>CM074719.1:519740566-522633066 GCA_037306005.1 Rhinophrynus dorsalis | reverse complement strand
CAATATAGTGACTCAGTGATTCATAAGAAATGAAGTACTGTTCCCCCTCCTCACTGTAATTATACAGTTTATTATGCAGCACATTACAGTGAACAAACTGACAATTCATGGAAGAATTTCTTCCATTACGTGATTCTTAAAGCAGCTCATATAAATAATATGGAGGCCGATATACTGTTAACTGGGGCAATTCTAGAGCAAATCAACAGCACAGTACAGCAGGGAACACATACAAATTCATCAAATTCACCTTTATTTGCATGGGGCTTTTATCACATTGAATGCTTGAGGTCTCCAGCTCATAGAAAAAGGGCAACATTCTGACAAAAATTCCTCCATATAACATTGAAAGCCAATGGCTTATGATATATACAATTTCCTTAATACGCCTAATGTTTAACCCTTTGAGTGCCAGGGGGTATGCAGCTAAAGAAAGCTGAAGAGAGTTTGACAGCCAAATAAAGAAGAATGCACTAAAGAAGGCTGAACTATACATTCTGCTGCAAGAGACAAAAGGCGAGTTAACATATCTAAAGTTCTGTTAACATATGGAAAGATTAAGTGACATAGCTGTAAATGTTTAACATTACCGTTCAAGAAAGCTCAACAATTGTTTCATTCAGTCATTTTAAAGTGAGAGTCACTTTAAAGTGGCAGTCTACATATTATGCAGTTACAGAATATTATTTAAAATTGCCTATACTTTATTTATCTGCCCCCCCCCACACACACACAGCAAGCTACCCAATTATCTGTTTCCAAAGAGCTTTCTGTCAAGAGCTGTGAAAGCAGGGATATTGATAAAATGTAATACTATCCCATCAACAGTCAGTGCTCTGGAGGCCGGATTTTATGTATGTAGGCAATTGGACTTTACATGTTATGCAAAAAAGAGATCCGCTGTCACTTTAAATGATGAGAAATTCTGTGATATGAAAGGAACAGCTTCAAAAACCCATTGAAAAAGCAAAACCAGACGTTGGCATTTCTCCTTGTCCAAAACTGTAAAATAAGAAAGCTTTCTACTCCCTAGGGGATGTTGGTGTAGACTAAGCTTTGGGATGGAGAGGAATACAGACAAATGGGATAAGTGGAAGAAAACGTTTGAATATCTATTTCCTGCATTTCAGATCACAAAACAAGACTTCTCATATATCTTTGTACATCTATATATGAAAATCTAACTGTTTCTGGTTTGCTGTCCGTCCCTCCCAGGGGTGATACGGGGCAGACTGCACCCACACCCAACAAATTGCCGAGGGGCAGTGATTTTGACAGAAGTAGCCCAAGCCATGCCTGTCAGAATCACTGCAGTGAGATTCACAGGGCGATGGTTTTCACAGGAGTGGCCAGGGACCTGTGACCTATGAAAATCTCTGCAGTGAGATTCACAGGGCGATGGTTTTCACAGGAGTGGCCAGGGGCCTGTGACCTATGAAAATCTCTGCAGTGAGATTCACAGGGCGATGGTTTTCACAGGAGTGGCCAGGGGCCTGTGACATATGAAATCTCTGCAGTGAGATTCACAGGGCGATGGTTTTCACAGGAGTGGCCAGGGGCCTGTGACCTATGAAATCTCTGCAGTGAGATTCACAGGGCGATGGTTTTCACAGGAGTGGCCAGGGACCTGTGACCTATGAAAATCTCTGCAGTGAGATTCACAGGGTGATGGTTTTCACAGGAGTGGCCAGGGACCTGTGACCTATGAAAATCTCTGCAGTGAGATTCACAGGGCGATGCTTTTCACAGGAGTGGCCAGGGGCCTGTGACCTATGAAATCTCTGCAGTGAGATTCACAGGGCGATGGTTTTCACAGGAGTGGCCAGGGACCTGTGACCTATGAAAATCTCTGTAGTGAGATTCACAGGGCGATGGTTTTCACAGGAGTGGCCAGGGGCCTGTGACATATGAAATCTCTGCAGTGAGATTCACAGGGCGATGGTTTTCACAGGAGTGGCCAGGGACCTGTGACCTATGAAAATCTCTGCAGTAAGATTCACAGGGCAATGGTTTTCACAGGAGTGGCCAGGGGCCTGTGACCTATGAAATCTCTGCAGTGAGATTCACAGGGCGATGGTTTTCACAGGAGTGGCCAGGGACCTGTGACATATGAAATCTCTGCAGTGAGATTCACAGGGCAATGTTTTTCACAGGAGTGGCCAGGGACCTGTGACCTATGAAAATCTCTGCAGTGAGATTCACAGGGCGATGGTTTTCACAGGAGTGGCCAGGGGCCTGTGACCTATGAAATCTCTGCAGTGAGATTCACAGGGCGATGGTTTTCACAGGAGTGGCCAGGGACCTGTGACCTATGAAAATCTCTGCAGTGAGATTCACAGGGCGATGGTTTTCACAGGAGTGGCCAGGGGCCTGTGACATATGAAATCTCTGCAGTGAGATTCACAGGGCGATGTTTTTCACAGGAGAGGCCAGGGGCCTGTGACCTATGAAATCTCTGCAGTGAGATTCACAGGGCGATGGTTTTCACAGGAGTGGCCAGGGGCCTGTGACCTATGAAAATCTCTGCAGTGAGATTCACAGGGCGATGGTTTTCACAGGAGTGGCCAGGGGCCTGTGACATATGAAATCTCTGCAGTGAGATTCACAGGGCGATGGTTTTCACAGGAGTGGCCAGGGGCCTGTGACCTATGAAATCTCTGCAGTGAGATTCACAGGGCGATGGTTTTCACAGGAGTGGCCAGGGACCTGTGACCTATGAAAATCTCTGCAGTGAGATTCACAGGGTGATGGTTTTCACAGGAGTGGCCAGGGACCTGTGACCTATGAAAATCTCTGCAGTGAGATTCACAGGGCGATGCTTTTCACAGGAGTGGCCAGGGGCCTGTGACCTATGAAATCTCTGCAGTGAGATTCACAGGGCGATGGTTTTCACAGGAGTGGCCAGGGACCTGTGACCTATGAAAATCTCTGTAGTGAGATTCACAGGGCGATGGTTTTCACAGGAGTGGCCAGGGGCCTGTGACATATGAAATCTCTGCAGTGAGATTCACAGGGCGATGGTTTTCACAGGAGTGGCCAGGGACCTGTGACCTATGAAAATCTCTGCAGTAAGATTCACAGGGCAATGGTTTTCACAGGAGTGGCCAGGGGCCTGTGACCTATGAAATCTCTGCAGTGAGATTCACAGGGCGATGGTTTTCACAGGAGTGGCCAGGGACCTGTGACATATGAAATCTCTGCAGTGAGATTCACAGGGCAATGTTTTTCACAGGAGTGGCCAGGGACCTGTGACCTATGAAAATCTCTGCAGTGAGATTCACAGGGCGATGGTTTTCACAGGAGTGGCCAGGGGCCTGTGACCTATGAAATCTCTGCAGTGAGATTCACAGGGCGATGGTTTTCACAGGAGTGGCCAGGGGCCTGTGACATATGAAATCTCTGCAGTGAGATTCACAGGGCGATGTTTTTCACAGGAGAGGCCAGGGGCCTGTGACCTATGAAATCTCTGCAGTGAGATTCACAGGGCGATGGTTTTCACAGGAGTGGCCAGGGGCCTGTGACCTATGAAATCTCTGCAGTGAGATTCACAGGGCGATGGTTTTCACAGGAGTGGCCAGGGACCTGTGACCTATGAAAATCTCTGCAGTGAGATTCACAGGGCGATGGTTTTCACAGGAGTGGCCAGGGGCCTGTGACCTATGAAATCTCTGCAGTGAGATTCACAGGGCGATGGTTTTCACAGGAGTGGCCAGGGACCTGTGACCTATGAAAATCTCTGCAGTAAGATTCACAGGGCAATGGTTTTCACAGGAGTGGCCAGGGGCCTGTGACCTATGAAATCTCTGCAGTGAGATTCACAGGGCGATGGTTTTCACAGGAGTGGCCAGGGACCTGTGACATATGAAATCTCTGCAGTGAGATTCACAGGGCAATGTTTTTCACAGGAGTGGCCAGGGACCTGTGACCTATGAAAATCTCTGCAGTGAGATTCACAGGGCGATGGTTTTCACAGGAGTGGCCAGGGACCTGTGACCTATGAAAATCTCTGCAGTGAGATTCACAGGGCGATGGTTTTCACAGGAGTGGCCAGGGGCCTGTGACCTATGAAATCTCTGCAGTGAGATTCACAGGGCGATGGTTTTCACAGGAGTGGCCAGGGACCTGTGACATATGAAATCTCTGCAGTGAGATTCACAGGGCAATGTTTTTCACAGGAGTGGCCAGGGACCTGTGACCTATGAAAATCTCTGCAGTGAGATTCACAGGGCGATGGTTTTCACAGGAGTGGCCAGGGGCCTGTGACATATGAAATCTTTGCAGTGAGATTCACAGGGAGATGTTTTTCACAGGAGAGGCCAGGGGCCTGTGACCTATGAAATCTCTGCAGTGAGATTCACAGGGCGATGGTTTTCACAGGAGTGGCCAGGGACCTGTGACCTATAAAAATCTCTGCAGTGAGATTCACAGGGCGATGGTTTTCACAGGAGTGGCCAGGGACCTGTGACCTATAAAAATCTCTGCAGTGAGATTCACAGGATGATGGTTTTCACAGGAGTGGCCAGGGGCCTGTGACATATGAAAATCGCTGCAGTGAGACTCACTACCAGCAAAGTCCAGTGGTTCCCCGATGTGCCCAGGGCGCCGAATCAAACAGGCAACGCCATGCAGCATTCCCCAGTTCAAAGTATAATTGCAGCAGTAAAGGGAAATTCACCCTTTTTACTTTTGTTCCCACACAAATTGTATGGTATGTGCAAGTCTCGCTCTCCAATGTTAATAAAAAGTGAAATATTTTTTGTAGAGTTAGAAAATTGAATACCACAGTTGTTTAACCCTGTGAGTGTCAGAGAGGTGTCCAAATCATTGCAATGAAACTCCAAGAGTTAATAGAGGAGATGGGTTTCAATTTTGCATTGATGGACGCAAGTGAATTTCTGTATCATAAGGTTACTTCTGCACAGGGTAAGAAATACAATTCAAAGAACATACTTTAACCCTTTCAGTGCTTCTCAACGCATTGGATACCCCTGTGGCACTCAAAGGGTTAAAGAGGGGTGTGAAATGCATTACTTCCCAATCCCTCTAGTCCTGGAGCAGTTAAAATGCTTGAAAAATAGTTGCAATACTAATTATCAATTAATTATCATTTATAATTAATACCCAATTAATAATTTATAATTAATTAAGCACAAAGAGTAGGAGGAGCAATTATAGATCAAACCAACAGCACCCTAGGGGAAAAAAAAAAAAAAAAAAAAAAAAAATTATATATATATATATATATATATATATATATATATATATATATATATATATATATATATATCCCCCTAAATATCGCGTAGTAGCCAACGTATTGCAAAGAAATGCACTGGAAACAGCATGGTGATTTTGGGAATGTTTGTTGGTCCCCTATGATGCAGTTGGTTTGACCCGGAATTGTTCCTTGTGCTTTTTTTTTCTTTAACCCTTTGAGTGCCAGGAGGGTACACAACCACTCCTTTGCAATGCATTACATACATTACATACATATATGAATAGGTTATGAACTTTGACAAAGTACTACTAGCTTACACTTCATATACACATTTTCAAATAAATCCTAGAAGACTGCAGAATTTACAATCAACACATTGACTATTACCACAAAATATATTATTGTCATGATCATTCTAATTAACACTGAACTGTAACTAAACCTAGCGCAGATACCGGAGTTACCCATTATCACTTTATTCATGTAACAGCAGTGAATGCACAGGTGCAGTTTCACCTACAGCAATGTTATTCTTCTAGATATCATATATATATATATTGTTAACGAAAATGTAGCAAAACGCGTTGGTAACTAATATTGAATGACCAATGCTCTTCCCTATACTCCTCACTAATTATACCATACATTGGAATGTATATGTTTACAAGACATGATACATTGTGTTTTGTAAACTCCGGAGTTAACCCTTTGAGTGCCAGAGAGGTATGCAATGCATTGCAATGCACTACATACCTCTCTGGCTCTCAAAGGGTTAAAGCACTTGCTTCATGATTTATGCTACCACATCACATAAACAATTGATACTTTGGGGTTTTACAATATAAAATTATGTGACCCCCATAAATCTGACTGAAATTCAATTATCTATTATTTACTTGAGCAGAACTCATGCTAACAGAGACTTCTTAAAGGGGAAGCAACACCTCATAATAATAACCCACGCTTACCTTATTAAGGCCATAAAATCCTAATGGCCCCTATGATTTTTCTGCTGACTCCTTGATTCAAGAGAAAACATATTCAATCAGTCTTGAACGTCATGTCCGTGGAGGTGGACATGACAGTTGCTAGCAAGACTACGGGAAACAAACTCCACCCACTGTAAACGGTAACCTTAACCTCTAAGGACCAGAAAGGCGTGCCATGCACTGCGAAGCATTAAGTAGGCTCATGAACACTGTTTCATTCTGAAATCACTTTTAGCAACAGTCATGTCCACCTACCTGGGCAAGACATCTAGGACTGATTGAATATGTTATCAATTGAACCAAGGCACAAGGACAAATTTCACATGGGCCATTAGGATTTTCTAGCCATAATAAGGCAAGAGGGATGTTATTATTAGATATGTTATTTCCCCTTTAAGTTCAGTACTCAAATACAACCTAGCAAGATATAAAATGTTTCTCTTGTTGACACAGTATTAAAACTGATTTAGCTTCTATCACCACTTGGAAACAGTTCAGACTTGTGTCTAAATGTGAAACGTGCAGCTGAGAGATGGACTTTGAGGAACTGTGTTCTACAATCTGGATCAGTGACTGACACTATAACCCTTCTCGACAGCAAATCAACTCAAAGCTACTAGCTATTGTTTGCTCAGATTAGGCCCACTCTAAATTACAGCAAGACAAATGGCTGGGAAGACACGTTTTTTTCATGTAGACCTTATGAGTTACATAGGGGAAATGGTAAAATGGAGAAGTCAGCAGTAATTACTCAACCTCACAGGTCTGGTTTTCGTATTAGTAATAGTTTGCTATTCAACTTTAAATGTTGCATTGGAGTAATACATTTGCTAGGGATTCCCATGCTCTAAGCAATCATTCTCGAAATTGTTTTCTAATGTTACGTTATGACATTTTCAGAACAAGTTATATATAGGTAACTCTCTTCTATTTAGATTCTTATTCACAATTCCCTTTTAAAGGGGTAGTAACAGATCCTTTTTTCTAAATTGCATTTTGTAGCTATTAAAATAAGAAACTAAATGCCCCAGTTCCCATTTCTCAAACTTTTATGGTTTGAGAGATAATCATATTTAAAGTTCCCCCCTCCCTCCCCTTTCCCTGACGTCAGCGCTCTAGCAGGAATCCGGTCCTGGGACAAGCGGATGCTGTTCCACAGACCCGAGATCACATTTCTGAAAAATAAATCCCTTTTCTGGAACGGTCTACAAAGTGTGCTTGGTTTGCAATTTCTCTCCATGGCCCAAATACTATGAAGAGTAATTGGAACTGCTTTTATTATGAAACATTACTATCCCTTTAATCCCTCGAGGAAGCAAGGGGGTTTTCATTTATTGCTTTACAATGTACTGTGTGACCCTCTGTTCCTCAAGGGGTTAATGACATTTTCAGATATGTGAATTTAAATTCAAGGTGACATGTCCACTTAACAACTGCTATTCACTGTCATGTATGACACATCCACTATCATGCTTCTGACAACTTCTTGACATTTTCAGTGATCTATATTAAGAGTTCCAGTTATAGTAATAATTAGAGGAATCGTTGTACTTTGAATTGTTGTCTAACAGAAAAAAACATGAGTAGAATCACAGGGAGGACTGTCAGCAGCCTGAAAAAGTAAGTGTAATTAATCCCTTTGGACACTAGAGAGGCTGTGCAATACACTGGAGACTATAGTAGCTTCCAAAGGATTAATACATATATAAAAATAAAAAGTAATCAGCAATCACAGGTGTTCATTCTAGAGTAATAAAACATTTATTGAACAGATCAACTCTTTGATGCCTTTCTGAGATTTTTATCGCCTTGATTGAAGCAAGAGTGGATAACATCATTTTGCCACTGTACAAATTGTTGGTAAGACCTCACCTCAAATATGCAGTATAGTTTTGGGCACCAGTTCTGAAAAAAGATATTCTTGAACTGGACAGAGTACAGCGAAGAGCAACAAAAAAATGATTACAGAGACTGGAGGACGGTGTATGAGGAACGACTAGATAAACTTGGTTTATTTACTTTAGAGAAAAGATGACTAAGAGGATATCTTATCACATTGTACAAATATATGAGAGGTCAATACAAGGATCGCTCTAGTGAGCTATTCATTCCAAGACCCGATCAAAAAATCAGGGGCCACCCCTTGAGATTAGAGGAAAAGAGGATTTTAGTCTTACCTGTTAAATCCTTTTCTCTTAGTCCACACAGGTTACTGGTAACTCTGGGTAGGTGATCCACCCCTTTAAGTAGGCAGGAACAATTCTAGAATTGATTGCAGGGGGTTGAATTGTTCCTGCCTACTTAAAGGGGTGGATCGCCTACCCAGAGTTACCAGTAACCTGTACAGAGAAAGGAGATTTCGGCTTCAGCAGAGTAAGGGTTTTTTTACAGAAAGGTCTGTTAAATTATGGAAATCCTTGACCAAGGATGTGGTAATGGCACATACAATGGATACATTTAAGAGAAGATTAGATTAAGCTCTTTTAAAAGGGAACATACAGGGTTATACTGTGTATTAGTAGGCAAAACAGGAAGGTCTGATAAAGACTTATTTGGAAGCAGGAAAGCTATATAATTCTCAAGTCTCTGTGTTATGAGGCAAGGGTTGAACTTAATTTACTATGGTGCTATGTTAGTATGTTACTATGATAAAGATACCAGGAAGGGATTGTAATGTTGATCTATTCAATAAACATTTTATTTCTCTGGAAAAAAGACCTGTGAGTGCTGGTTATTTCAAAGTACATCATTTTCATTACCAGCACCTAGGCATAAGACCCTACTTTTAAGAGTGCTTCCCATCCTTATTATATTATATATATATATATATATATATATATATTATATATATATATATATATACACACACATATATATAGAGAGAGATTTTTGTTACCTGTATTAAAACCTTACACCACCTTTAAAATAAAATTTGTAACTCTTACCTCCAAGAAACTGTATTCCACCAGCCACTCTTCCAACGGTCCTAGAAATGAGCTCAGACACACAACATCCCATGATAGCAGTCAATGCCACCAAAAGAAGAAGACCACAGCCAAGTCCTGTAACGACTGTGCAGATTCTCCACTCAGGGCTTGGGATGGCTTGGAAGGAGGCATAGCGACCACATTGTTCCACCATCACTGTAGTCTGTCGGCTTTCGTCTCTCACAGGGTATGAACACCGGCGGAAAGTGCCAAATGATACAGGCTTATCCAGCTGGGTGCCCAGTAGCCAGTATGGCATGAAGAACCCAACACAAGATGCTGCTGCACACAGGAAAGACAGAATTGCCCAAATCACCCCGGTGCATGTCAAACTGGATGCCATGATGTTCTTCCAACAAGTCATCAAAGGTCAAATGCACTTAAGAAAAAAAATTGTATATCCAAAGGAATAGGATGAGCTCAGCAATCCCCAGGCTTTCCGTAATCCTGATGAAATTTCAGATGATATTTCCAATTTCTGTAGCCATTTCTATTTTAGAGTCCCTTGGGAATGGAAAAAAGTTAAAATGAATGGTAGAAGAGTTACTAAACCGATAAATAGCAGATATTGAAAGTTTTAACCCTTTGACTGCCAGGGGGTATGCAACGCATTGCAAAACAATGCATTCTGCACTCCCTCTGGCACTCAAAGGGTTAATAGTCAACCAGGGGCTGTGTGTTCAAAAGAAAAATCGGGGTGATTCTAGAGTAAACCAACTGCCCCACAGGGGCAAAAAAAATTCCTAAGATTCCCATTGCTGTGCATGGTGTTTTTAACCCCTCAAATGCTAAAGAAGTCTCCTGTGCATTTCTTTACAATGTGCCAAGGACCTTTCTAGCATTCGAGGGCTTAAAAGCCCTATTTAAATCAAATCCATGGGAATTTTGGGAGTTTTTATTTTACCCCTATGGTAGAGTTAGATTGCTCCTGCATTACTCAAATTTACTTTTGAACTCAGGACACTAGGATTTTATTTGTAAGAAATTACAAAGTGTCTAAAACAATTCTTTCCACTTTAAATGGAATAAATAATACAAAAATTGTATTAGTTTCCTAAATACTATGTGGTTGTGTTGGCAGATACAGTAGATTTGTTTAAAAGCACTGAGTAGCTTTTTTAGCATAGATAAATATATAAAATGATAACAAAGTTTCAACATATATAGGATGTTGCAAAAGGAAAAAATCTGTCTGACATTTTGGAGCCAGGAAGGCATTTTTCCCCTTGAGGCAAAATTAAAAAATGGCTTGAATGGACTTTTGTTTGCGTTCCTCTAGATCAACAGAAAGGAGGTCTGCCAAAGGTTGTACATGATGGACTGTGTCTGTTTTAAACCTCATGAAAATGTAGCTATGTGACCTAAAAAAAAGTCTCTCCTTCAACCATCAGTAACACAATATTTTGCTTTTCTTTGGAAAATGGAAAAGATAAGTCTTTTGAAAGCAATTATTTTCTTTTCAGGCATGGATCGCCAGTTAATTGCAAGTGGCTATTGTAAATACTGCATATGGACCAAGGCAAAAACGTGTAGTATCTGGAGCAATACAGTTGCACTTTTGGGAAAATATACAAAGGCGTCAGTGCAGTTCATTTTATGAGCATAGACAACGGCATTAAAGGGGAACATTCACCTACAAAAAAAAAAACATTTTAGCAAGGGTTTTAATCTAAAAAGCAATGTTAGATCTTGTTTTTTTTTTTGTTTTACTTGCCTGACAGTGGCAATATTAAGTCTTCTAAACTGGCACTTCCGCCTTGTGCGGCATACAGTATGTGCGGCACGCCAGAGCAGGACCTCCCACCTCCCTCCCAGCCTTCCCAGGGAGGCATTCACGCTTCCCTTAGTAGCTGTATTTTTGTGGGCTAACCTTACAGCAAGCTCAGTTTACCAAGCTGCTGAGCTTGCAACCTCAGTAGCATGGTAAACGAAGCTTGCTGTAACGAAGGTGGGAAAGCAAGAAACGTGAGCAATCGCTATTTAGAATGTACAGTAAAATCTTGCATTTAATACTCACAATTTTGCCCATCTTCACCTTATATGAAGTGTGGGTGGGTGTATTATACATGAGGGGTTAAAAAAAAAAAATGTATGCTGCCACTCTGATTCCCTCCCCGCTTACCCTCATCCTTCTCACCCCTTCCGGAGTCCAATCCGATACCCTGACAGGTTCACAGCGGGCAGCATGCTTGCATCTGCCACCTGCTTCCAGCAATGCCCCGTCAGGACCTCTTCCTTTAAGCCAATGGTAATGCCCTGTTTGGACCACAAGATCCAGTGCACATTCCATTGGATTATAGGAAGAGGTCCTGACAGGGCATTGCTGGAAGCAGGCTGCAAATGCAAGCATGCCACCTGCTGTTAACCTATCGTGGTGTCGGATTGGACTCCGGAGGGGGTGAGAAGGACAAGGGTAAGCTGTGAGAGGGGGAATCAGATCGGCAGCATAACATTTATTTTAGTGACACAGGAAAAACAAGGGTGCATATTATACATAGGGAATCTTGTTTCCCCTCAAATCTCCAGTATAGTTTACACCCCTTGAATCGGTTAAAAAGCTGCATTTTACTCAATTATCTTTCTTTTATTATTTTTCTCCTATGGTGCAGCTGGACTGCCCAAGAACCGATCCACTTTTCCTCTGAACACTAGCCCTTAGATCAATTTGAAATAAAATGACTGTGTTATAGACTTGGTATCAGTATACTCTTGATGTCTTTACCATTGTGCTAGCTTGATGATGGCTACATAATCTCATTTTTAGTAAACAAATGCTGAAAATGTAATGAGCCTTCTAAGTTATTTTAGTGGTGTTGCTTATAAGATTCGGAAGACTGGAACTGTGCAAATAAAGAAGGACAGTAGTAGAAGATGGGCATTCTGTAAATGTAAACATTCCTAACTTATATTTGGGATATACTATCCCTTTAAAAGAACGTCCATGACTAACTGCTGTCTCTTTCAGTGAAACTCAGTGGTGTTCACATTAATCTAGGCAGCTCTTCATTTCAAAAGAAATTCTGAACGGCCTGTTCAATGAGTAAAATTTAATCTACCGACACAAATGAACAGTGATCTTGGGATATTCAGCATTGACACAATCGCTGGACCGCCAGTCCATAAGGAATGCTCTTAGAACACTGGAAGCAATTGTTTTGTAAGATAGGCATTAGGTTTCAGTCAAAGACACAAATTGGGTGTAAAAAAAGAAATCTGAAAAACTGCTGAATGTCATATGGTCATTAACCCCTTGAGAGCCAGGGGGTATGCAATGCATGCATTGCTTTACAATGTGTTGCATACCTCCTAGTCCTCCCATACTTAAAAATGAAAATGAGTTACATGATTTGAACCCTTTGAGTTCCAGAGGGGTACAGCACGCATTGCCTTGCAATGCGTGCTGTACCCCTCTGGCACTCAGAGGGTTAAATATCATGTATTTCCAACCAATACCTGCTCCCAGACTAAAATCCTTAAAAGTAAATGCGTCTTTACATCTAAAAACAGAGTGTAACTGTATATAATTTTAATATTCCATATGTATGTATGTTCATATGTGTATGTATATATAATAACATGTAATATATAATGTTTCTCAATTTGTGTAATATGTAACCCTTTACTGAAAACTATCCAGGACATACTTGAAAAGGAGAGAAATCTCAATGTATTCTTCCTGGTAAAACATTTTCTAAATAAAATAAAATAATTAGTTATTTTATGTTAGATGCAAAAAAAGATTAATCCAAAACCTGCTTTTTTAATACTTGTGTAGACTGTATATATAGGCACAATTTGGTTCATTTTGTTTGTGCAGTTTGAAAAGACAGACAAGAACTGAAGTTCTGTTCAGAAAGACTATTACCTTTTTAGGTCCACTTACATACAATACAGAACTATCACTTCTGATAACACCTTTCAGACTACCATGGTAATGGGAGTCAGGAAGAATGGGAAAATGCATAAATGGCAGCTGTAAAACTAGATTTTAGGTCTTAGGAAACAAACATAATTTTTACAGATGCTATCATGGAGTACATGGCATTTAGATGTAAATAAGTTTCTGATCATTACAGGTGTTCATTACAGGTGTTAGTGTTCCTTTAAAACTATAAGGGCCTTTTCATGCTCTGTTCATTCACTCATCATCTTCTGAGTTCGCCACCAACCCGGATGCAGGAGAGTTGTGTCTGATGGCCAACCCACGGGAGCTCCAGCCAATGTTACTGGCTGGCACCCACGTGCATCTGCAATTCATTGGAGGTTGCAATGAACATCACAACCTCCATCAATGCACATGTGAATGGTCTGTCAGTGGCCCCAAAAGTCGCAATGGAGATTATCCTTATTGTATCTTTACTGCATTCCTGTGTGAAACAGTAAGGATGCAGTATGATGGCCTTTGGTACGTTCATAAGAGGGGATAGTTGGCGTTGCTTATATGAGTAGGTATGTGAAGGAGGCCTGAAGAGGCGATACAAACGAACAACACACACACACACACACACACACACACACACACACACACACACACACAACGGACTAATTTTATCATCTGGATTAGTTATTACTAGTATTTTATAGTTGAATTTAACAATGCATCCATTAAGTCCTGCATAATGTGACACAATCTTATCTGGTAGTTCACTTCTAATCTACTGTAAAGGTAAGAAGTGAAAGATTAGACAGCCATTATGACCACGCCCTGTTCTTTATCAACAACTCAGAGTATAACATATATATAGGAGGAATTTCATTCAAGGCATTATAAGTAAAAATAGATTAAACAGATGCTACAAGTGTCTTGAGGTCTTTACCACCCAAGGGGTTAAAAAGACAATATATCGTTCCAAGAAATAAGTTGCATGTTAACCACTTCAAAGCTAGAGACATACAATGGTTGTAGAAGTAGAATGTTGAAACTCATTACTATCTCTTTAAAAAAACTACATAAAGAAAAAAATACACAAAGATGTAGCTAATAAAAAGCAACCAATGAGATCACATTCACAATAATCTACTAAACAGTTCTTTTTTAGATACACTTTTCATACTTATGTCTTTGCAATTTTCACAATCTCAGATGGGTTTTAATTGCTAATTGCAACTAGGTATCAAAATGCCTTTATGAGAATGATACATATGCACATCTTGTAGTTGCTACTATTAACGATTTTTTATTACAGTAATTTGTTAATTTTAGAGACACATTGATACATCATATGTCTCCAATCCCTAAACTATAGTCCTTATGTTATCTGGACTGTCCTACAAGCCATTATTCAGTTAATTATTCTTGTACAGCTATTAATCAGTAACAAAGAGGCAGCTAATTTATTGAGATTAGTACCAACAAGCTTTTCTCTAATCTCAGTGTACAGACATTACTCTCACTCTGAAACACCTACTGATCCTGCTATGTAACTGGAGTACTAAGTGTCCTGCACAAAGGATGAATGGATACCTACACAGGGCATATCCAAACTAGATTTTAGGCCTTGGGTAACAAACAGAGAATGTTTGAGAATGCTAGCTTGGATTACATGAAGTGTGCATATCCTCCTTACATTGTCATGGAGTCTTGCTGATCTGGTAGAAGTCAGTGCTAAAGTGTGCTTCTTTATCCCATAACCATACTTGGGAACTCTCCAGATCTGTCCCAGAGACTCTGATTTTTAGAGATAATTACCAGGTCTCTGGGGATAGAGGCTGATTCTCCTTCGCTGGTGAGTTTCTTCTGAAATTCTGCCCCCTTCTGCTCCTTCCCACCCTGTTCCTCCCACTTCCCACCCACTTCTCCTTCCCACCTGGTTCTTCCCACTTCCCGTCCACTTTATGACACAACGATGATAAACTCCAGCCACTTGGTTAAGCCACTGCCCCTTTATGAAGTGAATTGTGTCATTTACATCCCCCTGGTCCACAGCACGTGAGCCCTCTCTTCTGGGAGCTCAAGAAGAGGTAGTCCCCAGGTATGTCCATTACGGACTGACCAAAAATACATTCTTAATATCCTACTGAGCTTGATTACTATGGGGGTTATTTACTAACATCTATTGTATGAAAATCAAGTGCAAACCAAGATCTTGTATAGAACGCAAACAATGAACAAGTCTGGAGTAAACCAACTGCACCACAGGGAACATAAACACTCATCAAATTCCCAATTTTATAACTGGGGATTATAAACCCTTAAATCCTAGAAAGGTCTCCAATGCATGTGGATCAATTAGAGACCTCTCTAGCATTTGTTAAATGGTTAAAATCCCCATTCAAATAAATTGGAAATGTATACCCCCATGCAGCTGGTTTGTTCCAGAACTGCTCATCTTTTGTCTCCTGTATGAGGTCCCTATGGCCTTATTCACTAAGGAGGTGCAATTCTGGGGCAAACCAACTACACCACAGGCAATGAATAAACAGTCCCATAACTGTAGTTCTTATTAGTCATCTGGAGAATCCCTAGTAAGCCCTGTCATGCCCACAGTAGGGTTTTATAGGCAGGATACCCTAGCTGCATGAATATGGCACCACAAAAGGGTGGGTGGGGGAGAGGATTTTGTATGGGTAGGGGGGTTCTGGAGTTGTTATATATTTTGTATAAATAAAAGCTTCTCTTTATAAATATGAAAATAATTATGGTTGTACTTATTCATGAGCCCCCAGTTATAATCATAATTGCCTAATATCATGGCTTCTTTTTAATTCAGTAAAACCAATTTAAAAAATTCCCATAATTCAGAATTATTTTAACTGGGCTATTAACCCCTTTAATGCTAGACTGGTCTCTAGCATATTGAAAAACAAGGCAATGGAGACCTCTCTGGCATTCAAGGTTTTTTAAGAAACGCTAAGGGTCGTATGTTCAAAAGAAAAATGGAGTCGTTTTGGCGCAAACCATTTGCACTATAAGGGAGAGCTAAAAATTCCAAACATTCCCACTAATTCTTTGCAATGCGTTGGAGACCTCTAGCATTCAAGACATTAAAATCCCCATTTAGATCAATGGGATTTTTTAGTTTTCCCCTATAGTGCAAATGGTTTGCCCTAGAGCTCCTCCATATTTTCTTTTGAACGTATGACCCTATGAACCAAATAAGGTTTGAGGTTTTTACAGTAGAAAAATTAGGCAGACTAGATGGGCCAAATGGTTCTTATCTGCCAGATTATATGTCTCTGAGTTTCATAAACACCTGCAAATCAACTGGGGTTAAATACATTAAAGGGTTAGTAATGTCTGTTATTAATAACATGTAATATTGTAGATATTAAAAAACAAATTAACTGGTGCAAGTCCTGTCTCTCAAACATTTATAGTTTGAGAGATATAAGGTTTTAAGTACCCACCTCCCTTCTCTTCCACTGACATCAGCTGTCCAGGGGACAGAAGGCGATTCGAGTCGTGCTGCCTTGTGATGGCTCTTCAGAAGAGCCGAAATAGCCCCATCTAAAAAGAAATACTTCATTGGAACGGACTACAAAGTGTGCCTGGTTTACAAGCACACTTTGTAGACTGTTCCAATGAAGTATTTCTTTTTAGATATCGCTATTTTGGCTCTGCTGAAGAGCTGCCGTCGGGTCGCACAACTTGAATCTCCTTCCGTCAGCTGGAGGCTGACGTCAGTGAAATGGGCGGGAGGGGGGAACTTTAAAACCAATATTTCTCTCAGACTGTAAATGTTTGAGAGACAGGACTTGCACCAGTTCATTTATTTTTTAAATATCTACAATATTACATGTTATTAATAACAGACATTACTAACCCTTTAAATACTCTGTACTTCATACTAATGCTTATAAAATCCTCTATTTGTGTTCTGAGGCCTAAAATCTAGTCTTACATATGTTCTGAGAGAGAAGACATTCCTGTATTTTCTAGGTTTCTAGAGTCTCCATTGATTATCCGGAATGATCTGTAAATGGGCTGAAATTACACCACAGGCTTTCTGAATACAGGAGGAGGGAGCACTAACCACAATCACTTAGTTCTTATCTCTCAATACAAACAGCCCAAACAACATTAAATGCACTCTCCAAAGAATAACTGACATGTTAAAAAGCAAGTTTGAGATTATATTTTGGGAATGTAACATGAATAATTGATCTTTACATATGCTAGCTGTAAGTTTAGGCGTTTTAAAGTTATATTAATCAGTTTCATTTTTGTGTTAGTGTTGATTTAAATCCATGGTCATGTTTTACACCTATGGTACAGCAGTTTGCTTCACAGTACCTCCATATCTCTTTCTACATAAGGCCACTAGTGATTTATGACTGGAACAATCATATTTGTTAACATTTGATTTCTAATGTTTGATAAATATGGTGCTGTTTTACCACTGGGAAGGTTTAGTAAACAAGTCCCGACACCTTGTCTTCATTTATATTAATGGAGAAGTCGGTTATAAATGTCTTTTATCACTCGCTTAGTATAACTTCCTCAGGAAATGACTGTCCTCTAATCACTTTCTTTCTCACTTCTGTGTGGTACTTTTATGTTCTTGTTTAGTGGGGGACTATATAAAAACATTCTAAGTGCAGTATGTTTAAAGAGAAAAGTGGATGAGTTCAGGGGCAAGATTTAACCCTTTGAGTGCCTTATGGTTAACCACTAAAATGGCGCTTATTTTGGCGCAGTTAGTGAATTTATTTATACACTAGCGTAAAAGCCTGTGTACACGGGCCAATGTCGGGGTGATGTTTACCCTTTGAGTGCCAGAGGGGTACGCAACACATTGCTTTGCAATGCATTGCGTACCCCTCTGGCACTCAAAGGGTTAAGAGGCCGGTCCTGCTGCCGACGCAGTCATGCACTGTAGAGACTGCCTGAAAGCACAGAATGCTCCCAGCGCAGAACTCCCAGCATTCTGTGCTCCCAGCATTCCGTGGATTTGGGCAGTCTCTACTGTGCATGACTGCTTCTGACAAACATCCTAGCTAATTATTATATAGGATATGCTACCACCCAATACTTACTTTGGCCATGCCTACTTTTTACTCCATTTTTCAAAATTCAACCAGATGGAACTAATACTTAGTGAAAATGTCACTAAATATTTAAATATGTATCTTTTTATGTTGCTTTGTGACACTTCACAGGGTATTTAGTATGCTGGTTTTAAACATCCCCCTCCCCCCCATTCGTCTTCCCATTCTCTCTTAGTGCCAGCTCCTCTCCCCTCCTCTCCCCACCATCTCTTTCACTACTTGCACTGTGTTGTGTGTTTGTAACTAGCTCAGCCACTTGGGACCAGCTCAATAGCCCAGCATTCCCTTCACTTCTACACAAGACTTGACAATAACCCACTCCAGAGCTGGTGGGAAGAATAATGGGAATTGTTTTCAAAAAGTACGACAAATTACAAGATTATTTTTAACCCCTTGTATGCTAGTCACATCTGTCACATGTAAGGGGCTAAGTATACAAGTGAAAACATATATCTGTTGTTAATTTTTCATATAAAGATTGACTAATATATGCATAAAACCCTTCTTTATATCATGCAAGTCAAATCAATTTTATGGCATAATTTGTGGGTGTGGCTAAATGAAGAAAGTTGTTGCAGTCAATGTAGAAAAACTGCTTCCGTTTTAAGATCACTTTTTACCCCTAATCTGACATCTCCTTGGCATAATCAAAGTATTCTCAGCCTTTGTAAAAGATATGTTTTACAATGCTGGAAAAATGTTGTACAAATGTCAGAGAATTCACAACTGAGAATGTTTATTGAGTGTTGAATGCATGTATAAAACTCTGGCAAACATATTTATACATATCACAGCCCATTTGGGCGAATATACAAATTTGCCAGTGCCCGTACCCTGCACTTAGCCTCTGACTAAATCCAGTGGCTGTATTTCAAGGTAGACACTATCACATAGGACCGCTGTAGTGCATCCTAGTGCACAATCTCCTCCAATGTTAGAGCTTATTGTCAGCAAGCTCCATACACCGGCCACATAGCATGTGCAGGGAAATGGTGATATGCCATTTCCTTAACGTTTTGTTTAACCCTCAGAGTGCCAGAGGCTTATCCATTGGATACCCCTCTTGCACGTAGAGGGTTAATGCATTGTGTTAACAAAGCACAGAGGAAATGAGCACCCGGAAACCCCACAAATTACCATACTCTTGGTGCAGACAGTGATAAACTTAGAAGATATGAAGTACATAGATTATTAGTAAATTGACATTAGGAAGGTGTAGGGACTGAAAATCGATCCCTGCACTTAATTAATCACAGAATCGGTTTTGTACTTTCACCCCAGTACAGGGGAACGGCAAGCCCCTTAATATGAATACATATTTGCTATAACTATTTATTTAACATAGAAAAACTTAACCCCTTGGATGCTAAAGATATGTGTAGCATCCAAATAGTAGGATATGTAGATAAGGCTTTAAGGAGCATTAAACAGGTACAGCATATATGTATTAATATTATAGGTAGCACTGTAACCCTTTACTGTGCCTTGAAAAGTATCACTATTCAAAAGAAATTATTTAAAGGAAGATTCTGAAAAGGCAATAAATATCACAGCAAATATGTATTCAATGCTTCTCTAGTGTCCAGGGTCTTAAAGTACATATGGTAGTTCTAACAAAACTGAATTTAATAAAAAAAAAGTTAAGGGAAGGCTGTGTAAGAAAGGGTAAGGGAAGGTTGTGTAAGAAAGGGTAAGGGAAGGCTGTGTAAGAAAGGGTAAGGGAAGGATGTATAAGATAGGGTAAGGGAAGGCTGTATAAGAAAGGGTAAGGGAAGGATGTATAAGATAGGGTAAGGGAAGGATGTATAAGATAGGGTAAGGGAAGGCTGTATAAGAAAGGGTAAGGGAAGGCTGTATAAGAAAGGGTAAGGGAAGGATGTATAAGATAGGGTAAGGGAAGGCTGTATAAGAAAGGGTAAGGGAAGGATGTATAAGATAGGGTAAGGGAAGGCTGTATAAGAAAGGGTAAGGGAAGGATGTATAAGATAGGGTAAGGGAAGGCTGTATAAGAAAGGGTAAGGGAAGGCTGTATAAGAAAGGGTAAGGGAAGGATGTATAAGATAGGGTAAGGGAAGGATGTATAAAGGCAAGCAGAGCAATGGAGCAAAGCAACTAAACTGTAGGGGACAAATGCAATTTCCCATTGGCTTAAATGTGGCTTTAAACCACTTCAAAGTTTTATAATGTGTCTGAGGCCTCTCTAGCTTTCAAAGGGTTAAAAATCCCCCATTTAAATCTGTGGGGCTTTGGGGGATTTTATTTGTTCACCCTATCCAAAAGAATGCTCCACTTTGTTTTCACAAATAAGACCCATAGTTACTGCCAAGGTGTATTCAGTTTAACCCTGTAATAACAAGAGGGTGCAACACAAGCAAAAGCACTGTACACCTTTCTGGTCCTTAAAGGGTTAAGTAATGCTGCAACTTTCTATGGCCCTTACAAAACTCTATTTCAAAATAGTCAATGGTTAGTCAAATACTTTTTTTTTTACAAATTTATAATAAACAGTCTCAGCAAATTTGTATTTGTAGTCAACAACATATATTAACTCTTTAATTCCTGTAATAACAAGAGGGTGCAACACAAGCAAAAGCACTGTACACCTTTCTGGTCCTTAAAGGGTTAAGTAATGCTGCAACTTTCTATGGCCCTTACAAAACTCTATTTCAAAATAGTCAATGGTTAGTCAAATATTTTTTTTTTTTTACAATGTATAATAAACAGTCTCAGCAAATTTGTATTTGTAGTCAACAACATATATTAACTCTTTAATTCCCCTTTATGAAAACTCTACTAGAACATAAATGGCTAACAACATGCAAATTAAGAGACAATAGGTATCTTAAATATGTAAACATATTAACCCTTTGAGTGCCAGAGTGGTACGCAACACATTGCTTTACAATGTGTTGCGTACCTCTCTGGCATTCAAAGGGTTTAATATCTTTACTGGCCCTGTTAAAAAAACAAATAATATGAAAAGTTGAATCTCTGAATAAAATTCTGAATCCTTGGAGTTCCAGAGGGGTATGTAATGTATGAGTCATTAAGGGGTTAATCCTTTGGGTGCCAGAGACCTATTCAACAGCTCTCTGGCACTCAAATGGTTAATACGATCCAAAAGACCCAGTGTGCAATATGATCTCTAATAACCGTATGTGCAGTTCCAATCATCCAAAGAGATGGAAAACAGAAACGGTGATGTACTAAACAAAAACGTGAGCAAATTCTGGGGCAAACCAAGTGTGGTGAGGAGAAAAAATAGAGCGTTTCTAGAGCAAACCAACTGCACCATAGCGGGCAAATGAAAAGTCTCAAACTTCCAACTGATTTAAATGGAGCTTTAACCATTCTGACACTAGGGAGGAATCCAATAAATTGCGAGAACTTTAGCATGCAATAGGTTAACCCTTTAACCCATTGCTTTGCAATGCGTGGCGTACCCCTCTGGCACTCAATGGGTTAAGTGCCAGTTCGGTACACCTCTGGCTCTGAAGGGGTTAAAACTCCATTGTAACCAATTGTGTGAAAAAGGGGCATCAAATGCACTGTTTCATAATAATTCAATGAATACCCCTCTGTCACTCAAAGGGTTAAATCAGTTGGCTTGCTCCATAATTGCCCCGTTTGTCTTAATAATTCAGCCTCCCTGAGTGTGTGTATACAGAACTCCCAGCCAGTTCCTGGACTGCAACACTAGCGCTGACCTCACAAACTAATTCACAGGGTCTCTCCGCATGCAATTAACCTGGAACTGACTCCCTTTCAAACCCCCATAAATCAATAAACAGAGCCACTTACATGTCTTTGCCAGAAGCACCGATCTACTTGATCCAGATGAATATCACTAGTCCTGGTTGCACGTGTAATCACCAGCTGCTGCTATAGATCCAATGGGGGAATCCTGTTCCTGGGAGATCCCGTTCACTCCTCCAACACAAGACAGAACAGCAGATACGATTTGTTTCCCTAGTGTCCGGAGCCCTTCCTCCTCTCCCAAAAAATATAAAATACTGGAATCCAAGCCCTGGAGATCTGTGATCAGTAAGATCTGCAGACTGTCTCAACTCTTGACAGGCAGTTTCTTCCCCCTCCAGCGCTCTCACAGAAGACCTTCCAGAGGAAATGTTATTAATACATTCCTAAAGATTGAGAGAGGCAGAGGGGAGGGAGGAGGGATGAATACTCGTGTCAAACTCACAGGGGAACCATCAATCCTGCTCCGTGTCCCTCCCCCTAGCCCTGCCCACCATCCTGCAAAGCAAATTAACGCGAAAAAAGCAAGAGGCAGTGGCCAAGCACAAAAAGACTGAGACAGAGAGAAGGTTGATGTAGGCAACGGGTGGGCAATCAGAGGCCCTCCTGCTATGGAGGACTACAATTCCCATCATCCCCATCTAAAAGCTGTCTGGGAATGGTAGAAGTTGTAGTCCCTTCCAGCTGAAAGGCCCCATGTTGCCCATCCCTGAGTAGTCTGATCAGCTGAACAACTACAGTACTAATGTGCTCTGTTACCTTACACTGCCTCTGCAAACGCTGTCACTGAACGTGATCGGCATCACTTTTAACCCCGTGAGTGCCTGCAGTGTACGTAAAGCTTTTGCTCCGCAAACGTTGCGTATCTCTTTGGCACTCAGAGAGTTACCGTTTGTATTCCAGTGGGTGTGAAATCCCAACCGGCAACGAAGGGGTAAAGGTCACTTAGAAATGTTATACCGCAACAAGTTAACCCCTTGCATGTTGTCCCACAGTGACGCTGATGTACAAACTGGAGTAATGCTGGGGCAGAGAGGCAACTACAGGGGTGCCAAAGATGCAGTGGCCAGTAGCCAGGGTATAGTAATAGTTATGCCCAGGGTAATATATTAGAGGGGTCTAAAAAATGTTTTGCAGGGGAACCCACCGCTGACAATTTGCATACTATTATGGGGCACATAAACAGCACCACAGGGGACACATAAAATGTGCCATTTGTGTAAATGTAGCTTTTAATGCCAGAGAGGTCTCCAATTAATTGCTATGCAAAGCGTTGGATACCTCCCTAGTATGTAAGGGGTTAAAAATCCACTTTATGTAACAATAGGGCTTTCTATTTGCATCTAGGTTGTAGATGGTTTGCTCCAGATTTGCCCATTTCCTCTTACAGCATCCAACTATATCGTTTTTATCTTCTGTGTATACAGTGAGGCTGATCTACTGGGTCAGACCAACTGGAACACATTTAAATGAGAGCTTGACTGCTAAAGATGTGTCCATTGACTTCAGAGGATTAAGAGCCCCATTTAAATCACTGGGATTTTTAGCTTCTCTGTTATGGCACACTTGGTTTGAGTGAGAATTGCTCAGGTTTCCCTATATCAGCATGAGGGGATGTACAAAACAATTTCTTTGCAAACGTAAACACAAATAACTGTTGTGACATTCTGAATAGTCCTGCACCTGCTTAAAGCATATGTATGTGACAGTATGGCCATGTACACCAAAAGGTGGGCAGTTAGGGAGTGTTTATGTGGGTGCCAGTCCTCTGCACCCAGATGTACAAACTGGGAACAGAGGATATAAAAAGAGAAATCTTCCTTTTCCTTGGGCCTGGTATAGGGGTGGTTCAGGGGCTACTCTGAAAGGTTCTTTACACAACAAAATGGTTGTTTTGAGCTGAAATCACCAATGGCTGGGCAGTGCAGGGGTCTGTGGGTATTTCAAGAATTGCCCTTACACTTGGAGCAAAGGAAGCAGCAGAAATCTTCCTTTCATTCTCCAGCAAGGAGTTGGTTGCTTGATGTTGCATTGCATTGGAGACACCTCTAGGATACAAGGGGTTAAAAGGACATTTCTGCTCTTAGCATTAGACTCTGTATCAAGAAAATCAATAATTTCTGTAAACTTTGCAATGATTGTTTTAGCATACTGCCAATTGATTGTGGGGGGAGTGTAATCATCTCTGTTTACTTTTACAGAGAATACATTAAAGAAGGAAAAAAACACACACACATGTATATGTCTGTGTGTCTGTCTATCTATCTGTATACATATACTAGCAAATGGTGCACGGCATTGCCTGTTCAACTGGAAGTGCTGTGCACTTCGGGAAACCACTGGACCCCTGTTAAGGTGAGTCTCGCTGCAGTGATTTTCACGGAGGGGGCTTCAGTCCAGTGGTAGCAGGTTTACTAAAAAAGGATAATTGCCCTTAAAGGGATAGTAATGTTTCATAATAAAGCAGCTCTAATTAATCATCATAGTATTTGGGTCTTGGAGAGTGTTATTTCAATTCTGTCAGAGTTGTAGATCAAGAGTAATTGAATGATAAAGTATCCACCTCCCACCCCTTTTACTGATATAACACTGCTCACCTCAGAGCAGCAGGGAGGTGCCCAGGTAGATTGCAAAGAGGGACAATCTTCAATTAAGATAAGGGAAAAAGCTGAAAAACCTGTCAACGGGGCAGGCTTTTTATTGTTCTCATAGGAAGAAGATTGTCTCTTGATGTGAGCTGTCTGGTCTATGAACCAAATTCCACATCTGAGGAGAGGGGGCTTACACTAGATAAAAGGGGCAGGAGGTGGAAACTTTATCATTCAATTACTCTTGAACTACAACTCTGACAGTACTGAAATAACATTTTCTATGGCTCAAATACTATGAAGATTAATTGGAGCTGCTGTTTTTGTGAAACATTACTATCCCTTTAAAGCGGAGCCAAAAGGGTCAGAAATAACCCTTGCTACTACCAAGTATCCAGTTATGAAGCACCATTCACAACACCTTTCAGTCATTATTAAGGCCTGCAAATCCTTGCTTATTCCCTGAAGTCTGGTCACCACTGGATCTATCAGTGAGATGTGAATTGCAGCTCAGTGATTAGTGAGGACATTGTAACCACCCATTCAGCTGTCAATATTTACTAAGCAGTTACAGCTATTTCTGTAAATATTGAATGCAATAAAATCCTGTTTTAATAGCATTATGCCTTCAAAACAACATTTGAATGATAAATGTCCCATAATGGCTAGGCAATAACTAAGTAGTGAGATGCCCTGTATTCCATTAGAAAAAACAAGTAAGGGGAATACCACTCCAATTTCATGGACATTACTAACCTAGAGCTGGATTCCATTGTGGGTGATACCTGTTATCATTGGTTCTATCCCTAGTGAAGCCTTACAGAAATGGTGAAGTGTATTAAAGTTATGACTGTCATTAGAATCCAACCATACATACAATTAATAATTTACTAAGAACGCTAGTCATTTTGGGGCATACCATTTTCTCCACGGGGGAAATAAAAATTCCCATTGATTTAAAAAGGGCTTTTAACCCCTTGAATGCCAGAGAAGTAGTCAGTGTATTGGACATCTCTTTGGCATTCGGGGGGTTAAAGAAAATTTTGCTTACATCATTGGAAATGTGGGGAAAATTTATTTGCCCCCTAAGGTGCAGTTGGCTTACTCCAAATTACTCTAGGGTCAGAAATACACCAAGGTGGGATAAAGAGGTGATACGATGAAGGTGATTTCCTCAGGTCCTATGTTATTCTGTGTAGAGAGAAATCTTGGTTAATTTGCTTCATAGAATAATATAGGACTTGGAGAGTGTATAAAGCTAAAGAATTTATCTCATTACCACTTTATCACACCTTAGTGCATCTCCGCCCAGATCTCCTTGGTACATTAGCCCCAGTGCTACTCTGCAGTCCTTGCTTCTGTTTCCTAGTGTCAGTCAGTGGGAACAGGGTTACCAATGAGCTGGCTTTTGCCTTGGTGCTAAGTGTAGCCCTCTGAAAATGGAAGCACCATTCATGTTTCATCTCTCAGTGCAATGTAAATCTTATTCCCTGCATGCCTGCAGTACATATTTTTCATATGTTTCTTTTGTAGGTTCTGAATGAAGGGGCTCAAGCTTCAGATCTCACACTTAACCCTTTGAGTGCCAGAGAGGTATCCAAAACGTTGCATTGGATACATCTTTGGCACTCCAAGGATTAAAGCTTCAAGTAATTTAACTATCTGAGGATTTCGTTAAACGTAATAGTGCAGTTGTGCTGTGGAGGACACCAAGAGGCTGATTTAACAAGAACTACTGGAGCTGGTCTGAGGCAAACCAACTGCTCCATAGGAGGCAAATACAATTCCAAAAATTGCCATTGATGTAAATGGTGCTTTTAACCCATCTGAATTTCTCACAGTTCAAATGTATAGATGTCCCCAATGGTTCAGTTGGTTTGCTATGGAATTGCTCCATTTATTTTTATATATATAATACTAGTTGAACAGCCCGTTACACGGGCCACAGTGCCTTTGGCAGCCGGTCGCGGGGCAGTCACGCGCAATAGAGACTGCCCGTGCCACTGCTGATACAGAGCTAGCTCTGTATCAGCCGCGGCGCGGCCAATCTGTACTGCGCATGACTGCCGCACGCGCAGCAGTGTCTACTGCGCATGTCGGGCGTTACACACAACTTAGCGAATTATTATATAGGATAGGGGAAAATAAACATTCCCCAAATTTCCATTGATTTAAAAGGGGATGTTATCCTATTGAATGCCAAAGATCTCACCAACGCATTGCTTCCAATTCTTTATATTAACCCTTTGAGTGCCAGAGGGGTAGGCAACGCATTGCAAAGCAATGTGTTGCTTACCCCTCTGGCACTCAGTGGGTTAAAGGGATAGGAATGTTTCAAAATAAAAGCAGCTCCAATTAATCTTCATAGAGAGTGTTATTTCAATACTGTCAGAGTTGTAGTTCAAGAGTAATTGAATGATAAAGTATCCCCCTCCTGCCCCTTTTACCTAGTGTAAGCCACCTCCCCTCAGATGTGGAATCTGGTCACTTGACCAGACAGATCACAGCAAGGGACAATCTTCTTACTGTGAGAACAATGAAAACTCTGCCCCCCTTGACAGGTTTTTCAGTTTTTTACCTTATGCTCACTGAAGATTGTCCCTCTCTGTGATCCATCTGGACAGTCTTGCTGCTCTGAGATGAGCAGTCTTACATCGGTAAAAGAGGCAGGATGGGGATACTTTATCATTAAATTACTCTTGGACTACAACTCTGACAGTATTGAAATAACACTCTCCATGGCCCAAATACTATGAAGATTAATTGGAGCTGCTTTTATTTTGAAAAGTTACAATCCCTTTAAATCAGCCTTTAATAATGCATTGCAGGGGTCCCAGTTCTCAGGTATCTTGGGATGGAACCTACCAACTCTCTTGATTGTGACTAATGTATTCTGCACTTGCTCAATACCACACATCAGACTTACCATAGCGTAGTACTAGGTATGGAGGCCAGAACCAAGTCCTGGCTCAGTGTTTGGGAAACCTATGTGCAGGACTACATTTCTTAACAGGCAGAACAAGAAACTGCCTAGAGTTCCAGACTTTGAGGGGTGCCTCACATTCTGAATTGTGGGTGTGACCATAGCAATAACCATGCCATTACACCAGTTTTATACCCGTTTACAGAGTATTATTTAACCCCTTGGATGATAAAGAGATCTCAGTTTTACTGAGCAATGCATTGGAGATTTTTCTAGCAAACAAGAAGTTAAAACTTTTTTCTTTCTTGCTTGTTATAGTCCAAGGGTATTTTCTGTGCCAGGAAAGTGGATGGGACTGGGGGTGTGGGTCATGTGAGTAGTGGGGGTGTGGTTATGGAAGGAGCTAAAGACAGCTAGTATGCCTTGCTTAGAGGCACCTGGGATGTAAATGCAGCTCTGATTATGCTCGAATGATGGAGGAGAAGAATGGTGGGATTCCTTAGAAAGAATAACACATAGGTCCCCTTTAAAGACCCTTTCACAATGATGCTGCACTGGATGTTTCACTTGTGGTGACAGGTAACATGCTAAACTATGGAGCCTTTCACACAGGTTACTACTGCGTCATGTGATCTCACCATAGTACAGCATACTGCCACTGTACTGTGTTCACTCAGGAGGGAAGGTCTGCAGAGGGAAGTAGGGAAGGTCTGCAGAGCAGCCTGGGAGACCGGCAGCAGGCCATTCACACAGCATTGGAACCTGTGTTGCCCCCTGAATAACCGACCCACGGAGATGGCATCTAATAATATTGGCTGGCACTCAAGGCAGGCGCTATCATAAGGCTGCTTAGGCAACCGCCTTAGGACGCTGCAGTGGAGGGGCGCCGAAACTGGGGAGCTGCTTTTTTTTTCTCCATTAATTAATTTATTTTAATATATATATATATATATATATATATATATATATATATATATATATAATATATGTATATTTATATTCATATCTGCTGCAAGGGAGAGCTGATTTACACTACCAAGTGCTCCCTCGCCGCTTCGTCCTCACAAGGAGGCAGCAGTGCAGTTAGGGCCAGTTTTAGACGTATGTGAATGGTGCCGTATACCTGGCCGTGCATTGCCCATTATACACACTTAAAGGATCTCAGCTGGCTTCACTGCGCATGCTTATAGACCGGTACGCGACCTTATATGTCATCACGGCTTGCAGGGGCACGTTATGAAGAAAACATGGGGGTAATATAAATAGGTGCACTGTTCAGAGTGCGCTAGAAAACTGAACAGGCAATCGTCGCAAGTATCCTAAGAGGGCTAAAAACAGCCACTACCACGTCAGGGGGCTGCAAGACAACATGACACAGTCAGGTAAACAGTATGTGGGGGACAGCATGGAGGTGGATAACAATGTGGACAGTGTGTGGAGGTGGACAACAGTGTGTGAAAGTGGTGGACAACAGTGTGGACAGTGTGTAAAGGTGGTGGACAACAGTGTGGACAGTGTATGGAGGTGGTGGACAGTGATGTAGACAGTGTATGGTGGTGGTGGACAATATTGTGGACAGTGTGTGGAGGTGGTGGACAGCAACATGGACAGTGTGTGGAGGTGGTGGACATCAGTGTGGACAGTGTTGGAGGTGGTGGACAACAACGTGGAGGTGGACAATTGGACATTTTGTGGAGGTGGACAATATTGTGTAGAGGTGAACAACAATGTGGACAGTGTGTGGAGGTGGTGGACAACAGTGTGGACAGTGTTGGAGGTGGTGGACAACAACAAGGAGGTGGTGGACAACAACGTGCACATTGTGTGGAGGTGGACAACAATGTGTGGAGGTGAACGACAAGGTGGGCAGTGTGGAGGTGGACAACAACAATGTGTGGAGGTGGACAGCAATATGGACAGTGTGTAGAAGTAGACATCAGTATGGACAGTGTGGAATTGCACAGTGTGTAGAGGCGGACAACAGTGCGGACAGTGTGGGGAGGTGGACAACAGTGTGTGTAGTGGTGGGCAACAATTTGGACAGTGTGTGTAAGTGGACAGTGTGTGGAGGTGGTGGACAACAATGTGGAAGTGGTGGACAACAGTTTGGACAGTGTGTGGAGGTGGTGGACAATGTGTGGAGGTGGACAGTGTGTGGAGGGGGGTGTGGGATTGGCGGCGGGAGGCATCAAAATGCACCTTTGCCTGTGTAGACAGAAATCCTTGCCCTGGCCCTGCTGGCACTCAAGTGAGCCGGCCATCAGACATGCTGCTCTTGCATTCAGATCAGAGGTGTTATACAGTAGAGGAATGATTGAAGGTACATGGGTGACAGAGTTGTCACAGGAGGCAGCAACGGTTCTGTCTCCCATGTGAAAGCATATCTCCTTAAAAACAGAGCCTGCCCCCTGCAGATAGCTAATAAAGCAATGGATTAGTAGATAACTGATCATTTGCATCTGGCGTTGCCTGGGGGGAATAATGCAGAGCAATGTACCATAAGTAGTTCCCAGACATCAAAATAGTCCTCTTAACAGGAAATGACCCTGATATCTAAACTATATACAGATGTTGCCTGCATGAAGGGTATACTTTGGATTTCTTGCTAAGTGACAAAAAAAATAAGAAGCGATCACAATGACACCAGTGGCATCTTGAGTCACTGGTGTGTATTGCGACTGCAAACTGTACAAATTTTGTTCTTTGATTGTTCAGTTTAAATAATTTAACCCTTAAAGGACCAGAGGGGTGTAAAATGCACTGCTTTGCAATGCGCTGCACACCTTTCTGGTCTTTAAAGGGTTAAAATAATAATGATAATACAATAAAAATAATTTGTATTAAATATACGTATCTGCGTTATCAAACTGGTGTGTTGGAGACATCTCATACCTTCAAAGAGGTAATGTAGTAAGGTAGCTTTTCTTCAGTGCTGATCATTGGCACAATAATCACGCTGCTGCACTTTGGGGATATCTTCTAGACACAGAACAGGAATGCTGAGTACGGCAAGGATACTCCCAATGCTAGCATTTATTTTATTCAAATGTTGTAACAGAGTGATTACTTCCTGAAAGTTTAAACTGACATAAGTGACTCAGCTGTTTCTATCACATTCTGTGGAAAACTGTTGGTCGGTGACTTGCCTCTCACTCTGAATGCAACCTAGGTAAAATATGGTACCGAATTAGCCATGGAAAAAGCAGAAGACTGACAGAGTAAAAGTGATACCTTTTTGGCTGAGAAGCTATAGAGTGCAAGCTTTCAGGATAACTTAGGTCTGACAAAGAGACCTAACTGGTCTTGAAAGCTTACACTCTAAAGCTACTCAGGTAACCAATAAAGGTATCGCTTTCACTGTAGCAGTCTCCAATTGAATAAATCAGAGTAACTAATTGAAATCTTAGCAGTATTAATGTAAAAACAAGCATTTAAACTGTAATAATTCTGGAAATATTCATTTATTTTTTAGATGCTCTGGTACTAACCTTTTGTTTCTGTTATGTACTTGTAAGTTACTTTCTTGTACCAGTATTACACTTTTTCCATGTATATTTAGGATACATTTCATGTCTGATTTTTAATCTGCTTTATTTACATGGAGGAGTGGGGCAATTTACCAGAGAAGTGGGAGGTGCTACAGATATTCAGATTCGTGAATTATCTGTCCTATCCGCCAGTGATTAAAGACCGTTGGGACTGAATCTAGTAATGCCAGTGCGTCTGTGTTTTGGTTTTTATATAGCTACAATGTTATATTTGGATGTCTATGTGGCTGTGTTGCAGACTTAGACTCCTTGGTTTCCTGAAAAGAAGGGTATAAGGTCACCTTTTTCCTGTAATGGTGAACAGCATGTAATGCAGTGGTATAACTAGTTGTTTCTCAAACCTCCTTGAACTGCATAGTAAATCCTAGTAAATATATTTATAGATACAATTATGTGTAAGTGTACGTATTCTAAATGTAAAGCCTGAAGTCTGCATTTGAATATTTAAATTCATTAATCTGATATAGTAATGGGCTTATCTCTTATACTTTTTCTTACACACAGTAGGCTATTTATCTCTGAGGTACAACCACATTTGTATTGCAAAATCAGTATTCAAGCTCAGACTGATGAGATGTAAGTGATGAATCAGCTGTCTGAGTGGTCCATTGACTCTGCTGCCTCACTGACTGATGCCTTATAGCCTTGTGCACAAAAGAAAACAGAAGTCATCTGGGGTAAAACCATCTGCACCACAGGAACAAATAAAAATTCAGTTTGATTTAAATGGGTCTTTTAAAGGGATAGTAATGTCCCAAAAAAGTTTTTTGCATTTAGAAGAGCTTAAAAAGCTGAGCTACGTGCAAAAAACCGTATCTCTCAAACCATTATGGTTTGAGAGATAAAGGCATTTAAAGTTCGATGTCTCCTACTGACAGCTGTAAAGCTGTCAGAAAGAGATCCATGTTGACCAACACGGAGGCGCTTGAGCAGAGCCGCAATCTCGTTATTTACAACGAATCCCTTCATTGGAATGGTCTAAAGCACACATTTTAGATCATTCCAATGAAGGGATTTGTTGTAAATAACAAGATTGCGGCTCTGCTCAAGCGCCTCCGTGTTGGTCGATGCATATCTCTTGCTGACAGCTTTACAGCTGTCAGTAGGAGATATCGAACTTTAAATGCCTGTATCTCTCAAACCATAACGGTTTGAGAGATATGCTTTTTGCATTTAGCTCAGCTTTTTAAGCGCTTCTAAATGCAAAAAACTTTTTTTGGACATTACTAACCCTTTAAAATGGATCTATCACCTATACAAAAGTTATGCTTATTATGTAGAGGATATATACATAAGGGTGAAAACGGTTTTTTTTTGTTTTTTCTTAAATGCTATTTGTGTTAAAACGCTAGTTTATAGAGTGCCCTGCACCCTACTTCCTCCTAAACTTACATTGCCGCACTGCCCCTTCTCCCTCCCCATTACCCAGCCTCCTCCGATGATGGAGGCTGTCTGTCTGTAAGCTGGAATGATCTCATTGGCTAGATATTGATCTCTGCCAATGAGATTGTTTCAGCTTACAGACAGAAACCTCCATCATCGGAGGAGGCTGGGTAGTGGGAAGGGAGAAGGGTCAGTGCGGCAATGTAAGTTTATGAGGAAGTAGGGTGCAGAGCACTCTATAAACTAGAGTTTTAACACAATTAGCTTTTTTTTTTTTTTTTTTTTTTTTAACAGTCAATAACGTTTTCACCCTTACGTATATATCCTCTACATAATAAGCATAACTTTTGTAGAGGTGATAGATCCACTTTAACCTTTTGAATGCTAGAGAGGTCTCCAATAGTGATGAGCGAGCATGCTCGGCCGAAGCTCGGCACATGGCGGTACTCGTACGAGTACCGCATGTGCTCGCCCGCCATGTTCGGGTCTCCTCCCCGCACGTTTCGCGGCTGCTGCGCAGCCAATAAACGTGCGGGGAGGCTCTGACATCAGTGTAATGCCAGCAGCCATGTTGGCTGCTGGCATTACACTGATTGGCTGGCCAGAACCCGTGATCGGGTGCTGTATAGCACCCGACGCGCGAGTTCGGCTCATTCTTAGCCAGGGAGAGATGCGATCAGGCAGGGAAAGTCAGTGTAGGGAGAATAAAATTGTTGGAAGTCTTTCAAGACCCAAAAGTCCTTTTTAGGACTGTTGTGTGTGGGGGCAGCATTTATATTTTGTTTGGGGGGGCACAATTTCCTTTTTTTTTGTGGGGGGGATATTAGTAAGGTGACATATAATACTAGATGCACAGGAAGTCAGTGTAGGGAGAATAAAATTGTTGAAACTCTTTCAAGACCCAAAAGTCCTTTTTAGGACTGTTGTGTGTGGGGGCAGCATTTAATTTTTTTTGGGGGTGGCAGAATTTCATTTTTTTGTGGGGGGGGGACATGTTCTAAGGTGACATTGTACTAGGTGCACAGGGACAAATATTTCACAGTGCAGTGACAAGCTGACATATTCTGTTAGGTGCACAGGGCCAATTATTTTACAACGCAGCGACAAAAAGGGCCATTTTAAACGTGTGCCTAGCCATAGATTATTGTCACATTCTGTTTAGTGTGCAAATTCACAAATTAACGTCACATATTCCGTTCACTGTGCCTAGCCGCAGATTAGCGTCACATTCTGTTTTGTGTGCCTAGCCGCAGATTAGCGTCACATTCTGTTTCGTGTGCCTAGCCGCAGATTAGCGTCACATATTGTTTAGTGTGCCTAGCCGCAGATTAACGTCACATATTGTTTAGTGTGCCTAGCCGCAGATTAGTGTCACATATTGTTTAGTGTGCCTAGCCGCAGATTAGCGTCACATATTGTTTAGTGTGCAAATTCACAAATTAACGTCACATATTGTTTAGTGTGCAAATTCACAAATTAACGTCACATATTCCGTTCACTGTGCCTAGCCGCAGATTAGCGTCACATTCTGTTTCGTGTGCCTAGCCGCAGATTAGCGTCACATTCTGTTTCGTGTGCCTAGCCGCAGATTAGCGTCACATATTGTTTAGTGTGCCTAGCCGCAGATTAACGTCACATATTGTTTAGTGTGCCTAGCCGCAGATTAACGTCACATATTGTTTAGTGTGCCTAGCCGCATATTAGCGTCACATATTGTTTAGTGTGCCTAGCCGCAGATTAGCGTCACATATTGTTTAGTGTGCAAATTCACAAATTAACGTCACATATTGTTTAGTGTGCAAATTCACAAATTAACGTCACATATTCCGTTCACTGTGCCTAGCCGCAGATTAGCGTCACATTCTGTTTCGTGTGCCTAGCCGCAGATTAGCGTCACATATTGTTTAGTGTGCCTAGCCGCAGATTAGCGTCACATTCTGTTTCGTGTGCCTAGCCGCAGATTACCGGCATATATTCCGTTTAATATGAAGAAGGCGGGTAAAAAGGGACGGGGAACTGGACGTGATCCTGAAAGTTCAGGGCGCGGGTCAGGACGCGTAGAAACTGTGCCTGGTGCCAGAGCACAAGACAGAAAGACATCCACCATACCTAGCTTCATGTCTCAGTTTACAGGGCGTCGCAGGACATCACTCTCGAGGTCAGACCACTGCGAACAGGTGGTCGGTTGGATTTCAGCTAATACTGCTTCCAGTCGGTTAAGCACCACCCTGTCTTCCACGAAGTCCACTCTCACTAGCCAAGAGTCTGGTCAACATAATCCTCACCCTGATCATCCTTCCTCCCACCATAGAGGGTCTGGCCAAAGAAGTGATCCCACACTGGGATATAGTGAGGAGCTCGTCTCATCACCAATCCTTCATTTGAACCTCTCTCCAAGCACGCTTGCAGAGGAACATGAGATCTTGTGCCCTGATTCACAACCTCTAGAGGGTACCCAATCACAAGAAGATGACAGAGGGGAACGGCATTTAAGGTCAAAGGAAGTGGATGATGATGATGAGACACAGTTGCCATCAAATCAACCACAATTACTGTCTCAAGACCTTGATGAGGAGGATGATACACAGTTGTCAATGACTGAGGATGTGGTGGGATCAAGAAATGAGGAGGATGATACACAGTTGTCAATGACTGAGGATGTGGTGGGATCAAGAAATGAGGAGGATGATCAGAGTGAGGAAGTGGAGGAGGACTTGGTGGACGATGAGGTCACTGACCCCACCTGGGAAGGTGGAAAGCCGAGCGATGACAGCAGTCCTGAGGGTGAGCCATCTGCAGCACCGCAACAGGCTGGAAGAGGCAGTGGTGTGGCTAAAGAAAGAAGGCGGACCTCACCAAACCGGCCCGCAAATGTTCCACGTAGCACCCCCTTGCGTAAATCTCCCTTGCCAAGGGCTAGGTGTTCCGCGGTATGGCGTTTTTTTAAGGAAAGTGCGGACGACAAAAGAATTGTAGTTTGCAACCTGTGCCACACCAGAATGAGCCGAGGCATGAACACTAGCAACCTCACCACCACCAGCATGATCCGACACATGGTATCCAAGCACCGTAATAAGTGGGAGGAACGCCCGGATCGCCAATCTGTGTCTGCAGGCCACACCACTGCCTCCTCTTCCCCTGTTTTCCGTGCCGGCCAATCGCCTGTCGAAGGCGCAGGCCCGCATACCTCCCGCCCTGCACCTGTACCATCTGAAGCACCATCAGCGACCACATCCACTTCCCTGTCCCAGCGCAGCGTCCAAATGTCGTTACCCCAGGCATTTGAGCGCAAGTGAAAATACCCAGCCACCCACCCACAGGCCATAGCACTAACCTCACACCTTTCCAAATTACTGGCCATCGAAATGCTGCCATTTAAGCTTGTGGACACTGAGTCCTTCCGCAGCCTGATGGCAGCAGCTGTCCCTCGGTACGCAGTCCCCAGCCGCCACTACTTTTCCCGGTGTGCCGTCCCCGCCTTACACCACCATGTGTCCCTTAACATCACCCGTGCCCTGACCAACGCAGTTACTGGGAAGGTCCACTTAACGACTGACACATGGACAAGTGCTTGTGGCCAGGGACGCTACATTTCCCTGACGGCACACTGGGTGAATGTCGTGGAGGCTGGGAGCGACTCGGACCCTGGGATGGCACAGGTGCTACCCACGCCGAGGATTGCGGGCCCTACCTCCATCAGGGTTTCCGCCAGCACCTACGTTATTGGCTCCTCCTCCTCCGTTTCCACCTCCGAATTCTCTGCGCGCAGCGCCACTCACCCATCAGCCGGTAGCTGGAAGCAGTGTAGCACTGCAGTGGGGAAGCGTCAACAGGCCGTGCTGAAGCTGATCTGCCTTGGGGACAAACAGCACACGGCCTCAGAGCTGTTGCAGGGGATTAGTCACCAGACCGAGCAGTGGCTCTCGCCACTCAACCTGCAACCAGGCATGGTTGTGTGTGATAATGGGCGTAACTTGGTGGCGGCTTTGGAGCTCGGCAAGCTCACACACGTACCATGCCTAGCGCATGTATTTAATTTAGTGGTTCAGCGATTTCTAAAAACCTACCCCAATTTGCATGATCTCTTGACGAAGGTGCGCCGCGTGTGTGCACATTTCCGTAAGTCATCTACAGCTTCAGCCGGCCTGTTGACGCTGCAGCAGCGCTTACAATTGCCAGCTCACCGGCTGCTGTGTGACGTGAGCACGCGCTGGAACTCCACCTTCCACATGTTGGCCCGGCTTTGTGAGCAGCAGAGGGCAGTAGTGGAGTACCAGCTGTTACACGGTCGTCGCCTCTCTAATCAGAAGTGAGGAGTGGGAATGGATGTCAGACCTCTGTGAGGTTTTACGCAATTTTGAGGAATCGACACAGATGGTGAGCGGCGATAACGCTATTATCAGTGTAACCATCCCACTTCTGTGTCTACTGAAACGCTCGCTGCTCACAATTAAAACCGACGCTTTGCATGTGGAAGAGGTGGAAATGGGGGAGGAAGAGCTTACACAAGGTGATAGCCAGAGCACCCTCACTTCGTCTTCTCAGCGACAATTGGAGGAGGCGGAGGAGGAGGAGGAGGAGGAGGAAGACACGGTTGCCTCCACTACAGAGGGTAGCCATGGAACTTTATTTCCATCTCTTCAGCGTGGGTGGGCAGAAGAGGAGGAAGAGGATGAGGAGATTGAGAGTCATCCTCCTGGTGAGGACAGCGAAATCTTGCCTGTTGGTACTCTGGCACACATGGCTGACTTTATGTTAGGCTGCCTTTCCCGTAACCCACGCGTTATACGCATTTTAGACAACACGGATTACTGGGTGTTCACCCTTCTGTACCCCCGCTACAAAGAGAATTTCTCATCTCTCATTCCTCCGGTGGAGAGGAAAAGCAAAATGGTGCAATACCAGAAGGTTCTTGTCGAAAAATTGCTCCAAAATTTTCCATCTGACAACGCTGGCGGCAGAGTACGTGCTACCTTGGCCAACCGAGAAGGGGAGAAAAGGGGAGCACACAGCAGTTCCGACAAAGGCAGGGCAACACTCTCCAAGGCGTGGGACACCTTCATGACACCCCGCCAGCACCCTCACCCTGATGCGTGGCCTAGTGTCACAAGGAGGGAAAAGTTTTGGAAGATGGTGAAGGAGTACGTAGCAGACCGTGTCAGCGTCCTCAATGATCCCTCTGTGCCTTACAACTACTGGGTGTCCAAGCTGGACACGTGGTATGAACTGGCACTCTACGCCTTGGAGGTGCTGGCCTGCCCTGCCGCCAGCGTTCTGTCTGAGCGGGTATTTAGTGCTGCTGGTGGCATCATAACAGATAAGCGTATCTGCCTTTCCACCGAAAATGCTGATAGGTTGACACTTATAAAAATGAACAAGGCCTGGATTTCCCCTGACTTCTCCACTCCACTGGAGGAAAGCCCCGGGTGAACATAAAGTCACTTTAGATATGTTATTTACAATGATGGGAATACTCTGTATTCCCATTCACCCCTTCCACCCAAAAAACGGGTATATGGTTGACTCTTAATCTTCTCATCCTCCTCCTCCTCTTCCATATGCCCTGTGATATAATTTTTATATAGGGCCAGCTCACCAGCGGGCCCTGTGATATAATTTTTATATAGGGCCAGCTCACCAGCGGGCCCTGTTTGACAATTTTTGTATAGGTCAGCTCACCAGCGGGCCTTCTCATATAATGTTTTATTGGGTCAGCTCTCTAGCGGGCCCTCTCATATAATGTTTTATAGCGTCAGCTCACTAGCGGGCCTTCGCATATAATGTTTAGGATGGTCAGCTCCGCAGCAGACCCTCACCCATAATGTTTTAGATGGTCGGCTCAGCAGCAGACCCTCATTCCTAATGTTTTAGATGGTCAGCTTAGCGGCATGCCCTCGCCCCTAATGTTTTAGAGGGTCACCAGCAGGCCATTAATCCTAATTTTTCAAGGGTGTGTATGATGCCCTCCTTTATGTGTAATAAAGGGTGTATTGGAGTGACATTTCAGTCTAATTTTTGGCAGCCCTTTCACTTAGTGCATAGGCTTTATGAGTGTTGGACCACTACCTGAACTATTGTACCACAATGTGAATGAGGCCCTCCATTTTGTGATATACAGGTTGTATCGGAGTGCCTCAGGTCCTCCCATTGAATTAAATAGGGCTGGGGTGTTCGACAGAGCAGAAGGTAGTTCTTGGCTTCATCCACTAAGTCACTTCGTCACTTTTACTCAATGGATCAGACCCCACTGTTCCGACTATAAATTTTGGACTTAACAAGGGCAAACGGACATGTTGTAAAACCTGTGGTAGCTGCGGCCTCCGTTCCTGAATGCTGTACCTTACCCGGGCCATAACCACGTTGAACACCTGCTTTACGCTGCGCACGTTTCCCTCTTAATCATGGCCCCAGTTCCGAAAAATCGATGACATTTTTTGCAGAATTTGCAGATGATATACAAGTAAATATACAGCAAATACTGTTTGGTAACAATTTTTCGCCTAAAATCGTTTTTATCTTCCTTTTTGTGTGTTTTACAGTCAGTCTGTAAAAATGGTGTACTACGGGCGAAACATCGTTCCCAGCAGCTACGTTGGAGTCCAAGATGCATCCAGACATCCTCCCTATGCTGTCCCTGAACCATTTCTGTGGTGTTTCCATCATTTTCTGACCTTTTCCTATGAACCAGGCACCCTCCCCTCATCAGAGCAGGGGGTGCCTGGTGTAATGCTCGAGTCCTCCCATTGACTTCAATGGGGCTCGGGTGCTCGGCCGAGCACTCGAGCCTCCGGGGGCGCTCGGCCAGAGCACCCGAACACCCGAGCATCGGGGTGCTCGATCATCACTAGTCTCCAATACATTGCTTCACAATGCGTTGAAGACCTCTCTAGCATTCAAGGGGTTATTAGACACATTTAAATCAATTGCACTTTTAGGTTTGCCCCTGAATTAGTCCAGTTGTCTTTTGATATACCACCATATTTCTAAAAACAGTATAATATAGCAGACCAAAGCTACAGGGAATGTACAGGCAATCTGGGGCTGTGGAAGAGTTGCTGGTCTACGGCAGTGGTTCCCAACCTGTGGGACGTAGCCCCTGGGGGAGGGTTCATGAGGCTTTTCCAGGGTGGGAACAAGGTTGTGTTTCTGGACCAATCATCCGCAGTGCTATGTAACATAACAGTATCCCTACTGTCAAAAGCAATTAAATGATAGTAATACTTAAAATGTAAAAAATATATGTTGTAAGGTTTATCCCCCTGAGTAAAACAAGGGTACTCCCACTGCTGAGAGATATTTTATTAAAACATTATAACAGCTCAAACTTGATTTTTTTAGGTGCAATATCACAGTGGCCTGAAATTTTGCAGTGGCGCTGTTGCTACACCATCCTATGGACGGCTCTGGTCTGTAGACCATAAATCTCCATAGGATGGTGTAGCAACAGCACCACTGTAAATGTTCAGGCCACTGTGATATTGCCCCTAAAAAATGCAAGTTTGAGCTGTTATAATTTTCTAATACAATATCTCTCACCAGTAGGAGTACCCTTGTTTTATTCGGGGACATAAACCCTACACCATATATTTTTTTTACATCTTAAGTATTACTATCCCTTTAAGGTTAGAAATTTGGAAAAGGCTGGTTCATATAATGGTTGTGAACAGCACATTATGTCATGTTTGTAATCATCATACAACATACATTTGGTGATAAATCTTTAGTTTGTAAAAAAAAAAAAGATCTGCAGCAAAGGAAAGGATGTATAATGATATGGGTTATTTAAAATATACTACAAAACAAATAAATGCAAATGAATAATATAAATATTTATAGAAATGGTTACATTTATTTTAATGAAAAGAGAAAGGGGAATGAGGGTTTGATGAAAACCAAAATGGAGATATCATGTCAAAAAGTTTGGGAACCACCGGTCTACAGCTTCAATTATCTTTAGCAGATCTATGCCCGGCTAAGGATGAAGGGAGAAGTAGTCCGACAATCTCTGGAGAGCTACAGTCCCCCCTCCTGTGATTTGTGGAAACAGTGTGATAGAAAGGACAGTAATCAGAAAGTGATTCATTAACCACAACCCGTTTATGCAGTTTAAAGAGGTCGGTCATGGGGTGAATGTAGGATGATGGCTCCCTGCTAAATCAAGTTTTGGAATTAATTTTTAAACCCTACACCTGCCTAACACCAGATTACAAAGTTACATACACTGGACTTCCTCCGCTTAACCCTTTGGGTGCCAGAGGGGTGTGCAACATATTACAAAACAATGCATTGGACAACAGTCTGGCACACAAATGGTTAAATCTGACTGTGTCAAGAAGAGAAGAACTTGCACAGTCAATGTGCATTTTGGGGCAGTCCTTTCCTCTGGGCCATTTTTTCTGCAATGCATTCCGTACCCCTCTGGCACTCAAAGGGTTAAAAGTCCTAGTGATGGTCACAGATGAATGCTGGCAAGCTCTACACTGATCATACACTCTAGTGCATACACTGAAGTGCAGCCACTGGACCTAGAGTCTGCCACCGGTGGGGCTACACTGGCAAATTCATACATTCACAGCTATGGGGGAGATTTACTAAGGCGTGATAAAGAGGTAATAAAGTGGAGACGACTTCTCCAGTGATATCACTTCTCCAATTCCTATGTTACTCTATACACTAAGATTTCTTCAGCTTCGGAGATCTTAATGCAAAGGCTCCATAGAATAACACAGGAAATGGAGAAGAGATAAACTGGAGAAGTCATCCCCACTTTATCATGTCTTTACCACCACTTAGTGAATCTCTCCTTTTGTCTCCTAAAGATAAGTGTATTAAAATATTTAGGACAGAAAATTTTAAAAAATGGTGGGGTTTTTTTTGGTTTTTGTTTTCTTTATTTTGTTTTCAAGTTTCATATTCACACAGAAATATAAAAAAAAAATTAGCAAGATGCTTTTATTGCTATGGCAATAGGGGACAATCCCACCTCCTCTTTGATGTGAGTTGCTGAATTCCCACAGCTACTTTAGATTTCCTTCAATTGGCAAGTCTTTGATGTCATCAGTGGGAGGTTTAGACAAAGAAAGAGTCAAAAGAAAGACCAGACCAGATGAATTTACTGGACCCAGAGAACTAGAGAATGGTGTAAATATTATAAATTAAGTGTAAGAAGAGACACTTATTAATATCAGAGATAAGTCCCCAAAGCTAGATTTATTTGGACTGTATTTTTTTTCTTTTATCGAACAGGAGTACTGCCCCTTTAACACTTCTTTCCTGTGACCTTATTATATATGATCTGGAGATCTGTGTTCATACACAGGACTGACTGGGGTTCACTGTTGCATGTCTCTGAAACAATTACTTATAATTTTTACTCTCCCATTTTGAATTTCTGCCACAGTTTCCTACTTTATATATTACTGTAAAAGTTACCTTCTGGGTCTTATGCAGAAAGATAAAAAAGAGCAATTCTGGAGCGTATTAACCACACCATAGGGGACAAATAAAAATCCAGACTGCTCTAGTTGTTTTGAGTGACACATTCCTAACAGCGTCAGTATAAACACGTTTCTTCTGAACAAGTGAGCCGAAGTGTCGATTTCTCACATATCCTATATAATAATTTGCTAAGATGTTTGTCACGATGTAGTCATGCGCAGTAGAGACTGCCCGCGTTTAGGCAGTCTCTACTGCAAATGATTGCATCACGTGAGTGAGGCGACGGAATACTGCATCACGTGGAGCAATGAGGTAGCTGCCTCTTAACCCTTTGCATGCCAGATGGGTACACAACGCAATGCATTGCGTACCCCTTTGGCACTCAAAGGGTTAACTTTACCCAGACTATGGCCCATGCACACGGGCTTTTACACTAGTAAGTGATATAACTGATCAATTTCAAGTGTTTGGTCAGTGAGACGCCACTTACGGCAAGCCAGAAATGTCCCGGCAGTACATTATATACTCCAATTACAGATTCTTTTCATTTTACATTCTATTCACACTCATATGTCTATAGATAGTTTAATTTGAATGCAATACAGTAAAAGTTATGTTTTATTCTATTCCCTAGTGCTATGATCCATTGTGATCGAATACCCAAGAGTTCATCTATTTATGGGAAGAGTTATTTTCTTTTGACAAATAAAAATACCCATTGATTTAAATTGAATTTTAACTCCTTGAGAGGAAGAGGAGTATGCTTTGGTTTGCAATGCGTTGCATACCCCTCTGCCACTCAAAGAGTTAAACTCCTTGAATGCTAGGGAGATCTCCAACACATCTGTTTAATTGTTGTCTTGCTTTTAAATTGTTCATCTTTAAGTGCAATAGGGTATCAATGCATGAGTTGGAGACTCCTATGGCACTCAATGGATTACATTCCTGTATAAGGCTGTCTGTAATTTCTTAATCAGCCTAACACATGGCCAGATGTTTACTCCTAACATCACATGCAGCCTTACTCAGCATTTCCCAGTGCTACCCTAGCACCTGTCACCACTACTAAAAGCAAACGACTGAGCAAATTTACTTTAGCACCATTATCCCATTGTTTGTGAAACAATGCAATGGAGATATATCTGGCATTCAAAGGGTTAACATGAACATAATACCTAGTGATGATCGAGCACCCCAATGCTCGGGTGTTCGGGTGCTCTGACCGAGCGCCCCCGGAGGCTCGAGTGCTCGGCCGAGCACCCGAGCCCCATTGAAGTCAATGGGAGGACTCGAGCATTACACCAGGCACCCCCTGCTCTGATGAGGGGAGGGTGCCTGGTCCATAGGAAAAGGGCAGAAAATGATGGAAACACCACAGAAATGGTTCAGGGACAGCATAGGGAGGATGTCTGGATGCATCTTGGACTCCAACGTCGCTGCTGGGAACGATGTTTCGCCCGTAGTACGCCATTTTTACAGACTGACCGTAAAACACACAAAAAGGAAGATAAAAACGACTTTAGGCGAAAAATTGTTACCAAACAGTATTTGCTGTATATTTACTTGTATATCATCTGCAAATTCTGCAAAAAATTTCATTGATTTTTCGGAACTGGGGCCATGATTAAGAGGGAAACGTGCGCAGAGGCAAATTCTGCAAAAAATTTCCTCGATTTTTCGGAACTGGGGCCATGATTAAGAGGGAAACGTGCGCAGAGGCAAATTCTCCCAAAAATTTCTTCGATTTTTCTGAACTGGGGCCATGATTAAGAGGGAAACGTGCGCAGAGGCAAATTCTCCCAAAAATTTCCTCGATTTTTCTGAACTGGGGCCATGATTAAGAGGGAAACGTGCGCAGAGACAAATTCTCCCAAAAATTTCCTCGATTTTTCTGAACTGGGGCCATGATTAAGAGGGAAACGTGCGCTGAGCCGACCATCTAAAACATTATGGGTGAGGGTCTGCTGCGGAGCTGACCATCCTAAACATTATATGCGAAGGCCCGCTAGTGAGCTGACGCTATAAAACATTATATGAGAGGGCCCGCTAGAGAGCTGACCCAATAAAACATTATATGAGAAGGCCCGCTGGTGAGCTGACCTATACAAAAATTGTCAAACAGCGCCCGCTGGTGAGCTGGCCCTATATAAAAATTATATCACAGGGCCCGCTGGTGAGCTGGCCCTATATAAAAATTATATCCCAGGGTATATGGAAGAGAGTCAACCATATACCCATTTTTTGGGTGGAAGGGGTGAATGGGAATACAGAGTATTCCCATCATTGTAAATAACATATATAAAGTGACTTTATGTTCACCCGGGGCTTTCCTCCAGTGGAGTGGAGAAGTCAGGGGAAATCCAGGCCTTGTTCATTTTTATAAGTGTCAACCTATCAGCATTTTCGGTGGAAAGGCGGATACGCTTATCTGTTATGATGCCACCAGCAGCACTAAATACCCGTTCAGACAGAACGCTGGCGGCAGGGCAGGCCAGCACCTCCAAGGCGTAGAGTGCCAGTTCATACCACGTGTCCAGCTTGGACACCCAGTAGTTGTAAGGCACAGAGGGATCATTGAGGACGCTGACACGGTCTGCTACGTACTCCTTCACCATCTTCCAAAACTTTTCCCTCCTTGTGACACTAGGCTGCGCATCAGGGTGAGGGTGCTGGCGGGGTGTCATGAAGGTGTCCCACGCCTTGGAGAGTGTTGCCCTGCCTTTGTCGGAACTGCTGTGTGCTCCCCTTTTCTCCCCTTCTCGGTTGGCCAAGGTAGCACGTACTCTGCCGCCAGTGTTGTCAGGTGGAAAATTTTGGAGCAATTTTTCGACAAGAACCTTCTGGTATTGCACCATTTTGCTTGTCCTCTCCACCGGAGGAATGAGAGATGAGAAATTCTCTTTGTAGCGGGGGTCCAGAAAGGTGAACACCCAGTAATCCGTGTTGTCTAAAATGCGTATAACGCGTGGGTCACGGGAAAGGCAGCCTAACATAAAGTCAGCCATGTGTGCCAGAGTACCAACAGGCAAGATTTCGCTGTCCTCACCAGAAGGATGACTCTCAATCTCCTCATCCTCTTCCTCCTCTTCTGCCCACCCACGCTGAAGAGATGGAACTAAAGTTCCATGGCTACCCTCTGTAGCGGAGGCAACCGTGTCTTCCTCCTCCTCCTCCTCCGCCTCCTCCAATTGTCGCTGAGAAGACAAAGTGAGGGTGCTCTGGCTATCACCTTGTGTAAGCTCTTCCTCCCGCATTTCCACCTCTTCCACATGCAAAGCGTCGGTTTTAATTGTGAGCAGCGAGCGTTTCAGTAGACACAGAAGTGGGATGGTTACACTGATAATAGCGTTATCGCCGCTCACCATCTGTGTCGATTCCTCAAAATTGCGTAAAACCTCACAGAGGTCTGACATCCATTCCCACTCCTCACTTCTGATTACAGGAAGTTGAACGGAGAGGCGACGACCGTGTAACAGCTGGTACTCCACTACTGCCCTCTGCTGCTCACAAAGCCGGGCCAACATGTGGAAGGTGGAGTTCCAGCGCGTGCTCACGTCACACAGCAGCCGGTGAGCTGGCAATTGTAAGCGCTGCTGCAGCTTCAACAGGCCGGCTGAAGCTGTTGATGACTTACAGAAATGTGCACACACGCGGCGCACCTTGGTCAAGAGATCATGCACATTGGGGTAGGTTTTTAGAAATCGCTGAACCACTAAATTAAATACATGCGCTAGGCATGGTACGTGTGTGAGCTTGCCGAGCTCCAAAGCCGCCACCAAGTTACGCCCATTATCACACACAACCATGCCTGGTTGCAGGTTGAGTGGCGAGAGCCATTGCTCGGTCTGGTGACTAATCCCCTGCAACAGCTCTGAGGCCGTGTGCTGTTTGTCCCCAAGGCAGATCAGCTTCAGCACGGCCTGTTGACGCTTCCCCACTGCAGTGCTACACTGCTTCCAGCTACCGGCTGATGGGTGAGTGGCGCTGCGCGCAGAGAATTCGGAGGTGGAAACGGAGGAGGAGGAGCCAATAACGTAGGTGCTGGCGGAAACCCTGATGGAGGTAGGGCCCGCAATCCTCGGCGTGGGTAGCACCTGTGCCATCCCAGGGTCCGAGTCGCTCCCAGCCTCCACGACATTCACCCAGTGTGCCGTCAGTGAAATGTAGCGTCCCTGGCCACAAGCACTTGTCCATGTGTCAGTCGTTAAGTGGACCTTCCCAGTAACTGCGTTGGTCAGGGCACGGGTGATGTTACGGGACACATGGTGGTGTAAGGCGGGGACGGCACACCGGGAAAAGTAGTGGCGGCTGGGGACTGCGTACCGAGGGACAGCTGCTGCCATCAGGCTGCGGAAGGACTCAGTGTCCACAAGCCTAAATGGCAGCATTTCGATGGCCAGTAATTTGGAAAGGTGTGAGGTTAGTGCTATGGCCTGTGGGTGGGTGGCTGGGTATTTTCGCTTGCGCTCAAATGCCTGGGGTAACGACATTTGGACGCTGCGCTGGGACAGGGAAGTGGATGTGGTCGCTGATGGTGCTTCAGATGGTACAGGTGCAGGGCGGGAGGTATGCGGGCCTGCGCCTTCGACAGGCGATTGGCCGGCACCGAAAACAGGGGAAGAGGAGGCAGTGGTGTGGCCTGCAGACACAGATTGGCGATCCGGGCGTTCCTCCCACTTATTACGGTGCTTGGATGCCATGTGTCGGATCATGCTGGTGGTGGTGAGGTTTCTAGTGTTCATGCCTCGGCTCATTCTGGTGTGGCACAGGTTGCAAACTACAATTCTTTTGTCGTCCGCACTTTCCTTAAAAAAACGCCATACCGCGGAACACCTAGCCCTTGGCAAGGGAGATTTACGCAAGGGGGTGCTCCGTGGAACATTTGGGGCCGGTTTGGTGCGGTCCGCCTTCTTTCTGTAGCCACACCACTGCCTCTTCCAGCCTGTTGCGGTGCTGCAGATGGCTCACCCTCAGGACTGCTGTCATCGCTCGGCTCTCCACCTTCCCAGTTGGGGTCAGTCACCTCATCGTCCACCAAGTCCTCCTCCACTTCCTCACTCTGATCATCCTCCTCATGTCTTGATCCCACCACATACTCAGTCATTGACAACTGTATATCATCCTCCTCATCAAGGTCTTGAGACAGTAAAAGTGGTTGATTTGATGGCAACTGTGTCTCATCATCATCATCATCCACTTCCTTTGACCTTAAATGCCGTTCCCCTCTGTCATCTTCTTGTGATTGGGTACCCTCTAGAGGTTGTGAATCAGGGCACAAGATTTCATGTTCCTCTGCAAGCGTGCTTGGAGAGAGGTTCAAATTAAGGATTGGTGATGAGACGAGCTCCTCACTATATCCCAGTGTGGGATCACTTCTTTGACCAGACCCTCTATGGTGGGAGGAAGGATGATCAGGGTGAGGATTATGTTGACCAGACTCTTGGCTACTGAGAGTGGACTTGGTGGAAGACAGGGTGGTGCTTAACCGACTGGAAGCAGTATCAGCTGAAATCCAACCGACCACCTGTTCGCAGTGGTCTGACCTCGAGAGTGATGTCCTGCGACGCCCTGTAAACTGAGACATGAAGCTAGGTATGGTGGATGTCTTTCTTTCTTGTGCTCTGGCACCAGGCACAGTTTCTACGCATCCTGACCCGCGCCCTGAACTATCAGGATCACGTCCACTTCCCCGTCCCTTTTTACCCGCCTTCTTCATAGTACACGGAATATGTGCTGCAAATCTGCAACTTTGCACACTAAACAGAATATGCTGCTTATCTGCGGCTAGGCACAGAGAATGGAATATGTGACTTTTAGTTTTTACACTTTGCACACTAAACTGAATGTGCTGATAATCTGCAACTTTGCACACTAAACAGAATATGCTGCTTATCTGCGGCTAGGATCAGTGAACGGAATAAGTGACTTTTAATTTTTACACTTTACACACTAAACTGAATGTGCTGATAATCTGCAACTTTGCACACTAAACAGAATATGCTGCTTATCTGCGGCTAGGCACAGTGAATGGAATATGTGACTTTTAGTTTTTACACTTTGCACACTAAACAGAATGTTCTGCTAATCTGCAACTTTGCACACTAAACAGAATGTGCTGCTTATCTGCGGCTAGGATCAGTGAACGTAATAAGTGACTTTTAATTTTTACACTTTACACACTAAACTGAATGTGCTGATAATCTGCAACTTTGCACACTAAACAGAATATGCTGCTTATCTGCGGCTAGGATCAGTGAACGGAATAAGTGACTTTTAATTTTTACACTTTACACACTAAACTGAATGTGCTGATAATCTGCAACTTTGCACACTAAACAGAATATGCTGCTTATCTGCGGCTAGGATCAGTGAACAGAATAAGTGACTTTTAATTTTTAAACTTTGCACACTAAAAAGAATGTGCTGCTAATCTGCAACTTTGCACACTGAACAGAATGTGCTGCTAATCTCCAACTTTGCACACTAAACAGAATGTGCTGCTAATCTGCAACTTTGCACACTAAAAAGAATGTGCTGCTAATCTCCAACTTTGCACACTAAACAGAATGTGCTGCTAATCTGAAACTTTGCACACTAAACAGAATGTGCTGCTAATCTGCGGCTAGGCACAGTGAACGGAATATGTGACTTTTTTTTTTAAACTCTGCCCCCCAAAACAAAATATATCTGCTGCCCCCACACACAGTAGTCCTAAAGAGGACTTTTGGGTCTTTTTTTTTTTCAAACTCGCTTTTCTTCTCCCTACACTGACTTTCCCTTCCTATCCTCATCTCTCCCTGGCTAAGACTGAGCCGAACTCGCTGGTCAGGTGCTATACAGCACCCGATCACGGGTTCTGGCCAGCCAATCAGTGTAATGCCAGCAGCCAACATGGCTGCTGGCATTACACTGATGTCAGAGCCTCCCCGCACGTTTATTGGCTGCGCAGCAGCCGCGAAACGTGCGGGGAGGAGACCCGAACATGGCGGGCGAGCACATGCGGTACTCGTACGAGTACTGCCATGTGCCGAGCAGAGCGATGCTCGAGCCGAACCGAGCTTCGGCCGAGCATGCTCGCTCATCACTAATAATACCCAAGATCTGGTGATATGGCTCAGTTGGTTAAAGCACCAGCTATAGAATCTGTTCAAACCCGATAGGTCTCAGGCTCTAGTCCCAGCATGGTCAACTCAGCCCTTCATCCTTCAGAAGCAGATAAAATGAGTACCGTCAAATTGGGCAATAATATCTATACCCCCAGCACATACTTGAAAACGAGAGACAATCCCAATGTATTCTTCCTGGGAAAATACTTCGATGTTATTATTAAGAAAATGGCTTGTATATTTTTGATTTACAAGGACAACTGTAGTTACTTGACAAAATGTTCAGGACATTCATTTGGAGCCTTATGTACTAAATAAAAGCACAGAGTCAGATTAAGTATTAGGCACCCTAGGCTAGTACCAAGGGCTGGTGCAAACCTGATAGGCCTGGCCGCAGTGTAGTGAGGTGGGTTATATCATGGACCATTGGATGACTGCAGATGCGGAGCCCAGCTTCACTATCATGGATGGTAGGGTAAGGGCACAGGCCACCTGCTACATGTGCTGTGTATATACAGAACAACCACAGAGTGAGTGAGAGGTGGCACAAAGGTGGCAGTAGATTGAGTGATGTAGGGTGGGCTGCACAATAGCATGTAAACATGTGGTACGAAGTGCAGGTGCAGTGAATAGCTGCTGCAGCAGGACAGCATGAAACACCAAAAGAGAGTGACCCTCACAAGTCTCTTTCCTACAGGCACCTAACAAATGTCCAAACCCCGTCGTGGTGGGCAATAATTCTAACAAAAGGCAGCAACAACATTGAGAGAAAGATTTATGTGTCAGTAATGGTTCATCCTTGGTAGAACGTATGGATGTGAAAGGGTCCCTTGCACTATTTTTCTTCTACTCCTCTTTTTCTTTCCTCCTCCTCTCTCATACCTTCCTGTTACCCCTGTTTCATCTCCCCCATTTCTCTTACACATCATTCCCTCCAATTTCTTTCTTTCCCTCATTTCTTTCCTCCTTCATTCCTCTGTCTCCCCCTCCATTCCTTTCCCCCTTCATTCTTTTCTTTCCCACCTCAATTTCTCCCCTTCATTCCGCTCTCCTTACACTTCAGTTACCTTCTCTTCTTTCATTCCATTGCCCCCATCCCCCACATCCTTCTATTTCTCTCCCAATACTCCTCTCTCTCCCACATTCCTCTCTCTCTCCCTCTCTCCCAGTTCTCTCTCCCTCTTCCCCCAACCTACAGTCCGCTCTCCCTTGCACACACTCTCTTGTTCCACCATCAAATATACATTTGCCCACACACACATGCACGCACGCACGCATGCACACACACGCATGCACACACACACGCACGCATGCACACACACACACATATAAATACACAAACACGGAGACGGATCCACATAAAAGGGACAGATGTGTACTTTTTTGGGGTGGGGGAAATTTTTCTTGCACGTGGACTCTCCACCTACTAGTTACACCTCTGTGGACTCGGATCTAAAAGAGATAATCCACTTGAACCATATGTTCAGAATTACTTCTTCAAGTGGTCTTCAATTTGTGGCTTTCCAACTGCTCTTGAACGAGAACTCACATTATGCTAAGGATGATGGAAGTTATAATCTAAGATCAACTTGACAGCCACTGGTGGAAGGCTGTTTGTAAACATGTAACTCTCTGAGTACCAAAAGAGTGGCCATCCCTCTAGCTCTCTTGCTTAAAGTGGATCAACCCTTTGAATGCCAGTCAGATGTTCAAAGCACTTGTTTGGTACTCCTCTGCTACTGAAAGAGTTAATACACTATAACCATTTGATTGACAGCGTGTTGTACAGCTTTTTGTATCTTACCCCATAGCTCTCTAACTGCAATTGGATGACAACTGCCGTAATCCATAGGGGTCATGGGGGTTATAACAGCAGCTTGAGAGCCAGATGTTAAACACCACTACTATACAGGCTTGGTGAGTACTAGGGGTTGGATGCTGGGTTCAGTGTGGCAGTAAAGGAGGGGCGGCAAACTGGGTTCCTGCACAACACGCTGTCAATCAAAAGGTTATGGTGTATTAACTGTGGGGTCTTATTATGGATCTGGAAAAGCAGAGAAATTGTGAACTGAACCAACTGCATCGTAAGGGAGAAATGAAAATGTCCTTTAAAGGGATAGTAATAATTATAATGAAGTGCAGCTCCGAGTCGTCTTCATTCTATTTGTAGCACATAGTGGTATATTGAAATACTAACAGGCGTGTAGCTTAAACGCAATTGAATCCAATAGGATCCCCCTCCTGTCCCTTCTGGCCACCTCCCATCAGTTGTGGAATCTGGTCGTGGGACCAGATATCGTGTAAGTATAAAGAAAACTCTGCACCTCCCCCACCTCCCGATAAAGGAGGACAGGAATTTCCTAATGCTCAGTGAAGATTGTCCCTCGCTGTGCTCCATCCAGACCAGACAGAGAGGCAGAGAGACACAGGGCAAAGGGGTGGGAGGGGGATTGTTTCAGATTCAATTGCAGTTGAACTACAAGACTGATAATATTGAAATACAACACTATGAGTTACAAATAGAATAAAGAAAACTCGGGCGCTTTATTATAAGTCAGTGCATTACAAACAACGTGGGAGGCCTCACTAGCATTCAAAGAGTTAAAAACCCCATTTAAACTGATGGGGATTTTATATGTCCCCTAGGTTGCAGATGGTTTGCCTCAGAGATGCGCCAATTCTTATTAATACATCATTATATCGATCGTTATGTTGATGCTGAACTACTGAGGGTAAATGAAACAATTCTGGGAAAGCCCAATGGCACAGAAGACGATAAAGAAAATGTCACAAAATTAATATTGATTTAAATGGAAAAAAATGAACCCCTTGGATGCTAGAGAGCTCTGTCTTGCATTCAAAGATTAAAAGCCCACTTGCTGGAGAATGTTATTCAAGTCAATGAGGCTTTAACTTAACCCTTTGGGCACCAGAAAGGCAGCCAACTCATTGCGTTGCAATGCTTCGGCTACCTCTCTGGCACTCAAAGGGTTAAGTTAAAGCCTCATTGACTTGAATAAAATTTGCACCTTCAGCAGGTTTCGTGTTTGTGTGTGAATGTGGAGATATGTGTGCTTCTGTCTGTAGTCTGCCATTCCACAATGACATCAGAGATGTGGATCAGCGAGGAAAGCTGGAAAGCCCTTGGCTTAATTCCTTGACATTTTTTTTGTTCAGCCCCAAGGCAGAGATGGAGTTAATGGGGTCAGACAAAAAAATCCATAAGTGAGAAGAAACAGCAGAGAAAGAAGCAATTTCCATGTCAAAACTTAAAAATCCAACTTGATGAGGCTTTGCAAGGAAGTGATCATTCCACATGCCATGAGGCAAAGTAGGTGGTTGTGGTTGCTGCTTTGAAACAGAATAGTAGAGAGCTGCATTCCTTCACTGGTCCGCTTGTTTCTTAACAAACCGCACATTCAGGCATTTTGTGCCATGTTGTCAGAGAGAAGCCAGCTAGTCAAAGAGTGGATGAGAGAATGAATTAACCCTGTGATTGATCAAGGGGTTAAATTGAATACCTTTACTAATACATAATAGTACGAAGTGTATATATATATATATATATATTTTTTTTTTTTTATTTTTATTTTTTTTTTTAAATAATATTGACTGCCTCCGCACCATTAGTCTCAGTCTGCATTGTTGCACTTTTCATTTCTTTAACATTACTAACACCTCTTAATAATAATCTAACATACACCTCACTATTGCTAGAAAATACTAATTGCCCCTATTAATTTTTCCTTTGCTCCTTGGTTCAAGAGATAACCTCTTCAATCAGTCCTGAGGGAAAATGCACTAAGAATTAATAAGGCTCTTGGCTGCCAATATGGTGGTGTATTTGCTTTGATTACTTCTTGACATATCAGATGTGAATCTGATGCAAATATGCCATCATTGCCATGCCTTAACCAGGTTAACTATCTTGCAGTGACTGCTTCAACAATTACCTAATTGCATATAGAAATGCAGATTAATGAGCCATTGTTGTATTTGTGTGTGTGTGGGGGTTTATTGTTAACCCCTTAAGGGAAGTTCCCTTCCCTTAAGGACCGCTTTGATCCGAGCCGATGCGCCGGTACACGTGACCTGTTACGCGTACCTGTGCTCCACTGTGGGGCCTAAGAGAGATTGCTCCAGTCTTGGAGTGGTCAATTTTAGGCCCCATTTTTACATACAGAGCTCCCAGTAGAGTGCTGTAAATAAAAAGTATGTGACATGCTATGACCATCACCGGTCCTTAAGGGTATAAGCACGTCATCTGGTCCTTAAGGGTTTAATGTAGCACTGCATGACATGCACTAAACTCCAATAGCTGTTTATGCTGTTCGCATTTACAGTCCCAAGTTCTCCAACCTGAGCTTGATGAAGCTGGGATCTTACTGTAGCTGTCTATGGAACCAAAGGACTGTTTGCTGTTTCTACCAGAGAGCAGACACAGCAGCTATCCTTTAATCCTTTCAGTGCCATAAGGATGTGCATTGTACATCCCTGTGGCACTGAAAGGGTTATAGCATTAACATCATTTGCCAAAGTTTTCATAAAGTGAGAGAACCAGCAGAGAAACTGTAATATATAACATCTTCTCTGTCGTTCTATACTTAGTGAAACAGCTGATCAGCGGGCTGTCCATCAGTCAGCTGATTCATGTAAATGGAGGACTCTCAAGGTGCTGAAGACTGAGAGCCTCCTGTCTGCTCCCCCACTTGTCCTCCATAACACATAACACATCACCAGCATTATGTCCACCCTACATACTAAAGATTACATTCTCCCCACCTCCCCTTGTATAGCTAATTCTTAGTGCATATGGTAAAATGTGTTCCATATACACTTCGCCATAGCATCACCCTTAGTGCATCTCCACCCAAGATGTCATGTCCATGGAAGCAGACATGCAGGCCTGGCCCAAGGTTTTTTGTGCTCTAGATGAACTATGACTATGGTGCTCTTCCCCCATACCCTTTTTCTCATGCACCTTATACCAATACAAAGCAGACTTTTCTAGTTTTCAAGGGACTAAAGGCCTAATTTTAAACAATAAAATTAGGTATGTTACCTATAGTACAGTTGGTTTGCTCCAGAATTTCACTGCTTTTCTGACCTTAGTACATCAGCCCCATCAAGTAAATGCATAGATGACTAGATGTGAATGACTGCCAGGGCCAGACATTGGTAACCTGAGGTCTTCTAGCTGCTCTGACGTACAGTTCCCATCATGGGTATTGCATACCTCCCAACATTTCAAATGGCCAAAAAGGGACACATCTGCTTTAGGTGGTGTTTCTGGGGTGTGGCTGGTGAGTGAGGCATTACCAAGAATATTTCGGTTATTTCTTGACCAATTGGCACCTCTTTGTGTAACTGATAAATTATTTAGAACAAGACCAACATATTTTATTTTCACAGATTAATTTATCCTATATTATAATTCGCTAGGATGTTTGTCATAAGCCGCCATGCGCAGTAGAGTCCTCTCTGCGCACATTCCTAGGACCGCTTGTAAATGTACACACGGGCATTGCCTTAAAGGGATAGTAACATTTTGTTTTAACTTTATTTTATTTTGTAGGCATTAAAAAAACATGAAGAATGATATAAGTCTTATCTCTCAAACCTTTATGGTTTATGAGATATTCACAAGCAAAGTTTCCCCTCCCCGCCCCTTTTACCTAGTGTAAGCCATCTCTTCTCAGATGGGGATCTGGTTGTATGACCAGACAGATAACAGCAGGGATCAATCTTCTTTGTATGAAAACAATGAAAGCCCTTCCCCCCTTGACAAGTTTTTCAGCTTTTTCCCTTATCTTAATTGAAGATTGTCCCTCTCTGCAGTCTACCTGGGCAGCTCCCTTCTGATCTGGTTGAACAGTGGGGTGATACTTTGTTTGTGAATATCTCTTAAACCATAAAGGTTTGAGAGATAAGACTTATATCATTCTTCATGTTTTTTTTAATGCCTACAAAATAAAATAAAGTTAAAACGAAGTATTACTATCCCTTTAACCCTTTGATTGCCACAGGAGTGTCAACTGTCTGGCATTTAAAGGGTTAAATAAGCACAAACTCCACTCACTGGCAAATTAAACAAATAAACCAATCTCAGTCATCCAGTTAGTCCTTTGAGTGCCAGAGAGCACTGGATACCTCTCTGCTACACAAAAGGTGTACCTTATATTTCCATATAGCTGAATAACAAGTCCATATTTCCACTGTGGTTATATATACGCAGTACATCTGTTTGGCTCATTTGGTGCATTTATGGGTTGTGTGCTATGGAGCTTCTGTTCAAAAGAATTTGGAGATATATCTGGAGCAGACAAACTGCATTGTGAGCAACAAATAAAACCGTCCATTGATTTAAATTAGGTTTTTATCACATTGAATGCTATTCATCAATAGCATTCATCAATAGCACCAATGTATTTGTATTGGATATCTAGCATTCAAGGTGTTAAAAACTCCATTTAAATCAATGGAAACTCAAGCAGGTTTTATTTATCCTTTAGGGTGTATTCATTCGGGTTGCTCCAGAATTGGTGCTGGTCTGCTTAGTATGTATATCAAAAGTCAGAGATGCTCAACTAGGAACGAACCTGCAATTCAAATTTGCAGGCTCTATAGGAATGGTGTCCTACACAGGGTGCAATCTCTTTTAGCCCACTAGTGCCTTTCACAGAAAGGAAATATCCTAAAGCATATCTGCTTATTATGTCAGCCTCAATGGCTAAATAAACAAATACATCAATCTGTCAATCAATGAAAGAAATTAATTATTTCCATATCCTATATTATAATTTGCTAGGATGTTTGTCAGAAGCCATTATGCGCACTAGAGACTGCTGCACACGGTGCAGTAATGCTCAGTACAGACTGCCTGCACTGCGGCTGATTCGGAGCAGGCAGTCCCAGGAAGGTGTGCAGAGAGGACTACGGTCTGAATTCGGAGCGCCCCGCTCTGTATCAGCTGCGGCGCTTTCAGGCAGTCAGTACTGTGCATGACTGCAGCACCACCAGTGAGAAGAGAGGCTCTGGCCACCATCTGAGGTTGCTGGGTGGCACTGTGGCCCGTGTACAGGGGCTTTATAACTAGTAAACACATACTCTGAAGATTTACAACACATTTTTGTGAGCTTTATTGCTGTGGAGCAATGTATTACACACTACTCATTCTGTTCTCCTAAAAAATAGGGACAAAAGGGTAGAAAATAGGGACAGAGGAATTTGGATCTCAAAGAGGGACTGTCCCTCCTAAAGAGGGATACTTAGGATGTATAGTATTGTAGTTTTCAGCAGGTTGCCCCCTGGCCTAGGCAGCCTTCCCTCACATCTAGTCAGCTCTACATTTACTTTATGGGGCTGATGTATGAAAAGCAGTATGATTCTGGGGCAAACCAACTGCACTACAGGGAACAAATAAAAACTCCCCAAATTCCCACTGATTTAAATGGGGCACTAACCCACTGAATGCTAGAGAAGATTCCATTGCAGTTAGAAACCTATTTAGCATTCAGGGAATTCAACTCCCCATTTAAATCAATGCCAGTTTGTATATGTTCCCTATAGCGCAGTTGGTTTAATCTGAACTGCACCACTTCTTCCTTGCTTAGCAATGCAGTTTCCATGTATTTGTCATCAACAAAGCACTGAAAGGGTTAAAGGGATAGTAATGTTTCATAATAAAAGCAGCTCTAATTAATCATCATAGTATTTGGACTTTGGAGAGGGTTATTTCAATTCTGTCAGAGTTGTAGTTCCACAGTAATTCAATGACAAAGTGTCCCCCTCCCGCCCCTTTTACTGATGTCACACTGTTCAGCTAGAGCAGAAGGGAGGTGCCCAGGTAGATTACATAGAGGGACATTCTTCAATTAAGATAAGGGAAAAACCTGAAAAGCTTGTCAAGGGGGGGCAGGGATTTCATTGTTTTCATAGGAAGAAGATTGTCCCCTTCTGTTATCTGTCCAGTCTAGTTTGAGAGATAAGACTTATATCATTCTTCATGTTTTTTTAATGCCTACAAAATAAAATAAAGTTAAAACAAAGTATTACTATCCCTTTAAAAGTAAAACCTATGTTATTATGATATTATATGTCCATACCTCCCAAGTGCCCTTCTTTAGGAGATAATATCCATACCTCCCAAGTGTCCCTCTTTAGGAAGGACAGTCCCTCTTTGTGACCCAAATCCATCTTTCCCACCCTGTTGTCCCTCTTTTTAAGAGATCAGACTGTATTGTGTGCATATAAGTGTATCACTTTGCTCCACACCAATAAAACTCACATTAATGTTTGTTAAATTTCAGTATCTGTGTTTATACATTAGTCTGTGTAAATAACATTTTGGCTCTTTCTCTAAATCATTTATTCAGCTACACAAAAAGGGGTCAATATTTCACAAAATAATATAAACAATCTCAGTAATGCCCTGCCCATCAGTCACACCCCAAGTAACACCATCTAAAACAAAAGTGGCCATTTGAAATGTTGGGAGGTATGAGGATATGAATTAAATAAAGCACAGAGGAAATAGCATGATTTGATGTCATTTCTCAGCTCATGATGAGTAAAGTTTTAATACTCATTTAATAAAACTCTAATTAACTTCTTAAGATATTGAGCTCCCCAGATTTCATAGACAGGCAGATAGAGAGATAGATAGATAGATAGATAGATAGATAGATAGATAGATAGATAGATAGATAGATAGATATGGCGAGGTCTGGTTTTAAAGACCTATTTGTTTATTGGGGCAGTCATAACCCGGGGTGGGCTTACGGCCAGTGGGCAGCCAATGGGATGTGTGGGGTGGGGTTTTGAACTGTGAGTGATGGCAGAGGTTATGGAGCAGTTACTCTTCTAAACACAGTTGGACGAGCAGGTCGGATGGACAGGGACACACACACACTAGTGTTGAGCGAGCATGCTCGGCCGATGCTCGGATCGGCTCGAGCATCGCTCTGCTCGGCACATGGCGGTACTCGTACGAGTACCGCATGTGCTCGCCCGCCATGTTCGGGTCTCCTCCCCGCACGTTTTGCGGCTGCTGCGCAGCCAATAAACGTGCAGGGAGGCTCTGACATCGGTGTAATGCCAGCAGCCATGTTGGCTGCTGGCATTACACTGATTGGCTGGCCAGAACCCGTGGTCGGGTGCTGTATAGCACCTGACCATCGAGTTCGGCTCAGTCTTAGCCAGGGAGAGCTGAGGATAGGAAGGGAAAGGCAGTGAAGGGAGGAAAACAAGCAAAATTGTGAAAAAAAAGAACCAAAAGTCCTTTTTAGGACTACTGTGTGTGGGGGCAGCAGGTTATTTTGTGTGGGGGAAAAAAACAAAAAAAAAAAAAAATATATTCTGTTTAGTGTGCAAAGTTGCAGATTAGAGCACATTCTGTTTAGTGTGCACAGTTGCAGATTAGAGCACATTCTGTTTAGTGTGCAAAGTTGCAGATTAGAGCACATTCTGTTTAGTGTGCAAAGTTGCAGATTAGAGCACATTCTGTTTAGTGTGCAAAGTTGCAGATTAGAGCACATTCTGTTATGTCTTCAAACTAAAATATCAAAGTCACATATTCCATTCAGTGTGCGTCGCCGCAGTTTAGCAGCACATTCTGTGTACTGTGCAGAGTTGCAGAATAGGAAGAAATACTGTTAAGTCTTCAAACTAAAATATCAAAGTCACATATTCCATTCAGTGTGCTTCGCCGCAGTTTAGCAGCACATTCTGTGTACTGTGCAGAGTTGCAGAATAGGAAGAAATACTGTTAAGTCTTCAAACTAAAATATCAAAGTCACATATTCCATTCAGTGTGCTTCGCCGCAGTTTAGCAGCACATTCTGTGTACTGTGCAGAGTTGCAGAATAGGAAGAAATACTGTTAAGTCTTCAAACTAAAATATCAAAGTCACATATTCCATTCAGTGTGCTTCGCCAAAGTGTAGCAGCACATTCTGTGTACTGTGCAGAGTTGCAGAATAGGAAGAAATACTGTTAAGTCTTCAAACTAAAATATCAAAGTCACATATTCCATTCAGTGTGCTTCGCCGCAGTTTAGCAGCACATTCTGTGTACTGTGCACAGTTGCAGACTAGGAAGAAATACTGTTAAGTTTTCAAACTCAAATATTAAAGTCACATATTCCATTCAGTGTGTGTCACCGCCGTTTAGCAGCCTATTCTGTGTACTCTGCACAGTTGCAGAATAGGAAGAAATACTGTTAAGTTTTCAAACTCAAATATTAAAGTCACATATTCCATTCTGTGTTCGTCACCGCAGTTTAGCAGCCTATTCTGTGTACTCTGCACAGTTGCAGAATAGGAAGAAATACTGTTAAGTTTTCAAACTCAAATATTAAAGTCACATATTCCATTCAGTGTGTGTCACCGCAGTTTAGCAGCCTATTCTGTGTACTGTGCAGAGTTGCAGAATAGGAAGAAATACTGTTAAGTTTTCAAACTCAAATATTAAAGTCACATATTCCATTCAGTGTGTGTCACCGCAGTTTAGCAGCCTATTCTGTGTACTCTGCACAGTTGCAGAATAGGAAGAAATACTGTTAAGTTTTCAAACTCAAATATTAAAGTCACATATTCCGTGTAAGATGAAGAAGGCGGGTAAAAAGGGACGGGGAAGTGGACGTGATCCTGATAGTTCAGGGCGCGGGTCAGGACGCGGAGAAACTGTGCCTGGTGCCAGAGCACAAGAAAGAAAGACATCCACCATACCTAGCTTCATGTCTAATTTTACAGGGCGTCGCAGGACATCACTCTCGAGGTCCGACCACTGCGAACAGGTGGTCGGTTGGATGACAGCTGATACTGCTTCCAGTCGGTTAAGCACCACCCTGTCTTCCACCAAGTCCACTCTCAGTAGCCAAGAGTCTGGTCAACATAATCCTCACTCTGATCATCCTTCCTCCCACCATACACGGTCTGGTCAAAGAAGTGATCCCACACTGGGATATAGTGAGGAGCTCGTCTCATCACCAATCCTTCATTTGACCCTCTCTCCAAGCACGCTTGCAGAGGAACATGACATCTTGTGCCCTGATTCATAACCTCTAGAGGCTACCCAATCACAAGAAGATGACAGATGTGAACGGCATTTAAGGTCAAAGGAAGTAGTGGATGATGATGATGATGATGAGACACAGTTGCCATTAAATCAACCACTATTTCCGTCTCAAGACCTTGTTGAGGAGAATGTTATACAGTTGTCAATGACTGAGTATGTGGTGGGATCAAGACTTGAGGAGGATGATCAGAGTGAGGAAGTGGAGGAGGACTTGGTGGACGATGAGGTGACTGACCCCACCTGGGAAGGTGTAGAGCCGAGCGATGACAGCAGTCCTGAGGGTGAGCCATCTGCAGCACCGCAACAGGCTGGAAGAGGCAGTGGTGTGGCTACAGAAAGAAGGCGGACCGCACCAAACCGGCCCGCAAATGTTCCACGGAGCACCCCCTTGCGTAAATCTACCTTGCCAAAGGGTAGGTGTTCCGCGGTATGGCGTTTTTTTAAGGAAAGTGCGGACGACAAAAGAATTGTAGTTTGCAACCTGTGCCACACCAGAATGAGCCGAGGCATGAACACTAGAAACCTCACCACCACCAGCATGATCCGACACATGGCATCCAAGCACCGTAGTAAGTGGGAGGAACGCCTGGATCGCCCATCTGTGTCTGCAGGCCACACCACTGCCTCCTCTTCCCCTGTTTTCGGTGCCGGCCAATCGCCTGTCGAAGGCGCAGGCCCGCATACCTCCCGCCCTGCACCTGTAGCATCTGAAGCACCATCAGCGACCACATCCACTTCCCTGTCCCAGCGCAGCGTCCAAATGTCGTTACCCCAGGCATTTGAGCGCAAGAGAAAGTACCCAGCCACCCACCCACAGGCCATAGCACTAACCTCACACCTTTCCAAATTACTGGCCATCGAAATGCTGCCATTTAGGCTTGTGGACACTGAGTCCTTCCGCAGCCTGATGGCAGCAGCTGTCCCTCGGTACGCGGTCCCCAGCCGCCACTACTTTTCCCGGTGTGCCATCCCCGCATTACACCACCATGTGTCCCGTAACATCACCCGTGCCCTGACCAACGCAGTTACTGGGAAGGTCCACTTAACGACTGACACATGGACAAGTGCTTGTGGCCAGGGACGCTACATTTCCCTGACGGCACACTGGGTGAATGTCGTGGAGGCTGGGAGCGACTCGGACCCTGGGATGGCACGGGTGCTACCCACGCCGAGGATTGCGGGCCCTACCTCCATCAGGGTTTCCGCCAGCACCTACGTTATTGGCTCCTCCTCCTCCGTTTCCACCTCCGAATTCTCTACACGCAGCGCCACTCCCCCATCAGCCAGTAGCTGGAAGCAGTGTAGCACTGCAGTGGGGAAGCGTCAACAGGCCGTGCTGAAGCTGATCTGCCTTGGGGACAAACAGCACACGGCCTCAGAGCTGTTGCAGGGGATTAGTCACCAGACCGAGCAGTGGCTCTCGCCACTCAACCTGCAACCAGGCATGGTTGTGTGTGATAATGGGCGTAACTTGGTGGCGGCTTTGGAGCTCGGCAAGCTCACACACGTACCATGCCTAGCGCATGTATTTAATTTAGTGGTGCAGCGATTTCTAAAAACCTACCCCAATGTGCATGATCTCTTGACCAAGGTGCGCCGCGTGTGTGCACATTTCCGTAAGTCATCTACAGCTTCGGCCGGCCTGTTGAAGCTGCAGCAGCGCTTACAATTGCCAGCTCACCGGCTGCTGTGTGACGTGAGCACGCGCTGGAACTCCACCTTCCACATGTTGGCCCGGCTTTGTGAGCAGCAGAGGGCAGTAGTGGAGTACCAGCTGTTACACGGTCGTCGCCTCTCCGTTCAACTTCCTGTAATCAGAAGTGAGGAGTGGGAATGGATGTCAGACCTCTGCGAGGTTTTACGCAATTTTGAGGAATCGACACAGATGGTGAGCGGCGATAACGCTATTATCAGTGTAACCATCCCACTTCTGTGTCTACTGAAACGCTCGCTGCTCACAATTAAAACCGACGCTTTGCATGTGGAAGAGGTGGAAATGGGGGAGGAAGAGCTTACACAAGGTGATAGCCAGAGCACCCTCACTTCGTCTTCTCAGCGACAATTGGAGGAGGCGGAGGAGGAGGAGGAGGAGGAGGAAGACACGGTTGCCTCCGCTACAGAGGGTAGCCATGGAACTTTAGTTCCATCTCTTCAGCGTGGGTGGGCAGAAGAGGAGGAAGAGGATGAGGATATTGAGAGTCATCGTCCTGGTGAGGACAGCGAAATCTTGACTGTTGGTACTCTGGCACACATGGCTGACTTTATGTTAGGCTGCCTTTCCCGTGACCCACGCGTTATACGCATTTTAAACAACACGGATTACTGGGTGTTCACCCTTCTGGACCCCCGCTACAAAGAGAATTTCTCATCTCTCATTCCTCCGGTGGAGAGGACAAGCAAAATGGTGCAATACCAGAAGGTTCTTGTTGAAAAATTGCTCCAAAATTTTCCATCTGACAACGCTGGCGGCAGAGTACGTGCTACCTTGGCCAACCGAGAAGGGGAGAAAAGGGGAGCACACAGCAGTTCCGAGAAAGGCAGGGCAACACTCTCCAAGGCGTGGGACACCTTCATGACACCCCGCCAGCACCCTCACCCTGATGCGCAGCCTAGTGTCACAAGGAGGGAAAAGTTTTGGAAGATGGTGAAGGAGTACGTAGCAGACCGTGTCAGCGTCCTCAATGATCCCTCTGTGCCTTACAACTACTGGGTGTCCAAGCTGGACACGTGGTATGAACTGGCACTCTACGCCTTGGAGGTGCTGGCCTGCCCTGCCGCCAGCGTTCTGTCTGAGCGGGTATTTAGTGCTGCTGGTGGCATCATAACAGATAAGCGTATCCGCCTTTCCACCGACAATGCTGATAGGTTGACACTTATAAAAATGAACAAGGCCTGGATTTCCCCTGACTTCTCCACTCCACTGGAGGAAAGCCCCGGGGGAACATAAACTCACTTTATATATGTTATTTACAATGATGGGAATACTCTGTATTCCCATTCACCCCTTCCACCCAAAAAACGGGTATATGGTTGACTCTTAATCTTCTCATCCTCCTCCTCCTCTTCCATATGCCCTGGGATATAATTTTTATATAGGGCCAGCTCACCAGCGGGCCCTGTGATATAATTTTTATATAGGGCCAGCTCACCAGCGGGCCCTGTGATATAATTTTTATATAGGGCCAGCTCACCAGCGGGCCCTGTTTGACAATTTTTATATAGGTCAGCTCACCAGCGGGCCTTCTCATATAATGTTTTATTGGGTCAGCTCTCTAGCGGGCCCTCTCATATAATGTTTTATAGCGTCAGCTCACTAGCAGGCCTTCGCATATAATGTTTAGGATGGTCAGCTCTGCAGCAGACCCTCACCCATAATGTTTTAGATGGTCAGCTCAGCGCACGTTTCCCTCTTAATCATGGCCTCAGTTCAATAAAATCAAGGAAATTTTTGGGAGAATTTGCCTCTGCGCACGTTTCCCTCTTAATCATGGCCTCAGTTCTGAAAATCAAGGAAATTTTTGGGAGAATTTGCCTCTGCGCACGTTTCCCTCTTAATCATGGCCTCAGTTCTGAAAATCAAGGACATTTTTGGGAGAATTTGCCTCTGCGCACGTTTCCCTCTTAATCATGGCCTCAGTTCTGAAAATCAAGGAAATTTTTGGGAGAATTTGCCTCTGCGCACGTTTCCCTCTTAATCATGGCCTCAGTTCTGAAAATCAAGGAAATTTTTGGGAGAATTTGCCTCTGCGCACGTTTCCCTCTTAATCATGGCCTCACTTCAGAAAATCAAGGAAATTTTTGGGAGAATTTGCAGATGATATACAAGTAAATATACAGCAAATATTGTTTGGTAACAATTTTTCGCCTAAAGTCATTTTTATTTTCCTTTTTGTGTGTTTTATGGTCAGTCTGTAAAAATGGCGTACTACGGGCGAAAGATCGTTCCCAGCAGCGATGTTGGAGTCCAAGATGCATCCAGACATCCTCCCTATGCTGTCCCTGAACCATTTCTGTGGTGTTTCCATCCTTTTCTTCCCTTTTCCTATGGACCAGGCACCCTCCCCTCATCAGAGCAGGGGGTGCCTGGTGTAATGCTCGAGTCCTCCCATTGACTTCAATGGGGCTCGGGTGCTCGGCCGAGCACTCGAGCCTCAGGGGGTGCTCGGTCAGAGCACCCGAACACCCGAGCATTGGGGTGCTCGCTCATCACTAACACACACACATAAAAATATAAATATAGAGTAAGTGGGGTTATTATTAGGAGGTGTTAGTTCTCCTTTTAAATAAGAAGGTATATACACTCAAAATTATTAGGATACTTAAGATTCTAATAATTTATTGTGAAATTGAGATTTCATATTGTGACTGAAGCCCATTTTGTTCCTGAAGAAGAAGCGGCTGCTTCGGAACACGTTGAGTTTTTTGGGCTCCACACGCTCCAAGTCACACTTATATTTGTATGTATACTTTTAATACATTTGTTATATATATTTTTGCTATCCATTATACAGTTCCAGTAAAATTTTTTTATCCTGAGAGGTGTATATCCGGAGCAGGGCGGATTATTATATCCCTGCTTGCTATACCGGCTGTTGTTCACTGTGTAATGTTATATTATATTTCAAGAGTTGTTTTCCGCCCCTTCTGGCTGTTTTTCTGTTTCTTCGTCAGGGGCTCTGGAGAGATCCCTAATTATTGGTTGGGTAGTAGCATTAACATTACATGTACGGAGTGACTGAGTGGGGTCAGCTGTGAATCCTCCATCTGTCCAGCTGACCACTATCTAGTGGGTCTATACATTGTGAGTGAGGTGGATTATTGGTGGTGGTGTTTATTGCCCAAGATTTATACACTAGGAGCGCCCCCTCTTTTGTTTTGTTTTATTTATTTATGCACTGGTAGTCCTTAGAGATAAGGTACTATTGGAATCCCCTGTTCTCTGTTTCTTTTCTCCATGTTTCCTGGCTCCATGAGTGGGGTACTTTTGGGGTGAGAGGCCAAAAGCATTGCTTCAAGAAATTACAGATGCTGTCCAGGGGAGCAGCCATTATTACCTAAGCTCCAGCTGCTGGTATGTGCTTAAGTATATCTCCAGCATATACAGTCAGAGCGTATCATTTTACCGGTAGTGGTGTGGTGTTCCAGTGGACAAGAGGATATTGTACAAAATGCGACTTCTCTTTTTTTGTGTTTCAAAAGGAAAATCCTTCCCTCCTTTATCAAGGGGACCAGGGTTTTCCTTATACTTGCTGAATGAAGATTGCCCCTTGCTGCATGCGTCCAGTCCCACAACCAGATTCAAGATCTAAGGGGAGGGGCCAGAGGGGGCGGGGGGGTATCCTTTAGGCTTGGATACCATTTAAACTACAACACTGTAAGTAATTAAATATAGATGTAAATGTAAAAAAAAAAACATAAAGAAGATTCAGAGCTGCGCTGCACTTTAATATAAACATTACTATCCCTTTAAGGGCTGTGTACTCAAACAAATTCTGGGGAAAATCAACAGCAACAAAATAAAAATTCCCAGTATTTCCACTGAGTGCAAGAGAGGTCTCTAACATACTGAGCCTGATGTATTGAGTAGGACTGGAGTCATTCTGGGGCATGCTAGTGGCACAGGAGTGGACAAACAAATAGTTCAATTGATTTAAAGGAACACTAAAACCTAAAAATGAACTGGTGGTGATATGCACTTTAACCCTTTGAGTACCAGAGTGGTATCCAACGCATTGCACTCTCTGGCACTCGAAGGGTTGATACCCTGTACTTCATTCTAACATCTGTACAAATTCTCTACTTTCTGAGACCTAAAATCTAGTCTTAGCTTTGTACTAGCAGTACAAAGATATGAGTACTTTGGTATTTAGTGATACCTTTTTTATTTTCAACTAACAGTTGTATATTTTAACACAAGTTTTCGAGACATCAACTCTTTCTTCCTCAGGTTAGACAAGGAAGAGATTTGATCTCTCGAAAGCTTGTCTTGTGTTAGTTTAAATAAAAGAGGCATCACCAAATACCAACGTACTCTTGTCTTCATTTTACTAAAACTGGACTAATATGGCTACTACAAATTAATTCAATATGCACTAGCAGACATTCCTGCCTTTTTCAGGGGCTCCAATTGATTGTCAAGGTTTTAGGAAAGTAACATAAGTATATAAGCAAAGAAGATAAAGATAACCCTGCTGTAATAGCACTCAAGATTTCCAAATTGAATACCATTGAGATAGGTCACTAAGTAGCTCTTAAAATAAAACTTTTATTGAAAATCTATATACTGTATATAGTTTATATGAGAGTGGAATAGAGGAGTTGCAATGCACTACTTTGCATTGCATTGAAAACTCTTCTGGTCGTCAAAGGGTTATGTGCAGCAGAAGTATGAGTTGTACAGCATGTGGTCCTGTTTCCACACACAAGCACAGGAGAAATATATTGGGGGTCACTGGACTGATGTGGACTCAGCATTATACATATGACCTGGTCTAAATTTTGCGTGAAGTTGGACAAAGAGTGATGGTTTTGGATTTAATTCACAGTTCTAATTGATAGAAGACATGGAGTCATATGTATCAATGCATACACCTCCCAAGTGTCCCTCTTTAGAAGGGTGTCCCTCTTTGAGACCCAAATCCTTCTGTCCCTCTTTCCCACCATGGTGTCCTTCTGTTTAGGAGATCAGATTATGTGGTGTGTATATAAGTGTATCAAAATGCCCCACAGCAATACATTTACACAAAAATGCTTTGGTATATGTGTTTTTAAATTAGTCTGTGTAATAACATAATTTGGTCTTGTTCTAACTCATTTATTCAGTTACACAAAAACCTGTCAATAGGTCATGAAATAACCTAAAAATTCTCCAGGATGCCTCGTCCTCCAGCTCTGCCGCAAGCAACACCACTAAAAATAAAATTGTCCCTCGGCCATTTGAAATGTTGTGCAGTTTAACCAATATCTCTCAAAGGTATCGTAACATTACAAATTGCTTCTTAGTTATTAACCTCTCAAGGACCGGAGCGTGCACACGAGGCCGGCACTTAAGGACCACAGAGCATTTTTTAAAATCCGATTCAGGGCTCCCTGAGCTGTGTGCAGCCGTGCGGGGAGCCCTTAATTCCATGACGTGCCAGGACCGTCACTGGTCCTTAAGTGCCAGACAGCTGTGATGGTCCTGGCACACCATTGGATGATAAGGGGTTAAAGGTAGCGGTTATGAACATCTGAAATACCTCTATATAAATCCTTGGTTAGGCCTCATCTAGAATATGGAGAACAATTTTGGGCATCAGTTCTTAAAAAAGACATTATTGAACCGGAAAAGTGCAGAGAAGTGTAACAAAACTGATAAAGGGATTGGAGGATCTGATTTATAAGGAGAGACTAGCTAAACTGGGTATATTTACATTAGAGAAGAGATGTCTAAGAGGTGATATGATTCCCATTTACAAACATATTCCAATGCAATACAAAGAACTGTATAAGGAACTATTTTCCCAAAGAGCAAAGGCACTCCTAGAGGAAAGGCACTTCTAGCTAAAACAAAGGAAGGGATTTTTTATAGTGAGTGCTGTAAAGTTATGGAATTCTTTTGCATCGGGATGCTGTGCTTGCAGATACTGTAGTTGCTTTAAAATGGATACCTGTTTAGCACAGAACAATATTAAGAATTATGACAGTTGGTTTTAAAGCAGATAGGATGTTGATGAAGGGATATATTCGACTGCCGTTTGGAGTCAGGAAATTTTTTGTACCCACTTGGGGCTTAATTGGAAATGGCTTCAATGGGGGCATTCCCCTGGCGCATCAAGTGTGATATGACATGGGCTGAAACTGATGGATTCACGTATTTTTTCAGTCTCATCAACTATGTTACAGTGTTAAGTTTTACCATTAATATTCTGCAGCATTCTAGTCTCTCTTCTTTGAACTGTCTTCAATTTATTGAACTACATCCAATTTATTGGTGTGATTCTGGCGATGTGGTCTTTTTTAGGCATTTCGTTCTTCTGCACTTCATTTGGCACTATTTATGAAACAAGACACAGATTAGATTGTGTAACTTTACTGTTTCCCTAAAGGGAAGGCACTCAGGGATTGCTGGTATTAAAGTCTTAATGGTGGCGGGGTGGGTGCACTGGTATGGACTAAAGATATAATATACTCTAGATAGTACATACCGCCAAGTGCAAGCACATGGTTTAGAGTTTAAAGTCTTAGAGAAGAAAATGACCTGTGTTATGGGATCTGTACCTTCCCCCAGTGAGTTTTCCTAAATATATACTTACTCCTAAACCACAGGCCTTATTCATAAAGGTAAACGGGTGCAATTCTGAAACAAACCACTCACAGCCTAGGAAAAGAAATGAAAATTCCACAACTCCCCATTATTTTAAATTGCACCATCGTATGGCGATTTATGGTCAATTGACCAGATCTGTCCCTAGGATGGTATAACAACAGCGCCACTGTAAAATTTCAGGCCACTGAGATACTGCTTCTAAAAAATTCAAGTTTGAGCTTTAATAATTTTGAATAAAACACCTTTCAGCAGTGGAAGTACTCTTGTTTTACTCAGGGGGATAAACACTTCAATATATATTTTTTACATATTAAGTATTACTATGCATTTAATTCCCTTAAAATATGATGTCCTCCCCAGGTTGAGCGACAGACTGATTTCATTAAAAAAAAAAAGGTAAGCCACCGAGGTGGATAAAAGATAGAGAGCTCATTTGTACAAAAACAATATACATTTATTAAAAATAATTATACACAATAGGAGCTAAGGGTACACTTATATGATACAATCAATAAAACAAAATATGCTATTGATAACAAGAATAAATGCCAGTCCAAATTAACAATAATAAAACGGTAGATGGAAATGTCCGTAATTATACATTAATCCGAGCATAAAATATCAAGGAGGATATACTGTTCTGACACCGGTCTTACCACCTATATGTATTATTGTGGAGTAGTCTAAACTATGGAAATAAAATGGAATCCGGGTGGACTAAGCGGGCAAATGTAAACTACTACCTACTCTTCCGCAGGAGGTCTCCCTGCTGGATGAGTCCCGTCCAGTATTCTGAGTAGAATATCCTCTCAGGTGAATAAATGATGTTCTGTCCGTGTCCGCAATAAGGTGGGGGGTATATTGTGGGCAGAGTAAGTTGGTTCAAACTCTCCCGTTCTTATTATATTGCAGAATGATGGTTACGGACTAATTCTCCTGCCGGCTCTATCTCCAGAAGGGCTAATATTGATGCGAAGACATAGAGGTTGAAGTCACTGAAGATATTAGTTTAAATTTGCTCAGAATAAACTGTATTTCATAGGTTGGCAAGTATTATCCGTACTCAATTTCCAACGCGTTTTGTGTACACAATGACACTTCTTCTGGGCTAGTACTGAATTAATATAAATATAGAGCCGACAGGAGAAGACACAGATAGAGGTTATTGCTGAGAAAGGATGAGTCTGTGGGTTCCTTTGAAGTCTGTCCTACAAACGATCAACCTGACATAACAGGTAAAACAAACTCTGACCCCAGGTTTACCTAGGGGATAGCACATTCAGGCACTGTGATGCTTATGTACTAAAAACTAGAGTAACTCTGGGACAAACCAACTCCACAAATAGGGGAGACATAAAAATGTCACAACTACCATTTATTTCTAGAAAGGTATTGCCAAGCTTTGTAATTAATTTCACACTCCTCTGTACCTTAAAGCAGAACTATCACCCCAAATAAAGTCCACCCCCAATAATTAGTCATATAGCGATAAGCTTAGAAATAGTAGTATTATCTATCATAAGTACCGCGTTATTTAGAAATCCTACTTCTTCTGAGACTGGCGGCCAGGCATCAGCGCAGACATCTTGGCTTAGAGACATCTGCATTCCTGCGCTGTCCGTCCTGGTCTCCTCTATTGTACCTTAAGGTAACAGGAAGGGACTGACGGAGCAGGCACACAGATGCCTCTAAAGCAAGAAGCTTGGTCATCAGTCTCAGAAGAAGTATGATTTCTTAATAACGCTGTATTTATGCTGGATAATAGTACTATTTCTAAGCTTATCGCTATATGAATAATTACTGGGGGGGGCTTTATCTGGGGTGATAGTTCTGCTTTAACAGACATTATACACTCCTAAATAGTACATGAAATATATGCAATATGTATAGATTTACCTACATGCATGGCCTGCTAGACCTTTAATTAACATGAGTGCAAAAGGGTAATTTCAACTTTAATAACTAAAACACACATTCCATTTGGTACATGGCAAAACAATAAAATGCATATATTTCTTGAAATTAGACTAGATTATGAATCAGAAAGTGGCTGAAGTTTATTTCTATGCAAAATGATACAGCAAGGACATTTTATTAAAAACTAGTGTAAAAGCCAGTGTACATGGGCCAAGATCTGGGTGACGTTAACCATTTGAGTGCCAGAGAGGTACACAACTCATTGCTTTGCTTTGCAATGCATTGCGTACCCCTCTGGCACTCAAAGGGTTCAGAGGCCGATCCTGCTCTGCATACTGCCGCCGCCTCATCGGTGGAACACGAGATGCAGTCATGCACTGTAGCGACTGCCTGAATGCACAGAATGTTCCCAGCACACAACTCCCAGCATTCTGTGCTTTCAGGCAGTCTCTACTGCGCATGACTGCATCGGACAAACATCTTAGCGTTTTATTATATAGGATAGGGCTTTTGAGAAAGGTTTCAGAAATGTAAACAAAAGTCACAATTTACTGTACAACATCTCAAGCAAACTTAGGACCATATGTTCAAAAGAAAAGTGAAGGCATTCTGGGGCAGACCATTTGCACTATAGGGAAGAAATAAATTCCAAAAATTCCCATTGATTTAAAAGGGGATTTTAACCCCTTGAATGCTAGAGACCTCTCTAGCATTCAAGGGGTTAAAATTATAATTTAAATGAATGGAAATTTATTGTTCTTCATTATAGTGCAAATGGTTTGCTCCAGAACTCCTCCACTTTTCTACTGAACATATGGTCCTTAGTAACAAACAAAGACATGAAGCATGAATGACACATACCTCCCAAGTATACTGATACCTAACGTATATAGGTACACAATTGTTATGAAAAGTAGGCTTTTTTTTTACATTTCTACTCCTTCAAAGGTACCAAAATCTTTGAAAACTATGGAATTTCTGACTGCATTCAATATTTTCTGCTCTTGTGGGAAAAATGGCACCCAGTTGATACGAGTTAACTCACTTACTCTTGAGAAAGGTATAGGGTACCACCGAAACGAGTTGATCTAGTGAACTAAAGACTTTATTAAGTGAACGGATTCATCTGCATCAAGTCGACTCTGTGGCTGAGATCAAGTGCTGGCAGCACCTGGAGTGAGGCAGCGGGTATCGTTATTAATGAGGTCATTGGTTCGGTGGAATGTCCGGATACAGCAGACCATAGCGGATCCTCCAAAGGTGTTACATCGCCTCCAGCCAGGCTCCATTATTGCGACCATCAAGTAAGGGCATGCACAGCAGGGGCTACCCCTAGACTGTTGCACTGGATATCCATCTTTCTCTTACTCTATATTGATCAGATCTAACCATGCACACCAGTATATGATGATAGTGAAGAAGGAGTGATTCTCCTTTTTAAGCCTTACGATTTGTTACCTAGTTGAAAAGCCTGTTTACACGGGCCACAGTACCACTCAGCAGCTGGCTGGATCCTGTCTTGTCAGTGGCCACGCTGCAGTCAGGTGCAGTACTGACCGGCTGAACGCGCCGCGGCTGATACGGAGCGGGGTGCTCGCCCCAAATTCAGACCAGAGTCCTCTCTGCGCACCTTCCTGGGACCTCCCAGGAAGGTGCGCAGAGAGGACTCCGGTCTGAATTTGGAGCGCCCAACTCCGTATGAACAGCCATGCGGGAAGTCTCTACTGCACATGACTGTAGTGCACATGATGGCTTCTGGCAAACATCATTAGTGAATTATTATATAGGATGTTTGTATCACAGGGCGCAATCCGGCTATATTGTAGCCCCTTTTGAAGGATTTAGCAATCCAGTCATCAGTGACCCCGGTGTGGTGTGCAACTACTGAAGTCGCCGCAAACTTATAGAGAGACATATCTGTATCTAGTATTTTAGTCAGTTTTTTTATTATTTTAGTAGTATTGTACTATTTTTAATTTATCCATTGTCTCAATAAATTAATACTACACTTAGAATGTGTTGTTTGTGCTGTCCCTCACCTACTCTCTTCCTTTCCTTTTATACTGTAGGGAGTGCCAGAAGCTTAAAACTATGCCAACTACAATTTCTCCTCTTTCTTACACTTTTTGGTGATAAGACTTACCTGTATATAAATGGTTGTAACAACTACAGAAATGAAGAAAAAGCTGGCAAAGCATACCCTTTTGGAAAGAAGATAATATACATTATCAAATAATCACATTGAAGGCTGTCATGCATCATCAGGCAGATGGAGAGCCAGAAAGCCAGTCAGAAAAGGTGCTTGAAAAAGATTTCAACCTGTTTGTAGTTCTGCTTTATAAGCAAGTGCTTGGCTTATCTGGGAGCCTGCTCGTTTCCTTACAGAGAAGTGATTTGCGACAAGTGGAGTTTGAAATAATCAAGAGCTAGAAATGAAGCAAAAATTCCAAATGTATAGATCTCTGTAGTTCAGCTAATTTCAATTGAATTGGTTTGGAAACAAGATTAAGGCCAGGTTGTGTTTTAAGCAGTTTAGATAACCAGATTTAATGGAACCAAATAATTAAACCTGGTATATTTGAGCTACGAGTGCGTGTAAGTGGACATTGTAATACCAGTAGAACTATAACCAGAAGTAGTATCAGGTTGGACAGTACCATGCAATGCACATTTTGCCACATGTTTGAACACTTGGAGCAGTTGTTCCAAGGGGCATACCTATGATCTAAGATAATGGATCTGGGAAGAAATATTGGAACACAGGTATTATGTAGGGTTAGTGCTGGAGTTAGTTGTAGATAAAGAGCGGCAGGTATGCAGTTGGATAACATTAAAGAGGGGAAGAATTGGTAGAGGAAGCTCTGAGCTGACTCACACCAACAAATTTGAAGACTGAGTGAAAATGTTGAGGAGGATAGTTCAGAATTGGCATTACTGGAGAGGACTAATTCCTCTAGAAGGGAGGGGAACAGGCCTTCTTCCAGAGTAGGCAGAAACCAAGGCAGGTGGTATCAATGGGAACTCTATTATTAGGAGGGAGGACAGGGTAAACTGTTATAAGGAATGTGAATACTGAACAGTATGATGTCTCCCAGGTGCTTGGGTTCTGCATGTTGTGAACAGGGCAGACAAATTAATGGGAGGTGCTAGAAAGTATACAACTGCCTTGGTACATATTTGTACCAATGACAACACTAGAGGAAGATGGAGGTCCCTAAAAAATGATTTCAGGGATCTAGGGTGTACACTCAAAGCAAGGACCTCCAGAGTAGTGTTTTCTGAAATACTACCAGTGCCATGTGCCAGGGAACATAGGCAGAGGAAGCCCAGAGAGCTTAATGCACTGATTAAGTATTGGTGCAGGAAGAAGGGTTTGGGGTGTTTAGAGCACGTGGCTGACTTTTCTCTTGGATACAATTTGTTAGGTAGTGATGGACTGCACCTAAATGGAAAGGGAGCTGATATGCTAGGGGATGGAATGCTTAGAAGGATGAAAAGCTTTTAAACTAGAAAAATGGAAGGTATATAGTGTAGACAGAAACTGGGTACAAGTAGTAATAGCAAAGGATTATGGGGATGGAGAAGGGGTGGGGATAAATGTAGCTAACAGCAAGGATCTCCTATTGACTTCAGATATAGAAAAAAAGCTGAGTAGTGTAAATGCAAGAAGTATAGTAGGAAAAATGGGAGCATTGGATATGCTGGCAGTTAATGAACATTGGGACATAACTGGTATAACAGATATACAGTAAAATAACATCAGAGCAAAATATAAACAAAGGGTTACTACTGTTGCTTCGTAAACATATTATCAATTCAGCAAAGAACTCACTGGGCCATAAGGCCAATGTGGATCTGGGGCACCTCACAACAACCTTGAGAAAAGGCTTCAGCATACGAGAAGACATGGGATGGGAGAGCTCTATGGATCCATAGTCGCATAAAGTGCCAGTACTTCAACTGTAGCTTTATTATAAAACATGTAAAAAAATTATATATTTCCAGACACAGATATGGACGCAGGTACACAAAAAAAATTGGAGTACTGGAACTTTATGCGACTGTGGATCTGTAGAGCACTCCCATTGGGATAACAAACATGACTGAATTGCAAATACTGAGGGCTAATCTCTAGGAAAGACAGGATTAACTGACATGTGGGAGGTGTGTACGTTTGTATGAAACAGATCTGAATTCAAGTTTAAGGGGAGATATCTGTGAGGAAACTAATCACAATGTGAAATCATTGTGGTAGAATCTGAAGCTAACTTTTGTGTAAAAGGTAAAAAATGCTACAAACCACCAAATATTGTTTAGAATGTTGAGGTCCAACTGTTACTGCAAATGAAAAAAACTGCCAATCTTGGGTATACTATAATTAGGGAATATTTTAACTATCCAGGTATAAACTGGAGAAATGAGACTAGTGAGAGTGCTAAGGGATAGTTACATGTCACAAAAGGTGGAAATGCCAACAAGAAATACCAACGTTGGGGAACATTTGGGAAACAGAGATCACAACATGCTTCATTTCAGATCAGTCTGAAGAAGCAAAACTCTATAAGTTCAACCAAGCCAAATAAAGGAAAAAAATATAAAAAATGTAAATAAAAAAGAAGGCTCTCTATCCTTTCCATACAATACGCAATTGATAAAATAATATAAATAAATAATATATCTGCAAAGATGTCTAAACCATATATATATATATATGGAATAGAGATCCATCCAATTATAAAATAATAAAAACATATAGCACTAAAATAAATAATTGCTAGAAATAAAAGGCAGCTACAATCTAAAAAGCTGGAGTCTGATATACAGCCCAAAAATCGATTCTAAAAGAAAAAACAAACATAAATAGATGAAGACTCTATCTAAAATATATATAGTTTAATAATATTATAAACCTAAATAACACCAAAAATGTATTCACATATCATGTATCAAGTTCAGTCCAATATACTACAATAGGATCAGATAGGTGAAATCAGTCTTATCAATGACCTATATTTGGCATGTATATGAAGGTAAAGAGTTGAGGAATAAATATTCCCTGTTTGAAAGCAATCATGGAATATGTCTCTCTTGTGAAGTCCTCTCCCGTCCTTATATGGAGTGAAGCAGAGTGTACCAGTCCATTGTAGACTATAAGCAGGCAGAGAGTAGTATATGCTTGATTACTGAAAGTGCCTCGATCACTGTCCTTTCCCATTCATCCAGGGTACAGATGTATCTGCGCTGATTTTGAAAAGCTAACAAGCGGGCAGAGGTACATATATGTCCCGTTCCTCAACTTATGCGTGGGCAGAGAGCTTGAATATTCAGTATAGGATAATGGACAGACACATAATGTAACTTCTAACACTTTTCCATATACTAGTGTGGACACTTCCTCAGGAAATGAAAAAATGTAACTTACTATGGCATGGGTTACCCATGTTACTGTGTATTAACCAATTCCATTGCATGTTATGATGATAATTACTTATCATCATTACTTATCAATCAATGTAATTATTGAAGTCACTATTAATTTACCACCATGATTATATCCAGAAACAACATCTTGTCTTCCCCGGATATACTTTGTGGAAGTGTATAAACGTATTGACCATAAATGAGTAACAATACTGATCATATGATAAATTATAAAACTGCTCTAATAATCTAACACTGACCTCGAAGGATATAACCCACTAACACCAACATTCACTAAGATGTTTGACAGAAGGCGTCATGCGCAGTAGAAACTGTTCGCTCTGCAGTCATGCGCAGTACTGACTGCCCAAATGTGCCACGACTGATACGGAGTGGGGCACGCCGAATTCAGACCAGAGTCCTCGCTGCGCACCTTCCTGGGACTGCTTGGTCTCAGGAAGGCACGCAAAAAGGGCTACAGTCTAAATTCAGAGTGCCCCGCTCAGTGTCAGCCTCGGCACGTTCGAGCAGTCAGTACTTCGCATGACTGCAGCGCGGCCAGTGAGAAGATGGGCTCCAGGCACCAGCCGAGGTTGCTGGGTGGCACTGTGGCCCGTGTACACAGGCTTTAAAATATATATACACACACACCTCATATGTACGCCCACCAACTAGTGCACATTTATACAGAAAAATATCTGTCAAATATGTGTATAAATAAAACATATGCACTTGTATGTATATATGTAGATTGTACACACATTCAACACGTATACATACTTGATTTAAATATTGTTAAGAATAACTGGCATATGTTCTAATCACTGATAAAGAAAAAGCTAGACCAAAGACAGGGCTAAAATATTAATTAACCTAAATTACCTAAATGGAAAAATGAACTCTTTCAGAGTTCTGCAACACGAAAAATGAATTCAAAAATATATGAGTAATATAATATGGATATTGAATAAAGATCAGCTGGATTATTGGGGGGATTCACTAAGCAGTGATAAAGGGGAGATAAAGTGGAGATGACTTCTCCAGTTTATAATTTCTCCAATTTATATGTTATTCGATGGAGCCTGTGTACTAAGATTTCTTCAGCTTTGAAGATCTTAGTGCATAGGCTCTATACAATAACATAGGAACTGGAGAAGTGATAAATTGGAGAAGTCATCTCCATTTTATCACCTCTTTATTATCACTTAGTGAATCTCCCTCTATGTCTTATAAAGTGGTAGACCTTGGGGGAGATTCACTAAGAGGTGATAAAGTGGAGATGACTCTAGTTTATCACTTCTCCAATTCCTATGTTATTCTATGGAGCCTATGTACCAAGTTTTCCTCAACGTTGGAGATCTTAGTGAATAGGCTCCATTGAATAACAGAGGAACTGGAGAAGTGAAAGACTGGAGAAGCCATCTCCACTTTATCACCTCATAGTGAATCTGCCCCTTGTGCGTGGGTAATGACAGAGGAAACTGTAAAGTCATGTATTTGGGGAAAGTAAACTGTAATACTACTTATGAACTTAATGGAATAATTCTAGAGGTAGATCTGGGAGTCCTTATGAACAGTAAACTTGGAAATAGTGATCACTGTCAAAAAGCAATAGCAATAGCAAACAAAGTCCAAAAAAGGGTTTTGAATCAAAAATAGATAACATGATTGTGCCATTCTACAATTCTTTGGTAAGACCTCACCTCCAATATTCAGTGCAGTTTTGGGCAAACGTTCTGAAAAAGGATATTCTAGAACTGCAAAGAGTACAGAGAACAGCAACAAAATTAATTAAGGAATAGAGGATTTGAAGTATGAAGAACATCTAGCCAAATCTGATTTATTTACTTTAGAGAAAAGATGCTTAAGTGGGGTCTTGTTACACTTTATAAGTGTACAAGGTCAGTACAATGAAGACAAGATTAATAGAGGTGAGAGTTCCCCTTTAAGCAGAGGAAGGTTTTTTTACAGCACTGCCTGTTAAATTGGGAAATTTGTACCCAAGATGGTAATGGTAGATACAAAAGATACATTTAAGAGAAGATTAGATTAATTTCTAGAAGAAGTGAACATACAGGGTTACACTGTGAATTAGTAGGTAAGACAGGAAGCTCAGGTAAATAGACTAATACCTATTTTAGAGTTGGAAAGGCTTATATAATTCCCATTTTCTGGGTTATACGGTGGCAAAGGTTGAATGTGATGAATTAATCTTTTTTCACAATAATTTACTAAGAAGATGTAATTTATTATGAAGATGACTGCCACTTTAGGCAGTAGCAGGTTGAAGCAGGGGTCTGGCACACTGAGCCCCCCGAAAACCTGCTTATCTCCTTGAATACAGGTAATAGGGACACCTTTATCTTTTGGTGTTAGCGTCCCTTTAAGTGGGAACAGAAGATAAGAAAGAACTGGGGGAGATTCACTAAGCAGTGATAAAGAGGTGATAAAGTGGAGATGATTTTTCCAGTGATATCACTTCTCCAAATCCTGTGTTATTCTATTGAGTCTGTGCACTGAGATCTCCAAAGCTGAAGAAATCTTAGTGAATAGGCTCCATTGAATAACATAGGAATTGGAGAAGTAGTAAACTGGAGAAGTAATCACCATTTTATAACCTCTTTATCTATGCTTAGTGAATCTCCTCCCTGGAGTTATTCTGGATTAATCTAACTGCACCATAGAGAAAAAATTAAAAATTCCTAAATTACCATGTGCTTGAATTGAGCTTTTTAGCCCCTTGACTTCTAGTGAGGTTCCAGCGCATTGCTTTGCATTCAAGGGGTTAAAATGCCATTTTAATTTAACCCGTTAACAACCATTGAATATAGACAAATTGGCCAGTAGACCCTGCAATTTACAGCTTCCTAGCTCAATTTTTTCTGGGTAAGGCTCAATACTTATCAGCACCCCCTCGTATTAACAACTGTGCAACTTTTCACCCTGTTTCAGTCTGGCTTTCTTTAAAATTGGTCAGTAATCACTGGCCTCCTAAAAGTATGCAATGATATCCAGAGTAGTGTTCAACGTGTGAACTGACTGGAGTTATTTTCCTAGATTTTGCAAAGGCCTTTCCCAGAGTAGACCATAATATTCTGGTCAAATAATGAAGTATTAATTCTTTAAACTGGTTTTAATCCTACTTATCAGATAGCGGTATGTTTCTGTTGCTGACGGTGTTCCCTTCCACTACATGTAACGTGGGGTTGACCAAGGCTTAAGTCACTGCCACTACTATATATATTAAAGGGATAGTAATACTTCATTTTAACTTTATTTTATTTTGTAGGCATTATAAAAACATGAAGAATGATATAAGTCTTATCTCTGAAACCTTTATGGTTTAAGAGATATTCACAAACAAAGTATCCCCCCCTGTTCAACCAGATCAGAAGGGAGATGCCCAGGTAGACTGCAGAGAGGGACAATCTTCAATTAAGATAATGGAAAAAGCTGAAAAACTTGTCAAGGGGGGAAGGGCTTTCATTGTTTTCATACAAAGAAAATTGTCCCCTTCTGTTATCTGTACTGTCATACAACCAGATTCACATCTGAGAAGAGATGGCTTACACTAGGTAAAAGGGGCGGGGAGGGGAACTTTGCTTGTGAATATCTCATAAACCATAAAGGTTTGAGAGATAAGACTTATATCATTCTTCATGTTTTTTTAATGCCTACAAAATAAAATAAAGTTAAAACGAAGTATTACTATCCCTTTAACTATTTATAAATGATCTGCCCACAATTTGCAAAGCAACTTTTCTGTGTGTGTCTGTATGCAGATGTACTATAATCTACACTAAAATTCCAAATATCACTATAAATGAAGATATGTAATAAGAAAAAAATAATAATTTCAAAAGTACTATTATTTCTATACAAGGTTATAGAAGAACCTTTAAAAACTATTCCAGACACTGCCACTGCATGGAAAAGCGCCCCTTGTTCTTTCAAACCCAATAATTTCTTTCCCCTTCTTTCTCTTCTCATCCCTTAATAAGGTTTTGAAATCAAGGATGTATCTAACTGCAGATCTTTGTTTACAGGGCATATGTTAGAATGTAGTTTTGTACTACAATATACAAGGAAGGCTGAGTAAAATTAGGAATCGGAGCACAAATGTAAAACTTCTGTAGCAAGGGTGGTACAGGAAAGCAAAAATCTGCCCTACCTCTATGAGTACTTTTTATTTTGTCTTGTGAGCAGAGCAGGATTTACATCCCTAGAACCTCTAGGCAAGACACTGGAAAACATTGGATACCAGCCCTGAATTTCATCAAGTGGCCCATTTCTACAATCACTCCAGCCCAATGTTCAAGCCCACCCCGTTTTGCTAATTTTATAAATGGCACAGATAAATTGAGCCACACTAGTGATACCCCAGAGCTTACAATTGAAATTGAGCTATACTAGGGATTTAAATGCAGTTTATTAAAAATATACTCTCTTTAATAGGGATACAGTATACTACCCAATGCTGTATTTAATATTTTTTTTTTGCTTTATTTTATTTCCAAATAAGAGGCACTGCCCCTTCAGGAAGACCAGTGTGTTTAAAGAGGAACTGTCACACATACACGTTTTGCTCCAGAGCAATGCCTCCCACCAAATCCTTTAGAGAAAACTGCTTAATTAGTTAATAATCATGGCAAGTGTAGAATGAATACCTCTGTAGTCAGCGAGCGATGTAGGGATAGAGTAGCCATGTTGCTTATGTGGCTGTTGATTGTTATAGCTCTCCCTCGACGTTCATGTAAATGGGCGTTGAAGATACCGCCCCCTTTTTGTTTCTTCTCTCAGAGTGTCAGAGGACTGAATTTAGTCAGAGAGAGGAGGAGCTAAGAAGCCGTGTGGTACAGCTTGGAGCAAGCTTTGTGTTATTGTACATACCATGATTTGTTTGATACAGTGCGATTTAGAAAACCACAAATACAGTGTTATGGCGTACGCACCTAAATATTCCATACAGATTACATTTCATTGGGGTGAAAGTTTGCCTTTAAAATCATATAAGAAAGCCTGCAAAAGACTGATATCTTACATTTCCAAAGAAAAAGAAACTTTTAATTCCAGTGTATAAAATTAAATGTTAAAGGAGAGATATATATATTATATAAATATACACTGGATTGGTCAGTGTAATTATATATAATGCATAGTATCTTTCATAATGTCTTATCTTTGTATTGTTCTTGTAAATCGAGTCAAAACTGTCTCCCTCTTGCTCCATTCAATCACTTAATTGAGAGTTCACTGAGATCCAAAATCAGGATGGATCACAATGAGAGACAGTATTGTTTGTGTCCATATAAGGAAAACGCTTCTAACCTTGACAAAGGAGAGCAGGGCTTTCCTTATACTAACACAGTATTGTCCCCGATCCATCTGGACCAGCTTTCAGATGTCAGCGAACTCTGAATGACATGATGGAAATGGACGGGAGGGGCAAACTTTTGATTAGATTTACAAGAACTATACAAACATACATTTTATATATAAACTAGTATAAATGCCCGTGTACACAGGCCAAATTGCCACCCAGCGACCTCGGCTGCTGCCCCAGAGCCGGGAGCGGAGACAGGCGGTGGGCCATTCAGAGCGCCCTGTTCCGGGTGGAGGCTGGCAGGTTCAGCCAGTCTCTACTACACATGACTGCATCATTTGGGCAGTCTTTACTGTGCATCTGCATGTTACACACACAGGGATCAACGCAGTCTAGCAAATCTATATATATAAAAGAATAAGCCTCATTGCATAATTTATGGTACCCCACACACAGAACATAATTTATGTCTCCTCAGAAAAGAAACTCGCATTGAACAGAATGTCTAATTACATAATTTATGTCTCATTAGGAGACACAACTCCTATTGGGTGATTGAATGGGGACTTTACTGGTCTCATTGGGTGATTCAATGGGGGCGTGTTTATCATACAGGGAGTTGGCCCGCCCCCTCCAGCCCGCCCACCAGTATCCAACTGACAAAAAAAAAATATATAACTGCCACTCGCTCCTGAGGTAAGGATATCAGTAACTTCTCCCGGTCCACTCACACTCTCACTCAGGATCATGACCCCACAAACACACTGTTTCACCTCCCACAGATAACTGTAACCCTCCATACACTCTGTTTCAGTTCGAGGGTGTAATGTTCCCATAAAATACAAACTCAGGGATAAACTTAATAGCAACTCTTATTTAACTCATCATCTCTTCAGTCACCTCACTGTCTCAACTGTCACTCCTCCACTTCCTGCTTCCTGCTTTTCTGCCCTTTCTCCTTAAAGGGAGAGAGATGCTTTGCCTCAAACACCACTTTCTATTTGATCCCTCAGCATATTGCTACGTTGCCTCAACTGAAGAGCCACCGTGTGTTATATTGCTATGTTAGCTCAACTTAACCCTTTGAGTGCCAGAGGGGTAAGCAACGCATTGCAAAGCACACATTCTGTCTCACACTCTCACAGTCTCTCACGCAGTCTCACAGTCGCAGTCTCACACTCTCAGTCTCACACACTCTCAGTCTCACAGTCTCTCACACACTCTCACACTTTCACACAGTTTCACACTCTCACAGTCTCTCACAGTCTCTCTCGCAGTCTCACACAGTCCCTCACACTCTCACAGTCTGTTACACTCTCACAGTCTCACACACTGTCAGTCTCACAGTCTCTCACAATTTCACAGTCTCACACTCTCAGTCTCGCACTCTCACAGTCTCTCTTGCTGTCTCTCAGTCTCTCTCACAGTCTCACACAGTCCCTCACACTCTCACAGTCCCTCACACTCTCACAGTCCCTCATACTCTCACAGTCTCTCATACTCTCACAGTCTCTCACACTCTCACACAGTCTCACACTTTCACACAGTCTCACACTTTCACACAGTCTCACACTCTCAGTCTCACACTCTCACAGTCTCTCTCGCAGTCTCACACAGTCTCTCTCGCAGTCTCACACAGTCCATCACACTCTCACAGTCTCTTACACTCTCACAGTCTCTTACACTCTCAGTCTCACACAGTCTCACAGTCTCTCTCGCAGTCTCTCACAGTCTCTCTCGCAGTCTCACACAGTCCCTCACACTCTCACAGTCTGTTACACTCTCACAGTCTCACACACTCTCAGTCTCACAGTCTCTCACACTTTCACACAGTCTCACACTCTCAGTCTCGCACTCTCACGGTCTCTCTCGCAGTCTCACACAGTCCCTCACACTCTCACAGTCTCTCATACTCTCACAGTCTCTCACACTCTCACAGTCTCTCACACAGTCTCACACTTTCACACAGTCTCACACTTTCACACAGTCTCACACTTTCACACAGTCTCACACTTTCACACAGTCTCACACTCTCAGTCTCACACTCTCACAGTCTCTCTCGCTGTCTCTCAGTCTCTCTCGCAGTCTCACACAGTCCCTCACACTCTCACAGTCTCTCATACTCTCACAGTCTCTCACACTCTCACAGTCTCTCACACAGTCTCACACTTTCACACAGTCTCACACTTTCACACAGTCTCACACTTTCACACAGTCTCACACTTTCACACAGTCTCACACTTTCACACAGTCTCACACTTTCACACAGTCTCACACTTTCACACAGTCTCACACTCTCAGTCTCACACTCTCACAGTCTCTCTCGCAGTCTCACACAGTCTCTCTCGCAGTCTCACACAGTCCATCACACTCTCACAGTCTCTTACACTCTCACAGTCTCTTACACTCTCACAGTCTCTTACACTCTCACAGTCTCTTACACTCTCACAGTCTCTTACACTCTCAGTCTCACACAGTCTCACAGTCTCTCACACTTTCACACAGTCTCACACTCTCAGTCTCACACTCTCACAGTCTTTCACAGTCTTTCTCACAGTCTCTCTCGCAGTCTCACACAGTCTCTCTCGCAGTCTCACAGTCCCTCACACTCTCACAGTCCCTCACACTCTCACAGTCTCTTACACTCTCACAGTCTCTTACACTCTCACAGTCTCTCACACTCTCACAGTCTCTCACACTCTCAGTCTCTCACACTCTCACAGTCTCTCACAGTCTCTCACACTTTCACACAGTCTCACACTCTCAGTCTCGCAGTCTCACACAGTCCCTCACACTCTCACAGTCTCTCACACTCTCTCACACAGTCACAGTCTCACACTCTCAGTCTCACACTCTCAGTCTCACACTCTCAGTCTCACACTCTCAGTCTCACACTCTCAGTCTCACACTCTCACAGTCTCTCACAGTCTCTCTCACAGTCCCTCACACTGACACAGTCTCTCACACTCTCACAGTCTCACACACACACACAGTCTCACACTCTCTCAGTCTCACTCTCACACAGTCTCACACTCTCTCACTCTCACACACAGTCTCACACTCTCAGTCTCACACAGTCTCTCACTCTCACAGTCTCACACTCTCTCTCACACACAGTCTCACACTCTCTCACACACAGTCTCACACTCTCACACACAGTCTCACACTCTCTCTCACACTCTCTCAGTCTCACACTCACACACAGTCTCACACTCTCTCATTCTCAGTCTCACACTCTCTCACACAGTCTCTCTCTCTCACTCTCACTCACAGTCTCTCTCACACTCTCAGTCTCACACTCTTTCACAGTCTCACACTCTCTCACTCTCACAGTCTGACACTCTCTCACACAGTCTCTCTCTCTCACTCTCACTCACAGTCTCTATCACACTCTCAGTCTCACACTCTCTCACACTCTCTCACAGTCTCTTACACACACACAGTCTCTCACACACAGTCTCACACAGTCTCACACACTCTCTCACACTCTCTCACACTCTCTCACACTCTCTCACACTCTCTCACACTCTCTCACACTCTCTCACACTCTCTCACACTCTCTCACACTCTCAGTCTCACACACTCACATACTCTCTCACATTCTCAGTCTCTCTCACATTCTCAGTCTCTCACACTCTCACAGTCTCTCACAGTCTCTCACACTCTCACAGTCTCTCACAGTCTCTCACAGTCTCTCACACTCTCACAGTCTCTCACAGTCTCTCACAGTCTCTCACACTCAGTCTCGCACACTCAGTCTCGCACACTCAGTCTCGCACACTCAGTCTCGCACACTCAGTCTCGCACACTCAGTCTCGCACACTCAGTCTCGCACACTCAGTCTCGCACAGTCTCACACTCTCTCTCTCTCACTCTCACACACAGTCTCACAGTCTCTCTCACACTCTCACACAGTCTCTCACTCTCACAGTCTCTCGCTCTCACAGTCTCTCGCTCTCACAGTCTCTCGCTCTCACAGTCTCTCGCTCTCACAGTCTCTCGCTCTCACAGTCTCACACTCTCACACACAGTCTCACACTCTCACACACAGTCTCACACTCTCACACACAGTCTAACACTCTCTCTCACACTCTCTCAGTCTCACACTCACACAGTCTCACACTCTCTCTCACACTCTCTCAGTCACACTCTCACACAGTCTCACAGTCTCACACAGTGTCACACTCTCTCACAGTCTCTCTCTCTCACACACACACACACACACACAGTCTCTCACACACACACAGTCTCTCACACACACAGTCTCTCACACACACACAGTCTCACACACACACACACACACACTCTCACACAGTCTCTCACACAGTCTCTCACACTCTCAGTCTCACACACACTCACATACTCTCAGTCTCACACACTCACATACTCTCAGTCTCACACACTCACACTCTCTCAGTCTCGCACACTCTCAGTCTCGCACACTCTCAGTCTCGCACACTCTCAGTCTCGCACACTCTCAGTCTCGCACACACTCTCAGTCTTGCACACACTCACACTCTCACACTGTCACACACAGTCTCGCACACACAGTCTCGCACACACAGTCTCGCACACACAGTCTCACACACACAGTCTCACACACACAGTCTCACACACACAGTCTCACACAGTCTCACAGTCTCTCTCTCTCACAGTCTCTCTCTCTCACAGTCTCTCTCTCTCACTCTCACACACAGTCTCACACTCTCTCTCACACTCTCTCAGTCACACTCTCACACAGTCTCACACAGTCTCACACTCTCTCACAGTCTCTCTCTCACTCTCACACACAGTCTCTCTCACACTCTCAGTCTCACACACTCACACACTCTCACACTCTCACACTCTCACACTCACACACTCACACTCACACACTCACACACTCACACACTCACACACTCACACACTCACACACTCACACACTCTCTCACAGTCTCTCTCACACACAGTCTCACACACACACACACACAGTCTCACACACACACACACACACACAGTCTCACACACACACACACAGTCTCACACACACACACACACAGTCTCACACACACACACACAGTCTCACACACACACACAGTCTCACACACAGTCTCACACTCTCAGTCTCACACTCTCAGTCTCACACTCTCAGTCTCACACACTCACATGCTCTCAGTCTCACACACTCACATGCTCTCAGTCTCACACTCTCTCAGTCTCACACTCTCTCAGTCTCGCACTCTCTCAGTCTCGCACTCTCTCAGTCTCGCACTCTCTCAGTCTCGCACACTCTCAGTCTCGCACACTCTCAGTCTCGCACACTCTCAGTCTCGCACACTCTCAGTCTCGCACACACACACAGTCTCACACACAGTCTCACACTCTCACACACAGTCTCACACTCTCACACACAGTCTCACACTCTCACACACAGTCTCACACTCTCACACACAGTCTCACACTCTCTCTCACACTCCCTCAGTCACACTCTCACACAGTCTCACACTCTCACACAGGCTCACAGTCTCACACAGTCTCACACTCTCTCACTCTTACTCTCACACATAGTCTCTCTCACACTCTCAGTTTCACACAGTCTCACACTCTCACACACTCTCACAGTCTCTCACACACTCTCACAGTCTCTCACAGTCTCTCACAGTCTCTCACAGTCTCTCACACACAGTCTCACACTCTCTTACACAGTCTCACACTCTCTCTCACTCTCTCTCACACTCTCTCACACTCTCTCACACTCTCTCAGTCTCACACTCACACACAGTCTCACACTCTCACACACAGTCTCACACTCTCTCTCACACTCCCTCAGTCACACTCTCACACAGTCTCACACTCTCACACAGTCTCACACTCACACACAGTCTCACACTCTCTCTCACACTCCCTCAGTCACACTCTCACACAGTCTCACACTCTCTCACTCTCACAGTCTCTCTCACACTCTCAGTCTCACACAGTCTCACACAGTCTCACACAGTCTCACACAGTCTCACACACTCTCACACACTCTCTCACACTCTCTCACACACACAGTCTCACACGCACACAGTCTCTCACACTCTCTCACACACACAGTCTCTCACACACACAGTCTCACACTCTCACACTCTCTCACACTCTCACACACTCTCTCACACTCTCTCACACTCTCTCACACTCTCTCACACTCTCTCACACTCTCACACAGTCTCACACAGTCTCACACAGTCTCACACACTCTCTTACACACAGTCTCACACTCTCTCTCACTCTCTCTCAGTCTCACACTCACACACAGTCTCACACTCTCACACACAGTCTCTCACTCTCTCTCACACTCCCTCAGTCACACTCTCACACAGTCTCACACTCACACACAGTCTCACACTCTCTCTCACACTCCCTCAGTCACACTCTCACACAGTCTCACACTCTCACACAGGCTCACAGTCTCACACAGGCTCACAGTCTCACACAGTCTCTCTCACACTCTCAGTTTCACACAGTCTCACACTCTCTCACACTCTCACACACTCTCTCACACTCTCTCACACTCTCTCACACTCACACACTCTCTCACACTCTCTCACACTCTCTCACACTCTCTCACACTCTCTCACACTCTCTCATACTCTCTCACACACACAGTCTCACACGCACACAGTCTCTCACACTCTCTCATACTCTCACACAGTCTCACACAGTCTCACACAGTCTCACACAGTCCCTCACACAGTCCCTCACACAGTCCCTCACACAGTCCCTCACACAGTCCCTCACACAGTCCCTCACACTCTCTCACACTCCCTCACACTCCCTCACACTCCCTCACACAGTCTCTCGCAGTCTCTCGCACTCACACAGTCTCTCGCACTCACACAGTCTCTCGCACTCACACAGTCTCGCACTCACACAGTCTCGCACTCACACAGTCTCGCACTCACACAGTCTCGCACTCACACAGTCTCGCACTCACACAGTCTCGCACTCACACAGTCTCACACTCTCACAGTCTCGCACTCTCACAGTCTCGCACTCACAGTCTCGCACTCACAGTCTCGCACTCACAGTCTCGCACTCACAGTCTCACACACTCTCACAGTCTCTCTCACACACACTCTCACACACTCTCTCACAGTCTCTCTCACAGTCTCTCTCACAGTCTCTCTCACTCAGTCTCTCTCACTCACAGTCTCTCTCACACTCTCACACTCTCACACACTCACACACTCTCACACTCTCACACACTCTCACACACTCTCTCACACTCTCTCACACTCTCTCACACTCTCTGTCTCACACTCTCTGTCTCACACTCTCTCACACTCACACAGTCTCTCTCACACTCTCAGTCTCACAGTCTCACGCAGTCTCACACTCTCAGTCTCACACTCTCTCACTCTCAGTCTCACAGTATCTCACACTCTCAGTCTCACAGTCTCTCTCACTCTCACAGTCTCTCACTCTCAGTCTCTCACACTCTCAGTCTCACAGTCTCTCTCATTCTCACAGTCTCTCTCTCACTCTCACAGTCTCTCTCACAGTCTCTCTCACTCTCACAGTCTCAGACACTCTCTCACACTCACATTCTCACACTCTCAGTCTCACACAGTCTCTCACACAGTCTCTCACACAGTCTCTCACACAGTCTCTCACAGTTCCTCGCACAGTCCCTCGCACAGTCTCTCGCACTCACACAGTCTCTCGCACTCACACAGTCTCTCGCACTCACACAGTCTCTCGCACTCACACAGTCTCTCGCACTCACACAGTCTCTCGCACTCACACAGTCTCTCGCACTCACACAGTCTCGCACTCACACAGTCTCGCACTCACACAGTCTCGCACTCACAGTCTCGCACTCACAGTCTCGCACTCACAGTCTCGCACTCACAGTCTCGCACTCACAGTCTCGCACTCACAGTCTCGCACTCACAGTCTCGCACAGTCTCTCTCACTCTCAAAAACTCTCAGTCTCACACACTCTCACACACTCTCACACACACACTCTCACAGTCTCTCTCACACACACTCTCACACACACTCTCACACACACTCTCACACACACTCTCACACACACTCTCACACACACTCTCACACACACTCTCACAGTCTCTCTCACTCACAGTCTCTCTCACTCACAGTCTCTCTCACTCACAGTCTCTCTCACACTCTCACACTCTCTCACACTCTCTGTCTCACACTCTCTCACACTCACACAGTCTCTCTCACACTCTCAGTCTCACAGTCTCACGCAGTCTCACACTCTCAGTCTCACACTCTTTCACTCTCAGTCTCACAGTCTCTCACACTCTCAGTCTCACAGTCTCTCTCACTCTCACAGTCTCTCTCTCACTCTCACACTCTCTCACTCTCAGTCTCTCACACTCTCAGTCTCACAGTCTCTCTCATTCTCACAGTCTCTCTCTCACTCTCACAGTCTCTCTCACAGTCTCTCTCACAGTCTCAGACACTCTCTCACACTCACATTCTCACACTCTCAGTCTCACACAGTCTCTCTCACTCTCTCACAGTCTCACACCCAATCACTCACACACTCACACAGTCTCACTCAATCACACACACTGACTAACACACTCCCTCAATCACTCACACGCAATCACTTACACGTAATCACACCCCGGGAGCCAGCACGATCCACCTTCCACCATAGTCTCACTGTCACTCACACCACGGGTGCCAGCACGATCCACCTTCCACCATAGTATGTGCAATTACCACACGCATTTCAATTACATGAATGAATGCCAGTCACTCACATCCTGGGAGCCAGCACGATCCACCTTCCACCATAGTATGTGCAATTACCACATTCGTTTCAACTATATGAATGAATGCCACAGTGGAGGCATAAGTACAAACACAAACTCATTACAATGACACATAAGTCAACTCCTTATGACTCACTTCTGTGTGTGTGTGTGTGTGTGTGTGTGTGTGTGTGTGTGTCTCTGTGTGTGCCTGTGTGTTTCATGTTTGTATCACAATCTATGTGTCTGCATGTATGTGTGTATGACTGTCGCTCTTTAAGCATCTCAGTGCATGCGTGTGCATTTGCGTGTGTGTCTCTGTGTTTGTCTCGCATCCGTGTGTGTGCATTAATTCGCTACATATCCTGACGGGCAACGCCGTCCCACATTGCTAGTTATATATATTTATTTACAATGAATAATCCCATGTATATTTATATTTTGACACTCTTTAACCCCTTAACGACCCTTGACGGTCATAGTACGTCAAGGGTCGATTTGACTTAACGACCGATGACGTACTATGACCGTCATCGAGTTCCGGGCTCCCCCCGCGGCTGCACGCCGTTCGGGGAGTCCGGAACGCAACGGAGCAAAAAAAAAATTTTGCTCCGTGGTCGTTGAGTCGCGTCTGCGGCCGGATTCCCCGGTCGTTAAGGGGTTACAGTGGAACTACCACCCTGACTAAAGTTGCCGCCGCAGAATTACCCATCTGGCGACAAGTTGCTCAATAGTACTAGTCGCCAGAATTATTACCTCGTTATAGAGAATTCCTACTGCTCCCGGGACTGACAGCCAGGAAACAGAGCAGACATCTTTGTATTGTAAAAGTCTGCGCGCCTGCGCTGTCATTTCCTTCTGGTGCTGTGCGGCTCCTAGCAACGCCTCCTAGAGCAGACTGGGACTGACAGCGCAGATGCACAGACGTCACTATACAAAGATGTCTGCGCTGTTTCCTGGCTGTCAGTACCGGGAGCAGTAGAAATTCTCTATAACGAGGTAATAGCTTCATTTTATTTTTACATCGTTATTTGGCCAAAACGTAAAGAATATATACTGTCCTGCACCTACTTTCTCATAGACTGTGGTTACCTGCTCTGTAACCGCAGTCTGTCACTCTGCCTCTACTCCCCTCCCTCTATCCAGCCTCCTCCGATGACAGAGGCTTTCTGCCTGAAGCTGGAGCTATCTCATTGGCTAGAGATCACTCAAGGGCTTTTAACCCCTTGAATACTAGGTCTGTGATGCATTGCGAAGCAAGTGCTGAAGACCTCACAAGCATACAAATTTATAAAATCTCCATTTAAATCAATGAGACGTTCTAGAGATGTGTTTAGTCCTTATGGTACAGATTCCGCTAATGCCTCTTAGTACATCAGCCTCAATGAACTTTATTCATCAAACTGGCTTCCAAAGCAATACGATGAAGACGTCACTAGGGAGTTTGCAGAATTATCATTTTCCCCTATGGTGTAGTTGGATTGTTCCAGAATTGCTCCTCTTTAACTTGATGAACTTGATGCACAGTGTTGTTTGTGAAGATGCAATCTTATTATCCTATTCACAGCCATCCCTTTCCTACTACCAATACACTGCACACACAGAGCACCTTATGGGTCTAAGAACAATCTTCACTGAGTGTTTCTCTTTGGTACCTACATTATAGTGATGTGTGTGTGTGTGTGTGTGTGCGTGTGTGTGTATGTGTTTGGGTGTGTGTGTGTGTGTAAGTATGTGTATGTGTGTGTGTGTGTCTATGTGTTTGGGTGTGTGTGCGTGTGTGTGCGTGTGTGTGTGGCTGAGCATTTCTCTTTGGTACATGCATTATAGTGGTGTGTATGTGTGTGTGTGTGTATGTGTGTGTGTGTGTGTGTGTGTGTGTATGTGTAAAATCATTCATACTTTTTCTGAAGCAAGTTATAGTAACACCCTACATGGTGTGTGTGTGTGTGTGTATGTTTGTGTGCACGCTTATTAAATCCTTCCTTGCCAAAACAGTTCCAATCTTTAAAGTGCTAGAAAGTGTTCTTATTAACCCTTCACCGCCACGGAAAACCATTGCTAGCATGTGTGTTTTAGTCTTTCATTGTCATACCACATGGATGCATAGCCCACATTAGTGATAATATACATATTAACCTGTTCATTGCCATAGATAATCATTGCACATACATCCATTGTTTCTTGATTAACCCCTCAAATGCTACAGAAGCGTGCAATGGGACAAAAATGCTTCACTACAACAACAATACATTGAACACTCCTATGTAGATTGGCTGATGTACTAACCAAAAGTGGTGCAATTCTGGGACAAAGTAACTGCACCACAGACATCAAATACAAATTTCCATTGCTTTAAATTGGGTTTTAACTCCTTGATTGCAGCCCACTGCTTATCCTTCCCTCATAGCCAGATGGCACCACATTGCTTCCTGCCCATCTTAGACATTAATGCGTTTGTTACCTCTTTGACACTCAAAGGGTTAAGGATGCTGGTTTTCGTGACACTAACAACACATTGGTGCTATGTAATTTTATATTTTCTGCTAGGCATATTTTGTTGGGGCCCATTAAAGGTATAGTAACCCCCCCCGAAAAACGTGAAGACAAATGCTAGGAATCATCAAAACATACTTAACTCCCTTGTTCCCATCTCTCAGATCGTTATGGTTTGAGAGATGTAAGAAAAGAAAGACCTCCGCTCCCTGCCCTTTCTGCCTGACGAGCTGTAAAGCTGTCAGAGGCAGAATTCGGTCGACCAACTTACGGCGGCTCTTCAGGAGCGCTGTCATCTAGATATCTCGGTATAATTACTTCGTCTGAATGGTCTACAACATGTGCTTGCAAGCCAGGAACGTGTTTTAGACCATTCTGATGAAGTAATTATACCAAGATATCTAGATGACAGTGCTCCTGAAGAGCCGCCATCTGGTCCTAGAAGCAGGATCTCATGACGTCCGCTATACAGCGGATGCATGAGAAGGGGGAGGGAATGGAGGTCTTTCTTTTCTTACATCTCTCAAACCATAACGGTTTGAGAGACGGGAATATGGGAGTTAAGTATGTTTTGATGATTCCTAGAATTTAGCTTCACGTTTTTCCAGGGGGGGTTTACTATCCCTTTAAAAACCCTGTATCCAATGGGCCAGTCCGATGGGCCCTGTGTTCAAAAGAAATTATTCTGGTGCAAACTCACAGTGGACAAATAAAATCCCCATTGATTTTAATGGGCGTTACAAGCATTTGCATGGTAGAGAGGTATCTGCAGACCTCTTGCATTCAGGGGGTTAAAAGTCCAATTATAATGAATGAGAATTTAGGGACTTTTTTGTCATATGTGTTGCAAAATTACTAGTTTCCTACTGAACATTGGGCTCCTTATAATATTTACTGTATTAATCTACAAAAAGAGCCTACAGCAATCACACCCAGAGAGGTGAGAGTGGCACAAGAACATTCTACTATGATGTCACTAACTGTATTCAGATCTATGATGTTACTCTGCACAAGGAACTCTCTGAATGTGTTACTTTGTGTTTCAACAAATACTAGCCATTCTTCATTTCAAAGTGCTTGTATTGGTATCAGTAAAACTGATCCCAGCGACTATTTAGTTGGAGTTTTTTGAAAGTCAGCTTGTTATGGAGCAGGAGGCAGTGTCATATGTGCAGCCTCCCAGTGATAATTCATCTGATGATGATATGACAGACAGGAGTATATCAGAGCTGTCCATGGTAGACCCATTACTGGAACAACTGGACCCAGACCCACAAATGGACCTGCTGCTTCTCTTCGATCACTTGAACCAGAAGTTCTTTTGGGGGTTTCTGGATGATGTTCATGTGGCCTGGAGCTCTAGACTGAAGACGTAAGTTACTGTGGGTTTATGTGTGGACGTAAGGCAAACTTATTATCTGCCTGGCTGAATGTCTCTATTTATCACATCTATCTATCTATGGGAAAATAGTCTAGAATCCATTGAGCGCCAGCTAGGTGCTCAGCATACTTAAAAGCATATCTGCCAACTATCCTTGAATTTTCAGGTATAGTCCCTGGTTTTGGATCCCTGACCCTGGATTCTGATGTCACTGTTTTGGGCTCAGGTTTAACAATTAAAATCTAGCCATATATTTTACGTTCATATAATTAAAAGGTTAACCTCTCGAGGCCCAGTAGAGTGTGCAATGCATTGATTCACAAAGTGTTGCATGTCCATCTGCTCCTTTAAGAAGTTAATATGTTCGGTACTGCCTCGCATAATACTGCTTTATGTATATGACTTCATGTAGTATTCTGGTGTAGGTAATGTCTGTGTCTGTAGAATTCAAAATTGAAAGTGCAGCTAACACATTATATAACTTGTGATATTTGTCAGGTTACACAAGTGCTGCAGTACTGGCTGGCACAGCCTGGTGTGTCAGATACTAACCTTCCACTCGCTCCCAACTGCCTCTCTGACAGTTAGTACTGGCTAATTTGCATCAACTGACAAATAAAGCTAAATATCCAATACATTATTGTTTTAAATAAACTATGGCTAACATAAATATGAGGATATTGAACGATCCTTCAGAATCATCCAAGTTATTATAACATGTTAGTTCTACTTTACATCCTTTCTGTTAACCTTACTCTCAGACTACTATAGACCACTAGTGACACCCTGTAATGTGATTGGACAGGGGAAAAGTGCACTTTGTCTATGGCCTTGTTCACATGGGCCACTAACAAAAGTTGTACTTTGCATGTCTCAAGTGGTTGCAGCATGCTGTTGTTTTAGAGTTCAGCTCAAACACATAAAAGCAGCAATATACCAGATATCCCCCTGTCACTCCTAGCTGGGACATACTGCAGACACCTCTGAAGTGCCTGTATATTACTGAGCTGCACTGTGCAGCAGACTTACAGTTGTGGACTGATCTGTTATCCTGATGAAACTGCAGATCCCTTTATTTCCTTGAGAACTGAGCGGCTTTCACTGATGGAGTCATACATGTCACTTACTTGCAGCACCAGCAAATGTTCCCATTTATTCTTATTTCTTTAAACCAGGGCTCAAAATTTCCACTCGCCACTAGCCAATGGCGAGTGAAAATGTAGCCCTGGCGAGTAGAAATTCAGCCCTGGTGGGTATGTTTTGGCTTGAAGTGGCGAGTAACTTTTCAGCTCTGGCTAGTAGCGAAGGACTTAAAATTATAAGCCCTGGTTAAACATTGAAGTTTGCATGGTATTTTTTAATATGTTAACATCAGATAAATTATAGCTGGTACATTTTTGGAAAAAGCACATAAAATGTGAAAATAGTATTAAAGCATCTGACCTAATTCATGTTATTTTGTGTCTAGCATTGGAGGGTATTGCCGCTTTATAAAGGATTTTCGGTTTTGCTACATCCGCCTCAATGAGTCCTTTCTTCGTAAGAGACCACGCAGTGATCTGGTAGGGGTAAGTGTTACTGAGAGTCTCCTTTATACAGGTCTATGGGCCTTTATTGTTGTTACAAAAACTGCAGCTGTTTGTGAGTCTGGAGTAATTCTGGGGCAGACCGGCTGCACTATAAAGGACAACTAAAAATTCATATTGTAATACCTTGTCTGCTACAAAGAACTCCAACATGATGCTTTGCAATGAGTTGGAGACCTCTCTAGCATTCAAGGGGTAAAAAGCTCCATTTAATTTACTGAGGATTTGGTTAATTTTTATTAGTACATTATAGAGTAACTAGTTGAACAGCCCGTTACACGGGCCACAGTGCCACTGCCACCCGGTCGCGGGGCAGTCACGCGCAGTGCAGACTGCCCGCTCCACGGCTGATACAGAGCTGGATGCTCCATCGAAGTGCCCAATTCTCTATCAGCCGCGGCGCGGGCAGTCTCTACTGCACATGACTGCAGCACGCGCAGCAGTGTCTACTGCACATGTCGTGCGTTACACACAAATTAGCGAATTATTATATAGGATTGGTTTGCTTGAGATTGACTCCTGGGGGGAGATGCACTAAAGTCCAATAAGAGGCCAGGTTAGTGATGTGGAGGTTAATTTGCTGTGATCTAATCTCAACACGTGCACTAAGATGTCTTCCCCATCATATACCCATGAATATGCTGTAAATAGGTTTAAGATTTTTCATTGACTACTTTAATAGTGGCTCATTTGCATACTAAAATTCAGCTGAATGAGCCATTGTTATATTCCTGTGGGTTCATTTATGTGTTAATGTGGCACTTTGCCACATGTATTAAGCCCCGATAGCTGCCTATGCTGTTGGATTTCCAGTCCCAACTTCTGCAACTTGAGGCTGGTGAAGATGGGATTTTTCCATAGCTTTCTATGGCTCCAAAGGGAAGTTTGCAGTCTCTACTAGAAAGCAGAGACAGCAGCTACACTCCTCCATAGGGATGTCCGCTGAGAGGTACAAAAACAGATGAGCTGTTTCATGTAAAAACAGAACCAGCATAGAAGCTGATATATATAACAGCTGCTTTGATGGTTCTCTAAGTTTCTCTATCATCTGTGAAGCCTGTCCATGAATTATGAATGTTATATGTGTTTCCGTACCATGAGGGGTGTACATTGTATATCCCTATGTAACTCAAAGGGTTAAAGGAGAGCAGGTAATGGTCTTGGTGCTTATGTCTGAGAGCTTTCTTGACGCTCCCACACTTGCCCTCCCTACCTCATTGTAAGCATTATGCTAGCCTTATATGCTAATGATTGATGTGTCTCCCCTCCCCCTTGCATAGATAATTCTTAGTGTTTATTGTGAAGTGTGTCATATTCCCCATGGCATAGTGATCACTACACGTCGCTAGACACACTTCGCCATTACATTGACCCTTAGTGCATCTCTCCCTGTGTCCAGAGATTTATTCTATTACATTGAATGGGAGAGGTCAGTCTTTGACTAGAGTTCTTCATATAATATGCTGCATGACTTTGACACAGTTTGAACAGTTACCCTTGTTTTACTCAGCAGAAAAAAATTCCGCAATATAAGACTGTTTCATTATAAACCTTTACTGATCCTTTAAATGGAGCTTTTAAAGGACGGGTAAGACCTATATGATATGAATGTTCATTTAGAATCTAAAACAAATGCTACTTGCCTCCATAAACATTAATTTTACTTCAACAGAGTATCCTAAATCAGAACACGTGTGCAAATGAAGGAAGCAGCCATCTTCTGTGAAAAGGAAGAGCTCCTAATCTTAACCCTTTGAGTGCCAGAGTACCCATTTGGCACTCGATGGATTAAACCACACTCCATATGCAGTCCAGTCCATAATAATGTTATGACGACTGGTAGTCTAATGCACAAGCTTGCACAATGGACATTTAAAGGGATAGTAATGTTTCAAAATGAAAGCAGCTCCAATTAATCTTCTAAGAATTTAGGCCACGGAGAGTGTTATTTCAGTACTATCAGAGTTGTAGTTCAAGAGTAATTGAATGATAAAGTATCCCCCTTCCATCCCTTTTAACTAGTGTAAACCACCACCCCTCAGATGTGGAATCTGGTCTTAAGACCAGACAGATCAGAGCAAGGGACAATCTTCTTAGTGTGAGCATAAGGAAAACCCTGCCCCCATTGACAGGATTTTCAGGTTTTTCCCTTATGATCACTGAAGATTGTCCCTCTTTGCAAGCCATCTGGACACCACCTTTCTGTTCTGAGGTGAGCAGTGTTACATCAGTAAAAAGGTCGGGGGGGATACTTTATCATTCAATTACTCTTGAACTACAACTCTGACAGTATTGAAATAACACTCTCCAAGGCCCAAATACTATGAAGATTAATTAGAGCTGCTTTCATTTGAAACGTTACTATCCCTTTAATTTGTTGAATAAGAGTTGAGTCTTTTTTTCTCAGATGTTAAAAATGTTAAAAATATATCTACCTGTACAGTTAGGTAATGCAGCAGCAGGAGTGTATGAAGAAATATACTAGATACCTTCCTAGCATGAAGGGTTAAAAGCCTCATTTAAAGAGATAGTAATGTCAGGCTATAAAGTTAAGATCAATTATATACTTATTTTATAATGAACAGTAAATGTCTGTATTGTTGTAGTCTTCTTGTAATTTCATTTTAAAGTTTTCCCCTCCTGCCCCTTTCCCCTACGTCACACAGAGTCTCCTCAGAACTGAAAGCTGGTCTCTTGACCAAACAGATTGCAACAGAGGACAATATTGTGTCTGTCAGTATAAGGAAAACGCTGCCCCACTTGTCCAAGGAGAGCAGGCTTTTCCTTATGCTGACACAATATTGTCCCTCATTACGATCAGTCTGGAGCGGCTTTAAGATCTGAGGAGACTCTACATGACGTAGGGAAAAGGGACGGGTAGGGGAATTTAAAATAAAATTACAAGAAGACTACAACAATGTGGACACTTACAAAAGTACCATTCATTATAAGAAAGTATAATGAATAATCAATCTTAACTTTATATCATGACATTACTATCTCTTTAAATCAATGGTTATTGTTGGTTTGTTTATTTGTCAACTATGCAGCTGTTGGTTTGCTCCAGAATTATTATAACGCTTTAGCTTATTGCATATAACCCTATATTCTCTAAAATGTATTTATTATTCAAATTAAGATAAAAATGAATTTACATATTAACAATATAATAAGAAAACTGTGTGTGTGTGTTATACAGGTCCTCTTGCATGAGATGATCCATGCCATGCTCTTTATTAACGATGAGGAAGATGACGCCGAGCACGGGACCAAGTTCTGCAGACACATAGAGCGGATTAGCACACTCACTGGTGGTGGCATTGAAGTAAGTACTTTTACTTGTAGTAATACACAAAAATGTGATTACCAGTTCACTGTCCAACCTCACAATAGACCAAACAGTTAGAGCTGCTAGGAAGACAGTCATGTATCTGGTATCACTTCTCCAGTTATTCTATATTTCTTCAGTTATTCTATACAGCCTATGCACTAAGATTTCCAAAGTCTGAGAGATCTTAGTGCATTGGCTGCATAGAATAACATAGGAACTAGAGAAGTGATATCACCAGAGAAGTAATCTCCGCTTTATCACACCTTAGTGCATAACCCCAGGTATATTTCTGGAGCAAACCAACTGCACTAAATGAGACCTTTGATTACTAGAGAGTAGTGATGAGCGAGCGTGCTCGGCCGATGCTCGGATCGGCTCGAGCATCGCTCTGCTTGGCACATGGCGGTACTCGTCGAGTACCGCCATGTGCTCTCCCGCCATGTTCGGGTGGCGGGGATCTGTGCCGGAAGAGGCACAGATCCGAAGACGCTCCGCTGGACCACCAGGGACTGGAGGTACGGGGGCATTGCGGAGATGAAGGGGGCATTGCGGAGATGAAGGGGGACATTGTGGAAGAGGGGCATAGACTCTATGCCCCTCTTCCACAATGTCCCCCTTCATCTCCGCTATGCCCGTCTTCCACAATGTCCCCCTTCATCTCCGCTATGCCCCTCTTCCACAATGTGCCCCTTCATCTCCGCTATGCCCCTCTTCCACAATGTCCCCCTTCATCTCCTCTATGCCATAGAGGAGATGAAGGGGGACATTGTGGAAGAGGGGCATAGCGGAGATGAAGGGGCACATTGTGGAAGAGGGGCATAGCGGAGATGAAGGGGCACATTGTGGAAGAGGGGCATAGCGGAGATGAAGAGGGACATTGCGGAGATGAAGGGGGACATTGCGGAGCTGAAGGGGGCATTCGGAGATGAAGGGGGCATAGCGGAGATGAAGGGGGCATTGACCAGGCACCCTCCCCTCATCAGAGCAGGGGGTGCCTGGTGTCGCCCCATTCATTTCAATGGGGCTCGGGTGCTCGGCCGAGCACTCGAGCCTCAGGGGGTGCTCGGTCAGAGCACCCGAGCACCCGAGCATCGGGGTGCTCGCTCAACACTACTAGAGAGGTCTCCAATGCAAATTTCTAGACTTAATGACACGAAACATGGAGATAATATTTGCTACATAGGTAGATTTGTAACTTGGGATACAAACCCCCACAAAATCCAATGTTTTGTTTTCTGCTTTTTTTTTTTTTTATTCCTTCTGTAAAGAGAATTTTCAATAAAACTATTATTCAGAAATAAAATAATATGTATGACAAAAGATGAGCAATTCTGTAGAATGCCAACTGCACCAGGGTGGACAATGAAATGCTACCAAAATGCCCATTGATTTAGATGGTGCATTCAACCCCTTGTGTACTAGAAAGGTCTCAAATGCACTGCTTCACAATATGTTGGAGACCTCTTCAGCATACAAGAGGATAAGCCCCACCTAAATCACTGTTCATTTTATGTACCCCTGTGGTGCTGTTGGTTTGCTCCAGAATTGTTTATCATTTACTTTCAGCATAAGGGCCAACGAGTTGTGAATACAATCCCCTGCACTGTGTGTATTCTCTAATACTAGTGAGTTCACTTCATATTGAACGTGTTTCTGTGTTTTTTCCAATTTGATTAGGTTCCTCTTGCATGTAAGGCGTCCAATGATGAGATCCGCCAGCACTGGTGGCTGTGTAATGGACCCTGCCAGAAGATGGAGCCCAATTATGGGTACATTAAACGTGCCCTTAACCGTCCACCATCCTGCCAGGACAGTTGGTGGGCACACCATCAGAGCACGTGTGGTGGCACGTTCACCAAAGTAAGGGAGCCTGAGAATTATTGCGATAAAGGCAAAAGAAAGAAGAAACGGCGCAATTCATCTGAAGAAGGCAGCGAAGAGAAACAACATTCCAAAAAGCGCCGTGTAGCAGAGGATACCTGAAAAATGCCATCTGCATTGGACGGCAAAGACCAGTTATGGAAAGGTAAGATCAACATGATCATTTTGACTTTTAGGTGTCTGCTTGTTTTTTTGGAAAGAACAGGAGTTGGGATGTTGATGATAATCAGTGGACTTCAGCACATGTGAGGAAAAACTTAACGCAACAGTCTGTGATCAAGTCAGATGCTGGAGCCATTATCATTCCAGCCCTGCACAAATCACAGAGTGATGCAGTGAGCATCTGGGGATGTACTCCTCTAATGTTTAAAGTAGGGTCTTTGAAGACATGTATTATTTCCTTTACAATGCATGTCACAGCTTCCACGGTGGAATTTTTGCTTTCTGGACCAAGGTTGCTATGATCTAAAAGTCCAAAAACACAAAATTCCCCCCATAAAAATATATTTTTTTGGAAAGAAGACATCCTAATGTGTTACACTGGGGTAATTTGAGATTCTTGTAATGACCAGATTTGCCACAATTTTGTGATGAGAACCTCAGACTTTCTGGCCACATTTACTGTGCTGAATTGTGGGAGTAGTTCTCACAATCCCAGTTCCACTGCATCAGACACCCACTCTAGGAGTTTCCCCTTTCCAGCAAGTGTAAGAATGAATGGGTTAACATCAGGTGATCAACTGTTATAAATGTATACACGTGTGTCTAGCTTTAGTGCAGATAGGCAGCTTTAAAAAAGAATAGCTATAGGAATGGCTATGGTATGTCAACCCACTTTTTTAATGTGGTACCATTTTACTTATACTTGTAATAGTGCTAAATGCATTAGGAAATTCCATTCAAACATCTTAGTACCTTTAAAGTGGCAAAAGTGTAATATATATATTTTTTTCTTATACAGCCAACTTCTGGAAACATTCAGTGCACACAGCCTAGGAGCAGAAAGGTAAGCAACCTCATTTTTTAAATTCCCCATTGGAATCCTTTTGTAGCATTGAGAAAAAATCCAAAATGATCCCAAAGCAAAGGCTCAAGAAGCCCAATGGAAGAGGCCAGACATTGGCTGCTTTCCTATGGATGAATCAGGCAGGGTAGCAGTTGGGCCAATAGCTCTCCTGGTCCCCTACCTGACCCTATGTCCCTGTACACCTTTCCACACCCCACACACAATCCATTATTTCTTCCGTTGCTACTTGTATCTCTCTTGCTGCACCGGCACTGGAGGGGTTATCTGTTCCTGTGTTAGCCCCATATACACTGCCTGCAATCCCAGCCGTCTTCCCCTGCACAAGCAGTGGTCATGGGGATTTGTGGCTAGCAGTGGGCAAGTGGAAAAGGCTGAAGAAGGTCAGACAGTGTACATGGGTATCACGGTACCCGTGATCCCCTGTCAGTCACTCTGATGGTACCTGTGCATTGGAGCAGGCTGATTGGCCCGCCCAGGATGTTCCTTTATATACTGGGCCTATGACATCTGCCTGGTGCCCTTTCGTGGTGTTCCTGAGTTTGAGCCTTCTTGCTGTGTTACTGCGTTCCTGTGTACCGACTCGGCTCGTCTGACCATTCTCCGTTCCTGTTCCGTGATTGGACCCTGCTTTGGCTGACATTCCTGCTCCGTGAATCAACCCGGCTTGCCTGACGTTCCTGCTCTGTGACTCGACCCGGTTCTGGCTGATGTTCCTGCTCCGTGATTTGACCCGGCTTTGACTGACGTTCCTGCTCCGTGATTCGACCCGGTTTGCCTGACGTTCCTGATCCGTGATCGACCCGGTTCCAGCTGTGCTTCCTGCTTCTTATCGGTTTCCTGAGTTCCTGTGGATCCTGATCGCCTACCGGAGACATTCTGAACTGTGCTTAGTAGTGCTCTGTTTTATCACTTCTCTGCTGTGCGGTGCTCTGGCCTCCGTTAACCGAGCTGTTGTAGCCTTGCTGAGCTGCTGTCTCCGTGTCTGAACCTGCCCAATACCTTGCTGTGTGTGTTGCCTCCGTTATTGAGCCCTCAGTACACTTGCCAAGCCGATACGACCTATCCGAGCCATTAACACTTACTGAGCCGTGCCTTGTGACCTAGCCTATCCGTTAACACAAGCAGAGCAGTATCGTTCCGGTACGTGGCTGTACCGTAGATGCACCTCCTGGTGCTAGTGCCTCCTGTGTGCTCTTGCAGAGTGTTGTCCCGTAACGGCACAGGAAGGGTGTCTCGGCTCTGGTCTATTGCTCAGTGTGTTTTACTACCGACCGCACTACCTGTGCGTGGCTCGTTATTGCTTGTGCAGTGTCGACTCCGATTGGCACCCAGAGGGTGGCCTGGCTCTAGTCTCCGTTGGCACGCAGGAGTATTTCCAGTTGCGAATACTCGGGGCAATTCAGGTTCCATTCTCTTGCTCCAGCAGTGGCTGTAATCCATCATACTCCTGTAAGGAGGAATCACACAGCTCTGGTTATATCTGTGCTGTCTACTTGGGCGTCTTACTATACAGCTATATGAGAGTGATTTGTACAAGCCTACTACATTGCCTATAGCACCCTCAGAGACTTATAGGTTCATCTGGGCGTGGGCTGATTACTATCATTGTGACTGATCAGTGGTTTACGCATTAACCCTTGTTCATCCTTTATCCAGTACATTATAGTCTGATATTTTGTGCTTATTCCTGTCTATTACCATTTCTGTTTATGCCATTCCTGGCCCCCAGGGGCGCTATACCTTGTTTTCATTTCAATAAAACTGTGTTTTTACTTAAAATCTCGTCTGAGTGTCAGAAAACCGTAACAATGGGGATCTGTGGTTACCAGTGGGCAAAGGAAGAAGGATGGGGGTGTCAGGCAATGTATATGGGGCTAACACACAATGGTGTTGTTCCCCATGCTGCACAACATGTTAGAAATCCGGCATACAGTGCCCCCCTTCAACATATTAATCCCACCTTAGTAATTCAAGATAGATTGCTCCCATTTGACATACTAACTTTCTCCATTTTTATTTCAACATATAGCGCTCCCATTCGACATTCTCCAATTTTATTTGACATATATTGACCTCCTTGTATGAAATATAGAAGTGTTTTGAATACATTGACAAAATCATATTGCCACAGCATCAACCTTTAGTGAATCTAGGCTATCTAATGCTTAACTTGACGCTTCTCTATTGGTTTGGGTGTTTTCAGGGGTTTACTTGACACTTCTCCATTTGTTTTGTCCTTAGAGAGAGCATGAATGAATGTATTCTGCCGTGCTTTTGTTGAAACAATGATGGTTTCAAACCGTCATTGTGGCTTCTATGCCTCAACTCTGAGGCACAGGATTCCCGGCAGAAAATGTAACCACAAAACCCCCGGTAATACTGACCGTAGTTAATAGTATGCTACATGGACATTGTTTTTAGATGTTTCTTATGGCATTTTTTGACTGTAACTGCTTATAATTACTGCTGGTTTTGTTTTCACAGCTTGGGTAATAGAATACTAGAACCTGACTTAAAAATCACAATGCCTGTTTTTTTTTTTGTTTTGTTTTTTTTTTAGTGGGGCTAACAGTATCGAGCCCCTTGTCTTTTATAGTAAGTGAAGTACCAATAATAAAACTATAGCAGTGTAATCAATTGACCTCCAATGTTTCCAAGTCCAAATAGGGACTTATCTAGTAAAGGAGAACAACCTGTGGCACTCCAGGGGAAAGATGCACTAAGGAGTGATAAAGAGGTGATAAACAGGTGATAAAGTGGAGATGACTTCTTCTGTGCTCTAAACTCTCCAAGCCATGTGTTATTTTATGGATCCAATGAACTACGTTTTCTCCAACTTTAGAGACCTTAGTACATTGGCTCCATAGAAAAACATACACATTGGAGAAGTGATATCATTGGAGAAGTAATTTCAACATGATCACATTTCTATCACTCAGTGCATAACCTCCATATGATGCTGGTCAAGAACTTCAACATCTTCTGTCAGTGATGAGCTGATTGATGGTGGTGGGAAATTGTAGTCTAACAACTGCTGGGAAGTCACATATTGCTCAGTACTAAGCCACTGGTTTGAAATCAGTTGTATCTCTAGTTGGATGTTATTATCCCACACTATACAATATGGATCAGACGTGAAAATAAGCTATATATGCATGGTACATTAATCAGGCCATTGTACTGTTCCTTTTTCACATATACATAAGAGAGAGTAGAATACCAATTTGTATTACAAAAATTATCATGTGTACATAATTCTAGGGCTTAAGCCGTGTAAATGGAGATAACTTTCATTAAGCCACAAATACATATATAAAACATAATTTGTTCACAGTGACCAGTTCTGGAAATTACTGCTTATGAAAAACACACAGTAAAGGGTTGCACCCTACTTGCAGTTTAGGTGTACACCTATTTTCCTGCCTTGTTGTAAGATAATAGGCAATAAATGTTGCAGAATCTGTATTACTAATCTAATCTGATGGGTTTAGTCATTATTTCTTCCTCCAGCTTCCCCAATTCTCCAGGGAGTAGATTCAAATGCAGGAGATAAATATTACTTCCCGTTTTCTCAAAAATGTTCTTACTGAAGACTATGGGGATACCTAGAGATAAAAGCAGAGATAAAATTAGCACCTGCATTTGAATCCAGCCCCAGGTCTCTTATCTTTGTTATTTTGGAAATAGAGCTGTTTGTTTCTTGGCATAATGGAGTGATAATGAAATAATCCTACCTGTTCTATATTTTTCAGATTTTCTACCCTTGTTCCAAAGGCAGAGTGACCCAGTCTAACTGAAATCAAGACTGCTGAGTAGACATAAAATTCTCATCAAGTTCCTTAATCACTTAGTTATGTAGGAAGTTATTAAATTGTTTTAAGACATTGATATAACTTGTGAGTCCTCTGTTTCAGTAGTTTAGGAGTCCAAGTGGTCAGTGTGTGTGGTGAATTGCAATGAAAGATGGACAGAGTTCCCACTTGTTTATGTGTTTTTCTATTAAAGGGAAAGTAATGTTTCATAATAAAAGCAGCTCTAATTAACCCTTTAAGGACCGGCACATGCACGCGCGGCCGGCACTTGAGGACCACGTGGCTTTTTTCTTTAACTTCTGGTTCAGGGCCCTGAACTCCATGCCGTGCCAGGACCGTCACTGGTCCTTAAGTGCCGAACCGCTGTAACGGTTCTGGTACGTCAATGGTCCTTAAGGGGTTAATCTTCATTGTATTTGGGCCTTGGAGAGTATTATTTCAATTCTGTCAGAGTTGTAGTTCAAGAGTAAATGAATGATAAAGTATCTCCCTCCCGCCCCTTCTACTGATGTAACACTGCTCAGCTTAGAGAAGCAGGGAGTGTACAGGTAGATTGCAGAGAGGGACAATCTTCAATTAAGATAAGGGAAAAAGCTGAAAAACCTGTCAAGGGGGGCAGGGCTTTCATTGGTCTCACAGTAAGAATATTGACCCTTGATGTGAGCTGTCTGGTCAATGGACTGGATTCCACATGTGAGGAGTGGGGGCTTATATTAGGTAAAAGGGGTGGGAGGGGGAAACTTTATCATTCAATTATGCTTGAACTACAACTCTCACAGTAATGAAATAACATTCTCTATTGCTCAAACACTATGAAGATTAATTGGATCTGCTGTTTTTGTGAATCATTACTATCACGGGTGTTCCATTCCTAGGAACTCTCCAGATCTGCCCTGAAGACTCAGTTTTTAGTGTTAATTACTGGGTCCCCAGGGACAGAGGCTGATTCTCCGGCTGTGATGAGTTTCCTCCACCATGTTCTCCCCAATCCCATTACTGGTTAAACCATGCCAACCAGATAAAGTCCCACCCACTTTATGATGCAAATTGTGTCATTAACAGAAGACTGGTCACAGCCCATGAGCCCTCTCCTGGCTGCTCCACAAGAGGAGTTCCCAGGTATGGGGGTATCCATGTTTATTGAATTTTGACATGTTGGACGAAGTGCGATGTGTGCAATTAGATTTATTCTTCCTGAAAGAAATGTGTATAGTATCATTATGTATTTTATGAAAGTGGTTGGAAATCTCAAATGGTATAATGGCATTTTTATGAAATTCCAGTGCACTTCGTAAAATACCTTAATTTCATTTAAGCAAAACAAGCAAAATGGATAATTAGAGAGATTGAGTTTATGGATATTTCTTAATTTGTACGTGTTGTCACAGGCCATGCTTCTCGAGACAATAACACTTTTAGCGTTTTTGTAGGAACATTTCCATCACATTTAAATCAAATTTCCATCAAATTTGATGTCTGAATTAATCCTATGTGTTGCACTTCTCCTGGCCCTTAAGAGGTTAATACTCACTCACACAGTGACAGCTAGCTCAGCTGTGCTACTCTGGATTGGTGCAGGGATCTGGGGGTCATTGGCAATTTCCTCACTCTCCTGCCTGCTACTTTTATGCTTTCTTTATGCTTTACAGTTTCCAGCATCACCTAACTACACTACACTGTCACCCACAATTACTTATTAGCCCCATGTGACTCAATATCATTTTGTAACTATCATTAGTAGCCTGTATAGCAGGGCAAACTGAGGCTCTCAAGCTATTCTCACCATCCCCGTCCAGCCACTGGCTGGAGATTATGTGAGTTGTAGTCCACAGCAGATGGAGCATAGATGGCCTCAGGTTGCTAACCTTGCTATACAGCTAGTGAATTAAATGAAAAGAGATGCACAGGAGTATGTATTGAGTCACATGGGGCTCACAAGCAGCTGTCAGTGAAGAGTAGGTATATTCCTTAACCCCTTAAGGACCCATGATGGTCCTGGCACGTCATGGGTTGGCGAGCCATAAGGACCCATGACTTGCCAGGACCGTCATGGATTTCAGGGCCACCCGAGTGGCTGCACACCATTCAGGGAGCACTGAACCGGATCGCAAAAAAGTTCCATGATCCTTAAGTGCCAGCCGCCTATTTGCAATAAAAGGTGGGAGTTACAATGTATGTATGAGGAAAAGGGGGTGGAATATGTACATCTTTAGACTTTCCAACTAGCCTTTGTCTAGATGGGTATGATGGGAGTCATGGGCCCTGATAGCTGGAGAAGCCACAGCTGAATATGCATGTAACAGGCCATAGGCCATTACTGGGAGGACTTCTCAGTCCTATCCTATTTACATGGACAAGGGCTGAGATTCACAGACTTAGAACCTCACCCTGGGGCGGCAGGGATACAAGAGGCACTGCCGCCTTAACTTTGAATAGTAGGAGCACCCCTGATTGGCCACCGCGAACTGTGACATGACTGTCAGCCTGGACTTTATTCCCCAGTTGTAACAGACAAGTAGGTAATCATCTGATAGGTCGCCTATCCTCTATGAGGGAAATTAGGTCCATACTGTTCAAGGGAATGTTGATGAGCAATACTGTGTTCAACCAGTAGGTGTCTCTCTGCACAGTACATAGTGTCGAAGGTTTTCAGGGCATTATGTTACTGGGCAGGTAGGCACTCTTCTTACGTGTTTATTTTCATCTATTAAAGTGAGAATACTAAACAAACAACTCAAAATTTACAAATAAATATTTGAGACATTTCTAAAAAAAAAACAGTGACCAATATAGCCACCCTTCTTTTCAATAACAGTCATAAGTCTTCCATTCATGGAGTCTGTCAGTTTCTTGATCTGTTGACGATCAACTTTTTGTGCAGCAGCAACCACAGCCTCCCAGACACTGTTCAGAGAGGTGTACTGTTTTCCTTCAAAGTAAATCTACCGTTTAAGAAGGGCCCACAAGTTCTCAACATGGTTTAGGTCAGGTGAAGAAGGGGGCCATGTCATTATTTTATCATCTTTAAGGCCTTTACTGGCTATCCACGCAGTGGAGTACTTCAGTGCATGCGATGGAGCATTGTCCTGCATAAAAATCTTGATCTTCTTAAAAGATGCAGACTTTTCCTTGTACCACTGCTTGAAGAAAGTGTCTTTTAAAAACTGGCAGTAGGTTTGGGAGTTGAGTTTGAGTTCATCTTCAACCCAAAAAGGTCCAACTAGCTCATTGTTGATAATACCAGCCCATACCAGTACCCCTCCTCAACCTTGCTGGTGTGTGAGTCTAAGTGGAGCTCTGTGCCCATTACTGATTGTCATGTCGGTGCTCCTTACCGGGCGGCCACCGGCTTGTCTGGGCGCGCGTTGTCCTCCTTGGCCGCTTCCGGGTAGCGTCCGATGATGTCATCGGACTGCGCGATACCTATAAAAGGCCTCGTCAGCTGGGCTTCGGTGCTCAGTTATTGAGCTCTCTCCCTGGGGTCTAGCCGCATCGCGACTCTCTCCTCAGCCCAGTCTGCCTCGTGTAGTATCTCCTTAGTACCTTCGTCTGCCCCTGGGTTGTTTTCTTAGCCTGCCCAGTCTTTATTTTGTGTCCCTACTTCACCAGCTCTCCTCTTCTTTTAGGCTGGTTATATTCTTCTTATTTCATATTATATCTTAGCACCCTGTCAACCTCTGTGCTCTTCATTTGCGCAGAGTAGTTTCCAGGGTGCTTACATTCTATCTCTTTCTCCTACAGGGTGACACTGATACAGCCATCTGGACCATCAAGAGTCACTCTCACCTCATCAGCCCATAAAACCTTTGAAAAATCTGTCTTCAGATATTTCTTGGCTCAGTCTTGATGTTTCAACTTATGTAACTTGTTCAGTGGTGGTCGGGTTTCAGGCTTCCTTACCATGGAAATGAATATTTGCAACAAAACGTCCCAATATCTTAGCAATTTCAAGAGTGCTGCATCCGTCTGAAAGACTTTTTACATTTTTTGACTTTTTAGATTCAGTTATATCTCTTTTTCTGCCCATTTTGCCTGAAGAAATGAAATTGCCTAATAATTATGCACACCTTGACATATGTTATTCATCCCCCTGGGCCACACCCTCTCTCATTAAACAAATACACATCACCTGATATACTTAAATCCAATAAGCATTCAAGTTTATACAGCTTGGAGTTGGAAAATATGCATAAAAATGATGATATGGTCAGTATACACACTTGCCTAATAATTGTGCACACAGTGTATGTTGTCACCTCACCACTGTCCCTTTGTATAATTTATGTAGGCTCCCATTGTTTAATTGTACTAAGTTTCTGTATAAAATGTCCCCCTGTCCCACAATAAAGTTGTTAGTCGTTTGAAACTACAAGCGTGTCCTGTGTGTTTCTTTCCTGAATGGTTAAAGGGTCCCCTCCTACCCCCATTCAGGAGATTGGTGTTCCTATGATCCAGAAATTATCCAGAGTGACCAGCACAGCTGCCCCTTGCAGCCATCAGGAGAGGAAAACCCAGAATAACGGCTAAGACAACCAGGCGTCCTTAGCTTCCATTACAATGCCTAACTCGAATCCTTAGCTTAGTACATTTGTCTAGTTACAGTCAGACAGTAATCAATCTTGGGCTCCCTGGCTGTTGGAGACTTTGACTTCTCACATCCACTATTGGATGGCTAGCTGGGAGTTGTAGGCCCCAACAGATGGAAAGACCACAGCTTATTATACTTTGAACTGGGTCCTACAACTCACAACATCCCTAACTAGTCATGGGCTAATGGGGAATGCTGGTAGTTGTAGGACTCAGCTGAAAAACTCACAACTAGATACCACCAGACCATACCAGTCTCCACAGAAACAATGTAGAGCTGAGGACAGGAATGTCCAGATGATGTTTCACATCATATTTTGGGTGGGAATACATTATCTGGCATGTGTGGGTGGTTGAAAGGAGGTGTTTGCCATGAAAGTGGTAGTAAAGTGGGTGGAATGTAACTGAATGGACTGGAAATCGGGTGGGGTAATAGCTGATCTCATCAAGCCAGAAAATCAGCTTCTGTTCCTTGAGAAACCTTGTAATTCTGTCTGAAGTCTCTGGTGCTCCAAGGTATGACCCTGACTTGGAAACAGGACATATATACCAAGACCCCATGTCAGGGTTTATTCAACAATAAGCTCTCCAGCTTTTAGACACTACAACTCCAAACTGGTAAACAGTTTGAAGGGGATGTTGGGATTTATAGGCCTTATTACCCTGACTTATGAATAGTCCCTATGTACTAAACGAGGTTGGTGCAAAGTCAACTGTGGGCTCTCCAGTTGTAGGGCCCACACTTCCAATCATTCACTGCTACGTATTGATTAAATGGGGATTCTAGGAACTGTGGGCCCAGACAGCATGAAACACCACTGGTGATTTCCCTCTGACTTTGGCCCTTAGAGCACAAGGTGTTTATTAAAAATATGAATGGGAATATAACATTGAAGACATAACATTGAGGTGGTGGTTATAGTTGTCCTTGGCACTTGAGAGCAGACTTGTTAATTGAGAGCCATGTGTGATTCTTCCCAGTCCTTCCCCTCTTTCATAAATGTTTCTATATACTGTGAACATTGCATTAGCTGATGATGTCTGCAAAATTCCATTCTGCTCTCAAGGGAATAATATTTAAACTCTCCCATGATTTTAGAGGAGATGCAACTTCAGTTGTGGGGGAAGGAAGAGAGTCACTAAGTTATTTGGGTAGATTGGGCGGAAGTTTGTAAGAAAATTCAGTTTGGCCAAATGTGTTAAGATTTGTTACCATTTTTCCCTAGGACTTCTGTCAAAACCTTATTGTACAACAGCAGGACCACCAAATATGCAATATGCCCTCTCCTGAAAGACACCTCCAACAGGCGGGGGTATACACAAGGATACATAAAATGAAGGGACCAGTATGGTACCAAATATTTAGTAACAGGATTGCAATATAACATTGCTTATTATAAGATTGTTGTCAAACATTAATCAGTGGTCATAGCAATGGTACCAAATATGTAGATGGTGACAACTGTTGAAATCCCTCCTCATCCTCATTGCTGATATTAATGCTACATGCTTCACTGTCTTGTGTGTTTTTGTCCATCTCTGCTACCTGATACTAAGATGGTTTAAAATACTCGTTCATTTTTAGAAATGCAAGTCTACCAACACTGCATCTGGATATGTGTCCTATAGTAATTAACAATATAATCAGCAGAACTGAAAACACACTTAGACTGCACTCTTTCTCATGATCAACTAAAGCTTTCCATGGCAATGTGCATCAGTGCTGGCCATACACACTATTTTGTTTGCTGGTAGTCAATGGGGTCATTGCTTTGGCCTAGAATATAGCTATCCTCCAAATATGCTGTAACCATCACACATGCAGTGGCACAACTACTAGGAGCTAGACTGTTTTAATATGTATCGGTTACCAACCCATACTCTGGGAGCATGTCCCATAAAGATGTGCTGCTGCCACCACCACAGAAATGTTAGATTGCTCCCCCTTAGAAACCTGCTTTCTGTGATGACGAGGTGTTCTGGAAGATGTTGGGATGTTGTTGTTGTTGTTGCTATGCGTCCTACTAGATTTTTTGGTCCTACATTTGTCTCTCTAATCCTCCACAATGCAACTGCCACCTGATCTATTGCTTTATATCCTTTTACAGAATCTGAATCCTCAGAGAAATGCTGTTCATGCCTAGGCAAAAATTCAGAAATTTTATATTAAAAGCAGAGGTCCCGCATGTAAACCTGATTGTTTACAATGGACATTATGCGTGGCCCTGCTCAAAGCATGCTAACACATCATTCAATAGCTGGTTCATGTATGTATTCTCATTACTGTAAGATTCATCAACCATGCTCCTCATTTTTTTTTTGCAGTACATATATGTGGAAGAACCTCACTAACTCCTGCCCCAATACGACAACACACATTAGCTGTCAGTGACCAGGTGACAAAGATGCCTTCCTTGCATTGTACTCACTAATGGCCTTATTCTGCTTGCACAAATGCATGAACAATGTGGAATTTCACATTGCTACTACCTACATTTTAAGCTGTGATGGGGCAGGTTAATATGGTCTTGTATGTAATATAATGCATTGTAAGAACTGTAGAAGCAGGTAAAATGTGCACAGATATTCAGCACCTCTCTATGAGGGTTTTGGATTCTGTGAGGAATCTGGTCATAACTAAATTTAGGACATGAACGAAGCAGGGTACATGTACCATATCACCTATTCTCAAGGCAGCTATTATGTTGGAGCCATTATCAGCAGACACAAAACCAGCTCTAGTTCTTTAACACATCTGTGACTTTGTGTGACACTATGTGTGCATACTCAAAGTGGTGAGCTGATGGTATGGGCTACCTTGCTGTTGTCCTTTAATAATACTACCGAACCAGTGGCAAGATAAGCTGTGACCTGATGTTGCATGCTGTTGCTGACCACTGGGGAGGGAAACCCAGTGAGCAGTGACAGTTATATAGTTTGTATGATGCCCATTTGCCCATATCTGTGGCTTGGGATATGCCAAACGGGATGCAACACATGACATCAGTTCTTTAAAACCTATATTTTCTACGAAAAACTAGGGCAGCATGTCAACTGCCAACATTAAACATTCTGGCAAATTTTCCATTCCACAAGCATACTGTGGAATTATTTTTGTGAATTTTTTTACTCCTTCCTAAGAACTTAAGTGAGGGTGAGTACGTAGTAGAAGAACTCTGTAACTTTATTGCTTTAACAACCTGATTGTGGCGGTGGTGGTCAAAAATACATGGTTATTTAATCTGCTTTTGAGAAAGGATACGCGTATTCATTGTTTTAGCAGACGCTATTTTACATACTTTGTGTATAGAGAGAGAGCAAGTATAATAATACTTTTTACATACATAGATTGTAAGCTTTTGGGCAGGGACCTCACACCCAATGTTTCACTCTACAAAGCACCTGTAACCGTGTATTGTTTAAACCCTGAAATTGTAAAGCGCTGCGTACACTTGTGGCGCTATATAAATAAACATATTCATTCATTCATTCATTCATTCACATGTATTTTTGGATACAAATTAAGTTACAATAACAAGTGAGAAGAATATAAAGTAGAGAGCTACACCAACCTATGCCCCAACAATACACTAATTTATTGAGTGACACCATTGAGAAAATATAAGGAGATCTTTTTTCTGGTGTACACACCATCATATCACCAAACATTTTCTCCAAGTGAAGACGGCAACGGTAAGTACATTGGGAATAAGTCTTGGGTAAAAGATACGTTTATGATAACAAAGTGAAGAAAAGCTCTGAAGACAACTGATCAAAATATTCTATATGAGACATCCATCATAATGTACAGATTAACGGGTCCCATTGACCCTTAAAAGTGTTGGAGCAAAATAGAACTCTACAAGACATATTATAATTAACAACATCAAGATTACATGTATATATATATATATATATATATATATATATATATATATATATATAAAGAAAAAAAGGAGGCAGCACCAGTGGGACTTCTTGACAATACCTTTATTTGGCAAAATGGCAACAGAAATGGTCAACGTTTCGGTCCAAGTGAAGGACCTTTATCAAGGTTAAAATGGCAATAACCCTCACGGGTCCAGTAATAGTGAAGGCCCTTAGTAAACTTATAGACTGCCGTAGCAGTAGTGGAGGACAGACTGTATGCCCAGAGGTTGCCCAACGGAGACTACAATTGGACAGCACCGGGGACCACAGGAGTGGTAGTGTAACGGTTGCATATCAATGGCTTAAGGAGGGATACATGAAACACATTGTGAATACGCATGGATGCTGGGAGGTCCAGAGCATATGAGACAGGATTAAACTTGTGGATAACTTTGAATGGACCAATAAACCGGGGAGCCAACTTATTACAGGGAACTTGCAAATTGAGGTTTTTGGAGGATGACCATACCTATCCCCAACCTGGAAGGAGACCGTTGGCAAACGTCTACGGTTAGCATGGCGCTGATAACGCTGGAACGAGGTGGAGCGGAGTTGCTCGATATGCTCGTCCAGAGCTGGAATCTGCTGCGTCTGAAATTAGTCCGGGAGCAAGCATGTTTGGAACCCGTAGTTGATGAGGAACGGGGAGCTCCCGGATGATGAATTAACGCGCAGTTCCTGGTGAACTCTGCCCATGGCAACAGGTCAGCCCAATTATCATGATGATCAGACACGAAACAGCGTAGGAATTGTTGCAATCCCTGATTGCCACTCTCAGCTGCTCCACTGGTCTGGGGATGGTAGGCAGACAAAAAGGACAACTGTATGCCCATCTGATCACAGAATGCTCTCCAAAATCTGGATACAAATTGGCTCCCACAGTCTGATACCAATACCCTGGGTACCCCATGCAACACAAACACCTCTGGCAAAGTCGAAAGCTAGCTCCTGGGCCGAGGGAAGGCCAGGAAGGGGCACAAAGTGTGCCATCTTTGAAAATCTATCGACTATCATCAGGATGAACCAGTAACCCCTAGACACTGGCAGTTCTCCCAGGAAGTCAATGGACACGTGGGACCATGAACGCTCGCCATTAGGCACTGGTTGAAGTAACCCAACTGGGAGGTGTCAGTTCTTGGAACACTGCAGGAACGTTACATAACCCAAACGGCATGACAAGGTATTCGTAGCGACCGGATCTAGTATTGAACGCCGTTTTCCACTCATCCCCAGCTCTTATTCTGATCAGGTTATATGTAGCCAAAAATCTATCGACTATCATCAGGATGAACCAGTAACCCCTAGACACTGGCAGTTCTCCCAGGAAGTCAATGGACACGTGGGACCATGGACGCTCGCCATTAGGCACTGGTTGAAGTAACCCAACTGGGAGGTGTCAGTTCTTGGAACACTGCAGGAGCATTACATAACCCAAACGGCATGACAAGGTATTCTTAGCGACCGGATCTGGTATTGAACGCCTTTTTCCACTCATCCCCAGCTCTTATTCTGATCAGGTTATATATAGCCCGTAAATCTAGCTTAGTGAAAATAAAAAAGACCTTCAACCTGTCAAACAATTCGGTAATGAGTGGTATCAGGTAGGCGTTTTTGGACATGAGCTTATTCAGGCCACGATAATCGATGCAGGGTCGTAACTCTCCATTTTTCTTTTTTACGGAAAAGAACCCAGTCCCTGCAGGTGAGGTAGATTTCCTGATAATGCCCCATGAGAGGGTATCTGAGATATATTCCTCCATGGCCTGGTTTTCCTTGCATGACAACGGATACGTGCGCCCCCGGGGGGGAAGAGCGCCAGGAGGCAGATCAGTAGCGCAATCATAGGACCGATGCTGAGGCAACGCGCTAGCCTCTCCCTTACTGAAAACGTCACTGAATTGGTGATATTCAGCTGGCACGGAGGGAGAGGTACACATGATTTTAGTAGTATGGGAGAGACAGTGTTCCATACAATATTCAGACCATGACGTCACTTCAAACTTGGGGTTGTGTAAATGTAGCCATGGAAACCCCAGGATGACTGGATGAAACCGTTATTTCTTTGTGTGGAGAGCCCCAATATTCAAAGATAACGGTATTGTTTCCATGGTGATCTGAGCAGGTACCAATGGTCTACCATCAATAGCCTCAAGTGCTAGGAGAGATTCCCTTTCAACTAGTGGAATCTTGTGTAGTGCAGCAAAAGAATTATCCATAAAATATCTGGCTGCCCCGGAGTCAATCAGGGCCAGAACCTCCATTGAGTTTTCTGCCCAGGAGAACACAGCCTTGAAAGTGGGCTTCTGAAAAACTGGGTCTAGGGACTGTTGAACGCCACCTAGGGCCTGTCCCCCAAGGTACCCTAGGTGCGCCCGTTTCCCGGCCGTACCGGACAAGTACGCAACATATGTCCTGGGTGGCTGCAATACAGACAGAGGCCCTGTCTACGGCGATGCGCCCGTTCTTCCTTAGACAGCTTGGTGAAACCGAGCTGCATTGGTTCACCATTCTCTTGGATACGGTCAGGAGGCATGGGGGGCAAGGGAGGCATGAGTGGGAAATTTTGACTTGCCTGCCCCAAATTCCTTGCCCGCTGCTTGCGGTCTTGGCTGCCATTCGTTCACGGATGCGGGAATCAATCAGTATAACGAAATCAATAAATTCATCCAGATTGTTAGGCACATCTCTGGCTGCTGTTTCATCTTTGATATGGTCAGCGAGTCCCTGAGAAAATGCTGCCACCAGCGCCTCATTGTTCCAACCTACCTCTGCTGCCAACGTACGAAATTCAATAGCATAATCCGGCACTGTACAGGAGCCCTGTTGTATCTCCATTAATCTTTTGGCAGCAGAGGCGGCTCTACCTGGAACTTCAAACACTCTGCGGAAGGAACGCACAAACTCCCTGAAGTTTTGTGTACATAGTTTGGCAGCTTCCCACAAGGGATTGGCTCATGCCAGGGCTCTGCCTGTCAGTAACAAAATCATAAAGCCCACCTTAGCTCAGTCATTCGGAAAGGCATGAGGAGTCACCTCCAGGTATATCTCGAGTTGATTGATAAACCCTCTGCACAGGGTAGGTTCGCCATCATATCTTAGAGGTAATGGAGCTGTGGCGGTTAACCCTTTATTCGAGGCCACTTGTTTCTGGGATTGAGCTCCCGGTGTCGAAACGGGGGAGACCACCGAGGCTTGAACCAGTTTATCTAGATGAGCAGTGCGTTCTAGTATAGTTTGTTTTGCCAGTGCCAACTGGTCCAAACACTGCTCATCTAAATCCATCCTCCAATGGATGCTTTGTGTATTACCCTCACCTGTACCGTCTGAGGTCATGGCCCTTTCGTACTGTTATGGTTTGTTTGACACTCAGAGACAGTAAGTTAGATAAAAACACAGTTTTACTGAACAATTTAAAATGGCAATAACCCTTACGGGTCCAGTAATATATATACAATATAGTACTGTCACAGGACAACTTACAGAAGTAAATACTCACACGGGTCCAGCAATTGTAAAGACAATAATAACAATATACTGACACAGGTCAGGTAATACGTGTGATTCTCAGACAAGGCAGCAGTGAACGGGTTACTGATAGGCCAGGAAGACTGACAGGCCCTATCAGCGCGAGGCCCTTAAGATTTTCACTAGGGAGTGAGAGTAAAACAGCGAGTAATGCCACAGGAATAAGCGAAGGCCCTTAGTAAACTTATCGACTGCCGTAGCAGTAGCGGAGGACTGACTGTTTGCCCAGAGGTTGCCCAGCAGAGACTACAATGCCAACAACTGGTGGAGAACGGCCCTTCTCCACGTGGGGATAGATGAACGCTTAGACCAATGTCGACTGCCGAGGTGGAAGTAGCCTGAGGCGCCCAAGGAAGCCCAACCTCAACTGATGGCAGGAGTATCGGTCTAGCGTAATGAGGCACATAAAGTAAGGCTCACACCGGAGTGTCGCACGCGCAACACGGAACGTAACCGAAACCAGGCTGCAGGAATGAATGTACGGTATGCAACACTGCCCGGATGCCAAGCCCAATGGAGACACAAAAGGAGCAGTAGGCAGTCCAGGACAGATAGAAAACGGAGGCCCAACGGGTCGGTACACAGAGCAGGAACAACAGCCAACCGGAATCGGTATCCAGAGCAGGAACGCCAGCCAGTCCAAGTTGGTACACAGAGCAGGAGCGTCAGCTGGGCTGGGTTGGTACACAGAGCAGGAACATCAGCCAATCCGGGTCGGTACACAGAGCAGGAACGTCAGCCAGGCCAGGTCAGTACACAGAGCAGGAACGTCAGCCAGTCTGAGTCGGTACACAGAGCAGGAACAGAAGCAGCAGAGTAGTCAGGCAGTCCGGGTCATATACTGAGATCACACAAGAAACTGGAACAAGCGCTGGTACAGAAACACCACGAAAGGGCAACAGCGAAGTGACAGGACCCAGTATTTAAGGACAAATACTGGGCGGGCCAATACCACTGCAACCAATAGGAGACAGCTGCGAACAAGACTGACAGAATGTCGCCCGCATAGCACGGGCACCGTGATATGTTATTAAATCCATTCTTTAAAACTGTCCGAAAACATATGTAATTAATTAAGAAAGAACACATACATGCATAGAAACTAGTTATGATTATGTACAAGTATTCAATTAATAGATTTGAGTAGGGTTGCATACAAATGTTTGATTGCATCCTCTTTAAGCATGGAAATAGAATCCCATTTAGGTATTATCACAGCCACCCTTAAAGATAAAGATTAAACAATGCTATATAGATATTCATAGGCAAATCAGATGATATGAGATGCTTGTTCTTGGGACATCAAAAACTGCTCAGAAGGCTGCAATAATCAGATTCCTCCAAAAGTGGAGATCCAGTTTCCACTAGATGCAATGCCAAGGCCAGTGCTTCCTTCTCCAGGAGGGAGATGATAAAGGCAATGCCAGAAGTGTAAATACAGAAGGACTGGAGAGGAGTCCAGATGTGTAAAAAACACTGATTGAGGAACCCCCTGCACTCGGATGGACAGCCATAAAATTTCTCAGGAAGAGGGATCTTCAGTGACTTGCACCCCTTGGGGGGGGTGTCCTGTGACTGATGCCCCGTGTAGTGGAGCTACTGGAGCAGCTTGTGAAGAAATGGATAACTGTGATGGAGCATAACATCTCTAAGATTGCATCCAGCTTATAGTCTAGGCTTTGTAAATGCAAAGTGTGGGACGTTAATACTTGCTCCTGGTGTTACTGATGAGTGAGAAATCTTGATCAACTTCCTGGACCAATATGGCTCATTCTTCCTGTCAAGGCACACTATGAATCGCTTAACCAGGGCGAGGCTACAGGAGATGATTGAGATTAAAGTATTGCAAGAGAAATTTGGGATCATTGGCAGTCACTGATGTGCCCTTAATGTGGCTTATATTGTTAGTAATGGTGCTGGTCACTAGACCTAATGTCCACCCCGGTTGAGCCAGAACCATTTAAACTGTAATAACGGTGGAGAGATGCATCTTCCTGAAGTGTGAGTACCTGGTTTCACTCAGCAGGAAAAGACCTACTTTACATGTTTTTTCATTAAAAATGTTACTTCTCCTTTAATGATGCAAACTTTATCTTACTGTTCAGAGAACAAAGCTTCACTGAGATTATATTCCCTAATTACTAAATCAAAACCTGTAAACCTTTTAAACCAATTGAAAAACAAAAAGTGATAGGTAGAGGCACTTTGAATAGATACATTAATTTCAATACATTTAAAATCTTAGTATGTGATGTCCACTTTAACCACTTTAAGCCTCTGGCACTCAAGGGTTAAGGAGCACCTTATTGCTGTTGTTATATCTGCCGTTACACACAAAAAAGGGAAAACATCTTACATTTGAATAGATATGCAAGAAAAAAACTGGAAACACATTTACCCAGGGGACTTGATACAAAGACCAAGTCATCCTCGTTATAAGTAAGAAAATTTATGAGTGAATCAAATTAATTAATTTTATAGCTGATTGTTATCTGCCCATGCTAATTTTCCAGCTGCTGATTTATTATCTTTTGTTATTATATTGGATAGTCAAATCATCTAATGATTGAGTCAAGCTACCGTGACACCATGGTGGATTTAATAGCTACTGCTCTCTGCCACTGGTTCCACACAGAGAATCATTTCCAGCTGTAAAAAATATGTGAAATAATCAGGGATTTTTATTCAAAGCCATAAGTTCGGCTTATTTTTTTAAGGAGTTAAGAAGAGGTTTTAAAAAGAGGCAATAAAGAATTTCAACATGCACTTTAACCCTCTTAGAAGCTAGAGATGTTGCCAGCACATTGCTTCGCAATACAACGGAGATGTCTCTGGCGTTCAATGGCTTCATATGAATTCAATCTTCTTGCAAAACTTTATGTCCCATTTACAATAATCTTTTAAGGGACAGAATCGCCTATGAATTAAAAGGCTCATATCCATTTAAATATCATGTAGCCCTAGTCACTATTTCTAAAAACTGATTTAGCGTTCTTCCCATGAATGTGCAGGCAACCATAAATGACCACATGGCCCGATGTTAACCCTTTAAGGACCCATGACGTGCCAGGACCATCATGGGTAAACTTGCCATAAGGACCCATGACGGTCCTGGCACGTCATGGAATTCAGGGCTCCTTGAACGGTGTGCAGCCCTGAATCGGATACAATAATAAAAATATGCTCTGTGGTCCTTAAGTGCCAGTTATGAGCATGAGTGGCAGGTCCTTAAGGGGTTAATATTAAGCTTGTTATCAAACCAATAAAATCTAAGATAGATAATTGCTCTTATATTAGAATTCTTCCTTTCACAGTGATCCATCTGACATTTTCCAGTTTACCTCAACTGCAACAAACATATCCTTACAACCAGTTAGAAACATATATAAATAAATATACAGGTGTGAAATAGTTATGTATCCATAGGGGGAGCAAGCATGTCACAGACTTTAGGGGGTTATTTTACAAATGCTGGCTAGGAGCACATGATGTTTACTTTCCTCTAGAGCAGGGCTATCCAAGTTCAGTCCTCAAGGGCCACCAACAGGCCAGGATGTAAGGATCTCTCTGATTAATCACAGGTGAGTCAGTTACAATGAATGATCCACTAACTCACCTGTGTGTAATCAGGGAAATCCTTATATCCTGGCCTGTTGGTGGCCTCTGAGGACTGAACTTGGACAGCCCTTCTCTAGACTGTAAGCTTCCACTAACAGGGCCCTCTGATCCTTTTGTTTTCCATATTCAATTTTAATTATTTAACATCTCTGTAGGTGTATTCCCTATTGTACATCACTACATAATAAGCTGGTGCTATTTAAATAAATAATACAAGAATATGATCCATTTTTATATATATGTGTCAGTGGGGCATATGTACAAATGTGCTGGCGGAGTGGTGTGATGCTGCTCAGCTGCACTCCAGGGTAAGTACTGCAGATTATGATTGCTGTAGTGCATACAAACAGACCCACTCCTCCAGCATGAGACTTTAAAGGGATAGTAATACTTCGTTTTAACTTTATTTTATTTTGTAGGCATTAAAAAAAACATGAAGAATGATATAAGTCTTATCTCTCAAACCTTTATGGTTTATGAGATATTCACAAGCAAAGTTTCCCCCTCCCGCCCCTTTTACCTAGTGTAAGCCTTCTCTTCTCAGATGTGGAATGCAGTCCATAGACCACACAGATAACAACAGGGGACTATCTTCTTCCTTTGAGAACAATGAAATCCCTGTCCCCCTTGACAAGCTTTTCAGGTTTTTCCCTTATCTTGATTGAAGATTGTCCCTCTCTGCAATCTACCTGGGCATCTCCCTTCTGCTGTGGCTGAACAGTGTGACATCAGTAAAAGGGGTGGGAGGGGGACACTTTGTCATTGAATTACTCTGGAACTACAATTCTGACAGAATTGAAATAACACTCTCCAAAGTCCAAATAATATGATGATTAATTAGAGCAGCTATTATTATGAAACATTACTATGCCAAATGTCAGCAATCCCTGTATGTCAACCCGATAATATTTGCAGAGGAACTGACAAGTGATGTGCCAAAGTTGTCTACAGCATGTTAACCCTGTGTGAAACAATGCGTTGCGCACGCCTCTGGCACACAAAGGGTTAATGCATGGCATATACCGTAGAGTTGGTTTGAGGAACTCCAAGAAACCCTCACAGACAAACTCGTTTTCCTATATACCGCAGAATCCAGTAGAATTAAGCTGGAAACCTGAAGAAGATCAAAGACAACAGAATGGTATTTCAGAGACGTCCATTTCTGTCTAGAGGCTGGTGTAGCCTCTTCTGAGATTGAGTAACCACTGCTGGGGGAAGGTTCAAGCGGGAGACTTATCAAATAACATTATCAGTCTGCACTTAGAGGCGCTTTAGTGCTGTTTCTCTTTTGTATTTTTTTAAAGCTAGTCACTACCTGCTTAATTATTGCAGGGCGACTATCTAACGTGAAAGTTCTGCTTTAAGTTAGTAGCAATATTGTAGGGGGTTGAGTTGGTATCAATATTGTACTAAATATTGGACTAAACGAGTATCATGGCTAAATTATTAGGATAAAGTTTAAAATGACCATTAACCCTTTCAGTGCCAAAGGGGTGTGCAAAATATGACAAAATCATACTCTGCACACCCCTTGGGCACTCAAAGGGTTCCACACATGCACCGCTAGTAAAAGAACTACACATACACTGAGGCTGATACACTGAGTAAGTAAAGCTAATCAACTTCACCATAAGTCCCAAACTTCCACTGACTGAAATTGGTCTTTTAAACCCTTCAATATTATCATTCAATGGGTTAAAAGCCCTATTTAAATCAACTGAAATTTTTATTTGCCCCTTTGTACAAGAATACACTGGAATTACTCCACATTTCTTAATAAATTGTCCACACTGTCTGCCAGCCCAGTCTTGTTCCATTGCCCACCTTTAAAAAGGTTTGTTCTGTGGAATCCTTGTACTTCTTTAGAGAACCCGGAAGTTCCAAGGAACACAATTTGAAAATAATTGATTAAAACTATGGGGTATCCTGCTCTATCCCTCGCAACCCCACAATAACAAAGTATTTACATTGCAGATCACCTAATCCCTCTTTGTTTTTGAGGAGCTGGCTGATATTCCTTTTTTAACCAAATAAGTAATTCAAGTTCTAAGCGGAGACAAACTTCCCAGCAGTTCAGGTTTTGTTTTTCAACTGAGCATGTGCAAATGCAAAACACTTGATCTGCAAATGTTCGGCTGTAATACAGGGTTTGCACAGGGAGGAAGTTTGTCCCTGCTTAGGCCCTATATTTTCTGGTGGAAGAAAAGAGGGAGGAGATACCAACATCTACCAACCTCACAAGAAAATACTGAGCAATCAGGTGATCTGCAATAAAGTACTTTAAATGCATTTCTCAATGGGTTGGGGACCTCACTGTCTTTCAAGGGGTTAAGTATTTATTTTGAAGTTGCTAGCTGCAGGACAACATAACCTATATATGAATATATTTATTAGTAGGGCTGCTGCCTGGCCAGTAAAATACCTACAGTCTGGTAAAAAAGTGACTTGGAACCAATGACTGAATGCAGCAGAAAGAAGTTCAGGACTTGTTTTACAGCAAAGTTGGCAATCCTAGTTAATAGGGCTTACCGACCCTTTAAATGAAATTCTTTTACATTTTTAATAAAAGGCGCCGCATTTTGGAGCAGAGAACACTTTCAAAGTTATTTGTTAGATCATATGGCACCAAAGTAGCAAGTCTTATATAGCAAGAAGACCTGGAACTATTCTGTGTAATAGGGGACAAAAAAGGTTATTAAACGCAGCGGAGGGCTGCATTAGTTACCCCTAACATAACCCTTTGAGTGCCAAAGGGGTATGAAATGAATTGCTTTTTAATGCGTTTCGTACCCCTCTGGCACTCAAAGAGTTAAAAATATTTACCCAGAGGCATAACTAAAATCTATTGATCCCTGGTGCCAATGGGCTTCCGTGGATGCTGGGCACCAGCACAACTGCACCCCTGTAGTTATTCCACTGTATAAACGTTTAGAGACAAGTACTCATGCCAATCAGTTGCCTTTTGAAAGTAAAGCAGAAATTGACATGGTCCAAAGATGTTTTAGAGGTTAAAGAGATAGTTATAATACAATGGTACGCCTACAGCTGAAAGGTGTTTTATTCAAAAGTTATTACAGCAAAAACCTGAATGTTTTAGGTGCAATATCATAGTGGCCTGACATTTTACACTGGTTCTGTGGACAGCTCTGGTCAGTTGACCACAAATCTCCATAGGATGATGTAGCAATAGCGCCACTGTACAATTTCAGTCCACTGTAATACTGCACCTAAAACAGGGGGATAAACCCTACAAAACATTTTTCTTTTACATCTTAAGTATTACTATCCCTCTAAATCTATTCTCAATAGAAGTATATAAGAGGATTTTAGTCTTATCTGTTAAATCCTTTTCTCTTAGTCCATACAGGTTACTGGTAACTCTGGGAGTCGATCCGCCCCTTTAAGTAGGCAGGAACATTTCTCTAAATGTATGCAGGGGGTGGAGCCTCCCCTCCCTCCTAGGCTGCAGCATAGCCAGCTAGCTCCAGAATGATTTGAGACACTAACAACTGACTAGAAAATAGAAGGGAAGAAGACTCCTGTGAGCATGCCCTGAAGGACTCCCACATACTGCCACAGGAGAGCCAAGCATGGTCTCTTGACTGGGTGGGAGACCAGTAACCTGTATGGAGTAAGAGAAAAGGATTTAACAGGTAAGACTAAAATCCTCTTTTCTCTGCCGTCCAATACAGGTTACTGGTAACTCTGGGATGTCTAACCATTGAGTTCCCCAGAGGCGGGAAGAAGGCAAGGACCAGACACAAGGCCCCCAAAGTCACCAGAACCAATATGAACCAACCGGTCAGAGAGCCCAACAAAACTGAAGTGTCAATGGACACTAAACAGGGGTAAAAACACCCTAGGAACTGTTACACAGCACACTGAACTAGAGCCAACAGGGCTCAACAGTAAAGGAAGCACCAAGAACCTAAGGAGAAGATCCTAGACAGGCAAGACTGCCTCCAGGACCTTCCTCCCAAAGCTGGCATCAGCCGAAGCCAGCACATCAACACGGTAGTGGTTTGAAAAGGTGTGCACAGAGGACCAAGTGGCCGCCCTGCACAACTGATCGGCAGAAGCCTGATTCTTATAGGCCCAAGAGGCCCCAATGGAACTGGTGGAATAAGCCATGACCCGAAAGGGAACATGCTTATTCCTCAACTCGTAAGCTCTACGAATAGTGGACTTGATCCATGATGCAATAGTCACTTTGGATGCAGGTCTTCCTGCCCTAGGACCCTCAGGAATGACGAACAGAGAGTCAGACTTCCTGACAGTGAGTGCGATGGATATAAAACTTGAGACAACGCACCGCATCCAACAAGTAGAGATCTCTCTCCTTGTCAGAGGAGGGATTAGGACAGAAAGAGGGCACCACAATCTCCTGATTGATGTGAAACTCGGAGACCACCTTAGGTAAGAACTCCTTAGAAGTGCGAAGCACCGCCTTATCCTTATGAAATACCAGATAAGGTGGTTTACAGGACAGAGCTTGCAACTCCGCAACCCGGCGAGCAGATACGATCGCCAGAAGAAAAGCCATTTTCCACATCAAGAAACGTAGAGGAATAGTAGCCAAAGACTCAAAGGGAGGACATTGGAGAACTCCCAGTACCAAATTAAGGTCCCACTGAGGAGCTGGGCTCCGAAAGGTGGGACGCACATGAGCAACGCCCTGGAAGAAAACCTTGACATCAGGAAGGATAGCAATGCGTTTCTGGAAAAAGAAAGAAAGCGCCGAAGTCTGAACCTTAAGAGAACTCAGACTGAGTCCCTTGTCCACACCATCCTGCAAATAGGCCAGGACAGTGGGAAGATCAAAGTCATGAGACAGATTTCTGTCAGCACACCAAGACACAAATGTCGACCAGATACGGTGATAGATCTTGGAAGAAACAGGAGTACGGGCACTAAGCACAGTAGACACCACAGCTGAAGAAAACCCTTTCTTCCTTAAAATCGAGGATTCAACCTCCAGGCCATCAAACTGAGCCGATGAACATCTTCCTTCCACAGGTAACCCTGCAGAAGAAGGTCCAGATGAGAGGGGAGCGGAAATGGTTCCGCCACGGATAGGGCCAGAAGCTCCGGATACCAGGACTGACGAAGCCAATCTGGAGCAATCAGGATGACCGGACAACGTTCCATGTTCAATTTCTGTAACACCCTTATCAACATTGGGAGAGGAGGAAAAATGTAGGCCAGAGGGAATGTCCAAGGAATGGACATTGCATCGGCAGCCAGAGCTAGAGAGTCTCTCCACCGAAAGCTAAACACCGGAACCTTCCTGTTGTGTTCCGTTGCCATCAGATCCACTTGGGGCATCCCCCATCTCTGAAGAAGGAGTTGAAACACCTCGGGATGTAACTCCCACTCTCCGCTGTCGACTGTGTGATGACTGAGGAAGTCTGCCATGATGTTGTCTACGCCTGGAATGTGCACTGCGGAAATGACAGGAACATGAACCTCTTCCCAGGAAAGAATGGCCTTGACCTCTAACAAAGCGGCGAGACTTCTTGTTCCGCCTTGTCTGTTGATGTAAGCCACTGCCGTGGCATTGTCGTACTCCACTCGGACTGGACAGTCCTCCAGTTGAGATACCCAATGACGCAAAGTATGAAATATCACCCGAAGTTCCAAGATGTTGATTGGGAGAAGGGACTCCTCCATGGACCATTTCCCCTGTGCACTGAAGCGACCCAGAACAACTCCCCAGCCCGAGAGGCTGGCATATGTTGTGACCGTGGTCCAGTAGGGAATCAGGAAGGATCTCCCTTTCAGTAGATAGGAAAGGTCCAGCCACCACTCCAAGCTCAGCTCTACATGAGGAGGAAGTGACACAGACAGCTTCTGATGATATGGTCAGTCCCTGCACATCTGTATCACAAACCTCTGAAGTTCCCTGGTGTGTGCCATGGTGAATGGAACTGCGTCTATCGTGGAAATTAACTTTCCCACCAGAGAAGACAACTTCTGAACTGGGATCCGATCCCGAGATAGAATCGTTGAGACCCGGAGGGCAATTTGATGGGCTACTTTGTCCAGTAGATACACCATGCTCCTCTGAGTATCGTATAGAAGACCCAGGAACATCAGTTGCTGGGATCGGACAAGATCCGACTTGTCCAAGTTGACAATCCAACTGTAATGGGTGAGGATTTGAAGGTCTGAACCTGCTGATGAAGAAGGTCCGCAGAGGAGGCTTTCAAAAAGCAGGTCGTCCATGTAGGGAGTCACTCTGATGCCGTCCTGATGGAAAATGGATATCAAGGCCCCTAGAACTCGTTGGAAAACCTGAGGGGCCATTGTCAGACCAAATGGAAGAGCTGAGAACTGAAAATAACCCCTGTCGCAGGCAAACTGCAGGTACCGCCTGCTCTCCTGATGAATTGGGATGTGCAAATACGCATCCTGAAGATCCAGAGAAGCAAGGAATTCCCCCGGAGGCATGGCAGTGATCACTGTGCGCAGAGACTCCTGATGATAGTGAGTCTTGATCACAAAGTAGTTTAGATCTTTCAAATCCAAAATAGGGCAGCATCCTCCGTCCTTTTTGGTCACCACAAAGAGGTTCGAGTAAAACCCCGAACCCCTGTCTGAAGGAGGCACCGGCTCCAGGACATCTTTGTCCAGAAGAGCCTGAACAGCACCTTTGAATAGACAGCATTTCTCAACATCCTGAGGAGAACGAGAAAGATGAAAGCGAAAAGGGGGGAGAGAAAAGAAAATGATCTTGTATCTTTCTGTCACCACCTGTAAAACCCATGGGTCCGACACAGAATCCTCCCAAATCCCACGAAAGAGTTGCCGACGACCACCCACAGCGGGATGCGGACCCGGGTTCGGTGAGTCATGCCGAAGCAGTCTTGGGAGCCTTGGGCTTCCATTGCTGCTTGGCCTTGGAGGAGGGATGTGGAGCTGATTGAACCGCCTGGTTCGTCGAAAGTGTCTCAGTCTGAAAGGAATGAAAGGACTGGTTACGTTTAAACAGCAACTTCTTCTTAAAGACCAAGGGGAGAAGAGTACTCTTACCCCCTGTGGCCTCGCTAATTAGTTCCTTAAGATCAGGCCCAAACAAGGAAGTACCCTGAAAAGGCAAAGAAAGCAGGACTTTCTTGGAAGCAGTGTCAGCAGACCAAATCTTGAGCCAAAGCGCACGCCTGGCCACCAAAGAGGTAGTAGAAGCCCTTGCCATCATGCGGACGGCATCAAAAGCAGCAGCAGAGACATAGTGTTGTGCTCCAGAGATATTGGCAAGAAGAAGCAATTTTTCCGAAGTAGGCGCATCCTGACGGTAGCCATAGTGAGTTGTTCAGTCCATACTGCAATAGCCCGTTTAACACACGCAACAGCAAATGCTGGACACATAGCGGTGCCAATAGAAGCGAAAATGGACTTGAAGGAAACTTCAAGTTTCTTGTCAGTCCAGTCTTGCAGTGCGGAAGCATCAGAGACAGGTAAAGCAGTAGATTTAGACAGTCTATATATGTGTGTCCACCTTAGGGGGATGAACCCATTTAGCCAGCTCAGCTTCAGAAAAGGCATAAAGCTTAGCAAATTTACTGGACACAGAAGCAGACTTGTCCGGATTTTTCCACACATAAGAAACCAAACGGTCAAGAGTGGGATTAGGAGGAAAATAAGTATGGGGCTTAGCAGGCTCCTGAAAAACATCAGAGGAATCAGAAGGGACCTCCTGAACCAAGGGAATGTTGAGTGTGGTTAATACAGCCCTGATCAGGCCCTCAGCAGAGGGTTCAGGATCAGCTTCAAAGGGGTCCCCAAGGGACCTAGAAGACTCCAAAATAGTACCATCCTCAACATCTGAATCTTGCAACAATTCTTCCTCAGAAGAATCTGACACATCAGGTGCCCCGTGCGGTTTAGGCAGGGATGATCTGATAGTAGAGGGGGTCTGCCATAATTGAAGTGCCCCCTGTATCTGGGATGGAAAAACTTGTAAAGTGGACCTAAGGTCCCTAGTCGCAGGCGTAAACTTTTGCACCCAAGCTGGCTCAATAGCATGGATGGAAGTCCCTGGGTTGCTGTCAGGAACTTCAGAACATGCTGGGCATAAATGACCAGAGAACTCTCTAGGTAGTCCTGCATGACAGGAAGAGCAATGCACAATGGGGGATACTGATACCCCAGCCTCCTTAGTCTTACGTCTAGCCCCTAGCTTCAGCGGTATAGACATTCTCACAGTGTCAAAATAACCAACTGTACAGTAAATCAACCAATTGTAGTGTGTAAGATTAATATTTCACCCCAGAAACGCTAAATATAGACTTATCTGGCAGGTGAAGGGTTAATCTGCAGAGGAGAGAAGTAGAGTCCAAGCCCTGCGTAGCTCACAAAATGGCTGCCGCGACTGGAGCCAATCAGAAAAAAGGCGCGAAACAAGCGATCATGGGAAATGTAGTTTTTCCCAAAAAGTACACAAAACAGTGCCCGAAGCCCCCCAACACACTTGAACTATAAACCGGATGATAGAGCAAGGGTAGACAATTAAAATGAGCCCACTCTGAAGTTGCTGTGTGAAGCGGTTGCAGAGATACGTCCCAAACAGTGTTGTCCCATAGAAAGTAAATGGAGCAATGGCGTCTATGCGGTAAAGCGCGCCTTAAAGGCGCAGTACACAATATTAATAAAAGTTAAAATAATTTAGAAACATGAAAAAAATACAGGGAAAATGTATGCATACTAAGAAAACACTAACCCAGTAAGGAAAGTGTCAGAAAACCCCTCAAAAACATGCCAAACCAGTAGACAAAGGATTAAGTTACCACATAAACCTGCTCCAAAAACCCAACAGACATACACATATATACCCAATGAGTGCAGGAGTGCACAATGAGAACTCCCAAATACAAGCCCAGCAAAGGGGCACTGTGGGACAAGTGGACCTGCAGCACTCAAAGGGTAGCTCACCTTTCCTGCAGATCATCTGTCTTCAGATTACCATGGAGCAAGAAGTACCTCAGTGGGTAACTCCTGGGGAAGCACTTGGAATCAAGCTAGCCACATTTAAGGACATTTGTCAGTCATGGTAATATGCCTAATGGTGGTATTCCATATCTGACAGAAAAATAAAAAGGAAACTAAAACTAACGAAAAGTGTTGTCACACCCAGGGACAAATCATTCTGGAGCTAGCTGGCTAAGCTGCAGCCTAGGAGGGAAGGGAGGCTCCACCCCCTTCAAAGATTTAGAGAAATGTTCCTGCCTACTTTAAGGGGTGGATCGCCTCCCAAAGTTACCAGTAACCTGTATTGGACAACAGAGAAAGGACATTAAGTGATAAGCTATGTATGTGAAAGTAGAATCAGTGAATTATCTCAGACAGACATATTTATAAACCTGATTTACCTATTTATAAATATGCGTCAATTCTTAAATCATACATTAAGGATGTTTTTTTAACGTATCATATTCATAAAAGAAAAGAGGAACAATTACTGGGGAAGCCAACTAGAGGAGAAATCAGAATTCCCTATGATTAAATGGTGGTTGAATGCAAGAGAGGTCTTCAGCATATAGCAATGTGTTGGAGACCTTTCTAACGTTCAAGAGCTGAAGATGGGAGTGTCTCATTGTGGGTGGGGCTTACTTGGGTGGGTGCATGGGTGAGTGGTTGAACAGTGGAGTTTGTCATGAAATAGGTGGGAAAGTAGGTAGAGTAGGGTCGGAGTAGGCTGAATGGACTGGAAAGTGGGTGGGGTTACAGCTCAACTCCCCAAGCTGGAGAATCATCCTCTGTCCATAGAGACCCAGTAATTCAGTCTGAGATCTGGGGGGAGATTCACTAAGCGGTGATAAAGCGGTGCTGACGTTTATCATTTCTCCAGTTCCTATGTTATTATATGGAGCCTATGCACTAAGATTTCTTCAACTTTGGAGATCTTAGTGCATAGGCTCTATAGAATAACATAGGAACTGGAAAAGTGATAAACTGGAGAAGTCATCACCACTTTATCACCGCTTAGTGAATCTCCCCCCGTAGTCTTCAGGCCAGATCTGGAGAATTCCCAGGTATGTATGTTTATACAAAAGACAAGAGGTGAGTTCCATAGCAAACAAACTGAATCCCATGGGACATATAGATCTCCCCATTTAATTTGGGCTTTGAACCCACTGAACGCTAGAGAAGTCTCCAGCGTGTTGCAAAGCAATGTACTGGAGAAGTTTTCAGTGTGTTGAAAGCCCCTCTTAAATCATATAATATTTGGGGAAGGTTTATCTGTATCCCTCTAGTACAGCTGCTTTGCACCAGAATCACACCTTCTTATTGCTTATTGAACTGGACCTAATGCCAGAGGGGTATGTTTTGCAATGCGTTGCATACCCCGAAGGGCAGGTAAAGGGTTAATAGGACAACATTTGACTGCGAAGGTTAATGGAGATAGAACTCTGGATGAACTGCACAGGACAGAGGACTCTGGAGCAAAGTATTAGTTCAGGGAAAAGCAATGAACGATGGAACATTTCATTCAGGATAATAAAAATCACAATACAAGGCAATAAATTTAGGAGGGAAGCAGCTATCCTAAATGTTTTTCAGCTGTAATCTCTGATCTGTGTAAAGGAGCACAAATACTGTATATCCATAAAACAAAACGCAGTCTGCCCTCACAAGGGTAAACTTGAGCCATTCAATGTATATGGTCTATCAGTGGCAGGCAAGGTGAGGCCCTCCAGCTGCCACTACACTACAACTCCCATCATTCCCCGCCAGCTGAATAATGGGACTTGTAGTATGGCATCAGCTGGAGGGTCTAATGTTTCCCATTCCTGCCGTATATAGTAATGGACGTATTCAGCAATCTAAAGAAGTGCAGTTCTGGGTTAAACCAAGTGCACCATAAGGACCAAAGAAAAATTCTCAAACTTCCAACTGATTGAAATGTGTCTATTAACCCTCGGAATGCTATGAAGGTCCCCAACGCATTTAAGGGGTTAGAAGTTCTATATAAATTAATCAGAATTTTGATTTGTTCTCTATGGTGCACTTGGTTTGACCCCAGATTGCTCAAGTACATCTTAGTACATCAGCCTCTGTATAGTCTATGGGCCTTATGTTCAAAAGAAAATGAAACAATTTTTTTGTGATCAAACTGCACCATAAGGAACAAATAGAAATTACCATTGGTTTAAATGGAAATTTTTAAACACTAGAATGCTAGTGAGGTGTTCGGTGTTTTGCAATGAGCTGGAGATCTCTTTTGCGTTCAAGGTAAGGGTGCAGGAGACTCAAGGATTCTGGGGTGTATAAAGGTTCATGCTAACAGATTGCATGCACCTTGGGTAGGATAAGGTCCTTTAATGCTAACTGCATAATTTGGCATACTCTTTCCTAATAAGTCTCCCTGAGGGTTATGGGGAAATCCAAACAAGGACCCCTTGTTTTTAGGTGCCTAGAGAACAGCTGCACATCACTGATGAGGCTCCAGAAGGGCAAAACGTATGTCTGTAGTTAGCTGCTTCCCTCATTGAGAGGAATGGTTGGACTGTCATCTGTGCAAATCCAGTGTGATGTGCTTCAGGATATTTATTCTCTGGGTATGACGTTGTGAGCTTGAAGAGATTGTACCCTGGGTAGAATAAAGGCCAATAGCTCTTGCTACATAATTTTGCATGCTTATTCCTAGCATCTCTAATCCTTATTTTGGGTATAGGGTTTTGTAAGGAGGCCTGTGTTACGGAGTGAGAAAGCAAACCATTTCAGACTGAGGTTTGACGGGTAGGAGAGTCCTCCCGAAGACTCCACACTTGTCTTGCTACAAATGAAACTAATTTCCTTAACCAACATATAGTAATATAGTAACATGCATAGTAATTTAGGTTGAAAAAAGACTTGCATCCATCTAGTTTAACCCTTTTCCTATTCCTTTGATCCAAAAGAAGGCAAACCCCCCCCCCCCTCAATATAGCAATTTCAAATTCTGCCTTGAATGGGGGGAAAACATTTCTTCTTGATTCCAAATGGCAATCAGATTTCTCCTTGAATCAACAAGCCCTAACTAAATATTAATCCCACTACTAACGTACATAGCCCTCTATGTTATGCTCTTTTACATAAGTATCCAGGCCCTTTTTAAAGGCATCTAATGTATTTGATAGCACCACCTCCTCAGGCAGTGAATTCCATACCTTTATTGTCCTTACTGTAAAGAAACCCTTCTGCTGTTGTAGATTAAATCTCCTTTCCTCAAGTCTAAGCGGGTGGCCCCTTGTCCTATGTACTGTTCTGTTAATGAACAGGTCTTTGGAGAGCTCTTTGTATGGGCCCTAAACATATTTATATAGTGGTATCATATCCCCTCTAAGACTCTGTTTCTCTAGTGTGTACAAGCTTAACTTTTCTAGCCTTTCTTCATAACTAAAACTTTCCATTCCCCTTACTAGTTTTGTAGCCCTCCTCTGCACTCTCTCTAGTTCCATAATGTCCTTTTTCAGAAAGGGTGCCCAGAATTGAACAGCATATTCTAGGTGGGGTCTTACCATGGACCTGTAAAGAGGCATAATAATATCTTCCTCCCTTGAGTCAATACCCCTTTTAATACATGCCAATATCTTATTGGACTTTGCAGCTGCCAGCTGGCACTGCATGCTACTGCTAAGTCTATTGTCTACCATTACTCCCAAATCCTTTTCATTTGTAGATTTCCCCAGAGAAACACCATTTAAACTATATGTTGCATTTTTATTATTATACCCAAAATGCATAACTTTACACTTGTCTGTATTGAATCTCATTTGCCATTTGCCTGCTCAGTTACTCAATTTGTCCAAATCCTCTTGTAAAGAAGACACATCCAGTTCAGACTTTATTACCTTACAGACCAATGTGTTGGGTGCCTCTCTGGCACTCAAAGGGTATATATTACCATAAGGGCAACAATATTATTATATGAGACCTACAGGTAAAACATTAATATATGAAACTTTCAGTGCAATACATCATTATGAAAATACCAGTGAGAGTATGTTCTGTGGTAAGATAAATATTTTCAGAAATATCTCCAATTCCTACATTATTGTATTTCACCTATTCGCCAAAGGGTCTGATATCTTTCTCAAAAAATAGAAGGTTTATAAAATAATTATAGGAACTAGATGTCTCTCACCACTAGTGTGCATCATACCATGATGTGAGACCAACAGATCATCACAGTACAGAACTGCATTAGTATACTGTATGTGTGTGCTGACACACACACATTTTTATCTGAATTTTCTTGTGGTCTTTGGGGGTAGCATCCTATTAGTCGCAAAAAGAGTATATACATATACACACACACACTGCACCCTGTTCCATTGTCACAACTTCTCTAACCCACCACTCACACAAATCAGATCTTGCAAATAGTGAAGGAACAAAGTAAAGCACAGAGTATATTAGCCATTCATTCCAAAGAGACTGACCAACTAAGCCTACAATTCATAAAGGAATTGGCCCACCAAGCTTAAACTGAACCCCAAAGCTTTTATTGAACATTGAAGTTTACATCATAAAGAGAAAGCTTTCAGTCATGGGTGGAGTAAGGAGGGATTGTTTGATAGAGCTCCCTGGGTTGATAGGCTATATAATAGGACTACCTATTTATACCAATATATGCCAAGTGGTGTGTAAGTTGGTTTGGAAAATAAATAATAAAGCCTACAATTCTGGAGTGGGTGGCATGGCTAAACATGTGGGGATTATGGTTGAGGTATACTTTATTATAGATGATTTAGCTAAATGCGGGTCAAAAGGCTAGGAAATATTAAGAGCAGGGTTTATAATTTTAAGTCCTTTGCTACTAGCAGGACCTGAAAAGTTACTCGCCACTGCAAGCCATAACATACTCACCAGGGCTGAATCTCTACTCGCCAGGGCTAAATTTCACTCACCATTGGCTAGTGGTAAGTGGAAATTTTGAGCCCTGGTAAGAGTATCTGGCAGGAACAAGGGGTGGACAATAGAGCTTTTTGTATTGTTAAATGTACTAAACTATGGACTAGGAATGGAGCTACTCAAATATACAAGTAGACAAAGTACATATTTCACTACCAACAGACAGTAATATATTGTGTGCCCCTTAGAGATACCTCCTTCCCCAACCCCATTAGTGACAATGCCATGAACCTCAACAATGAAACAGAGTACCCAAATGCATAATAATAGTGACAGATAGAATCCCCCATCTCCAAAAGTGACATAGAAATTGCAGCTTCAGCCTGAATTATAGCAAAGAGGGTGCCCCAAGCCAAACAGTGAAAGAGAAATTACTTCTCAGGCCAAGAGTGAGTCATAGGCCCAATAATGAAAAGCAGTGTCCTCCCAAAAAAGAATAAGAGGCAATGCTACTTACCCACAGACCCACAAAAGTGACAGAGATGGTACCCCCAAAACTTAAAAATGCCAGCAACTTCAAACACAAACAGTGAGTTAGTAAAATAGAGTTTTTCTATCTTACCTCTACTTTAAAGCCTTAACGTTGTCTCCAGACAGGAAGGAACTAGCAAAGGGGGGCAGTTTATTATTATCCTTTAATTATATACCATCAACATATACTGCAGCACTATACAATAGGAAATATACAGGTACATTAAACCACACAAATGGAATACAGAAAACAAGAGGATCAGAAAGCTTTGCTCTATAAAGCTACCTAGAGGGTAGGTTCTATTAGTATGCAGATTGAGAACAGAGATTAAATTGCCTCAACTCAATGAGCATGTGAGGTTCATCACCACTGCAGGGCCAAATCCTCTTTGCATGTTCTGTGACAGTGGGGTGTGCAATTTGAATTTTAGAAACTCAACCCCTAAGAAGGTATCAAGGACTCCTGGGCACTGTTTTTTTTTTGTCCTCCGTAGGAGCCAATCATTGTGTTTGATGTATGTCATATGGTCTTGAAAACAGAGAGATTCGGTGTCTGCTAGAATGCAAATTTACTGTGTTTCCGTGTGCATACAGTAAACTTGCAGCATGCTGGACCTTGGTGCATTCGTACGAGGCAATGTCTGCCACTGTGAAAGGCACCAAAGTCCAGTAGTTCACCTTTCAGTTATGGTGACCGCAATTCCATAGATAATTGATGTTTCCAATGTGAAATATATGTTACTCTGTGCAGTGCTGGTGCAAGGATTTTTGCCACCCTAGGCAAAACCTAATTATGCCACCCCTTGGCTCCAACCCTTCTGTCCTACCCCTTTAAGTCCCACCCAGTATGTGTTTAAGTGTCAGTGTGTTTGTGTGTTTCCTATATGTGTATAAGTGTCAGTTTGTGTGTGTGTTCTCTATATGTGTATGTGTGTGTCAGTATGTGTTCCCTGTATGTATATAAGTGTGTCAGTGTGTATTCCCTATATGTATATGTGTGTCAGTGTGTGTTCCTTATATGTGTATGTGTGTGTCAGTATGTGTTCCCTGTATGTATATGTGTGTCAGTGTGTGTTCCCTATATGTATATAAGTGTATCAGTGTGTGACTCTCTGTAAGGATATCAGTGTGTAAGTATGTGTGTGTGCTTCTCTATATGCGCATCAGTGTGACAGAGTGTATGTTCTCTTGATGTGACTCTCTCCCCCTCTTGACTGTTGATCCCCCCTTTGACTCTCTCTCCCCCGTCTGACACTTGATCCCCCTCTTGACTGCTGATCCCCCCATGACTCTCTCTCTCCCGTCTGACTCTTGATCCCCCTCTTGACTGCTGATCCCCCCTTGACTCTCTCTCTCCCCTGTCTGACTCTTGATCCCCCTTTTGACTGTTGATCCCCCCCTTTGACGCTCTCTCTCCCCCGTCTGACTCTTGATCACCTCTTGACTGTCATTCCCCCTTTGACACTTTCTTCCCCTGTCTGACTCTTTATCCTCTCTTGACCCCCCTTCCACTCACTCTTCCCGCTGCACGTCTCTCTCTCCCAGTGAGTACGTTTCGGTGCTCTCCCTTGGCTGGCTATTTTTTTTAATGCAGCACAGCGATGCCCGTTTCTCTCTTCCCCTCCGCTCCTTCAATCCTGGACCAGGACTGTAGGAGCGGAGGGTGAGAGAGAAACGGGTATCACTGTGCTACATTAACAAAATAGCCAGCCAAGGGAGGGCACCGAAACATACTTTTTTTTACTTGGGCAGCAAGTGGTAAGCAGGGGCGGGGAGGTGGGTCCCGATGCACCCCCAGAGAATGTGCACCCTAGGCCAGCGCCTACCTCGCCTATAGGTGGGGCCGGCCCTGACTCTGTGGAGCCTATGAACTAAAGCAGCAGCTTCCAAGTTTTTCTGACCATAAGCCACTTGATTAGAAAGCCACACATGTGAGGGCCACGTTCAATTTTTTTTATTGATAACAATGGTGAATATAGCCTGTTGGCTATTCAAAAATAAAAAATTATCCCGTGAATGACAATACTATGTAACAGACAACTATTCTTGAACTGTAGGGTATGGGCAGTTGATTAGGCCTTACTAGCCTACAAGTTGAAGTGTGCTAGTTAATTAGGTTTTTGTTGAAAACCTCAGTCACCTTGAGGTCAGGTGGGCCACATTTGGCCCATAGATCGCAATTTGGTCACCCATGCACTAAGATCTCTCCAACATGAAAGAGTTTATCTCACCAGTATACAGAGTTTTTACTGTCATTGTAAGTAAAAGCACAATTGTATAGAACAGTCTTTCAAACAGTAAACACATTTGGTATCCAATTTATAAAACATGCAAGTCATCTATATAACAGAAATAAACAGAATGACGTATCACAGTGAGGATTTTCACATGTAGAAATATTGATGTAGCTCCCACTAACACATAAGTAGAAGAGGAAAAGGGGGCGAGGACTTTGCATCCATGGAGGCACTGTGCCATAGCAGGAATAAATCCCGTTCAAACACAAAATAATTTGGGGTTAAAAATGGCCACATTCAAGAGCTAAAGAGGAGCAAATCTGGAGTAAACCAGCTGTGTCATAGAGTATATACAAAAAAGTCTTGTTGATTTTGAATCGTGCTTTTAACCACTTGATTCCTAAAGAGGTCTGTAATGTATTGCAAAGCAATGTTTTGGAGACCTCTGGAGGAGTCAAAGGGTTAAAAATTGCTTTTCAATAAATGGGAATTTGGGGAAGTTTTATTCAGCCCCTATGGTGCAGTTGGTTAGCTTCTTAGATATGGCTGAAAGCACTTTTACAGGGGAAATGAACCAAGTAATTGATAGCTCTTAACCCTTTAAGTGCTAGTACATAATGGAAGACATCATGATTTTTAAGCTGTCATATATGACATTTCCAAAATGTCATGGAACTCTCTGAGCTATATGTTAATTTGGGGAGCTCCTGAAAGGCTGGACATAAGCTCCAGCACTGGAGCCAGGAGGGCAGTGAGACACAGCAGAGGGCATAGCTCAGCCTGCCTTTGCTCCAGACCTGCCCATATCAGTCATCACTGGAATGTGGAGAGTCTCCCCTTTCGAAAAGATACCCTTCAAGTTAGGGTTCAAGATGGGTGAAAAAATGGAGGAGCTGAGACTCAGTCAGAGCACAGCTGATGTATCCCTCAAAATGTGGCTCTCTAGACAGCTGCCTATTCAGCCCCTGTTTATTTCACACTTATTTTGTGCCTGAAATGCAGAATGGTAAATGTAAAAAAACACAAAATGTTGACTAATTTTCATAGGAAGACCTACATGTAAAAACATGATTTTGGTGTTTTGGGAATGTGAGAAAATGCTAAATGTAGAGACAGCCCATATGCATTTTCTAGCAGAAAAAAAGTCCAAGTCATTCACTTTCCTACAACTTCACTAAAGCTTTTTGTAATTTCTGGGTAAACTCTTTTTGCCATATGTGGCACTAACAAATCCCTGGCATCTTCTAAAAGTGTAGGTTCTGCTGAATGTGAGAGTTGTATGCAAAAATATCACTGAAATTGATGTCAGATAGTGTGAAAACATATCTCTGGGAGGTTTCATAATATAGCAGTGAAGGGGTTAATTGTTTAACAGATGAATTTACCTAGGAAGATGTAATTTATACAGCAGATATATGTATATTTTGCACATTTTTTTCAGTTTTCTATATATAGCATTTCTATTTAATGCTGCCTGTAGATCAGTGATTTCGAACTCCAATCCTCTGGGCTAATTAATAGGTACAATTTTCAGAATATCCATGATTATCCATGATACATCAAAATGACTGAGCCACTGATTACCCAATTCCAATCAAGCACAGATAACCTGGCCTGTTGGTGTGCCCTGAGGACTAATGTCGGGAGACTTTGCTCTAAATCACACTTCTTCACTTCCTTAAGGATCCATGACATGCCAGGACCTTCATGGGTAAACTTCCCATAAGGAAAGTCAAATGATAGCAGTGTGGCTCAGTGTGTGCTGCTATCATGCTGCACAGGCTGAAACTGAGTGCTCCAGGACCGGAGAGCTCAGTTTCATTCCTTCTCTGTTCTACTGGTACTCATGATCGCTACTACAGTGGTCACATGTACTTGCTTTTTCATTTCATCAAAGTAAGGCAGGGAACAGACAAAATGTGTAGCAGATAGAGGCCAAAGTTGGGGGTATTAACCCCTTCAGTGCTGAAACTGTGGGCAGAATGAATGTAGGTCCATTTATGACATGCTAACAGCAACAGTTTTTTCTAAATAAATATGAGCAAGCTAGATTATTTTACTTAGAAAGACCAATGTACAAGACACATCTTCCATATTTTAAACAAACATTAATGGGAATTTTACTGCTGTGGAACAAAGTAATACACTAAAACATACCAACAAATATATATGTAAAAAAGTGGCAAATAGGGAGGGAAAGAGGGAAATGGGGATTTTCACCCCATAGGGACTGTGCATTTTGTAGGTATGAATGACCGGTCATACCTTTCATACAGTCTCCATAAAAATTAACCCACTGCGCCCAAATGATCACAAGAAAACCAATAAAAATAGTGTTTTTTTGCATTTCTTTAATTTTAATAAAACAAATGGTGGGTTATTCATATAAGTGTGGTGTCAAAGAAAGTCCTGCTTTGATATATAATTTGTATCAGATTGAAACTGAAACATCTATCAGTGAACTAAAACAGAAAATCTTGCAATTAAAGCAGTAAACAGAAATAACTATCAGCTGTTGGAATGACACCTATCTAGGCAAGTTCTTCAGTAGGCTAAACAGAGCCTCCACCATATGATTGCCAGAGGGATATACAACGCATTGTGAAGTAATATGTTGCACATCCCTCTATTGTTCAAAGGGTTAAACAGCATTGTTTTCTGTTTCATATCTGTGATGGTTTGTATAAAATAATTTGCTTATATAAATTATCCTGCATTTCCATTTTATCACAGAGGGGGTTATTTTCAACAAAGAGACATTTTCTGTAACAAATCAAGCAAAATTACAAATAATAAAAATGCTGCAATGGCAATGTATTGGGGAAGAAGCCAAAGACATTAGAATAATCAGATATATTCTCTTGAGAGATTTTACATGAACACTGTAATGTGGTAAGAAATTAGTTGTCTGCCTCTCTTTCACTCCATTGATACTGACACTTTATTTACATTTTTATTGATTCAAAAGAAGGAAGTTAACCCTGAGACAATGTACATTCATATTTCAAAGATAACAAAATATATTTTCCTGGCTCTGCTATATGGAAAACTGCTTCATGGAACAATAGTCTGCTCTGCCACAGGAAGAAACCACCTTGGCATTATTATTCCTCTCAATTAATTAATTCTAACCTGTTGATGAAAGCTGACATGTTCTTTCTTTCTCAGAAGGAGGAGTGAGAAGGAGCAGGGTAATTTCAAGGTAGATGTGCATTTTGCAAGTCATTATGCAATCTGTGCAACACAGGACAGAGAACTCAGCTATGCTCCCTAACTATGTAACCAAAAATATCTATTACCATTACACTATTCTCTAGTATCCTTACACTATCTGTAAGTAAAAACGCGCAACATATAGGTCAGTGGTTCTCAGTGGCACCCCTAACATGTAATATTGAATTTTCTGGGTTTCCCTCACATTTTATAGGCAATTTCTCAAGGGGAGCAATAGTTAAATGTATAGTTGTTCTTGGGTATCACAGTCATAATAACAACAAAGCGCATCCTGTGTATAATAATTTCCATAAATATACATCAGAAACTCAACTAAATGGATAAAGAGTGGCTCCCTAAGATGCAATCTACAGCAGACCAAAGTGCAACAGCACCCTAACTAAGAACCACTGATATAGGTAGTTTGAATAGAAAACAGTATCTATCTATCTATCTATCTATCTATCTATCTATCTATCTGCTCCCTGAGATCTACACCTGCCAACAGGGCACTATCCTAGTGATAGCCATACCTGGGAAACTTCAAGCTCAAGCCTCCCAGGGTATCAAATGATGAGATTGACATCATGATGTAGGACCTAGTTGTTGTAGTTGGGATTGGGAGGCAGAAAAGTGAAGTTTGACGTGAAATAGGCAGGGAAGTGAGCAGTATGGGTAAGGAGTGGGTGGAACCAGGCTGGAAATGGATGGGGACACTGCGGAACTCAGGAAGCCATAGAATCTACCACTGTCCCTGGAGTCCCAGAATTAAATGTGAATAACCGGGTCTCCAGGTCAGATCCAGAGAGTTCCCAGGGATGTTGATAGTTGCTCCTTAAAGCAAAAGGAATTTGTAGAATTTTTATTTGCCCCTTATAGTGCAGATGGTATGATCCAGATTTGCCTAAATTCTTCTTAGTACATCATCCTCCCTGTATGTGAAATTACTTGTATTTCTTGTTCCAATGAAAGCGTTACAGTGTTTGACTGGTCATTTTCTATTCTTGGTAAAACAATAACGACTTTGTTAAAGTGAGAAACAATAATTTGTAAGATTTCAACTTATTATCCTATAAATTCTTCAATTTAAAAAAATATATATAAACTCCTGCACAGATTCAGCAAATTATGCAATTTTTAATTGTTAAACCCTTTAAGATTAGAAGCGTGTAGAACATATTCCAAAGCAACGTTCTTCACACCCTTCTAGTTCTTACGGGGTTTAATAGCATTTTTTATGCATGCATAGCTTTATTTGTATAGTGCCACACAGTGTACACAGCACCTTACAACAGGAGAATGTTACAATAAATACAATATATAGGGCTAAAATAAGTGTCACAGTCATAGAAACAATAAGAAAGAAGTCCATGTCCCAAGGAGAGTACAGTCTGATTGGGTAATAGGAAACAGACAGCAAGGTAGGAGGGTGTCAATTGTTGTGAATTAACCCCATCGCGACGATGGACTTACCAGGTACGTCATGAAAAAATGTCACTTAGTGACAGATGACATACCTGGTAAGTCCAGGAAAAGAAAAAACCCCGTTGTTAAGTGCCGGCCGTGTGTGCGTGCGGCCGGTCACTAAGGGGTTAAAGTGCTGGTTTTATCAATAGGCGGTGGATGGTGCTAGTGTTCCAGAAGAAAGGATTTCAAGGTAGTTTTATAGATGGATGAAGATAGTCGTAGGTGTAGGGAGAGAGTCAGGGCCGGATTTACATCTCAGGCGCCCCTAGGCACAACAACGCCTGGCGCCCCTAGCCCCGCCTTTGCCTCACCCCTAACCACGCCTCTCACTTGGCCACACCCCTCCACTGACCACACCCATTTTTAGATTGTGTGGGGTGGTAGTTTCCCTTTAACTGTGTGCCCAGCTACTTTGTAAGTGAAGTTATAAATACAAGCTTGGAGCACCAGAAATGACTTAGATAATTTGAAATAAATATAATTGTGAGCAGCACACATACCAGGCTACTGCATACCACTGCCACCTGTCCGCAACAACTGGCCAGCCTGCTGTCTGTAGCACCTCTGAACCGAACCACAATTCCAGTCCACAACTGCCACTGTAACGCTGATAACCCGCTGCCGCCTCTGAGCCGAACCACAAGTGCACAACTGTTACTGTAGCGCTGGCAACCCGCCTCTGAGCTGCAACAAAATGCTCCCTCTTCACTCAGCCAACAGTCTCCAAATGTGGGGTATAGGGCGCTTACAGGAGCATTTATTTAGATAGGCTCAGAGCTGCTCCCAATACCTCCTTGTGGGTGCGTGACTGTTAATCGGCAGTGTGGTGGCCAATGAGAACAGAGAGCGGTGACCAATGAGAACAGAGAGCCTCTACCTCTGTTCTCATTGGTCACCTCGGGACGTCTTGTGACATCAGATGCAGCAGTGGGTCACATGGGGTGGCCCCGGCGTCATAGACTACTAAACAAGAACCAGGTACCAGCGCCTGCGCCCTCGAGTTGAGGGCATAACCTAGGCGCACACTCACAGGAAAAATATAAATTCAAATGGCAGTGTGAGGCACCAGAATTTGTGGGCGTGACAATGGCATTGCAAGGCGCCCCTGAAAATCGGGCGCCCTAGGCAAGTGCCTTGTCTGCCTATTCAGAAATCCGGGCCTGGAGAGAGTTACAGTGTTTCATGGTAAGGAGTGGAAAGTGAAAAAGGTTAGAAACAGGAGAAGGCAGAGGGTGTGGATGGTGTGAAAAGAGGGGAGTTGTGTACTAAGAGAAGGAGACAACTAGGAACATATGCAGCGATGAGGGAAGAGGTGTATCGGGGGAGGCAAAGAAGAGAGCTTTAAAGCTAAGAAGAAGGACTTTGTACGTGTTATGGTATTTAAGAGGAAACCATGTGAGATATCAAAAGAAGAATAAGAACAGGTTCAATTTTTGGGGAGAGAGTAGTGATTCGCTCAAGTGTTGCAATTTAATTACACATTTATTGAAATGCAACTCTGCTTATAAGACAAATAACCGAATGCTTGAATAGCTATTTGTACCTAGGGTGTGATCAGTTAACATAACAAAAGCACTGTACAGTTATGCTTTTTATTCTAAATTACCTGACCATTGAAAGAAGGAAATTAATGTAAACACTAATGAAGAAATCAGAAATACTGTAAATCCCACCGACAATAGCTTCTCTGCTTTTAAAGGGCCCATGAGCAATGGCATTTAGCATAGCAGGTAACTTTGTAATTAGTAGTATGGCAGTTTTAATACACATTTTCACAAGCAAATAAACGTCTCAGGTGACAAATGTGTGGAAGGCAGTTGAACCTCAGCACACACGTAACGAAGAATAAAACAGAGCTCTTGTCTGTATTTTTATTCCTGGAAGCCCTCTCAATCTAGCTGTTATTTGGCACTGAAGGGCAGTTATTTTGGGTAAAGTTCAAGGAGATTTACTTGTTGGATAATAAAAAGAACCACTTCCAAATAAAATAGCAGAAAACTTTAATGGCATCAGCAAAGTGTGTGGTTATGTGATAGCTGTTTTGTAGACCAACATGCTTTTGTTTAGGGCAGAGGCTGGTGTACTAAGAAGTACTGGTTAATTCTGGGGAAAGGCAACAGCATAATAGGAGACAAATATAAATTGTCTCATTGATTTGGATGGGGTGTTTAACTCCGCGAGTGCCGGAGGAGTATCCAACACATTTCTTTGTAATGTGTTGGGACCTCTTTAGCATTTAAAGGGATAGTAATATTTCACAATAAAAGCAGCTTCAATTAATCTTCATAGTATTTGGGCCTTGGAGACTGTTATTTCAATACTGTCAGAGTTGTAGTTCAAGAGTAATTGAATGATAAAGTATCCCCCTCCCTCCTGTTTTACTGATGTAACATTGCTCACCTCAGAGCAGCAAGACTGTCCACATGGATCACAGAGAGGGACAATCTTCAGTGAGCATAAGGGAAAAACCTGAAACCAGGGCTGGATTTATAATAAGCAGAGTAGGCATCTGTCTACAGGCGCACCCCACAGTGGGGCGCCTGTCATTGGAATTTTTTTTTTTTAATAAGCCTCACCACGCATCAAGCTATTGCATGGGGGATGGGGGTGATGAACTCCTCGTTCTCTTGCCTCTGCCTGCTGTGGCCGAATGTGAGTCATGAGTGACAGAACTTGAAGAGCAGATCTGAAGCTGGAGTCACGGAGGCACATTACTCCTATACCTCCTCACTTGCTGGAACTGCCCACCCTCTCCCAGACACTGCAGGGAGCCCATGAACAGAACAGCAACAGAGGAGTTGTCTGTACACAGTCGGTCACACTTTTTGTAATTTTTTTTTTTTTTGGGTGGGGGGGGCACTTCAGATTTCTGTGCCTACAGGCTCCTGAGATGTAAATCCGGCCCTGCCTGAAACTACCTGTCAAGGGGAGGGGGGGTTAGGGTTTACCTTATACTCACAGTAAGAAGATTGTCCCTTGTTGTGAGCTGTCTGGTCTCAAGACCAGATTCCACATCTGAGGGAAGGTGGATTACACTAGGTAAAAGGGGCTGGAGGGGGATACTTCATCATTCAATTACTCTTGAACTACAACTCTGACAGTATTGAAATAAAACTCTCCAAATACTATGAAGATTAATTGGAGCTGCTGTTTATGTGAAACATTACTATCCTTTTAAGGGCTTTATCAATGGAATCTTTTGTCCTCTATCAGGTATTTACTCCAGAATTCTCCACCTCCATTACTGTCTCAGCTTTGCTGTGTCACTCCAGCTGCAGAAATATTCCATGGTGTCAGAACAAAGGAAACATTGGGGTGATTGTACAAATCCGCAGGTCGGCTCATTTGCTTCACTTATACATTCATGTGGCTGCACTTTCAGGTATGTGCTACATCAGTGATTCTCAGCTGTAGCCCTCAGGCATCAGGACACACCAAAAGATCAGGTGTAAACCCTTTGAGTGCCAGAGGGGTATGCAACACATTGCGGCATTCAACGGGTTAAGAATATCCTTGAAATGGAACTTTCACCTCCCAAAATCTTAGCTCCATTTGAAAAAACTGCCTATATGTGTATTTATTTATTTTAAACTCTGTATTTTTAAAGATAAATAGGTAGAAAGTTTACCTTTATACATCATTTGGGGTGTTGCCTGAGGTACAAGCTGTACCGCAGACAAGAAATCTCAAGCCTGGCCATGCTCTTTCTTTAGGAGAATCTCCACACAACAGTTTATACTGGAGAGGCTGAATTAGATCTAACCAGTACTGGTAGATCTAACCATGTAATCCGCATGGAAAGCCTGCCCCTGGGGGAATGGGCAGTTGGATTGGCAGTGACTAGGAGGGAGAGCGCTGCCAATCATTTCATCCTTAAGTAAGATGGCCGAGCTCTCTCTACTGGCTATGCTGTGAGGACAAGGTATTTTTAAGCATGGGGGAAAAATTCCATAAAATTTAACAGATTTTTTTTTATATATTCTACAAAGATATTGGGAGGGGGGTTAGGGAAGGTGAAAGTTCTACTTTAATTAAGCACAGGTAAATCAATCAAAATGACTGAGCCAATGATTAACCACTTGGGATCAACCTGGGATATCCTGAAAACATGAACTATTGGTGTGTCCTGAGGACTAATGGTGAGAGAGTCACTGTACTAGATTGCATGAACTCTTTAGTGCAAAATGGCACCCACACTCCACCATTGTTAAAAGGGACAGTGCCTCCTATATGGCCTCACAAACCATAACCTTTTGATTGTTAGAGAGGTATGCAAAACATTGCCTAGCAATGCGTTGTGTAATCTTCTAGCACTAAAAGGGTTAAAAAAACTTTTTGTTAGATTTTGATATTTCATATTTGTACGATTATAGGTATTTATCTTGTGCCACTAAATTTAGCTGGTTTCTTTATATTCCTTTCGTCCCACTAATCACATGCCAAACTCAGAAATGTGAAGGAGTGGAGAGGTCTGGCTGGGATCTGAGCAACTGACATGACCAGAGTAGAAGGAGTTGAGAGCAAACACTTTTGCCGTTTCTTTAATAAGGCTAGTTTTACAATGCTAACAGCAGTGTTAGAGGACATTCAATGGTATGTAATCTTCAAACATAAAAAATTCACAAGTATGGATTTTTTTCAAAATAATGTGTGTATGTGGAAATGTCTCCTCTGTAATGGCACTAGAGAGCTAACACATGCTGCTGAGTGGTGACTAGCCATAGAACAGGCCATTGGGCGCTCTGTTCATTCTCTGTTCATTTTTGTATGTGTTTTGAATGCTAGAGAATTATCCAGCACACCTCTTTTATATGTTTTGATATGTTTTGATTAAAAGTCCCATTTAACCCCTTAAGGACCGTCCGCGCACGCACGCAGCGGTCACTTAAGAACCAAGGAACATTTTTTTTTCTTTGTTTCCGGTTCCAGACTCCCTGAACGGTGTGCAGCTGCGGGGGAGCTCGGAATTCCATGACGGCCATAGCACGTCATGGGTCTTTAAAGGGATAGTAATACTTTGTGTTATCTTTATTTTATTTTGTAGGCATTAAAAAAACATGAAGAACGATATAAGTCTTATCTCTTAAACCTTTATGGTTTAAGAGATATTCACAAGCAAAGTATCCCCCCCCTGTTCACCCAGATCAGAAGGGAGGTGCCCAGGTAGACTGCAGAGAGGGGCAATCTTCAATTAAGATAAAGGAAAAAGCTGAAAAACTTGTCAAGGGGGGAAGGGCTTTCATTGTTTTCATATAAAGAAGATTGTCCCCTGCTGTTATCTGTCTGGTCTTACTACCAGATTCACATCTGAGAAGAGATGGCTTACACTAGGAAAAAGGGGCGGGGAGGGGAAACTTTACTTGTGAATAGCTCTTAAACCATAAAGGTTTGAGATATAAGACATATCATTCTTCATGTTTTTTTAACGCCTACAAAATAAAATAAAGTTAAAACGAAGTATTACTATCCCTTTAAGTCAGATCTACCCATGATGTGCTGTGACCGTCAAGGGTCGTTAAGGGGTTAAAAACAATAGCAATGTTTATTTGTCCCTTATGCTGTAGTTGGTTTGCTCCAGAATTGCTCCAATCCCTGTGCCTGTTGACAAAGTAATGTGTTGTAGCATCCACTGGATTCAAGTGCAGAAAAGTGCTTATTTATACAGACACACGCGCTACTATATTGTTGATGCCTTTCCTATTTATAATAATTCTCAAGGTTAAAAAAACAAATCCCATGGGATTTTGGCTCTGAGGAGTCACATTGGCACTCAAAGAGTTAAAACCACATGGTTTGTATTTCTGGCCTATTTACTAAGCACTGAAATAACTTAATGCCAGAAAAGCAGACATTGGCTATGTAACCGTTTTATAGCACTTAAAGAATATATATGTTTTCAATAACAATCAATGTAGTACAACATCTTCTTTATTGACTAATTTAAACCATCACTGTGGGTGGTTACATTTCTGTGTCAGAATTTCTTACATTCTGTATTAGCTTTAAAGGAAATGTGTATATTAGATCAATAAATAACTCTTATTAGATTTTACCCCCTAGTAGCTATAATGCTTTGACTAATCATCAAACACTTCAAGAGAGACAGGCAGAAGGAGATCATTTGTTTTCAATTTGTGTTCAAAACCACCATTTTTGTATATATTTAAGAATGCCCATGGGTTCTTATAAGACGTACTGGCCTGGGAGGGGCAGAGCTGGATTGCCTTTATGGGGCTCTAGGCAGATTACTAATTTGGGGCCTCAATCCTGCACACAATCAGTTCAACCCTTCTGCACCTGACCTCAAGGTTAGGAGAAATCTGACAAAAGCAATGACAGAGAGCAAAATCTGTAAGATAAACTGACCAGACTGCTTGTTTAATTGGAGCATATGATATACATATACTCCAGGATAAAATCAGCTCTCTAGTAGGAGTTTTTCATAAATGATGCATGTTAAAGAATAGGTCTGATCAGCTTATCTCCCCCTTTCCTCACCTCTCCCATCATCTCCTCTATCACTTTCCTCCTTCTCACCACCCCTACGATATCACCACTCTCTCTCCTCATCATCTCCAACCATGTCACCTTCACCCTCATAGCATAACCTTCTCCCCTCATATCACCATCTTCTTTTCTCCTCATTCCCCCCGTAAATCACCTCCATCTCCCTTATCCCCACATCATCTTCCTCCAGATTACTGTCATTCCCTCCATAGCTACACATTCTCCCCTAATAAAACCCCCACACACCCATATCACAACCTCGCCGGCTTCCTTGAAATGTAGGCCTCTGGCTATTGCTTATTCTTTTATCAGGACCTGCAGTCCTCCCTGTGCACTGGTCCAATCTGACTGCTCGGTAATCAGCTCTGACGCCGCAGGGATCCAAAAGGAGGGTCTGGCAGGTGTGACCAGTCAGCTACTGGGTAGGCCAAGCTGCAGCCTAGCCTATCACATTATTAAGGTCCCAAGGCAATAGCCTAGCTTGCCTAATGTACCATTCTGCTGGCATAGCTCCTTTTCTGAGCTTCATACTTATTAGCTTATATTTAAAGGTACGTAGCGAGTGATCACATTACTGCATAAGAGCACACACACTCTGCCACTGTTAAAGGGAGAGGAGTCTTATATGTGACTTTACATAGTTTTCACCTCTGCTATAGCATGCACAGGAAATTAAGTCAACATATGCAACAAAGAGCAGAGGAAAAAATTGCTCCATCCATACCCTTCCCCACTGCACTTGTGTTTATACCTGCAGAGGACAACGTGTTCCTCCAGCTTTTGATGGACTCCATCATCCCCATATCTGCCACAAAACTTATGTAACATGGTTTATTCCAGGGATAGTCAATCTTTGAACTACAGCTCCATCATCCCCAACCAGCCAGAGCAAGGCTGGACAACCTGTAGTCCTCCAACAGTTACTGAACTACAGATTCCCTCATATGTGTTCCTATTCTTAGGGGCATATCTGCATATAGATGGTGCAGTGCCACCCTTACAGTCAGGCAAGACTGCTATCTTGGCTTGGCTGCTGGCTAGTCATCGTCAAACAAGGCAGCTGCCAGGTAGGGTTAGGTGAAATCTCTCATTGTATCCCCGTGGGGAATTCCATGAAAAACACATTGTTGTCCACTTTTTCATGGGAAAATCCGTTTTAAAACTAGCGATTAAAATTTTTGCATTTTTCGCCCATTGGCCAAAATGTTTTGTCATTTTTTCAATGGCTAGAAAGTTTCCGCCCATTGAATTAAGTTGTTTCGCCTTTTTTGCTATGAAAAGGTGACTTATTTACAGAAATCCAACACAATAGAAGCATCTACAGAGTGAGGTAGACGTGCTGTGCTATTCTGCTGTGATCTTTAGAAAAAATTGAGGCAAGAGAGGCACATAGTGACTGCTATCACTATGAACAGTTTTAAAAACAATAAAGGTAGGTAGAAAAGGGAAGGGAGGAAGAAAAGGGAATGGGAAGGGAGGGAGAAAAGGGTAGTACTAGTGAGAGCAGGACAGGTCAGCTGCCTGTGCCTTCTGCTAGACGTGCTACCTCTGCTGCCACCATTGCTGCCCCTGTTGAAACCAGTGCTGTGCCTGCTGCCAGTGCTGAACCTGCTGCCTCCAATACTGTGCCTGCTGTCAGATGTGCTGCCCCTGTTGCCAGTGCCACCAGTGCTGTTCCTGCTGCCAGTGGTGGAGCTGCTGCCACCAGTGCTGACGCTGCTAGTGTGTCTTGTAATACTCAGGAGGGGGGGAGAAGATGATGCCAAGTGTGACAGCAAGGGGCCCTAAGTCACACTTATCATCCCCAAGCAGTCCCGCCAGTGCTAGTTCTACTACTACTAAGAATGTTCAGCAGCTTGTTAGTGTTAGGAATGAAGGAGGGGGTAATCAATATCCTCATATTACTAGTGACTGTGAGGAGGAAGACTCTGTGGCTGAACTTGATGTGAGTGGTGTTAGTAGTAGTAACAGTGATGGTGAAGCAGCTGGTGGGACTAGTGTTAGGGGAGTGGTAGGGGAATGATTTGAGAGCATCCAGGCTAGCAGTCAAGGGAGCCCACACCATTCCTCTGGCTCTGGGAGTCCCCTACCCTTCACTACACTGTCCAAGTTGAACATGATCCTTAAGAGGCCAGAACTGGTGTCGGGGGAGAGCAGGCTTAGAATTAATACCACCACCAGCAGGAGCAGTGGTGAACTGCCTGTGCCTGCTGCTAGTGCTGCCAGTCTGCCTTCTTCACTTCAAAAAGAAATGACAAGTGTGACATTAGCGGACCCTCTGTCACATCGCTCGTCACTTCCTCCAAGCAGCAGTGAGATGTCTGTGATAGAGCAGCAGCACGTAGGGACTAGTGGTGGTGGTGATGATGATGGTAGAGAAGATGGGGTGGAAGAGACATTAATGGCCTTTTTATTAGAAACTGAGAAGGAATGGGAGACAGATATGAAGATGGTCATCACAACCACCACCATCACTAGCAATAAGCTTATGGAATTTGCGGAATTTGCAACTGTGATACGGGGCTAGGACAGTTTCCACTTGCCAGCGCCAGTAATACTCCTGGTCCTAGCTGCAGTGCTGATTTTGAGGCAGTGGCATTAGCAGTAGCAGCAACAGCATCCACCGCCAGCAAAGACAGTAAAGGGGAATGTGAAGGACAAAAAGAAAGACAACGTTCTTCTCCACCTTTTCCCCCCTGAAGTCATGGGTGTGGGACTGTTTTTCTCTTGGGGCAGGCACAGTGCAGGTATCACTAATGGCACTGTGCACAATTTGTGACAAATCAGTGAGAAGGGGAAAGGAGGGAACACACCTTGGCAAAACCACTCTGATATCACACATGAAACACAAACACCATAACATTTATGTCAAACATGTTAAAGCCAAACAACCAGCACAGAAATCTAGCACTGCTCTTACTGTACCCCCTGACTCTCCCGAAAGGCAAAGAGGTGAGGTGGAGAACAAGAGGAGGAAGAACAAAGAAACCCAGACAGACACTTGAAGTTCCATGACGAGTGAAACAACTACCTTGCCATCACCATCATCTTCTTCCTTTAGGGTAACAACTACATCTTCTGCCAGTCCACCTCATTCATCGTTACCTCCCCAGCTAAATGACAGCCACTCTGTTGATGTTAGGATATGGCAGTTCGTCTCTACCCATTGCACACTGTGTGGTGCACTGACCACACATGCCAGTGTGGTGGAGGAGAATTGATACCAGGTCATCAAGCGGCATCTGAGGAGATTCCATCCCTCAGAATATGTTAGGCTGCTGGCAGGGAGGGTTCATCATTACTATTAAACAGTCAGCAAGTTGTCATGTGTCCTTAGCGGGTTCTGGACAAGGGGTATAGTGACAGCGGCAGTACCTGGGTTCTGGTGTCTTGGTGTTTGGATATAGTTGTGTCCCCAGATGTTATTTACCCCACACACTGTGCACACTGCAGTTGCTGATGAGAGCCACAGTTCCTGCTCTCAAGGGAAAAAATTATATTCTAATAACAACACACCCATTATTTTAGAGTAGGGCAGGTGGAGAAGAATTAATATCCAACTTCTTCATTTCTCCACATAGACGGGGGGCTACTTATTGTGCTGCTACTGCCTCAGATGCATCACTAGAGATAGTCGTGGCAAGGGGAACCTTCATCATTCATCAGACATGTTACTGCTATTGTTGATCCCATTCCCTTTCAGCTGCCTAATCATCCTGCTACTTAAACATCTCAGCAGCAGCAGCAAGAACAACAGTTGCAATTCCGCAATTATGGACTCAGGCTCAGGAGAGGGACATATAACAATTGGCAATGGCCACTGGCCAACATGACCTGCTGGCACTAGGCCAGTAGGGCATTTTTTTCTCAGGGCTTGTGCTTCAAAAATAAATAAAAAATAAAAACATAGTCTACAAAAAAAATAAACAATTTTTTGGGGTTTGTTTCTAACAAGCCTAAGTCCGACAAATCAATGTTTCCTCAGGGCTTGGGTCTCTAACAACAACTCTAACAATCATCCTCTACAAAATACTCTATCAAGTCAAGTATCAGTCCACCCCAGTGGCAGCTTATATCAGGGGGTTCCTGTCTCTATCACTTTACATACACATTTCTTTTTGTATTTTTTTAATTATGTATTTATTTATTAACTCTCCCCCAATACCAATCAAGAACCCCCCCAATCAAGCTAACTGTGCTTAAACTAAGGGCTTCTAGTTCTTAAAGGTACACCAGCACCTTTTCTTATAGGGGCAGAACCCTAATTATCGCTTGAGTGGTTTCTGCTTACCATACCATAGAGCTCCTGTGAGATCTGCATCTGGTATCCTCTTTGTGTCTTGTAGGGATCTCAGTTTCATGGGTGTGTTCATCTTGATCTGGCCCTGGCTCAGTTGTAGTCAGATGCCTGGCCTTGCAATCATCACCTTAATTAACAGTCTAGGCTGCAGCAAGGACACACCTGTTGCTGACCACGCACTCCAATGTCTCTCTCTAGTCATGGCTCACAAGCATAATACAGTAAAGAAGCACTAGGTTCTTGTGTCCGAAAGACACTTATGTAGGAAAGTCCATCTGTTGCACACAGTAAGTATATAGCACTACCGGACTGCTATATTAAGGACTCCTACCTAGGATAGCATTACATAGATATATTTCTCTAGTATACTTCTGTAGAAGGAAGCCTTCTTTTCTTCTATGCCTTTTTTCCTCTATGCCTTTAACACTAATGTAAGGGGGCAGGAGTAAACGGCTTCTTCGTATCAAGGTCTTAATGACAGTGGAGAGTCTCCACTGTGATACACCCCAGTGATCATTAAAGGGACAGTAATACTTAAGTATTACTAATCCCTATATTAAAGTCCTATTAAAAATAAATGTATTGCCCCCAGTGTCATCTCTCAAACATTTATGATTTGAGAGATGATCACTCCTAAAGCTGCAATCGCGTTAATAAAAAAGAAAACTTTCACTGAAATGGTCTTCTATGTGTGCTTGGTTTGCAAGCACACGTAGTAGACAGTTTTAGTGAAAGATTTTTTTTATTAACGCGATCGCGGCTCTGCTGCAGAGCCACCTGATGATCTATGACCGGATTTCCCTTCAGTCAGCTACAATGCTGACTTCGGAAAAGGAGGAGGGAGAGGGCAACTTTAGGAGCGATCATCTCTCAAACCATAAAGGTTTGAGAGATGACACTGGGGGAAATACATGTATTTCTAATAGGACTTTACTATAGGGATTAGTAATACTTAAGTATTACTATCCCTTTAACTCTAGTACCTAATGCCAAGTGAAGCTGCTGGTGGCTAACACCAGAAGAGCTGTGCTGGAAAATTTGTAGATTCAAGTATATGATGTTATAAATTGAAACATATTTTGTTTTCTTTATCTCATATGAATCAAAGTACATATCTAAAACTATGATTTTTTGAAATACTACCTCTCTTGAGAACACTGATGTGAAATATGTATAGGTTTATAAATATGCAGGGCCTACAACAGACCCTTAGCTGCCAGGAGTTCAAAGGATTATTTTCAGCTTTATCAGCTCAGAATGCAAATCATATTACTTAGAAGATAGACCTATGATATACCCAGGCAGACTAAGCAGACTGGAAACCGACAGTGGGGAGAGGATATACAGGGGTGTGTCAGTGGAGTAATCTTGTTAACCAATACATTTAAATTGTGATAGCTACTGAGAGCACTATAACGTAATACTTTACTATAAAGATGTCCCCTAGAGATTAACAAATGTCTGCAACAACCAGTAAGAAATATATATAGCCTAACGCAACAAAACTGGCACATGCCTCACAATCACCACCACACCATCAGAACAACCTTATTCAAATTAAAAAAAAAAAAAAAAGCCGACATGTTTCTGAGCAAAATACACTCTTTTTTCAAAGGAAATTATGGCAACAAAACAGGAGTAGAACAACTGACAATACAAGATATACTGACTTCTATAGCCTATGTTTTATAAGAAAAAAATGAACTATATGAGTTATCAGACATTTGTGACCACCTGGCAAAATAAATCATTACACCTTTTCTTGTATAGGCATTTTCACAGAAGAAACTTAGGTCTGAGAAGAAGGGAAATCTATAATAAACGCTCAATAATTGATACAATACATTTTGAGAAACCAATTATTCAGTTAGTGCTCAATTAGAATATAACAATTCGAGTCCTACATAAGTACATATAGTCATGTTATGTCAGTTGTTAATATGTGGATATTAGTGGTAAAAATATTTACAGTCCAAACAATTATACTGTATGACAAATAGTATATTTATAGTGTATGAATAATAACATTTTCCATGGGCAATAATTTAAGCGTGGGTAGGAATTTTTCTTGTATTAGTACACATTATCAATTACCCTTGCTATTACAATACCTCATGAATTTCTTGGATTAAATAATAATATGTCAAAAATTATAAAGATGGATTTTTTAACCTTTTCTGGGGCAAATCAATATATTTGAGAAAATGTTCTCACCTAATATATAGTAGAACAGTGTTGTCCAAGTTCGATACTCAACGATCACAAAAAGGCCTGGGGTTTCCATGATAAGGCATAGGTGAATTAATCAATGTCTCATTTATTTTGAATGGTCTACCTGTGCTCAATCAGGGAAAGCCTTAAATCCTGGACTGTTTGTAGCTCTTGAGGACGAACTTGGGCACCCATATAATAGACTATAACATAATCTTGACTATAAAGCATTAATATAACACAGAGAATTAAATAAATAAAGTTATACAGTTTACCAACCATATGAAATGTTGACTTTCTTCCTTGGTTTTCTGCATGCAAGGTCCTTGTTGGTTTTGATAATTGAGTGTGCAGGTATTGAAGGTATGAGATAGAAAAAGAAAAGGTAAGAATAATGACCAGGTTTAAAGCCATCTTTTTATTCTAATAACTCACCCCTTCTCACCTATAGTACTCTACTTGCCCCTACTATCTCACCATCTGGGGGGAGGGCCAGCCCATATCAATTGTTTGCTCAGTGGTCTCACCCTTCCCTATGTCGACCATCTTATCCAGTTGTAAAATTCATGATTTATGTCAGAACTTTTAGCTATAATTAATAAATGGATTTTTGAAAACTCAAAAAGTACTGGTAGACTTGACTTACAGTAAAACATAATTGCTACCTGACAGTTAACTATGAGGCAAATACCAAACTGTGCATCAATCATGCTTCTGAAGCATCACATATGCACTTAATGAGATGACTTCATGAACTGTGTTCCTCATGGCTCGTTTTGAAATTCTTCTGGCTAATTAGCCAAGCATTAAAATGTTCTAGACACATTTCAAAAATAGAGATCAGAAGAGGGCAACCTGAGGCCCTCCATCTGAAATACAATTCTCCTCATCCCCCACAAGCTACTGATGAAGAATTATAGTTCTCTACATGTTGAAAGCCTGAGGTTGCCTACTCCTGTCCAACATCTTGTTTGTGTCTGATGTTTGCTTCTTGAAATACTGAAGTTATGTTATCTTTTAAACTATACTTGCTCAATACACAGTAACAGCAGTTGTGAATGGCTGCATTAAGGTGATCTCATCACTAGCACATCTGATCACTGTAGCAGCAATCACATGTGCGGTGCAAATGGGGAACAGCTGGAACTAACTGCTCAGGTCCTGGAGTAGTTAGAGTCAGCCCCCCCAATGATCACTGAGCGCCCTGAAGTGCACTGCAATCATTAACCCATGACGTGCCAGGAATTACATTTGTCCTTTAAGGATCACAGAGCTTATCCGCAATTTGAATTCTGGGATGTCAACTGCCATCCCAAAATTCAATGGAGTACCAGGACTGTCACCAGTCCTTAAGTGCCCTTTGAAAGCAATATGTTGGATACCCCTCTGAAAATCAAAGGGTTAAATATAATGAAACTGTTGCAACAGTGACATCTACTGTCCAAACAATCCGTCTGTTGAATTATATGGGAGATATGAGCCTCAGTTTTCCATAGACTATAGCAGAAACAACTCTACAACTTGAACTATATTAACTTTTGAATTGAGTACCTCCCAGCACTATGGTCATCATTGTTTTACTCAGAATTAAATAAAATAGCCAACATACACTTATAATAAAATATTATTGAATATTTAACAATTGGGATAAGGAGAGAATTTAACCCTTTGAATCTTAAAGAGATGTTGCCAGTGCATTGCTACTCTGTGGACTGCAGATTTCCCTAGCACAAGGAGAGTTGCTAGGTTCCAAAAAGACTAGAGGCTTGACCCTCTCTAATGCATTATGTGCACTGTGCAGTGCAATGGAACAAAAGATAATAAGGAGATAAGCAATATTACTTGACCAAGCTGGAAACAAGACTTGGGGCTTTAATCCTTGAGACTGCAATCCACTGGATACCTATTTGGCAGTCAAAGTATTTAGCATGAGCCGTAGGGCTTTAGCCTTTTTAGCCAGTACTTAGCATTCAAGGCGTTAAGACTAAGAAAGGAATATAAAGTTACATCACACCTGTCAATATGAATTAAAACTCCTTGAAACATATTACACACATAACACAAAGAGCCTCATCGTATACACTATTTAGAACTAAGAACAAATTAATACTTTATATACAGATTCTCCTATAAAAAATAACACTTTTACCACACTAATACTTTACAACATATACAAGAAAAATTAAAGCATTTTCTCGAAAAAGTTTCATATTAAGGAAGTTTGTTCTTTTTAATGTTATTTTTTGCACACATCACGCCGGAATGTTATCACAGCCCATCAAGTACTGTAACATGCTCTGCAAAAGGAGCATCACCGGGTACTAGCTGATGGTGCAGTCTCCAGCTCTGCATTGACTGACATTTTAATAGGTTAAATTGATTGCAGTGAATGTATCAGTGAGATGAACCACTATAGGAAAGGGTTTTGGGAGTAATTATTTCTAATGACTTAAAGGTAGGCAGACAATATAATAAAGCGGTGGGGAATGCAAGTAGGGTGCTGGGTTGTATAGCTAGGGGCATTAGCAGCAGAAAAAGGGAAGTGGTCATGCCACTCTACAGATCTCTAGTTAGACCTCACCTAGAGTATTGTGTACAGTACTGGAGACCCCATCTCCACAAGGATATAGATACTCTAGAGAAAATTCAGAGAAGGGCTACTAAAATGGTGACTGGTTTAGAGGAAAAGAAATATCAGGATAGACTAAAGGATCTGAACATGTATAGCTTGGAGGAGAGAAGAGAGAGGGGATATGATAGAAACATTCAACCACATGAAGGGATTTAACAAAATGCAGGATAGAAGTACATTTCAAAGGAGTGAAAATATTAGGACAAGAGGCCATAATCTAAAACTAGAGGGACACATTTAGACGTAATGTAAGAAAGCTTTACTTCACTGAGAGGGTAGTAGATAAGTGGAATAGCCTACCAGCAGAAGTGGTAGAAGTTAATACAGTGACAGAATTTAAGCATGAATGGTATAGGCATAAGGCTGTCCTGAACATAAGAAAAGACCACAGACCAAATAAGGTTTGAGGTTTTTACAGTAGGAAAATGGGCAGACTAGATGGGCCGAATGGTTCTTATCTGCCGTCAAAATCTATGTTTCTATAACGTCTTTGTGTGGACCCTTTAATACTTCACTTCCCCATTCTTGGCAATTGCATTGTATCTGTTTAATTACGGGAGACACCCACATTTATTTTAAGCAAACACAGTCCTCTATCTGTTGCCACCTTGTTTTAAATTCCCATACTGCTTTAATCTCAAGTCTGTGATTCAGATCAATAATATTGAGAACCACTGATTTGGATGTACAGACGCCTCCAGCTTATTGATTTGTGTCTCTAGCATACATGATAAATTATATTCAAATAGATACATAATACTACATATATTAACTATAGAATGAGCTCTGAACTTGTTTGTAGGAACACTAACTCCTAAAAATTATCTGGGGTGGTATATACACTGTCCGTCATGACAGCATCTGTCAACAGTATCTATTTATTGACACCTATAATCTTACTTGTGCTCTATGGGTGTAGTCATTGCTGGCTTTTCCACGGCTTCTGGGCTTCTTGATAGGTGTATCAGAAGTAATAATGTTTTAGTGTCTGTAAATGGGTCGATGTACAGTAATAGCCTTTTAGAATAGAAAAAAAGTAGATACTAAATTTCAACGAATTAAATGCATTAGCTCTTTTCGCACTACAAAGTGCACAAACAATTAACCAAATGGTTAAATACATGATATTTAAAATATTTTGTTTTGTCTCTGGATGCTTTACAATGGGCTTCAGACTTTTCTAGCATTAGGGGGTTGTAGGCAACCGAATGGTGCAAGCTAAACAATAGTTTGGTAGCCTGCTAGTTGCAGAAAGTACACCTTCTTGTGACTGTCTCAGGGATAAGGGATCTGGTCTACATTCAGCCATAGGTGACATAGCAGACCATGTGGCAAAAAAATGTCCATGTAGCTTTAATCTATTACATCCATAACAAATGGTTTAACAGAGTTTTCTGCTTTGGCATATATACACTCACATATTAACCTACCAGAGTCAAGTACTAACCTTCAGATTAATCGTATGTTTCTGAAGTGGTCAGTGATTGGGATGCTTACCTGCAATTGAACACTTATCATTGAATACAGGGGCTGAGCAGGGACAAATGTCCTCCTGCTCAAACCCTGTATTACTACGGAGCATGTGCAGATTGCTTATTTTGCCTTTGCACATGTCCAGTAGTAGTAACATTGCTGTGTTGGTGTTTCTGATGTGGAAGGGGCCTTATGGGTAACCACAGAGAGGAAATTGCTTCATGGGAACAACTAAAACATTTTATTTAGAAAGCAACTGAATTCTACATAAGCCATGTAAACAAAGCCTGGTTCTCTAGAGAGGTGGCAGGTATCTTCAGGAAGCATATCAACAGCATGTTCAACATTTACTTGCTCTTGTTCCCTTTCTACATCACTCTCTCACCCACCTCTAGACTATAAGCTCTCATGAGCATGCCCTTTGATCCTTTTGTGTTCTATGCTCTGTCTGGCCTTTTTTATGTATCTGTTTGTCTATTCCCTACTGTACAATACTGTGAAGTTGTCACTTTGTAAATAAAGTTTAATAATAATAATAATAATCATCATAATAAAGGAATAAAAAACATCCATTTAGGGACAGGTTATCAGTGAACTGAGCCTTATAATAATTACCATTGTGAGTCTCTAATATAAATAAACTCTTCTTAAACGAGTTTCGTATTAAAGGGATAGTAATACTTTGTTTTAACTTTATTTCATTTTGTAGGCATTAAAAAAACATGAAGAACGATATAAGTCTTATCTCTCAAACCTTTATGGTTTATGAGATATTCACAAGCAAAGTTTCCCCTCCCTCCCCTTTTACCTAGTGTAAGCCATCTCTTCTCAGATGTGAATCTGGTTGTAAGACCAGACAGATAACAGCAGGGGACAATCTTCTTTGTATGAAAAAAATGAAAGCCCTGGCCCCCTTGACAAGCTTTTCAGGTTTTTCCCTTATCTTAATTGAAGATTGTCCCTCTGTGCAATCTACCTGGGCACCTCCATTCTGCTTTGGCTGAGCAGTGTTACATCAGTAAAAAGGGCGGGAGGGGGACACTTTGTCATTGAATTACTCCTGAACTACAACTCTGACAGAACTGAAATAACACTCTCCAAAGTCCAAATACTATGATGATTAATTGGAGCTGTTTTTTATTATGAAACATTACTATCCCTTTAAAGCAATAATTCTTCAGGGACAAGAAGCTTATTACAGAGCTTAGCTCTATGTTTACATTATATTTTAGCCTGTTATATATTGTATCATTTTATGTTATAGAGTTCTGCCAAGAAATGGCAGAGTATCCCTAATCCCCATCAAAAATAATTCTCTCAGGGCAGGATGCACATTTCCCCTTATGTCAGTGTTTCTCAAGTCCTGTCCTCCCAACAGGCCAGGATTTGATGATTTCCTTGTTAGAGCACAGGTGAGTTAACCAATGTGAATGAGCCTCTGATCACCACACCTGTGCTCTAGCAGAGAAATCCCTAAGTCCTGGCCTGTTAGTGGGTCCTAAGGACAGGATTTGAGAAACACTGCCTTATGTACTAAGAGAAAATGATTTATCTGTAAGTATACCAATCCCATTATCTCTTGCATCCAACTGTGTGACACATGAATCATGGGGATGTTCCAAAGTGGTCCAAAAAAGGGAGGAAGAGAGAAAAAAAAAGCTAATAAAACTGCCTGAAAAACATAATGTACAAAACTGGTATCAGTTCAGGCATTAACATTCTATAATTTTAATAATACTGTATATGGACTGAAGACCAAGTAGATGCTTTGTACTTCTGGTTTGCTGAAGTTTTATCTTTGCAGACCTGTAACATGCTGACTTTTCTTGGAGAATGGGCTGTAATCCACAAAGGAATTCATTTTCATCTTAGGATATAAGGTGCCCTGCTGTCCATTTTATCCATGAAGCAATAGTTGATTTAGAAGATGTTACATTTTTGGTACATGTGGTCTGGAATCAATATTTCTTGGATGAGGCTGTTCTGGAATCCCTACTGAAATGAAAATTACAATTCCTGTGGTGAGGGTGAAACACTAGATCTTTATGTGGTGGGCATGCTTTTACTACCTGTAGCTTGACTGATAATCTTTTTTACTTATTTTGTGAAAGCATGTTTCCACAAATGAAATCAATGTCAGCGTCTTTTGGAGAAATGACAGCTGACCGATCCTTGAGCCACAGCAACCTTGTTGCTGTTACTGAAATAACTGAACATTTGGCCATGTGGGAAATTTACAATGCCGCCTCACTGCAGTAGGAATTTGCTTCTTGCGCAAGATTTGTTATACATAGTAATTCTTCTTTGGCAGCATTGTCTTCGATTGCTTGAGGAAGCTGTTCTCCCCAAGATTCCATGGGTCTTCCTTTCCATGCTCCAGCAAACGATGACCTGAGGATCTCCCAAGTACCAGAAAAAAATAATCTTTATGGAGGATTCAAGTCTTCTATCTATTACATGCATCAGGGCTATTGCATCTTGGAGTGGGATAGCTGTTTGCTTAGATATTCTGTAGAATGGTGTGTGTACTACGGGAGAGTTTATCCATATGTCCACATGCTCTTGTGGCAATGGATATGTATAACTAACCTCTTTAAATATATCTGAATAGGATATTTCCATCCTTTGGTTGCAATGTGTTCTAATTTTTGCTTAACGGGGAACATAGTGTAGCATCTTTCTTCCTTCTAAATACATTTCTATTATGATCCTCAGGTTTCTGTTGATAACACACAGGGAAAACTTCGAAAATTGATTTTCTCAGTCTTTCTAACCCAACAGAACCACACATATACAGTAGTACTGTATCCTATGAAAAATACTCTTCTTCTTCTTCAGATTCATCCAAGGCCTCACCTTCCTGTTCTGATGAGAATGGCTCCACTGAAAAAACAACGCTGTGCTCAAAGCTTGGTGATGCTGCTCTTTTTGTGGAAAATATGATAGGTGGTTTAAAGGGGAACTCTCACCTCAATAAAAGTTCTCCTCTTCGTAATGTCCCATTTTAGTTAATGTGTAATCCATTTTTTTTTCAATTTAATGCAGGGTATCCTGAGACATAACATTTTAAAAATGAGCCTGTGATGTTAGTTAAAGGGATAGTATTACTTCAAAATTACTATCCCTCATATTGTAGCCCTTAATAAACTGAGTTAAATGATACCAGCGGCATCTCTCAGACCTTTATGGTTTAAGAGATAGCCGCTTTCAAAGTTTCCTCTCCCCTGCTGTCAGCGTTCTGCTGCCAGCAGGGGAATCCAGACTCTGAATCAAGCGGAGGCTCTTCAGCAGAGCCGATATCTCATTATGGAAGGACAAATGATTAATTGAAACAGTCTTCTACGTGTGCTTGGTAACCAAGCACACGTAGAAGACTGTTTCAATTAATCATTTTTCCTTCCATAACGAGATATCAGCTCTGTTTAAGATCCTCTGCCTGTCCCGGGACCGGATTCTCCTGCTGGCAGCAGAACACTGACAGCAGGGGAGAGGAAACTTTGAAAGCGGCTATCTCTTAAACCATAAAGGTCTGAGAGATGCCGCTGGTGTCATTTAACTCAGTTTATTAAGGGCTACAATATGAGGGATAGTAATTTTGAAGTAATACTATCCCTTTAAGGACAGGCTACAGTACAGCCTGTCAATTTTATTCTCTTCCCCTCTCCAAGTAGTGCCTCATTCTCACCTCTTCCTATGACGGGGGATTTCTCCATGTGAGTTGTTGCAATCCCTTGCCAATGAGAGCGCTTCAACTCACATGAAGAAATCCTCCGTCAGAGTAGGAGGGGAAAACGATGCACTACTTGGGAAGGGGAAAAGGAAAGATTGACAGGTTGTGGTACAGAGCTGTACCGCAGCCTGTCCATGATTGACATCACCGGCTCATTTTTAAAATTTTATATCTCCAGATATCCTGCATTAAACTGAAAAAAAAAATTAACTACAAGAGAACATTATGAAGAGGAGAACTTTTATTTAGGTGAGAATTCTCATTTAAACAACAACTTCTTTAGCATCGGATCAGTGGAGTTTGGAATGGCTAAAATGGATGGCGATAATTGATTTACCCAGTCAGGCTCAACATAAGAGGAGCCTGAAACAGGATTAGTTAGGGTAGGAGTAAAAGACTGAATGGAAATACATCACATCCATAATCCAGAGAGATGTTTAAGGATTGCCAGCTTTACTGTCTAAGTGTATTAATGGCAGTGAGATTTTTATGACCCAGCCCTTCCTCAAACCAATGTGTACTAAAGACTGTGACATGGTTATTGGGTCAGATCTTCCAAGGACCAGTGTGCTAATGGAAAGCACATGTTTATAGGTCTGTAACTCTTAGAATCAAAGTGTACTACTGGCTGTGCTGTGTTTATGGATATTTCCCTATTGGTACCAAAGTGTACTACTGGTAGGGACGTGCATACCTGAGAACTTTCAAAGAAAGCTACCCATAGATCTTTAAGATATTAACCTTTGGCTTTACCCCATAATATAGGTTCCAGGAGATATACCACTGTTTGCTGTAACCCAAAGGTGCTCAATCCATTCCTCAATTATCCTATATTATGGTACAAATATCACTGATTGAGTATACGTGAAAAAGTCAAGCAGAATGTCTCCCTCTCCTTCCAGTAAAAAAAAAATTACATCACTCGAAGAGTAAAGAAGCAGTTAATTGGTGCTGATGGTGTAGCAAGAAACACTGCACTATATCACCCTTAGAATTTTGCCTTTCACCCTAGTATTTGTATTTGACCTTGAGTTTCAGAGTCAAACCATGAAAGTTACTAGTTATGGTGATGTTTATGGATCAGTCCCTTCTAAGATGTACTAATAGCAGTGACATGTTTATCGTTTTGAGTGCCAGTTGTGTCTGTATGGCACAGATATTTTAACCTATGTTTGGCTTTGGCCTGTGCAAAAAGCGCTAACCTGTAGTGTACGCATGCAATGTGTTTTTTAGGAATGATGTCCAGTAATTTTATTTAAGACATCTGGAAACCCTAGTAAGAGGGCTATGTCGTCCAACCCTGCCTTTTACCATTAGGTGCTTCTAAGACTGTCCTTTTCATTGTACCTTGATTGTTGAAATTCGATAAAGAACTAAAAGATGGTATAACGTTTACAATTTAAACGTTACAAGTTATGAATAAACCAAAAGAGAAAAAAGAAAAACTAATTCCTAGGTACACTTTATTTCATCCATGTATATCAAAGTAATCATTTGGTTAGGAAAGAGTGTGTTTGGTGCATACATAAAAAGTAACCTTTATTAAAAAAAATATAGTTAAAAGTATTCCGGACATACCAAAAAAATAAAATGTTAAAAAATTATTCTTACATGCAGAAATGCCAATGAGGGGGGTGTTTATATGTATATACTTAATCGTTTATGCTCTAGAAAATATCTATGGAGCAAGTTTAGTTTGCTAGCAAGCTACAGGAATTGAAGCCCTCATTAACCCCTTAGGGACCCTTGACGTACCAGGACCGTCACGGTCCTTGAACTACTCAAGGACCGATGACGGTCATGGTACGTCACGTACTTTTTACTTACAGCGCTCTACCGGGAGCGCTGTAAGTAAAAATAGGGTCTGAAATAGACCGCTACAAGATCTGAGCGATCTCTTTCAAGCCCCATAGTGATGCGCCGATACACATGACAGGTCACGTGTACAGGCGCGTCAAAGTGCCCCTATGCGGTCATTATGGGACGGAAATGTCCCATGGCCGCCGGTCCTTAAGGGGTTAAAGGGATAGAATTGGGTTATGTTAACAAATTTAATTTTGTACATATTAAAAAAATAAATCAAATGTCAGTCCAAACTCTCAAAACTTTATAGTTTGAGAGATATTCACAGCTAAAGTTCCCCCTCCCTCCGCTTGCACTGACATCAGCGCTGTAGTTGACAGCAGGAGATTCTGGTTCCGGGACAGGCCGGCGGCTCTTCAGCAGAGCCAAAATAGCGATATTTAAAAAGAAATATGTCATTGTAACTGTCTGCAAAGTATGCTTGCAAATCACGATAAGTTGTAACACCACCCAATATTTGGACTGTTTAAGATCAAGAGTATTGAGGGTATAGAATCAGTTCCATTTACTTGAGATATTTATGCTATTATATTTATTTCTGAGCAGATAGAACATACTGCTTAGGTTTCTCAGAGCTGTTATTCTTGGCTAATTGAAATACCAACGCTATTGCTAGCTAGTTATCATTCCCATTCTGACTAAAATGATACTAGTTATATTTCTACTTGTAAGTAACAGATCAGGTTAGCAATTGAAGTCATTGAGAGCCGTTAGTATCTGTTCTTATGAATCCTATCGCTATTCTAGGCTAGATGTCATTACCATTCTAGCTAAAACTAATATTTAGTATGATAAGAATTTCCAACCCGTTGGCATTTATACACAAAAACGCCTAATGCGTTTCGCCCGAGGTGTGGTCTTCTTCTGAGGATTGCCTCAGACGGTATGTCAGAGGTTAAACCTGGCCTAATAAATAAAGGTGGAATTTGCTAAGGCTCTGCCATGTTGCACTAGTGACTGTCGGCATTGTACTCAGGGCTGGATTTACATCTCAGGAGCCTGTAGGCACAGAATTCTGAAGTGCCCCCCCGATTTGCCAACTCCACTGGACACCTCCACAATGCTCATCAGCTCCATATTGCCCCCATTGCTCAATATTGCCCCTCATCAGCTGCAACTTGCCCCCTATCATCTCTATATTGCCCTCACATTGCCCCCATCATGTCCGTATTGCCCCTCACATTGCCCCATCATCTCAATATTGCCCCTCACATTGCCCCATCACGTCCATATTGCCCCTCACATTGCCCCCATCATCTCAATATTGCCCCTCACATTGCCCCATCATGTCTAAATCCCCTCACATTGCCCCCATCACCTCAATATTGCTCCTCACATTGCCCCCATCATGTCTGTATCCCCTCACATTGCTCCCATCATGTCCATATTGCCCCTCACATTGCCCCCACCATTTCTATATCCCCTCACATTGCCCCCATCATGTCCATATTGCCCCTCACATTGCCCCCATCATCTTAATATTGCCCCCATCATCTCCATATTGAACCCCGTTTCCTACCTCGTTGGAGAGGAGAGGTATGTCTCTGCTTTGGCACACAGCTGTAGCTATTGCAGTTCCCTCGCGGTCTGTAATGCAGAGCGCTGGAAGATGATGTCATCTCCCAGCGCTCTGCATTATTACTAAAGAGCCGACGGCGATGAGGGAGCTCAGTAGCTACAGGTCTTCCGCGCAGACCTGTTTCAAAAGTTCCCAGGTATGAGCATTACCAAGAATTTTTAGGTTATTTCATGACCTACTGACATCTATTTTTGTAACTGAATAAATGACATAATAAGACCAAAGTATTTTATTTACACAGTATGAGTTATAAACACATATACTGACATTCAAACAAGCATTAATGTGAGTTTTATTGCTGTACAGCAATATGATGCATTTATATACACACCACACAATCTGATCTTCTAAAAAGAGGGACATCCAGGTGGGAAAGAGGGACAGAAGGATTTGGGTCTGAAAGAAGGACACTTGGGAGGTATGATATAGAAGTATAAACACCCTCCTCATTGGCATTTCTGCACGAAAGAATACTTTTTTTTAACATTTTTTATGTCCGGAATAATTTTATCTATATTTTTTTGAATAAAGGTAACTTTTTATGAACGCACCACACACACTCTCTTTCCTAACCAAAGGATAACTTTGATATCAATCGATGAAATAAAGTGTGCCTATTAAGTCGTTTTTCTCTTTTGGTTTACGGAGACATTTAAAATACAGGGTACCTTCTCCCGTGGTTTATAATAGTCCACTGTTTTTTTCACCAGTAATGATAGCTCTAATAGTGCTGTAAAATATTTGCTGTTTAACCCTTTGAGTGCCAGAGGGGTACACAACGCATTGCTTTGAAATGCGTTGCGTACCCCTCTGGCACACTAAGGGTTAAGTTTTCCACTACATAAAAAATATGATCTAACAACATCCGCGCTTATGTACAGAAGGATTAAATGGCAGCTATCACATTTTTAACAATGGCGCTCCGTTGATACCATATTTAATAAAAACATAGGAGCACCACAGTTTACTGCCTAGTGATAGTTGTAATCAAACCGCCACTGCACGAATTATAATTCGGTCACTAATACAATTCTTAGCTACTCTATGCACTTTAATTTAACCTCAGAGCTAAAGAACGCTGACGTCCTACGCTGTGAAACTCAGACACGTTTCTGCTGCTTACGTGTCTTCGCAGTTGATTGGCTGTCTTCTGGGAAGTCCGTCTTGGTGATGCTTTGCGTTTCATTGTATGCGTTCCACGGGCTGGTGAATAGGTGATCGGTAGCCTTTGGGCTAATACGAAAAGGGATGGCTGATGTAGAGCTGAACGGTAGCAGCAATTCGCTTAACACGTCTTCATCATCTTCTCAGAGCAGCAACCCTCTGTCCAGGAAACTTAATAAAATACTGGAAACCCGGCTGGATAATGACAAGGTGAGACTGAGACTGCTGAGGTTTATTGGGTCCAGTGTCCAGAAAAGAAGGTGATACAGGAGAGAGAAGACCATATCTAGAACACTCGCCCATACCTCCTCTTTGAGAACCACATCTATCTCTGTTCCTCTTTCCTACCCTTATGTCCTTATTTTTTTGATCAGATTGTGTGGTGTGTATATAAATTTATCACATCGCTTGATGGCAATGAAACACATAAATGTTTGTTTAAACTTCAGTATGTGTTTTTTTTTTAATTAGTCTGTGTAAGTAAATAATTTGGTCTTGTTCTAAATCATTTATTCAGCTACACAAAGAAGTGTCAATAGGTCATGATATAACCCTTAAAAACTCTTGGTAATGCCCTGCTTACCAGCTACGCACTCAGTAGCACCACCTAAAACAAGTGTCCCACTCTGGCCATGTAAAATGTTGGGAGCTTTGCTTGCTGAGGCTGATTTACTAGTTGAAACTAGAGTAATTCTGGGCTGTAGAGAACAAGTAAAAATTACCGAAACCCCATTGATTTTAATTCCTAAAGTATTGATTCATATTCAAGAGGTTTAAAGCCCAATCAAAGCAATGGGGATTACAATTGCCCTCTATGGTGCAGGTAATTTATCCCAGAACTTCACTTTTCCTTAGGATATCCACCTCAGTATAATGTATCCAAGGGGGATTGGGATGCATTAAAGTGTGATAATGAGCTGTTAAACTGAAGAGGACATCTCTAGTTCATGTGTTATTCTATGGAGCCTATGCACTAATATTCCTCAAATGGGTGAGATCTTGGTGCATAGGTTCCATAGAATAACGTAGAAACTGAACAAGTCATCTCCACTTTATCACACCTTAGTACATAACCCCCCAGGTACCTTTAATATGACTAGACATGCCCTATAGATTGGAACATGTGGCTGTCCGTGTTTTCTTGAATGGGCTTTTATATGCAAACAACAGCCGCTGAAACCACATATTGCCTACTTATCCTATAGTGGAGGTTGGAGCAAGAGCCACCAGCTTTATCCTCACAGGAAGAGGACTGTGGTTCTAAATGACTCTTCTGACAAATGAGGAACAACTATCAAGAGCTGGAACTCAATTGCAGGAAGTCTTTAGGGATGATAAATGACATGTTTTATTATGCAATAATTGTAATGATTCTGTCCAGTGTGTCACTATGTTTGTCATTAAATTGGGCCCCTATTAAAGGCAATCTATTCCATAAGAAACAAGGGTGTTACTGAACACTTGACAATATTGATCAAGCACTTGTACGATAATCAGAAGGCAACAGGAAGCGCCAAACTTGGAGAGACAGAAATGTTCACTCTCAAAAAATGTCTGAGACATGGCTATATGCTATCACCATATTTTTTTCAACATTTGTGCTCCGTACATCAAATAAAAGTGGAAGTGGATGAGATGTCAGTAGGTGTCACTATTGCAGGACGTATCCTCAGTAATACCAGATATACAGGCAACATAACACTACAGGCTAAAACAGAACAGGATCTGTAAGAGATTCTTAGGAAAGTAAAACAAGAAAATCCAAAATTTGGCATTGCCCTAAACATCAAGAAAACAAAAGGTATGTCAACTGCACCACAAAGTGATTTTTTTTTTTTTTTTTTTGTGTGTGTATGGATGACAAGAGTTTTACTCTGATCAGCCATTACATGCAAGTATCTTTTTTGCTAATGAGATCCAAAGAAGACTGCCACTGGCAAGATCTTCTATGGCTGGATTGTCCAAAATCCTTAAAGACTGTGATGTCTCACATGTAACTAAAGTAAAATGAGTATTTTCATTAATATTCCCTGTTGCCCTGTATATCTGTGAAAGCTGGACACCAAAAAACATGAATGTAGATAGACTGATGCTTTTAAACTCTGGACATGGAGGAGATAACTGAGAGTCCCATGGACTGCAATAGAGACTAACAAATCCATTCTGAAACAAATCATGCCAGTCTGCTCTCTCGGGCACACCATGTTGAAATAAAAGCTGAAATATTTTGTGCATTTGATGGACTCTCATGAGTCCCTGAATATACTGGTCAAAGTCAAAGGTAGTAGGAGAAAAGGAAAGCAGCATTTCAGATTGAATGAGATTGAAACAGCAGTCTGTTATTTATATATAATGTTTTTGTTTGCGTTTGCAATGTTTTGTCATGGCCAGTTCAAAGTATGGATAGATCTGAAAGAAACATGTTTTGGTAATGATGAAGTCATTCACTTTAATCATGTAAGACATAAATGACCAATAGCTAATGCAGTGCTGCAATGGGTGTGAGAGTGGCACTGGAGAAATGTATGGTAGCCAAGGAGTTACATTAAGTTTGTGAGTGGTGTGCTATGCATTACAATGTCAAGGGGTTAATCGTGTCAACTTTAAATTCTTATTAGGTTAACCAATAAATGAAACCTTGCAAATTAATGCTGTTCATTATTTCTGACTTCCTATTTTTTTCCCATATTTCATAGGAAATGCTGGAAGCTCTTAAGGCCCTCTCCACTTTCTTTACTGAAAATAGCTTGCGCAGTAGGAGAAACCTACGTGGAGATATAGAGAGGCGCAGTTTATCTATAAATGAGGAGTTTGTTTCGATTTTCAAGAGTGTTAGAGAGGTAAGCATTTTTTTCTTAAAGGCACACTTAATTTTCTATTTTCAACAATGACAAATCAAGCATTTGAAACTCTTATCATCATAGCAACATCTCTGCTATGTTAATGGAATAAGGAACTGAATGGAAATATTCACTTGGGTTTAACCCTTTGAGTGCCAGAGAGGTATCCAATGCAATGCCTTTGTTTAAAAGAGGACAGCCTTATTCCTGAATGTCATGTCACTGGAAACAGACTGATAAGTTGCTACCAGGACCACAGGATACATGTGCTGCCTTAAAAAACCCTGTCAGCGACTCTTATGTCTGCCTCTGTGGCATGATGTCCATGACTGACTGAAGATGGTCTTTCTTTTAGAGGTATAGTTGCAAAATTAATTGGAGCTATTAGGTTTTCCTAAACTTAGCAAGGTAAGTCGGGGGTTATTTTTTAAGAGTTTTTACTTTTCCTTTAAGAAGTTTAGCGCTTTGCAATATTCTTTGCAGACCTTTGTCACTTGGTGGGTTAAGACTTTGATTGCCTATATTCTTAGATGTGGTTGCTGCTTTGGTGGTGGTGGCAGCGCCCTTGAGGTGTTGGCCTCGTCAGAGGAGGTTTCCCCTGACTCCTCCTCTGCTCGTGCTGACTGGTATGTTGTGTGGGCAAATGACATGATGTAATGAGTGATGTGAGCTATGACAGGCATGCTGCAATACTACTACATTGATATGTGAACTGTTGAGTGACAGGATGGATTGCAATGCATTGGTTACCATCCTGACACACATTGCATGATCCCATACATTGATTCTACTAACCTACAGTGGTGTAGATTTGGTCATCATGTGTACCCTGAGCAGTGAGGATGGCAAGGCATACACCTCCTTACTATCCCCATTCATCAGGATACATGTGATGAGCAGAACTGAACCATCACACCTTGAGTGACACAAAACCCTTGCATGTCCTACACCTAGGCCTCAACAGCAAACACACTAGGACCTCTAAACACAGCAATGCACCAGTGATGACCAATGACTACAGAGTCCAACCAATGATGTCAGTAACAGTAACAGACACACCAAGCACACCAACCAACATGGTCTGTGGATCCCAAAAACCCAATCAGCTGGAGGACACACAAACACACCCCAGGACTGCTAAAATCCTAACACACAGCAAACATGTGCATGGTTATACTGTACTACTGGAGTTTACTTTTCCCTTTTCCTATGTTATGCTATGGAGCCTAAGCACTAGTGTGTCACGAGTTGTTTAGATCTCAGTGCATTGGCTCCACAGAATAACACAGGGATTGCAGGTGTGATGACACTGCAGTTGTCATGTACACATTGTCAACTCCTTCTGACACCCTAGTGAATGTCCCTCCCCTGTCATGATTGAGCCTTGTGAATCACACATGTCCTGCAGAATGGTGATGGCGGTGATTGCCCCCTGGCCATCCACACTCTGCGCATATGATGCAGAAAGCTGAACCTTGACTATTCCACTTGGACTAACTACCTACATAGAAACATAGAAACATAGAATTTGACGGCAGATAAGAACCATTCGGCCTATCTAGTCTGCCCAATTTCCTACTGTGTAAAAAACACACAACCTCAAACCTTTTTTGGTCCTTGGTCTTTTCTTATGTTAAGAACCACCTTATGCCTATCCCATGCATGCTTAAATTCTGTCACTGTATTGACATCTACCACTTCTGCTGGTAGGCTATTCCACTTATCTACTACCCTCTCAGTGAAGTAAAACTTTCTTACATTACATTTAAACCTGTGTCCCTCTAGTTTTAGACTATGGCCTCTTGTCCTAATGTTTTTACTCTTTTGAAATATACTTCCATCCTGTACTTTGTTGAATCCCTTCATGTATTTGAATGTTTCTATCATATCCCCTCTCTCTCTTCTCTCCTCCAAGCTATACATATTCAGATCCTTTAGTCTATCCTGATATTTCTTTTCCTGTAGACCAGTCACCATTTTAGTAGCCCTTCTTTGAATTTTCTCTAGAGTATCAATATCCTTCTGGATATGGGGTCTCCAGTACTGTACACAATATTCTAGGTGAGGTCTAACTAGAGATCTGTACAGTGGCATGACTACTTCCCTTTTTCTGCTACTAATGCCCCTAGCTATACAACCCAGTGCCCTGCTTGCATTCCCCATCGCTTTATTACATTGCCTGCTTACCTTTAAGTCATTTGAAATAATTACTCCCAAATCCCTTTCCTCTGTTGTCTCTGACAGCACAGTACCCTTAATGGTATATTTTTCCTTTGGATTTTTATGTCCCAAGTGCATTATTTTACATTTATCAACGTTAAAGTGCATCTGCCACACTCTTGACCATTCTTCTAATTTACCTAAATCATTCGCCATTTGGCTTTTCCCCCCTGGAATGTCTACCCTATTGCAGATCTTTGCATCATCTGCAAAAAGGCATACCTTTCCTTGAAGACCTTTTGCAATATCACTAATAAAAATATTAAAAAGAATGGGCCCCAGTACAGATCCCTGCGGTACTCCACTAGTAACACTCCTTTCGTCCGAATATTCTCCATTGACTACCACCTTCTGTCTCCTGTCACTCAGCCATTGCCTTATCCATTTCACTATTTTTACATCTAGACCCAAACACTGCAATTTATTTATGAGTCTTCTGTGAGGGACAGTGTCAAATGCTTTACTGAAATCTAGATAAGCTATATCTACTGCTCCCCCTTGATCTATTATTTTAGTTACCCAGTCAAAAAAATCTATGAGGTTAGTTTGACAAGATCTCCCTGCTGTAAACCCATGCTGTTTGGTATCTTGCAAGCTATTCATATTCAGATATTCAACAATTCTTTCCTTTAACATAGTCTCCATTAATTTTCCCACTACTGATGTAAGACTTACTGGTCTGTAGTTACCAGACTCTTCCCTGCTACCTTTTTTGTGAAGCGGTACTACATTTGCTACCTTCCAATCTTCTGGAACTATTCCTGTTGCTAGTGACTGATTGAATAATTCTGTTAAAGGGTTTGCCAGAACACACTTAAGTTCTTTTAATAACTTTGGGTGTATCCCATCTGGACCCATTGATTTATCTGTTTTTACCTTAGAAAGTTGAATTAGAACTTCTTCTTCTGTAAACATGCATGTTTCCCGTGTCTTGCCATTTCTTTTTTCTAACAGAGGTCCCTTCCCTTCATCTTCCTGTGTAAAAACTGAACAGAAATATTCATTGAGACAGTCAGCTAGTCCTTTATTCTCATTTACATAGTTTCCATCTTTTGTTTTTAGTCTAACTATTCCTTGTTTCGTTTTCCTCCTTTCACTTATATATCTAAAAAATGTTTTATCCCCCTTTTTTATTGACTGGGCAATTTTTTCCTCTGTGTGTGCTTTGGCACATCTAATAATACATTTGGCCTCCTTCAACCTAGTTTTGTACCGATACCTATCTTCTTCCTTCTGCGTCTGCTTATATTTCTTAAATGCTTCTTTTTTCTCTTTTACTATATTTGCCACTTCTGCTGAGTACCACAGTGGTTTTCTTTTTCTTTTACCCTTGCTGACATGTTTAATGCAATATTCTGTTGCTTTTAGTAAAACACATTTCAGATAATCCCATTTCTCCTGGACTCCATCTAAAGATTTCCAAGTTGTTAAAGACTGACAAAAATGTTTCCATTTTAGAAAAATCAGCCTTTCTAAAGTCTAGAACCTTTGTTTTTGTATGGTGCAACTCAGCCTCTGTTTTTATATTAAACCACACAGAATGATGATCACTGGAGCCCAAACACTCTCCTACAGCTACATCTGATACCAAGTCTCCATTAGTAAATAATAAATCTAGTGTGGCTTCCTTCCTAGTCGGCTCTTCTACTAATTGACTAAGAGCTAATCCTTGTAAAGAATTTAGGATATCTCTACTCCTGGCTGAACCTGCTACTTGGTTTTTCCAGTCCACATCTGGAAGATTAAAGTCCCCCATAATTATAACCTCACCTTTCACAGTCACCTTAGTTAGTTCCTTGACCAGCAGTTGATCCAACTCCTCTGTTTGTCCTGGGGGTCTATAGATCACACCTATACGAGTGACCATCTTATTCCCATATTCTAAAGTTATCCAAACAGTCTCTGTGTTCTCCTCCAAACCCTGTATAAGATTAAGCTTTAAGCTATTTTTGACATAAATGGCAACCCCTCCTCCTTTTCTGCCTTTCCTGTCTTTTCTGAATAGAGAGTACCCCGGTATTTCTGCATCCCAGTCATTTTTATCATTGTACCAGGTCTCGGTAATTCCCACTAAGTCCACATCTTCCCTAGTTATTATTGCAATGAGTTCAGGGATCTTATTCCCTAAACTGCTTGCATTTGTACACATGGCTCGAAGTCTACTGTGTTTTGACCTATGTGCCACAGACATACCTTGATCAAATTCATCTGTGCAATGCTGTGGGGGGAAATTGGTTATCTCCTGTATCATTCCATTGCCCCCCCTCCATGTACAATGCCTAGCTCTGACATGCAGTAACAATACAATTGGAAACACACCAATTCCCCTCCTTGCTATTCTTTGGCAACCCTTTGGGTGCCAGGGGACTAGCCAATGTATTGTCGAACAATGCATTACTTATCCCTGTGGCACTCAAGGGGTTGTGTGCTGACCTCTTTGTCACTCTATGTATGACATTGTGATACACATTACAGTTATATCTTTGACTGACACATGACAGTGTGCATTGTTTTTGTGCTGTGCATGATGTTCTGGTAGACAACATGAAGGGAGTTCAACAGGGACTTGACCATTACCATTGAGGCTGGGTTTGTCAAGTATTCTGTCCTTGTTTGACATCCCTCCAAGCTGTGTTGCTGAATTGTGGTGTGGAATGCTGTCCATGTGTTCAGGTGTCACTGTGTTGGCCTCTGTCTGGTAGGTGTCAAGATTTGTGTGATGTGTGTGTAGGCCTTGAGGCACTTACCAGTGGACTGGGGACTCCTTTCATCTCCGGTGTCACTCCACCCTGGGATTCCTTGCACTGCTGTCCTGGACAGGGTCCTCCTCACTGCCTCCTCCCACTCCGTGTAGTGGATGCGCAGGGGCAGACCACCCCCTGTGCTGGCAGCATGCATGGCCTGCTCTCCTATCTTTTTCTTGATCCTGGCTTTGCAGTTGGCCCACCTCTTCTTGACCGCTTCCTGTTAGAGCAGCAGCTGGACGCTGCATTGACTGCATCAAGGACCTCCCTCCATGCAGCTTTACGTTTGACCTCCATGCCGGTGACCTTCCCCTTGGGGAACAGGAGACGATACCTGGAAATGACTGCCTCCACCACGGCATGGTTCTCCTCTTCAGTAAATCTGGGCTGTCTCGCCCTCTCCTCCTCCTCACCCCCAGAAGTTCTATAAGAGCCCTGACTGTGGGTCTCCAGCCCTGCCTGCAATGGCCCTGGCTGTGTGTGGTGTACCACCTGGACTACCCCTTGTCCCACTCTCTCCACTGCCCCTGCGCTAGATTGACTATTCCACTTATCTACCACCCTCTCAGTGACCAATAACTTTATTACATTACATCTAAACCTCTGTCCCTCTCATTTTTGATTATGACCTCTTGTCCTAACATTTCTGCTTCTATGAAATGTACTTCCCTCCTGAATCTCTTCATGTATTTGAATGTTTCTATCATATCCCCTCTCTCTTCTTTCCTCTAAGCAATACATATTTAGGTAATTTAATCTATCCTGTTATAGGCACTAGAAAGAATTCAGATGGGCTACTAAAATGGTGAATGGTATACAGGATAAGAGATACTGATATATTTGAAAAGCATGGTATAGTTACTGTTTTACTCAATATGTACTGCAAGCCCAAGAAAAATGGTACCTCTTTAGTATGAATTGACATACTGTAGGTGGTGCCAGAAGCACAAAACCACATCTACACTAACATTTATTCATATGTATTAACCCTTTGAGTGCCAGAGGGGTACAGAATGCATTGCTTTGCAATGAGTTCTGTACCCCTCTGGCACTCAAAGGGTTAAAAAAGTAATAAACGTTTCTTACGAAAAAAACATATACTCTAGGGCTTTTCCTGTTGATTAAGATAAGGATACTTCCACTGCAGAGAGATGCATATTTCCAGAATTACACATTTTTTTTTTTTTTTTTTTTTTTACATTAGAAGTGCCCTCTAGTGGTCAGATTCCATTTATTTATTCTGTTACATTGTATCTGAGCGGAAAGTTAATGACAAACAGATCTACATAGAATGTGATAGAAACTGCTGGGTGATGTCAGTTAGAACTTGCAGGAAGTAAACGCACAGTAAAGTCACTTCCTGGTTATTTGAGTGCCCTTGTTGTACTCAGAAGGAAAAGCTCCTCTATAACAGATAAGTGTCCAAATAAAAAGCATTAAAAGCATTTTACAGCTCCTTTTAAAGGGAATGTATCACCCCTATACAACTTTGTCTAAATAGTTTTGTTATATAGAAAATATGTTGGAAAGCCATTCGTTTAAAAAACAAAAAAACAAAAAAAACATGCTTGTTTGCCAAAATTCAAAGAATAAATACAGCCCTGCACCCCAGGTTACAGGCAGAAATCCTCCATCATTAGAGGAGGCTGGATAGAGGGAGGGGAGCCGAGGAGGAGTGACAGACTGCAGTACAGAGCTGGTAACCGCAGTCTGTCCAGAAGTACGTGCAGGGCTGTATTTATTCTTTGAATTTTGGCAAAGTGCTTTTTTTTTTTTTTTTTTTTTTTTTTTAAATTCATACACTTTCCCACATATTTGCTATATAACAAAACTGTTTAGACAAAGTTGTATACAGGTGATACATCCCCTTTAAAAAATGCAAGTGATCAGTTTCTGGATCTGTGCTGGTCATATCCCTGAGCTGGTGCTGGGTGGATTAATGCACTGTGCAGCCAGACCTTAACTCCAGCCATTACCATGGTGAATTGCTCCTACACCTCAGCACGTGTGTACACACGTGCACTCTCACACACATGTGTACACACACTCTCACACACACACACACGTGCACTCAATGCACACACACACACACACACACACACACACACACACACACACACACACGCACTCAATGTACACACACGTGCACTCAATGTATATACACACACACACACACACACACACACACACACACACACACACACACACAATTGAGCATCCAGTACTTCATCACTTCTCTCTCATCTTCTCAAAGTGTTGGAGACCGATCCTACGTTCAAGAGATTAAAAGCACCAAGGGTTCTCAGTGCATTGCTCTGCAATGCATTATGTATTCACCTGCCATTTAAAGGGTTAACTCAGTGTGAATTTGGGGAATGTTTGTTTTTCTCCTATGGTTCAGTTGGTTTTCCCCAGAACTGTCTCAGATTGCTATAGCCCTTAAAGTGTTAGGGGTCATATTTAGGAAGATGAGCAAATCTAGAGCAAACCAACTGCATCACTGGGGGCCAAATGAAAATGTCCATTGATTTAAATGGTGTTTTTTAACTACTGAAGTTTGGAATGGTTTCTACCAATTTCTTCACAGAGTGCTGTAGACCGCTAACAGTCAAAGGGTTAAGAATACCATTTAATGTAATAAGAATTTTGTAAATACTATCTAAGCCACATTTCCCAAGTCCCCTAACACAGGAGCTGTGCCCTGTGGTGCAGTTGGTTGCTCCAGAATTGCTCTTCTCTAGCTCTCTGAATACGGTCCTGTGAGCCACCTATTCCTGTAGGTATAGTTCCGCTTTGAACTTTAGCAGTTGTTACTGAGATTTACTGTTTTTCCAATAAAAAACCAGAATGGGACTATAAGTAAAACTATCCCTTTAGGGACCACAGGAGTATTCAACGTGTTGCTGTGTAGAGTGCTCTATAAATGGTTAAATTGTGCTTATTTCTAAAATGAACTTTGCTCATTTAATAGGAGCTTGAAAGCATCAATGAAGATGTGCAAGCAATGAGCAGCTGCTGCCAGGATATGACCAGTCGTCTAAAGGTAGGAAGGACCTTTCTCTCTCTCTCTCTCTCTCTCATAAACTTTTTAATGGCTAGCACCAGAGAAACCAATCTAATTATTCAAAATATAACTAATGCAGAATTTCTTTATATGCAGAATTATCAGAGACCAGCATAGCATTTTATGAGACTGGCAAGTCCATACACCGTTACATGAGACCTGCAGGAGAATACACCATTCATGAGAATAGCAGGACAATACACCATTACATGAGTCTAGCAGGGCAATACACCAGTTCCTAAGACTAGCAGGGCAATACACCATTTCCTGGGATTAGCAGGACAGTAACCATTTCCTGAGACCAGCAGGGCAATGCACCATCTCCTGAGCCTTGCAGAATATTATATAAAACTATCAGGATGTGAGGCAAGCCGAGTTCTATGTGAAGTCAGCTGAGTGTACACATATTGGAGACCATTATAAGACACCACGGGATGATCTCATGAGAAGAGTAGGGCAATACACCATTACACTACACCATTACAGAATGAAGGTACACAAGTACATGCAACCTACAGGGCAAATCACCATAAGACTAGCAGAATATTACTTGAGACCGGCAAGACAAGGCAAGCGTAGTATTGCATGAAGCCAGAGGGATAATGCCATATCGGTATGACATAAGAACTGCAGGGCAACACACCTTTATATGAGACATGCACGGCAAGAGTATCCATTTTGATAGAATCGTAATTATTAATACTTTCCGTTAATTTAGTCCACTCTTTGGTGGAGGCTGATTTATTCTTGCAGCCTCAGAAGGAGGAGGATGGGAGGCAATTTCAAGCCAGTTGAGTAATTAAATATGCAGGCTGTGCAACACAGATCAGAGAACTCTGCTCTGCTGAGGTTAGAGTGCTTAACTTCTAAACTAAAAATCTCTAAAACCATTATACTGGTTGAAAAAGGAAAGCAAAAGCTATAGGCATTTTATAGCATTTTGTGTATAGCAGTGTGCAGTATGCTTATAGCATGCACTTTACTTACAGTATGTGTTTTGCGTATATAGCCTAATGCTTTGTGTATGGCATATAGTGTAATGTGTTTTGCATATTGCATTTTGCGTGTAGCATTTTGCTATTGCGTGCAACTTATTGTGTTTTGCAAGAAGCGTTTTCCATATTGCGAGGAATCTTTTGCTTGTAGTGTTTGCATATAGTATTGTGTGTTCATTGTAGCCCCTGCATCTCCTTGCAGAGATATTGAAGGATTTTCTAGTGGGCTACACCACCTGGCCACTCCTGTCAAAATCATGTCCAGTGGTACAGAGGTGACTTGCATAACTCCTCCTTAATGCTGCACCTGGGTGTGTTTGGCCTCAGACAAACATAAATTAAGTCACATGATGCTTCCTTTATTATTTATATATATATATATATATATATATATATATATATATATATATATATATATATATATTTCTACTAAATAACTACCCACCCACAATTATTAATCTACTTAACTTACCTACCTATATAAATTGCTATTTTTAGTTTGTAAAATGCACTTGTAACACTGTAGCAGATCCTTCTGTCTCTTTCTTCCTCATGCTCTTAGTGAGGAGGAGGGAGACAAAGAAGAGTGACAAAGGCAATGTTAACAAACATTGCCTTAGTCATAGTGTCCCATAACACATACACGGAACTAAACGGGATTGACTGAAACTAGCTGCTTCTGTTCAGGACCAGTTAGCAATAGTCTTCCCCGCTGCGTTCACTGTGTGCCTTTTCCCTATGGTTTAATTGGTTTGATACAGAATTATGGCAGTTTTCTTTTGTTGATGAGGCCCTACACCTTCTCATGATGTCCTAATTTAACCTTTGGTGGAGTGAATTCAATTTGCTCCATAATTGTTGCGCATCAATAATAATCCTGTTGTGAGGCTGTGTTACTGCTAATTATATCTAAAGGCGATGAACAAAAAGTTGGTGTTAGTAAATTATGAAGAAAGTCAGCGGATTATATAAATAGACACTACCGTTCAAAAGTTTGGGGTCACATAGAAATGTCCTTGTTTCTATTATGGGAGCAGCGTGACTGTATGGTACGTAAGAAGTGCCCATGAAGCCAATCCAAATTGCAGGAGGTGCTTCAGGAAGCATGGGGGAAATCTCTTCACATTACCTCAACAAATTGACAACTAGGATGCCAATGGTCTACAAGGCTGTAATTGCCGCAAATGGAGGATTCTTTGACGAAAGCAAAGTTTGAAGGACACAATTGTTATTTAAATTAATTAATTAATAATTAAGTCATTATTTCTAACCTTGTCAACGTCTTGACTGTATTTCGTATACATTTTGCAACTCATTTGATGGAAAACAGGAACATTTCTAAGTGACCCCAAACTTTTGAATGGTAGTGTATATATTATAAAACACAAAAAAAAACAGGTGAATCCAGGACTGTGGGAATTGTCAGTATGTACTACCACTGTTTACTGGACTCAAGTAGACCTTTAGCTAGCCTTATATGGCTCAAAAGTGTTCCCAAGGATCAGTTTGTTAATACTTAGCATTCATTAGTATATTTAAAGGGATAATAATGTCTTAGATATATAAAAAAGTAATATTGTAGAGAATAAAATAAGAAATCCGTCAGTGTCATTCCTATCTCTCAAACCTTTATGGTTTGAGAGATAGACCGTTGTAAAGTTCCTCCCTCCCTGATGTCAGTTGTAAAGCTGATAGAAGGAGATCCGTGTTGGCCGACTCGAGGCTCTTCAGCAGAGGCGAAATAGCATGATTTAAAAAGAACTACTAAATTGGAACAGTCTACAAAGTGTGCTTGCAAATTGCAATATTTTGGCTCTGCTGATGAGTGGCCTGTTGGTCCCCGGACCAGGATCTCCTGCTGTCAGCTTACAGCTGACGTCAGAAGAAGGGGAGGGAGCGGGAACTTTAGAACGCTCTATCTCTCAAACCATAAAGATTTGAGAGATAGGAATGGCATTGATGGATTTCTTATTTTATTCTGTGCAATATTACTTTTCATATATTTAAGACATTTCTATCCCTTTAAAAAAATCCTTGTTAAAGAGTATGGCAAGGGCCCTGTCTGTGACAGTGTTGACATAATATAAATCCATTTAAAACCAGAGAAAACATCAATGTTGCTTGACTCTTCTCTACATATAAGCAATATTTACCATGGGGTAGCTGTAAAAGGTATAATGTGGTAGGGAAGCCTCAGTAGATATGCTAGAACCCTCTCACAGATGGATAATGGGATCCAGTGCACACAGCATATACAGCCGCCGTACACAACCCTTGGCTGTCAGTTTGAACCCAAACAATCTCTGTGCTGACATCTCACAGCTGTGTACAGTTAAGCGGTTGCTTTACTGTTAACTGCAATTGGCCTGATTAGTATTGCCAGACGGCCACTGCACTCTCAGTTTACTGATGCATTCCAGCAGTGCAGTTACGTTAATAATTAATTGTGAATCCCTGCATCGAGTAATGAGCCCTAAAATATTAAATTGATTTCGATGGTTTAGTAACAACAAGCACCTCTGTCATTAGGAGTTAAAGTGAAAGTGATTAGTAATGTTTCACAAAAATAACAGCTCCAATTAATTTTCATAGTATTTGGGCCAAGGAGAGTGTTCTTTCAATACTGTGAGAGTTGTAGTTCGAGTAATTGAATGATAAAGTTTCCCCCTTCCGCCCCTTTTACATAGTGTAAGCCCCCACTCCTCAAATGTGGAATCCAGTCCATAGACCAGACAGCTCACATCAAGGGTCAATATTCTTACTTTGAGAACAATGAAATCCCTGCCCCCCTTGACAGGTTTGTCAGCTTCTTCCCTTATCTTAATTGAAGATTGTCCCTCTCTGCAATCTACCTGGACACACCCTGCTGCTCTGTGCTGAACAGTGTTGTATCTGTAAAAGGGGCAGGAGGGGGATACTTTATCATTCAATTATTTTTGATCTACATCTTTGACAGAATTGAAATAACACTTTCCAAGGCCCAAATTCTATGATGATTAATTAGAGCTGTTTTTAGTATGAAACATTACTACCTCTTTAAGGGAATTACTCTTAGTGTAAGAAGAGAGAAACACCAGTCTGGTAATAAGACACATCAAAAAGTAGTTGTCACGGTTCTCCAGAGATGTTCAGGAGTCAGTATGGTATAGTTAAATGCAATTTATTAAAATATAAGTAAGGTAGTACACAATAGCATAAACAGAATAAGCAGGAACAGGCAGAGGGTCACAGGCCAGCAAGCACTGCTATCAGAAATAGTAAGCTGCCAAGACGGACCACACTGCTGGAGACTAGGTCTCAGCCACTGGTAGTCTCTGCTGGAACCAAGCGCAGGAACGGGAACACAGGATCTGATCTGACAGAGAGAGGAGGCTACCTGACTCATGCCTGCAGTAAGCCTGTAGCAGAGGATACCTGACTCACGCCTGCAGTCAGAATGGAGAAAATGGAAGCTTGACTCACACCTGCAGTCAGTTAATAGCTCGTCTACTAGAGCCCCAGGTCCGCACCAGGTTGAGTGTCTGCTAGATACAGGGGAATAACAAGAGAATTGTCAGACAGAGTCAGGTCATACACAAATCAGGTAGTCAGCCAGAGCCACAGGTCAGCACCAGACTGGATGGTCAGACAAGCCAGGTCATACACAGTGCCCAAGGACACAGAACTGCTTAGTACAACAATGCAAGGGCAACTGAGTCAGGACTCAGACTGCCCTTTAAACCCCTCCTCAGGAAGTAGGTAGGAGGAGCAGGTTCAGAGGAAGGAAGTAGGTAGGAGGAGACTGGAAGCATGGCATAAAACAGAGGCCTGCTACACTCTGAAGCCTCGTGCCTGCAGATGATGCATCTTGCTCTGATGTGTCCAACCGCTGCCATCCTCCTGCGTCATCTGTGCGGCATGAACGGCCGCTGAAACCAAGGTAAGCTGTGACAGATGTATGTAGAGAGATGATAGGTAATATTCCTAGTGCTTGTGGTGTGTTATAATTATCCCTAAAGCAGTGCTAACTGTACATGATACACGCCTTGATAATTTCAAGTAAATATTGTTTGAATACCAGAAATGTGTTCAATGCACTGCTATGTACAATTCTCTGGCTCTCAAAAGGGTTGCAATACATTTACCCTCCCTTTTGTGATGTCTTCCTAAGTCACTTTTTTAGGGCAAAATTCCAGAAATGGCATGTAGTGCTTTTGTTCAACACACAAAAACAACTAAAAACAACTAAACGCATAACACAAACTATAAAGCAATTTTGAGAATTAAGTGGTGCTCGTGGAGATTACGTTTAGTAGGTTCCATTGTGTTAGGATCTTGGCAGCTGTTTAGTGTCTGTGCAATTTGTAGTAATGTGCAAGTCAAGAAGAAATATTTGGTTGTTCTTGTGCTGTGTCAGAAATATTTCTCCCTGCTTATTAATCAATATGCAAGCACTGCAACTTTAGTGAGCTAACATTTTGCATAGTGTTATTTATTAAAGCATCTTTTAGGGCATTGCAAATTAAAGCTAGGAAAGCCTTAAACAACTGAAATGGGAACATAAGGTAGCTGCCTGCGGCTTTTTATTTTGGCAAGTTGTTAAAGTCCTCTTAATTTCACAGGCAATTACTCCATAATTCTGTGGAATCTCATTTAGTATTGTGTTCTCTCTGGCCTTATTACTTAGACATGCTTGCTTAGCTATGCTAAAGTAGGCTTTATTAACCGCTAAAGAAAAGGCAGCCTTTGCTTTAACATTTTGCATTTTAGAGCAATGAGCAACACATTGCTTTGCACACCTTCTGGCATTGAAACTGTTAAAACACTTTATAACATGGCAATTTATTTTCTAGAAATGTATTGCATCAGAAAATGAATGTAGAACACAAAGTAAACGTGAAAATTGTTATTTTGTATTGGAATGATTTTAGCTACAGTGACAGTCAGCCTCCATTTTGGGTGAGCTGTTCAAAAAGTCACAACAGAAATGATCAGAATTACACAATAGTCCATCGATTCTCAGACCTAGTACTGACTTTTTTTTTTTTTTTTTTTTTTTTTTCCAGTTCTAATTAATCTTCATAGTATTTGGGCCATGGAGGTACTTATTTCAATACTGTAAGAGTTGAACAAAAGTTGAATGATAAAGTATCCCCCCACCCCTTTTACCTAGTGTAAGCCACCTCCCCTCAGATGTGAAAAATCTTCTTACTGTGAGCATAAGGAAAACCCTGTCCCCCCCACCCCTTGACAGGTTTTTCCTCGTGCTCTCTGCGATCCATCCGTACAGTCTTGATGCTCTGAGGTGAACAGTGTTGCATCAGTAAAAGGGGCAGGAGGGGGTAATTTATGTTTCAATGACTCTTGTACTACAGCTCTGACAGTATTGAAATAACATTTTCCATGGCCCAACTACTGTGAAGATTAATTGGAGCTGCTTTTATTATGAAACATTACTATCCCTTTAATCTACCTTCACATTGTAAGGTATTTCCCCCCAAAATTGTCTTCTATATGTATGTATATCTTTATTTATATGGCACCACACAGTGTACGCAGCTCCTTACAATAGACGTATGTTACAATAAATAAGAGGGGATAAAAGTGCCACATTCTTAGAAACAATAGGAGAGATGTACCTGTCCCAAGGCACTTACAGTCTAAATGGGTAAAAGGAGACAGACAACAGAGTAAAAGGGTGTCAAGTGCTGTGATTACAAGTGCTTGGCCGAAGGTAGTGCATGGTCCTAGTGCTCCAGAAGATTTCAGGGTAGGGACTTAAAGACAGAGGGGGATTTTTCAAGACTTACGGAGAGGGGTATGGAGTTCCATAGGTATGGAGCAGAAAGGGAGAAAGGTTTGAGACAAGAGAGGGCAGAGGGTGTGGATGGTGCAACAAGAAGTGCTTTGTGTGCTGAGCGAAGGAGGCGACCAGGAGCATAAGAAGAGATGAGGGAAGAGATGTAAGGAGGGGTAGCAGTGTGGAGAGCAGTAAAGGTAAGAAGAAGGACTTTATAATTGATGTGTTGCTGAATAGGGAGCCATCACAGATGTCTAAGAATTATGTGAGCATGGTCAGTTTTTTGGGGAGAGTGTGGTGCTTCGTGCAGCCGAGTTTAAAACAGATTGCAAAGATGAAAGATGAGTAGCGGGGAGGCCAGTTAATATGATATTGCAATAGTCTAAGCGGGACAGAATGAGGGCATGTATAAGAATTTTAGTAGTTTGTTGGGAGAGGAACAGGTGGATTTTAGCAATGTTGCAGAGAAAGAAGTGAGATGATCTAGCCACAGAGTTAATGTGAGGGGTGAAGGAAAGAGAAGAATCAAATGTGGCCCCAAGGCAGCGTGCTGAGCTGACCGGATCAGTGTCAACTCCATCAACTGTAATGGTGAAGCTAGGTGTTGGGCAAGGTATTTGAGGGAAAATGAGCAGTTCAGTTTTGGACATGTTAATCTTCAGCTGACGGTGTGCCATCCAGGAGGAAATGGCCAAGAGGCAGTCTGAAATTTGAAGCTGAATTTGAGGTGAAAGATCAGGAGTGGAGATGTAAATTTGGGTATTACCAGCATATAGATGGTACTTGAAGCCAAATGAATTAATAAGTTCACCCAATGAAAGGTTGTACAGTGAGAAAAGCAGCGGACCCAGAACGGAGCCTTAAGGCACCCCCACAGACAGAGGGACTGTGGAGAAGGTGTTATTGCCGGAGGACGCAAAAAATGAATGTTGTGAGAGATAGGAGGAGAGCCATGAAACAGCTTGAGTTCGGAAACCAAGATTGTGGAGAATTTGAGCAAGAAGAGAATGGATAACCATGTCAAAGGCACAGGATAAGTTGAATAGTATAAGTATAGAAAACTGTCCTTTGACTTTTGCAGTCTGGAGATCATTAGCCACTCTGCAAAGAGCTGTCTCAGTTGAGTGACTGCATCGGAAACCAGACTGCAAAGGGTCCAAAAGATTGTTAGAGTTGAGGAATTTGATTATTTGGGAGAAGACAATGCATTCTAAGAGTTTTGAGGTAGAAGGGAGACAGGTCGATAGTTAGAGAGACAGGAGGGGTTGAGGTTAGTCTTCTTGAGTAGGGGTTTGATTTGTGCCTGTTTTAATGAAGAAGGAAAGGTGCCTGTGGAGTGAGAGGTGTTGAAAATGTGTGTTAATATAGGTGTAAGGACTGGTGCAAGTGGTTTGAGTAAGTGGGAGGCCAAAGGGTCCAAGGAGCAGGTAGTGAGGTGGGTGAATAGGAGGAGCTGAGAAACTTCTTCCTCTGATATAGGAGTAAACTATCGAAGTATGATGAGGAGGGTTTGGGGAGAGGAGAGTTCGGAGGCAGATGGAATAGTAGGAATCTGTTTTTGAAAAGATTCCACCTTGTACTTGAAGTGCTCTGCAAAATTTTGAGGTGAATGTATGGGGTGAGAGGAAGCTGTGGCAGGATAGAGCAAGGAGTCAAAAACTGCAAAAGAGACGGGGGGTTAGATTTGTTGTTGTGGATTAGTATGGTGTAGTATTCCTCTTTATCTTTTGATAAAGCAGAATGTAGGCAGGACAGCATACATTTAAAGTGGATGTGAGAGTGATTTCCTCCAAAGGTGTTCAGCAGAGCGAGTGCAAGAACGTAGGAAGTGGGTGTGGGAGTTGAGCCGTTGGGAGGTGGATTTGGTTGTGGATTGGCTTGACGACTCTGTTGTAGTTTCAGTGGGACAAAGGAATCAATAGCAGAGGATAGGGTTGAGTTGTAGGAGTTAACAAGAACGTCTGTGTCAGAGATGGCTAAGATAGAGGAAAGATTGGAGTTAAGTGAGCGGGTATCCCTTATAAATCTGTTGGGGGGAAGGATGGGGGGAGGGGCAGAGTGTTTGAGAGAGAAAGATAAAAGATGGTGGTCTGATAGAGGGAATGGGGAAACTTTAACACTTTTTTTTTTTTTTTTTTTTTTTTTTAAATCTTTTTAATGTCATTGTTCTTCCCTACAAAATAAAAATGTTCTAAACTTGGAGAAGACAAATTAAAGTACTATTAGTTGATAGAAGTAAAAGGCAGTAGTATGGTGTGGCAGGCACACTTTGTAGACTGTTCTCATGAAGATTATCTTCGTATTCCATGTTATTTCGGCTCTGAAGATGAGCCATCCGGTCCCGGAACCAGAATCTAAGTTTGTCAGCAGGATTGCTGACACGGGTAAAAGGGGCAGGATAGGGGAACTTTAGAACAGTATTACACGCAAACTATCCAAGTTATGGAAAGAATACTAAGCTCATATGCTTTACTTAAAGGAGCAGTAAACATTTTTTATGAAAATACATATTTTACAGAGTATTTTCTGCTGAGTAAAACAAGGTCACTCCCATCGCTGTCAGATGTTTTATTCAAAAATTATAGCAGTTTAAATAATCAGGAAGTGAATTTACTGTGTTTACTTCCTGATAGTTTTAACTGACAGGAAGTGACAGGCAGTTTCTATCACATTCTATGGAGAACTGAATGTCTCTGACTTTTCTGACTTTCCTCTCCATTAGAATCTAACAGGAAATCTAATTAGAATTTGACCACTAGAGGGCACTGCTAATGTAAAAAAACATGGGTTTAAACTGTAATAACTCTGGAAATATAAATCTATCGGCAGTGGGAGTACCCTTATTTTACTCAATAGGAAAATCCCTACAATATATATTTTTTCATTAAAAAAAGTTTACTGCTCCTTTAAGAAGAACTATATCAATGCTTGTTAAAGTAAAGTAATACTATCCCTTTAAATGATCACTCCACATAGAATGATTATTCAATCTATTTATAGTTACATTCACCCTCTACCACATTACCCTTATTTATTAATATAACCTACTCTTTTCTGTCCTCTTTCTGATTTGTTGAGGATTACTCAGTAGAACACCATACTGATTTGTGATTGTAGCCCTCTTATACGTTTGTTGTGAGGAAATATAATTTTAACTTGTTTGTTTTAGCATGTAATTAATAAGGGCTAATTTTTAGATACTTTCACCAACATAATTACAGCTCAAAATATAGAGATACTTTTTATGCATCTAGTGCCCCACAAATATATAATTTTGAATAAGGGGAGATAGTGGTCCTGATATGTAGCAGATCCGTTTGGGAGAAAAATGTCCGCAGTGAGCAATTAGTTACTGATGGAGTGGCAGGTGGAAAGGTGATGTAGAAAGGGAACAAGTGAGCAGAGGCTTAAGGACTGTTGCTCTAGTCTTTCTTGAAACAGTAAATTGGCTTCCCTCGAGTGGTGAGTTTTCAGGGAGTGTCTGAAGATTTGAAAAGCTGGGGTTGAGTCTGTTTGGAAGAGGGCAGGACTCTGATACAGCATGGGAGAGATCATGCAAGTGGGAATGGGAGGATGCAATGAGAGACACAGAGAGAAGAAGATCCTTTGAATAGCGAACATGACAATTGAAATGTAGGAAGGTGCAGTGTTAGTAAGTGCTTGTAAGTTGGTACCAGTATTTGTAATATAATCTTAAAGCATAACGAGAGTCAGTTTAAGGATTGGTATAGAGAAACAATAGTTAAAGGGCGGTGTTAGATTTGTCAAAAAGGGGGTAGTTTTACTTTAAAGGTGTCTTTAAAGGGATATTAAAGTATTCATATGGGTGCTACTAAGGATACCACAAACAATAAATGCAGCCTAGAGACTATCCATTTGTTGGATTTTATATATTGGATCTGGTTATATTTTGAACAATGTTTTATTATTGCTTTCACCGTTTTTTCTACAGTTTTGGAGCGCTATATGTGTATATTTTCTTTTCTACTTTAAAGGGATAATAATTTTCATAATAAAAGCAGCTCTAATTAATCATCATCGTATTTGGGCCTTGGAGAGTGTTATTTCACTACTGTCAGAGTTGTAGTTCAAGAGCAATTGAATGATAAAACATCCCCCCCCCTTTTACTGATGTAACACTGTTCAGATCAGAAGGGAGGTGCCCAGGTAGACTGCAGAGAGGGACAATCTTCAAGTAACATAAGAGAAAAAGCTGAAAAACCTGTCAAGGGGGGCAGGGCTTTCATTGTTCCCTTGCTGTTATCTGTCTGGTCAAGCAACCAGATTCCACATCTGAGGTGAGTAGTGTTACACTAGGTAAAAGGGGCAGGAGAGTATCATTCAATTACTCTTGAACCACAACTCTGACAGTATTGAAATAACACTCTCTATGGCTCAAATACTATGAAGACTAAATGGAGCTGCTGTTTTTGTCAAACATTACTATCCCTTTAAGGATCAGAGAAAAGAGCAATACACTGGAAAGGAATGCTATGCATATAAGTGGTTATTAAAAAAATAAATAAATAAATATAAAATCCGTACCATCATTACCCTCTTACTTCTCCCACTCTAAGGGAACCTAGGACAACATGCATAAAATGTGTGCAATTACTAAATCAGTTTTGGAAAGATGAGCAATTGTGCAACAAACAAACTGCTTCTTGGTGGTGGGTAATATAAAAATTAATTTCAATGGGATTTTAATCCCTTGAATGCCAAGTACATCTCAACTCTGTGGGGATTTAGGAGACGTTTATTTCTCTCTCTCCTATGGTGCAGTTGATGTGATCCAGAATTTCTCATCTTCTGCTAATTGTCACCAGAGTTCAATAAGAACGGCAAGGTCACATGATGTCTCTTAATTTTGGACACTGACAAGAGGATTAATGGAAGTGATGATTCTGAGAGGGAATTTTTCTAACCCTTTGAGCGCCAGATGGGTACACAGTGCATTGCGTTGCAGTGTTTTGCTTACCCATCTCACACTCAAAGGGTTATAATATAGAGGGTAAGTAATTACTTATTATGAAAAACAATACATATTTTGCAGGATTTTTTTTTTTAATTAGATTCCGAATCCATTATAGCCAACGGTGTAGTCAGGACTGATTTTGTTTTTATTGGAACGGCCTGATGTTCACATTGATGGAACCAAGGCAAAACCAGCTTCTAATCTTTTAATAAAATGTTATAGACAACAATAGGGGTGGATCTGTATTCAAACTGGATGGGCAGTGACAACCCAGTCTCACTTTTAGATATTCCACTGACTACAGGGCAAATTTTGATTTTTTTTTTTGGGAACTCACAGAATTTGACATGCAGACTAACTTCGTATCACTAGAAAGAGCATATACTTCTGATAATTTTCTTTGCAGCTTAAAATATAAACATTTTGTTAACAATTTACACTCTTTCTGGTGACAACAGCCCTTGATATGCCTAAGACATATCATTAGGAAAAGCAAATATAATATTTATATGCTCTGATTTTATTTATAACAAGCTCATTTTCACTAAGATTCACATACCATTCACTGTAAATTTAGCACATTGTATTAGGCATGATAGGTTCATACAGAACATATTTAATGCATTTGTAGCATATCCCATACATAAATAAGTTGGTTGATTTTGTGTGTGCTGTTTGTAATGAGACATGTGCTAACTTATTGAGATTAGTACCCACAACTCTATTCAAAAGGACTACAGCCTTACCTCAACTCCTTTACAGACAATGTAACACTATCTCTTCTGAAAAGACGTATCAAGATTGCTCTGGTAATCGGAATAAAGTAGCCCTGGGAATCCTCATGGAGCCTTTGTAAGACTAGATTTTAGTTCATATAAATCAAGTAGAGAATCTTTTCAATATGCTATCATGGACATCTCAAAGATGCTGGGTATCTTTCCTGACAATGATCTGCCTGGCCTGTACTGCAACAGTCTTCATTTCATATTAGTTTTTGTGTTTTTTTCTCTTCTGTCTTGTCTTTATTAAGTGAAACACATGCTCAGATTCAGGTCAGATGATTGACTTGGCCAGTCAAGAACATTCCACTTTTAGGCCCTGAAAAAATCATCAGTTGCTTTAGAAGTATGTTTGAAGTCATTGTTTTGCTTCATTGTGAAATGTGTTCCAGCATTTGGTAGATAAGATGTTTTATGTACACTTCAGAATTCATCCTGCTGCTGCTACTGTTGCTGTCAGCAGTTGCATCATCATACATGCCTAAACCACAATACTACCTCCATCATGTGTCACAGATTAGGTGGTATGCTTTGGATCATGTGCAGGTCCTTGGTACAGGTTAATCTTCATCTATCTCATCTGTCCAGAAGACAACTCTACAGGTTCGTTTAGTAAACTGGTCTTTCTGTTCTTTAGGCTTACCGGTGGTTTGCATTTTGTGGTAAACCCGCTTTGATTATTCTGTTGTAGTCGTCCATTTATTATACTTTTTGATGCATTTTTGACTATATCCTGAGTTTTCTTAAGCTGTTCAACAGCTGATAAGGGGTTTTCTTCACAATTGTAAGCATTCTCTGGTCATCCACTACAGTGGTCTTCCATGGGCTACCAGGTTGTGTGCTGTTGCTGAGCTCCCCTGTTTTGTTCTTAACAATGTCCCTCACAAGTGATTTGATACATTTAGGCACGGCGTTCAAAACATTATCCTAATAAAATGATTGTCAGATTGTGACTTGGTGGAGAAAGAGGGATAATATGACGTGTCATAAAGAATTAAAATGTTGATAAACAGATCTTGATAAGTATTGCCCTTAAAGAGATAGTAATACTTCGTTTTAACTTTATTTTATTTTGTAGACATTAAAAAACATGAAGAATGATATAAGTCTTATCTCTCAAACCTTTATGGTTTATGAGATATTCACAAGCAAAGTTTACCCCTCCCGCCCCTTTTACCTAGTGTAAGCCATCTCTTCTCAGATGTGGAATGCAGTCCATAGACTGGACAGATAACAGAAGAGGACACTCTTATTCCTATGAAAACAATGAAAGCCCTGCCCCCCTTGACAAGCTTTTCAGGTTTTTCCCTTATCTTAATTGAAGATTGTCCCTCTCTGCAGTCGGCCTGGGCACCTCCCTTCTGCTCAGGCTGAACAGTGTGACATCAGTAAAAGGGGCGGGAGGGGGACACTTTGTCATTGAATTACTCTGGAACTACAACTCTGACAGAATTGAAATAACACTCTCCAAAGTCCAAATACTATGATGATTAATTAGAGCTGTTTTTATTATGAAACATTACTATCCCTTTAAAATGTCTTTAATTTTGTATTTGAAATGAAAATTTTCAATGAAGCAGACATTTTTTTTTTGTCTTTTAAAATAACACATTTTCAAACACAGACTTTTTAAACCAGTTAACTCCATGTTACTGCTTCTCCCTCCTGCAAATAGGTTTTTAATTTGTCATCTCCAAGTTTATTTTGTTGGAAAAAAATGACCTTGCAGTATGATTGTAGATTAAACCACGCCAACTTTTAAGCCTGTTTTTATTCTTTGATGGAGATGGCAGAATTGGATGCAAAAAATGACAGTAATATGCCTGGGAATTGATGGACCGTGATGTAAGAACTTTTTTTTTACATACAATTACAGTTTCCACAAATTTTTTAACATATCTAGCTAGTGGTGTAGTGAACAGGGTTCAGTTGTGCAAAATTTCTTGGCGTGGCACGGGAAGAACTCCAAATGAGCAGAGGTCTCGTCCAATTCAGATGATGAGATCAGCAGAGTTCTCACATTGTATAATAAGAGGCAGCAGACTCTCAACAATGATAAAAACAGGACCTGTTTGGTTTTCCATATGTAACTAGAAAGTTACCTACAGTAATCATCCCTGAACAGATGGAGAGGAAAAACTGTGAAAATGTTACTGGTCCTCAGGGTACAGAGAATTTCTCAAGCCTCTGGCACTCAAAGGTTTAATGCACTGCAAAACAAAAAACGTACACTAGTGCTCAAGGTGTAAAAATGATGCAGTAAACTTCTTGTTATAAAAAAAATATATATTGTAGGACTTTTCCTGTTGAGTAAAACATGGATATTCCCACAGCTGAGATATTTTATTATAGTTTAAATTCTTGTTTTATTACGCTAACAGTGCCCTCTAGTGGTCAGATTCCAATTGGTTATTCTGCTGTGTTTTCTGGGAGGGGCGATAAATGTGTTGAGTCATGCTGTCAGAATGTTCAGGAAGTAAACACACTGTAATGCACTTCCTGATGATATGAACCGATATTACATTTGAATAAAAGAATTCACAGTGGTGGGAGCACCATTGTCTTTACTCAGCAGGAAAAGCAGTAGCATATAGGTTTTTGTAAAAAACGCGTTCTGTACCCCTCTGGCACACAAATGGTTAACGTTAGTTCTCTGGACCCATCAACAGTGCAGCTTTTCCAGTTATATCTGCTTCATTACAGATAAGTAATCAGTGGCTCAGTCACACAAATGAGCAAGAAGTGACATTAAAACCTTAATGCCCAATGGCATGCCAGAACGTGATGACTGTCTGGGGGTTAAGGGATGGTGATGGTCCTGGCACGTCACAGACGTTTGTAATCTCAGCGTGGCTACACTCTGCTTTGTGATCGTAGAAGACAGACATGAAAGAAAAAAAAAGTGCTGTGGTCCTCTCAAGTGCCCCGCCCCTTGACTGCGTGGTCCTTAAGGGGTTAAAACATGTCAGATTTATAAAATCAAAAAGAAAAGGGGAAATCACGTATGTGAAGCATTTTTCAATAATACAATCATTGTAGTTTAAATTTGCAGGTGGAAAATGCATTTCAGGATTAAAGGGAGTGGTTCTAAATTAAATGGGCCTTAATCATCAAGTGGTGTAATTCTGGAGCATCCAACTACCAAACAAGGTTGAAATGAACTCAGTAAATTCCTATTGATTTAAAGGGATAGTAATACTCGAAACAAAATGCAGTTCCGATTCGTCTTTATACCATTTGTCCCACGTAGTGCTGTATTTCAATACTATCAGTCTTGTAGTTCAGCTGCAACTAAATGAGAAAGGATCCCCCTCCTGCCACTTTCCCCTGTATCACTCTGCCTCTCCAAGGTGGTCTGGATGGAGCGCGGTGAGGGACATAAGGAAAATCCTGTCCTCCTTCCTCAAGACTTACTGACAGAAGATCGTCCTCACTGTGATCTGTCTGGTCCCAGGACCTGATTCCACAACTGATGGGAGGCACTAGAAGGAGCGGGATTCTTTATTACTCTATTGCTGATGAACTACAGAACTGATATTACTGAAATACAGAGCTGCGTGGGACAACTAGTTATGAAGAAGAATCGGAGCTGCATTTTGTTTCAGGTATTAATATCCCTTTAAATGGACCTCTTAACCCCTGGTGTGCTAGAAAGGTCTCAAATGTGAAGCAATTCATTGGAGACCTTTCTAACATTAAGTTGTGAAAATCCCTAATTAAATCGGTGACATGTTAACACCCCTCCCCATGCTGCAGTTGGTTTGCTCCAGAATTATGCCACTTTTACTTGATTAATAAGGGCCAAGGTCCTGACTGTTCTAAAGAAAAGTAGAGGGATTCTGGGGCAAACCAACTGTGCTCTAGGGGAGAACTAAACCTTCCCATTGATTCAAATGTTGATTTTAACCCCTTGAAAGCTTGAGAGGATGCACTGGAGTCCTCTCTAACATTTATTGGGCTTATATCGCCATTTAATTCAATGGGAATTTTTTTTTTCCCATGAGGCAATTGGTTTGCCCCAGAATTTTTTGTTTGCACATTCTCCCTATAACTTTTCCTCATTTAACCCTTTGAGCACCAGAGGGGTAGCCAACGCATTGCAAAGCAATGCGTTGGCTACCCCTCTGGTGCTCAAAGGGTTAAGGAAACGGGCAGGTATGTAGATTATAATCCTAATGGTAAAGTTGAAATTAAAAGTGAAAACAACATTATAATTAGCCTTTAGTTATATTGTGTCAGCATATCCTGCAGAATTGTAGTATCATCCCCCCTGTGTGATAGGAATTGTCTCCAGTGGGTTACGGTCAAGCAGTTACCACTGAGCCCTAACAAAAGAGAACAGCATTTCTTTAGATTTCTCATTTATATGCGCTAGTTCCTTACTTTGATTTACTGGTTATCTACTTGAATTAGTATTTTTAATGAATAATTCATTGCAGAGTCATTAGAAGGAAGTAAATAACGTAGTCCCTTGTTAGTGTGGCAGGTGGCTCTAATATGTTTCTGCTCATCATAAATACATCAGTAATTATGTAATGTTTTATATTCCTCACAAAGTGTTGTTCATCTTATCAAAGTCCAGTCCCCATATGTTCAAATTTTAAATTGGTTAGACTTACGGGAGTTACTGTACTCTGCTGTATATACTCAACATGTTTTTTTCTGCTTACCGTTCTGATAATTTGTAAAGTCACAGTAATTTATTTTTATTTTTTTATTATTTATTTAATTTTAAAAAACATATATTGTTGGGTATTTCCTGCTGATTAAATCCATTACCGCTAGTGCTGAGAGTCATCTTTCCCGATTAATTACAGTTTAGCCCTTTGAGTTCCAGAGGGGTATGCAATGCATTGTGTACCCCTCTGGCACTCAAAGGATTAAACCCTTTTATTAAAAAAAAAAAAAAAAAAAAAAAAAAAAAATTAACAGTGCCCTCTAGCGGTCAGCTTTCGGTTAAGTATTCAGTTGCATTCCATGTGAGAGTGAAGATGCCAACAAACAGCATTCCATAAAATGCGCAAGGAACATGCCGTCAGTTTGCACCTTCAGGAAGTAATCACACTGTCACTTCCTGATTATTTGAACTGTTAGAGCATTTGAATAAAACAACTGGCAGAAGTGGGAATATCCTTATTTTACTCAGCAGGAAAAGCTCTATAACATTTTTCATTTCATGAAAAGATGTGTAACATAGTAAAATAGTAAATTATATTGAAAAAAGACACAAGTCCGTCATGTTCAATCTTTGCCTCATAACCCAGAGAATGTACTGCTCTTTGAAAAGTTCAAACTTTTCTCTTAATAAAGATACCCTAACCATATAATGTCATGTTTTATTTTAGGCAACAAAAGAACAAACTCAAGATTTGATTGTAAAAACCACAAAGCTTCAAGCAGAAAAGTAGGTAGAATGACAGACCCAAAATGTGTATTGACTGTGTCTCATGGCTGTTATAGGAGTAATGTTAAAGTAGAATGTTTTACTAATTTGACAATGCAAATGTTAAAGGAAATGTAATCTCTAAAATTGTGATCTAACTCAGGGCTGTACAGGTTCAGTCTTCATGGGCCACCAACAGGGATATAAGGATTTCCCTGATTAAGCACAGGTGAGTTAATCAGTGGATCATTCATTGTGACAGACTCACCTGTGCTTAATCAGGCAAATCCATACATCCTGGTCTGTTGGTGGCCCCTGTGGACTGAACTTGGACAGCCCTGGTCTAACTAAAAGACTGTCCATTTACCCCTGACTACCTGTACATTGCCCTGGTAGCTCAGAGGTTAATTCTTACCCTTTCTCATAGCCAATCCTGCACTGTTAACCCTTTTGGTGCCAGAGGGGTACGCAATGCATTGCTTGGCAATGCGTTGCGTAGCCCTCTGGTACTGAAAGGGTTAAATGAAGCATTCTCCAACTTCTGCTTCTAATTGTCATCTGGTGCTATGAGAGATGTCACCCACTTCTCAAGACCCCATGGAACCTGTGTGCCCTCTTTGAGCCAAAATCCTGCAGCGTTCATCTCAGCTGCCATAGAGCCAAACAGAGGTGGAAGTTGGAAGTATTGATCCTTGAATCGCTGGGAAAACTTAGCGGTAGTCAGGGGCACATGGTAAACCTTTTATTAGATTAAGATTTTAGAGTTTACAAAATCAGTAATACCATAATTTATTGTATTAACCTTTTAAAGCGGAACTACCACCTCTTAAACACTTGCAGTGCAGTGTGTTGGATACCGCTCTGCCACTTTAAAAGGTTTAAAACAAAAGTACATGTAAAATTGGGGTAAAAGGAGTATTTTTGTCAAAGTGCTGGAAAAAGGTTTTTTAAATTGTATTTCTGTTAATCCCCTTGAATGCTAGATAGGTCTCCAATGCATTGAGAAGCAGTGCCTTGGTGATCCCTCTAGCATTCACTGTTTAAAGCATGAGTATTGTTTTACTGTGGTAAATATTTTAGAGGGTTTTTCCTGTGAAGTAAAACAAGGACACTTTCACTACAGTAAGATGTTTCATTCATTCACAATAGGCAACTGCCTAGATCTCCATATTTTGAGGGGAACTTTAGTTTTGCTGGCCCTACTCATGTTCTGAGTTGTGGATGTGACCACAGTGATCTCAAAGTCCCTGCCCTCATTTTTACATGCTATGAAACCATCTGCATCTTCCTAACAAGGCCCAACAAGGCCAAAACCTACATCTGAGGTTAACTAGTGTTCCAGTTTAGAGGGGACTTGCTTGTCATTTTGGAACTGGACTGCCCTTTTGGGTGCAATTAGTCTAATATGTATGTGGACATTTCCTCTCTGTAAGGGCACTAAAGAGTTAAAACATGATGCTTCTGAGGAGTAACTAGCCGTAAAACAAGCCATTGTGATTTTGTACATTCTCATAGCCTCTCAAGTTTTGATATGTATTACTTAGCCCCTTAATGCTAGAAAGATCTCCAGTGCATTGTGGAGCAATGGGTTGGTGGTCTCTCTGGCAACTAAGGGCTTAAAGCTTTTTTTTTTTTTTTTCACTTGTTGTAGGCCAAGAGTATATTGTGCCTGGAAAGAGTGAATGGGACAGAGGGCGGGATCATGTGAAGATAGGGTGTGTGGCCATGGGTGGAGCTAAGGGCGCCTAAAGTGCTTTTACTAGGAGCACCTGGGATGTAAAATTGGACCTCGCTTTATTTATACGTTATTACTACTTATGTTTGTTTTTTATTTTTTATTATAACTGAAATTTCGTAATGTGATCATCAGACGGAACTGTTTTTGCGGTCGTCTTCTTTGTAGATAGCAGCATAAAAGTGCCGTTTTGTCCCTGCTCACTACGTGTGCAATTAACAATAGTTTGACAAAATAAGTTATAGTTTTTCCATAGTAAAACATTAATATTGCTCCTTTAGAGGGGTAAGAAAGAGTGAATTCACGTTAAAGGACTGGTAAAGAAAATAAGTACTGTGCTCACTAATATAAAAAATCTAAATATATTTGAGACTTGGTCTCAGACTTGGCTGGTAGATTGTGCTTACTTGGTAGAGGGAGGGAGAGATAGAGAGGAGAGAGTGAATGAATCACGGGCAACAAAAAAAAGAAAATAAAGTTAACGTGTGGTCAATAGACAGGGAAAACAAAGGTGTGTATTCTAATAGGCACTCTTGTTTTCCCCTAAAATCTTGGGTATAATTTGTCCTGCGTATTATACACAGGTGGGTATCATACCTGAGATTTTAAACTCATGACAGCCTCCACACATTCGGCCCCACAGCTCCACTGGCCAAAATGTTATCCTTGAGAACCTCTCATTTCTCCAGTACTTGTTACAAATCCTTATTGCCCCAGAGATAACTTGCCATTGATATTCTGAACTACCTAAATTATGCCAGTTACAGATACACTGGCATTGATATGGTAAAGACTGAATTTCCCTTTAGGTGTGAAAATGTCACAGAGCAGACACACCTTGTCTTACTTTCAGTACTGTTATTTACTAAGGGGATTACAGGTCTAGTGAGAAGACATTTGGTTATATTCAGGAAGGCGTGTAATCTCATTATCTTCAGTAGGAACATTCTTTGCAGTGAGCCTGGCACAAATTGAGGCATTATGTGTGAAAGTAGTTTTCAGCGAATGCCAGGTCTCACACTGTTTGTTCTGTGTGCCGGTACACGTTTATCATTTAATATTCACATCTTAACCCTTTGAGTGCCAGAGGCAAGCAATGCGTTGCATACCCCCTCTGGCATTCAAAGGGTTAATAAGGGGATTCAGTGGGCTTTGTGTGAAGTGGAGCAGTCCCGGAGCAAACCAATAGCACCCATGGGGACAGTTACAAATACCCAGAGTTCATATTTATTTAAATTGGGATTTTAAAGGGTTATTAATAGCTTAAAATAATAACAAGTAGTATTGTAGATAAGGAGAATAGAAATTCATTGGTGCAAGTCCTATCTCTCAATACCTTTATGGTTTGAGAGATATTTGCAGCTAAAGTTCCCATCTCCCTGCTGTCAGCTGTAAAGCTGACCGCAGGAGAATCGAGTCGGCTGACTCAAATCGGCTCTTCAGCAGAACTGAGATACCAAAATCTAAAATGAACTACTTCATTGGAACAGTCTACAAAGTGTGCCTGGTTAGCAAGCACACTTTGTAGACCGTTCCATTGATGTAGTTCTTTTTAGATTTTGGTATCTCGGCTCTGCTGAAGAGCTGTCTGACGGTCCCGGGACCAGGATCTCTTGATGTCCGCTAGATGTTGACGTCAGGGAAAGGGGAGGGAGAGGAGAACTTTAAAACATTTGCGAGATAGGACTTGCACCAATGGATTTCTGTTTTCCTTATCTACAATACTACTTGTTATTATTTTAAGCTATTACTAACCCTTTAAGCCTCATAAATGCTAGAGAGTTCTTCAACATATTGCTTCACAATGCATTAGGGACTTCTCTAACAAATAAAAAGCCCATTTTAAACCCTTGAACACCCCTCTGGTTCTTAACACATTGCTTAGCAATATGTTGTGCACCCCTCTGATCCTTAAGGGGTTAAGTCAATGGACATTTTGCATGTCCCTTATGAGCAGATAGTTTACCCCTGCACTCCTGCTGCTATTACACATACGGCCCAATGTGACTGTTCTGGTGGAGAAACCTATGAAATGAGCAGAGATAAGTACCACAAAAGAAAGGGGGTGCTCTTCAGGTGTGTGTGTGTGTGTGTGTGTGTGTGTGTGTGTGTGTGTGTGTATGTGTATATATGTATAAATATGTACAGTGCCTTGCAAAAGTATTCACCCCCTTGGCATTTTTCCTATTTTGTTGCATTACAACCTGGAATCAAAACAGATTTTAATTTGGATTTCTTGTAATGGACATACACAAAATAGGCCAAATTGGTGAAGCGAAATGAAGAAAATAACTTGTTTTAAAACATTCTAAAAAATAAAAAATGGAAAAGTGGTGCTTGCATATGTATTCACCCCCTTTGCTATGAAACCCCCTAAATAAGATCTGGTGCAACATTTACCTTCAGAAGTCACAGAATTACTGTAGTTAAAGGGATAGTAATACTTCGTTTTAACTTTATTTTATTTTGTAGGCATTAAAAAAACATGAAGAATGATGTAAGTCTTATCTCTCAAACCTTTATGGTTTAAGAGATATTCACAAGAAAAGTTTCCCCTCCCTCCCCTTTTACCTAGTGTAAGCAATCTCTTCTCAGATGTGAATCTGGTTGTAAGACCAGACAGATAACAGAAGGGGACAATCTTCTTCATATGAAAACAATGAAAAACCTGCCCCCCTTGACAAGCTTTTCGGGTTTTTCCCTTATCTTAATTGAAGATTATCCCTCTCTGCAGTCTACCTGGGCACCTCCCTTCTGCTCTGAGGTGAGCAGTGTTACATCAGTAAAAGGGACGGGAGGGGGAGACTTTGTCATTGAATAACTCCTAAACTACAACTCTGACAGAACTGAAATAACACTCTCCAAAGTCCAAATACTATGATGATTAATTAGAGCTGCTTTTATTATGAAACATTACTATCCCTTTAAATAAAGTCCACCTGTGTGCAATCTAAGTGTTACATGATTTGTCACATTCTCTCAGTGTATATATATGCCTGTTCTGAAAGGCCTCAGAGTCTGCAACACCACCAAGCAAGTGGCGCCATGAAGACCAAGGAGCTCTCCAAACAGTTCATGGACAAAGTTATGGAGAAGAACAGTTCAGGGTTGGGTTACTAAAAAAAAAAAAAAAAAAAAAAATCCCACAGAGCACCATTAAATCCGTTATTAAAAAAATGGAAAGAATATGGCACCACAACAAACCTGCCAAGAGAGGACCGCCCACCAAAACTCATGGACCAGGCAAGGAGGGCACTAATCAGAGAGGAGACAAAGATAACACTGAAGGAGCTGCAAAGCTCCACAGTAGAGATTGTAGTACCTGTCCATAGGACCACTTTAAGCTGTACACTCCACAGAGCTGGGCTTCATGGAAGAGTTGCCAGAAGAAAGCCATTGCTTAAAGAAAAAAATAAGCAATCATGTTTGCTGTTCACCAAAAAGCATGTGAGAGGCTCCCCAAACGTATGGAAGAAGGTACTCTGGTCAAATGAGACTAAAACTGAGCTTTTTGGCCATCAAGGAAAACACTATATCCAGCTGAAATCCAACACCTCTCATCACCCCGAGAACACCAGCCCCACAGTGAAGCATGGTGGTGGCAGCATCATGCTGTGGGGATGTTTTTCTTTGGCAGGGACTGGGAAACTGGTCAGAATTGAAGGAATGATGGATGGCACTAAATACTGGGAAATTCTTGAGGGAAACCTGTTTCAGTCTTCAAGAGATTTGAGACTGGGACGGAGGTTCATCTTCCAGCAGGACAGTGCCCCTAAGCATACTGCTAAAGCAACACTCGAGTGGTTTAAGGAGAACCATTTAAATGTCTTGGAATGGCCTAGTCAAAGCCCAGACCTCAATCCAATAGAGAATCTGTGGAATGGCTTAAAGATTGCTGTACACTAGCGGAACCCATCCAACTTTAAGGAGCTGTAGCAGTGCCTTGAAGAATGGGCAAAAATCCCAGTGGCTAGATGTGCCAAGCTTATAGAGATGTACCCCAAGAGTCTTGCAGTTGTAATTGCTGCAAAAGGTGGCTCTACAAGTTATATTTTTTTGGGGGGGGATATTTATGCAAGCTCAAGTTTTCTTTTTTTTTTGTCTTATTTCTTGTTTGTTTCACAATAAAAATGTTTTTGCATCTTCAAAGTGGTTTCATGTTGTGTAAATCATATGATTTACAAACCCCCCAGAAATCAATTTTCATTCCAGGTTGTAATGCAACAACATAGGAAAAATGCCAAGGGGGTGAATACTTTTGCAAGGCACTGTGTGTGTGTGTGTGTGTGTGTGTATATATATATATATATATATATATATATATATATATATATATATATATATATATATATATATATATATATATATATATATATATATATATATATATATATAATGTGTTTTAGGCAGGTGGAAATGTTGTAAAGTGAGAATCTTTCAAAAATAAACCTGTTAGTTTATTTTTATCAATGAATAAAATGCATAGTGAGTGAACAGAGGAAAAATCTATATCAAATCAATATATGGTGTGACCACACTTTGCCTTCAAAAAAAGCATCAATTCTTCTAGGTACAAAGTCAGGGATTTTGTTGGCATATAGTCAGGTTTCTCATTAAACAATTATACCAAACAGGTGTTAATGGTAATCAATTTAATAAGTAGGTTGAAACACAGTCATTAACTGAAACAACTGTGTAGGAGGAATAAAACTGGGTGAGGAACAGCCAAACTCGGATAACAAGGTGAAGATGCTGAAGACTGTATAAGGTCAAAAGTCATACACCATGGCAAGAATGAGCACAGCAACAAGACACAAGGTAGATCTACTGCATCAGCAAGGTCTCATCCAGGCAGAAATTTCAAGGCAGGTGGGGGTTTCCAGATGTGCTGTCCAATCTCTTTTGAAGAAGCAAAAGTAACGGGCAATGTTGAGAACCATAGATGCAGTGGACGGCCAAGGAAACTTCATGCAGCAGATGAGACACATCATGCTTACTTCCCATCTCAATCTGAAGATGTCCAGTAGTGCCATCAGCTCAGAATTGGCAGAAAACAGTGGGACCCTGGTATACCCATCTACTCTAAGGAGAAGTCTGGTTAGAAGTGGTCTTCATGAAAGACTTGCGGCCAAAAAGCCATACCTCCGACTTGTAAACAAGGCCAAGTGACTCCACTATGCACGAAAACATGGGAACTGGGGGGCATAAAAATGGCAGCAGGTGCTCTGGACTGTGATGGGTCAAAGTGTGAAATATTTGACTGTAGCAGAAGGCAGTTTGTATGTCGAAGGCTGGAGACCGGTACAAGAATCGGTGTCTGAAGGCAATAGTGAAGCAGTGGAGATTCTTTGCAAGTTTGGGGCTGCATTTCTGCAAATGGAGTTGGGGATTTGGTCTCCTCAATGCTGAGAAGTACAGACAGATACTTATCTATCATGCATTACCATCAGGGAGGCATCTGATTGTCCCCAAATGTATTCTTCAGCATGACAATGACCCAAACATACAGCCAAAGTCATTAAGAACTATTTTTAGTGTAAAGAAGAACAAGGAATCCTGGAAGTGATGTTATGACTGCCATAAAGCCCTGATCTCAACATCATTGAGTCTGATTACAAGAAGAGAGAAGCAACTAAAGCTTCCTAAATCCACAGAAGAACTGTGGTTAGTTCTCTAAGATGTTTGGAACAACTTACTTGCTAATTTCCTTAAAAAACTGTGTGTAAGTGTACCTAGAAGAATTGATACTTTTTTGAAGGTGTGGTCACACCGAATATTGATTTGATATAGATTTTTCTTCTGTTAACTCACCATGCATTTAGATAATTATTAGAAATAAACTATTAACGTCTATTATCGAAGGCATTCTTACTTTACATTGTTTTTTCACACCTGCTTAAATCTTTTTCACAGTACTCTGTGTTACTAAGGCATGATAAAGCGGAAATAACTTCTTCAGTGCTTTCAGTTCTATGTTATTCTATGGAGCCAATGCCCTACGATTTCTATTTGGAGATCTTTGTGAATAGGCTCCATAGAATAACATATGAATTGAGTAAGTGATATCACTAGAGAAGTTATCTCCACATTATCTTCTCTTTATCAAGCCTTAGTGCATAACCCCACAAATGTTCATCCAACTGAATGCTACAACAACCAGTATGCAGTGACAAAGGTTAGCTTGTCCCTGATCAGGTAACTCCAGGTAGGGATGCACTAAGGTGTAATAAAGAGGTGATAAAGCAGAGATAACATTTCCGGTGGTATCAAGGTCTACAATTCATCTGTTATTCTATGAAGCCACTATGAAGATTTTTCTAGTGGGGAGATCTTAGTGCATAGGCTCCATAGAATAACATAGGATTTGGAAAAGTGACATATATCACAGGAGAAGTACCCTCTGCTTTATCACCTCTTTATCATGTCGTAGTGCGTAACCCCCATAGTTTCCTGACAGGATGGGGAACTCTCAGCTCCTAATGTTAACAGTAAAGGTACTAGAAAATACCAGTCTCTCAGTTCTTGGGGGGGCCAATGAGGGCGCATAGGGTAAAATATGAGTAGCCCTTTAAAGTGATAGTAATGTTTCCCAGAAACAGTAGCTGCAATTAATCTTCATAGTATTTGAGCCATAGAGAATGTTATTTCATTACTGTGAGTGTCGTAGTTCAAGAGTGATTGAATGATAAAGTTTACCCCCCGCCCCTTTTACCTAGTGTAAGCCCCCACTCCTCAGATGTGGAATCCAGTCCATAGACCAGACAGCTCACATCAAGGGTCAATATTCTTACTATGAGAACATTGAAAACCCTGCCCCCCTTGACAGGTTTGTCAGCTTTTTCCCTTAACTCAAGATTGTCCCTCTCTGCAACCTGGACACTCCCTGCTGCTCTGTGGTGAGCAGTCTTACATCAGTAAAAGGGACAGAAGGGGGATACTTTATCATTCAATTACTCTTGAACTACAACTCTGAGAGAACTGAAATAACACTCTCCAATGCCCAAATACTATGAAGATTAATTAGAGCTGCTTTCATTTTGAAACATTACTATCCCTTTAAAAGGATAGTAATTTTAAACGCAGCTCAGATTGTTCAATATAATGAATAGTACTGCTATATGATGCTCTTATTCTTCAATGCTGCTGCACTTATATCTACGAGGCACTGCCCCTTAGAAAGGCAACTTTATTTTACAAAACCTACTCTCATTGGATCACACTTAGTAAAAAGCCGTAAGGGTTTTCTTTACCTTTAAAGGGGATCTCTCACACAAATATAAGTAATGCTCATTAGTTAGAGCATTTAGTGAAAACATTTAAAACGTTGTTCATGCTATCTGCGCAAAACTTAATGTTTAAAAAGTGGCCGGCAGCCTATTTCTGTCTTGCAGTACTGCCTCTACTCCTGTCCCACTACCCAGCATCCTCCAATGACAGATGCTTTCTTTCTCTAAGCTGGAGCAATTTCATTGGCAGAGATCGATATCTAGCCAGTGAGATTGCTCCATCTTAGAGACAGACAGCCTCCGTCATTGGAGGAGGGAGGGGAGCAGAGGCAGTTTGGCAAGCTTCGGCAGGCCGGAAGTAGGCTGCCGGGCACTTTTTAAACATTAATTTTTGTGCAGATAATTTTTTTTTTTTTAAATGACAACATTAAATGTTTTCCCTAAATGCTCTAACCAATGAGCATTACTTATATCTATGTGAGAGATCCACTTTAAAAAACCAAAAAACTATGTCTAGATATAATTTCCCTTTAAAACTATCTGCAGATTTAGTAAAGCAATCTGTTTGAAACACAGAGGTAAGGAAAAACGAACCATTTCTCAGCTTGACTGCTCATAGCAATCCTGATAGTTTGTTGAGCTCTTAAGAAGTATTTATCTCACTAACTGCACAAGCCCGATCCTTTCTCACAAATTTATTTGCAGTGGTATTCATGTTTTATGGGTCATATGAAATTATGGTTTATGTTCCATTTATCTTTCTCGTGTAGTCTCCCCTCATATAGTTGTGTTTGCAGAGTTGGAAGTAATTTATTCATCCTGGGCTTGTGACAGCATCGCCATAATTGAGATTTAATGACCGCCTGGGTGGCTCCAGTGTGCACTATGATAAAGCTTTCCTAACAGTGGCCAACTTTACCTACCCGAGAGGTTATATAAGATAAACATCTCCTACCTGGCAGTTTAGAGGATTGTATAGATGTCTATTATGCTACATAAAAGGAAAACTAGTATCGCCTTGTAATAACTCCTCACTTACCTTCTTACTGCTGAAGAAAATCTTAATGTAGGGTTGTCAGATCATCTCTTGAAAAATGCCTGTTGCACGTTGGAATGTTGCCATGTATCCATGCAGCAGGTCTTTTTCAGTACCCAGTATGGTAGTAGTTAAAACAACTATTTTCACTGAATATAGGGATACTTGATACTGGATTATGCCCCCTGCCCCAGCTTTTTTCTTTTAACGTGGGATCATCCATCATGATAAGATTCATATAATTACCTTTCTTTCCTTCTTTCCTTCTTTCCTTCTTTCCTTCTTTCCTTTTCCACCCTTTAGTTGAAGCCCTTAAAGGGGAACTTTCACCTCCTCATTATCATTATTGTATCCCTTCCTTTGTGTCCCCTCTGTACATTGCGGTGTTTCTTTTTGCCTACAAATCTGTTTAAATGAAGCAAAAAGATACTTGAATTTTGTACCTGATGACGTTAGCAGCCGCGCACCGTATGGTGCAAAAGACACTCCCACAGCCTCAGCTCCTTTCACTTGCCCCAGCATCCTCCGATGACGGAGGCGTTCTGTTAGTAAGCTGGAGAGAGATCTCATTGGCAGAGATCGATATCTAGCCAATGAGATCTCTCTCCAGCTTACTAACAGAACGCCTCCGTCATCGGAGGATGCTGGGGCAAGTGAAAGGAGCTGAGGCTGTGGGAGTGTCTTCTGCACCATACGGTGTGCGGCTGCTAACGTCATCAGGTACACAATTCAACTATCTTTTTGCTTCATTTAAACAGATTTGTAGGCAAAAAGAAACACCGCAATGTACAGAGGGGACACAAAGGAAGGGATACAATAATGATAATGAGGAGGTGAAAGTTCCCCTTTAACCCCTTAAGGACCCATGACGGTCCTGGACAGTCATGGAATTCCGGGCTCCCCGCGCAGCTGCATGCCATTCGGGGAGCCTGCAGCCGGATTGTGAAGGAAAAAAAATTCTCTGTGGTGCTTAACTGACCGCCGTGTGCGTACGCAGCTGGTCCTTAAGGGATTAAAGGAGGAGCAAGCCATTTCATCAGGCAGGTTGCGCCACACAGCTCAGAGTGTTTAACTACTAAACTGAACTGCCTAAATCATTAAACTGATAAGAAGACGTGGATTTTGTTGAGCAGTCCAAGGGACTGAACTGCAAAATGTCACTCTTGCAATTCAATCTTTTCAGATCCATCCTTCCTGTTTCCCCCTCTCTCTCTTTCTCTGTCAGAACCCACAATACAGGCCCAGCCGTATCAGAAAGTCTGCTCTCTGGGGAGCAGATCTGCCAGTAGGACAGTGTCGGAGTACATATTGCACACCCCTCTTGCAATCAAAGGGTTAATATGAGAAGCATTTTTTTCATGGGCAGTGTCAAGTTGCAGAGGATCTTGGAGGGAGAACAGCTGTAGAGTTAGAGGGCAGAAAAGAAAATCCTGCCGCCTGCCTAAATTCACCAGGCTGCCTCCTCAGGGGCTCAGTCTCGCACAAAATGCGGAGGGATGGGTAGAGGGAAGGACCATGGGGGCTCACATACTCATTTTGGAGCATGAGAACAAAGGATACAAACGGGGAGGCAAACATTTGAATCTTTTTTTTGTGTATGGAAAGGCGGGGGTGCATATTATACATAAGTGGATCACGGGTGGATCATAAACACGGACAAGTCGGATCTTGTCCCATCCCAGCGTCTGGTCTTCCTGGGCCTTCTCTTCGACACTCAGCAGAGCATGGTGTTTCTCACGGACGAGGTGGCTCACCAGCTCGCTCACGATTCTGCGATTCTGGCTCCTGATCCAGTTCTGGCATATTGTGTCTGGATTCTTATCTCTGCAGTATCACTAGAATGTCCTCCTGGATAGTTCTTCTTTGTGTATTAAACTTGTGAGCTAAAAGTGATTGCATTTTGGGTGGGATAAAATCCTATTGACTCTGATAGATATATATATATATAGGCAGGCTTATTCATAGTGAAGACTCTCTGACCATTATTTTGTGAATATAGGGCTTGAAATATCCACTTGTCTGTGATTATAAAAAAAAAAAAATCAGTATGTGAGTAAGACTATATAATAAAAATGTACCACTCCTTTAACTTAGGTAGAAATTCTTTATATAACAACCAGTTATATATGAATAGGATCTTAGGTTGTCTGTATTTGCCGATTCACAATCATATCTGTATTTCGTTCTAGGCTCTACTCAATGAACTTTAGACTTTATCTGTGTGATTGAGATTAACCATTGAAAATAGCTCCATCCATGGTTCCCCTACTTTTATTTGCTTTATTCAAAACTGGAGGACTGTTATATCATATTCTATAGAGAACTGTAGTCCAAGGCTTATCTCTCCCATGTAATGCTGTCTGGACACAAAGTGAACTGTACACACATTATAGTTCCGTCTAGCTTTCATGGAGTCAAACTTGTCACCACCAACACATGTAACATCCAGTTCACCCTTTAAGGACCAGAGGTCTGTGCAGGTCATTGCTTTGCAATACACTACACACTCTTCTGTTCCTTAAAGGGTTAATCCTTTGAGTGTCAGAGAGGTATCCAGCTCATTTCTTTGCAATGTGTTGGATACCTCTCTTGCACTTAAAGGGTTAATGAACCTAGCACAATGCCAGCTTTTCATTCAGCAGTTTGTTTTTTTAATAGGACAAATCCAATAACTAGTGTATTGTCACAATGCCCGTTACAATCACATTATCAAAGTCACTTCTGTTTTTACAACTTTAAAATTATTACGTCTGCCACTGCTTTGTTAATTAGTAGTCAATTCTTAAAGTGTGAAATTAAAATAATTTTGTTCCTTTCATGAATATTCAGCATTCATGCTCACATGTCCCCAAAGAACAATTTCTTTCTTCATAAGAAGACTGAAAAGAGACAGAACGTGCAGGGACACTGCCTCTTCCCCCTCTATTGCATAGCTGTCCCCAAACGTAAACAGATATAGGAGAAAGGAATTGTCAAATTATGGAAATGCACTTCACCTCTGAGTCACATTGTGATGCTTATGGCAAGTCATGGAAATTGAGGTCACATGGTTGTGTACACTATTAATAAAACCCTATGGGCTTTATTCATCAAGTTAAAGGTGTGCAAACCAACTGTTCCTTAGGGAGGAAATGAAAATTCCCATTGGTTTAAATTGCACTTTTATGTATAGATTTTGGAATAGCAAAGAGGCACTGTGCAAGGGAAGGTGGGAGGGAGGAAGAGGCAAAGGGGTTAAGGGATGATGAGGCAAAGCAGGTAGGAAGGATGAGAAAGTGACAAAAGGAAGGAAGGGGGAAGTGAAACCGTGAAATGGAGTCAAAGCATCAAAAGGAAGGGTAGTAGGAATGAACATGCAGTGTGGTGAAAGGGAGGGCAAAAGGGGAAAATGGAAATGCAAAGTAACAAATTGGAGGGTGTGAAGGGAAAAAGAGACAAAATGTGGGGTGAGAGGTGGAAATGGGGAGGTGAAGTGAAAAAAAGGAGCGTGAGAGGTGGAAAAGACAAAACTGTTAATTAACTTTGGCTTCTCACTCCCCCCGACCACTCCCAACATAACCCCCCCCCCGCCAACTCTCTGCTGTGATGTGATATATTAGTAGGTGTGGCCAGGGGGGTCTTCTTCCTCTTACAACTAATTGCAAAATCACACTCACGAGAAGACAGTGTCTTAACACACACGCACACATGAGAAGACAGTGTCTTCTCACACACAAATATAGGCCAGCACTAGCTAAGTAAACTGGGTAATTAACACGCTATGGTGCGGAGCTCTCAAAGGTATAAAACTAGACTACAGACCAGTATATTCAAAGAGAGAAGAAAATTCTCTGAACAACATAAAGAAATACCCTAAAATTAGAGGCACACAACCCAGTAATAATATAAATACAAAAGTTTATTGAGACACAGAAGGAAACAATACCTAGAGGACTCATAAAAGCAACTAAACACAAAAACATGGGGGGAATCCTCCATGGTTTACAACAAGTTGGTACAAAATAATTATGAATCAATACAAATGGTGAGTATAAATATAAGTACCAGCTGACATAAAAAGATCTCAAACATCTCCTACAATAAAGACCGTTGTGAACAGTAACACAAAGCCGATACGCGATACACATGGGTGTGCGTTTGATTTTTGATGGGGGTGACCTCCTTGATCTCCTGTTTCTCCCATTGCGATTTTGCACTGTGATAAGTATTTACCAAAAAATATTTTTGCACTTTTGAATTTTCACTTGTCATTTATATTGTGGGATTATGATGCACTGCTAACACTTTATATGTCTTCCTGTTCACAACTGTCTTTATTGTGGGAGATGTTTGATATCTTTTTATGTCAGCTGGTACTTATATTTATACTCACCATTTGTATTGATTCATAATTATTTTGTTCCAACTTGTTGTAAACCACGGAGGATTCCCCTCATCTTTTTGTTTTTAGCTGCTTTTATGAGTCCTCTAGGTATTGTTCAATTTTGTGTCTCAATAAACCTTTTGTATTTATATTATTACTGGGTTGTGTGCCTCTAATTTTAAGGTATTTCTTTATGTTGTTCTGTGAATTTTCTTCTCTCTTTGAATATACTGGTCTGTATGACACACACACACGAGAAGACAGTGTCATGACACACACACACACGCACACGCACACAGACACACGCACACAGACACACACACACAGACACACACACACGAGAAGACAGGGTCATGACAGACACACATGAGAAGATAGGGTCATGACAGACACACATACGCACACAGCAATGAGAAGACAGGGTCATGACAGACACACATACGCACACAGCAATGAGAAGACAGGGTCATAACAGACACACACACACACACACACACACACACACACAGCAATGAGAAGAGGGCTATTGAGAGACACACAACAACATACATACTTGCAGGTAAACAGACAAACACACACAGAGTATGAAGAAAGCCTATATACAAAGGAAAAGAGGAGACATATTGCTCTTCAGCTGCTGAACCACAATGGGCATGATGTCGCCTCCTGTGTGTAATGGGAACTGTAGTAGTTAAAGGGTTCCCTGCTTCTATGCAATGAGAGGATCAATGGTTTGGCTTAGGACATAGCTTAATATATGGCAGTGTGATGTTTGTGTACATGGAGCACAGGGTACCGTTAAGGTGGCTTGGATATACCTAAACAGCTGTAAATTGTTCATTCTTCTCTGCAAGGAGAATGCCTACACACAAGGAAGAAGGGAGCAGGGATCCACAAAGTACTTTAGCTGGAGAACAAGGAAGAGTTCACCCTTTGAATAATGTAGGTGTCCATTATAGTCTGGAGGGACTGTTTCACCTCTCACTTGTTTTTAGAAAAGTCTGTCCGCTAATTCATCTTTATTGCAATTGTGAGCATATTCACTACCTACAAGCTTTGAGAGATGGCATTGTGTGCTTTTCTGTTACTGTGCGAGGTGTGTGTGTGTGTGTGTGTGTGTGTGTGTGTGTGTGTGTGTCTGCATTCAAAGTCAGTCGGCTATGTTTTTTATGTTTTTATTTTTATTTTTTTTATTATTTTTTTTTTTTTACCAAAGGGAAATTGAGTGCGAATCTTGCAGTGCATGAAAGTGCAAAATTCTCAGGTTGCACTATGAATCGTCACAGTGACAACTTTACCGGCCTCCATTGCACAGACTTTACTTCCCTTCTGCCATTCCGCCTAGTCTTTATGTCCCTTCTGCCATTCCATCCAGTATAGACATTATTTCTCTTCTTTTTAAATCCACGCAGCACAGTACATATGTATAAATCAATCACCATTGATTAAAATGTTGATGAGTGCTGCTCCAGGCGCTCTCTCCCTTTCTCTGATCTTTCAGTCTGCATGAAGAGAGAGAACGAGCGCCCGGAGCAGCGCTGGAAGACTGGTGTATGTGTGTGTGTGTTGCCACCACTCACACCACTGCCTTCTTAGTTTATTCAAATGTTGCGAGGCTCTGGGTAGCAGAACAAGCTTGCTTTTTATACACCACCACATCCAGTGCTGCTCTGGGCAGGAGAAAGAGAGAGAGAGCCCGGAGCAGCGCTCATCAACATTTTAATCAATGGGGATTGTTTTTTACATATGTACTGTGCTGCGTGGATTTATAAAAAAGAGAAGCAATGTCTATACTGGATGGACTGACAGAGGGGAAGTAAAGACTTGGCGGAATGGCAGAAGGGAAGTCATGTGTTTGTGCGATGGAGGTAAATATTTCATTGCGATGTTTCAGAGTGCGACCTGAGAATCTTGTGCTTTCATGCGCTACCATTCCACTGCCATTTTTATCATGGTGACATAGTTAAGGCACAAAGTAGTTGCATGCTATTTTGTGTGCAACCTTTTAAAAGTGAAACCATACAAACCTAACTATACAAGCTCTATCAGGTGATCTTGATTGAATTCTGCCTCTAGATCACACCTCCTTACAGCAATGCATTGCCTTCAGTAGTCCTGAATGACTCTTAATGGTCATTCAATTTTATCAGATTGGAAACTAAACTATTAGTTGACTTTGAAAGAGAAATGCAAATAAAGTAAGTCATAGAAATGTCATTTATAGAGAAGTTATACCTGAAATTGTACAGTGGCTCTGTTGCTACACGATCCTATGGACAACTCTGGTCAGTTGACCATAAATATCCATAGGATGGTGTAGCAACAGCGCTACTGTACAATTTCAGGCCACTGTGATATTGCACTTAAAAAATTAAACTTTGAAAATTAATAACTTTTGAATGAAAGACCTCTCAGCAGTGGGAGTACTCTTGTTTTACTCAGGGGGATAAACCCTACAACATATTTTTTTTTACATTTTAAGTATTACTATCCCTTTAAATAATATCACTAGAGCAGTCCCTACCACTTCCACTGGAAAGCTGTTTCATGTAACTACACCCCTTTCTGAATGTTCACTTAGTTCCACTTATGTACTCTTCAGATTCAAATCCTGTCTGAACATTACTGTTTTCTACCAGCTATTTAAAACCTTAATTGTTTGAGATATGTTCTAAAATGTTCCTGTTTAAAACCAGACAACAAAAATAAACACATTTCAACTGTAAAATTGTGTTAAAATTACAACCCAATTTACAATTAAATCATTATTTTGCTTTTTTTGGGAAGAGATGATAGACTGATAGAAGTAAAGGCTTGGGCATGGGGTCTGAGGAAGATGTGTGGCGGGTATACTCTGCCATGGCAGAAAATAGTTATTTTATTATAGCCAACAAATAGTATAACTGCTGGATACACTGTAAATATTTAAAGCTTAAATTGTACATTTCTGTGATTATTTGTCTGCAGTCTCCACATTCTAATAATATGCACTGATCAGCTGCACTACTACTCCAGCTGTAAAAATATGTAAGCAGACAATTACTTCTGTTTGTCTCCAAGGCTCCATTTTGTGTCTGGCTTTGTTAGCTGACAAAAGATTTTTCTTTAAGGATTGTATAGCTCTTTGTGCTTGTTGGTGGTCTGTTTTTCAAAGTTTTAACTTTATTGTAACAATTTTGATTAATTGGTTACTTCTTTTGGTGTGGACTTTGTATAAGTAAATCCCTGGATGTGTGGTGACATGAAATTTTTTTTTTGCAGTCCATTGAGCTCTCGTTTTTCTTGGTTCTGTTCACAAGCTCCAGATAATTTATAGTAAACTGCAACTGAAAAACAAGTATAGCTTACAAAGCATCTTCATACTGGCTGCAAAAAAGTACTTGCACAGCTATGAAATGGCAGCTGAAGATACATTACTCTTAGAATATATGATTTTTTCTCCTTAAAGATATCTAAATAATATGTATAGCAAATCGACACAATACTAATACTCTGGTTCCGACAAAATATATAGATATATTAAAAGCGTATTCCTGGTCACAACTAAGGCCCTAGATTTCAGATACAAAAGAGACTTTTTACAGGATGTAGAATAAAGTACATGGGATTTAACTGTATATAACCCTGGTTCATTTTACGCATTCGTGTTTCTTCAGATACATTTTTTGCTAGTTATTATTTTATGAGGGGAAATTAAGTAATTACCCATTTTTAGCTAATAATTAATTTTCTTAGGGATAGCTTGAGGTATATCTTCTTTAACATTTCTTTACTTAATGGTAAATTGTTCCTCTTTTGGACCACGGGAATAGCCCTTTTTTGTCTCCTTACGAGGCAGGGTATGTTCATCCAGAGACTCACACAAGTTTAACAAGAATGACCTGGGTCAAAGGCCAGTGTTCTTAACAGTGCTCCTCGTATAGAAATTACCCTGCATTGAAATGATTTTCACATAAGACCCCATTACATATTGTGGACTGCAGAAGTTCTTTGGCACGCATCTGCAATGTCTTTGTGTCACTGAGTAACTATGTGAGCTTTATTAATGAAGAAGTAAGCACTCTTTTCTCCCATAATACTCTGGGCTTGTTGGCCTGCTTTATTCATTAGTCTCCAAAACATTGTTTTTTATGTTTATAAGGAAATAGAAGTAATTATAAGGAAAACCAACTTCACTATAGGAGAGGAATAAAAAGTGTCATTGATATAAATGGGGCATTTAACCTCTTAAATGTCCTCAACGTGTTGGAGACCTCTTGAGCATTCAAGAGGTTAACAGCCCCATTTCAGTAAGCAGAAATTTGGGGTATTTTATTTCTCTCATAGTGCAGCTGGTTTGCCACAGTATGGCTTCAATTTTCTTTTGACCTTAAGACCCAGTGTCTTTGTAGAAAAATATAATTTCCAGCATTTATTTTATATATATTATTCCACTAGTGTAAGAATAAAATCTTTCAACTGCCTGGGTGCTACTTCAAAAAATTATTATGCATATCATGTGTAAATGGCCCTAAAGCCATACAGAGAAGTGCACTCACAGGACTTGAAGAGTTAATCTTTATTTCACCGTCAACGTTTCGGCCCCCCTCTTGATAAAGGCCCTTGAGGGGGGCCGAACCGTTGACGGTGAAATAAAGATTAACTCTTCAAGTCCTGTGAGTGCACTTCTCTGTATGGCTTTAGGGCCATTTACACATGATATATATATGTATGTATGTTTCTGGTTCTCTGTTAGCCCTCACCAGAGCTACAGAGGGGCGGAGATCACCTACACCCAACTAGTCGCCACCGGGCAGTGATTTTGCCAGGAGTGGGTTGGGGAGCCAAGATACCCTCTCCTAGCAAAATATCAGCAAGGAAATCCCCTGAAACTGCCATTATCACTACTAACCTTACCTATTTCCCTTCCTTTGTTTTGCTTAAATACTGCATTCTTATGATTGGAATTTCATAATTTGCTCTCAAAAACACATTTTACATCTTTGAGGTCAGAGAGTGCAAATGTTCTCAATAAGAGACGACTGTGTAAAGTGTGTTGGAGACATTTCTAGTATTCAAGGGTTAAAAAAAAAAAAAAAAAAAAAAAAAAATGCATTCATTTTCTTTCTTGCCTATTTCTCCGCTCTTTGGTGGCAACACTTGCCACTTTTTCTTTGTTGGGGTGCCAATTATCTCTAATATATTCCTCAGTACTAGGCGTTCATTTCAATTTACCACAGTGTGTACATTATAAATTGTATTTATGCATCTACCTATGTTACTGGCTATTAAGTAGCAGCTCTCCACGCACCTTTGTATATAGCACCTTAGTTTATAATCTGTTCGATCTCTGGATTTTCCCTTTATCTGTATTCTGTACCCTTGATACTTTTTTTTTTTTTTCTTCAATAAACCTTTCAAATTTAAAACAAACAAAAAAAAAATATACTGATGTCTCACAAATCGTTTAATGTCATTTGTACCACAATTTAAGCACAGTATTAGCCATTACCTAATATTTATCAAAACGTTTGCAGTACATGACAGATACTGGAAAAAAGCGAACATTTCTTAAACCTTTGTGTGCCAGAGGGGAAATCTACCCATTGCAAAGCAAATATTAGTGACTTTTTGTGACACCTTTAATACACTTTGTAAAACAAAACAAAACAAAAAACAAAACAAAACCAAAAAACAAAAAAAAGTTAATATACCTGAATTAATGATCTTTAAACCTTTTGAGAGCCAGGGAGGCAATGTGTTGCATACCTCTCTGGCACTCAAAGGGTTAAGACATTTTGCATTGCTGAAATTGAGTTTGCATGCAGGTAGAATCCTGCAGCTGATTGTTTTTGTCACTAATATTTATTCTTTGATACCTTTCTTGTATATATTGTCAAATAATTTTTAAAGCGAAACTACAATCTAATTATACAAATGGCGACTAGCTTCTTAATAGCTCTATTATCTTCCACAAGTACCAGCATCCAAAGTAATCCTTTGTCTTGTGAGCCTGACGGCCAGGCTTCTTGCTTTAGATCTGTCTGCATGCCTGCACCATCAGTCTCATCCGGGGCCTTTCGGCTCCATGCAGTGCCTTCTAGAGGAGACTGGGAAGGCCAGCACAAGCGTGCAGACGTCTCTAAGCCAAGATGTCTGCGCACCAGCCTGGCCGCCGGTCTCACAAGGAAAAGGATTACTTTGGATGCTGGTATTTGTGGCAGATAATAGAACTATTAAGAAGCTAGTTGCCATATGCATAATTAGTGGGGGGTGACTTATATTAGGTGGCAGTTCCGCTTTAAAGAAAATGTGCAGGAGCGCTGTGATCATGAAAGTCCATGACATGCCAGGACTGTCACTGGACCTTAAGGCACAGATACCGATGTCGGTCTTGGCATGTCATCAGTCGTTAAGGGGTTAATTATGCTCATTGCATGTTTTCACCTGTAGTCTAATTAATCAGATGGCGAGTATTGCTTGTTTTTTTTTTTTTTTTTTTTTTTTCTTCCAGACAGTTTTACATTTTGTGGGTTTAATATACAAATACATTTTGATTAAAGCGGAACTACCACCGCACAACATCTTTAGCTTAATTAAGTCCCCATCTGGCAACTAGCTGCTTAGTAGCGCTAGTTGCCAGAATTCTTACCTTATTTAATAGATTTAAGCTTTCTTCCATGGCTGACAGGCAGGACGGAGTGTGGACATCTTGCCATAATAACGTCCACACGCCTGCGCTGTCAGTCCCAGCTTGGTCTAGGAGGCATTGTTAGGAGCCGGCTGGCTCCAAAAGGGACTGACAGTGCAGGCGTGTGGACGTCACTGTGGCAAGATGTTCACACTCCATGCTACTGTCAGCTTTGGAAGAAAGCATAAATCTATTAAATAAGGTAATGATTCTGGCAACTAGCGCTACTAAGCAGCTAGTCGCCAGATGGGGACTTAATTAAGCTAAAGATGTTGTGCGGTGGTAGTTCCTCTTTAATAAGATGTTGAATCCATTTCATCTCCTTGCTATGTAATTAACTTGCGACAAATGAACTACACGGTTTCCACTCCACCAAAAATATTAGGATTGTTTCCATTGTGAAAATACTCCAGCTACTGATCTGTTTGAATATCAAGAAATGTGAATAAATGTTCAACCTTTTGAAAGTGTTGCATTTCCTTAGGATAGGCCTTTTGCATCCTAACAACCAAACTTCCCAAGATCCATCTTGTTCTCTTTGAAGTATTTCTCAAATATCGTATCTTTGATGGCAGATGCTTCAAATAAAGGTTTAACAAAAGAAAATATTTAATTGTAAAATGTATACCCTACTAAATATTGGAGATGCAATCTGCCATAAGTGTTTCCTGAAAAACTACAATATTGTGATGCACCTGGGTTCAGTAGACGTATAGTAACAGTAACATAATTGATGAGGTTGATAAAAAGTAGTGCGTTCATCCCGTGCCCTATCTACTATGCTGAGCTAGAGGGAGGAACCCCCCCCCCCAAAAAAAAACAACAAAAACATTGAAGCCATTTCCAATTATGCTCCAAGCAGGGATGGAAAAATCCCATGAGCCTGGGAACTGACGCTCTTAAAATTCCATTTTTAACTCTTACATTTTGAAGGTATTTTATCTTATATCCTATATAATAATTCGCTAGGATGTTTGTCACGATGCAGTCATGAGCAGTAGAGACTGCCTGCGTTTGGGCAGTCTTTACTGCGCATGATTGCATTGCATGAGTGAGGCGACGCAAGACTGCATCACATGGAGCAGTGAGGTAGCGGCATCTTAATATTACCCGGACCTTGGCCCGTGTACGAAGGCTTCTACACTAATATGCATATAAAAGGCGAAGCATCATGTGACCAAAAAACCTTTGTTAGAGGCCAAACACACCCAGGGTCTACAGTAAGGAGTAATTATGCCTAGTAATCCCCCCATTTGCATTAGATGTTAACAAGGTCTCCATGCATTGTTTCACTGGAGTTTGCTGTGAGCATCCCAGCCTCCAGCACATCTTATGTGTAACTTCTGCTGTCAGACCCATAGTCCACTGTGCAAGACCTTGGTTGCTATAACTTTGCTACATTCTTGAGGGAATGTAGTAAAGTTTCAGCATGCTGAACTATTGCACAATCCCATGAAGTGATAGTCACCCATGTGAAAGCACCATTATCCTGCATGCTACCTTTCAACACAGGTGACAGATCCAAATCAGTATAGCTGCATTGGTGGCACCTATGTGTAAAGGGCCTATAACCGATCAGGGACTTTTTTTTACGATGCAGAGTTTACATGATCCATTAGTTTGAAGAGTAGGACTTTCACTTTATGGCTAATCTTATTTATTCAGACTGATACATTATATTGTTTAATGGCAAGAGGTGAAAATAAAAACAGACCTAAATGGTGCATAGCAAGTTCAGGCAACTGTATATAGTGTGCCCCAAAAATATGTAAATAAATATAAATGATGTGTATGAAGGACTAGGTACATTACAGCCACTTATTTTGCAATGCATTGGCAATCTTTCAAGCACTCAAGGGGTTAACTTAGTAGCAATATCAAATGCATCTAAATACCATATGGTACCAGACAGCAGGTAATACATAACTGATATGTATATTTTTTATGTTTTAGAGGTAGCAAATGTAATGAGTATTATAAGGGCCAATCCAGCAGAAAACAAAACGTCACTGATTGAAATTGTTTCTGTTTTCCATAATTTCCCTTTTGGCCATATAAATACACATGCACTGGTGATCACCCTAGTCTTGTTCCCCTGTCCACCATTATTTATATTTGTTCTTTGGAACTCTTTATACCTCTTCAAGGAAGCCTGAGGTCCCAGGAACATAGTTTGAGAACCAGTTTTAAATAACTAGCATTTTTTTTTAATTTGTTACATTATGTGTAGTTCTGTATGTTTAAAAACTACGTGTGTACTGATTATTTTAATATTTTGCATGCTTTGCTAATGGGGCTAACCCTTTAAGTACCAATACATTGCTCACTCCTTTGGCACTGTTAAAACATTCCTAGTGAGCTTAGTGTTTCATAAGCAATTGATCCACTTTTGTCTTTAGGTGTTCATTTGGGCAGTTTGCCCTTCATCAGATATAAATATATACAGCAGGTTGCTGAAATAAATAATAAGGTAACCTTTAACCTGGAAGCGCAAGGTGTTAAACAACTGATTAGGGGGTCAGTGATCAACATCTTTTCAAACCAGATGTGCTAATAAGATTATACAGTGTAATTCTCCTGCTAATTTATTGCCATGGAAACTACTCTTGGCCAGAGCTACATTGGATAGTATAAATCAATTAACATAAAATGGTGTTAAATTAAAACAAGAAGCTGCTCTAACAGAGCCTTTCCATGGAGAATCCCATCTTGAGAGCCTTATGTATGAAGGCAAACAAGCAGATCACCATAAGGGACGAGTACAAATTCCCTTTGTTTTAATTAGAGGCTTTTAACCCTGCAAATTGTAGAAGAAAGCCCTATTTAAACCAAACAAGTTTTTAGGAATTTGTTTGTGTTTCCTGTGTAGTAGTTGGCTTGCCCCAGAATTACTCCTCTTTACTTCATATGCATGACCCTTAGTATGTGTACTACTAAAGGTGGGTCCTAAACAGAAGAAAGCTAATGGAAGGGAATTTGGTTAAAGGGGAACTTTCACCCCGCAATAACTTAACGTTCACTTGTTGCTCACCTGGCGACTAGCTGCTTAGTAGCGCTAGTCGCCAGCAATATTACCCGGTTCTTCAGATCTAGGCTGTTTGCCGATGGTGACAGGAGCAGGAAGCACGGACGTCTCTTCACAGTGACGTCCGTGCGCCTGCGCTGTCAGTCCCTTTTGCACCATGTGGTGCAAAAGGGACTGACCGCGCAGGCGCACGGACGTCACTGTAAAGAGACGTCCGTGCTTCCTGCTGCTGTCACCATCGGCAAAAAGCCGATATCTGAAGAACCGGGTAATATTGCTGGCGACTAGCGCTACTAAGCAGCTAGTCGCCAGGTGAGCAACAAGTGAACGTTAAGTTATTGCGGGGTGAAAGTTCCCCTTTAAAGTGATAGTAATGTTTCAGAAAAACAGCAGTTCCAATTAATCTTCATAGTATTTGGGCCGTGGAGAGTGTTATTTCAATACTGTCCGAGTTGTAGTTCAAGAGTTAATTGAATGATGTATGTATGTATGTATATCTTTATTTATATGGCGCCACACAGTGTACTCAGCTCCTTACAATAGACATGTTATAATAAATAAGAGGGGATGAAATAAGTGCGACATTCATAGAAACAATAGGAGAGTGGTCCCTGCCCCAAGGAACTTACAGTCTAAATGGGTAAAAGGAGACAGACAATGGGGTAAGAGGGTGTCAAGTGTTGAGATTACAAGTGCTGAGTTTGGCCAAAGGCATTGCATGGTCCTAGTGCTCCAGAAGATAAGATATCAGGTTAGACTTAAAGACAGAGGGGGATTTTTCAAGACGTAGGGAGAGGGGTATGGAGTTCCATAGGTGTGAAGCAGAAAGCAAGAAAGGTTTGAGACGGGGGTAGTCAGAGGGTGTGGATGGTGCAACATGAAGTGCGTTGTATGCTGAGCTAAGGAGGCGGCCAGGAACATAAGAGGAGATGAGGGAAGAGATGTAAGGAGGGGTAGCCGTGCAGAGAGCTTTAAAGGTAAGAAGAAGGACTTTGTAATTGATTCTCTGCTTAATCGGGAGCCATGACAGATGTCTGAGAATTATGTGGACAGGTTCAGTTTTTGGGGAGAGTGTGGTGATTCGTGCATCTGAGTTTAAAACAGATTGCATAGGTGAAAGATGAGTAGCAGGGAGGCCAGTTAGTAGGATATTGCAATAGTCTAAGTGGGACAGAATGAGGGCATGTATAAGAGTTTTAGTAGTTTGTTGGGAGAGGAACGGGATGATTTTAGCAATGTTGCAGAGAAAGAAGCGAGATGATCTAGCCACTGAGTTAATGTGAGGGGGGAAGGAAAGAGAGGAATCAAATATGGCCCCAAGGCAGCATGCTGAGCTGACCGGATCAATATCAATTCCATCAACTGTAATGGTGAAGCTAGGTTTTGGGCAAGGTCTTGGTGGGAAAATTAGCAGTTCAGTTTTGGCCATGTTTATCTTCAGCTGATGTTGTGCCATCTAGGAGGAAATGGCCAAAAGGCAGTCTGAAATTTGCAGCTGGATTTGAGGTGAAAGATCAGGAGTGGAGATGTAAATTTGGGTATCATCAGCATATAGATGGTATTTGAAGCCAAACAAACTAATAAGTTCACCCGATGAAAGGGTGTACAGTGAGAAAAGCAGAGGACCCAGAACGGAGCCTTGAGGCACCCCCACAGACTGAGGGACTGTGGAGGAAGTGCTATTGCTAGAGGACACAAAAAAGGAACGTTGTGAGAGATAGGAGGAGAGCCATGAAGCAGCTTGATTTTGGAAGCCAAGATTGTGGAGAATTTGAGCGAGCAGAGAATGGTTAACGGTGTCGAAGGCAGAGGATAAATCGAGTAGTATAAGTATAGAAAACTGTCCTTTGGCTTTTGCAGTCTGGAGATCATTAGCCACCCTGCAGAGAGCTGTCTCAGTTGAATGAATGATAAAGTTTGCCCCTTCTACCCCCTTTACCTAGTGTAAGCCACCACCCCTCTTATGTGGAATCTGGTCTTTAGATCAGACAGCTCATGGCAAGGAACAATCTTCTTAATGTGAGCATAAAGAAAACCCTGCCCCCTTGACAGGTTTTTCCCTTTTGCTAATTGAAGATTGTCCCTCTCTGCGATCCAACTGGATCTCTGAGGGGAGCAGTGTTACTCTTGAACTACCACTCTGACAGTATTGAAATTACACTCTCTATGGCCCAGATACTATGAAGATTAATTAGAGCTGCTTTTATTGTGAAACATTACTATCCCTTTAATATTGCAAAGGGCAACATTGTAGATTTCTGTGACTGAATAAACTTCCTATTATTCCTATTATTGGTTTTAAAGGGACAGTAATGTCCCATAAAAAATGTTTAGAGTTTTGTAGAAATTAAAAAAAATAAGCTAAAAAATAAGATAAATGCCACAAATCCTACCTCTCAAACCGCTATGGTTTGAGAGATATCCTCCGTTAAAGTTCCCCTCTCCCTCCTCTTCTCCTGACGTCAGCTGTAAGCTGACAGCAGGAGTTCCTGGTCCAGGGACTGACAAGCGGCTCTTCAGGAGAGCCGCAATAGCACGATTTAAAAAGAAATACTTCTTTGGAACGGTCTACAAAGTGTGCCTGGTTTGCAAGCACACTTTTTAGACCATTCCAAAGAAGTAATTATCCTGTATAATAATTCGCTAAAAAGTGTGTAACACCTCAGTCATGCGCAGTAGAGACTGCTGTGCGTGCTGCAGTCATGAGCAGTAGAGACCAGCCGCGGCACGGGCAGTCTCTACTGCACATGACTGCCCCACGATTGGCTGGCAGTGGCACTGTGGCCCGTGTAACGGGCTCTTCAACTAGTTTTTAAATAACTCGACTGCGGCTCTGCTGAAGAGCCTCCTTGTGTCAACCGACACGGATCTCCTTCTGTCAGCTTTACAGCTGACATCAGGAGAAGGGGAACGTTAACGGAGGATATCTCTCAAACCATAGCAGATTGAGAGATAGGATTTGTGGCATTTAGCTTATTTTTTTAATCTCTACAAAACTCTAAACATTTTTTATGGGACATTACTGTCCCTTTAAAGTTGCTCTTTAATAATTGTTATTAAGACTGATTTAACCTTTTAAATAACCAGTGATTATAAGATTTTGATTTGCCACTTATTTTCTCATCTTGACCATTCAAATGATTAAAATCCCTATTTAAATCAGTGCTCCAGTTTCTATTTATAAATAACTAGTTGAAGAGGCCGTGTACACGGGCCACAGTGCCACCCAGCAACAGGCGTGGTGCAGTAATGCACAGTAGAGACTGCTTGCGTCGCAACTGATAGGGCAGGGCACTCCGAATTCAGACAGTAGTCCTCTCTGTGCACTGACTACAGTCTGAATTCGGAGACCCCCGCTCCGTTATCAGCCGTGGTGCGGGCAGTCTGTACTGCATATGACTTCAGCACTCACAGCCGACTGTACTGCGCATGACTGCTTCTGACAAACATACATTTAGTGAATTATTATATAGGATGCCCCTTGTCCTTAGACTGTATCTAGTGAGTAAAAGAGGTGCAATTCTTGGGCAAACCAGATGAACCGTGGGGAGAAATAAAAACTCCAAAAATTCAGTTTGATTTAAATGGGGATTTTTTTACCCATTGAATGTTGACATCCAGTGGTTTAAAGACGCCATTTAAATAAATGGAAATGTTCTTTTGTCATCTATGATTTGTTCTAGGATTATTCTTTTTATTGGATATGGCCACTTGTGTCTCCTGTCCTCATTCAGTGCCACACACTTAATAAGAATAGCATCTAATAAGTCATACAGCTGCAATTCAGAATAATGTTTGGAGAACACTGAAACAAGTTTCAACAAGAATTGTAATATTTGGAAAACAATTCATCTGTAATATACCGATACAAAATAACAATACGGAGAGGAAAGGCAATGTTCCAGGTATTTAACGGTTCATCTCTTTTAAGATCTGTACAGAAGTAAACCACATACGGCTGTTTAAAAAAAAAAAAAAAAAAAAAAAAAAAAAAGCAACACTTTAACCCTAAATTCTTCTTCATACCTTTTAGGGAGTGATGTAGGTAAATTGTAGATCCATGTAAAAGAGAACTAACAAGTAATAATAATAATAACATATAAACACATATATATGGCATGCCACTGTCACAATATCACAGGGTTAAACAGATCCCAAGAGTATTTAAGTGTATGCGTCACCTCAATATAACATAGCATAAATAGTTAGGCTATATAGCGAATATTACTAAAACGGTCTTCATTTTTTTTTAGCTTTTTTTGTTGTAAATTTAATTTATAAAGTTGGTCCTGCGGCTTCTTCCTCATAGACCACAGTTACCTGCTCTGTAACCGCAGTCCGTTGCACTGCCTCTGCTCTCCTCCCTCTATCCAGCCTACTCCGATGACGGAGGCTTTCTGTCTGTAAGCTGGAGCAGTCTCATTGGCAGAGATCGATATCTAGCCAATGAGACTGCTCCAGCTTACAGACAGAAGCCTCTGTCATCGGAGGAGTCTGGATAGAGCGAGGGGAGCAGAGGGAGAGCAACGGACTGCAGTCTGTGCGGAAGTGGCTGCAGGACCGACTTTATAACTTAAATTTACAACAAATAAAGCTAAAAAAAAAAATGCTTGTTCGACCTAATGCTCTTTGTTATCAATGAAGTGAAAATGGAATTAACCAAGGTAAAGGAAGACACAGCCAAACTTCAAAAGATCTAAGTAATGTACCCAATCCAGAGACTGGGTTAACATATTGGAAACAATGATAACTTCATACAAGGATAACCTTTCCAGATGCAAGAGGGAGAAGTTCCAAAAAGTCCAAGCTTACTACAGAGAATTACACGTAAACAAATAGTTAACAGGAGGCCAAGAACCATTTTTCAAGTTATCTAGATGCATCAGAAGTATATATATCTTCAAAAATATGAAAGGGAAGCAATTCGCACATTAGCAAAGAATAAAGACCTGGTAATATGGCCCGCTGATAAGGGAGGCACCATAGTGCTACAAAAGTACTCTGATTACTGACAAGAAATTATACAATAGCTATCAGAAGATACAGTTTATTGCAAATTACCAGCAGATCCCACTATTATGTTCAATAAATGTATTGATAACATTCTAAGCATGGGTGTTCAGAATAACTTTATTACCATGTCTATTTTCTAAATTTCTTTTTATTACATACCCAGTCAGACCCATCACTACACAATGCCCAAAGTGCATAAATCTTTGCAAAAGCCACCTGGTAGATAATTTTGGTGAGAAACTCTCTACTATACATTATTGGAAAGTATCTAATTTCTATCTCCAGCCTTGTGTAGAAGAGTTAGCATTCATCCTAAAAGACACAATATCCTTTCTACGAATACTGGAAACCACTGGATCTATCCCCAAAGGCATGTTATTGGTTAACGCTAGATGTGAAAGGTCTCTACATCATTAGTCCTCTACAAACAGGATTAGTGGTGTATGTAGACCAGGGGTTCTCAATGCGGCCACCGTGGCCTCATGAGGCCACCTGGATGTTTTCGTGCGGCCACCATAAAAAATGCGGAAATGGTGGCTAAATGCGGCCACCGACCGAATACAAATGGTTAATTTGCCCCCTGCTGCACTGTTACCGTGAAGAGATTTTTTTGAAATATCATGTCTGACTGGCTGAGGCTTCCCGCTTGAAGTACCTCAGCCAGCCAATGATTTTTCAGCAATGCATTGCGTACCCCTCTGGCACTGAAAGGGTTAAAGGCCTGTAGGTAGAGACATCTGTGAGTAGAGGGTTTGCTGATATCTATTTAGCATTTTAGCTTATAATGGATTGATAAATTGGTTATTGAGGAATAGATCTGTCCGTGTAGTTTTTGAGCTGTCCTTCAATTATATTTTTTATTTTCAGTCTTATCCTTTTGACTCTGTCACAGACTAGCACATTATATCTTACACAAATGTTCTCTCTCACTCGTACACTTACATTGTTTGTGTGTGCGTGTGTGTGTTTATTTTTTTGCCCCAGTGTCTTCCCCTCAACTAGTCCTTTCCTATTCTGGTTTTCTCCTCAAATAAGGGAATGGTCTGCTAGTCTTATGCAAGACGGTCATCTACTCATGTAATGAGTGAATATTTTGCTAGCTAGAATCAGTTAATTGAGGGGGGGCCCCCAAATCGGTACCCTGCCTAGGGCCCAAAGGAGTCTTAATTCGGCTATGGTGGGACAATGTGTGTTGCGATGTGAGGTGTCCAGATGTGAAAAGGTAAATTAGTCTCACAATAAAATCAAGAAGGCGAGTATAACTTAAGCTGCTCTCTGATTCAGATGTCACATCTCGATGGTGCCTTTCCAAGATCAGCTGCACCAAAACAAGTTTAGTGCTGTGCCTCAGAGAATGGCACCCATCACGTGTGTGATCAAAGCTGAACGAGCTCTTGGCGAATAAAATAAAACATACATGTACAGTATGAGTGAGTAGAAAGGGAATCCGTGTAATAGTGGCTGGTCTGTGTGGCAGACAGCTGTCACACATCCACCAGTGAACTTAGGCAAACTTACAAAGGTAAAATTCGGTAAGCATAACCTGGGGTACATAAAGAAGGAAATGAAGGTAACTATATATATATACTATATATACTATACGGATAACCGGACACTAGTGAATGGAGTAATAGAAGGCTTGAACAACACAGTTTGAATGTAAATATGAAATAAGCATATGGATACCCAGGTCTGTAATCTGACACTAGTGATGGTCAAAGGAAGAAAATTGGGGTTGGAATAAGGTTATAACAAATGTCAGTCACCGAATAGTCCCATACCAGGGATTGTTATGGTGCCCGTCCATATAAGGTTATCAGTATATCGGGTGTAGGGCTTATATAGTCTGCGCAGATCTGATGTCATAAAGTGAGGTCCAGGCACTGAATGCTCATGTATAAAATATATGTGTTGGTGGGCAATGTGTGGGGGACAATGTGAATCAACAGTGTGGGGTGGGCAATGTGAGTGGATAGTGTGAGGTATACAATGTGGGGGGGCAGTGTGAGGGGGAAATTGTTGTCATGGTTCCCAGGAATAAACCAGGAGTAAGTACAGTAAAGTAAATCTTTTATTAGAAAAATCACAGTAATGCACTTAAACAAATAACATACAGAGGGTGATCAAAGAGGCAAGCACTGTATCAGAAATAGCAGTCCGCCAATAGATCCACCACACTGTCCGAGACTAGGCCTCAGCCCACTGGAGCCTTGAGTTAATTTGGAACACCCAAAGAACTAGCACGGAGTCAGCCTGCAATCAGTAAGCTAGGAGTCTGATAGAGCCCCAGATCCGCACTAGGATGGGTGTCTATGGAGTGGGGACCAACACACGGAGGAAACAGACAGAGCCCCCTAATCAGCACTATAAAGGATAGTCAGACAAGCTGGGTCGTACATGTCAGCCAGAGCCACAGGTTTGCACCAGATAGGATATCCACTGAAGCATTGGTGTGCTGGATGCGCAGTGGACAGAGGCCCAGGTCAACACCATAGTGGGTAGTCAGACAAGCAAGGTCATACATGGAGCAGGTAGTCAGCCAGAGCCACAGGATTGCACCAGAAAGGATGTCTAAGCCAAATCGGAATGCACAAGGAGAATGGTCAGACAGAGCCACAAGTCAACACCAGAATGGATGGACAGACAGGCCAGGCCATACACAGTTCAGGTAGTCAGCCAGAGCCACAGGTCCGCACCAGATTGGGTGTCCACTACATAATGGGAACAGGCAAAAGAGTAGTTTCAGGTCAGCACCAGAATGGATGGTCAAACTAGCCAGGTCATACACAGAAGCCAAGGGAAACAGAACTGTATTGTACAACAACGCAAGGGCAACTGAGTCAGGACTCAGTCTGCCCTTTAAACCCCTCCTCAGGAAGTAGTTAGGAGGAGCAGCTCAGAGGGAGGAAGTAGGTAGGAGGAGACTACAGGAAGCAAACACATAAAACAAAGGCCTGCTGCATGCTTGAAGCCTCGTGCCTGCAGATGACGCATCTAGCTTTGATGTGACCAACCATGCATGATTCCGGCGACGTCCGTGTGGCATGGACGACCGCTGATGTCGAAGCATCATTTCGAGCGTCATCTGAAGCTGCAGCTCTGGAACCAAGGTAATCTGTAACAATTGTGAGGTGGGCAATGTGGGTGCACAGTGTGCGTGTGTGAGACAATGTGAGGTGACCTACAATCACCTACCTCCCATCTCTCACGCATGTATAGTTTGAGAGATATAAACTGCTGATGTTCACTGGAATGGTCTACAGAGTGTGCCTGGTTTTCAAGCACACTTTGTAGACCCTTCCAATTAATTATTCCTTTCTAGATAGCGCTATTTTGGCTCTGCTAAAGAACTGCCGGCTGGTCCTGGAACCAGGATCTCCTTCTGTCAGCTAGAGCGCTGACGTCAGTGAAAAGGGTGGTTGGGGGGAACTTTAGCAGCTCTGGGCTCGATCCAAATGTTTGTGCAAAAACAGCCAGTAGGGCAAAATGTATACCAACCGACAAAAAAAGAAAATGTCTTGGTCTGTATTCAAATGTCTTACCGGCTAAAAGCACAACGGACGTTGGGCCACAGAAATGGTCTTGTGGCCAAACGTCTGTTTTGTGCGTTAAGTTCCCAAAACTCCGCTAATTAATTGCAGTATTGGGAACTTAATGGGAAAAAGGCTAACGATTGGTGACTGACATACTGCCAAGCACCCATCATTAACTTATATGTGTTACGTTTACCTGTCATCCACTGTCCTTCTCTTTCTGTCTTCTCCTCTCGTCCTTCTTTCTTCTGGCTGTAAAAGAAAACATAAATATGAATGCAAAGCATTAATGATGACATCGTTTAACCCTTTGAGTGGCAGAGGAGTACTCAACGCATTGCAAAGCAATGTATTGCGTACCTCACTGGCGCTCAAAGGGTTAAAACGTTATTGTACAATGAATATGCATAAATGCCTCCATTTAATGTCCAAGTACATAAAAATGCCATGTAGAAATACTATAAATATTGGCCATGATGAAAAGTCATGAATAAATGCAAAGTATCTGAACTTGGCTTAAATCTTCATGTCTCCGCCGCTTAGTGCAGAGGCGGTAGCGCTGGAGACACTGATGAGCCGTAGGGGTCCTCTTCAGTCATGCACAGGCCGATGCCCGTTGCACACTGAGGGCACTGGAAGTGAGCAAGACTTTATATATAGGCAGTCTCACTTACATTTCCCTCACACGCATTGGCTGGGATGTTCTTACACACATCCCAGCCAATGGCTGTGAGGGAAATGGAAGTGAGACTGCCCATATATAAAGGCAGGCTCACTTTCAATTCCTTCAGTGTGCTACAGGCATTGGCTCGTGCAGCTCATCAGTGTCTCTGTTGCGGCTGCATCAAGCGGTGGAGACATGAAGATTTAAGCTAAGTTCAGATACTTTGCATTTATTCATAACATTTCATCATGGCCTATATTTATAGTATTTTTTCATGGCATTTTTATGTACTTGGGCATTAAATGGAGACATTTACTTATGCATATTCATGGCACAATAATGTTTTAACCCTTTGAGCACCAGTGAGGTTCTTTGCAATGCGTTGCATACCCCTCTGCCACTCAAAGGGTTAAACAATGTCATTGTTAATGCTTTGTATTTATATTTGTGTTAGGGGCTTACGGCTGTGATATTTAGAGGGGATGCATGGTGTATGGATATGACACATGGTGTAGGGTTGCCGGCCCCCTGGGGCCTAACGGGGCCCCCGTGAGGAGCGTTGATAGGTTAACCTGTAAGAGGGCCAACCTGGATAAAACCCCTGAAAGAAGGGGGGGTATAAGGGGGGGGCTCAACGTGGATTGAGCTCCAGTGGAAGGGGCTGCTACCTGCATTTAAGGCCTGCAGCCCCTCCCACAAATACAGGTGGAGCACCTTCCACTTGTGGTAGGGGCTTACTGCTGTGATATGTAGAGGGGATGCATGGTGTATGGATATGACACATGGTGTAGGGTTGCCGGCCCCCTGGGGCCTAACGGGGCCCCCGGGAGGAGCGTTGATAGGTTAACCTGTAAGAGGCCAAAAAAGGAGGCAAAGTATTGGTCAAACTATTTATTAGAAGCAACATTATGAGTCAAAGATACCAACGCATGTTGAATTTCTGAACAGGGATCAGGAATGTAACGGGTGTAGCAAGAAGAACGCCAACGACCCAGCCTTTGAATGATGTGGGCTGGAACGCCGTTACTTGAAGCTGCTGAAGCGGCACCAATTCTGAATGAATGGCCAGTGTACTGTTCTGGATTGAGGCCCAGACCTGTGATAATGGTGCGAAGGTAACTGGTGAACTGACTGGTTGAGAGGGGACCGTCCGAGAGTGGGAGGAGAGGGCTGTTGTCCGGAAGGTGCGAGTTGGCCTGGACTAAGGCTTGTAGTGCCAAGACGGGGCACCATCTATCATGAGTGGAATAGAAAGGTAAGTTGGTGCCTTTCTTTAACTGGTCAGTTTTGGAGGAGGGAAGAAACAGCATGAAATGGTCGTGGTGGAAGGATTGGTGCTTTTTCAACAAACAGTTTGAGGAATTGGGCCTAACCGTGAATTCTCCTGGTCTAAGGAAGCCAAAGAAGGCCAGATTGATGGCTGCCAATAGGGTGGTGTTAGTGAGAGGGTCGAAGGGATTAGCCTGGAGGAAATCATACATTTGCTTGAAGATAACGCCAGTGATGGGAAGACGAGTGCGTGCTGGGAGATGATGATTTTTTGAAATACCCTTAAGGAAGGTCTTGACCTTGTAATTAGAGGACAATGAGGGCGAGATGGAGTAATGCATGGCTAGGTGATGTTGAATGCCTGCGATGTACAGTTTGATGGAAGATGGGCTCAACTTGAGATTTTCATGGCAGTGAGTGGTGAAAGCTAAAATGTGATCAATGGTAGGTGGAGCTGAAATGGCCAATTCGTTGGTGAATCTGGTAAATTGAAGCCAGGCATGAAGGTAATTCTGCCTTGTACTGTCAGCAAGACCCTGTTGGATGTAGTATGAGGCTCTGAACAGCAAATTGATCATGATGAGGTCTTGAAAGGCTGGGACTTTTGCGGGCAATGGGCTGGCCGAAGGATGAAGCTGGAAAAAGGCCTGTGAGTTTAAACGAGAAAGAGCGTCAGCCATTTGGTTGAGGTGTCCTGGAATAAATTTGCTGTGAATTATGAATTTATACGACAATGCTAGCCAAGTAAGCTTTCTTAGGAAATTCATAATATGTAGGGAATTTGATCTACCTTTGGTAAGAATCTGAGAGACGGCCATGTTATCGGTATGAAATATGACTGCCTGACCTGACCAGTTACTGCCCCACAATGCTGCCACTGCCACCACTGGGTAAATTTCCAGTAATGGAGAACTAGCCAGCAGCCGTGATGCGGATCGGATCTCGGTGGGCCAAGGCACTGAGAACCAATTATCACCCCAAATTCCCGCGAAACCCCGGCCCGCCGTGGCGTCTGTGTAAATTGTTGGCGAGGTGCAGGAAGGTGAAGGAGGGAACATGGAACGGCCGTTCCATGAGGTAAGAAAGTCTTCCCACATGACTAAGTCACGGCGGGCCGGAAAATCAAGGGAGATCATTTGGACTGTGTCTGGGAAACGTGATAAGAGCCCAATGAGGTGCGACGTGAAGGGCCGGCCCTGTGGAATGATGCGGGAAGCGAAGGAAAAATGACCCAGGACTGCCTGTAATTGAGTTCAAGAAAGAGATGGAGAGGCTAGTGTTGCTCTGATGATAGCTAGAATACGAGATATTTTTTGCGGGGATAGGCTAGACATGAAGGTATGTGAGTTGAGTGTGATACCTAGGAACTCAATTGTGGTGGAGGGGCCAAATGTCTTTTTGGAAGCCACTGGAATGCCTAGTTCCTGGAAAAGGAGTAAGAGCTTGTCAAGACTGGAGGGTGAGTCTGTGTGGGGTTCTATGAGCAAAAAATCATCCAGATAGTGGATGACGCCCGGGCATTTGCAGTGGTTTTTAAGAAGCCACACCAAGACCTGATCGAAGGTATCAAAAATCTTTGGGCTACTCTTGGCCCCGAAGGATAAGCGAGTGGAGAAAAAATATTGGTTCTTCCAACAAAAACCCTGCAAATGCCACAGTGACGGGTGGACCGGGAGCAGTTTGAATGCGTCGGATATGTCGGTTTTAGACATCCAGCAGTCCCTGCCGAGAGCTAATATAAGTCTAATGGCGTCGTCTATGCTGTTGTAGCTAAGTGAGAATTCGGAAGAGGGGATTAGGGAATTGTAACTGGCCTGACTTGAAGAGTGGGGTGCAGAAAAATCGATGATAAGTCTTTTTTTGTTAGAGAATTTTTTGGTGGCGATGCCTAGTGGATTAATGCGCCATTTAGGGAACGGGGGGAAAGGAAAAGGACCCAGCAGGAAACCTTTCTCTAATTCTGCTGCAATAAGGGTGGATACAGAGACAGGGTCCTTAACAGCTGATTATAAGTTAGGACAAATAACTGATTCTGCGGGACAGGTGATGATGCCCGTGTGAAACCCCTCTGACAGACCATTGAGAATATAAGAAACAATATGCTGATCTGGATGTTTTGAAATAAGAGACCGGAGAGCTGTGATGTTCACGGGACCTAGTCATTTATTTTTGCTTAAGCGAGGACAAATATTGCGAGGGTGGGAAAGCCTACAGGTGATGCAAATGTGTAACATGCGACATCCACTGAAAAAACATCCTTTAAAATTATAGTTATTGCAGATAGGGGAACTACCGTGATAGTAGATGGGACGCCCCATCTTGTCCCTGGCGGGGGGGGGGGGGGGGTGGTAGGGGTAGGTTGAGTAGTGGAAGCAGGAGTGAGGGTGGGGGGCTGAGTTTGTGAGGGCGGTGTATCTGAGGTGTTGGGACAGAGGTTGCTGGTATGATTGGCCGATTGGCAAATAGAACAGGTGATGCTTTTAAGCCCGGCGAAGTGTCTGCAAAATAACTCGTGGTCTAGGATACTCCAATCAACCGTGTAGTTGAATTGAGCCCTGGCAGCGGCAGCCTTGGCGGCAAAGGACTTATGGTATTCGAAGAACGAATAACCACCGTATTTGGATTCTAGGTCAACGATAGTATACAGGTATTGGTCTAGCTCCTGACGCCTTAGCGGAAAAGCGGAACACAATATGTCACGATAAATACTAAAAGCGAGCACGAACTCGGACACGGAGAGACGTCTGGACAGACGAGAGTCTTTAGATTTGAGCGTGACCGAGACGTCGCCGCAATTGATAGTCTTGTTTTCCGCTAAATCCTGCGAGGCTATCAGGAGCAAAACCAAGTTTACGTCCTTGCCTTCAATGATATCGCGGCGCAGGTGTTGCGGAATCATATGCGCTGGAGTGACCCTGGGTGAAGGGCCTACCGTATTGGAGGTGGCAGTGTTACCTTCAGCTGCTGGAGGAGTCACTCTGGTGTTGATGACCGATTCTACCGCTGCCAACCTGCCCTGCATATCTGTTATAGAAGAATTGAGGTCTGTGAGGAGGTGTGTGATGTGTTCCAATTGAAGATGCATACTAGAGGAATGAGTAGAACCTGGAGATGATGTAGAGGTGCGTCTAGCATGAGGGGTACATGGCGTGGAGGTATTAGGGAAAAGGAGCCTGAACAACTCTGCTTTCCTAGCTGTTGAAGAGTGGGGGATATTTCTTCTGGCCAATTCTTCTATGAGGGTGGGTATGGTCCAGTCCCTGAGGTTAGGTCCGCGCGTCCGTGGAGAGGCAGGTATGTCCTGAACTTGGACTTGGGGACTTGCTTGGTTCTGTTGTTGTTCGTTGTCTGCCATGCTAGAGTGAAAATAAACAATGTTAGGGTAGTAAGGAGGAGCCCGAGAGGCAGAAGGAGGGAAGGAGGTGAAGAAGAGGAATGCGGTGATATGGACTTACCGGAGGGTGGGCTGATAAGTGATAAGGTGATGCCTTCGGCCTCTGTGAGGAGGTAAGGCCGTACGAACCTTAGCTGCAGCATTGACCTTCGTCCTCTCTAAGGAGGAGGGGAACCTCCTGCGGCCTCTATGATGAGGTGAGGAGGTGCCGCCGCCCCTGCATTGAGAGGTGAGGTGTCCTGGCTTCGGGTGCGAGAGGATGCTCCTTCGGCCTCCGATGAGGTAAGGAGACTTGATCCCCCCCCTGAACCTTCGGCCTCCCGGAGGTAAGGGCAGGGATCCTCCGTCCCCAAGGAGGCATGCAGTGAAATCGTGAGGAGGTGAACCAGAAGCCTGTTCAGGTGGTGAGGGTGATGAATCGGTAGCTGATAAATGCAAACCTACCTTCGGCCTCAATAAAGAGGTAAGGTATGGTGGAGGGGAAAAAACGTGACGTATAGAAGGTGTGGATAGTAAAACTGTAAGTGCTGTTGTGGTAGAGGATGATGAGCCATGAGAGTGGAGATGATACCTACCTGACGATCACTAAATGTGAATCTAAGAAAAATAATAAAAATGAGCGCAAAAGAACTTTTTTTTTTTTTTTTTTTTTTTTTTAATATAAACTAATAAATTTTGTGTGCACGAACCTACCAGGCGTAAGAGTAATACTGGACGGGACTAAATGGAAATGGACGACGAGCGACAAAGAAACCTGAAAAAGATAAAACACGAAACCCCGAGTTGATTAGATGTGTGAAAAAGAAGGTTACCTGGAATAAATTCCTTGTGCCTTGAATAATCAGAATGCTGGTGGTACCAGAGGTTTCTGAAAGGAAGGATTGACTGTAATTGGTATCCGGTACCTGTGCTTGGAAAGACATTAAAACAGTGGGAAAAAAAAAAAAAATTTTTTTTATTTATTTATTTTTTTTATTAACTTTAATGAACCCGGGAGAGGAACAAGCTAGACAACTCTACATGCTGCTCACAACTGCCATGTACCAGGTTGCCATCTGCTGGACGCCTGGCACATTGCAGCCAGAGAGACCTTGCAGCCTAGGAGAGCGGGAGGGGGAGTGAAGCAGCCACCGCAGAAGGAACCGGCAGTGAGAGGGGAACCGGAGGTGACAGGGCGAAAGGGGAAATGAGGGGAAAGAAATGGAACGGTTTGGCGACTTGAGGAGTGGGGAAGGTAAACAGTGAAGGGATAACATAGAGCTATGTGGGAGCTGGTGGCCATAATGTAAAGGCGCGGCTCAGCCGATGCCGGGGCGAGCGGAAGGGAACAAAAAGGGAGCGAACTGGCAGAGGAGAGCGCAGTGAGAAGGAGAAGGGGGTGAACAGACAGGGCAAAAGGAGAGCACCATGGGGGGCAGTGGATGAGCAAACGCCGGATGGGAGCGAATAAGCAATAGGAGGGTGACGGACAGTGAATGTAGAAGGACCGTGGCCACAATGGTAGGAAATAGGGAAGGACGGACTTACAGCAACGCTTAGCCAAACGGACCGGGAACCGGAGGAGAGCGGAACTGCGAACGTGCGACGTCAGGTGAGCTCAACGTGAATTGAGCTCCAGTGGAAGGGGCTGCTACCTGCATTTAAGGCCTGCAGCCCCTCCCACAAATACAGGTGGAGCACCTTCCACTTATGTATACTTTTACAGCCAGAGGAATGAAGGAAGAGAAGGCAGAAGATAGAAGAGAAGGACAGAAGATGACCAGGAAGCTGAGGACTCCACTGGGCATAAGGATTAATGGTAAGTGTTATTTTTTATGGGATTTTTTGTTTAACGTAGTCTGGTTAACCCTATGAATACCCCACTGGCACTCATAGGGTTAATTCTACTAACGTCTGACACATTTTTCATACTTTGGATGTATTGTATTGTATAGAGCCCGATATCAATACATCCACTGAGGAACATTTTTTTTTCATTCAAATTTCTGCGTCGGCTGTTTGAAGAGCCGATAAGGGACTCAAGTAAAAAAAAAAAAGTGGGTCTTAATTTTCCTGTGATAACTTGAGTCCCTTATCGGGTTCTCTTGGCTAACACAGACATTTGAATTGATATTTATAGTGTTTTCGTCATTTTCTATGGCTGAAAACGCCTCTTAACTTTATCACAGAATGGCTTTTTTTTGCCGGTATTTTTTCACAGCACAGGCATTTGAATAGATTTCTGTGCTTGAGAAAATGCTGTCGGCAGAAAAAACAGCCGTCTCCAACATTTGCATTGAGCCCTATATCTCTCGAACTATACATGTTTGAGAGATGGGAGGTAGGTCATTGCATTGCATTGCATTGAATTCATATTTTTAATAGCTACACTAAACTTTCTTAAAAGTAACTAATACTATCCCTTTAAAACCACCTTTTTGAGGAAAAGCTACTTGGTAGATATTGGTGTAGTTGTAATCTAAGTTTCCATCAGTGAATCCTAATAATAATTCTTCATTTACCTTACTGTGGCAAGGAAATTCTAATGGTCTCTTTTCATTTTGCCATTGTGTCTTTGTTGAAGAAATAAAATCTTCAACAAGTCCTGAATATCATGAGGCAGACATGACAGTTGCAGACTGTTTTCAATCTGAAGCGGGTGGAGTGCATGACAATAATTCACCTTCAACGACCAAAGAGGTTGTGCAGCATGTTGAAAAGCAATGCATTGTGCAGTCATCTGATCCTTTAAGGGTTAAAATTACCATGCACAGTGAGCAGAGTTTGCGTGACATTAAATCCAGGTGTTGATTGAAGATGTTATGTCCTGAACCAAGGCACAAGAGCAAACTTTACATGGGTTATTAATCTTTTGGCCATAGTAGGGTAAGGGGACATTAATATTAGCTGGTGTTAGTTGCCATTTAATATCACTGCTGTTTGTAGAAGGGATATCTCTGTGTTAGAGCTTCAGAGAAGTTGAGGAAAATGCCTCCCTGAAACATGGATATATTCCATTAAAGGGGATCTCTCACCTCTATAAAAATTTGCCTTTATGTAGTCTTTCTATAACATTAACATGTAATCTGTTTTTTTTTTTTTTTTTGTTTTTTTTTTTAAATTTTATGCAGGCTGTGGTGAAATTTACCCTTTTTAAAAATGAGCCAGTGACGTAACTTCAAATCCCCTTTAAAGGGATAGTAATGTTTCATATTAAAAGCAGCTTTAATTAATCTTCATAGTATCTGGACTTTGGAGAGTGTTATTTCAATTCTGTCAGCATTGTAGTTCAAAAGTAATTGAATGATAAAATATCCCCCTCCTGCCCCTTTTAATGATGTAACTCTGCTCAGCTTAGAGCAGCAGGGAGGTACCCAGGTAGATTGCAGAGAGGGACAATCTTCAATTAAGATAAGGGAAAAAGATGAAAAGCTTGTCAAGGGGGGCAGGGTTTTCATTGTTCTCACAGTAAGAATATTGTCCTTTAATGTGAGCTGTCTGGTCTATGGACTGGATTCCACATATGAGGAGTGGGGGTTTACACTAGGTAAAAGGGACGGGAGGGGGATACTTTATCATTCAATTACTCTTGAACTACAACTCTCACAGTATTGAAATAACACTCTCTATGGCCCAAATACTGTGAAGATGAACCCTTTGAGAGCCAGAGGGGTATGCAACACATTGCAAAGCAATGCGTTGTGTACCCCTCTGGCACTCAAAGGGTTAATTGGGGCTGCTGTTTTTGTGAAACTTTACTATCACTTTAAATAAAAACTAGTTGCCTATGTAAAATGCATAGCCTTAACTCGCAGAATATGTGCTTTAATATTTGATAAAGGGAAAAAAGGGTATGCGTGTCCCTTTATTCTGCCCCATTACATTTCCTGGAAGCAGATGAATATGTATTTTGTGTTTGAGTTGTTTGTTATTAAAAATACATTAAGAAAAAATGGAAATGTGCCTTGTAATGTAAAGCATCAGTACTTAGCAACCCATATTTTTCCGCTTCATATTTTATCAGCCAATAGCATGAGTTCCCTTTTGACTTTTCTTCTTATATGGAATAAATATAAAAATATAGACTTGGCACAAAAGAAGAACAATTTGAAATTTTATAAAGCTTACAAAATAGCTATCAACCAATGTGTTTAATATTATTTTCTCATACATTGTGTAGAATTTAGTACATTTCAAATAGTCCAGATATGTGATTTTGTAACAACAAATCTGTAAATTAGAGAAGAGATGTGTGATTTCTTAACTAGTGCAGTGTCTTCTAATTCAGATCTCCCCTATTGACCCCTTGAGGACAGTGTGCAAAGCAATTCTTCATATGTACTTTTCTGGTCCTCAAGAGATTCAAATTCATGTATTTTTGCTCTGTAGGGAATTCCTGTTACATTAAGTTTATCTTTTTTCAATATCCTGCTTCTGCCTATTCTGTTCCTATTTGATCATGCATTTATACTATTTAAAGGGCTATTATCTCCAGGATAAGGCCATACTCAGATTTACCATTGAACCCAGACCTGGGTAGTGAGCTCCACAAACTGAGGGGGGAGGGGGAGGGCACAGTGAGCCTGAATTGAGACTGATGTTACTTTCTAGTGACTTTGCTGTAATCCTTTTGAGTGCATTGTGTTGGATACTACTCTGGCACACAAAGGATTAACATTATAGTGTTGGGAGTGATCAGTTCCCCACCCTTTCAGGAGACTATGGGCTGTTACTTGCAGCCTGACTAAGTTTTCCGATGGCAGGGATAGGATAAGTGACAGTGCCTCAGCTTCGTCCTCCATTGCCATCCCTTCTTTCCCCCTATGGATGTATGTATATCTTTATTTATATGGTTCCGCACAGCATATGCAGCACCTTACAATAGACATATGTTACAATAAATAAGAGGGGATAAAATAAGTGCCACATTCATAGAAACATTAGGAGAGAGGTCCCTGTCCCAAGGAGCTTACAGTCTAAATGGGTAAAAAGAGACCGATAACATGGTATGAGGGTATCAAGTGCTGAGGTGTTAATGTCCCCATATTGTAAACTCTTGTACTACAAAGTGTCACCTGTGCTCCTATGTTCTTTCCTGTTCCCTACTTGCACTTTATACTTTAGTGGGGTTTTTTTCCTCCATGGACCGCCCCTCGTTTCCCCAACTGCTTGTCTATTAATGCCCCCATATTGTTAAGTCTTGTACTCTAAAGTGTCACCTGTGCTCCTAGGTCATTGCCTGTTACCTGCTCACACTTTTACTGTAGTGGGGTGATTGTCTCCATGCGGGCATAGCTTGTACTCGCATTGTGATATATTATTGTACTCCGTTTGTTCCTATATAGAGACACATGCACCTAGATGTTGCAGAAGGTGGCTCCCCCGCATCTCGATCCGGCTTCTTCTTGTGCTCCAGTTGTGATGCTGTGTACTGCCGTGGCGTCACAGAATCTGTTAAATCCTGTGTATTTAGGACTGTTTGTATATAATGCCGCTACTCCAAGGTTGGAGTATCAATGATTAACTAGCATAACGCTGAGCTTTTATTTTTATATCTGTTTATTTTTTTTTCATGTTAGTTGTCCTTTAAGCTAGAATTAAAAGGACCTGAACTTCATTTTAACCTAGAAGTTGATCAAGTTGTCTTCTATAATTAATAACTTTTCTTATCTAGCCTCCATTCCATATTTACAGTCACCATTCAAATAAATAGATGGAGCGTGTCGCAGCAAACACCGTGATCTCTTCACGGAGGCCTTAAAGTCATTAGGCTGCCTATTTACTCAGCTTGTCCAGCTTAATTTGGAAATGAAAGTTCAAAGCCAAAAAAGTAATCCATGGACAGCTGGCTTGCTATAAGCCTTTTCTATGCCAAAGACAAAACTGGCTGATTATCAAAAGTTTTGTCATATTGTTTAATATTGATAGTGGGCTGGACGGTAAAACTCCAATTCTAAGGGCCGTGTGTTCAGAAGAGAAATGAGTGAAACCAGCAGTACCATATGAGACGCATTAAAATATGCTATGATTTAAATGGGCCACTTAAGACGTTGACTGCTAGAGAGCTCGCCAGCGAATTACAAAGCAATGTGTTGGAGATCTAGCAATCAAGGGGTTAAAAACCTCATTTAACTCATTGGTGATTAAGGCACATTGTATTTTTCCACTAGCCCTAAGTTTCTATCATGTATAATTTATATGTCCCTATTTTATATTTTACTGTTATAAAAGGAACCCTAACTCCACCTAACCTTAAACCCACAGTTTAATCTGGTTATAAAATCCTAGTGGCCCCTGTGAATGGATTCCGAGTGGATTCGTTCTCCTGACTTAATCTTTAGTTAGTACTGGAAATTACAACCATGGAGGTGGACATGATTGATTCTGCTGGAGTCCATGTGGTGGGAGGGTGGTGTTGGAGTCCTCCAACACAGAATCCTGTCTGGCTCTATGGACATTCTATCCAGTACTAATTAAAGGAGGCATTAAATGGATAGTAATGTCACACTATATATTAAAATCCATTTATTCCTTATACATTTTTATAATGCAGTGTTCATATCGGTGTATGTTTATTGTAATTATATTTTAACCAGATCTGAAATCTGGTCTAGACAGATCGCATTGAGGGACAGTACTGTGTCTGTCAGTATAAGGAAATCCCTGCCCCCTTCACAAGGGGAGCAGGGTTTTCCTTATCTAAATAATCTGAGTGGTGCAATGACTCCAACATATAATGACCTGCAGAGAATTAGCAGCCAAATCAAAAAAAATAATTGCAACAACACAGAGTAATTGATCAGCGCTAAATTCCCCTTTCAGAATATTGGAACTTGAGCCTAAAATATTCAAACGAACAATAGATAAAAACAGTGGTATTTATTGTGAACCATATTAATAAAGTGACATGTTGTCATAAAACAATTACCAAATCTCTCCTTACTACATGTAATGACTAGTGTACTCCCACTGTATCAATCCTATCAATTATATATACATCAATATCTACTCTCCCATTATCAACAAAACTCTTACTGTATTTCAAAAGAAATTGTAAGTGATCTATGTGTCCTTATGGCAATCGCTCCATACACATCAGTTAAACCATATGACGGACGAGCATAATATCCCAAAAAAGAGACCTATACGACAACTCACGACTTCCGATGACTAACCGGACACAATATATTCCACTAATCTACATCAATCTACACAAGTCAATACCTCAGTCCCACATAAGGAGATGAATACCCATCAACCACCTAAGAGTTAAACCCATAAAATGATGCCCCGTCCAAAACTCAAACCACTGTGTCCAATCCCCCTCGCAACAAAGTGGCTTTTAGAAACAAATGTTAAGGGTGGACTACAGGCTGCCATACATATGGGCACAAAACCACAAGTGGTATATCCTGGTGTACACTACCGGTATATGAGAAAATTATGTAGCATATGCTAGACATCATTAAAATCAAACTATATTGAAGGCCAGCATCGTAATATATCTCCCGCTTGTTCTACAATTCAGCCCAAGCTATTGTCCGACTAATTAATATCCTGATAATCATAAGGCTTGTGATCCGGTAATATATGGTCACTCAAAACACACACATTATATATATATATATATATATATATATATATATATATATATATATATATATATATATATATATACACACCCATAAAATATATTCACATAATACACTACAGGATGAAAATCTCCTCTCAAGGAACATCAGGCACCCTTTATTTGCCAAACAGTAGACCTACATCAATGGGAATATGCAGATATGCATCTTACTTCCAGGGAAGGGCCCATACAAAGGGCTCTCCAAAGACCTGTTCATTAACAGAACAGTACACAGGACAAGAGGCCACCCGGTTAGACTTGAGGAAAGGAGATTTAATCTACAACAGCGGAAGGGTTTCTTTACAGTAAGGACAATAAAGGTATGGAATTCACTGCCTGAGGAGGTGGTGCTATCGAAAACATTAGATGCCTTTAAAAGGGGCCTGGATACTTATTTAAAAGAGCATAACATAGAGGGCTATGTACGTTAGTATTGGGATGAATATTTAGTTCGGGCTTGTTGATCCAAGGAGGAATCTGATTGCCATTTGGAATCAAGAAGGAATTTTTTTTCCCCCCATTCAATGCAGAATTTTAAATTACTAATTGAGGGGTTTTTTTTTGCCTTCTTTTGGATCAACGATGGTAAACAGGAATAGGAAAAGGTTGAACTAGATGGACTCAAGTCTTTTTTCAACCTAAATTACTATGTTACTATGTTACTATGTAATTATACTGGACACATGGCAGTGATGACTGAGTACAAGGACTCTATCTTGAACCAAGGAAATTAAATAAAACGGTTGAGAAGCTTTAAGTTGAGAAAAATACAGCATCTACTATCTTTTTTTTTTAGGAACTATGAAAATATTGGATTATAAGTCAGTGAACTTTTTGTGAAAAGAAATGGCACTAAAACCTGCATGTCTAGCAGGGAGAAGACAGTGTCTAAAAACAGACTATGCTCGGGTCACAAGGAACTCTGGACATGAAAAAGTGATTTGGAGGAAGGGACTTGAAGTCTATGCGGTACCCTTCCAAAATTAACTGCAGTGGTCAACATCAGAAGCGGCCCAGGCTCCTGTTGCCTGAGGCGGACCAGATTCCCTCGAGTCATGTGAAGGTAGCTTTGTCAGCTCTGGGCTTCTGCACAGACTTCTTTCCTGAACAGGCCTGCTTGGGTTTTAGAATGCAATGCACTTGGATGTGGAGAGAATCTGTGCCCTGGGCGGTAACCCATTCTGGTGGGGGTAGTGAAAACAACTCTCCTTCTATGGAAAAAAGGAATGTTTAAGAGTAACCTGAGGCCTCCAGTGGTGTGACTGATAACCTTCTCCAGTTCAGGGCCAAACAGTTGCTTGCCCACAAAAGGAAGAAACACCAAAGACTTCTTGAAAGTCTGGTCAACCAACCAAATCTTAAGTCTCAGAGTGCAACATGCTGCCCCAGAGAGAACTGAGGCTTTTTCCGCATTGATAGCATCCAGAAGCTAACCCCCCCCAACAGCCATAGCCCTAGTAACCAGTGCAATACCAAAAGTTAGAGAGTAAAGCAGCACAAGAGGCTGCAAAATTCACCTTCAGTAGATAATTCAGACATTTATCTGCCTGATTCTTAAGTTCCACAGCATCTGCCAGAGGTAAGTGGTAAAGGCAAGTGATTGGGAGAGGGATTCCACCACAGTGTGGGTAGCTCACTGCACTACAGACATCCTCCATTCTTCCAGGAGTATCTGGTCTAATGAACCCTCATGAGGACAAATTACATCCTCCTTTTTACATCTCTAAAATATCAGGGGAAGAAGAGCTAGTGTGAAGCCTCTTAGACCTTTTGTGTCTCCAGTACAGCCCATATAGGGCCCTTAGCAGAAGAACAAGGACCTTGCTCATAAGAGTCTCCAACAGAGAAGAACAAATCCAGTTCATCGTATCAGTCTCATCTTCCTCAGCTGAGAAATTCACAGTAATGAGGATATCACCCAGTAAAATGGCTCAAGCACCTTTTGGGGGTGGACGATGGCCATGCGACCAAGAGATTAAGACCCATTGAATAGATAAAGGAATGGAACTCACTGAGGCCTTAAACCATGCCAGCTTCTGTTCAATAGATGAACAGGCTGAGGCTGAGTGGGGGCCGGAGTTCAAGAGGGACATAAAGTACCTGACAATTCCCTAGTAAGGCCAATCTCTCATGAGGATCAATGGGTTAAAGGGGTTAAGGTGACCCCAGAAACCGTAGTAGCCTTATTCTTACCCATTTCTCCCTTAGGCTCTAACATAGCCAAGATACCCCTTTAAGTATGAAAAAAGTAGAAAAAGTACTTAAATATATGTAAAAGTTCTTATCTAACTGCAAGTGGCTAACGTGGCAAGCAAAGAGGGAGAGAGCAGCCTCTGTGAACCAGGCTGAATCCCAAAAGGAAGAGGGTCAGAGAGTGTGCAGAGAGTGTGTATGAAAGAAACACCCAAGCCCCATTACAGCCACAGAAATACTAGTAAAGGCAAGAGAAGTCACAGAGAAGATTTCCAGATTCCCTGTGTGCCTGTTCTTAAAGGCACCACAACACTATAATAGTTAATAAGAAGTCCCTCCAGCAGAGGGCTGAAGTAAAAAAAAACAAAAAAAAAAACAAGTTCGCAATTAAAAAGACAATGAAAGCCTTGCCAGAGAGGCAATGCAAGCGTTAAATGAAATTAAACAGCAGGAAAGTAAGGAGCGGATAGGAGCATTAGAACATTTCCCAAATCTGTGTGCTATTACATCACACCATGGGACATACTGACAGGATCTCTGAGGAAAAAATCCATTCTCTTCATTCTTCAGGCTCCTTTATGAGGAAGCAAAGAAGCTGCTCAGACACATATATGAGGATAAGGCTGCCTAAGCAAGCCATCTTCTATCAGGCACAGGTTCCTGAAGTCTGTTCTCTGATTCAAATCAACAGTGGTGACTAGATATAGGAGCCCACCTAATGCCATCAGAAGAATAGAAAAGACAAGGCTAGCTAAGACAGAATCTTTGCCTTGCATACAGCCGGAGTGAGATCATGGATCCGAGCAGAAGATCAAAGCACTGACATACAATAAATGCATGGGATTTGATTCATCTGTACGTCCAGTGAGTGTTGACTTATGCACTATACTGAGATTTACTTCCTGCACCCAGGCTTGATCTTCCATTATCGAGAGTATGAAATAAAAATACCTTGAACTGGTTGTTGTGCAATTGTGTACCCAGAAACCATTGCGTAAGCCATCTATGAAGGGGCAACCTGCATGCCTGCAGGTGTTATTGCACTACAATTCCCCTCATTCACAGCTGGCCAATGGAGATTGGAGTCCAGCAACAACTAGAGGAAATCAGGTTTCCCATCCGTAGCACATACATATGCACAAATGTAAACCTTTGCATTCCTAATGTGATGGAGGCAAAATAAATAAATAAAATAAATAAAGGGTGTGCGTGGAGAGGGAGTGCTGGGTAACTGGCAACCCCATCTCGGCTTGCCAGTACTGGTGCCACCTCAGGTGCTACTCAGTCTTGTTTTCCTCCTCTTGTGCCATTACAAATGAGAAATGTCCTTATTCATTTCAGTCTGGACCTGCTCACGTAGACAGTCCAGCCTCAAAATGATGCTGTTCCTTTGATGAAAGGGTAAAAAAAAATAAAAGGAAGAAATCATGCATGTTTTGTATTCACCCTTAAATAATAAATAAACTCTGAAATATAGTTTATATAGGTTTGTAAACTAAACATTGTTAAAGTGGAAAGATCACTTTTAGATACATTTAGTTTTAAAGAGATGCCCCCCTTCCAGAGCACAGTAAATAAAAACCAGATTGCCTATGTTTTTTTGCTAGGTGTAAACCCCTCACCCCACTTTTTGTTAAAGGGATAGTAATACTTCGTTTTAACTTTATTTTATTTTGTAGGCATTAAAAAAACATGAAGAATGATATAAGTCTTATCTCTGAAACCTTTATGGTTTAAGAGATATTCACAAACAAAGTATCCCTTCCCTGTTCAACCAGATCAGAAGGGAGATGCCCAGGTAGACTGCAGAGAGGGACAATCTTCAATTAAGATAATGGAAAAAGCTGAAAAACTTGTCAAGGGGGGAAGGGCTTTCATTGTTTTCATACAAAGAAAATTGTCCCCTTCTGTTATCTGTCCTGTCATACAACCAGACTCACATCTGAGAAGAGATGGCTTACACTAGGAAAAAGGGGCGGGGAGGGGAACTTTGCTTGTGAATATCTCATAAACCATAAAGGTTTGAGAGATAAGACTTATATCATTCTTCATGTTTTTTTAATGCCTACAAAATAAAATAATGTTAAAACGAAGTATTACTATCCCTTTAAAATTGTTTTATTAACCCCTTCGTGTCCACTGATGTGCCAGGACTGTCACAGCGGTCTGGCACTTAAGGACCAGTGACGGTCCTGGCACGTCATTGAGTTCAGGGCTCCCGGAGTGGCTGCATGCCGCTCCGGGAGCCCTGAACCAGAAGTACAAAAAAAACCCAGTGGTCATAAAGTTCTGGCTGCACATGTGCACACCGGTCCTTAAGGGGTTAAACTAGAAGATATTTTGTATCTGCACTATCTAGGCTACCTTCTTAGAGGGAGAACCTGGCCCCGAATGGAAAACAGTACCACAATGTACCACTCTCCATGCTGCCTGAAAAACATGAGTCTGTGGTGCTTTTTCTCTCCAGACAACCCTTACTCATAAAATATTATTATTCTTTATTTATGTAGCGCCAACTAATTCTGCAGCGCTGTACAATAGGAAATAGACATACAGATATATTAAACAGTACAAAGCATATGTGGAGAACAGAAGGATCAGAGGGCCCTGCTCGTGAGAGCTTACAGTCTAGAGGAAGGAAGGTTGGACACAGAAGGTGTAAGTGCTATTGGGTGTAAGTGTCTCCTGCCACATGAACTGCCAGTCAGTGGGTGGGAGAGAGAAGTGCTGTTGAGTGCAGTGGTCCAGGGAAGGGCTGGTTCTTGGTGATAATATTTACGGAGGTAGTTGACAGGCTTCCCTGAAGAGGTGAGTTTTCAGGGAGCGTCTGAAGATCTGAAGGCTGGGGGAGAGTCTGATGGGGCGGGGAAGGGAATTCCAGAGCTCAGGTGCAGCACTGGAGAAGTCCTGTAAGTGGGAATGGGAAGGTTTAATAAGAGCTGTGGAGCACAGAAGGTCGTGTGCAGAGTGTAGATGGCGAGTGTAGAAATGAGAGAAGAAATATAGGGGTGTGCGGTGAGTGAGACAAAGGACCGTACGTTCAAATGAAAAGTGGAGGAGTTCTGGGGCAAACCATTTGCACTGTAGGGGAGAACTACACATTTGCATTGATTTAAATTGGAATTTTAACCCCTTGAATGCTATTCAAGGGGTTAAAATCCCGGTTTAAATCAATGAGAATTTTTGGAGTTTTTAGTTTTCCCCTTTAGTTCATATGGTTTGCCCCAGAACTCCTTCACTTTGGCTCTTAAAGGGCCATTTGTGCCATAAATACATAAATGTTAATTTCTCAAGCTACACATTTTACAGAAAATGGCTAGTCTAACATATAATCAGATTTTATTTTCTCCATAAATATAAAGTAAACTTGTTTTATGGGGACTTGTCCACTTTAACCCTTTGAGTGCCAGAGGGGTACGGCCTCAAAGGGTTAACCTTTTGAGTGCCAGGACTGCATAAAAAAAGTGTATCAAAACATTCTCACAACTACTCTTTCCAGTAAAAAGCTGAAATGAAAAATAACGAAGATATAAACAATATCTGTTTAACCCTTTCAGTGCCAGAAGGGTACACAATGCGTTGCTTTGCAATGTGTTCCATACCCCTCTGACACTGAAAGGGTTAACTGTAATGAAGATTGTTAATATTTATTTTAAGAAGACAAAACGTTTCTTTGAACTTGGTTTTCCTTTTCCTTAGACAATACTTGCCTCATTAACCCCTTTCTTTGCTGCCCCATCAGTTTGCAGAGATTTGAAGGGCAACGCAAAAACTATGCACTCTGCTCTAGTAAATTAATTGAATATGAATGGAAGCAGTTGGGTTGCTTTCATTGTAGTCCCAGGAAACAGTGCTCTGTTGTACTGTGCGAAAGGGAAAAAGGCACCATCATTTTCCTAACAGCATGAGTGCACTTCTAGTGGAGTCTGGTTTCCATAGAAACGGCTAAAACTGGTGAAAAGGCTTTGCTTAGAGCCCTCCTGAGATCAGAAAGCGGGGCCAGGCCGGGAAAAGTTCCCATGAACTGCTCACTCTGTCTTTTCTGAGGCATCTTGAAGTTTTGAAAGGATTTTTGGTTTCCTGCAGCTGCAAGGCCCTCATTTTTATACAAATAGTGATGAGTCATGGGAGTATTTTTAACCTGTTGACTGCCAGAGAGATGAGCAGTAGATTGCAAGATCCCATTCTTTTGGCAATGAAAAAGGATGAACCCTTTGAGTGCCAGAGGGGTACGCAACTCCTTGCTTTACAATGCGTTGCCCCCTGGGCTGGTCATATATCTGGGCTGGTAGGCCAATGTACCTTGCTAAATCTCACTAGCTACACTAGTGATACCACAGAGCTTATAATTGAAATGGAGCTACATAAATGATACCACAGCAGTACATTCCGAATGGAGCTACACTAGTAGCATAAACCATTTCCTTTGTAAGCTCTATAGTATCACTAGGTAAGCTTTACTTAAAGGGATAGTAATACTTAAATATTGCTAATCCCGATATTGTAGCTATGGTAAAAAGATTTGGTTTGTCCCCAGGTTCATCTCTGAAACATTTATGGTTTGAGAGATAACCGAACGCAAAGTTTCCTCCCTCCCTTCCCTGAAGTCAGCGTTGTACTGACTGCAGGGATATCCGGTCTTATTTGTATCAGGCGGCTCTGCAGCTGACCCGAGATCGAATTAGTAAAAAATAATTATTTCTCTGAAACTGGAGGGAGGGGGGAACTTTTCGTTCAGTTATCTCTCAAACCATAAAGGTTTAAGAGTTGACACTGGGGACAATTCAGTTCTTTTTACCATAGCTACAATATGGGGATTAGTAATATTTAGGTATTACTCTCCGTTTAAATTGTAAGCTTTGTAGTAGCGCACTAGTGTAGCCCCATTTCAACTGTAAGCTATGTGTTATCACTTGACATAAGTCACATCATTAATGCCAATTTTAAAATTAACAAAAGGGGGTGGGATGGAACAGTGGGCTCGAACAATAATAGAAATGGGCCACTTGAATGTATTTTCTCCCTGGGCCACAAGTTGCCAGCCCTCCCCTGCAAAGGGTTAACCAATGTGTTACCAAAGGGGGAGTTGCAGGACAGTCTACTGCTCTGTGCATGAAAGATTCTACATTTGCACACAAGAATATTTGCAATTTAAATAAATAAGACAATAGGCATCTAGATTCACTGCATGTGTCTCTTGAGTCTCAAGAAGGGCTTCATATTGTAGATGAATTTAGTAAAACTGCCCCAGGAAATCCTATCACAGATAGCACTGAATGAGCTTAAATTATGTATGTATGATATGTACAGTATATAACATTTACATTAATAAAAGCATTGCTAATTTTTTTTTTGGGGGGGATGCATTTAGAATCTTTATCAGCATTTCTAACTTATTTAGAATAAAGGCAGTTTTTCAATACCAATCCAATTTATTTTCTATTCACTATGCTTTCTTCTTTTTATAAGCAAAATGTATTTTTTTAAAAAGAAATTAAGATTTTATTTTACATTGCAAAATTATTTTGCAATATGAAACATACCAGTATAGTTGGTATTTTCAGTGAGATCAGAATGTCTGTATTAGCACAGTTTTCTTATTCTTTATATAGAACTGTAAACCCTTATTATGAAAAAAAATAATCACATTTTTGGCATTACAAGGTTTTTTCCTCAAGTAAAACAAGGATACGCTTCTGTTGCTTAGGCATACATAATTCAAAAGTTATTCTACTGCAAACTTGTCTTGAATTAATAGTTTGAGCTTCAGTTTTGGTAGGCAGGTCTCCAAGTGACTATGTTGGTAATGATGCCTATGAAGATATCTGGTTGTAGACAAAACTGACAAACAGCAACAAAATTATATGTCAAAAAAATGTCAAGCTTTATCATAGGAAAACATATTTAGCTGTAATAACATTTAAATGAAGCATCAGTCAGCAGTACAGTGGTTTTACTCCTCAGAAAAAGCACCGCTTAAGTCATAGTCTCTGTTGATTGTCCTCTATTTTTACTTGTAAGTTTTCTTGTCCATTTCAGGTTGTTTCACTGGTAGTGCTGGTAAGGAGGGAGTTGAGAAAGGGATGCAGCGAATATGAGGGAGTTGGGAAAGGGGAAAGGCAAATAGGAGAGTGAGAGTTTAGAAAGGATGCTGCGAATGGAAGGGTAACTGAAAGTTGCATGCCATGTAGTGCCGTTGGGGTGGCCACTCCTGTCAACATCAGTGCCCTCTAACTCTGGCGTACTGGGAGTGTTCAGCAACGAGCCAGGAATGCCATAGAGTTATTAAATGTATTTGTTTAATAAGAACCTATAAATATAAACTGGATCCTCTGTAGTTAATGCCTTTGCAGTCCATAACAGTCTGATTAGCAGTGAGTTGCAAAGCACTGTAGTGGTGAAAGGGTTAAAATCTCTTACTAACCCTTGATGCTAACCCCAAGTCCACCAGCTTCCTGCCTGACCTCCAGGACTATCATGTGCATGGTGATGATGACGTGGGAGACCGGTCCAGCTGGCTTCACTCCATGTACAGTAAACTGCTCTTTGTTTGGGTCCACCATGCTAAGGTTAGGGAGTGAAGCTGAGTGTGTGTGTGTTCCCTAAGGAGAAGGAAGCAGAGGTCGCAGCCACTTCTCTCTGGGAGACAACAGCGTCAGCAAAACACTGCTGTGAGACCTCTCTGGATAAGCAATGTTGAGTGTCCAGAGAGGAGGCGTGTATAGGACAGGAGGGACAGACATTCTGGAGCTGGTAGCGAGGGAGGGGAAGAGGAGACCTTTCTTACCCGGGCTATCAGTAAGGATTGGGGAGAGCTCCATGGGCTGTCAGGGAGGGAGGAGAAAGAGACATCCCTGGGCAGGTTCTGAAGGATGGGACCTCAGCGTAATGTAATGAGGAGAAAGACCTCCCCCAGCAGACAATGAGGGGGGGGGGTGAAACCCTCCGGGACGTTAGTGACTGTGTTCTATGTGCTTCCTATAATGATCAAGTTCTGTGCAGCCTGCTGTATCATGCCACTGGATGATAGCACAGCTAGTAGATAAAGGGTTGAAAGTCATGGGTGGGTGAAGGGAGGTTGAGGTGGACTTTCAAAATCATTTTGTGGGTGCTGATGACATGGAATGGCAAGTGTGTGTGGCAAACAGATTGGGTGCTAATGAAGAGATGGATTGGGAAGTCTGCATATTGTAATGAGGTTTCATATTTTAAGTAAGTGTTACTTGCATGAGGAATGTCATAGGCTCTCCTGGGTATGATGGACAGCACAGCTGCATGGCGGAGCGAAGTGCTGCCTGTATTTATATCCTGTTCACATACATGTAAGTGTATGGTGCCAGGATACACACAGAAGCGGCATTTGACACCGAGAGTCCAGTGAACAGTTTGAGCTGGGAACTCGACCGAATGAAGAGACCTTAGAGAGGGTGACTGTCCTGAATGTGAAGGAGGTGTGATGTGGAGACTGGGGAGATTTTTTTTTTTGTCAGAAGCAATGTGGAGGGACGGAGAGGAAAGAGCGAGATGGATGGTGAGGACTGGCCCAGAGTGAGGGAGGTGTGCTGAGGAGGAGTGTGTGGAACTTTTTTAAGTGACTATGAGAACCAAGGGGAGGGTGGATAGTGGAAGAGATGAAGAGGACTGGCGCATGTGAGGGCAGGCAGATTAAGGGGACTAAGGGAGAAGTGGGCACATGGGAGGTCTGGGGAGGAGGAGAGGGCAGATGGGAGTTCTTGGCAGTGAAAGGGAAGGAGGGAGGGTGGAAGGTGTAGAGCGGCAAGTCGGCAATGTGTTCAAAGTGACAAAATGTGAAGATTGTGAAAGTCCTTGAGGAAACAGGCAGTCAGGAGGAGATCAGCATATATCCACTTTGCCCAGGGTGTGTCAGACACAGCCGGAAAATTCTGGGTCACATTACCACATTTTCTCTTATAGTATATTGTAGCCAGTGAGATGGCTTCTTTGGTTAATGCACCAGCTGTTCATAACTGCAAGGTCACAGGTTCTAGTCCCGGCAAAGTCAGCTCAGCCTTTCACCCTTCTGAGGTACATAAAATTAGTCCAGGACTTACTTGGAAATGAGACAATATCAGTGTATTATTCCTGGTAAAATACTTTCACGAAAAACAAAAAAAACAAAAAACAAATAACAAAACAAAATACATATGTATATGTATGTGTATGTGTGTGTGTGTGTATATATATATATATATATATATATAATGTATGTGTATAATATAATATAAAGTCTTGTGTTAGAGCACACATTAACAACACCTGTGAGCTTATTTTTTTTCTTGGGATTATATCACTGCAGTTAGACTCACCACTGAGCAGTTGTCTAGCGGGGCCCCAAAGTGCACGGAGCACCAGTTATACGGGTAACACAGTGGACCAGTCTCTAGTTTATGATACAATAGCTGGCTTCTTTCCGTTTCATTGCAGTCAGTGCTGGGACATCTGAAGTGCAACAGGAACACGTCTTATTATGATGTATTTGTATTAGGCTGGGTCACATAGAAAATATGCAAATTTCATGGCTGCGTTGAAATGGAAACTCTGCTGTATGCATTTTTCATACATGCCCACTTAAATGTGAGGTTTGGTCTTCCTAATTTGTAGTTTCAAAAAAATTAAAATAAGTAAAATTACATGTATAACATTTGTTTTAAACTTTTAATTACCAGAGAGGAGTGCAATCCAGTGCAGAGCATTGCATTGCATGCCACTGGTCTTTAAAGGGTTAACCAGCAGTGACCTGTATAAGCTGTAATCAGAAAGTTAAAAAGTAGTTTTGGAGCAAACCAACTATGTCAATGGGGACAATTGTAAATGTCCATTGATTTAAATGGATTATTTAAAGCAGAACTTTCATCACATTAATATAGAACCCCAAATCATAATTACATTAGCAATATGTATAGACATACTTGTATTTTCAAGAATAATTGCTGCATTAGCTAAAATTTAACTTTTTAGGCAGACAAGCACAGGCAGGTATCTTGCAGTAGGTGCTCTCTGCTCCTGCACTGTCAATCCTTTCCGCTGCCTTAAAGTGTTGTAGTGCTTAAAAAGTTCCACTAAATGCAACAAACCCTATCTCTCAAACCGCTGTGGTTTGAGAGATATTCACATTTAAAGTTTGACGTATCAGTTAACACGAGGAGGCTCTTCAGCAGAGCCGCAATTGCGTTATTTAAAACAAATTACTTCATTGGAATGGTCTACAAACTGTGCTTGCAAACCACGCACACTTTGTAGACCTTTCCAATGAAGTCATTCTTTTTAAATAATGCGATTGCGGCTCTTCTGAAGAGCCACCAGTTGGTCCCCGGGCAGGATTCCCCTGCAGTCAGCACAGCACTGACGTCAGGGAAAGGGGAGGGGGGAACTTTGAATAGGAATATCTTTCAAAGCTGCAATTATACTTGAGAATACGAGTACGTCTGTGCATATCGCTATTGTAATTGTGATTTGGGGCTCAATATTAATGTGATGATAGTTCCGCTTTAACCCATTCTAGGATTCAAGCAATAAAAGGCCCTTTTAAATCAAGTAAGCATTTTCATTTGTTTTATATGGTGCTGGTGGCCTGACTCAGGAATCTTTCACTTTTATCTGTTTGAAACTTTACCTACATATCTACATGTATTGAGGAACTCGCCTTTTGAATGCAGGTATAAATACTTATTTGTATTCATGTTTGTATTAAAGGGATATTAATGTTCCACAATAAAAGCAGCTCCAATTAATCTTCATAGTATTTGGGCCATGGAGAGTGTCATTTCAATACTGTCAGAGTTGTAGTTCAAGAGTAATTGAATGATAAAGCATCCCCGTTCTGGTAGTGTAAGCCACCTCCCCTCAGATGTGGAATCTGGTCCTGGGACCAGACAGATCACAGCAAGGGACAATCTTCTTACTTTGAGCATAAGGAAAACCCTGCCCCCCTTGACAAGTTTTTCAAGTTTTTCCTTATGCTCACTGAAGATTGCCTGGATGGATCTCAGAGAGGGACAATCTTGCTGCTCTGAGGTGAGCAGTGTTACATCAGTAAAATGGGTGGGAGGGGAATCATTCAATTACCCTTGAACTACAACTCTGACAGTACTGAAATAACACTCTCCATGACCCAAATACTATGAAGATTAATTTGAGCTGCTTTTATTGTGAGACATTACAATCCCATTAAATGATAGGAAAAAAGTTACAGTTCTTACAAGTTTTTATTTTGTCATTTTTTTAACTTTTAACCCTGGGAAGCAATCAGATAGTGTGTTTATGACACTTTTATAATATTGTATAACTACTTGTGTAGGACTTGTGTGCTAGGGTAAAAATCTGCAGTGCTTTAACCCCTTAGCGTCCAATGCCGTGGCAGGACCGTCATGACTGTCCAGCACTTAAGGACCAGTGACGGTCCTGTCACGTCAGCCCTGAATTGGATCCTACCTCCCAAAGAAAATGACCTGTGGTCCTTAAGTGCCGGCCGCTCGTGCGTGCTCCAGTCCTTAAGGGGTTAAATAAACCAATTCACCTTCGGTTTATGCAGTTTATACAAATTGTAACAACCCACTCTTTGTGCTGTTGTCAATGGAAGAAGTTAATTTCATTGTTAAGATTATGTAGTCAGTGCATTTGACTGATTATGTTATACTGCCACCTCCTGGTTAAGAATTATTACCAATATTATTCTCATTTGTTTGAAAGCAATGTAAAGTGGAAAAGTGTCATTGGAATTAGTGGCTCTTGAATTGTTTAACAGAATAACCTAATACAACAGTCCAGTATATCTATTTACTTTTTTTTTTTATTTAATATCTACTGTAATCGGTAGCTGGACAATAATCTTTTATGTGCACATTTTAAGTGATTCTAAATGAAAATTAGAATCTAAATAAAATCATAAACCTGAATAAAACTTTGTGAGTCTAAATTATGATTGGTGGGCTTTCTCTATAGCTAATGTCATGTAGACTGATCAAACCTTTGTGAAGACCTAAATGGGAATTGACAGATACAGGCAATTACAGATACTGTGCAAAAATATATAAACAGATATATCTAACAGCTGTATGGATAAACTCTTACCTTATTAAGTCTGTCAAAATAACTTGAGTATTTTACTCTATATATAGTAGTTCCCCTTTAATGTACAGGTACCGAAGTAGATATATCTGTGCGTGTGTGTGTACACATGTGCACACGTACACTAACAAGCAGACATAAGACACACACATCCTACGAGATAGCATGTGTTGCCACATGTTGCCTACCCCTACTATATGTAATATTGTGTTCCTCTAAATTAGGAGTGAGCTAATTGTGAGGCTGCCCCTGCTTCCACCCCACAAAGCTTTCTTACAACCGGAAAGATCACATATTTGACCACCCTCTGCTCTGTCTGCCATTATTGATACACTGTTACATGGCAGTACTTAAAACCTCAACTTGAATCCATTATAACTAGTGGAATTCACAATTTTTAGCAGTTGCCCAACAGTTATTCCTGCTTGGGAATTAATTTTTGATGGCAAAGTACTTGAAACACAGCATTAACACTGGAACTTTAACTGTGTTTTTGAATACAGTCAGCGGCTAGAAATTCGAGCCCAAGTTGCAGATGCCTTCTTAGCAAAGTTCCAGCTGACTTCGGATGAAATGAACGTCCTCAGAGGCACCCGGGAAGGACCCTTATCTGAGGTAATGTGATTAGTATTTTATACAGTAGCTTTATTTAGTACCTGAGAAAAAAAGCAAATTGGTTTTATGTAGTTGGTGAGCATTTTAAATAGAATGCCTATCGAGACACCCCCAACTTACCTTAATTCCTTGGATGTCATTTAAATTATGTATAATCTAATGCTGTTTGAGTCCTACAACAAAAAGAAGCTCCTGCAGCTTTTCAAAGGCCGCCATGTCTTCAGAGTTAATATTAGGCTGGATAAGATAAGTTACATTTTTTTTTTTATGTTTAGTTTTGATTGAAAATAGCAGGATTCAAGAATACGGTAGATTTGCTACATGAAGCAATACATAGATTATAAACGAAAAGAAAAATAACAATACAGAATTGATAATGTCAATGCAATTAATCAAGTAGTGCAAATTTTACGGAAGAAGCCGATTCAATCGAGAGTACATCTGCTGTATTTTAGGGAAATTTTGGTAGGGGAGGAATGGGGATATAAGAGAGGAGGAAGGGAGAGGAGAGAGGAGAAAAAAGTGGATGAAGCAAGAATGGAGTGGAATATAAAGTAAGAGAAGGTGAATTGTTTGAGGATGGTATCAAGCCCTCACAGTGATTACATATAAATATATGAGACATGGAGGCAGCTACAGTGGACAAGTTCCACCAAGATATAAAGAGTGTAAAAGTGGTATGGTCCTTGCCATCTCTAAGTCTAGGAGCCTGGTAAGTAGAAGTGGGTTGCTTACTCTCTCATGACACTCTGACATAGTTGGAGGGATACGCTCTTTCCAATGGGCAGGGATTAATTCTTTGGCAGTGTTTAGCATAGTACGTAAAAGACAACGTTGTGAAGAGAGAAGGGGAGTAAGTTCAATTAAAACAAAATCTGGCGATGGTCTCAGGTTAGCAAGATGTGTAGACAAGTTTAATTTTAAAGATTATTAGGAACTGATACACCGCACAACAAAATATAAAGATGAATTTCTTGAGAACAATTTATTTTATTGAAAAATAACTAGTTTGAATTCTCTGTAAAACAAAATAAACTTGTCTTGAGTTGACAGGTCCACTTCTCCTATGGACGTATAGGCAGTTTGAACTTGTGTATGTGACATCTCCTAATTAATGATATGGGCAATGTACAGTTCAATGGACAGTGACACTTTGGCTCTGTACTCCAGCTCCTTGTCTACAGGACAGAGCATGCAACTCTGCGACATGCCGAACAGACACGATTGCCAGGAGAAAGGCCATTTTCCATGTCAGAAGGAGTAGAGGTATAGTAGCCAAGGACTCAAAGGGAGGACCCCAAGAACCAGATTAAAAGCCCACTGAGGAGCAGGAGCCTTAAAGACGGGGTGAGTATGAGCAATGCCCTGGAAAAACACCTTGACATCAGGAAGGATAGCAATGCGCCTCTGAAAGAAAATAGAGAGAGCAGAAGTCTGCTCAAACTGAGGCCCTTATCCACACCATCCTGCAAGAAGGCCAGGATTGTGGGCAGATGAAATTCCTGAGACAAGTCCGTATTGGCACACCAAGATAGAAAGGTCGACCAGACACAGTGGTAGGCCTTTGAAGAAACTGGCTTCCGAGCACTGTTCATAGTAGCCACCACACCAGAAGAAAAACCTTTCTTCTTCAATACTGAGGATTCAATTTCCAAGCCGTCAAAGCTAAACGATGAACGTCCTCTTCTACAGGTAACCCTGGAGGAGAAGATCAGGACGAAAGGGGAGTCGGAACTGCTCTGCCACTGACAGATCCAGAAGCTCCGGAAACCAAACTTGACGAGGCCAGTAGGGAGCAACCAGAATGACTGGACATCGCTCCAGTCTCAATTACCGTAACACCCTGTGCAGTATAGGAAGGGGAAGGAAGATGTAGGCCAGAGGAAATAACCATGGAATGGACATGGCATCCACTGCCAAAGTTAGAGGATCCCACCAGCGATAGCAGAAACTTTGAACCTTCCGACTGTGTCTTGTCGCCATCAGGTCGATGCAAGGAAGACTCCACTTCTGAACAATGTGGTTGAACACCTCTGGATGCAGTTCTCACTCTCCGCTGTCCACTGAGTGTTGACTGAGGAAGTCTGCCATGACATTGTCTACGCCTGGAATGTGCACTGCAGATATGGCAAGAACGTGTTCTGCCCAGGACGAAGTTCCAGTACATTGATGGGAAGGAGAGATTCCTCCAGAGCCCACCGTCCCTGAGCACTCAAGCGACCCAGGACCGCTCCCCAGCTGGAGAGGCTGGCATCCGTCGTCACCGTGGTCCAGAAGGATATCAGGAAGGACTTGCCCTTCAGGAGATTGGAGAGGTCTAGCCACCACGACAAACTCAGTTCCACATGAAGAGGGAGGGATACTGAGTTCTGCAGAAGGTCCGGCTGACCCTTCCATACCTGGATCACAAACCGCTGGAGCTCCCTGGTTTGAGCCATGGCAAAGGGGACTGCTTTCATGGTGGAGATGAATTTCCCCACCAAAGAGGATAGCTTCTTGGCTGGAACTGGATCTTGAGCTAGAACAGCCGAAACCCTGTGTGCGATCTGGTGAGCCACTTCCTCCATGAGAAACACCATGCTCTGCTGAGTGTCGAAGAGAAGGCCCAGGAAGACCAGACACTGGGACGGGACAAGATCCGACTTGTCCAAGTTGATGATCCACCCACGATGCAAGTGAGTGTAAATGCAGTCCTGAACCTGCTGACGAAGAAGTTCCGCAGAGGGGGCTTTCAGAAGCAGGTCTTCCATGTATAGCGTAACTCTGATGTCATCCTGGCGGAGGACGGACACTAAGGCTCCCAGGACACAGTTGAAGACCTGAGGCTCTGTAGTCAGATACTGCCGGCTCTCTGGATGAATAGCGATATGTAAATATGCGTCCTGAAGGTCCAGAGAAGCAAGAAATTCCCCCGAAACCATAGCAGCAATCACCATCCTCAGGGACTCCTGGTGATAATGAGACCGGATCACAAAGGAACTGAGATCCTTCAAGTCCAAAATTGGATGACAACCGCCGTCCTTCTTGGACACTACGAAGAGGTTTGAGTAAAAACCCATACCTCTGTCCTGAACTGGAACAGGTTCCAGAACATCCTTGCCCAGGAGAGACTGGATAGCGCCGTAGAAGAGACAGCGTTTTTCCACGCCCTAGGGCATATGAGAGAGGAAAAAGCAAAAGGAAGAGGAAGGAGGAAGAGAGGAGAAAGGGATCCTGTACCCTTCCACCACTACTTGTAAAACCCACGAGTCCACCACTGAATCCTCCCAAATGCTGCGCTAGTGAAGAAGACGACCATCCACAGCTGAATGGGGACCTGGGTTCGCGAGTCATGCTGGAGAAGTCTTGGAAGCCTTGAGCTTGGAAGAGACCTTGGGCTTCCATTGCTGTTTGGGCTTGGAAGAGGCACGTGGAGCTGAGGGAACCGCCTGGTTCGCCAGACGTGTCTCAGTCTGAAAGGGACGAAAAAATCTGTTATGCTTGAGAGGAGGTTTCTTCCTGGGGACCAAGGGCAGAGGGGTACTCTTACCCCCAGTGACCTCACTAATCATATCCTTAAGATATGGCCCAAATAAGTATGTACCCTGAAAGGGCAAGGACAGCAAGGCCTTCTTAGAAACGTGTCAGCAGCCCAGATCTTGAGCCAAAGAGCTTGTCTGGCAACCACAGACATGGTGGAAACCCTTGCCACCAGACAGATGGCATCAAATAAGGCAGCAGAAACATAGTGCTGGGCCTCCGATATGTTGGCAAGAAGCAGCAACATATCCGAAGATGAATCACCCCGACATACAGCTAGGGTGAGTTGTTCAATCCAGACCGCAATGGCCCGGTTAACCCATGCCGCAGCGAATGTTGGACGCATGGCAGTACCAGCAGTGGCAAAAATGGACTTGAGGGAAACCTCAAGCTTCTTGTCAGTCCAGTCCTTCAGAGAGGACGCATCAGAAACTGGTAAGGTGGTAGACTTAGGTGGCCTTGAGTCAGGAGCATCCACCTTAGGGGGATGATCCCATTGAGCAAGCGCCTCCTCAGAAAAGGGGTAAAGCTTGGCAAACTTCTTGGAGACAGAAGGCTTTCTGTCTAGAGATTTCCACTCATCAGCCACTAGGCAGTCCAGAGTGGGGTTAGGTGGAAAACAAGTATGGGGCTTTATAGGCTCATGGAATACATCAGAGGGATCTGAGAAAACCTCCTGAACTGGGGGAATGTTTAGCGTGTTTAAGATTGCCGTGATCAGGCCCTCAGCCGAGGGTTCTGGATCAACCTCAAAAGGATCCCCAAAAAATTGAGTGGAGCACACAGCAGAACATTCCTCAACATCTGAATCCACCAACTGTTCCTCTTCAGAGCAATCTGAAACATCCAGTACTCCTTGAGGTTTGGGCAGGGAAGTTCTGACTGAGGAAGGGGTCTGCCAGGAATGGAAGACCCCCTGTAACTGGGATGGAAAGAGTTGCAACGTAGACATGAGGTCCCTGGTAGCAGCCTTGAACTCTTGCACCCAAACTGGCTCTAATGCATGGCTGGAGGTCCATGGGATAGACTCAGGGACGTCAGAACACGCCGGGCATAAGTGACCTGAGAATTCTCTAGGCAACCCTGTATGATATGAGGAGCAATGCGCAATGGGGGATACAGAGACCCCAGTGTCCTTAGCCTTAGGCCTGGCCCCAAGCTCCAGTGGAGTGGACATTTTCACAGTGTCAACAACGTTCAGAATACTTAATCATCCAATTTACTGTGTGTAAGATTAAAATTTCACCCCAGAAATCACTAAAATACACTTATCTGGCAGGTGAAGGGTTAATCTGCAGAGGAGAGAAGGAGAGTTCAAGCCCTGCATAGGATACTCATTCTGTAAAGCTCTCAAAATGGCTGCTACGGCCAGAGCCAATCAGAAACGAGTGCGCGAAGCAAGCGCTCATGGGAAATGTAGTTTTCCCAGACAAAGTACCCCAACAGTGCCTGAACCCCCTGAGCCCCCCGGCACACTTGCAATGTGAACCGAATGATGGAGCAAGGTCAGACAATTAAAATTAGTTATCTCTGAAGTCGCTACGTTGAGCGGTTGCAGAGATATGTCCCAAACTGTACAGTGCCATAGAAGTCACTGCAGAAAACAAGGGGGCGCCCAATAGTGTAATATGTTCCAGATGTCAAAAGGAGATCAAAGATAATAAATGGATACTCACAAGTGTACTGGTCAGCTGATCGATTGCTGACTTTAACGCATACGGAGAGTTTAACCCCGTCTCCGTTCAGGTGTAGGTGAAGGAAATCCAACGGATGCCCAAACAGTGTTCAAAATGAATCAATAATAAAAATAAAAAACGGCTCCAAAATTAAAAAAAGTATATGTTTAATAATATAAAAGAAAATTAACTCTATCAATAAATCTAACGCGTTTCACGGCTCAAAGATACATACAATGACAAGAGTATACACAAGTCATTTTTATGACTTGTGTATACTCTATCATTGTATGTATCTTTGAGAATGCAGCGTTGAGCCGTGAAGCGCGTTAGATTTATTGATAGAGTTAATTTTCTTTTATATTATTAAACATATACTTTTTTTTAATTTTGGAGCCGTTTTTTATTTTTATTATTGATTCATTTTGAACACTGTTTGTGCATCCGTTGGATTTCCTTCACCTACACCCGAACGGAGACGGGGTTAAACTCTGCAGTGGTGTCTGTATGACGAGAGAGAGTTTTTAGAGGAGCAGCCTGTTTTTGGTGTACAGAGAAGGAGAAATTGTAAAAGTTTGGGGCAGCTATTAATTTCCCCACTGTGATCCAAGCTGCTTTTGCACATAAGTGTATATGCAGCATATTCTTTTGTGAGTATAACTCACTGTGGTGATTTTGGTGAAGGGTGATTGTTTGAAGATTCAACACGGGAGCGCCTCCTGTTTCTCTCTCTTTTCTGTTTGCCTGTAGTCCCATAGAAGTGAATGGAGAAATGGCATCTATGCGGTAAAGCGAGGGAACTCAATTTTGTCAAAGTTAGAACTGAGAAATAAAAATACATGAAATATTACTAGAACATGTAATCAGACCCAGAAAACACTGAACCCAGTAGGGAAAGTGCCAATAACCACCCCAAAAGATGCCAACCAGCAGTTAAAGAGTTAATTTACCACATAATGTTGCTCCAAACACTGACAGACATAACAGAAAGACCCAGTGAGTGCAGGAATGTGCAATAAGAACTCCCAGGAATAACCCCTGTGCGGAGGGGGACTGTGGGATAAGTGGACCTACAGCACTCAAAGGGTTGCTCACCTTTCCTGCAGATCTTCTGTCTTTAGATTACCATGTAGTAAGAAGTAACCTCAGTGGGTAACTCCTGGGGAAGCACTTGGAATCAAGATTTTTCCCTTCAGGGCTTAAGGTCCACAAAAAAAGCACCTGGATACTGAGCTAGCCACATCTAAGCACATTGTCAGTTATGGTAATCCGCCTAATGGTGGTATTCCATATCTAACAGAAAAATAAAAAAGTTTCTAAAACTATAGCTGAACTGTTCTCTTGCCTGTGTTATATTCACCAAGGAACAAATCTTTCTGGAGTTGGTTGGCTAGCTGCAGCCAAGGAGGGAAAGTAGGCTCTACCCCCTGCAGTCATTTCTAGAATTGTTCCTGCCTACTTAAAGGGGTGGATCGCTTGCCCAAAGTTACCAGTAACCTGTATTGGATGACAGATAAATATTAGTTCTGTCAATATCAGCTGTGTGCTGCATTGTTAAAATAAAGGTGACTTCAACAATAGCAAATGATCTGGTAGACCACAGAAGTCCACTGCAGTGGATGACTGGAGCATGTTTGCAATTGTGAAAAAAAAAAACAACAACAAAAAAAACATTTCAAGTGTTGATAAGTAATACTCTCCAGGATGTAGGCATAGATGAGTATCTGAAAGAGAAGACTACAACAGCATAACCACAGAGGGTTTACCACTAAATGAAAACTGATAAGCCTCAAAACAGAAACTCCAGGTTTCAGTTTGCTAAAAGCTACCTAAAAAATCCTGTATAGTTTTCTCTGTTGTCCAATACAGGTTACTGGTAACTTTGGGGTAGGCAATCAGCCCCTTTAAGTAGGCAGGAACAATTCTGAGAAGTGACTACTGGATGGAACCTACCTCCTCACCTTAGCTTGCAGCTAGCCAATCCCCAACCAGTAAGATTTGTTCCTTGGTCAAGACACAAGGCAAGAGAACCATTCTGCTATATTTTATTATTTTTCTGTTAGATATGCAGAAAAAAGATGGTACCGTGTTAGCCAGTGGAGTAGATAGGATTCAGTGTAGCAAAAAACTCACAAGAGTGGTATAAAGGTGATACCTTTTAATGGCTAACTGAGGACATTACAAGTGCAAGCTTTCAGGACACTAAGGTCCCTTCTTCAGGCATGGGTTAACAAACAAAGCTAGAATGACACTGAATTTATATTTACAGAGTATGATATACATTTGAAGCAAAATATATGAGTACACAGTGAGGGTCAATTAACTTAGTAAACATACGGTCTGCAACGATATGAATTGATATGCACAGGGTTAGATCAAAGTCCTGGGAAAAAGGAAATGTTCATTAACACAGAGGTGTGAAGAGCCTGTTAGACTGTGACTTGAACAGATCTATCTCTATACAATCAAATACCAAAATGTTATATCTATTATAATGAGACATGAAGCCCATCCCAAGGTTTAGTCCTGTTTTTAATGTGTCAAATAGATCCATTAATTTCAATTCCCAGATTTTTCTTTCCCTTTGTGTTCTAAAGTTTCCTTTGAGTATGATGACTTTCTTATCTTGTAGACTATGATTTGGACCACAAAAATGCTGACCAACTGGTATGTCAACCTTTTTTCTGTTTATTGTGTGGCGATGAAGGTTCATTCTTTTCCTCAGTGTCTGTCCTGTTTCCCCAATGTAGTAACCTCCTGTGGGGCATTGTGTACAAGTTATGAGATATACTACATTTGAAGAGGAGCAAGTGAATGAACCATTAGTTTCATAGTGTTGCTGTGTATTTGGTATTTCTATCTTTGTTGTGCATTGAATGTGTAGACAGGTCACACATCTTTTTACTCCACAGCAGAATGTTCCATTCTTTGTGATTTGTGGCAAATGGCTCCTGACAATAATTTTCATAAAATTTGGGAGTTGTCTGTATGATATAAGTGGTGGATCTGGAAAAATTACTTTTAATCTGTCATTTTTATGGAGGGTTGGTTGTAAGACTTTTGCAATCCTCCTCAGGTCTTCCAAGTGGGGATTGTATGTGACCACAAGTGGTACCCTGTTATTCTTTGCCCGTGGTCTGTATTCAAGGAGTGTTTCTCTAGGTATTTGGCTGGTTCTGTGTATCTGATTGTCTATTATTCTTGGGTGGTGTCCGTGATTCCTAAATCCCTTCCTTAGTGAATGGAGATGCTGGTTCTTGTCTGTATTGTCTGAACAGATGCGGTTGTATCTTATAGCTTGGCTATAGATGATGGCATGCTTAGTATGTTTGGGGTGAAAAACTGTCATATCTGAGGTATGATGGCCTGTTTGTGGGTTTGTGATACAGAGATATGTTTTGGTCCTTGATGTAGATCATGGTGTCAAGAAAATTTGTGTTCCACAGAGTAGTTCAGAGTGAGGTTAATGGTTGGGTGGAATTGGTTAACTCTGGCATGGAATTGTGTAAGGTCCTGTTCACAGGCAGTCCAGATTAACAGGATGTCATCTATGTAGCGGAAGTATGCTAGTGGCTTAGTGCTACAAGTGGATAGAAAATCTTGTTTGATCTAATCCTGTGCATATCAATTCATATCTTTGCAGACTGTATCTTTACTAAGTTAATTGACCCCCACTGTGTACTCATATATTTTGGTTCAAATGTATGTAATAATCTGTAAATATAAATGCAGTGTCATTCTAGCTTTGTTTGTCAATCCATGCCTGAAGAAGGGACCGTAGTGTCCTGAAAGCTTGCACTTGTTATGTCCTCAGTTAGCCATTAAAAGGTATCACCTTTATACCACTCTTGTGAGTTTTTTTGCTACACTGAATCCTATCTGTTAGATATGGAATACCACCATTAGGCAGATTACCATCACTGACCATCACTGACAATTCCCATCACCCAAATGTGGATAGCTCAGTTTACCAGGTGCTTTTGTGGACCTAAACCCTGGGGGGAAATCTTGGCTGCAAGTTCTTTTCCCAGGAGTTGCCCACTGAGGCTTCTTCTTGATGTATGGTAATCTGAAGACAGAAGACCTGCTGAAAAAGGTGAGCACCCTTTGAGTGCTGATGTCCACATGTCCCATGTTTCCTCTCCGCACAGGATCTCATTTGGAGCTCCTATTACATACTCATGCATTCACTGGGTTTATCTGTATGTCTGTGAGGTGTTTGGAGCACGTTTCTGTGGTAACTTAACCCTTTTGCTGCTGGTTAGCACCTTTTGGGGGGGTTTTGGGCACTTTCCCTACTGGGACCAGTGTTTATTGGGTCTGCTGTTTTATTCTAGTGGGCATTTGAGTGGCTTTAAATTTGGTATTTAGCTCTTTAACTTTATGTTCCGCGCCTTTAAGGCACATGTTTACCGCATAGATGCCATTGCTCCATTCACTTCTATGGGACTTTACAGTTTGGGACATATATCTGCAACCACTCCTTGTAGCAAGGTCAGTGATGGCTCATTTTGTGGGTTTGCTTTACTCTGTCATCCGGTCAACATTTTGGGTATGTTGGAGGCTTTAGGGGGCTTTGGGCACCGTTGGAGTACTCTGTTAGCAAAACTACTTTTCCCATGAGCGTTCGCTTCGCGCGCTCGTTTCTGATTGGCTCCCATTGCAGCAGCCTTTTTGTGTTTTCGCAGATCGAGTATCCTACGCAGGGAAATGGCCCTCACACAATGGGTCCATCCCCCCAAAGTGGATTCCCCAGTTTCCAGGCTTTCGAAGTTCACTGCTTTGCCGGTGGCTGATGCCTCTGCTCTCAAAGACTGGACTGATAAGAAGCTTGAGACCTCTCAAGGCTATCTTAGCGACGTCTGGCTCTGCCCTCCTCCCTGACTTTGCTGCAGCGTTGGTGAATAGGGCCGTGGCTGTTTGGACTGAACAGCTCAATTCAGCTGTCCGTCAGAGAGCCCCTACGGCTGAGATGTTGCGACTTCTTGCTAACTTTGCTGAGTCTAAGCATTATGTCTCCGCTGCCCTGTTTGACGCTGTGTGTATGGTAGCCAGGGCCATGGATCTCGTCAGTGAGGCCACTGGAGGGAAGAGTACTTATCTGCCAGTGGTCCTGAGGAAGAAGGCGCCTGTCAAAAGGAATTGGCTTTTTCGTCCCTTTCAAGCAGACTCGCGCCAAGCGACCCAGACTGTCCCTCAGGCTCTGCACTCCTCATCCAAGCCTAAGCGCAATGGAGATCCAAGTCCTCCGCGAAGCCCAAGGCTTCCAAACCTTCTTCTGCATGACCTGCCGAACCCGGGTCCCCACCCGCAGGTAGGTGGCTGCTTACGCCGCTACCTCTCGGCTTGGCAAGCCTCTGTGGTGGACCCGTGGGTTTTACAGGTGGTGGCTATGGGTTACAGGATTCCTTTCACCCCCCTTCCTCCTCCCAGGACCTTCTCTTCTCGTTCTCCTTTGGGAGCAGAAAAGCACTGCCTTTTCGAGGAAGCTATGCCTCCCAGAGCCACCCATGTGAGCATGTCTACTTCACTGGAGCTAGGGGCTAGACCCAAGTCTAAGGAGGATGGGGGGTCTGCTCCCCCCATGGCGTTTTGCTCCTCTTGCCACATTGGGCTGGCTAGCGATAATGTGGGGGATCTATGCCCTAATTGTACTGGTCAGATAGCAACCCTGGGCTTCCCAGCCATGCTATTGAGCCATCTTGGGTGAGGGAGTTTAAAGCTGCCACTAGGGATCTCAGATCCACGCTTCAACTCTTTCCCTCTCAGATACAGGGGGCTCTCCAGGTCTGGAAGGCCCCCTCTACTATCAGGACCTCCCTGCCTAAGCCACAGGGGGCTCCTGATGTAACTGATTCTTCTGAAGAAGAACTCTTGCAGGATTCTGATGCTGAGGAACGTACTGTTATTGAATCTAACAGATCCATTGGGGACCCCTATGAGTGTGACCCTGAAGTTTCGGCTGAGGGTTTGATCAGAGCGGTTCTGAATACGCTCAACCTTCCTCTGACTCAGGAATCTACCTATGATCCTACTGATGTTTTTCAGAAAAAGCAATCTAAGCCAGTTGTTTGTTTTCCAACTAACCCTACTCTTGCCCGTCTAGTCTCTGAGGCATGGAAGAATCCTGATAGATCCTCCTCTGTCTCTAAAAAGTTTGCTAAACTGTACCCTTTTCCTGAGACTGAGCTGGCAAAATGGGTTCATCCTCCCAAGGTGGATGCTCCTGTTTCTAGTCTATCCAAGTCTACCGCTTTGGCTGTCTCTGATGCCTCTGCCCTGCAGGATTGGACGGATAAAAAGCTAGAGCTTTCTCTTAAATCTATTTTTGCCTCCATTGGCACTTCCATGCGTCCAACCTTTGCTGTGGCATGGGTTAATAGAGCCATTGCGGCCTGGACTGAACGACTGACCGAAGCAGTTCGCCAGGATGCACCAGTATCTGAACAGTTGCAGCTTCTTGCTAATATCACTGAAACTCAGAATTATGTTGCTGACGCTGCCTTTGATGCTGTGCGCATGATGGCGAGGGCCTCCACTTCTTCTGTGGTGGCTAGACGCGCCCTTTAGCTGAAAATTTGGTCTGCTGATACAGCCTCTAAGAAAGCCTTGCTTTCCTTGCCCTTTCAGGGGAATTTGCTTTTTGGGTCTGAACTCAAAGAAATGATCAGTGAGGCTACTGGCGGTAAAAGTACTCTTCTACCCTCAGTTTTTAAGAAGTAGTTTCCAGCCAAACGCAATCGGTCCTTTCGTTCCTTTCAGACTGAGACACGCTCCTCAGCCCAAACGGGTCCTCCCACTACGCGCTCCTCCTCCAAGCCCAAACAGTCCTGGAAGCCCAAAGTGGCCCCCAAGGCCAAGACCTCCAAGACTGCTTCGGCATGACTCGCCGAACCCGGGTCCGCATCCGGCTGTAGGTGGTCGTCTCCGCATCTTTCACCGGACTTGGGAGGAGTCAGTGGCGGACCCATGGGTTCTTCAGGTGGTGTCAGAGGGATACAGGATCCCTTTCTCCTCCCTTCCTCCTTTTCGGTTCCATTTTACTCGTCCTTCTCAGGAACCCACAAAAAGGCGTCTGTTTGACGACGCTATTCAGGATCTCTTGGACAAAGAGGTCCTGGAGGCGGTTCCTCAGGGGGACACAGGTTCAGGATTCTATTCCAACCTGTTTGTGGTAGCCAAAAAGGACGGAGGGGCTCGTCCCATTTTGGATGTCAAAGATCTCAATGCCTGTGTGGTGACTTCCCACTTCCGCCAGGAGTCCCTGCGCTCTGTGATTGCAGCAATGTCTCCAGGGGAGTTCCTTGCCTCCCTGGACCTTCAGGATGCTTATCTTCACATCCCTATTCATCCAGAGAGCAGGCGGTATCTCAGGATTGCCTGCCACAGGGGACACTTTCAGTTTGCGGCGCTCCCCTTTGGGCTGACTTCAGCCCCTCAGGTCTTCCAGAGGGTGTTAGGCTCCTTGATAGCGGTGCTTCATCAGGATGGGATCAGAGTGACCCCCTACATGGTCGATCTCCTACTGAAAGCCTCCTCAGCGGAGCTTCTCCATCAACAATTACAGAAGTGTATGCACACTCTGAACCGTCATGGCTGGATCCTGAATCTGGACAAGTCTGACTTGGTTCCATCTCAGAGGCTTCTGTTCCTGGGTCTCCTGTTCGACACTCGCCAATGCATGGTGTTTCTTCCAGAGGATGTGGCTCACCAGATAGCCGTCCGAGTAGCTGGGATTCTGGACATGGACGAAATTCCGGTACCGAAGTTGTCGTCTTTAGTGGGGAAGTTCATTTCCACGATCGAAGCAGTACCATTTGCCATGGCCCACTCCAGGGAACTTCAGAGATTTGTGATCCAGACGTGCAGGAATCATCCAGATCATCAACATCTGGCCGTCTCTCTACCTCCTCATGTCGAGTCGAGTCTGCACTGGTGGTTGGATCTTTCTCATCTCCTGAAAGGGAGATCCTTTCTAGTTCCTCATTGGACCACAGTCACAACGGATGCCAGCCTTCGGGGCTGGGGTGCAGTCTGGGGTCGCTTCAGTGCTCAGGGGAAATGGGGTCTGGAGGAATCCCTTCTCTCCATCAATGTTCTGGAACTTCGAGCTGTCCGGCTTGCCCTGAGGCACTGGGAGTCTCAACTGACCGGTCTTCCGATCAGAGTGGAGTCCGACAACGCCACGGCGGTGGCTTACATCAACAGGCAAGGCGGCACAAGAAGCGGTTCCGCCTGGTGGGAGGTCAAGGATATTTTGTCTTTGGCAGAAGATCACGTGCCTGTCATATCTGCAGTTCATATTCCAGGCGTGGACAACGTCATGGCAGACTTCCTCAGTCGTCACACCGTCGACAGCGGAGAATGGGCTCTTCATCCAGAGGTGTTTCACATGCTCGCCCAGCGGTGGGGGATGCCTGTGGTGGACCTGATGGCTACCAGACACAACAGGAAGGTTCCGGTGTTTTGCTCCCGGTGGAGGGACTCCCTTGCTCTAGCAGTAGATGCCTTGTCGATCCCTTGGGATTTCTCCCTGGCTTACATCTTCCCTCCTCTTCCTCTATTGATCAGAGTTATCCAGAAGTTGAAGCAGGAGCGTTGTCCTGTCATCCTGATCGCTCCAAACTGGCCTCGCCAGTCCTGGTATCCGGAGTTGATGGCCATGTCAGTGTCGGATCCGATCCCGCTCCCTGCCCGTCCGGATCTACTTCTCCAGGGTTATCTGTGGAAGGAGGATGTTCACTCTCTCCATTTGATGGCATGGCGGTTGAATCCTCGATTTTAGCAAAGAAAGGATTTTCTCCTTCTGTGGTGTCGACTATGCTTAGTGCTCGTAAGCCTGTGTCCTCCAAGATCTATCATCGCATATGGTCAACCTTTGTTGCATGGTGCACTGATAAGCAATTGTCACTTGAATTTCATCTTCCCACTGTCCTGGCCTTCTTGCAGGACGGTGTTGATAAGGGGCTCAGTCTGAGTTCCCTCAAGGTTCAGACCTCTGCCTTGTCTGTGTTTTTCCAGGAAAGGATTGCTATCCTTCCTGATGTCAGGGTTTTCTTCCAAGGTGTGACTCATGTTCGGCCTGCCTTCAAGAGTCCTACTCCCCAGTGGGACCTCAATTTGGTGCTGGGAGTACTCCAGCGACCACCGTTTGAATCCTTGGCTTCCATTCCCTTACGTCTCTTGACTTGGAAAATGGCCTTTCTCTTGGCTATTGTTTCGGTTCGCCGGGTAGCAGAGTTATAAGCTCTGTCTTGTAAACCTCCTTACCTGGTGTTCCACAAGGATAAGGCTGTGCTTCGCACTACCAAGGAATTCTTACCCAAGGTTGTGTCCGAGTTTCACATCAATCAGGAGATTGTGGTTCCCTCTTTCTGCCCTAATCCTTCATCTGACAAGGAACGAGATCTCCATTTGTTGGATGTGGTGCGTTGCCTCAAGTTTTATGTTCATCGCACCGAGTCTATCAGGAAGTCTGACGCTCTATTCGTCATTCCTGAGGGACCTAGGGCAGGGAGACCGGCTGCCAAAGTTACTATTGCATCTTGGATTAAAGCTACCATCCGTGAAGCCTATAAGTTGAGGAATAAGCATGTTCCCTTCCGGGTGACTGCCCATTCCACCAGATCTATTGGGGCCTCTTGGGCCTACAAGAATCAGGCTTCCGCTGATCAACTGTGCAGAGCGGCCACTTGGTCCTCTGTGCACACTTTTTCTAAGCACTATCGAGTTGATGTACTGGCTTCGGCTGATGCCAGTTTTGGTAGGAAGGTACTGGAGGCAGTTTTGCCTGTTTAGGTCTTCCGCTCTGTGATCCTTAGTGCTTCCTTGCTGTTGAGCCCGGTTGGCTCTAGTTCCGTGTGCTGTGTTAGTTCAGGGATTGTTCCCTTGGTTTGTGTCCGTTGACACTTACAGTTTGGGCTATGTAATTAACTGGTTCATAGCAGTTCTAGTGACTTGGGCCTTGCGCCTGGTCCTTGCCTTACTTCCCGCCTCTGGGTCAGCTCAATGTTTGTACATCCCAGAGTACCAGTGACCTGTATTGGTGGACAGTGAAAATAGGATTTTAGTCTTACCTGTTAAATCCTTTTCACTTAGTCCATACAGGTCACTGGTCTCCCACCCTGTCAAGGGACCAGACTTGGCTCTCCTGTGGCATTCAGTGGGAGACCGTTGGGGCATGCTCACAGGAGTCTTTCTTCTTGCTTACCTGAGGTCAGTTTTAGGGTCTCAAATCAATCTAAGTGGCTCTGGCCAGAAGGTGGCTTAAGTAAGAGGGGAGGCTCCGCCCCCTGCAATTATTTGCATAATTGTTCCTGCCTATTAAAGGGGACTTACGCCTCCCAGAGTAGAGTACCAGTGACCTGTATGGACTAAGTGAAAAGGATTTAACAGGTAAGACTAAAATCCTATTTTTTCTGCCCTCCCCTTTGGCCTGACCATGGCTCCCCATATCTTCAACAGAGTCCTGGGAGCATTGATCTCTGTCCTTCATCGGAACGGCATCAGGGTGACTCCATATATGGATGTCCTTCTCCTGAAGGCCTCTTCTCTGGAACTCCTTCATCAGCAGGTGCAGGACTGCATTCATGCTCTCTCCCATCACGGGTGGATCATCAATTTGGACAAGTCAGACCTTGTTCCTTCCCACTCAGAGAGGGATGGTATTTCTCACGGACAAAGTGGCTCATCAGATAGCACTGAAGATCCAGGCTATCCTGTCTCAGGATCCGGTTCCAGCCAAGAAGTTGTCATCCTTGGTGGGGAAGTTCATTTCCACCATAGAAGCAGTTCCGTTTGCCATGGCTCACACCAGGGAACTTAGGAGTTTCTAATCTTGGAATGCAGGGGCTGACCAGATCTCCTGGAAAGAATCTGTATCTCCCCCTCTTCACGTGGAAAAGAGCCTCTCGTGGTGGCTCAACCTGAACAATCTCTTGAATGGCAGACCCTTCCTGGTGCTCTTCTGGACCACGGTGATGACGGATGCCAGCCTCTCCGGATGGGGAGCGGTGCTGGGGCACTTGAGTGTTCAGGGCAAGTGGTCTCAGGAAAAATCTCTCCTTCACATCAATGTCTTGGAGCTTCGGGTGATATTTCATGCCCTACATTACTCGACACGGCAACTAGAGGATTGCCCGGTCAGGGTACAGTCACAGCGGTAGTCTACATCAACAAGTAAAGCGGCACAAGAAGTCTTGCAGCTTGGCTAAAGGTCAAGGCTATTTTATCATGGGCAGATGAGCATGTCCCTGCCATTTCCGCAGTTCATATTCCTGGAGTAGACAATGTTCTGGCAGACTTCCTCAGTCGGCACACGGTGGACAGCGGAGAGTGGGAAATACAACCAGGGGTGTTCAACCTCATCATCCAGCAGTGGGGTTTTCTATGCATTGACCTGATGGCAACCAGGCACAACAGGAAGATTCCAACATTCTGCTCTCTCTGGGTGGATCCCCTGGCTCTGGCAATGGATGCCTTGTCGATCCCGTGGTAATTTCCTGTGGCATACATCTTTCCTCCTGTTCCCCTGTTGAAAAGGGTGCTACGGAAACTGAGACTGGAGCGCTACCCAGTCATTCTGATTGCTCCGTACTGGCCTTGACAGTCTTGGTTTCCGGAGCTTCTGGACCTCTCAGTGGAGGAACCTCTTCGACACCCCCCCCCCCCCCCCCCCCCATCTGGACCTTCTTCTACAGGGTTACCTCTGGAAGGAAGATGTTCATCGCCTGGCTTTGTCTGCATGGAGATTGAATCCTCAATTTTGAAGAAGGGATTTTCTTCTGGTGTGGTGGCTACTATGCTTAGTGCCCGTAAGCCTGTTTCCTCTAAGGCCTACCATAGTGTTTGGTCTACCTTTCTATCTTGCTGTGCTGACAAAGACCTGTCTCAGGATTTTGACCTTTCTACAGTTCTTTCCTTCCCCCAGGATTGTGTGGATAAGTGTCACAGTCTGAGCTCTCTTAAGGTTAAGACTTCTGCGCTCTCTGTCTTCTTTCAGAGGCGTCTTGCTATCATTCCTGATGTCAAGGTTTTCTTCCAGGGTTTTGCTAATAACCGTCTGGTGTTTAAGACTCCTATTCCTCAGAGGGACCTTAACCAGGTCTTGGAAGTGCTTCAGTGCCCTCCTTTTGAGTATCTGGCTACCATTCCTCTATGTATGCTGACGTGGAAGATGGCATTTCTCCTGGCGATTGTTTCTGTTCGCTGAGTTGCGGAGCTGCATGTCCTGTCTTGCAGACCACCCTTATTGGTCTTTCACAAGGACAAGGCGGTGCTTCACACCTCACAAGAGGGAGATTGTGGTTCCTTCCTTCTGTCCTAACCCTACTTCTGACAAAGAGAGGGATCTTCATCTGTTGGATGGCCACTGTCTCAAGTTCTGTGTGCGTTGCACTGAGTCACTGCGGCAGTCTGACACTCTTTTTGTAATTCCTGAGGGTCCTAGGGCAAGGAAGGCTGCTTCCAAGGTAACCATTGCTTCTTGGATCAAATCCACGATTCGTAAGGCTTACGATCTTCGGAAGTAGCCTGTTCCCTTCAGGGTCACTTCTCATTCTGCGAAGTCTATTGGGGCTTCTTGGGCCTACAAGAACCAGGCCTCAGCTGATCAGTTGTGCAAGGTGACCACTTGGTCGTCTGTGCATACTCTTGCTAAACACTGTCGTGTGGATGTGCTGGCATCGGCTGATACCAGTTTTGGGAGGAAGATCCTGGAGGCAGCCTTGCCTGTCTAGGATCTCTGTAGTCTACTCTTTCACTTTTGAGCCTTGTTGGCTCTAGTTCATTGTGCTGTGTAACAGTTCCTGGGGTTTGTTTGACCCCTGTTCAGTGTCTGTTGACACTTAGCAATTATTGTTGAGCTATTCATGATCTGTAGGTTCATTGGTGCTCTGGTGACTTTCGGGGTCTGCGTCTGGTCCTTGCCTTTCTTCCCACTCTGGGGAACTTAATGATTGGACATCCCAAAGTTACCAGTAACCTGTATTGGATGACAGAGAAAATAGAATTTCAGTCTTACCTGTTAAATCCTTTTCTATTAGTCCATACAGGTTACTCGTCTCCCACCCTGTCAAGGGACCATGCTTGGCTCTCCAGTGGCAGAACGTGGGGGCCCTTTCAGGTTCATGCTCACAGGAGTCTTCCTTAACCTTCTTACTACCTAGTCAATAGTTAGTCTGAAAATCTTACTGGTTGGGGATTGACTAGTTGCAAGCTAAGGAGAGGAGGTAGGCTCCACCCAGCAGTCACTTCTCAGAATTGTTCCTGCCTACTTAAAGAAGCTGTTCACCTACCCAAAGTTACCAGTAACCTGTATGGACTAAGAGAAAAGGATTTAACGGGTAAGACTAAAATCCTATTTTATGCACAGATAAGATGAAGATTAGCTTGTATCAGAGTGAGGGAAAGAGAAAGTTTGAAGAAAGAAAGGAACTGTACATGTATTCACTGTATTTACTCAGATACAACCAAATTCCACAAAACTCATTGGAAGGTCATGTTAACTTGCAGCAGGACAATGACCCCAAACATACTGCTAAAGCAACCAAGTTTTTTTCAGGGCCAATAAGTGGATTGTTCTTGGCTGGCCAAGTCAGTCGCCTAACTTGTATCCAAATGTCCATGAGTTTCACTTCCTGAAGACAAGACTGAAAGGAAAAATGCCCGAAAACAAACTGTAAATGGTTGCAGTACGGGGAAGATACTTAGTATCTGGTAATGTCTGTGGGTTGCAGACCTCAGGCAATTATCAAATGCAAAGGTATACAACGAAGTACTAAATATGATGACTTTAAGGTTATCATTTGTCCAATTGCTTATGGTCCTCTAAAATGGATAGCCCATGTATAAAAAGAAACATATAATTTGAAGGCAGATAAGAACCATTCAGCCTGTCTAGTCTGCCCGTTTTCCTACTATAAAAACCTCAAACCTTATTTGGTCCTTGGTCTTGTCTTATGTTCAGGACAGCCTTATGCCTATCCCATGCATGCTTACATTTTGTAATTGTATTAACTTGTACCACTTCTGCTGGTAGACTATTCCCTCTAGTTTTAGACTATCCTCTTGTCCTAACATTTTTACTCCTTTGAAATATACTTCTCTCCTGCAAAAGGGCTCTAATTCCTACACGGTTCATCATTTATGGATTCAAGTATCCTCAAAATAAAATTGTCAGTGTGCACTATATCATCTTAGTCATTTTTAATTTCAAATCCAGTGTGCTTTAGCACAGAGCCACAGCAACAAAACGTGTGTCACTGACCAAATACTTGTGCACTGTGCTTTAAGTTATTATTGAGCCAGTGAGACAAACCGTAGAAACAAGTCTGTCTGACTTGAAAAGGAAGTATTCTCATTGTATCCTTTTGAGTGCCAGAGAGGTATCCATACTATTCTGGCACTCAGAGGGTTAAAACAAACCAACCTGATTTTGAGTAAAATGGATAATAACTATGATGGTCTTAGTGTCAAATGTAATAAAAATATATCCTCTAACCTCCCTGCACTTGTCATTTTTGAGGTGATACTTTTATTCTATATGATGTGTGTCTGATTTGTATACACCCTATAAATAAAGAAACTATTAATAATAATGTTCATTGAACCCTTAAAAGAGCAATACTGTTTTGTTACGAAAAACATAGTGCTTTTCCTGCTAAATAAAACAAGAGTACTCTGACTGTTGGGAGTTGCTTAAAACAGCTCATTTTTTTTTATATTAAACTGTTACTAACAGTGCCACCTGGTGTCAAACAGTTATATGTATGCTATGGCAGTTGAACCACTTTACAATTTGAGCTGCTCTAGGTTTTGAATGGTATGTCTCCCATTATGCTTTTTTTCACAGTGATATTTTACTGTTCCTTTAAAGTGTTAGTAATGTCTAAGTAAACTATGCTGCATTGTGTAGAGCTGAAAAAGTTGAATTGAATGCAACTGTATCTCTCAAACTGACATGGTTTGAGAGATATCTGCATTCAAAGTTTGATGTTTCCTGCTGTAAAGACGACGGCAGGAGATCCGTGTTGGCCGACATGGAGGCTCTGCAGCAGAGCCGCAATCGCATTATTTAAAACGAATGACTTAATTGGAAAGGTCTACAAAGTGTGCCTGGTTTGCAAGAACATTCGACCATTAGACCATTCCAATGAAGACATTCATCCTATATAATAATTCGCTAAGTTGTGTGTAACGCCCGACATGTGCAGTAGACACTGCTGTGCGTGCGGCAGTCATGCTCAGTACAGACTGCCCGCTCCGCGGCTGATACAGAGCTGGGCGCTCCGAAGGAGCGTCCAGCTCTGTATCAGCAGTGGCTCGGGCAGTCTCTGCTGCGCGTGACTGCCCCGCGACCGGCTGCCAGAGGCACTGTGGCCCGTGTAACGGGCTGTTCAACTAGTTATAAATAATGGAATTGCTGCTGTGCTGCAGAGCCTCGGTGTCCGTGATACAGATCTCCTGCTGACAGCTTTACAGCTGACAGCAGGAAACATCAACCTTAGAATATAGATATCAAACCATAGCGGTTTTGTGAGATACGATTTTTTGCATTCAATTCAACTTTTCAGCTCTACACAATACAACATATTTTTACTTGGACATTACTAACACTTTAAAAGACTTCAGTCATCAGATAGTTCCCCTTGAAGCAGACCTGATGATGAATCTGGGTCCTCATTGTGAGTCCTGCCATACCAATGGGGGAGAAGCTCGGGGTTTGAAAAGAGACCCCCAATGCTTCACTGGGAAGACTGAAGTTTTCTATGTCCGTCCCTGTCTTGCACAATGCAGCCCACATAGACCCTCTGTATGTGGATCCAAAGACCAACACAGAGAGTCTATGAATATTGTGCAAGCAACCAAAGTGTTTGTGGCTGAGAGCCACAGACTTCTATGATTTGTTCCTGCCCAGGCTCATGTTTCTGACCCCTCCATTTGACGGATAGAAGGCATGTTGGGGATGTACTAAGCTGCTCCAGATGTTTTATTAACCATTTGAGTGCCAGAGGGTGTGTTACGTATCTCTCTGGCACTCAAAGGGTTAAGTCTGCTCCCAATACAGTAGATTTAGTAAACTGTACTAATTGTCCCTTAATATGAATAACCTGGATTGTGCTTGTATTTGTCCCAAATTGATACTGATATTAAAATCAGTCTAAATCTAATTTTCTTTATGTGTTTGTTTTTTTATTTTTAGGACTTTTTCAAGGTTCTGGGAAGAGTTAAACAAATCCACAATGATGTAAAACTGCTTCTGCGTACAAACCAGCAAACTGCAGGGTAAGCAGGGTAGTGTCTTCCTGGTACTTTGGATTCCCAGATGTTGGGGACTACAACAAAAAAAAAACAAATAAAATAAAAACACATTCGTGGCCGGCACTTGAGGATCACGGGGCTTTTTTTTTTTTGCAATTCCGGTTCAGGGCTTCTGGAGCGGCGAGCCCTGAACTCCATGACGTACCAGGACCGTCAGTGGTCCTTAAGTGCTGGACCTCCATGACGGTCCTGGTACGGCAGTGGTCCTTAAGGGGTTAAACTGGAGCTTTTGAGTCACTGAATGCTAGAGAGATCTTCAACAGATTGAAAAGCAATGGGAATTTTTATTTCTCCCCTATGGTATCGTTTGTTTGCCCCAGAATTCCTTCATATTTGTTTTGTACATGAGGCCCTAAGTATTGTAATCTAGGTCAGCATCTTTATTCCGAGGGGAACAGGGGCAACCTTCTACAATCCATCTGTTGTTGGACTACAACTCCCATTTTCTAGCTGAGCATGATGGCAGCTGTAGTCCATCAGCCACTGGAGGACACAAGTTGCCCACCCTGGCTTTTTATACAAACATTTATTTTGTGAAATTTAATCAGCAAGAGTTGGTTCAGAACTTTATTTGTCTCACAGATTAAATAATGTATTTGATCAATAAAGTATTTATTTAAAAAACAAATGAACATTTTTGGACTTTTCCTGCTGATTACAATAAGTACTCCCAGTTCAGACAGTTGGTTTATTCAAAAGTTAGAACTGTACAAGCTGCACAAGGTTGTGGAGCTATTATGATCACCCTCTGTTGCAAACTATCTATCTATCTATCTATCTATCTATCTATCTATCTATCTATCTATCTATCTATCTATCTAAGAGAGAGAGAGAGAGAGACGCAAAACCATTTTGTGGTGTAGTAACTTTGGAACTAAACATCTCAGCAGTGGAAGTACCTGTTTTCCTGAGAACAAAATGTGTATTTATTTATTCATTCATTCATAAGTTTACTATTCCTTTAAAGTGATTCATAGATATTTAAACTGACTTAGTAAAATGTCCATTAAAAGTGTTCAAGCAGTGGTTTGAATGTGTAAGAATCTTCTTTAGGATATATCTCCGTTTGACCTACAACGGTTTGATAGGGCTCTGTCTTCTTGTCTCCTCATGCTCTTTCATTCAGTCCACTAACTGAGTGTCTATGGAGCGCAATTTGACCAGAGTAACAGGCATTGCAAGGCAACAAGCAAGGGAGTAGACTACAGTTCCCATAATGCCCCATTTCACAGGATTTCTTCCGATTAGCTGACACTCTTACTGGTAGCCATCTTAATTGTACTTTGCTTGTCCCATGCAGAGTCTGACTTTCATTGCTGTCTTCTCCAGTTTAACCCTTTGCATACCAATCATTATTTTTGGTATTTCTGAGGTTTTTGTTTTACACTAGGGACATTTAATTTAGGTTCTTTAGATTTAGACAGTCTCTCAAAGATACAGTTAGGGAAAAATGATTTGATCCCCTGCTGATTTTGTACGTTTGCCCACTGACAAAGAAATGATCAGTCTATAATTTTAATGGTATATTTGTTTGAACAGTGAGAGACAGAATAACAAAAAAATCCTGAAAAACACATTTCAAAAAAGTTATAAACTGATTTGCATTTTACTGAATGAAATAAGTATTTGACCCCTTTGCAAAACATGACTTAGTACTTGGTGGCAAAACCCTTGTTGGCAATCACAGAGGTCAGACGTTTCTTGTAGTTGGCCACCAGGTTTGCACACATCTCAGGAGGGATTTTGTCCCGCTCCTCTTTTCAGATCCTCTCCAAGTCATTAAGGTTTCGAGGCTGACGTTTGGCAACTCGAACATTCAGCTCCCTCCACAGATTTTCTATGGGATAAAGGTCTGGAGACTAGCTAGGCCACTCCAGGACCTTAATGTGCTTCACTCCTTTGTTGTATTGGCTGTGTGTTTTGGGTCATTGTCATGCTGGAATACCCATCCACGACCCATTTTCAATGCCCTGGCTGAGGGAAGGAGGTTCTCACCAAAGATTTCACGGTACATGGCCCCATCCATCGTCCCTTTGATGCGGTGAAGTTGTCCTGTCCCCATAGCAGAAAAACACCCCCAAAGCATAATGTTTCCACCTCCATGTTTGACAGTGGGGATGGTGTTTGAATGGTCATAGGCAGCATTCCTCCTCCTCCAAATACGGCGAGTTGAGTTGATGCCAAAGAGCTCGACTTTGGTCTCATCTGACCACAACACTTTCGCCCAGTTCTCCTCTGAATCATTCAGATGTTCATTGGCAAACTTCAGACGGGCCTCTACATGTGCTTTCTTGAGCAGGGGGACCTTGCGGGCGCTGCAGGATTTCAGTCCTTCACGGCGTAGTGTGTTACCAATTGTTTTCTTGGTGACTATGGTCCCAGCTTCCTTCAGATCATTGACAAGATCCTCCCGTGTAGTTCTGGGCTGATTCCTCACCGTTCTCATGATCATTGAAACTCCACGAGGTGAGATCTTGCATGGAGCCCAAGACCGAGGGAGATTGACAGTTATTTTGTGTTTCTTCCATTTGCGAATAATTGCACCAACTGTCGTCACTTTCTCACAAGCTGCTTGGCGATGGTCTTGTACCCCATTCCAGCCTTGTGTAGGTCTACAATCTTGTCCCTGACATCCTTGGACAGCTCTTTGGTCTTGGCCATGGTTGAGAGTTTGGAATCTGATTGATGGATTGCTTCTGGATCTGTTGGTGGCGGAGCCATTCCGGCTCATTTGCCGTCCGGATCTTCTTCTACAGGGTTACCTGTGGAAGGAGGCTGTTCATTGGCTAGCTTTGACGGCTTGGAAATTGAATCCTCAATATTGAAGAAGAAAGAGTTTTCTTCTGGAGTGGTGGCTACTATGCTCAGTGCCCGCAAGCCTGTTTCTTCCAAGATCTACCATCGTGTCTGGTCGACCTTCCTATCTTGGTGTCCCGATAAGGACCTGTCTCAGGAGTTTGATCTGCTTACGGTCCTGGCCTTTTTGCAGGACGTTGTGGATAAGGGCCTCAGTTTGAGTTCCCTTAAGGTTCAGACGTCTGCTGTCTCCATTTTCTTTCAGAGGCGTATTGCCATCCTTCCTGATGTCAAGGTTTTCTTCCAGGGCGTTGCTCATTCTCGTCCTGCCTTCAAGAATCCTGATCCTCTTAATTTGGTTTTGTTCGTTCTTCAGCGCCCACCATTTGAGTCTTTGGCTACTATTCCTCTACGTCTGTTGACGTGGAAAATGGCCTTTCTCCTGGCGGTTGTGTCTGTCCTCCGTGTCGAGGAGTTACATGCTCTGTCCTGTGAACCACCCTATTTGGTGTTTCACAAGGACAAGGCGGTGCTTTGCACCTCTCAGGAGTTCCTCCCCAAGGTGGCTTCAGAGTTCCACATCAATCAGGAGATTGTGGTGCCCTCTTTCTGCCCTGACCCCACCTCTGACAAGGAAAGGGATTTCCACTTGTTAGACGTGGTGCATTGTCTCAAGTTTTATGTACATCACACTGAGTCTATCAGGCATTCTGACGTGTTCATCTTTCCTGAGGGTCCTAGGGCAGGAAGACCTGCATCCAAAGTGACTATTGCTTCTTGGATCAAGTCCACTATTCATAAGGCTTATGAGCTGAGGAAGAAGCCTGTCCCTTTCAGGGTCACGGCTCATTCTACAAGATATATTGGGACCTCTTGGGCTTACAAGAATCAGGCCTCTGCTGATCAGTTGTGCAAGGCGGCCACCTGGTCGTCTGTGCACACCTTTTTGAAGCACTACCGTGTTGATGTGTTGGCATCGGCTGATGCCAGCTTTGGGAGGAAAATCCTGGAGTCAGTTTTGCCTGTCTAGGATATTCTTTGGTTCTTGGTGCTTGGTACTTCCTTGGTGCTTCAGTTGACTCTAGTGCAGTGTGCTGTGTAACAGTTGAGGTGTTGTTACCCCTGTTCAGTGTCCCTTGACACTTCTTTGTTTGTTGGGCTATCTCTGATCTGATGGTTCATATCTAGTCTGGTGACTCTGGGGGCCTTGCGCCTGGTCCTTGCCTTACTTCCCGCCTCTGGGAAACTCAATGGTTGGACATCCCAAAGTTACCAGTAACCTGTATTGGACGACAGAGAAAAGAGGATTTTAGTCTTACCTGTTAAATCCTTTTCTCTTAGTCCATACAGGTTATTGGTCTCCCACCCTGTCAAGGGACCATACTTGGCTCTCCTGTGGCAGACCGTGGGGGTCCTTCTGGGTCATGCTCACAGGAGTCGTCTTTCCCTTCCACTATCTAGTCAGTAGTTAGTGTCTCAAATCTGGAGCTGGTTGGCTAGCTGCTGCCAAGGAGGGAAGATAGGCTCCACCCCCTGCATACAATTCTAGAATTGTTCCTGCCTACAATTAAAGGGGGGGATCGCCTACCCAAAGTTACCAGTAACCTGTATGGACTAAGAGAAAAGGATTTAACAGGTAAGACTAAAATCCTCTTATTTCACTCAGTAAAATGCAAATCAGTTTATAACTTTTTTGATATGCATTTTTCAGGATTTTTTTTGTTTTTATTCTGTCTCTCACAGTTCAAATAAACCTACCATTAAAATCATAGACTGATAATTTCCTTGTCAGTAGGTAAACGTACAAAATCAGCAGGGGATCAAATAATGTTTTCCTTCACTGTCTGTCTAACACTAAGGGGAAATCCAAGGCTAAGGATTCAGGGGCTTCCCTCAACCCCTCACCACTGTTGCTATTGCCATACTGGGATTCCAAGTGAGAAAACTGGGTCTGTATGCCTCTCATTTCTTGTGGCCCTTACTACTTCTCTGGGCCCCTCCAGCACTGAACAAGAATCTGCATGGGTTAAACACTACTTTCGTCAATGGCAAAAATCCCTTCTTCAGTTCAGGGGGTTCTCCATTCTTGGAAACCTCTGCCCACCTTCAAACAGGTTGACCCTGTATTTAAGGGGCACACTCAAGTTACTGGCGCATCCTCTGAGGAAGAACTGGACTCAGAGGATGTTGAGCACCTGGACTCTTCCTTTCCTTATGGAGATTTCTATAAGGCTCATCTGGTCCCTGCTTGTTGAGGGACTCATCAAGGCTGTGTTGGAGACCCTTCAGGTTGCTGACATCGCTAGTGGGGGATTTACCTCTCTGGACCTTTTCCAGAGGTGCAGGAAGGATTCCCCTGTTTTTCCCCCCAAATAACACTCTTGATCAGATCATTATGAGTGACAAACTCCTGATAAGAGACTTTTCCTAAATAAACTCTTCTCTAAGCTGTATCCTTTTATGCCTGAGGCTGTGGCTTAGCGGGCTTTCCCCCCAGCCGTTGACTAACCTATCTTACAGTTGGTGAAGAACACTGCCGTTTCCCTGGCGGATTCTGCTGAGGTCAAGGACCAGGCTAATAAGATGCGTGACTCCTTACTCAAGCCAATTATGCTGCCACTGGTGCTGCGCTGAGGCCTATTTTTGCCTCCACCTGGGTCAGTAGAGCTGGTGCTGTCTGCAATGAGTAGCTGTCAGAAGCTATGCATGTTGACATGGTTAAGAAAGACATGCCAGTTTTGGTGGCCAACATCATGGAAGCTAGTGCCTACATCACTGAAGCTTTGTTTGATGAGACTAGATATTCTGCTAAATCCTAAGCTTTCTCTGTTTATGCAGGCTGCACTTTGTAGTGCAAGATTTGGTCTGCGGACCAATGTTTTAAGAAGTTGAAAAAAAGAAAACCTGAAACTCTGTAGTACTATCACACTATACCGGCTATTGGTATTTGATTGGTTTTAAGAAGTCAGTTTGCCTGTTTCAGAGCAAGTCTCTCTTTGGGTCTGACCTGAAAGAGATATTAGTGATGCTACTGGTGGTAAGAGCACTTTGTTGCCTCAATTTTTCACCAAGGCTCAGAAGCCAGTTTCCTCTAAGATGTACCATAGGGTCATCGTGCCTCTTTAGGGACATATCTTCTTTCTTTTTTCTACTGTCAGTTGTTGTTCAGTAGTTTCTGAGCGCTGTTTGTCCTTGTTTGGTTTTTGTTGCCAACTATGGTTATTCATAACCAGAACAGTCCTAGGAAACTGTGGTATAATGTGAATGTGTGGGAGGTCTTTTCTCCTTGCCCTCCCTGGAATCTGGGATGCTTTGGTATTTCCCTGTGTTCCATATTGGATGTAAAAGAGAAAATAGGATTTTAGTGTTCTTACCTGTTAAATCCTTTTCACTTTAGTCCATATGGAACACAGATCTCCCACCCGGAGAAAAACCTCAATTGCTTTGCTTCCCCAGGCAGTGGAGTTCTCTTAGGGTTTTAGTCCTGGAAGATTTTCTTTTCTTCTTAACAGCTTAGTTATTTTGCTGTGGTTGTTGTAAAGTAGGCAGGGGGTTGAGCTGGAGGAAAAGGAGGGAGTCTCCATCCCAAAAACCCTTACTTTTGTGATATGCCCTGCCCTCCAGGAGGAGGGATTCAACCCCATGGTACCCGTGATCCATATGGACTAAAGAGAAAAGGATTTAACAGGTAGCACTAATATTTTGTTGTGTCAATCCGTATACATAGTTTACTTTGATTACTGCAAGTTTGTGGTAATATCTTTATACAATATTTTTATATTTTCAAATTTGATGTTCCTACATATTTTCAGATTTTAAGAGTAAACCAACATAAAACTTCTAGGTTATACACACTTAAAAGAGACCTTATCACTGGTATTAAATGTACTAAATATTATATACTCCTAGACATAATTTTTTTTAATTCTTTTTTTTTTTTCATGAATAATAAAATATTTCAAAATAAATTGAAAAAGTGGTCACTGTTGGCTACTTTTTATCAGACCTGTTAAATACCTGATAAAATCATAAACAGAGATAACTGATTTGAGATAAGAACCCATTCAGTTCAGTTCACTGAAACTCTTATATCTTATTTATTTGCTTGTTTTGCACAAAGAGGGGTCAAATAGTCATGCACAGCTGCCTTCAGATGTATTGGAAAATCATGTCTGTAATCTATTTTGGGGGTTTAGGCACCTAAGAAATAATTTTTACAAATGCTGTGTAGGAGTACATGATACTTAAGAGTGTGTGAACCCTATTCAGTTTTTGGTGATATTGTCCCATTAAATGCTGTGTATGCAATGCTAGCCTCTATCAAAATTCTCTGAGGCCTAGAAATCTGGTCTTACCCATTCAGTCTAGGGGCTCTCATTTCTGCTGCTTACAATATCAAGCTTAATATGTGTCTCAGAAATTATATTGTTTTGTTAATGGGCCTGATATCCGTTTTTCTCAATAGAAGAACTACAGATGCTAATCTTAAAGGGATAATAATGTTTCATAATAAAAGCGGCTCTAATTAATCATCATAGTATTTGTACTTTGGAGAGTGTTATTTCAATTCTGTCGGAATTGTAGTTCAAGAGTAATTCGGTAACAAATTATCCCCCCCGCCCCTTTTACTGATGTTACACTGCTCAGCCAGATCAGAAGGGAGGTGCCCAGGTAGATTGCAGAGAATGACAATCTTTAATTAAGATAAAGGAAAAACCTGAAAAACTTGTCAAGGGGGGTAGGGCCTTCATTGTTCTGATAGGAAGAAGATTGTCCCCTGCTGTTATCTGTCTGGTCTATAGACTGCATTCCACATCTGAGAAGAGATGGCTTACACTAAGTAAAAGGGGTGGGAGGGGAAACTTTGCTTGTGAATATATCTCAAACCATAAAGGTTTAATAGATAAGACATATCGTTCTTCATGTGTTTTTAATGCCTACAAAATAAAATAAAGATAAAACGAAGTATTACTATCCCTTTAAACACCTACATTATAGCACTGCACAATTAAACTAACTATGTCTATATAAAGGATTGCCAACACATGCATTAAAAATACAAGTTTGGGATTGCATTTTCAGGATCTTATATAAAATAACTACATTTTACGGATGACAGCTGGAAATTCATTATATTTAAAATTACTCAATCCAATTAATTTTTTTTTGTGTTAATGTTCCTTTATCTTTGTTATCATGAAAATGTGTTTTCATATGTGAACAGTAGAGTGCGCCATTGCCTTTTCTTTTTATTCTGAATTGAATGTAAGCTATCCAAGTGGTTGTTCTGTTATTCCTCAGGTTGGGAATCTAGTTTGCTATCTTAATGTGAAAGGAATTCAAGAAAAATAAATTCCCCTAGCCAGAATACCCTGTATTGTATAGGACCTTGTTCTGGAAGCTAAATATGAGCAATTCTGGAGATTAGCAACTGCATCTTGGGGGATTTTAAAGAAAGTCCTCAAATTCCCAGTGGTTTAAAATGGACTTTTACCATATTTTAAGAAAGACTGTTCAGTTTCTTCAGACTTAAATAATATAATGCGTTTTTTTCCTGGCTATTTCCTTCTTTACATGTGCAGTTAACCACATTGGCTGTGACTTACTTCTTTTGCATTTGTTCCCCATTAGTTTATACTGTTGGGTACATTTCTGCAACCTACATTTGAATTCTGACCATTTTTCCTCAGTATTTTTGCCTTTAAATAAAGTATCTCAGTCTACGTGTTGCATTGAAGCCCTTAACAATTTAGCTTTTTTTTTTTAAATTAAGAGTTTTGGTCGAACCTATACAGTTTTGCTTTGCCAGACTGATCTCAAATGTAACCATGTTGTAAAATGGCATCTTCAAAAAGACAAAATTGAAACAGTTGTGAGGTCAGCTGTCTGTTCCATGTGAAACAAATAAATATTCCTATTAAAGTGTTAGTAATGTCTAAAAAAAACTTTTTTGCATTTAGAAGAGCGTAAAAAACTGATCTACATGCAAAAAAAGTATCTCTCAAACCGCTATGGTTTAAGAGATTCGGGCGTTTAAAGTTTGATTTCTCCTACTGACAGCTGTAAAGCTGTCAGCAGGAGATCATTGTCGGTCGACACGGAGGCGCTTGAGAAGTGCAGAGATCTCGTTACTTACATGGAATTCCTTCATTGAAATGGTCTAAAACGTGTGCCTAGTGTTCTAAAACGTGTGCCTAGTGATCTCGGCACTTCTCAAGCGCCACCGTGTCGACCGACTGTCAGTAGGAGAAATCAAACTTTAAACGCCCGAATCTCTTAAACCATAGCGGTTTGAGAGATACGTTTTTTGCATTTAGATCAGTTTTTTACGCTCTTCTAAATGCAAAAAAGTTTTTTTTTTTAGACATTACTAGCACTTTAAATTAAATGTGCCATTTCACTTTTTTATAAGTGTATTTTCATTGAAGGTTGAACACACATACACGCACTTATACGTACACACACACACACACACACACACACACACACACACACACACACACACACACACACACACACACACACACACAAACACTTGTACATAAATACACGCATACAGTGGATATAAAAAGTCTACACACCCCTGTTAAAATGCCAGGTTCTTGTGATTTTAACGAATGAGACAAAGATAAATCATGTCAGAACTTTTTCCACATTTAATGTGACCTATAACGTGAACAATTCAATTGCAAAACAAACTGAAATCGTTGAGGGGGAAAAATAAAAAACTCACAATAACCTGGTTGCATAGGTGTGCACACCCTCTTATAACTGGCGATGTGGCTGTGTTCAGAATTAACCAATCACATGCAGTCTCATGTTAAGTAGAAGTCATTACACACCTGCCATCAATTAAAGTGACTTCGATTAATCACAAATAAAGTTCAGCCGTTCTAGTAGGATTTTCCTGACATTTGCTTAGTTGCATCTCAGAGCAAAAGCCATGGTCCGCATAGAGCTTCCAAAGCATCAGAGGGATCTCATTGTTGAATGATATCAGTCAGGAGAAGGGTACAAAAGAATTTCCAAAGCATTAGATATACCATGGAACACAGTGAAGACAGTCATCATCAAGTGGAGAAAATATGGCACAACAGAGGCATTACCAAGAACTGGATGTCCCTCCAAAATTGATGAGAAGACGAGAAGAAAACTGGTCAGGGAGGCTTCCAAGAGGCCTACTGTAACATTAAAGGAACTGCAGGAATTTCTGGCAAGTACTGGCTGTGTGCTACATGTGACAGCAATCTCCCGTATTCTTCATGTGAATGGGCTATGGGGTAGGGTGGCAAGACGGAAGCCTTTTCTTACAAAGAAAAACATCCAAACCTGGCTGAAGTTTGCCATAACAAACATGAAGTCCCCCAGAAGCACGTGGGAAAATGTGTTATAGTCTGATGAAAACAAGGTTGAAGTTTTTGGCCATAATTCCAAAAGGTATGTTTGGCGCAAAAACAACACTGCACATCACCCAAAGAACACCATACCCACAGTGAAGCATGGTGGTGGCAGCATGCTTTGGGGCTGTTTTTCCTCAGCTGGAACCGGGGCCTTAGTCAGGGTGGAGGGAATTATGAACAGTTCCAAATACCAGGCAATTTTGGCACAAAACCTTCAGGCGTCCGTTAGAAAGCTGAAGATGAAGTTCACCTTTCAGCACAACAACGACCCAAAGCACACATCCAAATCCACAAAAGCATGGCTTCACCAGAAGAAGATTAACGTTTTGGAATGGCCCAGTCAGAGCCCAGAACTGAATCCAATTGAATATCTCTGGGGTGATCTGAAGAGGGCTGTGCACAGGAGATGTCCTCGCAATCTGACAGATTTGGAGCGTTTTTTCAAAGAAAAGTGGGCAAATATTGCCACGTTAAGATGTGCCATGTTAATAAACTCCTACCCAAAAAAGACTGATTGCTGTAAATAAAATCAAAAGGTGCTTCAACAAAGTATTAGTTTAAAGGGATAGTAATACTTCGTTTTATTTTTATTTTATTTTGTAGGCATTAAAAAAACATGAAGAACGATATAAGTCTTATCTCTCAAACCTTTATGGTTTAAGAGATATTCACAAGCAAAGTATCCCCCCCCGTTCAGCCAGATCAGAAGGGAGGTGCCCAGGTAGACTGCAGAGAGGGACAATCTTCAATTAAGATAAAGGAAAAAGCTGAAAAACTTGTCAAGGGGGGAAGGGCTTTCATTCGTTTCATACAAAGAAGATTGTCCCCTGCTGTTATCTGTCTGGTCTTACAACCAGATTCACATCTGAGAAGAGATGGCTTACACTAGGAAAAAGGGGCGGGAGGGGGAAACTTTGCTTGTGAATATCTCTTAAACCATAAAGGTTTGAGAGATAAGACTTATATCGTTCTTCATGTTTTTTTAATACCTACAAAATAAAATATAGATAAAACGAAGTATTACTATGCCTTTAAGGGTGTGCACACCTATGCAACCAGATTATTGTGAGTTTTTTTTTTTTAATTTTCCCCCCTCAACGATTTCAGTTTGTTTTGTAATTGAATTGTTCACGTTATAGGTCATATTAAAGGTGGAAAAAGTTCTGACATGAGTTATCTTTGTCTCATTCATTAACATCACAAGAACCTGGCATTTTAACAGGGGTGAGTAGACTTTTTATGTCCACTGTGCATACTTGTACTCACACGCACACCCACTCACCAGAACAAACAATGCAAAATAGGAAGCAGTGATCTACAATAATTACAGAGAGGAAACTAAGCTTATATATATATTAAAAATATCATTTTTCTTGTTACTTGAAAGATCTGCACAATTAAATTGGCCTTAATTGTGTTAAGGTTGCAACTTTATTTTTCAGGCTTGAAATTATGGAGCAGATGGCTTTACTCCAAGAAACATCGTATGAACGACTTTACCGGTGGGCTCAAAGTAAGTCATTTTCTTTTGTTTTGTAACTTTGATACTTGATATTAATACAACTGGATTACTATGTCACATCCTCATTGCCTATCCATTAGTACCAACGGGGGAAAGAGAGTATCAGAGCAGAATTACCTCCACTGGGTCATACAATTCCCTAGTCAACCAGATGCATCACACGGAATAAATAAAAAAATCCTATTGATTTAAATGGTGCTTTTAACCCATTGAATGCTACAGAGGTCTCCAGTGCATGTTGAAGCACTGCACTTGAGACATCTCTAGCATTCAAAAGGTATGACTCCCCATGTATACCAAATAAATTATTTGTTAGTTTCTCCCTGTAATCACTTTTCTTTGAGGATATAGCCTATTTTCTCTTCCTTCACTGCCTAATAATGTGGTGTATTTATCACTGTGACATATTCCCACAGAGACACTGCAGGAACAGGCAGCAAATGACTCCTCTTCTTTTAAAGGGATAGTAACATGTAATATGCTAAATATTGTTGGGTTTGTTCTCCTGAGTAACGCAAGAATTATCTCTTTGCTGCCAGGTGTTTTATTCAAAAGTTAGTACAGCTCAAACTGGAAAATTCATAGGTAGAGTATCACAGTGCCCTGAAATTTTACACTGGTGCTGTTGCTACACCATCCTATAGACAGATCTGGTCAGTTGACCATAAACCTCCATAGGATGGTGTAGCAGCAGTGCCACTGTACAATTTCAGGCCATTGCTATATTGCACCTAAAAAATTTAATTTTGAGCCAGAATAAAGCTTGAATAAAACACATCTCAGCAATGTGAGTAACCTTGTTTTACTCAGGAGGATAGACCCTACAATATATATTGTTTTCATTTTCAGTGTTACTATCCGTTTAAGTGCTAGCAGGCAGAAATTAATCCTGGAGTATTTTACAGATGGGCTGGGGAGTTTTTCATCTCAGTGTTAACCACTGTTACCTTACCTTTCCCTACCCCTTCTCTTTGACCCTTTGAGAGCCAGAGAGGTGTTCAAGGCATTGTGCTTGAATGCTTTGGATACCTCTCTGGCATTCAAAGGGTTAAATATTTGTCAAGGAGAGGAAACGATTATGCAAACTGTTAAAAAAAAAAATAAATTCATCCCTCTTCTCTTTATGCTGGGAGATGTACTGCTTGGTCAGTGTATTTCTAGTTCTGCACATATATTAACCAAATTCAGAAACATTGCTATATAAGGCAAGCTACATGTAACAGATCATTGTGAGTTCAACGTGTGCCAGAACGTGATAGTTACTGGTAAATTCACTGTGCTGAAGTCTGTAGGCCAAATGCAGATGGACCATGCAGCAGGGCATTGCGTAGCTGGGATTCTAATCACGGTGACCAATCTCTGGAGTATGCATGAGCGGTAATGCTATGGAATTCTTTGCCTCTGGATGATGTCCAAAAAAAGCAATGGATGTCTATGTAGCACAGAAAAATATTGAGAATTTTGACAGATGGCTTCAATGCAGATAGGCTGTTGATCCATTGAACTATCTGACTGCCATTTGGAGTCGGGAAGGAATTTTTTTTTTTTTTTTACCTACTTGGGGCTAAATTGGTAATGGCTTTAATCAATATATATATTTTTTAACCATCCTTTGGATCAACAGGGGTGCTTTTGGCATGGGCTGAACTTGATGGACGTATGTCTTTCTTTCAGTCTCACCAACTTTTACTATGACAATAGACAATTGAATCTGGCTGCAGCTATTTGTGCCTCTGCCTTTCCCTAGCCACACCCCCACACCCCTGACTTCACCAGCAGCTTACCATAAAATCTCAGGTATAATACACACCCTTGTATAATACGCAGATGTAAATTATACTCAAGATTTCAGGGTAAAAAAAGTGCCTATGTATACTATGCACCCTTGTCTTCCCTCTCTCTACCAATAAAAAAAAAATAGTTTCTTATCTGCTTGCCTCACTTCACCCAATTTAATATGTTTCCACCTTCCCTTCCCTGTATTCACACCCTCCAGAGGCACAAGGGGCAGCATGCTTGCGTTTGCTGTCCACTTCCTGCATTCCCCTGTGAGGATAATGGGAGTGCCCTTTGAGGACCTGAAAGTCTTTGCAGGGCACTACCGTAGATCCAATTCATAGACCTCTGTGCAACGAAACTACAGTTATGCCCTGCAAGTACCTTCAGGTCCTCAAAGGACATTACTATTCTCTTCAGTTAACACAAGTCCTCACAGGTTGAAGCGGGGCAAATGCAAGTATGCTGCCTGCTGCTCAGATATCACAGATGCCTCCGGAGGGGGGTGAGGGAGGGAGGTTAAGGTGGAAGCATTTTAAGGAGAGGAGTACATATGAGTGTGTGTGTGTGTGTGTGTGTGTGTATATATATATATATATATATATAATTTCTCTTGTGTATAATACGCACCCCTTACTTCACATAAGGTGAAAAGGGGCAAAACTGTGAGTATTATATGCAATTTTACAGTAATTGTAATGGGACATAAGCCAACCATCCCCTAAACCATGGAAATATTATTGTAATAATACATATTAGTTACAGTTAGGACCTTATGTTCAAAAGAAAACTGGCGTAATAGGGGACATACAAATCCCAGTATTTTCATTGATTTATAATAAGCTTTTAACCCCTTGGGTGATTATAAATGAAATCAATAAGCATTTTTTTTTCTGTTTGAACTAGAATTGTTCCCTTACCTGTTTATTTTGCAAAATCCATAAGATTAGTATGTTTCAGCAAGGTAGATCTCCCTACTGATGATCAAATACATCCAGAGATATGTATATCAACCCTAACAATAATAAATCCACTCACCTTAACCCTTTTGAGTGCCAGACAGGTTGCAACACATTGCAAAAGCAATGCATTGTGTACCCCTCTGGCACTCAGAGGGTTAATATGGACAGAAAATCATACTATTCACTATAAATTAATTGGGTATGCTAAGTAATTTATTGGATACCTCTGTGGCACTCAAAGGGTTAAACAGTACTGGATATCATGTCTGTGAAGGCAGACATGATTGCTTATGCAGGACTCAAAGGCCCATCAGGGGTGTCCGAAGAAATTTTTTCGAGGGGGGGGGGGGTGGCAAAGCCATGAGATGGCCCCCAGGCCAGCCCATCCACCCTGTTGTTCATATGGAGAGGGTAAGTGCTCCCCCTTGCCTCCCGCTCCTGATGCCCATGTGCTTATAAAAGCAACCTGGAATTATTCTGGAGTAAACCAATGGCACCATAGAGGACCCTTAAATGCATCTGAGACCTATCTAGTATTCAAGCAGTTAAAAGCCCAATTTAATTTAACAGGAATGTTTATTTGTCCCCATGTGGCAGTGGGTTTACTCCAGAATAACTCCATGTGGAGCAATTCTGAAAACCTCATTGATTTAAATAGGATCTGTAACCCATTTGAATGCCAGAGAAGGTCTGTGACACATTGCTTTGCAATGAATTGGAGGCTTCTCTATCATTCAAGAGGCTAAAAGTCCCATTTATTACAATGAGCATGTGGGAAATGCTTATTTCTCCCCTGTGATGCATTTGGTTTGCTATGGAATTGCTGCAGTTAGCTTATTTATATACAGCCCATTGACTTCAAACTCCTCCTACTGAGGGCTAAGAAGGAAGGAAGGAAGCCATCATTGGGACTAATTTCAGAGAACTGAATTCTACAGAACGAATCATGTCCGTCTCCATGGAGAAGATATCCAGTACTAATTCATAATTAATTTTGGAGACCCAATCAAACCAAATTGATTCATAGTGGACATGAGGATTTAGATTATAATTTCCAAACCCCAAATAGTTTAGACTTTAAGGAGGTATCATTTGGGGCAGAGTGTTTGCCAGGGAGCTGTTTTGCCAGGTGCTTCCATTCTACCCAGAGCTGAGTAGGAGTGGTTGGTAAACCCTTTCCCGTGTATGAGGGAAAGCCTCGCGCATTGACGTGAGAGGGTTTCCCGATACCACCCACTCCTACCCAAGTGCTCCGGGTAGAATGGAAGCAGTGCTCCCCTGTGTCACCTCTGTCCAGCCAGATCGGCTAGGAGATCAGTAGCTGGGGGCATCATGATGGGCATGAATACTCCATGACGAGGTCCGACTTTTGGTTTTGTTATCTGTTGGTTGAGGAGGCGGGTGCTCCTAAGCCAGGGAGCTTTTTTTTTTTTTAATAATTAAACCCATTACCTGTCTTAGGAGGAGCCCCCTGCCTCCTCAATTAACAGAGGTTAAAGACATCTCTAACATTCAAGGGATTAAAATGCCCATTTAAATCAATGGGAATTTTTGGAAATTTTAGTTCTTCCCTATAGTGCAAATGGTTTGCCCCAGAACTCCTCCACTTTTCTTTTGTACATACAGTCCTAAGTTGTAAGTTTCTACCTTTGATTGGTAGAGGTCTCTAACAAATTGGTTTGCAAGAGAATTAAAAGCATAATTTAAAAGAATGGGGATCCATGTTACTTTTATAAGTAAGGCCCATTAATGCATATAGTAGAGATGCTGGATGTAACGAACAGTTCCTTTTTACAGATGAATGCCGCACATTGACCCAAGAATCCTGTGATATTTCTCCAATTCTGTCTCAAGCCATGGATGCTCTGCAGGATAGGCCTGTATTATACAAGTTAGTACCATCTGTTAAATTTCTTGATCAGTCTTAATTTTTGTAAACTTTATAAAGATGACCCATTGTTTTTTTATATTCAAACATTAAAAGAGGAGATCTTCTCATAATGTACAAGTATATGAGAGGTCAATACAGAGATCTCTCTGGTGAGCTATACATTCCGAGGACTGAAGAAATAACCAGAGGCCACCCTTTGAGATTAGGGGAAAGGAGGTTTTGACTTCAGCAGAGGAAAGGGTTTTTTTTTACAGCGAGGTCTGTTAAATTATGGAATTCCTTGCCAAAGGATGTGGTAATGGCAGATACAATGGATAGATTTAAGAGACGATTGGATACATTTCTCTCAAAAGGGAACATACAGGGTTATTCTGTATATTAGTAGGCAAAACGGGAAGGTCTGACTAAATTATTTGACAGCAGGAAAGCTATGTAATTCTCATGTCTCTGGTTTATGATGCAAGGTTGATGGACTTGTGTCTTTTTTCAAACTAATTTACTATGTTACTGTGTAGTATCTGAGACGTTATTTATTTATTTTAATTTCGGTTAAACAATATAAACAAAAATTGGTTATTGAAGTTTAAACACAGCTGTCCAAGACTGACTCTGAATTGCTAGCAGTAACAGCTTACTACCAGGTTATCATTGGCCTTTTCCTGTTGAGTAAAACAAGTATAATTCCACAACTGGGGGATGCTTTATTCAAAAAATATTACAGCTCAAACTGTAAAAGTGTTAACCTGCACAACCTATTGTCTAGATGGGATTTTTTTTCATGTTGATCTCTATGGTGGTAATAGGGGACTCTATTATTAGGAGGGTAGATAGGGTAATCTGCCGCCAGGAACGTGAATGCCGAACAGTATGCTGTCTCCCGGGTGCTCGGGTTCGGCATGTTGCGGACAGGGCTGACAGATTATTGGGAGGGGCTGGAAGTGATCCAGCTGTCTTGGTACATATTGGAACCAATGACAAAATAGGAGGAAGATGGAGGTCCCTAAAGAATGATTTCAGGGATTTAGGGTGCAAGCTTAAGGCAAGGACCTCTAAGGTAGTATTTTCTGAAATACTACCTGTGCCATGCGCCAGTGCAGGTAGGCAGAGGGAGCTCAGGGAGCTTAATGCATGGCTCAAGCAATGGTGTAGGAAGGAGGGTTTTGGGTTTTTAGAACACTGGGCAGACTTTGCTCTTGGGTACAATCTATATGGAAGAGATGGATTGCCCCTAAATGGTAGGGGAGAGAATGCTAGGAAGCTTGGAGGAGCTTTTAAACTAGGAAAGGGGGGGGTGGGTATAGATAGCAAAAATGGGGTAGATAGAGCAGATAGGAACTGGGTCCAAGTAACTGACCAGGGGGGTGGAGAAAGGGTGGGGAGAAATTTAGTCAGTAGGGAGGAACTCCTAGTAAATGAAGGTGAAGAAAAAAGGCATGTAGGGATTAATATATGTAAAGACTTCAAAATCAATTGTATGCTAGCAAATGCAAGAAGTATGGTAGATAAAATAGGAGAACTAGAATTGCTGGCGGTTAATGAGCAATTGGACATAATTGGAATAACAGAAACATGGTGGAACGATGCACATGACTGGACTGTAAATATAGAGGGCTATTCCCTGTTTAGAAGAGACAGAATTAATAGAAAAGGTGGAGGTGTGTGTTTATATTTGAAAACAGAGCTAAATCCAGTTTTGCGAGGTGATATTAGTGAGGAAACTGGCCAAACTGTGGAGTCCATGTGGGTAGAAATCGAGACTAAATGTGGTGTGAATGGTAAAAAAAAGTTGTTGGTGGGCATATGCTACAAACCACCAAATATCGATGACAATGATGAGGCCCAACTGCTATTGCAAATGAGGAAAGCTGCCCAGTTTGGGCATACTATAATTATGGGAGATTTTAATTATCCAGATATCAACTGGAAAAATGAGACCTGTCAGAGTGCTAAGGGTAGCAGGTTTTTGAACACGCTTCATGAAAGCTACATGTCACAAATGGTGGGAGCGCCGACAAGAAATAACAATGTATTGGACCTAGTGATCACTAATAACACAGAAATGGTATCCAATATTAAGGTAAGAGAACATTTGGGAAACAGTGATCACAACATGGTTACATTTGAGATCTGTCTGGCAAAGCAAAAATGTATAGGTTCAACCAAAACTCTTAATTTTAAAAAAGCAAACTTCAAATTGTTAAGGGCCTCAATGCAACACATAGACTGGGATATGTTATTTAAAGGCAAAAATACTGAGGAAAAATGGTCAGAATTCAAATTTAGGTTGCAGAAATGTACCCAACTGTATATACCAATGGGGAACAAGTGCAAAAGAAGTAAGTCACAGCCAATGTGGTTAACTGCACATGTAAAGAAGGAAATGGCAAGGAAAAAAAAAAGCATTCAAATTATTTAAGTCAGAAGGAACTGAACAATCTTTCTTAAAATACAGGGAGAGCAACAAAGATTGCAAAAAGGCAATTAGGGTAACAAAAATAGATAATGAAACTCGAATTGCAAGGGAAAGCAAGACTAATCCAAAAAAGTTTTTTAAATATATAAATAGCAAAAAACTTAAGAGGGAGTGCATTGGACTATTCAAAAATGAGATGGGTGAGTTGGTTAGTGAGGATAAGGAAAAGGCTGATGTTTTAAACACTTTCTTTGCATCAGTATATACAAGGGAGCAAGGAATGGTAGAAGAGCCTCCGCAAGTATCAAATAAAACAATACAATTAATAGATATTGGGTTAACTCAAGGAGATGTCATGGGAAGACTGAACAAAATTAAGACCGACAAAGCACCGGGTCCTGATGGTATACATCCAAGGGTTCTTCAGGAACTCAGTGCAGTGTTAGCAAAACCCCTATATTTACTCTTTAAAGATTCTATTACCACAGGCTCAGTGCCACAGGATTGGCGAAGAGCTAACATAGTGCCTCTATTTAAGAAGGGAACTAAAACAGAACCTGGGAATTATAGACCAGTGAGTTTGACCTCTGTAGTGGGAAAACTATTAGAAGGCATAATAAGGGACTATATTCAGGATTACAACACAAAAAATAAGATCATTAGCACGAATCAACATGGTTTTATGAAGAATAGGTCATGCCAAATTAATCTTTTCAGCTTCTATGAGGAGGTAAGCAGCAACCTTGACAATGGCAAGGCAGTAGATGTAGTATATCTAGACTTTGCAAAGGCATTTGATACAGTACCACACAGAAGGCTGGTGTATAAAATAAGGAAATTGGGGCTAGGAGATAACCTTTGCAATTGGATACAAAACTGGTTGAAGGATAGGGAACAGTGTGTGGTTGTAAATGGAAAATTCTCCAGTATAGTTAAAGTGGAGAGTGGAGTACCTCAGGGTTCAGTATTGGGTCCGCTGCTTTTTAACATGTTTATAAATGACCTGGAAATAGATATAGAAAGCAAAATATCAATATTTGCAGATGATACTAAATTATGCAAAGTCATTAATTCAGAACAGGATATTTTCTCTCTACAGAGGGACTTACATACAATGTCAGATTGGGCAAACATGTGGAATATGAAGTTTAATGTGGGGAAGTGTAAAGTCATGCATTTGGGAGGAAACAATCCCAAGGCTACTTATAAACTTAATGGAATAATTTTAGGTGACTCGTTGCTAGAAAAAGACCTGGGTATCCTTGTCAACTACAAACTTGGAAACAGTGACCAGTGTCAAACAGCAGTAGCAAAGGCAAACAAAGTCCTGTCTTGCATAAAAAGAGGTATTGAAGCAAGAGTGGATAACATTATTTTGCCATTATACAAATCATTGGTAAGACCTCACCTTGAGTATGCAGTGCAATTTTGGGCACCGGTTCTGAAAAAGGATATACTAGAACTAGAGAGGGTACAGCGGAGAGCAACAAAATTAATTAAGGGAATGGAGGACTTGACATATGAGGAACGACTAAACAAACTTGGTTTATTTACTCTAGAGAAAAGACGACTAAGAGGAGACCTTATCACATTGTACAAGTATATGAGAGGTCAATACAAGGATCTCTGCGGTGAGCTATTTATTCCAAGGCCTGCTCAGGTGACCAGGGGACACCTCTTGAGATTAGAGGAAAGGAGGTTTAAACTTCAGCAGAGGAAGGGTTTTTTTACGGTAAGGTCTGTCAAATTGTGGAATTCATTGCCCAGGGAGGTAGTTATGGCAGATACAATGGACACATTTAAGAGAAGATTAGATACATTTCTTTCAAAAGGGAACATACAGAGTTATACTGTTTATCAGTAGGCAGATCAGGAAGGTCTGATAAAGACTAATTTAATTGGTAGCAGGAAAGCTATAAAATTCTTAGTTACTGAGGTATGAAGCGAAGGTTGAACTTGATGGACTTGTGTCTTTTTTCAACCTAATTTACTATGTTACTATGTTACTATGGGAGAGCTAAATCTTAAGCTGTACTATAGAAAGTGATTGCAACAACTTCACTTTGTCTTGACAGTTTAAACTGTAATGAGTTTCAAAAAAATCAGTTCCCAGTAGTAAGTGAGCCTTCATTTAACTAAACAGGAAAAGCCCTGTATCTATTTTTGCATAATGAAGCCTAACAGCTCCTTTAACCCTTTGAGTGCTAGATGGGTACGCAGTGCATTGCTCTGGCACTTAAAGGCTTAACACAGTTTTGCAACACATTGTGGAACATACAGTGCACTTCTGTTGTCACTCAAAAGGTTAAAGGATACCTCTTAATAATAACTCCCACACTTACCTTATTATGGCCTCTATGAATTATGCTCTTATGTCTTTTGTCCAGAGGTTCCACCAGTCCTGGATGTCTTGTCCATGAAGACAAACATGACACTTGCTAGCAGGACAAGACAACAGTACCTCAACCTCTTCTCACTGCACATGGTATTGTCACCCCCTTTATGAACCAGAGGGTGTGAAAGGCATTGCTTTGCAGTGCAGTGTGCACCCCTCTGGTTTTTAAAAGGTTAAAGAGATAGTAATGTTTCAAAATAAAAGCAGCTCCAATTAATCTTCATAGTATTGGGGCTTTGGAGAGGGTTATTTCAATGCAGTCAGAGCTGTTGTTCAAGAATATTTGAATGATAAAGTATCCTCCTTCTGTCCCTTTTACTGATGTAACACTGCTCACCTCAGAGCAGCAAGACTGTCCAGATGGATCGCAGGGAGGGACAATCTTCTGTGAGCATAAGGAAAAACCTTTCTCCCACCTCTTTTCACATTTTATGAAGCAATCCATAAGCTGCAGTACATGAAAATAGCATATATTAATAGTGTCCATACACCGGACCATTTATGCTTGCAAATAAAAAGGCAGAATGGAGAATGCTAAAAATTATTTTAAATCCTAGAATTTGCTGTTTTTGAAACCATGCCATAGAAGACCTTCAGTTGCACAAACCCTTGTACTGCTGCAATAATCAAGGGACTGTTAGTTATATTACAACAATTAAAGCTGGTTATAGATAGGAGCATTGTCACAGTAACAGAGAAGGTTGTTGCTTGTATCGCATGTTTTCGGAGGAAAGCATGAGATAAATTGGGGAGCTTTACACTTGTTAGTTCCCTAAACAATATGAAAATTGTTTCTATTGCTGACAGATTGACTCTACCAGCAGTATTTTACTCATCAGAAGTGTATTTACATATTGATGATTGCTTGAAGTTTTGGAATTGCATAAGCACCCTTAGTGTCTTCCGTGGTGTTTGTAGTTTCCAGGAATTCTAGGCTAATTTTCGCTGATTAATGTTTTATTTTCTTTTATCAATAAAGGTTAAGTTTTAATACATTCACTGTTAACATATGTTACTAACAGCAATAGCCACTGGTACACTATCACTCAAGTGCCTTAGTAAGAATCTTTGTGTTTTCCCTCTTTTTTCTTTTATATTGTATCAAATTCTTAGATACAGGTGTACGGTGGCACTACAGGCTAAAGTAAATACTAGCCACTTAGAGTGATTTAACTCTGTCATTTGTATTTTTCATTTTTTATAATAACTTTCTTAAAGTAAATCTTTTTGTTATGTTATTGAGCTTTTCCTGCTGAGTAAAACAAGGGTACTCCCACCATTGTCATTTTTTAAATTAAAAATGTATAACAGTTCAAATAATCAGGAAGCAAATTTACTGTGTGTTTACTTCCTGGAAGTTCTGACAGGAAGTGACTTTAAGTTTCTATCACATTCTGTGGAGAACTGTAAGTCTCTGACTTTCCTCTCCATTAGAATGTAACAAAAAACTAATTGGAATTTGACCACTAGAGGGCACTGCTAATGTAAAAAAAAAAAACAAAACCCAAAAAACTTGGGTTTAAACTGCAACAACTCTGGAAATAAGCATCTCTTGGCAGTGGGAGTACTCTTATCTTACTCAACAGGATATGCCCTACAATATATATTTTTTAATAAAAATTTACTGCTCCTTTAAAACTCTTTAAAATAGAGTATTGCTATATGTGGTGTCATCCGTTCTTTATTGAAAAAAAAAGGTTTTGAGATTTTTTTTTTTTTAAATTTTGCAAGTGTTAGTGATATGTAATGTATAGCATTCCTTGTTAAACTACTGCCCCCCTCACTAAGCCAGCTGTTTTAGTACTGAGGGTGGGGGATTCACTGCCTCCTCCTATCCATTTAGTCATCTCTATCTGTATTTACTAATGACATGGAGAGGACACCTGTGTTCCTCTCTCTATATTTATTATATGGTAACTATAGCTGCAATGAAGACAGAATTCTGGATCCCCTTCTGGCAATTGAGCGTTATGGCCTTGATCCATCAATGGGTGAAAAGAAGAGTGTATCAGATATGCTGCTCTTAACAATCTCTTCTCCTGGATTATTTAAGGATACCTTCATGAAACTGTTTTGTATGTACTAGGCAGGAGAATACGATGAAATTTGGTGCAAATTCTGGCGATACATACATATGCATACAGCACGTCTGCATGTGTATATCCCCATAGTATTCCTCTAGAATTGACAGATCTATGTGTATCTCACTGATTCATCAATGAGCGAGATAGGGGCTAATGTATAGTCTCCATGCACATTATGCCATTCATTGCTTTATTAATTTTGGCTTATATGTCATTTGCTGCTGTCACAGAGAGAGCAAGAGAGAGAGAAGGATCCACCTTTCCCTCACCACAGGAAATGCGCTAGACCAGGAGGAGATGCACTAAGGTATGATAACTTCTCCAGTCATATCACTTTTTCCTATGTTATTCTATGGAGCCTATACACTAACATCTCTCAAGCTTTAGGGATCTTAGTGCATATTCTCCATAAATTAACATAGGAACTGGAGAGTTTATCACACTGGAAAATATATCTCCACTTTGTCGCCTCTTTATCACACCTTAGTGCATCTTCCCCCTGAAGTTTTATCACTATTTGAACTTGCCTCAGTAAATTTTGATTTTAACAAATGTGAAGCCTGGTCTTTTTTTTTTTTTTTTTTTTTTTTATAAAAAGGGTTAGTAATGCCAAAAGATAACTGTTTTATTGTAGATTTATATAAAAAAAATTATGTACAGCAAATCCTATCTCTCAAACCTTTACCTTTTGAGAGATATTCACCGCTAAAGTTCCGTCTCTCCTTATCTCAGCTGTAAAGCTGACAGCAGGAGATTCGAGGAGGCTCTTCAGAAGAGCCGAAATAGCTATGTTTAAAAAGAACTATTTCATTGGAATGGTCTACAAAATGTGCTTGCAAACCAAGCACACTTTGTAGACCATACCAATGAAGTAATTCTTTTCAAAGGTCGCTTTTTCGGCTCTTCTGAAGAGCCTCCAGCTGGTCCCAGGACCAAGATCTCCTGCTGTCAGAAGAGTGCTGACGTCAGGAGAAGGGGAGACGCACCGAATATCTCTCAAACTGTAAAGGTTTGAGAATGGGATTTGCTGTACATAATTTTTTTTTTTTTAATCTACAAAAAAACATAAAGTTATGTTTGGGCATTACTAACCCTTTAAAGGGATAGTAATACTTCATTTTAACTTTATTTTATTTTGTAGGCGTTAAAAAATCATGAAGAACGATATAAGTCTTATCTCTCAAACCTTTATGGTTTAAGAGATATTCACAAACAAAGTATCTCCCCCTGTTCAACCAGATCAGAAGGGAGATGCCCAGGTAGACTGCAGAGAGGGACAATGTTCAATTAATATAAGGGAAAAAGCTGAAAAACTTGTCAAGGGGGGAAGGGCTTTCATTGTTTTCATACAAAGAAGAGTGTCCCCTTCTGTTATCTGTCTGGTCTTACAACTAGATTCACATCTGAGAAGAGATGGCTTACACTAGGAAAAAGGGGCGGTAGGGGGAACTTTGCTTGTGAATATCTCATAAACCATAAAGGTTTGAGAGATAAGACTTACATCATTCTTCATGTTTTTTTAATGCCTAAAAAATAAAATAAAGTTAAAACGAAGTATTACTAACCCTTTAACTAAAGCAATGTTACAGTAGCATAGAAGTGAATGAAAGAGGTCTAGCCATTCCCTTTCATAGTACATGAATGGCTTTTGGATCACACTCTAGAATATGATGGAACACATTAAGCCTTCAAGAGCCAGAGGGGTACACAACACATTGCTTTGCAATGCGTTACATACCCCTCTGGCACTCAAAGGGTTAAATGTTCAAAATATTACAAAGCACATTGTTTTTTAAATAAAAAATAACAAATACAATATACAGATGATTTTGAAAGCTTTCAGTATCTCCTAAGTTTATATAAGGTGGCAAGTCCACTTTAAATGAACTGGAGTTCACAAAAAAATTGGAGCACTGGTTTTAACCCCTAAGACAATATTAGCGCTGTGTTTTGTTTTAGTTTTACCTGCCTAGGAGTGGAGACATTAATCTTTAAAAAGTGCCACTGATGCATACTGTGGCACCATGTATGTGCGGCACAAAGCAGCAGGACTTCCCACTTCCCTCCCAGCTGCCCCAGCGAGAGCGTTCTCGCTTCACTTTGGAGCTGCATTGTTGTGGGCTAACCTCCTTAGCATCTTAAAGGGATAGTAATACTTCGTTTTAACTTTATTTTATTTTGTAGGCATTAAAATACATGAAGAATGATATAAGTCTTATCTCTCAAACCTTTATGGTTTATGAGATATTCACAAGCAAAGTTTCCCCTCCCGCCCCTTTTTCCTAGTGTAAGCCATCTCTTCTCAGATGTGAGTCTGGTTGTATGACAGGACAGATAACAGAAGGGGACAATTTTCTTTGTATGAAAACAATGAAAGCCCTTCCCCCCTTGACAAGTTTTTCAGCTTTTTCCCTTATCTTAATTGAAGATTGTCCCTCTCTGCAGTCTACCTGGGCACCTCCCTTCTGATCTGGTTGAACAGGGGGGGGATACTTTGTTTGTGAATATCTCTTAAACTATAAAGGTTTCAGAGATAAGACTTATATCATTCTTCATGTTTTTTTAATGCCTACAAAATAAAATAAAGTTAAAATGAAGTATTACTATCCCTTTAAACTGAGCTTGATGTAACGTTAGCCCACAACAATGCAGCTCCGAAGTGAAGCAAGAACTCGCTCACTGGGGCAGCTGGGAAGGAAGTGGGAAGTCCTACTGCTTTGTGCCGCACATATGTGGTGCTGCAGTATGCGGAAGTGGCACTTTTTAAAGTTAATATCTCCACTCCTAGGTAGGTAAAACTAAAACAAAACCCAGCGCTAATATTGTCTTAGAGGTTAAAACCAGTGCTCCAATTTTTTTGCGATGCGAGTGCTCCCCTTTAAGCACCCTGTCATGCTAGCATCTGTAGCAATTCTATGATTGTGTCCTGAGACCTAAAATTATGCTGACCAGACCTTGCCTTTAACTGGGGACAGATAGGAAAAAGGTGTGTTTCAGGACTGTACTGAAATCAAAGCAGTGCAGTATGCATGTCCCTGGTTAAAGGTGAGGTCTGGTCACCCTACCTAAAATCGAATCATACATAATGCTTTGAGAGAGCAGCCATTCCTGCCTTTTCCCAGGGCTTCATGTACCATAGAAATCTTGAAGTAATTGCCCATGATTGTCTGTAAATGGACTAACATAACGTAACTCTTTCAGTGCCAAAGGGGTACGCAATTTGTTGTGTACCCCTCTGGCACTTAAAGGGTTAATAGGCTTTGTGAATGTAAGAGCAATAAACACTAATCACAATACATTTGCTGTAATTCTAATTTTCCATTACAAACTGCACAAACAAAATGAAATGCATGCTCTCTGAATAGGACAGTTCATGCATGTGTTAGACAGCAAGTTCTGGATCATGTTTTAGGGATGCACACAATGTTTCTCATCCAGGGTGATGTGTCACTCTGGTGTGCAGCAACGATCCACTTAGGGTGCCCAATTTTTTACTCTGAACACTAACAAAATTATAATTTTAAGTTTCAGATTTATATATTTGGAAATGTTTAGGTGATTAATGTTTCTTTAAAGTAATTGCGTTAGTCTAAACCAGTGATTCTCAACAAGGGTGCCGTAGCCACAGACATCCACTTAGGGTGCCCATTGATTTCTATAAAGATATTTATTTAGGGACATTTTTATTCACTATATGTTTGTTTTTGTTATTCTGATTGTGACAATGAAGAATAACTCATTGTACCTTTTATAACGTCAAATTACATATAAGGTCCCAGAAAAATCCACATTGCATGTTAGGGGTGCCCTGAACAAGAAAAGATTGAGAACCAACAGTTTAACCCTTTGAGTGCCAGAGGGTATGCAACACATTGCTTTGCAATGCATTTCATACCACTCTGGCTCCCAAAGGGTTAAACTCTTAGGTATTTGTGCATCCTGTCATACATTAGGCCTTATGCATATAAGCAAATATGAGACGTTCAGAGGCAAACCAACTGCACTGCAAATAAAAATAAAATACATTTGATTTTAAATGGGGATTTTTAAGCCATTGAATACTAGTGCGGTCTTCATTGCAATACACTGGAGGCCACTCTAGCATTCAAGGGGTTAAAAGCTCCATTTAATTCAATGGGAATGTTTATTCCCTGTCATCCTCCTATTTATTTAGACTGTTTTATTTGCAAAGTGTTTTATTTTAAACTAGTATTGAAGGGCCATGTGCACGGGCCAAAGTGCCACCCAGCGGCCTCGGCTGCTGCCCCGGAGCCGGGAGTGGAGACTGGCGGTAGGCCGTTCAGAACGCCCTGCTCCTCCACCCTGATTGGAGGCTGGAATGTTCAGCCAATCTCTACTGCACATGACTGCATTCTTCTGGCAGTCTCTACTGCTCGTGTGTGTTACGCACACAGGGATGGACGCAGTCTAGCAAATTATGTTATAACTAGTTGAACAGCCCGTTACACGGGCCACAGTGGCTCAGGCAGCCGGTCGCGGGGCAGTCACACGCAGTGGAGACTGCCTGCGCCTCGGCTGATACAGAGCCTCTGGCAGCCGGTCGTGGGGCAGTCACACGCAGTGGAGACTGCCCGCGCCACTGCTGATATAGAGCTGGACGCTTCTTCGGAGCGCCCAGCTCTGTATCAGCCGCGGCGCGGGCAGTCTCTACTGCGCATGACTGCCGCACGTGCAGCAGTGTCTACTGCGCATGTCGGGCGTTACACACAACTTGGCAAATTATTATATAGGATAATAATTGTTTTACCTTTATGCATTTGGTCAAGTGGTCCATGTTTATAAAAGCTGGAGTTATACTGGAGTAAACTATACCATAGGGGCCAAATTACCTTTCCTAAATTCCCATGCACTTGAACAGAGCTTTTTAACCCCTTGAATGCAAGAGAGGTCTCCACTGCATTACATTTAAAGGGTTAAGAATCCAATTAATATGACAGGAATTTTTATTTGTCCCCTATGGTGCAGTTGGTTTACTCCAGAATAACCCCAGCTTTTTTTTATATAAATGAGGCGCATTACTTCCTGGATTTATGAGAAATGAGGCGCATTGCTTCCTGGATTTATGAGAAATGAGGTGCATTGCTTCCTGGATTTATTAGAAATGAGGCGCGTTGCTTCCTGGATTTATTAGAAATGAGGCGCGTTACTTCCTGGATTTATGAGAAATGAGGTGCATTGCTTCCTGGATTTATGAGAAATGAGGTGCATTGCTTCCTGGATTTATTAGAAATGAGGTGCATTGCTTCCTGGATTTATGAGAAATGAAGTGCATTGCTTCCTGGATTTATGAGAAATGAGGTGCATTGCTTCCTGGATTTATTAGAAATGAGGCGCGTTACTTCCTGGATTTATGAGAAATGAGGCGCATTGCTTCCTGGATTTATTAGACTTCCTCTTTGGCATCCTCCAACACTCAGTGGCTTTGATTGGATTTGCAGTCACAGTGACGCTGGTGTACGATGAAGGACAGGAACAATTTTGGGATTAACCAGCTTACACCTTAGAGGACAAATAAATATTCCTGTTGATTTAAATGGGGATTTTACACATTGATTGACAATTAAATCTCTATAAATCCCCAATGAAATCGGTGGGAATTAGGGGATTTTCCCCCCCTGCTGTAGTGCATATCCAGAATCACACCATTTCATCTTAGTACACCAACCTTATGTGCACGTCTTAATATTATGGATTCGCTTGAACTTCATTAACACTACACACCCCTTTGGCATTCAGTGGGTTAATTGGAAGTGAACGAACAGGTGAGCTCTTCTGTGGATGTACAGTTTGTACAAAAATGTGGATTTTAAACCATTGCATGCTAACGGGACTCCAATACACTTCTTCATAATGCATTGAAAATCTCTGTGGCATCCAGTGGTTAACCCTTTGAGTGCCAGAGGGGTGCACAGCGCATTGCAGAGCAATGCGTTGCGTCTCCCTCTGGCACTCAAAGGGTTAATATCTTATGCTTCTGTGAAGAGTGAGACAGAGAGCATGTCAAATAATTCAGCAAATATACAGAAGGGAAACCGTTTTAGAGAGAAAAATACAATCATTTCCCAGAGGTAAAAGATAAAAAATGGTTTGAGATCTGAATTAATAAAACTTGTTAAATCTATATTTAAAAAAAGCACATGATTACCCATTACCCCTTTCATGATGGCATGTGATAAATAACCATGTATGTCATCAATTCAGATCCTTTTAACTGATAAGAATGTGTAAAACCATGCAAATGTCTTTGCATGCAACATTATTATATGGCATGAAAGATCAAATTTAATTTAACCCTTTCAGTGCCAGAGGAGTAAAAAAAAAAAACATTGCTTTGCAATGCGTTGCGTACCCTTCTGACACTGAAAGGGTTAAAGGGTAACTATTCTAAACCTCCCAGTATTTGAATCTGACAAACAGTGACACTTGGTAGTATTTAATTAATGTCCTGTGTGTTGTGATAAACAAGGAAAGTGACTTTATCGGCATAGTCACATAGTTGAGGATATTGCAGTAAATGGCCGAGTTCATCAAGTTCAAAATGCAATCTACAGGAGAATTGATCCTTAGAGTTCACACTAGTACATACTGAATCACAGAGCTTGCAGTCTACACCAGAGGTTTTCAACCAGTGTTGTGGCACTTTGTTGTGCCCTGGGCACCAGCTTGGGGTGCCATGTCTATCCATGAAAATGTTAACAAAAATGTAAATGTTTTGAGTTTCAGATGTATAATTTTACAAATGATTATGCCCAAAATACTTCTTTTTTTACATTATTATGGTGAGATTTAAGAATAACTGTATATATGCATCTGTACCTCTCATTACATCCATGACAATGTCCTTTACAATGTTTGGGGTGCCCCAAATATTTCAGATTGTATATTAGGGTTGCCATGACCAAAAAAGATTGAGAACCACCGGTCTATACTATAACTGACTAGAGTTTTCAGTACAGAAACTGACCAGAACACTGTATTTAATCAGTAGAACTCCATGTCAGTGCTAACAATCTATAGATTGTGCCAAAAACACAAGGCTTGCAATCAATGAAAGAGAGCCTCAGAGCTAACCAATTATATAGAACATTCCATATGAAAATTAGTTGAATGTAGATAACTTGCAATCTACAGTGAAACTGAGCCTCAGAGATCAAACTCTCTACAGAATATCAGTAGAGTGTGAACACAAGCTATGTACCATAACAGTTAGAACCTGCTGCCAACAGTGAATTGAGCCTCAGAGCTCCAAACTATAAAATGCAGACACACTGAACATGTAATTAAAGGGATAGTAATACTTAAAATGTAAAAAAAAAAATATGTTGTAGGGTTTATCCCCCTGAGTAAAACAAGGGTACTTCCACTGCTGAAAGGTGTTTTAGTCAAAAGTTATTACAGCTCAAAGTTGAATTTTTTGGGTGCAGTATCACAGTGGGCTGAAATTATACAGTGGCGCTGTTGCTACACTATCCTATGGACAGCTCTGGTCCCAGGACCATAAATCTCCATCGGATGGTGTAGCAACAGCGCCACTGTACAATTTCAGGCCACTGTGATATTGCAATTAACAAATTCAACTTTGAGCTGTAATAACTTTGAATAAAACATCTTTCAGCAGTGGGAGTACTCTTGTTTTACTCAGGGGGATAAGCCCTACAACATATTTTTTTACATTTTAAGTATTACTATCCCTTTAACATTTGATTGTATGCTTGAATATTTAGTCTGTATTGGACACCCAGTTTGATCTGATGTGTAGATTTCAAGCATTGATGGTTTAGTTACACTGTAATTGGAAAATTAAAACGTATAATCTATAAAACAGACTATAACGAGTGAGCAGACTTGACAGACTAAATAAAAAGTTTACAGTCTAAGCTGCAACTGGCTCAGAGATGACAGTCTAGAGAACTGACTCTGTAAAAACTCTGTGTCAGTTTTCACGTGGATTGTGAGCGATGAGAATCAGTTCCACTGTTGATAGTAAATAGATGGCAAACGGCTTACAGTTGCATTCTGGGATGGGGAAGGAGAAATGCAATATATTAGGTGATTTATTATTCCCTATATCTCTTTTTTTCTGACATGCAGCTGCCAGCTTGGTGCAGTGAAAGCCCTTTTTCAGATACGCACTCTTCTTGCGATTTCATGGCCATCTGTCATGCCCTCTGGTTGACTGGTGCACCCTAGCTACCTCTCTTGTCTCTCCCACAGAGCTCTTAACAGAATAGACAACTGTACCATAACTATATTCAACTCTAAGCTAAGGCTTGGTCTCCATTTTCCTGTAGAATACGTTTAAGAAATGGCTTTTTGACCATTTTCTTGTAGCATTGTTAGTAGCTAGTGGGGCCCCCTTCCCTCAAGATCCATGTTGGGTGGAGGGATCCCACTGATTGGCTGGTCCAGCCACTTCCTGCAGTGCTCAGAAGTATTGTCATCTGCTGGCTGCTGTGTGGTGCATGCATTGAAATAGTCACATTTCACCCCTATTTTAGTGAAGGGAGAAAATAATCCAAATGTTGCCATACGGCTTGACCGGATCCTAAAATTGTTATTATCCCTCTTAACCCTTTGAGTGCCAGTAGGGTATGCAACATATTGTGGCACCCAAAGGGTTAAATTGTGATAGTTGTAAGATATGCGATACCCTGGAGATAAATTGCTTCTAAACTTTAACCCTTTCGGTGCAAAGCAATGCGTTGCATATCCCTCTGGCACTAAATGGGTTAAGGATCAGAGGCTTCCACAATGTGTTGCATACCCCTCTGTTACTTAAAGGGTTACTTTTATAGTTAGGTGTCCTTTATATAGCAGTCTGAATTGTCCAGTTATATATTTTTGGATTGCGTTTGCTATTTCATGTATAAAATATCTGTTCAAGTCTTTATTAGATTTTAATCTGAAACAGCTAGTAGTAGACAAAATAGAGATTAAATGCAAAAAAAACTGCTTTCTATAGCAGTTAAACCTTAAAATGCATCAGGACCCTAAGGCATGTTTATTTATTTATTTTAAGAGAATTAAAATCTGCCTATATAGTTTATTACAGATGTTTGTGTAAAATAGTTTTGAGAAGTCCACCTTTGTTTTGTGACATAGTGAGGCACGTTGTACAAATTCCCTACACGGTATACAAATTCCCTACATGGTATCCTTACCAGTTCTATTTGAGGCCAAACGTATTGCTTTCCTTTGCAATTAGACATGCGCCCAGTGTGTGGGCTCTGCCTATATTCATTCATAGCACAGTGTGTTGTAATACTGGCCCATTACAAAAAATGACATAACTTGGCATACTTCACCCAAAAAAATCATTTTCAAGGCATATTTTATTTCAAATAAATATCTAATACAACATATGGGCGTTTTTTGTTTTTCATTCAAATTAGATAAACTATGGTGATGGGTCCATGAGTTTCCCCACTAGGTGGTGCTAAAAGAACAGTGGCTTGAGAAATCACATCCTCTGCAGATCTTTCTTTAAAATCAGGAGTGTGCAAGAAAAATGAAACCCATTTTAGAGCCAAACAGAGTTTTAAGGAGCTACTTGGAACTTGCAGGAGCCAAACAAATTACCCATATGTAGACTTTTATAAATCTCCTCAAAAACATAGCTGCTGGAAGCAACATTTTTGGAGTCTGGTCTCTTAGGCTCCTGTTTTTTTTTTTTTTCCCCACCCTGTACTAAGTGTTTATTTGCCAGCACACTGCATCTATTACGTTGATAAGGAGAAATGTACTGTTAAATACAATGAGGTAGAATTTGAAACTCTCTCAGTACCTCATCTTTTACTTGTTACCTTTTTTGGTAAGATTTAATTTTACAGAACAATTCACAATTCAGGGCTGGCTTTCCGAATAGACAACTACTTGGAGCTCAGAATTTTAACCCTTTGTGTGTTGCACACCCCTCTGGCACTCAAAGGGTTAAGGTCCCCCTCAATTGGGCTGGCCACACCCACATTCTAACATCTGGGTCTGTCCAGAACAATCTCATTGTCATTGCTCCAGTTTTATAACCTTTTTACAGTCTTTAATTTAACCCCTTGGATACTTGGTGATATCTCAACACGTTGGAGATCCCTCTAGCGACCAAGGGGTTAAAGCTTTTCTTGCTCCTGCTTGCAGCAGACCAAAAGATTTTCAGTGCCAGGAAACAGTGGATGGGACTGTGGGTGGGGTCATGTGAATATCAGGGGTGGAGTTAAGGGTACTCTGAATGTAAATCCGGCCCTACTTGTGTTGCGTAATTTACATTAAAGCAACCAGTGATGTATTGTCTTTCTGTCCAGCTTTTTGCGATGTTTCTTGGAAGTCGAGTGTGCTTTTCTTCAGTGTATGTTCCTGTGCCACAAGGCCTTATGTTCAGAAGAAAAGTGGAGCAATTCTGGGCAAATCAGCTGTATCATATAGGAAAAATCAATTTTCCATTTAATTCCAGTGTTAGCTAGCATTCAAATAATTGGGAATTTGGGGCATTTTCATTTGTCCCCTATGGTGCTGTTTGTTTGCCCCAGAATTACTCCATTTTTCTTTTAAACATAAGGTAATTTTATGGTATTTACACTCAAACAAAAAGCTACTTTCTGTTTACTGTCTTTAGAGGATAAAATGCAAAATTAGTTTGCAGAATCCATATATATATAGTTTAGTGTCTGTCATTCAGTCTTGTTAATCCAGAGGAAGGCAAAAGAAGAACAACAACCCTGTTTATGTAATTTCCAATTAAGCCTTAAGTGGGTAAAATAAATCCTAATAGGCAATTGACTATTTTCCTAGATCAACATCCTATCTGCACTGAAACCAACTGTCTAGTTCTCTATATCAGTGATTCTCAACCTGTTCACTCAGGGCCAACTTACAGGCCACAACTTGAGGATTTCCTTGCAGGAGCACAGGTGAGTTAATCAGATGGTCAGTCATTTTGATTAAATCAGCTGTGCTCTACCAAAAAAATAATCCTCAAATCCTGGTCTGTTAGTGAGCCCTAAAGGCACGGTTTGAGCATTGTTGTTAAAAGCATCTATAGCAGTGGTTCCCAAATGTTTTGACATGATGCCTCTCTTTTGGTTCTCGCTAAACTCTGATGCCCCCTCCCTTTTTATTGAAATAAATGTAACTGTTTTTACTCATATTTATTTATTTGTATTACCTTGTGACATGTTTTAACCCTTTGCGTGCAACACATTGCTTTACAATGTGTTGCGTACCCCTCTGGCACTCTAAGGGTTAAAGACACTGTGTCATTATACATTGCTTTGTTTGAATCAGCAATTTTTCCAAACCAATGTTATAGACTCCTTGTCAAACATATGCATAACTATGGCAGACTGTGCTGTTCACAACTTCACAACCATTATGAACAAGCCTTTCCCAAATTTCTAATTATGATGACTTTTTGACCAGACGGATACTGTTATGTTGCATAGCAAGAGAGACAGATGGTGCTGAAATGGAGCCTAATGCCCCCTTGAAAAGCCTTACACCCCCCAGGGGGTATGCTCCCAAATCTGAGAAGCACTGATATACAGCATTTGCAAACACATCTGAGGTAATGAATTCCACAAACTAACTCACTGTAAAAATAAATATTTAATAATAATAATAAATGCATCTTACCTTTGTTTATCTAATCTCTCTTCATAACTAGAATCTTCCAACATTTTATCGGTTTTGTTGCACGTGTCTACACATTTTCAAGTTCAGTAATGTATTTGTTATGAACCTCAACCATTACTTAGGGTTTTATATAGAGGCAGAATTATATTTGCATCCTTTGCACCTTCAGCCCCTTTTTATACAGGATAACACCCTATTGGCTCTTGCAGAGGCTGAGTGACAATGCACACTGCTGTCTATCAGTACTCTTAATGCTTTCTCTAAAGAGGATTCCACAAGTCGTTTTCCATTTAGTGTATATGTAGTGTGTTTGTCTCTGCAGCCCAAATGCATAACCTTACATTTAGTTATATTGAATCTCATTTGCCACATTTCTGCCCATCCAAATCTTTCTGCTGAGAAAAAACATTGTGCTCTGTACGTATTTCCTTACACAGCTTTGTGTCACCAACAAAGACTGAGACACTGCTTTCAATATTTTGTTCTACATTCTTTTTTTGATTTAAAATCTATTTTTTAAATGCTTGACTGTTTGCACAAAAGTGGAGCAATTTTGGTGCAAGCCAAGTGCACCATAGAGGATGAATAAACACCTCCTTTGATTTTAATTGGTGGCCACTCCATTGCTGGAGATCTTTTTAGCATTCAGGGGTATAACTCCTTGCATGCCAGGGGTATCCAAAGCAGTGGCTCTTAATGCTGAAGTTACTGAAGTGTACACGGGCCAAGGTCCAGGTGATGTTAACCCTTTGAGTGCCAGAGGGGTATGCAGCACATTGCTTTGCAATGCGTTGCATACCCCTCTGGCACTCAAAGGGTTAAGAGGCCGGTCCTGCTCTGTGTCCTGCCGCCGACACAGTCATGCATTGTAGAGACTGCCTGAAAACACAGAATGCTCCCAGCACAGAACTCCCAGCATTCTGTGCGTTCGGGCTGTCTCTGCTGTTCATGACTGCTTCTGACAAACAGCTTAGTGAATTATTATATAGGATATATAATATTCTCAAGCATAATTTTTGCACTTTCTCCTATGAACAAAGAAGACAACTGCCTGGGCGCCAAGTCCAATAAAGTATACATACAGTTTGTAGTTCAAGAATCACACTCACAGGACTTCCAGATGATGAAGACGTGGTGCAGTTTATTGATTTGATTCAATAAATAGCATAATTTCTTCATCATTTGGAAGTCCTGTGAGTGCGGTTCTTGAACTAAAAATTATATATAAATTTTAACTTCTGAAGCAGATACAGAAGGAAAAAAAATCAGGGGATCAATAAAAGAAGTATTTAAATATGTTTTTGCCTGTTTTCTTTAGTAAATTTATGTTTTCCATAAATGGAACACTAATAGCTCCCAGTAATAACCTTCTGTTTAGCTTACTATGGCCTGGAAATCTTAATGGCCCCTATGAATTTTGCCCTTGCCCCTTCGTTGAAGAGATAATATCTTCAATCAGCCCTGAATGTCATGTCCATGGAGGCGGACATGACTGGTTCAGGCAGAACTCCTGGGGGGAGATTCACAAAGAGGTGATGAAGTGGAGATGACTTCTCCAGTTTATCACTTCTCCAATTCCTATGTTATTCTATGGAGCTTATGCACTAAGAATTCTTCAACTTTGGAAATCTTAGTACATAGATTCTATAGCAGGGGCGGATTGTGGTGCAGTACCAGCCCGGGGGATTTTTTTATTTAACCGGCCCACTGGGGGGGGTTACACAGTGCGTTGCTCAGCAATGTGCGGTGCACCCCTCTGGCACTCAGAGGGTTAAATACAGCTGTTTTTCCCACACTCTGTCCTCCTGCTCCAGCCTATTACTCCCCCCCCCCCACACACACACACCACTTTTCTAAAGAGGCATAAATGCTCATCTATTAACCCCGTAACCTACTGTATGCAATAAATTATCAGTTATAAACCCCTTGTATGCCAGAGAGGTATACAGTAATGTGTTCTGCCATTAACCCATTGAATGCCTCATAGGTGCACAACACATTGCACAGGAATGTGTACCTCAATGAGTAACCCTTTGTGTGCTAAAAAGGCATAATTCATCATTAACTAACACCTTTATTCACCTTTGTGGTACAAAAGGGGTCAGTTACTGATGAATTATGCCTCTCTAGCATGCAAGGGGTTAATCAGTGAGGTACTTCACATATGAGGAATCCAATGGGTTAGTAACAGAATATTGCTGTAAATTATACTTCCCTAAAGCATACAGGAGGTTAAAGGTGTTCAAAGGGTTAAAACATGATAAACTAGCCTCTCTAGCAATGTGTACAGTTAGTTAGGAAGAATTAAAACATACCAGTTTAAACTGCTAGGCATTTGGAACTCAGAAGCTCTGCTTGCTAATCACTAACTGCACAGGACACACACACAGGCAGAGCAGGGCCGGCTAAGACAGCCTTGGGGGTGGGACAATTACAGAGCACAGGACCCGGTCTCTTCTCTGCACTGCTGCACAGCTCCGGTGAGTGAGATATCCCTACCAGCCCATGACAGGGCGGCCCACCGGGGGATGCCCGATCCCCCGATAGGACAATCTGCCCCTGTTCTATAGAATAACATAGGAACTGGAGAATTGACAAACTAGAGAAGTCATCTCCACTCTATCTCCTCTTTATCACCATTTGGTGAATCTTCCCCCTGGACTCCCAACTCTACTACACATGCCCATCTAATATGGGCCCATGCACGTCAGTGTTTGGGGATCCAGGAGTATTGCCAGTAATAGTAGGCATGCCGCTATAAACAAGACACCCTGAACTGATTGAAGATGCTATGGCCCTTAGGATTTCCTGGGCAGTGTAAGATAAGCTAAAGTCACATTGACACAGTAAAGTCGGACTGTGGCAATAAGTGACATGGTGAATTGTGATCACCTTTGAAAATAAATTTTCTGTATAAATTTGTACCTAAAGTATAGAGACGAAGTACCTTATTCACGGTAGAGATGAGCAATTCTGGAGAAAACCAACTACACCGTACGGGTTAAATAAAACTTCCCATTGATTTAATTAAGGCTTTTAACCCTTTGCTATGGAGAGCTCCAACACATTGTGAGGCAATGCTTTGGAGACCTCTCTACCATTCAAGGAGTTAAAATTCCCATTTAAATCAGCAGGCATTTTGGGGGTATTTAGTTCTCTCTCTGGTTCATTTGGTTTGCTCCATCCAGAATTGATCCTCATTTCTTTTGTGAATAGGAACTCAAATATCCATATATGTCTTGGTAGAAGCCTCAGGTTAATGGTAAACTGCTGCTTAGAACACAAAATCAGGTGTACAGCAGATGATTTTATTTGATTTGCCTTAGCAGCGGTTACTGTACAGCTGGGCTGTGTTTGATCATGGGAGAGCATAATACTGTTAAATGAGGGGCGACACTCTTTGCATCTCATTTTTAAGACTTTTAAGCACTATGTTTGAGAGAAGGACCAAGAATAGACCTATAAATCACAAACATTTTACAAGGGCTAATGTTAAATGACCCAAGTACAAATGGAGCCTTGTTAGGTGTGTTTTAATAAAGACATAACAGCCTGTTGTGTTTGTCATTTCTGTTCTTGTGTCCATAAGTGATCATTAACAAGCTCCACCCACTTAGGGCTGTGTGGGGGCGGGGTCTAAAAAAATGGCAGAATAAATAGTGTCTATAAAATCACCACAAAATGACATAAGGATATGAATAAATGTTTAGTGACATTGTCCTTAACCCCTTAAGGACCGGCCGCACACGCATTCAGCGGTCACTTAAGGACCACAGAGCATTTTTTTTTTTTCGAGATTTGATTCCAGACTCCCTGAACGGAGTGCAGCCGCATGGGGAGCCCGGAATTCCATGACGATCCAGGACCGTCATGGGTCCTTAAGGGTATACCAACCCATGACGGCCCAGGACCGGCATGGGTCCTTAAGGGGTTAAAGGGATAATGTTTCATAATAAAAGCAGCTCCAATTAATCTTCATAGTATTTGGGCCATGGAGAGTGTTATTCCAATACTGTCAGAATTGTAGTTCAAGAGTAATTGAATGATAAAGTATCCCCCTCCCGCCCCTTTTACTGATGGAACACTGCTCACCACAGAACAGAAAAGTGGTGTACAGATGGCTTGCAGAGAGGGACAATCTTCAATTAGCATAAGGGAAAAACCTGTCAATGGGGGCAGGGCTTTAATTGTTCTCACAGTAAGAAGATTGACCCTTGATGTGAGCTGTCTGGTCTATGGACCAGATTCCACATCTGAGGGGAGGTGGCTTACACTAGGTAAAAGGGGCGGGCGGGGGATACTTTATAATTCAATTACTCTTGAACTACAACTCTGACAGTATTGAAATAGCACTCTCTATGGCTCAAATACTATGAAGATCAATTGGAGCTGCTTTTATTTTGAAACATTACTCTCCCTTTAAGTACTGTTGCCAGTCAGTTGAGAGATTTTTTTTTTAACCCTTTGAACGCCAGAGGGGTACACAGCGCATTTGCAAAAGCAATGCATTGCGTACCCCTCTGGCTATCAAAAGCTTAAGAGTATAGTAAAAATTGACATGGTCCAAATAAGAACTGTTTGCAATGTGTGTATTTATAAAGACATTCACTGGTTGCTCCAAATATAAAGGCAATTTTAATGATTCTATATTAATGCCAAGTGTAACCTTGTTCTTAATGGAAGTATAAAGAAAGAGTATCAATTCTGGCATAAACCAGCTGTCATAATGGCCAAATCAAATTCACATTGATGTATTTTGAGCTTTTAAAGGGTTAGTAATTAAAAAAAATTTTTTTTTTTTTCATTTAGAAGAGTTTAAAAAGTTGAGCTAAATGCAAAAAAAGTATCTCTCAAACCTCTATGGTTTGAGAGATCCAGGCATTTAAAGTTTGATGTCTCCTGCTGACAGCTGTAAAGCTGTCAGCAGGAGATTCGTGTCGGTCGATACGGAGGCTCTGCAGCAGAGCCACAATCGAGTTATTGACAATGAATCCCTTCATTGGAATGGTCTAAAATGTGTGCTTGCAAACCAGGCACACGTTTTAGACCATTTCAATGAAGGGATTTGTTATAACTAACGCGATTGCAGCTCTGCTGCAGAGCCTCCGTGTCGACTGACATGGATCTCCTGCTGACAGCTTTATAGCTGTCAGCAGGAGACAACAAGCTTTAAATGCCTGTATCTCTCAAACCATAGAGGTTTGAGAGATATGTTTTTTGCATGTAGCTCAACTTTTTAAGCTCTTCTAAACTTTTTTTTTTACATTACTAAACATAGTAACTTAGTAACATAGTAGATAAGGCTGAAAAAAAGGAATGCGTCCATCAAGTCGAGCCCATGCCAAAAACACCCTCATTGATCCAGAGGAAGGCAAAAAAAGCCCTTTGGAGCCATTTCCAATCTAGTCCCAAGTGTGTGTGTGTGTGGGGGGGGATTATTCCTTCCTGACTCCAATTGGTAGTCAAATAGTTCCCCGGATCAATATCCTGTTTGCTTTGAAGCCATCTGTCATAATTGTCAATATTGTTCTGTGCTAGATAGGCATCCATTGCTTTTTTGAATGCAGTAGCATTATCTGCAAGCACAACCTCCCGAGGCAAAGAATTCCATAGCCTTACCGCCCTTACTGTAAAGAATCCCTGCCTTGTTTTAGTCGAAAACGCCTTTCCTCTAGTCTTAATGGATGACCTCTTGTTCTTAGCTCAGCTCTTTGCATAAATAATTCATTGGATAGTTCTTTGTATTGACCTTGAATGTATTTGTAAATGGTAATCATATCACCCCTTAGACGTCTCTTGTCTAATGTAAACAAACCCAGTTTGGCTAGTCTCTCTTTGTAACTCAGATCCGCCAATCCCTTTATCAGTTTTGTTGTACGTCTCTGCACCTTTTCCAGTTCAGTAATGTCTTTTTTTTTAGAAGAGGCGCCCAAAATTGTACTCCATATTCTAGATGAGGCCTAACCAAGGATTTATACAGAGGTAGGATAATATTAGCATCCCTTGCTTCTACACCTCTTTTTATGCAGGCTAGTACTCTATTTGCTCTTGCAGCAGTTGAGTGACTGCACACTGTTATGAAGTCTATTGTCTATCACTACTCCTAAATCTTTCTCTAATGAGGATTTCCCAAGTTGTCTCCCATTTAGAGTATATGTAGCAAGTTTGTTTGTACAGCCCAAATGCATAATCTTACATTTATCTACTTTAAATGACATCTGCCACTTTTCTGCCCATTCATTTAGTTTATCTAAATCCTTCTGTAGAGAAAACACATCCAGCTCTGTATGCATTTCCTTACATAGTGTAGTGTCATCCGCACAGATTGAGATGCTACTTTCAATTCCCAATTCTAGATCATTAATAAACAAATAAACAGCATTGGTCCCAGGACTGAACCCTGCGGCACCCCACTTATAACCTTAATCCAATTTGAAAAAGTTCCATTTACAACAACTCTCTGCCATCTATCATTTAACCAGTTCTCAATCCATGTACAGATAACACTGCCCAAACCGAGGCCTTTTAATTTATGCAGTAACCTGTTGTGAGGCACTGTGTCAAAGGCTTTTGCAAAATCCAAGTATACTACATCAACAGCAATTCCCCTGTCCAAATTACTACTCACTCTTTCATAAAATGCAAGTAAATTAGTCTGACATGATCTGTTCTTCATGAAACCATGCTGATTCCTACTAATGATATTTTTTGTCTTCACATAGTTCTGAATACTGTCAGTTAATAACCCTTCTAGTATCTTACCCACTATGGAGCAGGCAATGTGAGTGGGTGCCGCCGGCTCAGCCAGCGAGGCGGCTAGTTTTTTTTTTTTTTTTTTTGAAGAATATTAAAAAAAAAAAAAAAAATACAAATGGCAGGCTCCCCTCGTTGGCGTGCGCCTGTAGGCAGGTGCCTACTTTGCCTAATGGCAAATCTGTCCCTGGCTATTGGATTTCTCATACCATATTGTGGTCACTGCTGCCCAAATGTTCCCTTACTTGCACATTGTTTATCATGTCAGAATCGTTTGAGAGCACTAGGTCAAGCAAGGCCTCTTTTCTAGTTGGCTCCTCTACTAGTTGGGACATAAAATTATCTTTTATCATACTTAGAAAAATATTTCCCTTTGTTGTGCCAGAAGTCATATTGCTCCAGTCAATTTCAGGATAGTTGAAATCTCCCATTATAATTACCTTTGCTAACCTAGCAGCCTTTTCCATTTGTAGTAAAAGTTGGGCTTCCTCTAACTCCCCATCATTAGGTGGCTTGTAGCAAACCCCCACCAATATCTTTTTATTATGTGTGCCCCCAGTGTGTATTTCAACCCACAAGGCCTCTAACCTTTTCATTGGATCCTTCATTTATATCTTCCCTTAAAGGGGAACTTTCACCCCGCAATAACTAAATCTCCCCTTACTGCTCACCTGGCGACTAGCTGCTTAGTAGCGCTAGTCGCCAGAAATCTTACCCCGTTCTCAAGATTTCGGCGTTTTAAAAGAGCAGGAAGCACGGACGTCTCTTCACAGTGACGTCCGTGCGCCTGCGCTGTCAGTCCCGTACGGTGCACAAGGGACTGACAAGGGACTGACAGCGCAGGCGCACGGACGTCACTGTGAAGAGACGTCCGTGCTTCCTGCTCTTTTAAAACGCCGAAATCTTGAGAACGGGGTAAGATTTCTGGCGACTAGCGCTACTAAGCAGCTAGTCGCCAGGTGAGCAGTAAGGGGAGATTTAGTTATTGCGGGGTGAAAGTTCCCCTTTAAACTAGGTTTTAAGGCCCGCTTTACAGATAGGCATACCCCTCCTCCCCATTTATTAACCCTTTAACCCGTTGAATGCTAGTGAGGGAAACACTGTGCTGCTAAGGCTGGTGTACTGTATTAAGGTGGTGCAGTTCTTTAGTAAACCAATTGTACTTTAGGGAACAAATAGAAATTCCTATTGGTTTAATTGGGGTATTTAACCCTCTGAATACTAGAAAATTATCCAACCCTTGAATGCTAAATGTCAGTGAGCAGTTTTTTTTTTTTATTCCCCAACTTTGCCCTGATGACTTTCTCCTAAACCATAAGAATGTAAAGTAATGAGAGCTAAACCTTTCTGGGATCAAAAGGGCTTAGGTAGAGCAGTGTAAGGGAGGTCTAATCTGTGACAGAAGGCGGAGGATGTTCTGCTTTCTTGAGTGAAAATACACTTGTCCATTAGACTTTTTCCTCATTGCTCAATATCTGTTAAACAGTTTACTTACCAGCCTGTACGCATCCATGCGCTACTCTCACCATCTTCAAGGCTCACTTGTAATCTCACCTCTTCAATGAATCTTTAACGAACTAGATGGCCTTACCACTCTACATGCATCCAACGCATTTACAATTTATGTTTAACTCTAACTTGCATTGTGCATTTAAAGTGGAATTTTCACCTTAACCCTCAGAGTGCCAGAGAGAGTTGGATACCTCTCTGGCACTCAAAGTGTTAATTCAAGTTTGCATATTTGAAAACTGCATTAAAAACTCTTGTTTGTCATGTTATCCAAAAGAGCAGCAAATGTACAGTTAAGGAGATATTCATGCTTATTACCATATGGTAATGTATGCTAATTGCTGTATCTATGTGGTACCGATGATGTTTCATGTGCACATGAAGCTCTGTGCAGTACCAGGAATTTTTCACTTTCATTTTTCCAGAAATAAAAGTAACATAGCTGACAAGGCTGAAAAAGACATGCGTCCATCAATCCAGCCGATGCCAAAACACCCCTGGTGATCCAGAGGAAGGCAAAAAAACCAAAAACCACAAACCCTGAAGCCTTCCTGACTCCAAATGGCATTCAGATAGTTCCCTGGATCAACAATATCTCCTGTATTATAATTTGGTAGAATGTTTGTCAGAAGTCGTCATGCGCAGTAGAAACTGCTGAGCGAGCTGCAGTCATGTGCAGTAGAGACGGCCCGCTCTGCAATCATGCGCAGTACTTACTGCCCTAATGCTTGGTCCCAGGAAGGTGCACAGAGAGGACTACGGTCTGAATTCGGAGCACCCTGCTCCATATCTGCCACTGCACGTTCGGGCAGTCAGTACTGCACATGACTGCAGTGCTGCCAGTGAGAAGAGAGGCTTCGGCCGCTAGCCGAGGTTGCTGGGTGGCACTGTGGCCCGTGTACAGGGCTTTAAAACTAGTCTACTATATTATACATCTGCTAGACATTTGGTTAACATGACACATAGGCAGTTTTGAATGAAGTTTTCAAATATGTAATGTAAATTCAAGGTGATACGAGCAGTTTAACCCTTATGTACTATCTCCTCTATTCACAATAGATTATATGCTTTAGAGCAGGAGCCCCACTTCCATTGCTCCTCTTCTTTAAGGATTTATAGGACTGTGTATAGTAATCCCTTGATTCATATGGCTTAGCATACTCGTGGCACTATTTAAATAACTATATTAAAAATGGGTTTGTGTGTGTGATATGTGATGAGAGAAATTATGTCTTCTAACTGTAACAAATATAAACAATAGTAATATGCAGATGATTCATAAAGAGATCTTACTGTTTGTTTCATTCTATAGTGGCTATGGTCATAGTGAATCTTTCCGGCTGCTGCTAGACTATAACTCCCATCATTCCATGCCAGCCAACAGCTATAGTTTTATTTTTCTCCCATAGTAAGAAATGCCAGTAAACTGGCTTAGAAAAAATTATCTTGGTTTTCAGAGTATGACACAGTGATAAAAAGCTATGTGCCTCAGAGAGAGAGAGTGTTTATATAATGTTTTAATATTGTGTTCTTGTCTGGTGGCTTGCTTAATTTACACAGTGTAACGGGAAAAGGATAATTTTAAGGTTCTCATGGGAATGAAAGACAAATATGACGATAAACTGTTTTTTTGTTATAGTAAACGGATGATAATAATTCAGTTTGTGAGCAATTTGTTTAAAGTGACACTCAGAAGCCAGATTAGCTGCACTGGATATTAGCAATGTTAGATACAGAGTCCTGTGCAACAGTAATGTGTGCACAACTCTTTGACAATCAAAGGATTCATTCACATAAGGTAATGTTGAATTACTATTATATACAAATAATTTGAAATATTCATAAAACCATAATCTGTCCGACCAACTTAATGTAAGGTCAATTGAATGACCTTGTCATAGCAGCGATGGTAATGCTATGTCTGGCACTGTACGTAAATAGGATACTTTACATAAAGTGTCCATCAGATTTGGAAAGTAACATCATCAAGGGGGCGATTATGGCTGAGAAGAAATCTCTACCAATCCAGTTTTATTTTGATACAGAAGCGGTGAAGGAGTGCAGGGGACCGCGTGGGCTGCTGGAGCCACTGCTTAGCTCACCAATGGCAGACACAGATAAAGAGAAATGATTGTCGGCCTCATCAAGGCCAATGACTTTCCAAGACCTTCAGCCGCTCTTGACTAAGGCTAAACTGGAGGTGATGTTGTCCTCACTTTGGGACTCAATAAAGCTGGACATTGGTGATCTTAGAGCTGATCTGCACCATACTGGGCACAGGTTAAAGATCTGGAGTAGAATTAAGAGTCGATTCTCACCAAACAGGATGACTTGCACCAATACTTGATACAGCTGGAAGAGACTATTGACTCCCTGAGATCACAACTAGACGACATCGAGAATCAAGGCCGCCATTCCAATATTCATATTCATGGCCTCCCGGAATCCATCCTACTTGGAAGCCTTATTGGAGCACTGCAGACCATATTTAATACTATTCTCCAACTGCCCTTTTCAACAGCGATCAAAATTGAACGGGCTCACAGAGCCTTAAAGACTCATTGCCAGCTGGGTGATCGGGATAGAGATGTGATCCGCTGCATGCACTCTTACTCTCAAAAGGATGAACTCGTGAAAGGCATGCAACTTTCCTAATCTTCTCTATGAAGATGCTGATATCTCGCTGTACAATGACCTATCTTTATGCACCTTGCAGCTCCGTTGGCAATTTAAGCCACAGGCTGATGCTCTTCACCAGATGGGGCTTCCCATTCTCCATGACTGTAACTTTTGAGGGTCGCTTACAGACTATACGTCACACAGAAGAGATCCAGGGATTGTGTTAACTACACCATTTTCCCTGTTGTTCTTTCACTGGACCTCGTTGGCGTTAAGAGGCCGCTCCTACCTGCACTGCTCCAGCAGAGGGCTCAATGGCAGACTGCACCCATGAGGAATAAACAGCCTGCTTCTGATTCGCCTGGTGAATCGACCTCCCAGTAGTTTCCTATGGCCAATATAGTTTCATGCATTGATGCTTACTTTGTATTCCCTGATGGGATAGTTTCTATTTTTTCCTGCCCGTGGCAGCACTTTTGTATTCCTTTACAACAGCCCTTCAGGTACAGGGGTTAATTCTCCACTTCACCCCCTCATTACTCCTGTGTGGCACCCTGGGTTTCCCTGTCCCCTACTCCCCTTTGGCTCCATCCCTAGTGGTGGTTGTGGGAGGATCCCTGGCCGCTCGTACTATAGTGCTGTGCCGGCGACCTTTATCTCCTGCCTCTTTCTATGTTATCATAGGTGGTTGGGTTGGGGGTGAGTGCCCTGGCTGTTATTTGACATTTTGCTAGTTGGGACGTGTTGAGCGGTCATGTTTATTTTTAGATATGTATATGTTTTGATCTCTGTTCATTTCTCGCCACATGTGATCCACATTTGTATGTACTAACTCCATTGTTTATAAGCAGCTGGCGTCCATTTTGAGTACGGGCTCATTGTTTTTGCTTATGTTAGCCTTGCTGGTGGATGGCGTTGCTCCACTCTGGGGGGGTTCCTCTTTCCTTACGTCCCTCCCTCGACCCCCCTGTTCCTCTTTCCCACAGATTCCTCTGTTCCCCTACTTCCCTCCTCTCCCTCCCGGGGTGGCACACAAGATTCTACCTGTGAGTGAGTTATGGCCTCTTTGGGCCTTTGCTCAGCCACTGTTCATTTTGTTGATGTTGCTGGTGTCGCGGATGGGTCAAAGCGGGGTTGCAGTTTTGGGGGGTTCCCTTCGTTAGTCCCATTCTGGAGGACCCCCCTGTCTGCTTGGATGGTACTTTATGTTTTCTGTTTGCTCTCTTTTGGTTCAGTAGTTATCTATGTGCTTTTTTCATGATTGCCCACCTCATGGTTGCATCCACATGATTCGCCTGTTTCTCTGGCTTTCCGTGTGGCCTTTCACTTATTACTTCTCTCAGAGTAGTGTCTCTCTCCTCCGCAGTAAGAACGTACCTCTTTCTTTCTTCAGCTGTGCCCCCTCTAAATGGTGTGGAGTTGCAATTTTCCTACATTAGTCACTTCCCTTTTGAATGCTTGGATACCTTATCTGACAACAACGGCCACTATGTTTTCGTCAAAGGTCGCCTTGGATCCTTGCATATTACTTTTGCCAACATATATGCCACTAATGCCCACCATCTCCCTTTTCTGCGCAAAGCACTCTTGGACTTTATCACCTTTGGTGATGGTCTACTGGTATTTGGTGGTGACCTCAATACTGTACTACACCCCTCTCTAGACTGCTCTGCTGGCACATCTTGTCTTCGCCCCTCTCATTTCACTGGACTTTGTCAGCTTCTACAGAAGTCATCCCTTGTAGATGCTTGGGGTCTCCTATATCTGACTACACGTAGCTACTCCTTTTATTCTGCTCCCCATACTTGTTATTCCAGAATTGATTTCTTATTGATTTCCCAGGAAAACTTGCAATACGTTTGACTCCTCCATTCACTCTGTCAGTTGGTTGGACAATACACCGGTTTATCTAGTGCTGGAAATACCCTTATCTCTTCCTCCATCTAGGGGTTGGAGGATGGACAGCTTGCTGCTCTCAGATCCTGAGACCACATTTCTCCTCCATCTTTGGCCACAGTTTGGGAAGCCCTAAAATGTGTCACTCTCTGTGTATGCAATCATTTGACCTCCCGTAAGCATTGTAAGGCTAAGGCTCAGCTCACTAGCCTTTTGGGTGAGCTACCCAGACTTCTGGGGAGGATGAGGCCTTGAAGGAGGTTATGGACTGTAGAGAGATGGTTAGATCTCTCCTTCTCGCGCAGGTTGATACATGTTTTCTGTGGTCTAGGAGACACCATTATGAGCACAGCAATAAAGGGGGTCAATGGATGTCCCTCAAACTAAAGGTCCCATGCTTTACAAACATATCCAGGCGATCCACAGCGCTTCAGGATCTATTGTGCATGACTTCCCTGTATATTCTAGAACCTCCAAGTGCGAATAACTTGCACCAGAAACAAACCCGCTATGTGATGGAGGCCTCTACTCCTAAATTCAGTCTTCTCCAATCTGCCCTGCTTGAGGATGACATCTCCCAGGCAAAGGTTGGGTGTGCGATAAGGCAAATGCTGGTGGGAAAGTCCCCTGGCCCTGACAGTTTTCCTTAGCTATTTTATAGATCACTTATCGATCTTGTTTCACCCACTTTCACTACTCTTTTCAACCACCTCCCAAATGTCATGCATTCCCATCCCCTTCTCTAAGAAGCTTACATTACCCTGATTGTAAAACCCAGAAAGGACCCTTCCTCTTGTGCGAACTATAGGCCAATAACACTCCTTAATGTGGAGCTTAAAATTTATGCTAAGGTCTTGTCAAATCAACTGGAACATCTGCTCCTGAACATTACCCATCCAGATCAGGCCGGCTTTGTTCCTGAGAGGGAAGCCAGGGAAAATACCGTAAAATTGATTCATCTTATCCATCATGCCCCATCTTTGGCTTCTATTAGTCAGGCCTGAAAAGTTACTCGCCACCAGTTTCCATGCCTAGCCCCACCCATATCCCCACCTTTAATCCCACCCATATCACTGCCTTTAACCCCACGCATCTCAAGTTCTCTTTGATGAAATGACACTGTTATTCTATATTTTATTCAGCATATGGCATAGGGGACAAAAACTGCAAACTTTCAGCTGTTTTAAAACCCTGAATGCTAGCAAGGTCTACAACGCATTAGCCTCTCAAGCATTATAGCAGTTAAATGCTTTATTTAAATAATGTGGAAATGTTTTTAGGACCCTCTACTTCTCCCCACAACATGGTACAGTTGATTTACCACACTTTGTCTTTATACATAAAGGCCACAGTAAGCAACACAATGCTTAACCTTTTAAAGGCCATAAGATGGTCTAACAATAGCGCCGCTGTAAAAGATCAGGCTATAGAGGTACTTCTAACAAGTATTCAAGTTCCAGCTGCAATAAAACATCTATCAACAGTTGTATTTTCCATGTTTTAATCAGTAGGATAAACATTGAATTATATTTTTTCAATATTAAGATTTTAAATTATTTTAAAGCACTGGGCAACTAATGATTTTACCTGATGAGATCAGCCTCGTGGAGTCACCCTCTCCAACGAGTCCTAGATAGTCTTGTCACTTAGAAGGCAGTCTCTATTTTTCATAGTATATGCTCAATAGTGTACTTTAGCTGCTTATCTACTCGCATAGAGGATTTTAGATACTAGTGTGTTTCACGTTCTAGTAGACTCTCTTGATATATTTATGGTTTAGTCTATATTTGTATGTGTATTTTTATTGATTGACACTATGATTAAATGTTTTTTATTACACTTATATGTTGTTTGCTCTGTCTCTCCCCTATCCCCAAATCTTTTGTATGGTAATCCTTCTTGGGACTTCAGATTGCCATTATATTTGAGACCAGCAGCAAGGAACGCATTTAGGCCGCTGAGGGACCTATTAAACCATTACTATAATTGCCATATAAGTTTTGAATCATTACCATCCCTAAAGTCATTGGACTATCTGTATATCAGCTTATTGGAGCATTGACATGAAAGACACATCATAGACTTGCATTGGACATTAAGTTGTATGGTTGCCGATTTCCTGCCCTCTCTTAAACCCTGAAAGTATTGGGTATATAGAGTTTCTTTATTACTACGTGTCATCCCCTCACACTCTGTATGTCACCTACGTGTATATCAACTTCGAGCGGAGCCATGTTACTTTTTCCTTTTTATTCTCTTAACTTGCCTGGTACATGTGCAAATAGATGAAAAATTTATTCAGTGGTATGTGACAAAGTCTCATGAGTCTGTTGTCCACAAGAAAGTTTGTGCAGATCCTCAAGCAAATAACCATTAAGAAGAGAAAAATGACCACTAACCATTATACTGCCTGACACCAGGAAGTGATGTGTCACCTGAAATACCATCTATATGCAAACAATAGAACTGTGTGGAACGTTCCTAACAGGGAGCACTGACGCCTAGTGGTAAGGATAGGGAATGCTGTCTAACTGAGTTTCCTTATCTTGGTATCAGACTGGCTCCTGCTGTTTCTAGACTTTTCTGACACAATTATCCCCTTATGGCCAAGACCAATGCTGAGGATCTAATCCACTTTCCTCTTTTCCTCTCATGGTCTGGGCGCATTAACCTTCTGAAATCTTCCTGCCAAAAGTACTCTACCTTTCCCAGACTCTCCCCATCTTCCTCCCTTGCACATTTTTAAAATCCCTGCAACACTCCTTCACTTCCTTTATATGGGGAGGTAAACCATCCCGTCTCCGTTTGTAAGATATCGCGCAACAACGTTGAATGGAGGGTCTGGGTGCTCCAGATCTAATGTGTTTCTACAGATCGGTTGTTCTCAGCCTAATCTTGCACTGGTTCCGCTCCTCTTCCCTGAAGGCATGGGTTCTCATTCAAGAACGTTTGCTCCCTCCTGCCCCTCACCTGCTCTCATCCGATCCTTACACCACTTTTCCGGCTCTGAGACGCTACCGCTGCTTCTCTTTCTAGCATACTCTCCCCTCTGATGTCACTGTTGACTAAACCTTTATGGTTTGAGAGATATTCACAAGCAAAGTTTCCCCCTCCCGCCCCTTTTACCTAGTGCAAGCCATCTCTTCTCATATGTGGAATGCAGTCCATAGACCAGACAGATAACAGCAAGGGACAATATTCTTCCTATCAGAACAATGAAAACCCTGCCCCCCTTGACAAGCTTTTCAGCTTTTTCCCTTATCTTAATTGAAGATTGTCCTTCTCTGCAGTCTACCTGGCACCTCTTTTCTGATCTGGCTGAGCAGTGTTACATCAGTAAAAGGGGTGGGAGGGGGATACTTTGTCATTGAATTACTCTTGAACTATAACTCTGGAGAGTGTTTTTTCAATACTGTCAAAGTCAAAATACTATGTTAATTAATTACAGCTGCTTTTATTATGAAACATTACTATCCCTTTAAAGAGGAACTTTCAGATATTACTGAGTCGCCATGCATTCATTAAGCACATGGCAGCTAGCTTGGAAATCCACATCTTACCTTTAAAAAAAAGCAGATTCTAAAGAAATCCTTGCCGTTTGGAGACTAGCAGGTTAGTGCTGTCTGAGCGCCTGCGCCTTCAGTCCCTTCCGGTTACCTTGTGGTCACCGCAGTGCTACTCAAAGGAGACTGGGACTGACAGCGCCGGGGCGCAGACAAGATATTTGTGCTGTAGCCTGGGTTCCGGTGTCCAAACAAGAAGAATTTCTTTAGAATCTGCTATTTATTAAAGGTAAGACGTGGATTTCCAAGCTAGTCTCCATGCGCTTAATGAATGCATGGCGACTTGGTAATATCTGAAAGTTCCGCATTAAATTGGGGCAACAGATGTGGCCTCTGAGTATTTGACCTTGTGCAGGCTGGTGACCTGATCCCTTTCTCCATTCTAAGGAAAGGTGGGGTCTACACTCTAATGATTATTGGAGGTATATTCAACTCCATAGCTTCTTAACCTCCCATCCCCAGAAAGTACACTTGCTACATCCACTCACCCAATTCGAAACCCTTTGTTGTCCTACAGGCCCCCCAACGGGAATGCTCTCTTAGCTAAACTCAATACTCTGCTTCTAGATGGGCAGGTAAACTGAAACCCTCAACAAACTGCTTGGGAAAGTGATCTCAACATTCAACTCTCCCCTGATTCTTGGCATCTTGCTGTGCACCAGTCTCTTTCCTCCTCTAGAAATGTTACTGCCCTTGAGACCAACTATAAATTGCTAGTGAGATGGTATCAAGCCCCAGCTCTCTCTTACGTCGTTTCTACCCTGCGGTGTCCCTAGGTTGCTGGAGATATGCTGCTAACATGGGTCCATTGGGACATATATGTTTGAGCTGTCCTCTCATTCTCCCCTTCTGGGAACATTTGTTCAAGAAATAGCCTCTTCTTTGGGAGGTTGCAATCCTTCTATCTCCCCAGCTGTTGTTCTCTATCGAGTTGGTACCGATTTCTAACTTCAAACCCTTTCGCCGCCTCCTCTCTCATCTTCTTACTGTGGCAAGGATGTGCATTCCTCTTCTCTGGAAGTCCGCAACTCCCCCTTCTGTGAGCTTATGGCTATGGAAGGTTCGTGATATTATGATATTGGAGAATCTGACTTCCCTCCTCTCTGTGGGGGGCGAGCCTTCCTTTGATGCTATCTGGTCTCCCTGGTTTCACCCTCAATGTCCGCCCATAGACAATTTTAGCCTGGACTTTATGTAAGATGGCTCTCATTGCTCATGGTTCTAATTACTGGACCGCATTCAAACTTCACTGTCATAGATTAGAGACCTTTGGATGCTGTGTATCTGCCTGCACGTTCACATGTCCCACCTACCCTTCCTTCTCTTTTCCCCTTCTGGCAGCAGACGCTTACTAGTTTGTCCCTGGCTGTCATATGTACTCTATTTGTTCTTTGTATGTTTTCCCTCCCCCCAAGTTCCTTTATACAATTTCCTTTTTTCATCCTCTCTCTGTCTTTTCTCTTGATTAATACTGAGCATACAAACTGAGATTTTTCACTTGTATGTGTACGCCTCATTATTTGCATACTGTATACACCTCTGAATAGGTGTCTTATATTCGTTTATCTGTATATTGCTTTTTTTAACTACTCTGTTCTGCTAATCTTTCTTTTAATAAAACTTTATTTAAAAAAAAAAAAAATATATATATAGATGTGTACAGTGGTGTGAATAGAACACACTTAGCTCAGAGCACAACAAGGTCTGGTCTCCCTGATATCGCAGGTCATCCATTTGTATACCCATTGCTAGAAATTCTTACAACTGTATCAGCGCTGAGGCAGCGTCCCAATGTAGACACAAAAAGTGCGGGTGTCCATGCCATCACGCAGCGTATATTGTAGGGTAAGTTGAGGGCGGTCCAAGTCCATGCACAGATTTTGAAAGGAGTGGGCAGGCCCACTCCTGTCAAAATCAAGCTACCTTGCATGTTGCAAACAGGCAGTCAGGAGAAAATTCACAAACCTCCTCCTTTCTGCCACCCCATGCATCAGGCAAGGCTGTAGAATTTGTGGTCTCGTGACCACATTCTCTTTTATAGTATATATACATAACTTATATACATTTACAGACACACTTACCAAGAACATAATTCAAATTAGGGCTTGGGACAGTGGTGTCATAGTTGACCAATCAGGAAAAGTTATATAATGTCCATTTAGAGTGCTTCTTTTCAAGCCATGCTGATGAAGGAAGCACAACAGGAGTCAATCAACATTGCAAGAATGTATTTGTTGTTTCAGCAAAGCTGTTAGCTGAGCAAACAGGAAAATACAGAAAATACACCAAATTATAACACAGAGGACATAGTAAGAAATACATGGCAGCTAGGAACAGAGCGCTGGGCTTAACATTTATTTTCTGGGCACTCTGGTTCCCCAGTGCCTGCACAATTTACACAACTTGCCCTTTTCCTGCATCAGAACAGTAACTTATTAATTTCATTAAAATGATTTACGAAAGAAGAAAATGCAGAATTTTAGAAGGAAATATACATGTATTCCTATTATCATCAACGTGAGAAATTGCAGACTGATCAGAGCATGACATTACCATATGTTAAAATTGCTCACAGTGAAACAATCAAGAAAAAAGTTTTCATTTTTTTTGTCTTTAAAAGATAACTATACCCTAAGAATAAGAGTTTAAAGCAGACCTGTTACTCTGAAATAGGTTTAGTTAATTTTAAAGAGAATTAAAAATTGACAATATGTTGTGTTGATCATTTGTAATGTAAACTGTTTTGGAAAAATTAACTTTTATTTGTTGGTAGCACATTATAGCACTTTATGCTAATTTGTTTCTGAGAAGAGCCAGCATTACCACACACAGTTCTAGGACTTAATCTAGACTGATCGCAAACTCCAGTACCATAACTAATAACAAAACTAATTAGTATTCTGTACATAGATTTTGCATAAACTTAAAAAGATTAGTAGGTTATCCTCTAACCTAAGTGTTTTATGCCATAAACATGTGACACTTTATCAAAGATTTGAGGAACCTGTAATGAAGTGCCATATGTTTAAGGCACATAAGGCATCCTACTATAAGGGTACATTTCTGATGGTTTAAACTCACCTGTACTTAGCCAGGGAAATCCTAAAGACCTGGCCTGTAAATTATTTGATAGGCTTGGGAACCACTGTGTTAGAGAAATATTTTATTGATTGAAAAGGCAACGATAATCTAGGTTTTGGGTTTCCATCCTTATTCAAACTGTGACACATGCACGTTTTGAGTTGTGACCCATTTCGTTGAAAAATTCAATATCTATGACCCGTTTCTTTAGGATAAAAAAAAAAAGTGGATGTATTTGGGAAACTTTGACTCATTAAGCTTGGCACATCAGTATGCTGTGATATGCCTGTTGAGGATCATTGACCTCTACAATCTTAGGATGACCTTTTGCATACCAGAAGAATAGAGTGGGGAGGGGGATAAGATTGTGGGACATAAAATAATCCACAGTGATTTTGTTGAATGTGCTGTAGACACTTCACTTCCATTTTCACAGTTTATAGTCATAATAAGCATGCCCCCATACACTATTAGAAACTGTTTTCTAACCTGACCCTTGCAGTCTACTAGGGGCTGCACCTACAACTGTGTGATGTGTGTGTGGCATTGAGCCCCAGACTTCCTTGTTTGCCTAAAGGCGAATGTGTCAAAGAGCTGTGTATCGAATACACCGCTATTACCACACTTCAGTGAATTTCTACCTAAGGGTCATATGCAGATGCATATGGAAAAAAACAAAACAATTGCACTATATGGAGCAAATAAAAATTCTCTAAATTTCCATCTTAAATTTCGGTGCAAGACATCTGTAGTATGCAAGGGGGCTAAAAGATGGAGACATGTCTATCACTAATGGGGGTTATAAGCCCTTTAAATCAGAAGGAATTCTTTGTCACTTACGGTTTAGTTGGATTTTTCCAAAATTGCTCCAATTTTCTTAACCCTTTGAGTGCCAGAGGGGTATGCAACACATTCCATGACCATGTGTTGCATACCTTGCTGGCACTTAAAGGGTTAAATGTATGGACTGGTAACTGCAATTTCTTGGTTTGATTAGTAGCTTTCATTTTGGTCCTTTAAAAAACATAATGGAAAGCAAAGGAACCTTTTGAATTTGAACCATATTGACAAGCACAAAGTGAGATTTATTTCTGTTCTTCGTTTAGTAGAGATGTGTCGCACAAACCATATTTAAGAGTTTTTATTGAATGAGACATGATGTGAGTAATTTATCCTGTCTTTGTTATGAATGCATAAAATGGATTTGCCGTCTCCTTTTTTGTGCACGATTCCACCTTGTCCCCAGAAACACAGTGATTAAAAAAACAGACTGGTGTTTATTATCATGTTACATGTCCATTAAGAGGGTCTAAAACCCATAAAACTAGCATAAGTCAGAATCCTGGGACCTTCACATTGACAAAGAGTCACGTTTTCTTTTTGTAAAAAATTTTCCAAGGCCACTCGTTTATGTACTTCTATTCATCTGAACGTATATCTGTGTACATTAGTGTAAATGTAAAATTTGGAGAAGATGGTTATTATACTGTATTCTAAAATGTTTTAGAGAGATATATTTTTTTACTGTATTTTCCTGTTATCCGGAAACATTTTCAAAACTAATTCCTGTCAGATTAAAGGCCATGCAAAACATTGGAACCATGGGTAAAATATTAGAATAAAGATTTTGTTTAAAAATGTTTGAAAAATGTTTTGAAAACTGTTGTTTTGAAAATGGTTCCGGATAACAGAAAAGAACCTTTTGTACATTGAAAAATTATACTTTAAAGGTGAGTCCTTTTTTGTCCCTTGTATCAGGGCTTATAATTTTAAGTTCTTTGCTACTAGCCAGACCTAAAAAGTTACTCGCCACTGCAAGCCAAACCATACCCACCAGGGCTGAATTTCTACTCGCCAGGGCTAAATTTTCACTCGCTGGTGGCGAGTGGAAATTTTGAGCCCTGTCTTGTATCCTTATTGTTAACCCTTTGAGTGCTTTGGAATGCATTGAGCAGACCTCTGGAACTCGAAAGGTTAATTTGTTTGTCTTGAAATGTTATATTTGTTTAGATGCATCGAGTGTGCAAAGCAAGATTTGTTTCAGTGATTAACTACAGCTTCCATCATTACATGAGCAGGTGTGGATAATAGGATCTGTAGTTCAACAACAGAGAGAGACCTGTTTGCTTTGCCTGTTTGCATATTTATAATGGTTAACCCCTTCCCGTCCACTGACATGCCAGGAATGTCACGGCTGTCTGGCACTTAAGGACCAGTGACGGTCCTGGCACGTAGCATACTTTTTACTCACAGCGCTGTAATAGCGGGGACTGAAATTGATCGCTCCAAGACCAGAGCGATCTCTTTCAGTCCCCGTTCGGCGTGCCTGCCCACGTGATCAGTCACTTCAGACTTTTCTATCTGCTCCTAAAAGGACCACACCCCCAGGGCCACTGGTCCTTAAGGGGTTAATGTATAGTGTATAAAACTTACTCATTGGTGGTGTTGGTTTGCTGTGCAGACTTGAGTGGGAGCCTGAAGAAGAAAGTGATGGATTTGCAAGGATGGAGTGGTCTTGGTGCACCGGCCCTGCCCCTAACATTTCACACACCACACTCCAACCGAACAACTAAAATGATGAAGAAGCTATTTAACTTAATTTTGAGTGTACTGAAGCTGGGAACATCACTACCCAACATCTCAGTTGGAGCAATGTGCTTGATATTAGGCAGGTGGGGCTCTCCTCTGTGTGGACTCAAAGGAGGAGGTTGGAGAGTGTCTGAGATTCTGGCAGGTAGAAAATTAAGTTTAAGAAAAATTGACTTATTGATAAAATAAGTATTGTCTGTTGGACAGGATTAGTGATAAAGCAGTCCATGGACAAGTGTGCTTGTGTACTTTGAAAAGAAGTGAATCCGGATTCAATTGATAGTCAACATACAAGATCCAAGATTTGGAGGTCTTTCCACCTCTTCTTCATACTCCCAGTCAAGGCTGTATAGGTAAACCAACACCACCAATGACCAAGTATTATACCAATATATAAACTATTAAAGCTGTCCAAACAGCACACTATTAACAAATAAACAGGCCCCTTTTGCTTTTGATGCACTATATTTCCCTTTATCTCACCTCTGATTCTGCCCTGTCCTTCATTCTCTATATCTCATCAGTTCAGCTTGTACAGCCTCAATCTACAAAACATCTACAGAATTCAACCTTTATCTCACCTATTGAACTGCAAAATCAAACACTCATCCTGTCCTGTCTTACAAATCCCTCTTAATTGCCTTCCTCTCACTAGACTAAACCCACTATAATCCATAATGAACTCTGCTGCCAGTCAAATCTACCTCACACATGACCCTTTAAATTCTGTCTTCTTTGCTAGTACACTGGCTTCTTTTATCAGTGAGAACCAAGTTGAAATTATGGGTGCTAATTTTATATATCCCTTTCTAACACTGCAACACCCCACCCCATATCTCATCGCTTGTTTCCAAAAAACACTTGCATTTACCATCTTCTTTCTGTACAGGATTTTCTGGTTTCCTCAATTCTCATTACATCCTCCAATTTCCACCTGCAGGACTTCTGTGCTGCACGTAAACTACGGAGTTCCCTTGCTTGTACTATAAGACTCTCCTCAGGTCTTTCCGTCTTTAGATGTTCCCTGAAAACTCACCCCTTCAGGGAAGTCTGTCAACTGTCTTCATCCCTACTATGAGAAATCCTCACCTGATCCCCCTTGTCCCTTTTCTATACCACTGTGTCACCCACAACCCTATTGAGACCTCACTCCTCTCACGCCATATTTTCTTTCTTTAAGTGACCTGCTACATGTCTGGACCACTGCATTGAAAGGTACAGTGGGGCAAAAAAGTATTTAGTCAGCCACCGATTGTGCAAGTTCTCCCACTTAAAAAGATGAGAGAGGCCTGTAATTTTCATCATAGGTACACTTCAACTATGAGAGACAGAATGGGGGGAAAGAATACAGGAAATCACATTGTAGGATTTCTAATGAATTAATTGGTAAATTCCTCGGTAAAATAAGTATTTGGTCACCTACAAACATGCAAGATTTCTGGCTCTCACAGACCTGTAATGTCTTCTTTAAGAGTCTCCTCTGTCCTCCACTCGTTACCTGTATTAATGGCACCTGTTTGAACTTGTTATCAGTATAAAAGATACCTGTCCACAACCTCAAACAGTCACACTCCAAACTCCATTATTGCAAAGACCAAAGAGCTGTTGGACACCAGAAACAAAATTGTAGACTTGCACCAGGCTGGGAAGACTGAATCTGCAATAGGAAAGCAGCTTGGTGTGAAGAAATCAACTGTGGGAGCAATTATTCGTAAATGGAAGACATACAAGACCACTGATAATCTCCCTCGATCTGGGGCTCCACGCAAGATCTCACCCCGTGGTGTCAAAATGATCACAAGAACGGTGAGCAAAAATCCCAGAACCACACGGGGGGACCTAGTGAATGACCTGCAGAGAGCTGGGACCAAAGTAACAAAGGCTACCATCAGTAACACACTACGTCGCCATGGACTCAAATTATGCATTGCCAGACGTGTCCCCCTGCTTAAGCCAGTACATGTCCGGGCCCGTCTGAAGTTTGCTAGAGAGCGTTTGGATGATCCAGAAGAGGATTGGGCGAATGTCATATGGTCAGATGAAACCAAAGTAGAACTTTCTGATAAAAACTCAACTCGTCGTGTTTGGAGGAGAAAGAATGCTGAGTTGCATCCAAAGAACACCATAACTACGGTGAAGCATGGGGGTGGAAACATCATGCTTTGGGGCTGTTTTTCTGCAAAGGGACCAGGTCAACTGATCCGTGTAAAGGAAAGAATGAATGGGGCCATGTATCGTGAGATTTTGAGTGAAAACCTCCTTCCATCAGCAAGGGCATTGAAGATGAAACGTGGCTGGGTCTTTCAACATGACAATGATCCCAAACACACCGCCCGGGCAACGAAGGAGTGGCTTCGTAAGAAGCATTTCAAGGTCCTGGAGTGGCCTAGCCAGTCTCCAGATCTCAACCCCATAGAAAACCTTTGGAGGGAGTTGAAAGTCCGTGTTGCCCAGCAACAGCCCCAAAACCTCACTGCTCTAGGGGAGATCTGCATGGAGGAATGGTCGAAAATACCAGCAACTGTGTGTGAAAACCTTGTGAAGACTTACAGAAAACGTTTGACCTCTGTCATTGCCAACAAAGGGTATATAACAAAGTATTGATATGAACTTTTGTTATTGACCAAATACTTATTTTCCACCATAATTTGCAAATAAATTCTTTAAAAATCAGACAAGGTGATTTTATGGATTTTTTTGTCTCATTCTGTCTCTCATAGTTGAAGTGTACCTATGATGAAAATTACAGGCTTCTCTCATCTTTTTAAGTGGGAGAACTTGCACAATTGGTGGCTGACTAAATACTTTTTTGCCCCACTGTACTTATGTCCCCAACCCACTGACTTGGCAAATAATTTGGCTGGTGGCACTTATACTTTCTGTGTCCCACATCACATGTAAGCTCTCACAGACAGGGCCCTCTGATCCTTTTGTATTGTATGTTTTAATTGTCTACTACTGTCATAAATCTCAATATGTCTATTCCCTGTTGTAGTGCATGGTAGAATATTGTGGTGCTATATAAAGAATAAGAATAATGGCTAGGTAATTATGGAAATTGTACAAAAATAACTGAAAGAAGGCATTTTATTATTTACATGGCATCAGAGAATATGTGAGATTTACTTGCTCCAACTGCTGAGAGCTCTGCCGACTGAATATTGGCTGGTGGGTAGACCTTGGTGATGCCCAGCTCTTTTGATGTTTATGACCATCGCTTAATATAGTGTCTTATTTTTAGGTATACCTTGGATGAATTTGGGACAGCAAGGAGGAGTGCAGTAGTCCGTGGCTTTATTGATGCCCTAACCAGGGGAGGCCCAGGTGGAACCCCTCGACCAATTGAAATGCATTCCCATGATCCTTTGAGGTAGATATATTTGAATAAAAAATTTACATTGGTAGGTATATGGACTGAATAGAAGGGCCAGTTGATTCTTATATTCCATCAAGCTCTATGAGGCATATTTATAGATACTAAAGTGGACCAGTTTTGTGGCAAACCAAAAGTTCTGTACAGGAAAATGAAAATTCCTTATGATTTAAATGGGACTTGAGTGCTAGGGGGTCATGTGTTGTGTTAGAGACCTCCCTAGGATTCAGTGGGTTAGAAGCCCCCATTTAAACAAATTGTGTGTGAGTATGTATGTATGTATGTGTATATATATATATATATATATATATATATATATATATATATATATATATATATATATAATAAAATTATACAGTAATGTGCAAAACTTTTAGGTGGGTGTGAAAAAATGCTGTAAAGTAAGAATGCTTTAAAAAAAATAGACATGTTAATAGTTTATGTTTATCAATTAACAACATGCATAGTGTGTGAACAGAAGAAAATCTAAATCAAATGAATATTTGGTGTGACCACCCTTTGCCTTCAAAACAGCATCTATTCTTCTAGGTATATTTGCACACAGTTTTTTTAAGGAACTTGGAAGGTAGGTTGTTCCAAACATCTTGGAGAACTAACCACAGTTCTTCTGTGGATTTTGGCAGCCTCTGTTGTTTCTCTCTCTTCGTGTAATCCCAGACAGACTCGATGATGATGAGATCAGGGCTCTGTGGAGGCCATACCATCACTTCCAGGACTCCTTGTTCTTCTTTACACTGAAGATAGTTCTTAATGACTTTGGCTGTATGTTTGGGGTTGTTGTCATGCTGCAGAATAAAATTGGGGCCAATCAGATGCCTCCCTAATGGTACTGCATGATGAATAAGTATCTGCCTGTACTTCTCAGCATTGAGGAGACCATTAATTCAGACCAAATCCCCAAGTCCATTTGCAGAAATGAAGCCCCAAATTTGCAAGGAACCTCCACTGTGCTTCGCTGTTGCCTGCAGACACTCCTTCTTGTACTGCTCTCCAGCCCTTTGGCAAACAAACTAAATTCAAATTTTGACTCCTCAGTCCAGAGCACTTGCTGCCATTTTTCTGCACCCCAGTTCCTGTGTTTTCTTGCATTGTTTAGTCTCTTGGCCTTGTTTCCACGTCAGAGGTATGGCTTTTTGGCCAGACATCTACAGAGAGTAGATGGGTGTACCAGGATCCCACAGTTTTCTGCCAGTTATGAGCTGATGGCACTGCTGAACATCTTCTGATTGTGAAGGAAAGTAAGCATTATGTGTCTTTCATTTGCTTCACTAAGTTTCCTTGGCCGACCATTGAGTCTATGGTCGGTCCTCATTGTTGCCTGTTTCTCTGTGCTTCTTCAAAAGAGCTTGGACAACACATCTGGAAACCCCCGTCTGCTTTGAATTTTCTGCCTGGGAGAGCCCCTGCTGATGCAGTATAACTACCTTGTGTCTTGTTGCTGTGCACAGTCTTGTAATGGTTTATGACTTTTGACATTAAACTGTCTTCAGCAACCTCACCTTGTTAGCTGAGTTTGGCTGTTCCTCAACCAGTTTTATTCCTCCTACACAGCTGTTTCTGTTTCAGTTAATGATTGTGTTTCAATCTACACATTAAAGTGATGATCATTACCACCTATTTCGTATAATTGTTTAATCAAACATCTGACTATATGCCTACAAAATCTCTGACTTTGTGCAAGTGTACCTAGTAGAATTGATGCTGAAGGCAAAGGGTGGTCACCCCAAATATTGATTTGATTTAGATTTTTCTTATGTTCACTCACTATGCATTTTGTCCATTGATAAATATAAACTATTAAAGTGATAGTAATACCTCAATAAAAGTTTAGCGCCAATGATTCTTTACAATTTTTTGGTAACAACTTTTTTTTGCGCTATTTATAGTTACTTACAGATTTGTAGTTCAATTGCTATTCAAGAGAAAAAGATCCCCTCCCTTCACTTCTGGCTGCATCACGCTGCCTCTCTGTCTGGTCCGGATGGAGAGTGGCGAGGGACAATCTTCAGTAAGCAAAAGGAAAATCCTGTCTCCTTTGTCAAGGGGGGAAGGGTTTTCCTTATACTTACTGACTGAAGATTGTCCCTCGCTTCATCTGTCCGGTCCCACGACAGATCATAGTTCTAAGGGGAGGTGGCCAGAAGGGGCGGGAGTGGGATCCTTTCTTCTTGAATAACGTTTGAACCACAAGTAACTATATATAGTGCAACATGTTAAAAACAAAATTGTAAAGAATAATCAGAGCTAATGTTTTATTGAGGTAGTTCTATCCATTCAACATGTCTATTTTTGAAAATATCCTTAGTTTACAGCATTTTTTTTACACCTTCTAAAACTTTTGCAAATGACTATCCTATATAATAATTCGCTAGAAAGTTTGTAACGATGCAGTCATGCGCAGTAGAGACTGCCCGTGACGAGACTGATACGGAGGGAGCGTCCCGCTCTGTATCAGCCACAGCACGTACAGTCTCTACTGAGCATGACTGCACCGCGGCCGACTGGCAGTGGCACTGTGGGCCGTGTAACAGGCTCTTCAGCTAGTATATGAATAAAAGGAGAAGGCTGACACGTGACTAAAATTCTCCATATGTGCTAGCAACACCCTGGGGCAGCTGTAAGGAGGATATATTTTGATCTCATGCATACTGCATGCCTACAGCATGCATAGGGTTGTGATTCTGCGATCCCTGGTAAAATCTGAGGAAGTACTTGCCCTCCTCTTACGATTCAGTCTCTCTTCGATGGAGCATCACAACTCCCCCCACCTCAGAACTATTATCCCAGATCCAGTGGATGAGTAGGAGCAGAACTTGTGTTTAGCATGCTCCTCTTCGGGTAAGAAGTTAGAATTACTGCGCCAGCTCTTTTCTGCAGAATTCAGCAGGTGATCCCACTCCATCTTCTACAAAATCAGTCTGCAAAAGACTTAATCGCTCACAGGCAGGTAGAGGAGCAATGCCCTCCAGTATCTCTCACTGAACCCTTAAGTCTTTCTGGTAGCAAGTACAAACTCACCCACCAATGACACAAGGAGCTCCTTACTCACTTGCCATCCCTTGACTACTCCTCCCTGCCAAACTTCACCAACCTATGCATACAAAACCACAGACACCCGGAGTACCTTCTGGGAGTTGTAGTCTTTTTGTGGCATGGCTGCTTTCTGTTGTTTGCAGTTGTGCAAGCTAGCTGCTTACGCAGTCTGTGGTATAATATGGGTTATATGCACAGACATCTATCTGGCGTTCAAAGAGTACTTCCTACACAACACTGCTAAATTACGTACTCCCCCTTACCCTCTCTGGGAAGTCCTTTTACTCCCATGTAATTTAATTATTTCACATGGATAAATGCCAAGTGTTCTTCACTTTACTAATCCACAGTTCCCATCATCATAAGCTAGCTATTCGGTGGATGAGGATGATGATTGTAGACCAAAAACAGCTTGAGAGCCATAGTCCTCAGAATAGTGATACTCAACTGGTTTTATCAAGTACCCCTAACAGTGTAGTGTAGTGTCTGACCACAACGGAAGTAATCCTAATGAAAGATCAACTCATTACTTGCTTGTTCTCAAACAGGGAAACCCTTAACCATTTGAGGGCCAGTGGGGAAATGCAATGCAGTGTGTTGGCTACCTCTCCGACATTCACAGGGTTATCCCTTTAAAGACCAGAGAGCTTTTCAACAAATTGGTGATTTTTAAAATTTTTGTTAGCCATTTTAATACAAAACAATAGTTTGAAATATGTAACTTTATTTATTTGTCATTTTCTCTTACATCCAGTATGGAACACTCTTGGATGGCAAGGCACTTCTCAAACCCTGCAAGTACCCAGAATTCATGTGTCCTACATTGAAGAAGGAAGGCAGGATACGCTCTCTTAGTTTTTATTCTTTTTCACGTTAGATATGGGACTGTATAATCCCCCATTATTGGGCTTCCCAGGAGCGGATTGACCAGTGTGCAGGTGCTGTGTGGACCCTTGCATCCCTGTGAGGGGAATCTTGCTGCCAAGTTTTCCCTCCCAGCAGTGTCTATTGGGACTCTGTTTGCTTTCAGCTACAATGGTGACCTGAAGACCAGTAAGTAACCTTTTGAGTGCCTTGGTCAACATTATCACAAGCATGTGGCTCTCCATACAGAGGTGTTCTGAGCCTTGGCTGGGTCTTGCACTCATGCTGGGTATCTTCTGTTACTGTATGTGCTATAGGGCTTTGGAGTAAGGATGGCTGCATATTGGATAAGGATTAACCTTGTCTCTGCCATTTTGACAGTTATAGTGTTTATGGAGTGTTGTGAGGTATATTTTCACCTTCTGTTCACTTGTGCCTTACTTTTGTATCCCCCTTGCATGTTCCCTGGGGTATTGGGCCTCTGGGTCACATCAGTAATTTTGACCGATTTGTTTGTGATACAAGAAGTATCTCAGGCCCTGGAGTGGCCCTCGGCCACAATCAGAAAGTACATGAGCGTGTTGGGTTGACTGGTGTCAGTACTAGATGCTGTACCTCACTCTCAGGTCCCAAAGGAGCTTCAGAGACGTCATCCAAAGCTGATGCAGGAATCCGAAGCATTTGGATCAACAGATATTTCTCCCTCAAGAGGCCAGTCATGACCACCAGTGGTGGCTACGACGGCACAGCCTGGACCAGGGGAACCCTTTGTGATTCCAGAGTGGACCCTGGTCATGACGGATGCTAGCCTGAGCAGCTGGCATGCGGGTGTGGGTCAGTGTGGGGCGGCGGGTTCAAGGCAGGTGGACTCAGGAAGGGGAAGCCAATGAGGGTTCAGTTGGACAATGCCACTGTTGGGGCATGCATCAATCTTCAAAGAGTCATTCACAGTGCAGCTGCTTGGTTCGAGGTGAGGTACATTCTCTGTTGGGTGGAGGCCCATGTTCTGGCCATCTCAGCAGTTAACATTCCAGGAGTAGAAAACATTCTGGCAGACTCTCATTTGCCAAGATGTAGACCCAGGCAAGAGGGCACTCCACCCAGAAGCATTGTACCAGATTGTGCAATAGTGGGTGTACTGACAATAGCTCTCATGGCCACCAGGGAAAACAGGAAGGTTCTGACCTTCTGCTCTCGGAAGGGAGACCCTCTGGCCTTTGCCATGGACTCAATTTTGATTCTGTGAAACTTCCACCTCATTTATGTGGATCCTCCATTTTCTTTCATTCTCAGGGTACTTTGAAAGATCAGTATGGACGGTGCAACCATCATTCTGGTCGCCTCTTACTGGACCAGGATTGCAAACCTGCTCCACAGGGATGTTGAGAAAATGGGTTTGACAGCAGGGCTCTTGAATCCATCATTTTGAGGAAGAAAGGTTTCTCTGCTGAGGTTGTCTCCACTATGATTCAAGCCAGGAAACCTATACCCTTCCAAGGGCTACTATGTGGTATGGTCTATTTTTCATTCGTGGTGAGTGGACAAGGCTGTGTCCTCACAGGAGTTTGACCTCTCTTTGGTATTATCCTTTCTCCAAGATGGAGTGATCAAAGGTTCCGTTTGAGCTCCTTGAAGGTCCAAATCTTGGCGCTTTCTGTGTTTTTCGAGGGACTAGTTGCCACCATTCCAGATGTCAAGGTTTTTCTTCATGGGGTGGCTCATGCCTTCCCTGCCTTTAAGGCTCCCATGCCACCTTGGGATCTTAACTTGGTCTTGGAATTCTTGCAGAGGCCTCCCTTTCAGTCCCTTGCTTCTGTTTCAAGATTATTTTACTTTTGCCAGTGGTCTCTGTCCACAGAGTCACTGAACTGAAGGCTTTGTCTTGCAAACCACCTTTCCATGTTTTTCACAGGGATAGGGCAGTGCTTCGAAACTACCAAGAGTTTCTTCCTAAGGGGGTCTCTGAGTTCCACATTAGTCAGCAGATTGTTGTAGCTTATTTCTGCCTTGTTCTGAAAAGGAGAAGATTCTCCATTTATTGGATGTTGTGCGTTGCCTTAAATTTTATGTGCACTGTTCTGAGCCTTTCCGCAAGACTCACTCTGTTTATCATTGCGGAGGGTCCTAGGGCAGGTCATGCTGCGTCAAAGGTCATTATTGCCTCTTGGATCAAAGCTACTAATCGCCAGGCATATGAAATTCAGAGGAAACCTGTTTCATTCAAGGTCACAGTACATTCCACTAGGTCTGTGGGGGTCTCCTGGGCCTACAAGAATCAGGCCTTGGTTTAGTGACTTGGTCATCCTTGCACACATTTTTTAACACTACCTTGTTGATGTTCTGACTTTGGCTGAAGCCATCTTTGGCTAGAAGGTCCTGCAGGCAGCCCTTCCTGTCTAGGGACCTGCAAACTTGGTTGCCATACTGTTCAGTTGTTCGAACCCCTTAGGCTCTTGTTCTTGTTTGCTGTGTAAGTTCAGTGTCCATTGACACTTACTGCTTTGGCTATCCTGGTACTGGATGGTCTTAGGAAACTCCGGTATCATGGGGACGAGTGTGAGGTCCTTTCTCCCACCAGTGGGAGCTTAGTGTTGGTATATCCACATAGTACTGGTATTCCATATTAGACATAAGAGAAAATAGAAGTTTAGTGTTCTTACCTGTTAAATCTTTTTCACTTTAGTCTATGTGGAACACCCAGAAAAAGGGACCTTTGTTAATGGCTTCACATTCCTGGGCTGCAGAGTCCTTTTAGAATCTCTCTCATAAGAGATTTTCTTCTCTTTCCTGCCTGCCTAGTTTGTGTGGCTTCAGTCACATGAATTCAGGGTACTTGCAGGGCGGGCGATGGGTTGAGCTGGAGGAGGAGAAGAGAGTCTCCACCCATAAGACTCTGTCTTTTGAGATGTTTCCTGCCCTCCAAGAGGAGGGACTCTGCTCCGTGATGCCTGTGTTCCCTAAGGACTAAAGAGAAAATAATTTAACAGGTAAGAACACTAAAATCCTATTTTATGCACATTAGCTAATATTTCCTGGTAGGAAGTGGCAGTTGGAATGGAGAGGAGAACGGTAATGCCTGCCAGATTTGATACAACAGACAAATAAAGCTTCATATACACTAAATTATTGTTTTAAGTAGAAAATAAAAAAAATCCTCCTAAGTATATTGTAGGTGCTTTTGAAAGCTCTTTCGAAATCACCTGTTTGTTGGGAAGTGACAGTTCCACTTTAAAGTAATAAAAGACAAGTTCACACAAGCTACTTGGCTCCTTTTTAGTGAAGGCAAAGCAGCCCATATTTACTTACCTCCGATTTCCTGCATTCCCATAATGAACCTTTTACATGGGTTAAATAGCAGTGGCATCACAAAAAGGTTAACCAACATGGATGTTAGCAATATATTATTGACTGACATCAAAGTGAATCTGACAGTCACTGGAGGTTATAATCCGCATCACAACCTTCAGTGTTTTCTGTGTATACAACCTGCATGGTGGCCAGTTGGTCACCATGCAGTTCGGGCATGATGCAACATTATGTGCTGAACACATGAGTGCAAGCTCAAATATGGTGTATTATGTGAGGCAAGAATTGTCTGTGTGAGCAACATTATAGGGAGAACATTTTTTTACATGGGTGCATTTGCCCAGTATTAGGCTATGCTAAAGTAACTGAGGTGAATGTGGCCAGGAACTGCTCTGTTAGAGATATTTTAAGACTTTAATTGAGGACTTTGGTATATGTATGAATTCACCAGTGCAGCCTCATGGTGTTGGCCTCTAATGATTGCTGCTGCACTCCAGAGTGCATTACAGTACATGATCACTGAAGTGCATCCCGGCACTCACACTAGACTGTTGTTAGGACTTTTATGTCAGCAAGCTCCATGCGCCAGCCCCATAGCATGTGTTGGGAGCTGATTGACAGTGGCCAAGCTGTTTACACCATATTAGTACACAACATAGATTTTGGAACGGACTAAGGGGGGCAGTCCAGTAATGCCCACAGACTGCCACATTACCCTCCTACTACAACATTAAGAGCATACCTTTTGGTGCATGTAGCTTATTAAATTGGTTTCAGGCCCGTGTATTGACTTAAAAGTATTTTCAGTGCATGATTTGGAATTTGTGTCATATATTCGCCCCACTGTCCCAGAGGGTGCTGACTTTCTAACACCTGGATATATTTCTCTCTTCTACAGAAGTAGATTAATCAAACATGATTTTTTTTATTACCAGGTATGTTGGAGATATGCTGGCATGGTTGCATCAAGCCACTGCTTCAGAGAAGGAGCACCTGGAATCACTGTTAAAACTTGTAAATATTCAAGGTATGAAGTACTGCAACATGTAAGTATGAAGTACTTACATGTTTGGGGTGAAATCCATAAATATACATAAACACACATGCCTGTACATACCTATATAACTACACAGCACAAATATATCATTACACACACTCCATAAGCATATACATGTATATAAGTACGTATACACAAACACTCAATACACACACACACAAAATACACACATACCAATAAAGGCAAACCTATATAGTTCCAAACACACATACATAACCCCCCCCCACACACACACACAAACACACACACACACCCGTATATATATATATATATATATATATATATATATATTGGAACTTAGATCCCCCAAAGAAACGCACACTGGGACTAATGAAAGATAAAGAAAAATCGTTTTTTATTTGTCAATGTTTCAGCCCCATTCTGGGCCTTCCTCAAGAAGAAGACAAATAAAAAACGATTTTTCTTTATCTTTCATAACTTTGATATATTTAAGTTTCATAAATGTCAGCTGCACCTAGGCAACATACAAATTTTGTTTATATATCTATATATATATCTATATATATAAAGACTTTGTGCCTGCCAAAACACACCCAGGGGAGACAGAAAGGAGGAGTTACTGCTCCCATTGGGTGATTCAATGGGGGCTTGATTTTCACACCACTTGCAGTGGCCGATGGCGTGAAAATCATGCAGGGAGTTGGCCCGCCCCCACTATGCAGCCCGCCCGCCACTATCAAAATCAGAAAAAAAAAACAAAATGGATGCCACTTGCTCCTACACCACAGACAAACACACATGCCTCACTCACATAGCACCAAACACATACACACATGCCCCGCTCACACAGCACCAAACACACACACACATGCCCAGCTCACACAGCACCAAACACACACAGAGCACCAAATACACACATAAAGCCAGAAAGAAATATGGCTGACACACACACAGTCACTCACCCTGACTCCCAGTGGCCTCAGCAGGACCTGTAGTACAACCACTGAAGGGTGCTGCAGCACCACCAGGGGAACAAAATGGCACTCTGAGGGTTAAGGTAGGCCCTCATTGCTGAATTATTTCTTCACTGTCATCATTTGCTATGCAAGACACAGGACAGACAGCCATCAGGTACACACTTAAACCACTGACTGCCACAGGGTTGTGTATCAAGTTTTACCCCTCACACTGTAAACTTGCATTTCCTTCCCACTTCTCCTCCTTCCCTAGCCTATTACTAACACTTTTCCCACATTTCTGTTAAGCCCCACCCCTACTTGCAGTTAAGCCCCACCCACTTTTAACCCAAATTGCCCCATTGCTCCCTCCACATCAGCACCACAGAAGTCCCCTCCAGGGACTCCACAAGTAAAAGTTCCCAGGTATTACACACAGATGCCCCACTCACACAGCACCAAACACACACAAAGTCAGAAAGAAATATGACTAACACACACACAGTCACTCACCTTGACTCCCGGTGGCTTCAGCAGGACCTGTAGTACAGCCACTGAAGGGTGCTTCAGCACCAGGGGAACAAAATGGCACTCAAAGGGTTAAGGTAGGCCCTCACTGCTGAATTATTTCTTGACTGTCATCATTTGCCATGCAAGACACAGGACAGACAGCCATCAGCTACACATTTAACTTTTTCACGTTTATGTTAAGCCCTGCCCCTACTCGCGATTAAGCTCCACCCACTTGTAACCTAGATTGCCCCATTTGTCTCTCCACATCAGCACCACAGAAGTCCCCTCCAGGGACTCCACAAGTCAAAGTTCCCAGGTATGAATACACTTCCCACTGCTATTTAACTCTGACATGCCTCTCTATACCTTAACCCTTTGAGTGCCAGAAGGCTGCACAACTCATGCGTGCATGTGTTTCTGCACATATATGTTGTGTGTATGTGTGTGTGTGTGTGTGTGTACATCTCTGTTACATATGTGTGTCCATGTGTGCATCTCCGGTGTGTCTGTGTGTGTGCATGTCTTTTGCATGTTTCTGCAGCTCACTGTATGTATGTGTCTGCCTGTGTGTTGAATATGTCTGTGTTTATCAGAGTGTCTACATTTCTCACACGTGCGCCCAACGGTCATAACATGACGGGCAACGCCGTCCCACATTGCTAGTATATACAGGAGTTGGAGGCACTCACTCTTCAGTAGCAATTACCCAGGTGCACAATCCTCAAAAAGAATGATGAATAAGATAAAAATGAGGGGCAGCACCAGTGGGACTTGTTTACAGAATTTATTAATAAGTAATAGGTCACTTAATGGGTTGACGTTTCGATCCTAGGGCAGGTCTAGGATGGTCTTGATAAAGATCCTGCTCTAGGATCGAAACGTTGACCCATTAAGTGACCTATTACCTATTAATAAATTCTGTAAACAAGTCCCACTGGTGCTGCCTCTCATTTTTATCATTTTTATTTATATATATATATATATATATATATATTTCTTCTGTGTACTCCCCGTCACTATACATTATGGGGAGTTTTCTCCTTCCTCCAGCCGGTAGGACCACCCACAAAAATTTAAATAGTGCCTTCCCCCAACTTCCGCCAGTTTCTTTTGGTCCTAGCCGGCTGGAGGACTCAGGAGCTGCGGTGCTGCTGGCTTACCTCACAACGGAGCGAGCGGAGAGACTGGTCCGGCGGCTCTCAGACTGGGAGGTAGAGCGGCATCGCAACACGCTCCAGGAAGGATGATTCGGCGTGCTTCAGCACCGCGCCAAGAAAATACAGGAAATCCCCAGTGCGTTCCATCTATGGAACGCAAGGCAAGCCGCGGCCTTCCTTCCTGCTGCCGGAGGCCCAGGAAGTGGCGGGCGGTTCTACCCTGATGGCAACGAGCAGGTTCAGGAAGCAGAGGAGGACACAGCAGGTCCTCTTTATCAGTTCAGGTCAAGTTGGAGGAAGCAGTTGATGCGGGTCACAGCTGAGACGCACGCCAGATAAAAGACTGTAGCTGCAGGAGTAAGGTAGGACTTTCCCATTCTTGTGCTTTTTTCCTAGTAGGGGCTTTAGTTTTTAAAAGTGTTATTATTAAAGTTAGTAAGTTTTAAAATGTCTTCCTCTAAGTCCTCTGCTAGTAAGGAGAAAGTAGAGCCTACTCCCCCTAAGGAAGATAAATCTCAAAAGTTAAAAGCTTGCAGTGCTTGTGAGAAAAAATTTCCGGCGTCTGAAAATTCTAAAATTTGCCAAGAATGTTTAAAAAAGGCAGCCATACAAGAAATGCCTAGTCAATTCCAGGATTTTATTTCCTGGATGAAGGCCTCCATGCAGGAGACTTTTTCAGCCATGCAGGAGGCTGCAGTTCCCAGGAAGAGGCAAAGGACAGAGGACCCTGGGGAAGGTACGTCTTCTCCTAAACAGGGGGATAGTGAAGACAGAAATAGCCAGGGTCCATCAGAGTTCTCTTCAGAGGAAGAGGAAGGGAGAGATAGTGGAGGAATCTGGGGCTTTTTCCTTAGAAAAAGTAGACAGTTTGGTATCTTCAGTGTGAAAGTCACTGGGATTGGTTGATGAGCAGAAGGATTTGGGTATCATGGATGCAGCATTTATTGGGCATATAAAAAAGGTCCCTACCTTTCCGGTTCATCAATCCATCTAAGAGACCGTTACTACTGAATGGAGTAGAACAGATAAAAGATCCTCTGTTTCTATAAGGTTCAGTAGGATGTACCCATTTGAGGATGAGTTCATTCAAAAGTGGGTTACTCCTCCGAAGGTGGATGCGGCCGTCTCTAGATTGGCTAAAGCGACCACTATCCCTTTAGAAGACGGATCTTCTTTAAAAGATCCAATGGAAAGAAAACTAGAATCTGCCCTTAAAAGACAGTTCTCTATTATAGGAAGTAGCATTCACATAGCTACAGCCCTGGCCTGTGTTTCCAGATCCATACGTATCTGGCTATCCAATTTGGAAGAAAGTATTGAGGCAGGTACATCTAGGTCAAAATTAGTTAGAGAAGTGGCAGCCATTAAGGAAGCTAATAACTTCATATGTGACGCTTCATTGGATGCAGTAAAACTGGGAGCTAAGTCCTCGGCACTATCAGTCGCCTCAAGAAGAGCCCTGTGGTTGAGAGCATGGGAAGCAGATAGCTCTTCAAAGAATAAATTAGTTAATCTTCCCTTCAAAGGACAGATGCTATTTGGAGAACATCTAGAGGACCTGATTAAGAAATTATCAGGTGGAAAAAGTGCATTCCTGCCCCAAGAGAAAAGAAGAAGATCATCACCTAGGGGCTCTGCATATAGAAGCAAGAATTATTCCTTTTGTGACTCAAGGCGTTACCAGTCGAAGGGTTTTGAACAGAAAAGACAGGCATCAGGTCAGCCTTCTAGAGGAGCGTTCAGAAAGGACTTCTCCAGGAAGCAGCAGTTTAAGAAAGAGTTATGAAGGTCAGCGGGTCCTCTTTCCAGAAAAGGTAGGAGGAAGATTAACCTTTTTTCAGCATCTTTGGACGTCTCTGGACGTTTGGGTTCAGAAAATTCTGGAAAGGGGATATCCGCTGCCCTTCATACAGACTCCAAGAGACCATGTTTTCAAGAGATCGAAAGTGCCCAGGAATGCCAAAAAGCAGAAAATGATCAGACAAGAAATAGAGACTCTATTAGAGAAGAGGGTGATTCAGCAAGTACCAGAGAATCAGAGATTGGAAGGGATCTATTCAATTTTATTTACAGTTCCCAAACCGTCAGGTTCCTGCAGGACCATTTTAGACCTAAAGAAGCTGAACTCTTGTCTAATAAAAAAGTCATTCAAGATGGAATCAGTAAATTCTGTAATGAGATCAGTCTTTCCAGGGAGCTGGAACCTACAAGACGCCTATCATCACATCCTAATCAGAAAAGAAGATCGAAAATTTCTCAGGTTCGCCATAGGGGAAGATCATTTCCAGTTCAGAGCTCTTCCTTTTGGCCTATCCACAGCCCCAAGAGTTTTTACCAAAGCTCTAGAGCCACTAAGGGAGCAAGGAATAGCAGTCGTACCTTATCTGGAAAATATGATGATTGTGGCTCAGAACAGAAAACAGTCAGAATACAGCACACAGACTGTGATCTGTCATCTCAAGAAACTGGGATGGCTGATAAATACAGAAAAAAAGTAATCTAGATCCAACTCGGTGTCTAATATTCCTGGGGATGAAGTTCGACACAAGAAAAGCTCTGATTACGCTGTCAGAAGAAAGAATAAACAAGATAAGAGCAGAAGTAATAAAGTTCATAAGGAAAAGGAGCCATATCGCACATCGATTTATGCGGTGTCTGGGGACAATGATATCAGCCATACAAGTGGTCCCGTGGGCAAGGTTCCATTCAAGACATCTACAGTCATTTTTTCTGAGGTCCTGGGACAGACATCAGCAGAACCCCTTGCAAAGAATCCACCTGACGGAGGATATCAAGAAAGAACTGAATTGGTGGACAAAGAAAACGAATCTTCAAAAAGGAACATCACTAAAAGACCTGGATTGGGAGTTCATTACAACAGATGCGAGCACCCAAGGATGGGGGGCAGTGTGGAGAACCAGGACAATTCAGGGAAAATGGTCTGTTGCAGAAAGAAGTCTGCACATAAATATTTTAGAACTAAGAGCGGTAAGATATGCACTAATCACCTTTCAGGAAGACTTAAGAAACCAAGCGGTTCATGTAAAATCGGACAATATCTCCACAGTAATGTACATAAAGAATCAGGGAGGCACAAGAAGTGTGTTACTGAACAAAGAAATGTCAAAAGTCTTCTGTTGGGCAGAGAGAAATCTGTTAGCCATATCTGCCTCTCACATTGCAGGAAAACAAAACTTGCTAGCAGATTACCTAAGCAGGAACAAGATTCATCCAGGAGAATGGTCACTCAACCAGGAGGTATTCCTGCAGATAACCAAAAAGTGGGGAATTCCGGAGGTGGATCTGATGGCCAGCCCAGAGAACAACAAGTGCAGAAGGTTTTTTTCCAGGTGGAAAGGAAGCCAAGCATTGGGACAGGATGCTTTCAGTCATTCATGGAATTTCTATCTGGTATACATCTTCCCTCCTATTCCTCTGATAAGGGAAGTATTAAGAAAAATCAGGAAGGAGAAAGTGGAGGCAATAGTAGTAGCTCCCAGATGGCCGAGACGCTTCTGGTTTTCAGAACTAATGAGGATGTCTACACAGAAACCATGGGGTCTTCCGGACAGAAAGGATCTGTTGAATCAGGGACCAATATTCCATCCTCATCCAAATTTTTTCCACTTGACAGCATGGAGACTGAGCGGCAAAATCTAAGGTTCCAGGGGGTCTCTAATAAAGTAGCAAATACCATCATAGCAGGCAGAAAAATGTGAACTCTAAAAATTTATGACAAAATTTGGAAAGTGTTCAGATCCTGGTGTATTAAGAAGGAAATAAAAAAGGATCAGGTGTCTGCTCCTGTTATTTTGGATTTTCTGCAAAGCGGTTTTGATATGGGACTGAGCCCAGCATCTCTTAGAGTCCAGATCTCAGCTCTTTCGGCAGTACTAGTTAAGCACTGGGCAGAAGAAGACGTAATAAAAAGATTCATAAAAGCTATTGACAAATTGTGACCCAGAATCAGGGAAACAGTCCCTGCATGGGATTTAAATACGGTTTTGAATCAACTAGTTGATTCTCCCCTCTTTGAACCTTTAGAGGAGGTATCCATAAAATTCCTATCATTAAAAACTGTCTTCTTAACGGCAATAACTTCAGGTAAGAGGGTTAGCGAGCTGCAATCTTTATCATGTGAAGCCCCCTATCTATCCTTTCATCAGGATAAGATAATCCTCAGATTCAAACCCTCCTTTAGAGGAAAGGTTATTTCGGATTTCCATTTAAACCAAGATATTGTTTGCCATCTTTCTGCGCTAACCCCAGTAATGACAAAGAAAAAAGATTACATGCCCTGGACCTGGTTAGGTGTATTTCTATATACTTGCAGAGGACTAGGGAGTTTAGGAAAACTGATAATCTGTTTATTCAATTTGCGGGGAAGAGAAAGGGTTTAGCTGTTTCCAAGCAGTCTATTGCCAGATGGATTAGGCAATGTATTGTTATATCATACAAAGAGGCCAAGCTAAACCCCCCTATTAAGATAAAAGCACATTCTACAAGAGCTATGGCCACATCCTGGGCCTCTAAGGCTAATGCATCCTCAGAAGAGATATGCAAGGCAGACACATGGACATCTATATCCACCTTCATAAAACATTATAAGCTGGATATTAATTCATCAGCAGACGCAAAATTCGGAAGAGGAGTACTGCAAGCAGTCATTCCACAATAAGGTAACACTATATGGGGTTCCATTTATTGGATAGTTTTGTACAAATAGTTAACTATTATGATTATTATATCAATCCGATAATTTTGTTCTATTTTATTTACCCACCCTAATGTGAAGGCTTGGGAAGTTCCCCATAATGTATAGTGACGGGGAGTACACAGAAGAAATGTGGAAATTTACTTACCGATATTTCTTTTTCTTCTGTGTATCTCCACGTCACACCCACACTCAACTTAACTCTGTTTATTTTGTTGTCTTATAGCTTGGACAAAAGTATAACTGGCGGAAGTTGGGGGAAGGCACTATTTAAATTTTTGTGGGTGGCCCTACCGGCTGGAGGAAGGAGAAAACTCCCCATAATGTATAGTGACGTGGAGATACACAGAAAAAAAAGAAATATCGGTAAGTAAATTTCCACATATATATATAAACACACAAAAAATACATGAAAGGTACAAAGTACAAACTACTCAATATATATGTATATATAACACACCTCTAATGCATTGGAGATAGTCTCTCCTGCATTCAAGAGGTTAATTGTACTATTTAAATTAGCAAACATTTGGATTTTTTGTTCTTTCCCCTATGATGCAGTTTGAATTCCTCTAGTAGAACTTACTACATCAGCCTCAGTATGTTTCATTTTTCTTTTGCAAAGTTCATTTATATCATAATAAACAAACAGATTGGTGGTGTAGACAGGAATTTAGGAACGTAAATGTTTGATGTAACAGAACATTTTGTCAATGATGTGAATATGACCTTGATGCAAAAAATAATATTAATATTTTAATCTGTGTCAAAATAATTACCCATCTTTATCAGCCTGTTACCACACTGGAATGTGCAATAAACTGTTGTAAACACAGCTGATCCCATGACAGTAGACACTCATATAGGTCAGCCAAAGCACATGTGGACTACCAAGCTGAGGCCAGTAATCAGTCTATATGTATAGAAACTCTATAACAGTGCAATAGTTATATTGAAATGAAGTTTTCACTTTGCCTCCTCATAACATATAGCCATGTAGGAACACGGGAATGCCACCTCTTATTCTACAAACACAGCAAGACTGTACAGTGGTGCAATAGGGGTGTGAAATAGCTTCAGTTCACCAGTGCATTGGTCGGATGTCAGTGTAATGAAGACCATCACATACATGTTTTCTGTGATTTAAAGCAATAGTAATGTTTCACAATAAAAGCAGCTCCAATTAACCTTCATAGTATTTGGGCCATGGAGAGTGCTATTTCAATAATGTCAGAGTTGTAGTTAAAGAGTAATTGAATGATAAAGTATCCCCCTCCTGTCCCTTTTTACTGATGTAACACTGCTCACCTCAGAGCAGCAAGACTGTTCAGATGGATCGCAGAGAGGGACAATCTTCAATTAGCATAAAGGAAAAACCTGTCAAGAGGGGCAGGGTTTTCCTTATGCTCACAGTAAGAAGATTGTCCCTTGCTGTGACCTGTCCGGTCACAGTACCAGATTCTACATCTGAGGAGAGGCGGCTTACACTAGGTAAAAGGGGCAGGGGGGTATACTTTATCATTCAATTACTCTTGAACTACAACTGTGACAGTATTGAAATAACACTCTCCATGGCCCAAATACTTAATTGGAGCTGCTTGTTTTGTGATACATTACTGTCACTGTAAAAGATCTATTGTCAGTGCTAGATTCCCTTCAAAGATGCTTTTTTAGCAAGGGACAAAAACATAATGCTGTCTTTATATGCTCTTTGGGCCTTACTCAGGAAGGTTAAAAAGGAGTAGTTCTGGGGCAAACCAACTTGGGCATAGGGAACATATAAAATTCTAAACTATCCCTGTTGATGTAAAAAGGTTGGCATATTTATCAGCCTTTACCTCCCTGTAGCTTCACTGAAGCTCTTTTCATTCATTCTAATGGGAGGCTACCTGCTAGTTTGTCCCAGTTATCTGGTATCCACTTGTTCATATGGATTGTTGGCTGGCTTGCACTCTCTATTTTCTAAATGTGCTGTTAGTCTCTGTATGTTTTAGCTGCTGACAAGGATGGAAGTGTTTTTTGTGTTTCCTGTAATTTTGCAGGGCTATTAACACCTGCACTACTTTCCAACTTATTCAAGCACATTTGCCCCACTTGAGAGGCTGAGCCCGTAAGGCAGTGAGCTTTTTAATTGATTTGCATTTTCTTTAATTTTACCTAAATTGGACATGTCTCCTTTAAGACTGGGTGCCCGTGCACTGGCAATTTTGGATTCATGCGCAGAGCGCAGGTTTAAGAGATACTGGCGTTTAAAGTTTGATTTCTCCTGCTGACAGCTGTAAAGCTATCAGCAGGAGATCCGTGTCGGTCGACACGCTGGCGCTTGAGAAGTGCCGCGATCTCGTTACTTACACGGAATCCCTTTATTGTAATGGTCTAAAACGCGTGCCTAGTGTTCAGACACACGTTTTAGACTATTCCAATGAAGGGATTCCTTATAAGTAAGGAGATCCCGGCACTTCTCAAGCGCCTCCGTGTCGACCGACACGGATCTCCTGCTGACAGCTTTACAGCTGTCAGTAGGAGAAATCAAACTTTAAATGCCCGTATCTCTTAAACCATAGCGGTTTGAGAGATACGGTTTTTGCATTTAGATCAGCTTTTTAAGCTCTTCTAAATGCAAAAAAGTTTTTTTCAGACATTGCTAACACTTTAAAGAGAAATTACTATATTTCCCAGAAACCCATTTGTCCCAGGTTTTTGGAATGGGAAGTGATCTTAGGATAATCCTCTTCCATTTTGGATTTTGTGTTCTGGGTGTAGGCTAGTCAATTTAAACCCTTGCAGTCAGGTAAGTACTTTTGCATACATTTATGTACCTTTCTACTATTTTTTATACTATTTGTGGGGTCTTCTGACAATGTCAGAACCAAAGGGACATATGGACAAGTCCAAGGTTAAGGATTCTGGGTTCCTCCTAACCTCTTTAACCCACTGCTCATTATACCAGACTGGGCTTCCTAAGAAGTATTCTGGTACCGTATGCCCCTCTTGCACTGTGGTCTCTACACCACCACTAGGTCCCTCAACAACTGACCAGGAGCCTGTTTGGGCTAAGGCTGTTATCTCTTCAGTCACCTCATTCCCCTCTCCTATTCAAGTGGTCCTGAACTCGTGGCTGTGGGATGACTATAGCCCATCTGTGGAATTGGCTTCTCTGGGTGGTCCTCTTCCCCTGACATTTTAAAGAGATGCAAAAAGGAGGTTTCAATCTCCCCTCCCCACCATTCTTGAGGCCGGTTCACTTTTGAATGGTCGCACGAAGAAGAGTGTGAGACCATTCAACTGTTTCAGCAGGTCGCCTGGCTAAGAAGCGCAACGTGACAATCTCGCAGTGCAATCAACATTTTTTTTTTTTTTTGCTTTACCTTACTGTGTGCTGCAAGAGGCTAAAAGGCTGAACAGACATAAGGACAGAGAGAGAGGCATAAGGGTATCCACAACTCGGAACATGGATTTCAGCTGGAAACTTGCCCATAGTAACATGCAAATCGCCTCCGTATGCAGTACACATTAGCTTTGTGGATACTCTGGTGCCTCTCTGTCCTTATGACTGTTCAGCCTTTTAGCCTTTCACAGCACATGGTAAGGTAAAGCTTAAAGAAATGTTGATGATCCAAAATTCTCACCCCTTAATGCTCCCATTGACAGTGCAACGTGACAATCTCGAGCTGTCATGCACTGCGAGAGTGTCACGTTGCGCTTTTTAGCCCAGTGACCTGCTGAAACAGCTGAATGGTCTCACGCTCTTCTGCATGCGACCATTCAAAAGGATACCCTTTGGGCCAATCTCTCCTGGATGAATGAAAATGCCTGACAGGAGATTGTTCCTTAATAAGTACATTTCTAATATATATCGCTTTTCTGCTGAGGCCTTAGCACAGTGGGCTACAACTCCAGATTTCTTGCCTTAAAGGGATAGTAATACTTAAAATGTAAAAAAAAAAATATGTTGTAGAGTTTATCCCCCTGAGTAAAACAAGGGTACTCCCATTGCTGAAAGGTGTTTCATTCAAAAGTTATTAATTTTCAAAGTTGAGTTTTTTAGGTGCAATATCACAGTGGCCTGAAATTGTACAGTGGCGCTGTTGCTACACGATCCTATGGACAGCTCTGGTCAGTTGACCATAAATCTCCATAGGATGGTGTAGCAACAACGCCACTGTACAATTTCAGGCCACTGTGATATTGCACCTGAAAAATTCAACTTTGAAAATTAATAACTTTTGAATGAAACACCTTTCAGCGGTGGGAGTGCCCTTGTTTTACTCAGAGGGATAAAGTCTACAACATATTTTTTTTTACATTTTAAGTATTACTATCCCTTTAAAAACAACATCGAGCATTGCCGCTGGTGGATGTAGCGGATGTAGCAGATTTCTTGCCTTAAAAACAACATCGAGCATTGCCGCTGGTGGATAAGAGCCTGGATTCTTTTCTAAAGGCAAACTTTGCAGCCTCTGGTGTCATTTTACGCCCTGTTTTTGCCATTATCTGGGGCATCATCTGTTCCACAGACACCGCTTCCCTTGGCCACACAGGCGTACCCTTCCTCATATCCCATGCAGGCTTCAGCAGGCAAGAAACCTGCTCAGAAGCCTAAGGCTAAGAAGTTCACCTCCGTATGATCCAGAATGGCTGGTCTGTCTCTTCCCATAGGAATTTGCCTTCCTTTTCTCCACAAAGTGTGGGGCATTTCCATGACAGGCCAGGAGTTTTGCACTTAATATCTGAAGGGTATGTTATAGATTTGTGGTCCCTTCCCCTCACAGTTTTTTCTTGTCTTGAGTTCCTTGGGATCCCGATCAAGGTCATCTATTCATGGACACTATTTCCTCCAAAACACCTGTGTACTGCAGTGTAATATAATAACACCGGCATTGGTGAGAATCAGTTGGTCCATTAAGCTCATGGAGAGATGCACTAATGTGACATAAACTGTCTAATTCATGTGCTCTTCTTTGGAGCCTATGTGCTAAGATCTTTCTGACTTGAAAAAATAGGCTCAGTAGAACAATAGGGGTATTTGATAGTTTCTCTGTCTGGAGAGTTTATTTCCCCTTTACCTCAGTGTTCTCTCACCTTAGTGTGTAACCCCACTACAACAGACACACTTAATATTGCTAGCTGTTGTTGGACTACAAGCCCCATCATCCTCAGATTGTCATTGGCTACACTGACTACATTCATAATGACTGAGTAAAACAATTGCATCACAAAAGAAAAATACTAGAGATCTCAGTGAGAGCTTTCACTGAAAGGGATAGTAATGTTTCAAAATAAATGCAGCTTCCATTATTCTTTATAGTTTTTGGGCCATGTAGAGTGTTATTATTATTCTCTACGATGTGTAGTTCCAGAGTAATTGTATCATAAAATGTCCACCTCCTGCTCCTTTTACCTATGTAAAGCTGCACAGCAAGACCGTCCGGACAGATCGCAGCAAGGGACAATCTTCTCTTAACATAGAGAAATATCTGCTTTCCTCCTTCAAGGGTAGCAGGGTTTTCCTCATGCTCACAGCCAGAAGATTGTCCCTCACTGTGAGCTGTCTGGTCAAACGACCAGATTCCACATCTGAGGGGATGCGGCTTACAATAGGCAAAAAGGGCGGTAGGGGGACATTTTATATTTCAATTACTCTGGAACTACACATCATAGAGAATGATAATAACACTCTACATGGCCCAAAAACTATAAAGAATATTTGGAGCTGCTGTGTGGACCCTTGCAGCCCTGTGGAGGGAATATTGCTGCCAAGTTTTCCTTCCCAGTAGAGTGTTTTGGGGCTCTGTTTGCTTTCAGCTACAATGGTAACCTGAAGACAGATGACTGGTAAGTAACCCTTTGAGTGCCTTGGTCCACATTTGTTCCAATCCTGTGCCTCTCCAGAAATACCTTCTTATACCAGCATTCTGAGCCTTTGCAGGCTCTTGCACTCATGTTGGGTATTTGCTTATCATTGTACTCTTATTTTCATAGGGCCTTAGAGTAAGGATGTTTTCCGTTTGGATGGGATTAACCCATTCTCTGTTGTTTTCACTAATTTGTAGTGTTTAGGGTGTTATGGGACTTGTTTGAACTTTCCCTTCACTTGTATCATATTTGAGGTATTTGAGTATTTTGGGTATTTGAGGATCTGGACTACCTTGGTAAATGTGACCGAATTTGCTGTTGCGCCCTTTTAAGAATGGGAGCCCGCCTGCTGCCATCTTCACCCGTTTATCATACTAACGTTAGAGAGGGCTCTATCTTCCTGTTCCCTCATGCTTTTTCCTCCGGTACATATCCTGAGTGCCCAGGGGGCTTGTGGTGATTCCAGAAATGTAGGCATTGCTAGGAAACAGCAACAGAAAAAACTATGTTTTCCAGAAAGCCCATTTTGCGGGCTTTCTTCCAATTGGCTGTCCGTTTTGCAGCTGCCATTTTACTTCTGTCTTGCTTATCCTATTCATATACAGACTCTCCTTGCTCTCCTACTCCAGATTAACCCTTCGCTTTCCAGATAAGTGTGTTTTCTTGTAGTTGCTTTAAAGGGTGATTTATGAGTCTGGGATTGATTTCTAGTGGTGTATTCTAGTGTGGGACACTTAGTTGCAGGATGTCGGGCTCAAAGAGTCATGGGGGTAAATCTAAAGCTAAGAACTCGGGGAGTCCTTTAACCCTCTCGCTTACTGTTCCTTATGCCAAACGGTGCTCCCTAGGAATTATTCAGGATCCCTCTGCCCCTTCTGCACTGTGGCCCGTGCTACTCCACAGGGGCCCGCCAGCACTGGCTTAAAACAATTTTGTCCTCAGTGGGACAAATTTCTTTTTCCCTTCAGGGTGTACTTCAATCTTGGAAGCCCTTCATTACCTTTAAATATGTGGCCTCTGTATCTTAGAGTGTTCCTCAGATCCTAGGGGCTTTCTCTGAGGAGAAAATGGAATATGAGGACATGGATTCTTCCTACTCCTATTGGATTCTTATGAAGCTGACCGCCTTACCTTGGCTGAGGGGCTCATTAGAGCTGTTCTAGAGATCCTTCAGGTCTCTGACCCCTCTGAGGGGTCCTCCTCTACAGATGTCTCCCGTGGCATAAGGAATCTTCGCCCCTTTTTCCCCCCTAATGCCACTACTGACCAGATCCTTCTGGAAGAGTGGAAGTCCCCAGACAAAAAGCTATCTATGACCAAGAGGTTCTTTAAGCAGTACCCCTTTTCAGAGGCAGCTATGGAGCAGTTGGTCTCTCCTCCAACCACTGACCCCCATGTTTCCCAGTTGGCTAAGACTACTGCCCTGCCTGTGGCAGATGCAGTCAGACTTAAGAATCTAATTGACAAGAAGCTGGATTCTATTCTCAGGGCCTATTTTGCGGCTACTGGAGCTGCATGTAGACCTATATTTGCCTCTGCCTAGGTTAACAGGGCTGTTGCCGTGTGTGAATGGCTGACGGAGGATGTCCATGCCAAGGCTTTCAGGGAGGATTTGTTGGTTCTTTTGGTGAATATCAAGGATGCTAACAATTGTATGTCTGAGGCTCATTTTGAGGTGGTCAGGTTGTCTGCAAAAGTGTCGGCCTTTTTTGTTGCTGTGTGACACACTCTGTGGCTTAAGATTTAGTCTGCGGTCCAGTCTTCCAAGATGTCACAGGCTTCCTTAACTTTGAAGGGCAAGTCTCTGTTTGGACCTGAACTGAAGCAGCTCATTAGTGATACTACTTGAGGGCCTCAAATGCTCCCCAAACATCCAGCTGTGGTGAGGAAACTGCATCGTTTTCGTCTCCCCCATCAAACAGAGGTGCAGAGACTGCAAGGTTCATAGGCCTCTCGTGCATGCTTCTCCACCAAGCCCACACAGCAGTGGAAGCCCAAGCAAGCAGCTTCAAGGGTTAAGTCTATCAATCAATCTTCTGGTTGATTTGCGGAATCCTGGTCCGCTGGTATTTGTAGGGGAGCGTCTTCACCTTTTTTGGGATGCCTGGGAGTCTTCTGCCCTGGACCAGTGTGTTTTGCAGGTAATCTCAGAGGGGCACCACATAGATTTTGGGTCCTTTCCACCGTATTGTTACTTTTTGTCAATGGTGCCCAAGGAGCCGGACAAGGCAAGGCTGTTTCAGGAGGCAGTGGATTCACTACTGGCAAGTACCTCCCCCGGAGTGTGGTTCAGGTTTTTATTCCAACCTGTTTGTGGTACTGAAGAAGGACTGTTTGTTGTCCCATTTTGGACCTTAATTGTCTCAACAAATATCTGGTGACTACGAGCTTCAAGATAGAATCTTTGTGTTTTGACATAGCAGCAATGTGTCCTGGGGAGTATCTGGAGTCACTGGATCTTCAGGATGTGTAAAGACACATCCCTATCCACTCAGACAGCCAGTGCTATCTGTATTTTGCCTTTGGCTCACATCATTACCAGTTAATCCCTCTGCCATTTAGCCTGGCTTCTGCTCCACTAATGTTCACCAGGGTCATGGGGGCCTTAGTGGTTTTCATCCACATCCGAGGCATTTCTATGACACCCTATCTAGACGGCCCTTTGTTCAAGGCTCCCTCAGAAGAGCTCTTGGTTCACCACAGATGGACTCTGAACATGCTGAAGTCTTCCCCGGTGCCTTCCCAGGAACTGGTGTTCCTGGGGATGAGGTTTGACAATCACCAAGGGAATGTTTTCCTGCCGGAGGAGACAATTCTTTTGGTAATGCAGGAGGTGTCTCAGGCCATGGAGTGGCCTTCGGCCATGATCAGGGAGTAAATGAGAGTACTGGGCAGACTAGTGTCGACATTAGATGCTGTGCCTTGCTCTCGGGTGCACAAGAGGGAACTTAAAAGACATGTTATCCAGAGTTGGTCCGGCAATCCAGCACACTTGGATTGTCAGACACCCCTCTCTCCGGAGGCCACCTGGACCTTCAGTGGTGGTTATGCCTGTACGACCTGTAACAGAGGAAACCCTTTGTGATACAAAAATGGACTCTGGTCATGACAGATGCCAGCCCAAGCGGCTGGGGTGCGGTTCTGGCTAAATGGCAGAGGGATGATGTGAGCCGAAGGCAAAATACAGACAGAGCTGGCTGTCTGAGTGGATAGGGATGTGTCGGTATGCATCCTGAAGATCCAGGACTCCAGATAATCCCCAGGGCACATTGTTGCTATGTCAAAACGCAAAGATTCTATCTTGAAGCTTGTTGTGTAGCTGAATAAATTATTTGTCGCAAAACCAATTTTTTTTTTGTTTACACAAACTAATTTATGACCATATATTGAAGTTTAATAAAATATTAGTGTGAGTTTTATTGCTGTGGAGCAATGTGATACACATATATACACACCACACAGTCTGATCTCCCATAAAGTGTGACAAAGGGTACGAAAGAGGAACATAGGGATTTGCATCTCGGAGGTCCCTGAGGGAAAGAAAAAAAAAATACACACTAATTTAGCATCTGTCAAAATGTGGATTTTTATTTCCCAAAATGTTTTCATTTTTTTTTCTTATCAAACTAAATGATAAAAAAAAAAAAAAAAGTATATAACTTACGTGTGTGTACTAAAGGAATTAGTGGGAAATTATGTTTGAAAAAAGGCATACTAAAAAGGCCATAATTGCTATTGTCCTCTAATCTAAAAAGTGGATATGACCTCTTCAGTGATATCACTTCTAGGCACTAAGAATTGTCAAAAGGGAGAGATGTTAGTGCATAGGCTCCATAGAAAAAATAGCAATTGTAGAAGTGATATCAATACGGAAGTCTTCTCCTTACAACCTCTTTATCACTCCTTAGTGCATAACCCCCCTTGTCACCAAGGGATTAAGACCTAAGGTAGTGGGCAACACATTGGAAAGCAATGCCATACCCCCACCCCTCTGATCTTTAAAGAGTTTACATTTTCTCTGAGTCGCATTACTGTGCAGTTAAGCTCACAAATCACATTTTTTTAAATACATCTATAAAAAGTAAATATGTTATCATCTTTCATGCAATGTGCTTAATAAGTTCATTCAGGGAAATGTCATTTTTTAAGGTGGCGTCTTCATCTGTTTACTTGCAGGGGTTGAAGACAATATCCAGGAGGTAGTTGGTCACATTACGGAGGGTGTCTGCAGGCCACTGAAGGTAAATGGGATTTTCATGTCTTTCTTTGATACTTTATTTCAAATCTTTATCATATCTCTTGGCTAAATCTGTCTTCTGCTTATATAATTTGCATTTGTGACTTCCCCATAAAATTAAAGCAGCCTGGACTGGTACATATGGATATCTATGTGTTGTTAATCAATCTCATATATTTTGAAGGGAAACTAACGTCTTGAATCAATTATGTTCAAGTGAACAGCAGGGACGTGGAACTCTGGACACATATAATATAACAGATTCATATAAAAACATAGTATAGTAATATAATCATTCCAAAATAAAAATGTAAATATAATTAATAACCATGACAAGAGTAATAAAACCGGATATTCCTTTTAACTTTCTATATTAATTGTTGCCTACAAGGCAAGGGGGAAAATAATTTATACAGAAATAAATCCAGACCATTACAGAAATTCTGCCTAAATAGAAGCACTGACATCCAACCCCATGGGTTAAAGTATCCTCCTCCAAGACAGAAGGGCACTTCAAAAAAGGTATCTGTGGTGGACACTCCTTCATCCCTTCTACTTTACCCCCGCTTGTTTTAAGTGACCTTCCAATCAGGAGATCACAACTGTATAATTCCCCATTAAGCAGGATTCTATTCCTGGATTCCTCATTAATGGCTTGTTCACTGTGCACAGGTTCATGTTCCGGGACCACAACTCATCGGAGGTTGGCTTGTGTGTACAGCCTTTATCTCTATATAGCTTCTTAGAAGCACTTTTTAATAATTCTAATGGGAGCCTGCAGACTGAGGATACAGGCATGCATGTTTATTGAGTGATTTGGTCCTGTGTGTGTGTGTGTGTGTCCCTGTTATCTGGCATCTAGTTGTTCATGAGGATTGTTGCCTGGCCTGCACTCTCTATTTTCTGCATCTACTGCCTGTGTCTGTTAACTACTCAGGCAAGGAATGTACCTTTGCAGGGCTGTTAACCTCTGCATTACCTTCCTCCTTAGCTGGGCACATTTTCCTCCATTGTGCTCTTAAGGTAGTGTGCTTTTCTATTGAGTTTCTCACTTTTCCGCACTATTTCCAACCTTTTTAAGGTTTATTCTTTCATTTTACTGAAATGGGATGTGACACCTTTAAGACCCGGTGCATCCATTTTGGATCTATGCTCAGAGCTTCTTGCCTGAGGCTGCAGATGGTTTCTTTGTACTTCTTATGAGGTTGCACTATCTGTCTTTTACACTATTTTGTGTGGTCTTCTGACTGTCAGGACCTAAGGGACCAAGGCTAACTCCACAGCTCCTTTAACCCACTGATTCTCATGCCAGAGTGGATTTTCTAGGGAATTTTCTGGCACCTTATGTCCCTCTTACACTGTGGTGCCTACACCACCTCAGGGGCCCTCTTTTGCTCACCAGGAACTGGTTTGGTTCAAGGCTTATCTTTTCAGTCGCCTCTATCCCCGATCTATTCAAGGGGTGCTGACCTCTTGATCTGCAGCAGGACATTCTGCTCCCCCCACCCCCCCACCAAGTGCTTGAGCTTCGTATTTTGGGGGTGACACACACATCTTTGGGGATTCTTCTGCTGGGGATTGAGAGAGTGAGAGACAATTTATACTTGTCTCTTTTGCAGGAGATTACTTTGAGGATGAATCTAGCCCCTCAGTGGAGGGGCTTATTCGGGGGGTGGTCCTGGAGACACTTTGTTTCTCAGATGCCTTGAATTGCAGTACCTCTTCTCTTGATTTGATTTTTAAGAGATGCAAGACTGAGGTTCCCATCTTTCTACCTCACCATTCCTTGGACCAAGTTCTTTTGGTGGAACAGAAGGTGCCAGACAGGAGATTGTTCCTTAATCAGAGCATTTCTAATATGTATCCCTTTTCAGCTGAGGCCTTCGTGCAGTGAACTACCCTTCCTGCTGTTTATGCACCAATTTCTTGTCTCGCCAGAAATACTTCGCTGCTACTGCTGCTGGTGGAAGCCCCAGTCCCTTAACTTCTTAAGGACCATGCTGTTTGGAGGCGGTGTGCGCTGGAGGACCAGCACACATTTTTAGATGGTGGTCGGCAGGCTGAGCGAACACAGAGCTCCATGTAGGCACTCTGTGATGGCAAAATTACATGATGTTCCACCGTCACAGTCCTTAAAGCACAGACACAGATGACAGTCCTGGCACATCATCAGTTGTTAAGGATCATGTGGATAAATGCCTGGACTTATTTCTGAAAGTGAATTTTACAGCCTCTGTTGCCACCTTACGTCACATCTTAACAATTGCTTGGATATTAGGGCCAGGGCTACCTGGGGTGATCATCTCTTGGGCACCATCCAGGGGGATTCTTTTAAGGATATCGTGGTGGATTATGCTTTTCTTGCTAAATTGGCCTTTGATGCTGTTAGGTTTTCTGGTAAGGCCTCTGCCTTTTCTGTCACCTTGCATCGCACTCATGGGCTTAAGATCTGGCTGACTTGCCAATCATACAAGAAGTCTCTGGTTTCTCTCTCTTTTGTAGGTAAAAAGTTGTTTGGCCCTGAACTGGAAAATGTTATAATCCATGCCACCAGGGGCAAGAGTACTTTATTGCCTCAGGTTATGAGTGGTTTTAGTTACCTCCACCAGTTTGGGTACCTACCTAGGAAATGATCCCCAAAACCCAAGCAGGCTTGGGCATTCAAGAAACCTACTCAGAATCCTAGTGATAACAAGCCTGTCTACTCATGACTCCCAGCGACTTGGTCCATCTCGACCCATAGGAGGTCACTTTCGTTTTTTCTTAAACACGTGGGACATTTCTGTGACTGATCAGTGGGTTTTGTATCTAATTTTGGCTGGATATCTTATAGACTTCATGTCCCTTCCCCATCACCTTTTCTTCCTGTCCAGAGTTCCTTAGGATTCGGATCAAGTTTGTCTTTCTTAGATGCATTTTCCTCTCTGCTAGGCATACAGATATTGATCTATGACCCTTTTCAGGAATTATTCACTGGAATTTATTTAAATCTGTTTGTGGTTACCGAAAAAAGATGGCGGACACTCCCCTGGACTTAAAGTTTATCAACCATTTTGTGCAGGCCCCACTGTTCAAGGTGGAGTCTTTGTGCTCTGTAATCACAGCTGAACCTCCCTGGTCTTGAAGAAAGCATATCTTTATATCCCAGTTCATCTGGATCATCAGCATTTCCTGCACATTCTGTTCAAGCCAGTCACTTCCAGCTCAATGGCTGTTCCTTTTGGTCTAGCATTGGTCTCACATCTGTGCTCAGGGGATCTCTTTGAGTAGACAACCTTTTATTCAAGTCTCTTTCAGTGGTAATCTTGCACCCTCACATTCGGGAGTGCATCTCCATTCTGGAGCAGCACGATTGGTTGTTCAATTTCAAGAAGTCTTCTCTGGTTTCATTTAGGGTCCTTTATTTTCTTGTAATGAGGAAGGGTGTTTCTCCTAGGTGATAAGCTTCAGTCTTTGCCACTTCAGGTGCAAAAGTATTGTCAGCTAAATGATGCTTAACAGGTCTTATGAACCTGCAAGAGTATGCAAATGGCTCATTAGGACTAGTGTACTTCATCCAGGATGAGAGGTGCAGTCTTTCTAGGCACCTGTGAGCAAGGGGTCCACATCACTCCTGTGTCTCTGGCAATATCCTGGCTACCTGTGATGATGTGAGAGTGCATGAAGTTTATGAGTTACCTTGTCTCTGCTCTGGAGGCAGTTCAGTTAGCTCAATTTAACACACTGAAATTACAACTTGACATTCTCAGGAACTGGTCCAGGCATCCATCTCATCTGTCTCCTACCACGTCTCTGTCTCTATGAACGAAGGAGGTCCCATCTGACACTGGAAAGTCTTTTTGTCATTCCCCACTGTGCCGTGTTCACCACGGATGCCAACCTGTTTGGCTGACTGCTACCCTGGGCCCCCTCTTGGCCCAGGGCCTTTGAACCAGGGAGGAGAGCATTCTGGCCATCAGTGTTCTAGATCTCTGGGCAATTCACCTTAAAAACACATCATTGGTCTTGACACCGGTGCGGTTCAGTCTGACAACGCAAGGTGGTGGCTTACATCTACTTCCAAAGAGAGACCAGAAGTGCAACAGCCTGAGCTGAGGTCTGGAGGATTATCTTGTGGTCCATGGCCCACATGCTGTCCCTGTCCGCAGTTCACATTCAAGGGGCAGAAAATATAGAGGCAGAGTTTCACAGTTCCCAGCACCTGTCGCCCAGAAATAGGGAGCTCAATCAGAGCATGTTCAACTCGATCAGCTGCCACTGGGGACTTCTGACTGGATCTCATGGCTTCTCATTTGAACCACAAGGTTCCTCAGATTTGTAAAAAGTCCTGAGATCCTTTGGCTCTTCTGGTCAATGCAAGGACTGAACTATGTATTTATGTATCTTTATTTATATAGCACCATACATGTACACAGCACTTACCAGAAGTTTAAAGCGGAACTTTCCGATAATAGCAAGTCGCCATGCATTCATTAAATGCATGGTGACTAGCTTGAAAATAGATGTCTTACCATAAAAAAAATACGTGTGTCTAAAGGAATCCGTCCCGTTTGTAGCCCGGAACTGAGGCTAGTGCATAGATATCTTGTCTGTGCGCATGTGCTGTCAGTCCCGGTCTCCATAGAGTAGACTGCTTTGCACCATATGGTCACCGGAAGGGACTGACGGCGCAGGTTCACAGACCGCACTAACCTGCCTGTCAGTCCCGAAACTGGACGGATTCCTTTAGACACACGTGTTTTTTTTACGGTAAGACATCTATTTTCAAGCTAGTCGCCATGCATTTAATGAATGCATGGTGACTGGCTATTATCTGAAAGTTCCGGTTTAAATAATACAATACAAAAATATAGAACTGGGTTAAGAGCATTAAGCTTAAGTGTGATCATTGCATTATTTGTGAGGGAAAGTGCAGCAAGGGAATCATACACTGGAAAAGGGACCCTGCCCCTAAGAGCTTACAATCTAATTAGAATTAGTGATCATATACAGAGATAGTAGGAGGAGGATTATAAGTGCAAGTACAAGGTGTGGTGAAAGAAGTGCAGGAGGATTCTGATGTGACTATTGGTGTGTAAGAGGAGGATATTGCTATGTGATTGCTCCAAGGGTGCTGAGGAAAGTCAGAATGTCATCCTGATTATTCCTTTCTGGCCCTGTCAGGCTTGATTTCCGGATCCTTTCAATCTGTCTGTGGCATAGTTCCACTGGTCTACTGTGGAATTTTGGAGGATGCTTTGGTATATCCCATGGTTTCTGTGTTCCACATTGGAAGTAAGAGAAAAGAAGATTTTAGTATAATTACCTTTAAACCACTTGGTTTTATTTTTCTGGGTGGGAGGTCCTGTGTTCCACATTGACTGAGAAAAGGATTTAAGTCCCCGGACAGAGGCATCCTCATGGGGTCTTTGTTCAGGGGATTTTATTCTTTCCTTTGGATTTAGTTTCTTCATGCTACTTTTCTATACGTTAAAACTGAGTGGTGAGACGTAAAGCTGGAAGGGAAGAGGGGAGTCTCCACTCTCAAAAGACCTGCCTTTTTTAAAGTGTCCTGCCTTTACCACCATGGTCCCCGTGTTCCACATGGACAGAGAAAATGATTTAATGGTAAGTTCACCAAAATCCTCTTTTCCAGGAGCAGCAGCAAGGGCAAAGCTGTCTTAGACTTTATTTTTTATTTTCTGATGTAGTATAATCTCCTATTAGGCAGATTCTTATTCCTGGCTTCCTTTATAAAGATTAATCCATACACAGAATTTTCATGACCGGTTCTGTGGAAGATGGCTATTCTATTTGTAATGGAAGTCTAAAGACTGGAGATAGGATTCTTCTGAGTGCACAGGTCCTGTGAGTGTAGAGTACTCCATTGCTGTCTTGCTTAGAAGCAGACATAAGGGGTCGGTTATTAGTAATATAAGAGTAGGTAAATATTATACTACTCACATGTTGATGTTGCCACCCATGTTGTAATTGGAGGCTTAGAGCATGTGGGGGGATATTAAAATTCCCATCATACAGATATTCTTCTAAACAGCCACTCCCCAAAATATGTTCCTCAAAGAGAAAGAGAAGAACAAGCCAGAACAGGGATAGAAAAAACACAGGCACTTTCAGGTATAGGCAATGACCCAAAATCTGAATGATCAGCAAATATATGTATGTAAAGGTAAGATCATATATAGTCACACACAGTGATTAGCCGTTTGGTAGAAATTCAGCTGGTATATAACGGCAGGTGTGAATGGGAAAAACAAAACCAAAACAAACAAAAACACTATTCGTTAATTCAGTTGAGGCCCTTGGTGAGAATATGATTGCAGATCTGAGCATCTGGAAGTATCTGCCAAACCAGAAATAGATGTGCAAATATTTTGATTGAAATAGAACCTCAGCTTACATTGGTTCCTTACTGTAAAACTGTGACTGTTGGGAACCCAGGGTGACACCTCTTGAACCAGGAGGCCTCTGGCACACTCAGTGCAAGGCATACATTATATTGCCCTTACTGGAGTAGTTTGGGTAGATGTTTTCAGTTGAATGGGGTTTCAGATCTCATGTAAGATGTATTTTGTATGCCTTCTCTTTCCATGGATTATTTTATATTGAGCCTGGTCATAAGCAAGTGAGGTGTAAATACTCATGCATTCCTTTAAAGGGATAGTAATGTTTCATAATAAAAGCAGCTCTAATTAATCTTCATAGTGTTTGGGCCTTGGAGAGTGTTATTTCAATACTGTCAGAGTTGTAGCTCAAGAGTAATTGAATGATAAAGTATCCCCCTCCTGCCCCTTTGACTGATGTAACACTGCTCAGCTCAGAACAGCAGGTAGTGTCCAGGTATATTGCAGAGAGGGACAATCTTCAATTAAGATAAAGGAACAATCTGAACCTGTTAAGGGGGCAGGGTTTAAATTGTTCTCACAGTAAGAATATTGACCCTTGATGTAAGCTGTCTGGTCTATGGACTGGATTCCACATCTGAGGTAAAAAGGGCGGGAGGGGGAAACTTTATCATTCAATTACTCTTGAACTACAGTATTGAAATAACACTCTCCATGACTCAATTGCTATGAAGATTAATTGGAGCTGCTGTTTGTGAAACATTACTATCACTTTAACCCCCATTTGTGTAACAGAGGAGTGTTGTTACAAATCAATGTGTTGCACTCCCCTCTGGCACCTGGCGGCTTAAGAAATGTTTATTAACACCATCACCACCAAAAACTAGAGAATTCCCCACTTTGTATAGAAGGGAAATTAGGAGTTAAAATTATTCATGTACCTGATATGATTTCTTAGGAAAAATTAAAGCACACAAAAATAAATGTTGAGGTGACAGCACGTGGTTTCACTTGAAATATTATTGTTTGTATTCCTAGAAGACGAGAGAAGGGCACATTCTAATGTTATCATCATTATTTTAATTACAGTTCGTGTTTATTTTAAGTCAGAGAAATGTAATTATAATCAGCATTTCAAGGTTGCCATTTTGCCTAGCGGTAGAAAACACATATATAAACATAAATGGTTATATAACAAGGATGAGAAACTCAAACTTTACCAGAATGCTTGCTAAAAATAGCTGATAATGACTTTTATTAAGTTCTGTGGTAAAAACATGGCTTTTTAAAAAAAATTCTTTCCCTTGATATGACTTCTTTAATATTTTTATTAAAAAATACCAGACTTCAAACATACACTGAATTTCGTAACTAGGGTCTAGGTGGAACAATGGCATCTTATCTGCTGGTTGTTGTGTCTTTTGAAAAGCCTACGGTAATGTTATTTCATTTGGCACTCGATTGATGAAATGTTTTTTATTTCCTTTTTTTTTTTTTTTCATTTTAACCTTCTCTTGTCTTAGTAGTGTAGTTTATTTTACCTTCTGACTTAATCTTTTTATAGATGTAGTAAACGTAGGAAGATATTTACATTTTTTTTTTTCAATTTTCTGTAATTGTCACCAGATGGTGCTGTTCTCATCACTGTTCTCTTCCACTTTCAGTGATGATATTACTACTATACTCTGCCTATAGTCAGTAAACACAGTCTGCTCCTAACTTCTATCTGCAGAGGGTCATTCTTTGTTTCACTATTTTCATTATATATTATCTTTTAATGGATCAGAAACATTTTAATATGAAAAAAACATCATAGATTGTAGGGTTTTTCTGTCCTAGTAAAACACAGCTGACCACAGTTGCTTTATTCATAAGCTATTACGGTTCAAAACGATAAAGGTGTTTGTTAATCTTACATTCTATGAAGAACTTCAGCCATGGGTTTACCTCTTCAATAGAATGCCCCCAGGGGGCAGTGTTGTTAACAGTTTAGTATACCAATAACATTTGTTTGAACTGGAAGAACATTTGAATGAAGTAACCAGTCAGTCTGTTTTTCATAATAAAATATGCTGCTTCTTTAAACAGAACAACAAGCACATTCAGATAATGAGTTGAGACACAACTAGATAGATGTCTTAAAGGGATAGTAATACTTCCAAAAAATGTATTTTATATTGTAGCCATTTAAAAAACATTAAAAATAATATAAGTCTTATCTCTCAAACCTTTATGGTTTGAGAGATATTCACAAGTAAAGTTTCCCCCTCAGTGACCAAAACGGTCAAGTGTGCCATCTAGTGGTCAAATTTGGAATCCGGTCTGCAGAGCCGAGATCGAGAGATATAAAAAGAACTACTTCATTGCAACGATCTACAAAGTGTGCTTGCAAGCCAGGCATACATTGTAGACTATTCCAATAAAGTAGTTATTTTTATATCTCTGGATCTCAGCTCTGCTAAACATCCGCAGCCATTCTGTGGACCAGATTCCAAATCTGACAGCTAGAAAAGTGACGTCACTCAGGGGGAAACTTTGCTTGTGAATATCTCTCAAACAATAAAGGTTTGAGAGAAAAGACTTATATTGTTCTTCGTGTTTTAAATGGGTACAACTTTTGTAGAACACAATAGATTGTGTTACTCAGATGCTAGCATAGTCTGCAAAAAATTGCAGGGTTGCACCCTAAGTAATGAATATCTCATTACCCTTTTTGTGCCAGAGTGGACACCCATCTGGCAGACAGACAGGTTAACGGTGATGAAAGGTGAATCAAATTGTTGGTCATGTCTACAGATATCGGGAGTTTTAATATGCTTCAATGTAAGGTGGGCCCTGTTAGTTCCTAATAATCAGTTTGCTTGCCTACATACGTGTTGTTGAAATCCTTGGCTTTGTTTTCATCATACATTTACGGTATGCTTGGTACCCATAAGAGGTTTTGCCTATAATTAACCCTTTAAAGACCTGAGGGCATTGCAAAGCAATGTATTCCACAACCCTCTGGTTCTTAAAGTGGTAAAGCATCAATGTACACTGAATGTTTACTTGTAAGAAATGTTTATTACACGTTCCTATCTATTATGAATGCTTCTGGGAAGTACAGGAAGACTGAATAATGTCCCTTTCAAGTGCTTCCATATAAGTGGAGAAAATCTAGTTCCACCCAACTGCACACACATAAATTGCCCAGTAGTGGAACTATCACCATATAACAGCTTAACACTTCGAGTGCCAGAGGGATGAGCAACACATTGCTTTGCAATAAGTTGGGCACCCCTTGGGAGCTCAAAGGGCTAAGAGAATTTGAAAGAACATTCAGAAATCAGTTAATTTTTTTATTTCATACCTGGGAACTTCATCCTCCTGAGCCCCTAGAGAGGGCTCATGTGTGGCAACCAAGGGTTTATAAGGGTTTGGACTTAATCTAGTGAGCAGTGTTTGTCCTCATTTTGTCATTAAGTGGGGAGGAAGTGGATGGAAAATGGGAGGAGTAGGGTAGGAGGAGGAGAAGTGGTCAGGTGACAGTTCTATTTTACATAGATATTAACCCCTTGTATCAAAAAGGCATTACAATCATAGGGGAATGATTATTTTTTGCTGCGGTGTAGATGCTCACCCAACTTATGCTTTTACACATATGCTCATTTTCTTCTGTGAGCACAAATGCATTACCTTAAAGGGACACTGTCACCTCATTATTTCTTTACTAGTTGAACAGCCCGTTACACAGGCCACAGTGCCTCTGGCAGCCGGTCACGGGGCAGTCGCGCGCAGCAGAGACTGCCCGCGCCACTGCTGATACAGAGCTGGACGCTCCTTCGGAGCGTCCAGCTCTGTATCAGCCGCGGCGCGGGCAGTCTGTACTGCGCATGACTGCCGCTCGCGCAGCAGAGTCTACTGTGCATGTCGGGCGTTACACGCGATTTAGCGAATTATTATATAGGATATGTTATGGTTGATGGTTTCCTAGAACAAGTTTCATATCTGTATAGGAGAAGTAAAAGTGTTACATTATTAAAAATATGTTACACGGTTGTTTTTTTTACCTCCTAAAACAAGGATTCTCTGTTACTATTCATCAAATTGAACTACAGTTTTCTATATTGGTCGGCAGGGACCATATGTATATACTTTTCAGGGTACCCCTCTGGTATTCAAAGGGTTAAATGAGACACACCCACACACCCCCAGCAGTTATATATAAAATCTTTTCATAATGAAACATTACTGGATCAATATAATAGTGCCTTTGGTTTTGTTCATGATCCCATAATTGCTGGAGATCACATTGGAGATCTCTGTAGCATCCAAGGGTTAATTTCCCAGTAGCATGTCATAAATAATATTTTATTATTATTATTATTAATAATATTTTTTGTGATTCTATGCTATAATAATTTAAAATATGTTCCCCTAACAGGTTCGTATTGAGCAAGTTATTATAGCAGAGCCAGGTGCTGTCCTATTATACAAGATTTCCAATCTGCTGAAATTCTACCACCACACAATAAGGTAACACAAGAACTGCAAACCCACCTCTGATTACAAGCCACTGACTATTACTTTATTGTGTAAAGGAGCAATTATAATTTGGAAAGAATATTTTTTTCCTTCTGTTTTGATACATCAACTGAGCTTAATTTCATTGGTTGGCAATTTGCATAACTGGTAATTCTCTACAATTTCTGTAATTTCCTGTTTGGGCTCTTGCAGTACATTTTCTTTTGATAGTTTACATATGCCTGTAGTGCTAAACTACCATTTCTAGTACACTAATCATCTTCATGCTATTGAAATCTGGTTTGCATTTGAATTGATAAGCATCCCCATTCATGCATTTGCTAAGGACTAATCTACAGTCTAATGGTTCTTTCCCAGTGCAATTGTTGGCACAAGTGCTTCTACACTGCTGAGTACAATTGAAGAAATGCACTTGTTAAGCAAGAAAATATTCTTCAATAGTCTGAGCCTGCATGCAAGTAAATTGATGGACAAGGTATGTAGAGCCTTTACAGAAGAGGAAGGTAGAGCTCAGTTAAATAAATAGTGTTAGTTGCATGGAATATTTTATCATATAAAAAAATTGTTTTTATTTTGCAAAACTTCTGCAGCCTCTTGGATGCTAAAGGTTTCTCTAACATGTTGCAAAGCAATGAGCTAAACATCTCTCTAACATCCAAAGGTTTGGAGAAGATTAGTAAAACGCATATAGCTGTAAAAATGTGCTACCTCTTGTTTTCATGTTAGATCATTAGTTAATTCTATGGGTTGATGTCATCCAAACATACCATACAATTACATCCAAAGTCAGTCTGGAAAGAACAAATTTGGATACATTTAACCCTTTGAGTGCCAGAGGGGTACGCGACGCATTGCAAAGCAATGCCATGCATACCCCTCTGTCACCCCAAGGGTTAAGTCATACGATATGACATTCCTGTGTGGAGGCCATCAGTCTTGAAATCAAATAATGAAATTAGAAGCATAACTCAATAACTCAAATTATAAACGTGTACAGGAATAAAAATGTGGATTCAATCTTTATGAAATTCTGAAAAAAAATAAAGTTCTGTAAGTATTACTTTGCCTGTGATGTTAAACCAATCAAACCGCACCATAAAGGGCAAATAGAAATTCCCTGCATGCCCATCAAATGCTAGAGGTCTCCAGTGCATTGATTCTTAAAGGGATAGTAATACTTAAAATGTAAAAAAAATATGTTGTAGGGTTTATCCCCCTGAGTAAAACAAGAGTACTCCCACTGCTGAAAGGTGTTTCATTCAAAAGTTATTAATTTTCAAAGTTGAATTTTTTAGGTGCAATATCACAGTGGCCTGAAATTGTACAGTGGCGCTGTTGCTACACCAACCTATGGAGATTTATGGTCCCGGGACCAGATCTTGTCCATAGGATCGTGTAGCAACAGCGCCACTGTACAATTTCAGGCCACTGTGATATTGCACCTAAAAAATTCAACTTTGAAAATTAATAACTTTTGAATGAAACACCTTTCAATAGTTGGAGTACTCTTGTTTTGCTCAGGGGGATAAACCCTACAACATATATTTTTTTTACATTTTAAGTATTACTATCCCTTTAAGGCACTGGAGGCATCTAGCATTGAAAGGGTTAAAAAGTGTTATATAAACTTATGAAACCTTAGAAGAGGAAGAATGGAGTGGCCTTTTCTCAGTAGTCTAGCAGGTCTTCTTCAATGTGGGCCTAAAAAAAGACATTTAGAATACTGCATAAGACCTACTGTACCTAATTCTGTACACAAACCAAAATGAACCAGAATAACCTTAATACTTGCTCCTGGACAAGTGCAGAAAAAAGTAGCTTCTTCCACAGTCTGTAAAGCAATAGAATGGTCTCAAATCTGTGGTGAATTGTGGAAAATGATGAGGGCACTGTTTGAGAGAGACAGCACTTCTGGGCGGAACAGCTGGTACCCAGCTTGAGACAAAGGTGAATACAGCTGATCAGCAGTCAGTGTGGCATCTGGATTGTCAAAGGTGAATACAGCTGATCAGCAGTCAGTGTGGCATCTAGATTGTCAATTTCTTCAAATTGTCTTAAAAGTAATATGAAATGATCAACAGCAATCACAAGAATGAAAAGATTATATATCAATTTGAATTTCTTTGTGCAGTCTCTATTGACAAGCAAAAGCGTATCCGGCTACCATGTATGTCACATAGACCACACACACCTGCTTCTTCTCCTTACGTGATTTGTAAAAGCTGAATAGTATTGAGCAGTACTCTGCTGTATGTAATGGTAGGCTGAAGAGAGGGTTCTTGTAGTTGAGTTTACAGGGCCTATTGCTATGGTAGGCAGTTGCCTTTGGTGCACTCTACAGCTGGTGATAAAGACAACCTTACTATTTCTTCCATATGCATACTGTGACAATTTTGAGGCTTTGCTGGTTGAGCTGGTTTCTGCAGTTATGGGGGACTCGTGGGCATAGATCCTATCTGGCTTAGTCTCTGTGCGGGTGCATCTGGATGATGTAACGGGATCGGCCGCATTATCAGTATGTCGGGCATGAGGGAAGAAGGAGAAGGGCTCAGCAACAACGTGCTTTTATCCCTTCTGCAAGAACGCAGCGCCAACTGCGTGTGTTTCACGGCTGGAACACACACAAACTATATAAGGGAGATCCAGGTGAAGACAAGGTAGGAGATGTTCTACATATATTTATAATTTTAAGTAGTTTAAATAAAGTTAGCAGTTTTAACCCAGCAGAACTGTCTTGCTAGTATGTCCACCCCAGCTGAGGGAAGCTCCTCTAAGGAAAAAAGTGAGTCTGGAATTCCTAAAGAGACCGGTAGTTCAGATAGCAAGTCTTCTAAGGTTAAGGTCTGTATGGGCTGTGACAAAAAGGCTGCTCTTGTAGAGGAGTCTAAATTATGCTTAGATTGTTTAAAGAAAGCATCAGGGCAGGATATACCCAACCAATTTCAAAGCTTTCTATCATGGATGCAGACTTCAATGAAAGAGACCTTTACGGCCATGCAGGAGTCTGCAAACCCCAGGAAAAGAAGTAGAGTTGAGGTCCCAGGAGAGGGTACATCATCTGTAAAGGATATGGAAGATAGAAATAGCCAGGATCCTTCTGATTATTCATCAGAAGAAGAGGAAGGAGAAATTATTGAAGGAACAGGCTCCTTTTCCTTGGATAAGATAGATGGTTTTCTTAAATATGTTAGGAAATCACTGGGTATTGAGGAAGAACAAAAAGAACTGAACATTATGGATACAGCTTTTTTGGGGAACCAGAAAAGTACAACTACCTTTCCAGTTCATCACTCCATTACCAATATAATCCAGGAGGAATGGAAGAAGACAGATAAAAAAGCTATGTTAACTACGTTCTCAAAGATGTATCTTTTTATGGAAGATGTAAAATTGTGGTATAATCCCCCTAGGGTAGACCCGGCAGTGTCCTGTTTGGCTAAACCTACTACTATCCCCTTGGAAGATGGATCAGCCTTAAGGGATCCAATGGAGAAGAGAATGGAGTGTGTGTTAAAGAAACAATATGCTCTTATAGGGAATAATATCAAGGTAGCAACAGCTTTAGCCTCTGTTTCTAGAACCATGAGAATTTGGCTAAACTCCTTAGAGGAAAAGATTGACTCATCTGTGTCCAGATCGAAACTGTTAAAGGAGGTAGCCATTATTAAGGAAGCAAACAGTTTTTTATGTGACGCCTCACCAGACTCTGTAAGATCGGCGGCAAAGGCTTCAGCCTTATCAGTTTCATCATGAAGAGTGCTTTGGCTGAAATCTTGGGGAGCAGATGTACCTTCAAAGAATAAGTTAATTTCTTTATCTTTTAAAGGAGAGATGTTATTTAGAGATCAGCTGGAGGAAATAATTAAGAAGCTGACCGGGGGTCGCAGAGCTTTTCTACCGCAAGGAAAGAAACCAAGATCTTCTCCAGTTCATTCCTCCCAATACAGACCCAGAAACTATTAATTTCGTAGAGGAAGATATTATCAAGGTAGACAAGGCGAAGGAAGAAAACAGCCTAACCAGAATGCCAGAGGTTCATTTAGAAGAGATGTGACCAAGAAGGTGCCTTTCAAAAAAGAATTCTGAAATTCAGCGGGTCCTGTCTTCAGATCAGGTTGGGGGTCGCCTGCACAACTTCAGGTATCATTGGAAGACAGAAGACCTATGGGTACGCAGCATTCTACAGACAGGATATCCGCTGGAATTCATAAGACACCCCAAGAAACAAGTCTTCAGGAAGTCAAAAATGCCAAAGAGTTCTCAAAAGTCCAAACTTCTCAGATCGGAGGTTCAACACCTAGTCAACAAAGGAGTGGTGGAACAAGTTCTGAAGGGTCAGAAGTGTTCTGGAATTTATTCCATTCTATTTGCAGTACCGAAAGCTTCAGGTGCATGCAGAGTAATTCTGGATCTGAAAGCACTCAACAACCATATGAAGCAGAAACACTTCAAGATGGAATCAGTAAACTCAGTTATCAGGTCAGTCTGTCCCAACAAGTTTCTAACGAAAAGAGATCTGCAAGACGCCTATTATCACATTCCAGTGAGAATAGAGGACAGAAGATTTCTCCGGTTCATCATAGAAGGAAGACATCTCCAATTCAGATGTCTTCCATTCCGATTGTCCACCGCACCCAGAACCTTCACAAAGGTACTAGCAGCTTCCTTGGAAACTATAAGAAAGAAAGGGATTCATATAATCCCTTATCTGGACGATTTACTGATCATTTCAGAGTTGGAAGATATGGCAAGGGATCAAATGCAGACAGTGATCACACACTTAACATACTCCGGGTGGCTGATAAATTTAGAGAAAAGCCAGCTCTGTCCCACTCAGAATCTACTCTTTTTAGGAATAAGACTAGACATGCTGAAAGCACTAGCAACACTGTCAGAAGACAGAATCCACAATATCATCAGGAGGATTCTGGAATTCAGCAGGAAAGAGAGACAAACAGCTCAAACAGTTATGGAATGTCTGGGTCTCATGACATCAGTGATTCAGATAGTTCCATGGTCAAGGTACCACATCAGGAACCTGCAACTTTTACTTTCTGAGATATTTCACTCACCAGCAGGATCCCCATCATTCAGTCCTCCTTCCACCAGGGGTCAGAAGAAGCCTACTATGGTGGACAAAGAAGAATCTGGTAAAAGGCACCCCATTAAAGGATCATCGGTGGGAAATTATACATACAGATGCAAGCCCCATAGGATGGGGTGGAACCTCTGGGAATCAAGAGTAGTTCAGGGAAGATGGAAACCTGTGGAAAGGAAATTACACTTAAACATTCTGGAGATAAAAGCGGTAAAATACACTCTTCTACACTTCCAAAAACATCTATACAACAGAGCAGTTCATGTAAGATCCGACAACATGTCAGCGGTTCAGTACATAAAGAATCAAGGAAGAACAAAAAGTCTAACCTTAAACAAAGAGATCCTTCCAATATTCAGATAAGCAGAAAAAAAACTTGAAGGCCCTGTCAGCCTCACACACATTGCCGGTGTCCTAAACAGCAAAGCAGATTACCTAATCAGGATAAGGATGGATCCAGGAGAGTGGTCCTTGAATCAAGACGTATATCAGTAGGTCATAGACAGATGGGGAGTTCCAATAATAGATCTAATGGTGACACAGGAAAGTTCAAAATGCAGGAGATTTTTCTGCAGATGGAAGGACAGGAGGGCAGTAGCCCAGGATGCCCTGAAGCACCCCTGGATGTTCTCCTTGGCCTATGTGTTTCCACCTATTCCTTTAATAAGGGAAGTACTCAGAAAGATAAAGGCGGACAAAGCAGAAGTTATTCTAATTGCCCCCAACTGGCCAAGAAGGACATGGCTATCGGAAATGGTAAGATTATCATGCCAGGATCCGTGGCAACTCCCGAACAGGAAGGACCTACTTCATCAGGGACCTCTTCTACATCAAAATCCAAATTTTTTCCACCTAACAGCATGGAGGTTGAGTGGCAACACTTAAGATCTAGAAGCTGTTCAGACAAAGTAGCAAACACCATTATTTCTAGTAGGAAGTCCTCAACTAATAGAATATATGATCGAATTTGGAAAGCCTTCAGATGTTGGTGCATCAGAAACAAAATATCAAAGCAGGACGAATGCACAGGAACAGTTTTGGAATTCTTACAAAACGGATTTGACATGGGCCTCAGTCCGGCTCTCTGAAGGTACAAATATCCATCCTTTCAGCAGTTTTTGGGCAGAAAAGGATTTAGTTAAAAGATTCATCAGAGCTACTGAGAAGATTTGTCCAAAAATTAGGGAGATAGTCCCATCCTGGGACTTGAATATTGTCCTAAATCAGCTTATAGATTCTAATCTATTTGAACCTCTTGATCGGATCTCTATCAAACACTTAACATGGAAGACGGTGTTTCTCATAGCCATCACCTCTGCCAAGAGGGTAAATGAGCTACAGGCACTTTCCTGTCAGAGTCCATACTGGACCTTTCATCAGGATAAAGTGATCCTTAGAATGAAGCCTGGTTTCAGGGGCAAAGTAGTTTCTGATTTTCACCTGAATCAGGAGATTATTTTGCCCTCCTTTTGCAATAATCCATCAGGTGATAAGGCTTCATTCCCTAGACCTAGTCAGGTGTATTTCCTCGTATCTAGACAGGACAATGGATTTTAGGTCCTCTGATTCCCTATTTGTCCACTTCCAGGGGAAAAGGAAAGGGTCAGCTGCTTCTAAACCATCTATAGCTAGGTTGATCAGGCAGTGTATTGCTACTGTATATAAGGAAGGTACCTAGCCCCTCCTATTAAGATCAAAGCTCATTCTACTAGAGCAATATCTACTTCTTGGGCACTCACAGCAAGCACTTCCCCAGCAGAGATTTGTAAAGCAGCCACTTGAACGTCTATGTCTACTTTTATTAGACATTACAAACTGGATGTAAGCTCATCAGCAAAGGCCAAGTTTGGACGTCAGGTGCTGCAGGTGGTGATTCCTTCTTGATCAGGGTAAGAGCCATCTTACTTTCAATGGAATGTATATTTATACTCAGTGGTTACAATGTTTGTATTGTTATTCCCTCCCAGCGAGTGGCTTTGTTATATCCCACTGTTTTCCTGTGACGGGGAGTACACAGAAGAAAGGGTGAAATTTACTTACCGATATTTCCTTTTCGTCTGTGTACCTCCCCGGCACACCCACCCTTAATCATTTCTTTTTTCTTTTAAGATCACTCAGCTTGGCTAATACAAGATAACTGGAGCGGAAGGGGTGGAGTATGCATATATATATACAAAATTAGACGGTCCTACCAGCTAGAGGTGGGAGATAAACCCACTGTTTTCCTGTGCCGGGGAGGTACACAAAAGAAAAGGAAATATCGATAAGTAAATTTCACCCTTTTCAGGCCACAGTAACTTTAAGAACGGGCAAACACAAAAACGTTTTGGTTTAAGCATAGAAGCACTTTGTTGGGACTTCTCCTGCTTCAGCAGAGATTTCAAAAGCAGATATTCACTTGATGGTATTCTGGGATAGCTTAGCATTTCTCCCGTACTATGGGGACACTTCTCCCTTTTTCAAAAAAAGTATCCTGGTGGTGGCTGGGGAGCAACCATAACATTTTGTTTATTGGAAACTATTTCCCAGCAGCTCATTCCTCCTGGGCTTCTGTGCAGAGGAGGAGGTGCTACCGGCCAAACTCTCTTCCTTTTGGGTCCCTGCTGGCTATGTTGAGGCTACCTACTCCCACCTGCCATTATAACCTTTTGCAGTCTTTCTAAGTAATTTATTCCACTTTCTCTGCACTCTCTCTGCTTTAATCAATGTCTTTGTCAGTCCACTGGTTATGTCAGACCCCAAGGGAGGAATGGGGAAATCCAAGGCTACTAGGATTCATGGGCACCTTTAACCCATTGCTCCTCATGACAGGTGCGGCTTCCTAGGTAATTTTCTGGTACTCTGTGTCCCTTTTGCTCTGGGGCCCCGACTCTCTTTTTGGGGCTTTTACCTGTTGAACAAGAGCCCAGATTGGGCAAGACCCTAATTTCCTCAGTTCCATCCCCTCATCCTTTAAAGGGGTCTTAGATTCTCAGTGTTTTTCTAGGGACACCCCATTATTGGAGATTCCTCTGATGAGGAAGGGGAAACTGATGCAGAGGAATTGAATTAGGCCTCACTCTGTGATTCCCATTAGGAAGAGTGCTGAGCTTCTTGTAAAGGACATATTCTGGAGGTTCTAGAGACGCTCAAGGTATCCGAGTCTTCCATTCTAGTTCCTCTTCCCATGATATGTTTAAAACAAGCAAAAGGGAGGGATTTTTCCTCCCGACAACTTCTTGGACTCTGCTGAGGCTGCTCCCCCTGTGGTTGAGACTCCAATTTCTCACCTGGCTAACAATACTGCTTTGCTGCTGACAGATGCCGAGACCTTCAAGGATCAGTCCGATAAGTGCCATTGCATAGGCCACTTGGGCTATGGTTGTTTTGGGGGTGGAGGGTGGGGGGATGTCAGATTTTGCATTCTGTCCATGCTGATGCACCCAAGGAGAACCTAATTTCTAAGATCATTGAAGCTAATGGTTATTTGAAGGACATGGCCTCTGATGTCGCAAAGCTTACTGGAAAGGCCTCTGCTCTCTCAGTGGCTACACTTTGCAGCTTATGGCTTAGGATTGGTCAGCTGACCAGTCCTCCAAGTAATACTTTGTTTCTCTTCAGTTTGTGGGGAAATGGCTGTTTTGCCTGGAACTGGATAACGTCATCAGTATTGCCACTGGAGGAAAGAGCACCTTGTTGCTTCAGTTTACTTTCAAGTCATCCTTTTTTCCTCTCCAATCCAAAACCCAAGCAGGCTTGGGCAGACAAGAAGCATGACTTGCAGGGCCTGGTTCATCACAGGCAATAGGAGATTATCTCTGTCTTTTCCACAGAGCATGGGCCATTTCTGTAGCAGAACAGTGGGTTTTGTGGGTTATCTAGGTAGGGTACTGCATAGATTTTGTGTACCTTCTTCCACATTATTTCTTTATGCCAAGTGTTCCTCGTGACCCAGAGTGAAACCATCTATTCTTAGATATGGTGGCTTCCCTACTTGGCATCCAGGTATTGGTACCAGTTTCTTCACTAAAAAGGTTAAAAAAATTAAATTCCAACCTAGTTCCCAAAAAGGACAGAGGCTGTCACCCTGTTCTGGACTTGAAATGTCTCAACAGTTTCATATGAACTCAATGACTCAAGAAGGGGTCCCTGCACATTCCTATCCATGCAGATTATCAAAAGTTATCAAAGTTTTCAGCTGTTTACCTTCCAAGACCGTCATTTTCAGTTCACCACGCTTCCTTTTGGTTTGGTGTCCGCTCAGCTCTGGTGGCTCACATCCTCACTGATGGTGATTTCTGAGTCCCTACCTGGATGACCTTTTAAAGCTCCTTCAGAGGAGTTTTTATGCACTCTGTTTCAGTCCCGCAACTCCATTCTGCAACAGTGCAGTTGGCTGCTCAATCTCAAGAAATTATTTCTATCTCTTTTCCAGGTCCTATACTTTCTCAGCATGAGGTTCAACACTCTCCAGGGGAAGGTCTTTCTACCAGACCACAAGGTGTCTCTGATGATTTCCCAACCATCTGTAATAGTGCAGGAATACAGGCAGGTGCTGAGATATGTAGTTCGGCCCTGAACACATTCATGGTTGCACAATTGTACACTCTGGGGATTGCAACTCAGTATTCTCAGGAATTGGTCCAGGAAGCAGTGTCACCTATTCCATTTCATGTCCCTGTCTGCCAGGACAAAAGCAGGCCTTCGTTGGTGGCTTCATTGCCACCACCTGACCTTGGGGTGGCCCCTAGTCATTCTGACTTGCTTCATAATTATGATGGACTCCAGCCTGACAGGGGAGCAACTAAGTGTTATCTGACCATGCAAGGTCTTTGGACTGAGACAGAGAGCTCTCTTTCCCTTGATGTTCTGGAGCTGTGGGTAATTCGCCTATCTCTGAGGCATTGATCTCAGTCCCTCCATCCAATCAGGCAATGCGACAGCTGTTGCTTACATTAAGTGTCAGGAAGGAATCAGAAATGCATCCAAATGGGCCAAGGATTGATTGATTTCTAATGTGGGTGAAGGCTCATGTGCTGATTGCCTCCACCATTCACTTTCTGAGGGTAGTCAAAGTTGAGGCCAGCGTCTGGATTACGGCAATAGAGAGATCAATCAGAGAAACCTCAAATCCATAGTTTTTCTATGGGTCCTCCTGACAGTGTACCTAATGGCCTCACGGTTGAACCACAGTGTTCCTTAGTTTTGTGATAGGGATCTCGATCCACTAGCCAATGCAGTAGACACATTGGTAATTCAATGGCTTTTTCCTCTGGAGTGTGCTCCCTCTGGTTACCTTGATACCCATTTTACTGAAGAAGAATGGAATACTCCCACATCATTCTAATTGCTCTGTCCTGACCCCTTTGGGCTTGGTTTTCAGATATCCTCAGTCTGTTCATAGCAGAACCATTTCAGCTCCCTCTGAGTCTGGACCTTCTTTCTCAAGGTCTGCTCTTTTATCCGCATGTGGAGAAGTTTGCTTTGATGGTATGACTTTTGAGGTCAGCATCTTGAGAAACAGAGGTTTTTCTAAAGCTGTCATTACTGGCCCAGTAGTCAGTCTCTTCCAAAGCATATCGCAGGGTCTGGTCCCTGTTCTACACATGTTGTGAACATTGAGGGTTGAGGCAGTTTCTTTTCCATCTTCCGTTTGCCCTACCTTTTCTTTAATACGATTTTTAGAAAGGGCTTAGTCTTTGCTTTATTAAAGTTCAGATTTCCGCTCTTTCTCTCATTTTCTGAAGGTGTATTGCCTAACTGACTGGTATTCAAACTTTCGCTCAAGGGGTGGCTCATGCCCACCTGATCATTTGGGACCGTGCTCCTACTTGGGGTTTAAATTTGGGTTTAGGAGTGCTACAGAAGGCTCCTTTGTCTTTGTCTCCCCTGCTTCTTCTGACTCTTAAGACTGCGTTCCACTTTGCAGTCGTCTCAATTTGGCAGATGGCCGAACTACATACTTCATCTAGTAAACACCACTTGTTGGCCTTTCATCAGACAGAGTGTATCTAAAGACTTCTATAGGATTTCTCCAAATAGTTGTTTCTGAGTTTCACATCAACTAGGAGATTGTTCTTCCATCTCTCTGCCCAGCTTCATCTAATGGACAGGAGGAAAAGCTTAATTTCTTGGATGTGGTCAGGTGCTTGAAGTACTTTGGTTATGATTATTCAATATCTTCTTGGATAAGGCGACCATTCTACAGGTATGTGTGTTCTTTGTAAGAAGCCTGTACCCTTTTGGGTTACAGTGCATTCCGCCTAGTCAATGGGTGCTTCTTGGACTGACAAGAATCAGGCCTCTGCTGAACAGTTGTGCAAGGTGGCAACATGCCTGTCACTTCACATATTTGTCAAACATTAGTGTGCTAATGTGTTGGCTCGACTGAAGCCAGCTTTAGACAGAAGGATCCACAGGCTGTTGTACCTTTGTAGTATTCTTCTTGATTCCTGCTGAACCAGTACTATGCTGGGTTCTCTTCCTTAGTTTGTAGTGTTGGTGTCCATTGACGCCTGTGGTTCAACTTCTACTAGTTCATTCCCTTTGAATCGGGTCTGTGTTGTGAGGGGGTTTCTCTTTCCCACCCTAGAATTTTGGTGGATACTTTGTTATAGTCCCATGGTTCCTGTGTTTCATATAGGACTAAAGATAAAAGGGAATTTTTGTGTACTTACCAATAAATCATTTTCTTTTAATCAATGTGGTCACAGGACTCCCCCCCCCCCCCCCCCCCCCGGGCAGAAAATCACTGGTTCAAGCACCGGACAGGGGGTCCCCATCGGTTGTCTGTTCAGGGGATTCTCTCTTGGTTTTGCTGTATGTCAAAATGAGCATGTCTGGTCGTGGTGAAGAGTCTCCACTTCAGAGAACTCTTTTTACAAGTGTCTGCCCTCCTGCAGAGGGAACTTTACCCCATGGTTCCTGAGTTCCACATGAGTTAAGAGAAAAGAATTTACCAGCAACTACACAACCTTTTTCTGTATGTGTTAAATTGATGGTGCTCAGATGAAATGTACCTGATTAAAAAAGCCTAATTTAAATCAATGAGCATTTTTATTTGCCCCTGTGATGCAGTTGGTTTGTCCCAGTATTAAACTCCAGCTTTATTTTGAATATAGGGCCCTATTTAGTACTTGCCTGGGTGTCTTTATAATAGAAATAAATTATTTATATGGAGGATAGTCCAAAATAGGGAAGATACAGGAACAATGGTTCCCAACTGGTAGAACATTCTTTTAATCTTGGGATGGAGGCGTTATAATAAATTATAATACAGCAAGGAGGAGATACCCTTTATATTTCCCCTTACTCCTACTTTCATCAAACTCCATAATAGGCCCTAATCTATTAAGGGCCCTTTACTCACACAAATGGGAATCAGGTGCTGATGGTTTTTTTTTTTGTTTTGTTTTTTTTTAACCAAATTTATTTCCATTTTAGCTGTGTACTTATTTTTTTATTAAAACCAATGTGAGATCTCATACTTGCACACCTTACTAGTAGATATGCCATCAGCTAGGTTCTTAATTCCATTATAATCAAAGGGAGATATGCGCCAGGTATTGAATACATACCGTCCTGGCGAAGGTCTGACTAGTTATACTGAAACATTGACCCAATAAAGATGAACCTTTTCTCCTTAATGGAGACCAGTTTGTGCTTTCTTATACATTATACACTTTATATAGTGTCAAAGGGCCTAATACAGCAAGCTAAATGGTACAATTCAGGAACAAACCACCAGCACTAAAGGGGAGAGATAGAAATTCCCCAAATTACATTTGATAAAAAGGGATTTTCAACCCCAAATATCCATTTGATAAAAAGGGCTTTTCAACCCCTGGTATGCTAGAGAGGTCTCTGACGATCTTTATAACATTCAAGAGGTTAAAAGCCCCATTTCAGTAAAACGGAATTTTAATTTGTTCCCCCAACTGCACTGGTTGGTTTGCTCCAGATTGTCTCTACTTCCTGAATTGGGTGCTAAGTGCCTTACACACAGTGTTGCTAATGAAGTACAATGGAATTAGGAGTACAGTGGCAGAAAGTGCATGTGTGGGCAATTCACCTTGTGCTGTAACACTGGTCCCTACCTCTCCAGGGATCACCAGTGTAGATTTAATTTGACAGTGCTATGGAGGTAGCTTACATCTACTGCCAGGGAGGGAGTGAGGTACTGTGACTTCTCTTGTGGGCAGAGGCAAACTTGCCAGGCCCCTTAGTGGTTCACATTCCAGGAGTAACGATTGTTGTGGCAAACTTTCTCAGTTGCTAGAGCCTGGATCCCGGAAACTGGGAGTTCAGTCAGAGGTTATTCGATTTGACTATGCGCTGAGGCTCCTAATGGTAGATCTCATGTTTGTTCTCTACAGAGAGATTTACATAAAATGGCATTGGATACCTTTGTGACACTCAAAGGGCTATTGCTTTCTCCATTATAACTTTTTATACAATCTTAAACTGCAGCCAAATCCACAGAACAGATGTGTACCAAATTTCACAGAGAGATGTTTTGGTGGGGGGCTATTTGCTTTTTGTTATACAAATTTAAAATGGATCTCCTGTTACAGAGATATTTTGTTTCAAAATGATAACTTTGCACATTACTCAGTATGTATTTACACAGAAAAGACCTAATACATAAGCATGCTCATGTACCTCATAACTGGCTAAAATGTGCCTCAGTTTGACCAAGAACATACAACATGACCCTCAAGCAGATAAACAACTTTAAAAAAAACTGTCAAAATGAAAAGCAAAAAAAAAACCAAAACAAAACAAAAAAAATGTTATACCAAAGTGATGGCTTTCACTTATGAGTACAATCATTTAACAAAATAGAACGTGCACCTAAAAACAAGCGTAATTAAGGTTTTACATGCAATGGAAAGATCAACTGTCTAGGACTGCCAAGTGCCCCTGCAGTCAAATGATAAGCTTCTGTAGTAGCCAGAAATACTCTGACACTTTGTCATATACACAAGACAAGCTGCAATTCCATCATTTAGCTGGCCATGAAGTGCAGCTAACTATAAACACATTACCTTGCTCTTTCACATTATTCCATTTATCCATTTATTTAATGATACTGTAGTGTAGCTTTTGCAATGAATGTGCCAAATCAATTGTAACTACAATAGATTGATCTTCAACAACAAATCTCTTTACTAGTCTTGAACGCCATTATCACTCATGCTTTCTTTGTTCTTAACCCTTTGAGTGCCAGAGGGGTACACAACGCATTGCAAAGCAATGCATTGCGTACCCCTCTGGCACTCAAAGGGTTAAAGGCAACGTATCAAATAGAAACCACTATTTTTAATTGCTTTTCATTTCTAAGGTGCCCAAAAATACTAATGCGGTATTGTATGTATGTATATCTTTATTTATATGGCACCGCACAGTGTACTTAGTGCCTTACAACAGTAGTATTTGACAATTGAATAAATAATTGGGGATGAAATTAGTGTCTCAGTCATAGAAACAATAGGAGAGAGGTCCCTGCCAGAAGGAGCTTACAGTATAAATGTGTAATAGGAGGCAGAAGACCGGGTATGAGGGTGGCAAAGTGCTGTGAGTATTCAACACTCTAGACCATTACCAGATATCTAGGCACCAACTGCCAGTACTGCTGTTGGAGGACGAGTCTCTGTTGCTTCTCCCTTTACATCGGAAACACAGTTCACTAAGCATCTACCTGCCCTGGCGCACATACAGTCTTTTTAGGGCAATTTTATGGGTCATACTACAACCCCAGTGGTGCACTTGTTTTTATATCTCTCAGCCATAAATGGAATTTTAAGTTCTGGAAGCCTTATGCTTCTTAGTGGAGATGTGAAAAGTTTGTACACTATAGCAACATTATTTACAGAGTGCTAAGCGTAGGATCATGTTATAGGAGGTCTGGCACTTTGAAATTATAAGTGTGTGTGTGTGTGTGTGTGTGTGTGTGTGAACATTGTGTGGCTTTGCTACAGAGAAGTTAGGAGACATAGTGGGAAGTAGTATAGTTTCAGATAATAAACAGTGATTGATTGTAATGTACGTGATGGTAATTTCTGGAGATGTGTTTTGAGTTATGAAGTATGTGTGGGCATAGTTATCAACAAAATGTGGTGCAATTATTGCTGTGGAGTGAGGTTAAACCCTTTGAGTGCCATAGGGGTGTGGAACGCTTTGCCAAGCAATGCGTTGCGTACCACTCTGGCACTCAAAGGGTTAAAGATTTATTTTATTCTTAGATACTAGTCTATGATACTTGAAACAGTTTCAATAAACTATTTGTATAAACTGAAAAAATAGGATTGACTTAAAATAAGGACAGACTATGGCCCTTAGGCACAAAAGAAAAGAGAAACTGTTCTGGGACAATAACCCAAGTGTGGGATATTTGCTGGACAAATTGAATAAGTGTATTTTCTGTGTTGAGTAGTGTGGTAAGGGGGAGGGGTTAAGTGTGGTAAGGGAGAGGGGCTATGTGTGCTAAGGGGGTAAGTTTTGGTGTTTGCTGGGTTTGTAATTGATGTTTCTGCTATATAAAGCAGAGGGACAGTGAAGCATACCTACCAACATTTCAAATGGTCCAAGAGGGAAACCTTTGATTTAGGTGGTTTGGCTGAGGGTGGGGCATTATTGAACATTTTCAGGTTACTTCATGACCTATTTATACCTCTTTTTGTCAATGAATAAATTATTTAGAGCAAGACCAAAATGTATTTTATTTACACAGAATAATGTATAAACATATATACACAAGTTTAAACAAGTATTAATGTAGCTATTCTCAGCCAGTGTGCTTTGGCACACTTGGAATCCACCTAGGATGCGCCTTGTTTTCTGTAAAGACTTTAACAAAAATGTGAATGTTGAGTTTCACATATATTTTTATGGAAATTGTTATGTACAATGTGTGTTTTGTTATTGCATTTACGAAAAGGGTAGGTAGGAATTTGGACAAGGGAATTGCTGTTGATGTAGTATTCATGGATTTTGCAAAAGCCTTTGATACAGTGCCTCACAACAGGTTTCTGCATAAATTAAAAGGCTTCGGTTTGGGAGATGGTATCTGTATATGGATTGAGAACTGGTTAAATGATGGCAGAGAGTTGTTGTAAATGGAACCTTTTCAAGTTGGTCTAAAGTAGTAAGTAGGGGTTACCACAGGGTTCAGTCCTGGGCCCAATGCCTTTTAATTTGTTTATTAATGATCTAGAAGTGGGAATTGAAAGTAGTGTTGATCCTTGCTGATACAGAGCCATAAGGAGCTGGATGTTTTTTCTCTGCAGAAGGATTTAGATAAACTGAGTGAATGGGCAGAAAAGTGACAGATAACATTTAACCCCTTATGGACGAGCGGTCCTTGAAGTGAACTTCACTTAAGGACCTCTATGAAGTTGGTTGACACTCCGGCACATGTGACTGATGATGTGTGCCGGCTCACCGAAAGGTGGTCTGACAGAGACCTCTCCAGTCTTGGAGCGGTCAATTTCAGACTCCACTAGTGCTTACAGCACTTCTGCAGGAGCATTGTAAACACAAACTAGGTGATGCGTCAGGACCGTCACCGGTCCTTTAGGCAAGTTTACTGTGGACATTCCTGATAAGTCACCAGTTGTTAATATAGATAAATGTAAGGCTATGCATGTGGGCTGTAGAAACAAACATGCTACATATACACTAAAAGACAAACAACTTGGGTAATCATCATTAGAGAAACCTTTAACAGTACTGATAGACTAGACTTCACATCAGAGTCACTCAGCTGCTGCAAGAGCAAATAGGGTACTAGTCTGCACAAAAAGGGGTATAGATGCATGGGATGCAAATATAATTCTGCCTCTATATAAATCCTTGGTAAGGCCTCATCTAGAAGAGTACAGTTTTGGGATTGGAGGATCCGAGTTATAAACAGCGACTAGCCATACTACGTTTGTTTTCATTAGAGAAGAGACATCTAAGAGGTGATATGATTACCGTTTACAAATATATTCAAGGTCAATTCAAAGAACTCTCCAATTAATTGTTTGCTCAAAGAGCTGAGGTAAGAATGAGAGATTATGCAGACCTGGAAGTAAGGTGCTTTCGACTAAAAGAAAGGCAGGTTTTTTTTTTTTACAGTAAGGGTGGTAAAGCTATGGAATTCCTTGCTTCGGGATGCTGTGCTTGCAGATATAGTAACCTCTTTCAAAAAGCAATGATAGTTATCTTGCACAGAACAATACTGAGAATTATGACAGATGGCTTCAATGCAGATATGTTGTTGATCCAGGGAAATATGTGACTGCCATTTGGAGTCAGGAAGGAATTTTTTACCCACTTGAGGCTAAATTGGAAATGGCTTCAGTGGGGATTTTTTTTCCCATCCTCTGGATCAACAGGGGTGATTTGTCATGGGCTGAACTTGATGGACCATTGTCTTTTTTTCAGCCTTATCATCTATGTAAATGTACTCTCTTGAATGCTAGAGAGGTCTCCAGCTCATTGAGAAACAATGCGTTGGAGACCTATCTAGCATACAAGTGGTTAATAGTCCATATGAATCAGTGGGCAGGTTTCTCTCACATGAATTGCGATACTTCTTTGGGATCTTAGAATTCTCATGTCACATAAACATTTTCAGAGAATGAGTGACCTATTCTAATTTTCTGAAGAATTTAATTTCTTTCAGAAACTGATTTTTTTTTTTTTTTTTTTTATGGATTAAGTGTATGTTTGGGTTGATGATTGCTGTTTGTAAGATATGTGCTTAACCCCTTAACGACATGTGACGTACTATGACCGTCACGGTCCTTGAAATACTCAAGGACCGATGACGGTCATGGTACGTCACGTATTTTTTGCTTACAGCGCTCTACTGGGAGTGCTGTAAGTAAAAATAGGGCCTGAAATTGACCGCTCCAAGATCGGAGCGATCTCTATCAGGCCCCATAATGACGCGCCGATACACGACAGGTCACGTGTAACGACGCGTCCAAGTGCTCCTATGCGGTCATTATGGGACGGAAATGTCCTAGGACCGCCGGTCATTAGGGGGTTAAATAACACAAAAAGTACACGCTATACCACATTTATGATAGGAGATAAAAGATGGGGCATTGTATTCAAGCTGATTAACCCTTTGAGTGCCGGCAGAGTGCTCGTCACTTTGTTAACCCTTTGAGTGCCAGAGGAGTATGCAACGTGTACTGAAAGCAAAATATGAGCAATCCTCATACCTGGGAACTTCAAAGTATTGTTTCCCCGAAGGGGAGTCCTGTGCTGTTGAAGGGGTGAGGAAAATTTATGCAAATCTTGTCAAAAAGGGGCAGGGCTTAACACGAGTGGGGAATGGCAGGGTTTAACAGGGGTGACACAAACAACAACAAAAACCTGGGGAACAAGGAACAGGGTGGGAAAGAGCAGAAGTGGGCAGAGTTTCATTACAAACTCTCCACATCCGGAGAATCAGCCTTTGCCCCAGAGACCCGGTAATGCAGTGTGAAAACCTGAGTCTCCGGGGCAAATCCAGAGAGTTCCCAGCTATGGCAATCCTGGAACAAACTAACGGCACCATGGGGGAAAGAACACTTATTGATTTCAGTTGGGCTTTTTACCTCCCTGAATATTAGACAGGTTTCTACTAAATTTCTTTGCCATGTGTAGGGTCTGAAAACCACATGTATATATACGGGTAGTTGGGAAAAAATGTATTTGTCCCATGTGGTGCAGCTGGTTTGCTCCAGAATTTGTCATCTGTCTTTGGCCTGGATCCCATTGTAGTTCACGTCTTTATCAAGGGTTTTGTTTACAGAATTCTCCATATAATTCAACAGAATCCTGTTGGCTAAAAGCAATGATAACTCTTATGAACTGCAATTAATCTAAGCTTGTATAAGGCCTCTTTCATATGGCTGCCACAACACAGTGATGATCAGTTGGTGATGTAATCCACTATGAAAGGTATTATGCTGGGATATGGTAGCTTTTGCACTGTTCATTTTCACTTTTTGTGAATGTACCCAGGTCCAGCATACTGCATGTTTACTGTATTCACACTAGAATAGAATGCAGTAAAGAAACAGGAAAGGTGGTCTGCATGACAGCCTGTGGGTCCTTTCACACTAGTGCTGATGAAGACTGTGATAGTCCTCACACCAATGAGTGGCTGACCACACGAGCACCACCTAAAAGTGTTTGGTTGGTGCTTAGATGGGCTTCTGGCAGGAACCCCTCCAAATTCTGATTGCTGATAAAATGCAAGAAAATGTGAGTGAAAGAATAGGAGCAACGGACTCTCCAGTTAAAAAAAGCCTCAATGTCAAGAGATATGTATTGCACTTTTGAGCTAAAAGACATTGCACAGTTGGTAGGATACTAGTCCTATAGAGCCCTTTTTCATGCGCTGGCAAGCTCGTTCATTCAGCTGCTGCAAAAGAAAATAGATTACTATCCTGCATAAAAAAGGAGTAGATGCACGGCATGCTAATATAATTCTGCCTCTATACAATTCTTTGGTTAGGCCAGATGTAGAATATGGAGTACGGTTTTGGGCATCAGTTCTTAAAAAAGACATTATTGAACTGGAAGTGCAGAGATGTGCAACAGAACTGATAAAGGGATTGCAGGATCTGAGTTATAAAGAGAGAATAGCCAAACTGAGTTTGTTTACATTAGAGAAGATACATTCAAGGTCAATACAAAGAACTCTCCAATGAATTATTTACACAAAGAAAGAGAGGCTATCCATTAAGACTAGAGGAATGGTGCTTTCAACTTATAACAACAACAGGGATTTTTTATAGTAAGGGTGGTAAAGCTATGTAATTTTTTGCTCCGGGGTGTTGTGCTTGCAGATACTGCAGCCGCTTTCAAAAAAGCAATGGATACTTATCTTGCACAGAACAATATTGAGAATTATGACAGATGGATTCAATGTATATAGGTTGTTGATCCAGGTAAGGAATTTATTACCCACTTGGGACTTAACTGGAAATAGCTTCAATTGTTTTTTTTCCTTCCTCTGGACCAATAGGGGTGTTTTGGCATGGGCTGGACTTGATGGACGCATGTCTTTTTTTCAGCCTCATCACCTATGTTGCTATTGATTTAAAAGGGATTTTATGCCATTAAAACTAGAAAAATTGCTTCCTAATGCTTTGGTGTTAACTCTTTGAATGCTTTGCAATGCCTTTCATAGCCCTCGGGCACTCAAAGGGTTAAAATATAATTTTATATAAATTTGAGTTTTACTTTCTCCCCTTTGGTGCCATTGGTTTGCTCCTGAATAGCTCCTCTTTAGCTTGATGAATATGGCCCTAAATTCCTGCCTATTTAAAACTGGCCTTTAACCCTTTGAGTGCCAGAGTGCTACACCACACATTGCAAAGCAATGCGTGGTGTACCACTCTGGCACACAAAGGGTTACACTCTGGGAGGCTAGTGAGGTCTCCATTACATTCCAAAGCAATGGATACCTTTCTAGCAATAAAGGGGTTAAAAGCCCATTTAAATCGATGTGTGGTATAATAATACTCTTTGCTGGTTGTTTGGATACTACTGCGCACAAGGCGATCTTCTAGGTGGCTTGTTATTAGTATTGATTGTGTTCAGACAAGCTGTTCTCTCTAATCTGCACCGTGTTCAGCGTTATTTTGGCTTTAATTTGAATCTGAAGTGTGATGATGTTTTCATGTCTGAATTGCACGTTGCTCATGATAGATGATGTCTGCCATTTTCCTTTTTTATTCCTCCATCACTTTTCTCCTGGGAGTGTATTTTGTTTAGAAATGAATGCCTGACATTGGAGGAAGAATTAGTTATCCAGTTTTATACATCACCCTTGGGAACTTAACACAGCTAATTATGAACATTTTTGCTGAGGTAGATGGCTTTACTTTCAAATGAAATCACTGTGGAACCCTAACAAGTGAACATGTTAACCCGGGGTAGTCAACTGCTGGACCTTCAGCTGTTGGGTTCTACAACGCTCATCATCCCCAAACAGCCAGTGGCTAGATGGATATAATGGGAATTGTAGTATCTAACAGCTGGAGGTCCACTAATTGAATATCCCTGCTTTAACACCTTGGGGTCTCCAACCTTATCTTTAACGGGAGTTAGTTTTATTCAATGAAACATGTACCGAGCTACTCTAAAATGAATAATGACAATATATGCACTAAGTGCTGCACAGAAAAATGGCCTCCATGATAGTTCAAGGAGATCAAATTCTGCTACAAAAAAAATCCATATTCAATATATAAGACAAAACCTGAGGCTCTCGCATGAGTCACAGATTTTCTGATGGATAGTTCCTTTGAATCCTTAACACTATCCCATATTACTATGCATGTTTAACCTTTTTAGAGTGGTTTATTAACACATTTAATAAATATAACAGAAGGCTGGAATGAATGTGTAGTCACATTGTGGCTCTTACCCACTTTGGCAACACATACTTACTACATCATTATAAAGCGTGAGAAATAATCTGTACGCACCTATTATGGCAGTGGGGCAGGAAAACCTTGAAAATGCTGTGAGTCCTCTGTCTGCATTACCATCAGCTCTCTGATTGACCATTTCCAGGTACCACAAATGAAAAAAAGAAGAAGAAAAAAAAAAATAAAAAAAAAAAAATAAAAAGAGAAGTAATGTGCAAAAGTTTTAGGCAGGTGTGAAAAAATGCTGTAATGTAAGAATCCTTTCAAAATAGATGCGTTAATAGGTTATTTTTATCAGTTAATAAATGCATAGTGAGTGAACAGAAGAAAAATGTAAATCAAATGTGACCACCCTTTACCTTCAAAACAGCATCAATTCTTCTAGGTACACTTGCACACAGTTTATTAAGGAACTTGGCAGGTAGGTTGTTCCAAACATCTTGGAGAACCAACCACAGTTCTTCTGTGGATTTAGGCAGCCTCTGTTGCTTCTCTCTCTTCGTGTAATCCCACACAGACTTGGTGATGTTGAGATCAGGGCTATGTGGGGGCCATACCATCACTTCCAGGACTCCTTGTTCTTCTTTACACTGAAGATAGTTCTTAATGACTTTGTATGTTTTTCCAGAGTTGATTAATTCCAAATTCTGGTAATATTTCGTGTGGGTGGAATTGATGCTACATAAAGGTATCCCAGCATTTTTATATAGCATATAGTGTACAGTATAATAATATTGATGTCTCTTCTTGATTAGTGGATGCGACACTAATACTTTTTTTGCACTGTTTAAATTGTATGGACGTGAACACATGTTTTGTGGTCTTATTAAAGTGATTTTACCATTACCCATTGTTTGACATTATTCTGCTGTCTCTGTCATCTGTGTATAATCTTTTTCTCCACTAATAATTCGAGTGCCATAGTATAAAACCTCACTTATAATATGCCATTTTACCTTATCTGAATTGGGGGGTGCTTATACACAAGAAATTAAAAACAAAATGCTGCACACTTCTTCCACTGCTCTGCCACCTCCTTGCAGGACCTGTTGCCACTTAAAGGGATAGTAATGTTTCATAATAAAAGCAGCTCTAATTAATCATCATAGTATTTGGACTTTGGAGAGTGTTATTTCAATTCTGTCAGAGTTTTAGTTCAAGAGTAATTCAATGACAAAATGTCGTCCTTCCGCCCCTTTTACTGATGTAACACTGTTCAGCCAGAGCAGAAGGGAGGTGCCCAGGTAGACTGCAGAGAGGGACAATCTTCAATTAAGATAAGGGAAAAACCTGAAAAGCTTGTCAATGGCAGCAGTTTTCATTGTAAGAAGATTGTCCCCTGCTGTTATCTGTCTGGTCTTACAACCAGATTCTCCATCTAAGAAGAGATGGCTTACACTAGGTAAAAGGGGCGGGAGGGGAAACTTTGCTTGTGAATATCTCTTAAACCATAAAGGTTTGAGAGCTAAGACTTATATCATTCTTCATATTTTGTAATGGCTACAAAATAAAATAAAGTTAAAACGAAGTATTACTATCCCTTTAAGACTGGTGTCCTATAAGTCTGCATATTGACCCTACAGAAGTGCCCTGTCAAGACCTGCAACAGGTCCTTCAAGGAGAAGGAGGAAGCAGGTGGAAGTTCAAGCATGCCGCCTACTGCCTGGATCTACAGGCTACCTCTGAAGGTTCATTGGAGGTGGGTAGGGGGAGAGAAAGGGGGTGCACAGATAACGCTATTAAAGTGGAGGAAGGGAGGGACGGAGGAAGTAGATTTTATCTTCAGCTCTTATATATTGTACATTTTCTTATAGAAAAGATTATTTTAGTAACTATAGTCCATTAACTAGTTAAGGGGAATTATTATGCAGCAGCTGGCTGGAAGCAGGCTGGGATTCAACCTAGAAATATGTAGCTCTCAGACACATGCATGCTCAACCTCTGTAGACCATCTAAGAGGTTGGGTCTAAGAGGACTTGCATCAGGCTGCCTTGTGGGACTGAACTGTGAGACTTCTAGTGGGACTAATAATGGCGCATCTAGGGCAGGAATGTTAAACATGCAATCCCAGGGCCACATGCGTCCTCTAACTTAGAAACTGAGGCCCTCAACTGGATTTCTCATTTTATCTAGTGTGATCCTGCAACTACAAATTCTATTTTAGATCAGCTTGGTTTGTTGTTACCTTCTAGAGTAGGTGTAAGCAACCTTATGGTTAGCGATGGTGGAAATTGTAGTCTACTGCAATTTGAAAGCCAAAGGTTCACTACTCCTTGTCTAGAGGAAAGCTACAGCAGCAAAACATACTATTTACATTATATCTCTTATCAACAATATAGTATTGTAGACATCGACAGCCATTGTTGTAGCCCTCCTTAAAGGGATAGTAATGATTCACAAAAACAGTGGCTCCAATTAATCTTCATAATATTTGAGCTATAAAGAGTGTATCAGGTACAAAAGAAAGATAATTGCCAGCACGGAGCTTGTGTTATATAGGGCCCATCTCCATGTTAACTAATGGGATATACACTATATGACTAAAAGTGAACACCTGACCATCACACTCATATGAACTTGTTGGACATCCCATTCCAAAACCATGGGCATTTGTGAGGTCAGGCACTGATACTGGACGAGAAGGTCTGGCTTGCAGTCGGAGATCCAGTTCATCCCAAAGGTGTTCAGTGGGGTTAAGGTCAGGGCTGTGCACAGCCACACCAAACTTGTCAAACCATGTCTTGATGGGCCTTGCTTTGTGCACAGGGGCACAGTCATGCTGGAACAGAAAAGGGCCTTCCCTAAACTGTTGCCACAAAGTTGGAAGCATACAATTGTCTGAAATGCCTTTTTATGCTGTAGCATTAACAATACCCTTCATTTTAACTAAGGGGTATAGCCCAAACCGTGAAAAAATAGCCCCAGGCCATTATTCCTCCTCCACCAAACTTTATAGTAGACACTATGCATTCCAGTAGATAGCATTCTCCTGACATCCACCAAACCCAGATTCGTCTATCAGACTGCCAGATAGTGAAACATATGATTCAGCACATCCAGAGAACACATTCTACTGCTCCAGAGTCCAGTGGTAGAGTCCAGTGGTGGTGTGCTTTACACCCCTCTAGCCAGCGCATAGTGATCTTAGGCTTGTGTGCAGCTGCTCAGCCATGGAATCCCATTTCATGAAGCTCCTGGCGCCCAGTGTTTGTGCTGATGTTTCTTCCAGAGGCAGTTTAGAACGCTGTAGAGAGTGATGCTATGGAGGACAGGTGATTTTTACGCACTACTCTCTTCATCACTCGGTGGCCCGACTCTGTGTGTGTGCGTGGTCTACCACTTCATGGCTGAGATGTTGTTACTTCTAGACGTTTCCATTTCACAATAATAGCACAGTGACTGGGGCAGATCTAGCAGGGCAGAAATTTCACAATCTGACTTGTGGCAAAGGTTGCATCCTATGACAGTGACACATTTAAAGTCACTTAGCTGTTCAGTACGACCCATTCTACTGCCATTGTTTATGAAAATGGCATTCATATGTGCTTGATTCTATACACCTTTTAGCAATGGATGTGGCACATCATGAGAGGATACTAAAATCAAATCTACTGCAGAGGCTCTGTATAGAGCTTCCCATGTAGTGGACCCCATACCTACAAGTAACAAGTAATACTCCATGTGTGGAGCCACAGTCCATGCAACTCTGCAACACAGTTGTAGCATTCCATAGCATTCAAGTTGTTAAAAACTCCATTTAAATCAGCGTTAGAGATTTTCACTTATTTAGATTATTAAATACAGCCCTAAGTTGTCAAGAAACATTTGTTTCAATTTGTTTTCCGATAAATGGCTTTCTTTATAATACATTAGTCTTCCTGAGCAGGGAAGTCCTTGTTTAACTGAGGGTATTGCAAGCCACATATCTTCTATATTAGTAAAGTGAAAACGATGAGTTATGTAAATGTGTAGAAAGGTATGTAAACTAACCAATCAAATTCTTTATAGGTGGAATTACCTCCCGCTGATCTCGGGCCAAGTTCTGCTCTGAATCAAACCCTTACGTTATTACGGGAAGTTCTTGTCTCTCACGATTCCTCTGTTGTTCCACTCGATGCTCGACAAGCTGACTTTGTACAGGTATCTTCTACTTCCTGCTGATTGCATGCTCCAGTTTATAAAGAAACACATAATAAAATACAAAGAGTATGTTATAATACAAGTTTCTATACCTTATTTAAGCTTTAGCTTTATGGTATTACATGTGCTGTTTTTTAGAGGCTGGGGGAACTCTTCACTGGTCAGGAAGGTTTATTCTACTGTGAAAGAAAAATCAGATGATGTGCTGTAAGAAAAAAAAAAAATAACTTTGGCACTCAAAGGGTTAATCATTTGTATTCTAATTTTAATGTTCCTTTAAATATAAGTTCCTTCTCATGGTAATCAATATTAACCCTTTGAGTGCCAGATGGGGTACGCAACGCATTGCTCTGCAATGCATTGCTTACCCTCTGGTACTCAAAGGGTTAACCCCTTGAGTTCCCCAATGCACTGGACACCCCCCTTTACTCGGAGGGTTAATGTTTAAGCTGAGACATTCTCAGTAACACGACTCCCCTTGGCGGTCACATGACAGTGCGTCAGTACAACACACTTAGAACTATATTCAATAAGCTATAGTGGTACAATTCTGAAGAAAACCATCTGCATCACAAGGGACAGATAAACATTCCAATTATTTTAAATGGGGCTTCAACCTCTTGAATGCTAGAAAGGTCTCCAGTGCATTTAAGGGGCTAAAATTTTAATTTAAATCAAAGGGAATTTGGGAAATTTTACTTGCACCGTTTGATGCTGTTGGTTTGCTCCCGAGTTTAACCCATTTAGCTTGTTGAGTAAAGTACTTAGAGCTGTACGTTTACAGCAGAGTCGACATTACCCACACTTAAACAGTACATTAAATTGTGTAAATAAATAACATTAAAGACCGTCATGGGTAAACTTGTATTAAGGACCAGTGACGGTCCTGGCACATCATGGAATTCAGGATGCCCCGTGTGGCTGCACGCAGCTCTGGGACCCCTGAATCCATATCATGAAAAAAAAAAAAAAATCTGTGGTCTTTAACTGTCAGCCAGGCATTAAAAGGTTAACGACAAGCATGTAGAATATGGGACTGAAATAACGTTTTAAAACCAGGACAGTAGGATCCATCGACAGGGATCCAAAACCAGGGGCTGTCTATGGAAGTCTGATACAGAAGAAAGCTATTCATCCATTGCTTACATAAAGTAAGCACATTGTAGATTTGTGGTACAGGGAATGTGTTTGTACACATTCATTAGAAAATCAAGTTTTCAATCCAATTTGATGGGTCCTGCACAGATGTAATATTTTGCAATTTCTTCTCAGAAATACTGAATAATGTGTATGACCCCTTAGAAATTCACTTCCCTTTAATCCACTGAATACTAGAGAAATATTAAGGGTTATGCACTAATGTGTGATAAATAGGTGATAAAGAGGAGATAACTTCTCCAGTTATGTTACTTCTCTAAAGCCCATTTATTCTACCACCTGAGATCTCACTGGAGAAGTTACTTCTTCTTTATCACACCTTAGTGCATCTCCTCCCTTGTGTTGGAGATATCTGGGTTATCCAGCATCCTCTGGTTTAGTAAATATGTGTTAACCCCTTAAAGACCCATGACGTGCCAGGACAGTCATGGATTCCAGGGCTCCCCGTGCGGCTACATGCTATTCGGGGAGCCCTGAACCGGTATCGTCAATAAAAACCAAAAATGGTCTGTGGTCATTAAGTGCTGTCCGCAGTCGCGCGTGGCCAGTTCTTAAGGGGTTAAAGGGATAGTAACCCATTATTTTGACTTTCCATATTCTGGAAGTGTGTAATATAAAAAGTTTAATTTTGCTTTTTCATTGTTTATTGTACTCGTGCAAACTATTTTTTCAGGATTGCATAAGACCATTTTATTATATATTTTTTTTTATTTTCCCTCATTTTTAACATATGTCCCTGACAAGTGAGCTCCCTGTTGCCAGAGAATTTTCAGGTCAGTTGATCATCAAAGCAGGACGGTGATACAATGTAACACAATCGCTGCAGCACTGAGTGCTCTGTATTCTTACATTGTATAGCTATATGGAAACAGAATTTAGTCAACTCATTATTAGGGACATATAATTTTTTTAAAAACATATAGCGAGAAAGAGATGGAGAGAAAGTAAACTGAAAATTCACTTTATACTGTGCAATTGAAGAATATGTAAAGTCAGTAGTTAGAATTTCAGAACAAAGATGTAAAATTGGATGACCCCTTTTTTTAGGAATCCATTAACCTTTAACCCCTTGAATACTAGAGAATTATCTGTAGCATCAAAGGCTTTAGTAAAAGATGTTTAACTATTTGGGTGTCAGAGGAGTGAGTAATTCATTGCTTATCTCTCTGGCATCCAAAGAGTTAAATAATTAGGATTTCTTGAAACACATTGCTACAGTCATATCTATTTATGTGTAAACTTACATTTTGTTTTTACACATTTTCCTAGGACCTCTGAGCATTAACCCTGTGTATTCTAGAGAATTAAAATGCTTTGGAGAGTAACCCCATGTATTTTAGAGAATTAAAATGCTTTGGAGACTTATGTACCACGCAAGGGGTTAAAATGCCAAATGAAAAGAAACCTGTTCTTGCTCTGTAAACTGAAGTGATTTCCACTAGTCTGAGTTTAAATATCCTACATGTGAAGCTAGACACGGATAGTAATGCTCTGTTCTTTGCTGTGATTGTCCATTTAGGTCCTATCCTGTGTGCTGGATCCATTGCTACAGATGTGCACGGTGTCTGCTAGTAATTTGGGCACAGCTGACATGGCCACGTACATGGTCAATTCTCTGTACATGATGAAGACAACGCTCGCTCTGTTTGAATTTACTGACAAGCGCCTGGAAATGTTGCAGTTCCAGGCAAGTCTGATTCTTGTATCTTGACATCAATAGTTTGATAATTGAGGTGGAAAAATCAACTAAGCTCTATTCACAAATTAAAATTGAGCATGTCTACATGTGATTCTTTATTTTTATCCCTCATAATAACCAGGGGTATTTACACATTCACAACCAAGACTTTTTTTATTTTATTTAAATACATTTTTATTGATTGAAAGGCACCATACATTCATACATACAAAATCCTTTACACATCAAGAATATATTCTAAAGATACAGCTGAGAACCAAAATACTATAAACAAGTGTAACAAGAGTACAATTGAGTGACAGTCTTTTAAAACTGAGACCCTGAATTCCAATCTATTTTCAAATCATCTTTGAAAGGCAAAAACTGTAAGTCATAATGGCAGCCTCAGAACAGCCCCAAAGCTGTATAGGTGTTGAGTCCCCAGCAAAGTAGACTTCTGAAGAGTATACATCCAGAGACCGCTGGTGAGAGGTAAGAGGAGGAGGATCAATGAGTGTAGAGAGAAATAGGAAGAGGCGATAGAGAGGGTGGTGAAAGGGTTACGGAAGATGCACACTTGATGCTAGCGATGTACTAAGAAAGGCTTAACAATATGATGTTTGTCCACTCAGTCACCACTTGGTATATTCTTGCTTAGCTCAAACCATGTATCAAACAATTGGCATAACATTTGCGGGTCACTACCCCCTGTTCATCCAATTCAATGTAATGGAAAAGACCTGCTCATCCAATCCTTGAGGGAAGGGGGGAATTAGTTGTTTTCTAATACAAAGGGACGAGTCTTCGCAGCATTGAGCAAAGCTAACAAAATATATTTTGAGTGATGATAAAGAGGGTAGCCCCTTAAAGAGCAACATTTGCCAATGGACGTGCAGTAAAGATATTCCTAGAATTAGTGTATATGTGGTATGCGAGCTTCCCAAAAAGTCAAAATTAAGGGGCATGACCACCAAATTTGAAGGGGAGGGGCAGTGCGGAGATTAAATCTCCACCATAAAGAACTGCAGGCTGGTGTTATTTTGTGGAGTCTCAAAGGGGTATAATACCACCTGAATAAGAGTTTCTAGTTCATTTTTACAAGTTGGGTTGAAATTGAAGATGTATGGATGCACCGCCAGATATTTTTTCACATATCTAGGGATCAGTGGTCGAATGGCTAGCAGTTGAACACAAGGGGAGCTTGAATGGAGGAAGGGACAGAAGAGCTGAAGTACAACTAGGCCAGTGCATGGTAGTCTGGTGAGGAAACAGCTCCCCGGCAAGGCAGGAACTGAGGAAGAGATGGGGTGAGACCAACTCCAAGTAACAGGATCTGCAGAAGTAGAATGGGTCGTATGGGCTTGGCCAGCATCAGAAGAGCTATGTACAGATATGTAGAGCTGGAGAATGGCTGAAGAACAGAGCTGGGTTGTAATGGAGAATCCACTGAAGTATGGTACAGGAGCAAGAAACAGGAGAGAAGTCTGTAAGCAAGGCCATATTCAGCTAATAGGAATCAACACAAGGGCAGGACACAGGAACTGGCTGAGAACTCTCGAACACAGACTGGAACACTAAGATTGCTCAAAAGTACTGGAAACCTGGCACAAGATAAAGGCTCCGGAACAGAGAGAAATCCAGGACAGGAAGCAGGGAATCCGGAAAGACAAGGTAACCAAAAGACCAGGCATGGAATGTTAAGATGACAGGAAAGATAGAGCATGACACAAGGTCGCAATAGCAGAAAACCTTGACCAGCACGGATGGGTGATCCATGGCCCTCCTTCCAACTCCCATCATCCTCACCTACATGTTGACACAGTTTCCGACTATAACCAAGTATCCTGGCCATTCTGGTTAACCCTTTGAGGACCAGATTGCTATACAACATTATAATGCCATAGGCCATGTTGGGTATGAAAGGAGGAAGACTTCTATATGGGATGGAGAGGTGGAAAAGGACTGTGGGAGGGAGGAAACACCAAGCCTCTGCAGAGCAAATCTGTAAAACAGCCATTTGATCTTCAGTACATGCAATTTTAGTTTTGTTAAGTTAATGTGTTCTATCTGCTCTGTTGGATGACAGGTAAGAGGGATTTTTTTTTGTACTTTCTCTTAGCCCATATGGAGGACACTGAGCATCCTTCCCTGAGAAAACTATTTGTTGTGGACAGGGATATCCTGCCATTTTTCTTGGCTACTCTGTTCTAGTGACTTTACCTTCTTTTACTTTGCTATAATCAAGCTATCTAGTGGGCAGATCATTGGAGTAAATTAGGAACAAGGCATGGAGGATCTTAATTCTTAATAAGTAAACTGTTGTGTGCCCTGTCTCTTGCTGGAGACATCTTTAACCCACAGTCCCTGTGTCTTCCATGTGGATAAAGAAAAGGGATTTATTTATCAGTAAAAAAGGCCCTTTTTCTACTTTTTTTCCTCTTCAAAGACACTGATATCATGTTTAAAAACAATGGAAGTTTTCTGCTGTATAAAATGACATACTGCCCCCTGGTCACAGGTACATATGAGGATATACAAGATAAGGGTCATTAAGGGTACTGCATTGTACTGAAGAGTATGACTGCTGTCATTCACAAGGAACACTAACACCTAAAGTTGAAATTGTATTATTTAATTTTAAATATTTATTCCCAACTAGCATCTGTAAAAAATGTATTTTGTGCTAGATCCCTAAGGCCCCTTTCACACTGGTGACACCAATGCAGAGATGTTATGTTGATGATGCCATCTGTTTTGTAAAAGTTTCTATGATAGATTATGGCACCTTTCACATGGGCTATTGCCTCTTGTGAAGACACCAAAGTCCAACATGCAGCATCTAACCAGCATTCGTACAGTAGAACAGCATCCCCTGGATTATCCCCAGTGCAGGTATATCCCTCTTTGTTCATCTGATGTCCTCCAGGCTCGTAGAATTTAGGCTTCACACCTAACCCAGAGCTTATTGTATAGACTGTCCAACCGCTGCAATCTCAGCGCCAATGGAATCTAATATATACCTCTATATCTGGTAGGTATAGCTCACCTTAGGCCTAATAAGGGACCAATTCGGAATTATTGAGGGAATAAGTACACTAGTATACCTTGATTTATAACCATATAGGGATGTATCATATAACATGAAAGACTCTCCAAATAGAAAAAATATGTATTTATTCTATATCAAAAAAACAATAATAGTTTTAAAAAAAACAAACAAACAAAAAAAAAAAGTACTGGCAGTACTATCCTACGACAGTTGGACGTTGGATAGTCTATACTGTACTGGGGGTAATCCAGTGGATGTTGTGAGGCTGGTTCTTGCCTCCTGGACATGTGAGTAGAATATAAAGCACTTGAGAAGGTGATAGTGGTCAGTGGTAGTCTACACTTGTGTGCTCCTCTCTTCTTTTTGTTTTTTGTCTCTACATGTATTGGAAGGTCGATTGCTAGTGACTATAGCAGAGTGGCAGCCCTGCTGATATCAGAGACGGCATAAGAGACTCTAAAGCTTTTTTCCATTCTTTTATTGGATGGTAGGATAGCTATAAGCAGGAACTGTCTGTGGTAATTACTGCTTGTTCAGAAAGGAATTGTTTTAATTTATCTGCACAGCCAGAAGAATTTTTATTGCTTGCTGGCTTTGGTAAATGTAGCCCAGTATTCATTTTCTTGCATTTGGCATTGTTAAACTTCATATCCCATACACCTCTCTATTTCCACAGTTTTTTTCCTAAAAAACAAAATGTTCCAACTTTGTTCCCAACTTTAACCACCAAACTAACCCTCCACACCAACATTCTGCACCACCCTAAAAAAAAGCAATACTGTAGTGAGAAGAACACATCAGTTGTTGATCTACAATGCCCATCATCCTCCCCAAGGCATTTTACAAGACTATCAAGCATTGCTCCATTATGCAAGACCATCAGTGCATTTCATCATACCATTAACCCACTGAATGCTACATTGCATTGATACTTCCAGGTGATTCTGGCGTGACTTTTGCACCATATGGAGAGGCAAGAGCAAAAGGAGGGTCATGCTGCAGGCTTGGTGCCTCCAGAATTAAGTTATGGTAAGCAAAAGAGAAGGGAGGGAAGGGCTTTCAGGATGTTTTATGGCTACAAGGCAGGATCCACTATCCCCAAGCAACAATCATTGTGGCACTCTGACTCAAAGTACTAACCTTCTGAGTTCCTAAAAGGTGTCCATTGCATTGCAGTGAAAGCCCTCTACTGCTAAAAAGGGGACCCTGGTATTATTTTGTTCCTTTTTATTGTGTCTTCTAATCTGCTTGTTCATTTTATCTCCACCTAGGTCACAGTGGAGAGATCAAAGGTAGAGGGGAATAGGGGACTCACTTTTACTTAATCCCTTGCATACGAGACACTTAAAATGTACAAGGGACTGAAACATATTTGGGGAAAATGTGTGTATATATGTCTTACAGTTTACTTATTTAAACTGCAAAAACTCGATTTTAGGGATGTAATATAAAATAACTACTGTAACATAAGACCAGGTGCCTCATATATATACAGTCAATGACACTCTTATGTACTCCTTGCTGCAAGACATAGTGGATATGTACTCCTTTGTGCATGGGCAGGTAATGTTCTTGGAGCTGCAGTAACTGGCCATCTGCAGTTTCAACATCCTTCAGTAACTTCCTGCTGGATTTCACTCTGTCACCAGTGGGTTCTCCAGGTGATAGTTTCCAGACTCTTATTAACCTCTTGGAGTTGAAGTCCTCTGCAATCTAAAGTATTGTTGAATGAGAAGTCTTCTGCAATCCAGAGTGTTAAAGAAGAGGTTCATCTTAAAGACAAGCATGACTGCACTCTTGTTATTATCCCTATGGATGCTAAAGCTGTCTCCAACAACTTGCATAGCAGTGAATTAAAGCCCTAACTTAATGCAGGGGATGAACTGCAAGTTTTCTTACTGACTAATCAGTTTTATGTGACTAGACTCTTATTCTCTTCTTTAGCTAAACATGAGCAGGGAGCATGACAGAGCCTCTCTTCTGTAGTGCAGGGCATGCTGGAGACATGTTTATTTTAAGTCTGTGCTCTCAGTCTGTGGTTAGGTCACAGTAATAGAAGATCATGTCTAAACCCAAAATTAAGCCACCAAAATAAGCCTATCTGAGAGGCCCCATCATGTTCGTTGTTCACTAGGGGAGGCAAGGAGATGGGCAACATGAATAGCTGCTGCAACATAAAGACGAGAAGCCAGAAAAAAGACCTAAGCAGGGCATATCAGAGAAGCGCCCTGCTCCCACTAGATCCCTGATTATGCATATCCCCGTAGAGTGTGAACTCTGCTACACATCTATGTAGCATCTGCAAAATGACATGCCTTACCTTGAGTACCACTAGTAATATCACTAATGATTCAGGAGGACCAATCACAGCTTCTGACATTTTGATAGATCTAACTGTGCTACTTATACTGATCTTTTCTTATGTTAGGATATTCTTAAAGAGCATTAAGGCTCATGAGCTGCCAAGCCTGGACCTATGAGAGTGGACTGAACAGTTCTGGGGCAAACAAACTGTGTGCCTATGGGGAGAAATAAAAATACAATTTTCATTTAAATTAGTTTTTTAAGTCTTGAAAGCAATGGAGACCTGGTATTTAATTGGTTAAAAAATATAATAAATGGAAAATGTTATTTGACCCCTGTTGTTTATTTAGTTGGCCCCTGAATGCCTCCACTTTGTTCATATGAGTCTTTGTAACTGTCTGGGGCTTCACTCTGCCATCCCCAAACTGCTCTTATCAGCCAAAGCAAGGTGCCTAGAATATATATTCAGTTAAAAAAATATAGCACCTGATTAACTCCTTAAGAACCAGAGTGTGCAACACATTGCTCAAGGTGTCAAAGGAGGCCTGTACTGTTAGGTATAATTGAGTTCATGTCGATAATAACATGTAGTTCAAATAATTCAAATGATTACAAGTAAAATATATAAACTATCCCAAAAGCTCCACAGCAAAAGGTATACTGAACTCCATCTTGTTATTTGGCATAGTCCCTTTGGTATCATAGTATAAACCAGCACTCATAGGAAAGAGGGAACGAGAAAGAGAGAGAGAGTCCGTGTGTGTGTGTCCTTGATCTGAAAGGACCAATTATACATTTCCTCATTTGAACTATATATTCTGCTACTGCTATCTCTAATATATATTAAAATTCTAAAAACTCTCGGTTATATATAAAGGCCCCATTCCCCTAAGTAATGCTGCATTGCTTATGTAATCCGTGGTTGAAGGTAACAGGCTGGACGATGGTGTCTTACACATGGGCAACTATTGCCTCGTGTCAGAGCATCAAAGTCCAGAATTCTGCAACTTTACTGTATTCCTCCCTTAAGGAATGTGGTAAAGTTGCAGTAAGGAATGTCTGCAAGGTAGACTACAGAACTGCTGGCAGATACTTCACAAAGGTTTTGTGGAAGCTGCAATGCTTATCTAATATATAGATATAGATCACATTTACATTATATATAATTTGTATGGTAATCTGTAATGAGTAGATATTTAAATATTTTATCTAATGAAGGGATGAGTATTCATTTTGTACCAAAAGAGGATTGCTAACACAGCTGACAGTAACTGCAAATACTTCAGGCCTTCAAAGCATAATACTTCATGAAAATGGACATTTCTGAGTTTTCCTTGTCGTTGTTGGCAGGCAAATCTATGGTGGAGATTGCTGTGTAAAAGTAGTGTTTATCTGGATTGCAATATACTATGATCGATTCATTTTCCTCTTACAGATTGTTCTAAAGTGAATGACCTGTTTGCAGCTCAGTAATGCTCATTTCTCCTCTATAATAAGCAGTTGTTAGTCACTGTATACATACACACTCTATTGACATGGCGGCGTTTGTGTCCAGTATTAAGACCTGTATTTTACATTCAAAATAGTCTCCAGCTGGCCATGTGCTATTAGCAGCTTTAAAAAAAACAAAAAAAAAACATTTACCTCTTTCTTATGATTTTAATGATTCTATTACACTTTTTATCCATGGGTGAATGGACACAATGTGCCATGCAGATGCATATTCAGACACTTGTATAAAAGAATATACACACAAGTCCCCATATGCTTGTGTAAACATAAACCATTGAACTCAAATAAACCAGTGAAAATGCATACACACACATATGTACAAGTATATGTACAAACTGGCGCAGTCACTTCTGCTACCATACTGTCTGTTGGCCACTAGACTGAGGCTTTATCTGAGGGGTCAGCAGGTTGGAAATACCAGGACTTGATCCTTTGGTAGAAGTGATCCGGATTGTTTTTTAGGCCTGTGAGTAGGTGTGTAGGTTTAATGTGAGCACACTAATGTTACATTCATAATCTGTGCATTCACCTGTAATATGTTATCATAAACATACTCTACTGTTGCTTACAGCTAGTCTGCATGAAGGCTGTGTTTTATCAGACACTTCAAATATTTATAAAATTGACCTCATAGCATCAATTCATCATCTATTGCTAGTCAAAGTTGCACAAAACCATTACACTAAGCTGTATTTAAGTCCACTAATTGACACTGCAGAATCAGATCTGAGACTATTCTGGTCACTTACTGAGATGTATAATTTAGTGCACCTGCTCCTCCTTCTACAGAGAGTTGGTAAATTCTGAAAGCATCTTGGGTGTTAGTCCGAAACATATAGATAAGCAATTCAGGAGCTTATGAACTGCAGGACAGGGGACAAATAAAAACCTGGTTTTGGTTTAGATGGGATTTTTAAATCCTTGAATCAAAAAGGCATTGAAGACCTCTCTAACATTCAAGGTGTTAAAAGCCCTGTTTGAATCAGTGGCAATTTGGGTATTTTTTTATTTTGCCTTTTGTAGCGTAGTTGGTTTGTTCTGTGGTTGCTCCTCTTTACTTTGCTTAATATGGCCCTTTATCACTAAGAAACCACTTGTATTCTCTACGTTTAGCTCCTTTGCAAGAAATCTGTTTCACAGCATTTTTCACAGCAGGTTGTTTGCTTCTCTCATTTAGATGGGGAGAGCGGTGCTGTTCAGTATCTTAACCTTTGAGTTCCAGATTGTTCCATAATGTGTGCGTTGCACTGGCAATCAAATGTCTGTCATCACTTTCTGACATAATAATCAAAGGATCACTAACACCAAAAAATGGAGGTGGTTGATATAGCTTTAAATATCAAGTATTTACAGCTAGCATACATAACAATTTGTTATTCATATGTTAAATCACCAAAATATAACCTCAAACTTTCTTTTTAACACACATAAATTGTCCTTCTTAGAGAACATTTATTTAAAGGGGAACAATCACCCCAAATAAAGTCCCCCTGCCATACTTAGCCATTTAGCAATAAGCTTACCATTAGTACTGTTATCCTGAGTAATTACCGCGTTAGTCCAAAATCCTACTTATGCCAAGACTGACGGCCAGGCAGCAGCGCAGACATCTTTGCTTACAGACATCTGCTCGCTTGCGCTTTCAGTCCCGGTCTCCTCTAGGAGGAGTTGCATGGTACCTTTAGGTACCAGAAGGAGTGATGGCACAGGCACGCAGATGCTTCTAAAGTGCTGTTGCCTGGCCGTCATTCTCAGCACAAGTAGGATTTGGTCTAGCCCAGTAATTATTCAGGAGAACAGTACTAATGGTAAGCTTCTCGCTAAATGACTAATTATGTAGTGGGGACTTTATTTGGTGTGATGATTCCCCTTTAACACTTTGAGTACCAGAGGGGTGCGCAACGCATTGCTTTGCAATACGATGAGTACCCCTCTGGCACTCAAAGGGTTAATGTTGTTTGTGCTGTTTTTATTGAAAGATAAGTAATAATTCATTTAATTGACTGCAATTAGTGCCCACTGCTCTTGGATCCAGAAAGGCTGTTGGCTTATCTCAGCTCATTCACTGATAATCCTGGGCAATCAGTAGGAGTCCTAGAAATGACAGGAATGTTTGCTCTTTCAGAGCACATGTAAAACTATATTTTAGGCCTCAGAAAACAAGGAATTTTACAGATGCTAGCATTAATCCCTTTGCATCTGGTGACATGCCAGGATGTTAAGGACAGGAGTCGGTCCTGGCAGGTCATGGAATTCTGGGATGGCAGCGTGGCTGCACGCTGCTCTGCCATCCCCAAATTCATTGAACAAATAAAAATTTCAAAAAAGCGCCGTGGTTCTTAACGGCCTCCCACCTCTGGATTCAGTGGTCGTTAAGGGGTTAAGTATAGGATATTTACTGTTAGGGAAAAAAATGATCTGATCCCCTGCTGATTTTGTACGTTTGCCCATTGACAAGGAAATGATCAGTCTATAATTTTAATGGTATGTTTATTTGAACAGTGAGAGACAGAATAACAAACAAATCCAGAAAAACACATTTCAAAAAGTTATAGATTGATTTGCATTTTACTGAGTGAAATAAGTATTTGACCCCTTTTCAAAACATGACTTAGTACTTGGTGGCAAAACCCTTGTTGGCAATCACAGAGGTCAGACGTTTCTTGTAGTTCTCAGGAGGGATTTTGTCTTACTCCTCTTTGCAGATCCTATCCAAGTCATTAAGGTTTCGAGGTTGACGTTTGGCAACTCGAACCTTCAGCTCCCTCCACAGATTTTCTATGGGATTGAGATCTGGAGACTGGCTAGGCCACTCCAGGACCTTAATGTGCTTCTTCTTGAGCCACTCCTTTGTTGCCTTGGCTGTGTGTATTGGGTCATTGTCATGCTGGAATACACATCCACGCCCCATTTTCAATGCCCTGGCTGAGGGAAGAAGGTTCTCACCCAAGATTTGGCCCCGTCCATCGTCCCTTTGATGCGTTGAAGTTGTCCTGTCCCCTTAGCAGAAAAATTCCCCCAAAGCATAATGTTTCCACTTCCATGTTTGACGGTGGGGATGGTGTTTGAATGGTCATAGACAGCATTCCTCCTCCTCCAAACACGGCGAGTTGAGTTGATGCCAAAGAGCTTGATTTTGGTCTCATCTGACCACAACGCTTTCACCCAGTTCACCTCTGAATCATTCAGATGTTCATTGGCAAACTTCAGATGGGCCTGTACATGTGCTTTCTTGAGCAGGGGGACCTTGCAGGGTCTGCAGGATTTCAGTCCTTCACGGTGTAGTGTGTTACCAATTGTTTTCTTGGTGACTATTGTCCCACCTTCCTTGAGATCATTGACAAAATCCTCCCGTGTAGTTCTGGGCTGATTCCTCACCGTTCTCATGATCATTGAAACTCCACGAGGTAAGATCTTGCATGGAGCCCCAGACCGAGGGAGATTTATGTTGTGTTTCTTCCATTTGCAAATAATCGCACCAGCTGTTGTCACCTTCTCACCAAGCTGCTTGGTGATGGTCTTGTAGCCCATTCCAGCCTTGTGTAGGTCTACAATTTTGTCCCTGACATCCTTGGACAGCTCTTTGGTCTTTGGCCATTTTCCCTAACTGTAAGTGTATATGTGTGTCTGTGTGTGTCTGTGTGTGTGTGTGTGTGTGTGTGTGTGCGCGCGCATAGTATACATGATAACCCCATATTAAAACAGTTTTCTGTTATGTGGAACACAGGAACCATGGGGTGAAGTCCCCTCCTCAGGAGGACAGGGTACTCTTGTACTACTTCACCCAACTTAAACAAGCCCAGTGTCTTTCCAGAATCAGGAGGCAAGGGCAAGATCTTAGGTCTTGGACTTGCTTTTATATTTTTACACTGGGGGAGAAGAATCTACTAAGTGCACAGGCCCTTTGAGCTTATCCCTATTTTTTTATCTGGCAGCCACGTTTTTATGTGCTTTGATAGCATGCAGTGCCCTCCATTGACTTGATTAGAAGCAGCATATCCCTATCTTATGTAGCATGTTTATGTTCCTACTCTAGTACGAGTGGGTTTATAACCACTACACTATCTGTCTATGGGCATTCCTTGCTCTAGTGGACTTCTCTCTGGGGTATAGTCTCTTGGTATCAGTGATGTTTGTATCCATATTCCATGTTTTTAGCTATTTTTGGGTAACCTTTCTTACTTTTATTAAACGTTTAACTTTTTTGGTTTGTTGTACTTTTAACCCTTTGAGTGCCAGAGGGTTACACAAAGCATTGAAAGGCAATGAGTTGCTTACCATTGAAAGGCAATGCGTTGCTTACCCTTCTGGCAATCAAATGGTTAAGAACATGCACTAGTGGTAGCCATATTGCAGGGACCATAGATTGCTGTGGTTGGACTTTTCTTGCCTTGGTACTTGTGTAGGAGACAGTAAGTGGTTAAAGAGTGCTGTAACCTTCATTGCTCAAAACTGGAGTCCTGTGGAGTCCCCCCTTCCCCACAATAGCCAGGGATGCCGTTTGGCGATGGCTAGAAAACCTCCTTGCAGTTTTATTACTTGGAGACTAATTTACCAGCAGCCCATTCTTCCCCAGCTTTGTGGCAGGGAAAGAGGTAGTCCATGATTCGCTCTCTTCGCTGTCTATTCGCTCTTTTTGCTGGCTATCATGAGATTGGTTTCTCCCTCCTGCTTGTCACATTAACCCCTACCAGTCAGATACATTCTATTTTTGAGTGCTTTTATTCTATTTTCATTCTATTTTTATTATTTTTACCTTATACTTCAGGGGGCTCCTGATTATGTCAGACCTCAGGGGATACAAGTGCAAATCTAAAGCTATTAGTGGTTCAGGGGCCCTCTAACTCCTTTAACCCACTGTTCCTCATGCCAGATTGGACTTCCTAGGTAATGTTCTGGCACTCCATGCCCGCTTTGCTCTGTGGTCCCTGCTCAATATTCAGGGTCAACATCTGTTGGATAAGGGCCTGTATGTATTAAGGCCTTTTTTTCCTCAGTTAGTTCTATCCCTCCATCAAGTGGGTCTTAGATTCTTGGTCCGCTGGATACCCTGCACACTCAAAAGGTGCTTCAGTGACACTGTGGATGGGGATATCTCCCATTACTGGGGATTCTTTTGCTGAGGAAGAAGAAACTGATGCTGATTACATAGTTTGTCTGTTGTAGAATCCTGTGAGAAGACCCCTGCTCATTTGCTGAGGATCTTACGTGGGCTGTCTTAGAGACTGTTAAGTTATTGAAGTCTTCTGATTGTAGTTCTTCTTCCCCAGATATTTTTAAAAGATGCAAGATGGAGGTGGCAGTTTTTTCTCCTCACTATTCCTTGGACTAATTGCTTATAGGGGAATGGAAACTGCCTGATAGGAGGTTCTTCCTTAAACAGAGTTTATCTTTTTTATACCGTTTTCTACTGAGGCTTTAGTGCCGTGGGCTATCCCCCCTGCAGTTGATCCTCTAATTTCTTACCTTGACAAGAATACTGCTTTGCTGCTGGAGATTCTGTGGCTGTCAAGGATTAGGTGGACAGGCGCCTCAATACCTTTTTGAAAGTTAATTTTACGGCCATTGGTGCCACTTTTGCCATTGAATTTGTCACTAGGACTATAGCGGTCTAGGCAGTTAACACATTCTGGGCACCATCAAGGAACACCTAGTGGTCCTTATTTCTAAAGTTTACTTTATTGAAGTGTCCTTTGATGTCGCTAAGCTTACTAGGAAGGTCTCAGAATTGGTCGGCTAACCAGGCCTCCAACAATAGTTTGGTCCACAATTCTACAAGGTTATCAGTTGTGCCACTGGAGGCAAGAGTACATTGTTGACTCAGGTTACTCCTAAAAGTTCCTTTTTCCACAGAAGACACGTGTATTTCATTACCTCGCACCCATATATTTACTCTCCGAGGGCAATGCTTTCCTTAGAGTCATACAGTGAAATAAATCAAAAATCGTACATACATGGTAGAAATTGAAGTACAACAATATAAAATAAACCACCAAAGTTCTAAAACTGTTAGTCCAAAAGATTGGAGCAGTGGTGAGTTAGTCGGAACAAAGGTAGCTGAAGCTCTAATGAGTCTAGCCAATTACACACAATAATCCTGGAGACTGAGAAAAAGTGTAAGACTCAATCCAGAGTCCCTCCGGTATATTATGCGCTTACTTGGACAGAGCTTGAATGACTGCTTTGAAATATCCAATTCTCACTCTAGGGCTGCATTGCGCAGTCCAAATCTCCAATCGATTCCTCTGCTGGACTCACCTTCTCGCTCTCTCCACACAGCACCGTGTCCTCCTTCCTCATGGGAAATATTGATCAAATCAACGCGTTTAGAAGCTCACAGTGGAGTCTTTGTATTGATACTTGCATTGTTTTTAATTTTGTTTCTATGCCTGTCTAATAAATGTATTTATTTTACTCAAAGCTACACTTAGAGACCCTTTGTGATGTCCTCCCCTCCCTTCATTCTATTCTGCTATACACCAATCAACTGCTTCTTTAGTCTCTAAACTGATGTCATTTGTACAGGAAAAGTACAAATTTATAGAAAAAAAATTACCTTGAATTATATTTGAGGCCATCTTTTAATTGGGGGCTTCTACCTTTCTTTGCTGTCCAGTGCATCTGTAGAGCCAATCAGATTAGTAGAAGACTTGGGAGATGTATAGGACAAGAAGGGTGAAGCCTCTTGTGAATTAAACATTAAAGCGGAACACTCATAGAAAAGTGCCCCTAATTACTTTTAACTATACTGTAGCGTTAAGCATATAAATCCTTCTATAATCCTTGTTAAGTCTGGCATTATTTAGAAATCTAAGTTCTTCGGAGACTCACCACAGAGGACAGTGCAGACATCTTGCCAAATAGGCATCTATGGGCCTCCACTGTCCATCTCTGCTTCCTCAATGATTGGAAAGGGGAAGTTGCATTGTACATTAAGTACAGACAGAGACTGACAGCGCAGGAGCACAGACGCCTCTTTGGCAAGATGACTGGTGGTGAGTCTCTGAATAGCTTAGATTTCAAATAATACCGGACTTAATAAGGATTTTAAATGGATTTATATGCTTGTATGCTAGTAAAAATTAATTGGGAGGCACTTTTATATGATTGATAGTTCCGCTTTAATACTTTTAGAAATGCATTTAATCTTGGGAGGGCCAAAGGGGTGTGAGGTACATTGCTATTCATATCCCTGTCACATCCAAGGGTTAAATCATGTATTCAAAAGCTGCACAAACACTCCGATAAAATGGTCTTAAAGAAATATGCTTAATAGATTAAGTGAAGCAAATATCTTTAAATTGCCTTCATCAGGGTGAAACTTTGGTCTTCTCCATATGTTCCACAAATGCTGTTAAATCTCAGGACACCAAACTCTTGAGCATACTGCATTGCCAGTGTGGGACACCATACTGCAAAGATCATTTTGGAATGAGGCTCTCAGTGCCCAGAGCTTTCAGGAAGACACCTCCCCTTTTTCAAAGCTATTCTTAGAGTAGTGTGATTCAGACCGGAGACGATGTATGCAAGAGAAGATGACATCCTGAGGTGTCCTAGAATTTGTGTAGCAGACTGGGGAAGACCGTACTTTAATTCTCATAAAGATATTGTACCAGTATAACTGTTACTTGCTTCATTTACATCTATTAAGTGCATTTATTTAAGGGTTGAGTAATATACAGCTTGCTTTTTCAATTTGCACTAACATTATAATGCGCAGCATCACATGATATGAGTGGAAGTGAAGTGTCAGCTCCACATCCATGCCAGGTTGTACCATGTGAGTGTGCACATTGTGTGATGAGAGCTGCAAAAGCAGACAAGCAAGCAGCAAATTCAAGCATCCTTCCTTCTGGAGAGATCTTAAATCAGGGTACAGGATTTTCAGAAAGGGGAATATGATACTATACGGCTCACTTTATATTCAGGACTTTAGAGCATTTTTATTTTTATTATTATTTCAAAGTCTGGAGTGTGGGTGGTCCCCTATATCATGGGTCACCCAGTATTTGTGTAAAAAGTGTATATAGTATGAAAGCATGATTCTGGCACTGTCTGTGTGTTCTGTTTCAAGACAGCACGCTATGCTATGTATATTTTACATAAAACAATCTCAGGAGCCTCTTTATGAGTGATATACTAATAAAAACAGACGTGTTGATGTTTAACCCTTTTTTAGCAAGAATCCCTTCCCAGTCTTATGTAGGATGGCTAGCTAGGTAAGTTATACTGTTCAGTAAATACATATTCCTTTTCATGCCTGCTATTATAGTTTGACTGCTATAGAGAGATAGTGTTTTAGGATTGCTTGCCAGAAATGTGCTCCACTTATTTGGCACCCAAAGGTTTAAAATGTGCTAGTATAAAGAAAAATCATTACCATTTCCAAGAATTATTTTTCCATCTTGATTTGCAGATTGAAGCACATCTGGACACTCTTGTAAATGAACAGGCTTCTTATGTGTTAACCAGAGCTGGATTAAGTCAGATATACAGCTGTGTGCAACAGCACAAGCCTGACCAGGTGAGCCACAAGATCATTATCACGGGAGTAGAGTTAAATACAGGAAATCCAATACTTGACTAACCCTTTGAGTGCCTGAGGGGTGGGCAGTGCATTCCAGTGCAATATTTTGCTCACCCCTATGGCACACAAACTGCTAAAAGAGCACTATCACTTCCTAACAGTAACCCTGTAGTTTGACAACAAAAAAATCATGTCCGCCTCCACGGATAAGATATTTACTACTAATTAAAGATTGTTCAAAAACTATTGATTCAAGGTGACCATTAGGATTGCTTGCCCAAATTAATGAGGTGCAAGTGTTCCTTTAAGAGAACAATTTCTATGTATTATTGTTATTGTTTTTGCCCCAATTATTGTAGATGCTAGTGTTCCTTAATTCTAGCAACTGAATTTAACCTCCTTAAAACATATTTAATACAATTAAATTCTAAATCTCTTCGGTTTTTATTTTTTGTTTGCAGGGACCATTAGCAAACTTACCAAGCATGGATTCCGTATCACTGAAGGCCGCAATGGTAAACACTTGTTTTTTTTGCCTTTTAGTTCTTGATATTTTATTTGTATTCCTTGATGAATCTAATATTAACCCTTTGTGTGGCAGAGAGCTATCTAATGCATTGGTTGGATACCTTTCTGGCACACAAAGGGTTAATGGGTTTGAATAGTTGTCCACTGTTTTCACTTTTGAGTTACAAAAAAATGCATATATATATATAGTATGATTGTGATTGTATGTATATACTGTATACATACAGTCACTGTTAACTATAAATGATAAAATGGGTACTGTTTACAATACTGCCTAAAATTACAGTTTCTAAAGGTCTAAACTTAATTTTTGTGTACTAGTGTGGGAGTTGTAGTACTTATTTCTTAGGATCTTCTCTTTTTCCTCCTGTTTAAAAAAAAAAACGAAAAAAAAAACAACAACAACCCAATTGTTATAAAGCTCTGCTCTGTCTGGAATATAAAGATGCAATGGTTTCAGTGTCACAGATGTTCCAGATTGTTAGTAGAACACCTGCAGCTCTAACTACACAGACTGAAACTGGCAGTCAACATGTTGCTTTCCAGCTGTTTTATTTCAATTTCCATCATCCACAGACTAAGACAGACTGATACAGAAGACATTGAGACAGGCACATAGAAGCAGACAATGAAAGAGCACACAAAAAGACAAAAACAGCTCATGAGCACTCACAAGGTCATGCAAGAGCTAGCAAGTGTGTGTAGCAAAAGGGCACATACCAGAGCAAATGTACACAAGAGAGAGCAAAGAGTGTACACAAGTAAGCAAGACAAAGGAAACCAGAGAGCACCTAGCAAAGAGAGTGTTCACAAGAGAGCCAGATAAATGACCCAAGAGAGCACATAGCAATTGGAAAAATAAAGTATAAAATTATTTGTTCCATTTTGCTCTATTCTGCATTTTAGGCACAAAATAATGAGTAATAATCCATGTAACCCTACATGCATAGCAAAGAGAGTGTAAACAAGAGAACACACACATGAGAGGGAGAGCAAATGTTAGAAAATGGATCCGAGAAGGGGACACACACAAAATGGAATGGTGACTGCAAGATAGCAGTTGTGAGAGGGAATGAAAGTAACAGATCTACAGAGTGGGAGTGAAAGTGAGTAACAGAGTGAACGGAATGTGAATAGAAGACAGGACTGACACTATGGGTTGTGTGTGTACCATACTTATAATATGTTACATACCCTGGACAATGTCAGGCCATTTATGGGCTTGAAAGACATGGGGGTTATGCATTAAGAAGTGATAAAGTGGTGATAACTTCTAATGTTATTCTATAGAGCCTATGCACTAAGATCTCCAAAGTTTAAGAAATCTTAGTGCATTGGCTCCATAGAATAACATAGGAAATGCAAAAGTCTCCGCTTTATCATCCTCTATATCACACTAAGGTGCATCACCCCCTTTGAATGCTAAAGACGTCTCTAGCATTCAAGGGGTGAAATGCCCCATTTAAGTCAGTTTGTCTCCTGTGGTACAGTTGCTTGGTCCAAAATTGTTCCTCCTTTGTTTTGTGTAGTAGGCCATTAACTTGCAGAACTGGAGACATAAAGTGGACCTGGCACCCTGTGTTACAGTAAATATAGTTAATTTTAAGTGAATTAAAAATGTCCTGTATGTTGTGTTTGCAGTTTCTTTTAATATAAATATTTTTGAGAAATTAACCTTTATCTGTTGGTGGTACAGTTTGACACTTTATGCTAAATAGTTTATTTGCTCAACTAATATTACCACATATTGTGTCATGAATTAATCTAGACTGAGCCCAGATCATCCTAGGGACATTTCTAAATGCACAGTGAGTGATGAGTAATTAGCATAACATATGGGGTATTAGCATAAAGTGTCACACGGTGCCACCAAAACATAAATGTTTATTTCTCGAAAACTATTTGTATAATTGAAAAATGGTTAGTACAACATATAGGCAGATTTTAATTATCTGTAAAATAAACTATATTCTGCTTTAACCCTTTGAGTGCCAGAGGGGTACCCAACACATTGCAAAGCACTCAGAGGTTTAAAAACAGAGGTGTGGGGAGAAATTAATAGGGTGCAGGAATAGCCACAGTAAAATTACACTATATTATTTACCTCCTTGGGTGCTAGATAATCTAATGCTTTTGAGACTTCTTTAGCACCCAAGGGGGTTAAGGTGCTGTTTTAACCTCTTCACTGCTAAGCCTTTACACTTCTGTTGCAATCTACAATCAAATGGTTTTTGGTGCTTTTCCGTGAACAAGCAACACATACACTTATTTTTTTCAGCAGAAGTTGCATTGGTTTGTCAGTATCCCCAAATATAACAGAAATATTTCACCCAGAATGCAGAAAACACTTTTTATTATTGAAATTCCATTATTTGAATGTCCAACAACTGTCCTGGGGTCTATCTAAAGCGCTATAATTCATCATTTATACATGGATCTTCCAATAAATAAAATTAGTAACTGGAAAAATAAAGTGCTAAATTATTTGTTCCATTTTGGTTTGTTCTTCATTTCAGGCACAAACTAATGAGTAATAATCCATTTATCATTACAGGCTATATATTTTATAAAAGTACACACAATTCCAATTTCTAGGACTGATCATTTGTATTTCTAGCCATCAAAGCAGGGTTTCTACTAAATAAGCAGAAGATAACACTATAGAAAAAAAGTGTGTTTGTATGTATATAAGGTTAGATAGCTAGAAGCCTCCGAAGTGAAATGGTCCTATTTTTTTTATTTTATTTTTGTTTTGTTTTTGTTTTTTAATATGACATACCTTCACTTAAATGTTCAAAACAGCTACAGACCAGAAGAAAGGGTAGACAAAGCATGCCGTTCTGGAAAGAAGACAGCTCCCCCACATTAGATGGGATGAAACTTGCCATTTTAACCCTAGACCATTGTGCACAAATGTTTCCAATAGATTACTCTAAAGGAAAAAAATAGCATTATATTTATACCCCTTCAAAGGTGCTGAAACCATTGACAACTGTGGCATTTCCTGCTCTATTCATTAGCAGCTCCTGTTCCAAGTGAAATAAGATAAATTTGGTAGATCTGACATACCATAGAGTGTGCCAGAAGTGTAAAACTAGCCATACCAAATGTTTTTTTTCGCACATTCTTAGAATATGTGTTCTGCTCTTCTAAAATAGCTATACAAACTACACATATGAACAACTAAAGAACACCTATAATTTTTCTAAAATTACTTTCCTGCACTATACAATTAGACATGGGGAAAAGGTATCCAGAGTATACTGTCTTGGAAAGCAGACAATTGGCCACATCAAAAGGGGAGTCATTTGCCTTTCTACTCCTAAGCCAGTGTGCTCACATTTGCAGAACGTATCTGTATAGGAGAAATAGTGCTTTTTGTTTATCTTTGAAAACCATGGAATTTCCTACTGTACTCCGTACATTATGCCAGACCAATAAAAGTGGTATTCCATTTAATGTAAATTGATATACTAGGGGGTGCCAGGGCCACAAAATCACTATCACAAACTTTTATTTTTCAAACATAAGGTATATGTACTTTGTTTTCTTTTTTTTTTTGGGGGGGTGCATGTTTTTTCTGTGGATACCAGTGAACAGTGCTGTCAGACAGTGTATCATAGATACCAACGTTCACAAATTCATTACACACATTGCTAGCAGCCAATGTTGCACCCCTTCTTGGAGGAAAATGTTGATTATGCAGCCCTAGTCTGTATTTAAGTTTGACATGCCTGATTTAGAATATAATGTATTGTAGCAAATGGCTTGTGTGTAATTCCTTTTAGTAGCTCACTTTTTATATACTGTAAATACTGTTCTTAACACCACAGAGAAATGTTCAACAATTATGAGCAATTGCTAGCAGCAAACCCAGATGAGGCAAAGGAGATCTGTATGAATGTGTATTCATAGAGCTACTGTTTCTGTTTTGTAACCACTGGGTAATTGTATGTTTTGCACCTGAAAATGAAGGCTACAAATACTTGTCTTTCTGTCAGTTCTATTACCTGGAATACTCCTTCCCACCATCTGTATGTCTGCTAACTCTAGGCTATATACACAAATTAAAAGTGGAACCATTGTTGGGAAGTCAGCTGTTATAAATGCAGTTCCCACTGATTTAAATTGGGTTTTTAACCCCTTGAATGATAGAGAGGTGTCAAATGCACAGCTTTGCTCACATTGAGGTTGATGTACTATGCAGGATTAGAGAAATTGTTTTTTTATTATGTCCCTATGACAGGTGGTTTGGAAATGCAGTACTTGGCTTTTCTTTGTGCGTATTCACTTTAGCCTGTGTTGATCAACTAACAATACAGTGAATTCTAGCTGGGGTCTGGGGGTGGTCGTCCAACTGGTATCTTGATTACTTTCCTTATTCCTTGCCCGCTCAGTCCTTTTTCTATTAAGGGAACAGTAAGCTTTTTTTGTATTTAAGAATCTGTTATAGGGCTTTTTCTGCTGTATAATACCAGATTACTTGCAATGCTAGAGAATTTTTAACCCTTTCAGTGCCAGAGGGGTACACAACGCATTGCAAAAGGTTAATCCAAATGTTATTACAACTCAATTTTTATTTATTTTTCTCTGTCGGCCAATGCAGGTTACTGGTAACTTTGTGTAGGCGGTCAGCCCCTTTAAGTAGGCAGGAACAATTCTGAGAAGTGACTGCTGGGTGGAGCCTACCTCCTCTCCTTAGGTTGCATCTAGCCAATCCTCAACCAGTAAGATTTGTTCCTTGGTCAAGACACAAGCAAGAGAACAGTTCTTCTATAGTTTTAGCTTTTTATTAGTTTTCTGTTAGATATGGGATACCACCATTAGGCGGATAACCATCACTGACAATTCCCATCACCCAAATGTGGATAGCTCAGTTTACAAGGTGCTTTTGTGGACCTAATCCGTGGGGGGAAAATCTTGGCTGCACGTTCCTTCCCCAGGAGTTGCCCACCAAGGCTTCTTCTTAATCTATGGTAATCTGAAGACAGAAGATCTGCTGAAAAAGGTGAGTACCCTTTGAGTGCTGATGTCCACATGTCCCATGCTTCCCCTCCACACAGGGGTCTCAGTTGGAGTCCCTATTACATACTCATGCACTCATTTGGTTTATCTGTATGTCTGCGAGGTGTTTGGAGCAAGTTTCTGTGCTAAATTAACCTCTTTGCTGCTGGTTAGCATCCTTTTTGGGACTAGTGTTTATTGGGTCTACTGAATTCTTCTAGTGGGCTTTTGAGTGGTTTTGGTATTCACATTGTAACTTTGTGGTCCACGCATTTACCACATAGACGCCATTACTCCATTCACTTTTATGGGACTTTACAGTTTGCGACATGTCTCTGCAACCGCTGCATATAGCAAGATCAGAGACAGCTCATTTTGTTGGTTTACCCTTACTCTGTTATCCGGTCAACATTCTGGGCATGTTGAGGACCTTAGGGGGCTTCTGGCACTGTTGGGGGTACTCCTTCAGCGAAGCTACTATTCCCATGAGTGCTCACTTTGCTCGCTCGTAACTGATTGGCTCCCGCTGCAGCCATTTTGTGTCTTCTTCGCAGATCAAGTATCCTATGCAGGGCTTGGACTCTCCTTCTCTCCTCCCCAATTTAACCCTTCGCCTACCAGATAAGTCTAATTTAGCATTGCTGGGGTGACTTTTATTATCATACACACTGTTTTGTGGGTGTTTTGATACTTTGACCGTTTGACTGTGTGAGAATGTCTACTCTGTTAGACCTTGGAGCTAAACATAAGACTAAGGACACTGGAGCGTCTGTGTCCCCCATTGCTCCTCATGTCACTCAGGGTTACCTAGAGAATACTCAGGTTATGTTTGCCCAGCATGCGCTGCTGCCCCTGAATCCCCTGCAGGGACATCCAGCCATGCACTAGAGCCAGTTTGGATGCAGGCGTTTAAGGCTACTACTAGGGACCTCAGGTCCATCTTATAACTCCTTCCATCCACTCTTCAGACCCCCGCCCCATCAGTTCTTCCCTGCCTAAACCACCGGGTGTACCTGATGTATCTGATTCCTCTGAGGAGGAATTATTGGTGGACTCTGATTATGATGATGACTATTGAGCTGTTCCTTCATCTCAGTTTTATGGGGACACCTTTGAGGCTGACCCAATTCCCTCAGCTGAGGGCCTGACCAGGGCTGTGTTGACCACCCTGAACATCCCCTTGGTGCAGGAGGTTTCTTCTGACCCGTCTGATGTGTTTGAGAAGCCTGTTAGGCCCCATACCTGTTTTCCACCTAACCCCACCCTTGACCGGTTGGTGTCAGAGGAGTGGAAGTTTCCAGACAGGAAGCCATCTGTCTCTAGGAAGTTTGCTAAACTTTACCTGTTCCCTGAAATGGCCCTTACGCAATGAGTCCATCCCCCCAAGGTGGATGCCCCTGTTTCCAGGCTTTCTAAGTCTACTGCACTGCCTGTGGCTGGCGCATCTGTTCTGAAAGACTGGACTGACAAGAAGCTTGAGACCTCTCTCAAGGCTATTTTTGCGACGGATAGTTCTGCCCTCCACCCTGCATTTGCTGTGGCGTGGGTGACTAGGGCTGTGGCTGTTTGGACTGAACAGCTCACTACAGCTGTCCGTCAGGGAGCTTCTACTGCTGACATGTTGCGACTTCTCGCTAACATCTCTAAGGCTCTGCATTATGTTTCTGCTGCCTTGTTTGACGCCGTCCGCATGGTGGCCAGGGCATCAACCATGTCTGTGGTAGCCAGATGGGCTCTTTGGCTCAGGATCTGGTCTGCAGACACTGCCTCCAAGAGGGCTCTCTTGTCCTTGCCCTTTCAGGGCACCTCACTGTTTGGACCTGATCTTAAGGATCTGATCATTGAAGCCACTGGAGGGGGAGAGTACTTACCTACCAGTGGTCCAGAGGAAGAAGGTGCCTGTCAATGGGAATCAGCTTTTTTGTCCCTTTCAGGCAGACTCGCACCAGGTGACCCAGTTGCTCCCTCAGACTCCACGCGCCTCATCCAAGCCTAAGCAGCACTGGAGGCCCAAGTCCTTCTCGAAGCCCAAGGCTTCTAAACCTCCTTCTGCATGATTCGCTGAACCCGGGTCCCCACCCGCAGGTAAGCGGCCGCTTGCGCCACTACCTCTTGGTTTGGGAGCCCTCTGTGGAGGACCCGTAGGTTTTACAGGTGGTGGCTACAGGGTACAAGATTCCCTTCATCTCTCTTCCTCCTTCCAGGACCTTCTCTTCTCATTCTCCCTTGGGAAAGGAAAAGCTCCGCCTTTTCGAGGAGGCCATTCAGGCCCTTTTGGACAAGGAGGTCCTGGAACCAGTTCCTCTTCAGGAGAGGGGCTTGGGATTCTACTCCAACCTTTTTGTGGTTTCCAAAAAGGACGGCAGATGTCATCCAATTTTGGATCTGAAAGATCTCAACTCCTTTGTACCGCCAGGAGTCACTGCACACAGTGATCGCAGCCATGTCCCCTGGGGAATTTCTGGCCTTTCTGGATCCTCAAGATGCCTATCTGCACATCACCATTCTCCAGAGAGTCTTCAGTATCTCTGCTTTGCCTGCGACCGAGGACATTTCCAGTTTTCTGCCCTCACCTTTGGCTTGACCACGACTCCCCAAGTCTTCACAGAGTCCTGGGGGCATTGATCTCTGTCCTACGTTGGAACGGCATCAGAGTTACTCCATACATGGACAACCTCCTTCTGAAGGCCTCTTCTCCAGACCTCCTTCATCAGCAGGTGCAGGACTGGATTCATGCTCTCTCCTATAATGACTGGATCATCAATCTGGACAAGTCAGACCTTGTCCCTACTGTCACGGTCCCGGCTGCGAGGAACCCGAGGGGTGCCGGCTCAGGTTAGATGCTAGCGTACGGAGCTGGGGTGCGAAGCTTGAGAGCGGTGACGGCGTGCCAGGTACTCCTTTGCTGCAGCCGAAGCCGTCTAAAGGTGCTGGTCGCGAAACCAGATTGTTCCACCCCAGTTGAGCCGGGGTGCAACCAGGATAGGAGTACCTAGGAACCGTTGGGTAACCAGGCCGGCAGGTCGGGCGAGATACCAGGCAATGAGGGCTGAGCAACAGGAATGGTCAAGCGAAGCCGAGGTTCAAGTTGGGAACGGAGTTCAGGCGAGATCAGGAGCGGAGCCAAAGGTCAATACCAGAAGTGGAGATCTGGAGTAGTCAGGAACAGAGCCAAGGGTCAATACCAGGAGTGAAGATCTGGAGTAGTCAGGAGCAGAGCCAAGGGTCAATACCAGGAGAGGAGATCTGGAGTAGTCAGGAGCAGAGCCAAGGGTCAAAACCAGGAGTGGAGATCTGGAGTAGTCAGGAGCAGAGCCAAGGGTCAAAACCAGGAGTGAAAAACGATCTAACTTGGAGCAGAGGTCCAGAGCCCAAAACCTAGCCAGAACACAAACTAATGGAACGGGCGCCCAATGTCTGGGGCAGCCCGTTCAAATACTAAGGCTGACCAATGGCTAGGAGAGCGAGAGGGGCTCGGCTGGATGCCGCAAGGACACAGGAGAAGGACCGACTAATAGAACGCCGGGCTCGGCGCATGCGCATCCGCCCGGCTGAAGGCGAGGGGACTCTGCGCATGCGCGGCCCGATCGCCACCGCAACCCGGAAGCGCCGCCGCGAAGGACGTGGCCAGGAGCAACGGTGACACCACCCCCCCCTCAACGGGAGGCCCCCGGACGACCGGGCTTCAACGGAAAGGCACAATGGAAGGCACGCCGAAGGGCCGGGGCATGGACGTCGCGAGCGGGAACCCAGGAACGCTCCTCTGGGCCATAGCCCTTCCAATCCACCAGATATTGGAGGGACCCCCGGACCAGGCGGGAATCCAGGAGCTTCCGAACAACGTATTCTTCCTGGCCGTCGACCCGAACAGGGGGCACCGGCACCGACGAAGGAGTAAACCGGGTGCGAAGAAGCGGTTTAAGAAGGGATATGTGAAAGGAGTCAGGAATCCGCATAGAGTGAGGTAGGTCAAGGGCAAAGGTCACCGGAGAAATCTGGGAGCGGATCCGAAAGGGCCCCACATAGAGAGGACCGAACTTGGCAGAGGGTTGGCGGAGATGCAGATTCTTGGTGGAGAGCCAAACCTCATCCCCAGGCTGCAATCGAGGACCAGCAGTCCGCCGCTTATCGGCCGACCTCTTGTAGGGAGGAGTAACCCCGGATAAACCTCCTGTAGTAATTGGCGAAGCCTAAGAAGCGTTGTACCGCCTTGAGATCCGTGGGTTGAGGCCAGTCGAGGACAGCCGTGAGTTTCTTAGGATCCATCTCTAGTCCGGAGCTGGAGACGATGTACCCCAGGAAGGAGAGTTTGTTCTTCTGGAATTCGCACTTCTCCAGTTTAGCATACAGCCCGTTCTCACGCAGCCTTTGGAGAACGGCTTTAACATGGAGTCTGTGTTGCTGGAGAGTGGGAGAGAAGATGAGAATGTCATCAAGAATATACCACGACATGCGAAGTCAGCATATCCCGGAAGACATCGTTAACAAACGCCTGGAAGACGGCTGGGGCGTTGCAGAGCCCGAAGGGCATCACCAAATACTCATAGTGCCCATATCTAGTGTTGAACGCCGTTTTCCACTTGTCCCCAGACCTGATACGAACCAGGTTGTAGGCCCCCCGCAGGTCTAACTTAGTGAACCAGTTGGTCCCTTGGAGAAGGTCGAATAGTTTGGGGATTAGCGGGAGAGGGTACTTATTCTTGATGGTGATGCGATTCAGCCCACGGTAGTCAATACAAGGGCGAAGGGAGCCGTCTTTCTTGTTGACGAAGAAGAATCCTGCCCCGGCAGGCGAGGTGGAGGGACGGATGAAGCCCCTGGCCAGGTTCTCCTGGATATAGGTGGCTAGGGCTTCCATCTCAGGAGGAGAAAGCAGGAACGTCCTCCCTCTGGGAGGTTGGGTTCCGGGTTGGAGATCAATAGGGCAGTCGTAAGGCCTATGCGGAGGAAGACGTTCAGCCTGGGCCTTACAGAAGACATCCCGGAATTCATAGTAGGCAGCGGGTAAGGCATCAAGAGAACACAAGGCAGCTGAGACAGAAGGCCGAGGGGAGACCGGGTTGGCGGGGAGACAGGTCGTCAAACAGGTCTTGCTCCACTGAGTGAGATCGCCGGTCAGCCAGTTAAAGACGGGGTTATGGCGCCGAAGCCAAGGGAGCCCCAGGACAATCGGGGCGAATGGAGAGGATACCAGATCGAAACACGCCTTTTCAGAGTGCAGTAACCCGGTAGTCAAGACCAAACACTCAGTCTCCTGTGTGATCTTCCCTGTACCCAAGGGTCCGCCATCCAACGTGGAGACGAGTAAAGGGGTCTTCTTGGTACGACAGGGCACGCCATGGGCCTGAGCCCAGACCTCGTCAATAAAGAGTCCGGCTGCTCCGGAGTCGACAAAGGCGGCAGCAGTGACGGTATGGGCTGCCCATCGAATAGAAACTGGAACAAAAACTCTGGATCGTCCTTGGGGAGGCTGTTGGATTTGGCTTAGGCGACCGCCTCGGATGTCGGCTAAGCGCTGTCTTTTCCCGGGCGTACGGGACAACGCCGCAGCAGGTGACCCGCCTGGCCACAGTATAAGCAGAGGCCCTGGGTTCGTCGTCGCTGCCTTTCTTCGTCGGACAGCCGGGTGACCCCTCCGATTTCCATGGGGGTTTCGGTTGCAGGACGGTCCTCCAGCGGGGAGACAACAGTGGGTACCCGCCTCCTGCTGCGGTCTCGTTCTTGTTGTCTTTCCTGCAATCGCCTGTCCAGGTCCAGACACAAGGAAATGAGATCCTCCAACCCGTCAGGGATATCACGGTAGGTCAAGGCGTCTTTAATGCGTTCGCTAAGCCCACGCCGAAAAGCCGCCTTCAGAGCTCCCTGGTTCCAATCAGTTTCATAGGAGAGCGTGCGGAATTCTACCGCATACTGGCTAACAGACCGGGTTCCTTGGCGCAGAGCCAGAAGGGCTGATTCAGCTGAGGCGCTTCTGCCAGGGGCATCGAAGACGGCCTTGAAGGCTGCGATAAACGAATTAGAATCGTCGAGCAGAGGTGAATGCTGTTCCACGAGGGGCGAAGCCCAAGCTAACGCTTCCCCTTTAAGGAGAGAGATAATGAAGGAGACCCGGGAGGCATGTGTACAGAAGGTCTGCGGAAGAGTTCTGAAGTGCAACTGGCACTGGTTCAGGAATCCGCGGAAGTCAGCTGACCGGCCAGTAAATTTATCCGGGAGCGGAATGCGAGGGGGTACATACCCCGGAGGAGGAGGAGCTGAAATACCGGAAGCAGCGGAGGTAGAGGGGGCTGGCGCTGCCGAGGTTGATGCGGTTGAGGAACGCAGTAAGTCCAGGATGGCATCTAATTTAGTCTCCAGACTTTGCAGGTGCGCGGCATGAGAGGACAGAACTCGTTCCTGCTCGTCCAGTCGTGCGGATAATCGGGATACGTCCGTAGGGTCCATACCGATCCCTGGCCACGAATGTTGGCCCGTTCCAACTGTCACGGTCCCGGCTGCGAGGAACCCGAGGGGTGCCGGCTCAGGTTAGATGCTAGCGTACGGAGCTGGGGTGCGAAGCTTGAGAGCGGTGACGGCGTGCCAGGTACTCCTTTGCTGCAGCCGAAGCCGTCTAAAGGTGCTGGTCGCGAAACCAGATTGTTCCACCCCAGTTGAGCCGGGGTGCAACCAGGATAGGAGTACCTAGGAACCGTTGGGTAACCAGGCCGGCAGGTCGGGCGAGATACCAGGCAATGAGGGCTGAGCAACAGGAATGGTCAAGCGAAGCCGAGGTTCAAGTTGGGAACGGAGTTCAGGCGAGATCAGGAGCGGAGCCAAAGGTCAATACCAGAAGTGGAGATCTGGAGTAGTCAGGAACAGAGCCAAGGGTCAATACCAGGAGTGAAGATCTGGAGTAGTCAGGAGCAGAGCCAAGGGTCAATACCAGGAGAGGAGATCTGGAGTAGTCAGGAGCAGAGCCAAGGGTCAAAACCAGGAGTGGAGATCTGGAGTAGTCAGGAGCAGAGCCAAGGGTCAAAACCAGGAGTGAAAAACGATCTAACTTGGAGCAGAGGTCCAGAGCCCAAAACCTAGCCAGAACACAAACTAATGGAACGGGCGCCCAATGTCTGGGGCAGCCCGTTCAAATACTAAGGCTGACCAATGGCTAGGAGAGCGAGAGGGGCTCGGCTGGATGCCGCAAGGACACAGGAGAAGGACCGACTAATAGAACGCCGGGCTCGGCGCATGCGCATCCGCCCGGCTGAAGGCGAGGGGACTCTGCGCATGCGCGGCCCGATCGCCACCGCAACCCGGAAGCGCCGCCGCGAAGGACGCGGCCAGGAGCAACGGTGACACCTTCCCAGAGAATGGTGTTGCTGGGCATCCTCTTTGACACTCAGAGGGGGATGGTGTTCCTCATGGACGAAGTAGCTCATCAGATAGCACTGAAGGTCCAGGCTGTCCTGTCTCAGGATCCAGTTCCAGCCAAGAGGTTGTCATCCTTTGTGGGGAAGTTCATTTCCACCATAGAGGCATTCCCGTTCGCCATGGCTCATACAAGGGAACTCCAGAGGTTTCTAATTCTGGCATGCAGGGGTCAGCGAGATCTCCTGGAATGATCCCTATCTCTCCCTCTTCACATGGAGCAGAGCCTCTCGTGGTGGCTCAGCGTGGACAATCTCCTGAAGTGCAGACCCTTCCTGGTGCCCTTCTGGATGACAGTCACGACAGATGCCAGCGTCTCCGGATGGGGAACGGTAAAGAGGCACTTGAGTGTTCAAGGACGGTGGTCCCAGGAGGAGTCTCTCCTTCCCATCAGTGTCTTGGAGCTTCGGGTGATATTTCATGCCCTCCATCTCTGGCACAGCAACTGGAGGATAAAGCCGGACAACGCCACAGTGTTAGCCTACATCAACAAGGAAGGTGGCACAAGAAGTTTCGCAGCTTGGCTAGAGGTCAAGGCTATTTTATCATGGGCAGAGCAGCATGTCCCTGCCATTTCTGCAGTTCATATTCCTGGAGTAGACAACAGATGACAGAGAAAATAGGATTTTAGTCTTACCTGTTAAATCCTTTTCTCTTAGTCCATACAGGTTACTGGTCTCCCACCCTGTCAAGGGACCATGCTTGGCTCTCCTGTGGCAGAACGTGGGGATCCTTTTGGGTTCATGCTCACAGGAGTCCTCCTTTACCTTCTTAATACCTAGTGAGTAGTTAGTTTTCAAATCTTACTTGTTGGGGATTGGCTAGATGCAACCTAAGGAGAGGAGGTAGGCTCCACCCAGCAGTCACTTCTCAGAATTGTTCCTGCCTATTTAAAGGGGCAGATCTCCTACCCAGAGTTACCAGTAACCTGTATGGACTAAGAGAAAAGGATTTAACAGGCAAGACTAAAATCCTGTTATTGTTCTATTCCTATAACTTACTATGAGGAAGTGTGGTTTGCCTAGTTGACCACTAGTTGGCAGTGTTAGTAAAATATATATCTCCAATAATCCTGTATAATAATGCGCTAGAAAATTTGTAATGACGCAGTCGTGCGCAGTAGAGACTGCTGCGCGTGCTGCAGTCATGTGCAGTAGAGACTGCCTGTGACGAGGCTGTATCAGCCGCGGTGCAGGCACTCTCTACTGAGCATGACTGCACCGCGACCGGCTGGCACTGTATCAGCCACAGCATGGGCAGTCTCTTCTGGGCATGACTGCCCCTCGACCATCCTATAATATAAAAGGCCAGAATGTTTGTAAGGTGCAGTTATGTGCAGTAGAGACTGCCCAAATGCACAGAATACTGGGAGTTCTGTGTTGGGAGCATTCTGTGCGTTCAGACAGTCTCTACTGCTCATGATTGCATCACGTGCTCTGCCAGTGAGGTGGCAGCAGTATGCAGAGCAGGAGTGGCATCATACCTCACCAGACCTTGACCCCCTGTACATGGGCTTTTACACTAGTACATATATATAACAAACAAAAGTGAGGTGTACTGACATTTGGATATAAAAAAAAACTTGTTTTGCTCGGTTAAAAAAAAAATATAACCTATTTTTCATGCTAAAGCACTTTCAAGCTAGGAATGGGCAACCTGTGGATTCCCCAGCTAAGTATGATGGGAAATGTAGTCCTAACAGCTGGAGTCTCACTGTTGGTCATCCTTGCTATACAGGGAATGTACCTCTAATCATTTCAGTTTAACGTTTTACTCTGTTTAATGTTGTAAGAATTTTACTTTATATAAATGTAAAGTGTCACATTGAAACATGGTTTTTAATGACATTCAACCCCTTTTTGTCTTTGCATATTATGAACATGCATAATATTTAATGTCAGATTGCCATTTTTTCCTCACCTATTTATTGTTTATTTATTTACACTTTTTTGTCCCTGACATTCAGCTCCTTAAAGGGATAGTAATACTTAAGTATTACTAATCCCTATAGCAAAGTACTACTTAAAAAAAAAAAAAACGTATAACCTTTATGGTTTGAGAGATGATCGCTTCTAAAGTTGCCCTCTCCCTCCCCCTTCCCCGTAGTCAGCATTCTAGCTGACTGCAGGGAAGAGAGTTGTACGACTTTCAGGCGGCTCTCTAGCACAGCCGGATCGCGTTACTAAAAAAGAAAACTTTCACTGAAGTGGTCTTCTACGTGTTTCCAGAAATCTTTCAGTCAGGGATTGTGAAAGCAAAGATATTTATGCAGTGGGGGAGATGGACTAAGGCATGATAAAGAGGTGATAAAGTGGAGATGACTTCTCCCCTTCCTATGTTATTCTAATGAGCCCACACACTAAGATCTCCAAAGCTGGAGAAATCTTTGTGCATTGGCTTCATAGAATAACCTAGGACTTGGAGAAGTGATATGACTGGAGAAGTCCTCTTCACTTTATCACCCCTTAGCGCATCTCCCCCAATGTTGCAGCCTTTCTACGACTCTAAGTGATCTCTATGCTGTCATGACAGGCTTCTCTTTATTTCATCCCTGTCTGGGTTACACTGTATCATTTTTGCATTGTTGCGCTCTTTCTACTTTCACAGTCCCAGGAAGAGCTTTCTGAAAACAAATTTTACTGTCTCTCTGTCAGGAGTGTAACCGTGCAAAAAATAAATAACTAAAGAAATACAGACAGTTTGACTTTGTGTGTTATACCCTTGCATAATATGTATTTAGAAATGTTTATTGTCCCTTTAAATAACTTTCAATGGCCAAGGTGCATGGAACCACTATTTCAGTATGATGGACCCTTCCCAAATATCTAGGGTATTAATTGGTCATACTGTGTTATGTTACATAATGCCTTTGCATCATTGGCAGGCATGGATTTACATCTCACTCCATCTTAGGCAAATCACCTAAGGTGGTCTTAGCCCTTCCCCATGGGTATACCCTTACTGATCATGTGATCCTAGCCACACCCACCGTTACCTGTCAAAGAGAATGTATATAATCTCCAACATACAAGCACAAAATGGCCTTTAACTCCTCTGACACTCAAACCATTAAAGTAATATATAAAGTAGTTAATAAACTGACAAAATTTGTAAATAAACTAGGCACCATAAACCAGGAGTAGGTGCCTGGTACAAGGGCAGTGAGATTCCGCTCAGATTATGGGTGTGGCCAACAGAGCTAAGGTGACCTTTAAAGTAAAATGTTCAACCAGACAGTGCTCAGTTTTGTTAACCCTTTGAGTGCGATGCTTTGGATACCTCTGTGGCACTCAAATGGTTTGCAAAAAAGCAAAGCAAAACAAACAAAAACAGTCCTAAGCTGCTGCATACAAATTACACACTGATTTCATTATTTCAATATAAGTTTTTGTTGCATATTTTCCAAGCTAGTCTGCCACTCCAAGGCATATGCTTTAGAAAATACTTAATGTTAAAAACTCTATTGAATGCCCCCATGGCTTTACTGGTCTGCCTTCAGGAGAGTCTGCCTTTTAGAAGGACCTGCCTGCAGTTAGTTAATGAAGACCTCAAAAACTGGAATATATCCACAGTCCATTTTTAGAAATGTCTGCTCCACCCATTTGTATTAACTGCATGAATGCTGAATAATGCAGCTTGCGAAAACCTCCTGGAAAGGTTTTAAATGCATAGTGCATGGCATTATTTGAATTTGCTCCGGCTGTGTTAGCCTGTAACCACTACAAGTAATTTGACTCAATTCTTATTGTAAAGCTTACATTATTTAGTTGCAGTTAATAGAGGGGAGTGGAGTAGGACATTTATAGAAATGGACTGTGGATATAGCCCAACTATTGAGGTCCCCACCCACTCTCTGAAGGCAGCTCAGTTAAGCCATGAGGGCATTAGATAGAGAGTTTAATATGAACTATTTTTGTAATTCTTATTAAATAGTAAGATGTAATAGATAAGAATTTCCTAAAATGCGATGTCTTGAAGTGACAGGGAAGTTTAACTTATTTTGCTCAAATGATGCAGCAAAATCTCCTATCAAAATAAGTGAGTTAATATGTGGGTAATAAAGTATGCTAGGGTTTACATGTAAATCATTTGTATGGAGCAGCACAAGATTGTGAAATGTCTCCTCATTCCTTGCAGTGCTTCTTATTTTGTTCACTTACACTATTTGTATATATGTATATTTTGGTGTTTTAGTGCTGCGAGTTTTTTTTTCGTTTTGTGTTAATGTACATTGCTAAAATAATAAAAGTTGAATAAAAACCATAACTAATATGTAAGTTTCATGTGCTGGTCTAGACTTGCAGAGTGCTTTATTCCCTTACATTCAGTGTCTGTCCTTTCACACACTAGGTGCAGTTTGACCGATACCTCTCCGCTCCTGATAACCTACTGATGCCTCAGCTGAATTACTTTCTGAGTGCCACAGTAAAGTAAGTTTTTAATTAAAAAACAAACAAAAAATCATTAAGCGCATGTTTGCTAGGTGGACCCCAGGACCGGTAATCCTAACCCTATAAGGGCCACAGGGGTATTCAGTGCATTGCACACCCTCAGGTCCTTAATGTGTTAACTCTTTGAGTGCCAGAGGGGTTTGCAATGCATTGCGACACACCTCTGACATTCAAAGGGTTTAAATAGGCTTATGAACTCTGCTTAATTTAGTTTAAAATACTTAAAGGAAAACCAGCATTTCATTTTGTGTATTGCCATTTAACCATAAACGCAGTCTTTGTGTAGGGTAGTTTATGATTTCATAACCGCAGCAGTTTCTGCAAAAAGTATTTGTCTTTACTGCTTGACTTGCTTATTCAACTACTAGCAAAAGGGGCACGGCGTTGCCCATGGCATTTAAGTCCTTTGAGTGCTTGAGGGGTGTTTAACGCATTGCATGACAATGGTTTAGGTAGTTTCCACCAGTGAAAGGGTTCATTGTTTGAGAGGCAAACAGGGATCCATGCAGTAGAATGTGTTGAATACGTATTTGGCACTGAACGGGTTTAAAGAAAATGGCCAATGTGTTGGGTTACTTCAGTGCCAAAGAAGTATCCAACCCATTCCACTGCACTGATACATGTTTGCCTGTGAAAATAACCCTTTCAGTGGCACAATCGTAGCTAAACCATTTGATAATTTTTTTTTTATTATTATTTTTTTGTTTTTGTTTAAAATAGCTTTATTGAGTTCAAATAAAATACATACATACAACGTATAATGAAAACCATTTGATAATTAATGTGTGCAATAACCCTGACGTACTCAATGGAGTTAATCCCCACAGGAAATGCCATGACCCTTTTGATATTTTTCTATGTAAAAAAACATCATGGACTTTGCAATAGTTGTGACTGGTTTGTGTAAGAGATAGGTAAAGGTTTTCAATATGGGCTGCTGTTATTGGTTGTGTAGTCTGTGTTTGTTGTGTGATATGCATATGTAGATTGAGATGAAAGGATTTTTTATATATGAGTGAATACATATACAGTGAGGGAAAAAAATTATTTGATCCCCTGCTGATTTTGTATGTCCACTGACAAAGAAAAGATCAGCCTATAATTTTAATATTAGGTTTATTTGAATAGTGAGAGACAGAATAACAACAAAAAAATCCTGAAAAACGCATTTCAAAAAAGTTACAAATTGATTTGCATTTTACTGAGTGAAATAAGTATTTTACCCCTTATCAATCATCAAGATTTCTGGCTCCCAGGTGTCTTTTATACAGGTAACAATCTGAAATTAGGATCACTGTCTTAAAGGGAGTGCTTCTAATTTCAGCTTGTTACCTGTATAAAAGACACCTGTCCACAGAAGCAATCAGTCAATCCGATTCCAAACTCTCCACCATGGCCAAGACCAAAGAGCTGTCCAAGGATGTCAGGGACAAGACCTGCAGACCTACACTAGGCTGGAATGGGCTACAAGACCATCACCAGGCAGCTTGGTGAGAAGGTCACAACAGTTGGTGCGATTATTCGCAAATGGAAGAAACACAAAATAACTGTCAATTTCCCTCGGTCTGTGGATCCATGCAAGTTCTCACCTCGTGGAGTTTCAATGATCATGAGAACGGTGAGGAATCGGCCCAGAACTACACGGGAGGATCTTGTCAATGATCTCAAGGCATCTGGGACAATAGTCAGCAAGAAAACAATTGGTAACACACTACGCCATGAAGGACTGAAATCCTGCAGCACCCGCACGGTCCCCCTGCTCAAGAAAGCACATGAACAGGCCCGTCTGAAGTTTGCCAATGAACAGCTGAATGATTCAGAGGAGAACTGGGTGAAAGTGTTGTGGTCAGATGAGACCAAAATCGAGTTCTTTGGCATAAACTCAACTCGCTGTGTTTGGGTGAGGAGGAATGCTGCCAAGGGACCCCAAGAACACCATCCCCACAGTCAAACATGGAGGTGGAAACATTATGGTTTGGGAGTGCTTTTCTGCTAAGGGGTCAGGGCAACTTCACCGCATCAAAGGGATGATGGACAGGGCCATGTACCATGAAATCTTGGGTGAGAACCTCCTTCCCTCATCCAGGGCATAGAAAATGGGTCGTGGATGGGTATTCCAGCATGACAATGACCCAAAACACACGACCAGGCAACAAAGGAGTTGCTCAAGAAGAAACACATTAAGGTCCTGGAGTGGCCTAGCCAGTCTCCAGGCCTTATTACCATAGAAAATCTGTGGAGGAAGCTGAAGGTTCGAGTTGCCAAACGTCAGCCTCGAAACCTTAATGTCTTTGAGAGGATCTGTCTTTGAGTGGGACAAAATCTCTCTTGAGATATACGCAAACCTGGTGGCCAACTACAAGAAACGTCTGACCTCTGTGATTGCTAACAAGGGTTTTGCCACCAAGTGCTAAGTCATGTTTTGCAAAGGGGTCAAATACTTATTTCACTCAGTAAAATGCAAATCAATTTTTTTTAAATGCGTTTTTCTGGATTTTTTTGTTGTTATTCTGTCTCACTTTCAAATGAATGTACCATTAAAATTATAGACTGATCATTTCTTTGTCAGTGGGCAAACGTGCAAAATCAGCAGGGAATCAAATAATTTTTTACGTCACTATAACATGTATGTAATAATGTGTAGTTTACAAACATTTATAGAAATAGAATAGGATGTGTTAAAAAAAAAATGTTGTAGATGCGCACATACATTTGTGAACTGTGGGGGCAGTAGTGAGACGCATAGTGTTGAGCGATTTACGGTATAATAAATGGCTGTTTCTTGCTTTTGGTAGAGTGGCTTGTTGGAGAACATGATGGAGCATAGAGTGATGTGGTTAGTAAAGAGTAGCATAAAGTTTTATTTCTTTTACATCCTTGTATTTGCTAATGTGAACTGTAAGTCATGATATTGGAAAATGCATATAAAAAAACTAAATATAACAGTTATAACATACAAATGAAACAGTATAGAGTGAAAGAATAGCAAGTAAGGGATGAGAAGATTGTAATTCGTCAGGTCCCTTGCAGCAAATGTAATTCTATATTATAATTCGCTAAGTATGTTTGTCAGAAGCTGTCACGCGAGGTAGAGACATCTGGGAACACTGCAGTCATGCACAGTACAGAGTGCCCACTCCACAGCTGATACGGAGTGGGGCGCTCTGAATTCAGACCGGAGCTCTCTCTGCGGCCCTGACTACGGTCTGAATTCGGCGCACCCCACTCCATATCAACCGTTGCGCAGGCAGTCAGTACTGCGCATGACTGTAGCGACGCTAGTGTTCGCCCATGTATACAGGCTTTAAAACTAGTAAAAATATATTTCCTCTGTATCCAGTCCACAGCAATGACTGGGGTATTGACTTTGCCTCCAAGCTGGTAGGACCAATAACTATAAAAACTTCTGCTCCTCCTCATTTGCTCAGTTTTATTTGGTCCTACCAAGCTGGAGGACGGAGGCTTATCGCCTAAGAACTCCTTCCAAAAATCGGCTTTACTGTACCCAGATCTGGATATGATAATGCTATTTTGGCTCCCTGCAAGATTATTATTTTTTTGTTGGGGTACTTTTTCTGGGAAAACTACATTTCCCATGAGTGCTTGCTTCGCTCACTCGTTTCTGATTGGCTCCCGCCGCAGCAGCCATTTTGTGCCTTTTCCTGAACGAGTATCCTACGCAGGGCTTGGACCCTCCTTCTCTTTTCTGCAGATTAACCCTTCACCTGCCAGATAAGTGCATTTTATCGATTTCAGGGGTGAAATTTTAATCTTACACACTGTATTTGGGTGATTCCTTATACTTTAAATGTTTTGACACTGAGAATGTCTTATCCGTTAGAGCTTGGGGCCAGGCCTAAGTCTAAGGACGCTGGGGTCTCTGTGTCCCCTATTGCGCATTGCTCCTCATGTCATTCAGCTTTACCTAGAGAATTCTCAGGTCATTTATACCCAGCATGTTCTGATGTCCCTGAGTCTCTCCCAGGGACCTCCAGCCGTGTATTAGAGCCAGTTTGGGTGCAAGAGTTCAAGGCTGCTACTAGAGACCTCCGGTCTATATTGCAACTCTTTCCATCCCAGTTACAGGGGGTCTTCCACTCCTGGCAGACCCCTTCTTCTGTCAGATCTTCCTTGCCGAAACCGCAGGGAGTACCTGACGTATCAGATTCCTCTGAGGAGGACATGTTGGTAGATTCGGATGTTGAGAAATGTTCTGCTGTGGGCTCCTCTCAGTTTTTTGGGGACCCCTTTGAGGCTGATCCTGATCCCTCGGCTGAGGGCTTGATCAGAGCCATCTTAACTACCCTAAACATTCCTTTAGTTCAGGAGGTTTCTTCGGATGCCTCTGATGTGCTTCAGGAGCCTAAAAGGCCCTATACTTGTTTTCCACCTAACCCCACTCTTGACCGCCTTGTGTCTGATGCGTGGAAGTCTCCGCACAGGAAACCTTCTGTTTCCAAGAAATTTACCAAGCTTTACCTCTTCTCTGAGGCGGAGCTTGCTTAGTGAGTTCATCCCCCCAAAGTGGATTCTCCTGTCTCCAGGCTGTCTAAGTCCACTGCCTTGCCAGTTGCTGATGCTTCTGCCCCAAAACAATGAACTGCAAGAAACTTGAGGTGTCCTTCAAGTGCAGCATGGGTGAATCGGGCCATTGCAGTCTGGACTGAACAGCTCACCCTGGCTGTCCGTCAGGGTGCTCCTACTTCGGATATGTTGTGGCTTCTTGCCAACATTTCAGAGGCCCAGCACTATGTTTCTGCTGCCTTATTTGATGCCATCCGTTTGGTGGCAAGGGTTTCCACCATGTCTGTGGTTGCCGGATGAGCTCTTTGGCTCAAGATCTGGTCTGCTGACACTGCTTCCAAGAAAGCTTTGCTCTCATTGCCTTTTCAAGGCACCTCTTTGTTTGGGCCGGATCTTAAGGATCTGATTGGTGAGGCCACAGGGGGCAAGAGTACCCTTCTGCCTATGGTCCCCAGGAAGAAGACGCCTCTCAAGCACAATCGACTTTTTCGTTCCTTCCAAACTGAGACACATCTGGCGAACCAGGTGGTTCCCTCAGCTCCGCATTCCTCCTCCAAGCCCAAACAGCAGTGGAAGCCCAACATCTCTTCCAAGCCTTCTTCGACATGACTCACCGAACCCAGGTCCCCACTTGGCTGTGGGTGGCCTTCTGCGTCACTACCACAGCATCTGGGAGGATTCAGTGGTGGACCCATGGGTTTTATAGGTGGTGGCGGAAGGGTACAAGATCCCTTTCACCTCTCTTCCTCCCTTTCGTTTTTTCCCCTCTCATATGCCCCAGGGCGTAGAGAAATGCCATCTGTTCAATGGCCTATCCAGGCTCTTCTGGACAAGGATGTTCTGGAACCTGTTCCAATTCTGGACAGAGGTATGGATTTTACTCAAACCTCTTTGTGGTCTCCAAGAAGGACGGCGGCTGGATTTGAAGGATCTCCATTCCTTTGTGATCAAGACTCATTATCACCAGGAGTCCCTAAGAAAGGTGATTGCTGCTATGTCCCCGGGGGAATTTCTTGCCTCTCTGGATCTTCAGGACGTGTATCTACACATCGCCATTCATCCAGAGAGTCAGCAGGATCTCAGATTTGCCTGCGACCAAGGGCACTTTCAGTTTTCAGCTCTTCCCTTTGGTCTGACTACAACTCCTCAAGTCTTCAACCGTGTCCTGGGAGTTTTAGTATCCGTCCGCCGTCAGGACGGCATCAGAGTTACTCCATACATGGACGACCTGCTTCTTAAAGCCCCTTCTGTGGAACTTCTTCATCAGTAGGTTCAGGACTGCATTCATGTTCTCACCCATCACGGGTGGATCATCAATATGGACAAGTCAGATCTTGTCCCATCCCAGCGTCTGGTCTTCCTGGGCCTTCTCTTCGACATTCAGCAGAGCATGGTGTTTCTCATGGACAAGGTGGCTCACCAGATCACCCACAGGGTTTCTGCTGTTCTGGCTCACAATACAGTTCCAGCCAAGATGCTGTCCTCTCTAGTGGGGAAATTCATCTCAACCATAGAAGTGGTCCCACTTGCCATGGCTCACACCAGGGAAATCCAAAGGTTTGTGATCCAGGAGTGCAGGGGTCAGCATGTGACCTTCTGAAGATGTCCATTTCCCTCCCTCTTCATGTGGAACTAAGTTTGTCATGGTGGCTCAACCTCTCCAATCCGCTGAAGGGCAAGTCCTTCCTGGTATCCTTCTGGACCAGGGTGATGAAGGATGCCAGCTTCTCTGGCTGGGGAACGGTCCTGGGTCGTCTGAGTGCTCAGGGTCGGTGGTCTCTGGAGGAATCTATCTTTCCCATGAACGTGTTGGAGCTTCGGCCGATATTTCATACCATCCGCCATTGGGCACCCCAGCTGGAAGAATGCCCGGTCCGGCAAATGCGAAGACCGTGGCTTACATCAACAAGCAGGGTGGAAGAAGAAGTTTGCCGCTTGGTTAGAGGTCAAGGCTATTTTGGCCAGGACAGAAGAACATGTTCCTGCCATATCCGCAGTGCACATTCCAGGTGTAGACAGCGTCATGGCAGACTTCCTCAGTTGACACATGGTGGAGAGTGGGAACTGCACCCAGAGGTGTTCACCCACATTGTTCAGAAGTGGGGTCTTCCTTGCATTGACCTGATGGCGACAAGACACAACCGAAAGGTTCCGATGTTCTGCTCACGCTGGAGGGGTCCTATAGCTCTAGCAGATGATGCCATGTCCATTCCTTTGTTATTTCCTCTGGCTTATATCTTCCCTCCCCTCCTCATGTTGCACAGAAAATTGAGACTGGAGTGCTGTCCAGTCATTCTGATTGCTCCGTACTGACCTCGACAGGCTTGGTTTCCAGAGCTTCTGGATCAGTCAGTGGAGGAGCCATTCCGGTTCCCTTGCCATCCGGATCTTCTTCTACAGGGTTACCTGTGGAAGGAGGATGTTCATCGTCTAGCTTTGACGGCTTGGAAATTGAATCCTCAATACTGAAGAAGAAAGGTTTTTCTTCTGGTGTGGTGGCTACTATGCTTAGTGCCTGCAAACCTGTTTCTTCTAAGGCCTATCATTGTGTCTGGTCTACCTTTCTCTCTTGGTGTGCTGATAGGGACCTTTCTCAGGATTTTGATCTGCCTACGCTCCTGGCTTTCTTACAGGATGGTGTTGATAAGGGCCTCAGTTTGAGTTCCCTTAAGATTCAGACTTCTGCTCTCTGTTTTCCTTCAGAGGCATATTTCTATTCTTCCTGATGTCAAGATTTTCATCCAGGGCATTGCTCATACTCGTCCTGTTTTCAAGTCTTCCGCTCCTCAGCAGGATTTTAACTTGGTTTTGGGTGTCCTTCAGCGCCCTCCCTTTGAGTCCTTGGCTAATATTCCTCTACACCTGCTGACGTGGAAAATGGCCTTTCCTCTGGCAATCGTGGCTGTTCACCGTGTCGTGGAGCTACATGCTTTGTCTTGTAGACCACACTTTTTGGTATTTCAGAAAGACAAGGTACTTCCCAGGAGTTTCTCCTGAAGGGGGTCTCTTAGTTCCACATTAATCAGGAGATTGTGGAGCCTTCTTTCTGCCCTGACCCTACCTCTGACAAGGAGAGGTGTCCCCACTTGTTAGATGTGGTTCGTTGTCTCAAGTTTTATGTACATCGCACTGAGTCCTTTAGATAGTCTGACGTGCTGTTCATCATTCCTGAGGGCCCGAGCACAGGGACACCTGCATCCAAAGTGCCTATTGCATTTTGGATCTAGTCCACTATTCGTAAGGCTTACAAGCTAAGGAAGAAGCCTGTTCCCTTTCGGGTCACGGCTCATTCTACTAGATCTATTGGGGCTTCTTTGGCTTACTAGAATCAGGCCTCCGCTGATCAGTTGTGCAAGGCTGCCACTTGGTCATCTGTGCACAGCTTTTTAAAGCACTACCGTGTTGATGTGCTGGCATTGGCTGTCGCCAGTTTTGGGAGGAAGATCCTGGAGGCAGTCTTGCCTGTCTAGGATCTTCTTCGGTTCTTTGGTGCTTCCTTCACTTTTGAGCCCTTTTGGCTCTGGTTCAGTGTGCTCTGTAACAGTTCCTGGGGTGTTGTTACCCCTGTTCAGTGTCCGTTGACATTTCATTTGTTTTGTTGGGCTATCTCTGATCTGATGGTTCACATCTGTTCTGGTGACTTTGGGGGCCTTGCTCCTGGTCCATGCCTTACGTCTCGCCTCTGGGAAACGCAATGGTTGGACAACCCAAAGTTACCAGTAACCTGTATTGGACGACAGAGAAAAGAGGATTTTAGTCTTGCCTGTTAAATCCTTTTCTCTTAGTCCATACAGGTTACTTGTCTCCCACCCTGTCAAGGGACCATGTTTGGCTCTCCTGTGGCAGACCGTGGGGGTTCTTCGAGGTCATGCTCACAGGAGTCCTCTTTCCCTTTTACTATCTAGTCAATAGTTAGTGTCTCAAATCTTACTGGAGCTGATTGGCTAGCTGCATCCAATGAGGGAAGGTAGGCTCCACCCCCTGCATTCACTTCTAGAATTGTTCCTTCCTACTTAAAGGGTCAAATCGCCTACCCAAAGTTACCAGTAACCTGTATGGACTAAGAGAAAAGGATTTAACGGGTAAGACTAAAATCTTCTTTTATGTGTGTGTAACCCTAGATCATCTTTAGTGTTACTGGTTCATATTTATACTGGAGTTAATCTGGAGTAAACCAACTGCACCATGGGGGAAATGAAAAGTCCTAAATTCCCTTGTACTTGAATAGAGCTTTTTAACCCCTAAAGGACCCATAACAGTCCTGGCACGTCATTGGTTGGCGTGTGATAAGGACACATGACGTTCCATGCTCCCCACACTGCTGCATGCTGTTTGGGGAGCCCTGATTCGGATCTGCAAATTAAAGAAAAAAAAAAAAAAAAAGGTCTGTTATCCTTCAGGGGTTAACCCTTGAATTCTAGCTAGGTCTCCAATACATTCAAAGGGTTAAAAGCCCAATTTAAATTAACAAGACATTTTTATTTGTTCCTTATGTTGGATTACTCCAAAATAACTCCAGTTTACTTATATAAATATAGGCCAGTGGCGGAGATTTCTAAAACCATTCTTAGTATTTTTTTTCATAAGTGTCTTAAAGGCGACAATGTCAGGTCTGATTTATTCACGAGTAAGGGCATCATTATAAATATGGTGTTAGTAAGGTGACGTTAACACCTGCAGCGGTGAAAAATAGACTGTAGCTGATATTACGATTCTGGCGAAAATTATGTCCCAACAGAATTTTTGCCAGCTGTGATGTCACTTTTCCCAAAACTGGCATAAGCTTCTTTTTAAATGCCCACCTTCATTTTTATGCCACTTTTACTCCACATTTTTCACCAAGTTTATAAATCTTCCCTATAGTTCCATAACCTTTAAGGACCGGTGACGTGTCAGAACCATCACTGGTTTCTTGGCACTTTGTGTATTTTGTGCTTCCAATGCTCCTGGGGAAGCGCTGTAAGCGATAGCGGGGTCTGAAATTGACCACTCCAAGACCGTATCTTTCTCTTCCAGATCCTCATTAGGTGCGCCGTACGCATCATCAGTCATGTGTGCCAACCAGCCAAAGTCATCTATGCAGTCCTTAAAGGGATAGTAATACTTAAAATGTAAAAAAAAATATGTTGTAGGGTTTATCCCCCTGAATAAAACAAGGGTACTCCCACTGCTGAAAGATGTTTCATTCAAAAGTTATTAATTTTCAAAGTTCAATTTTTTAGGTGCAATATCACAGTGGCCTGAAATTGTACAGTGGTGCTGTTGCTACATGATCCTATGGACAGCTCTGGTCAGTTGACCATAAATCTCCATAGGATGGTGTAGCAACAGCGCCACTGTACAATTTCAGGCCACTGTGAAATTGTACCTAAAAAATTCAACTTTGAAAATTAATAACTTTTGAATGAAACACCTTTCAGCAGTGGGAGTGCCCTTGTTTTACTCAGGGGGATAAACTCTACAACATATTTTTTTTTTACATTTTAAGTATTACTATCCCTTTAATCACAATCCACAATAATTACCATAAAGTTCCACACTGATTCTGTTACATCCCTAAAACAGAATGTCCAATTCAAATACAACTTGGTTTATTTTATTTGTACTGTTTGCAATGAGAGAGAAAAAAGCTAATCTACTGAGATTAGAACTCTCTGCTCTTGTATTAAAAAAATATGGGATCTGATTTATGTCAGGTCTTTAAAGGGACCTTGATTTGATGATTTTTAGAGAGATTTCAAAATCACTTATATGTTCTATTAGCTATTTCTATTTAGACATCTACTTGTTGATTTCTGTAGATTCTTAAATTATACTAATGAGTCATGCCTGCAGGCACTTCATCTTAGCCCAACATCATCGCTTACTGACACTTTTAACCCTTTCCTTACCTCCCTTTCACTAAAAGGGTTAAGTATTCGAGAATAGTTGAGGTAATATAAGGTTACATTCAAATTCTTGTGTGATGGACCTTATTTAACTAGTCTATACATCTAAATATCACAAAAACTAGTGGAAGGGGGAAAAAAGTAGTACAACATATATGTGATTTGGATAGCTCTTTTAGAATCACCAAAGTTGTTTTTATGTGATTAGGTCCCTTTAAATACAAATAAGTTGTTGGTTTGCTTTTTCATAAGCTTTTTACATGCTGATCTTGATGCATGCATCCATAGAGAAGCCAAAGCAGTTTTCTCTTTAGAGGTGACCTTTGGAACAAATATTATACTTAACGGAGTTGTATTTTGCTTAATGGATTGAGTGCTTCAGCACAGCTTCATGTACATTACTAGTAGTTTTCTGAGGGAGATAAAGAGTTGTATGGTTAAAAGCATTGTTGAAAAGATGAGTGGTCATGTTTGAAAGCATTGTTGAGGATATGAGTGAATCGCATTAGGACTAGGTAATTTAATTTCTCCTTTTGATTATGAGAGGGGAAGTTTTTCAGTATCTGTAAGTAAAACATCACATGACTGCCAGGATCATTTTAAATAGACATCTGACTTCTGAGATTTTATATGAATTGTATTTGGGCACAAATTATCTGTTTGACAGCGTTTATTTTCAGCGGATGGTTATTAACATCTTAACCCCTTGGATTCTAGTTATGGAGCAAACACATTGCTTTGATACATTTTGAAGACCTCACTAGTGTCAAGAGGGCCCTGTACAATTCTGATACAGCCTTTGTATTGTATTGTATATCCTATATAATAATTTGCTAGAATGATTGTCAGAAGCCGTCATGCGCAGTAGAGACTGCATGGAATGCTGGGAACATTCTGTGCTTTCATGCAGTCTCTACAGTGCATGACTGCGTCAGTGACAGGACCAGCCACTTAACCCTTTGAGTGCCAGAGAGGTACGCAGGACCTTGACCCATGTACACGGGCTTTTACACTAGTTTTATTTATATAGCGCCAACCACTATACTTTGTACTTTACAGTTTACATTTGATATAGAAGGGATATAATAAATGCAGTAATTAAGTGCTTATAAAGACAATCATAAGGGGAACAACAGGTGAGTATACATTAGGATAAAAGGTCTCTATAGAGCTTACAATCTAATCTTTGTTGAAATATAACTGAGGCTTGGGTTAAGCCAGTGGGGTCCAACAAATTACATTAGTTCTTTAAACCATTGTTTTCAACAAATGAATAGGGCATCATGTCAAACTACAACATTTTGACAAGTTTGCCACTCCACATGCATGATTTTGGTTTATTTTTGTGCATTTTTGACTTCTTTCTATGTACTCCATAAGGATGGGTTGGTAGTATATAAACGAAGATCTGTGTAGCTTAATTGCTTTGATAACATGTCTGGTGGTATTGGCCAGCCTGATGGTGCTTATGGGGACTCTGACTCTTGTCTCCTCCAATTGAGTCATCCTTCATGTTTTGCATTTGCACAAGAACAGCAGCTAGAGAAATTAGCGTTATTGTTATTGAAGAAAAATGTTCCACTTACTGAAACATCGTCAGCTCTACTATTATGGTCCCCATGGTCACATGAACTTTTAGTGCTTCTACTGCTGCTGGTCATCACATCATCTTGTGGCTGTAGGAGTATGTGTGTGTAAGTATCACAGTGTGTCATGTTGTACCTATCTGTTTGTCTTGAAAGTATTAAGTGGGAACTCTCACCTCTTATAAAGTCAAACTTATTTCATTGTTTGGTTCAATGCTTTTTTTAATTGCTATAATTATGGAAAAATACACTTTTAAAATAGGGGACAATCTTCATACACTGAGTATAAGGAAACCCCCACCCCCTTGACAAAGGACGGCAGGATTTTTTTTATACTCACTGAAGATTGTCTCTCGCTACGTTCCATCTGAAAGGCTTAGAGAGGCAACATGACGTAGGTGAGGGAGGAGGATACTTTAGATTTCAATTACAGTTGAACAACAAAATATTTAAATACAGTGCTACATAACCCACGTTATATGAGGGTCAATCGGAGGTGCATTTTTTTCCATCTTTTACTATCCCTTTATATAATTGCGAATTATAGGAATTTTGTGTGTTACTACATCAGCCATACTGTGTAATCTATTACCGTTTAATCGATCTACCACATAAACCCTACCGTACATGTGCTTTAAATTGCACCCTATTAATACCATACACTGTAAGTTTAATGGAACACATAATGTACTTTATGACAATACTAGTATGAAAGCCTATGTACACAGGCTAAAGTGCCAACTAGCGACCCCAGAGGCTGCCCCCAGAGCCGGGAGAAGAGACAGGCGGTGAGCCGTTCAGAGCACCCCGCTCTAGAACAGCGTGTTCGGCCAGTCTCTACTGCGCATGACTGCATCATTCTCTACTGCGCACGTGCGGTTACGCACACAGGGAGCTTCACAGGCAAGCACTTTATATTATGGGCAACAAAAGCCAAAGTAGGCTGTGCGCATGTTCATGAATTTTCTGTAACAAGTCTGTGCATAGAATAGTAACTTTAAATCAAAATATCTCAGGAATGAGAGCTCCTGAAATTCACTTTCTTTTCTTTCTTTCAACTGTATTGTTTTTCAATGCGTTTGAGACCTTTCTAGCATTCAGGCGGTTAAAGAGCCCAACTTAAATCCGTTGGAATTTTTATTTTGTCTCCAAGTTGGTTTGCTCCAGAATCGCATTACACTTTTATACATACAGACCATTAGTCACACTGCCCATTGAACATGGTATATAAAATCAAAATTATGTCATTCTGATGCAAACAAGCTGAACTATAGGGGACAAACAAACATATGCTTAGATTCTGGTGGGACTTTAACTCTTTGAGTGTTTTGCAATGTGTTGTGTGCCCCTCTGCCATTCAGAGGGTTAAACCACTGAATGCTATGGACACCAGTCTAGCATCAAGGGGTTAAAAAGCCACATTTCAATCAGTAGAAGTTTTCGGAATTCTATTTATTCCCTGTTGTACAAGTTGGTTTGCCCCAGAATTGCTCCTCTTTGTTTTTATTCATAAGGCGCCATTTCTTTTTATTTTGAAGGGGGAGTGACCAACAGTAGTTTCACTGGAAAATTACAAAGAAAGCTAGAGCAATAGCAGCAAATGGCTCATTAAGGCATGATAAATACCTCATTAACTTCTGTAACTTTCTGCTTCAGCTTATTGCTCTTGCACATTAAGCATCACACGCTGCCAGAGCGTGTTGTGCAATTTTCTGTGTCAGATTTATTCTTTTTTCTAATGAAACAAGTGCCTTAACCCTTTGAATGCCAGAGAAGTATCCAGCGCATTGCCGTACTGATTTCCATTCAGCTCGTTTGGGATATCCTATAATATAAAAGGCCAGATGTATGTTTGTCCGATGCAGTCATGCACAGTAGAGACTGCCTGAATGTGCAGAATGCTGGCTTGTAGCTTTTACACTAGTTTGTACATAAAAGTAGTAATAAAGATGCAGTGTAATCCAATCCGTAGTTGGCTTACTCACTGCTGCTTCATTTGAGGTGGATGAAACGACAAAATGGACTCCCCTAAAAATTCAGTTTTTACATTTTCTACAAGATATATAATATAATTTACTTTTTTGAAAGGAAAAAAAAATGAAGTAGTAAATAATACAAAATATTTTCAGTTATACAGAACTTAAAGGGGTGGTGATGTTTCACAAAAAAAGCAGCTCCGATTAATCTTCATAGTACTTGGGCTGCGGAGAGCATTATTTCAATACTGTCAGAGTTGTAGTTCAAGAGTAATTAAATGATAAAACATCCCCTTCCCGCCCCTTTTACTGATGTAACACTGCTCACATCAGAACAGCAAGACTGTCCTGATGTCTGATGGACAATCTTCAATGAGCACAAGGAAAAACCTGCCCTCTTTTGTCAAGGGGGGCAGGGTTTTCCTTATGCTCACAGTAAGAAGGTTGTCCCTTGCTGAGAGATATCCGGTCAAGAGACCAGATTCGACATCTGAGGGGAGTTAGCTTACACTAGGCAAAGGGGACAGGAGGGGGCTACTTTATCATTGAATTACTCTGAACTACAACTCTGACACTATAGAAATAACACTGTCAATGGCCCAAATACAATTAAGATTAATCCAAGCTGATTTTTGGAGTGAAATGTTACTATCCCTTTAAATATTATGAGGGCAAATTTTTGCTTTTTAAAATTTTTCTGTTTAAACAATTCGCTATGGATTTTCCAAGGCATTAGGTAAATCTGTAATGATGCATGAAATTTCCTGGTCCCATTCAGCATTAACTTAACAAACAAGCATCATATTGTATCATTTTAATGTTGGAAATGTAGAGTTAGGACCAAACATAAAACGACAGTGTATATTTATAGTTTTAAAAGGCAGGCATAACATAGCTGTAAATAGTATATAAAGGATGTGCTCTCCCTGAAAGTGTAGCATTTATCCTGATTTAGAAACATGCTCGCTTATAAACCTTCAGTTATAAATAGCAGCATTTATCTTCACTGTAACATTCATCTATAGAATATATCTGTGTGGTCCTAACAGAAACCTTAAAGCCTTAAGTTCAAAGAAAACTGGACTAACTCTGGAGCAAGCCCACTGCATCATAGGGATGAAATAAAGACCCCAGTTACATAAATGGGACTTATGCAGATTTTTAACCTCTTGCATGCTAGGGGTTAAGACCTATGTGAGCAAGCTAAGTGAAAAATCACAGGTTGTGCTGTGCAGCCCCAAAACAACTTCTGTAAACAGTTGGGTGGAGGGTTCAGAAAACTTCTCTCCCTCAACACAAAAGCCTGCTCCTGTCAGCCTTTGTAGACCCTCTGTGTTCGGCTTGGAAGCCTTTCACTAGGTTCTGTGGGGTCTGCTCATAGAGATTGAACTGTGAGACATTACAGCCTCACAGTTCAGTCACGATGAGCTGCAGACTTTTATATCTCGCAGTTCGGTCCTGTTGGGCTGTGAGACTCTTGTGTCTCACAGGTCGGTCATGTTGGGCTGTGAGACTCTTGTGTCTTGCAGGTCAGTCGTGTTGGGCTGTGAGACTTTTATGTCTCGTAGTTCAGTCATGTTGGGCCTCAAGACTCTGATGTGTCTCAGTTTGGTCATGTTGCGCTGTGAAACTCTGTTTAACAGTTTAGTCACATTGAGCTTTGATATGTATATTAAGTCAGAGATGCTCAACCTGCAATACAAATTTGTAGGCTCTATAGGAATGGTGTCCTACCCAGGGTGCAATCTCTTTTAGCCCACTAGTGCCTTTCACAGAGAGGAAATATCCTAAAGCATATCATATTGGTCCTGCACTTACAGCAGTCCAACCATGAAATGCCAGACAATTCCTCTCTGAACAAGAGGAGCATCCAACCCAAGACGTACGTTTTGGCCTTGTTGGGCTTCGTCAGTGAGGTGTACCTGATCTCTCTAAGCACTGTGAGCAAGGGGTCCAATGCTGGATTCCCCCTATTACCCTTGGGGTGACTAATCCCAAGGGTAATTTGCACTGGACCCCTTGCTCACAGTGCTCATAGAGAGGAATTGTCTGGCATTTCATGGTTGGACTGCTATAAGGGCAGGACCAATATGATACGCTTTAGGATATTTCCTCTCTGTGACAGGCACTAGTGGAAAACGTTTGCAAAATTGTACCCATGAATTCCTCCTGCATTTGTTCATATGAGCGAGAATTTCAATATTGGCTTTTACAATATATTATTTTGCCTTTTAATAGGCATAAAGGCAATATGGAGAAGCTCTGATGTAATTAGAGCATACACAAAAAGGAAAAAAATGCGAATTCCTATGAGAGTTTTAACCATTTTTATGCTAGAATGGTCTGCAACACATTGAGAAGCAATATGTTGGAAACCTCTATCTGTTTGCATACAGGAACTGATGTATGAAAAAGGACTAGAGTAATTCTGGGGAAAACATTGTGGGGGGCCAATAAAAATTCCATTGATGTAAATATGACTTTAAACCCCTGAGATGGCATGCTGCAGTGCAATGCGTTGGAGGCCTATATAGCATATGAAGAGTTTAAAGCCATATTTAAATCACTGGAACTTGGGAAATTTTCATGGTGCTGTAGGGTTACCCCAGGTGATAAAGCAGAGATGACTTCTCCAGTGATATCACTTCTCCAGTTCCTATGCTATTCTATGGAGGCAATTCTCTAACAGTTCTTACATTCTGGAAACCTTAGTGCAGTGGTTCTCAATCTTTTTTTGTTCGGGGCACACCTAAGACATAATCTACAACATGCGGGGCACCCCTTCATATTTAATGTACGTTATCAAGGGCATAAAAAGGGTACAATACATAAATATACAGTTATGATTAGGTTTTATAATCATAATAACAAAACTAAATCTATTGTGCATAACAATTTCTATAAATCTTTATTTAAAAGTCCATCTTTGTCCGTCTTCATAGAAAACATGGGGCACCCTAAGCTGATGTCTGTGGCACACTAAAGTGCCACGGCACCCTGGTTGAGAATCACTGCCTTAGTGCATAGGCTCCATAGAATAACATAGGAATCGAAGAAGTGATATCACTGGAGAAGTCATCTCCACTTTATCATCACTTTATCACTGCTTAGTGAATCTCCCCTAATGTGTTCTGCTTAGATCATGTTGTACAGTTGATACAAAAAAACTGAATGTTAAAGACTTTAAAATCTTAGGTCTTGAATAATTTGTTATATAAAAACCATATTGTTTCCAAAAGAATATATAAAAAAAAATAACAGTTCCCTTGTTCGTTAATGCTTATATTCTTTGGAACCAAATGTTTTTTGTAGTCTTACTGAAAGTAAAAGGCCAGTTTAAATCAGTGGGATTTTTTTTTTAAGTTTTAGTTCTCCCATATTTTGCAGTCAGTTTGCTCCTGAATTGCTTATTTGTGCATAAGGCTATTAATTAAGAAGGTGATGCCCTAATCAAGAGAGTAAGGCTCTCAACCAATCATAAGACAGACTACAGATTCATCGCTTAGCAACTTGCTTAGTTTAGCCAGGCCGTGGCTGCTTCTCCTGTTGCTTAGCAACACTTCAACCCTGATAATGTGGAAATGGCACAGTTGACTGACACACAGACTTGCTCACAGAGTCTGAAGCAAGGAAGCCTGGTTAAATTCTCCTGTCAGAGAATTCTCCTTGTGACTTTAGACAGTTTCTTTATCTTTCTGTACTTAAGACACCAAAATTAGATTATAAACCCTATTGGGGAACTTGAGCTCACTGAATTAAAAAAAAAAAAAAAAAATTAACCTTGGCTGCATTTATCAACACGCACAGGATTTTGAAGGCAAAGAGCTTTCAAAACATTTGCCCGCATAGATATTTATCAGAAAGCTGCTGCTGCTTGACAAATATCCCTTCTCTCATTCACTGCAGAGAAGGATTGCATAGACCACTGATAAAACAGTTATTCTTCCCTGTATATCATTACAGTGTCATGATAAATCGGTATGTGGCTGAACTTCTGATTGTAGACAGGTCTCTTCTCATGGTCGGGCAGCAGGGCCCGCTATTTGCCTGCAAATGCAAAGCGTCACTTCATATAAAATTCTGGCTTTGCAAGGGTCAAAGGTGATGTTTATGACCACAGCAAATTGTTAGTAAATGTGGTTAATTGTTATTTCCCCTATAAATTTAAGATTTCAATTTAATATCCTCAACTAAATTTGCTGCCTTTAGACTGAAATCTCTTGTGAGCACACCCCCAGATACTTTTTTTTTTTTTACACTTCAATATTTATTATTGTAGAATGTTATGGCACTTTATGAATAAATAATAATACTGCCCATAGTATTTAACAGAGGGTTAAAAAAAATTGGTGCAAACTTCACAAGTAATAAAGCCAAGGAACATGTTCAGCTTTAAAGGAGCAGTAAACTTTTTTGTATGAAAAAATATATATTGTATGGATTTTCTTATTGAGTAAAATAAGGGTACTCCCACTGCCAAGCGATTTATATTTCCAGAGTTATTACAGTTTAAACCCATGTTGATTTACATTAGCAGTGCCCTCTAGTGGTCTAATTCTAATTAGATTTCCTGTTAGATTCTAATGGAGAGGAAAGTCAGAAAAGTCAGAGACATACAGTTCTCCATAGAATGTGATAGAAACTGCCTGTCACTTCCAGAACAATCAGGAAGTAAACACAGTAAATTCACTTCCTGATTATTTGAACTGCTATAAATTTTGAATAAAACCTCTGACAGCGGTGGGAGTGGCCTTGTTTTATTCAGCAGGAAATGCTCTATAAAATATGTGTTTTCATAAAAAAAAGTTTACTGCTTCTTTAAACTGTTGATGTGGAATTATCACTTGTTCACATTCTCACCTAAGTGGGAGCATCAAATGTGACAGGATTTGACTGATTGTCAGTTCATGTAAATAATGATATAGTACTGGCTAGAATGGAGTGGCAGCTATTTATTAACTATAACTGGAGTTATTCTGGATTAAACAAATTGCACCAAAGAAAAAATCCTACATTCCCACACACTTAAATAGAGCTGTTTACCCCCTTGAATGCTAGAGAGGTCTCCTGTTGTTTGCTTCACTGACATTCAGAGGTTTAAAGCAAAAATAATTTTTCATTGTCGCCCTATGGTGCAGTTGGTTTACTCCAGAATAACTCCAGTTGCTTTTATAAATATAGACCAGTGACTCTCAACCAGGGTGCTGTGGCACTTTGGTGTGCCATGGGCATCCACTCAGGATGACCCAGCTTTTCTATAAAGACTTTGATAAAATGTGATTATTGGGTTTCAAATGTTTATTTCTGGAAATGTTTCCGCATGAAATGTTTATGTATATTATTCTGATTGTGGAAGCTATAAAAAGCTATATATTTATGCATTGGTATCAACTATTACGTGCTTGACAAATGACCTATAAAATATTAGGTGTGCCCCGACACTTCCAGACTGCACATTAGGGGTGCCTTGAACCATAAAAGGTTGAGAACCACTGATATAGACCTTTCATCTGGCATGTCAGCTAGTAGTAGTTTCTAATGCTAATAATTTGAAAATAAAGCTAAATATCTTGTAAACTATTGTAATTATTATAACACATGGAGGTCTAATGAATTGGATAATGTTTTGGGCCCCTTTAACGCCTTGGGGGAGATTCACTAAGCAGTGATAATGAGATGATGACTTCTCCAGTTTATCACGTCTCCAGTTCTTATGTAATTCTATAGAGACTATGAACTGAGATCTCCAAAGCTGAAAAAATCTTAGTGCATTGGCTCCCTTGAATAACATAGGAACTGGAGAAATGATACCACTGGAGAAGTCATCACCACTTTATCACCGCTCAGTGAATCACCCCCCTTGAATTCATGAGAGGTTTGTAAAACATTGCTTCTCAATGCATTGGAGAGATCTCTAGCATTTAAGGGGTTATCGTTTTGAGTGTCGGAGGGTATGCAGCCCATTGCTTTGCAATGCATTGCATACACCTGTGGCACTAAAAGAGTTAAAACCACATTTAAATCCGTGGGAATTGTGGGAATTTTTATTTCTCCTCATTGGTGCAGTCGATTTGTTCAGAATTACCAATCTTTGATTCCTGAATACAGCCCTTAGTTTTATTTATTTTGTTTATTTATGCTCTAAGGAGGCATAGAAAAAAAGGAATGTAATAGGTTTGCTATTTTTTTCAATTCTTTGCTATTTGTTATCACTTATTTGATGGGTTTCATGTATAACCTGGTAATCATCTGCAGTAGTTTACTATGGTGTTATCCTGTTTAGCTGTATTAACTTATTTTTTTTACATGTTCCATTCTTCTTTCACTAAAAGAGTATTTTCAGTCTCAAGACATTTAAATTGCTCATATTATTGTGTAAACCTTGCACTTGTGAAGAAACTGTTCTAGGAGAAGAGCAATTTTGTCATAATATGTTCCTAATTGCCTACAGAGAAATATATTTTGTAAAAGCATGATGTTAGGCTGTGGAGTCCTCCTCCATTTTACTTTTAGTTTAGTACTGAGGGATTAGTAAAGCAGGATACTTTTTTCTTGCATTGGATTGGCAATATGACAGTGAAGTTCTTTAGTAAAACACCATTCTTTATTTAAAGGGATAGTAATTCTTAAAATGTAAAAAAAAATATGTTGTAGAGTTTATCCCCCTGAGTAAAACAAGGGCACTCCCACTGCTGAAAGGTGTTTCATTCAAAAGTTATTAATTTTCAAAGTTGAATTTTTTAGGTGCAATATCACAGTGGCCTGAAATTGTACAGTGGTGCTGTTGCTACACCATCCTATGGAGATTTATGGTCAATTGACCAGAGCTGTCCATAGGATCGTGTAGCAACAGCGCCACTGTACAATTTCAGGCCACTGTGATATTGCACCTAAAAATTTCAACTTTGAAAATTAATAACTTTTGAATGAAACACCTTTCAGTAGTGGGATTACCCTTGTTTTACTCAGGGGGATAAACCCTACAACATATTTTTTTTTACATTTTAAGTATTACTATCCCTTTAAATGAAAACACAAAATTGGGTTATATAGTTTTAAATATCATGTACTTCCAGCTAGCATCTGTAAAATGTAATTGTTCTGTTAATGGTCCTTGGTTTGTAACCCTTTTATTTGAATGAATTAACCAGGGATTTAAGTTTCTTATTCTTGTCCTCGTTGTTGGAACATACTCAGTGGTATCTTGCTGCCCATCTGTATATAATGGTCTTTCTAGTATGTGATGGGTGCAAGCAAGATATGTGGAAGTAGTTCCACTGGTCTGTGGGGTTTTTTGTATATTGATGTGGAAAGTTTGTTCCTCTGTAAACTTTCTAGAGACACTGCAATGTCATTAAAGAGGATGCAAAATCCATTTTTCATTTGATTGATGGGTGAAATTAATTGAATGAGCTGTGAAATTCTTTCAGGACTCTATTCCCCTCCTGTCCATATAAAGAAGATATCATCTATGTAGCGGTGGTTTATTTTGGAGTGTAGCTACAATTCTTTCTTCAAAATATGCCAAAACAGATTGGCATATTGGGGTGTCATCCTTGTTCCCATAGCCGTTCCCTTACATTGAAGGTAATTAATTCTCTTTGTTGAAGGTGAAGTAGTTGTGTATAAGAATGAACCCAATCTGATTAGTCACAGCTTCTGCACTCTACTTCTTATGTGGGGAGGGTGTTAGGAATTTGTAGCTTGCATCTATAACATCTTTATTGTGATAGATTACCGTAAAGCACCTTATTCCAATAATAAATCTGATTATTTTCAGCTAACAGACATGTTTAAAATATGCTTCACTTTTACATTTGCAGTGAAGTTGCTTTATATCTGTTACCAGTTGTTTATGGTAACATGGTTAAAGGGATAGTAGTTGATCTTTTTAATGACATTTAATACTGTAGATAGTAAAAAAATAAATTAATTAATTGAGCCCAGTCCGATCTCTCAAACCATTATGGTTTGAGAGATATACGATTACAAAGTTTCACCCTCCCTCCCCTTTTACTGACGTCAGGCTCTGTCTTACAGCAGGACATCTTGGTCCCAGGACCATCCTGTGGCTCTTCAGCAGAGCCAAATAGTTCATTTGAACATTCTACAAAATGTGCTTGCAAACCAGGCACACTTTGTAGACCATTCAACTGAAGTATTTATTTCTATATCTCGCTATTTCGGCTCTGCTGAGGAGCCACAGGACGGGGACCAGGATCTCCTGCTGTAAGAAAGAGCCTGACATCAGTGAAAGGGGAGGGAGGGGGACCTTTGTAATCGTATATTTCTCAAACCATAAAGGTTTGAGAGGTCAGACTATCTACAGTATTAAATTTAATTAAAACAATCCATTACTATACCTTTAACCATGGTGCCTTTCAGAGGAGCAGGAGTGCATTTGTAGTAAGCATGGTTTGGCTACTGGCTGACCTTTCACCTTAGCTGAGTTGGAGGATGCCATGCTCATTGCAATCTCTAACGAATGGCCAACTCAGGTGAAAGCCAGCTAATAATACTGGCTGGCGCTAACATGGGACGGATTTATGGTGGACTGCAGGAGGTTGCAACAGTTCTGTTGCCCATTTAAGAGAGCACTTAAACTGTCAAGATATGGTTTTCTGCAAGATGTTGAAGTTCATACATTTTGCAAGGCTCATTTGTAAGAGTACACTAACACCACTGCTATAACCTGATTGGTGGATTTTCCCTAGCTAATACCATGCATTACTTGCACATAGATTAGTCAGGGCATTGGTTAATCTGCAACCCTCAATATGTTTTACGCCTTCCCTCATCTTCAGCTGGACATATACCCCTTTCTTGCCAGGGAACATATCATGGTAATAACTAACTAAAATTAATTTAAGAGAAAATAATTTCCCTTTACAAAATGTAGTGCAGTCTAGAATATGTTTACAAACTCTACTGCTGTCTGATAATGTATTAGTAAAGTGGCCCTTTTAATAAGAGTCCAAAGCTATTTTAATCCACATTCGCTCTTTAACCCCTTGAAAATACCAGAGTTCTTACAATGCGTTGTCCATTGTACACTCTTCTGATCCTCAATGAGTTAACATGCAACTTCCCAAAAATCATTTCAGCAAAATAAACTGAACTTTGGTGAAGTAAATCCACCTTTATAATGTTGTAATAGCAGACCACCAAATACAACATTTTATGTGGCTAATGGAACTCTGGACCATATTCATCAAGCTAAAGGAGAGACATTCTGGAGCAAGCCAAATGCATCATAGGAAGTAAACGGAAATTCCATTACTTGCCATTGACGTAAATTGAGGTCTCCACTGTATTATGTTTTGGAGATATCTAGCATTCAAGGGTTTAAGGACATTTTCATTTCCCCAAAGTGTGTAACTAAAACATACTGGCCTCTGTGGTGAATGTGAGACTGGGCCTCTCCTCCATGGTCTGGAGTAAGTTAGAATAATGTGCTGTGATAGAGACCTTGTTTATGTTCCTGGAGCATGTTAGCATCATGAGCTAACACAGACCCAAGGTCCAGTTTGCCACTGCAATCTCAGAATGCCTTTGCATGTTGGGGAAGAGAAGTGGAAAATCTGGAGAGCTGCTGCATTTTGATTCATGACCCACACAAAGGGGTGTTCAGTACATTTCATTGCAATAAGTTGAATACCTCAGTTTTGCAAGGAGTTCTAGAACAGTGCAGAGCTGATAGACCACCTTGAATTCCAGGCCTCCTCACAACTGCACCCTCTACACTCCCTTCAGTTGTGACCCTTATTTTCTCATAGGATACTGTTGGTTTGCTCCAGAATTGTTCCTCTTTAGCTTGATAAATAAGGCCCTTTACCTCATAAAACTAAATAAAATAATTGTGCCCTGGTACAAGAAAAAAAGGATACAAAACCCAACATTTTTCTTTTTTTTTTTTTTTTTAGTCCTAAAAATGTGAATTGCTGCTGTCATTTGTCTCCTATGAGTCTGGACCATCCATAATGGTGTGAGCATGAATTGAACTTGAAAGCCAGTGGGATGATTCATATAAGCCTCAGCATTTTACTTTGGTTACAGTGTTTTTGTCCTTTCAATAGACATGACAAAAAAATGTATTTGTTCAGACTGAGTTATGTGGACATGCAAGTTCTATTTTAGAATAATTTTAAGTGAACTTGGATAATGATAACAAGATGCAGTTGCACACGAAAATTACAATAGGAGGCAATTTTAGTATGCTGATTACTAATAGTACCTCTTATTAGCTGCCTGCTGCTAAGACTTATACACCATGGCTAGCCAGTCCTGGTCCTCAAGAGCTACAGTGCATGTTTTCAGGATATCCCAGCTGGAGAACATCTGGACTAATTAATGGCTCTGTCACTTTAATCGGTCTTCCTTTAATCATTCAGGGATGTCCTGAAAACCTGCACTGTTGTTAGCACTTGAGGACTAGGGTTGGCTACTGCTGCCTATACACAGATCCACTGTTGCTTCGGTGCTTAACCTACAATTATATCCATATGGGCCAAAATGTTTTAACGTGCTGCATACATACATAAATAGGCTGGCACTCTTGCTCTTCATGAGTGCTGTTACCAATGAATGCAAGTCAATAGAACAACATAGTCAGGGCTGTAGACAGAAAATTTGGACAAGCACAAAGCTAAATCCAAGGCCATCCAACCTCTGCTTTACCCTCGTTCTGCCCCACCACTGCACTACCTAGGGTCGGATTTATCAATAGGCCGACTAGGCACTGGCCTAGGGCTTCCGATTTTCTGGGGTGCCCGGCAGTGACCCTGTCACAACCCACCAGCCTGTGCACTTCCAGTGGCCCTGCGTATTTATTTTACATTTAAAGGGATAGTAATACTTTGTTTTATCTTTATTTTATTTTGTAGGCATTAAAAAAACATGAAGAACCTTTATAGTTTGAAAGATATTCAGAAGCAAAGTTTCCCCTCCCGCTCCTTTTACCTAGTGTAAGCTATCTCTTCTCAGATGTGGAATCTGGTAGTAAGACTAGACAGATAACAGAAGGGGACAGTCTTCTTCCTATGAGAACAATGAAGGCCCTGGTCCCCTTGACACATTTTTCAGGTTTTTCCCTTAATTGAAGATTGTCCCTCTCTGCAGTCTACCTGGGCACCTCCCTTCTGATCTGGCTGAACAGTGTTACATCAGTAAGACATCACCTGTCACTGAGGATGAAGTCTCCCTTCTCCTCACTCGCTCAAACCTAACCACATGCCCTCTCGACCCAATCCCATCTCAGCTCACCCAAGAACTCTCCCCTCTACTAACTCCAATCCTTACTCACTTATTCAACCTCTCTTTGTCAACCGGCACCTTCCCATCCTCTTTCAAACATGCACTAATCACTCCCATCCTAAAAAACACCCTCCCTGGACCCAAACTCATTGTCAAATTACCGGCCAATTTCCCTACTCCCGTTTGCCTCCAAGCTTCTCGAGCGCCTTGCATATAACCGGCTCACTAAATTCCTCTGCTCCCATTCCCTGCTAGATCCCTTGCAATCCGGATTCCGCCCTCATCACTCCACTGAGACTGCCCTCACTAAAGTGGCCAATGACTTGCTCTCAGCCAAGTCTAAAGGCCACTACTCCCTACTCATTCTTTTGGACCTGTCAGCCGCATTTGACACAGTCGATCACCCACTCCTCCTCCAAGCCCTCCACTCCCTAGGCCTCTGCGACACTGCACTCTCCTGGTTTTCATCTTATCTCTGCAACCGCTCCTTCAGTGTTTCATACTCCGGCTCCACTTCCCCACCCCTCCCACTGTCTGTTGGTGTGCCCCAAGGATCAGTACTGGGACCCTTGCTCTTCTCAATCTACACTGCTTCCCTTGGAAAACTAATAAACTCCTTTGGGTTTCACCATCATCTCTATGCTGATGACACCCAAATATATCTTTCCTCCCCAGACCTCTCTCCTTCCCTCCTGTCCCGAGTGTCTGACTGTCTGTCTGCTGTGTCTTCCTGGATGTCCTCCCATCAACTCAAACTTAACCTTAGCAAAACTGAACTAATTCTCTTCCCTCCATCTACAACCAGCCTTATCCCAAACATTACCCTCACCGTTAACAACACTTCCATCACACCAACCCCTACAGCACGCTGCCTGGGGGTCACATTTGACTCTGCCCTATCCTTCATTCCTCACATCCAGTCAATCTCCAACTCATGCCGCCTCCACCTCCGCAACATCTCTAGAATCCGACCCTTTCTCACAGAAGACACTACCAAAATTCTAATCCAAACACTCATCATGTCCCGTCTTGACTACTGTAACTCTTTACTAATTGGCCTGCCTCTCACCCGACTAACCCCGCTACAGTCCATAATGAACTCTGCTGCAAGACTAATCTACCTCACTCATCGCTTCTCTAACACCACACCCCTCTGTCAGTCCCTACACTGGCTCCCGTTAGCATACAGAGTAAAATTCAAAACTCTGGTGCTAACTTATAGAGCCCTCACTAACACTGCACCCCCCTATATTTCATCTCTCATTTCCAAATATACTCCCGCCCGCCATCTTCGCTCTGCACATGACCTTCTGCTCTCCACAGCTCTTATCACATCCTCCCACTCCCGCCTACAGGACTTCTCCCGTGCTGCACCTGAGCTGTGGAATTCCCTCCCCCGCCCCATCAGACTCTCCCCCAGCCTTCAAATCTTCAGACGCTCCCTGAAGACTCACCTCTTCAGGGAGGCCTATCAACTGCCTCCATAAACATCATCACCAAGATTCACCCCTTGCACGGACTACTGCACTCAACAGCACTTCTCACTCCCACCCACTGACTGGCAGTTCATGTGGCAGGAGGCACTTAAACACAATAGCACTTACTCCTTCTGTATCAAACCTACCTTCCTCTAGACTGTAAGCTGTCACGAGCAGGGCCCTCTGATCCTCCTGTTCTACACATCTGATTGTACTATTTAATACCTCTGTATGTCTATTCCCCAATTGTACAGCGCTGCGGAATTAGTTGGCGCTATATAAATAAAGAATAATAATAATAAATAATAATCAGTAAAAGGGGCCGGAGGGGGATACTTTGTCATTGAATTACTCTTGAGCTTCAACTCTGACAGAATTGAAATAACACTCTCCAAAGTCCAAATACTATGATGATTAATTAAAGCTGCTTTTATTATGAAACATTACTATCCCTTTAATTGTGTGATTTTTTTTTATTTATTTATTTTTTAAACGGTGCTTGCTTCGCCCTTTGTAACTCTGTCTTTCACTCAGCCTTTGCCAAGTGCCTGCACTGCTCCTCCCCGCTTGTGCCTCCCCCTGTGACTCTTCTCATAGCTGTGACTGCTCCCCACTCCTCTCCTCCCAGCACAGCTGACTGGTGGCCACCGGCACAGCATATTGCAGCCAGAACAGTGCGGCATGATGTCACGTCGCTTCATGTGCAAATGCAGCCCCGTACTACAGAGTAGCTTGCGCGGGCTGCTTCTGATATATAAACCCAAAACCAGCTGAGCGTAGCTGGATGTTATGTGTTATCATGGTCAGTGGACACAGGAGTCACCTATTGGTGCGACTCGCAACGGAGGCAGCGAACAGCAGCAGAGGCACAGAGCTGAGTAACTCAGGCATGTATAGTGAATGAGCATGATGAATCATGAAGTATGCGGTCTTGTGAGTAATTGTGACTGTGAATAGTACTGTTAAAATATTGTCCCACCATTGAAGAAGCTGCTTATTTGTTTTTATATTATTTACCCATAGTATGAAAAACAAGAATGAAAATTAAATGATATTTGTAAAAACCTAGTTGATATTACTCAGAAGTGATGAAGGTTTTTTGTTTAGTTTTTTGTCCTTTTTCTTTATATACTGTATTAGTGTTAATCTTTGGGGCACACCAGTGGGGACATTTATGGCTATCTACCACTGCATTGATCAGTGTGCCCGTTGGTTGTAATTGCCTTTGATGTGCTGAAAGATGATCACACAGCCTCTTCCCCCACCCAGTGGTAGCTTGTCAGTCACTATACTCTGACCCCACCTCAAATTCTTCCTTGTTGTTTTTTGATTGTGTGATATAGGGATGATCAGCTGCTGCTTCCCCCCCCCCCCCCGCAGGCCTGTACCTCAGCTTCCCCCTTCCTAGCCTCACTAGGGTCAAAAGTCTTTTTTGATTCAACTTGAATCAGAGAAGACTTTTGATCCTAGTGAGACTGAGATGGGGGAAGCTGAGGTACAGTTAGGCCCTGCAGAGGGGGGAAGCTGAAGGAATTGTTATGGATGACTGTCCATGATCATCCCAATATCACACAATCAAAAACCAACCTAGAAGATTTTGAGGTGGGCCAGATGATAGTGACTCACAAGCTACCACTTGTTGGGGCAGAGGCTGTGTCTCCATCTCTCAGGAGATCAATGGCAATTACAAACAACCGGCACACTGATTAGTGGTTTATAGCCATAAATGTCCCAATTGGTGTGCCCCAAAGATTAACACTATAAAAAATATATAGTACTCACATGCATTTATTCATAAAATAAAAAGACAGAAGGATCAAACCAATGGTACCATAGAGGGAATTTGATGTGTGCATCAGCTGTAGCCAGTTTCGGTCAGAAGATTCCACAGGCTGTTGTGCCTGTGTAGGTGGCTTTCTTAGTCGTCTTTTCCAGTAACTTGCTCGTTTCCTGTTCCATGGTTTGCTATGATGTGTCTGTTGACTCCTGAGGTTCATGTTGTTCCAGTTCATTTCTGTTAGAACTGGTCTGTGTTTTTAGGGTATCTTCTTTTTCCCTCTCTGGAATCTTGGTGGATGGCTTTATTCTATCCCCATGGTTCATGTGTTCCATATTGGAAAGAGAAAAGGAGATTTTTGTGTATATACCAATAAATCATTTTCTCTTAGTTCTCTTAGTTCATGTGGAACACAGAACTTCTTTCCTGCCCTCCTGGCCGGTGGTTACTTTACCCCATGGTTCCTGTGTTCTACATGGACCAAGAGAAATGGATTTATTGGTAAGTACACAAAAATCCCCTTATCAGAACACTGTTTGTGTGAATTCAACCTAGAAAACACCACCTACTAATCAAAGGAAAAGTCAGGTTTTGATAAATGCATGACAATTTTTCCCAGTTTATTGTGCTCCTCTTTAAGCAATGAATCATACACTTAATAGGAATAAGATACATTCCCAATTATCCGTTTTAAATGTCCATTGTATGTTGGAGAGCAGTGCGATTTGATGTATAAAAACTGTATTTTTAAGAATTTTAGAATTGTTAAAATATTTTTTTAGTTTGAAGCATAATATTTTCTATGGATTACTCTCAAGAAAGCAAAAAGAAAAAAAGAAAAGACATCTATTTTCTGTATGTTTGATATTGCTTTGGAAAATGACTGAACCATGTGTTGCTCTTCTGTGTAACATAGTTGACTTGTGCTACATATTTGTGCTTTCTTTGCATGTCTTTGTTTCCCTTCCCCTCTAAACATATAATAGAGAAGTTTAAAGGTCTTGGGACAATGGGTTGCTAAATTGATATTTTTCTTATCTGAATGGGCTTTAGTGCTATGTTTTTATTTGTTCAATGTATGGAATCCAGCACTGACTACTGCTTCCTATTAATGTTAATTAATGAAAAGGAAACCCTTTGAGTGTCAGAAGGGTGTCCTATGCAATGCAAAGTGAAGCATCTGACACCATATTTGCACTCAAAGGGTTAAAAAACTCAAAAGAATAAACACCCACACAAAAGGCCTGTTGTTGGCCTATAACAAAAAGAATGGCCTTCACTCAGAGGTGACTGGTTCAGAGGCCTCAAAGTGTGAATTCCTCTCTCTCAATACATTGTGTTAGAAGCTTGTGGAAAAATCATTGGGAACTTTGCATCTAAGGATACACATTTTATTTGAATACAATATGTCATTATAATTTATTTTTTTATAATTTTTTTTATGGCTTATTATGCAAAGGTTTATTTTTTATGTAAGAAAAAACATATTTCTGCAACGTGTTATTCATGTTTCCAGCAATGAGTCTTCCAAAGAACTGAAGGTCATAGTTTGCAATTAACATTCATTGAAGATGTGTTGTTGTGATCAGTTAATAGGCTGACTTACTAGTCTGTTATTATACCTAGCTCACTAATATGCCACCAGATTTACTCCATAATGACTGCACATTATACTTAGCCAGTGGAGGTGCTACCGTATAATGCTTTGTAATGCGTTGGATACCCCTCTGGCACTCGAAGAGTTAACCCCTTCATTTAGGGTGTTAAAAGGCCAATATAAATCAGTGGTAATGCTTATTTGTCCCTGTGGTGTAGTTGGTTTGTACTGGTAGTGCGCATTTTTAGCTTCCTACAGAAGGTCCTAAAAGGCAAAGAACACTAGGTGTGTGAGACATAGTTCAGTGTGTTGTGGGGTGAAAGACAATATGGCAGCGATGTATAAATGTCCTGCAAACCTATATCTGCTGCTAATTTCACATTAGAAACTACCACACACATGTATAAAGTTCTTTGCACATAAAAATTACTTCTCTGCAACAAATGCAACAGGTACATTTAATGACACCATTAATGCACGTGGTTATATTGATTGTGTGTCTGTGTGTGTGTGTGTGTTAAAGGCCTGCTACCCCATGGAAAGTATTTTTGTTAAAGGGATCGTAACCCTTTTATTTTGACTGTACAAATTCTGGATGACTGTTTAAATTCAAATTATCTGGTTTTTATTTGTTTTTTGTTTGTTTAATTTTTAATCTTTGTCTGCGTCAGGGCTGTCCAAGTTCAGTCCTCATAGGCCACCAACAGACCAGTATTTCCATGATTAAGCACAGGTGAGTCAGTCAAAATGAATGATCCAATGATTAACTCACCTGTGCTTAATCAGGATAATCCTTATATCCTGACCTGTTGGTGGCCCTTGAGGACTGAACTTGAACAGCCCTGATCTATGATAATTTTATACTTTTATGTCCCTGACATTGAGTTCCTTGTGTTTGTTTCTAGATAGCTTTCTGTAGGGGACTGTGAAATAAGCTATACTGATATAATGTAGAAAACATACAATGTGGAAAAGATGGCATACAGAGCACTAAGTGCAACGGGGGATAGTGCCACATGGTAACATTGTCATGCTATGACGGTTGTCTTAACAGAAAACCTTCTGGAAACAGATCGAGGCTGCTTCCTTTCATGGACATAAAGCTATAAATAAATAAATAAAATGTGTACCGTAAAATTTCGGGTATAATATGCACAATTTTACCCCACTTCACCTTATGTGAAGTGGGGGATGTGTATTATACACAAGACTTTTTAAATAAAGTAAAAAAATTGAGGCTGGTAGATAGCTTCCCTCCCTCCACCGGCGATATTCGCTCTGAAAATAAGACTTACTAGTTTAAATGTAAGTCCTCGCTGAGAAGAGCAGGCATACCTGTATGTAAAGCTTCAGTGCGGGCGGCATGCTTCCGTTTGCCTCCCTCTTCCTTCAGTGGGCTTTCAGGACCTTCCGTCTATGGAATTGCCCTGTGAGGACCTTGAGATCCTCACAAGGCATTGTTTGCAGGCAGAAGGACCTGAAAGCCCATTGAAAGAAGCAGGCGGCAAATGGAAGCATGCTGCCCGCACTGAAGCTTTACATACCGGTATGCCTGCTCTTCAAAAGATGAGGACTTCAGCAGGGACTTGCATTTAAACTAGTAAGGCTTATTTTCAGAGCGGATATTGCCAAGGGGAGGGAGGGAAGCCATCTACCAGCCTGCCAGCCTTAACCATTTGAGGCACTCAAAGGGTTAAAAAAGATTTCAGTAACGGGGAAAACAAGGGTTCGTATTATACATAGGCCCTCTTGTTTTCCCCTAAAATCTTAGGCATAATATACACCTACGTATTATACACAGGTGCGTATTATACCTGAGATTTTACGGTAGGCAATTTGAATTTACATATACACTTGTACAGTCAAAATAAAGGGTGACTATTACAAGCTTATTCCTACAAGTATAGTTCCCCTATCACACAAAAATCTGGAAGTTAAACCTTATTACATTCATTTTTTTTTATTTTAACTTTTTTTGCAGAGAACAGATAATAAAGCAGTCTACAGAGTTGGTTTGCAGAGCTTATAATGAACTGTATGAGGCTGTCACAAATCCAGCAAATGGATACAAGGACCCCACAAGCATTCTCCATAGATCTCCACAGCAAGTGCAAACTCTGCTATCATGAAGATCTGGATACTTTCTACCAAGAAAATATTTACATAAAATGTATGGTGTGATTAAATAAATTGATTATGCTTATAAGTATGTTGGCTTTTATTGTATATTTTAGTGTTCATTTTTGTTAGTTTTATATAGTGTGAATGTTGTAAATCACATTTTTAGCCAGGGTTTCAGTCCATTATATGCTTTTAAGTATTTTTGTTCTGTTGAACTACAACACCTAACTACATACAGTATTTAAAAAAATGCCATCTCACCCCTTTCAAGATACAAAGTACAACCTTAGAGTTTAATACACAAATAGACTTGAACATTTTACTCAATGAGAGGACTATTTAGAATATTGTTGGCGAAGGTGAGTATTTTGCACACAATGAGGCTTATGCACTGAGAAGTGATGGAGATAACTTCTCCAGTAATATCACTTCTCCAGTACCTATGTTATTCCATAGAGCCTATTCACTAAGGTCACCAAAGTTGTAGAAATCTTACTGCATTGGGTCCATAGAATAACATAAGACTTGGAGAAGTGATGTCACTGGAGAAGTCTTCTCCATTTTATCACTTCTATATCACGCCTTAGTGCATCTCCTCCATCATCTTGGGAGCTTTAAGCATTACAACAAAATGTGTTTGTGTGTGTGTGTCTGTGTATATATATATATATATATATATATATATATATATATATATATATATATAACATATCTTTTCGTTGCAAGTCCTAATGAAATAAGGAAACTCCTTTATTAGACCCTGTGTACCCAGTAAGACTTCACTTGTTCCAGGTGCCCATAATACTTATGCTTTGTGTACGAGTGCCGAACCCTTGTTTTTTCTGTGTCCCATTCCACGGCCAAAGCAGTGTATGTTACCGGAGTTGTGAAAACGACCGCATTCATTGTGGTCTGCCAAATCTGGAAGCCTTTGAATCCTGGGTCTCCTCTTCACCACACCAATGAAGGTTTCACAGGGACTGAATGCTTAAAGACCCAGAGTTTTGCAGCTTCTCCCCTTTTCCTGTATGCTGCATCCATTGCAGCCCAACAGGCTGCAGGAAGACTGCCGAAAGCTTTGGGTCCGCCTCTTCAAAAAGCTAAGAAGACGCCTCTGTTATGCTGCCTCCTTACTCTTCCCCTGTATCAGGAAGGTAGTTACGGCCTTAGCCTGTGTACGTGAAACAGTAAAAATCTGGTATGACTGAACTTGGGAAAAAAAAATTGAGATATCCGTTTCAAGATCAAAATTAATGAAGGAGGTAGATTTTAGGATTTTCTCGTGAAGCATCCATGGATGCTATAAAACTGACAGCCAGATCATCTGTTTTGTCTATTACTTCCAGAAGAGCCTTATCACTTAGCTTCTGGGGGTGGATACCTCAAAGGGTAAACCGATCTCCCTTCTGTTTTCAGGGACTATATTATTCAGGGATCAGTTAGAGTTTTTTAATAAAAAAATGACAGAAGTAAAGAGCTCCTTCCGTTCCCTGGCTCATAGAGCCAGATCCTCTCCAAACCTTCCCTTCTTCAGGATTCAGCTGAAGCAGGTTTTTTGTGACCAAAGAGGTTTTCAGTCCAACAGAAATTATGGACAATGGAAGTAATCTGCCTTCCAAACATCGAGAGGTGGATTCAGGAAACAGGTTTCCTATTGATTCCCTTTGAAGAAGCAGTATTTATGAAGAGCAGCAGGCCTTGCCTCAGGTTCCAGCAGGAGGTCAGTTGGAATATTTTCTGCACATATGAAAGGCTAAAACCAGTTCAGACAACTGGGTTCTCCAAAATATGGAGGCAGAGTACCCATTAGAGTTTGACCTTATTCCTAAGAGAAACCTTTTCAGGAGATAAAAAAAAACTCTTAAACCATCTCAAGGCAGAAGAATTAACCCCGTAGTGACAGCTTAACGCCCGGCTAACTTTTTTTTTTTTTTTTCTAAATGATTCCGGAGTCCCAGAACAGACTTCCGGGACTTACCAGGTACGTCCTCTGTCACTAAGTGACAGTTTTTGTGGGACGTACCTGGTAAGTCCATTGTCGGGATTGGGTTAAGGAAATCTATTCATGCCTTAGTACAGAGCAAAAGGTCATGGACAGAAAGGAATATACTCTGTGATCTTTACTGTTCTAAAATCAACAGGAGATTGCAGGATGATTCTGGACCTGAAGTTCCTGAATTCCTTTATCAGATACCGGAGGTTCAAGATGTAAACATCCTAAAACAGTAGATCTTCATGAACTCTACTATCATATCCTGATTAAGAAATCTCACTGGAAATTCCTCAGGTTTGCATTCAAAAAGCAGCATTGAGACTTTAGAGCTCTTCCGTTTGGTCTGCCATCAGCCCCAAGGATCTTTACCAAAACCTTGGCAGTAGCTCTTGAACAACATGGAATAGTGGTAATTTGGATGGCCTTTTGATAGCTGCGTGTTAATTACATATAGACATGGCAGTATCCCACCTAGAACACCTAAGGTGGTTAGTAAGCAAACTGAAGAGCCAGCTTCATCCTTCACATCAGCTCACATTTCTGGGACTAGAGTTGGACAATATGAAGGTGATAACTTGCCTTTCAGTCCATCGAAGGGGGGGAATTATCTAGTAAGAGTAAAACCTTCAGGAAAACGTCTACCTTTACGTCACAAGTTTTTATGCACTTATTAGGGAATACTGACTTCTTCGATCCAGATCGTGACACGAGTAAGACTGCATATGAGACCAGTATAGAGGTGGTTTCTAAAGAAAAAGGGAACAGAAACACAGTGAACACATAACAAATAATTCCTCCCTCTCCAAAGACTAGGAAGGAATTAGCCTGGTAGACATCACAGACGATCCTGTCAAGAGATTACTCATTGGAGGGTTACCTTTGGCAAAAAGACACAGATGTGAGCCTGACAAAAATGGGAAGGTTGCTGGAACAACCTATTAGTGTAAGGAATCTGGCCAGAAGCAGAGAAGGAATTGCTCATAAATGTCTAAGATTTAAGAGTAATAGCTAGTTGTCTTAAAGAGTTTCAAGACAACTCAGAAGAAAACTTTTCAGACAACACAGTGGTAGTAATGTACCTGAGATATCAGACGGGCACAAAAAAGTGACCTACTATTCAAGGAAGTAGACAGAATACTAAGGTGGGCCGAGGTGAACCTGACAACACTAACAGCCTCTCACATATCAGGAAGGTTAAATACTCAGGAGGATTTTCTCAACCGAAACAGACTGAATCAAGAGGAACGGTCCCTGAACTGGGAGGTATTCCAAGAGACTGTGGAAAAATGGGGCTCACCATTGGCAGATCTAATGGTAAGAAGGGACAACAGCAAATGCAGAAAGTAATTCTCCAGATGGGAAGATCCCAGAGCCCTAGGGAAGGATGCAATTATGTATACCTTGGACTTCAGTTTAGTCTACATCTTTACCCCAATTCCAATTATTTCAGAAATACTAATGACGATAAAGAAGGAAGAGGTAGATGCCATTGATAGCCCTGAACTGATCCAGGAGAGTCTGGTTCTTGGAGCTAGTAAATCTAGCTTCAGAGGAGCCTTGGCCTTTTCCTTCTTGAAATAAAGTATTCACAAGTGATACATTTTAATGGCACAAGTGATACATTTTAATGGCTTACTGAGAACTTTCAGGACATTAAGGTCCCTTCTTAAGACTAACCCATGCCTAAAGAAGGGATCTTCGTATACTGAAAGCTTGTACTTTCTGTATTCTCAGTTAGCAATTAAAAGGTATCACCTTTACATCACTCTCTTGTGAGTTCTTTTCTAAAAAGTGTGTTGAATCCAATCATGTGTTAAAGAAAGATGCAGTAAGCTAGTGTATTAGGAAACTGCTGTTTTGCAGTCCTGTCATTCTGACAACAATGATGCTTTTCAACTGACTTTGCAGACATGGTAATGTGTAATTTTCAGGAATGACTTCTAGTCAGGAAGACTGATTATTTTTGGAGTTAGAAATTAAGGAGCTATTAATAGAACCCACATAAATGGGCCTTTCTGGTTTTATCTACTAAAAATAGCTTGTTTGTGATTTATCACAATTGCCTCTGTTAGAATTTTTTCAATGAAACAGTGAGATCTGTTACTAATATTAAAATGAATCACTTGTTTGCCAAAGCAAATGGTTTAAAAAGGTTGTTTAATACAAGTGTAACATTTGGTAATGTAATCCATGTTTGTTTATTTAGTTTAAAGAAGCTGTGCTGTTTTCTCAGTTAACCTTTTTGTTTCCAGCAGCCTAGTTACCAAGTTTACAAAAAACCTAGGAAATTAGATAACCTAATGCATTATTAACACTTTGAAGGCCAGAGAGGAACACAGCTCATTGCTTCGTTGTGCTTTATGCTCACTACAGCACTCAGAGGATTAATACACTGTGCAGCCCAATAACACCATTACTGGTAGGGAGATTAGCACCATTATGTGCCCCAAACTGGTAAGAAGGCCTGGGATGCCTGGGGATTTAGGGCCAAATGCAAGAAAGTGGTGCATTCGCTAAGTTTTGAAAGCCATAACTTTATGCGCTATTTGTGATTGCTCATGTTTTGTTGCAAGAAACATACTCCTTGATGCTGAGTAGTGCATGCTCCTAAAATAGGCATAGTTAGCACATGCTTCTAAATTAACGACAAAGTTAGAAAATGTGTGCTAATTACTTTGCCGAATTAGACGCAATTGCTAATCCTACCATAAAAGTGAAGACATTTTAGCAACACCCACTAAAAAAAAAAAAAAAAGGTGCAAACGTTCACTAATTATGAACATTTTGGTGCTAATCACTTTGCCATCAAAAGTACACTGTAAGTAGTGATTGTGCATGGTTCTTGCATTCCATCCTTAGTCCCCACAGCCAGTACCAAACAATGACCCTGAAATCTAGAAGAGTCTACAACCTTTTGTATTGCATAGAAAGGTTAAGAGGAAGCACTTCCTGGAGAGAGGTCAGACAAAGTGTGGAGGGACTTTTTTTATTGGGGTCTGGGGGCATGGCATGTGCTAAGAGCTCTATCATAGGATCTGGTCTTTTCTTTTAGTGGTGTGCTGACCAAGATGTGTTCCCACTGTCTTTCAGCCTTCCTACAATTCTGACTTTACTTCAAGATTGTGTCAGTAAGGGTCTCATTCTGAGTTTTATTAAGGTTCAGATTTCAGCCTTCTCTGTTCTCTTTCAGAAGTGGATTGCCTTTCTTTTGGACGTCAAAATCTTTGTTCTGGCTATTGTTTCTGTTCACATAGTGACTGAAGTAAAAGCTCTGTCTCATAAACTCCTTTCCTGTTTTTTCACCAGGACAAGGCGGTCCTCCTTACTCCTAGAGGTTTCTGTCCAAGGTCATCTCAGATTTTCACATCAACCAGGAAATTGTCCTGACTTCTTTTTTCCCAGATCCTTCTAACAAGCAGGAGCTCCATCTATTGACTGGGGTACACTGTCTTAAGTGCTATGTCCATTACTCACAGCCTTTTAGGAAATCTGACTCTCCTTTTGTCATTCTTGAGGGCCCAGAGCGGGACAGTCTGCATCTAAAGATATCATTGTTTCTTGGATCAAGGCTTCTGTCCAACAGTATGTGATCAGAAAGAAACATGTTCCTTTTCAAGTCACAATGCACGCCACCTGTGTGGGTGCCTCTTGTGCCTATAAGAATCAGGCATCTGATGAGAAACTGTGTAAGGTGGTGACTTGGTCATCTGTGCACACCTTCACCAAACACTACTCTGTCAATGCCCTGGCCTCAGGTTAGGCCAGCTGTGGCAGGAAGGTCCTTCAGGCTGTTTTTCCTGTTTAAAGGGATGGTAATGTTTCAAAATAAAAGCAGCTCCAATTAATCTTCATAATATTTGGGCCATGGAGAGTGTTATTTCAATACTGTTAGAGTTGTAGTTCAAGAGTAATTGAATGTATAGTACCAGGGGCAGGGAGTAAAGTTGGAAGGAAGAGGGGAGTCTTCCTCTCAAAGGCCCTGCCTTTTTTGATGTGTCCTGCCCACTGCAGGACGGAACTTTAGTCCATGTTTCCATATGGTCTATGAGAAAAAGATTTAACGGTAAGTTCACGAAGATCCATATATATTTAAAAATAATATACCCACACAAAACATTCTGCAACATGCCAGACAAAAATACCTATGTTTTCTTGAAAGCTAGCACTCTAAAACTATTCAGTCAGACAATAAAGGTATAACATTTACTCTACTAGTGTCCACCCCTTAGTAACACATTACTTGTCATTGTACTGAAAGGGCCATTTGCAAACAAACAATGCAACATACTTGTACAGCTCGAGAGGCCCCCCGTATATTTTTTTAATCCAACAGTGAGACAAGTATGCAATGCCAGAGAGGTATTAGGGATGGGTGAAAAATGTAGAAGTGGGAAGAAATACACGGGAAACCACACACACCTCTTTTAATGAATGAATTCATGCACTGTATTCGCAGTTATGTATGTTCACATGCATGGTGACTTGATTGGGTGAGTGTGCCAGAAAGGTGAGGCCCACTGAAATCAATGGACTGCACATTCCATCCAAGTAACATTTCCCTTCGTGCAGGAACTTTTGTGGAAAGGAAATTACACTTTTTGTATGCAGCGACTGAAGCAGGGACACAGAAAGGTATGTGCTAGTTGTTCATAGGCAGACATGTGTAGAGACTAATACAGATGCAGAGACAGAATGATGTTTGTTCTCAAACACTAACATTTGCGCTGTCTGAATATTACAGTCAGGCCTAGTTCTCATGGGTGACCAACATTTTTGCAAGATGCTCCTCATTGAAAATAAATAATTGTAGCTGTTAAAGTCACCTATGTGTAAATTACCTCCAAGAAAAGAAAAATTATGTGGGTAAAAAACAATATTCAGATATTTTGGGCATTGAGATTGCATTATCCACACCTATAACCAGAGCTGGTTTTCAACCAGGTCATACCCGGTCCTCGTACCTTTTCTTGGTGACCAGATACCTTTTATCAGTGAATCTATACCAGTTTAGGCACTTGTCCATGAAGAATAATTTGATCTGATACTTTTCTCTTTAGAAAATTGCCCCTGCCTATAACTCAGCACTGTGTGTGTGTGGCTAGCACAGCTAATGCACTCTTCACAATGTAACATCATAAGGTCTGCCTATTCTGTCTAATGAAAGAACCAGTTTTGGCCATGGTGTATTCTGAGGTGTGTGTGAACAGTAGCAGCCTTGAATTTAGTTTTCTGCGATAGTATACATGGGGGGGGGAGTAGGTGGGGTAAGGAACCTGTGGCCCTCCAGCTGTGGAGGATTACAACTCCTAGGGGGAGATACAAATTGCCACAGCATAACAATTTTGTGTCACCCAATACACTAAGAATTAGTGATGTGGGGGGGGCCCTCTCTTACACATTGCCAGGAGTAGACACCCTGAAGTCTGAGGACATCCTCCTTGCTTCCCCTTACTCTGGGGGAGCAGAAAAGATCCTCTCAGTCTTCAGCACCTGAGATGTAAAATATACCCCTTGGTGTCCGGCACATGATCATCCAGCCCCTAGCTCTCCTCCCTATGGAGACCCTTAGAAAATAATGTGTTTAGGGGCTGATAAAAAAATTAGCATCAGGGCTCTGCAATGTTAGTTATGCCACCTCTGACTGTCCTGTTCCCACGTTTCTTCTTACTCTCCCTAATCCTGCCCTTACTTCCTAGCCATTCTGCTACAGCCTTGTTTCCATCTGTCCTCTACCTACTGCTTGGCTATAGCCAATACCAACAACAGAAAATAATACCCTCACATTGTGTGCTTTATTCAAGGGGTTGTAAGTCCCATTAAAATAAATGGCAGTTTTAACTTTTGCCACTCTGGCACCCCTTCTCCACCTGTTTGTCACCCTGCCAATCCTCATTTGGCCCATTTGCCACCTTCCCTATTCGGCTCTCCCTTTATACTTACAAACACTTTCTTCCACAGTGCATGGAGTGAATGTGATCCACTCCCTGCAGTGTGGAAGAAAGTGTTTGGACAGATAAGAAAGGGAAGGCGGCGAATGGGACGGAGGGGGGCAAGGTGATGAACAGGTGGACCAGGGGTTGTATTGTGACAAAAGTTAAAACAGAAATTGATTTAAATAGGACTTGCAACCCCTTGAATTAAAAAATGAAATGTGAATATTATTTTCAGTTGTTGGTATGGGCAGAAGTCAAGCAATAGCAAGAGGCAGAATGGCTAGGAAGTAAGGGCAGGATTAGAGAGAGTAATGAGAAATGTGGGAACAAGACAGTGGCAGAGCCCTGATGAAAAATTTCTTCTGGGCCAACAACATAAAAAATATTTTCAAAGGGGCATAACTAGCACTTATTTGGCCCTGGGGTAGATGTCCATGGAGAGTAGCGCTAGGGGCTGGATGATCATAGGTCAGACACCAAAGAGTTTGTTTTACATCTCAGGTTCTGAAGTCTGAGAGGATCCTCTCCGCTGCCCCCACTGAGCAAACGAGGAAGCAGAGAGAATGTTGTCAGGCTTCAGGGCTTTCCTTCTGCTGGAAATGTGTAAGAGATGTCCTTACACTTCGCCAGTAGTATGACAGTCCTACATGTTTACGATTGATTGAAGGCTGTTACTGCATAGGAAGCTACAGGGAGATTTCAGCATCACCAACCTGAGGTTGACGATGTTGGGACTGTGACCTCCGACAACAGAGGCTGTTATTGGAGTTTAGTGGCTGTGTGACACATTAACATATAAACACTCTGATATGAATACGAAAGTGACACATTAACCTGCATTTCAGTACAGAAATGAGCCTTTGTTGATATGTTAAGTAAACAGGTTAAAGGCCTGGCAGATTGATGGCAATGAGGGCTGATTTGAAGCTGATTGAAGGGGATTTGATAGCGAAGACATTAATGCATTTTGGCCATGTGTCTTCAACACAGATACGACACAACATCACCATCCTGATGATGGGAATTGTGGTTCTCCACACCTGGAGGACTTGAGTTGCCCATCCCTGGTTTATAATCTCCTCTAGTATACAGTGTTCTTCTGTTTAACTGCTGAGCTCAGTTTAAGATGCTGGCACTCAACTCATTGAAATATGAGCTCACAATTAATTCAGTATGAAGAAATAAAGATTGCCCTAGTTTGTCCATATTGTTTATCTTTTGCTTGTGCTTCCTGAGGTATAATTTACAGTATTTTTGTTGACTTACATCAGAGATATGTTGTTGTGTTTCATCGTCTTGAAATAAACTTCAGCTCTTGTCTCTGCTATTCAGAAATAAGAAGCACTTCACATTGCATTCTATGTAAGTATTTTGTACAATTTGCAGTATGTAGCGTATGTGCTTGAACAACCATTAGATAATAAAAATATATATTTGTAATTGAATACATGGTGACAATCTTAGCCAGGCTTACATATTCAAGAGAAGAGTGGATACCATGGAAACAAAAAGTATAAAGAGGTGAACATAGGAACAATGAGCACAGATAAAATGACAGTAATTAAAAAGAGAAAACAGAAGCTTGAACTGTCCACAAACACTATGTGCCTCCTCAACTTGTTGGACTCCCATGGCATTGTGTTCCTTTCTGGTATTTAAGGCTTAAAGATCCTAAGCTTAAAATTAATATTAAAGAGAATCCAAAAGTGCCTAAATGGCTGATTGACCATTTGTATGTAACAGACATGTTTCAGAGAAATTAAGTTATATTATTTTCGGTCACAGTGTGTGAATTAGTTTTGTACTGGGCCAGAATTCCTGTCACTTACTGGGCTTTGAATGAATCTAGACCAAAACACTGGGAACAATTATAATTATAATATGGTCTCAAACATAACTACTTAGTATTCTGTTCACAGAATTAGCATAAAGTGCCATACTGTGCCACTGAACATAAAGGTTAATTTCTTAAGAATTGTGTATTTTACAAAAAAAAAAAAAAAAAAAAAAAGGACTAGAACAATAAATATATTGAATCTAGCCTTCTGCCCCATGGTAGGTAAATCCAATCTGCATCTTACCATATCATGTGACTTACAACAATGCTTTATAGTAAAAGGACTATGTAATGCCCTCAAGGCTTACCTGACTTGCCTTTTGAAGAGGCTGCTAGAAGTGAATGAGCGGGGACATTAATAACTGGGATATGTCTACAGTGTATTTGATAGTGGCCAGTCCCACCCACTTTTATTAACTCCATGGAGCCTGAACAATACAACTGTTCAGTACGCATTGAGTATTTTATTTTTATTTACGCTGATAACTTGGAGATATTACAGGCTAACATGGGAGGAATATAAAATTATGTACTATGCCACCTTTGAATTCCAGAAGGGTATCCAACACTGAAGCAATGTGCTGGATAACCCTCTGGCACAGTGAAATTGACTGCAATATGGTAAAAAGCTGCTAGAATGAGAAAGAGGAGACATTTCTTTAGAAAAAAAGAAAACTCAGAGCTAAATCACCAAAATATTAATATACAAAATGGGAACAAATGCACAAAGAATGAAGTGCAGCAAAGGGAAAGAGCACCCCCCAGTCACCATGTTGAAAACAAAACAAACAGAAGACAGTGCTACTCTAAGTAAATGCGACCCCTGTATGGCATACAAAATTATTCCCATTTTGATGTTTTGTTGCATAGGTTAGCTAAAATATGTCTTAAGCTTGCCTGCCACTCTAAGGTGTGCCAAATCCTTTGTATTAATTATTGACACATCATATGGCTTACAAACGTGCTCCATAGTAAGATCTCTATCTCATGCCCTCATGGGTTAACAGACCTGCCTTTAGAAGAGGCTGCATGCTTAGTGTAGACAGCATCTAGAACTTGTAATCATAGCTCTGAATGTCCTATAGTGCACATATGCAACAACTACATTATCTGTCATTTTCCACAGAGCAAACTTATGTAACAAGGGGCCCCATGTCTACATCCTTGCAGTGCTTTTTTCCATAAATTTGGTTTGGCTTACGTTGTTTTTCAGTGTCTCCATCTCTTAAACATTTGCGTGCCAGAGGTGTTGATAAGGCATTGCAAACCAATCGGTTGCACACCCTTCTCTGGTGTTCAGGGTTAAAACCATAACAGAAAAAGGGACCGTGATGGACCACTATTTAACAGTTCCATTCTCTGCCATCCAAGGGGATTACTAGGGGTAAAAAAGCATTACTACTGTTACCTGGGTTTTTAACCTTATTGATTCTGTCATCCAGTGGCTTACTAGGTTATAAACACTTTAAAACTGCTACAATAAAGTTAAACGGCACTACAACAACTGCTACCTGTATATTATGACCCCTTGGGTACAAATGAATTGAAGACCTCTAGTATCTAGCAGGTGAAAACATTTGGGCAGCAAATGGTGAGTGACATTAAATGAGAGGTACTTTGTTTTGTTTTGTTTTGTTTTCTCATTAAAACCTATATGGCTTTTCCTGCTGAGTGCCCTCCCACTACTGTCATTTTTTTTTTTTAATGTTACAGTAGTTCAGATTGTCAGGAAGTGAGTGTGACTACATGATTACTTCCTGAAAGTTGAACAGTTCTTTTTTCTCATTCTGTGGAGAACTGTTTGTCAATTATTCACATGTTCCATAGAATGGAACAGAATAACAAATTGAAATCTGGTCACTAGACGGCACTGCTAATAGAAAAAAAAATGTTTAAACTGTAATACCTTTGGAAATATGCATCTCCCGGCACTGTAAGTATATATATATATATATATATATATATATATATATATATATATATATATATTCATAATATGTTTACTGCTTAATTAACCTTCAGTGCTAGACCTATCAAGCACCCAAGGGGTTAATGGTAATCATAAAGGTTTGAGAGATGGGACTTTCTCCATATACTTTATTTTTTTAACATCTACAATATTGAATAAACTTAAATATGGGCATTACTGACCCTTTAAGTTTGTTTTATAATTACATAATCATAGTCAGGTTTTATATGTTATTTAAATGTGGTTATCGTTTTTAGAATTTTAGGTTCGAAGAAATGTTTCCCAGGTAACTTCCTCTTTGTGTGGGGATTCTGCGGTTGGAGTATTTCTGGGGAAGACATCAGTACCATAGAGGAAATCTAAATATTCCCATGGCTTTTAACTGCTTCAATGATGCAGATTTTTCCTGCTCTCTGCTTTGCAATACTTTGGAGTCCTCTCTATAGCTTAAGTTATTACAAAAAGGCCATTTAAATGAATCAGAAATCTGGAAATGTTTCTTTGTCCCCCATGGCCCAAATGGGTTGTTCCAGTTCCTCATAGTACATCAGCTTTATTGTGCTCTCCTAATAGTCCCAGTTTTCTCAAGCAACAAAGAGCTGTGATTCATGATAACAAGTTAGCACAACTGTATACTGAAAGGGTTACACTACAAAGGTCAAGGTACATATTATAGAATAGACATCTCAAGCTGCATTTATGTTCTGCCTTCTGGCTCTTTCATTTCCTAGAAAGAGGCAGAATAGACACAGCAAACACAATATAAACCATGAAGTCAATGGAGGGGAATGCTCTTATCTATTGGATAACAGGATCACAACAACCTGCCTAACCCAGGGTGCTTGACACTTTGCTTCTACTTCTGAAAAGAATACATAGGCTTCATAGGCCTTGAGATGTATTTGATCTAAGTTAACAGAAAATTGTGAATGGGGATTTTCAAACCACACAGTAATACTCCATGGAAAAGACACATGGGTAACCGTGGGAGCCATTAAGATTTTCTATCCATAGTAAGACAAGTGAGGGGCTATTAGGAGGTGTTAGTTCTCCTTTAACCCTTTGAGTGCCAAAGAAGTACGCAACGCATTGCGTATTCTTCTGGCACTCAAACGGTTAACAAGCATATCAAATCACCCCTTTCTTAATTTGTGGTTGTTAACCCCATAAGGACAGGCCACATTCAAATGCAGCCAGCACTTAAGGATCACGGACCTTTTTTTAAAAACATTTCTGGATCCGGTTCAGGGCTCCCTGAATGGCGTGCAACCGCATGGGGAACCCTGAAACCCATGATGGTCTTGGAACGTCATGGGTCCTTATGGCTCGCCAACCCATGATGTGCCAGAACCGTTATGGGTCCTTAAGGGTTTAATAAGGTTGTTCTGATTTATTGTTTAGTGTACTATTGAAAACTATAGATTATATTTGTTTGTGTGGTATAATAAACTTTCCGTTGTAATCATCTGTAACAAATGATATTTAAGACTAAGGGTGCGCTCGCAACACTGAATACTTTGACTGGGAACTAGTTCATAAAGTAATTGGAAATGTGAAAACTGCATTCACTGGACTTGCACAAACAAATCCAAATTAAACAAACAAAAAATGTTGTCAATGTTTTGGTCGCTTCTGAGACCTTCAGTAAGACGAACAGAGAAGCCAAACCCCACCATTTTAATTACTGTGTCTCCCAAATTTTTGCCAAAAAGCAGTTATGGCAACCAAAATCTACACAAACATAAATAAATGAATAATTGCAATCAACAAAATGTTAAACTACTTAGAGGAAATCTCACTGTAATTTAGCCCTGCCACTGCCGAATAGCACATGAGCAGTAATCTGTATCAGCATGACCCAAAAAGGAAGCAGCAGTTAATGCTAGACCCCCACCCAAGTAATAAAAAGGAAGAAGAGAAAAGATTTTTAAGAGGCTTGATCAAAAATCGTCCAGCTCGTAAGTCCTCTAAAAAGGAGAACCTGCAACACTTCCACTACCTATTGGGTTCTGCAAAAGGCTGACCACCAACCAAAGGGAAGCTCATAAGCTCCTGAAAGATTAAAACAAGGGGTTTGCACACACAGAAATTGGTTTCACAGGCGAAGTATGAAGTCCCCAAAGGACAAAGTTCCTGTTGTGTGCTCACACCAATATTCCTGCATGTGCTTCTCCTGACTAATGCCTATTAAGTTAGCTACTTGTGCTGAAAATTCTCCTCTTTATGCCATCTTCACCAAGGTGGTGTATGGGTATTTACCAGTGTGAGTGTCACTATGCACTAAAGACACAATACTCACTCATCCATTAACTGGGATACAGACCCATGATTTTAAAGCTAATTTATAAGTCCAGAAAATTAGCTGCCATAGTAGATTGTTGCCCCCCACAACCTTAGGTGCTTATACCTCTGTAACTTGACAAAATATTGAGTGCAATGTGTGGATACACATTTCTGCTAAAGTAAGTTCAAAAACTGCTTTTGTACAGAAATGTTTCCATGATAAAATATGACCTTGGGATGGCCAGTCAGTGAGTGTAGTGAACAATCCTCTGTTCCTTAGTTAACTAGGTGCTAACTGGTAGCAGAGGAAAGCAAAGCAAATTTTTCCTTATCCTTACTCCTGCTAAAGCGTGAGTTAAAGTTGTGCTCTGCATGTTTGCGAGTGTATGTGTATATGTGTGTGTGTGTGTGTGTATATATATATATATATATATATATACACATATACACTAGTTGAAGAGCCCGTTACACTGGCCACAGTGCCACTGGTCATGGGGCAGTCATGCACAGTAGAGACTGCCCGCGCCGCGGCCGATACAGAGCGGGTCTCTACTGCGCATGACTGCATTGTTACACATGTTTTAGCCAGTTATTGCATAGGATATATATATTTATATATTTAGTTAATGTGTGTGTTAACATGCAAACACATGTTGCAATATGATCATTATGGGCCCCCCACAAAAATTCGAGATGTGACCCTTGGACCAAAAGTTTTGCCCACCTAGTGTACTAAAGTGTTTGTACAGTAATATGCAAAAGTCTTATGCAGGTGTGAAAAAACACCGTAAAGTAAGAATGATTTAAAACATATACATTATAATAGTTTATATTCATCGATTAACCAAATACATAGTGAGTGAACAGAATAAAAATCAAATCAATATTTGGTGTGACCACCCTTTGCCTCGAAAACAGCATAAATTCTTCTAGGTACACTTGCACGCAGTTTTTTAAGGCAGGTAGGTTGTTTCAAACATCTTGAAGAACTAACCACAGTTCTTCTGTGGATTTAGACAGCCTCAGTTGCTTCTCTCTCTTCATGTAAACCCAGACAGACTCAATGATGTTGAGATCAGTGCTCTGTGGGGTCTATACCATCACCTCCAGGACTCTGTTCTTCTTTACTTTGTGTATAGTTCTTAATGACTTTGGCTGTATGTTTGGGGTCGATGTCCTACTACAAAATAAATTTGGGTCTAATCAGATGCCTCCCTGATGGTACTGCATGATGGATAAGTATCTGCTTGTACTTCTCAACATTGAGGATACCATTAATTCTGACCAAATCCCCAACTCCATTTGCAGAAATGCAGCCTCAAACTTGCAAGGGACTTCCACCATGCTTCACTGTTTCCTGTAGACACTTATTCTTGTACTGCTTTCCAGCCCTTCGGCGAACAAACTGCCTTCTGCTACAGCCAAATATTTCAGATTTTGACTCATTAGTCCAGAGCACCTGCTGCCATTTTTATGCACCCCAGTTCCTGTGAGTCACTTGGCCTTATTTCCATGTTGGAAGAATGGCTTTTTGGCAGCAAGTATTCCATGAAGACTACTTCTTACCAGACTTTTTCAGACAGAAGATGGGCCCCACTTTTTGCCAGTTCTGAGCTGATGGCACTGCTGGACCTCTTTTGATTGTGAAGGGAAGTAAGCATGGTGTGTCTTTCATCTGCTGCACTAAGTTTCTTTGGCTGACCACTGCATCTATGGTCCTCAACATTGCCTGTTTCTTTGTGTTTCTTCAAAAGAGCTTTTGACATTATACTGTCTTCAGTTTGAATTTGGCTGTTCCTCACCCAGTTTTATTCCTCCTACACAGCTGTTTCTGTTTCAGTTAATGATTGTGTTTCAATCCACATATTAAATTGATGATCATTAGCACCTGTTTGGAATAATTGTTTTATCATACACCTGACTATATGCCTACAAAATCCCTGACTTAGTTCAAGTATACCTAGAAGAATTGATGCTGTTTTGAAGGCAAAGAGTGGTCACACCAAATATTGATTTGATTTAGATTTTTCTTCTGTTCAGTCACTAAGCATTTGGTTAATTGATAAAAATAAACTATTAACATGTCTATTTTTGAAAGCATTCTTACTTTAAAGCATGTTTTCACACCTGCCTAAAACTTTTGCACATTACCATATATATATAACCAGATACATCAACAATTGCTCTAACCCAAATACGTCCACCTTAAAATTTGCTTTTGTATGGTATAGGTAATATTCCACAGGTATATATATTTATTGCTAACAATTCATATGGAAGTAACTGCAGCCTGTCTACAGCAGTTTTCTGCAGTCAAGTACAAAATACAGCAGACATTTTGAGCTCTGTTTGTACATAAGCGCAGGTACAAACTCGTGATTACAAATTAGACATCACTACCGAGTAGACACTAGGCTGGAAGAATTGTATGTTCTCATCACTGTGTTTACACACTCATCTTCACACAGTTCAGAGTTTTCACATCTGCCATCGTACACATTGTATAGTCGATGTTTTGGACCCCAGATTCTCAAGCATAAGAAGGTCCAGAGAATTCTAAACTGTGTTCTAGAATAGTCAGAGACTGTGGGGGAAGCCCTTCTACCAGTGAGCTCTGGGTTGTACACCACTGTGGCTTATTGTTAAAATGCCCCTGAACTTTTGTTTTATCTACAGGAGCATTGTATCCAGCCTAATTATTTGGGAAGGTTTAAGGTGGGAATGACTGTTCACGCATTCACTCATAGCACTTGGGTATCAATTGACTTTCAAGAGCAAAAAAAATCAAGGTAAACATGTCATACATCTTTGAGCACAGCCTGCAGTTCCATATGACAAAAAGGTCACTTGATCGCCAGTTTTCAGCTATGGCCATTTAGTATATACACCAATATGCCCTATAGTTGGTACACGTCAGGCTTTGTTTGGTATTTTTTACTTAATCTCTCCAACTCATAGCAGTCTTTAAATTCTCTTTGGTATATATTATAGTTCAGAAATAACTGAACCTTGACAGGGCCAAATTTACATCCTATGTGCCCTTCGCTTCACTCATGGCCACACCCTGATTCCACACATGCCCACCCCAGTGCAATCCACTGTTTCCTGGCACAGAAAATACTCTTGGCCTATAACAAGCAAGAAAGAAAAAAGCTTTAATCTCTTGGTTGCTAAAGAGATCTCCAGCTCATTGCTCTGCAATGCACTGACAATCTCTCTAGTATCCAAGGGGTTAAATAACAGCTTGCAAAGAGGTATAAAACTGGTGCAGGGGCATTGAGAGTGCACTGGTCATACCTACAATCCACACTTACAATAAAATGTGGGCGTGGCCAGCACAGCTCAAAATTTTGAGCACTAGGCAGTGGCCTATTCTGCCTATTAAGAAATCAAACCCTGAACCCTTGGAAGATAGAGATGTTTTAAAACCATTATTTGCAACTGCAGGGTTATTAATGAATGTCAACTTTAAATGGATTTTAACAGAATCCTTTGTAAGCAGCCCGCTGTTCTGCTGACTGTTAGTGCTACACGTCTCTGAAAAACTTGGTTTATCCAAATATATTTATAAAAATAACATTCAAAATAAGCACATTAATGCCTGCACAAATGTTTGCTTTTATAATTCTGAGCTAAATAAATCTGAGATGTTGATAATTAATCAGTGGTTTACACACAGGGGCCTTCTGTAGGGGGCAGTGTTGTACAATATATATTCATTATAGATTTAGCAAAAGATTCTTGTCTGGACTCCGTTAAACAAAATGAGCAGGTTTTGTGAAATCCTAAAATCGTTGTTTCTTTACTAAAAATACATAAATAAAGTATTGAGGACTGTTGAAGACTACTACACCTATCATCCCCAACCAGCAACCGACTGGTTGAGGATGATGGGATTTGTAGTCCTAGATAACTGGAGGAAGGCCCAACAATTGACTGCTCCCTTATATACCCTGAAGTGAAGACTGGTATTTCATGCTATTGACTAGGCTCAGAAAATTAGCTGCACTGGTGGATTCATACATTCCCCCCCACACAATAAAAGTCATATGAATTTACCATACCCCCTTTAGTCTAGCCTTTTCTCCCTCCCTCTTTAGTATAGGGTGGAAAATGTGGTTCTCTGGCTGTCACTGAGTTGCACTCCCATCACCCCTGCTGCCCATCAAACTTGAGATAATACGAGTTGTGATGCAACAAATTCTGGGAAAGAGCAGGTTGTTCACCCTAGCCCTTTCATCTTGTGACCCATCACCCCCAATATACCTTCCACTTTCTTCTTTTCCTCTTTCAGCCTATGTAGTCTTCTTATTCTTACCACAGTCATACCACCTTCTACAGTCAGATCAAAATTCGGTGGCAAAAGAGTAGGTTATTTTGCATCCTTTTCCTGACTCGTGCTGTTCCATTAAGGTCAGTACGTATACCAAATTTTGCCGTTCACTATACATACAAAAACAGCCCTAAAAAGTATTGCAAACCACCATTCTGCTATAACATTCATTGAATATAAGAACTATATATTTAGGACTACCCCTCCATCTCTCCATCCTGAGCAGATGTGTAGATGTGTAGTGTTTGAAAAATAAAGGTGAAACTGGAACCCCAAAACACCTTTTTTCATTAAAAGGAGGGCACTTTTATTCTTTCTTTTAACAAATTAAGTGACCAAAAAAGGATGAATTATTAATCCACAGAAGTCCACAGGAAGGGGTCGAGAAAACCATAATTTGCCCTCCCTAAGAGAGATGATCTGGCAAAAAAATAATATGGGTTCTGGAGTCCCCATGTTAATTAAAAAAAAAAACAAAAAAAAAAACAATCAAGTGGTCCCCTTTAAACCCCCCCCCCCCCCATGTATTTTGTGTGTGCATGACAAAAGTATATTCTTACTTTTTTGTCCACCAGCATCCACAACCACAGTGCCCTTGTCCTCCACACAGGGGCGGATTGTACTGGATTACCAGCCCAGGCGATTTTTTTAAAAACTGGCCCACTATCTGTATTATTTATATATATATATATATTTTTTTTTTATTTTAAATGCACGGTGCACCATGTATTTAAAATAATTATAATTTTAACAATGTGCTTTAATTGAGATGTCCGTTTACTACAAAAATACTGTGATATGATATGTCATGTAAGTTTACTTTATTGTGAAGTCATTAAAAAGGCAAACTTGCTCTGGGATAAAAAGCATGGTGGGCCCTATGTATAAAGAAAGTGGAGTAATTCTGGGACAACCAGAAAATTGAACTACCTGAATGTTAAAGATGTGTCAAACTCATTGCTTTGCAATGTGCATTCTATTGATTAAAGCCCCATTTAAATCAATGTGAAATGTTATATGTCCCCTATAGATCAGTTAGTTTGCCCCAGAATTGCTTATTTTTTCTTTATGTGTATAGCTTCCAAATGAGTGCCACAAGCTTCTGTCACACAAAACTTCTGACCTGATAGGTACATTTGAGGGTTGCATATGGACACAGAATTTGACAAATGCACAAATTAAAAACTAGTAGTAATAATAATACAGACAGTAGGATTTCTCTCTCCCCCACCATGTCATTTTCACCACCTCGCCCTCCATCCATGTCTCTCTCTCTCCTGACCACTTATGTCTCCCTCTCTTCCACCTATGTTAGTCTAGCTTCTGCCCTATGTCTCTTTCTCTTACTCCGTACAACTATATCTTTTTCATGTTCTCCTCCTCCGAGTCCACTCATGTCTCTCTGTCTCCCTTCAGCTGTTAATCCTCCTGTCTTTTTCTTATCTCTCTCGCTCTTCTACAAACAAATCTTGTTTCCTCCTCCCCCCATAGTTCTTCCCAAAACCCCTCACCTCCATCCCACGCTTGCTTTCACTCACCCCCCCGCAACTCACATGCCTGGCAGCGACATTATTTATGAACTAGCTAAACTCACCGCTGAAGGATGAGCTCAGCTGTCAGATTTAGCAGCTCCCGTGTGTGGCTGGTTCAGCATGCTCTCTGTGGATCAGAGAAAGCATACGTGCACCTGCCCATGTTGCAGTGATTGTCTGAATAGGCGATGGAACACTAATCTGGAGATTTGTGCCAGCAAGTGGATAGACCTCTCACTACTTCACTCACATTGTGGGCCAGGCAAGGAAGATTTTCCAATCTCTCTCACCGGCCCATAATCACACGGCCCACCGGGGGATGCCTGATCCCCCGACAGGACAATCCGCCCCTGCCTCCACATGATTCATCTATACATATAGAAAAAACAGTTATACAAATTCAACACCACATCCTCTTGTGATAAAATAAAAAAGGGAAACCGAGATTTGCTTATACTACACCAATCCCTGTTTAAATGTTTTTCCACACACTCCCATTGGCTGGGAGGAAGGATTTTGTGGGGCATGGAACATGTCCTAGAGTAACCACACCTCCCAGTCAGTCATGAATGAGGGGAACGGGTCACTTATGCTTGATCCATGGCTCCTTCCTCTGATTGGCTTGAGGAAGAGGTCATATACAGTATTATTATGCTTTGCATAAACCTACCTCCCAGCCAATGGGAGTGTGGGGAAAAAACGGAACCAAGGATTGGCCATATATAAGCCAATCCCTGCCTCCCCCCCACTCCTTCCTCATAGTAACAAATGTGAAGGTATTTTTTTTATTTTTTTATTTCTGTAGGTGTAGGCACACTGGACCGCTGGCAAAATGGTGAGTATACGTTTTTAATATATATATATATTTTTTAAATCCTTGCACTGAAAAAAAAAAATGGGGTGACTGGACCTCTTATTTTTCACACTCTTCATCCTGGAGAGTTGGGGGGATAATGCTTTATTTACAAAGGTCATTTTCATATTGTGTAAATACTTATTAACACCCCCATTGCAAAGGCAGCTAATTGTGTCTGCCTTGGCAACGTAGGGGGTATCATGTTTTTGGAAATGGGTTGGGGTAGTGGTTAACCCCCTTTATTACCAGAGCAGGGAGATTGCTGTCATCCTGCAACAGAGTGGTTAACCATTGCTGCAGTGGTGGGTCATAGGGGTTCACGTGGGTTAAGGAGCTATTTCCCTCCTCCTCCCAAAGGAAGCTTTCCTTGGACTTCTTAGCCTAGCTGTAGGGTTGTTTTAAGTGTTTTTCCACTCTCCAAAATGAGATTCAAATAATATTTTGATGGTAAAAACATACAATTCGGCAATCCTATTCTAACCTTTGGTCAGAATGTGACAGCAGAACGGAGCAGCTGAAAATATCTGCTGAACCTAACTCTGCAAATATTTCCAGCTGTAATGGAATCAGAGGCTGATTCTCCTGTGCTGGTGAGTTTCATGTGAGACTCTGCCCACTGCTCCTCCTTACCGTGCTGTTCCACCCACTTCCCTCCCTGTTCTGCCCACTTCCCACCTACTTCCCATCCACTGTATGACAAATTGATGGCAAACCCCACCCACTTCATTAAACCCCACCCCCTTTATAATGCAAATCGAGTAATTTACACCCCCCCCCCCCCCCGGTTGCAGCACATGAGCCCTCTCCGGGGCTCAAGAGGATGACGTTCTCAGTTAAGGACATAAACTATGGCTTAATTAGTATATTAGGCTACAAATTATTATAACAATTGAAGGGGTGAAAGGAACCGGTATGTTCAGCAAAAATTAGGTTTTGTTGCAATATTTCAACCATAGGTACCAGATATTGGAAAAAGTGGAATAATTTCAGTTAAGTGCAAAAGTAATTCTCTCCAAAATTATTACAAGTGCTGTTCTGGTGATTCAGTCTAAGTACTTATCACCCTGTGTTGTCCAAACTCTTAAAATGTAAAACGATACACTTGTGGAGCTATATAAATCAACATGATACTTCCTCCATACATTCATTTTGGTGGGTTTCGAATTTGCTGGTATGTGCATTTTGGCAACATTGAGCATATGGAAATATAGTTTATGTTTAAAGATAGTAATGTCAAGCTATAAGTGAAGATCCAGGACGGATAACAACGAGGGACAATGTTGTATAAGCATAAGGAAAATCCTGCTCTCCTACTTCAAGGGGGACAGGGTATTCCTTATACAGACAATACTGTCTGTCATTGTGATAGGAGCATATTTCAGATCTGAGGGAAAAGAAGTGATGTCGGGAAAAGTGGCGGGAGGGGGAAACATTGAAATATAACTGCAATAAAACTACGCCAGTATGAACATTGCCAAAGGAACAGAGCATTATTAAAAAGTATAAGAAATAATTGGATCTTCATTTATAGCATGACGTTACTATCTCTTTGATTGCAGATTTGACTAGTGTTGTTTGAGACAGATTAAGAAGAATAAAATCTGGTTACTCTTAAAGGGTAACTTCCAGAATGGGCTCAATATCCCCCAATACCCATGGCTAGCAGTCCCACCAAATATGTCACAAAGTATCTACATGAGAGTTACATGTCACATGTCAGTACTAAGGAGAAACATTTGTAATGAATTTGAGTAGTTCAGGGGTTCTGTACCAGTAAGTTAGAACCTTATAATTTGTTTCAAATGCAAGGAGGTATGGAGTGAATTAGAGATTGATTGGGACCACTGGCTTTCTGAGAGATGAATGTTTAGATACTTTTTGGATCTCTCTTTATTTTAAAAGAAATTAAGGGCGGACAAAGGAGTTTATCTGAGGATAAGTTGTGAATCTGCCTGTAGTGCCAATATTCTGAGGAATCAAAAACAGATTTTTCTTATATCCTGGAAATGCATATTATCCCATTGGTAAGCAAATGAAAGGTAAGCAGCTTATTGTCTGTTGTCCAAATGGGGAAGGAAGTTCCACTACAACCAAGCAGAAGGTCTGGATTTGAGATGACAGAGAACAAGGGTGAGAGAGTTGTAGAAAGGTTGTGAACAGGTGCTGGTTTTAGCCAATTGTTTATATAAAGACTAAATGGGTGTTGTTTGAGATGTGCTTGCTTTCTAATGTCAACCAGATAAGCAGAATTCACCTGCTGAATATTGCTGAATTTGCACTGATTGGTGGGAGCGGGTAGATTGAAACAGATGTGAGATGGTTATTAGTTGAATTGTATTGTAATATAAGGTTGGGAAGGTGGGCTTCTTTTTTATCAGTAGGGCATGTTTGAGTTAGGGGGTTGTTGCCAGACAAATATGTTGATGTTGGAGTGTTTTAAGTAATGCAATGGGAAGTTACGTTTTACTGGAAAAATTTGCAATAGGTAGAGGATTTTGGGGATAGAAAGCATTTTTTTAGGTCCATTCAAGACAGCATGAAAGGACCTATTTCTTAAAATTAAGAGAGGTAGTTTAGTAAGGGGCTATAATTATGTTGATATGTATCAGATATTTTAAGGGTAATATGTATCCTAAAAACATTTAAAAAGCCAATGGCCCACTTGAAGGTTAAAGATTTTCAGATGGATGAGATTTTTCTTTGAAGAAGTGGTGGTCTAGCACCCTAAAACACGTTACACCTTTTTATATTGATATAACCCATGACATGGCTATTTTACAAATAAATAATTTTTTATATTGAATTTTTTGGAGCCATTACCTGTGTGTTTTATCCCTTGGGATTGTTTGAGCTGGTGTATTGAGAACTGCTGGTTGATGATCTCTGGGACTGGATTGTCATCTACTGGAGGCACCCGAGTGGAGACGGGATAATATCTCCACTTCCTTTGAAGTCAGTTAAATCTGACCAACTTGTTTGTGAGTGTAACTTCTATTACTCCTCATATTAAGTCTAACAGTAATACACTTCAAGGCGCCTCGTGTCTTTTTTTTTGGTTTTTATGATTGGAGATTTGAGGCTGGTACATTGACATTACAAATCTGAGATTATGTAGAAATGTGGTTTAATTGCAGTAGATCGCTATAGCAATTTAATCGCCAAAGTCAGTTAGGTAAGGATGCTTCTGGGTTGATAACTTTTAGGGAGTAATCAGCAAAAAAGAGAGAATTTAAATTCTTTATTGGTAATTTACAAGCCAGATATGGAACTATCATTCTAAAAGTGTTATTGAGTGTTTCCTTGAGTAGAATAAAGATGACTGGGGAGAGGGGACAACAACGCCCATCATCCCCAATCAGCTAATTGAGGTCTTCAAATTGACTACTCCTAGTGTAAGGGAATCACTATTTTATCTTATTTTGCCCTTAGGTCACACCTGCAGGCTTATATTTTCAGCTTACTACCCAGAAAAACCTCTTTATGGCACTCAAAGTTTCAATTAATAAAAAAAATTGAATGTTTTGATTATGAATTTATGTGGATTTTATAGACTTTGATTGTTTCCCTAAAAATAAATGGAACCATCCCCTTGTTATAGCAATTCTTTTGATTCTCTACACAATATAAAAACACAATGTTGTGTTAAAACAAACAAAACATGAAGAGGTAGGAAGCTAATATAATATCTTAAGCTTTCATAAATGAAGTATACTGAATGTCCGTCCATATTAGTTCATCCTATTAACTGGAATATCAAATTCAAGCAGTTACCCAGTAGATGTAACAGCATATGGATGGATGGATGTATGAAACAGTAAAACAAATATCACTGTTTGTCATCACAATTCACCTATTAGTAAAACCTTTATCAAGCCATGCTATAGCAGCAAGCAAAAGGATTAGCAGCAATTCAAACATACGTTACCTGGGATCTACAGAGCTTGCTTAGTGCCATTTCAGAGTATATTCAGCAGTTATTTTATTAGCAGCCTGAGGTCATCCTATATATGGGGAAAGCAGCCAGGCCAAAAGAAGCTCAGCATAGTTAGACATGCATGCATATCTAATCATACTACACTAATAGACATAGACCAGGTATCGGCAAGACATGGACATACAAAATTGTGTGGTGTGTTCAAACAGGGGATACTCTAACCACATGGTTTTAGACCAGTCATCCAGCCTTGTCTGTTCTGCCGTTTCTTAACAAGATACTGAGTTATCAGCCAGCCATTGCCTTATCTCTGCTCACTGATGCTGCCAGACATTAACTGGCCATACCTTTAATAGTTCTCTGTTTGACAACAGGTACGTTAATCAGAGGCTCAGTCATTTATTTAAGTCCTCTACACACAAGTAGGGAATCTTAAAGACATTGCCTTTTAGGCTGCCCTTAGGAGAGACCCTGTCACATAAAAACAAAATGTAATATTTTGAAAGTTCTTTTAAAAACACCAGTAAGTTGTATTAGCCATTAATATTTAGAAAATTAGTTTATTTATTTAAATTACGCAATGAAGCTAATTAAGACATAGTATGCAGACATTTCCTGTGTTACCTCTTTCAATTCCATCAAAATAGATTTACCTGATTGGGTCCCTTTAATACAAAGTGAGTCTTATGTATATATGTATAATGGCATTGAGGTGCAGTTCTGGAGCAACCCAACTTCAACATGGGGCATAGGTGATCAGACTAGTCCGGATCTCCTCACATGAACCAATCAGTGGCTCAGTCATTTTGAATGATCTGCCTGAGCTAATGAAATTGATAAGTGTTTAGTTGAGAATATCATGAAAACATGCACCGTTTAGGGTTTTCTTGAGTGAGGAATGGGAGTCACTACCATAGGGGAGAATTACAAGTTTGCATTAATTTAAATGGTATTTTTAACCCCTTGAATGCTAGAGAAGTCTCCATGCATTGCTTCTCAACACAGAGGGGTATCCAAAGCAGATTCAGCGTGTGACCGTGAAATGCCCCACTTTGGCTTTATACATATGACCCAGCACAGAACATACAGTTTGTACGAAAGCAGCCTGCAGCTTAATGAAAGCAGAAAGGAGTAGAATTAGGAACTAAATGATTTCGTAATTTAAAAGGTATTCTAAAGCATATGCTCTTCCTGCTTTTTCAAATTTTCAGATGAAAACATGATTAACTTGCACCGTTTGCCTGGAAACACCACTATACCGCATTCTGTAGTTTCATTCAGAAGCCTTTTAGCAAATATTTTCTCAAAGGCTGAATGGTAGCTCTGGAAAAAAGCGATGTTTACAAACAGACAATGACGTTTCTGATGACATGCGTGGGTCCGATAACAGAGGCTTATCAGGTTTCAGGGACTAACTGAAAGTAGTATTTGTAAATGAGTAATGTGTGCATTACAAGGCAATTTCCTGTAAATCAATGTACCTTGTTGTAGACTTAACAAACCTGTCTTTAAAAAACAACGGAACACAAAGATTTAATTTGATCTGTAAACTACATTTGTTTATATATATAAAATAATATATGAAATATATATTTATATTTTAATGATTCTGAAAATATGGCCTGAAAAGAGCATCTTTAACCCTTTGAGTACCCGGAAAATGCATCCAGTGCATTTGTTCTGCAATGCACTAGATACCTTTCTGGCACTCAAACGGTTAAGAGGGCAGTACTTACTAGGGCAAAAATGAGAAGTGCAATAGCATGTTATCTCCTTAATGGAACAAAATATAGCATATATGTATTTTTATTTTTGTTCCCAAGTCTCATATTAGTGTAAAATGTCAAATACATGTGTAGCAAGCTTCTTGTGTTGCTATGGCAATGGGGGAGATTCTTTGCTGTAATCCCCCCCCCCCCATTCTGGAGACATGAGCTGCTGAAATCCCATGCAGCCCTCTCGGCTAATGAGCATGTATACATTACATTCAGTGGAATTGCTTGTGATGCCATAATTTACTGGACATGGAGACATGTACACATTGAGGGAAATATAAAAAAACAAATGGTACATCTTAAGGTGTGTAAGGCCACTTTAGATTCCTGGTGATTAGTTACCAATTCACTATTTATTAAAATTTTTGTTTTCCAAGAAGGGGCAGCACTGTCCCATTCATTTGTAGGATACTGAATGGATGAGGCAAAATAGATGTTACCTACTAAAGAGAAAATGGCAAATATGTAAAAATAACATAACTTTTTGAGACCAAAATCCCTCTTTCCCACCCTGGTGTCCCTCTTTGTAAAATATCAGACTGTTTGTTGTGTATAAGTTATCACATTGCTCCACAGCAATAAAACTCACATTAATGGTTGTTTAAACCTCAGTATATAGAAATTATTGTGTGTGAATAAAACTTTGGTCTTGCTCTAAATCATTTATTCAGTTACACAAAGAAGCGTCAATAGGTCATAAAATAACCTAAAAATTATCTGGAATGCCTACTACTGTGTAGCTCTTCCTAATCCAATCAGGTATCAAGCTATCTGATAGAAAAAAGAAATAGAGAGAGCGCAATCTTATAACTAGTGCTAATATATTTAAATATCAAGACATAATAAAATTTAATAAAGTAAAAATCAGACCTGTGACGGTTTCAGAAACAGGGAGCCTAAATATGATCTGACCTCGCCCCCTAACATCCACACCACCAAATACCCAAGCGAGACGGATGTATACAATGTACTGTTACATATTTATTGTCTAAAACAACTAGTAAATTACAATGCGTACATTGATAAAAACCTTTCAATTAAAAGCAAAGCTAGGAATCATGTGTGTCCTATATCTATCCTAACAAACGTTCCCTATATATGTACTTTCCCCAGTCAGTGTTCGGCTGTTGATGTTAAAATATTGTAACAATCTTCAGATGACTATAGTGTCTCAAACAAGATGTATCCACAAACACTGGTGCTTTCCTGTCTTTATGGCCGCTACAATCCGTTCCAGGTTTAGCCAGTCCAGTCCACTATAGTTCTTAACTGTTCCCCTCCAAATAATTGGACGAGCAGCTCTTAGTGGGGAACCTATAGAACTCTTCTCGGGCTGTTGTTAAGCTATGCTATCTCAATGGTATATATGCCCTCATGTTATTAGTCCAGTTCTTACCCACTCTCGGGGAGACTCCCATTGATTCCAGACTCTTCACTCCCCTCACGCTGCAAGCAAACATCCAATGTAACTGTGTTCAATATCACAGAGTTTGTAACAATGGGGACACTGTAAAAATAGTGGCTTGCGGTCAACAGGCAAAGTCAAATTCGTTCCTCCAATGGTATAAACAATGTCCTCTTATTATATGCCTTGATACACCTCTGGGGTACACAATATTAAATAGTCATTCGAATGCATTTTGTGCTACAAGCTTTTTCTCAAGGAGTTTAACATTCAAGCTATCTGGCCTGATAGAGACCGGTCCTGTGGTTGAAATCTGCTTCTCAATTGACTGCAGCCAATCTGGGCACAGCTTTCATTTGTGGTACCCAGCAGTAGTCAATCACAGTGCTGATAATAATGCAGATAGAGTGCATCATAGCATTTTCATTGTTTGTCTGCCCTACTGCCATAATAGCTGCTTACAGATTTATTCCAACTGCTTTGTAAAGACAACTTATACAGTAAGTGTTTTGGGAAATATGTGGTGTCAAGGTGGGGAAGAGCCTCAGTGTGATTCCATATTTATTAACTTATTGTACCAGTAGTTGACGGCATCTGTTATATTCATCATTAAATATTTTTACAAACCACACTAATTACTTCAGTCTTGCATAGTAATATAGGAGAGTTTGTTAAGAATGGGAAGGCTGAGAAGGCACAATCACTCAAAATACCTGTCGCTAACTGTAGAGCCACAGTTAGGTCTTCTGTAGTGAATATTGATTTTTATTTTTCTGCTAAAAAGTCTAGTAGAAGAATTTTTATAACCTTGAGCTGTTAAGGTCTCTAGTTTTCTGTGCAGCACTTTATAATTGGAAGGTGTGGGAAGAAATAAAGAGTATGTAAGAGTAGCTTTGGAGATGATTTGATGCGTACAGTTATATATCCATATATTTTTCAGTAAATGCTTTAGAGTAGCTCATAACATGTTTTATCACTTAAAGGGATAGTAATACTTTGTTTTATCTTTATTTTATTTTGTAGGCATTAAAAAAACATGAAGAATGATATAAGTCTTATCACTCAAACCTTTATGGTTTGAGTGCTATTCACAAGCAAAGTTTCCCCTCCCGCCCCTTTTACCTAGTGTAAGCCATCTCTTCTCAGATGTGGAATCCAGTCCATAGACCAGTGTCAGTCTCTGAGATAGGCAAACGTGGTGGTAGTTCTAGACAGGACAGGATAATCCAGTCCACAATACTGAAGAGTTTCAAGACGGGACCAGATGGGATTTGGAGTATCGAAGAGGTTTGAGACTGGATTGGTTGGTCGTCGGACTACAACTCCACTGCTTTCCACTGGTAGGAGATTTAGGAGTATCGAAGGAATTCGAGACCGAATCGGATGGTCGACTGACTACAAGTCCACTGTTCCCCTTAGTCGGAGGTTTAGGGGTATCGAAGGGGTTCAAGACAGGATCGGATGGTCGACTGACTACAAGTCCACTGCTCTCCACTAGTTCGAGGTTGAGGAAGTATTGAAGAGGTTCGAGATAGAACCGAATGGTCAACGGGCTACAAGTCCACTGTTCCCCTTAGTCGGAGGTAATAGGAGGACCAACCAGATGTCGGGGTTGATCCTGAGGCCTAGTAGCTCTGGTAGAAGGTAAGAGGGTTTGAGCCCCTACACCCTCAACTGGCTGGGGCAGTCACCGGAGCAACCGGTGATGGCAACCCAAACCAACTGGAGGGCCTGAGGTGTAGGGTCGAGTAAACTGGAGTCAGACCTTGGGAGCAGCTGAAGGGACTCCTGTTGTGAGGCAGAAGATTCCGTAGGAGTAGCATGGTCAAGGTTAGCCGAGGTTAAGCCGAAATCGAATCAAGGAGCCAGGGTATCAGATGGAGACGTAGTCAGGGAAAAGCCAGGTCGAGATCCAAGGGCAGAAGACAAGAGACACGGTCGTTAAACAAGGCAAGGTTCGGTACACGGATTCAGCAACTCAGGAACTCTGCGACAAAGGTTTCTCAGACTATTGGCGCTAAAATCGAGCAAGGCTAGGAGGTTGACCTAGACAGATAAAGCCTGCAGCAGCCAATAAGAATGATGGCAGGAGGAACGATCAGGGAAAGCATGACAACCAGATAACAAAAAGGGACAATCTTCTTCCTATGAGAACAATCAAAGCCCAGCCCCCCTTGACAAGTTTTTCAGGTTTTTCCCTTATCTTAATTGAAGATTGTCCCTCTCTGCAATCTACCTGGGCACCTCCCTTCTGCTCTGGCTGAGCAGTGTTACATCAGTAAAAGGGGCGGGAGGGGGACACTTTGTCATTGAATTACTCTTGAACGACAACTCTGAAAGAATTGAAATAACACTCTCCAAAGTCCAAATACTATGATGATTAATTAGAGCTGCTTTTATTATGAAACAGTGCTATCTCTTTAAAAGTAGCTCTAATTAAAGGAAAGGCTGGTGATGCCCACACTAGAATATTAAGCCCAATCTATTATATAATGTGCTCAGCCTACAGCTTGCTTTTAATTTTTAGGGGATGATATCCCTTTAATTAAGTCTCCCGTGCACACTAGTCTCCTCCATTTAATGTAAAAGCAGATGGAATACATAATAGAGAAGCTGTTGACATTTAAAAGAGCACTAACACATAAAATTGGAATATATGTACATTTAAATGTAATGTGCTATCAGTAGCATCTGTAACATTATTTAGTTTTAACAAACAGACAAAGGGAATCTATATGTAGTCATCTCAATACAAACAAAAGGACAAACCGAGCTCAGCAGCTCCTCAGAAAAAATCCTCCACTCTAAGGAAAAATGTATACATAGAAATATTTTGCAAATCTAAGTGCTTGCATTCACCTGTTTAGTTCAAAGAAAAAAAAATACTACAATATATAAAAACAATAAATGTACTCGGTCATTCATCTTCCTTCTGCACTTCTGCCTTTCTTCCTTAATATGTTTGCTACACCCGGGCTTTTATTATCTAGATCAATACTGTACCACTTACGTTACATGCAAGATTTTGCTTAATCCCCCCTTTGTATGGATATGTTTGTTTTATTATCTGTTGTCAATTTATATGGAATGCTCTTTGGGTGTACTCCTTCTTGTCATTGTTATATGCTTGTTCTCAATAAAGCTCTTTTGAAAAGTAAAAAAAACAAAAAACAAAAAAAAAACAATCAACGATTATTTCAAATCAAAGAGAACTGGCATGTTATCATAAACACGTAGAGAATGGCATACAAAGACCTAATCTATATGGCTACATATATATATCTATCTATATATATATATATCTATATATATATCTATATATATATCTATATATACTTCCACTTTGGCAGTATCGGTTCTTAAACTTAAAAGAAAATAATTGCTTCAAGTTCAAGACCAATTACCCGCTTCCTTGTGGTATATATAAAAATCATATACAATCCAGACCTATATAGACCACACAGAAAATGTACCAGCCACCTGGCCCATGTTGGCCAATTAGCAAAAAAAACCAAACAAAAAAAAAACGGCAAGGATACAAACAATCCAAACTGTGATTTAAACACTAAATAATTTTACATAAAAAATCAAAATACAAAGCAAGGGTACAGGCAACCCAATCCATAACTAAACACTAAATAATCCTCTAAAAATATCCCCCTTACCTATAAAGGGAAGGTTCGTTTTGCCCCCGAGCATAACCTCCTTCAACTAAACTGGTAGACAGACCCATCAATGTGTATACATATTATCTCACAATGGAGTTCAATGTCAATCCAGTGATTGATACAGAATTGCGATTTCAACCCATCTGATATTTGTTGGCTGATTGAAATCATTTGCAAGTATATAGTTGCATCTCCTGTCCTTTTGTGTTAAATTTCAAGGAAGCTTAGGGAATCTAATAAGGTAACCATCTGGGATCTCCTTTTTGTTTCCAAGCACTTTGTGAAATAAAAAAATCAACATGAAACACTTATTTGCTTCCCAAACATAAGGCCAGGAAACATCAGATGTAGTATTATCAGCAAAGTAGGAGGAAAGCGTTTTATGAGTGATCCCTGATGAAGCCGTCTTTGGCGACACGCGTAGGGATCAGCTGCTAAGAGGAACCTTTAGTCTGCTCCAGCTTTGTACCTAATCTTTCCCTCTTAATGGTACCCCGATCTGTTTCGATGGACAAGTATTCTTTCTTCTTTTGTTTTGCATTTACTCTGATTTTTGTGTGGCTATTCGCATCTTTTTTAATGGTTTAGCACAAATTCTTGTATTATTGTATTTTCACATGATCACTAGTTATGTAGTTTTTTTAGGATATTTTTGTATACTTTCCTCTGGACAGGAGTGATTTTTCCATCAAGTAGAGTTATGACTGTATACAGCAGTGATATGATTGTTATTTATTTGTATATTTATACATATGCTGGAGATAATTTTTGGTTCTCTCTGTATGTGTTTTTAAATGCTTTTAGATGTTATTGTTTTCATCTGTTTTGGATTAATAAAGCATTTATATATGTTGGTATTAACTATGCTTATTTGAGTGCCTCCATTATCGGCTCTCATTCACCTTTTCTTTGGGAAGACTAAAGGAGACTGTCTCTTAGTCTCTCTTTGGTTCTTTCCAGGGAAAGGAACCTTTTTTTGTATGGCTATATAGTTTAGATCTGGGAGTGCACCACACTATTGCAGTGATTATTAATAAGCTATTTATTGATTACCAGTGCCGGCTTATTTTTGTTTAGTATCATTTCGTTAGGAGCGCACAACAAAAATCAATATGTAGCAGGGAGGCACATGAATACCCAGCTTGAATTTACCGGTCCTGTGGGTCCTCTCTCTGTTGTTGGGAAGCGGCATCTACCAACTCTCATCCATTCTACTGACCACTTGTAGTGTTTTTGTTCATTGTGAGTACAGTGGTGTACTGTTGATGGTCTAATTACTGAAGGGTATTACACTAGGATGCACCCCTCTCTCTTCTTACCATTCTCATGGCAGGTGATTTTCCCCTTGCTTAATGAGGCAACATCCATTATACAGACCCTATGAAAGTTCAGCAGTACTCCCGTACTATTGGTTTGGCTCCAAAAAAGTTGACTCAATGATACTTATGGAAAGTTGTCATGTTTTATCCACAGCCTCTTTACCCTCTCATAAGCACCTTTGGTCTAAATGGATTTCTTCAAGAAATCCGTCCAACTCCTCCACTAGCTCTCCTTGATCTTTACTCACTCTTCCTCAGTCCCTCTGTTTGCTTCTCGAAATATAACTTTTATTTACCTTAGCTGTCTTAAGACCTTGGCATTTAGCCCATCTCCTTATTTCCCTTCAGTATGCACCATAATACTTGCATACCTTAAGCAACCTTAGGCGGTCATAGAACCGAGCCTCCTCCTTTCTAGTTTTTTTTTCTCTTTTATCCTCACGTCTCCTTCACCCTCCTTCACCTCCATTAATAAACTTCCTCTTCCCAGACTTACACCTTATCTCTTCAGTGTAACTTGCTTTTGCTATACATTAGACACATCAGACGCACATCTGTGTATGTCACCTAGTTATGGCTTGCCAACCCTTCCTTTTCTCATGCTTTGGTTATCACTCTTTGGCATTTATTTTACCACTAGTATGAAAGCCCGTGTACACAGGCTAAAGTGCCTCCAAGAGGACCCCAAGCTGGGCTCCCCGCTCCGGATCAGCGCGTTCGGTCAGTCTCTACTATGCATGACTGCATTGTTCCGGCAGTCTCTACTGCGCATGTGCAATTACACACACAGGGAGCTTCACAGCCTAGCGATATATAGATAAGATTGATGTATACAATTGAGCTATACTTTCTATGTATGTTTCTCATTTCTTTGTTACCTTTTGAAATCGCAATAAAAGTTTCTTAAATTGAAGAAAAAAATCCAAACTGCAAATGGTAGTGATGATCGAGCACCCCAATGCTCGGGTGTTCGGGTGCTCTGGCCGAGCACCCCCGGAGGCTCGAGTGCTCGGCCGAGCACCCGAGCCCCATTGAAGTCAATGGGAGGACTCGAGCATTACACCAGGCACCCCCTGCTTTGATGAGGGGAGGGTGCCTGGTCCATAGGAAAAGGGCAGAAAATGATGGAAACACCACAGAAATGGTTCAGGGACAGCATAGGGAGGATGTCTGCATGCACATTGCCCCTTCCTCAATGCCCCCTTCATCTCCACACTGCCCCTTCATCTCCACACTGCCCCTTCATCTCCACAATGCCCCTTCCACACTGCCCCTTCATCTCCACACTGCCCCTTCATCACCACATTGCCCCTTCCACAATGCCCCCTTCATCTCCACAATGTCCCCTTCATCTCCACACTGCCCCTTCCACAATTGCCCCTTCATCTCCACAATGCCCCCCTTCATCTCCACCATGCCCCTTCCACAATGCCCCTTCCATCTCCACACTGCCCCTTCCATCTCCACACTGCCCCTTCATCTCCACACTGCCCCTTCCACAATGCCACCTTCTCCACACTGCCCCTTCCATCTCCACACTGCCGCTTCCACACTGCCCCTTCCATCTCCACAATGCCCCCTTCATCTCCATCTCCACGATGCCCCTTCCACAATGCCCCTTCCACAATGCCCCCTTCATCTCCGCAATGCCCCTTCCACAATGCCCCCTTCATCTCCGCAATGCCCCCATCTCCACTTCACCTCCACATTGCACCTTCATCTTCACATTTCCCCTGGTGGTCTAGCGGTGTACTTGACAGATCTGTGCCTCCTTCGGCACAGATCTCTTTGACTGAAGCTCCCGGCGCCGCTGTAGTAATGCAGAGGCTGGGAGATGATGTCATCTCCCAGCGCTCTGTATTACTAGAGCGGCGAGATGAGTGAGAGATCAGGTAAGCTGCGGGCGTGGGGGTTGAATCTCCCGGCCAAATGAGGGGGGCCCGGAAAGCCTCATTCAAGTTGAATGAGGCTTTCCGGGCCCCCCTCATTTGGCCGGGCCCTAGGCAGGCGCCTTGTGCGGGGAGGAGACCCGAACATGGCGGGCGAGCACATGCGGTACTCGTACGAGTACCGCCATGTGCCGAGCAGAGCGATGCTCGAGCCGAACCGAGCTTCGGCCGAGCATGCTCGCTCATCACTACTAAAAGGAGTGGAACAATTTAATGCAAATATTTATAGTGATGGAGAACAACAACTGAATGCAGTGCCTGAGGCTGAAGCTGTGCTGAAGTTTTGGTAGAAGAAGTAGAAGCTGCAATTGAATGAAAAATGGTATAGCAGCTAGACTTGATAAGTTACTTTCTCTGTTGTCCAATATGACATACAGGTACCATGGGGAGGGGACAGCTCCTCCCTGTAGGCTGGAACAATTCTAGAAGAAGTTGTGTGTGGAGCTTCCCCTCCTCCTTATCAGGTTATCCCACTAGCCCCTCCCCATATAGACTTGCTTCAGTAACCTGGACAGAGGCTGAGAACTTTTCTGCTTAGTTTCTAGCATTTTTTATTATTTTCTTATTAGATAGGGGGTGTCAAAATGTCCCCATTATGTGGATTACAATTCCGGGCTTCCCCTGGAGGATTGTCCAGCTATCAGCTGCTGTTGTGGACCCTTGCAGTCCTGTGGAGAGAAAATCATGCAACCCATGTCTCTCTTTCCTGACTGGGTCTCTCTGAGGCTCTTTCTTTTAATGGTAATCTGAAGAGTTTTGCCCTTTGCCTGCCAGATATGTACTTTCTTGGACTTTCTGAGGTGAATTATTGATCCGGGACACAGTATTTGGCATTTTACATACTGTTTTGATACTTCTTCTGTTAAGATGTTGGATCCAAAGGGACTTGGGGCTACACCTAAGGCTAAGGACTCAGGGGCGTCTCTGACCCCCCTTTCTTATTGTTCCTCATGCCAAAAAGGGGCTCCCTAGAGAATACTCAGGAGACCTGTGGCCCTCACCACACAACCAGGTCCCTACAGCATTGAACAAGAGCCACTATGGGTCAAGGGCTTAAAGTTCCCACAGAGAGTTCCCTCTCTCCCTCCAGGGGGTCCTCCGTTTATGGAGGCCCACCACCACCTTTAGTTTTGTGGCCCCTAAGGCCCCAGGTTTACCTGCCCTCACTGAATTCTCTGAGGAGGACTCTCTTGATGGTGACACGGAGGAAGGGGATTCTACCTCTGCATGGTGTGATCCCTTTGAGACTGACCCTATGCCCTCTTCTGAGGGCCTCATTAAGGCGGTTTTAACCACCCTTCAGTCACTAATACCCCTGAGAAGGGCCAGTATTCTTCTGATGTCTTTCAAAGGGGTAAGAAGTCCTACACAGTCTTTCTGCCCAACCCCACTCTAGACCAAGTTATTTTGAGTGGAAGAGGCCGGACAGGTGACTTTCTCTTTTTAATAGATTTAATAAGCTGTACCCCTTTTCAGAGGCAGCTTTGGCTCTGCTGGCTTCGCCTCCTACAGTTGACCCCACTATTTCTAGACTTTCCAAGTCTACAGCTCTGTCCCTGGCTGACACTACTGCATTTAAGGATATGACTGACAGGAAACTTGAGGCTATCCTCAAATCTACCTTTGCTGCCACTGGTGATGCTCTGCAGCCTACTCTGGCATCAGTTTGGGTTTCTAGAGCTATCGCTATCTGGGGAGAACAACTTACTGAGGCAGTCAGAAATGGTGCACCTAAGCCCTCTTGACCATCATGTCTGAGGCTCAGACATATGTCACTGATGCTCTATTTGACACTTTCAGCTAAGGCTTCTGCCTTCTCTGTCATGGCCAGACTCACCTTGTGGCTCAAGATTTGGTCTGCTAACCTTTCATCTAAGAAGTCACTGATTTTTCATCCCTGCCAAACAGAGGTGCAAGGACCGAATCCAAGAGTGTCTCAAATCGGCACACCGTGCCCCACCACCAAGCCCAGACAGCAGTGGCACTCTGAGCAAACCATCGCCAAGCCCAAGTCTGGCAAGTCTGCCTCCATATGACTCGTACAATCCTGGTCTGCAACTGCCTGTAGGTGGGCGCATGACTCATTTTTCAACTGCCTGGGAAGAGTCAGTGGAAGACCAGTGGGTTTGCAGGTGGTTTCGGAAGGGTACAAGATTGCCTTCAAATCCTTTCCTCCCTACAGATTCTTCCTGTCCAGGTCCCCACTGGGCCAGCCAAAGTTATATATTTCCCGTGAAGCAGTTCAGGCTCTCTTGCACAAGGGAGTTCTGATCTCTGTTCCTCCTCGAGAGAGGTTCAGGTTTCTATCCCAGCCTCTTCATGGTGGCAGCCATCCTATCTTGGACCTCAAATACTTTCTATTTGTGGTGACTGCACATTTCAAGATGGAGTACTTGAGCTCTGACATAACACCTATGTGTCCAGGGGAATTCCTGGATCTGCAGGATGCTTATTTGCATATCCTGATTTATCCAGACAGTCAGTAGTACCTACGCTTCGCTTGCAACTTGGGGCACTTCCAGTTTATCACTTTGTCCTTTGGGATTACATCTGCTCCTCAGGTGTTTGCTAGGGTTCTGGGGTCCCAGATTACCTTCCTTCATACCCCGTGAGATTCAGGTGACTCCTTACATGGATGACCTTCTGGTGAAGGGTCAGTCAAGGGACCTCCGGGACTAACACATCCAGGATTGTGCTCCGGTTCTCCTCCATCGTGGGTGGATTCTCAGCATGGAGAAGTCTGCTTCGGTCCTTTCTCAGGACCTGGTATTCCTAGGAATCAGGTTCGATACCTGCAAAGGGAAAGTTTTCCTGACGGAGGACTTCATTCAACAGGCCAGGCAATTGGTCTTCCAAGCTCTGGAGCGGCAGTCATCTCCAGTTCGCAAGTTCATTACTCTTGCAGGTTGCAGAGTGTCCACCATGGAGGCGGTTCCATACTTCATAGCACCCACCAGGGAGCTCCAGAGATTCACTGTCTGCTCTTGTCAAGGGAACCCGGACCTCTTGGATCTCAGGGTCTCTCTTCCCCTCAGAGTTAGGCAGGACCTGCTCCGGTGGCAGGACAGGTCCAACCTGGAGAAGGGGAAACCCTTTGTGATCCAGTATTGGATCTTTGTGATGACAGATGCCAACCTGTGGGGCTGGGGAGCAGTCCTGGGTCACCTGGAGATCCAGGGCAGGTGGACCTGGGAGGAATCCCTTCAGTTCATCAATGTCCTGGAACTCAGACGCACTGGTCCCTTCAACTGAAGTGTTGTCTAGTTTGTGTCCACTCAGCCAATGCCGTGGCTGAGGCATACATCAACAAGGAAGGAGGCACAAGAAGCGCTCCAGCTTGGTCAGAAGACAAATCTATTTTGACCTGGGCGGATGATCAGGTTCCATCTATTTCCGCCATGCACATTCCAGGCGTAGTCAAGGTCCTGGTATCTTCCTCAGATGGACATAATGGCCACCTGGGACAACAGGAAGGTTCCGATGTTTTGTTCCACTGGGGGAGGGGGATCCTCTGGCCTTCAATGTGGATAATTTGGTGCTCCCATGGTGATTTCATCAGGCTTAAATGTTCCCTCTTCTGATTCCCAGGGTGCTTTGGAAGATTCGGGTGGACGGCCCGGCAGTAATCATGATTGCCCCCTATTGGCCCAGGAGGGTGTGGTTCCCAGAACTTGTAGCTCTTTCCATTCGAGATCAGTTTCCGCTTCCAATCAGACCGGATCTCCTTCTTCAGGAATTCCTTTGGAAGGAGGATGTGGAGCGCATAGCTTTGGTGGCATGACGGTTTAAGCATCCATCCTGAGAAGGAAAGGTTTCTCTCCTGAGGTGATCTCCACTAAGTTCCAAGCTTGGAAGTCTGTTTCTTCTATGGCCTACCATAGGGTTTGGTCGGTTTTCCAGGAGTTTGATCTCCTTAAGGGTGCAGACTTCAGCTCTCTCTGTGTTTTTCCAGAAACACATCGCCATCTTGACAGACGTCAAGGTGTTCTTCCGGGGTGTCGCTCATGCTTTTCCTGCCTATAGGGCTCCCACTCCCCAGTGGGATCTTTATCTGGTGTTGAGAATCTTGCAGCAGCCTCCCTTTGAGTCTCTTGCTAAAATTACTTCTGACATGGCAAATGGGCTCTCTTTTGGCTGTGGTCTCTGTGTGTGCGCAGAGTTGCTGAGTTGCATGCCTTGTCCTGCAAAACCACCTTTTCTCGTGTTTCAAAAGGATAAGGTGGTCTTTGAGTTCAACATCAATTAGGAGATTGTTGTGCCTTTGTTTTGTCCTGACCCCAAATCTGACAAGGAGAGGGAACTTCACTTGTTAGATGTGGTATGCTGCCTTGGGTTCTATGTGCACCATACTGAAGCTTTCCATAAGACTGATGCCTTATTTGTCATCTCTGAGTGTCAGGGATGCATCCAAGGTCACTATTGCATCTTGGATTAAGTCTACCTTCGCAAGGCTTACGAACTCCGAAAGAAAACAGTTCCTTTCCATATTACAGCATACTCCACCAGATCTGTTGGGGCCTCCTGGGCCTACAAGACTCAGGCCTTGGCTGAACAGTTGTGTAAGGCGGACACTTGGTCCTTTGTGCACACTTTGCAAAACACTGTCATGTTGATGTTCTGGCTTCGGCTGAAGCCAGCTTTGGCAGGAAGGTCCTGGAGGCAGTTCTGCCTGATTAGGACCTTTACATTCCTGTACCTTACCATTCTTTAACTGTTTGAGCCTGTTTGGTTTTTGTTCTTGTGTGCTGTGTAATTGTTATCCAGTGTCCATTGACACTTAGTTATGTTTGGGCTGTTCCTTGTCCTGGATAGTCCTTGGGAACTCAAGTATCATGGGGACTGTCGCTTGGTCCTTTCCTTCTCTTCCCACCCTGGGAGCTTAATGTTGGTACGTCCCCATGGAATCTGTAAGTCATATTGGACAACAGAGAAAAGAGGTTTTTAGTCTTACCTGTTAAATCCTTTTCTCTTAGTCCATATGACATCCAGGTCTCCCACCCAGTGAAAAGGACCATGCTTGGTCTCCAAGTGCTGTACATGGGAATCCTCTTGGGTCTGCTGCTCACAGGAGCTTTCCTTTCTTCTTTCTTGCTGTCCTGCTTAGTAGGTTTGTCTCAATTATATTTGGGGCGGGGCTAGTGGGATAGCCTGATAAGAAGAAAGGGGAAGCTCCACCCACAACTCTTCTAGAATTGTTCCAGCCTACAGGGAGGAGCTGTCACCTTCCCAAGATACCTGTATGTCCTATGGACTAAGAGAAAAGGATTTAACAGGTAAGACTAAAATATTCTTATTAAAATGTTGAAAGCTTGAAATCTAGCCCTATTCAAAACCCTAGCTAAGCTATTTTCAGAAAGTCATCCTTCTGCACAAAAAAGGTGATGGCTATTTAGAAAACTACTGACCAATAAGCCTATTGTTAGTGTTCTACAAGGTTTTCACAAAGATACTCTCAAGATGAATGGACACAATACTTAACGTGGCCCATCCTAAAGAATATGCAGGTTTCAGCAGCGGTTTCAGTACAATGGACCATATACAGATGTGCAAGTTATAGAGCTGCATAATGAATACAGCCTTCCATTTTGCATAGCATTCATTGCCTACAAAGAGCCCTTTGACTTAGTAAAAATGCAATCAATAATAGATACCATGATCATTCAAGGAATAGATAGAGCTTACATCAACATCCTCCAACCAATATATGAAAATGCATCAGCACAGGTCAACCATTATAAAAAGTCCAGAACAACATAGAAAAAGGCATCCAACAAGAAGACACAATCTGCCAAAATCTATTTTCTGCTTGATTTAATAATAATTTTCTGCAAACTAAATTGAGACAAAAAAGGACTTAAGTTCAATGGAAACTACCTGCATCACTTTTTGAAGATGATAGTATACTCTTTGCCAGTAGTCCTGAAGAACTGAAAGAATGCATTGAAGAACTACAACAGGAAAGCAAAAAATTTGGTCTGAAGATGGATATCAACAAAATGCAAGTCATGTTTAAAAAATTTACCATACCAAGGAAGATCTCGGTAAATTAACAAGGACTAGAAGAAGTGGACAAGTATGCTTACATTGGATAGGAAATGTCAAAAGATGAAAAACCAGGATGGAACGTGTGCGACAAATAAAATTGGGATGGGAAGTATTTGGAAAACTTAGTAGTACCATCTTTATGACAAATTTACCTCTTTGCCCCAATGAAAGATTTTTGACCAATGTGTCCTCCCAGTTCTTAAGTATGGCTGTGAAACTTGGGCACTGAATGCCAAAGCCATAAAAAATTAAGGGTACACGGAGAAGATGAAGAGGCGAATTCTAAACATAACAAAAAGAGACAGAAAAACATGTGCATGGATTCATCAGCAAACAAAGAACTATGACATCATTGAAAGAGTAAATCGGCTAAAATGGAAATTAGTAGGCCAGATAGCAAGAAGATCTGACAATAGATGGACCAAACAAATTTTGCAATGGATTCCACTCAATACTAAACACCCAAGAATAAATTATCAAATTTGTTGTACGTGGTGGCAACAAAAGGAACAAGACCGAAGTTGGAGGCTTGCTGAGGAAGCCTTCATTCTTATCGACAAAGGCTGCTGCTGCTGGAATTCACATTAAATTACCATTAAATTAATTTCAGAACTCTTTGGCAAGATATGTCTTTTCTAAGGATTATACATGTCTGAGTTTTTTAAATAGATAAACTAGCAAACTATATAGATAATTGGTTTTAATCTGCTTTCAAATTCTGTTTTTAAATGAAAGAATAATCAGGCATGCACGATATTAAGTTCAATCACTTTACATATTTTGTTTAAAGTTTATCAGTCATCGGACCTGGTCTTTGCAGTATTCCAGAAAAGAGCGACTGTTGAGAGATAGGGCATCCAATTGACTAAGAATAGTATAAAAGAAATTGTGACAGATAGGTGTATAGAATGTGTTAATTTAGTCTGGAGGAAAATGGGAGTCAAGTAATTGAACTGTGCTTTGAGAGAGATGAGGATGAAGGGTATGTCTGTTGAATGCACTTTTAAAGAAAAGAAATGTGGCAGTTGTCAGAGAAAAATAAATAACACTAAATGGAGTTGAAATAAGCATGTTACTAGTAAAGTAAAAGGGATACTTTTATTGGCTAACTGAGTAGATTAGCACAAGCTTTCAGGACCACTTATGTCTCTTTGTCAAACATGCCTGATGTACTTGCAATCTAAAGCTATTCAGTTAGCCAATAGTTTTATTGCTTTTACTCTTTTACTCTTCTAGGGCTCGATTTTATTACCAACGCTAAAAAAAAAAAATCAGGCAACAGATTATATATTATTAAAAACATGTACTATAATGGCAAAAGTTTAAAAAGTCATCACTCACCCTCCATCTGCAGTCGCCCTTTATATCCACACAGGTCACCGTGTCTTCCGGGGCAACTAACAAACCCCGCGAAAAGGTAATCCGATAGTAAACATCAGGCACCAAAGCTATGTCACATCCCCAAAGTTGGAACGCATCATCCAACCTGGAGCGCATTCGTCATGAACGCAGCGTACAATCAAAAATACAAACGTGTCTATGGAACTAACAGTACACATAGAACACGTGAAGCGAATCGCAACAGAGAATACATATGATCTAATACATAAATATAATATATATATATATATATATATATATATATATATATATATACATATATATATGAGACACGTGTAACCCATAGGAGCTTCCAGGAAATGACTCGACTGGAGGAAAAGTAATGACTCAAATAAAATAGAGAAACAACTGTTGGACTCATAAAATACATCACAATATTGACAGTACTTATAACAAAACATAAACACAGAAATGACAAAAATTACACTAAATTAAAAAAATATAAAATAATTAATGACAAAAATAAGGTAACTAAAAAAAAAAAAATTAAAAACAATTAAGAAATAATAAAAATAATTAAAAGAAAAGTATACTAAAATAAGGACATAAAGAATAAATATAAAAAATATATATTAAACAAAAAAATTATAATAACTCTCTTCCTTGTCATATGAACTAAAAATAATCAAAATTAATAAATAAAGATAACCAAAAACACATCATGCACAAAAGATCTTCAAGCTCACAGACAAAAAAAAAAAACAAAAAACCTATGGGCTGAACCAGAGCAGAGAAGTAAAGGTCTAGTGATACAATTATGTGAACAATTTATTCTTAATTCTCTAGAATAATCAATAATAATTAAGAGCAATAATATCTAAGTGATTATAAAGGAGAATAAAAGTGAATGGTTGCAGAACAGGGTGCTCAAAATAAAAAAATGTTCATGCTTAGAGATTTGTATAAGGAATACTTATGTGGTTTCCTTTTCTAAATGTATATAGTACGCTAAGTAAGAGCTTATAGGACCCTTTCCAATTTATGTTAATGAGTTACAGGATTTCCCTAGTTCTTCTTAGTACATCAGCTACAATTTCATGTAATAACCAAAGCAATTAGGTTATTTTGTCCAAAAGTATTTCATGATGCAGTGCTTTAAATAAATCAGATTGACAGACCTGTAGAAACCAACATATTTCAAATATGTATACATAAACATATTTTTAGATGAAGGTAGATAAACAAATAACATAGAAAATAAATACTAAATCATAAATAATGGATAAATAAATAAATAGAACTATATCCCAATATCACAAACACACACAAATAAGCTCATTCTTATATACCCACACACAGTCTTACAAAGACATTCACTAACTCTGACACACACACACACAAACAAACACACACACACACACACACACTCTCTCTCTGTATCGCTCTCTCATTGACTGAGAACCTATCAGTTTCATATCAGAAGCAGAAGTAACAGCAAATCAGCAACGCTTTTTGGCCTAGTGGGGTCCCATCATTTGCATGCTCCTGTGACCCCTGTGTGTGTGGTTAACATCAGAGCTATAAAAAAACTGTTACAATTTCTGCGGAAGGGGGCTGAATTCATACTGCTGATAGACTTTTTTCCAAATCTGCTTCTTGTCCACCAAAGGACCCCCTAGGCAACAGCTGAAGAATTCTTACCTCCCCTCTGCCCTTACTGTACATCTGTTGTGTGGATTGAATGAGCCGGGCCAGATGTCACTGTTAGTTGCATGTTGTCTATGAGTATGACACAATGACAATGGGTCAGACTCAGTATACATGTCCCCCTTAAATTCTAAAGAAATATGTAACATATTACAAAGAGGAGACCTTTCTAGTAATAAAGGGTTCAAGTCCCCATTTAATTCATTGGGAATCTGGAGATTATTTTTGTTCTCTTTGATGCTGTTTGTTTGCCACACAATTGCTCTGATTATTATTAGGACATCAGCCTTCTTGTGTTATTATATCATTTCTAAGAAATCTATTTTCTTCACAGTTAAATTTAGTATAAAGGGGATACAATAAGTGCAGTAGTTAATGAGTTATACAGATGATTATCATAAGGGCCAGACTATGTATGCATACATTAGGATTGAACTTCCCTGCCTCGTAGAGCTTACAATCTACATATAGTATGTGTGACATACAGTTACAATGAGGTAGAGAAGGAAGTGCAATTTATGAAAGTTCTGTCTGCATATGAGATAAGGTTTACATATTACATATAAAAGGTGCTTTTTTTTTTTCTTTGGATTTGAAGTTGTTGAGGGTTGAGGCTTGGTGAATGCTGGGTGGTATGGAATCCCAGAGGAAGGGAGCAGCAAGGAAAAAACCTGATGCATCACATAGTTCTATGAATCAGTGTAGTAATAAAAGTTAAGAGATTTAATTATGCAGTAGTACAGATGAGGTAATAAACAAAAGAAAATCAAGCAAGAATGCAGAAAGCCAAAAACCTGTAATTGATGCAAACTGTTACCAGTATGAAACAGAAAACAAAACTAGACTATTTAACCAATTGGGTACCAGAGGAGAGACAAAGCAATGTGTTGCACCCCTCTCTGCTCCTTAAAGGTTTAAGATAAATAGGATTAGAAAAGGAATATAATTACAGTTTCCCTTCAAGCAGAATGCAGAGTTCATGAATTCACCATAAGTATATTCTATATACTAGAATGTTATTATGCTTTTTTGCTGCCAAAACTTGTTGCCGGTAATTTCCTGTTTTCTATTGTCATGCATACAGTGGATTAGTTACATTTAAATGCAATGTAATTAAAGTGCCTCATCTACAAGATTCTGAGAAGTGATAATGATAATCATGGACTATTTTTCTGGTTTCCAAGAATACGGTAATAAAGGCGACACAGATTTTCTTCCATCTAACAATTTATTGTAAGATTTTTAAGAATGAAAACAAAAATGTTCATGGAAAGAAGGCTATAATGTGAGAGATGGAGAAATTAGTGAAATGGACTGGATAAAAATTGGGTTATAAAGAGAAATAGTGTACAAAATATGTTAAAAGCAAAATGATGCAAGGATAATTAGTATGGCTTAACGGATAGAGCAAAACAGTCACAACATCATGTCATATCTCTAAAGTATACTCTAAGGTGATCCCTGATTTTCTTGTAATACCTTTGTTACTGTGGTTAAAAATATTTAAAAAATGTATTTACAGTTGCAGCTAGACACACTAAATTGAACAAGGTAAAAAAAAAACACAGATCAAATAATCTAACAAAAATTTTACCTTGAATAAAAAAATAAAAAATTAAAAAAATGTTTGAAAAAGGAAAAAAAAAGTGCCTCTGAGTAGATCAAATACAAATATTTAACCCTTTGAGTGCCAGAGTGCAAAGCAATGCATTCCGTATCCCTCTGGCACTCAGAAGGTTAATATAAGTGTAAATTCACTATAAATAACAAATACAAATGTAAACAAATAAATATATGTAAGTAGAATAAGAGTCTGTGAATAAGTAATACTAGATGTGAGATGAATCATCAAGTAATCTCCCATCTACGCATGGAAAAATCAGACAAGTATTCTAATGAATTGCTTACAGGTTACCAGAGGTAGTGAGACCAATGGATGTGCCTCTCCTATCCATGAAGATCTAGTAACAAGTAATGGGCAGGGGGAAGTTCATCTCTCCTGTCCTTAATACAGAAGCAGCTCGTACATCAGTACATGATAATAGCCAAGTGAGCAGAGGATGATGTTCTTGCCTTTATCTTCTTGGATATAAAATAGGATATTAGTCATTCATATAAGCTTCTCCCAACTCGGAGAGCAGGCGGAAGGTCAGAGTCCAATGATACTAGTATAAATATTTTCATATACTGTACATGGGCAGATTGGTTATGATGTGTGGAGACTCAATAATAAGAGTCTCTTGAAATAAAATAGCTGTTTTTCCAGTGCCATTCATGTCTTAAATTTGGCACTGATCATTTATAGAACAGTGCAAAGGACAAGGGGTCACCTGCTAAGACTAAGAGGAAGGGAGATTTTGTCTACAGCAGCGGAAGGGATTCTTTACGGTAAGGACAATAAAGGTATGGAATTCACTGCCTGAAGAGGTGATGCTATTGAATACGTTAAATGCCTTTAAAAGGGGCCTGGATAACTTTTTAAAATAGCAGAACATAGAGGGCTACGTATGTTAGTACTGGGATTAATATTTATTTAGTGCTTGTTGATCCAAGAAAAAAATCTGATTGCCATTTGGAGTCAAGAAATATTTTTTTCCTCCATTAAAAGCAGAATTTGAAATTATTGAAATAAGGTTTTTTTTCTTCCTTCTTTTGGATCAACAGTGGTAAACAAGAATTGGAAAAGGGTTGAATTTGATGGACACAAGTCTTTTTTTTCAACCTAAATTACTATGTAACTTTTTCTTTGTTGGGCGAGCCAGCTGCAGGCTGCATTCTTGAAAGTTGCAGCGATGAGGAAGTAGGGGCTTCTGACTATTCAGCTGTCTGGGGGTGCATCTGTCTTGCTAGGGATGCCATATTAGAGCTTGGGGGATCCCTGGTTATGGTAGCTAGAAGGTGGGTCAGGCCAACGATCCTGATTGGTTACAGTGGCGGTAAAGTATTGAGACACTACAGGACATTTTGATGGCAAATTAACATAATCCTTTGACTTCTATGCTCTTTTGTTGCCACTCCTTTTCATTAGTGACCAGGTTTATGTTACTGTGTTACACTGTTACTGTGACTTCTGTGCTCTATTGTTGCCACTCCTTGGCATTTTCTCCTGGTTGGGTGCCTTGGTCAGCCCATGTATTTATTGCTGGCAGGTTTTTATCCCTCTGGGTTCTCCTTGGGCTCCCTTTTTTTCTTTATTTCTGTTTTTTCTGGATAATTAGGTATCCTCTTCTGATGAATCTGCAACTTTTTTCAACAAATGTGCTGATGATCAAGAAATATTTTTAAAAATCCATGTACCTGTTCTGTGGTGAACGTGATGCTGTTCTGTGCTGACCACCTGTTCTGTGATGAATGTGATGAAGCTTCCTGAATATTGTAAGAAAAAATATACTCTGATTTGTTGAGGCAGGCTTTCAGGAAATATTCCTTTTCATTATTCAAAAAGATCATGTCTTTGTTTTATTAAACCTTTGATTATTTCAGAGTTGACGCTATTCTTTCCAGGAAGGTAAAGCTGACTGAATTTCACTGAAAAATATCCTGTAATATTTCAGACTGAGAACTGCAGGAACAGCGAAAAGAATAAGATATTTCTTTGGATGAAGAAGAGGAGGACAAAATTAAGGAAGGTGATTCCTTTTCCTGGTAGAAAAAAAAACAGAAAATCTGGTAGCAGTGGTTCAGTCAGTTATGCACCTTAAAGATTCATTTTAGCCCATGATGTCATCACCAGAATCACCAGTTGACAATTTATAAGAACCATTTCTTGAGGTTTGAAGGTTGTTTTCTGCTTGAAACAGTATTAGAATTACTTGTAGCATCCAGTAAAAAAGACACTTCCCTCCAGGAACATTCTTGCAGGATTTAAAGCAATCTTATTTCCAGGCTTTAACATTCAAGGGAAGAAGCAGGGTTCCTACAGGAAACCTAAGAAAGAGCAGTGCCCCCTAAAAGAACTCAGAAGCAGAGCCCCGCCCCAAACCAACCACAGTTCTGTAACCTAGACTGGTATAATGCCATGTCAAGAGAATTTTATTCTCCTGGGAATACGCCTAACGTTATTTCTTACCATATGGCAGAAGATGACCTCAGACTGCTGGGTCCTGAAGAGTATCTCACAGGGTTGCATAACAGAATTCTCTCCTCCTCCTCAGTGATTCTGTCTTCTTTAGGCAAGAAGAGGCAATATTTCCTTTCAGCCATCCATAGAATCATAGAACTATTTTCCCCTTCTTTTTATGGTTCCCAAAGCCCCAGAACCATTCTTAAACTTCACTTCAGAACCATTCTTAAACTTCACTTCAGGTTGGATGTCCACAATAGCTGTCCTTTGGCAAGGGGCTTTTATAGTCACAGTAAACTTACAGGATGCAAATGTGCATGTATCTGCATGTATCTGTTCACTAGTCATCTCTGAGCTTCCTGAGGACAAAGGTTTAGGACAAAGAAAAGTGTCCCATCTGTAGAATGTTTATAAAAATTCTGTTTAATGGCTGGTTGATAAAAGCAGCTTTATCACAGACTTTTCTTATGCACCCATAGTTTGTACTTCTTTGCTGCAATATTTATATTATTTCAATATTTGCAATATTTCAAAGTCTCATCTTTGACTCTTTGCTGGAAAAGACCCTACTCTATAAAAACTCAGGAATTGTGTTAGACTGCAGAAGCTTTACATCAGTGAGGCCATGTCATTGCTGAGTCTCCTCTCCTCCTTAGTAGAGGCAGTCCCCTGAGCAATGCTGCATTTAAGGAGATTTCTGAGACTTGTACTGAAAGTATGGGACAAGTCCCCTCTTTCACTTGATACCTTCTTGGAGCTTTTCCCAGCAGTAATAACATCTTTATTGTGTATAAACTACCTCAGATTATGTCTCCTGTGGAGTTTTCTATCCCGACATACCTTCATACTGATGCCATCAGGGAAGGCTGGAGAGCTCATTATTCCAGCCACTATATTCAAAGCATTTAGACTATTAAGGGCAAGAATTTTCCATCAAACTGATAAGAATGTCTGGGAATCTGTAGAGCTTTCAGGCATTAGCAAGATGATTTGAGTGGTTCAGCAGTCCGCATTCAGACACAACAAAACAGCCATAAGCCTACATCAGTAGGCAAGAGGGAACCAGGAGTCATGCCTTAATCTATCTTGAGCAGAAGATTTGCACTTGGGCAGAAGTGAAATTCATGACCTTAGCAGCTTCCTGCCTGCTCCACTACTTCAACTAGGTTGCCACTAAGGGAATGATCATTGAGCAAGGAAGCTTTTGCCTGTTAAAGTCAAAGTGAGGTGTTTCAGTCACAAGGTCAAATGCCAAAGCAGAGAAATACTTCTCTCTGCATCATCAAGACAGGCCTCTGACAGTAGATTAGACTTGTGTGAATCTTTTCAGCTAATTTCAGAATTCAGACAAATAAGTGTCATTCATCGTCATTCTGGCTGGCCTAAAGGCAAGGGCCGTTCATAAAAAAAACCCAGAATTCAAAAAGCCCTGGTCTGAAATTTTGTTGTAAATTTCGGAAATTCTGATGATGGCGTCCCGTGTGCCTGCTACTTTCCCGCCCTCTCCAGTCCAGTTAGCTTCTTCATTTCATGATGGGGGTTGGATGTGGGTTGGACTAATGACACAGACACCCATACAGCCTGCATTTCCTGTTAGTCCGTTGTTGGAGCTCAGAGAGAGAAGAAGCAGAGAGAGAGTGTCCAGGAAAGTGATTTTTTTTTTTGCCAGTCTAGTGCCTTGTTAGACAGTCTAGTGCCGTATTGCCACTGTCAGGAGCTGTAATTTTTTTCAGAGTGACACAGCCAATCTGACAATTGTTGTGTAGGCAGACAGGCAGCATTAGACAGGCAGCCAGCATCAGTGCCTTATTGCCACTGCAAGGGAGTGTCATTTTTTTTTTCCTGTGCAAAATAAAAATATTAGCAATTTGTGTTAATAATAATTTTCAGAGTGACACAGCCAGTCTGACAGTCGTGTAGGCAGGCAGGCAGCATTAGTGCCTTATTGCCACTGTGTAACAGACACTAGAATACTCCAAGTCAGTTCAGTAAGGTGAAGATAGTTTACTGAAGATAACAAGTGAAACAAAACAAGAACACTCAGCAATAAATATACATAATATGAACAATAATCTTGATCCAAAGAACTGGTATGGGAATTCAGGAACAGAAGACGTGAACAGTACAGCAGACTACTGGAACAGATGAACCTCCAAGAGAATGGCCAGAACCCATATAACACCGATCTAGTCTGAGAACGACCACAGGTAAGGTATGGATGGTACCTCAGCCTCAGGTAATAAGCACACCAGATGCAACACTGAACCAACGATAGACCGCAGACCTGAAGACTTGCTTATATGGTACGTAGACCAGCACCACAGTCGTCAATAGAGAGCTCGAGCCTCGGCAGCAATGCCACTCCTATTACTGAACGCAAGCCAGCAGTTCAGCAGGTCTATTGGCCAACGAAAGCAATGGACAACCATGCTCTTAATTATGTCGCCTAGAAGGGAGTGCGACTCTGAGAAGCTTGGTAAACGGAATGAATATGCACACAGGTAAGGCCAGGATAGCCAGTGACCAAGACCGGAGTAAAAGGCAGAGTCGTAATTATAGGTGCGCAGCGAATCAGAACAAGGCAAGCGGAAAGTCAGGCCGGGTCCACAACCGGGAAGGCACACGCCAACCCCTGTAATGCTCAGAACGGGAGTGCAGCCAATACCGTGTCTCACATTGAGGAGGGATCGCAACCAGTACCCTTGATCGAAAACGAAAACTCAACAGAGTAGGGTCATACGCAATCGGGTTTGCAGCCAAATGCTTGGGTCATACACAAACGGGTTCTCAGCCAAAATCGATTCATAAACAAATGGATTTGCAGCCAAAGAACTGGATCATACATGGAACGCTAGTAGAAGTAATATTGGCCGGGTAGCAGGTGTTGAGCGAGCTCAGACTACACCAACACAAGGGCCACTGGGAAACCAGTGAGCCAGGCTAAAGAAGCTAACCCAACCGGAAGCAGCAGGGCAGGTAAACTCTCTGAAGTAGATAAAGAGACTAAAGCAGAAACGAGGTAAGTAAATATTCAAAAGGTTGTGCCATGCTGCTCCAGTACTACAGCCCCGCACGCGGACATGGACGCCACAGGAACACCGTGACAATATGTCCAGGGACCCAGCAGAACGCCCGCAATGGACGAACACCCACAGCAAGCAGGAACTGGGTAGTTTGCCATCAAGAACGCTCTGCTAGAAGTTAGGTACCATGACACACTGCAAGAGAGTGTTTTACCTGGACTGTCATTTTTTTTCCTGTTGAAAATAAAAATATTAGTAATTTGTGTTAATAATAATTTTCAGAATGACACAGCCAGTCTGACAGTTGTGTAGGCAGGCAGCATTAGTGCCTTATTGCCACTGCAAGAGAGTGCCATTTTTTTTCCTGAACTGTCATTTTTTTTCCTGTTGAAAATAAAAATATTAGTAACTTGTATTAATAATAGTTTTCAGAGTGACACAGCCAGTCTGACAGTTGTTGTGTGGCCAGGCAGGCAGACCTAGTGCCTTATTGCCACTGCAAGAGAGTGTCATTTTTTTCCGGTGCAAAATAAAAATATTAGCAATTTGTGTTAATAATTTTCAGAGTGACACAGCCAGTCTGACAGTTATCGTGTGGCCAGGTTTTAACATTTTAAAATTATTATAGTACACTATCTACCTATCTGTAATGGATTTGAGTTCTAGTGAACAACCTGATGTTTCTAATCCTGGTACCAGCTGCAGTGACCCAGCAACTACCAACACCACCACAGTGCTGTTGCTTTCAAGCAGAGCTAGCAGCAGCAGGTGGCTAAAGAAGATGACTTTCAGTAGTACTGGTACTAGTAGTCAATGTCATAGTCACCTTTGTTCCTGTGTAAAATATAAAAAATATTAGGAATTTGTTTGAATCATTTTCAGAGTGACACAGCCAGTCTGACAGTTGTCATGTGGCCAGGTTTTAAAATATTCAAATATTCTAGTACACTACCTACCTGCCTGTAATGGATTTGAGTCCTGAACAACCTGATTTTCCTCGTTCTGGTACCAGCTGCAGTGATCCAGCAACCACCAACACCACCACAGTGACTTTGCTTTCAAGTACAGCTAGCAGCAGCAGGCGGCTAAAGAAGAGGACTGTCAGTAGTACTAGTAGTCAATGTCATAGTGAGACTCCACAGCAGCACTCCAAACCAAAAAATAGAAATAAGAAGGGAACTGCAGGTCGTTCTACCTCCACTAGCAGGGTAGAGAGGTCCAGGTCCTCCTCTGAGACCACGAAGCAGCTGGCATCTGTTTCTCTTCAGCTGTTTTGTAATGATCCCCCCAGAACCACATACACAATGACTAGTGCCACTGCCAGTTTCGTCACCACCTCCGCTACAGTCAGTTCTATAAACCTGGGGACACCTAGCCTGGTTGGAAACTGCTGGCAGTATCAATGCTGGATTTTATAGCGAACCTCCATGTAAGCAGCCTAAACTGGAATTATTGCAGTATTTGGAGAAAATTTCTCCTGCCACCACTGTCATTGCCACTGCATAATTTCTCAAAAAAAAGAGGTAGATAGTTTACCATTTCCCGGTAGCCACCAGACAGAAGAGGGAATTCACCAGGTCTCCCCCAAATCTGCTGCTGATGATTTTTCTTCCTGTCCAAACCTACAAGAGGTAGAAGAAGAATATGAGGGTCCAAGGCCTCCTAAGCTTGATTTTTTTCCCCTGAGTTTGATTTTTCTCCTGCTGCCCATAGTACTTCTCCTGTTTCTCCAGCTACAATTTTGTCTTCTATTGAAAACTCAACACCTGCCTCTCCAGTTCCAAGTGAGTCTCCCAGGCAGGTTGTAGCTGCTAGTGTCTCTGTCACGACTGTTACTCCACTATCCTCCTCCAATCCCTGTCCCAACATCCCTGCTGCCATCTTTAGGTCTACTAGTTACCCCTGTAAAGGTACGTAGAACAAAAAAGCATAGTGAGGTTGCTCCAGGGTGTGAAAGTGAATAAAGTGTCACCTCAGTTTCTTCTTCTCCGCCACCTTCCATTTCAACTGGCAGAGTCATCCGTCGCTTCAAAGTGTCGGAGAATTTTGTGACACTTGGCATTGGCCAGCTAGCTAAATATAAATTGTGTGGCAGGGATGACATCCATGAGAGGGTGTTGGGTCATCTAACCACCTCCAGGACTAACCAACACCAGAACACCTACTAGAAGTCAGTGTTGATAAGTGCAGAAAGTTGCACTGCTACATATACCAGTGTCACACTCACCACCAGTAGGCAGGAGAAAGGGCATGGGGATCATACCACATCTGGTCCTAGTAAGAGCAGACAGTCATAGCCCATCCCAAAATCAATACAGGCCACAGCACAGCTCATAGCCGTTGGGAGTGCTACTTTTAATTTGGTGGACTGACTGTGCCCTGACTGTGCCCTGATGGAACAGGTAGTGACAGTCCTCCCACCTTTCCGTGCTTTGACAGAATTTTTAAGCAAAGAGAATGCTAGCCTGGCCTAAGTCATTCCCCTCTTCACACGCCACTCCTTAAAAATTGATGATTTCCTTGCCCATAGGGAACGCTTGCCTGGTGCTGAAAGTAATATAATTCCCGATGTTGCTGCCCTTCTAACGAGGCTGAAAAAGGAACTGACTCGGTGCATGGAGAAGAGCATGGACAATTGTCCCGAGTTAATGCTTGCCACAATTTGCGATCCTCGAATCAAAGGCAAGATGCCACTTAGTTCCAATTCCCTCACTGCCTGGAGGGAACAATTGATAGCAAAGGTGCATGAGAGGCAAAGATAAAATAGAATGCAGTCAGAGGAGGAGGGAGGAGATTCCTCAGATGAGCTGGAGGAGTGTGGTAGTCTTCCTGGACCTATCAGTAACAGTGCCAATAGCACTTCATCTTGTTCCAGTGGAGCAGCTGCTACTTTTTATGCTAAGGCAATGGACAGATTATGCTTTGGACAAAAGAAACAGCTCCCCATAGATAGAAAAAGTGCTGAGTTTGAGGTTAAGGCTCACCTTGCAGAACCTTCTTTGCACTCAAGTACAGATCCCTTGAGTTTCTGGGATAACAAGAGGGGTGTGTGGCCTACTTTGTCCCTGATAGCCCAGGAGTTGCTTTCTTGCACCCCAACCACTGTCCAGAGTGAGCGGGTATTTTCCGTAACAGGAAATATACTTAGCCCCAGCGCTCTCAATTGGCCCCCCCAGCTCATGGACCAAATTACTTTTTTAAATGTCAACCTGCCAAAGCTGGATTACCCTGCTCTCAGGTTCAATGCAGATTAGAAAAAAAAGGACTTCATCTACAATAATCCATAGTACCGTAATACGCCGAGCACTCCAGCTTACACAGCTCTAGAACCATGGTATGTTGGGCAGAGGACAACCCCCTGACATGGTGGTACACATGGTGGAATTTAAAGTCTATGTTGTTGTCCTACTATACAGGTTGTTCAGTCTTGTTCTATTGTTTTTCATCTCTGCTAAAAAAAAAGTCTGCGGTATCTGTCTACTGAGTCCTGCCTGCTCCAGTGTTCTACAGTATGCTGCTGGCTACAGCTACAGTGTTCCTGTCATCCTGAGTCTGCCTTGCACCAGTCATCCTCAGTTTTGTAGTCTCTTCTAAAAAAGTCTGCTGTATCTATCTGCTGAGTCCTGCACCAGTGTTCTGCAGTTTGCTGCTGGCTACAACTACAGTGTTCCTGTCACCCTGAGTCTGCCCTGCGCTAGCCATCCTCAGTTTTGTATTCTTTTCTAAAAAAAAGTCTGCTGTATCTATCTACTGAGTCCTGCACCAGTGTTATGCAGTTTGCTGCTGGCTACATCTACAGTGTTCCTGTCATCCTGAGTCCGCCCTGCACCAGTCATCCTCAATTTTGAAGTCTCTTCTAAAAAAAGTCTGTGGTATCTATTTATTGAGTCCTGCCTGCTCCAGTGTTCTGCAGTTTGCTGCTGGCTACATCTACAGTGTTCCAGTCATCCTGAGTCTGCCCTGCACCAGTCATCCTCAGCCTTCCTCCTTCCTTCGAATTTCATTTATTTGTTCATTCGTGTTTGTAGCTAGGTAGCTACATCCATACATCATCTACTTCATCCATAGTACCATAATGCTAAAGCTCCACCTTACTCTGTTCTACCAATGGTTCCATTTATTTTTATTTAATTTTAGTTTTTTATTGTATATTTTAAATTGTTCTAAATTCGGCCAAATAATTCGGACTATTGCCGAATTTCGTCGAACAGGTCTGGTCCGAAATGTGGATCCTCTGAATGGAAAAAAAAATTAGTTTGAAATCGAATTTTCCCAAATTTTTTTGCCATGCACAAGTCTACAATGGATGTGGTAGCACAAACATTGGAGTTCACTCTGTCTTGCATTTTCCCTCCAGTACCAATGATCTTTAGATTCATTAGAAAGCTAAAGAGGGAGAGGACATCATTAATCATGATAGCTCTATTCTGGCCAAGGACAACCTGTTTTTGTAGCTAATCATTCATTCAAGTTCTCCACCATGAAGACTTTCAGAGATTCTCAGTTTTGCTTAAACTAAAGACTACCATACTTGTTGGTACTTCTGGAAGAAAAATTTGTGAACTCAAGGCAATGTCTATCAAGAAACCCCTCAGCATCGTCCTACAACAAAAGGTGGTCTTAAGACTATGTCCTTAATTCCTTTCCAAAGTGGTATCCTCTTTTGATATTTCTCAAGATATTTTTATTCATACCTTTTATCCCAGTCCTAAAGTTAATAGTGATTGTGTACTATGAATCTCAAGAGATACTTTCAAACTGACTTGTCTAGAACCCAAGACTGAAGATCATCTACTCTCTCAGTTAGCTTTTTAGGTCTAAATATATATAATAACTTCCAAAAGGACTACTGGGCAATGGACCTATGGCTTTTATGGGTTGTTTTGGAGGGTTATTACATAATCTCCAAGGACCATCCCTCCATGACATTTCTTTATATCAAGGGTTCCTCAAGATCTTTGGGGGCCCTGCAGTCCAGTGGAGTTCTTGGTTTCTCTGGACAAAAAGGATATGAACCTCCACATTCGTATTCACATGCATCATGAGATATTTCTCTGCTGTGTTTTTCAGGTTCACCATTTCCAATTAACAGCTCTTCCATTTGGTGCTTTTTCCCTCAAGCTTGTGACAGCTTTATCTGGCCATATCCAGGCAAAATGAATTCTTATCTAGATGATCTTCTGCTGAAGTTGCACTTATGTGTTTATTTATGTTAATTACACCGTCTAGTGGTCAGATTCCAATTAGATATTCTGATTACATTTTAATAGAGAGTAAAATCACTGACAAACAGTTATCCATAGAATGTGATAGAAACTGCTGAATCATCCTGTTACAACTTTCAGGAAGTAAACACACAGTAAATACACTTCCTATTATTTGAACTGTTATCACTTTTGAATACTCAGCAGGAAAAGCTTTATAACAAGTTTTCATAAACAAGTTTACTCCTTTAAATCTAAATGAGTTCTTGAATATATCTATTATTGGATCAATTCAATAACATTTTTAAGTATTTAAGTTTGCAATTTTTGTATATTTATGAGATTTTTGCTCATAAATAATGGGGAATTATTTTTGTATAAATAAGATAAGATGCTGCTCCTGACTTTTTCTGTATGTTGAAGTATTTTTACATTTCATATATTTGTTGATGTTGATTGGAAGTATGTTTTAACCCCTTCAGCGCCAGAGGGTTACGCAACACATTGCAGAGCAATGTATTGCATGCCCCTCTGGCACTGAGAGTGTTAAAATGAAGAAATTTAGAATTATTATAACAATGTTATAATTGTATAGTTATTTGTAATGCAATTCGGTGAATGGAAGTTCAGCTGTGGATTCACACTATAAAGCTCATCTAGAGTTACTAAGAATTGAGTGAGAGTGGTTTCTCTTGTCTAGAAATAGACTCTTATTCACAAACCCTTGAGAAAGAGATTTACAATCTTGAAACCAGTTGGGTGGGAAGAACTTCATACCGGTGGTTTCCTGTGTCCCATAGCTACTGAGGTCGGATGTCACATGCTGTACTCAGGTCTTGAAAGCTGTGCCCCATTGAATATGCAATGTGCCTATATCGCCCTTGAATCTTGTAAGTGCATTTATTTGTGTGCAGTGAGCAATAAATTATTTTTGTACTACACTACAGGCATTTGTCATTTTTCCTTCCCCGTGCAATTTCTCCAATCCAGCTAAACTACTAATCATCATAAATATGAGACATGGGACCCCTCTTCATAGCAACATTTGATGTGTGATGTTCCCGTATTACATCTATATCCTGGAAGTGCATTTTCTATTGTAGGTGTGAGCCTATGTTAATGCAATAGTGCACCAGGTATTTGTGTGTTGTCTTCCCCCATTTTATATTAGTTATTGTATTAGGAGTGTAAGGGACCATTTTTGAATACTGCTACCATACCTGGAAATTTGAAATGAGGGTCTTTTGGATCAAAGGGAATATATTTATTCTGTGACTCCTTTGTTAAAAAGTGGCACCAAAAGTCAGCGGTTTGGCGAAGTTAGAAACTGCTGATTGTGAGGAAAGATCTAAACCAACATTTGGTTTGTGTTGTAATCACACAAGCTTCAAATCTTGCTGAACATTGAATCTGGTATCATCACTTTTGAATTATATTTAATGTAATAATGTTTGTATAATTAGTTTATCACATTATATGATGTGTTTTACTTCAATGCCCACAAATTATTTTTTTTGATTGCTTTGATAGCTCTGTTCCTGACTAATACTCCCATCATCCCCAATCAGCTTCTGGGTTATTGGGGATGATGAGACTTGTAGTCCTGAACAGCTGGAGAGCCAAAGGTTGCCATCCACTGTGCTAACCTCTTCAGTACCACAACGGAAATGAATAAAAGACACTTCCATTCAGTTCAGCACCAAGGACAGCATTCAGAGTGGTGGCTCAATTAGAACAGCTAGTTGCCACTGGTTTCCTGATTGGTCCTATATGTTTGCATCTTCCTAGTACATAGATGTGACTATATAGCCTGAATTAACCCTTTGAGTGCCAGAGGGGTACGCAACGCATTGCAAAGCATTGCAGATGTCTTTAACATTCAAGGGGTTAAAATTGACCTGTCGCCCCAAAAGATAATTAAAAACTGTCTATATATTGTACTAGTTGTTTGAGAAATTAACTTTTATTTGTAACTTGTAATTAGTTACTGTGCTGGGTCAGTATTACCATATACACTGTGCTATAAATGAATCTAACAGAGTCCACAAGCTGGGGGCATTTCTAATAGGACAGCAAGTGGTACATTTGGTCTTGAACATAGCTAATTAGCATAATGTGCAGGTAATTAGCATAAACTGCCAAACTCTTCCATCAACACACAATGGTTAATTTATGAAAAACTATTTAGTTTACAGAAAATTGACTAATTTTAATATTCTGTAAATGTGTGCCACAGAAGTATCCAATGCATTGAAATGCGTTGGATATATCTCTGGCACTCAAAGGGTTAACCCTTTGAGTGTCAGAGGGCACTCGAAGGATTAAGGTTACAGGTCAAATACAGACATTGTTTTGTGTTGTTTGCTACATTTGCCCCAGTCTGTATGTAGAAATCAATTTAATTAGGTTGATCATATTGTTTTCTTGCTATAAATATAGGTGTTTTTCTTTGCTAACAGCACTTATTCCTAGAAATTGCTATCGAGTAACTATATATTAACTAGTGTTTCCCTGGTGTGTGGAATATGACTGTTCACTTCAATTACATGACAAAGCTAATGAGGCATATTACATTTACACATATACCCAATGGTAATGAGGTATACTAATTGGGAAAGTAGCATACAGTGTCTGCTCAAGTAACATTTTAACCCATTTCACTTGATTCATGTAAATGTTTCATTTGCAGTAATTTCAATAAGTCAGAGACAGGCAACCAGATTCACTCCCACTAACCACATATGTGACACTCAAATGCACCAAAGGCCATACATAATGGTTAAATGGATAGTAATGTTTCATAAAAACAGCAGCTCCAATTAATCTTCATAGTATTTGGGCCAAGGAGAGTGTTATTTCAATACTGTCAGAGTTGTAGTTTAAGAGTAATTGAATGATAAATTATCCTGCTCCCACCCCTTTTACCTAGTTTAACCCCTCAGATGTGGAATCTGGTCCTGGGACCAGACAGATCACAGCAAGGGACAGTCTTCTTACTGTGAGCATAAGGAAAATCATTACCCCCTTAACAGGTTTTTCCCTTATGCTCACTGAAGATTGTCCCTCTCTGTGATCCATCCGGACAGTCTTGCTGCTCTGAGGTGAGCAGTGTTACATCAGTAAAAGGGGCAGGAGGGGGATACTTGATTATTCAATTACTCTTAAACTACAACTCTGACAGAACTGAAATAACACTCTCAAATACTATGAAGATTAATTGGAGCTGCTTTTATTGTGAAACATTACTACACCTTTAAAAATTCTATGGGTTGAAAAGAGTAGATTAATCCCTCGGATGCTAGAGAGAGATTGCAGGAGACCTCCCTAGCACCCATTGGGTTAAAATGGAACAGTGTAAGTGTAAAGGGAAATATTTTATTAGTTAAAAGAAAGAAGATGTGTACATTTAGGGGTGGAAATAGGGTGTATGAGTGGGATGTGGTATAGGGAAATATATTCCACTTGCTACTGTACTAGATAACAAACTGGGTGCCATAGGAGAAGCCTTTGAGGCCCTAATGTGACTGTTGCCTACAGCCGCATTAAAGGGAAACTGACGCCTCAAAGTTTCTTTATAGATGTATTACTTGTCCTAAGAAACTCTAAAGCATATCTGAATATCTTTAATACACATTTGTTTCTTAGATATCATCATTTTTGCTTTAAACAAGGGCCAAACCATTCACATTCTCTTGAATTTGTTTTGTGTAATTCTGCATCCAGAAGTCATTGTAGCTTCGTGCTCACTGACATTGAACTCCAGACCTCCAGCTGTTAGAATAAAATTCTGAGGGTAATGGGAGTTGTACTCCAACAACAGCTTGAAGTCTGCTGCTTATGCCCACACTGAGACTGTTGTTCTAAGGGACAAAATTCAATTCTGGAGCAAACCAAGTACACAGTAGGGTACTTATAACATTTCTGCAAATTCCCATTGATTTAAATGGGGTTTTAACATACTGAGTGCCAAAATGGTCTCTAGCATTCAAGAGTTAAAATTCCTATATAAATCAATAGGAATTTTAATTGTTCCTTATAGTGCAGTTGCCCAGAATTGCTCTGTGTTTTTTTTTTCAGTACATCAGCCTATCGGCCTCTTTCGTCTTTGTTAACAGGACATGGAGAGTATTAACCTTTGCGCGGTGTCCTCATCATTCTGTTACTATTGCTCACTGATGGCCTTAGATAACATAGTGTCCACTTGGTCACCCTGCATGAAGTAGCTCTATCTGTGCTCATCCATTTAAATTGTAGAGACAGGAAACAGCGAGTAGGGTTAAAGTTCAAGTGTTCACAGTAAGCCTTCTGCAACTGGCAGACGTTTTTGAATAGAAATAAACTGGCATATTAACCCCTTTAGGTGTGTCCAGTGTCTCGCTTTACTAGAGCAGAAGTCCACAAGTATCATTTTTACATGACAGAATATGAACGTTGGATAGAAAAAGGTTGGCATACTATTTTATTTATTAATGGATTTGCACAAAAGCAAAAGTATAGCAACTCCAGAACAATTCAGCTGCCATTCTGGAGTCAAATAAAAATTATCCATACATTAAATTGAACTTTTAACCTCATGAATGCTGGAGAGGTTGCCAACACATTACTTCCAAGTTATTGGTGATATCACTAGCATTTCTCAGGTTAAAAGCCCTGTTTTAAAATCAGTGGGAGGTTGTATTTGTCCCGGTACAGTTGATTTGCTTTAGAATTGCCTCTATTTTCTTTTTTATGTTTGTGTGTAGATTTCAGCAAGAAAGAATGGACATTGGGACCTATTTGACTCTGTAGTGGTATGATAGTGCACACCAAACGTCCAGATACATAGTTTCTTATCTGGTGTGGTAACTAGAAATGGACAAAACTTACCCCTCACAAGAGAAAAGTATGAAAAATGCCACGTTTAGCCTTCTGGAGGAATTACAGCAAAAAAAGTGCTGTTTATTCCGATTTCTTCCTCCACACTAGACTTGTGCACGGCAAAAAAAAATTGTTAAAATTCGTTTTCGGACATTTTTTTTTTTAATTCAATGGATCCGAAAGTTGGACTGGTCCCGTTCGATTTGGACGAAATTCGGGTAAAAAACGAATTATTAGTCCGAATTTGCCATGCTTTTAAAAGTGCAATAAAAGTCAAAATTAGATAAATAAAATACATGGAACCATTTCTAGGGTCTAAATGAAGATGGTGGAACAGGGTAAGGTGGAGCTTTAGCTTTATGGTACTATGGATGAAGCATGGATATAGCTATTAGAAGGAACACTGAGGGTGACTGGTGCAGGCGGACTCAGGATGACAGCAACACTGCAGATGTAGCCAGCAGCATACTGCAGAACACTGGAGCAGGACCCAGATAGATAGATACCGTAGACTTTTTTTTTTAGAAGAGATGAAAAACAATAGAGCAAGACTGAACAACTTGTATAGTAGGACAACAATGTAGACTTTAAATTCCCCCCTGTGTCCCACCAAGTCAGGGTGGTTCCTCTGCCCAACCAACCACTGTTCTAGAGCTGGGTAAGTTGGAGTGCTCAGCGTATTATGGTACTATGGATGATTGTAGATTAAGACCTTTTTGTTTTTCTAATCTGCATCGAACCTGAGAGCAGGGTAACCCAGCTTTGGCAGGTTGACTTTTAAAAAAGTAATTTGCTCCATTAGATGGGGGGCCAAGTGAGAGCACTGGGGGCTAAGTATATTTCCTGTTACAGAAAATACCCACTCACTCTGGACAGTGGTTGGGGGGCAAGAAAGCAGCTCCTGGGCTACCAGGGACAAAGTAGGCCACACAGCCCTCTTGTTATTCCAGAAAGTCAAGGGATCTGTACTTGGGGGTAAAGAAGGTTCCGCAAGGTAAGCCTTAACCTCGAACTCAGCACTTTTTCCGAAGCATAATCTCTCCATTGCCTAAATAAAAAGCAGCAGCTGCTACACTGGAACAAGATGAAGTGCTACTGGCGCTGCTACAGATAGTACCTGGAAGACCACCACACTCCTCCTGCTCATCTGCGGAATCTTCTCCCGCCTCCTGTGACTGCATCCTGTTTTTTCTTTGCCTCTCACGCACCCTCGCTATCAATTTTTCCCTCCAGGCCGTGAGGGAATTGGAATTAAGTGCCATCTTGCCTTTGATTCGAGGATCACAAATTTTGGCAAGAATTAACTCGGGATGATTGTCCATTCGCTCTTCCATGCGCCAAGTCAGTTCCTTCTTCAGCCTCGTTAGAAGGGCAGCAACATCAGGGAGTATATTATCCTTAGCACCAGGCAAGCGTTCCCTATGGGCAAGGAAACTGTCCATTTTTAAGGAGAGGTGTGTGTAGAGGGGAATGACTTCAGCCAGACTAGTGTTCTCTTTACTTAAGATTTCAGTCAAAGCACGGAAAGGTGTGAGGACTGTCACAACCTATTCCATCAGGGCCCAGTCAGCCCTGCCCAGGGTTTTGTTACTGCCAATGAAATGGTGACATGACATTGTGTGAATAGCATTTTTCTATTCCAGGATACGCTCTAGCATATCTAAGGTGGAGTTCCACCTGGTCCCAACATCTTGTTTTAGGCGGTGCTCTGGGAGGTCTGCATTTTTCTGTTCCTCCCTGAGGAGCTGGCTATCTTTGACGCTCTGATTGAAGTGGCCAGCAATTTGACGGCATGACTCCAGAAGTGCTGGCAACCTACCAGTGTTACTGCCATCCTTGAGAGCAGCCTTCACTACCAGATGCAGGACATGTGCTGAGCAGCGCACACCCACAAATCTGCCATCCCGGAGAGCCTTTATCATGTTAGCTGCACCATCAGTAACCACAAACCCAATTTGTGCCTGTGTGCCTGCCTGCTCCCCTAGCCCCTGCGCCACCATGTTCTGCAGTGCTTTGCAAATGTTATATGAGGTGTGCTGCTGATCCATTACCTCAGCATGGAGGAGGAAAGAGAGGTGCCCTGCCTGCTTGGCTACTGCACCTGAACTTGTTGTTGGTATTGGTGTATCTTGCAACACATTGGGCTGCCACCAATGTGCCGTCAATGACAGGAAGGCATCCTGGCTACTCAGACCACTCCATAAGTCAGTGGTAAAGTGCACTGACTGGCCACCAGCCTTTCCTAACATATCCTTCAAAACCCCAATGCACGACCGGTAGAGTGAGGGCACTATAATTCTACTGAATGTGGTGCGGGATGGAATTTTATATCGGGGTGCGACAGCCTCCATAAGTTGCTGGAAGGGATCCCCAACTACCAAATTAAAAGTAACACCCCCAACGGCTATGAACTGTGCAATGAGCCGTGTGATTTTCCTAGACTGCTGTCTGCACATACCCTTTGAATGAAACCCACCAAAATCCTGCAATGTTGGCTGTATTGATTTTGGGATGGGCTGAGACTGTCTGCTGCTCTTAGTAGGACCAGATGTGGCATGATCCCCCTGCCCTTTCTCCTGCTGCCTACTGGTGGTGAGTGTGACACTTGTAAATGCAGTACTAGTAGTGCCACTTACTGCTCTTATCAACACTGACTTGTGGTGGGTGTTCAGGTGTTAGTTCATCCCGGAGGTGGTTAGATGACCCAACACCCTCCCACGGCTGACTTCCCTGCCACACAATTAGCATTTTGCTAGCCAGCCATCGCCAAGTGCCACAAAATGGTCCCATGCTTTGGAGCGACAGATGACTCTGGAAGGTGGTGGAGAAGAAGAAACTGAGGTGACACTTTCTTCATCTTCACATGCTGGAGCAACCTCACTATGCTTTTTCTTTCTCTGTACCTTTACAGGGGTACCAGTAGACCTAAAGATGGCAGCAGGGATGTTGGGACTGGGACTGGAGGAGGATTGTGGAGTAACAGTAGTACTGCTGGCGGAGACACTAGCAGCTACTATCTGGCTGGGAGACTCAAATGAACTGGAGAGGCAGGTGTTGAGTTGTCAATAGAAGACAATAATGTAGCTGGAGAAATAGAAGGAGTACTGCGGGAAGCAGGGGAAAAATTAAGCTCAGGGGAATAATCAAGTTCAGTCGAAAAATCAAGCGTAGGAGGCCTTGATCCCTCAGATTCTTCTTCTACCTCAGACAGACGTTCGGTATAAAAATCCTGTGTTTACACTGCTCGCAGTGTCTGACCACTAGTGTTACACACCCTAGATGTCCCCAAGTTTATAGAACTGGTAGTAGCGGAGGTGGGGACTAAACTGGCAGTAGCACTAGTCATTGTTGAAGTGGTTTTGGGGGATCATCATAAAACAGCTCACGGGACACAGGTGACGGCTGCTTCATGGTCTTAGAGGAGGACCTGGACCTCTCTACATTGCTAGAAGAGGTAGAACAACCTGCAGTTCCCATCATATTTCTAGTTTTTGGTTTAGAGCACTGCTGCTGAGTCTGACTAGTACTACTGACAGTCCTCTTTTTTTGCCGCCTGCTGCTGCTAGCTCTGCCTGAAAGCAATGGCATTGTGGTGGTGTTGGCGGTTGCTGGGTCACTGCAGTTGGTAGCAGGATGGGCAACATCAGGTTGTTCACTATGACTCAAATCCATTACAGATAGGTCAGTAGTGTACTACAATAATTTTAAAAATTTTAAGACCTTGCCACACGACAAATGACACACTGGCTGTGTCACTCTTGAACTTATTTAAACAAATGCTTTATATTTTTGAACTGAAACAAAGATGGCTTGATTTGGCAATAAGGCACTTTTGCTGGATGCCTGCCTGTCTACACAAAACTCACACTGGCTGTGTCACTCTGGAACTTATTTAAACAAATGCTTTATATTTTTGAACTGGCACAAAGATAGCTTGCTGTGGCAAAAGGGCACTTTTGCTGGATGCCTGCCTAGCCTACACAAAACTCACACTGGCTGCGTCACTCTGGAACTTAGTTAACCAAATCCCTAATATTTTTAAACTGGAACAAAGATGGCTTGCTGTGGCAAAAGGGCACTTTTGCTGGATGCCTGCCTAGCCTACACAAAACTCACACTGGCTGTGTCACTCTGGAACTTATTTAAACAAATGCTTTATATTTTTAAACTGGAACAAAGATGGCTTGCTGTGGCAATAAGGCACATTTGCCGGATGCCTGCCTAGCCTACGCAAATGGCACACTGCCTGTTTTGCCCTGAAACTTCTTTTACCAAATCCCTAATATTTTTAAGCAGGAACAAAGACGACGCTGTGACAATAAGGCATTTTTGCTGGATGCCTGCCTACACAACAACTGTCAAATTGGCTGTGTAACTTAAAATAAATCATCTCCTGATACAGGCAATAAGGCACTAGACTAGCTATAAGGCACTAGACTTGCTCATAAATGGCTTTTTTGGACACCCTCTCTCTGCTTCCTCTCTCTCTGAGCTCAAACAATGGAGTAACAGGAAATGCAGGCTGTCTGGGTGTCTGTGTCATTAGTCCAACCCCAATCATGAAACAAAGAGGCTCATTGGACTACAGAAGAAACCCACCATGTATGGAAGAAGCTAATTGGACTAGAGAGGGAGGGAAAGTAGAGCGCATGCGCGGGAAACCCATTGTCTGAATTTCCTAATTTTTTAACGAAATTCGGACCCAGGACTGTTCGTATTCGGAGTTTTTTCAAATTTGAACCTTGCCATTCCATTTGATCCGAATGACCCGAATGACCCCCTATTCGTCCGAATTCTGAGAGAACCATACATATTAACCTCTAAGACCCTGCCGTGTTGTCTTACTGCAATGCTGGCCATAGAACTACACATAGTGAGTCTGAACACTAATGGAATGTCTCTGGCATAGGCGGAAAGTGGCAAAATTCTCACAGGGACGTATTTTGGATCATGCAGGGATTTTATTTGTTTCTGTTAACTAGAATTTTCGTGTAAAAATATGAAAATTGGAAAAAACCTGCACTATTTTCCCATCCCTACTAATAAACTATAACAGTGTCTAAAGTATAATGGGAGTGGTCCAGCAATCAGAAACATCCAGTCACGTGGTGTCCTGCAGCCAGAGCAAACTTTTTGCGAGAGGCCTCTTGAGTATGGCAAGACTCAAGCAGTCTAAAAGACAGGCCACGACTGATCAAATGACAGAGCAGTGCAACAGTGTTGATATATAAGAATGAACAATCTGTCAGACAGATGGAGAATAGAAGAAAACAAAAGCACCACAGGCCTCTATTGTTAGCTATAAGTAAAAATCTATGGATCAAGTGGTTACAGCAACACCAACACTAGACACTTAAGTAGTGGAAAAGGTCACCTGTTCCAACCAATCTTGATTCCAATGGAAATTCATTCCTCAATCATTGCAGACCGTTCTGTGGGCCATAGGATACATGTCCCCTATAAACTGGCCATTCCATGCATATGCCTGCTGCTTGTCCTGAAAAGAGCAGGAATTCTGTTATGTACTATATAAAACAAAAAAAAGTAGAAATGGGGGGTGCCCCTACTACAATGAAGTCACTTGAATTCCAAGACCGCCACTACAAAACACCTACAGATCATGTAAGATCACTTCAGTGTTTGTTTTTTGCCTGTGGATTAACAGGGGTGATTTGGCATGGGCTGAACTTGATGGATAAAAAAGAACAACAGCACAGAAAGTAATCCTCTACGTGTAGTTTCTCGACACCTTCACCTTCAACACATGCTCTAATGAAATCGTACTCACTTGACTGAGAGGTTAGAAAATGCCCCTCAGTGTAATAGCTCTCCTGGTATAAACCCCAGGATGGTTAACACCTCTCAGCTTGCTGGTCTTGTCCACAGGATCTCCTCCCTTTGGTACAGGAATCACCAGGATAATAAGTTGGCTCTCTGAGGGGTGTATTAAACCCTCCGGTAAAGCTCTCTACATTGCCAGTCTAGCAATAGGGTGTACGATTTCTAGGGCAAGTGGTGAAGTGCAGAGAATAGTACGCTTAGAGGAATACTTTATGCGCTGTTGTACTTTTTTGTCTTTTGCTACAGTATACGTGTTTTTGGGGTCCCCACCAACTAAACAGCTGCAAAGATTTATTTTGACCTGTTGAACGTATTTTCCTCCTTTATTCCTATAAAGGATTATTTGTGAGATTATTATCTATACCTATTGTGTGTATTGTTTTTGGTTATTGTATTGTGTGGCGCTCCCTATTATATCATACTAGTTATATCATATGGTATCGGGTACACTTGTTGGTAGTGTCATACGGTAGGATATATACATATTTTGAACTTGATGGACGCATGTCTTTTTAAGCCTCAATAACTATGTTACTATGAGACATTACATTTACAGTTCTTAGCTAACAAGGCATGTAGGACATTCTCTTTAATGTACTGTGATAACTGACATCATATGTTCCAATAAAAAGGACAGCACTCCCTATATACTCGCTCCCCTGCAGAGGTATACACATAGGCGGAAACAGAAAAAAGTGCTATCTTGTAAAACTTGTAATTGCAGACATGTAAGTTATGTGTAATACACTCACATTTACAATTAGTCAGAATGGGAATACTCCCAACAGATAAACTCTAGTTCTACCATGGTATCTGTGTACTAGGAACCAAGGAAAACTCAGTTCAGATGTTCTTCAAATGGACTTAGTCCAGTTAAAAATGTTTATTTCAAAAAAGGGTGTAAAAATGCTAAAAAAAATGCATGAAAGTTAAGTGATGCCCTACCAATGCATTTTGGAGCCACCATGCCACTTTATCAAAGAGTAAATATGTCTTTGTGATTGGGTTTCACTGTACACTCCTACTCTACTTGACTGGTTAAAGCTAAGCGGCTGACCTTACAACTGCCTAAAGAAGTTTCTCACCTGCCACGAGTCAGACTTTGTGGTAGGATCATACAACACCAATAATCACCAATAACTGTTACAATCTATTGCCATTGCTATTGAATTGATATAAGTTGTAGCAAGCAGAATCCTTCAGTTTCAATATGTTTAATCTTAATTGATTATAAAGGGAATGCTTTACATGTTCGAAGGCATGTCCACTTCTTATACCAGCTTCGCAGCACAAATCTGCCTTATAACATAAATGGTTGGTTGCTGTTGATGACTTTGCTGAGGGCAATTGACCTTCCCATGCCACTCACTTGTATGGCTTACAGTTAGTGGGTCTCTATGGGGAAAACACAGAGAGTTTTTCCTTCTTTGAGCACAAGTATGAGCCATAGTCATTATGAGCCACTCATTTATTTTAAAGCAAAGAAATACCTTATGCATCCACTGATGTGCAAAGAATTGCAGAGCAATACATTATAAACCATTCTGGCACTCACTGGTTTACTGGTATCTTTTTTTCATAGAATGGCATCACATAAAATACTTCAACAAAGAAACCCCTTACGTAGAAATAGACTAAGACAGAGAGAACCAACATCAATAGTAGAACAACTGAATGAGATATAATACACAAGGTATTCTGCTTTCTACAAGGGTCCTGAATTGCATTGTTTAAATACTTGGAGGAATAGTGTACCTACCAATACAGAGGACTGCTAGGCCTCCGACAGCAAGGCTTCCAACGATGGCAGGCCAGAAGGTGAGATAGTGGGCTGGGATCAAAGAGAATAGGTATGCAGTGCTGTGGAATAAGTTGGTACTATATTAATAAAGTGAAATAAAATTCAGAGACCTAATAGAAATATAGCACCAAGTCAGACAAGACAGTATACCGGGGATGGATACAACCTAGGAGGAGAGATAAAGACATCATCAAAACAAGCCGGGTTCAACAGAAGCAACTTCAATAACAGAATCAAAGCCGAGGTCAGAGAGAAGCCAAGTGGTATGCAGCCGGGAAGACAGTCTAGATTAGAGCCAAGGTCAGGAAACACACAAGAAGAAACCAACAAACTAGCTCAATAATCAGGTGAGGATAGTCTGTAAAGGAAGCCTATAAGGTGAGCGATCTAATAAGAACAAGGGTAGGAGTAGCAGATACGAAGGATCAAAGTGCCAAGAAGATCATAGATCTAATATGACACTGCCATAATTACTTACCTGTGGATCATGCTAGGAGCCTGCAAATTATTCTGTCTGTGTTGCAGCTTAATTTATCCTACTATGCTGACACTTTATTTGAGTAAATTTATTTTTGTAATGATTGTAAATATTTAAAGTATTAGTTGTATTAAAGACTTATGCATATTTCCCTATCACTTGAAAACAATAATTTCACACTTTAAACCCTTAAGAAAAAGGGGTGGCTTATTTTAGATTCAGTTTTTTTTTCACATAGGTTAATATTTCAAATATTTCAACCCCATGGGGCATTTTTTTTTTTTTTTTGCGGATCGGATTCAGGGATTCCCAAGCGGCGTGCACTGAATTTCTCAAAGGGTTATTGACAATTATGATAATGTTTTATTGGCTGCCTTCTAGCATTCATTGGAATAGATGGGTCAGTGATGTGTCTGTGCACCGGGTGCTTTATTATCATTATTATTTTTGCTGTGATTTTTTAAGATCAGGAGTGTTGTCTGGACAAGTAAGAATGCACAATAAGGTTTAACTGAAACATTCTGTGCTGGTAGATACATATTTGTATTTATGCATGTATTTTGGAATTAATATTTTTATTTATTATTTTTAAGTGATCAAATTTTTTATGAGTATAATTTATTTTTTCTTAAAGTACTTTTAATTAAGATAGTCATTGGGTGCTGTATTACAGAGACAGCTAATGATAATGACAATGTGGTTTCATTTAAATACGTATGTATCTTTAATAGCTTCTATACATAGCCGACCATTATATACATACAACATTTAACATTTGTAATATATTATTTTGTTTTAAGCATTAAGTTATGCACATGTTTGTTTTAATTGCGACTCAAGTTTCCTTTTCATAATGTAATTGTTGATGGAAACAGATTGACTTCTACAGATGATTTGGGAAACTTAATGAATCTTGTGATGCAATTAAACGATCATCTCTTTTTGCCCTATGGGCAGCGAGCAGATGGTTTTTATAGAGCCGTTGAAAGAGGCCGGCTTTTTGCATAGGTTCATTTTTGCCTTTGCCAAAGAGAGGAGCACCTGTGAAGCTCGTTAGCCTTGTTAAATAATCTTTGGATACATGTTTTTAGATTTTTTATTGAGTAAATGAAGTATTGATCTTTGATGTACTTCAGCTTTTTCTTTAGACAGCACCTTTTACAAGATCCTATGATTGAGACACGGAGTGGGGACGGTATCATTTCCCCTTTCTTAAATATTAGATGTTGCAACCTGCCCCTCCAGATCTCTAATATGAGCTTCCAGAGAGACCACTTGCTCACATCTGCCACAGAGGTATGCACCCTGGAACGGTTGTTCCAGGTGTGCAAACATATGGCAGTTTGTGCACTGAGTTAAATGGACAATCATGCTACCGCTCATATGTGCCAGTTGCCACAAGCTAAAAAGGCAGCTAGGCAAAAAATAGCTGCACAATAAGATTGATAAATGTGTTCCCCTGTGCAATCCCCTGTATTTGAATTCCCCTGTTTTAAATTCCTACACTTACCACACTTCTGCACTTACACACTGAGGCAGGATTCACACGTTCAAGTATTCATTATGTATCTGCTATTTAAGCCAGAAATCCACCAATTACAAACACAGCAATTAGTCACTCCCACCACACCAGACTTCAATTATTTGCTTGTCTCACAGCAAAGAGAGGGAAAACAAAACACAAAGAGATTTGTTTTTTAACCTCCAAATAATCTTTGGATACATGTTTTTAGATTTTTTTACTGAGTAAATGAAGTATTGATCTTTGATGTACTTCAGCCTTTTCTTTAGACAGCACCTTTTACTAGATCCTATGATAGAGACACGGAGTGGGGACGGTATAACTTCCCCTTTCATAAAGATGTCACATCTATTAAGCTGTTGTACACTAATGGGCACCCTCCTTTTATTTGTGTTTTGTTTCTGGATATATGTTAGACATGCCTGTCATAGATTAAAGCAGCAGTGCTTCCTAGGACAAAACTGAGATAACTACATTATGTTATTAACCCTTTGATTGCCAGAGGGGTACTCGACACATTGCAAAGCAATGCGTGGCGAAACCCTCTGGCATTCAAAGGCTTATGGTAAAAAATAAAACATACTTGTGCTTTATTTTTGGATGACTGTTGTTTTGTACATAGATTACATGAAAAGCCCATCTTGATTTATTCTTTAAACCAGGTATAGTCAATTGCTGAAACTCCAGCTGCTGGAGAATACAACTTCAATCATCTCCAACCGCTACTGGCTAGATGGGAGGATGAGAATTGTAGCCCCCAACAGCTGGAGTTCTAACAATTGACTATTCCTGAATTGCTGTTTTATGTACACAACAACCAGAGATTATAACTTTGTTCTTAAACTCAACAGACTCCAAAAAATTCTTTCAAATTGAATTTGTATATGTTCCCTGTAGGATACAAAGCTGTCTTGTCAATAATTCATGTGAAAGACAAAGCATTGTGAGAAAGTAAATCATGTTAACCCATTATGGCCCAGAGGGGTGTGTGCAATGCTTTGCATAGCAACTTGATTCATACCCCATACCCCAAAGTTAAACATTATCATTTATTTATAAAGTTTCAGCGTATTCTATATGATTTAACAATAAGACAAAAAAGACTTATGCACAAAGCAAAATATAAGCAATTTTAGAGCAAATAAAATGCACTACATGGGACCAATTCCCAAACATTCCTAAAATTCCCTTTGGTTTAATTTGGACATTTAAACCCTTGAATGTTAGAGGTTAAAATTCCCATTTAAACCCTTGAATGTTAGAGGTTAAAATTCCCATTTATGTGTAGGGATAGTTAAAACACGCAAAAGGTGACACACACACACACACACACACACACACACACACACACACACACACACACACACACACACACACACACACACACACACACATATATATCAAATAAAAATTTGGTGTGACCACCCTTTGCCTTCAAAACAGCATCATTTCTTCTAGGTAGAGTTGCATAGAGTTGGGTGTTTGATTAAACAATTATACCAAACAGGTGCATATGATCATCAATTTAATATATAGGTTGAAACACAATCATTAACTGAAACAGAAACAACTGTGTAGGAGGAATAAAGCTGGGTGAGGAACAACCAAACTCAGCTAACAAAGTGAGATTAATGTCAAAAGTCATACATCATGGCAAGACTGAGCATAGCAACAAGACACAAGGTAGTTATACTGCATCAGCAAGATCTCTCCCAGGCAGAATTGGCAGAAAACTGTGGGACCCTGGTACACCAATCTACTGTCGGGAGTAGTCTGGTCAGAAGTGGTCTTCATGGAGGACTTGAGGCCAAAAAGTGTTACCTCCGACGTGGAAACAAGGCCAGGCAACAAAACTATGCATGGAACTGGAGTTCAGAGAAATGGCAGAGGTACTCTGGACTGATGAGTCAAAATTTGAAATATTTGGCTGTAGTAGAAGGCAGATAGTTAGCCGAAAGGTTGGAAAGTGGTTTAAGAATGAGTGTCTGCAAGCAACAGTGAACCATAGAGGAGGTTCCTTGCAAGTTTGGGGCTGTATTTCTGCAAACTTAGTTGGGGATTTGGTCAGAATTAATGGTATCCTCAATGCTGAGAAGTATAGGCAGATAGTGAAGAATACTGTTACTGCAAAGAGAAGTCTTTTGAATATCCACATTGGATTCCATGGCCGAGGTGCTGATATTCACACCATTCTACTAAACACTTGTGGGCCACACCCAGCAAACGGATGTAAAATAGGACTGAAGTCCAGCATTCCGGTACCAGCTGCAGTTGTCATAGACATATCTTCAATGGACCGATTTCCCATCTACAGGGGATCACCACATGATGCAGATACTGATGCACAATAGGACTTGTATCCAATATCACTATGCTGCCTGTCAGCTCCCCAGCACTGATGTGTGACAAAATCACCATCCACGTTTGATCCTGACAATTGACTCTGGATGCAGATTGTATAATAGGACAAGTTACCTGCATCACTATACTGTTGGACAACGGGACCCTTTTTATTGGATTGGATCTTCAGCCCTTCGATGACATCATAGTGGCACTCAGTGACTTGTAAGCCCAAACATAATATTAATCCAATATTAATAATTCATGAATTACCATGTTATGTCTATGCCCTCTCGACATCTCCTAACTTGTGGCACTCAGTGACTTGTAAGCCCAAACATAATATTAATCCAATATTAATAATTCATGAATTACCATGTTATGTCTATGCCCTCTCAACATCTCCTAACTTGAGTCTTTGATTTATGGCAACCCAAAAGGCACCTATGAAAACATTCCATAATATGAAGACAGCCCCATAAGATTGGTGGTGGGATGTATCTCTCTGTATCATAATGTCACTGGGATGTCGCTCTCTATATCTTAATTTGACATTTCTGAAATGTTTGAGGATGACAACAAGTACTCCATTTATCCATTTAGGGCTTCCTTATTGACTGACCAACTGGATACTCTACCAAACATTTAAGGACAGTTTTCCAAGATAAACTATATCCCTCCATATTGATTTACACCACTTCAAACATCGCCGAGTTGAGCTGTGTCTTGACCATAGTACATTTTTGTATTTGGACATTTCATCCCAGTCTATTTTTACAGTCATATGCTGTGACCAGGCTAAAGTTGTTTTTTTTTTTATAGGGACCGATGCTGCATACACAGAGAGCTGTTCTCTATTTGTATGGCAATATCATCTGCTATTGCCAATTGTTCCTGTTAAATATTGAGGACACTAGCATGGAGAACCCAGTGCCACGCTGTCTCTGAAATCCAGATGTAGTCTGATTCTACAGATCTCCTTTTGCGTTGCAACATGGTGGTGTGCAGACGGCTCTCTGTACCAGATCTGACAGCGGGCAGATGTTCACTTGATGGAACATTCCCACCGATCTACAGAGGTTTGAGTTAACTTGTTTGTCCATACGTGACTCGTTAATGACTTTTTCTATATACCTTATGGGCTCTAACTGGGCGAGACAGGGAGTGATCTTTATGCAGGAGGTATTCTTCATAATGGACATCACAAAGAGACTGCACCTTGCAAGTGAACCAAGTTTAACATGTATTTCTAGGGGATGCTTTCTCTGTGTTGCTCCTCCACTTAGGCACAAGTTATATACAAGTTATATACTTGTCACAACAATGATGCAATTCTGTCAAATTCATGTGGCCACATTGACTAGATGTTTCTCAGGGCAGGTTTGTATGTCAGTTGTCCTGTTTTTATTGATATTTCACTGTTACAATAAGTGTCTGTTTACCACTGTAATTATGTATTCAAATTGATCTACAAAGGTGACTGGTTGATGTCACAGTACCACGAGGATGCCGGTTTTGGGTGCCATTATGTAATGATCTGATAGACTAAATACCTAATGTAAGCTGCCTGGTAGACTCTGTGAAGTAGAGTCCCCACAAAGATGTGACAGACTGTCACGGTAATCAGGCAAATAGGGACAGACACAAAGATAAAATATAACCATCTTTATTTATTATAACAACAATAATGGTAGAGCCCACACTGAATCCAAGACATGTGTAAATAGGACCCAAGGTCCCTCCGCAGCTTCACACTGTGCTGTGCACTACACTACTCAAGATCTCGAGACTATGGAAGTGGCTCAAGTGGGACAACAGAAGAATGGGGCATTAGTAGCAGAAAAAGGGAAGTGGTTATGCCACTCTACAGATATCTTGTTAGACCTCACCTAGAGTATTGTGTGCAGTACTGGAGACCCATCTCCAGAAGGATATAGATACTCTAGAGAAAATACAAAGAAGGGCTACAAAAATGGTGACTGGTTTACAGGAAAAGAAATATCAGGATAGACTAAAGGATCTGAACATGTATAGCTTGGAGGAGAGAAGAGAGAGAGGGGATATGATTGAAACATTCAAATACACGATGAAGGGATTCAACAAAGTGCAGGATGAAAGTATATTTCAAAGGAGTAAAAATGTTAGGACAAGAGGCCATAGTCTAAAACTAGAGAGACACAAGTTTAGATGTAATATAAGAAGGTTTTACTTCACTAAGAGGGTAGTAGATAAGTGGAATAGCCTACCAGCAGAAGTGGTAGAAGTTAATACAGTGACAGAATTTAAGCATGCATGGGATAGGCATAAGGCTGTCCTTAACGTAAGAAAAGACCAAGGCCCAATAAAGGTTTGAGGTTTTTACAGTAGGAAAATGGGCAGACTAGATGGGCCGAATGGTTCTTATCTGCCGTCAAATTCTATGTTTCTATGGTAGAATATGTGTAAGTCACCACTTGGTCTGTGAACGGAAACAACAGAGAGCAAGAGCAGACCAGAGTCAGGAGGCACCGAAACTACAGGTCAGGCATGCATGTAGTGTAGGGAGCAAGTAGGCAGCCAGAGTCACAGGTCAAACAAGCTGGGGACCACACGGAGCGAGAGTAACCAGGCCACTGGTCAGACAACCGAAGACTATGCTGAGCGAATAGGAGCCAGGGCCACTGGTCAGGCAAACCGAGGACTACAAGGAGCGAAAGTAACCAGTTCCTCAGGAAAGGCAACCGGAGGCTACACTGAGTGGGTAATATCCAGGGTCATACACAGAGCGAGTAGTCAACCAGAGCCACAGGTCAGAACCGATGTGGGTAGTCAGACAAGCCGGGGTCATACACAGAGTGAGTAGTTAGCCAGAGCCACAGGTCAGAACCGATGTGGGTAGTCACACAAGCCGTGATTATACACAGAGTGAGTAGTCAGCCAGAGCCATTGGTCAGAACCGATGTGGGTAGTCACACAAGCCGGGATCATACACAGAGCAAGTAGTCAGCCAGAGCCACAGGTCAGAACCGATGTGGGTAGTCACACAAGCCGGGATCATTCACAGAACGAGATTCTCAGGCAAACACGGGTCACAACGGAAAGCAAAGAGTAACGAGCAGGAACACCACGTAAGGGCAATGACTCGTAGCCCCAAGGAGGATTATAAAGGAGTAGAAGGAGGTGGGACCCAATAAGGCCACCCAGAATAGGCCCATAAACAGGCATCTGAGCCAGTGCCTGTAACAGACCTAGTAATGCAGAGGTGTCCGAAAGGATGCCGGCCAACACACCACAGAGGATGGAAGCAAAGGCTAACTAGGCCTCAAATGTAGACTGTGATACAGACTGCTATTTGATGTAAATACTATGATAAAAGACATTAACAAACAGTACAGGTATACTGCAAGGCAGGCCTCAGTGGGCCAGATGCTAGGGAAAGAAAACTAGAGTACAAAGCTGGCTTGCTGTGGCTGCTCTCTGGGTTGCCTTGCTGTGGCCTAGGACAAGTTAGAGATGCTGGCCACAAAGCCAGATTAGTGCCGAGCGGAGGAGCCGACCAGCACCCCAATGACAACCCAGATAACAGCAGCTACCCACTGGGATAGAAGAAGATGCTGAACAAATAACCCACCTGCAGTATAGTTGTAGTTGTTGTACAGAGGCTTGGATCTGGACTGAGCGAACAGGATAGTCAAAGTCCAACAGGGTGGTAGAGGAGGAAGAAGCCCACCAGGGTCAAAGCAAATAGAAAGTCAGACAAGCCAGATCAGGAACGGGCAGGCAGTGCAGTACAAAGCAGCAGACTGAGGAATGTTTGAATCAACAAAGCCAAGGTCGGTAACAAGATATCAGATTAGCACAATACTAAATCACAAAACATGTGGGAAGTTGCAGGAGAAGCCAGATCAATATACAAAATTACACTCAGGAACAGGACAGGACAGGAAACTCTGGGTGATGACCTGGAATGATATATTTTTATATATATATATATATATATATATATATATATTTATATCACTCCAGTGGGTCGATGCCTTATCATGGTGGAAGTGTCTACATGTGTTTGCATGTGTCAATGAAGCCGAGAACTATGCCACCAGGAATATAAACTCCTGGCAGGGTCGCCCAAGGTAGACAGATCAAAGCTAAGACACCAGACTACATTGATCCAATATCTGCCAACTCACACTGGATCAGTTTCAGATTATGGTCCATTCATTGACTATATCCAGACAGTTCAATAAGTTATAGAGCAGCATTATGAATACAACCTTCCACTGTGCATAGCCTTCATTTACTTACATATAGCTGTAAAACACGGACAAAGAATGATAAAGCCATACAAAAACTTAAGGTTACACAGAGAAGCATGGAGCGGTGAATTCTAAACGTGACAAAAAGAGACAGAAAAATGTGTGCATGGATTCGTCAGCAAACAAAGCACCTGAAATGGAAATGGGCAGGCCACATAGCAAGAAGACTTGATGGTTATGGTTAACAAACATATCTAGGATTTTCAATCCTTTGTTCGATATGTAGCTTAACCCTATGAGTGCCACACAAAGTAAAATTATGTACCAGGAGATCACAGGCAGTCCTTTAGCAGTCTACAAGTCCCTTGTAATAACGGGTCATGATGCCAATTATGCAGAGATGAATATCATGCCACAGATCACAGTGATAGGATTATCAAAAGCTACTGAACTGCAACAAGCTCTGTGGGGATGCGGAGATGAGATCTTGGATGAAATATTTATGTAACACTGAGCCTTGTCAATACTGGGGAACATCGCAATGCACTGCAGTACCTATAGCACCAAAGTATTATCAGGGACCTGTGACTTTTAAAGAAGTGACAAGAATCTTGCACTTATATGCAGGCCGAGATTCTCATGTTGCCCTTTTCATTCATGCGCCATGTTTAATGTAGTGTGCAGCCGCGCGCTATTTAAAATGCAACTTTTTAAAAGGATACCATGAACATTGAGACCAACTGCTGCATTTGACAGTTACAGTAAAACACCACTGTAAGTTAGAGATCCAAGTTCTCTAAATCCTCTAAAATTAAAAAAACAAACAAAAAAACCCCCAAAACATTTAAGACTTCAAAAAACCTAGATGAATATGGTGGAGGAAGTGGATGATGCTGACATAATTATTCAGGATGATGCTAATTTAGAATATATATCCCCCCCACTGTCCTCCCCTTCTTCTGACCCAGATGAAGTAGAGAGTGATGATGATATGCCCCCAAAAAAATAAGCCGAAAGGAAAAAGTTACATTTATCACCACTGAAAAGGATAATTATGCCATTTTATAAACTCTCTGAGAGAACATTTGTAAAATACAGTCATCATCTTAGTCATCATCGGCAGCATCACTGCTTCCAACTCCCACACAGTCACAAACACACCATTGCTGACTAAGCAGCAACACAGATTAAGTCACAACCCTAGCTATTATGAGTGCTTTTGCTTCTGTTCAAAGTGCAGCACTACTAACACCTACTGCTAGTACTACCGCAACATCTAGCCCTTGTAGTAGTAGGAAAAGTACCTCACCTTCATCTATGAAATCTACAGTATGGATATTTTTCATTCGTGATCCAAAATCTATAGATGATGATATCTGTTGTCTCTGTAAAAAAAAAAAAATGAAAATTGGAAAAGCAGGATCCCATCTATGCATGTCTTAGTGGTAACATGTGTGACATAGGGACCACTGGTGTCTCTTAGGTACAACAGCTGCACTGTGCTGCTACCACACAAAGTTATATGTTACACTCCCCTTTTTAAAATATTACCCCAGCTCCATGGCGATGTTGTGAGTGAAGGTTCTACCACTATATTGTGGGCTGAGTGGGCTCCCACTACCGGTATTGCTTGTGGATTTATCCACATTAACATCATCCCTCTTACGCATTTTATAGCAAGCAAATTTCATCAGACTTTTTTTGCTGTCTCTCTCTCAATCACCTATGCCTGTGTCTGCTACTAATCTACAACCAGGAAGCACAACGGGACATTTTAGGTAACATCTAAGAGTGGGAATTCTTGTGGATAATAGTCAAATTATGAATGTTCCATGGAAATACCTGCAAGAAAAAAATTTGATTTTTTTCATAAATGTCTGTTTGTATGTCCTTTAGGGAACAGTTGGTTTGACCATATCTCCTCTTTCTTTGTGTATTTGGTCTCGAGCAACCAAGCCCTCTGGCCATCAGCTGGAGAGATAACCCCCTGCAATAAGGGTTCAGCCTTATCTTATCGTATAGCTTTGAAACAATGATGTTGGATAATCACATACACAATGCACTATGTTCATTGTACACAAATTAAAAATAGTATATACATTTTCTTGCACATATGATCCTGATCTTAGCACCTTGGCTAGCCTATATGACTAGTAGCTGAATCTGAATTGAAATATGAAAATTCTATGGGTTCCAGGTAGTCTGCAATTATCCAGGACCTGTCATTATTCCTAGGCATGTACAAATTGCTCTTAGTAACAATGGGTCACTATATGGAGTCCAGTAATTTGGAGGGTTAGCTCAGTTTTTAAGGAGAGATTGCCAACACCTTTTCCATTTGTTTTTGCAATGAATGCAACTTTCTGCAGTGCTCTAATTGGCTGGTTCATACCTCATGGAGTGTCAAAGTGGATTGGTCTCGGGTTCTCCATAGCTCAGGGAGGGGAAGAACTGTACTGTTGTGGCTGGGTCAGAGTTCCAAGACGGGTATATTGTGGAAGTCTGTTCCATAGCATTTTGTACATTTTTTTGGACTTTTACTGTTGGTTGAGCATATTCTTAGTCCATGCCCATAAGCCCTATGTTCCAGCATGTAGAATAAATCCTGTTATTCAGCATGATCCTGTTCATTTCTACCTATAACATTGATCTCTTGGAAGAGACCCTAGTGTCATACAAGGTTCTTCCTCCACTCCCTGTTCCTTTTTCTTAAAGTATTATTTCACCAAATGTATTGCTTGTGATTTCCCAAAATGGCACCTCTGATCATAAATCATTTCTTATACATCTTATTCTTCTCTTTCAATTGAAATCCTCTTTCTTCCAATCTCACCAGTTAGGTGGCTATTATCTACAGTAAACAAACCCATGACCCAATTCCTAAAATACTGTTATTTTTCTCTTAATGCAACATATTAATGCAGCTGTGGTAACCACTGAAGCACTCTATAAACATCATCAATACATTTGTCCATTTCTGTATCCTTTCAAAATGTTGTCCACTTTTGGCGACTAACAAAACGCCGCATTAAACATGTTGCCAGCATCAAAAGAGCTAGATTCTCCTGTTGCGGGGTTAAGCATCGCACATTTAAACAATGTAAACCGAAAACATCACAGACCTTGTTGCAGACCTATAACAACAGATGGCCAAACCAAATTAATTCTACACCTGCCTTTCCAGAATATTACCCCATCTGTCTGTGCTCCCACTTTCCTTCCCCTCAGTGTCCGCTGCTCTTATGAAAGAAATAAATAATTGTGAGAAGCGTTCAGCAGGTGTGCAATTCACCCCGACAGTATATGCACTTATGTATATACATCTGACCATCTTGTGCTATATTTAAATACCTGATAACGCCAGCTTGTGGTGTAGTTTAATGTCTGTTTCTGGGCTTCTGAAGACAGAAGTGATTTTGATTACCTGATGAAGGGTGACTTTATTGCTCCCAAGGAAACATGGTTTCTATTCAATGTGCACAATAAGTTAATTCAAATTGTTATAGGTTTGAATACTCCCTTCTTTACTGAAATCTACAAGAAACCACTGTTTCTTGCAATCCATAGTAAATCCTCATCAGTGCATCTTTTGGTCTGTGAAGAGCCGAAATGTGCGTGCCAATCGATTTCGTTTTATCACTTAACTTCAAAAATGATTTTTTTCTGGCATTAAGCATCTTACAGCATTATATAACAAACTCAGTACAAAGATCAATTTTAGCATTAAAATTATTATTAGTTCACATTCTAAAGGATCACCCATTTAATTGGTAGCATCACTGAGGATGTATGAGGTACGAGAGTGCAAGAGGGGAAGGGGGACATAAGTGCACTGGAAAGGGAAAGAATTCAAGGGCAAACCAATTGCACTATAGGGGAGTACTAAAAATTCCCATTGACTAAAATTTGGACTGTAATGCCTTGAATGCTAGGGTGGTCCCCAACACATTGCGAAGGAATGCTTTGGAGAACTTTCTTGGATTCAAGGGGTTAAATATCCATTTAAGTCAACTGGGAATTTAGGGAATTTTTAGTTCTCCCCTGTAGTGCTATTGGTTTGCCCCAGAACACCTCCACTTTTCTTTTTGAACATATGGACCAAATTGTCCCTGTCTAGAAGGAGAGTAATGGAGCTTTGAGGTCCAATTACAAAGCAAGATAGAGTAAGGGAGATGATGTATACTTTACCTCTCGATAAAACAGTTATTTCATTATTTTCACTGCATGCAACATTGTAAATAATTACAGGTTTGTGATAATCTCTAAACACTCTAAGATAAGCAGCTATCAAAAGAGTAATGGATATTTTTTGTATGTGGAAACATGTATAGGATTGTTTACAACTAAAACACTCAAACTGCAGTTATACAAGAACAACAAGGTAAAAAACAAAACAAGGTATTGTGGAAACTACAACTACCCCACATCTTTCCTCTGTTTCCTGTAAATATCACACAGACATAGATAATATTTATTTTCCCATATAAACTGGCTGATATTCTCTATCACAATATATCCACTGGCTCAAATAAGGATACCTTTGCAATGCATTGGATACCCCTCCAACGCTCAAAGCGTTAAAGGCTAACTGCAGTTACCCACAAGCCATACAGGCTTTGTCACATTGCATTTTGAGGACTCTTCACTTTAAATATTTTTTCACACCTTGATTCAGATAAGATTTCCATACCTCTCTCTCTCAGATCTGCTGTGTTGTGCCTGCAACTTCCTAATTCAGAAGCTCACTCAATTTTAAAGCAGCTGTTTTTTCCCTGAAAACTTTTGTTATGGAGCTTTTCCTGCTCTACACCTTCTGCTGGCAGTTGTTTTATTCAAATGTTATAATCTTTCAAGCCTCCAGGATGTGAGTAAAAGTGTAAGTACTTCCTGAAGATTAAAAGTGACAGGAAAGACTATCACGTTCTACGGAGAACTCTTTGTCAGTGACTCATCTCTCCCATAGAATGCAAAAGAATAACGAATTGTAATCTGACCACTAGATGGCACTGTTAATTTAAACAACAAAAAGTTTAAAATGTATTAACTCTTTAAAGGTGTAATTCAGAACAGTGGGAATATTCTTGAATTACTCAGCAGCAAAATCCCTACAATGTGTATTTTTTTCATAATGTAATACATGGGACATTTTCTGAGACATTGTAAAACATTATAAGAATTATGTTTCTTATTTTACATCACAAACAGAAAACATCCAGACCCATACTTTTGTATTATTATCATCCTGACAACAAGTACTATACAACATTTAAAGCAACCTAATTTCCATAAATAAGTCAGCCAGTTGATTCATAACCATATTTTGCTAATAAGCCCTTGGATCACACCCACACATGTGCCATGCAGTGTTTTACTTGGGCCAACTAAGGATACCTATTAAACCTTTAAAGATCTGCAGAGTTAAATCTCTTGGAATCTTGAAAAAAAATGCAGAGGTGGACAGGAATAGTGAAAAATCAACCCTTTATGTACATTTCAACCCCTCTCCTATTTTTAACTGTCATAAAAGATGGGAATAAAAGTTGCTGTATGTTACTGCCTATATCATCTGCACGAAGTGACTGTTTCTGACATTTTTTAGTTTTTTTTAGTCTCTATATTGGTGGCATTTTTTTCAGAAAGACAGAGCGCAAGGTCCTGCTTGTCTTGTATGCGTTCAAACTTTGAGAGTTGTAGCATGTTAAATGAGTCATGGTACTTACCCAGCCTTTATTTCTTGTGAAGCAACAGCGTGAACACCCTCTGGCAATCAAAGAGTTAATCTCATTAAATGTAATGGTGTTCCTCTCTCTACCTTCTTTGACTGTTACTACCAGAGTGATGGGATACATTAATGGAGAAAAAACATGCAAATCCAATCAAGATGGAGGTTCCCAATGAGGAGAGAGGTTTTGGAAAGGCAACTGTTCTTTTTTAAAGGGATAGTAATGTTTCAAAGTAAAAGCAGCTCCAATTAATCTTCATTGTATTTTGGCCATAGAGAGTGTTATTTTAATACTCTCATAGTTGTAGTTCAAGAGTAATTGAATGATAAAGTATCCCTCTCCCACCCCTTTTACTGATGTAACACTGCTCACCTCAGATCAGAAAGGTGGTGTCCAGATGGCTTGCAGAGAGGGACAATCTTCATTTAGCATAAGGGAAAAACCTGAAAAACCTGTCAAGGGGGAAGGGTTTTCCTTATGTTCATAGCAAGCAGATTGTCCTTTGCTGTGAGCTGTCTGGTCCCAGGACCGGATTCCACATCTGAGGGAAGGTGGCTTACACTAGGTGAAAGGTGAGGGAGGGGAAAACGTTATCATTCAATTACTCTTGAACTACAACTCTGACAGTATTGAAATAACACTCTTTATGGCTCAAATACCATGAAGATTAATTGGAGATATATCACTTAGAATTTGAGAAACTTTTAAAGGGCCATATGTTTAAAAGAAAAGTGGATGAGTTCTGGGGCACATCATTTGGACTATGGGGAGAACTAAATATTCCCATTGACTTAAAAATGGGGGCTTTAACCCTTTGAATGCAAGAGAGCTCTTTGGAGACCTCTGTAACATTCAAGGGGTTAAAATCCCCATTTAAATCAAAAGGAGTTTTTTGAATTTTTACTTCTCCCCTATAGCGGAAATGGTTTGCCCCAGAACTCCTCCACTTTTCTTTTGAACACATGGCCCTTAGTGTTAGAATTTAAAAGATCTCAGGGTCAGCGTATTTAAAAATATTCCAGGTATGGTTTTTGTTGATCCTTTAGGGGCAAGAAGGAAGTGTGTGCAATGCAGTGCCTTGCAATATGTGATGCACCTCTCTGGTCCTTAACTCTTTCAGTGCCAGAGGGGTATGCAATGCATTGCTTTGCAATGTGTTGCGTACCCCTCTGGCACTCAAAGGGTTAAATTGTTAAAGCTGAACTTACAACCGCTATAAAGTCGCCCTGCTATAATTAAGCAGGTAGAGACTAGCTTTAGAATATATCTATCACCTCTGAAATGTTGGCCATTCTAAAGAAATCCATCATTGTAGGAGACCGGAACCCAGGCTACAGTGTAGACATCTTGTCTGCGTGCCTGCGCTGTCAGTCCTGGTCTCCTGTAAGAAGCATTGCAGCGTACCACATGGTAACCGGAAGGACTGACGGTGCAGGTGCGCAGACTGCGCTAATCCAGCTGTCAGTCTCCTACAATGATGGATTTCTTTAGAATGGCCAACATTTCAGAGGTAATAGATACATTCTAAAGCTAGTCGCTACCTGCTTAATTATAGCAGGACGACTTTATAGCAGATGAAAGTTCCGCTTTAAAATCTAATTGGTAGAAAATTCTATATTTATATTTTCTATTTCCTTATTTTTCCCCAGACACAGATAACATGAGTGGGCACGTGTAATCTAAACAGAATGGTTTATTTGCCAACTATCGTTTTCTTTTTATTACCAGATTATTGGCATACTGCTTTCATTTGACAAGTGATATTCTTTAAAGCAATCCATAAAAATGAATGACTACAATCATAGATAATGTGCAGATGCAGGAGACACGTGACTTGGTATCCATGTTACCGTTTCATACGTCATTAGTCTAATGCTCTGTTTACAGTCTGTATCAATCATTTCTTGATTGGAGTCCTTTGTCTTAGTGATAAATGCATGCAAAACATTAGGAAACCATTTAAAACATTTACCTGGGAAGGAAAATTATAAGGTGGAGCTGTGAGCACAAACTTTTCAGCTACATAGGAGAATCACATGCATAATTCTGAACCATTTAAAGGATAAGTAGTACTGTCTAATAATAACCTCCCACATATTACTATGGCCATAAAACCCTAATAGCCCCTATGAATTATGCACTCCTGCCTTTTTTCAAGATATAGCATCTTCAATCCATCCTGGGTGTCATGTACATTTAGGCAGAAATGATACTTGCTAGCAGAACCACTGCGTACATCTCACTACACATGGTAACTGTAAACATTTAAAAAACATTTAAAGGAATAGTAATGTTTCACAAAAACAGCAGCTCCAATTAATCTTCATAGTATTTGAGACATAGAGAGCATTATTTAAATACTGTCAGAGTTGTAGTTTAAGAGTAATTGAATGATAAAGTTTCCTCCTCCTGCCCCTTTTACCTTGTGTAAGCCCCCACTCCTCAGATGTGTGGAATCTGGTCCACAGACCAGACAGCTCACAGCTAGGGACAAACTTATTACTGTGAGAACAATGAAAGCCCTGCCCCCCTTGACAGGTATATCAGGTTTTTCCCTTATGTTAACTGAAGGTTGTCCCTCTTTGCGATCCATCCGGACAGTCTTGCTGCTCTGAAGTGAGCAGTGTTACATGAGTAAAAAGAGCGAGAGGGGGATACTTTATTATTCAATAACTGTTGAACTACAGCTCTGACAGTATTGAAATAACACTCTCCATGGCCCAAATACTATGAAGATTAATTGGAGCTGCTTTTATTGTGAAACATTACTATCCCTTTAAGGAAAGAGTCATGTCCACTTCCGTGGAATTGACATCCAGGACTGATTGAAGATGGTATCTCTTGAATTAAGGAGCAAGGCAAAATTCATGGGGGCCACTAGGATTTACTGAAAGGTATCATTAGTAGGGATGGGCGAAAATTTTCGCCTCAAACTGAAATCGGCGAATAATGGCGTGTTGGCGAAAAATTTCCTGCGAAAAATTCAGGTTTTTTTTTTACTCCAAGGGATGATGCGGTTTGTCAAGGTCCCAGCAAAACTAGGTCCAGCACCATGAGTGCCAGCAGAAATATAGAACCATATAAGAAGAACATTGAAGAAGACAAAAAGTCACATTGATGACACTACTAAATTTGTTTGTACTAAGTGGCAACAAAAGGAACAGAACTGAAGGTGTTGGAGGCTTGCTGAGGATGCCTTCATCCTGCAGTGGACTGAAAACATCCTCTGATGATGAGGAGTATCTATCTGTCTATCTATCTATCTATCTATCTATCTATCTATCTATCTATCTATCTATCTATCAATCTACATATCTCATTTAGGATAGTGGTGTCAGTCCAGTGGCATTCAATTTACAGGACAAGCTTTCAAGAGCAACAACTCCATTTATAAAGTTTGCTTTTGACATGATAAAGGGAGGTTGTTGCTCTTGCTGAACATCTCGAATAAGAAAGATAAAAGAGTGCACACACTCTAAATGTAAAAGTACCTTTTGGATTAATTATTCTATTGAATCCATTCATTTGTTGGAAAAGGTGTTTCTGTTTTTTCTGGCCTGGGGATTATTCCAGGCATTGCATGGTACCACTTAAGAAGGTGTTAAGTCTCTGTGACGTGAGTATCCCATTCATCAAGTGGTGGTGGGTGTATGCTAAAATGCTACACTGAGAGTTCTTTATGCTTTCTGTTGTATGTGGAAACCGATCCTCAGCAAAGTTGGTGACGTCATTGAATTATTACCCGGTGATAGATTTGATATGTGCATACTGTAAGAGGATGTTATAGCCTCTTTTTTCAGTGAGTTCCCACTTGTATTACTTTTGGTTTGTATAGGACATAGGATGTAGGCTGTATTTATCTGGTGGAGAGTGGAAACTACTGCTACTGTGGTTTGGTTGTTTTTTTTTTGTTTTATTTGTGAGTCACCCTCAGCCATCACATTGGTACAGAATGTGAAGTATAAACACAGTATATACACAGTAATGTGCAAAAGTTTTAGGCAGGTGTGAAAGAATGCTGTAAAGTAAGAATGCTTTCAGAAATAGACATGTTAAGTTTCTTTGGCCGAGAGAGAAGCAACTGAGGCTGCCTAAATCCCCAGAATAACTGTGGTTAGTTCTCCAAGATGTTTGGAACAAACCACCAGCTGAGTTCCTTAACAAACTGTGTGCAAGTGTACCTAGAAGAATTGATGCTGTTTTGAAGGCAAAGGGTGGTCACCGCAAATGTTGATTTGGTTTAGATTTTATCTCTGGTCACTCACTATGCATTTTGTTAATTGATAAAAATAAACTATTAACATGTCTGTTTTTGAAAGCATTCTTACTTTACATCATTTCTTCATACCTGCCTAAAACTTTTGCACATCATTACGGTGTGTGTAAATATATATATATATATATATATATATATTTATATGAAAAAGATCAAGGGAATAGGCAGGCATTGAACTTGTTAAACATCTGGGGCATTATGCACTAATGTGTCATAAAGAGGTTAAAGCAGAGATGACTTCTCCAGTGATATCACTTTTCCATTTCCTATGTTATTCTGATGGAATCTTAGTGCATAGGCTCCACACTGGGGAAGTCATCTCCACTTTACCACCTGTTTATCACACATTAGTGCATCTCTCCTGCTAGTGTTTTAATATAGCAGTGTCAACATTTTAATGAGTTATAACACATTTTATTCAGGACTTGTGCTGTAAGTGCTTGCCTCTTTCCTTGTTATAATTCGATTTCCCCAAGGGTGAGAGTGCTTCCCATCTGACATAGAAAGACATAAGTAATTGCTTTTTGAAGGACACCTACCTACATTATATAATGACGAGCCACTTATTCCAAAGGGAACATTCCCCTTTACAATTGTCATTATTCTGTTGTAGGTGAAGTGTTATTAAAAACTGCTTTTGACATGATGTTGCTTTTGAGACACTGTCAAAAATATACCATATCAAGCAGCATTGTGCATAGCACAGTTGAAACTAATCAATGTTTTTTTTTAACTCATTGATAATTAGTTTTTTTTTAATTTAACAATGACAATAAGGGTAATTCCAAAGAAATAAACCAAAATGATAACCCTTTGAGTGTGTGTCATTACTTTTCAAAGTGTTACTTTAACCTCTTGAAAACTATCGAGCAAGTAGAACATACACACAAATTCAGCCTCTTGGATGGTAGAGGCATCTCTAATACTTTGATGTCACTGGCATCCAAAGGGTTGAATTTGTACCCCCCCCCCACCATCCATCATGTGAAAGTGGGAGGTAATGGTCATAACCCACCAAAATCCTTGTGTGTGTCTTGTTGGTTTTGTGCATGCACTCTCTTTATAAAGAGGCATTGTGTACTAATTAACATGTAATGCTTACTGCATGTTTTTGTCACTTCAGGGTGGGAGGGAATGACCCAATTCTAGGAAAGAGATAATTAAATACAAGCCAAGAATAAGACCACACAGTGATACATTCAATGTACAACTAACCAAATCATCTCTGCTTTACAATTTCTTTGTCAAAACACAGGGCCTTGATCCCAACTACTTACCTGTAATGCCACTGTCCTTTTCAAGGAGTGCCTACGGGGTATCCAACACCCAGCAAGGACTCAAAGAGTGAAGGAGGTGTGACAGTGTTTTGTGTATAAAATACATAACACACATTTTGCTCTGACAGTATCAGCTGGCTCTGAAAAGAAGCCTATCTTCCATTCTATCAGAAAACAAACAATAGAGGAATCACAAACATGAATAAAGTGGCAATTATCTATCCAATGATATCACTTCTCTAGTTCCTATGTTATCCTATGGCGCCAATGCATTAAACTTTCTCCATCCTTGAGGATTTTACTGCATAGGCTCCATATAATAAGATAGGAACCGGAGAAGTGATATCAATGTAGAAATTATATAATGCCTTAGTGCATAACCTCCAATGTGTTTGAGACCTCTGGCATCCAAGGGGTTAAATCACTGATATTTTTGGAAATTTAAAATGACCCCCCACAACCACTATGGTGCAGTTGGTATGTCCCGGAATTACATTTCTTAGCTTTTTGAATTGCACCTTATGGGGGTTATTTACTTTGGGAGGAGAAATCAGCATACAAACCACTTTGTGATATGATCACTGGATAAAACCTTCTTAGATGCATCATCTGCCATTCTTTTTCTTTGTTATATTATGCACTTTATATTGCTACACCAGGCAATATGCAGAGTGTTGCATACCCGACTGTCATTCACAGGGCTAATCCCACTAAAGCTAATGCAATCCCTTCACAATAAACACTTACCTGTAAGTCTGATTTCCATCGGGGTCTTCGGCACCCTGGTCCTCCACTCTCAATCTTCCTCTGTCATCTTCTATCTTCAGTCTTCTTCTTATCTTCATTCTTTGTACTGTTGCCTTCTTATCTTCTGTCTTCCCATATATCCGCTGCTAGTATAATTTAAAAAAAAAAGGTTCAAATAATCGATGCACACCCCAAAAAAAATTCAATATATATCATCCACAATGCCCCAAATAGATACAAAATTCTTTCCATGATGCTCCAAATAAATACAAAAACATATGTCCATGATGCCCCCCAAACATATGTCATGAATAAGTCCACAATGTCGCTGCTGCCACTAGCAGGAAGACAGATCAAGAAACCTTCCCCTTAGTTACTTATCCAGCCATTGCCTGAGCCATACTGGGGGAAATTTGAACAGAAACTGGGTTTATATGGTCAGTCTCTGTTCAAAATGGTTCCCTTGCTACAATTGGCCGTGATGTGTGCTTACGCATCTCCCAGCAAATCAGATTCTAGCTGGGATGGATGATGAAACCTAACAAAGTGGGTGATTTTTTGATCTGTTTTCATGCCTCTGTTCTGGCGGCGGCAGCATTGTGGACATATTCATGAGTTACGTTTAGGGGGCATCATGAACATATGTTTTTATATTTATTTGGGGCATCATGGACATATTTTTTGTATACAGCTGGGGCATTGTGGACTTTTTTGGTACTTATTTGGAACATGTATTGGATTTTTTTTTGGGGGGGCATCGATGATTTTAACTTTTTTTTTATTATAGTAGTATATTGGAAGACTGAAGATAAGAAAACAACAATATGAAGAATGAAGATAAGAAGAAGAGGGAAGATAGAAGATGATAGAAGAAGACTGACAGTGGATGACAGGTAAGTGTTACACCTATGGGGTGGGGTGTTAGGATAGTGTTAGGGCAAGTATAGTTTCATGTTAGGGGTAGTATTGGGTTAGTGTTTGGGAGGTGGGAGAAGGTGACTGTGTTTTGATCTCACTATTGTTGTTTGACATTGTGCTAAGCAATAAGAGTTGGCTATTTTCCTTTGATGTTCCCACAACTCAGGCTATTTAGCATGCATTGTGGGAACAGAAAGCTGCAATAAACATCTGGCCTCAACATGAGGTTTGGCCACCGATGCTCGTTGTTCCATGTACAGGTTCAGTTAAAGCATATCTGCGGAACACAAATACGTTTCTCGTTCGGTATTTATTTTTCCATTACCAACTGTTTTACCGGTGGTCATAGTATCAATCCCATGTTCTTTTTCTACAGGCATAATACGAAGCCTGGAAATGAAAGATGGGGAAGTCAGCTATGGTATAGCTAATGACTTTCATCCAGAAAGATTATATGGGTGGACAAGAGTAGAGAGAATGCAGCAAAGAGTCCTGTGGGGAGTCAGACAAACTTAAGGTGTGTGTGCTAATTTGGAAGTGACATATGTCCGATGTAAGAGTCTGTAAGGTATGTCATGGAAATAGAAAGCAGAAGAGTGTCAGAGTCTACCTCTGAAGCCCCTAAGAATGAGTTTGGGCATAACTGATGGAATATTGATTAGCCATTTGTCTATATGTGTAGGGCCCTTTGGAGGTTTCACTGTGTCCAATAAGATTTTGTATGCCCTCAAAATGGTGAAAGGCAATGGGTAGGTATGTTGCAGTAGGCAGCCTAGTAGATTATTTTTGGAAGCTTATGGATTGGAGTAATGATTGTAGGTAATATTTTGCTTGCAAGTATACCAATAGATGACCTAACGGCAGATTCTATTTGCTTTGCCTGTCAGGGAAGGAAAAAGTCCACCGCATGAGGTGGTCCAGAAGATTCCCTATGTGGTGTAGATTTTTGTTTGCCCATATGTGAAACCTGCTGTCAGAGGAACCATGTTGGAATTTTAAGTTTTGCAGGAAGGGGAGGAAAACCAGGCATTTTTGTTGACGTGTAACAGGTTACGTGCAAATTGGCAGGCTTTGATTGTATTGGGGAGCAAGGGGTTACCAATGCAGTATGGTGGTTTGTGGGATCGAGGAATATGTAGCAAATAGCCGCGATTGATGTGGGGAGTGAAGGCGCAATCTAGCGAGTATATGGTGTAGATATTGGTATGTTTAATCAAATCGTTGGCGATCTGCAGTAAACCCACTACATTGTAAAGACGGATGTTCAGAAGCCCCAGTCCCCCTTTCAAATTTGGTTGTTGCAGTTTATAAAGACTAATCTTGGGTCTCTTGCCTGCCATATAAATCCCTGGAATCTCCTATTCAAGAGCTTTATATCAGTGTTGGGAATGTATAGGGGAGGCGTCTGGAGCATATATGGTAACTTGGGGAAAGTCATCATTTTAACCAGTTGGATTCTGCCAATGAATGAAAGCCGTAAGGCTCTCCATCATGAAGATCTGAAGAGATCTGGCTCAACAGGAGCGGGTAATTGATTTGGTTAGATAATTGAATACACAGAAATTTGATACTATGGGTAGCAAAGTGAATGAAACAAGTATTCTCATCTAGGTGGGGTGGATGGGGTTCAGCCAGAGCACCTCGGATTTGTGAAAATTAATTTTAAACCCTGCTATAATATGGGAAGTGTGTAGTGTTTCCATGATTTTTGGCAACACCGTTCAAGGGTTACTTATAAAAAGCAGCAGATTGTCAGAGAAGGCCGATAATTTAATCTCCCTGCCCCCAATGAGACTCCTCTGAAGTAAGATTATGCATTAAGCTTCCTAAGAAGGGTATCCATTGCTATGTTGAATAGCAGTGGAGAGTGAGGACAGCCCTGTCTAGTACTTTTGTGCAGGTGGAACAAAGGGGAGTTTAAATTGTTAGTGGTGATGATAGCTCTGGGGGAATTGTAAAGGAGGTTGGTTAAAGAGACTTAAACATGAATTGTAATTCTTCCAGAGTGACAGGAGCACTCAAGGAAGCGGACTCGTCTGGGGTGAGTTGAGGCAAGTCAATATCAGAGAGGAAGGTCTCCCTAACAGTGGGGTTATCTCCCTCTTTGTCTTACAGTCAAGTATAGCTTACAGAAAATGCATCGCCAATCCCCCGGCTGACTGTGATAGCTGTACCGTGCTAGTTCCTAATGGAGCTAGTAGTGTTCTAGCCCTGAGACATTATGACTACATGAGCTAGTAATCCACCTTGGTTGTTCGCATGTTTGTAAAAGTGAGCTGATCTGCTAACATATAACTGTGCTGCTGTGTAAGATACCATTGGTATGCCTGTTTCACTTCTAGATATAATGATTTATTGTGGTCAGTGGCTGATCTGAAGTACATGCCATAGCTAGCTGACAAGCTTTATAGTGTACTGTTTAGTCACAGTGCCTTTCCTAAGTTTGGAAAAGTAAGAGATAATATGGCTTGTGAGGATTGCTTTGGCTGCAGGTCAATAATTGAGGAATTATGTTAAAATGCCCCATTGTGATCAAGGTAAGCATTCCAAGCTTTTTAAGGCTAGCCCTAAGTTCCTGTGATTGTGCAAGAATGATAATATGAGTGATACTAGAGTGAGGCCAGAGATTAATATGGGGTGGATACAACTAGTCTGTGTTAAGGCTAGGTTAGCTGCTAATATTAAGAAATTATCAATTCGAGCGAAAACTGTGTGTGGGTGAGAAAGAAACTGTATTGTCTCTCCAAAGGGTGAAGAGTTCTCCAAACATCTGTCAGTACTAGTGATGAGCGAGCACCCCAATGCTCGGGTGTTCGGGTGCTCTGACCGAGCACCCCCGGAGGCTCGAGTGCTCGGCCGAGCACCCGAGCCCCATTGAAGTCAATGGGAGGACTCGAGCATTACACCAGGCACCCCCTGCTCTGATGAGGGGAGGGTGCCTGGTCCATAGGAAAAGGGCAGAAAATTATGGAAACACCACAGAAATGGTTCAGGGACAGCATAGGGAGGATGTCTGGATGCATCTTGGACTCCAACATCGCTGCTGGGAACGATCTTTCGCCCGTAGTACGCCATTTTTACAGACTGACCGTAAAACACACAAAAAGGAAAATAAAAACGACTTTAGGCGAAAAATTGTTACCAAACAGTATTTGCTGTATATTTACTTGTATATCATCTGCAAATTCTCCCAAAAATTTCCTCGATTTTTCTGAACTGAGGCCATGATTAAGAGGGAAACGTGCGCAGAGGCAAATTCTCCCAAAAATTTCCTTGATTTTTCTGAACTGAGGCCATGATTAAGAGGGAAACGTGCACAGAGGCAAATTCTCCCAAAAATTTCCTCGATTTTACTGAACTGGGGCCATGATTAAGAGGGAAACGTGCGCTGAGCCGACCATCTAAAACATTATGGGTGAGGGTCTGCTGCGGAGCTGACCATCCTAAACATTATATGCGAAGGCCCGCTAGTGAGCTGACGCTATAAAACATTATATGAGAGGGCCCGCTAGAGAGCTGACCCAATAAAACATTATATGAGAAGGCCCGCTGGTGAGCTGACCTATAAAAAAATTGTCAAACAGCGCCCGCTGGTGAGCTGGCCCTATATAAAAATTATATCACAGGGCCCGCTGGTGAGCTGGCCCTATATAAAAATTATATCACAGGGCATATGGAAGAGGAGGAGGAGGATGAGAAGATTAAGAGTCAACCATATACCCGTTTTTTGGGTGGAAGGGGTGAATGGGAATACAGAGTATTCCCATCATTGTAAATAACATATATAAAGTGAGTTTATGTTCCCCCAGGGCTTTCCTCCAGTGGAGTGGAGAAGTCAGGGGAAATCCAGGCCTTGTTCATTTTTATAAGTGTCAACCTATCAGCATTGTCGGTGGAAAGGCGGATACGCTTATCTGTTATGATGCCACCAGCAGCACTAAATACCCGCTCAGACAGAACGCTGGCGGCAGGGCAGGCCAGCACCTCCAAGGCGTAGAGTGCCAGTTCATACCACATGTCCAGCTTGGACACCCAGTAGTTGTAAGGCACAGAGGGATCATTGAGGACGCTGACACGGTCTGCTACGTACTCCTTCACCATCTTCCAAAACTTTTCCCTCCTTGTGACACTAGGCTGCGCATCAGGGTGAGGGTGCTGGCGGGGTGTCATGAAGGTGTCCCACGCCTTGGAGAGTGTTGCCCTGCCTTTGTCGGAACTGCTGTGTGCTCCCCTTTTCTCCCCTTCTCTGTTGGCCAAGGTAGCACGTACTCTGCCGCCAGCGTTGTCAGATGGAAAATTTTGGAGCAATTTTTCAACAAGAACCTTCTGGTATTGCACCATTTTGCTTGTCCTCTCCACCGGAGGAATGAGAGATGAGAAATTCTCTTTGTAGCGGGGGTCCAGAAGGGTGAACACCCAGTAATCCGTGTTGTCTAAAATGCGTATAACGCGTGGGTCACGGGAAAGGCAGCCTAACATAAAGTCAGCCATGTGTGCCAGAGTACCAACAGTCAAGATTTCGCTGTCCTCACCAGGAGGATGACTCTCAATCTCCTCATCCTCTTCCTCCTCTTCTGCCCACCCACGCTGAAGAGATGGAACTAAAGTTCCATGGCTACCCTCTGTAGCGGAGGCAACCGTGTCTTCCTCCTCCTCCTCCTCCTCCGCCTCCTCCAATTGTCGCTGAGAAGACGAAGTGAGGGTGCTCTGGCTATCACCTTGTGTAAGCTCTTCCTCCCGCATTTCCACCTCTTCCACATGCAAAGCGTCAGTTTTAATTGTGAGCAGCGAGCGTTTCAGTAGACACAGAAGTGGGATGGTTACACTGATAATAGCGTTATCGCCGCTCACCATCTGTGTTGATTCCTCAAAATTGCGTAAAACCTCACAGAGGTCTGACATCCATTCCCACTCCTCACTTCTGATTACAGGAAGTTGAACGGAGAGGCGACGACCGTGTAACAGCTGGTACTCCACTACTGCCCTCTGCTGCTCACAAAGCCGGGCCAACATGTGGAAGGTGGAGTTCCAGCGCGTGCTCACGTCACACAGCAGCCGGTGAGCTGGCAATTGTAAGCGCTGCTGCAGCTTCAACAGGCCGGCTGAAGCTGTAGATGACTTACGGAAATGTGCACACACGCGGCGCACCTTGGTCAAGAGATCATGCACATTGGGGTAGGTTTTTAGAAATCGCTGAACCACTAAATTAAATACATGCGCTAGGCATGGTACGTGTGTGAGCTTGCCGAGCTCCAAAGCCGCCACCAAGTTACGCCCATTATCACACACAACCATGCCTGGTTGCAGGTTGAGTGGCGAGAGCCACTGCTCGGTCTGGTGACTAATCCCCTGCAACAGCTCTGAGGCCGTGTGCTGTTTGTCCCCAAGGCAGATCAGCTTCAGCACGGCCTGTTGACGCTTCCCCACTGCAGTGCTACACTGCTTCCAGCTACCGGCTGATGGGGGAGTGGCGCTGCGTGCAGAGAATTCGGAGGTGGAAACGGAGGAGGAGGAGCCAATAACGTAGTTGCTGGCGGAAACCCTGATGGAGGTAGGGCCCGCAATCCTCGGCGTGGGTAGCACCCGTGCCATCCCAGGGTCCGAGTCGCTCCCAGCCTCCACGACATTCACCCAGTGTGCCGTCAGGGAAATGTAGCGTCCCTGGCCACAAGCACTTGTCCATGTGTCAGTCGTTAAGTGGACCTTCCCAGTAACTGCGTTGGTCAGGGCACGGGTGATGTTACGGGACACATGGTGGTATAATGCGGGGATGGCACACCGGGAAAAGTAGTGGCGGCTGGGGACCGCGTACCGAGGGACAGCTGCTGCCATCAGGCTGCGGAAGGACTCAGTCTCCACAAGCCTAAATGGCAGCATTTCGATGGCCAGTAATTTGGAAAGGTGTGAGGTTAGTGCTATGGCCTGTGGGTGGGTGGCTGGGTATTTTCGCTTGCGCTCAAATGCCTGGGGTAATGACATTTGGACGCTGCGCTGGGACAGGGAAGTGGATGTGGTCGCTGATGGTGCTTCAGATGGTACAGGTGCAGGGCGGGAGGTATGCGGGCCTGCGCCTTCGACAGGCGATTGGCCGGCACCGAAAACAGGGGAAGAGGAGGCAGTGGTGTGGCCTGCAGACACAGATGGGCAATCCAGGCGTTCCTCCCACTTACTACGGTGCTTGGATGCCATGTGTCGGATCATGCTGGTGGTGGTGAGGTTTCTAGTGTTCATGCCTCGGCTCATTCTGGTGTGGCACAGGTTGCAAACTACAATTCTTTTGTCGTCCGCACTTTCCTTAAAAAAACGCCATACCGCGGAACACCTACCCCTTGGCAAGGTAGATTTACGCAAGGGGGTGCTCCGTGGAACATTTGCGGGCCGGTTTGGTGCGGTCCGCCTTCTTTCTGTAGCCACACCACTGCCTCTTCCAGCTTGTTGCGGTGCTGCAGATGGCTCACCCTCAGGACTGCTGTCATCGCTCGGCTCTACACCTTCCCAGGTGGGGTCAGTCACCTCATCGTCCACCAAGTCCTCCTCCACTTCCTCACTCTGATCATCCTCCTCATGTCTTGATCCCACCACATACTCAGTCATTGACAACTGTATATCATCCTCCTCAACAAGGTCTTGAGACAGTAATAGTGGTTGATTTAATGGCAACTGTGTCTCATCATCATCATCATCCACTACTTCCTTTGACCTTAAATGCCGTTCACATCTGTCATCTTCTTGTGATTGGGTACCCTCTAGAGGTTGTGAATCAGGGCATAAGATGTCATGTTCCTCTGCAAGCGTGCTTGGAGAGAGGGTCAAATGAAGGATTGGTGATGAGACGAGTTCCTCACTATATCCCAGTGTGGGATCACTTCTTTGACCAGACCGTCTATGGTGGGAGGAAGGATGATCAGAGTGAGGATTATGTTGACCAGACTCTTGGCTACTGAGAGTGGACTTGGTGGAAGACAGGGTGGTGCTTAACCGACTGGAAGCAGTATCAGCTGACATCCAACCGACCACCTGTTCGCAGTGGTCGGACCTCGAGAGTGATGTCCTGCGACACCCTGTAAAATGAGACATGAAGCTAGGTATGGTGGATGTCTTTCTTTCTTGTGCTCTGGCACCAGGCACAGTTTCTCCGCGTCCTGACCCGCGCCCTGAACTATCAGGATCACGTCCACTTCCCCGTCCCTTTTTACCCGCCTTCTTCATATTACACGGAATATGTGCTGCAAATCTGCAACTGTGCAGAGTACACAGAATGTGCTGCTAAACTGCGGTGACGCACACTGAATGGAATATGTGACTTTGATATTTTAGTTTGAAGACTTAACAGTATTTCTTCCTATTCTGCAACTCTGCACAGTACACAGAATGTGCTGCTAAACTGCGGTGACGCACACTGAATGGAATATGTGACTTTGATATTTTAGTTTGAAGACTTAACAGTATTTCTTCCTATTCTGCAACTGTGCAGAGTACACAGAATGTGCTGCTAAACTGCGGTGACGCACACTGAATGGAATATGTGACTTTGATATTTTAGTTTGAAGACTTAACAGTATTTCTTCCTATTCTGCAACTCTGCACAGTACACAGAATGTGCTGCTAAACTGCGGTGACGCACACTGAATGGAATATGTGACTTTGATATTTTAGTTTGAAGACTTAACAGTATTTCTTCCTATTCTGCAACTGTGCAGAGTACACAGAATGTGCTGCTAAACTGCGGTGACGCACACTGAATGGAATATGTGACTTTGATATTTTAGTTTGAAGACTTAACAGTATTTCTTCCTATTCTGCAACTGTGCACAGTACACAGAATATGCTGCTAAACTGCGGCGAAGCACACTGAATGGAATATGTGACTTTGATATTTTAGTTTGAAGACTTAACAGTATTTCTTCCTATTCTGCAACTCTGCACAGTACACAGAATGTGCTGCTAAACTGCGGCGAAGCACACTGAATGGAATATGTGACTTTGATATTTTAGTTTGAAGACTTAACAGTATTTCTTCCTATTCTGCAACTGTGCAGAGTACACAGAATATGCTGCTAAACTGCGGCGAAGCACACTGAATGGAATATGTGACTTTGATATTTTAGTTTGAAGACTTAACAGTATTTCTTCCTATTCTGCAACTGTGCAGAGTACACAGAATGTGCGTCTAAACTGCGGTGACGCACACTGAATGGAATATGTGACTTTGATATTTTAGTTTGAAGACTTAACAGTATTTCTTCCTATTCTGCAACTGTGCAGAGTACACAGAATGTGCTGCTAAACTGCGGTGACGCACACTGAATGGAATATGTGACTTTGATATTTTAGTTTGAAGACTTAACAGTATTTCTTCCTATTCTGCAACTGTGCAGAGTACACAGAATGTGCTGCTAAACTGCGGTGACGCACACTGAATGGAATATGTGACTTTGATATTTTAGTTTGAAGACTTAACAGTATTTCTTCCTATTCTGCAACTGTGCAGAGTACAGAGAATATGCTGCTAAACTGCGGCGAAGCACACTGAATGGAATATGTGACTTTGATATTTTAGTTTGAAGACTTAACAGTATTTCTTCCTATTCTGCAACTGTGCAGAGTACACAGAATATGCTGCTAAACTGCGGTGACGCACACTGAATGGAATATGTGACTTTGATATTTTAGTTTGAAGACTTAACAGTATTTCTTCCTATTCTGCAACTCTGCACAGTACACAGAATGTGCTGCTAAACTGCGGCGAAGCACACTGAATGGAATATGTGACTTTGATATTTTACAGTTTGAAGACTTAACAGAATGTGCTCTAATCTGCAACTTTGCACACTAAACAGAATGTGCTCTAATCTGCAACTTTGCACACTAAACAGAATGTGCTCTAATCTGCAACTTTGCACACTAAACAGAATGTGCTCTAATCTGCAACTTTGCACACTAAACAGAATGTGCTCTAATCTGCAACTTTGCACACTAAACAGAATATATGAATTTTTTTTTTTTTTTTTTTCCCCCACACAAAATAAACTGCTGCCCCCACACACAGTAGTCCTAAAAAGGACTTTTGGGTCTTTTTTTTTACAAATTTGCTTGTCTTCTCCCTACACTGACTTTCCCTTCCTATCCTCATCTCTCCCTGGCTAAGACTGAGCCGAACTCGCTGGTCAGGTGCTATACAGCACCCGACCACGGGTTCTGGCCAGCCAATCAGTGTAATGCCAGCAGCCAACATGGCTGCTGGCATTACACTGATGTCAGAGCCTCCCTGCACGTTTATTGGCTGCGCAGCAGCCGCGAAACGTGCGGGGAAGAGACCCGAACATGGCGGGCGAGCACATGCGGTACTCGTACGAGTACCGCCATGTGCCGAGCAGAGCGATGCTCGAGCCGATCCGAGCATCGGCCGAGCATGCTCGCTCAACACTAGTCAGTACTAATTGTTTTATTCAGGTCTGTAAAAGTGATGGGGAAGGTCATGTGGAGATGGTAGGGCGTCAAGAAAAGGGTCAGCAACAGTGTTAAATTTGCCCCTTATGATGAGATGGTGCATGGGAAAGGTCAGGAGGTGAGGTAGAAATTGGGGAACATTGGGGGCATATAAGTTACAAAGCACAAATGGCTGATTGTCAATTTTTACCTGAATGAAGGATCTCCTCTCAGGGTCAATGATTTTATACATCAGGTTAAACTGCAGTGATGTCTGCACTAGAATGGCAAGATCTCTTTTCTTGCTAGTATAGGGGGTGTTGATACATATTCCCACCCAGTACCTACAAAGTTTCTTCTGCTCCTTGGAGGACATGTGGGTCTCCTGCAGGAGAGCCACCTGGGTGCCAAGGTGTTTTAAATGTGACAAGATTTGCTTATGTTTGATTGGAATGTGTATACCCCCAATGTTCCAGGAAGTAAGCTTGCAGGTAGGAAATTGGCAGTGAAGTGGTCTGAGTCGTCAGGGGGACAGTCTCTAACATGAATATGATAAATGATGGCAATCATTATGTGCCCTGTCACGGATTTATTGAACACTCAGACAATTTGGTAAGATAAAACAATGAAGCTTTATTAAACAAAATAAAGAACAAAGAGGCCCTACACGGGTCCAGACTTCACACAAAGGAAAGTGATATAATCTGACACAGGTCAGGGCACCAACAGATAACAAAATATGCAAATAATAACTGGAACAGAGACAGGAACGAAACCTCAGCAGTACATGTCTGGAGAGGCCCTAAGAGGGAACTATACTGCAGGGCAGGCACCCCAATATAGGGAAGTGAATAGGCTCTACCGGCTTTACCTATAACCGGGTAAGGCAGCCCAGGAAATGGTACCAACAAGGATATAGAGGAGGCTCTACCGGCCTTACCTATAACCGGTTAAAGCAGCCCAGGAATAGCATAAACTGTAATAGAGGAAGTGCCCTAAGGCACACAGGGGAGGCACCTACTGCACGGGGCGCAAACGGTGTAAATAGGCAGACTGCTCAGAATAGCGCAACCGGAGATAGCGGGCTGTGTGGCCTGACAGAAGGTAGCACCGGTAGAAGCTGTAGCACACAAGCTGGGTAGTATGCTAACGGAGACTGCAAGGAGGCCCAGACTGAGAGGCAGTGCAACCGGAGGCAGCGAAAAGGAGCAGACTGACAGGTGGTAACACCGCTAGTGACTGGAGATCACAGGCGTATAGTATGCAAACAGAGACTGCCAAGAGGCACAGGCTGAGATGTAGCTCAACCGGAGGCAACAGGTAGGAGCAGACTGACAAGTGGTAGCACTGCTAGTGACCGGAGGGCACAGGCTTTATAGCACGTAACAGAGGCTGCAATGAGGCACAGGCTGAGAGGTAGCACCACCGGAGGCAACAAGTGAGAGCAGACTGACAAGAGGTAGCACCGCTAGTGACCGGAGATCACAGGCTTGTATAGCACGTAACGGAGGCTGCAATGAGGCACATGCTGAGAGGTAGCGCAACTGGAGGCAACGGAAAGCACTGACTGGCAAGCGACCGTTAAGGCAGAGGGCACAAGACAGAGACAACAGAAGCACTAGCGACAATTGGACGCTAGGCGGAATAGCCAGAGCCTGGAACGGTACACAGAGAGCGGTAGTCAGCCAAAGCCTGGATCGATACACAGAGAGCGGTAGTCAGACAAAGCCTGGATCGGTACCCAGAGAGCAGTAGTCAGCCAGATCGGTAACGGGTCGTCGTCAGGCAAGCCGGGTCCAGTAAACAGGCAGTGGAGATAGGAGCAAGGTCAGACGAAACCGGATCATACATGGAACATGAACACAGCTACAAGTGTCAGGTCAGGAATAGCACGAAAGGGCACCGGCATAGTGACAGGAGGATGTATATGAAGGCAAGCCCTGGGAGGGGCTAGCAACCAAGAACCAATAAGAAGCAGCCAAAGCAAACCCTGAAGTAGGAATGTCGCACAGTCAGAATCACGGGCACCGTGATAGTGCCCCCTGTGCTTCTCCCAGTGAGGAAGCGCTTGGGTGATGAAAACTGGGGGAACCGAAGAGGAAGCTTCCACAAAGATCATATGGTAACAATGATAGTATGGTAACAATGATAGTTGGGTGGTAGGGGTAGACACCATGTCCCCCACCATCTGCACAACATTCAGAATGTTAAAACATTAAAAAACAAACAAAATATCATTAAAGAATCAATCAGTAAAGTTCTAAATAAGTGAATCAAGGCATGGCCCAGCCCCATGTGATGATGTTAATTGAACAAATTACCATTGTTGATTTTGTTTTCCATAGACCATATGACTCCACTAGGGCCTGTAACAAGGGGAGCACTGGGGGTTGCAAGCGCATTGGGAACCACCAGACATGGCCCATGCTTGCACTGTCTTAAACCTGATGCCGAATGTGGTTCTCTATTCAGTTCAGATGTTATTGGCTACCAGTTGGAATTAATCCTCTTCCTTACTCCTTTGGAGGACGTGGTCATCCTTGTCTGGCCCTAGCTCAGCTAGGATCACTTTATATGTAATGGTATGAAAACAGTTTTATGTAGTACGTGTGATGCAGATTTACAACATATACAGACATAAGAGAATGATTATGTATTTTAGCACAATGGGTTAAATTATTTAAAGTGAATTAAAGCTGTAGATCCTTTCAGAACTATTGAAAATTCTCACTAATTATTTATTTCATAGTTGTAGTTTAAAATAGAACCTTTACTAGTATTGTTTCACTGAGTGCAAGTGCTTGAAAATGCCTCCCACAAATGCCCTGTGCATTTTGTCACACAAGAGGTGGCTTCTCCTTCAGTCCTGGACTGTTGGAAGTTTTTGAAGACCGAACTTGGACTCCACTGGACTACACTGTAATGGAGTGACCCAGCATGGCACTATTTAAGGCCTCATATGTAGGCAGATCTGTCTCATTTAGCAAGACTCCTCCTTCTTGAGTCACATTGGTTGGTTGTATGGGTTTGTCTGCATGTGACACCCTTAGTATCAAACCAAGGTTCCTATTTTTTCATGGCGCTCATTTTCTAACAAAGAATATGCTCTGGATCTTAAAGTATTTTTTATATATAATATATATTATATATTAAAATATATAATAATAAAGGACTTGGCTTAGAGGCTATAATGCAATTTAAAACTATATTATTTTATTACTTATCCTTGATTTTACATAGATATGTGATGTTGATCTGCTACTGCAGCTATCTGAATATAAAATACAGATTACTATTCATTGCTATCTACTACAGGAATTCACAAAGAAATGACCCAATATTTTATACTTATTCAATATTAGAAGAACAAATACTGCAGGAAAGTGATGGTGTATACCATGTATCATGATGGGCAGGGATGGTCAAAACTTTCCACCTCAAACTGAAATCGGTTAAAAATGGCACTTTCCGCTTTGTGAAAAATTTCCCACGAAAAGTGCCTATTTTCAGCTTTTTTCCATTTTTTTCACCCATTGAAATCAATGGGAACATACAAGTTACACACAACACATTACAAATAATATTTTATTTCCCAAAGGCACAGTATAAAAGGGGAATGCGGGTGCCTGTGTTGGTGGGGTGGGGAAAGAATCAGTTAAACAAGGGATGATTTTTGGGGGGTTGTTTACTGGGATTGTGGGGCACTTAATAAAAAAGAAATCCTAAATAAAATAAAAACCATAAGACATAGTATAAAAGGGTCTGAGGAGGGTGCCTGTGTTGGTGAATGAGTGAATTATTTGAACAGGGAATTTGTTTTGGGGGGTTGTTTCTTGACTGGTATTGGGGGGGACAGTTAATACAAAAATAAATCAATAAAATAAAATAAGACATTTGTATTTAAAGTGACAGAGACAGGAACTGTGAGATTGTTAGCTTGCTGAAGCCTATCTCTGGGTGGAAGCAGCCACTCAGAGGTTAGCAGAAAACTATTTATTCTGAAGGTGACAGGTAGGAAACCCAGAATGCAGGGTAACTAGGAGATAGCAGCTGCAGGCCAAAAGATTAGGGGCAAACTGAGAAAATGGAAGTCCAGTATAACAAGCCAGAGTTCAGGGCAGGCAGAGATGATGCAAGTCCAGCATAACAAGCCAGAGGTCAGGGCAGGCAAAGATGGTACAAGTCCAGTATAACAAGCCAGTGGTCAGGGCAGGCAGAGATGGTACAAGTCCAATATAAAATGCCAAAGGTCAGGGCAGGCAGAGATGGTGCATGTCCAGTATAACAAGCCAGAGGTCAGGGCAGGCAGAGATGGTGCAAGTCAAGTATAACAAGCCAGAGGTCAGGGCAGGCAGAGATAGTACAAGTCCAGTATAACAAGCCAGTGGTCAGGGCAGGCAGAGATGGTGCAAGTCCAATATAAAATGCCAAAGGTCAGGGCAGGCAGAGATGGTGCATGTCCAGTATAACAAGCCAGAGGTCAGGGCAGGCAGAGATGGTGCAAGTCAAGTATAACACGCCAGAGGTCAGGGCAGGCAGAGATGGTGCAAGTCCAGTATAATAAGCCAGAGGTCAGAGCAAGCAGAGATGTTGCAAGTCCAGTATAACAAGCCAGAGGTCAGGGCAGGCAGAGATGGTGCAAGTCCAGTAAATGCAAGCCAGAGGTCAGTATCTGAAGGTCAGTCCAACAGAGATCTGGAAGATTGCACAAAAAGACAGCCCCCAAAGATGCAGACTGGATAGGGGCAGAAGCAGGAACAGAAGGTGGCAACTCAACTGCCCAGGACTCGAGCTACAACTAAGCGCTGAGTCCCGGTTTCAGCCGGCTTAAGTGGAAGCCGGTCACATCTTTGATGACGTTGGTGCAACGTCCGAAGTCACCACTACCTATCGCGCATGCGCACTATCCTGCACATTCACACGACCGTCCTGAAGCCAGTCTAGCTACTGGCAAGGACAGGGAGATCATGACAGAAACCCCCTGACATAAGCTGCCACTGATACTTGACTTGATAGATTATTTTGTAGAGGATGATTTGTTTGATTTCTTGTTAGAGGCCTTTGTAGGACTTAGGCTTATTAGAGGCCCAAGTCCTGAAGAAACATTGATTTGTAGGACTTAATTTTATTTGGCACAAGCCCTAAGGAAACATTGATTTGTTAGAAACAAACCCCCCCAAAAAATGTTTATTTTTTTGTAGGACTAGTTTTTATTTATTTATTTTATTATTAGTTTTTTTTTAAAACGCAATCCCTGAAAAAAATATAAAAGTGCCCTACTGGCCTAATGCCAGCAGGTCATGTTGGCCAGTGGCCATTGTCAAATGTCCTCCTGAGTCCCGAGTTGCAACTGCTGTTCGTAGTGCTGCTGCTGAGTTGTTTAAGCAGCAGGATAATTAGGCAGCTGAAAGGGAATGGGATCAACAATAGCAGTAACATGGAAGATGGATGATGAAGGTTCAATTTGCCAAAACCGGCTGCAGTGATGCGCCTGAGGCAGTAGCAGCAGAATAAGTAGCCCCCAGTATTTGAGATGAAAAGAGCAAGTTGGCCTTTAAATCTTCTCCACCTGCCCCTCCTCCAAAATCATCATGGGTGTGTTCTCATTAGAATATATCTTTTCCCTTGAGAGCAGAATCAGTGGGTCTCCTCAGCAACTGCAACGTGCACAGTATGTGTGTGGTAAATAACATCTGGGGGCACAACTGTATACAAACACCATGACACCCGAAACCAAGTACTGCCGCTGTCACTGTACCCCTTGTCCAGACCCCGCTAAGGACACATGTCAACTTGCTGACAGTTTAATAGTAGTGATGAATCCTCCCTGCCACCATCTTAGCATATTCTGCAGGATGGAATCTCATCAGATGCCGCTTGATGCACTGATTGCGATTCTTCTCCACCACACTGGCATGTATGGTCAGAGCACCACACAGTGTGCAATGGGTAGAGACAAACTGCCACATCCTAACATCAACAGAGTGGCTATCATTTGGCGGGGGAGGTAATGAATGAGGAGGATTGGCAGAAGATGTAGAAGGTGATGGCAAGCTAATTGTTTCATTCGTCCTGGAACTTCCAGTCTCTGCCTGGGTTGTTCTATTCCTCTTCCTATTTGATCTCCGCCTCGCCTCTTGTTGCCTTTCTGGTGAGTCAGGAACAGCAAAAGTGGTGCTTGATTTCTGTGGTGGGTGTTTGGCTTTAACATGTTTGGAGTAAATGTCATGGTGTCTGTGTTTCATTGTGATATGAGGGTGTTTGTGCCAAGGTGTGTTCCTTCCTTTCCTCTTTTCACTGACTTGTCACAAATTGTGCACAGTGCTGTTTCTGATGTCTGTATTGTGCCTTCTCCAACAGAAAAATAGTCCCACACCCATGATGACTTCAGAGGGAAGGGGAAAGATGGAGAAGAATGGCCTCTTTCTTCTTGTGCTCCACATTTCCCTTCATTGGCTATGGCAGCAGATAATGCTGCTACTGTTGCTGCTACTGCCTCAGAGTCAGCACTGCAACTGGGATCAGGAGTATTGCTACTGCTGGCAAGTGGAACCTGTCCTAGTCCCGCATCGCTTGTTGACCCCATTCCCACTGTGTCCACGGTGGTCTGTGGCACACTAACCTACTCCTCAGCATCCTGCTGCCCTTGCATCTCAGCATCAGAAGGAATTAGAGCAGTTGCAAATTCCTCTAATTCCAAGATGTCCTTGCTAGTGGTGGTGATGATGCCCATCCTCATTCCTGTCCCCCATTCCTTCTCAGTTTCTGCTAAAAAGGCAATCAATGTCTCTTCCACCTCAGCTTCTCCAGCATCATCATCACCACCACCACCACTGGTACCTACATGCTGTTGTTGCTGCTGCTGCTCTATTCCAGACATCTCTCTGCTGCTTGGCGAAGGTGACAAGCAATGTGACAGAGGGTCCCCTAATGTCACACTTGCCATTGCCTTTTGACCTGAAGAAGAAGGCAGACTAGCACTAGCAGAAATAGCAGCAGGCACAGGCAGCTGATCAGTGCTCCTCCTGATTGTGGTGGTATTAATTCTCAACCTGCTCTCCTCCTCCAACATCAGTTCTGGTCTCTTCAGGTTCATGTTCCACCTGGACACTGTAGTGAAGAGAAGTGGAGGACTCCCAGTCCCAGGGCCAGGAGAATGGTGTGGACTCCCTTGACCACTAGTCTGGATGCTGTAAAATGTTTCCCCTACCACTCCGGCTGCTTCACCATTACTGCTACTACTAACACCAACCACATAAAGTTCAGCCGCAGAGTCTTCCTCCTCAGTCTCACAGTCACTAGTAATATCAGGATATTGTTGATTACCCCCTCCTTCACTCCAAAGACTAACAAGCTGCTGGGCCTTAGTAGCAGTAGTACTAGCAGTGGCAGGACTGCTTGGGAATGGCAAGTGTGATTTAGGGTCCCTTGCTGTCACACTTGGCATCATTTTCTCCTCCCTTCCCTCCGAGTAATACAAGAAACACTAGCAGCAGACAAAGTATTGGTGGCAGCAGGTTCAGCACTGGCAGCAGGTTCAGAACTAGCAGCAGGTTCAGCACTGGCAGCAGGTTCAGTACTAGCAGCAGGTTCAGCACTGGCGGCAGGTTCAGTACTAGCAACAGGTACAACACTAGTGGCTGCAGTTACAGAAAAGGTGGCACTGGCAGCAGGGGCAGCATGTCTAGCAACAGGTACAACACTAGTGGCTGCAGTTGCAGAAGTGGTGGCACTGGCAGCAGGGGCATCACGTTGGACAACAGGTACAACACTAGTGACTGCAGTTACAGAAACGGTGGCACTGGCAGCAGGGGCAGCACATCTGGCAACAGGTACAACACTAGTGGCTGCAGTTACAGAAATGGTGGCACTGGCAGCAGGGGCAGCACATCTGGCAACAGGTACAACACTAGTGGCTGCAGGATCAGAAATGGTGGCACTGGCAGCAGGAGCAGTACGTCTTGCAGGAGGCACAGACAGCTGACCTGTCCTGCTATCACTATCCTTTTCTCCCTTCCTTCCCATTCCCTTTTCTCCCTCCCTTCTTATTAAATGCCCCAAGATCCCTTGGGGTGATTTAGGGGGACTGGGCAGCATTGCTTGAGTACTGCTAGTCACTTCCTCCTCCTCCTCAGACTCAGTGGACACATAATAAGGGTCCTTCCAGTTCCTCTTCTAGCTGCTCATAGTGATAGGAGTCACTATGAACCTCTCCTGCCACAATTTTTGTTAAATATCACAAGAGAACAACACAGCACATCTGTCTCTCTTTGTAGCTGCTTCTATTGTGTTTGCCTTCAGCTAAAACGTCACGTTTTTATAGCGGAAGTGAGAAAACAATGTAAATCAATGGGAGAAAACTTTTTAGCAATTGAAAAAATGGAGAAAGATTATGGCCGATGGGCGAAAGATGTGAACATTTTAACCTCTAGTTTTAAAGCGGATTTTCCCGCAAGAAAGAGGATAACAACGTGGTTTTCGCGAAATTTCCCGCGGAAACACAGTGACAACTTTCGCCCACCCCTAATGATGGGTCTTTTCAGATCGCTTCATTATTCATTCGCATATCACCTCATTGGAATATGGAGAATATGTATTAAAATCTTGTGTTTTATTATTTCCCAACATTTTAAATCTTTGATCTTCATAATAATCACAATACAGTGTCTACCCAAAATACTGTGAATGCAGCATACCTGCATTCTGTATGAAAAAACTGTGTAGTTACTATGACTACATATGTTGTTGTATTCTTATATTGTGAGAGGATGATATGCATAGGATAACACAAAAAGTTTGAACCATGCCATATTTAGATCTGTTCTGGCCACTATAGTATTTTTTTTTTTTTAATTCATATGCCTGGGAATGGCAAATACTATATTGCACTCAATGTTAATGTTTGTGACAGTACCAGTGGACACCCTGCCTTGGTGTCGCCATCAATGGTCACTTCTTCCGCAACGAGCCAGATGGACATCCAGCAGCATACCGCAATATACCCCGAACTAGGCAAGACTAGAATCAGGGTAACCAGCATACACTCTGCGTACAGCAAGCTTTACCTCACCAGACAACACCAGTGTAGGTTAAGACAAGAACTCACTTTATTGGAACAAACCACACATATTTATACACAAAACCTACATTGAAATACATGGGCAGGCAGGATACAATAGGTGAGTCACAGGGATAATATAAGCACAATATACAAGACAAAGGGCCAACAACAGAAGGTCCCAGCAATTACAGTAACACAGACATGATTGCATTACTACACAAAAAGCTAACAACAAATGGTACAACACAATACAAAGGGCCGGACGTGATTAGGTTAGCACACCACAGGGGGTCTGAGTACAGTTCACAGACCTACAATGACTGGAGTGGCTACAATACATACAGAGCTTGGGTGAGGATGAACAATGAAACAAAAGGCTTGAGGGACTGCACTATACATTTGCAGCATCCTTGGCCAAACTCAAATACTTAACCCCTAATGGCCCTGTCATAGCCTGAAAGTAGGCACAGCTGTCTGCCAATATAACGTCCCAAAGTTCTACATAGCTTGCGACACTGGGCTGACAAACCATACACCTAGACAAGGGTTGTTTTAGGCCTGACCAAGATGTCCACAGTTCCTTGTGTTCCTTGTTTAACAGTTTCAGGGAGAGGCCATACCCTGTTCCAGGGCTAGGTCCATGGTCTGTGGGCAGGAGGCTGGCCCTCAGGCCCCTCCAGGAGCCAGGGACCCAGTGATTCCTGTGACAATATTATTACTCTGTTACTATTAAACTCCATGTGTTGGTTCAAGGGCACCAATATATTTAATTCCAGATGACTTATACACCACTAAGCCCTCTGCAAACCCATAGGTAAACTTGCATATGGCACTGTTCTATATACTATATGATATATACAGTAAAACGGTATTAATGTGCCACAATTTGCCCATATGGTTTTAAAAGGGGAAGTGAATATATCACCATACCATACCATACCATATATCACTTTTCACCCTGTAGCATACGTGTTATATGTTTTTGATATCTCACAACCATAAAAATCCTCAGCCATGCTCCTCATTTTTTTCTGCAATAAAAATATCAGTGGTAGAATTTCACTAATTCCTGCCCCAATGTGACTCACCAGCATGGTTCCCTCCTCAAAGGGGTTTAGTAGCTGACATACATCAGAGATTAGTTGTCATTGGCCAAGTAACAAAGAGGCTCCCTCCAAAGCTTTCCAGTTTTGCATGGTGTACTTGCTAATGGCCTTATTCTGCTCATACAAAGCTCTCACATGTACATTGTGGAATTCCACCTGGTAAGGACCTACATTTTCATCTGGTGATGGGGCAGGTTGTTACACTCTTGTATGGAATATAGAGCGTTGCGTGCACAGTAGGAGAGACTAAAATGGGCACAGATTTTGCAGACAATAGTAAGCATCTTTTTGAGGGTTTGGATTCTGTCAGGAATCTGGTCACAACTAAATTTAGCACATGGGCAAAGCAGGGCACATGCACCATACCACCTATTCTCAAAGCAGCAATTATGTTTGAGTCATTATCAGCAGACACAAAAACCAGCTTTTAAAGAGCCATTCCTCTATCACCTGCTCTAGCTTACTTAAAACATCTACAGCTTTGTGGGACTGTCTCTCAAAACTCTGCATGCACAAGGTAGAGTGACAATGGTATGGGCTGTCCTGCTGCTGCTGCCTCCTTTTAATCACACTGCCAGAACCAGAAACACGATTACTGGCTGTCACCTGATGCTGTAAGCTAGTGTTGTTTACTGTTGGTGCTGGGAGGGAAACCCAGTGAGCAGTCACAGTCATATAGTCTGTGCTCTATCCACTTGTCCACAAATACGTTGTCAGGTGGATTTTCTTGATATACACACTTTTCTACCCTTTTCCCACCACACTAACAACCTGCTTATACAATTCAGGAAAAGCCATCCTGGAAAAATATCTGCAGCTTGGTATATTCCATTGTGGAGCTACACATGACATCAGTTCTCTGAAACTTATGTTTTCTATAAAATAGTATGGCAGCATGTCCACTGCCAACATCCTAGCAACCTTGCTATTCCACAGGCACACTTTGGGATTGTTTTTGTGAAGTTTTTGACTGCTTCCCAGGAAGTCAGACAGTGTGGGTTGGCAGGACATGGCAGAAGAAGCTTGGAACTTTATTGCTTTAGCAACATGACTAGAGGAGGTGGTGGCTGTAGAGGCAGCATGTGTGGGCAGTCTATGACTCTTACCATCTCCTACAGCAAAGCCAGAGTCATCACACTCCTCTGCCGCAGAAGTCATAGGTGTTATTTGGACTGAACTAACTGTTGGCACTGTCAGTCACACACTCTCTGACACATAAATAACTTCACTACTTCTTTTTTCTGCCCTAGAGCCCTGGAGACTTTTTAAAGTGCTTCTGCTGTTGCTAGTTGCGGCACCTTTGGCCTGCTAATAGTGTGTCTCCCAGAACTGTGGTTGTGCTTCAGGCGGGATATCATAGAGGAAGTGCCTAGGTGTGATCCTGATTTCCCCCTGCTCACGTGCTTTTTACACAGACAACAGATAGCAACATGCTTAGCTTCGGGATCCTGAGTGAAGTATCTCCATGGAATGAGGGGTTCCTGAGGTGCTGCTGCTATTACTACTACTGGGGCTAGTTGTTGATGCAGTCTTACTGCCACTACTACTAGGTGTCAAAAGTGCAGCACTTACAGCAGCAACAGCACACGTCATATCTAACATTGTGGATGTTAATAACCTTTGCTGCTGTTGTTGTTGCTGCTGCTGGGTACTCGAAACAGGTGTGTGTGTGGCTGAGTGGGACTTGGACTTTGAAGAGGCGTAAATGCTGATGGTGACTGAAAGGGTAACTGTGTACCTTTTGACATCTGTGCTTGTCCAGTGTCAGACTTTCCAATGGTTTTCTCAAACAGTTTATAGACAGGCACTGCTCTCCTTTTCAGTGCTGGAAGATTCAGCATTTGCCTTTCTGCTAACTTTATTGCCATGTCATCATCATTCTGACTCTCAACATCATCTGTATCTGAATAAGAAAAGGATGCTGGAGGGATATATTGTAGATCTGCATCATCATTCATCATTAGGTCATCCTCAGCAGCATCAGCATCACCTGACAATTTTTGCCCACTACTCTTATATTGCTCTAAGTAGAAGTCTCAAACAATTTATTTTTTTCTTTTACTGTAAAAAGTTTGCTACCACTTTGAGGACAGGTGTTTTGGTGCTTATTTGTCTATGTGATGCAGAAGGCGGTTCAGCTGCTACACCTTCCTCTATTATGCTATTGCCATCATCAACACTTGAATGCGACTTGTTGTATTCTTCAGTGTTCTACTTATATGGGTCTTTGTATGTACTGGCACTGGCGGTGCTGGAAGTTTTGCTGGGACCTTGACAAACTGCATCCTCACTTGGTGTAGAGGGATCATCAGCATCATTTATTGTACACGCTGCAGCAACCATTGCTGCAGTCAGTTTTGGAACTACTACTTTACTCTCATGTCCCCGCAATGCTCCAACCTTCCCCCTCCCCCTGTCCCTTGTGCTTTTGCTGCACATTACTCAACTACTCTGTGTGTTTTTACTGTACAGTACACAACACAACTGATGGAGTATGATGTCTTGCCTAAGCCCAATCAGCTGTATGTCACTGTCACCTAATATATTTAGTTCTTTGTTTTTTATTTTTATTATTAATTAATTGATTTTTTTAAAGTTTTTTTAAGTTGTCCACCCTGTGTTATCACTGTCACAGTCTGACCAAAAAAAATGGTAACTGAAAAACAAAATGAACAACTTTTCCCAGACTTCCCCAGCACAGAGACAATAACAGTAAGGTCAGAAAGTAAATAGGTCCCCAGCTGCCTGAGTCTTGCCAGTCAGTCACATGTAATTTTGGGGTATTTGGGGTCATCCTCCTTCCTCCCTTCTTCTCCCCAAAAGCCCCCCAAATAGGGAGAAACAATGTTCTACCTAAAAGATTTCCTAAACTAAACTTTAACTACCCTATCTTCTCTAGCTCAAACAACATGCTGCTCTCTCCTCTCACGAACACAGAATGGCATGGTGTGAGAGCCTGACACTCTTGTACATGGCTGTAGAAAACTAAAGAAAACTTTCATGTGGTGGAGAAAAATGTTTGTTCCCATTGATTTCAATGCACAATGAGCTAGGTGAGAAAAACAGGAAAAAAATGGAAAAACGGCACATTTCGCGGGAAATTATTTGCCAAGCAGGAAGTGCCATATTATTCACTGATTTCAGTTTGAGGTGAATATTTCCGCCTATCCCTACTTGTAAGTAGGGATGGGGAAAAGGTTTCTCCTCAAAAGTGAAACAGGAGAAAAATGGCACTTCACCACTTTTTTCCTTCTTGATTATTGCATTGAAACCATTGATAACAATGACTACCCCCACCCCCTCCACATGTTGAAAGTTTTCCTTGTATTAAAGGTGAGAGAAAGAGAGAGAGAGAGGAAGGAAGGAAGGAAGGAAGGAAGGAAGGAAAAGAGCAGCAACATTTTCACCATAGAGGAGATAGTCTTTGTTGGCAGACAATTTGTTCTCTGCATATAGAGAGTATGGGGACTCTGGGGGATTGTGAAGGGAGGAAGCAGCATTACAGGTGAACCAAGTTCCTGCCCGAGCTGGCTGAGCCTCTGTGGCTAACTGGCATACATACTTTTCAAAATGATACTCAGGAGACAGATAAATACAACTGACTGACTTCTAGTCCTACAAGTAGAAGAAGAAGCGGGCAAGCATACAGTGACTGAGGTGTGCTGGTGCTGGGCGCCCCTTTTTGCCAGCTGATGCTTCTAAAGCTATCAGGTCTATCCTCATGCAGTACTGTAAAAAATAAGATTGCTATGATATTGGAAGAGAGGGATAGCAACTGCTAAAATTTTGGTACTAGCTACAGACAGATAGCTAGGAAAAGAGTGGTAGAAGGAGACACAATTTCAGGGAATGTGAGTGTTAATTTTTTGTAGACACTAGACGGTGAAAGACAGGGACAGTTTATTAAAAATAAAACAAAACAACAACCCTTTTGACTAATAGATGACAGAAACAGTCAGGGTGTTACGGTTTTCTGACACTCAGACTAGGTTTAAGTAAAAACACAGTTTTATTAAAACGAAACCAGGTATAGCGCCCCTGGGGGCCAGGAATGGCAACAGCAGAGACGATAATAGACAGGAATTAGTACAATAATTAGACTGAAATATACAGATAACTGGATGAACAAGGGTTAAAGAGTAACCACTGATCAGTCACAATGATGGTAATCAGCCAACGCCCAGCTGAACCTATAAGTCTCTGAGGGTGCTATCGGACAGGTAGTAGGCTTGTACAAATCACTCTCATATAGCTGTATAGTAGGACGCCCAGGGAGACTGCACAGATATAACCAGAGCTGAGAGATTCCTCCTAGAGGAGGATGATGGAATACCGCCACTGCTGAGCAAGAGAATGGAACCTGAAATACCCTGAGCACTTGCAAATGGAAATACCACTGTGTGTCAATGGAGGAGAGAGCCAGGCCACCCTCGGGGTGCCAATCGGAATCGACACTGCACAAGCAATAACGAGCCACGCAAAAAAAAACACACTGAGGAAAGACCAGAGCCAAGACACCCTTCCGGTGCCGTACGGAACAATACACTGCGAGAGCACACGGGAGACCACTAGCACCGGGAGGTGCAACCATGGTACCAGCACGTACCGGAATGGATACTGCTCTGCTAGTGTAAACGGATAGGCTAGGTCACAAAGGCACGGCTTAGTAAGTGTTAGTAGGCTCGGATAGATCGAATCGGCTTGGCAAGTGTACTGAGGCTCAGCAACGGAGGCAACACACACACAGTAAGGTATAGGGCAGGTTCAGTCACGGAGACAGCAGCTCAGCAAGGCTACAACAGCTCGGTTAACGGAGGCCACAGCAAGCACAGCTGAGAGGGGAATGAACAGAGCACTACTAAGCACAGTTCAGAATGTCGCTGGCAGGCGATCAGGATACACAGGAACACAGGAAACCGATGAAGAGCAGGAAGCCACAGCCGGAACCAGGACAATCACCGATCAGGAACGACAGGCAAGCCGGGTCTAATCACGGAGCAGGAACATCAGCCAAAGCCGGGTCAATCACGGAGCAGGAACGTCAGCCAGAACCGGGTCGAATCACAGAGCAGGAACGTCAGGCAAGCCGGGTCGATTCACGGAGCAGGAACGACAGCCAAAGCCGGGTCAATCACGGAGCAGGAACGGAGACTGGTCAGACGAGCCAAGTCGGTACACTGGAACGAGTAACACAGTAAGAAGGCTCAAACTCTGGAACACCACGAAAGGGCATCAGGCAGATGTCATAGGCCCAGTATAGGGAACATCCTGGGCGGGCCAATGAGCCTGCTCCAATGCACAGGTACCATCAGTGTGACTGACAGGGGATCACTGGTACTGTGATAGAACCCCCCTCTCAAAGACCCCCTCCCCTGCCTCCTGGTTTAGGCTTGTGCGGATATTTACAGTGAATATTTCCCTCTTTCAAAATAAAAAGATTTTCAGGTGATAGAGTTGCTTTAATCCATTGAATGTAGCTGTCATCTTGGGAGACGTCATGCCTTTTTTGCCCTAATTGTGCTAGAGGTTTACTAAGACGTCATAGCACTCAGACTGCCTTTTTCTGTGTACAGGGCTAACACTGGATCCAGCAATGTCCCATTTGGATCTTCTGCCTCAGTGCAAACGAGTGGTGTAATCACTAGATAGGGACAATCAATTAATTTAACCAGAATCATATTTTAATGTTTTAAGGTAGGGGAGGAAGAGCCCCCCCTACACCTTTATGGCTGTGCATGACATAACTGGAAAGGTGAGAATCTCCCCTTTCCAATGATGCCAATGATGTCTGTCTTTATGAGGGGTGATATGCTAATCAGCAAGTATGGACTCCACTATACAAATGGAATATAACATGGAGGAATTGGGGGCCATTGGTGCATTTCTATCAGAATCCATTCTACATAGTAGCTCAAAGGTACCATTGCTAGAAAGGGGAGAGTTTCCCTTTGTAGCAATTGTACTCCTGTTGTGGTTCATTCCAGGTGAACACTTTATCACCTGGCATGGAAAAAAATAGAAAACAATGAAATAAATATTGAGATGGGAGCTGTAATCTACGCATTCTCTTTCAAACAAGGGTACAATGTAGGGTACCAGTGCCAGGTTATCTCTTGATCTCCTGGAAGTAATTTTTTTTTTTTTTTGGAGGGGTGGCATAGAAAGAGCCCATATTGCTCTCCAGTGTTTTATAGAATTAACTAGTACTGATCACTTCTCTTTCAAACTATGGTACTTCCTGGGGGTAATAAAGTTGGATGATTACGTGGCCACCCAGCAGTAATACTTATTGTATATTCACTGATTATGGATGGTTAGAAAAGGTAACAATAAGAGCCCTATCTTGCCACCTGGCTTAAAAGGGAACACTCTTCTCTAAATTGAAAGAGGGATATTCTTCTTTCATATGAGGGTACCCTTGAGACCATTTATCCCAGAATTAGTTTCTGTTATGTGATGGGGAAGGGACAATAGAGATTTCCAATTTCACAACTCCCCCAGACCCCAGAGGGACAAAAGTACCATGATTTGAAAAAGGAGCTGTCTTCTACTGATCTATCTATCTATCTATCTATCTATCTATCTATCTATCTATCTATCTATCTAGAAATATTTCTTTGCCCTACCCTATTGTTCAATGACAATTGGCCACTCATTAATTTTCTTCATGTTTGTTGTTTTTAGAATCATTTTAGTGCAGGCATGTTTTATTTCAAACAATAACAATAATACACAAAGAAAAATGAAAAATTGTTGTAGATGAAGTATCCAAGATCGAACCTCAAGAGCCACCAATGGACTGATTGTCCCACCTGTGCTCAAAACTGTTACCTTCTGTTTTTTTCAATTGCTAATCTCTATAGAAAACCTACATGTAAAACTATGATTTTGGTGTTTTGGAAATGTGAGAAATACCAAATGTAGAGCCATATCCAGTTATAAACAAAGTGTAGAAAACATCCATTTCCACTGTTTTCCATTCACTTTATTCCATTTCGAATAAAAAAATGTTGGGGGGATTTCGTGGTAGATTTTCTCTGCCATGGTATGTGGCCTTAGCAGCAAACCACTGTCATGTTCTAAAAGTGCAGAAAAAATGATGTATGATATGTATGTCTTTTAAACAAATACATCACCGAAATCGACATTTGACAGTAAACAGCAACATCTGAGTGAAAATGTGAAGCACATGCGGGTTTCGTGATGAAAGATTAAAGGGGTTACTTGAATACTTTTGCTCAGTTCCAGAAATTCTGAAAACTTGCTGTCTGAGTACGGGACTTGAGGACAGGTTTGTGAACCATTTTTTAGTACATTTCCAGTCTATACCATTAATGTGTTAGATGCTCTCTGGCACTCAAATGGTTACATATTAAAGTAACTGAATATGATATAATAGGAAGAACTGAAACAATTCTGCAACTAACCAACTACAACATAGAGTAAAAAAATCCCCATTGATATAATTTGAGTGTTTAACTCTTTGAATGCAATGGAAATGTCTCTGTCAATCAAGGGTTAAAACTCCCATTTAAATCTATGGACATTTTTCATTAACTGACTGTGATGTAGTTGGTTTGCCATATAGCTGCTCCATTTTTCAATAGATTTAAAACAAAGAAAAAGGAATCACAACATGTAGCATTGAAATGATCCAGGTTCATATAAGGATACAGCATTTTCAAAACACTCAATCTATTCATTAGTCAAAGGAATGTAAGTTCAATAAAATGTTAATTACATAGTTGGAGATTTTATATAAGTATAATCGCAAATTACATCCTTTGAAGACATTTCTGTACAATATTGAGGTCGAAATTGGACAGTAAAGTTTTGTTTGACTTTGCATTGTTTGCTCAATAGGAGTCCATGTTTGGGTCAAATTATTAAGCACAAGTTTTACCCATGTCTACTTGATCACACGCACACAAGTTTTGCAAGTTACATAATTGTATTTGCACAGACTGTTGAAGTAGAATTTTCTGGCAGGACTCCTTGATCATCAGTGCCCACGCTCAGCTGTATGCATTGGTGTCACTGTGCTGAGTCACATAGCTAATATCTGTTTTTTTTCTACACAGTTAAAATGACATGTCCTAATTTAACTTAGGTAACTGAGCCTGAAATTTCAGTGGGAATACCCTGACCACAGCCCCCTCTCAAAATGAGGGGGCTAACCTACTTAATTGAGCTGTTGCCATGTCAATCCACCCACCTTGCACTCAGCCACACAGATCCATTTTTTTCTTTGTGAGTAGTTTTAAAGTTTGAACACATGTGAGAATTGTCCTCATGGATCACACATAGGCTGATGGAGAACATTTTTTTAACAAAAATTTGGTATATTGACCCCTATAGACCTGTCTGTTTGGAATAATATGAGTCTCAATTAACATATTCTCCTCTGCTAACATTAAGACTTTTAAATAACTCTGTATGGGAACTGCATGTGTTAGAGTGTATGGAGAGCAGAATCACTGTCTGCAGAGGTGGTACTAGTTATGGCAATGTTAGTGGCACGGAGGACCCTGGTAGCACTGGGAAAAAAAAAAAGAAATCGTCAAATCCTGGCCTGTCCTGAGGACAGGAGTTGAGAAACACTGCTCTAGTGTACTTGGTTTGCACCAGAACTGCTCCACTTTAAAAAAAATGGCACAGCTCTGGAGAAATCCTATTGCGCCAATCTGAACAACTGGAAAAAAAAATTGCCAGTCATAATTCACTCCCCCATGTGCCCATGACATGAAATCAGTTATGGTATGATAAACAAAATACTGATGACATCACATTTGATATGGCAAATTACATCATCAAGTATGTCTTCAAAATCAGAAAGACTGCTACTGCCCCTTTTCAGATATTATTACACTGACATCAGTAAACATTACACAAAGTACTTCTGCTGCTACAGCAACATTACTTTACCCACAACCAAAAGAGTGCCCATCAAGTTGTAAACACTAATAAATTGCAGTTGAGTTTCTACATTTGAGACCTACACTATCAAGAAGGACACACATTTCAACTAAATAATTTTCTAGTAACACTGCAGCTTGTCACGAAATAGAAAAACTACACTAAAATTACAGTATAAAATGTCTACAAATCCAAATTTATTAAGTGCACTGCACAATATCACCCAGCACTGACACTACATCTTATTTAAATTATATGTCACATAACTGTCAATGTCACTAAGATCATTTGTAATGTCCCTGATATTTGCAATTTCATTAGTGATGTCAATAATGATGCTGTTTGTGATGTAATCAATTATGTCATTTGTGATGACACTAGCAGAGGCACTGAGAATAGAGAGCACACTGAAGTGATTGTCCATACAGAAGCAGCTCCAGAAGTCTAGGTACTAGGTCTGCAAACATGGGCAAAATCATACAGCCTGCGACTGATGAATAGCAAAGCCGCAGAGAATCAGCACATGGTTCAGTCAAACAACTGCAGATCTGGGTGCAGCAATAGGCTAGGAGATAGGTGTAGTATCTCTGAAGGGCAACCACTTGCCCCCAAAGGATGAGCCACAAGGTATAAGAAGATGCTGGCTGGATGCTATGAGTCCAAGGTGAAAGTACAAAATTATATGACAATGCCAGGTCATACAGTCCAAGTATCTGCAAAGAATCTGTAATATGCAACTGCTTACCTCCCGAGAGTCCCTAGATTTGTGTGATATGAACGTAGTCCTGTAAGTTCTGAATATGAAGTGTCAGGTACTGGGACAAGAAGACTGAGCACTGACAGCAGTGAACAGTGTCTCTATATATGGGAACCAAGCGATTGAAGTGTGAGTAAAGTGCAGGAAAATTAATCTGCAAACCTGGGAAGAATTATGCGCAAAACCTGAAATAAGAATGAACAAAATCCATAAAATATATGCACACAGACTGGAGCAAACATAAGGACAGGGCCAGATAAAACCTGACAGAATGACCTCGCTAAGCAGGCTTCTGTCCAGGGTTGCAGCTGTGATAAAGAACAACATGGCCATTACCAGCAGTCTGCAGCCTCCTCAACAAGCCAATCTGAGTGGAATGGATTATAATACCATAAACCGCCATCTTGGTCCATTGAAGGTTGAAGAAGTTCAAAGGGGAAGGTCGAGTTATGATACTCTCCTTCCCCTTTGAACTTTAAGACCATTTCTGATTGGCTGAACCAATGATAAAACAGGGACAGCCGCCGGGGCCCCAATTGAACACATTTCCAGAAGAAGTAAATAGCTCCGAAACGCTTTGAAGTAACCTTACTTCCGGCAGAGGAGAACGTAAAACGTGGAGGGAGCAAGGAGATCGGTATCAAACGAAGAGGAGCAATGGCACGGGGAATTGCAGAAGGTGGAGACACAGCTCAAGGAATAAGATATCATCTGTACTCGAAATGTTAAGACATGTCAGGAGATTCAAGTAAGCGGCCACCTACACCGGGCAACCGGGATTGCTATTATTACTGTATCACAATTGAGCTTAACAAATAGACTGGCCATTCACAAGGCTACCTGACTACATCGAAACCTTTGCTATTAACCCTAGCATCTCCGTACATACCGTTACCTCAATGATACCTGCATCTATACCATATTAAGGTGCATTGCTCTATACCCACTTAATATATGTTCACGATATTGGGAAAAAATGTTTCCGCTGAATAAGGAATTTTATTCAGTACTAAAAACTGTCGGACTTCTTAAATGTGAATTTATTCACTTTATTTTAAATTATTTTTTAAAAGAATTATTAATTGATATTTTATCTCTCATACGTTGCAACAATATTGTTTGTTTTCCAATATTTCTTTTAAATCTGATTTTATCTATACATGTATGTCTCTTTTTTCCATGAATATAATAATATAAAACTCTACCCTTAGATCTATGCTTGTGCGCTGTCTCGCCCTACCCCTCTTCTGATATTTAGTTTGACCCAAACTTAATGGATGTGGGTGTGTTTTGGTGTGTGTGTGTGTGTGTGTGGTGGTGGTGGGGGGGGCAACATTTGATCCTTGGACCCAGGCAGCATAATGTCTTGGGTCAGCCCTATGTTTAGTCCCCCCAAATCAACCCTAGGGAGCTTGGAAAATGTAATGGGAAGGGAGGAAGTAAAAGGTAGTGGTGAGAGCAGAGTAGGTCAGCTGCCTGTGCCTACTGCCAGACGTGCTGCCCTGCTGCCTGACTTGCTGTCCCTACTGCCACCATTGTTGTGCCTGCTTCCAGAAGTGCCACCTCTGCTGCCACCAGTACTGCATCTGCTGTCAGAAGTGCTTCCCCTGCTGCCACTAGTGCTGTGCCTGCTGTCAGATGTGCTGCCTCTGCTGCCACCAGTGCTTTGCCTGCTGCTTGTGCTGTCCCTGCTGCCACAAGTGCTGTGCCTGTTGCCAGTGCTGAACCTTCTGCCACCAGCACTGTGTCTGCTGTCAGATGTGCTGCCCCTGCTTCTACCAGTGCTGAGCCTGCTGTCAGTGCTGAACATGCTGCCTCCAATACTGGGCCTGCTGTCAGACATGCTGCCCCTGCTGCAACCAGTGCTGTGCCTGATGACAGTGCTGAACCTGCTGCCAATACTTTGCCTACTGTCAGACGTGCTGCCTCTGCTGCAACCAGTGCTGTGTCTGCTGCCAGTGCTCAAGCTGCTGCCACCAATGTCACACTCACCATCCCCAAGCAGTGCCGCCAGTGCTAGCACTACTGCTAAGAAGGTCCAGCAGCTTGTAAGTGTTAGGAATGAAGGAAGGGGTAATCATCATATTACTAGTGACTGTGAGCAGGAAACTTTTGGGGCTGAACTTGATAGGGTTGGTGTTAGTAATAGCACTAATGGTGAAGCAGCCGGTGGTACTAGTGTTATGGGAGTGGCATGGGAAGCATTTGAGAGCACCCATACTAGCGGTCAAGGGAGCCACACTATTCCTCTGGGCATGAGAATCCCCTTCACTACAGTGTCCATGTGGAACATGATCCTGAAGAGGCCAGAACTATTGCTGGATTGCAGAAATAATAATACCACCACCAGGAGCACAGATCAGCTGCCTGTGCCTGCTGTTACTGCTGCCAGTTTGCCTTCTTCACATCACCAAGAAATGGCAAGTGAGATATTAGGGGACCCTCTGTCACATTGCTCCTCCAACTAGCAGATGTCTGTAATAGAGCAGCAGCATGTAAGGACTACTGGTGGTGGTGATAATGATGGTGGAGACGCTGGGGTGGAAGAGACATTGATGGCCTTTTTAGCAGAAACTGAGAAGACATGGGAGACAGGGTTGAGGATGGGCATCTCCACCACCACCAGCAGTGAGCTTTTGCAATTTGCATCTGCTGTAATTCCTGCTGCTGCTGAGCTGCAAGGGCAGCAAGATGCTGAGGACAGGAGCAACCTAGTGTGTCACAGACCACAGTGGACACAGTGGGAATGGGGTAAACAAGTGATGTATGACTAGGATAGGTTCCACTTGCCAGCAGCAGCAATAGTCCTGGTCCTAGTTGCAGTGCTGATTCTGAAGCAGTAATAGCAACAGCAGCAACATCATCTGCTGCCACAGACAGTGAAGGGGAATGTGGAGGACAAGAAGAAAGAGGCCATTCTTCTCCACCTGTTCCCTATACCTATCCCTTGAAGTCAAGGGTGACTGACTATTTTTCTGTTGGGGCAGGCACAGTGCAGTCATCACCAATGGCACTGTGCACAACATCTTCTGCCAAGCCACCTTGTTCATTGTTACCTCCCCCACCAAATGATAACCACTCTGTTGATGTTAGGATGTTCCTGTCCATCCATTGCACACTGTGTGGTGCAATGACCACATATGGCAGTGTGGTGGAGGACAATTGCAAGCAGGGCATCAAGAGGCATCTGAGGAGATTCCATCCAGCAGAATATGCTAAGCTGGTGGCAGGGAGGGTTCATCATTACTATTAAACTGTCAGCAAGTTGTCATATGTCCTTAGTGGGTTCTGAACAAGGGGTATAGTGATAGCAGCAGTACTTAGGTTCTGGTGTCATGGTGTTTGGATACAGTTGTGCCCCCAGGTGTTATTTACCACACACACTGTGCACATTGCATTTGCTGATGAGAGGCACAGTTCCTGCTCTCAAGGGAAAAAATTCTATTCTAATAACAACATACCTATGATTTTGGAGGGGGGCAAGTAGAGAAGAAGTATTGGCCAACTTCTTCTTTTCTCCACATATACTGGGGGCTACTTATTGTGCTGATACTGCCTCAGGTGCATCACTGGAGCTAGTCGTGGCAAGTGGAACCTTCATCATCCATTACCCATGTTACTGCTATTGTTGATCCAATTTCCTTTCAGCTGCCTAATCATCCTGCTGCTTAAATAACTCTGCAGCAGCGGCAAGAACAGCAGTTGCAAATTCCACAATTATGGACTCAGGACATGAGGACATTTAACAATGGCCAATAGCCACTGGCCAACATGACCTGCTGGCACTAGGCCAATAGGGCATTTTTTTTCTCAGGGCTTGTGCTTAAAAAAATAAAATAAATAATTAAAAACACAGTCCTACAAAAAAAAATGAACAATTTTTTCTTAGGGCTTGCGTCGAACAAGATTAAGGTCCTACAAATCAATGGTTCCTCAGGGCTTGGACCTCTAACAACAAATCTAACAAATCATCCTTTACAAAATACTCTATCAGGTCAAGTATCAATCTACCCCAGTGGCAGCTTATGTCTGGCGGTTCCTGTCTCTATCACTTTACATACGCATTTCTTATTTTATTTATTTATTTTTTTATTAACTGTCCTCCCAATACCAGTCAAGAAATCCCCCCAAAACAAATTCCCTGTTCAACTGATTCATTCCCCAGATGCCACCCACTAACACAGGCACCCTCCTCAGACCCCTTTTATACCATATCTTATGGGTTTTTTATAATTGTATTTAGGATTTTTTTTTTAACTGCCCCCAATCCCAGTAAGCAACCCCCCCCCCAAAAAAAATTCCCTGTTCAAAAGATTCTTTCTCCACACCCCACCGATACAGGCACCCTCATGCCCCTTTTATACTATGCCTTTGGGAAATAAGATATTTGCTATGTGTTGTATGTAAATTCAATGTTCCCATTGACTTCAATGGAATGATCTAGGAGAAAAAGCAGAAAATCTGCACTTTCCACGGGAAATTATTCGCCAAGCGGGAAGTGCTATTATTCGCAGATTTCAGCTTGAGGCGAACATTTTTGCCCATCCCTATCTACCATCCCAGCCTATGCCATGGAACTTCGTAACATAGCAAATTAGGTTGAAAAAAGACACACGTCCATCAGGTTAAACCCTTGCCACATAAATCAGAGAAATTAACCCCCTACACATCTCCTGAGAACCTTTGTGTTCCACAGGACTGAGTTTGAGAACCACTGATCTAATCCATCTTTAATTATGTTAAATCTTTATGCCATGCATCAGCATCAAACTGAAAATATAGCGTTTGTCATCCCAAAGCAGCCAACCCTTGAACTGTAATTGCTATTCTCCTTGAGAAATTCATGCAAATGCTGTACTAGACAATGAATTGACCTTCATATCATCAGCATAACATATATGATTACTCATTACTGTCAAGCTGCTCACTGTAATTTATAAAGTACACACCAAATGAAAGAAATTGCTTCTCATACATCTGATTTTTAATGCCTTTATTTGTTAAATGGGAAAACGGTTTCAGGCATACATTTTTCTAATTTCCATACCCCCAAATTAATTACAATAAAATATTAAAGGCACTCTTATGCTGGTTCTTAATATTCATGATTAATGTGAACAATTTTCCTTTTGTGCTAGCTGGATGTCACAGAGAAGTAACTATTTTCCTGCATCTAAGCAGTTAGATCTGATTGAAACTCAGATGCGGAAATGAAGAATATCACAAATTGTAGCTTTTTTCACAGGTTTAAAAAAAAACCAAAACATTTGATCAAATAGCCATTTTTTTAAACCAACTTGTTTGATCTCGCTTATTTTTCTTTAACCCCTTGAGGACTAGAGGGGCATTTAAAGCACTGTGAAGTAATTTTATGCTCATCATGCTCAGCTGCATAACAGGAGAACACAGAACTGGCAGATCAGCTGTTACATGGAAACCTTTGACTGGCTGCTGATCAGCTGATTCATACGAACATAAGACTCCTCCACACCCCAGAGGGAAAATGAAGTGGCTTGCAGAATGAAGTTGAGTCTTGTGTTTACATAAATCAGCTGAATCAGCTAATCAAAGGGAAATCTTCAATTTACATGCAGCAGTTGAGGGGGAGATGCACTAAAGGCTGATGCAATAGTAAAGTGTGTCTGGTGATGTGGTGAGAACATGGCACACTTTGCAATATGCACTAAGAATTATCTGTCCATTGGGAGAAGGAGATATTTTAATCATTAGCATATATGGTTGTTTTAATGCTGGAGATTTGTTAAGGAGGGCATGCACTTTATGACAAAGAACACCCCAACCTTTATTTAAGCTTTTGAGTGCAATAGGAATGTGCAATGCATTGCTCTGTAATGTGTTGCACACCACTATGGCTCAATGGGTTGTAACATGAACAATCCCTGCCCCGCTTCATAGATTTTTCATTTACACACAGAACCAGAAGAGCAGTTCTTACATTTAACAGGGGACACAAAATCAGCTGGAGACAGCCCAGAGATGAAACTGCCCTACCAACCAAAAATAGATTTCAGCACTCAAAAAAGCAAATATCATGAAAAAATTATGTACTTTATTAATAAAAAACAAAATATACCACTCTGTATTACCAAACCTAAAAATACTTAAAACAATCACAAAAGAATGAAAGTGAGACATCTTCCAGTATAATATGAACAATAATAAAGAGTATATAGCATTATGGGATTAGAAATGCAAGGTAACAAATTTAAGTCAAAATGTTCCCTCTATTGCTATCAAAAATGCTAAACTGGGACATACAGAAAATGCAGTACCACAGATCTATCTATAAAGTGCAAGCGCATAAAAATAATGAATTGAATATTGAATAATTAATTGAATATTGAATATAAATATATACTATAAAAGTGCAAAAACACTGTAACAGAAATGTGGTATACACTGTGTGCACAATTATTAGGCAAGTGAGTATTTTGACCATATCATCATTTTTATGCATATTTTCCAACTCCAAGCTGTATAAACTTGAATGCTTATTACATTTAAGTATATCAGATTATGTGTATTTGTGTAATGAGAGAGAGTGTGGCCTAAGGAGATAAATATCGTATGTCAAGGTGTGCATAATTATTAGGCAGCTTCATTTCCTCAGGCAAAATGGGCAGAAAAATAGATAAAACTGACTCTGAAAAGTCAAAAATTGTAAAACGTCTTTCAGAGGGATGCAGCACTCTTGAAATTGCTAAGATATCGGGGCGTGATCACAGAACCATCAAACATTTTGTTGCAAATAGTCAACAGGGTCGCAAGAAACGTGTTGAGAAAAAAAAGACGCAAAGTAACTGCCAGAGAGTTGAGAGGAATCAAACATGAAGCTACCAGGAACCCATTATCCTCCATGCTGTCATATTCCAGAACTGCAACCTACCTGGAGTGTCCAGAAGTACTAGGTGTTCAGTGTTCAGAGACATGGCCACGGTAAGGGAGGCTGAAACCCGACTACCACTGAACAAGACGCATAAGTTGAAAAGTCAAGACTGCGCCAAGAAATATATGAAGACAGATTTTTCAAAGGAATTATGGACTGATGAGATGAGAGTGACTCTTGACGGTCCAGATGGATGGGCCTGTGGCTGGATCAGTAATGGGCACAGTGCTCCATTTCGACTCAGATGCCAGCAAGGTGGAGGAGGGGTACTGGTATGGGCTGGTATTATCAAAGATGAGCTAGTTGGACCTTTTTGGGTTGAAGATGGACTCAAACTAAACTACCAAACCTACTGCCAGTTTTTAGAAGACACTTTCTTCAAGCAGTGGTACAGGAAAAAGTCTGCATCTTTCAAGAAGACCATGATTTTTATGCAGGACAATGCTCCATCGCATGCATCAAAGTATTTCACTGCATGGCTAGCCAGTAAAGGCCTTAAAGATGACAAAATAATGACATGGCCCCCTTCCTCACTTGACCTAAACCCTATTGAGAACTTGTGGGCCCTTCTTAAATGGCAGATTTACTCTGAATGAAAACAGTACACCTCTCTCAACAGTGTCTGGGAGGCTGTGGTTGTTACTGCACAAAAACCTGATTGTTAACAGATCAAGAAACTGACAGACTACATGAATAGAAGGCTTATGACTTATGGAAAAGAAGGGTGGCTATATTGGTCACTGATTTTTTTGGGGGAAATGTCACAAATGTTTATTTTTAAATTTTGAGTTGTTTGTTTAGTATTCTCACTTTAATAGAGGAAAATAAACATGTAAGATGGGGACATTATCGTTGTTCATTTAGTTGCATAATAATTCTGCACACTAATAGTTGCCCAATAATTGTGCACACATAGATATTCTCCTAAGAAAGCCAAAACCTCACTTTTACTCACATTTAAGGTTTCATAACATTTTGGATTGACGGAGAGCACTGTAGTTGTTCAATAATAAAATGAATCCTCAAAAATACAACTTGCATAATAATTGTGCACACAGTGTATACTCATCAGTGAATGTCCCATAAATGAAGATCAAAGTGCAATGAGGTGAACAAGGGAAGTCATCTCTCAGTACAGAAATAGATGATTAGCCGGTACATGTAAACACATAACTGGCAGAGCAGGGGGGAGATTCACTAAGCGGTGATAAAGAGGTGATAAAGTGGTGATGACTTCTCCAGTTTATCACTTCACCAATTCCTATGTTATTCTTAGGAGCCTATACAGTAAGATTTCTTCAACTTTGGAAATCTTAGTAAATAGGCTGTATAGAATAACATAGAAACAGGAGAAGTGATAAACTGGGTAAGTCATCTCCACTTTATCACCTCTTTATCACCGCTTAGTGAATCTCCCCCCAGGTGTTCCATGTAACAGTGGTTCTGCTGGTTCTGTGTGTATTTGAATAATTTGTGAAACGGTGCAGGGGATTATGTATTTTATACCTCTGTGTTCCATATGGGGGTGTAATGTATTGCAATAAAATGCTTCAAAAGGTTAAGGGGCAGCAGCTATGTGTGCTTTCCTCTAAAGAAAGCTAACTGTCCTCTGTGACTCCATAGAAAAAATGGAAAAAAGATCCAAACTTTGAATTTCAATTTTACTAAGTAGGAACTCTGAACTCTGAGAGCACCACCAGCTATTGGAGCAGTGGTTCTCAACTCCAGTCCTCAGGACTCACTAACAGGCCAGGATTTAGGGATTTCTCTACTAGAGAACAGGTGTGGTGATCAGAGGCTCATTCACATTGATTAACTCACCTGTGCTCTAACAAGGAAATCATCAAATCCTGGCCTGTTAGTGGGTCCCAAGGACCGGAGTTGAGAACCGCTGTATTGGAGCTTAGTGCATGTGGAGAATTGCCTGATTGATATATAAGCACACCCACAGGAAAATAACAATGGCTCTTTAAAATTATGTTAATGTTTCACAATAAAAGCAGCTTCAATTAATTTTCATAATATTTGGGCCATACTGATGTAACACTGCTCACCTCAGAACAGCAAGACTGTCTGGATGGATCTCCGAGAGATACAATCTTCCGCTGGCATAAGGAAAAACCTGTCAAGTGGGGCAGGGTTTTATTGTTCTCACAGTAAGAAGATTGTCCCTTGCTGTGATCTGTCTGGTTCCAGGACCAGATTACACATCTGAGGGGAGGTGGCTTACACTAGGCAAAAGGGGTGGGAGGCGATTCTTTATCATTCAATTACTCTTGAACTGCAACTCAGTATTGAAATTACACTCTCCATGGCCCAAATACTATGAAGATTAATTGGAGCTACTGTTTTTGCAAAACATTACTACCCCTTTAAGCAGGGGCGGATTGTAGTGGAATACCAGCCTGGGGGATTTTTTTGTAACTGGCCCACTAGCCGGTATATATATATATATATATATATATATATATATATATACAACATTTTAGTGCCAGAGAGATGTCTAATGCACTGCAATGTGATGGATACCTTTCTGACACTCAAAGGATGAAATACAACCCTAGCCACTCCTACCCACCTTTCGGCCCAGCTAAGCGAATTAAAAAAAAATATTTCACCTAAAATATATATATATATATATATATATATATATATATATATATATATATATATATATTTCATATCCCCTGCTCTGGCATTCGTGGGGTTAATTAGGTTCATGTTAAAAAATAAAAATGCAATGTAAAAATAATATAGACAATGTTCAGGTATCCAATATTTACTTCTTTGGTACCTAGGGGTTAATTACGTTTATGCAGTTTACAAAAATGATATTCACTCCCCTTTGGCATTCACAAGGTTGAATAAGTGCAAGCTGAAAAAAGAGTGCTGTATTAATATATTTTGTACACAGCGAGGACTGTCATGGAGAGCTCCTGTTCCGGTAGCAGCACAGACATCTCCTCCAAAATATTGCGGGCCAACCAAGTGAGATCCTCTGATCTCCCCAACCGGCCCGTGAACTAGTGGGCCACCGGGGGATGCCAGATCCCCCGATAGGACAATCCACCCATGCTTTTAAGTTGCATTTCAATATGCAAATTACCCATTGTTAAAGTACACACTGCAACATTTTTAACCTGGAGAAGATATGGAAAAATCATGGTGATGTTGATGCATCTGAGGCGTATTCACAGATAATAATATTGAAGATATGTTAGTTCATATGACACTATGGAATAGGTGCAAATACAGGACAGTATCACCAGCCTGAACCTTACCTAACCTTAATGCATCTACTCCTGATCTGATGGTTCTGTGCTTACATGAATCAAGTAAGTGGTGAAGGCGGGGGCTGTGTATGTTATGATGATTTGACTGTCACGTGGTGGGCAACACAATGCAAAACAATGTATTACACATTCCTCTGGTACTCAAAGGATTAAGGGAGGGCTAATGTCTTCTTTGCTTAAAGGGATAGTAATACTTCATTTTAACTTTATTTTATTTTGTAGGCAATAAAAAAACATGAAGAATGATATAAGTCTTATCTCTTAAACCTTTATGGTTTAAGAGATATTCACAAGCAAAGTGTCCCCCTCCCGCCCCTTTTACTGATGTAACACTTTTCAGCCAGGGCAGAAGGGAGCTGCCCAGGTAGACTGCAGAGAGGGACAATCTTCAATTAAGATAAGGGAAAAACCTGAAAAGCTTGTCAAGGGGGGCAGGGATTTCATTGTTTTCATAGAAATAAGAGTGTCCCCTTCTGTTATCTGTCCAGTCTATGGACTGCATTCCACATCTGAGAAGAGATTGTTTACAGTAGGTAAAAGGGGCGGGAGGGGGAAACTTTGCTTGTGAATATCTCATAAACCATAAAGGTTTGAGAGATAAGACTTATATCATTCTTCATGTTTTTTTAATGCCTACAAAATAAAATAAAGTTAAAACGAAGTATTACTATCCCTTTAAGCAAACAGTCGTCTGTTGCTGCATAGAGGACTACTGGAAGATCCCAATTTGTCCATCTTCATGGAGGCAAATTTCTTTCTGTGAACTCCAACAGGATGGCCAGCTGTTGGACCTTGTGCATGTGGTGAATAGAAACATATAACACACCCACATGAATATCCACATTAAGCTGCATTTCAACATGCAAATGAAGTGTCAGCAAAGGAAACACTGTAACACTGTAAACCTGGAGAACACATGGCATATGCATGGCAATGTGAGTGTATCTGATGTATAATCACAAGGATGGGATTGTAAGATCAATTTAGGGGCAGTTTGCTGCCATATACACAAAGTGGTAAAATCTTAAAGACCCCTATGAATTTTGCCCTTATACATTTTTATAAAAGGTATGCTCTTCCGTCAGTCCTGAATGTCATTTTCATGGCAGTAATCATGATATTTGCTAGCAGCGCCATTGGACACAAACTCGGCCCACTACACATGGTAATCTTAACCCGTAAGGCACATAGAGGTGTGAAACACATTCCTTCAGACTGCAATATGCAGCCCACTGGTCATTAAAGGGTTATATACATGTACTCTATTCAGTTTAACTTCCAGCAATTGTCATGTCTGCCTCCATGGACATGGTATTCAGGATTAATTGAATATGTTATAGCTTGAATAGAGGCAAAAGGGCAAAATCCACTAGAATCGTATGACCGTAGTAACCTAAATGTCCAGGATTATTATAAGAAAGTGTTTCATCTTCTTTTAAATGCAGTTCTGGTTACTCCCCTGGCAATGCCCAGAGTTCTATTTTCATTCATTGCAAATGCATCTCAGTGTGCATTCAAAACGTTTACATTGACTACCGTTGCTGAGGCTGTAACCTGATATCCATATATGACCCTTGCTTTGTTAAACTACCACATCTGTTCATTTCCACCCATGCCTTATCTTGTAATGGCCAGTGCCATTGCTATTATGTGCCGCCAGCCCATGACCTTAGTCTTTTAAGTTATCACATCTACTGTCTGCCACCAGTTACAACCTAAGGCTGTTAAACGATCATCCAGTACTTGAACTCTAGTTGTCAAATCACTGTTACACAGCATCTCTCATAGTGCCACAGTTTTGACCCATTGGTCGTTCCACAACTCTCTGACATCTACTTTGTAGTTTCTTTACACTGCCAAGCTCTGGTCAACTGCATTTCAAGCTTCATAAAAGCTGTTCATTTTAATAGTGCTTCTGTTGTCTTCGATGTCTAGTTCAGCATCTTGGGTCAATTATACTCTACAGTCCCACTGGCCAATAAGTAGGCACTAACCTCTATTCTTCTTCAGTTATCAGTGTTCCAGGCCACACCAATATTCTAGCTGTCACTTTTATGCACTCCAGCATCTCATGAGATTGCCTGTCCTGGACTCAGAACCCATATTTTTTGGGTTGGTACCTAGAACCTATCTATGCCCTTTGGGTCTATCCTGTAGTCTGGCCAGTCAGCTTGAGTAAGCATCTCTGATACTAAATAATCCAAGTGTCCAGCTTTGCTTCTACTGAGATGCTCCATATACTTTCCACAGATTTAAATTTATCTGTGCACTTCAACAGTTTTCCTTACTATGCTTAAGGATGAAGCCAATTGTTTTTAATGAAAACGACATATACCGTGGGGCTTTTCCTGCTGAGAAAAGCAAGGGCACTCACACTATGGAGAAATGCATAATTCCAGAATTATTACAGTTTTAAGTGTTGCTATTTTTCATTAACATTGCCCTATAGTACTCTCATGGACCCACTTCTCAAGGAACAGCCAATACAGATTCAAGTCATTGAAAAAACACTCTTTATTATCTAAAATATGGAATTAAAATCAAAAGACCATAAAGAGGTCTAATAAAAATAAATATACAGGAGAGCAGGAATAAAAACATGCGTTTCGGGCATTGACTTATTCATAGGATCATTTAACCATACTTTCTAATACAACATTTATTGCGGACAATGAAACCAGTCACAACAATGTTGCAAAGTTCAAGCTACCCAATCACTCAATTGTTCTCATTAGTCGGAAGTCCAAACTCTGCAGCTCAATGCCGACCCATCCGCTTTCAAATTTAATTTCCTATTACCAACATACTAAACATAATGAACATGTACACCAACACAATAGTTTATTTAATTAAAATTAACCATTTTAATCCATATTGTTCACATTCAACATTTTAACCCTTTCCCTTGAAAATTCCATTAGGATAGGTTATCCATACAGGCAACCACTGCTTTTCTAAATAAAGCGCATATAACCTATGTGTACCATAGATTATATGCTCTTTTATTGTAATATAAATCAATATTTCAGACTTCGAGGGGGACACCAGGACCCCTCCAGAAAACCCCCCTAACATAGATCCCTCCTGAAACTTGCCTAACATGGATCATCTATCCTTCTGGATAGATGATCCATGTGGCAACTTTTGTACTAAAGCACATATAACGTATGTTACTCATAGGTTATATACGTTTTTTATGCATAAATATAACTTTCAGACCTTGAGGGTGGCACCAAGACCCCTCCTGATATCCCCCTTATCATGGATCATCTATGCTTTTGGATAGATGATCCATGGGGAGACCCCAAAGGCATTTTCTGACTTCTAGAGTACTTCTTGAGTACCCGGGTCAGACCGGGTGACTGATTAATTGATGAAAGCGTAGCGTTGCTCTTTCTAAGAATGACCCGGTGACGGGGTTCATTGATTCAACAAGAACTTTTACTGCAGTGGCTTATGCAGCCATTCCAGTACTCCAGAAGGCAAAAAATGCCTTTGGGGTCGCCCCATGGATCATCTATCCTTTTGATAAGTGGACTTTCAGGAGGGGTCCTGGTGCCCCCCTTGAGGTCTGAAAGTTATATTTATGCATAAAAAATGCGTATAACCTATAAATAACATCCTATATAATAATTCGCTAAATAGTGTGTAACGCCGCGACATGTGCAGTAGACATTGCTGCGCGTGCTGCAGTCATGCGCAGCAGAGACTTCCCGTGCAGCGGCTGATACAGAGCTGGGCGCTCCGAAGGAGCGTCCAGCTCTATATCAGCTGTGGCGTGGGCAGTCTCTACTGCGCGTGACTCCCTGCAACCAGGTGGCAGTGGCACTGTGGCCCGTGTAACGGGCTGTTCAACTAGTAGGTTATATGCGCTTTATTACAAAAGGCGCCACATGGATCATCTATCCAGAAGGATAGATGATCCATGTTAGGGGTTTCAGGAGGGGTCCTGGTGCCCCCTCGAAGACTGAAATGTTTACTTATATTACAATAAAAGCGCATATAACCTACGGTACACATAGGTTATGTGCGCTTTATTTAGAAAACGGCAGTGGTTGTCTGAATGGATAACCTATCCTAATGGATAGGTTATCCATGCTAGGGGGTGTCAGGAGGGGGCCTGATGTCCCTTTTGAGGTCTGAACTTTTTTTTAAATATATAATAAAAATAAATAAATACATAACATTTCATACACATATACAGACAAGGTATGCAGCCGCATACCTTGCTTATTAACCCTATGAGTAACAGAGGGGTAGCAAACACATTTCAATGCGTTGCTACCTCTCTGGTACTCATAGGGTTAATTATACCATACAAATACAATGAGGGCATGTCGTAAAAAATAGGAGAAGAACAATGTCAAATTTCAATGGAGAAAAAAGTAATGGGAGCACTGTAAGTCGAATTTTCAAGTGGAAGGGTTAAAATGTCGAATGGGAACAATATTTTTGAATGAAAGTGGTGAAAGAAAGCACTGTAAGTCGAATTTCAAAATGGGGGGTTAATATGTCGAAGTGGGGTACTCTATGTCGGATTTTGATAATGTGGGGAACACATCTAACACTAAACTTGATCTTTCTGTCGTCAAACATAAGCCTATTTCCTTGGACTTTGACATTGTGCACATTTTTTTTACGTGGTAGTCGAATAGAAGCAGACAGCGCAAATTTTGTTAGTACTCTGAAATGTGCTATCTACGCCAGTTTTGTTTTACTGTTGTTCTGCAATAGAATACCATCGTAACACGTTTGTAAAATATACTTTGCTTGTTTTTCTTGTAATGCCAGTTTTAGCATGGGTAGTAGAATCAACCCCATAGTCTCTCCGTTGAATAATACAGCAAATGAAATGTATCACCTGTAATAGTGTAGCAAAGTCTGGAGCTAGGCAGTATTTCCTGCTGAATATGGTTATGCTCCATCTGTATATACTGGTGAGCCAACTATGAACCTTTAGGCCGTCATGGTGCTAAACCTTCTTCCATTCTATCCAGCGGGTGATATACAACGGTGCTTGATGGATGTGTCAGCATGATATGACCTGGCACCATTCCTTGGAACAAGGTTTCCTACTGTGGCCAAATATCCATAGCTGTATTGCACTAAAATACACCACCTGATGTTTCTTGCCAGTGGACAGAATAACTGTCTTTACTCAAATGTATTTGTCGGCAGACCCAGCAGTATGGTACAGCAGGGCTTAAAACTTGAAGTCCTTTGCTACTAGCCAGACGTGAAAAGTTACTCGCCACTGCAAGCCATATCATACCCACCAGGGCTGAATTTCTACTCGCCAGGGCTAAATTTTCACTCGCCATTAGCTAGTGGCGAGTGGAAATTTTGAGCCCTGTGGTACGGAATGAAATTCCTTACAATGGTAAGATTGTCTTTCTCTCAGAGGGCAGATGGCCTTTCACTCTGTTAGTTAGGAACTGATAGGGAGTGTATAGGAATGTGGGTGGGTGGGGTTAGCTGGCAGCACGGGGGACAGGGGGAGACATAATCACAGTACACAAATGCAAGTCAAAAAATAGAGTGAGAGATGAATAAAACATGTATCAGAACAGACTAAATAGAAGGACATATTATATAAAATGTTGGTAATGTGACAAGATTACTAAGTCTTCAGAGGAATGTTCAAGAATACACAGGAGAGAAAGACATTTGAAATTAAGATGATCAGCTACTTCAACACCAAACACACTGATCTTAATAAAAACATGGTATTCTTATCACATTACCAAACTTTTCTGTAATATGTCCTTCTATTTCCTGCTACAGAGCTTTGAAAGCCTGGAATAGTCTACCTGAAAAAAATCAAATAATCCATGAGTTTAAAATCCATAAAAACAATTACTTTTTTTGTATTTAAAGACGTGACTGTTTTTAAAAGGTAAATGTGTTATTTGTATTTATCTTGTTTCTATTTATGTGCCAATTTGTAGTGTAATTTCAATTTATTCTTAGTGGTAAAACACTTTCTAAGCCAACAGTTCTTAAAGGGATAGTAATGTTTCATAATAAAAACAGCTCTAATTAACCATCATAGTATTTGGACTTTGGAGAGTGTTATTTCAGTTCTGTCAGAGTTGTAGTTCAGGAGTAATTCAAGTGTCCCCCTCCCGCCCCTTTTACTGATGTAACACTGCTCAGTCAGAGCAGAAGGGAGGTGCTCAGGTAGATTACACAGAGGGACAATCTTTAATTAAGATAAGGGAAAAACCTGAAAAGCTGGTCAAGGGGGGCAGAACTTTCATTGTTTTCATAGGAATAAGAGTGTCCCCTGCTGTTATCTGTCTGGTCTATGGACTGCATTCCACATCTGAAAATAGATGGCTTACACTAGGTAAAAGGGGCGGGAGGGGAAACTTTGCTTGTGAATATCTCTTAAATCATAAAGGTTTGAGAGATAAGACTTATATCGTTCTTCATGTTTTTTTAATGCCTACAAAATAAAATAAAGTTAAAATGACGTATTACTATTCCTTTAACCAGGGTGCTGTGGATCATTGGTGTGTATGGACATTCACTTAGAGTGCTGTTTTTACTATAATGACTTTCACAAAAATGTGAATGTTGAATTTCAGATGTATAGTTATGGAAATTGTTATGCACAGTATGTTTATTTTTATGTAATTGCACCCACCATTATCCTCTAGGCAAATTGCATAAAATATGTCAGGGTGCACCAAAATTTCAAGATTGCATGTTTGGGTACCTTGAGCAAAATAGGATGAGTACTACTTATCTAATGTCATTTAATTACACTTTCTTTGATCATGCTGAACTTATGAATGCTATTAGAAGATAGACTGAAATGTGTTTAGTTTGTAAATGTAAGGGGAAATTACAATAGAGTTTCAGTGTTATGCAGCAATTTTAAAAAGAGCAAACAGGATGCTGGGTTAGTCGATAAAATACGTACAGTAAAAATTAGAGGAAATACCTTCCGGAATAATTGTTTGCTTATATTTTAATATGTTGCTACACAGTATACAACAACACTAACATTCTTTTTAAAATTAAGTCACGTAAGTTTATTGTTTTATATAATATTTTGTAAATTCCAGTGTCACAGAGAGTTTAACAGTTCATATCCAGAACACAAACACAGCAGTCCCGTCTTATACACCGAGTGGGTCTTATGCATAAAACAAAATGGAGTCATTTTAGAGCAAACCAAGCGTACCATGGGGGAGAGATAAAATTCCCAGATCCACGACTGATTTCAGTTTGAATTTTGAGGAATGCTGCCACTGAGGGGAGGATTTTTAAAAGTGACCCTTATTTCAAATTCAGTTTGAATCAATGGCAATGATTATCTGATCTCTATTATACAGGTATTTTGTACAGAATTTCACCACTTTTATATTTATATGTCCACACGTGTGAAAAAAAAGAAATAAAAGTGGTTTAATCCTCTGAGTGACAGAGGTATGAAACACATTGCATTGGATGCCTCTTTGTTATTCATAAAGCTTATGTGTCCAGGGCCGGATTTACATCTCAGGAGCCTGTAAGCACAGAAATCTGAAGTGCCCCCCCCCCCATTGCCCATCTCCACTAGACACCTCCACAATGCTCCTAATCTCCACATTGCCCCCCATCAGCTCGATATTGCTCCCATCATCTCCACATTGCCTCCATCATCTACATATACCATATTGCCCTCACATTGCCCCCCATCATCTCCACATTGCCCCCATCATCTCCATATACCATATTGCCCCCATCATCTCCACATTACCGAAAAAGGCACAGACCTGTTTTCACCATGTTGTGGCACCGGGCGGCTGGGGAGGCGTATTTAAAAAAAAAACATGATCCCAATGATAGTCGCCCCTCTGTGGAGATGCCTACTCTGCCTAATTATAAATCCGGCCCTGTATGTGTCATGCATTCATTACTTGAAACTATACGTAACTTTTCAATGAAACTAAAAAAAATTTGAAAGTTATGAAACTTCCCCAAAAAATGTAAAGTTAAAAAGCAAATTGTAGATAAATGGCCTAGTGGGAATTGTAGTCCCCAACAGCAAAAGGTCCAAAGAGTAACAACAACTGCTATAGCCTATATATCACATATATATAACGGATTAAGTATTGATATGTTTTTGCATTTTTTCAATGTTACAAATTCATATCTTTGTTTTGTGCTCATCTGTAATGTGTCTGGTATCTGGTGGGCTGTCTCTGTGCTTGTTATGCTTTAATGTTAGTTTTTGTATCACAGACTTATCACAGCCTATCCTAGGATTAAGAGTGAGGGGTGGGTAGAAGGGTTAGTACCTAAAGGCACAAACTTACAAGGAGCACAAAAGTAATTACTTTACCAGTTACTATGGAAAGGTTTAGCCAACATCCAACTGAAATCCTTTACTTTTGTAACAGAATACCCCCTGGGGTAATTAGAAGTGACCTTTCCCTATTCCCGTTCCTGGGCTGTTGGTGATCGTTGGACTTCCCTTATAGAGGAAGGATCTTGTGAGAGATAAGCTGTCCACAGAGGTTCTCTGTCATTTTGATGGGAGTATGGCCCATATTTATAAAAGGCAAACTGGAGTTATTTGTAAGTAAACCAAATGCACCATAGGAGACAAAATAAAAATGCACTTGAATGGAGCTTTTTACCCCCTTGAATGCCAGAGAGGTCTCCAATGCATTGCTTCACAATGCATTGGAGACCTCTCTAGCATTCAAGGGGTTAAAAGTCCAATTTAATTTAACAGGAATTTTTATTTGTCCCCTATGGTGCATTTGGTGTACTCCAGAATAATAATAATTTTATAAATATGGACCTATGCAGTTCCTACAAGTAGGATCACAAACTGGGATGAAGGAGTCTTTTGGCCTGAGGTCACAGAGAGATACAGGGGGCCTCTGTTGATAGTCTGTTGCTACGGCCCACTATCCTCTCCCAAAGTTGGCAGTATTTGAAGAGTTTCCAGTGAGGACCTGGAAGAAGTGAATTTTAGTGTGAAGGATTTAGAGCACCTTGGGGGAGAGATCAGGAGAGAAAGCACTCACACTAAACCAGGGTGCCGTGGCACTTTGGTGTCTACCACGGACATCATCTTAGGGTGCCCCACATTTTCTATGAAGACTAACAAAAATGATTAATAGAAATGGTTTAGCAAAATAGGTTTAGTTTTGTTACTACGATTGTAAGACCTAATAATAACTGATTATTTATGTATTGTACCCTTCATTATGACCTTGATACAGTACATTAAATATGTTAAGGGTGCCCCAAATGTTCTAGATTATGTATTAGGGGTGTTCCGAACAAAAAAAGATTGAGAACCACTGCACTGAATAAACAACTTCTAACCCGTGAGGAAACAATTATTGTGACTGTTATTGAATTTAAAATGGTAGTAAACCACCTTTTATACTTTCTATATTCGGCTAGTAAATAATAGGTAAAGTCATATTGCCAATACTGTTTTTTTTCATCTTTACCAACTTAATTTATACTTAAGTCCCTTACACTGAGCACCATGGATTTCTGTTTCCAATGAGTTTTGTATCAGAGACACAGATAGTGATACAATGTGAGACTATCCCTCTGGCCTATTAACACTTTGAGCGCCAGGTAGGTATCTAACACTCAGAGCTTCAGGAGAGAGTGTTACATTGCATCATTATACTTGCTTTCACTGCTCCTGACAGAAAGTGCTCTGGAAACAGAAATTCAGAGAGCTGACTGTGAGGGACATAAAACTAACAAATAGCTGAAGATAAATGCATAAATAAAAAAGTTCAGGCTATTTGATTTGACATATTATGTATTTGAAGAATATGTAAAGTAAAAACTGGAGGCTATCAATTTAATGAATTGTATTCATCATTTCAAAACTCCTGTCTCCTGAGTATTTATACTACCTTTGCACACACAGTACACCTGTCTCTGTAAGACCCATGTGAATCACGGATCATGGAGCAGTATGCAATCTGAGTGGTTCAACCAATCAAGGCACAGTCTGGATGTACTTCTCCCCAAGCTGAACTCACCTGTGTCACTCAGTGCATTAACTTAGGATGACCACATTTCCTTTCTGCCAGTCAGGGACATTGCAGAGAAAAGAGCAGGAAAGTGTTTCTACATGTCTGAAATGCGGCTGTGTGGGTGAGAACAATAGCATCATTGGATGTCCATTATCAGTGTGTGTGCTTTTTTTCATTTATCGCTTTGACTGAAAATTACACCTGTACTTGGGTAAATGAAAAGGAATGGCAAGCCCCAAGCCTTACGGTAGCCTTACACTCCAAGAAAATACACTGCAGCTCCTGTTTGGCAATAGAAAGTAGGGATCTGTTCTCAGGGGAGGGCTGTCAACTTGTGGCCCAGGTGGCAAATACATTCAAGTGGCCCATTTCTACCATCATTCGAGCCCACTGTTCCAGCCGACCCTCTCTTGTTAATTTTAAAATTGGCATTAATGTTGTGACGTAAGTCAAGTGATATCACATAGCTTGCAGATGAACTGGGGCTACACTAGTAACATAGTAACATAGTAGATAAGGCTGAAAAAAGACATGCGTCCATCAAGTCCAGCCCATGCCAATAACACCCCTGTTGATCCAGAGGAAGGCAACAAAAAAGCCCTCTGGAGCAATTTCCAGTGTAGGTGTGTGTGTGTGTGTGTCATATAGTTCCCCGGCTCAATATCCTATTTGCTTTGAAGCCATCTGTCATAACTGTCAATATTGTTCTGTGCTAGATAGGCATCCATTGCTTTTTTGAATGCAGTTACATTATCTGCAAGCACAACATCCCGAGGCAAAGAATTCCATAGCCTTACCGCCCTTACTGTAAAGAATCCCTGCCTGTGTTTTAGTCGAAAGCGCCTTTCCTCAAGTCTTAATGGATGACCTCTTGTTCTTAGCTCAGCTCTTTTCATAAATAATTCATTGGATAGTTCACTAGTGTGCTACTACAAAGCTTATAATTTAAGTAAAGCTTACCTAGTGATACTACAGAGCTTACAAGGGAAATTGTGTATGTTACTAGTTTAACTCCATTTGGATTGTACCTCTGTGGTATCATTTATATATCTCCATTTCAGTTGTAAGCTCTGTGGTATCACTAATGTAGCTTCATTTACAGCAGCAATCAGGAGATTTAGTGAGGTGCAGTGGCCTCCCAGCCCAGACATTTCACCAGCCCAGGGGGCAATTGCCCCCCTGCCCCCCAGGCCAGCTCTCCCCTGTCTGTTCTCCATCTAGTGTTTAGAACTTTGCGTGGAGGCTATTTTCCTGTAGCCCAGCACAGGGGTTACAGCAGTCAATGGACAATTATCCCACTAGCATTTAGCATTCTCTACTTTGGAGGCTTTATTCCAGGACATTGTATGGTCACAGAAGGGACAAACATTTAAATTCCAAGACTGTCTTTGGCAATACAGGACATGTGGTCACACTATATTAACCCTTTGAGCTCCGGAGAGGTTGACAATGCTGACAAAGCCAGATGGTGCCCATGCTTCTGGCACTCAAAGGGTTAAAATCAAGGCACTATAGGGAAAGGCGTTACAATGTACATGTAATTATTTTTTTCTCACCTCTGTTTTCTCCAATTTACCAGCGGTTTTCTCCATCCTTCTTGTCTTCATGCTTGGTGGATCTGCAGCAGTTTCACTTCTCTAGAAAGAACAGATTGGTTATAAATAGCCAAACAAACTACTCCTCATAATGATGTGCATGGAGGCTGATGTACTTAGAAGAACTGGGGCAATTAATGGCCAAGCTAGCTACACCATTGGGGAGAAATGAAAATTATCATTGATTTAAATGGATATTCTCTTTGATTGCTTCACTATGCATTGGAGACCTCTCTCACATTCAAGGGGGTTAAATCCCCATTAAATCAATTACTATGCTTTACTCCAGAATTGCTTCAGTACTAAGTACATCAATATCACTCGCTGATGTACTAAGGAAAAAGTGGTTCAGTTCTGGGGCAAACCAATTGCACCATACGGAACAAATATTCTCCAAATATCTGTTGATGCCAGACCTCTGACAGGTTTACTATTTTGTTTGACAAAGTTCCTTTTAGATTTGCATTTAGATTTGTCATTTAGAGTCACATGACTTAGAGTCACCAGACAAATACGGAACCCCAGCAACTGAGTAACATACTAAATGCCGGATGCTTTGAACACACCGATAAGTATGCAGATCATTGGAGCACACAGATCAAAGATCTTGCTTTGAGGCCACTACAATTTCAGCAAGATATGTTGATGCGGGATTATTTACAATGTCTTCAGTACTCTAAAATCTATTTATTTCAAGACAAAAGTAATCTAAACACATTGCTTAGAACAAGCAGCAGAGGTATACAGTTAAATCAGATGAACCCTCCCTGTAGCACTCTATGCAGCAATAGCCATGGTCACAACCTCCCTTAAAGGGATAGTAATGTTTCATAATAAAAGCAGCTCTAATTAATCATCATAGTATTTGGACTTTGGAGAGTGTTATTTCAATTCTGTCAGAGTTGTAGTTCAAGAGTAATTCAATGACAAAGTGTCCTGCTCACGCCCCTTTTACTGATGTAACACTGCTCAGCCAGAGCAGAAGGGAGGTGCCCAGGTAGATTACAGAGAGGGACAATCTTCAATTAAGATAAGGGAAAAAACTGAAAAGCTTGTCAAGGGGGGCAGGGCTTTCATTGTTTTCATAGAAAGAAGATTGTCCCCTGCTGTTATCTGTCTGGTCATACAACCAGATTCCACATCTGAGAAGAGATGGCTTACACTAGGTAAAAGGGACGGGAGGGGAAACTTTGCTTGTGAATATCTCTTAAACCATAAAGGTTTGCGAGATAAGACTTATATCATTTTTCATGTTTTTTTAATGCCTACAAAATAAAATAAAGATAAAACGAAGTATTACTATCCCTTTACGCCTTTTAGTGCCACTGGGGTAAGCACCACATTTAACAGCAATGCATTGATTTTCCCACGGACAATCAGGGATTGTATATATTTCCATCTGCTTGTAAGCTACAGCCCCTTTGCTTTTTTTTGTGTGAAGTATTGTTTTCACAAATGTGTTGACATGATTTGCCATGAGATTTGTGACAAGGTTTGGTCACATTATCAATGTTTGTCCAGTCAAATAAATTTTTGTTTCACATTCTGTGGTTGCCTTAAAGCAAGAATAGGAGGTTGGGGGCAATATGTTTTTTAACACAACATCATCTGTTAGCAGAGGCTGTAACTCTGTGATGATGTTGCGTATTTCTTCAAGTGCAGGATTACATGTAGTCACGAGTGGTATACGTATAGTGTCTTCCTTCTCTTTGTATTGTACAATGATGTGCTTGGGGTGCTCTCAATGCAAATGTGATTGTCCTTCTTTTGTTGCATTTCTGTTTGAATGATTAAAACAATGCTTTTAGATGATTATTTGCATGTTGATATTTGAGCATATCAGGTGGTATCTGACAGCATGGCTATGAATGATGCCTTGATTATTGTGGGATGTGTAAAAGCTAGAGTTGTGAAGACAACTGTCCCAGACCGTGTGTTTTATTTATGTAGAGCGCAGTTTGCCCTTGATGAAAATCATGGTTAAATTTTAAGTTTAATAGATGGATGAAATACATTGAAGTATTAATGAAAATCTTTGAGTTCTTCTTCTCCTTTTGTCCGTATGGTGAATATCTATACAGTGGAAAACTTTTAAGGTTTGTAACAGTGTGTACTAAGAAATCTCTATCCCAGGTTGGCAATAAAACGTTTTGTATATGTGGTGCCATCTTTGTGTCTATGGTGCATCCCATTATCTATAGATAGAAGCCCTGGCTAAAGGTGAAATAATTGTTTGTGAGGATAAATTGTATCAATTTAGTGATAATGTTGGGTCTATGTTTCTGGCTGTGGGCATGTGATGACAGGAACTGATAGCAGGCATTATTTGCATCCTTGTATGGGGTGTTGCTATAGAGTAATTCCGCATGCATGATAGCTAGACTTATAGTAGTATTTGTAGTTCAATCTATGATCTGGTTAAGTTTTTAAGAAAGTCTGTGGTGTCTTGTGTATAGGTACTGGTGGTAATGACAAGAATCCTGTCAAACATACCTCAGGATAGCCATAAAAAGGCAAGCATATGCAGTTCTTCCTTTCAGACTGTCCTCAACATCCAGAATTTTCAGTACAGTTGGTAGTGGTAACATTACTAAGCAAAAAATGGACATAACATTCTGTATCTGAATGACTGGCTGGTCAAGGCTACATCTCTTCAACTAAAAAAAAGAAAGAGGGGAAAAAAGGAACCAAACAGGAGTGCCTCAAAGGGTTATATTGCTTTAATTTAACATAAAACCATAAAACAATAAACTAAAAAGCCAGATGATTACTCACAAAATAGTTACCATAACAGGTAACTTGTTCTTTCAAATGTCAAGCTCTTATATTGACTTCACACAGATATCTCACATTCATATTATGGATTTCATTGCTGCACCTCCTAAACTGAATCACTCCTTCCAATAGCTGGGGGTTAACTGAATATAGACATAATTGCACTAACAAGTGTTGTTTTTCCTGGTATCATTGTCTTGCTACCAGTTATCACTTGTGAGGATAAGGACACTTGTCCTCCCCCCTCTTCAGGCACCAACTCATGGGCATAGTTTCAAAGCTTTTTTCAAGCTGCAGTAAAGTATGGCAAATGCCAATTCAAAAGTACCAAAGTATTTTTATTAAAATCTAACATCATTAGCTCTATGCATTTCTTGGTTCATTAGCTACTTCTTCAAGACAAAATTATTTAAAAATGTTCTTACAAGCAAATAAATAAAACCCCTCAACAACTTCAAGATAAACTTCGATCAGCATTCTCTCTCCTCCACTCCTTTGGATGGCAAATAAACAAGTCCTCCTTCCCAGCCATTCCAACTTGTAGACAGAGCGAAACCAGGCATTGTAATGATGCTTAGTAAAGAACATTTAATAGAAAAACATACGTGAGGAGAATGGGTGGGACTGAAGGCACCTAGATGAAAATACACCCCCATTGCTTCTTATTTTTGGTTTTACCATATAGGTTGCCTCTACAGTTGATTTAGCCATATAGTAGAAGGAGGGAAGTCAATCTTTGGCTCTCCAACTTTTGCAGACAAACCCCACCTTCTCCAACCAGCCAACAGCTGGAGTTAATAGGAGTTGTAGTCCCAAAGAGTTGTATTCTCCCTTTATTTAGGACATTGGGGTCCAAAGGAACTGTTACAGCTACTTATATAGTAGCACTATCACCACAAATGAAAGGTATCTGAGTGGATTTACACCTCCGATGTACATTTTATATTAACATGTTCTGAACAGATATTCCCACTTTAAGACCAGAACTTGAGGATTCTCCTAACTTGAGTGTAGGTAAGTTAATTAGAGTCTCAGCCACTTTGATTCAGTCACCTGGGCTCAGTCAGTGAAAGTCTCATGTCCTGGCTTCTTAGTGAATCCTGAAGACACTATTCTACAAGGTCCAATTCAGCACATATGCTATTTTCCTCCATTTCCTGTTTTAGACACATTAACCTGTTTTTTTTTCTTTTTCCAAAGGGTCAAATGATAATATTCCCTAGTCTCAGCACATAACAAGGCTAGGTAGTATTTATTTCATAAGTGGCTTATAATTTGCTGATGCTTTCATCAACAGGTTATTTCAGGAACAGCTGAAACAGGGGAAAAAGTTAAACCACTACCTCTGTTATCAGAAGTGAATTAATCTGATTGTGTTGAAGTCTGCTGTTTATCTATTGCCACCTGTGAAACTAGACAAGACACACCAAACAAGTAGACTGAGCAGCTAATATATAATCAGAACTATAATTAGACTTTGGTTAATAAGTAATGTAGTGATAGTCTACAAAATAGATAAACCGCTATATGTAAGTGCTAGTATATTACATGTTTGCATTATCTTTATGTAGTGCTTTATTTTTAAGTAGATTCAACAGGCAATATGGACAAAAAGTGGAGCAACTGTGTGGCAAACTGACTGCACCATAAGGGTCAAATTGATTTAACCCCAACTGTTAGACCTCCAGCAGTTGCAGATTACATCTCCCATCATCCCCAAACATCCATTGGTTGGTTGGGGATTTAGGTGAGTTGTAGTCTCCAACAGCAGGAGGCCCAGCATTTGACTACAATTAATTTAAATGGATAGTAATGTTTCAAAATAAAAGCAGCTCCAATTAACCTACATAGTATTTGGGCCACAGAGAGTGTTATTTCAGTACTGTCAGAGTTGTAGTTCAAGAGTAATTGAATGATAAAGTATCCCCCTCCCGCCCCTTTTACTGATGTAACACTGCTCACCTCAGATCAGAAAGGTGGTGTTCAGATGGCTTGCAGAGAGGGGCAATCTTCAGTGAGCATAAGGGAAAAACTCGAAACACCTGTCAAGGGGGGCAGGGTTTTCATTGTTTTCATAGTAAGAAGACTGTTCCTTGCTATGAGCTGTCTGGTCTTAAGACCAGCTTCCACATCTTAGAGGAGGAGGTTTACACTAGGTAAAAGGGGCGGCTGGGGGATACTTATCATTCAATTACTCTTGAACTACAACTCTGAGAGTATTGAAATAACACTCTCCATGGCCCAAATACTATGAAGATTAATTAAAGCTGCTTTTAATATGAAACATTACTATCCCTTTAATCTCTTGAATGTTTTAGAAAATTGTCTCACAATCAATGGGCAAAAACTCCAGTTTAAAGGGGAATTTCCTTCTAGGATAAAATTAAGATAAGTGTGGTAGCATGTTTAGGGGAAGATACAAATCCAAATGGAGTTTTTATTTTTGTCCCCTCATCTTTTATTGACATCAAAAATTCATTGTTTTGGTCCGGTAGGGAATTTTATCAAGGCTCTACTAGACTGAAATATACAATTTTTGCTATTTGCAATCAAACTGTTGCTAAGTTAAGACCCATGAGTCCCTGCCTCTCAAATGTTATATTTACTAATTGCCCCAGAGGAAGTAGAGAGTTTACTCTGTGAAAACTCGATTGGGTGAAACAAGTCTATCATTCTGTTGAGTAATGGGTTCTGTCCATGCTCCCTGTGGATTTCCCCTTTTCCACCTCTCAGTATCCTGCTAGAATTTGGTATCCTCAGCCACCTCTCCACGAGGCACCAGTTATAGGACTCTGACTATACAGAGCATCTATGATGGCATATTCACAGATTTCAGCTATTCTTCTGACATAATTGGTCCACCCTATACCGAGCAAAAACCACCAAGGTATCATCTGGAATTTAAACTGACTTGAGCGTATCAGTTGTAGAAAAGGGACAGAGTTACATAAATCCCAAGCAGGGCAAATGTGATTGCATGAGACTTATCTGTCATTGTTACTTGTTTTCAATAAATTGCTACACTTGGATTCACTTTTTTGGCTTTCTTTTTACACTGTGTTTTTTGGACTATTACAGATCGTGTTACTGATTGTGGTTGCACACAAGCATATTTTTATTGTCAGTGGACCATGCTTCAATTTTATCTATCTATCTATCTATCTATCTATCTATCTATCTATCTATCATCTATCTATCTCCTTCTTGGTTTGCTATTGCAATGGAGAAAATCTCTGCTTTGCTTTCAATTTGACCTCCACAACTGATGTGAACTCTGAAAGGCCACCTACCCATCTCAGCTCATTATCTGTGGGAGGTAGAAAAAGGGGCAGAAGGAAGGGGATACCAGGGTCATGTTAAGGCATGCAGGGGCATGAGTGCAGGATAGAACTTTCAAGATAGGGAGTGCTCAGGAGAGATGCTGGAGAGTGGGACTAGGGTATTGTAGGCTGTCTGCATGAGAACCGTGCGGAGGCTAGGGACAAACTAAAGGTGCCAGTCGCAAGGCTGGATGACAGACTCCAGAGGAGCCCAGATTAGCACTTCTATAGAAAGCACCAACTTTCATGCAGGAGAGAGTGAAGGCTGGGGTATGGAGACTAGGGAATGAAGACAAAGACTACAGGCTACAGATATAACACTAATTCTCCAAGTAATACCCAGTACAGTAGTAAGGAAAGTATACCTATTAGGAATATTTTGATATTATGGGGTAATCATGTTTTAAAACTATATTTAGTGCATTTTGGTTATCAAATGTCAATTAAAATGAAGTTTTTTGCTGTTACCAATTTTTGTTTGTTATGCTAAACTTGCTTTATATGTTGTACTCCTTTACATTTCTGAAGACCCCTATTTTAACAAAATTTCCTTGCTTCATAATTTCACATAGGAAGAAACTTCAGCCATTTGTGAGTGACTCTACTTTGAAGAAATATTGAGCTGTTTTAAGGTAGGTGTACTTTGTGTGTGTGTGTGTATATATATAGAGAGAAAGGGAGTTAGACAGTTTTCCATATATAACTAGAGAGTTACCTACAGGAATCATACCTTAACAGATGGATAACATCTGAAAATGTGTCCAGCCTTCAGTATAACAAAGGGATCTTTGACCCGAACTTTGCACATAATCACGTGGAAGGAGCAGCCGGATGCTCAGAATTGTTTTTTGTTAATCCATTCAACATGGGATAGATACAGGTTACATATTGAGTGAAATGTCAGGAGTAAGTTTGCAAAAAGACTACAAAATAGCCTTTTTTGCAGCTGATTTCCCAAGCAGAAGATCCATTCTGGTGGAATGTTACAAGCATAACTCCCAACATTTCAAATGGCCACAGAGGGACACTTTTATTTTGGGTGGTATTTATTAGGGTGTGGCTGGTGGGCGGGGCATTACCGAGAATTTTTATGTTATTTCAAGACCTATTGACACATCTTTGCGTAACTGAATACATTATTTACAGCAAAACTAAAGTATTTTATTTACAAAGACCATACATTGTATGGTAGGTCCTGACAGGGCTGCTCAGAGGAGTTCGGAGAGAGGAAGAAGCGGGCGGCTAGTGCAAGAATACCGCCCGCTGTCTCTGCTTGACGGCTGCTTTTGAGTACAGAGGGGGAATCCTGGTTATCAAGGTGGGCATTTAATTTTTTTTATACAGTATTTCTGCACAGAGGAGGGGGGCGGTGAGTGCAGGGATGCCGCCCGCTGCTTCCAGATGGGGGTGTGTATTATACATAGGAACTACACATTTAACCAAAATCTTGGGTTTAATTTGCACCTGCGTATTATACACAGGTGCGTATTATACCTGAAATATTACGGTATTTATGTGAGTTTTATTGCTGTGGAGAAATGTGATACACACTACTCATTCTGCTCTCCAGAAAAGAGGGACAAAAGGGTAGAAAACAGAAACTGAGGATTTGGATCTCAAAAAGGCACTGTCCCTCCTAAAGAGGGACACTTGGGAGGTATATACAAGAGGCTCATTCATATTAGAACTACATATATTTTAGCATTAGTGTTACTTTAATAGTTTTTAGCCCTATATGACAATTATTCTGTTGTTTTTACCTGCAAAAATGCAAAACTCCCCATGTGTGTTTTATCACGCGATATGTATGCAGACAAGGGAAAACACAGCAGAATATTATTTAATAGGAGTATATCAGCCTCACTGTTCTTTATTTGCTTCTAGTAAATTGCATTGCTGTTGAATTATCTTCTGTTGTGTTTTATTCTGGGTGTAATGTATATACAAAGGAAAAACAATGAGATACTGGGGCAAACCAACCAAACCATAGAAAACAAATAAAACTTCTAATTTACTAAAATTGGACTTTTAAACCCTTGAATGCTAAAGAGGTCTCCAATGTATTGCTATAAAACCCCTCTAGCATTTAATGTTCTAGTGTTAAAGGAGCAGTAGCCATTTGTGAAACAAATATATATTGTAGGCCTTTTCCTGTTGAGTAAAGCAACCATATACTCGCTGCTAAGAGATACATATTTCTATTTATTACAGTTTAAACTAATTCATTCATTTTCTGGGAGAGGTGAGTCACTGACAAACAGTTCTCCATAGAATGTAATAAAATGTGCTGAGTCATGCTGTCAGAACGTATAGGAAGTAATCACTTCCTGATAATGTGAACTGTTATAACATTTAAATAAAACAACTAACAGTGGTGAAAGTACCAGTGTCTCACTCAGCAGAAAAAGCCCTATAACATATAGGTTTTCATAAAATAAAAAGTTTACTGCTTCTTTAACAATCTTTAAATGTTTCAATCAGTGGCTATAAAACCTAACATACAGTTTCAGTTATGTACCAACGTCTGTTGTTTACTCCTATAAATATGTTTACTTTTATTCTCAATCCATTAAAAAAATTAAAGCGTAATGGTTGTCTGAGTTTGGTTAATGCATAGTTGGCAATTTAACCCTTTAAGGAGCAGTGGGATGTGCACATCTTTGGTCTTTAAATTGTTGAGTGTACAGATCACAGTCTCATTATTAATGACCCAGTTGTTTTATGGTGATTATCCCCTCTCATTGGTGCAGATCCAGACAAAGGCTTGCTGGGCTGTTATGTCCAAAGGCAAACCTACACTTTGATCTGCTGAATGACACATTTCAGAGTTTGTATGTATTGTTAACAAGTCCTTGGCATGTGCTACAAAAAAGTAAGTGCACTATGAAGTATCTAATTTGGGGGATCACTGTGTATGATTGCCATTGACTGTCATCGGATGACAAGCCAGGAGAAGAAGAAGGGGGTGATGTCACAAGAAGGGGAGGGAAGAGGGAGCTCAGTCACACCCTTAAAGCAAGAGTAAACTTATTTTTGAAAACCTATATGCTATAGGTGTTGACCTGCTGAGTAAAACAAAGGCCTTCCCAAGGATGGCAGTTATTATTCAAATGTTATTACAGATCAGATATTCAGGAATTGTGTGACTGTGTAAGTGCTGCCTGAAAGTTCTACCTGACACCAGAAATCAGCAGTTTCTTTCGTAATTCTACAGAAAACTGTTTATAGGTGACTGACATCTGCCATTGAATGCAACAGAATAAATATGAGCACTAGAGGGCAGTGTTAATGTAAAATGTAAAAAAACAAAAACCCATAGTTTAACCCTTTGAGTGCCAAAGGGGTGTGCAATGCATCTTCGCAATGCATTGCGTACCCTTCTGGGAATCAAAGGGTTAATCTATAATGACTGCAAATATGCGTCTCTCAGCAGTGAGAGTTCCATTGGTTCACTCAACAGGAAAAGCCCTACAATACATTTTTTCATTAAAACGTGTACTGTTCCTTTAAACTGCTAACTAGAAAATTAAATAAGCTCATAAGTAACTATTTTTATTCACTCTACAATACTAACTGTAACCTAGAAGCACTGCAGTTTACATGTACCAGCTGATTATACATTACAGCTCTGAAAACAGAGCTCAAAATAGCATTCATTAAAATGCCTGGTTTTATTCAAAACTGTATTTTATTGAAAGATATGCAATTTCAAACTTCTCAGAAACTTATGATGGATGGATCACTGTAAAGACTAATTATCTGTATATAGTCACAGACCTCTCAAGTCCCTTTCTAGTACAAAATAATACTACAAGTTTTCAATCATTATGGAAGAGGCACTTCATAAATAAAAGTGCCATAATTTCTACTGCTTAAAAACCTTTTCAATGTTAAAGAACTGTGTAATATTTTAATGTTTCTACTCAAGTTGGGAGGTTAAGGGTTGGAATTCATCACTACAATCAGTATGTAAAATGTTTTGATACACTTCATTTTGCATTCATCTTAATGAGTGCTACCGTGCTTTTTTAACAGTATGACATTAACATAATACACCCCCTTGATTGACTGAACTCATCGTTCGCATTCCATGTGAATTATTTATGTGCTCCATGATTGATTGTCCTGTGCTCTCTGAGGATTATGTGCTATATACTGAAGACCAGTAACTTTTGATGAAAGTTTGATGATTGGTTGAATTACTTTATTCCATTATTTTTTGTGTTGTTCCCTTGCAATGAACATGAATCTAATCATTTAGGGCATATGTATAAGACAGAAGTGGAGCAATGTTGGGGCAAACCTACTGTATTATTGGGAGCAATTAATTCCCACTGACTTAAAGGAACTAGTGTTGAGCGAGCATGCTCGGCCGATGCTCGGATCGGCTCGAGCATCGCTCTGCTCGGCACATGGCGGTACTCGTACGAGTACCGCATGTGCTCGCCCGCCATGTTCGGGTCTCCTCCCCGCACGTTTTGCGGCTGATGCGCAGCCAATAAACGTGCAGGGAGGCTCTGACATCAGTGTAATGCCAGCAGCCATGTTGGCTACTGGCATTACACTGATTGGCTCACCAGAACCCGTGGTCGGGTGCTGTATAGCACCTGACCAGCGAGTTCGGCTCAGTCTTAGCCAGGGAGAGATGAGGATAGGAAGGGAAAGTCAGTGTAGGGAGAAAAAAAGCAAATTTGTGAAAAAAAAAGAACCAAAAGTCCTTTTCAGGACTACTGTGTGTGGGGGCAGCAGGTTATTTTGTGTGGGGGGAAAAAAAAAAAAAAAAAAAATTTCATATATTCTGTTTAGTGTGCAAAGTTGCAGATTAGAGCACATTCTGTTTAGTGTGCAAAGTTGCAGATTAGAGCACATTCTGTTTAGTGTGCAAAGTTGCAGATTAGAGCACATTCTGTTTAGTGTGCAAAGTTGCAGATTAGAGCACATTCTGTTAAGTCTTCAAACTAAAATATCAAAGTCACATATTCCATTCAGTGTGCGTCGCCGCAGTTTAGCAGCACATTCTGTGTACTGTGCAGAGTTGCAGAATAGGAAGAAATACTGTTAAGTCTTCAAACTAAAATATCAAAGTCACATATTCCATTCAGTGTGCTTCGCCGCAGTTTAGCAGCACATTCTGTGTACTGTGCAGAGTTGCAGAATAGGAAGAAATACTGTAAAGTCTTCAAACTAAAATATCAAAGTCAAATATTCCATTCAGTGTGCTTCGCCGCAGTTTAGCAGCACATTCTGTGTACTGTGCAGAGTTGCAGAATAGGAAGAAATACTGTAAAGTCTTCAAACTAAAATATCAAAGTCACATATTCCATTCAGTGTGCTTCGCCGCAGTTTAGCAGCACATTCTGTGTACTGTGCACAGTTGCAGAATAGGAAGAAATACTGTAAAGTCTTCAAACTAAAATATCAAAGTCACATATTCCATTCAGTGTGCTTCGCCGCAGTTTAGCAGCACATTCTGTGTACTGTGCACAGTTGCAGAATAGGAAGAAATACTGTAAAGTCTTCAAACTAAAATATCAAAGTCACATATTCCATTCAGTGTGCTTCGCCGCAGTTTAGCAGCCTATTCTGTGTACTCTGCACAGTTGCAGAATAGGAAGAAATACTGTTAAGTCTTCAAACTCAAATATTAAAGTCACATATTCCATTCAGTGTGCGTCACCGCAGTTTAGCAGCCTATTCTGTGTACTCTGCACAGTTGCAGAATAGGAAGAAATACTGTTAAGTTTTCAAACTAAAATATCAAAGTCACATATTCCATTCAGTGTGCGTCACCGCAGTTTAGCAGCCTATTCTGTGTACTCTGCACAGTTGCAGAATAGGAAGAAATACTGTTAAGTTTTCAAACTAAAATATCAAAGTCACATATTCCATTCAGTGTGCGTCACCGCAGTTTAGCAGCCTATTCTGTGTACTCTGCACAGTTGCAGAATAGGAAGAAATACTGTTAAGTTTTCAAACTAAAATATCAAAGTCACATATTCCATTCAGTGTGCGTCACCGCAGTTTAGCAGCCTATTCTGTGTACTCTGCACAGTTGCAGAATAGGAAGAAATACTGTTAAGTTTTCAAACTAAAATATCAAAGTCACATATTATATTCAGTGTGCGTCACCGCAGTTTAGCAGCCTATTCTGTGTACTCTGCACAGTTGCAGAATAGGAAGAAATACTGTTAAGTCTTCAAACTCAAATATTAAAGTCACATATTCCATTCAGTGTGCGTCACCGCAGTTTAGCAGCCTATTCTGTGTACTCTGCACAGTTGCAGAATAGGAAGAAATACTGTTAAGTTTTCAAACTAAAATATCAAAGTCACATATTCCATTCAGTGTGCGTCACCGCAGTTTAGCAGCCTATTCTGTGTACTCTGCACAGTTGCAGAATAGGAAGAAATACTGTTAAGTTTTCAAACTAAAATATCAAAGTCACATATTATATTCAGTGTGCGTCACCGCAGTTTAGCAGCCTATTCTGTGTACTCTGCACAGTTGCAGAATAGGAAGAAATACTGTTAAGTCTTCAAACTCAAATATTAAAGTCACATATTCCATTCAGTTTGCGTCACCGCAGTTTAGCAGCCTATTCTGTGTACTCTGCACAGTTGCAGAATAGGAAGAAATACTGTTAAGTTTTCAAACTAAAATATCAAAGTCACATATTCCATTCAGTGTGCGTCACCGCAGTTTAGCAGCCTATTCTGTGTACTCTGCACAGTTGCAGAATAGGAAGAAATACTGTTAAGTTTTCAAACTAAAATATCAAAGTCACATATTCCGTGTAAGATGAAGAAGGCGGGTAAAAAGGGACGGGGAAGTGGACGTGATCCTGATAGTTCAGGGCGCGGGTCAGGACGCGGAGAAACTGTGCCTGGTGCCAGAGCACAAGAAAGAAAGACATCCACCATACCTAGCTTCATGTCTCATTTTACAGGGCGTCGCAGGACATCACTCTCGAGGACCGACCACTGCGAACAGGTGGTCGGTTGGATGTCAGCTGATACTGCTTCCAGTCGGTTAAGCACCACCCTGTCTTCCACCAAGTCCACTCTCAGTAGCCAAGAGTCTGGTCAACATAATCCTCACTCTGATCATCCTTCCTCCCACCATACACGGTCTGGTCAAAGAAGTGATCCCACACTGGGATATAGTGAGGAGCTCGTCTCATCACCAATCCTTCATTTGACCCTCTCTCCAAGCACGCTTGCAGAGGAACATGACATCTTGTGCCCTGATTCACAACCTCTAGAGGGTACCCAATCACAAGAAGATGACAGATGTGAACGGCATTTAAGGTCAAAGGAAGTAGTGGATGATGATGATGATGATGAGACACAGTTGCCATTAAATCAACCACTATTACTGTCTCAAGACCTTGTTGAGGAGAATGTTATACAGTTGTCAGTGACTGAGTATGTGGTGGGATCAAGACATGAGGAGGATGATCAGAGTGAGGAAGTGGAGGAGGACTTGGTGGACGATGAGGTGACTGACCCCACCTGGGAAGGTGTAGAGCCGAGCGATGACAGCAGTCCTGAGGGTGAGCCATCTGCAGCACCGCAACAGGCTGGAAGAGGCAGTGGTGTGGCTACAGAAAGAAGGCGGACTGCACCAAACCGGCCCGCAAATGTTCCACGGAGCACCCCCTTGCGTAAATCTCCCTTGCCAAGGGGTAGGTGTTCCGCGGTATGGCGTTTTTTTAAGGAAAGTGCGGACGACAAAAGAATTGTAGTTTGCAACCTGTGCCACACCAGAATGAGCCGAGGCATGAACACTAGAAACCTCACCACCACCAGCATGATCCGACACATGGCATCCAAGCACCGTAATAAGTGGGAGGAACGCCTGGATCGCCCATCTGTGTCTGCAGGCCACACCACTGCCTCCTCTTCCCCTGTTTTCGGTGCCGGCCAATCGCCTGTCGAAGGCGCAGGCCCGCATACCTCCCGCCCTGCACCTGTACCATCTGAAGCACCATCAGCGACCACATCCACTTCCCTGTCCCAGCACAGCGTCCAAATGTCGTTACCCCAGGCATTTGAGCGCAAGCGAAAATACCCAGCCACCCACCCACAGGCCATAGCACTAACCTCACACCTTTCCAAATTACTGGCCATCGAAATGCTGCCATTTAGGCTTGTGGACACTGAGTCCTTCCGCAGCCTGATGGCAGCAGCTGTCCCTCGGTACGCGGTCCCCAGCCGCCACTACTTTTCCCGGTGTGCCATCCCCGCATTACACCACCATGTGTCCCGTAACATCACCCGTGCCCTGACCAACGCAGTTACTGGGAAGGTCCACTTAACGACTGACACATGGACAAGTGCTTGTGGCCAGGGACGCTACATTTCCCTGACGGCACACTGGGTGAATGTCGTGGAGGCTGGAAGCGACTCGGACCCTGGGATGGCACGGGTGCTACCCACGCCGAGGATTGCGGGCCCTACCTCCATCAGGGTTTCCGCCAGCACCTACGTTATTGGCTCCTCCTCCTCCGTTTCCACCTCCGAATTCTCTACACGCAGCGCCACTCCCCCATCAGCCAGTAGCTGGAAGCAGTGTAGCACTGCAGTGGGGAAGCGTCAACAGGCCGTGCTGAAGCTGATCTGCCTTGGGGACAAACAGCACACGGCCTCAGAGCTGTTGCAGGGGATTAGTCACCAGACCGAGCAGTGGCTCTCGCCACTCAACCTGCAACCAGGCATGGTTGTGTGTGATAATGGGCGTAACTTGGTGGCGGCTTTGGAGCTCGGCAAGCTCACACACGTACCATGCCTAGCGCATGTATTTAATTTAGTGGTTCAGCGATTTCTAAAAACCTACCCCAATGTGCATGATCTCTTGACCAAGGTGCGCCGCGTGTGTGCACATTTCCGTAAGTCATCTACAGCTTCGGCCGGCCTGTTGAAGCTGCAGCAGCGCTTACAATTGCCAGCTCACCGGCTGCTGTGTGACGTGAGCACGCGCTGGAACTCCACCTTCCACATGTTGGCCCGGCTTTGTGAGCAGCAGAGGGCAGTAGTGGAGTACCAGCTGTTACACGGTCGTCGCCTCTCCGTTCAACTTCCTGTAATCAGAAGTGAGGAGTGGGAATGGATGTCAGACCTCTGTGAGGTTTTACGCAATTTTGAGGAATCGACACAGATGGTGAGCGGCGATAACGCTATTATCAGTGTAACCATCCCACTTCTGTGTCTACTGAAACGCTCGCTGCTCACAATTAAAACCGACGCTTTGCATGTGGAAGAGGTGGAAATGGGGGAGGAAGAGCTTACACAAGGTGATAGCCAGAGCACCCTCACTTCGTCTTCTCAGCGACAATTGGAGGAGGCGGAGGAGGAGGAGGAGGAGGAGGAGGAAGACACGGTTGCCTCCGCTACAGAGGGTAGCCATGGAACTTTAGTTCCATCTCTTCAGCGTGGGTGGGCAGAAGAGGATGAGGAGATTGAGAGTCATCCTCCTGGTGAGGACAGCGAAATCTTGACTGTTGGTACTCTGGCACACATGGCTGACTTTATGTTAGGCTGCCTTTCCCGTGACCCACGCGTTGTACGCATTTTAGACAACACGGATTACTGGGTGTTCACCCTTCTGGACCCCTGCTACAAAGAGAAATTCTCATCTCTCATTCCTCCGGTGGAGAGGACAAGCAAAATGGTGCAATACCAGAAGGTTCTTGTCGAAAAATTGCTCCAAAATTTTCCATATGACAACGCTGGCGGCAGAGTACGTGCTACCTTGGCCAACCGAGAAGGGGAGAAAAGGGGAGCACACAGCAGTTCCGACAAAGGCAGGGCAACACTCTCCAAGGCGTGGGACACCTTCATGACACCCCGCCAGCACCCTCACCCTGATGCGCAGCCTAGTGTCACAAGGAGGGAAAAGTTTTGGAAGATGGTGAAGGAGTACGTAGCAGACCGTGTCAGCGTCCTCAATGATCCCTCTGTGCCTTACAACTACTGGGTGTCCAAGCTGGACACGTGGTATGAACTGGCACTCTACGCCTTGGAGGTGCTGGCCTGCCCTGCCGCCAGCGTTCTGTCTGAGCGGGTATTTAGTGCTGCTGGTGGCATCATAACAGATAAGCGTATCCACCTTTCCACCGACAATGCTGATAGGTTGACACTTATAAAAATGAACAAGGCCTGGATTTCCCCTGACTTCTCCACTCCACTGGAGGAAAGCCCCGGGGGAACATAAACTCACTTTATATATGTTATTTACAATGATGGGAATACTCTGTATTCCCATTCACCCCTTCCACCCAAAAAACGGGTATATGGTTGACTCTTAATCTTCTCATCCTCCTCCTCCTCTTCCATATGCCCTGTGCTATAATATTTATATAGGGCCAGCTCACCAGCGGGCCCTGTGATATAATTTTTATATAGGGCCAGCTCACCAGCGGGCCCTGTTTGACAATTTTTATATAGGTCAGCTCACCAGCGGGCCTTCTCATATAATGTTTTATTGGGTCAGCTCTCTAGCGGGCCCTCTCATATAATGTTTTATAGCGTCAGCTCACTAGCGGGCCTTCGCATATAATGTTTAGGATGGTCAGCTCCGCAGCAGACCCTCACCCATAATGTTTTAGATGGTCAGCTCAGCGCACGTTTCACTCTTAATCATGGCCCCAGTTCAGAAAAATCGAGGAAATTTTTGGGAGAATTTGCCTTTGCGCACGTTTCCCTCTTAATCATGGCCTCAGTTCAATAAAATCAAGGAAATTTTTGGGAGAATTTGCCTCTGCGCACGTTTCCCTCTTAATCATGGCCTCACTTCAGAAAATCGAGGAAATTTTTGGGAGAATTTGCAGATGATATACAAGTAAATATACAGCAAATATTGTTTGGTAACAATTTTTCGCCTAAAGTCGTTTTTATTTTCCTTTTTGTGTGTTTTACGGTCAGTCTGTAAAAATGGCGTACTACGGGCGAAAGATCATTCCCAGCAGCGATGTTGGAGTCCAAGATGCATCCAGACATCCTCCCTATGCTGTCCCTGAACCATTTCTGTGGTGTTTCCATCATTTTCTGCCCTTTTCCTATGGACCAGACACCCTCCCCTCATCAGAGCAGGGGGTGCCTGGTGTAATGCTCGAGTCCTCCCATTGACTTCAATGGGGCTCGGGTGCTCGGCCGAGCACTCGAGCCTCCGGGGGCGCTCGGTCAGAGCACCCGAACACCATAGCATTGGGGTGCTCGCTCATCACTAAAAGGAACACCAACACACCTGTTTAGCAAATTAGGTTATGTGTGTGAGTATTTTTATGTTTTTGTGTGTGTGTGTGTGTGTGTGTTTTTTTACTTCTTTGAGTTCCAGAGGGGTGTGCAACACATTACAGAGCCTTGTACTAAACACCCATCTGGCACTAATAGTGTTAAATATAATGCACTCCAAGCTATCATGTATGACACGTTATTAAGTGAGTATATTAAGTGAGTATCATATACAGCTAGCTATCCTGCATGTCATTGTATGATCTAAGACAGTTAATGTACTGAGATTTCTTCCCATCCCTCTTCTTTTTAGAAAGATTGTTGTCTTATCTCTGCCAGTTTACATACAATGTTTCACTGTAACTTCTGAGAAATGCATCAGATATGCTATTGGGTTCTGGAGACCTTCACACAGAGGCGTAACTAGAAGCTTCTGGGCCCTGGTGCAAGAAGGCCCCCCCACAACCACATTGGTCCCCCTCAACCACACTGACCCCCTCTACAATGCCCCTCAATCTTCACAATGCCCCCATCTCCTACCTCCCTGGAGCGTAGTCCTCTTAGTAATGCAGAGCACTGGGAGATGATGTAATCTCACAGCGCTCTGCATTACTAGAGTGCCGGAGGGAGTTTGCGGGTGCCAGGCAGAGGAGTCACAGGGGGTGGCCGGGCCCGGTCGCAGGTGCGACCCCTGTGACCCCTATAGTTACGCCACTGCCTGCACAAAGTATGAGTGAATACCTCCACAGATTTTATTACAGGTGCTAGCTGGGAATATGGTCTGTCTAAGCATATACAGTCCAGTCCATATGTGTTCAGACATTGACAAACATTTTGTTGTTTTGACTCTGTACTCAAACACATTGGATTTGAAATGATACAATGACTAACAGGATAAAGTACAGACTATCAGCTTTAACTTGAGGGTATTTACATCCATAAGCAATAAATCATATAGGAATTACAAACTTTTTATACATAATCCCTTTATTTTAGGGGACTAAAAGTGATTGGACATTTGCCTGCTCTGCTGTTTCTTGGCCAGCTGTGTGTGCCTTTTCATCAGTAGTTAATGCCCAAGAAAGAAATGTTGTTGTCTTTCAGCATGAGGACCAAAATAGTGTCAATGACAATAAAAACAAGCCATCATGAGGCTGGAAAATCAGAATATCAGAAAATCAAAACCAAAGCATTAGGTGTGTCAAAATCAACTGTATAGTACATTGTTACGAAGCAAAAACTCACAAGTGAGCTCAGCAATGACAAACCACCTGGTTACCCACTGTAGACAATAACAGAAGAATGCTTGCAATTGTGACAAAAAAACTTTTCAACTTTTCAACTCATTAAGAACATTCTCCAGGATGTAGGCATAGAAGTGACAAAGAGTACCATGAAGAGAAGACTACTCCAGTATAACCACCGAGAGATTACTGCAAGATACAAACCACTGGTAAGCCCTAGATGAGATGAGATAAAGTTTAAAGTGTACCAGAGTGATAGGAAGAGGAAAATGTGGAGAAAGAAATTAATGGCACATGATCCAAAGCATGTTATATCAGTATTCCAGTCCCAGCAACGAAACACAGGACAAGTACTTAACGGTAACACCAACTTTATTAAGGCAGCAACAGAAACAGAATATCACAATGACAGGATATAAATATATAAAACTAAAGAGAAGTACACAACAGAGCAAGTGACATCTACCAGAAATAGAAGACTGCTACCGTGTGATTCTCTTGATAAATATATCCCGGCAATGGGGCTAGGAGCAGTCTGCAAAGCCACAGGTCCGCACCTGGGAGAAGCCAGACAGAAAGTGAGTAACCAAGGCCACAGGTCTGCACCTGGGAGAATCAGACAATGGGAAGGCACCAGGAGAATGTCTGCCAGAGCCACAAGCCTGCACCAGATTGGTTATCTAACAGAATGGAAGGCCACTCTAGAGATAGATAGAGCCACAGGTCAGTGCCAGATTGGGTGGTCAGACAAGCCAGAGGTCATGCATGGAGCGGGTAGTCATGCAGAGCCACAGGTTTGCACCAGATAGGATGTCCACTGAAGCGCTGGTATCCTGGATACGCAGTGGACAGAGCCCCAGGTCAACACCAGAACGGGTAGTCAGACAAGCCAGAATTCACACATGGAACAGTTAGTCAGCCAGAACCAGAACTGACACACGAAACGGTTAGTTAGCCAGAGCCGCAGGTCTGCACCAGAATGGTTGTCCAACAAAGCCAAGGGTCATACATGGAGCGGGTAGTCAGACAGAGCCACAGGTCAGCACCAGATCGGGTAGTCAGACAAGCCAGATATACACAGAGCCCAAACTATAGAACTGCACTGGACACCAGCGAAAGGGCAACTGAGCCCTGTGTCCATGCAGTATAAGTAGTGGAAAACAGGAAGAGGAGGAGAATCACCAAGTGGCCTGTAGCTTTAAATGGAGCGCACGTCCATGCCCTTAGATGTGCGCCCACATGATGACATCACCGGCCAAGCCGAAAGCGCTGACAGCATGAGCGGCAGGAGCCGTGTATGGGACCGGTAGGTGGTTAAGCCGCTGAGACACAGGTCACGGACAAGCCGCGATGCAGAGCAACTGGCAGTGAGCCAGAATAGGATGCGGCCAGAGCCAGTACTATGCGGGTTGGCTCGAGCAGCCGCCACACAGGTACCATGACAATCTGTGAAACATGATGGATGTAGTGCTATGGCTTGAGTATGTATGGCTGCTACTGGAAGTGGCTAACTTGTCTTACATAATGATGTAACTTCTGACAGCAGCAGCAGGATGAATTCTGAAGTGTACGTAAACAATTCATCTGCTCAGATCCAACCAAATGCCAACCAAATGCCTCGAAACTCAGTGGAAGACACTTCTTGCAGCAGGAAAATGACCCTAAACATAGTGATGAACAACCAAGGAGTTTTTCAGGGCCAAAAGCCAAGTCAATCACCTGAATCCAAATGAGCATGCAGGAAAAATGGCTAAAAGCAAACAGGAAATGAAAATGATGGCTGCAATACAGGCCTAGCAGAGCATTACCAGGGGAAATTCCCAGCGTCTGGTTATTTCTCTTTGGGTCACAGACTACAGGCAGTCATCAAAAGACTTGCAGCAAAGTACTAAATATGACAACTTTAGTTAAGATTATGTTGTTTGTCCAGTTACTTTTGGTTCCCTAAAATGGAGGGACTACATATAAAAAGGGCTGTAATTCCGACATGGTTCATGATTTAAGGATGTAAATTATCTCAAATTAAAGGTGACAGCTTTCACTTTATCCTCCTAGTCATTGTTTCATTTCAAATCCAATGTGAGAGCCAAAACAACAAAACTGTATAATGGCCACTAGCAAAAATCATACAGAGACCCACACAAAGACAAACAAATACTGTCTAGCACAGAGACATACAAATACAATACTGTCTCAAACACAGGCAGACAAAGAACAGACGGACAAAAAGGCTGATGTGTTAAGATGAACTGTAATAATTTTGTAAGAAGCCAATCACAATCCGGGGGGGGGAGGTGGCGTTCCAAATAAAAATTCCCCAAACCTCCAATGATTTAAATGGGCCTTTAATACGCAGCTTTACAATGCAATGAATACCTCCCTGGGACCCTGTTCCACAGACGCACGGACACAGATGCACACACACAAGCACATACACATAAACTCACACATACTGTCTCACACAAAGGCACGCACGCACCCACACAAACACACACACTGGCTCACGTGCAGATGCCTACACACACACACACACTGTCTCATATGAAGATGAGCACACATTATCCTGTGCACACAGAGATGGAAACACACACTTTCTCACACACAGACACATGCACACACACTTTCTTTACAGACAGATGCAAATGCATAAAGTGTAACACTCACACACACACATGCTGAAGCAAAGGAACATAGTGAGGCTGGTTTTTTAAGAGAGAATTGGAGCATTTTTGTAGCAAGCCAGCTGGAGAAATTAAGAGTTCCTTTAATTTAAATTGGTCTTTTAACCCTGTTTATGAAATAATGTGTAGGAGACTTCTCAGGCATTCATCGGTTAATAAGCCCATTTAAATCAATGGGATTGCACCAGTTCTTCTTAGCCTCCCTGTCTCATGCACACAGACACACAAATACACATACACAAGCATGTGTCCACACACACATACACACAGACATACGAATACACATACAAGCCCACAGAAATACACATAGGCGATCTCTCACACACACACAAACAGACACACACACACAGACACACACACAAACACACACACACAGACACACATACACACACACACACAGACACACACACACAGACACACACACACACACAGACACACACACAAACACACAGACACACACACAAACACACACACACACACACACATACACACACAGACACACACACACAGACACACACACACACACACACACACAGATACACACACAGACACACACACAAACACACACAGACACACACAGACACACACACACAGACACACACACAAACACACACATACACACACACACAGACACACACACACAGATACACACACACAGACACACACACACACAGACACACACACACACAGGAACACATACACACACACACACACAAACACATACACACACAGACACACACAGACACACACACTCACAGACACACACACAAACACACATAAACACACACACACACACACACACACACATACACACAGATACACAGACACACACACACAGACACACACACACAGGCACACATACACACACACACAGACACACACACAAATAGACATGGCTGTGGAAGGCGACTGGATCATGAGGATGGCAGTAGGGAGCTATTTACATAATCCCCAACTGCCACCCAGGGGTGTGTCTGGCAGCATCTGTGGCTTTAACCCTTTGAGTGCCAGAAGGGTATGCATTGCATACCCCTCTGGCACTCAAAGAGTTAACGGAATGCTGGAAGGATAGCCAGTGCAAATGTTATCAAAACATGATACCATTGCTCCATGTGCATATGGATGAGCTTAGGAGGAATCAGAGGTAGAAGTGTATCTGATCAGTGCAAGCCATATACTAATACAGCAGCACAACTCCAGACAATGAAATCTGCATTGATGCCTTCATGGCACATGGTTGTTATGCCAACCAAAACAATGTGCGTCATGTAATGAACCAGTTTGTATTAGTGTGCTGCCATGGCCCATATTCTGAGATGCAAATACAAATGAAAAAATTAAATGATAAATATCTTGAAAAATAAAATGGCTGAATATATTGCCTTGATAGTCAGCACTGTAGGGCCAAGATAAACGTCAAACAGTGCACAACATTCTGAGCTATCTGAATGAAATAAACAATGCAATTATGGAGCAAACTAACTGCAGCAAATGGCACAAATGAGAATTCCGTTTAACTTTTGAATACTAAAGAATTTGAAGATCTCTCTGCTACCCCGTTATCTCTCTCACCTTTTCCCAGACTCCCCTGTCCCTTCCTCACCCTGTCTGCAATTTGTTCTGGATAGATTTGGACACACCCAGAAGTTTTTCCAGGCTGTTGAATTCAGTCTGCTAAACTAATTGCAGATGTCTAATTCATCCCTACCAGTGACATGCCAAGATGGCTGCCCCTCCAAAAAATACACGTGGGGTCCAATGAAAGGGCCAAGTGGGTTCCAGACTCTCCACTTCATGAAGAAGTAGCCTGAAATATAAACTGGGCCTTCTCCTTAATTCAAGACTAGAATCCTTAATTCATTATGTTCAGTGGCTATACTGACAGTACTATATAATATTGTTTATTATGAATTGCTAAAATCTTTAAGGGCTGTATGTTCAAGACAAAAGTGGAGGAGTTGTGGTGCAAACCATTTGCCATATATGGTAGAAGTAAAAATTACAAACATTCCCATTGACTTAAAAGGGGATTTTAACCCCTTGAATGCTAGAGAGGTCTCAGTGGGAATTTTAGTTCTCCCCTATAGTGCAAATGGTTTGCCCCAGAACTCGTCCACTTTCATTTTGTATATACGGCCCGAGTGCCCTATGTTCAAAAGAAAGGTGGAGTGATCCTAGGTTTAACCAGCTGCACCAAGGGAACAAATATGTATTCCCAAACGTTCCATTGATTTGAAAGGGGCTTTTAAACCTATGAATATAAGATATGTCTCCAATGAATTGAGAAGTCATGCACTGGAACTCTCATTAGCAATCAAGGGGTTAAATATAACATTTAAATCAATGGTAAGTTTTATTTAGATCCTATGTTACAGCTGGTTCACCCCAGAATCATTCACGTTTTTATTGAACATAAGGCTTTATACACAAAACAAAAGTGGAACCATTGTGGACCAAACCAGCTGCCCCATAGTGGAGAAATACACAAAGAAAGAGAAATTTCCCAAACTCACATTGATTTAAATGAGGCGTTAACCCCTTGATTGATTGAGAGGTCTCTAAAACATTGCTTCATTATGTGATGGGGCCCTCTCTAGCATTCAAGGGGTTAAACTAAATGGAAAAGTTTATTTGTCCCCTCAAGTGAAATTGGTTTGACCCAGAAAGGCTTCAGTTCTAGTTATTCAAGCTGAGGTCTTACCAAGGTCTTATAAAAAAATCGATATACTTTTCTTCTTTTTCACCTATTCCCTTATTTTTTAATTATTTTTTATCTTATTAACCCTTTGCAATGTGTTACACACCCCTCTGGCACTCAAAGTGTTAATTTACAGAAGCTCTCCATGACCTATCGTGTGAGATGCTACAGTTGTTTAATCTTCCTGATCTGACCTGTGAAGTTGCTAATTGATTACCTTGCTGACACCCATAGTAATGGATTTCATTTATCTTGTCAAAACCATGAAACTGATTTACATTTCAGCCCACACATTCCCTAAACAATGTCACATCTCTCACTGGTGCACAGACATATTTTTTCCCTATTTTTATCCACCCTCTCTATAATCCCACGGTGATCCACAAGCATACAAAGCAAGAAAATGCAATTCATTATTCTAATCTATCTTGATTTATATTGCCAAAGGCAGCATATCATGATTACATAATTTATGCATCATTAAAATGTGCAGCACTCATACTTGTCAAAGCAAATTTTCTGACAACTCACTTAACAGGCTCATGAGTCACTTTCACCCTGTAACATTTTTCAGTGTAATAATGAGGTGTGGTTATTTTTAACACTTTCACAACCAGAGGAGTGTGCAACTTGTGGCAAAGCAAGACGAAAAAATAATGTACTTTTGTTTATTTTGTTGTCACTTTTTTTTTATTATTTGTGTTCCAGAGAGGTTTACAACTCACTGGTAAGTTGATCTCATATCCCTATAAATCAAGGAAGCTTCTAAACACAGAACAGTTGCTTTGATTCCAGCACAGTCCTATTGAATGAATGTTTCATGAGTGTCTCTGATATTAAGTGAATTATGTGGTCATGTTACTCACCGGGACTTTGCTTTCCATGGGAGCACAATTTTGTTTCTCTCATTAAAGTCTTATTATACACTCTAGTAGAAAATGTTATTATGCTGTTTTTATCAAATAATTTTAGTATGTGCATTGTATACCTATATAGCACTCAGAGGTTTAAAGGGATAGTAATGTTTCACAATAAAAGCAGCTCCAGTTAATCTTCATAGTATTTGGGCCTGTCATAGCTTACCTTGTTTCCAGCTCTGACGCTCGGTGTCTTTCCACGCGTCATCTGCAGGCACAAGGCTTCAGAGTGAAGCAGGCCTCTGTTTTATGCCATGCTTCCTGTAGTCTCCTCCTACTTCCTTCCTCTGAGCCTGATCCTCCTACCTACTTCCTGAGGAGGGGTTTAAAGGGCAGTCTGAGTCCTGGCTCAATTGCCTTTGCATTGTAGTTCAAAGCAGTTCTATTACCTTGGGCTCTGTGTATGACCTAGCTTGTCTGCCACCCAACCTGGTGCTGACCTGTGGCTCTGTCTGACTATTCTTTTGTCTATCCCTATAGTGGACACCCAACCTGCTGCAGACCTGTGGCTTTGGCTGACTACCTGAACTATGTATCACCTGGCTTGTCTGACTACCCTCTCTGTTGCTGACTTGCGGCTCTGTCTGACTATTCTTATGTTTATCCCTTGTACCTAGCAGACACCCAATCTAGTGTGGACCTGGGGCTCTGGCAGACTAGCTCTGATACTGACTGCAGGCGTGAGTCAGATATCCATTTCCCTATACTGACTGCAGGCATGAGTTAGAAATCACTCCATACTGACGGCAGGTGTGAATCAGTATTCTCGCTATGTCGGATAAAGATCCTGTGTTCCTGTTCCTGCTCCTGGTTCCTGCAGAGACTACCAGTGGCTGAGGTCTAGTTTCCAGCAGTGTGGTCAAGCGTGGCAGACTACTATTCCTGATAGCAGTGCTTGCTGGCTTGTAACCCTCTGCTTGTTCCTGTTGTATTACTTGTGTACTACCTTTCTTATATTATAATAAATTTAACTATACCGTACTGACTCCTGAACATCATCGGGGAACCGTGACAGGGCCATGGAGAGTGTTATTTCAGTACTGTCCGAGTTGTAGTTCAAGAGTAATTGAATGAAAAAGTATCCCTCTCTCGCCCCTTTTACTGATGTAACACTTCTCACCATAGAGCAGCAAGACTGTCAGGATGGATTGCAGAGAGGGACAATCTTCAGTGAGCATAAGGAAAAACCTGAAAAACCTGTCAAGGGGGTAGGGTTTTCCTTATGCTCACAGCAAGAAGTTTGTTCCTCGCTGCGAGCTGTCCAGTAAAGGGCCCAAATTCCACATCTGAGGGGAGGTGGCTTATATTAGGTAAATTTGGCAGGAGGGGGATACTTTATCATTCAATTACTCTTGAACTACAACTTTGACAGTATTGAAATAACATTCTCCATGGCCTAAATACTATGAAGATTAATAGGAGCTGCTGTTTTTATGAAACATTTCTATCCTTTTAAGTCAGAAAGCTGGCTAGGTACTGGCTGAGGGAGCTAAATCCCCATGTCTCATGATTAAAGCCCTTAGATTGTTGTGACCAGCTTGGGGAGTGTAATGATGCAATTTGACTGCACAGTGTATGTACACTACCGCTCAAAAGTTTGGAGTCACAAATGTGTTGACAATGAATAGGAAATACAGTCAAAATGTTGACAAGGTTAGAAATAATTAGTTTTAATTTAAATAATAATTGTGACCTTCAAACTTTGCTTTCAATTCATTGAAGAATCTCCATTTGCAGCAATAACAGCTTTGTAGACCTTTGGCATTCTAGTTGTCAAATTGCTGAGGTGAAGAAAGTTCACCCCATGCTTTCTGAAGCACCTCCCACAATTTGGATTGGTTTGATGGGAACTTCTTATGTACCATACGGTAAAGCTGCTCCCATAACAGAAACTAGGATTTTTTTTGTGAAAATATTTTCAGGAAGAATACATTGAGATTGTCTCTCATTTGCAAGTATGTCCTGGACTTTCATCTACCTGAGAAAGGTAAAAGGCTGAGTTGACCTTGCCAGGACTAGAACCTGCAACCTTGCAGCTTGATCAGATTCTACAGCTACTGCATTAACCAAGTGAGCCATCTCACCAAACTTTTTTAAGGGTTGTGTATGTATGCAAGTATATCTTTATTTATACGGAGCCACACAGTGTACACAGCTCCTTACAACAATAGTATGTTACAATAAATAAATGGGGCTAAAATTAGCGTGACAATCATAGAAACAGTAGAAAAGAGTATGGATGTGCAAAAAGTAAAAAAAAAGTCCAGCAGACATTTTCACAGAAAATAAGCAATTTTCCACATTTCCAGTAAAAATTCCCACCCAGGCCAATACATTTCCCATGAAAACTTTGCTATTTTTCACCTTTGCTTTCTATGACTGCAAGATTTCCCTGTAGCAATAGTACTGCTTCTGTGGGTTGATGTGGAGAGATCAATTGTTGAAAGTAAATGTCGTGAGTCCTACTGCAACATATGTCTTGAAAAAAGTTATTAGTTCCTTTGTCCTTTGCCCACAACATCAACCACCTGCTTGTATAACACTGGCACAGCCACCACTGAAAAATAACTGTGGCTTGTGATTTGCCAGCAGAGTGAGATGCATAACTTTATTTATTTAAAACCTCTGTATTCAACACAAGAAAAGGGCAGCACATCAACTGCCAACATTTTGGCAAGTTTACTATTCCATAGACATACTGTTGGATTATATTTGTGTAGGTTTCAACTCCTTTCTAAAAACTCAGTTAAGTGGAGGGTTGCAGAACATAGTGAAAGAACTGTGTAACTTGACTGCTTTAACAACATGACTTGTGGCAGTGAAGGCGGTGCTGATGGTAGAGTAGGCAGGTCTGGGCACTCTATGAGCCTTGTTTTCTTCTCCAACAAACTCAGTCATAGTCCTCTATGTTTTGCATTTGCAGAACAATAGCAGGAGCCATGGGTATTAATGTAAATGAAGGAAATCTTGGCACACATTCTGCCACATCTGCAGCACTATTATTATGTGCCCAAGAGCCCCATGAACTTTTAAGAGTGTTTCTACTGTTGCTAGTAGAGGTTGATGGTGTGTCCCCCAATCAGAACTTTGGTTGTGCTTCAGTGGGATCTCAATGAAGATATGCCTAGGTGTGATCCTGCTTAACACGCTGCTCACATGAGACAAAGATAGCAAAATGTTTAGCTTTGTATAGCCATACTGTAGACTTCATAGATCGAGGGGCTCTTGAGGGACTACTATTACTACTGAGGATAAATGTTCCAATTATACTACTTGTAGGTGACAAAGGTGCTGCAATTCCAGCCACTACAGAAGCATTAATCATAGCTAGAGTTGTGGATGTTGATGCCTTGTGTTGCTGATTACTCAACAATAGTGTGTTGCTAGGTGGGGGTTGGAAATGAAAGTGGCGACAATGTTGTTGAAGATGACTGACAGATATATTGTGTATTTTTAGGCAAACTGTAAAGAGTCAGACTTTCCAATTGATTTATCAAACAGTTTGTAAACAGGCACAGATAACCTTTTCAGCTAATTTTATGGCTATGCCATCATCTCTGTCACTCTGAACTTCATTTGTATCTGAAGAAGATGAGGAGGCTGGAGGAATATCCTCAGCAACTAATTTTATTTTCCTCTAGGCCTTTTGAAGTCTCAAGCAATTTATTTTTATTTTCCCTTTCAAGACAAGCTTTGTACTTGTTGCTCTCATTGACAGATTCAGCAGTTGGTTGAACTGTTACACCTTTCTCCACTATTCCATCAACAATAGAATGTGATTTGTTGACATCTTCAGTGTTCGTACCTGGTTTATTAATATTATTACTGGTGGTGAAGGAAGTTTTTATGGGACTCTGGCAAACAGCCTCCTCAGCTGGAGAAGGATCATCGTTTTTTATTGCATATGCTGTAGCAATCATGGCTGCAGTGGGTTTTTGGACTACCACTTTGCTACCACTTCCCCACACTGCTCCTCCTTGTTCCCCCTATCATTGTCCCTAGTACATTTGCTGAACTTTATCAGAGGGGCAAAGGAATCAATGGGAAACTCATTTTTATTTTTTTAATTTACAGAAATGTAGTCAAAGAAGGATGAAAAATTAGAGATGGAGTGAAATATGTATTGGAAGAATCAATGTATTCACTTCAAAATGTTACACAGTTAAAATCTGCAAGTTTTGTTTGCCTTTATAATAATTTTCATGTGAAGTATAGCATAACATTTATCAGATTACTACCTACTTCTGATTCTATTTGTTATGAATAAATTATACCATGGTTAATCTCAGCAGTTTTTGACATTTTCATTGATGTTTTGATTGATCATGGATCACATGACCAGCATCTGGGTGATCCCAGCTCAATCAGCTCCTCCAACGGAAGACTTCAGTGACAACATGGAATATGCTTTTTCTATTACTACAGCTGATTCCTTCCGATATGGTTTCAATACCAAATACAGCAGTTGGGCAAAAATAAGGTACACTCCTTGTCTTCCACATTTTCTTCTCCTTTACTTAAGAATATGAAGACTCCAGTCTCATTTCAGCCAGCATATAAAACAATAAATGAAGCTCATCTACTCATTTGGAGGTATCCAATTTCTCATTAGGAGAGACCACATGTAAGTCTTTCATGTTCAAAGGTATTGTCTGAATAATATATCTTCATATCAACTGTCTTGTTGCCTATCCATAGTATCAATTTTCTGGGACTCACAGGATGACGACAGCAATTCCCTCAGACGTGGTTACTAAAAAACATTAGACCACATATGTCTCACCAATCATTGGTAACAGAAATAATAGGGATAGTAATTCCTTTTGCTTCCAAATTTAAGAACTTCAGAGAACTGCAATTGCTTATAAAACAGCCTCATGAGCCATGGAAATCCATGGCATGCTTCTATCTGCTTAACTCCATAAAAACCAGAGGGGTGCACAATGTATTGTGAAGCAATGAGTTGCATACCGTTTTTGATTTTCATGGGATAGTTTTGTTTGGATGGTAGTTTCATATATTGGCACAACAGCAGCAGAATAAGTAGCCCCCAGTATTTGTGGAGAAAAAAACAAGTTGGCCATTAAATCTTCTCCACCTGGCCCTCCTCCAAGATCATCATGGGTGTGTTGTTATTAGAATATATTTTTTTCCCTTGAGAGCAGGATCAGTGGGTCTCCTCAGCAACTGCAATGTGCACAGTATGTGTGTGGTAAATAACATCTGGGGGCACAACTGTATCCAAACACCATGACACCCGAAACCAAGTGCTGTCACTGTACCCCTTTTCCACACCCGCTAAGGACACATGACAACTTGCTGACAGTTTAATAGTAGTGATGAACCCTCCCTGCCACCATCTTAGCATATTCTGCAAGATGGAATCTCCTCAGATGCCGCTTGATGCACTGATTGCGATTCTTCTCCACCACACTGGCATGTATGGTCAGAGCACCACACAGTGTGCAATGGGTAGAGACAAACTGCCACATCCTAACATCAACAGAGTGGCTATCATTTGGCGGGGGAGGTAATAAACGAGGAGGATTGGCATAAGATGTAGAAAGTGATGGTGAGCTAATTGTTTCACTCGTCCTGGAACTTCTAGTCTCTGCCTGGGTTGTTCTATTCTTCCTCCTCTTTGATCTCCATCTCACCTCTTGTTGCCTTTCTGGTGAGTCAGGGACAGCAAAATCAGTGCTTGATTTCTGTGGTGGGTGTTTGGCTTTAACATGTTTGGAGTAAATGTCATGGTGTCTGTGTTTCATGTGTGATATGAGGGCGCTTGTGCCAAGGTGTGTTCCCTCCTTTGCTCGTCTCACTGACTTGTCACAAATTGTCACAAATTGTGCACAGTGCCATTGCTGATGATTGGACTGTGCCTTCCCCAACAGAAAAATAGTCCCACACCCATGATGACTTCAGTGGGAAGGGGAAAGGTGGAGAAGAATGGCCTCTTTCTTCTTGTCCTCCACATTCCCCTTCATTGTCTGTGGCAGTGGATAATGTTGCTGCTGTTGCTGCTACTGCTTCAGCACTGCAGCTAGAATCAGGATTATTACTACTGCTGGCAAGTTGAACCTATCCTAGTCCCGCATCGCTTGTTGACCCCATTCCCACTGTGTCCACAGTGGTCTGTGGCACAATAACCTGCTCCTCAGCATCCTGCTGCCCTTGCATCTCAGAAAGAATTAGAGCAGTTGCAAATTCCTCTAATTCCAAGATGTCCTTGCTAGTGGTGGTGGTGATGCCCATCCTCATTCCCATTCCTTCTCAGTTTCTGCTAAAAAGGCCATCAATTTTCTCATCCACCCCAGTTTCTATAGCATCATCACCACCACTAGTCCCTACATGCTGTTGTTGCTGCTGCTCTGTTCCAGACATCTCACTGCTGCTTGGAGGAGGTGACAAGCAATGTGACAGAGGGTCCCCTAATGTCACACTTGCCATTGCCTTTTGACCTGAAGAAGAAGGCAGACAAGCATTAGCAGAAATAGCAGCAGGCACAGGCAGCTGATCTGTGCTCCTGCTGGTGGTGGTATTAATTCTCAGCCTGCTCTCCTCCCCCAACACCAGTTCTGGCCTCTTCAGGTTCATGTTCCACCTGGACACTGTAGTGAAGAGAAGGGGAGGACTCCCAGGGTCAGGAGAATGGTGTGGGCTCCCTTGATCGCTAGTCTGGATGCTGTAAAATGTTTCCCTTACCACTCCGGCTACTTCACCATTACTGATACTACTAAAACCAACTACATCAAGTTCAGCTGCAGAACCTTCCTCCTCAGTCTCACAGTCAATAGTAATATCAGGATATTGTTGATTACCTCCTCCTTCACTCCTAAGGCTAACAAGCTGCTGGACCTTAAAAACAGCAGTACTAGCAGTGGCAGGACTGCTTGGGAATGGCAAGTGTTATTTAGGGTCCCGTACTGTCACACTTGGCATCATTTTCTCCTTCCCCCCCCCGAGTACTACAAGAAACACTAGCAGCAGGCAAAGTAATGGTGGCAGTAGGTTCAGCACTGGCAGCAGGTTCAGTACTAGCAGCAGGTTCAGCACTTGCAGCAGGTTCAGTACTAGCAACTAGTGGCTGCAGGATTAGAAATGGTGGCACTGGCAGCAGGGGCAGCACATCTGGCAACAGGTACAACACTAGTGGCTGCAGGATCAGAAATGGTGGCACTGGCAGCAGGGGCAGCACATCTTGCAGCAGGCACAGGCAGCTGACCTGTTCTGCTCTCACTATCCTTTTCTCCCTTCTTTCCCATTCCCTTTTCTCCCTTCCTCCCCTATTCCTCCCTTCCTTCCCTTTTCTCCCTTCCTTCCCTGTCCTTTTTCTCCCTCCCTTCTTATTTAATTCCCCAAGATCCCTTGGGGTGTTTTAGGGGGATTGGACAGCATTGGTTGAGTACTGCTAGTCACTTACTCCTCCTCCTCCTTGGCCAATGGGCGAAAGATGTGAAAATTTAAACCGTTAGTTTTAAAGCAGATTTTCCCCTGAAAAAGTGGATAACAACGTGGTTTTCACAAAATTTCTCGTGGGAACACGGCAACAACTTTCGCCCATCCCTAGCGGCAAACCAACAGAACCACTGGGTACATAGAACTGCTAGAGCGGTCTCCAGAGCATTGCAAATCAAAGGACTGAAAACCTCTCTAGTAGGCATGGATGGAACTTTTTTGCCTCAAAAGTGAAATATGAGAAAAACAGCTCTTTTTATGATTTTTTTTCACTGCAATAACATCTATTATAATAATGGGTCTCACCCTCATGGGAAATTTCCTCCCTGTATTCCAGATGTACTAAAGTGTAAAAGGGGAGAAGTCAGGTTACCGCATGTTGTCAGGCTGTGCTTGGGAGTGAGGGAAAGCAGCTGAATGCTTCATGCTGTTTGTTTGGTAAGACAGGCAAAGATCTGGAGTTGTTGGATAAGAGTAGCCATTACTGGTTGTTCTCTGGGTGGTGAATGGAGTGTTAGAAAGGTTTTGCTATATTTTTTTTGCAGATAGCAACAGTCAGATAGGCAGGTCATTCAAGTTCCTAGAGGAGCCTGAGACTACGGAGCAGGAGACTGATAGAGTAGAAGTGATACATTTATTGGCTAAGTGACTTTAGGATGCAAGTTTTCAAGACACTTTATGCTCATCGTCTTCATTCTAAATATGCCTGAAGAAGAGACCTAAAGTGACTTGAAAGCATTGTGGCTGTGCTTTAAACTGATTGGCTGTGAGATGGTAAGCGTTTTGGGAACATAACGCACAAAACGAACGTTTGGCCACAAGACCATTTTTGTGGCCTAACGCCTGTTGAGCTTAATGCTGGTAGGACATTTGAATACCGACCAAGAAATGTTATTTTGTTGGTCGGTATCCATTTTGCCCTACCGGCATTTTAATTCCAACATTTGGATCGAGCTCTAAATCCCTCCAGTGCAGGGAGGGAGGGAATTTGGTTAATGCTGACATCAGTGTAAAGCCGTGGTGATTGCTTGTGATCACAACTATAAGAGCTATAAAAGCATTCTCCCATGAGTTCCTACATCCATGGCAACAGCTGGAGAGCTCAACTATGAATACATTCTAAATCAGGAATAGGCCATGTGTTCTAATGCCTCATTACAGGGTTTCCTAATGCCTAACTTAGGATGTTGGGAGTCATAGTCATCTATATCTGTGGAGGCCAAGGTTGAATTCATCCTGACTTAGGAATAGACCATATGTACTCGGATGTGGAATCTCCAGCTGTTGGGGCCTATGATTCCCAGCTAGCCATTGGCTATTGAGAGATGTTAGAATTTGTAGACTCCAGGAGCTGAGGAGCCCCTTTCTTGGGAATTGGCCATATGTACGGAGAGCACCATGCAGGATGAATTCAACTATGGACTCTCCAGCTGTTGTGTCCCATGACTCCCAGCATCCTAGACTAGCCAATGTATGTTGGGGTAAGCTGGGAATTGTTGGCAACAACTACACCTGTTACTTATATTAATTGTCTTATGGAATAAACCTCACCACAATTATTTTGTTTAGCCCTCCTTGTTCTCACTGTAAGAATCACAGTTTATCTGACAGATAAAAATTAAAAGGGCATAAACAAGATTACAGCTGCACCTATTTATTGAGGTGATATTTTCAATAAGTACAGGTCACTTTTTGTCATGACTCTAAATAAGACTACTTATCTTTAAATAAGATGTTACAGTAACCAACAATTGGAGCAAATATATGATTTTAAAATATTGTGAGAACAAAGAAGATCCAAGACATATTTACAGTCAGCAAACTTATAAAGTCATAACCCTTTCACACGCAATGCGTTGCATACTCCTGTGGCACTGAAAGGGTTAACATCTCATGGAAGCAAAGTTTCAGATAAAAAATATATAGAACTACAAAAATATAACTAATCAAAATAAGCAGAACAGAGTACAGACATTCTCTGTAGGACAAGGTGGGCAACGGTAGGCTCTCCAGCAGGTTTTGTACAAATCTCATCATCGTCAGCTAACCATCTGCTGACAGAGGTTTATGGGTGATCTAGTGAAATAGGGGGAGGGACTCCAGTTTTCTGAAACAGGACAATTTACACAGGCATTACAAAGCAAATTTAGGATTATATTTTACGGATGTAACATGAATAACGGTATGCGTTTTTTTGTGTTTGTATTCCTTTAAGAATTACTCAAGCCTATTGAAGCCCATTGTTTGTTGTGAAGAGAAGATACTTGAGTGACTTGATTATAACTATCTTACCCGATTCCACTACTCTAACAATCTGCATGTTCCTCTATATTCTGTCTGTTGCACTCATCATTCTTCTGGGGCGGCTCATATAAAATCAGCTATGACTTACTCACTGCCAAGTCCAAGGGTCACTCCTCCTTACTGCTCCCTCCTTCTTTAACTATTGGCAGCCTTTGACACATGTCCTTGCCTTATGTTACTAAATAATGCCGGCACTTAATTAAGATTATAACAGTATTTCAATGCTTACCGCTATACTAAGAATTAATTGGGGGACCCATTTCTAAATGATAGTTCAGCTTTAACATTGCTTCTGGTGGTGGTCATGAAGTTATTGAAAACTTTGTCTGTTAGATTGTGTGCTTGTCTATTATTGTCTTTTATGCCCCAAGTCTAGATAGTGAAGAATGGAGAAGTCAGCCTGTTGAAATCGAGCAGCCCCTTTCACAGGAATCTGTAATCCCAACAAGGACAATTTTTATCATCTAATTGGACCTTTTTGGTGGTTTATTAAGACCCCTTCTCTGTACTTAGAGTACATAATGTGATAGTTTGTTGAACTTGTATTGCACTTTATAGAACTTAAAGAATTTTGAATTTTTTTTTTAGAGAATAAGAACATCTGCAGAATCTTACTTCATTCTATCATATATCATACTTCCCAAGTGTCCCTCTTTGAGACCCAAATCCCTCTGTCCCTCTTTTCTACCCTTTTGTCCCTCTTTTTTGGACATCAGAATGAGTGGTGTGTATTACACTGCTCCACAGCAATAAAACATTCATAAATGTGTTGTTAATTGTCAGTATATGTGTTTATACATTAATATGGGTAATTAAAATACTTTGTCTTGCACTAAATCATTTATCAGTTACACAAAGAGGTGCAGATGGGTCAAGAAATAACCTAAAAATTCTTGGAAATGTCCCGCCTACCAGCCACGCCCCCAGAAACGCCACCTAAAAGAGAAGTGTCCCTCTTTTGCCATTTGAAATGTTGGGAGGTATACATATATTTTCACATGCCTACTATTAAGACCAGGGCTGGATTTATATCCCAGGTGCCCCTAGTAAAGGAGCTTTAGGCACCCTTAGTCCCACCCATGACCTCACCCCTGTTCCACACATGACCCCACCCCCAGTCACATCCACTGGCACAGAATATAACCTTGGCCTACAACAAGCAAGGACAAAAAAAAACAAAAACAAACAAACAAAAAAAAAACTTTAACCCCTTGGTTGCCAGAGAGATCTCCAATGCATTGTAAAACAAAGCATTGACAAGCTCTTTCTAGTATCCAAGGGGCTAAATAATAGCCTATAAAGGAGTATAAAACTGATTCGGGGATATTGATATTGCTCTGGAATATGCTAATGAATCCTTTTCAGTGATGTGTCATATGCTATTGAAGGTTTTAAGTGATGTTTCATATGCTAATGACGCACTGTGTAGTACCAGGAGATTTTCACTTTCACTTTTCCAAGTAATAAAAGTGTAAATATTTTCTATACTATACATCTATTGGACTTTTGGTTAACATGGCAAATAGGCAGTTTTGAATGAAGTTTACAAATATGTAAAAAATACAAGTTGATGGGCCAACTTTAAGAATTGGTATCTGCACAGACTGCAACTATTTTTACTTTATGATTGTCTAATATTTCTAAAATTAAATTAGTATTTTGTTCTGAAATCTCTCCATGAAGCGATACAAAATCAAGTATACTAACTTTTGCAATAGTTTCCGTAGGAAACTAACAAATTAAAAAGAAAACAGTTTTATATCTTTATGGTTGAATGTATTAAAAATGATAGATAAGGCGTCTACCAAACCCAAATATTTTTTCCTTTCCATAAAAAAATATCGACCAAGTAGCTTTGTAGTTATGGAATCAGTTTTTGTTCTACGACGTACATTTTTTCTAACGCATGGAAATGCCTGTTAAAAAAGAGAGAGATGGAAAGAGATTAAGTACGAGGGATCAAGATTAAATTCTTGGGGATTAAAATTCACAATGTATCATTACTGTATAATCACAGTGTGTGTTACTCACGTGAGGTAGATCTGTTCTTTTATAAAAGACATTTCAGTGAGTCAACAGCCATGTGCACCAAGGTAAGGACGATAACATTTAAATTGGAAGGACAATCAAAACAAAAATGCCTGCAAAAGACAGAGACACAGAGAGAGATTAAGTACTAGCATTCTAGAAGAGCACTGTACAATTATTCCTGTACAATCACATTGTGTTACTCACTTGAGACCGGACCTGTTCTTTTACAAATAACATTTCTTAAAGGGATAGTAACACTTACATTTAACAATGCTGCATCTTGTTGCCCTTTAAAAAAAGAAATTAAATGCCCCGAGTGCCATCTCTCAAATCCTTCACTGAAATGGACTTCTATGTGTGTTTGGTTTACAAGCACACGTAGAAGACCGTTCCAGTGAAGGATTTCTCTTTCATTAACACAATCTCGGCTCTGCTGAAGAGCCTCCGCCAGGCCAGGGATAGGATTCCCCTGCAATCAGCTAGAAAGCTGACGTCAGGGAGGGGGAACTTTGAAAGCGGATATCTCTCTAACCTTGAAAGGTTTGAGAGATGGCTCTGGGGGGGCATTTAATTTCTTTTTTAACCCCTTAACGTCCGGCGGTCCTGGGACGTTTCCATCCCATAAGCACCTCATTGAACCACGTGGACGTGCCGGTACACGTGACATGTTGCATGTATCGGCGCGTCACTATGGGGCCTGATAGCGATCGCTCCGATCTTGGAGCGGTCAATTTCAGGCCCTATTTTTACTTACAGCACTCCCGGTAGAGCGCTGTAAGTAAAAAGTATGTGACGTACTATGACCGTCATCGGTCCTTGAGTATTTCAAGGACCGTGACGGTCATAGTATGGCACATGTCGTTAAGGGGTTAAAGGGCTACAAGATGCAACATTGTTAAATGTTATTATGCCTTTAAAATATAGTTCTGACAGTCAGCAACCTATATGACTTAATACATGGACCATTACATTTCAATTTGAAAGATAACGTAGACACAGACATATTTGTAAAAGGAAGAGACAGAAAGAGATTAACCCTTTGAGTGCCGGAGGGGTACGCAACGCATTGTGAAGCAAAGTTGCTGATAAGCACAACTACAGCATTACTATATGATCACATTTTGTATTACTTGATGTAGGATCTGTACTTTTCCAAAGAGCCCATGTTCAGAGAGTCAACAAACATACATTAATCCTCAATAAATTAACATCTGAAAGACAGTTTAGAGCCTTTTAATCCTCTGAGTTCCAGAGGTGTATGCAAAGTATTGCTTTGCAGTGGGGGTTATTCACTAAGGTGTGATAAAGAGGTGATAAAGTGGAGTAATATCACTTCTCCAATTCCTATGTTATTCTATTGAGCCAATTCACTAACATTTGGGGATCTTAGTGCATAGACTCCATAGAAAAACATAGGAACTGGAGAAGTGATGTCACAGGAGAAGTCATCTCCACGTTATCATCTCTTTATCACACCTTGGTGAATAACCCCCAATGTATCTCATATCTCTCTGGCACTAAAGGTGTTAAAATAATACTTGTAAAAGAGAGCGCGAGATAGAGAAATTAAGTGCTAGAGTTCAAGATAAGCTTAGTATGTATTACAATATAAACACAATGTGTATCAGTTAGTGACAGCAAAGTTGTTTGAAGGAAATAAAAAAAGAAGTACCTTTTATAACTGCATTGAGCTATTTGATTCTAAAATAATTTCCGCTCAAATTTCTTCAAATTCAGTTTATGAAAACTGAATAATAGATGGCTCTGTTGCTGTAGATTTCTATGGAGAGCACCGATACACACTGTTAATATAACACTGACACCTACAGTTTGTACCAGGGTTATTGAACCAAATCAAATACAGTGTGTGCATTCATGCAGAAATGCATTTGGAATAGCCATTGTGTGGTACTCATTGATTAACCCTTTGAGTACCAGAGGGGTACGCAACGCAGTGTTGACTGAAAAGTTACCCTTGGAGTTCAAATATGGAAATTTTACAATTCAGCTGTTCAAGTCAAGATAATTCAGTCATTGTAAAGGGATAGTGATACTTAAAAAAAATAATATATATATATATATATATATATATATATATATATATATATAGTAGTGTTTATCCGCCTGAGTAAGGCAAGGGTACTCCCACTGATGAAAGGTGTTTTATTCAAAAGTAATTACAGTTTAAACTTGAAATTTTTTAGGTGCAGTATCACAGTGGCCTGAAATTGTAAAGTGGCGCTATTGCTACACCACCCTATGTACAGCTCTGGTCAACTGACCATAAATCTTCATAGGGTGGTGTAGCAACAGCACCACTATACAATTTCAGGCCACTGTGATAATGCACCTAAAAATTAAAGTTTAAGCTGTAATAACTTTTGAATAAAACACCTTTCATCAGTGGGAGTTTCCTTGTTTTACTCAGGGGGATAAAAATATTCTTTTTACATTTTAAGTGTTACTATCCCTTTAACATAATTTTATTGGCAATTACAGTAACAACATGAAAATTAACCATTTTAGTGCCAAAGGTTTGTACAATGATATGCAATGCTCCCGCATTGAAAAGCCAATAACAAGAAAGCCAGAAAAGTATACAATACATTAGATTACTACATTTCAATGCATCCAAAGCGAGTTAATAATGACAGAAGATGTACATGACATTATCAGCTTATTGTAAAAATATGATTTAAAACTGTCTGGCCTGGAGTGATTTGGATAAAACAACATCCCGTACGCTACTGTATCTAAAAGCTTAAATGACATTAATTCTAATAACAATTAGTATTACATTGTCTGGATAATGTAAAACATGTATCTGTTACACGGCATTATCTGAAAACTTTCCTAGACAGGACCTAGAGACTATTCCTGTGCCACTCTCTCTGTGAATCTAAAGGCTGGAAATAGTAACTTACCAGGCATAATACATCATGGTCTGGATGATGATTAAACATGCTGAAATTGCGATGACATTTACAACATTACATCTAACAGGAATGGACATTGTCTGGTACCTGCATTTCTAAGTTGTGAATCAATAATTATTTAGTCAAGTAGTACATTCTGACACTAATCAAGCCATCATTAACTCTTGAGCCTGAGATCACATGAATAAGATTCAGATATGAATGTGATTCATTCCACCACTGACTCAGGTAAGTTAACCCCTTAGAATACAGAGAGAGGGGAGTTGTTTCTTCTTACTTCACAATGTTAAAAATCATAAAGAGAGCTCTGCCTCTGATATTAACTCCTCGGGAGAGATTCAGAGGTGATAAAGAGGTGAAAAAGTGGAGATGTCTTTTCCATTTTATCACTTCTCCAACTCCTATATTATTCTATGGAGCCGATACACTAAGCTTTCTTCAACTCTGGAGATCTCAGTGAATAGGTTCCATAGAATAACATAGGAACTGGAGAAGTGATAAACTGGAGAAGTCATCACCACTTTATCACCTCTTTATCCCCGCTTAGTGAGTCTCCCCCTTTATGTGCCAGGAGGTGCCCAGTGCATTGCTTTGGGATATGTTGAGCACCACCTATAACTCAAAGGGTTAGCCACTATTTTAATCCATGGGTTTAATAGCCACCACTGGCCATCAAATAAATAAATTCAGTGTCGTCCGTATGCTCCCTTGCATGCCAATAGAATTACCTGTCTAACTAAGTTGTAAATAATAATAATAATCCTTTATTTATATAGCGCACACAGATTCCGCAGCGCTTTACACTCATATTGGTTCCTGTCCCCATTGGGGCTCACAATCTAAATTCACCTATCAGTATGTCTTTGGAGTGTGGGAGGAAACCCACGCAAACACAGTGAGAACATACAAACTCATTGCAGATGTTGTACTTGGTGGGATTTGAACCCAGGACCCCAGCGCTGCAAGGCAACAGTGCTAACCACTGAGCCACTGTTTTCTTTCTAGAGTAACACATTCTCATCAATTCTTCATTTAATCTCATACTCTGATATGTTTACCTTTGCAATACAGAGCAGGGGAGTTGTTACTACTTACTTCACAATGTCCAAAATCAGAAAAAGTAAGGAAGGAGAGCACTGCCTCTGATAGCAATTAACTACAATATAATTCAGGTTCGATACTCACCACCACTGCCTATCAAATAAACAAATGAAATGCCATCCACATGCTAGCTTGCATCCTTCTCTGCCTAGATCAATATTTTTTTGAGTCATATAGTAAATTCTGACACTCATTAATTCTTCTTCATCACATTTTGAGTGCGAGATTAAATGAATCAGATTCAGAAATGGAATATGATTAATTCTTTCACAGATTCAGTTAAGTTAACCTTTGAGCATATAGAGAGAGTGGAGTTATTTTTACTTTATTTGCACTGTTAGAAATTAGAAAATATAAGGAAGGATAGCTCTGCCTTTGATATTTACCACCATGTAACAATTAACTCCCAGTTCAATAACCACTACCCCACCCATCAAATAAATTCAATGCCATTTACATGCTTGCTGCAATGCCACCCAGCCTCATTTCCCACCCTGTCAGCCTAGCCTCCAAGTTCAATCCCTCCAACCACGCTCAATTTCGACCACTACAATCAAGATCCATCCATCCGTCATCAATATAATGAATGCCACATGCCTGCATCCATGCTACCCAGCCTTCCCACCCTGCTATCCATTCTCCAGTTAAAGTTCTGTATCCCCACCAGGCAGTGCCATCGTCCATCTATCCATCATCCACCATGATCAATACTTGCTTGCATGCCTCCTAGGCAATGTAGGACACTAGTATTCCTTTGTCTACCTGATGTGCTGAATTCAGAGCAACACCATACAGCCAGCTTCTTCAGATGTCCTTGCCCACTTTGTGTCTGCTGATCTGTCTGCAGCTGCTTCTTATATGTCTTTGCATCTTGGTGGGCTGAGTGGATCGGTGGTGGTGGAAATAGTTTCTGTCTGTTGTGTATGGGTGGGAGAAAGGTTTTCTTTTTCTTTTTTTCTTTCAAAAATGCTTTATTGAGAGTAATGTAAGAGGTACATAAAATAGGTACAAAGCATCAATATAATCAAAAGAGTATACCAGCTTATTATACATTAATACAGTCATCGTAACATAGTCATAGTAAAAGATAGGAGCATACATTGCATGTATAGATTCTTCTCAAGATAAGCACAAGAGAAGAAAAATAAAAAGAAAGAATTAGAAAAGGTGTTGGAATGCGAACTCCAACAGTTCTAAACCTTCTGACCATCATGACAACTGGGCAAACCTATTACCGTGGGCGGAGCTGGCCATAAAAAGTGCAGTCAATTCCTCCTCTCAGAACTCACCCTTTCTGATTAAATATGGCTTCCAACCTTCGCTGCTGCCAGAGTCTTTTGAGACTCACAATATTCCTGCTCTGGAGGAGGACTTGAGGGCACTATGCTCCACATGGGTACGGGATTCAGAGATCCCTGAAGAGTTCCACGTTGCGCTATAAGAGACAAGTTGACCATAGACGACTACCGGCACCAGTGTTCCATGTGGGAGAGAGAGTATGGCTGTCCTCATGCAATCTCCATCTCCAGGTACCTTGTAAAAAGCTGGCTCCCCGATTTGTGGGCCTCTTTTGGGTTCACCCCAGGATTAACCCTGTAACCTATGCCCTTGAACTCCTTGCTAATATGCGCATCTCCAATGCTTTCCATGTGTTGGTACTGAAACCATTGGTCTGTAACAGATATACTACTGCTCCTGTCTGTCCCAGACCTGTCCAAGTGGGGGACCATGAGAAGTATGAGGTACAAAGTATTTTGGATACTCGCAGGTTCAAAGGCCAGGTACAATGTCTGGTGGAAAGGATATGGACCTGAGGAGTGTTCCTGGGTCGCTAAGGGAGATCTTCAGACACCAGCCCTTCTCTGTGAATTCCACTCCTGCACCACCTCTAGTGCTGGTCCTCTTCTGCAGGGGAGAGGTCGTTAATGGGGGTACTATCACAGTCTCCCTTAGAGGCTAAGTTTTCCTGTGCTTCCTACCTTAGTATGGCAAGCGGCCGGCATGGCCTCTGGTCACTTCCTTATTGCTGACATCAGGTAACAGGCACTAGCATGGATGCCTGTTTATGGGCCTATTCTGGGATGCCTAATTGGGTCCTGCCTCCTTCTGCTCCTTTATAAACCTCCTTGGGCCTGGTAGTCATTGCCCTTACATGGTGTTCCTTCTCGATACTCTTGCTCTCCATTGTGATCCGTGTTTGCCTGAGAATCTCGCTCTGTGTATGACCACGGCTTGTCTGACTACCCACATTGGTTCTGACCTATGGCTCTGGCTGACTACTCGCTCTGTGTATGACCCAGGCTTGTCTGACTACCCACATCGGCTCTGACCTGTGGCTCTGGCTGACTACTTGCTCTTTGTATGTCCCAGGCTTGTGTGACTACCCACATCGGTTCTAACCTGTGGCTCTGGCTGACTACTCACCCTGTGTATGACCCCGGCTTGCCTGACCACTGGCCCTGGCTACTACCCGCTCAGTGTAGCCTCCGGTTGCCTTTCCTGTGGGCCTGGTTACTTTCAGTCCTTCTAGTCCTCGGTTTACCTGAGCAGTGGCCCTGGCTCCTACTCGCTCAGCATAGTCTCCAGTTGCCTGACCAGTGGCCTGGTTACTCTCGCTCCGTGTAGTCCCCGGTTTGTCTGACCTGTGACTTTGGCTCCCTACTCACTCCCTACACTACCTGCTTGCCTGACCTGTAGTCTCGGTGTCTCTGGCTCTGGTCTGCCCTCGTTGTCTGTTGCCTCCATTCACAGACCAAGTGGTGACTTACACGAATTCTACCATTCTTCTGTTGTCTCATTTGAGCCGCCTCCCTAGTGTCAAGATCTTGAGTAGTGCAGTGCACAGCACAGTGTGCAGCTCGGAGGGACCGTGGGTCCTATTTGCATATGTGTGGGCTCTACCATTATTGCTGTTATAAAAAATAAAGGTGGTTATATTTTATCTTTGTGTCTGTCCTTCTTTGCATGATTACTGTGACAGGCAAGCCTTGAAAAACTTTTTGTTCCTGGTGGTGGTGGGATTGTGTACAAATTATAAAAAATAAGAGAATGGAGGTGGTGGTTGACTGACACTTTTCATGTAGATGACCTGGGGATACTTGAAATATTAGTACCAGCCCACATGGACCATAACAGAAAATGAGCCATATGATGATGTCACCTGGGCTGGCAGAGGGTATAATGAACAAGCATTTCAATATGGAATTACAGGGCACATCATCATCATTAGTAATGGATAAGGGGCACAGTGACAGCACTGGCACCTCATTTCTTACGGAATAGTTTAACAGTTAACATTGTCAACATACATCTCACAATGGTTATGTTGGATGTGTTTAAATAGAGCAGACGTGCCAGGATGTTATCTTTCCTTTCGCTCTTCATAACTTTTTGACACACTGAGCACATTTCAATTGTTGTTCAGTCCCTGCCTCCAAGAAAAAATATGCCTACACCCATGATATCAACAACTTACTTAATTTCAATATTCTCACACCCATGATTTCAACAACTATTTAAATAAAGCACCTCAAGCTCCCTCTCTTTGCCTATGTGTCTATGCTAGCTAGCCTCAAAATGTCAACAGCTTTCTCTCTTTCTGCCTCTCGCTTTCTCTCTCTCTCTCTTATTTTCTCTTTCAAGCACAGACATAAACTGACACCCCTTTTTCTATTGGTAAGTTAAAAAGGCTGAAATACAGGGCAAAGCTCTGGTAAATGGTGGTGAAAAATATTCATGCATTCCTATTTCCTACTGGTAACACCTTCTGTGCTTTCAAGTTCTGGGTTTCCATTTTGCCCTTATCCTAGCCTGAGTTTTTATCTTTCCCTATACCTTTAAATCCTCCCTTCCTGTTGTTTTGGAGCATGCTCAGAGCCTAGTTTTTCTATCCTGTGGGTTTTCTGTTTCCTTCTGTTGGATTCAACTTATTTTATTCCTTGCCTTTCTCTGTGATTTTGGTTTCTTCTGAGTTCTGCTGAGCTACAAGCAATTGTTCCAATGCATGTTCTTATTAACTATGATGTTTGTAGGGAGTGTCTGATGTGAAGAGTTAATCAGTTTGCTTTTCCATCTACAGTGTAGCTATGCTGCTCACAGATGTCCTGACCCACGTTTCAATCTACCTTTCTGTGATTCTTCCTGCAGTGTCATGCATTCTTCCAATTATTGTTTGTAGTCCTGCTCAGTATCATCAACCTTCCCCTGTTTCCCTGTGAAGCCAATGAGTTCCAAAAGAAGGAAAGGTTATGGGGAAGAAAATAGAAGTGTTAAAGGAATGGATTGTTTGGCATGAAATCCAAGGAGCATCAGGATAAAAAGGTCAGTAATGGAGGTGGCCATTTGATAGACCCCTTTAGAAGTAGCATAAGCTAGGAAACGCATTGGATATAGAGTACTTTGGGCATATGGCATATTCCATTATATGTGCATCATATATTGACATTAACGATTTGTTTTGTTAATTGCTCAACTGTTTTTATATATTTTTATAATTTTTTTTAAATGCCTTCTTTTTCAAAGGAACATATTTGTAATGTTACATATTATTAATAGAAGGGTATTTTCCTGAAAGGAAAGGTTTCACCACAGCACACGAGGTCCAAAACGTCCTCTAGGTAGTTATAGCCTATAAGGCCATACTGGTAGTGGCAGAGTAGATTTACCACTTATAGGGGTGACTGATAGAGGTTTGAAGATTCCTGAGCAGTGGGACTAAAGGTATACACTGATTCAGAGGATGAAAGAAGCCTGGAGGTGAAGAGGACGAGGTTGGTGGGAGAGATCTGTGGTGATACCTGCACTGGGGTTTATCCAGTGGAGGCCTATAAACTATGAGGCTGGTGTATGCGTCCTTTAAATGTGAGTAGTGTCATCAACGGTGGTGGTCATTGCATTAAAGCTGGATTCTCCTTTTGTGTATTGTATAAAGGACTGGTAGGATTTATTGCCATATGTAGGCAGCCAAAGTCACAGGTCAGTTTTGTGTAGCGCTACAAAGGTGGTTGTTTTGTGATTTAACAAGTAGCAGTTGAATACATTCCACAAATCCATGATAAAATGCAGAACACTTCTTGATCCAGACAGGGAATTACAATGCAGGATTGTCCATTCTAATTGGGGGTGTTTTGGCACTTTAATTTACCATGATTTAAGTATTGATCGTATGTACTAAAGGTGCAATACAGTCAGACTCTAAGGATCCTCAACTAGGCGGTGTCTAGCTGGTGATGATGGAAGTCATGAGAATCAGCAGTTGGAGAGACCACAGTTAGAAACACCCTGTTTTGGGCACTTAGTAAAAATGTCCATTTATGCCAGAATGACTTCAACGTTACATTCCCCAGCTGTCAGGGCATGTGATTCTCAGCATCCCGTGTTAGGCATTGGCTAACTTGGAGTTATAGGATCTTAATACATTTGTAATATTCCTGAGTCAAGGTGTTTTCAACCTTGGGGTGTCCAGCTGTTTGGAGCCTAGACTTCCCCATATTGCCAGTTAATCAGTGCCTAGTAGGGGATGTTGGAAAATGCAGGCCTTAATATCTGGGATGTCCAAGGTTGAATACACCCTGACACAGGAATAGGCAATATTTACCAAGGGTCCAGGTCAGGGGTACCCATCAGTTAGCGCATACATTTTTGGGAGCTGCAACTCCTATCTAGCCCATGCTTTGGAGTCCCAGGCTAGATATGCTAGGAGTCACAGGCCTCAACAGCTGAGGAGCTCAAGGGTCATTTGATAACCACCTGACTTAAGAATACGCCTTATGTACTAAAGCCCAATTCAGGTTGTATTCAGATGTGGCTCTCCATCTAGCAGGATTTACAACAGCCAGCAACTCTGCTAGTCGCTGGCAAGCTGGGTAGGCTAGGTTGTGGGTACAATCCAACTTGGGCTCATAATACAAATGAGAAGACACAGGAAGGAAGTGCTGCAATGGAACCCACCAATGCTCCAATCAAACCAGTCAAAAGTGTTCCATGTGTAAAAAATACAACTTTATTTAAAAGTTCAAAGGCATCACATGGAGAGAAACAGTAAACAGAAATGGGCAAATTAAGAAAAATTCGGAAGGTTTGTCACGCCTAACACATTTTGTGAAACAAACTTCATTTAGTCATAGGCAAATTATCCTTCAGAAGCAGCCTGCTTATAAACAGTGTGTCCGTATAAATTGGCCAATGGTGAGGGCCTTCAATGAAAAACATGAACAGGTTTCACAATTATCTCCATGATGAATGAATTTGCGTGTCATGAGCACTAGAAACAAAGTCTCCCACCATTGCACTATGGTGTTCACTAAGGAACATAACACTAGTTATCAAAGTAGCAAACACACAATCATACAGTTCAAAATCATTTGGTCTTAACAATATATAAAAGGTTAATGCAACAAAGTATACTAAAATAAAGTGACTTATAACATTGCCAAACTAAATTCTATACCTAGAAAAAGTATTATGAATGCAGTCAAATGCAACTAAACAGATAACAATAAGGCAGTATAAGATAAAAAGAAAAATACCCTGAAGTACAAATACGATAACAAATGTAGTTACGTTAGATGAGTTTATAAACGTATATAAACATAAGTTTATCGCCAAATAAAAAGGGTGACATCATGTTCAGAATGAATTCCATTTGGAATACGAGTATCTAAATACAGTATCCATTTCACTTCATATTTATCCAATAAAGCATTGATGTCACCCCCTCTGACGTAATAACACTCTCTCTCTATACCCTGGAAAGAGAAGTTGGCTAAAATGGCCCCATTACAGTCAACAAAATGTCTCGCCACTGGTTTATTCTAATCTTTATTGGATATAGACAGAACATGTTCCCAGATCCTGTCTTTCAGTGCCCGAGTGGTACGACCCACATACTGTGCTTTACATTGTAGGCAGGTAATAAGATAGACCACATAAGTGGTTTGACAGTTGATATACTGCCTCATGTTATATGTCCTATTGTTGTCATATTCATAAAACTATTTTGACATATGTATATGAGAGACCTAACACCACACTGAAAATACCTACAGTGTGTAGCCAAGTTTGCAAAGCTTTAGGTCCACTCCGAAGCAGACTAGGTTATAGTCTACTCACCAGGGTCAGTGTCTTCCTGGCTACAAATTTAAAATCTTTTGAACCTTGTCCCTTAAATGTACATCACCCAACAGGATTGGGAGATATTTGTTGATGATCCCCTTAATCTGGTTCTATTCAGTGCTATTTTAAATTATGAAACACAACTCATTCCCAAAGTTAGGTTTCTCAGAATCATTCTGTTTAGGAACCCTAGCAACAAGTAGGTGCTTTTGTCAGCAGAGATACCATAAGGGTATCGTACGAAAGGTCTTTCTGACAGCAGCCGAGACTGACAGGAGTGAACTCCTCTTTGCTAAGGTTCCTAGACAAAGTGGTTCTGAGAAACATAACTTTATGACTTTTGACCATTTCATTGGTGGGTTCCGTTGCAGAGGTTCCTTCCTGTTTCTTCTCGTTTGCTGTGATTGATGGGAGCAGCTCCAGACATACCACACTATCTATGATTGGGTGAGTTTTGTTTTACCATTCATATTTCTCTTCAACATGTGTTATCTTTGGACTTTGAGCAATAGTTTTCTCTTTCCATAATTTTTTTCCTAGCACATATGGCCTATTCCTACATTGGGTAGACACATCATTGTTGTAAATGGACCCTTCAACGCCTTCAATAATGTCGGTCTCTAAAGCAATGAGAAACTTTGCATTGTGCATTGCACTATCAATCAGAGGGAAAGACATTTATAGCAGTGACAAGTACATACAGTACATAAGGTGTTAATTGACCCTAACACAATAAGTGGTTATCCTTGGCTTGAATACAATAACTCAGCAAACAGGGTCAGATCTGCATAGACATTAACACTACAACTCGGTAAATGGTTGCAAGGGGTAGTTTTGCATTTGAATGAACACATCATCTCAGTAAATAGTTGCAAGGGGCAGTTCTGCACTGGCAAGAACACAGCATCTCAGTGAACTGTTGCATAGGTCAGTTGTGGCATTGTCATGAATGCAACATGGTGGAACATTGGATACATCCACTTTGCTATTGTTACAAATGCAATGTCAATGAATAAAGACATATATGACCTGGATTCCATTACAGTTGGTAACTGAAATTATAATGCTAGTGTAGGCAGACAGGTAGGGAAAAGGGGAACTGGGGTTGCTTGATGTAAAGAGTATTGGTGGTATCCAGCTGTTCTCTGGACGCGTAGGATGTGTGGAGTGTGGGTGCAAAGAAAGGAAAAGTCAAAAAAATAAAATAAAAAAAATTATATATATATACTTTTTAACATATAGATGACAGTGACAGTCAGTTGCTCTTACTTGACTTGAGATGAGACTGGGACTGGTAGATACTACAAAGAAAGACACAATAAATCATACTTTTATGACAAACAGACAACAGATACAATTTTTGTGTCCACTAACGTTTTTATTTTAATTATTATTATTATCATTTATGAAGTGTCAACAGATTACAGAGCACTGAACATTAGTTTTAGAATACACTAGAATAATGTACATTAGTGTACAATGAATAAGGATAGTTACAATAAACAATAAAAAGCATTGGAAAAAGAAGCATAAGAGGACCTTGCTTACTGGAGCTCACAATGTATAGGGTAATGCTATTAAATTAATTAGTAGTAGTTAATGGGAGTTTATTCTCTAGTCTCTGAAGTGTAGTTTATTTGCCCTAGAATATCTCCACTTCCTTAACACTTTGAGTGCCAGAGAGATATGCACCTCATTGCTTTGCAATGCGTTGAGTAGCCCTCTGGCACTCAAAGGGTTAACACATTAGCCTCAATGTACGTTTATAGTAAAATATTTCTGGTAAGAGCTTGATTAACATGGGGTTGTTTGGATTGTTTGGTCCCCTGACCAAAAAGGTATTCATTCCTTTGCCTCTGAATACAAAGTACTGAGAACAAGGGAATTGTAGTTCATTAATATAATGTACAGCTTACAATATGTATCATCAGCAGTATGAATATAATTCTGATTTGTTGTAGGTGTGTGTATGCCATTGCTGCACACTAATGCACATAAATTAAATATCAAGCAGTTGCTGAACATTTAAACAAGACCTAAGACAATGCTGACTCATTATAATAAATATCATCTAAAAAGTTGATAATCTTTAGAGAACCATTCTGATATTCACAAAACTACGTATCTGGAATGTGTCATTTGTCTAGAATGTTTTAATTACAGTCTATTTTTAACTGTAATTGAGGTCTTTCAAGTGCTTGCGGTACTTACTTATAGGGCACAAATGACTTCTATGATCTTATATAAATCATCAAGTTCTCTATAACCCTCATACTTTGTATATGTTGCTATAAACATATAGGTTTACTTAGCCAAGAGGGCTTATGGAACTGAAAGAATGTTACAGAACCTCTTGAGGAACAGACTTGTCAAGCACCATTCTACTTCCTGGAGTCCCCCATCCCATTATGACAGGATCATGAGAAGAAGCAATTGGCAGCTCTGGACAAGCTACAGCATTTACTTTATTGAACTTTTTGGTTATCACACAAACCTACTTAGGATGAAAATTACAAAAACCAAGCAGAAGTAAAATGACACCAAAAGAGGTGATGTTTTTGTTGATGTTGCTGCTGCTGCTGTATAAACCCTTTGTTGACTTCTTTTTCACTATGCTTTCTACTTGTTTTTTTGGCCTATATTTACCTCTCTCGTCCTCCACAATGCAACTCTCCACACTATCTATAAGCATATCTTTATATTCTTTCACAGAATCCAATTTCTTAGAGGGATGCTGCTGATCATGGCTAGATAGTGTAGACAGAAATTGGGTACAAGCAATGGATCATGGAAGTGGAGAGGGGTTGGGGATAAATTTTGCAAATAGGGAGGAACTCATATTAAATGACAATGTAGAAAAAAAGGCAAGTAGTGTGTAAAATATGTAAAGATGACAAAATGAATCGTATTCTAGTGAATGCAAGAAGTATGGAAGGTAAAATGGGAGAACTAGAATTGTTGGATGTTAATGAGCATTTAGGCATAACTGGTATAACCAAAACATGGTGGGATGATACAAATATTTGGGCTGTAAATTTAGTGGACTATTCCCTGTTTAGGAGAAACAGGATTAATAGATGAGGGGGAGGTGTGTGCGTATATCTGAAACCAGATCTAAATTGAAATTTAACGGTAGATATTTGTGGGGAAACTGACCATAATGTGGAGTCCTTGTGGGTAGAAATTAAAGGGATAGTAATACTTCATTTTAACTTTATTTTATTTTGTAGGCATTAAAAAAACATGAAGAATGATATAAGTCTTATCTCTCAAACCTTTATGGTTTATGAGATATTCACAAGCAAAGTTTCCCCCTCCCGCCCCTTTTACCTACTGTAAACAATCTCTTCTCAGATGTGGAATGCAGTCCATAGACTGGACAGATAACAGAAGGAGACACTCTTATTCCTATGAAAACAATGAAATCCCTACCCCCCTTATCTTAATTGAAGATTGTCCTTCTCTGCAGTCTACCTGGGCAGCTCCCTTCTGTCCTGGCTGAGAAGTGTTACATCAGTAAAAGGGGCTGGAGGGGGACACTTTGCTTGTGAATATCTCTTAAACCATAAAGGTTTGAGAAATATGATTTATATCATTGTTCATGTTTTTTTAATGCCTACAAAATAAAATAAAGTTAAAACGAAGTATTACTATCCCTTTAAGATTAACTGTGATGTAAAAGGTAAAAAAAACAAAAAACTTTGTTGGGTATATGCTACAAACCAACATATTGATGAAAATGTTGAGGCCCAACCATTATTGCAAATTAGAAAAGCTACACATTTTGGAATATGAAGTTTAATGTGAGATAGTATAAAGTTAGGACGCAAATTTAGTCAAGTTGATTCATCTGAGTGTAAAGCCATGCATTTGGGAAGAAAAGCCCAGTGCTACTTACGAACTTAGAATCATTTTAGGAGACTCATTGCTAGAGAAAGAACTGTGAATCCTTGTAAACAATAAACATGGAACAGTGTCAAACAGCAATAGCAAAAATAAAGTTCTCTCTTGCATGAAAAGGGGTATTGAAGCAAGAGTAAATAACATCATTTTGCCACTGTACAACTCATTGATAAGACCACCTCGAATATGCAATGCAGTTTTGGGCACCAGTTCTGAAAAAGGATATTCTAGAACTGGAGAAAAGTGAAAAGCAACAAAATTAATTAAGGGAATGGAGGACTTGATGGATAAGGAACTTCTATACAAACATGGTTTATTTACTCTAGAGAAAGATGAAGAGGAGATCCTGTTACAATGTATAAGTATATGTGAGGTCAATACAAGGAGCTTTTCATTCCAAGGCCTGATGAAATAACCAGGGGCCACCCCTTAAGACTAGAGGAAAGGAGGTATCAACTTCAGCAGACCAAGGGTTTTTTATATAGAAAGGTCTGTTAAATTGTGGAATTATTTGCCCAAGGATGTGGTAATGGCAGATACTATGGATACATTAAAGGAAGATTAGATAGAACAGACAGGGTTATACTTTGTATTACTAGGTAAAAGAGGAAGTTCCAGTAAATAGATTCATGCACATTTGGTAGCAGGAAGGCTTATATAATTGTAATTTTTCTGGGTTGTGAGGCAAAGGTTAAATTGACAGATGTGTCTTTTTTACAACCTAATTTACTATGTTACTATGCTCTTCATTTTTTTTTCTGCATTAAATATATCAGTGGAAGAATCTTACTAATTCCAACCCCAAAACAACTAACCAGCAAGGGGACCTAGCTAAAAGGTTTCAGCAGCTCACATAGGTTACATATTAGTTGCCATTGACCAGTTCACAAAAATGCTCCCTCCAAAGCCTTACAGTTTTGCAATGTATACTTGTTAATGGCCTTATTCTGCTTGTGCACATGCTCTTTCATGTACAATGTGGAATTCTACCTGGCAGGGACATCTGTTTTCAGCTGGTGATGGGGCATGATCTAGTATGGAATATAATGCATACAATGTAATGCACTGTAGGAGTAGTTAAAATGGGCACAGACTTCGCAGGTGATATTTAGCATCTCTCTGAGAGTTTTGGATAATGTAAGACATACAAACAATTGCTTGCACACACACATACTCACACACACACACATACAAATGGTTGCACATGCACAGCTGGTACATACATTTTTTCAGCCACAACAGAAGTTACTTGATATACTTCCTTCTAATGAAATACAAGCTCAGTTTTAAAAAATTTGACCCATGACACTGTAGGGAATGCTTTGCTAAATACATATGTAGAACAAAGAAGGAGAGAACAAAACAGGAGAGCGCCTCCTTGCGTAATACCCCACGGATCAGAACCTCTACCACAAAGCACCCAAAATAAATGGATACTCACAAACCAAATGGCTGCAAAACTACTTTTGTAGTACACAGCAGGTATGCCTCTTTGGGAGTTTCAGCTACCCTAAATTAAGTATCAAACCAGATCTCTGGACTGGGCTGCTCTCTCCAAACGGTCAAGATATCCAATCATAAAAAACAAAAAGATACGGAGCGCCTCATAGTTTGATACTGTTATCAATCATAATGCAAAAGATAATAAAGTACGATACTCACAAACCCATTGGTCAGACCAAATTGACTTCAGCGCAAATGGAGAAATTACCTGGGTTACTCTGATGGATCAAGATCCAATGTTGAACAGCAACAATGCCTTAAACAATGTAATTATATATTAAAATTATATCATTAAAAAAAAAAGTAGCGGCTCTAAAAAATCAATATAAAATAATCTATTTATTATAAAACATCCATAAAACATCCATGCCATGGATGATATAACTATTAAAAGGGTCTAATGCGTTTTGTGGTTCTAGACTACACTAGACATGCTAAATGCATGTGCGCCTTGCCTACATGTGTTTGGCAAAACATTCCCTGCCTCTGTACTGTGGTATAAACAAAGTCCCTCTAGCAATGGCCACAGTTAGTTGTGTGGGGGGTTTTCCCCTACATGTCTAACTACACCCATTGCCAGCCCAGGGGAATGGCTATCAATGACCCAGAATCTTTCATGGTATGGTATCCTGCACTCGATTTTCATCTTTATATTATATTATGTAATAATATATAGATATATACCAAATTGTATACAAAAAGAATTAACACAAATTTAGATTGTGCATGCAATACCTCATTCTAAATACCATCAATACCAGATAATATATTACCCTGGCTTGACATTCTAGGTTAACAACTGAATCAAAATTACGTGGAGAGTACTCCCACTTTTTCCCATCCACCTACTTATCTCCAGAAATGTATACATATTATATATTTAGCTGTTACTATACATGAACCCCACCAATATAAAAATTAAAATATAAAATACAATATACATTAACACTGGAAATAGGAAATGTACAATTTCCATCAATAGTCAGTACAGCCCCTGTCTAAAATAGCTGCACATCCTATATAATAATTCGCTAAGTTGTGTGTAACGCCCGACATGCGCAGTAGAGACTGCCCGCGCCGCGGCTGATACAGAGCTGGGCGCTCCGAAGGAGCGTCCAGCTCTGTATCAGCCGAGGCGCGGGCAGTCTCCACTGCGTCTGACTGCCCCACGACCGGCTGCCAGAGGCACTATGGCCCGTGTAACGGGCTGTTCAACTAGTATATATATAAAATGGTTGTAAAGAGAGAAATAAATACTAAAATTAATCCCCAATTAACAAAGTGTTAGGATCAAAATCAATATTAAGCCAGTGAGGATGTAAATTCCTCAATGTGTAACTCCACCAAGTTTTCTTTTAAATGAATGATCTTCATCTATAGCCCCCTATTGAATATAGAAAAACAAAATCAATGGCCATAAATTGTAAGCCTCATACCCACGAACTTTACCAAAATGATTCAATAAATTCTGAGAATTTAACCCATTCTTGATGTTATTTATATGTTTACCTATCCTTGTTCTTAAAAATCTATAGGATTGACCTATATACATTTTAACACAAGGACATATAATAAATATAGGTGACACAATGGGACTCCAAATACACCAGGGACATGATGAGAGTGTATGACAATGAAATTGACTCAGTGCAATGCAGCAACATCAGCAAATCAAACGAGTAAAATATAAGTGCTTAAGACCGCTTGTCCCTTCATAGTTCTGGACGCATTCTTTGTATTAGTGATCTGATGAGTAACATTTATTTGGTTATTTATTGGTTACTATGTGATGGTAAGATTCAAGGAGCACAATGTGTACAGAATTCAAAGAGAAATACAAGTGGTCACAAGAGCATGTGTTAAAACCAATATATTCATACTGTGGAATGCATTAGGGCACAGAAAGTGCACTTGTAAAACTGAAGAATGTCTTTTTTTGAGTGAAAGAGAATATATATTAAGGTACACTTTGTTCAGTATCTGAGTAACTTATAAAAAAAGATAAATGCTTTTCCAATCTGTAAGATTCTATGAGCAGAGATACTTTTTTTTCTACCATGAAAGTCCATTTTTATTTTCATACAATTTTCTATCTACAGTTGTAAAGTAAGCTGACCAGACCTTCCCTTTAACCGGGGACACATAGGAAATAGGCATATTTCAGTACTGCACTGAAATCAAAGCAGCCTTGAAGTATATATTTATCATATGTGTCCCCGGTTAAAGGTGAGGTCTGGTAACCCTATTGTAAAGTGTATATTAACCCATAGGATGTTTCAGTGCTTTGCTTAGCAGTATATGTTGGAAACATCTCTAGCAAAAGGTTAAAAGCCTTAAAGGGATAGCGATGTTTCACAAAAACAGCAGCTCCAATTAGTCTTCATAGTATTTTGGGCCATGGAGAGTGTTATTTCAATACTATCTGAGTTCATGGGTAATTGAATGATAAAGTCTCCCCCTCCCTCCCCTTTTACTGATACAGCTTACCTCAGAGAAACAAGGCTGTCTGGATGGATTGCAGAGAGGGACAATCTTCTTACTATGAGCATAAGGAAAAACCTGTCAAGGAAGACAGGGTTTTCCTTATACTCACAGTAAGAAGATTGTCCCTTGCTGTGAGCTGTCTGGTACCAGAACCAGATTCCACACCTGAGGGAAGGCGGCTTACACTAGGAGAGGGATACTTTATCATTCAATTACTCTTGAACTACAACTCTGGCAGTATTGAAATACTGCTCAAACGAAAAACTATTCTCAAAGTCAGCATATTTTTGTCTTTAGAATTACCCCCCCCCCAAAAAAAAGTCAGTTTTAACCCTTTAACCTTTGAGTGCTAAAGCATTGCTTTACCATACCCCTCTGGCACACAAAGGGTGTATCTTAGTTACATGTATATGTCTCATTCTATTTGCAAAGAATTTTTCTTCCTGTTATTCCTCAAAAAATTGTGCTAATGCTGTCAATTTTCAGATTAGGCCTTAGATATATAAAACCAAACGGAAACAATTCTGGGCAAGTTATATAAACATTCCTAAAAGTCCCATTGTTTTAAGTGAATGGTAGGGAGATCTCCAGCGCATTGCAAAGCTATACTTTTGAGATCTGTCAGCATACCTGGGAACTCTCTGGATCTGCCCTGGAGACTCTGGTTTTGTCTCCACGGACAGACACCGATTCTGTCTGGTGGTGGTGAGGTTCTTATGAAACTATACCCACTTCACCTCCTTACAACCCTATGCTTCCTACTTCCTGCCCACTTTATGACATAGGTTGTTAAGCCCCACCCCAACTGCAATTAAATCCCACCCCTTTGTGAGGTGAATCGTGGCATTTATATCCCCCAGTGGCACCACATAAGCTCTCTCCAGGGGCTCAAAAAGACAAAATTCCCAGGTATGCGACTTTAGTATTCAAGGGGTTAAACATCTAATTTACATCACTACGGAGTTATATTTGCAGCTGGTTTCTCATAATTACTCCAGTTTTCTTTCATACATAATACCCATAGGCCCATTTTTATAAAAGCTGGAATTATTCTGGAATAAACCAACTCCATCCTGGGGACAAATAAAACTTCCTGTTAAATTAAATTCAGCGTTTAACCCCTTGAATGCTAGAGAGGTCTGCAATAAATCACTGGGAATGTTTTCTTCTCTCCTATGGTGCAATGCGTGCTCGAGAATGGCTCTACTTTTACCTAAGGCCATTTATACTTTATGAGCATCCCTAACTAAAAAGAGTTTATCTAAACTAGAGTTTCCAAATGACCATTTTGAACATAGAGCTCTGAGTGTTTTCTTCAAGCTAATAAACTGGCATGATTGAGGAAAAATACTAAAAATATCACAGTTTGTTCCTTGGATGATAGGGAGAAAGTCAATATGTTGTTTTGCTTTGGTGAACTCTTATGCACCCAAGAGGTTACGCAAAACGTGGGACGTGCACTAATTAGTATTAAAACTCATCAGTAATTAAAAGATGTTGAAGTAAAATAAGTTAAAGTGTAACTTTCACCTTCACAACACTTTATCTTATTGAATGTACAGTAGGTATTATGAATGTCTATAGGTTGTGCAATTCTTTTTTTAAATCACAATAGTTTAAGAGATATTGGCCTTAATTCAATTCAGTCTGGTAAAACATCCGGTAGGGCAATATTGGCTAATGGCCCATTAACAAAACGTGATAACTGAACTATTCAATTGCCCTTCCAACTCAAACCACAATGGTCGTTTGGCTAAAATGCTGACTTATTGCCAAAAGTGTGTTTTTAGTTCTCAAAACTCATGCTAAATAGCTTGAGTAATAGGAGTATCAAAGGAAAAGGGCTATCAATTGCTAAACACACCGTCACCCTTCCAAACACTAACCCTAAACTACCCCTAACAGTGAAATGCAACAAGACTAACCCTAACACTAGCCTAATACCCCAACTGTGTAACACTTACCCGTCATCCACTGTCCGTCTCCTGTCATCTTCTATCTTCCATCTTCTGTCTTCTTCTCTTTTGTCTTCTTCTCTTTTGTCTTCTTCTCTTCAATTCTTGTTTCAAATAGTTACCTGTAATGAAATAAAATTAAACATTAAATATGGGCTAAAAACTTAACTTAGAAATACATGCATTGTTTAAAGTAATGCATACATTCCAAGTTGCCACACAATATTCCCCCCAGTCGAAAAAATCATTGTCCCAATCCATTTGGCTAAAAACTGAATCTTAATTCTAAATAGAAAAACTAAGGCTCATACAAAAATATGGTTGCATTCATGCAACGAGCCACTGTGTGGGAAATTTGAACAGAGACTGGCTTTTATATGTCTCCCAGGTATCCAATGGCTGGGATGTGTGCTTATGCACCTCCCAGCCAATCAGCTCCTAGCAGGGAGATGAGTAATCTCTTTCAAATTTCCCACACACTGGCTCGGGCATCGGCCCAAAAAGTAACAGGGGAGGGGATTTTGTCAGTCTCACTCCCTGCTGCCAGCGCCAGCGACAGAGACCACAATATTTTTTTTTTTTTTTAGCTTTCAATGCAATGTGAAAAAGGGTTAAACAATGCACGTAATTACAAGTTATGGTTTTGGTTCATATTTAATGTTTAATTTTTTTCATTACAGGTAGCTATTTGAAACAAGAATGAGGAGAAGAAGGCAAAAGATGGAGAGATTGATGAAGAAGGAAAAAAGAAGATAGAAGAAGATGGACAGTGCTGAAAACTCAGCTGGACATCAGGATTACTGGTAAATATTTCTTGTTGGTGGCTGTTTTTCAACTTAGTAGAATTAATCCTATTAATGCCAGTGGGGGAAGACTGGCACTCATAGGGCTAATTCTACTAACATTTCCCACATCTTTTCAATGTTTAGGGCCCCATATCAAAAAAAATTCACTGGTCCATAGCCTTTTAAAAATTCCCAGTGATGTCACCAGTTACCCTTGCTGCTGTACAAGCTGTACTGCACAACTCAGCAGGACGTCCCCTGTTCTGAATTTATCCTCCCTCATTTCCCAGGTGTCCTTAGGAGTCAGCACTCCTCCTCCCCTTTATTTAGTACCCCGGATTGACACTCTCCTTCATATTTTTGTCAGCAATGCTAGCTACAGTATTGCTCAAATTCTCGAGAGCAATGACTTATTACAATTTTATTGTTTCTAGGCACCTATACACTACTTCTGTGTCTCTAGTTAAGTTATACCTTGGGTGCCTATTGAAGGTAAATACAGGAGCCTACGGGGAGTGACATCATCCATGAATTTGACAGTGCAGGCATGTGTGAATGTTCGATGTCCATATAGTGGACACTTTGTATAAATATGTGTGTGGTGGTTTGGTGGCTGGTACAGCTAATTCCTATATGATGACTTGAGGTGCGTTTTGTTTAAGTATTCAAGTCACCAAAGTGACATATCAGTGGCGCTCAAATGGTTAATTAATCCTCTGATCAAAGGGTTAAATGCATACCTGGAAACCCTCAGCATTTGAATGCATGACTCAGGGGATTAACCATTTGAGTGCCAGGGGGATATAGAACACATTAATTTTCAATGTGTTGGATACCCCCTCTGGTGCTCAAAGGATTACTCCAAACCTTAGTATAATTTTGAAAGTTCCCAAGAATGATTATGGTGCATATTTTTTACTGTACTTGTGCAGCTCAAAGAAACTAATTAAATAAGTGGATGAATTCTGGGGAAAGAGAACTGAACTAAAAGGGAACAAGTACATTTATTACCAATATTTATGTAATTGTTGGCCTCATCCCACACTGTTCCACCATGGTCTAGTGACAGACATTTAAGAAGATAATTGGCCAGAGCAGTGTTCATTCCTGACACAGGGAAGACTGGGGACAGGCTTAGATAGGAGGATTGGCAGCTCCTCAGTGGGAAAACACTGCCAATTATTTTAAAAGTCATTAAGATGGAAAAATAGGTTGATTTTCATCTTGGGGTGGGGGTGTCAATAATTTAAATTACATGGTGGTTTTTAGGCGTGTTTGGGGGTTATAAAACAATTGGAGGGAGGGAGTTGGAATGTGATAGTTCCACTTTAAACTACATTCCTAATGGGATGAGGGATTGTAGATTTTAAGCCTTTGTGTCCCAGAGGGTGCCAAATGCATTGCTCTGCAATGCATTTGGCAGCCCTGGCACACAACGGGTTAAAGATATCCTTCCTTTTGTATAGGAGCACAATTAAAATGACTGAGCCAAAGAATCCTCTGTGCATGGGCAGAGCTAGGGGAAAGGGGGCATTACTTAGGTAGGGACTCTATGAGAGGCCATTAGGGATTGGAATGGGGGGAATTACGTTAAATGGTAGGGGATTGACTAAAGGACTTTAAAAGAGGGTTAGATTAGGGATCCATGTTAGGTTAGGTCATTCCCAAGTTTTTTTAAATTGATTGGAGCTGTTAGTGTGTTTATTTGGGCAACTGATGTTTATTTTGCAACTCAGGTGTTTATTGTGGCTCATCACAATTTTTCACATGATGCTTCTACTTCTTCTGTGTGGCTTGGTATGTGAGTAAGTTGTGCACCTTCTTCTGGTAATGTGCAGGCCAGTATATTAGCCCCAGTGCTCACCTCTTCACCAGCCGCAGTCAACACCTCTGCATCTCCCCTGTGGTGGTCACAAAGATTGTGCCCGCCGATTAGGCTCAGCCCTTAATCAGTTAGGCTCCAAGGTCATCACATTATGAGCAAGAATCCCACACAGCAGGCTAAGCAATGGAGGTGGATGAAGTCCGTTGTGGCTCTCTACTATCAGGCAGTGACTAGGTCTTCTAAGACACAGCCTAGCTCGAGTAGAAGGCATGGATCAGGAGAGGTGTATGTCCAAGCAAGCATGGTGAGCCTGTGCAGCAGGTTTGCAGGGAAGGTTGTGGACGGACATAGTAGGGCTCTTCTGGAAAAGGTAGTCACAGTGGACCAGTGGGGTCAAGCTCATCAAGGGATGTGATGGAGAGAGAGAAGGATCTTCCTAAGAGGTGGTTTTGGTTCTAGGGGATTGTCTAGTGGAATATGTCAGGGGGATGACTTGGGAGTTACTCAATCAGCCCTGCATTTGGGATGGGCTGCTGAAGCTTGTTTTATACAGTCTACTTTAGAAGGGGCTACAGTCCTTGAGGGACCTCAATGAGCCAGGGAATTGTCTTTATTTCCTTTTCTTCACAGATGCCTTTGGCACACAGCAGGATGCTGTCCGGTGAACCAGGTATGGTGTGGAAAGTGTCCTTGACCTAGGAGGTGGTGTCAGTGCTTCCGGCTGTGCCTCAATGGTTCTTGTCATCCATTTGATGCAGGATCAGCTTGGATTGGCTGGTCAGGCAGTTTTTGCTGCTCAGCTGGAAGGTACGTCACAGTTACAGATACCCACTCACACTGTATTAGAACAGGGGGGTCCAGTTTTTCATGAGCAGTTGAGGGTCTGAGGGCAAGATAGGGAGATAAGGGGTGACACTTCAGGTGCGATAAGGACAGTGGGTATGAAAGGTTTTATATTGGATTTAAGGAATTTATTGTTGAAGGGGGAATACAGATATTGTGTGGTCAAAAGACATATTTTTGGGGGGGAGTGCAGCCTTTTGGGGTTACAAGAACAGGGGACTGTAGCAACTTTTGTGGTGAGTGTGATTCAATTGGAGGGGTGGTTTCAACTGTTGTTCCATTTGAAAGGGAGGATGTGGGAGCTGCCTCTTGGGATTGTTAGGTTGATGGCTCAGTTAGGGGACAAGGCTCAGTGGTTGAGTTACAAAAGGGTGAGGAAAAGCAGGTAGTATTGTTTGATTCAGCAAAGGTGTGACTTATGTGTGCTTTGGGGTCCCCCTTGGGATGCATCTGAAACCTTATTCAGAAAAAAGATTTGGAAGCAGGATTATGTGGCTATCTTTTCATTGCTTCCTTTGGAGCAATTCAATTTAGACAAATGGGTAAAGAGGAAGGAGTGGAGGAAACAGGAGGATGAGGACAGGAGGTGATACCAATTGATTCCACATACTTTTGGTAATTGGTTGCAGGCTTTTGCAATACTGGCTAGTGTGGTGGGGGACAAAAGCACCAGACCAGTGCACTGGGCTTTTTTTCTATTTTGACTTTATTTGGGAGGCTCATAGAGCATACAGGGGTACTGCCTGGTTAAAGAACAATGAGCAGTTCTGTCAGTGGATGGCAGTTTGACCTTCTTTGTGCTGGGATCGTAAGGATATTGGTTTATGGATCAAACTGATGAATTCAGGTAAATCGTCTGGGGTGTCTTCCTACTTGGGTTCCAGGGTTCCTTCTTTGGTGAGGAATAATCTTTTTCCTACAGGAGCTGGTGATTCTGGGATTATAGGTTATTCAGCATTTAAAGCAGATCTCTCACCCTCTAAAAACGTATTACCATATGTTTTGTTAATAAACGTAATAACAGGAAAGCTGTGTTTTTTTTAATCTAAGCAAATACAATGATATTTTATCTTCTGTGCTGTGCACTTCCGCATTATGTACACAGCACAGCTCTTCTGCACATCCTATTCCTCCTCCCTCCCAGCTGCCCCAGGGAGCACGTTCACGCTTCCCTTTGGTGTGCTGTGAGTATGTTCTAGAATTATACATCATGCTCCAGTTAGCATTATACTGAGGTTGCAACCTCAGAATAATGCTAACCATAGTGCGATGTAACGCTAGAAGACATTCACAGCACACCGTTGGGAAGTGTGAACATGCAGAAGACGTTTGCCAAAGAATCAGCATGCCCCATTATACTGATCGGCAAAGTTTGAAAATGTAATAGCTTTGTAAGTACTTGAATTAAAAAAAACAGCTTTCCTGTTATTACGTTTATTAACAAAACATATGGTAATAAGTTTTTAGAAAGTGATACATCCCCTTTAACAGACAGGTGGCTTGTGGAGTGTTCGATAACAATGCCTATAAGAATGGGGTGGGGGGTTGGGTTTGAGGTTCAAGCATGAATGCTTGGGCTGTGGGAGGACTCACTCATTCAGCATATGTTTTAAATAAGGTACCAAAGTCAAGAATCCCACTGCACATGGGTGGAGCTAAGGGAAAGTGGGGCATGACTTAGGTAAGGAATCTATGAGACGTCATTAGGGATTGGTTGGGGGAAATATATTAGATGGTAGTGGAGGGTTAGGTTAGGGATCCATGTTAGTGTAGGTCATTTCCCATTTTGAAAATTAATTGGAGTGGTTATTCCTGCCCACCCAGACCTATTTCTCTGTTAGGTCCAGGATATGTGGGTGGGGATGGGGGTTGTTTCTGTTATACGGCTGATGAGGGGTTGATTCTGGTTAATTGTGTTTGTCACAGCTGTAGTGATGTGGGGCGAGGTCATTGGCATATTTCAGATTAGTGAACTTGTAACTTTGGGCTGCTGTGCTGCAAGGTCAGATACGGCCAATGTTTTGTATCATATCAATGTTTTGTATCAATAAATGCTGTGGCCATTTACAGACCTGTAATACACTTGTGTATTATCAAAATACCTTATAGGTGCCTCTTTTCCAATAAAAGAACACTTAATATAACAACTATTTTTCTTTGTAACTCAAATCATTTGTCTACCTTTCTATTTCAAATTGCTTAAAATCTGCTAATTGTATCGTTGTCCAAAATGTAATTTTGAATACAATTCCTATTAGCCTTTCAAATAGATATTAAAGCTAAACTTGCAGGACCATAACTACCGTGATTACTTATTGAACATACTAAAAATGTGAGAGTATATACCCTTTTACTAAAAATGGAGCAATTCTGGAGCAAACCAGATGAACCTTTCAACCACTAGATTTCTAGACAATTCTAAATTCATTGCTTTGTAGTGCATTGGAAACATCTTAGTGTTCAAGGGATCAAAAGCCTCAGTTAAACCAATGGAAGTTTGTATTTGTCCTCTATGGTGTAGTTGGTTTGCCCAATAATAATTTTGGTTCTTTGTACATCAACCTTATTGATTCTGATTAAAAAAATAACCACATCCACCCGATAGCCCATCTGCGTTTTCAAAAGAATTTGGGAAATAGTGTCACCAATAAATTGTCAGTTAATTAACCCCTTCAGTGCCAGAAGTTTGGGCCGTTTCCTGTACCCTGTAGGCCAGACACATTTTCAGCAGTTTTGTAATCCATCTGTTTAGGCTTCATTGGGGCTGGGAAATTTCTAGTTACATATGGAAAACTATATATCTATTTTGTCAGAACTAATTGATTTTTGTTATGGTGCCTTGCAAGAAGTGAATTGGGCAACGTGCAAAAAGCTATGATGTCATACTTACAAAAAAAAGTGAAAAATTACTTATTTTGCTAAAATCACATGCTATGTATCAAAAAACATTTACCTTTATTGTGAAAGTTTCAATTACTTGAAAAAGCCCCAGGTCTCCCAAGTACAAAAATACCAAATTTGTCTAGTTTTACCTACGTCCATGGCTAGCGCAGAGCCCTAATCACCAGGAGAGCAAAATGGCATTTTCAACTTTATGAAGTAATATGTGCATTCTAGTGTTTTTGTGGTAAAACTACCACAAAATCATGGAATAACGATATATTTCTGGAAAGTAGATATCCTACTGCATCAAATGAGGGGTCACTTGCCTTCTTACCCTAAGCCTGGTGTGCACAAGTGTTTCCAGAAGGGGGCGCTATTGGACAAAAACAGCATTTATTTACATTTCCGCCCCTTCAAATTTACTGAAATATTTGAAAACTATGCAGTTTGCAACTGTATTCATTAGCTAGTGCTCTTAGGCGAAAAATGGTACCCCATTGGTATGAGTTTGCATACCGTAGGGGGTGGTAGAAGTGCAAAACTACACCTACTACAACTTCTGATTTTTCTAACATTTTCACAAACATGACTTGCCTGTACGAAAATGGTTATAACACCTACAGAAGTGAAGAAAAGGTAGACAAACAATACCATTTTGAAAGAAGACAACCTGCCACATCTATTGAGGGATCACTTGCCTTCTTACCCCAAGCCTGGTGTGCTCAAATGTTTCCAGAAGGTGGCATTATAGGAAAAAAATAGCAGTAAAGGGAAGTAAAGTAATGGAATTCTTTGCCTCTGGATGCAGTGCTTGCAGATACTGCAGTTGATTTGGCATAGATTCACTAAATGTCGATGCTGTGGCAATATGATTTTGTCGTTGTGTTTGAAACACTTAGATGTTTTAATGAACACACATCGACATATTCACCTCAATTTAGGGATGCAAGGGTAGGGGAGAAAAAGGTCCTGATTAGCATACAGAATTGTCAAAGTACTGTCGAGGTGGATAGGAAATCCTCCTTTCACACATCACCAACACTAAGATGATCCTGAAGTCTAAGAGCATTCTAAGAGCAATATGCTCTGCTGCCCCAGTCAGGGAGTGGAGAGAATGCTTTTAGCACCATGGACAGCATCACTCCCTTATCTCTTTGAGTGCCATAGGGATGTGCATTGCTTACCCCTGTGGCACTCAAAAAGCTCTGTATTATATTTATCTCCTACATGTTGTACACTCCCAAGGGAACAAGGCTGGAGTCAGCCAGCGTCCATAGACATTTGTGGCCCCCATCCTTTTTCCCTTGTCCACTGGTAGCCATAGACCCCATGTACACTGCCTGGCTCCCAGACTTATTCCTTTGCCCACTGGTGGTCACAGATCCCTATGTACACTGTCTGACCCTCTGTAAAATCCGATATATGATGCCCCTTTCTTTTGACATATGCTGCCTTCACACTCCTTTACTAAAATGGTAGTAACAACTAAAATATGAAGAAAAGGTAATATTGGTCTCTTACATATACAGTTTTTCTGGGTGATTAATTGATCACCTATCATACATATTTTTTTTAAAAGCACCTCCATCTGAAAGAAGGTCCTTCCCTCTTAGATATGGGAACACATGTCCCCATAGTATATATATGTATATATGTTTGTGTGCACACATGTATATATATAATATTATGATGTATTGCAAGGTTGCTTGAGTGGTCTTTTAATGCATTGCTTTGCAAGGTGTTAAGGTATGAGAGTGTAGATGCTAAAATAAAATACAGAAGATATGGTTTTTAGGGTTATGTGACCAGAGACAGACTAGGGGTCTCGTGAGCAGTCTTTGATCGTTACAGTTTGCCTTAGATGATGGAGTGGAGTGATGTAACTTCAGGGTGTGCAGAGAGTGCAGGGGTTATGGGCCCTTACACCCAAGTGGACCCAACTGGCTCTGTATTATCTTATCTTGGCTGTCTGTTTCTGACATCATCACATACATAAACAGAGAAGCTGGTCAGCCAGTAGGAGAAAGGCAGCATCAGTGAGCTCCTTCTCTTTTCTTTATTGAGGGAAAGAAAAGCCCCAGGTTTTGAAACAGAGCCCAGCAGGTCCTAGTTATTCCTCCACTAGAGTGGTCTCCTTGTGATGTACAGTGTAGCAATGGGTTGGTGATTTCTCTAGCATCCAAGAGATTAAACTCACCCACTAACATCTGCAATGCTGTAAACTCATTCACAATACACTATAAGCTATTTATAATCTAGCCTTCAGTTCATAAAAAGCAAATCCTTGACTTAAACATTCTCTGTACAAAAAGAGGAAATTATTTTATTATTTAACACTCTGTTACTTTTGCTGTCAGTTTCAACAGGAAGAACTGGATGGAATATGCAAGGTGTGCGCAGTAAAATGTGACGGGCTGTTTGACGGTGAAGGAAAGGGAAACACGTGCATTTTTACTTTGGCTGTAAAGGGAAACATAACAACTGCTTTAAGAGACATAAACAATAGTATTACGAGAGGAGCAATCCTGGTTTGAACCATATGCCTTAATTCAAATGTTTTTGGGACCTTCTAGCATCCAAGTTGTTAAATCCTCATTTAAAGGAGTGGTAGACTTTTCTTATGAAATAATAGCGCTTTTCTAGCTGAGTAAAACATGAGTAGTACATCTTCCGGGAGATTTTTCATTGAAAAGTTATTACAGCTCAAACTATTTAATTTTCTAACCCTTTGAATGCCAGAGAGATATCCAATGTATTGCAGTGTGATACATTGGATACCTATCAGGCTCTCAAAGAATTAAGCTAGCAGTTAGCAACAGTACCAACTGGTGCCCAAGAGGCATTTTTCTTTCTATTACAGTCTATAGGAGATCTTGAGTCATATACTATGCTATTCTCTATAATAAGTGTTAGGTACAGCACAACAACACATTGGTGACAGTGAATGTAGCTTAATGGTCTACAAATCACAGTAGTTTAGCCCACCACATTACCACTTTCCTGTGCTTATGAGGGGGCACTAGACCAAGCTCAGTTCGCAAAGTTGAGGTGGATATCGTTTAATGACCCCTACAATTTTTAATTACCTCAAACACAAAGGTGGGGTGGAGTTGTAATTTTAAAAGTAACTCTGTAACACACAGCATAGATGGAGGATTTCTGACCATCCTACATGTCCCACATAAGATGGCCAGAAACCCCTTCTTTGCATGTGTAGAGGGATAAGTTACGAGTTTGACTTTGAAAGCATTATTTAATTCATTATTTCAATGGAGGCATTTTTATTTTGGTACTGAGCACTGTATGTCTATATTTGTATTTTTACTACATTAGCATTTATTATTCTTATACAGCGATATTAGCAAATCCTTCTGAGGAGAAGGGATCTGATATATCCCTATAACTACACCATCAACTTATATGCTGGTGAGATAGCTCAGTGGTAAATTCCCTGACTCTGGAGCCTGTTCAAACCTTGAGGTTGCAGGTCAACTCAGCCCTTCATCCTTCCCAGGTCGATAAATGAGTACCATTGATTGGGTAATAATAACATCTATTATTTCAGCTGCCGATTTGGTTAATTCCGAGAGTGTGCACTGAAAGTGCTTTGAGTCCCACTGGGAGAAAGGTGCTATATAAATACTAGTTGTTATTATTATAACTGACATTTTTTTATGTCATCCTTGTAGCATAAACCTTAGGCAAAAAAATTAGGGATTCTCCAAAGATTAATTGTTACTACTGAATGTCTTCTCTAATGTCCTGTGGCATGAGAATTCATCTGAATGCTGGTGGTGTAGTTGACACACACAGCTGAATTTAAATTAGAACTACATGTACACACATGTACATGGAACATGTACACACATATGCATTTGGCATGCACATTTTTATGCTCTAATTTCCATATTGTATAATAAATAGTAAAAAGGCATTTGATTCATCAAAGCAATTAGGTGCCAGAAAGGGAATGCCCATGATACTCAGTACTCCTTTAAACTAGTTTCTTATAGTTTTGTTCTTATTTCATTCATATGGACAACCACAGTGAAATAATTAGTTGCAGGTATAAAGTTTTAAGAGACAAAGAGCAATCCAGGAAGATACATCAGTGAGGCGTTCTGAGACATGCTGCTGTATTTCAGGTGAAAATGAGGGTGTGAAGAAATAGATTTGTGTGTCATCGGCTTAGAAATGGTAGTTAAAGCTAAAGGACTTTATCAGTTGCCCCAGAGAAAGGGTACACAAACAAACAAGAAGGGGTCCCAGAACAGAGCCTTGGGGTACTCCTACTTAGAAGGAGATAGGAGGATTTGGCATATGACACATGGAAAGTCTGTTGAGAGGAAGAATAAGAATCAGAAATGTGCCAGGCCACATATACTAATAGACTATGGAACCTGGAAGAGAAAGGCCCTTTCACAAAATGGAGATCATGTGTTACTTTCGTGAGGGCAGTTTCTCTACAGAAAGTGGGCTTAAAACCAGACTGCACTGGGTCCAGAAAGTTATGGGTGTTGGGAAAGGTAAATAGAATACAGTAGACTAGATGCTATTGAAGTTTTGAGGCACAGGTAAAGAGTGATATGGGATGGTAGTTGGATGGAGAGATCGGGTCTAATGAGCTTTCCTTGAGGATTGGAGATGCAACTATTGAAGGAAACAGTAGGGGAAGATGCTAGAAGATAAGGGGGATATGAAGAAACAAGTTAGAATGGGAACCAAGGTAGAAGAGAAAGGAAAGGTGAGCAGGTGGTGTCTGGTGAGGCAGAGAACAAAAGGGAGACATTTGAATCTGTGACCATAGCAAAAAAATCAAATGAGTGGCATAGAGGATCGGGTATTCTGGTGGTGGCAGGGTGGAATTATTTTATGTAATTTGTCAATTTTCTGTTTGAAGGAGTCTGCAAAAGCTAGAGAAGTGAAAGGGGGCAGGAAAAAATATGGAGGGGAAGAGTAGAGGAGAGAATCAAAGATGGAGAATAAGTGGCATGGGTTATATATGTGAGTATTAAATTATGAGGCATATTTGTGTTGTTTGGCAGAGGATAAAACAGTGTTGAAGCAGAACAGGAGAAATTTGCAGTAGAGGAAGTCTGCATAAGGTAGAGACGTCCTCCTCAAGAATTCAACAGAGCAGGGATAGGAACGGTGAAAGCCTTTTTGAAAGTTACGCAGTTACACAGTAGTTTAGGTTGAAAAAAGACTTACGTGCATCAAGATCAACCCCTATTCTGTTCTTGTTTACCATTGTTGATCCAAAAGATGGCAAACAAAGAAAAACCCTTATTTCATCAATTTAAAATTCTGCTTTGTATGGGGGGGAAATTCCTTCTTGATTTCAAATGGCAATCAGATTTCTCCTTGGATCGACAAGCACTACATAAATATTAATTCTCCCAATGCTATGTTCTGCTCTTTTAAAAAAGTATCCAGTAAGCCAAATGTGTCGATTTCTGATGGGCCTTGAGGGGAGGGTGCATACAGATTAAGTGATTAGGAGAGAAAATGGTTGTAGAATTCAGCAAGTCTGTCAGGTTAATTATGCGTGTTGAAGGGAGAGAGGTTGGAATGCCCTGCAGAACCTATGGCAGCGAGGTCTAGAGAGTGATTGTTGTTGGCATAATGGGGATTTTTGTCTGGATAGGAGGGAAAGAGTTGTAGATAAGGTTAGGAGATGGTGGTCTGAGAGTGGGAAAGGGAATACATAGAAAGCTAGTCGGAAGCAGTTCTCTCTAGCATCTGACAATGCAGTGCCAGAGGGGTACCCAAAAGACCCATTTAAATCAATGGACCTTATCAGGAATTTTCTTTGACTCTTGAAGAATAGTTCATTTGCTCCAGAATGATTCTTTTCCATCTTAGTTCATCAGTGTCAAGTGAATGAAAATCAGAGAAAAAAAATCTAGAAAAATGTACTACTGATAGACAGCATATGCCTTTTCATTAAAAACAGAAATTCAAACACTGTAAGCCATCTAATTACATAATTATGACATTTTCATTAAATAACATTATAATAAATATGCAGTAAAGCACAGTGGTAACCTAATTCTTTATACATGCAGTCACTAATTCTGGCTTTTCTTCAGTTAAATGTTGTGACATATTGCGGAGAATAAAGTACTGTACTTGATTAAATCAAACTGAGAAGCATATGACACACAGATAGCTGGCTATCTAAACGGAGGTAGCAACAGCTTACACAGATCAAGCAACTGTACTACAGCAGAGTTACATTAACAACTGGCATTAGCCATTAGAGAGTGACATAACATTATGCAATGAAATAATATAACAAGCTTAATTTGTAACCCTTTGAGTGCCATGGAGGTATTCAACGCATTTCTTTACAATTCATTGGATACCTCTCTGGTACTCAAAGAGTTGAACATGATTACCCTTTTATATTTAAAGGAAAACTATTGTTTTACCATTTTAGCAGTGTATGTGAATTATTTAGCTGGGGACAACTTTATACATTATTACTGCACCAGAAAAGCTGATTACACCATTACTAGTTTAGAGATTAGAACCGTTACATGCCCCAAACTGGCAACAAGGCGCAGGGGGGTATTAAAGTGGACCTGTCACAATAAGAGAAGTTTAGTTTGCTTTACAGAAAATTAAAATCTAGCTCTATGAAACATATTTTTGGCCACATTTTATGTTTTCTTTTTTCTGTAATATAAATAGTTTCTAAGAAATTAGTCTTTATATTTTGATGGTGCAGTGACGCATGTTATGTAATTAGTTCTGTTTGAAGCCAAACGTATCACTCTCTCCGTAGTATTGAAGTTCTACACAGCTGCATAAGCTAATTAGCATAACGTTCCACTCTGTGCCACTGACTTTCTCAGAAACTATTTAGATTATAAACAATTGGGTTGTGCAACATATGGCCAATTTTTCATTATCTTTAAAATTCACTAACCTTATTTTAACACTACAGATTTACTTTAAGTATGGAATATGAGGTTTTAACCCCTTCTACCAGTACCTATCAATGTCCTTGATTATTTTTATCTTCCTGGTTTCTTTACCTCTAATTTTGTGCACTAACGTTGAATCAATTATTTCAGTTGTTCTTTTCTTCTGCTTTCAGTCGTGCGGTCAACTACTATTATCACAACTCAGCTGTGACAGCAAAAAGATCATAAATCTGTCTGTGTGTCTCACTAATCAAGTTTACCAGCTGTTCAGGTAACAAGAAAACAGACAATGAATAGAGAATGAGACACAGTCCAGACTGGATACAGACTCTTTTTAAGATTTCAGATAGGTGGCACCCATGTCACTTAAGGTGCATGGATGACAACAACTGATATATCTGATTCAAGGTAGGTACACATCATTATATAAAGACAAAATCATGAAATAAAATAAAGCAATATTTCCTACTTATATAAGATATTACTTTTCCTATAAAAATATCATTTTAGGTTCTCTTTTCTAAATATAGTCCATAAAGTAAAAAAAGAAAATGCCTAAGAATGAAGACAGATAAATAAGAAAGCCCCTAAAAGAAACATGTGACAAGTATAGTCACCCCGTTGGACCTCCAGTTGTTGGAGGGGATTCAAATTCCCATCATCTCTAACCATCTATTGGCTGTTTGGTGACCACAGGAATTGAAGTCCTCAGCTAGAGATCCATTAACTGAACACACCAGCCATTTGATATTAAGTGATATATCCTAAATGTCAGGTTCAATAACCTGTAAAAAATATTTAAAAAATGCTTTAAGTGATATAAGAAGGGCATCTTAGCTGTATATATGTTCTCCTACTGCATTACTGTAAGCAGTGTCACCTCAGTAAAATGGTCAGACTTACAATTGGATGGTCTAAATAACAATTTCCTAAACGTTACTTTTATTAAATGTTTTATAACAATAAGTCTCCTTTTCATTTATATAAATACAAAATTGATAACCCCGCTTCATGAGAAAAAAAAATAAAAATAGTAGTCAGAAGATACAGTTACCTGGTAACTGTTACTGGAGATATAGTAGCGTAATAATTTAGGCTTATAGGGCAAGCACAGGACAATAACAATTAAAAGAACCAGGCAAACATAGTTCCTCTAAAGATAAGAGCCCCACTCATATATACCTCAACAGTGGCTCTACCGAGTGAATGCAGAGCATCATGTGGTAGGTGCAGAGATAGGAAGAGGCCCCCCAGTCACCCCAACTGCAAAATGGTAAACCATAGTATTCAGCTGAAGGACTGATGTCACCAGGCATTGCAGGATCATTAACAAAATAATTAAATATCTTACAAGCTGCACACTGCAGAAAAAAATGAATAACGGGAAGTATATGGAAAATGTCATGCTCTTTCCAGTGATATAAAGATTTTTATTCTTGACAGGTTCTCTTTCTTGTACTTCTTTTTAACTCTGTTAACAAATGTGTAATTCAGTGTTACAGGAAAAATGATTGTGAATCATGGGTTTGTCTGTAATCAAACTTTATTTAATGAGAATCACATTAAATTTCATTTTTTGAACTCTCTCTTTCAACATATTAGTGTAAAGCATCAGCTAGTCAAGTTTTGCCAAAGAACCTTATACATAAAATAAATGGAGCCTTCAAGCTCCTTATTTCACAAAGTCCTGCCTTTTAATTCCCCTGGATATTGATCTGTCCAGGATTTTGGAACTCCCCAGAACTCTCCTGGAGTTTCTGGAACAAAGGTGACTCTCTGTTAGAGACTAATTAAGTCTTAGCAAACACTAGCAAAGCATTTTCACTGGTGTTACTATGCATTCTGCAGAAAGTTGTTACCCTGTCTGATTTCAGTCTTGGTTCTATGGTCCATTTATACATATCCAGACTCTGCCCGTAGGTTCACTTCTTGTCTGCTAGGCCAACATGACAATTTGTATATTCAAAAAAGTAATTAAAATCTGCTTATATATCATGTTTGCCAAAAGATATATCATACTTGTCAAAAGATTTTGTATTACATGTAGTCTTTTACAGTATTCTTGCTCAGTTCAGCAGTGTCATATTTTGATTTCACATTAGACTGCATTGGCAACCACATAGAGCTTCAACATTTTAGTACTGTCTTCAACTTTGCTGGCTACACCAACACTGAGTTGTGGACATGTCAAGAACAATTCTAGTGTTAACAGTCACTCTTAATTTATGGCGGATGGTTTATGTATACCATTTTGGTGTTAATACCAGTTTTCTAGCTGTGATTTAACCTCTTTATGTTTCATCTTACAGGTTGGTTTCTGTGCCTGACAATGAGGGGAGGTGTTGGGGACAGTTATCCATTTCTTCTTTGAAAGCAACTACAGTATCTGCAAACAGAGAACCCAGAGGCAAAACATTCCATATCTATACAGCCCTTTCATGTTTACAAGCAAAACAGGAGTCAGACGGTACTTTAATAACCTTTATTAGAAGTATATTCACAACAAAATCACAGCAAGTGCGAGGAAGGAGCAGAGGGTAATCAAAGAAGCAAGCCTTTATCAGAAATAGGAGGACGCCGCTAGGTTCCCAAACTGAGGAGACTAGGCTGAAGCCAATGGTAGTCTCAAATGTGAGATAGGTCTCAAGGTACCCAAATGATCTCCCCAAGGACTCATGCCTGCAGTCTGATAATGATAGGCCATCAAACAACGGAAGGTAGCGAGGGAGACTACTGACTCATGCCTAAAGTCAGTGATGGAAAGGCTGTCTCACGTAAAGGAAGGCAACCAGAGCGACTACTGACTCATGCCTGCAGTCAGTAACGCTAGAGTCTACCAGAGCCCCAGGTCTGCACCAGATTGGATTTCTGACTACAAGGAGGGCCACACGGAGGGTAGTCAGACAGAGCCACAGGTCAGCACCAGCTAGGATGGTTAGACAAGCCAAGGGTCAAGGTACGCAACGGGTAGTCAGACAGAGCCGCAGATCTGCACCAGATTGGTTATCGGACTAAACAGGGTCATACAATGAGCATATAGTCAGACATAGCCACAGGTCAGCACTAGAACGGTTAGTCCGACAAGCCAGAGGTCATACACAGAACAGGTAGTCAGCCAGAGTGGCAGGTCTGCATCAGATTGATTATTGGACAAGCCAGGATCATACACGGAACAGGTAGTCAGACAGAGCAACAGGTCAGCACCAGGACCGGTAGTCAGACATACCAGGTCATACACTGAGCACTAAACCAACAAATGAACTACACTGGACACCAACAAAAGGGTAAATAAGCCCAGTGTCAATGCAGTTATAAAGACCTGCCCCAAAGGAAAAGGAGGAGCACCAAATTGGTGTGGCTTCTTTAAATGGTGCGCACGTCCACGCCCATGACGTCACCCACTGCTGCCTGCTGGAACCTAACCCAGAAGCAGCAGGACCCGTGAGGAGGATAGAATGTGGCTTGAGCCGCTTGGGGACAGAACGTGACTGAGCCACGAAGAGGTAAGGAATTTTGTTAGCTCGAGCAGTCGCCGCACGCTGTCAAGCTCTTAATGTAAACAAATTACAAATTTTCCTAGTCTTAATGGATGACCTCTTGGTTTTTGCTCAGCTCTACCATTTAACAGTTTAGTTGCCTTTGAATATATTTATAAAAAGTATTTGTATCTTTTTTAATGTAAACAAACCCATTTTGGATAGTCTTTCTCTTTATAACTCAGATCCTCCAATCCCTTTATCACTTTTGTTGCACGTCTCTGCACTTTTTTACAGTTTGATAATGTCTTTTTTTAAGAACTGGTTCCTAAAACTGTACTCCATATTTTACATAAGGCCTTACCAAGGATTTATTTAGAGGTAGAATGAATTCCCAATCCCTTGCATCCAGACCTCTTTTTATATACCATAGTATGCTGTTGGCTCTTGCAGCAGCTGAGTGACACTGCACAATACTGTGAAGTTTGTTGTCTATCAGTACTCCAGAATCTTTCTCTAAGGAGGATTCCCCAAGTATTTTCCTGTTTAGTGTATATGCGGCATGTTTGTTTCTGCAGACTAAGTGTATAATCTCAAAATTATGTATATTAAACTTCATCTGCCACTTTTTCCACCCTTTCACTGAGTTTATCCAAATCATTCTGTATGTGTTTCCTCACACACCTTAGTGTCCTCAGAAAAAGTTGAGAGGGTACTTTCAATACCAACTTCTAGAGCAGTGGTTCTCAACCCGTGCCCTCAGTGTCTACTAACAGGCCAGGATTTGAGAATTTCCTTTTAACAGCACTGGTGAGTTAATCAATATGACTGAGCCTCTGATCAACACACTTGTGTTCTAGCAGGGAAATTCCTAAGTCCTGGCCTGTTAGTGGCCACTGACGGCACAGGTTGAGAACCTCTGTTCTAGAGCATTAATAAACACAATAGAATGCGCTGGGCCCGAACCCCGTGGCACCCAACTTACATTTTTTTAAATTGTTTTTATTAGCAAGTCAAGCTGGTACACCATTCAACAGTACTGTAAAATATGGAGCATGGCAACACAGCAGCATAATTATTACAGTAACAATAAAGAGCTCTGAAATCAGAATATGGAAGTATGCCAGCCCAATTCTTGTTTTTTTTAGTTTTTTAAACTCCCTTCCAAACTTAACCAACCTAAGCAACTCCCCCTCCCTACCCCAAATAAACCCTCAACCAAGTTCTTTCTTTACCCCTGAGCCCCCAATCCCAACACATCTGGGGCAGTTGCTGCCTAATCGGGGTGTAGTTGTAACGGTGGAGGATCTTAAGTTGGATCAGTTGATAATGAGTCATGAGAGAAGCGGTCAGCTTCTCCTTGATTTTATGGATAATTGGTACCAAGTTAAGTTCCAAGAATAGGTCAGAATTGGGTGAGATCTTCATGCCCAGATAGCCACAGTCACCAACACATGACATAGGAGTGTCAGCCAATAATGTCTCATCTGGTATCAGATCTATGGGTAAAATCGAGGATTTTGACCAATTAATTTTTTGGCCAGAGTATGCACCTGAATAGCTCTATTACATGTAAAACCCCAAGCAGGGAAATATTGGAGTCTCCCAAGAACAGGAGAATGTCATCAGCATATAAAGCTATTCTTTCCTCTCTTTCCCCAATCCTCAGCACCCGAACATCCCTAGCTGTTCTGATCAAAGCCTCAAGTGGTTCAATGGCCAATGCAAACAAGAACGGTAATAGAGGGCAACCCTGCCTAGTTCACCTCTTGTGGTGAAAATCATTTTAATCTATACCACCCGACACCACCCTTGCTTTCGGGTTAGAATAGAATAGAGCAACCAAACCCATCTAATGAAAGTGGGTCCAAATCCAAACCTCTTGAGGACCTCCCATATGTAGTTCCATTCAATGGAGTTGAGTGCCTTGGAGGCTTCCAAAGAAACAAGGATCCTATTTCCTGAGTTGCAGTGTCATATTTGCAAGTGAGTGTAAAGTTGACCCCAATTAAAAGATGTGGACTTACCTGGCATGAAGCCTGTCTGATCATCATGGACAATATATGAAATTACCGTGTTGAGTCTAGAGGCCAGTATCCTAGCCAAGATTTTTGAGTCAGTCGTCAACACGGATATTGGTCGATAGGAGTCACAGTGTTGAAGGTCCTTTCCCTGTTTAGGAACAACAACAACTGAGGTGCCAGTGAGAGATTCGGGAAGCATACCACCATCCAAAGCAGCGTAGAAGTTGTTCAACAATCGAGGCCCCAAAGTCTCAAAAAACATCTGGTACCACTTCACTGGGAGTCCATCACACCCCGGGGCCTTACCCGAGAGCAGGCTCCAGATGGCTTCAACAACTCACCAGAAGGATAGGAGCATCAAGCATGTTTTTGTCATCATCTGACAGAGCAAGTAGCTCACAATCAAGGAGATGTCAGATATCTGTACAGCAGACCTTGCGGACCGCATCTTATAAAGATCCTCATTGAAGGCAAAGAATTGAGTGTTAATGTCCCTTGGACAGGAGACCAGAACCCGAAGCTCATTATAAACAGGGGAAGGAGTAGTTGCTCTACAGTTACTCCTAACCAATTGTGTCAGCAACTTGCCTGCCTTGTCTCCATTCTCAAAGAGGCTCTGAGTTTTATAGAATATGTTCTTGGTATTCAGCTCAGCCTCACATCAGCCTCATTATTTCTTGACTTTTTGTGCCTTTCAGCATTGGGATCTATGCCTTTGGCCTGACCGGGGGCCAGGCAGACATGCTGGGCATCACCATGCAGTGGTCCCTGTGCTCAACCGGCTCACGGGGGGGTTATGGAATGGTAGAGTGGGTATTCGGGAGGGCTCCGTGACTCTTATGCCCGCATCTATGTTGGTCCCTTCTCACCATGGTTGGCGCCATCCTTGTACTTGACCCCTGGGGTGCCGGTGGTGCATATACCTATGCCTGTGTTTAAGTCTGGATTGTTGCGGTACCAGCGTCCAGAGGGTTAAAGCCACTAGGATTTAAACATGTTTCCATCTTTGTCTGGTCTCAGTTTCTGGCAGGTATAACACCATTTGAGATACTAATGCTGACAAATTTTTAAATATTAGTAATATGTTTATATTGACTTTAGTTAATATACTGACTTTATGGGATCATTGACATCAGCCCTCGTGGACGTATGTCATCCTTCTTGCAGTTGAGTGTATATAAGGTCACGTATTACTATGCTCTTGTTGTGTAGGGGGCGGAAAGTCGGAAACGTCGACAATAAAGGCTTCTCTCTCCCCTGTGGAAGTCCTTATGAGTGCTCATTCATTGGCTCTTAGTATGACAACCACAAATTGCTATGTATCTCTTTTGTAGCACCAAGGCCAATAGTCTAATTTTTTTTATAAATATGCATTCTGTACCCCTCTGGCACTCAAAAGGTTAAGGGTTTCCAGGGATGGGACCAGGAAGGTACAGATGTGGAAAGACAGGAGTTGAAGAGGAGCATGCATTCTGTGAAAGAGGCTAAGTGCTGGAGCTGCATTCAGGCCTACCAGGGCCTAAAAGTAACAAACTGCAAGCAAGCAAGGTGGCAAAGATCCTGGCAGACCATCTTTAAGGACAGCCATCTTTCACAGCAAGGGAAGATATGGAAGAACTATGTGAGTGGCTTCAATGAATGGAACTGTAAGTGGGGAAATAGCGAAGTGTCTTCCTCTTTGGGAGTGAGAGGTTCAGTAAATGAAATCTGACCCCACACAGCTATTTAATTACCTAATAAATTATTACTGGTACCACATCCTCAAAACCCTTCCTCTTGGACACAATTATAGATCTACAGAGCTGGAGGTTGAAGAAATAAGTCATTTGCATCTGAAGAATAAGTTCTCTCCGAATACTCTAAGTTAACAAAATGAGAGGATTTATGACTACCCCTGCTGGCCACGGAGTTATATTTTAGCCCCCAATGCGGGGTTCTATTGCATAGTGCCATGAAGAACCCAGCCCCTGGGCGAAGTATATCACAAAGTTGCAGTTGCACACTTCATTACATATATAAAACATTAAATTAACCACAATTTCTAAAGCTGCAACATCTTGTGTAACCAAGAAAAAATAGTGCCAGCCCACTGGAATGATGAAATTAGAAATGTAGCTTTATTTAAGAGCCAATCATCTTCCGGCTGCTTATAGACCAGTCTATATCTAAACTGCAAAGCTTTGGTCCTCTCAACATGACTTTCTTCAAGACTATGCTATTCAGAATTTTGGAGCACTCACCTTACTTAATGGTTGTTATATTTTATTGTTTAAAAATGTTGATGTTTTGATCTGTTAGCAATTCCTTGGAGTGCTCCAAACATCTGGATAGGATGATTTACTCACTTGAGTGGCATCCTGGCACATAACTGGGTATATAAGAGTAATACATCAAGTCAGAGTGTGGAAAATTCAGAAGAAATGTGCTAACTATTACTTTACTGAAAGGGTGATAGATTCATAGAATTACCCTGCAGAGATGGTAGGGACTAATGCTATTAGGGAATTCTGGGATAGACATGTCTGTTCTGTCAAGTATGTAAAACTTTGTATTTCTTGTATATTGGTTAGGAAAATGCACAGACTGGAAGTGCCAGTTGGTCATTAATTGTCATCAGAATCTTCATTTCTAAGACATCCATCTACAGATTATAGGTGTGTGAATGCAGTGTTGGACCAAATTGCAGAAAACTACAGTGACATGCAACATTTCCTGAGCAAATCCCCTGGGGATCTATTTTAGGCATGGACTTCATTGCTTTTGTGATCTTTATCAAGGGATATGTCCACAAACTTCTACATAGACTTCAGTGGAATAAAACCAGTTATAGCATTTATCAACTGCAATGAAATATAGGCCTTATTGTGCTGTGCCTACCTAATGCTTATGTAATAAGCTAGTTACACCTGAAATTTTTCTCTTTACACTGCCTGCACCAAGGGGTGGCCATGTAGGTGTATACATATATATCTGTTTCAGGGCATGCCTACCTTCAAACATTTTTTAAAACGCCAAGTACTATTAAGGAGCAATGAAATCAGGGTTAATGAACACAATGTGTTGGATACCTCTCTGGCACTCAACGGGTTAAACTCTTCCATTTACCCTCTCGCGTTAGGGGAGGTATCTGGACTTTGCATGCACTGGTATTCACTAATGTAATTTTTATAGAAGTAAGTGCAGTCATAGGATTTCAAACTTACAGATAAGCATATCAAATGGGCTATGCTTGTGGATTTGTATCTTACCCTGAGAGTTATAAAAAGGCCTTTTTTCTTTTATGTGCTAAGCTGAAGTCACCAGTGAACATTTACTATAAGGGCAATATGCACAGAGCTAAAATTAGAGCCGTTCTGGACAAACTAACTGCTCCATAGATGACCAACAGTTCCATAGATTTAACCCTTTGAGTGCCAGTGGATTGTGAACACATTGCTTCACAATGCTTTGTATCCTTCTTTGGCATTCAAAGGGTTAATATTGGACTTTTTATCTGTCAACTATCGTGCAGGTGGTTTGCCCCAGAATGGCTTTACTTTCATTTTTCTGTGCATAAAGCTATTCATTACAATGATCATTTTCTTTTAACTAGCCACATCTAATGAGGGAGACACAAATTAATTGGTTCTCCTTTGTCTTCAGCTTATTCTTTTGAGTACCAGATGGGTATGAAAGAACTGCTTCACAATGCTTTGGACGCCCCATGACACTCAAAGGGTTAAAGTTGTTGCTGAGCGACAGAACACTAGCAGCTCTAAGGCTTCCTAATGAGTGGTGTAGTGTCTGGCAGAGAACTTCCCTGCAAGTGCCTGTGACTAATCATCAATCTTTTTAATAATGCTGACAGCATAGTCCCCTTTTTTCTCACTTGGTTAAAGTCTGCACAAATAGTGGCAAATTAGCCTCATTCGGGAAAAGGCAGGCAATGATAAAGAGCTCCTAAAAGGTTTTCTAAGCTTTGTGCTGCAAAGGATATTATCTAGAATCTGAACTAAATGTAATTATCTCATTTAAAAAGAAAACACTGCTAACATACAAAATGATTGTAAGATTACACTTTGCAAGTGTATTCATATACATTAGACTAACAAAACCAGTACAATTATTGTACAATAAAAGGCAACAGAGAAGACATAATAGAACTCTCATAATCTTGTTAGCAGCCTACAGTACATTTCATCCAATGTCTTCTCAATTTCCGAAATGAATTTATAAATGAGAATATCTAAAAAATGACTGGCTCTTAGTGAGTTTTCCTTGTTTTTTCTTTTTATGGGAATCAATTCTTTTATGGATTACTTCACCAATGCAAGATAAATAGTAGACTGGACAGCAACAAATCAGGTCTTAGAAGTGGTGCAAATTGATTCCATTATTTTCTAAACAATTTAGAATGTAAGCTTTCAAGACCATTTAGGTATCTTCTTCAAATGTATTAAGATGTTATCATACAGAAAGAACAGACCCTAGTTAAACTGGAAGCTTGTTTGGAAAAGTGCAACTTCTAGGCAACAACATATTTAGCTTTTATCAAAGTAATAACAGTACAAATATAAACATATAACGAGTTCAAATATGAAAAAATTGAGGTGGCACAAATATGGAAGATGAGGTCAAACCCTCATCTAGCAGCCAGAAATATACAATCACTGCTTCTTGATTCCAAATAAAATACAAGAAAAAAATGTATTTGGCGCTGCATACCCATATACTGAAGCTCCAAATACATTGTTTTTTTAATATAACAAGCACAATTGACAATAATAGCAGCATCTGGGAAAGTAAAATTGTAACTATTCAATGAGAGTTTTTTTTCTTTTACTTAAATCAGATGTCATAAAAATATAAAGACACATGTACAAATTGTATGTATGAATTGTTCAACTGATTTTGCATCATAGGCATAAATTATGTTTTGGGAGTAACGTCTCTTGTTGGGTCACTTTAAGTGTTCACTAAAGATAAAGAGGAATGTCTCTCTTGACACATAGTGGATCTTTCCAGGTTCTTACGCATTGTATGGCAGAAAGTGACCACTCACATGTGGCTGTCTCAATAGGTAATGTAAGTTCCAATTTAAGAGGTTTGGAAAAATAAGGATAAATGATGTTAAAGCAGTTTCATTAAGACTATCTAAGGTGACTTTTGGCAAATAATTTTTAATCAAAAACCATCTCAGTAAGAGCAAGTTTTGGATTGATGATCAGTGCACTTGCATACCTGCAGAGTTGTCCATCAATGCCATCTGAATAACATTTGATCACGGCATCCACGTTTTTAGCTATAGCCATTGATTCGGCTGAATATTTATATTCTACTTCCCCCATAAATGTGCCAAGACATGAAAAAAAGCTGGGTGAGTTTTTCTTCAGTATTCTCTTTTGCACCTGGCTAGAATTCTCATTGTTCAAGTGTGCTTGTAACAATGGGAATGGAAAGTGAAACAGTATGTTTTGTAGGCCTTTTGTGGACATGCTAGTCTTTTTCTTCAAGCTTAAGAATGATCTAATACAGCTCACATAATTTTGTGTATCCTCCCAATCATCTTGCCATTTAGGGCTTGTTCTCATAGATGCTAAGATTTCAAAATTTTCTGGATGACAGCAGTAGGCATGGGTGAAGCCTTTTGCTTCAAAAGTGAGACAAGAGTAGGCTTGGGGAAAAAAGTTCTGTTGTGTTCCCTCGAAAAAATCTGCAAAAACCACATGGTTGTCCTCTTTTCATGGGAAAATCCGCTTTTAAATAAAGCCTGTAAAAGCCGTTTTCACCTAGTGCCAAAACTTTTTCGCTTTTTCTCCAATGACTACAAACTTTTCTCACCTTTATTTATATGTACTTCACATTTTCACACTAAATACATGATGTTTCCAGGAAGTGAAACACAATACAATCAGCTAGCGAGAGAGAGAGAGAGGGTGCTAGCCTATTGTACAGTGTATGCTAAATTTTGAAAAATAAAGGCAGCAGAGGCTCATAGTGTATACTATCACTATGAGCACCTGGATGATAAAAAAAAGGGCCGTGATGCATCCAGTGAGTCTGAGGAGGAGGAGGAAGTGACCACTACCAGCACTGAAGGGTTTGGAATTCCAGATTCCCCAGACCCAATAATGGCCAGTCCCTTTAAATCTTCCCTTGGGATCTTGGGGAAAACAGTGTCACAGGCACATTTGCAATCCCCAAGCAGTCCCACTACTACTACAATGCAGCAGCTAGAGACTCAGCGGGAGTGAGGGAGGGAGTGATAGTGATGAAGACTCAGAGTCTGAAATTGATGTTGTTACTGTTAGTGAAGCAGCTGGTGTGAATAACATGGCTGCAGTAGATCATCCTACTGATGCTGAGGTGGAAGGGGAAGTGATGAAGAACAGCTAGACTGGTGGCCAAGGGATCCCACAACATCCCCTTGCCCCTTTGATTCCCTTCCCCAAGAACTGCGTCTCTGGGACATGATACTGAAGAAGGCAGAACTGGTGGCTAGTAGCAGTAATACCAACATGAGCACAGATCAGTTGCCTGTGCCTGCTAGGTGCTAGTGCTGCCAGTCTGCCTTCTTCATCTCAAGAGATGGCAAGTGTGATAGTAGGGGACTCTTTGTCACATTGCTCATCTCCTACAACCAGTGAGATTCTACTAGAGCAGCAGCAGCAGCAAGGAAGGAGTGGTGGTGGTGATGATGATGATGATGAGGGTGATAGTGGAATACCTGGGGTGGAAGAGACATTAATTACCTTTTTCAGCCCAAACTGAGAAGGAATGCGAGACTGAAATACAAATGGAGAAAGGCATCACCACTACTAGCAGCAATGATGACATTGTGGTGTTTGCTGCTGCTGTCATATATACATTATACACATAAATAATAATAATTTAACAAATAAATATTTTAGCTGACTGGGAGCCTGATGTGAGCTCTGTGACTGAGGCAGACTTGATAGACAAAAGACGACATTGACAATTTTGTTGATGGCCAAGGTAAGACATCACACTCCATCAGTCGTGTACTGTAGAGTGTAAAAACACACACAGTAGTTCAGTAATGTCTAGCAAATGCAGAAGCAGGAGGGGGAAAGTTGGAGCAGTGCAGGGATGTGGGAGTAAAGGGGTAGTTAAAAACTGACTGCAGCAATGGCTGCTGCAACATGGGCAAAAAATGATGATGATCCCTCTTCTCCCAGGGGGCATGCAGTTTGTCAAGGTCCCACCAATCACACCACGCCAGTCCCCCACCACCACTATCATACACATCTGCTATATTGTAGGTTGTACTTTATTTATTTATTTTTATCACTTGGCATCATCATGAATATGTGCCAGTGTCACTTAAGCAGAAATTTTTGTGGGCAAAGGATACTTGTATCTATAAAAGGAAAAAACAATTGAAAACGAAGAAGAAGAAGAAGACGGATCCCATTCAGTGAAATATAATGATACAGAATGGTGTAAAACGATGATATATTGTCTGCATTGAGCTGGATAGTATAAGAGAGAATAGTGATGATTGGAAATGGTTAGGAGAAAAGGAGATACAAAAGATGTGGAAAATATGTGCAGAGTTGGAATATATGAATCATTGTGAAGAACGTGAGGATAAATGCTAACTGGAAATTCTGAATAATGATGAGTGAATGAAATAAAAATATATATGTCTGAACATGGAAGTGAAAAGATGTGAGAGACAAGAATGTTGCAAAACTGCATACATCGTATATCATAAAGTGTTACCAAAAAGTGTTACCAAAAGATTCCACACAGGTTGAGTGTCACCACATTATCCTTCCTTGGAAAGGCTGTAAAAATATATAATAGAAGGAACAATATCTCCAAAAAGGCAATTTGTTTTGGAAGTAAGGAAAATTACTTCAAATATATAAATGAAGCTATACTAATAATGAATAAAATACATATAAAATCGATGGTATGATAATTTGTTACATAATGTCAAAAACATGTTCAATAAAAAATGTTCAAAAGAATAGGATACAACTATGTTCCTCCTAAGATGTCAGATAAAAACAATAATAATAGGCTTATTTTGAAATTAAGAGACTCTACTATATATGTCTAGGAATCAGTGGTTCACAAGAAGGCAATAAAATCAAACTCAATATTTAAACCTTTAGGATATAAGGTCTGCAATTCAAAAATCCAAAAGGATTCACATTGTCTGAGTCTCATAAGCCTGTCCCCTCCTCTGTGGCCAAGATCCACTTCTTCTATACCTAAAACAGTGATATCCTTATGTTGGCAGTTGTGGAGAAGCCTACAGTGGTTGGAAAGGCTATGAGACTCTAAGCCTTTCTGGATAGTGTTCAGGTGTTCAAAAAATCTAGTTTTGAGTTTCCTTTTTGTGAGGCCCACATATTGTAAGTCGCACCCACATGTGATTAAATATACTACAAACATGGAGTTGCATGTAAGAAAGGATTTGACTTCATATTCTTTTTGTGTTGTATTGGATTTAAAATTAGTAGTTTTTTTCTTGGGGGGGTGTTTGCAACAGCTACAATTCGAGCGAGTGCATTGGAACATACTTAGAGGAGGTGGTAGAAAATTGAATCCCAATTTTGGTTTCACTGTTTTTTTATATATATCACTAGGAGCTACATAGTTAGCAATATTTCTGTTCTTCTTAAAAATCACTCCAGGCTGTGGTCCTAATTGGGTTTTCAATACCGGATCCTCCAATAATATGTGCCAATGCTTCTTAAGAATATGTTGTATTTGTGATCAATGGCTGTTGTACTTGGTTATAAATAAAGGTTCTTTATTTACATTGGTACTATTTTTAGGATTATACTGAAATAGGTCTTGTCTGTTCAAGATTTGTGCTTTATATTTTGCCTGTTCCACAAGTTGGGCATCATATTTTTTCTAAAGAAATTTCTTTGTTAATATTTCAGCTTCCTGCTCAAAGTCTATATTAAGTGTATAATTTCTTCTTAATCTTTGAAATTGGTTGAAGGGGATATTATCTATCCATTTTTATTATGATTGCTGGATGCATGGAGGTAACTGTTACTGTACACTTTCTTACGAAAATTGGATGACATGATGTTGTTATCTTTGTCATGGGATAGAACCACATCCAAGAATTCAATGCGATGTGGGTCAATCTGACTTGTGAAGCTTAAGCCCAAAGGGTTGTTATTGCTGTAGGAAATACATTCCTGATATTGTTCTATTGAACCATTCAAAATGAGCAACAGGTCATCTATATATCTCCAATAGTATATAATATTTTCAGAGAAGGGGTTCTTATTATATATAAAATCTAATTCCCACTTGCCCATATACAAATTAGCATACGATGGGGCAAAAGTGGAACCCATTGCCACTCCCGAAGTTTGTAGATAAAAGTTACCTTCAAATAAGAAGTATGAAACTAATACAATCTAGTATAAAGTTAATTTGGTTGGATGGTAAAATCTGATGTGTTTGTAAAAAGTACTGAATGGCTTGAATTCCCAGTTTGTGAGGTATGGAAGTATACAAGCTAGATACATCACAAGTAACCCAGAAAAAAATCATCATTCCAGGCCAGTTCTTGCATGTTTTGTAAAACATGTATAAGATCTTTAAGATAGGATGGAAGACTAACAACCAGAGGTTGTAGGAATTCATCAATGTATTGTGACAAAGAGTGAGTGAGAGAATTGATGCCTGAAATGATGGGATTTGTGAAGTTTTGGAAGGTGATAAAAGATAGGAATGGTTGGATTGGTATTGAGAAGAAAATGTTCTTGTGTGGATGGTATAATGTCCAGATTGTGTGCCTTTTGTACAAGAGCCCTTAATTCCTCTAAATATTGATTCGTAGGATCTTGTAGCAATTTTTCATAGGTGTTAGAATCCCCAAGTAATCTCTGTGCTTCTTTTATGTAATCCACAGTGTTTTGAATACAGATCCCTCCTCCTTTATCTGCCTGTCTTATCACAATCATATTGTTACCTTGTAATCCTTTTAGGGCCTCTTGTTCCACTCTAGTTAGATTTTGTTTTTTCATTGGGATTCTTGTATTCATTTTTTCTATATCCCTAGTGGATTTATTTTTCTCAGAACTATGTAAAGAGTCACTATCTGTTGGAGTAATTAAATCCTTTTGTATTAACTCAAGGGTTCTTTCATTGTATTTATCTTGCATGGATGCAATGGTAGTGAGGGGGCCAGAATGACCCTGTTTGGGAGCAAAATGTCTCTTGAGTGTAATATATCTGGTATATTTCTATAAATCAATGTAAACTTCAAATTTATTTGCTCATTTAGCTGGAGCAAAGGATAAGCCTTTATTGAGTACCTGAATTTCTGATTTCATCAGTTGATGATTACTTAGATTAAAAATATTGTTCTCGAGGGTTGATTCTATTCTATTTTGTCTAGCTTTGTTATTTTTGTGAGCCCCTCCTCTACATCCTCTTCTATAGATAAAGGTCTTTTTTGTGCTTTTGGGATCTGAGTCTCCGGGGGTATCATTGTGGCGGTTGGTTGTTGTAACTTCATCTGTGATTCCTGGGTTGTTTTCATTGTTGGTTTGGGATTTGGTTGCGTATTTCTGTTCTCCTGTATTACTGTGTCCTAGGGAGAGGTTGTTTTGGGAATTGTGTATACATTCTCTTGTATCTGTGTGTCTGCATTTTTTTGTTGTGGTTGTACCAATCTGGTCCGATGGGGTGTTTGGCGACCTCTCCCCAAAAAATGAGATTGGTGATGGGAAGTTGCATTATGTTTTGGTATTGCACCCTGCTGCTGGTAAGTTAATGGATGAAATCTGTTGTGTGTAGAGACATTATAGGTAAGTCTATTTTGTCCCATATGTTTCTGACCTTGAAAGTGAGTGTTCTGTCTCTGATGGTTATGTCTGTAGTTGTGACCAAAAGACATGATGATTAATGTTTTTGGGTCTGTTTTTATAATCTATTTTGTCTCTAATAAATTTATTTTGTTTAGTTTGTATGATATTCTTTTCCAAAGTACACAGATTCTTGTTCACACTGTCCTGAAGTTTTTTGTGTTCATGGTTGATAACTTGTTCTGCAGTTTTACTTTCCACTTCCTCTATTTCTTTTTTAGTATTGTTTAATCTATCCTCTCTATATTTGATCAATAAATCAATAAGTTTAAGAGAGCAATTCTCCAAAATTGTGTCCCACTCTATTAGAAATTCTATTTGATCTATTTCAAAAGCTGGTATTTTTTTGTATTCGCAAACCTCTGGGTACAATTTTATGTATTTTATAATTTTCTAAAGCTATTAAATCAAACCAATCTTTGGTTTCCTTAGTGAGTAACCTCTCTAGGTCTCTAATGAGTAAGAGTGGGTCACAATTATTGGTAGGTTTGCTCTTCTCTGATTGTAAAAAATTTAACTCCCTAGATCTGAGTTGTCTAATATGATGGTAACTGTTGGCCTCAGCCATATTAGCGATCCAGAGCTGCTAATTCTAAAAACAAACAATAAAGTAAAAACAGATATTTAAGAAAAGTGCTCCTACAATCCTATATATAATGGCAGAGAACACAAGTAATTATAAAAAAAATTGCTAATATCCAATAACCAAATAAAAAGTCAAACTTACAGAAAAAAACATAAGGAAATAAAATATGGAAGACAAAACAGAGCAAATAGAAAAGAACCAAATAATAATATATAGAAAGTAATAATAGATTGAAAATGAAAATATAATCCACAAATGATTCACCAGTCAAGAAAGTAGTTAAATTGTAGTATGAATATACAGTTACCAAATGGATAAACGAGATGAAATGAGATGAGAGTGATGTAAAATCAAAATGAAGATGAAAAGATGATGAATGAAGATGATTTCCAAGCTTGTGAAATGCAGCAGAAAAATGAATTGAAAAAGTGGCCTTGTCCACTTTTGAAGTAAATCTAGATTGACTGCTAAGTCATATGTATCATCTAACCAGGTTTCAGACACACCAATCAGATCATACTGCTCATGTGTTGCAATCATTTCTAGTTCCCCCACCAGCCAGACTATGAGCATTTGCATGCATATGTTTTATCTTTTTGCCATTCTGAAAGATTTCATACTTTGTCAAATGTATTTGCCTTTTATCAGGCTGTAACAATGGCACCTCCCTATTAGATGAACTAGCCCATTCCCCCTCTCCACCCCCATGCCCCTTCCTAATCCTATTTCCTTAATTATACTACCTTCCTCATCCTGCGATGCAGTAACATAATATGTGCTGTAGATATATCAGAGAATGTGTGAATATTTTCTTTTCCTACTGCAGAGGAGTATGACTCTGAGTTTGTTTATGGAGATGACAAGAGCCATATAGTGCCAACACATACCACCACCACCCCACCACTTACACAAGTCATGTTGTTAAAGCAATAAAGTTACAAAGTTCGTCCTCTGTGTACTGCCATTCTACACTTACTAAGTTCTTAGAAACTTACTAAGTGGAAAAATAATGCAAAAGTACTTGTGTAGAATAGTACACTTGCCACAATGTTGACTGTTGGCATGTTCCACATTTCTTTTGTTGAAAACAGAGGCTTTAAAGAACTGATGTCATGTCTTGCACCCTGCTGTAATATCCCAAGCCACATTGTTTTTCAAGGATGGCTGTGCCAGTGTTACTCAAGCCTGAAGTTAGTGTTGTGTGCAAAAGGACAAAGGCACAGCCTGTTAACAGTTTTTTCAAGGCACATGTTGCTGTAGGACTCATAAATGTTACTTTCAGCTGTTTATTTATCTGCGTCAGCCCTCAGAAGAATTAATATTGAAGCAGGAAATCTTGCAGTCATAGAACATAGGTAAAAAAGGTCAAAGTTCTTGCGGGAAATTCTGTAGGAAGGAACAGATGTACACTCAGGTTTTGTTGAAGCTGATAGAGACAGTTAGTAAAAAATAAAAAAATAGTTTGATATATGTGACAGGACATGATCTGTGATTGAGACAGATAAATGCTAGAAGTGTTATAGTATTTTGTAAAGAGCAAGACATCACACACACACAATCAGTTCTTTTGTGTACTTCATTGTTAAATAATCTCCAACAAAAGTACTAGTGGCAGGGGTAGGGCAAATGGAATAGTAGCAGTGCAGGGAAGTGTTAGTAAACTGGTAGTCCAAAAACTGATTGCAGCCATGGTCGCTGCAGCATGTGAAATACAATGGAAGCAGCTTGTCAAAATTTCATAAAAGGTTCTACCACCAGAAATATTTAAAAAACAACTGACTGCAGCCATGGTTGCTGCAGCATGTGCAATCAACTATGATGATCTTTTTCACACTGTAATGTTTAAGGCATGATGGAGAAAGGTGTAGGAGTTAAATCAACTGTTGTGTCTGACACTGAGAAGGAGGAGGAGGAGGGTTGTTACTATATATACCACTATATACCACTGTTGGGACTACTACTAAGACTACTGATTAATGTTTATCAATAATATAGTAACAATGAAAGTTTAACCCCTTAGTGACGGCCACGTGCAGACGCGGCCGTCACTTAACGCCCGTCTAACATTTTTTTTTTTTTTTTTACAAAGAATCCGGAGTCCCCGAACGGTGCGCAGCCGCGCGGGGAGCCGGATTTCCGGGACGTACATGTATGTCCTCTGTCACTAAGTGACAGCCACACAGGACGTACATGTACGTCCTGTGTCACGAAGGGGTTAAATAGTATGTTGATCCACAGGGAAAGTTCCAATTGGCACACTTGGGGCTTAATTGGAAATGGCTTTAAATAAGTTTTTTCCTTCTTCTGGCTCAACAGGGGTGATATGGCATAGATTGAACTTAACGGACACATGTCTTTTTACAGTCTCCTCAGCTGATATGATTATCATTGAGTTTAAACAGAAGGATAAGGAACCTTGGTGCTGTAGACACAGACACTACATATGCAGTTAAAAGACTAATGTTTTACACTGGGGCAAATATATAAAGAAAGTATAGTGAAAATAGGACAAAATAACTGCACCATGTGTAACAAAGAAAAATGTTCATTGATTGATTTAAATAGTGATTTAACCCTTTAGATGATAGAGGTCAGTGTCATATTGTTTTTTGGAGATCTCCCTTCCATTTGAGTGTCAAATAGACAAGCAATGCCTTTCTCTGCAATGTGTTGTGTGCCACTTTGGCACTCAAAGGGTTAAAGGGGTTCATTCATATTTTGCATTTGTTTTGCGCCAGAATTCCTTAATTTTTGTCCTTATAGATATGTGCTCTAGTTTACTCTATATCACTGTTTCCAGCAAAAGCTAGATTTATTTGCAGACTAGAGTCAAAGTATATTAATGTAAGGACTGGTAGAGTGTGATTGTGTGAGGCTACCGTTACACTTTATTGGGCCACAGTATGTGAATGCGCATGTGTGGGGCCACTGTGGGTGAGGATATCTGTAATGCCTGTGTGGTCCCATTGTATGCGTGTGTATGAAGGATTGTAGGGCTTCTTTATGTGTGAATGAAGGTCTACTACCAGTGTGTGTGGTTGAAAGTGTGTTGTGTGTGGGTGAAGGTGCGTTGTATCTCTGTGGGGCATCTGTGTGTGTGAATGTGTGTGTGTGTGTGGTTGAAGGTGTGTAGTGTCAGTGTAGGGCCACTGTGGGGGTGAAGGTGTGTTCAGCCTGTGCTGTGTATGGGTGTTGTGTGTATCAGCCCTTTATTTACAGAGGCCTCTGATGGAGGATAGTTGTGTGCAGCAACTGTGTGAGAGAGGGGACACACAGTTTGGCTGAATATGTGGGGCCATTGCTGATATAATTGCAAAAGGAGACTGGCCAGTCATGGAAGAGGAATACCAAAGTCTGTAGCCCTCTCATCTTCTGCCCCTTTGTCAACAGGTTAGTTTCAGCCCCCTACCCCTTGAAATGGAACAGAGGACAGCAGTGCAGCAGTGTACTCTGCTCTAATTCTATGCCTTTCTCTTAAATAAAAGGCTACAGGGAACAGTGTATGTGAAGGATCAAGCTGGGGGCAGACAATGTATATACGGATCTGTGACTACTCATAGAACCAGGCTTAGTGCAAGATACTGCATGTAGGCACTGTGACTACCTGTGGAAAGAGCCTGTAGACCACTCTTCCATACAATGGCTTAAATGCCCAATTTAAATAAAAAAGAATGTGTTGAATTTTAATTTGTTGTGTATGATGCAGATGGCTTGCCACAGAATTGCTCTATTTTTTTGTGCATATGGCCCTTAGATATATGAGTTTGGCCAAAGGTAGTGCATAGTCCTAGTGCTCCAGAAGATAAGATATCAGGGTAGACTTAAAGACAGAGGGGGATTTTTCAAGACGTAGGGAGAGGGGTATGGAGTTCCATAGGAGGGGAGTAGAAGGCAGGAAAGATTTGAGATGGGAGAGGGCAGCGGGTGTGGATGATGCAGCAAGAAGTGCGTTGTGTGCTGAACAAAGGAGGTGGCCAGGAGCATACGAGGAGCTGAGGGAAGAGATGTAAGGAGGGGTAGCAGTATGGAGAGCATTAAAGGTAAGAAGAAGGACTTTGTAATTGATGCACTGTTGAATAGGGAGCCATGACAGATGTCTGAAAATTTTGTGAGCAGGTTTAGTTTTTGGGGAGAGTGTGGTGATTTGTTTAAAACAGATTGCATAGGTGAAAGATGAGTAACAGGGAGGCCAGTTAGTAGAATATTGAAATAGTCTAAGCAGGACAGAATGAGTTCATGTATAAGAGTTTTAGTAGTTTGTTGGGAAAGGAACGGGCAGATTTTAGCAATTTTGCGGAGAAAGAAGCGAGATGATCTAGCCACAGAGTTAATGTGAGGGGAGAAGGAAAGAGAGGAATCAAATATAGCCCCAAGGCAACGTGCTGAGCTGACCAGCTCAATATCAATTCCATCAACTGTAATGGTGAAGCTAGGTGTTAGGCAAGGTCTTGGTGGGAAAATGAGCAGTTCAGTTTTGGCCATGTTTATCTTCAGCTGACGGTGTGCCATCCAGGAGAAAATGTAAATTTGGAAAATAAAACCATATAGTGATCGAAATATATAGACTATAGGGTAAACAGAATGGAGTTGAAATGTAGGCCAAAACAAATTAAAAATATAAATAATGAAAAAGGACCAGATGGACAACTGAAATATAAATAAGCCCAAAGAGAATGGATGAGTGGCAGATATAGGTGTGCGCAGTAATAATTAGAAACAAGTAATGTTCCTAACAGAACTATTAGCATAGATTATAGATGTGCCTGTACCTTAAAGGGGCAATAAGAGCCCAATAGCACTACAAAATGTACCACTGATATATTCAGTCTGACATGGCTCTCCCTCATGCTGCCTAGCAAAACATTTAAAACTGGTACGCAACACATTGCAAAGATATGCATTGCACATGCCTATGACCAGAGTGAGATTCATCAGAATCAAAGTCAGCGAAAGTGATTCAAACAAGCCACTGGGAAAGTTGGGATCAGTAGTGATCCCACAGAGCTTACATTTAGATGACTACCCATTGGTAGTCATTGAATTGTAAGCTTTGTGGAATCACTAGTGTAGCTTCATTTCAGTTGTAAGCTCAGTGGTAACACAAGTGTAGCTTTATTTCAGTTGTAGGCTCGTTAGTATCACTGATATACCTTCATTTCAATTGTATGCTCTGTGGTATCACTAGTGTAGCACCATTCCAATTTTAAGCTCTGTGGTATCGCTAGTGTTGCAGCATTTAAATTGTAAACGTTGTGGTATCATTTGCCTAGCTTCACAACATCAACGCCAGTTCTAAGAAGTTTGTGGGAGATTTATAAAAGTGTAGTTAAGGGAAATGAAGCATTAAAATGGCTTTAAGATTGTCTCTGGTAGTTATAAAAGTATTAAGGACAGTTTAGGAAGACATAATGCAGTGTAGTACATTTTAAAAAAAATGGAGTAAGGAAGTTTGTAAAATGGTGCAGCATATTTATAAAGAAATGTCACTATTTGTGACAATTTAGCAGCAGAATTTACTCCAAATATTTAAGGCCATGTCTGACCTGTTCTTATTCTTTACTGTATCTAGATTTATAAATGAAACTAGCAGTGGTGTCCCCCACTCCGGCCGCCCATGGTAAGTAGAATACTTTATAAATATCAACACTCATAATAAGGAATAAGGACATATTAAGGACCCATTCACAAAAACAAACAAGAACACTTTTTAGAAATCTCCCCCATTGTTTCACGTGTTTTTTATCCTTTGAAAAAACACAGCTTATGTTTATTCGATAACATAAAGAGAACACACAACTGTATATAGCTGTCTTTTCACTCAAACACACACATATATTCACAAAAAACCTATTTTCCATGATAAATTTTCAGCACTGGAACTTTGCTATCTCCAAACTTTGCTATGTGTATGCTGCAAAACGGCACTGAGGCCCAAAATGTTCCCCATCACTGCTTTATAGGGACAGAGAGACCTTTCTTTATATTTATTTTTACTTAATCTGCACTTTTATGGGTGTATTTATACTTTCTCAATCCGATTCAGTTATCTTTCAGATGTACATCAAGTGTAAGTTAGTCTAGTCACATTTGAGCTCACTGAAATAAGAATTTCATCATTTCACTGAGTACATATTGTTATATTTTAAACATAAGTTAACGTAGCAGTAAACCTTTTTAATGAAAACCTATATGTTATAGAGCTTTTCCTGCTGAGTAAAACAAGGGCATGCTCGCTGCTGTCAGTTATTATATTCAAAATGTATAACAGTTCAAATAATCAGGAAGTGAATTTACTGTGCGTTTACTTGGAAGTTCTAATTGACAGGAAGTGGCTTGACAGTTTCTATTGCATTTTATGGAAAACGGTATGTCACTGACTTTCCTCTCTATTAGAATGTAACAGGATAACTAATTGGAATTTGACCCCTAGAGGGCACCGCTAATGTAAGAAAACATGGGTTTAAGCTGTAATATCTCTGGAAATATGCATCCTTCAGCAGTGGAGGTACCCTTATTTTACTCAACAGGATACACCCTACAATATGTATGTTTTCATAAACAAGTTTATTGCTCCTTTAATGCAGAACTTTCATGTATTTTAATGTCCCCCCCAATCATTTTTAATATAGCGTTAAGCGTATCCATACTTGTATTATCCTTAGTAAGTCCAGTATTATTTAGAAATTCAACTTCTTCTAAGACTCCCTGGCAGATGATAGCGCAGACATCTTGCTGAAGAGGCATCTGTGCGCCTGCGCTGTCCATCCCTGTCTCCTCTATGATTGCCTATGGGGAGTTGCATTGTACCATTAAGATCCCTGCCGGTGAGTGTCAGAAGCAGTTGAATTTCTAATAATGCCAGACTTGCTAAGGATAAAACAAGTGTACATAGGTTTAATGCTTTATTAAAAATGATTTGGGGGGCACCTTAAAATACATGAAAGTTCCGCTTTGATATTAACCCTTAATTAGGGATGGGAGAAAATTTTCTCCTCAAACTGAAATTGGCGAAAAATGGCATTTTCCGCTTGGTGAAAAATTTCCTGAGAAAAGTGCCATTTTTTTTTCCTCTTTTTCCCGCTTTTTTCACCTAGCTCATTGCATTGAAATCAATGGGGTAGAAAATTTTTTTCTCCACCTCACAAAAGTTTTCTACAGCCATATAAAAGGCTGTCAGGCTCTCAGAACATGCCATTCTGTGTTTGTGAGAGGAGAGAACAAAATGTTTTTGATCTATAGAAGATAGGCAAATAAAGCTTAGTTTTAGGGAATCATTTAGACAGGACATTTGTTCTCTGTAGTAGCAGAGTCTAGGGGGAACAATGGGGATAAGAAGGGAGGAAAGAGGTTTACCCAAAATACCCCAACATTTGGTGTGACTGACTGGCAAGACACAGGCAGCTGGGGTTCAAATTGCTTGCTGATTTTACTTTTATTGTCTCTGTGCTGGGGAAGTCTGGGGAAAGAAGTTTTTTGGGACTAACTGTGATAAGATATGGTGGACAACTTAAAAATAAATAAATTAATAAATAAATAAGAAAAAAAACATAAATAATTAAACAAATAAATATATTAGACCGCTGACTGGGAGCTCTGTGACTGAGGTAGAGTTGATAGACAGCAGACGCCATTTGTTGAGGGCCATGCAAGACATCACACTCCATCAATTTTGAGTAAAAACACACACAGTAGAGTAATGTCTAGCAAATGCACAAGTGAGTGGGGAAAAAGTGGAGAAAGTGCAGGGGTATGGGAGTAAAGTGCAAAAACTGACTGCAGCAATCGTTGCTGCAGCATGTGCAATAAATAATGATGATCCCTCTCCTCCCATTGTGGATGCAATTTGTCAAGGTCTCACCAATCATACCACGCCAGTCTGCCACCACCACTACCATACACATTTGCCACATTGTAGATTGTACTTTATTTTTTTTAATCACTTTACAGCATGAATATGTGCCAGTGTCACTTAAGCAGGAAGTAAGTGTTGTGAGTAAAAGACAAAGACACTCTGCATGCTAACACATTTTTCAAGGTATATGATGCTGTAGGACTCAAAACTTTGACTTCCAGCTACTTATTTCTCCACTACAGCCCTCAGAAGATGTAATATTGTGCTGGGAAGTGTTGCACCATATTAAACATAGGAAAAAAATGTGTTGGTATAGGAGAAAAATGTGTTCAAATAGAAGAAAAATGTGTTAGCATGTATTAGAATAGGAGAAAAATGTGTTAAAATAGGAAAATAATGTGTTAGAATGTGTTTGAACAGGAGAAAAATGTGTTGAATAGGCAAAAAATGTGCTAGAATATGCGAAAAGGAGGAACATTTTGCAATGGAGAAAAAGAGAAAACTTTTGTGAAAAAAGTTAAAAATCTGCCGTTTTTCGCGAAAAGTCGTGAAAAATTTTCAACACTTTTTGTCCCCCCCCGATCCTTAATATTGTCAATGACAAAAGCATGCTTTATGAATTTCTTCATTAAGCACACAATTGTCTATTTTAGTTAACCTGACAAATCTGTATATGGGCACTCATTCAAGTGGGTGGCAGATTAGTGAAACAATGTGACCTACTGCTTTTGCTGTTGCCAAATGTACCCATATGATCATAAAATGCCCCACTTTGGCATAAATTGTTAATTATGGTGGCATAAAATGTGTTGCTCTTGGGGTGACATATTACTGTATTGCCATGCTGTGCTGTTTAAGACTCCCTCATGGTACCTTTAGAGCAACATCATCTAGATGCAGGAAGTTCATACAAGTTCATACAAGTAATCTGGATTAGTTTATTTATATATTTTCTAAAATGCTAATGGTAAATAAGTAAAGTATGTACCATTCACAAGAGTAACACAGCATCTACTGTTTCAGATAAGTCATGTTGTAACCTATGGCTCTATTATGTCATTACCAGTTCAGTTACATATTATTAAAATAATAATATATTATAATAATAAAGTTTATTTGTTTCCATTAAATATGTAAATGCAAAGTGATGTATCTTAAGCTGATTAAGAGATACAAATGGAGCAGTGATGACAAGCATCATGCTAGAAGTTTAACACTTGCTAGGAAAACAAACCAGTATTTTACCAGTCTACCAATGTTTTACATTGATGTAAGGTGTGTACACACATACCTACTGGAGTGAATATAATTATCTTAGGTGTAAGACATTGACATTGCTCATTTAAAGGGCTCTTTCTTTTTTTTCCTGTGGCCCCATGTGTGCCTCCCACTAATATAATTCCTAGAGTCACACTGGTTATGTGTGTCATACTAAGCATGTGTAATTTCTGTATTGTCTTCAACAAGCTTAATGTGTCAATGAATCTTCTGTAGGGTGGCTTGGCTGCTTAAGCAATTAAGAAGGTTCTCACCAAATTTTTAATGACATCCGCATTTTCCTATAGCATGCCTAATGTGTGTGACTCAAACCAAACAATTCAAGTTCCATTCCTAGTATCTTCTCAACATCTGTATACATTTTTGTTTGTGCCAGGATGTGAGGAAAAAATGAATGTCCTCTACAATATCAAAAAGTATTTTGTTATCTGGTTTACTTTACAAGCATCTACATAGAAAAATTAAATTTATGAGTCAAGCAGTGTATGTATATAACATCAGCATGGTCTTCCAGCATTTTTCTGCACTCCATTTGCATAACCTGCCATGACAGCTGCTCCATCATAACTTTGTGCCACAATTAGCAAATCTGCAATACCTGACTCTCTACATAAACCCTTAATTTATATATATGCAAACAGCATCCCTTGTTCAGATCAATTAACCAGCCTTAAAATCATTATTTAATGCCCAGATTATCTGTGCATCTCTCATAGATTTTTTTTTCTTCTTGATTAAAGCTGTGTGCTTCATCAACAAGAACAGTAAAGAAGCCATTTTCTTGAACCTTCTGGATAATCAGACTATTCACATTATCAGCGTCAATTTTTAAGATCTCATTTTGAACTGAGGGACTTGAAAGATTGAAAGAGCTCTTCATTTTGGTTCACAGATTTCTCTTTCTCATTATGCCTTCTTATTGAAATTCCTTGTTTAGCAAGGTAAAGCTTTAACTCTGATTTTGAAGCATATTCTCAATTTCCATGTAATGCTATGGTATAAGAAATTGGCAGTTTTTAAATTATAGTGCCCTCTTCCATTTATTTTCAAATGATGCCACATTTCTGTGCGCTGCTTGTGAGTGCTAGATTCTAAATGCTTCTCAAGCTTCTTACATTTTTCCAATCTCTTCTTTCCTTCCCTGTGAATGTATTGGTCTGTCATGCTGCTGGAGAATTGATGGCATGGGAAACATTGCATCTGTTTGCTTACTGTACTCTAAAAATGAAAAGATTTTTTAAAATACTGTTGTCAACTACCTATTTTGATTCCCAAAACTCAATGTAGAATACTCTGGCAAACAAGGTTGTGAAGGTCCTACTTCAGTGCTACCAGGACCCAAGACAGAAGGTTTAGTGATAACGCTCTATTGTGGTAAAATAAGATCTCTTCCTGAGAACAGAAGAACATTCCCTGCTTCCATTTTCTTACACAACATGGCAGCTGAGGTAAATAATGTAGAATCAGCATCATGGAAATGGATTTCCTCACCAACAATAACTGCACCACAAACTGCACATTTATTTTCAATGTGATTATGTTTTTCACAAGTTGTTTTCTTTAACTTGACTTAGTTGGGCCTGCATCAAAATATATTGTTATATTCCATGTTTTCTTTATTCCTGAGTAAGTTGCCATTAGTTGACTTACTAGAGAAGAAGCAATTCTCATAGGATAAAAGCAGATAAATATAAGCGTATAAACATGGAAAATGCTAAATTATTGCTTACATAAATACTAAAGCAAACATTTATTATTGCAATGCTATTTTGAATAGTATGTTTAGGAAAAATATGCCCCTAAATGTGCACCTGTTCACTTAAATGTATATGCATGCAGCACTGCTCACTCTATACTGTCTCCTTTATATTTGCAAAACCATTCTAAAAACAAGCAAATAACATTCCAATTTCTCTAAAGGGTATCTGAAAAATAAAAAAGAAGTAAAAAACATACATATGTTATGCATATAACTCCTTTACTAATATCCATCATCACTATTTAGCGGTATAGAGATGAACCACAGTTCTACAGAGAAATGGGAGCTGTAGTGAGGGATGGGCATACATTTTCACCTCAAACTGAAATCGGTGAATAATGGCACTTTCCGCTTGGCAAATAATTTCCCATGAAAAGTGCAGTTTTTCCGCTTTTTTCCCCACCTTTTTCGCCCATTGAAATCAATGGAAGGAAAAATATTTCTATTCTCCACTACACACAAGTTTTCTACAGCCATATAAAAGGCTGTCAGTCTCTCACAGCAGCCATTCTGTGTTTGTGTGAGAGGGGAGAGAAATACATTTTTTGAGCTAGAGAAGTTTAGTTTAGGGAATCTTTTAGGTAGAGCATTTGTTCTGTTTATTAGGAGAGTCAGTGGTGCATTCTGGGGAGATGAAGGGAGGAAGGAGGTTCACCCCAAATACTTCAAAATTCCAAGTGACTGACTGGCAAGACACAGGCATCTAGGGACCTATTTGCTTGCTGATCTTGCTGTTATTGTCTCTGTGCTGGGTGGGGAAGTCTGGGGTAAGAAGTTGTTGATTTTGTTTTTCAGTTATAATTTTTTTGGGACAGACTGTGATAAGACAACAGGGTGGAGAAAAATAAAATAAAAATAAATAAATAAATAAAAAAGAATAAAGAACTAAATATCTTAGGTGATAGTGACAGACAGCTGACTGGGCTTAGGCAAGGCATCATACAGCTCCATCAGTTGTGTTGTGTACCGTACAGTGTAAAAATACAGTGTAGTTGCATAATGTCTAGCAAACGCACAAGGGGAAGAGGGAGGGGTGGTGCAGTGCAGGGACATGAGAGTAAAGTAGTAGTTCAAAAACTGACTGCAGCAATGGTTGCTGCAGTGTGTGCAATCAATGATGATCCCTCTACTCCAAGGGAGTATGCAGTTTGTCAAGGTCCCAGCAAAACTAGTTCCAGCACCACCAGTGCCAGTAGAAATAAAGAAACAAATAAGAAGAACACTGAAGATGACAAGTCACATTGAAGTGTTGATGATGCTGGCAGTAGCATAATAAAGTAAGGTGTAGCAGCTAAACCACCTGCTGCATCAGATAGTGAGACAAACAAGCACCAAAACACCCATAGTAGGGAACTTTGTTACAGTAAAAGTAAATAGAAATGATTTGAGACCTCCAAAAGCTTAGAGGAATATAAGGGTAGTGGGCAAGAATTGTCAGGTGATGCTTATGCTGCTGAGGATGACCTAATGATGACTGATGATGATGCAGATGTAGAATATATCCCTCCAGCATCCTTCTCTTGTTCAGATGAAGTTGAGAGTGAGTATGGTGACAGGGCTATAAGTTTAGCAGAAAGTCAAAGGCTGAATCTTCCACCACTTTTTAGGAGCACTGTGCATGTCTAGAAACTGTATGAGAAAGCCATTGGAAAGTCTGACCCTGGACAAGCACAGATGTCAAAAAGCACACAGTCATCCTCAGCATCATTGCCTCTTCAAAGTCCAGGTCCCACTCAGCCACACACACCTGTTTTGAGTACCCAGCAGCAGCAACACAGGTTAACATCCACAGTGTTAGATATGATGAGTACCTCTGGTGCTGCTGTTGTAAGTGATGTATCTTTGACACCTAGTAGCAGTGGCAGTAGAATTACATGAACATTTAGCTCCAATAGTAGTAGTAGCAGAAACCACACATGACAGACAAAGCCAGGACAAATATAGAAAATGTGTTAAAACGGGCATAAAGGAGGACATTTTTGCATAGGAGAGAAGGCAAAATTTGTCACAGTAAAATAAAAAAATCTGCATGTTTTCGAGAAAAGTCATGCTGGAAATTGTTCACACTTTTCGCCCACCCCTAGCTGTAGTCTACTCTCCAATAACTGGAGACCAAAAGTTTGACTACCCTTGGGTTAAATGATAGAAAAAAATCTTACTTGGGAAGGACCGTTCAGACTACACCTTAAAATTTGTTATGATCTAGGCACTAGGGATGGGTGAAAATTTTCACCTCAAACCAAAATAAGTGAAAAATTTCACTTCCCGCCGAGAAGGAAATTTCCTGCAAAAAGTGCAGTTTTCCCGCTTATTGCATTGAAATCAATGGGTAGACTGAGTTTCTCCCCACCAGATGGCAGTTTTCTCTTCTCTTCCTACAAGCATATAAAAAGGTGTCAGGCTCTAAGAGCATGCCATTCTGTGTTTAGGTAGGACATTTGTTCTCTGTATTAGGGAAGTCTGGGGGCACTCTGTGGTAGAAGAAGAGAATGGAGGTTGACCCCCAAATACCCCAAAATTCAGGGTGATTAACTGACAAGACATAAGGAGCTGTGATCCAAGCTCCTTCCTGATCTGGCTGCTATTATGTCTGTGCTGGGGAAGTCTGAAAGGCGTAAAAAGGGAGCAAAGGAGAACCCCAAATACCCCAACATTCTGTCTGACTGATCTGATTTGAAAGACACAGGCAACTGTGAAAAAAGAAATTCCTTTGCTGATCTTGTTGTTATTATCTCTGTAGTGGACACGTCTTGTGGTGTGAGAAGGGAGTAAAGGAGGTTGATCCCCAAATACCTCAAAACTCTGTCTGACTAATGTGATTTGAGAGAAACAGGCAGCTGCAGTCCAAGCAATTTCCTTGCTGATCTTGCTGTTATTATCTTGCAAGTGTCTGGGGGTGTGAGAATGGAGCAAAGGAGGCTGACCCCAAACACCGCAACATTCTGTCTAACTGACTTGATAGACTCAGGAAGCAGTGGTCCAACCAATTTCCTTGCTGATCTTGCTGCTATTATCTCTGTGCTGGGGAAGTTTGATTTTGTTTTCTAGTTATAGTTTTGTTTCTTTTTGGAAAGTGTTAAGTTATGGTGGACAACTGTAAAATAATTAAATACATAAATAATATAAAAGTATTGGGTGACAGACAGCTGACTGGGACCCTGATGCGAGCTGTTTGACTGAAGCTGACCTGATGGAAAGCAGATGAGAATGAGAATTATGTTGAAGGACAAGGAAAGATATCATACATAGTTGTGTTGCGTACTTGTGTACACTGTCATGCTAATCCTGCACCTACTTTTTCTGGCATACAGCACACAATGACAGTTAAAACCCCTGTCAAAAACCCAGGGAGGTAACAAGCAGCTCATATAACATTTAGCACAATGACAGAAAAGTCAAAATGAACCCTGTAATGCCCATGAGCCACCCTGGCAAATGTGCATGGCCCACACATAAGTGCTGGACAACCAACATCAAGGCATCAATCCCCAGAGGAACAATTCTTTGCAAATCAACCTCAAACAATCCATTACACCTTATCCCCAGCACAATTGGGGTTAACACATACCAACAGATTTTTTTACACAACACAATATGCACACCTGTCAATCGCTAAGCAACCCAATCCTACATGTGCAACATCACCAGCCAATGGAGAACCAAGGCTGACCTCTGTATGTGTGTATTTCACAATGACAATGGGCAAGAACCAGACATCAGCGTCTGCTTCATGGAGGTTAGTTCATTTCCAGGTTATTTATTGGTTAGCATCTCCTCATTCTTAAGCTTATGAGTTTAGAGGTATATACAATCCATTGCGAAACAATGGTTTGGATACCTCTCTGCAACTCAGAGTTAATAGTATGTTAATGGATAATGCTTTGAGTACCACAAGTTATGCAATAGAGTTTCAACTCCTGTCATTCCTTCCTACAGGCATCCGTGAAATGTTCCATGTCACCCTGGTGAAACACTGACTTATTTCCATATTGTACTCCTCCTGCTGCTTCCTAGTACTAACATAAGTTAATACTGTATGACATCATATCATGTGACTGACATGATTCATATGGTGGGACTTAGTGGGGCATATCTGTTCCTACACAATGCAACAAAGGAGAGACTTGACCAATCTCCAATAAGCCATTGCTATGTGTTTGCCTTGACACAGTGTTGGATCAGAGGTCATCCACACCATGAAGAACAAGGTGTTTAGGATACACACAATATCCATTGTTGTTCCAACTCAAGGGACATAATCTGAAATCCACACACGTCCTTGTTTTGGATTATGGACAGTTATGATGTGCACCTCCTCATCACAGTGGAACTATTAACCCATCATGACGATATGCCAAAAGTGAAGTTTGACCAGTTCTTCTGTCAGAACATGTGGATTTTGCATATGTTCAGCCAGCCTGGAGTTTGGAATGCAAGAAGGTTACACAATGCATATATGTGTGATGTATTGAGTGACCCACTAGCATCCCAGGAGTCCCCTAAGACCCCTCAACCATCCACAAGCACAACCCTGATGAACACACACACCCTAAGGGATGCACATTGATTGCTACAAAGGATATGCTTGTGTTCCAGACATTGGGTATCTTCAGATGCACGTTTTGCACACTGTGATCCCTGTGCCACATGCCTGACATGATCTTATGTGAAGGTGTACCTTTGCATTGGAGTGGTACTGTCCCTGTGTTTTAACAGTGATCCTGTGTGTGACCAGACTTAGATTCTGACATATTTTGCATCAGCTGTTGTTAAACTTCAACTCACATCATGCCCAGACAACAGCTTCTACATTTTATCTTTGCTAGGTGTATTGTGAGTTGAAATTGGACAACAGCGATGTGCTGTGTTTCATTCCCAATGCTCACACTATCCCACCAAGTAAAATGTGCAAGAATTGTGTTCAATCATTGCTCTGCAATCATTGCAGACATCTCTGCCACTGACCTTATTAGATACCCGAAGAAATCACAGACATGATTGAGATCAATAAGTGCATTTTATTTAGGGAAACATGACATATGAGGCTTTTTCATGTTTTGGGGGGTTTGGAAGGGAGTGCAGAAGTGCTGGTCTTTGGGTTGTTGTGGATGTCACACTTGAGGGGGAGGCTGTTGCGGTTCAGCCCTCAGTTGACTGCTCAGCTCTCTCCAACAGCAGCCTTTTGCTCACCAGATTTTACTCAAACATTTCAATGAGCATCTGACCAAACAAGTCACTAAGTCCAGTCCCAATATGGGGTATTTCTGTGTAGAGGAGGGCTTGCTGGGATTCTATACCACTGACAGTGGCTGTAGTTCTCTCCATGTTGTGCAGACACCTCCTGGAGAAGTGCCTGGTCTCCCTCAGTATCCTCCTCTGAATGTGAATGTATTCCTCATCCATTCTGCTGGTTAAGGTAGCTGTGTCACATGATGCGGGTATGGATGGTGCATATGGAAATGTTGCTGATACCTCTCCTCCTTAGTCACTTATACTTCAACAGACCACAAATTGGGGTTAGATGCAATAGCATACTTTTTGGATTATAATAATGTAATGGCAGATTTACAAAAGGAATTGATCCTGAAAGGTGTTCAATTTATTTTCCCATCCCAATTTTTGGGTTATTTTTCAAGTCATAGGTATTGCCACAGGAATCAGGTATGCCCCCAGTTATGCCAACTTATTCATGGTAAAATGGGAGGAAGAGCAGTTTTGGAATAATAACTCATGGTGGGGCAAACCTGTTTTTTTATGGCAGATATATAGATAACATTCTTTGGAAGGGCAATATCAAAGATCATAAACAACAATTGAAAGGGACTTCAGTTTACTTCAGATATCCAAAAACATTCTATTAATTTTTTGGCTACCATGTTATCGCATATTAATTCTATGTGAAACTGGTATCCAATAACAATTACTTGCATTCTGATAGCTGCCATCTGAAACAATGGAAGAATAACATCCCCTACAGCTAATTTATCAGACTAAGGAGTAATTATAATATTCAAATTTTCGATAGACAAAGTCAAGTTATGTGAGAAAATGTATACAAAGAGAGAATATGTAGTGCATTTGTTGGATCAGGCAATACAAAAACAAGATTGCTAAATAGGGATACTTTGTTGCGACCTAAGAAAAAGAACAGGAAGAAAAATTTGTCACACAATATAACTCAGCGGCACCACAAATCATCAATATTATAAAGAAATATTTGAACATACTAAGAGAAGATGCACTGTTAAAACAAGATCTTACAATGACAGGCAAAGTAATTTATAAGATCTGCGAATGAGTAAAATAGACATAAAAATTAAGTGAATGCTGTCACAAAATATTACAAACACCACTTTTGGTTTGTTTAGATCGATCAATAGGTGTGCCAATTGTCCATACAATTATGTAAGCTTCTTCACATAAAGCATCTATAAACTCTGTATATCACCCACACACTGATTGGTGGAACATTCAATAAATGAAGGCTTTGCTATGGAAGGTGATTGACAAGTATGGGAAAATTGGAACTGTCTACTGCCATACTTAGTGTTTGCTGTTAGGGAAGTACCTCAAGTCTCCACTGAGTTCTCTGCTTATGTGTACCTCCAGGAAGAACCAACATTTATACCCATGGCCAACCAGTCATTACAGTTGGTGTGAGGATCAGATGTAGCAACTGTGTTTCAGGGTATTCAGTTGTTGTATCCATTCTGCTTCCCTTCTACAGTGATCCCCCCCCCATGGACGAGACAGGTTCTTGATCTATTTCCTCAGGAAATTACTAGCCACTGGTTTGTCACTCATTCCTTGTCTCTGAGCAAGTCTAAGCAAAGAGCGATGATTATTCATCCTCTCACGGAAATGTGGTAATGGTTTTGCCAATTTACATAAGTGAGCACAGACATATAATGAAGTATATTACAATGATGAAGTCCATGAAAGATAGAAGTTGATCTCAATCCCTTTATTGGTATGTGGGTGTCGAAACAATTCCCTGTGATTAGAAAAACACAGGTATTGCACTAAGGACACCTATAGCATCCAAGGGTTTTATCCGGTAGCCACATAGCACATTTTGATTTGTAGAAGTGAGCATGGTCTGTTTTTCCAGTAGATCCCTGAGGTTGCTGCCTCTCTTGCATGAAATCACTGGTGTGTTGTGAAATAAGGGTGGTAATGTTCTGTCTTTGCTCAGAATATTGCAATTCTTCCATATGGTGTCTGTGATCACTTTTGTCTGAGAAGTGTAATGATTTTTTTTTTTCATTTTTTAAAAAAAGCTTTATTGACAAATCAAGAAAGTTGCAGAGTAAAGGAGAGAAACATGTATAAAGAAACATAAGGAATAGTACAAGCAAGTACTCAAAAGGAACCACACAAGTCCTTGTTTCACAGTCCATAAAACCATAAGAACATTAGGGAAAATAAAACTCAGGAGTGGGAGAAAATATACGTCTCCTGTTGTCTCTTGAGAGAGTCAAATCTGGCAAGAGGTAGAAGACATACCATTGAAAACAATATATGGGCATATCTGATATATGAGAAATCAGTGGGAGGCGTACAACCCTGCCACATAATTCGTTTGGTCCCTGGGAAACATGCATGATCGGGTGTACAGCAAGGGATGTCTCATGTGGGATGGGACCTTGGAGGGGGGGGAGAGTCAAACTAAAGAACATATGTCGAACAGTCCTGAGGTGGAGAGGTAAAGGGTGTGAGCAGAGAAGAGAGTACAAGTATAGGTACTATCCTAGCAAAAGAATGGTAGAAAGAGGAAAGTCAGGGAAGAAGAAGAGAAAAGGTAGACAGAGGGAAAGAGGGGAGGGGGTAGGTTCCTGAGGAGTGCGGGGTCCACAACATTTGTACCAATACAGAGTAGATGGTGACACCCAACGTGAGAGGCCAATCGTGAAGAGGAACATAGCATTCATGCAAAAGTGTGACCCAGGGTGAGGCAAAATGTGGGAGGAACGTAGAAATAAAATGGAGCTTCAAGTATTGGAGACTGTGACATGATAAAAATCAAATGTTCCTCAGTAATCTTTTTCCCCTGTTTTCCTGAGCAAGTCATCAAGGCTGCATAGTCTAGACCTATGTAGCTGTGTCTCAAGGTCCTGAAAAGGGTAACCTCTATCTTCAAATCTATTCACTAACTCGAAGTTGAACCTCACACTCCTCCTCCAAGCCCAGGCAGCAGCGGAGGTCCAAGCAGTCCTCCATTAAGCCCAAGGCCTCCAAACCTCCTTCGGCATGACTCGCCGAACCCCAGTCCCCACACACGGTGGGTGGCCATCTGCGCCACTTCCTCTATGTCTGGACAGACACAGTGGTAGATCCGTGGGTTTTGCAGGTAGTCTCGGAAGGGTACCGGATCCCTTTCACTTCTCTTCCTCCATTCAGGTTCTTTCTTTCTCACAGTCCTCAGGGAGCAGAGAAGCACTGTCTCTTCCACAGCGCCATCAAGACCCTTTTAGACAAGGAGGTTCTGGAACTGGTTCCTGACCAGGAACTGGGTTTAGGTTTCTATTCCAGCCTGTTCATGGTTTCCATGAAGGACGGTGGCTGTCATCTGATTTTGGACCTTGAGAATCTCAATTCCTTTGTGGTCAAGACTCATTATCACCAGGAGTCCCAGAGTACGGTGATCGCGGCCATGTCTCCTGGGGAATTTCTCACCTCTCTGGACTTTCAGGATGCATACCTGCATATCACCATACATCCAGAGAGCCGGCAGTACCTCAGGTTTGCTTGCAACCAAGGGTATTTTCATTTTTCTTCTCTTCCCTTTGGTCTGGCTACAGCCCCCCAGGTCTTCAATCGTGTTCTGGGTGCGTTACTGCTTGTCCTACACAGGGACTGCATCAGAGTCATGTCCATACATGGACATCTTGCTCCTGAAGGCCCCCTCTCTGGAACTCCTTCACCAGCAGGTTGAGGATTGTATTCATGCTCTCACCCATCATGGATGGATCCTCAACATGGACATGTTGGATTTGACGCCATCCCAGAGACTGGTGTTTCTGGGTCTTTTCTTTGACACCAGGTGAAGCATGGTGTTTCTCATGGACAAGGTGGCTCACCAGGTCACCAACAAAGTGTCCGCGGTCCTGGGCTCAGATCTAGTGCCTACCAAGAAGTTGACCTCCCTAATGGGGAAGTTCATATCCACCATTGAAGCAGTCCCATTTGCCATGGCCATGGCTCACATGTGGAGCTGAACATGTTGTGGTGGCTCAACCTGTCCAATCTCCTGAAGGGCAGACCCTTCCTGACATCCTTCTAGACAACAGGGATGATCGATGGCAGCCTATTCAGCTGGGGTACAATCATGTGTCACATGAACGCCCAGGGTCGGTGGTCTCCAGAGCAATCTCTCCTTCCCATCAATGTCCTGGAACTTCGAGCAATATTTCATGCTCTCTGGTACTAGATGTTCAATCTGGATTACTGCCCAGTTCAAGTACAGTCAGACAATGCCATGGCCGTGGCTTACATCAAACAAGCAAGGCGGAACAAGAAGTCTCACAGCTTGGTTGGAAGTAAAAGCTATTTTGTCTTGGGCAGAAGAACATGTTCCTGCCATATCCGCAGTTGTATTCCCGGTGTAGACAATGTTCTGGCAGACTTCCTAAGTCAGCACACTGTGGACAGTGGAGAGTGGGAACTGCATCAAGAAGTGTTCAACCTCATTCTACAGAAGTGGGGACTTCCTTGCATTGACCCGATGGGAAGGTCCCGTTCTGCTATCACTGGAGGGATCCTCTAGTTCTAGCAGTGGACGCCATGTCGACCCCATGGCACTTCCCTCTGGCATACATTTTTCCTCCCATTCCCATGCTACACAGGGTGTTGCAGAAACTGCGTCCGGAGGGTTCTCCAGTAATTCTGATTGCTCCATACTGGCCTCGTCAGGCTTGGTTTCCGGAGCTTCTGGATCTCTCCGTGGCAGAGCCTTTCCGGCTTCCCCACCGTCCGGATCTTCTTCTACAGGGGTACCTGTGGAAGGAGGATGTCGACCATCTGGGGTTGATGGCATGGAAATTTAATCCTCAATACTGAAGAAGAAGGGTTTCTCTTCTGGTGTGGTGACCACTGTGCTTAGTGCCTGCAAGCCTGTTTCTTCTAAGGTGTACCATACATTTTTTAGTCCACTTTTCTCTTGTGGTGTGCTGATAGGGATCTTCACATGACTTTGATCTTCCTATGATCCTGTCTTTTTTGCAGGACGGGGTAGATAATGGGCTCAGCTTGAGTTCCCTGAAGGTTCAGACCTCGGTGCTCTGTGTTTTCTTTCAGAGGCGCATTGCCATCCTTCTAGATGTCAAGGTTTTCTTTCAGGGCATGGCTCATGCTCGTCCTGCCTTTAAGAATCCTGCTCCTCAATGGGATCTTAATTTGGTTTTGGGTTTTGAGTCCTTGGCTATTATTCCTCTACATCTGCTGACTTGGAAGATGGCTTTTCTCCTGGCGATTGTGTCTGTTTGCCGAGTCACTGAGTTGCATGCCTTGTCTTGTAAACCACCCATTTTGGTGTTTCACAAGGACAAGGCGGTTCTTCTCACTTCTCAGCAGTTCCTCCCGAAGGTAGTCTCTGTATTCCAAATTAATAAGGAAATCATGGTGCCCTCTTTCTGTCCTGACCCTACACCTGACAAGGAAAGGAATCTTCACTTGTTGGATGTGGTGCGCTGCCTCAAGTCTATTCGTCAATCTACTACAACAAAAGGATAGTCCACAGGGTAAAGACACCCAGGGCACAAATCCCTCAAAAAGAAGCCTATTAAAGTGAGGCACACAGACAGTAGGTAATATAGTATTTCAAAGCTTTATTGGTAAATAAACAAAATAATCACAGATAAGGTAAAAACAATTAAAATCGATCAGTATCAGGCTGATGAAAAACCAATGTAGTACAAACCCAGTAATAAATGTAAAAATAGTAGACAAGATATACAAAGTAGTGAATACACACTAAAGAAGCTCAGCACAATGAGCTGAACAAAACGTGTAAATGAATATAAAGTTTACAGTGCTATATGAATAAGGTGCATAAAGTAAGAGTATACTTATCTGGTGCAATATAATGAAGATAAACACACTGGGAATGTTAAATAAGCAGAAGCCAAGATACCGAACACCCAACGCGTATTGACACTTCCGTGGCTTCGTCAGGGGTACTGAGAACTGCAATACTACCGGAAATATAAGGATGTAGATAGCCTATCACCAGGATCCCAGTAATCATATGGTTGGAGCAATGGTGTGAAATAAGAACAAAGTCAAGAGATGTGATCTGAATGCAGTATAGTCTGTAACGGTTTTTTAAGACACTCAGACCCGGGGTGAGATAAAACACAGTTTTATTAAAAGAAAAATCAGGCAAATGATCGCCCTCTACAGGCAACACAAAATAATAGCAAGACAATAACGGATATGCCCCCACAGGCCCAGTATACAGAAATAAGAGTATTACATATACTGTCTCAGGACACGCACATGAGAGAAACCCCGATAAGGGTTAAATGTACAAATGAACAGTCTCAGTTGTGGAGTTTGGCATGCTCAAGGTGTTAATTGGAAGCAGTAAGTGTAGCTGGAATCACACTTAGAGTACTGAGAGATGCTACTGCTAGGCCCTGCGTGACCAGAGGTAAAATCAGCAGCACAGTACCCAGAATAGCCCCCACGGGGCGTAACCAAGGGTACGACTGACACTGCAAGTGCTTGAGTAGTTAGCCCCCACGGGCGTCACCACAGTATGACCTGAACTGCAAGAGCTTCAAAAAGCCCCCACGGGCGTACAACAGAGACCAGCGGAACAGAGGTAATGAGCCAATAGCCCCCACGGGTGTAACCTAGTCAACCTGCAAGAACTTTGAGCCAATAGCCCCCATGGGCGTAACAATGGACCACATATGCTGCAACGGAGAAGCCAATAGCCCTTCACCCACAGTACATTAGCTTGTGCCTTCAGCCTCAATGGTGTTAATGTAAACGTTAGAGCCAAATAGCTCCCTACTGGAACCGTTACCGACAGCTCTACTCTGCAATGGTGTATTGAGCCGCCGACCAACCAGAGCATAAGCGACCAGCTCAGCAGAAGTAATGCAAGAGGGAGGCTCTATACCAGTGAAAGAGGCTAGCGAAAGGTAATGCGGCACAGCTCGGGTTAAATGCAGCTTTTACGCATCGGAGGCTCGGAGAAGCGTGTAAGTTCTGCAAGCGATACGGAGGCTCAGGACAGCAACAGAACTCTGCAGTCAGGTAATACTCAGCACTGGGAGCAAGCAAGCCCGGACAGGAGCAGGTCACACGATCAGCCAGGCAAGCGGCGGATGCAGGAGTCAGAATGCCGCCACAGCGACAGCCGGAGAGAAGAGCAGGTACTAGCTGGACACTGGAACAGTCCGTTAACAGGTCACATAGCAGGAAGTCAGCCAAGCCGGGTCGGATCACGGAGAGGATACTCATACAAGCCGGGTCAATCACGAGCAGGAACGTCAGACGAGCCGGGTCAATCACGAGCAGGAACACAGGAACGTAGTCAAGACGGGCCAATTCGGTACAAGGAAAACCGGAACACAGGAACTCAGCAACAGCAACACTGGCTCTGAAACACCACGAAAGGGCACCTGACAAGTGTCACGGCCAGGCATAAAAAGGTCACCAGGGGCGGGCCAAACCAGTATAGCGAATCAGCATACACCACAAGCGAGAGTGACAGAAAGGATCACAGGCACTGTGATAATAGTCCCTCCCCACCAGCCCACCTGTGTGCTTCACTTTAATAGGCTTCTTTTTGAGGGATTTGTGCCCTGGGTGTCTTTACCCTGCGGACTCTCCTTTTATTGTAGCTTTATGTTTTTTTGCCTATGACTGAACCACGCATATTCATGCTTTATTGTAGGTTTTCTTAATGCTTTAGCATGTGCAGCAACTATTTTTGTAATTCTCATTCGTCATTTCTGAGGGTCCCAGGGCAGGTAGACTGGCATCCAAGGTTACCATAGCTTCCTGGTAAGCTACTATTAGTAAGGCTTACAAATTTTGTGTTACAGCTCATTCACCAGATCTATTGGGGCATCTTGGGCGTACAAGAATCAGGCCTCGGCTGATCAGTTGTGCAAGGTGGCTACTTGGTCATCTGTGCACACCTTCTCTAAACACTACTGTGTTGATGTGCTGGCATCGGGCAGTTGCCAGCTTTGGGAGGAAGATCTCTGAGGCAGTCTTGTCTGTCTAGGATCTTTTTCGTCTCTTCAGTACTCCCAGTTGGCTCTAGTTCAGTGTGCTGTGTTACAGTTTCTGGTGTGATTATACCCCAGTTTTGTGTCTGTTGACACTTTGTTGTTATTGTAGGGCTACTTTATGATCTGATGGTTCATATATGCTCTGGTTACTTTGGGGACCTGTGTCTGGTTCTTGCCTTACTTCCCACCTCTGGGAAACTCAATGTTTGGACATCCCAAAGTTACCAGTAACCAATATTGGACGACACAGAAAAGAGGATTTTAGTTTTACCTGTTAAATCCTTTTCTCTTAGTCCATATAGTTTACTTGTCTCCCACTCTGTCAAGGGACTGTGCTTGGTTCTCCTGTGACTGAACGTGTGAGTCCTTTCGGGTTCATGCTCACAGGAGTCTTTTTTTCCCTTCTTACTACCTAGTCAATAGTGAGTTTTCAAATCTTACTGGAGGGAATTGGCTGAGAAGCAGCTAAGGAGAGGAGGAAGGGTCCACCCAGCAATTTCTTCCCAGAATTGTTCCTGCCTACTTAAAAGGGCAGTCACCTTCCCAAAGTTACCAGTAACCTATATGGACTAAGAGAAAAGGATTTAACAGGTAAAACTAAAATCCTCTTTTAATATGCACCATTTGTAGCAGAATTCAAAGCTAGTTCTGCCTATGGTGGTTATATTTTTTATCCTGAAACTTCTGGGTATCTGCTTGGACCTGTAATAGTCTGACAGTTACACCCCATGTAAATTAAAATATAGCTTCTATTTTTTAATCTTTGGATTTCATGAAATACATCAATAGAAACTTTGTCAGATTGAGACTGTACAGCTGTTTCTGTGAAAACAATCTTGCCAGCCTGAGTGGTGGTGTAGAACTATGTTTCAGATGGATGTTCAGTGATGCTGGGTATTTGGGTATCCTCCATACCAAGATAGGTAAAGATGAAGTAGTTCTTGGGCAAATCAGGAACACTTGATCAGCAGTAACACAGGTGCAGTCCAAAGTTTAATACAAAATGGATAGAAGTGGCCACACTCCATAAACAAAAGTCCTCTGCCAGGGTGAAAGTAAAATAACTATTGTATATCCTATAATATAAAAGGCCAGATGCATAGTTGAGACTTCCCGAACACAGGCCAATGCAGTTATGTGCAGTAGACACTGCCCGAATGCACAGAATGCTAGGAGGTGTAGTTCTGTGGTTTTAAGCACTTTGGCCAGTGTACAAGGGCTTTTACACTAGTCATGAAATAAACAGCACATACTGGACTTGTAGATATGGCAAAATCAGAGCAAAAAATGCTGTGCTTATTGTAAAGTCAACGTTTCGGTGCTCACCGGCACCTTTAGCAAGACAAACATAACAGTGCAACAACACCACTTTAAATAACTGAAATGGTGCCAAAGTAATAAGCAGTGGCAATAGGAGGTGTCTGATTGCCATCATAAGTGAATCCCTTTCATGACCCCAAAAATGTGTTAATTAAATTCAAAAAACAAAAAAATACACAAAATATGCACATGGACTATAATCACGTTATACGCTGAACATTCTGAACAAAAATGCATATACATATATCATAAAATGAACCTACAGTACACAAATATATATGTAAATGTACAGAAACACATGAAGTTGAAATACAACTGGGATTCTAAGAAAATCTAATGTAGACCAAAGCGGAAAGAATAAATGAGATACCAAATACAAAGTTGAAGCTTCCAGGATCGCAACATCGCAGGGGAGGCTAGAGCAATGGATCACCCATTTGGATAATGATTTAACCTGTTATCCAACTTGTTACTTTGGGGTGTTGAGAGTGGTTGTGATTTTGAACTTGTTTTGACAATGTTTAGTGTTGCTAGATAATTTAGACCGTTAGCTTGTTTCCTTTGAAGCTGACGCGTCATTTAGCGAATTGAATGAACTCACGATGAGGTAAAAAAAGTGCGATGCTCATCATAAGGATACGTGTGTTTGTTTGGTCTACGTTCATTGACCAATCTGGTAGATGGATTATTGCATAACTGCACTACACAGACATGGCTAACATTCTGTAATGGTTTTTGCCTTACCCGTAGTTTTAGCAGTGCTTATTGGATTGATCTCTAAAAGCTTAGAGGAATATAAGGGTAGTGGGCAAGAAGAGATGGCACGTAGACATTGCTATGGAAAGATGTCTGCTATGTTTCCTGCCTCATTAACGCAGTAATAATTCTGGCGACTAGCACTACTGAGCAGCTAGTCACCAGATGGGTAATTATTTGGGGCCATGTTTGTAAGGGGTGGTAGTTCTGCTTTAACCCTTTGAGTGCCTCCACCCAATACCTTACATAGAACATGTTCAGAGGAATGTCACACCCTCATAATGCCCTTACACTATCACACTCACCACCCCAGGGATCTTCACATGACTTTGATCTTCCTATGATCCTGTCTTTTTTGCAGGACGGGGTAGATAATGGGCTCAGCTTGAGTTCCCTGAAGGTTCAGACCTCGGTGCTCTGTGTTTTCTTTCAGAGGCGCATTGCCATCCTTCTAGATGTCAAGGTTTTCTTTCAGGGCATGGCTCATGCTCGTCCTGCCTTTAAGAATCCTGCTCCTCAATGGGATCTTAATTTGGTTTTGGGTTTTGAGTCCTTGGCTATTATTCCTCTACATCTGCTGACTTGGAAGATGGCTTTTCTCCTGGCGATTGTGTCTGTTTGCCGAGTCACTGAGTTGCATGCCTTGTCTTGTAAACCACCCATTTTGGTGTTTCACAAGGACAAGGCGGTTCTTCTCACTTCTCAGCAGTTCCTCCCGAAGGTAGTCTCTGTATTCCAAATTAATAAGGAAATCATGGTGCCCTCTTTCTGTCCTGACCCTACACCTGACAAGGAAAGGAATCTTCACTTGTTGGATGTGGTGCGCTGCCTCAAGTCTATTCGTCAATCTACTACAACAAAAGGATAGTCCACAGGGTAAAGACACCCAGGGCACAAATCCCTCAAAAAGAAGCCTATTAAAGTGAGGCACACAGACAGTAGGTAATATAGTATTTCAAAGCTTTATTGGTAAATAAACAAAATAATCACAGATAAGGTAAAAACAATTAAAATCGATCAGTATCAGGCTGATGAAAAACCAATGTAGTACAAACCCAGTAATAAATGTAAAAATAGTAGACAAGATATACAAAGTAGTGAATACACACTAAAGAAGCTCAGCACAATGAGCTGAACAAAACGTGTAAATGAATATAAAGTTTACAGTGCTATATGAATAAGGTGCATAAAGTAAGAGTATACTTATCTGGTGCAATATAATGAAGATAAACACACTGGGAATGTTAAATAAGCAGAAGCCAAGATACCGAACACCCAACGCGTATTGACACTTCCGTGGCTTCGTCAGGGGTACTGAGAACTGCAATACTACCGGAAATATAAGGATGTAGATAGCCTATCACCAGGATCCCAGTAATCATATGGTTGGAGCAATGGTGTGAAATAAGAACAAAGTCAAGAGATGTGATCTGAATGCAGTATAGTCTGTAACGGTTTTTTAAGACACTCAGACCCGGGGTGAGATAAAACACAGTTTTATTAAAAGAAAAATCAGGCAAATGATCGCCCTCTACAGGCAACACAAAATAATAGCAAGACAATAACGGATATGCCCCCACAGGCCCAGTATACAGAAATAAGAGTATTACATATACTGTCTCAGGACACGCACATGAGAGAAACCCCGATAAGGGTTAAATGTACAAATGAACAGTCTCAGTTGTTAAAAATGTGTTAATTAAATTCAAAAAACAAAAAAATACACAAAATATGCACATGGACTATAATCACGTTATACGCTGAACATTCTGAACAAAAATGCATATACATATATCATAAAATGAACCTACAGTACACAAATATATATGTAAATGTACAGAAACACATGAAGTTGAAATACAACTGGGATTCTAAGAAAATCTAATGTAGACCAAAGCGGAAAGAATAAATGAGATACCAAATACAAAGTTGAAGCTTCCAGGATCGCAACATCGCAGGGGAGGCTAGAGCAATGGATCACCCATTTGGATAATGATTTAACCTGTTATCCAACTTGTTACTTTGGGGTGTTGAGAGTGGTTGTGATTTTGAACTTGTTTTGACAATGTTTAGTGTTGCTAGATAATTTAGACCGTTAGCTTGTTTCCTTTGAAGCTGACGCGTCATTTAGCGAATTGAATGAACTCACGATGAGGTAAAAAAAGTGCGATGCTCATCATAAGGATACGTGTGTTTGTTTGGTCTACGTTCATTGACCAATCTGGTAGATGGATTATTGCATAACTGCACTACACAGACATGGCTAACATTCTGTAATGGTTTTTGCCTTACCCGTAGTTTTAGCAGTGCTTATTGGATTGATCTCTAAAAGCTTAGAGGAATATAAGGGTAGTGGGCAAGAAGAGATGGCACGTAGACATTGCTATGGAAAGATGTCTGCTATGTTTCCTGCCTCATTAACGCAGTAATAATTCTGGCGACTAGCACTACTGAGCAGCTAGTCACCAGATGGGTAATTATTTGGGGCCATGTTTGTAAGGGGTGGTAGTTCTGCTTTAACCCTTTGAGTGCCTCCACCCAATACCTTACATAGAACATGTTCAGAGGAATGTCACACCCTCATAATGCCCTTACACTATCACACTCACCACCCCATGGTAAAAGCTCAAAGAGGTCTTTTAAACGTGCAGCTGCAACTAGCTTTGTATATAAGTCCAAGGCAGGAACAGCAGAAGCAGCACAAAATGACAGCTTGATGAAAATTTTCATGAGCCATACTGAATTTGCTAGGCTAAAAAAATACTGGCTACGTGCCCCTGACAAGTTAACTTGCTCTGGTAGTTCAGGGTTTAATATTTACCAAGTCACATGACTGATCATGCACCCTTTCCTGAAGACTAGTGAGAATAAGCATCCATTTTGTGTTCCTGATCTGTGACTTGGGCTAAGGGTTCCACTGGAACGGAGCTCTAAGCAAACACACTGCTCTGGTTCTATGGGGATTTCAGATATCAGTCTCAGCTCCCAAAGAGGCAGTCGTGGATCAGGAACAAGAAGTAGAGCCTCCTTCTACCTATTGTTAGTAATGGTGCTGGATTGGCCTTGCTACTCCATAGGTGTTAATCCCTGAGATAGCAGAGCAATTTATTGAAATGACAGGAAGAGATGGAAGGAAAACGGAGGGTGTTCAGCGATTCACTCACTATACAAGTGATTGCTTGTGGAATGTGTGTTCCTTTGTACAGATGACCAGGATTCTCTCTGCTGTCACTGTGTCTTTGAGCAGCTTTGTTGTATGTGCTTCTTATTCTCTCACATATTGTGAGAAGGTCTAAAGGGCAGGCAGCAAAGCTCCTCAGAGATGGCAGAGAGAATTATGACCAGCTGTGCATGAGGACACATTTAACAAGCAACCACTGTACAGCCTAAATGGTAGCTTTTCCATAGAAGAGAGACTATGTTAGATCCCCTGTTATATCAGAGATATGGTGCAGGCAGACATGGCTACTCACCACAGTGCAACATAGCAGTTCGGATTGATGCTCAGACATGAAGGAGGTTAATAGCCAGGCCTGCCTTATGTGACCATGGGGCACTGAAATGCCTGCCCCTGGCTTACCTTGCCTCAGGCAAGTGCAGGGGGGTAAGACCTCCCCTTTCCCTCCACTGTTGATACCCATGTCTGTAGTCACATTCCTTCGTCTTCATTCTAAGGCATTTGATTCTGTCCAAAAGAGAAGGAAAGTCTTGCTTAACATTATTCCATCACATGCCTGATCTACTGTAATTTTCTTTCAGGAAAGCTAAATTTTAGTTACTCTGTCTAATGGAACTCATTAATGTAAAATGTATTATTCAGAAAGGAGTATTGTACTTTTTTTTTATAGTGTCGAAAAGGCATAATTAGATTAAGTCCAAATAAGTATTCCTTGCAAACTCTCGTAATTTGCTACATATTTGCTAATATTACAAAGACTTGTGAGGTTCCGTAACATTTTAGAGAAATTGCATGGCTATCAGCACTAACTAAATTACCATTCCTACATATCCTTACTTTTTTGGAACAAAGAGCCGTATTTATAAATACAAAATGGAGCAATGGTGGGGTAAATCAAATGCTCTCTAGGGGGACTAAAACAGTTCCCCTAATTCCCATTGGTTTAAAAAGGGCTTTTAACTCCTTGGATGCCAGAGAGGTGTCCAACACATTTCTCTGCAATACGTTGAGGGCCTGCCTAATGTTCAAGGTGTTAAATGTCCCATTTTTATTTGTCCTTTATATTGCAGTTGGTTTGCCCAGAACTGTTCTGCGTTGCCTTTGTACACCGGTCTCTAATTGTGTTTTGTAAGTTTGAACATCAGTCGAACATATTTAAATAAGTTAAAGGGATAGTAATGTTTCACGAAAACAGCAGCTCCAATTAATCTTCATTGTATTTGGGCCATGGAGAGTGTTATATCAATACTGTCAGAGTTGTGGTTCAAGAGTAATTGAAGGATAAAGTTTCCCCCCCTCCCCTTTTTCCTAGTGTAAGCCATCTCTTTTCAGATGTGGAATCTGGTTGTAAGACCAGACAGATAACAGCAGGGGACAATCTTCTTCCTATGAGAACAATGAAAGCCCTGCCCCCCTTGACAAGTTTTTCAGGTTTTTCCCTTATCTTAATTGAAGATTGTCCCTCTCTGGAATCTACCTGGACACGTCCCTTCTGCTCTGGCAGAGCAGTGTTACATCAGTAAAAGGGGCGGGAGGGGGATACTTTATCATTCAATTACTCTTGAACTACAACTCTGACAGAATTGAAATAACACTCTCCAAGGTCCAAATAATATGATGATTAATTAGAGCTGCTTTTATTATGAAACATTACTATCCCTTTAAACTAAATGAAAACATATACCTGATACTTTTATACTTTTTAAACTTGATCCAAACAATACAAAAAAAAATCAAACAAGAGTGCTGAAGTGCACTTAATCAAAACAGAGAAGTAAACAGTTATTAAAAAAAGATAAAATGTAGGAATCCCACTTGATGAATCAAAAAATAATATACAGATTATATAAAGGATGATAAAATTTACAACAAACATTCAATTCCAGACCCTGGTTTTGTAAGCACATTTAAAGAGAAAAAATGCACTTAATTACTTGGATTACTACAAATTTGTCAAAAATTTGTTTTTTAGGTTTTTCCCTTATACAAATTGAAGATTGTCCCTCTCTGCAAGCCATCTGGACACCACCTTTCTGTTCTGAGGAGAGCAATGTTACATCAGTAAAAGAGGTGGCAAGGGGATACTTTATCATTCAATTACTCTTGAACTACAACTCTGGCAGTATTGAAATAACACTATCCATTGCCCAAATACTATTGAGATTAATTGTAGCTGCTTTTATTTTGAAACATTATTATACCTTTAACTCAAAAATAAAAAGAAGTGTCAGTTTACCACACATTTTCACCCTGTGCTTTGGAGAGAGAGAGACATCTGCTGAAAATGTTGATGCGTCCTAGTGTAGGCAGACAAGCAAAAAGAGGGAGCTATAGTTGTTTGATGTAAGAATTATTAGTGGCAGCCAGTTGTCAAAGTCATGGGTGTGGAAATATTGTTCCTGGGGGAAGAGATTGTGCAGTTATCTAACTAGTGAATGAAAAAGTTGTGAAGAAAGGAAGGAAAGATCACACCTTGGGTTGTCTACTCTAATTTAGCACATCCAAAATAACCACCCTGAGTTTTATGTTGACAATGATACATCATCACCAATAAATCAAGCATTGTTATTATGCCCCTTGTTTGTTCCCAACAAAAACATGCCTTAGAATACAACACTGAAATACCACCCTCTATCCCAGAATGATGAGACATCATCATCTGCCTTGCCTTCTGCTAGGGTCTGAGGTTGAGCTAATTGTAGCATCCCAAGTGCCACTGCACTGTCAGAATATCTCTGGCACTGAAATTGCCATTACCTTTATCAGTACCACCATCAGACAGCATTTCTGCAGGTGTGAGACTATGGCAACATTTCTCTACACACTGCACAATGAGAGGTGCAATGATGAAACATTGCAATGTGGTGGAAGCTAATGAAAGATGCATGGTATAAGGAAATACCTAAAAACCCTTTAAAATATCATGGCTCATTGCAGATAGGGTCAAATATTTGTCTTAATTGTTTGTTAATGAGCATGTTCCATGGGAAGTGTAAGTTGCACACCCCCACCATCACCACCAGTAACTTGTTGCTGTCAAGCTACTATCCTACATCCAAAAGAAACAAAATATTTTTCAAGTTTTACCTTGCCATAGGCTTCAGTCTGTTAACTGATGTTTCGATGCTTGCCTTACCATAGGCCCAAGCCTACTAAATGTTTTTTCAAGGCTTACTTTAACATAAGCCTTAGCCTGCTAACATTTTTTTCAAAGCTTTTCTTCAGCACTAAGCAGTAATAGTATTGCAGTGTGAACTCTCATGCCCTTAGAGAACATAGGTGGAATTGCCAAGTTCTCTCTGGAAGTTGATTAGTGGTAGGAAAAATTAAGAACATTTTCATGGATTTTCTATCGGAATTTTGTGCAAGCTTTTTTTTTCCTGAGCAAATTTCCCCCAAATGAACTCACCTATATATTTCAAATCCCTCATATATCAATTCTTGAATTCAATAATCAACCTAATTAACATAGAACAGTTGTATTGCTGCCACTGTTTCAATGGATCATACTATATTGATTGTAAATATTACTCCTAGGGTTAAGCTACCATTTTATTCAAAGGACTTGTTAAACAGTGGTTTTCAATCATTTATTTTTTTCACAAGGAATCCCAATATGCAGCCTGTAATTTTTGGGGCAGACGACCATTCTGTAGGTAATTCCTCAAAGATGTAATGAAGGCTTACTAATATATATACATGTATAGTTGTTTTTAGGTTTCATAATCAGAATAACAAAAACAAATATATGATGTATAACAGTTTCCATAAATATACATTTGGGACTCAAAATTTACATTTTTATCAGTTTTTAGAGAAAAAATGAGAAGAAAGCTGGAAATATGGTTTTGAGAGCCTCTAGCTATCATAATCCATACCTGATTAAGGACCTCCCAGTTGGTATTGTTCCATTGAGTAGGGTTTTAAATCTTTATTATCAATATTTAATAGCCAGACTGTTACAAAGGGGTTACCTGGACTGGACCCTTGACAAAGCCTGTTGGTGAGCAAATGAGACAGACAGACATTAACTACTCATAGATAGACAAACACACACAACCACCATGTTATCTAGCAGACAGTTTTTAATACAGACTACAGTGTGGCGTTTAGATGTATTAAAGAGGAATGTCCCTGTTTTGAAGACATGGCCAACTGCAAAATGTGACAGAACATGCTGGTAAATTTGTTTTGTGAAGAGCTACAACTGTGGCCAATAGGGTTTTCGTAAGCATGTATCTTGGTGATAGGCTATCAAGAGACAACACTACCTGGCTGTTAACAATTGGAACTTTCAAGTGCAGTGTGAATGTCTGTACATGTTTCAGATTCATGTGAGTAGCAGAGGAGGAGTTTGATATGAAAACATATGAAATTGCAACATTACATGTATGTTATTTATTTGCTCTCATGTGCCATATCCCATATGTTTGATGTACATCTCATCCGTTTATCCTTTTGAGTGCCAGAGTGGCACACAAGGCATTGCTTTGTAATGTGTTGCATACCCCTCTGGCACTCAAAGGGTTAAGGATATATGTAGAGAAACTCTGAGTAACCTCACCTGTGGAGAGAGTCTAACCAGAGTGGCTTCTCCAGTTTCATGATTGGACTCATTATATACCCAGTTTATGGAGAGAATACAGAGACCACTCCAGTGTGGTGATCCCCACAAGAGGATAACTCAGCAGGAGGTATGTTTGATATTTACTATGGTCATTAGGTGCTCTAAGGGCTTGAACAATAAATATGTTAGTTACTCTGTGTAATTGTATTCACAATTGTATCCAGGCCACTTTAGTTCCCCTTATTCCCTCTACTTCTTTTTTGTTTTAATTCCATCTCTCATGATTTTTTTTATTGCATTAATTATTTCCTTTTGATGCTGTAAATGTTTTTGTGATATATTTGTGACATATGTCACTAATTGTGTGTTAGTACTTTTAATATAAACAGTTTACATTTTTAAATTACAGATGTGTAAATGCTAGAGATTGTAACACAACATCCAGCTCTTATAAATGATAATTTAGAAACTGAGTATCAGTGTATGAACTGTGAATCATGGGCACTAATAGTATTTATAAACACATTAACACATGCTGAGATGCAAGCACTTTGTTTTGCGACAGGCAAAAAAGTGGACAGTCATGGAGAGTTGTGGTAAATGATTGGCTGAATTCAGAGACTACTTAAGAAGAGTTTTATAGATTGGGCTTCTCCATTGGATTAATATTGTCCATTATAAATAATGGTGGCACATTATCTAGCAGTAATGTTATGAATGTATCTGTACAATGTAACAGTATGTATGTGCACAGTTACTGAGGTTTTATATATATATATATATATATATATATATATATATATATATATATATATTAATGGAATCATGCAGTCAGCTAGTTATGGTGGTTAGCTGTCAGATTACATGATTTTATAAACTGCTATTGATGCTCTGTTTTTATAATTTTCAATTTCCACTTAACCACGTCCATGGATTGTCTATCACGTGATATAGACCAATTTGGATCAACTCCAATCCATCTGATATTCTAAATAGAGAAGGGGAAGTGGTGTTTGATTTCTGTGGTTAGTCTACGAGTAAGCGTATTCAGTGAGACACAAGTTACTCTGATTCCTCATTGTGGAATCTGCTGGTCATATGTCGAGTCTGTTCTTTGGACTTTTAATTTTGTGAATAAATGTTTTACTTAGTTCATCTGGATATTTGGATCATTATGGTGAGGATTCATTATTTTGCTATGCAAAACTGAATATTTGAATCGTGGTGTGGATTAATTATTTTGCTATGCGTCAAATAGCAACAGATGAATCTAAATGGTTCAAAATGGTGGCCATGTCTTCAATTCCTTATGAATTCCTTATGTACTAGACTAGAACAGGAAGCATCATAACTGATTCCACCAGATGTTTAGAATAAACACTGTTACAAAACCATCACACAGTCAATTTCATTCTTTGATAATAAATGCTATTATATTAGAATTAACATAATATAATGTAATTACTCTGAAATACAGAGAGCAATAGTCTAATTTACAGAATTAATTCAGATCTGCATTTGGGAAAACATTATATCAACGTATCTTATAAACAGAGAAGACCTCAATTCTCTTTTCTGAAGTTTGTGTTATTATTTCCCTGCACACTTTCAGAATCAGAATTATGCAATATGTAATGTAGAGGTAAATGGGTCATTTTTCTATTTATTCTGGCTTGAAGAATGCAATATCCTATATTATAATTCGCTAAGGATGTTTGTCAGAAGCCGTCATGTACAGTAGAGATGGCTGCACGCGCTACAGTTATGCTCAGTACAGACTGACCGATCGCACTGTGGCTGATAACGGAGCGGGACTCCAAATTCAGACTGTAGTCCTTTCTGCACACTGAAGGTGCGCAGAGAGTGGACTATGGTCTGAATTCGGAGTGCCCCACTCCATATCAGCTGTGGCACGGGCAGTCTGTAGTGCGCATGAGATACGTTTATAACACTTCTCATACAACTTTGCTGCAAACGTATCATCAAATGAGATAAAATCCCAATTTAAATCAATGGTACTTATTCCTATGGTGTATCGAGGAGTAATGCAGTTCTGGAACAAACTAACTGCAACACTGGGGAAAAATAAACTCCTACTGATTTAACCCTCCGAGTGTCACAATTCTTTGCACATTCCCTGTCAGTCAGAGATGTACACTGGACTTTTAACCCCTGGATGGAATTCACCCAGCTTGGTGAGGCATTCTCTGCAAGAGGAGACCTCCTTCTTGGTGAAGCAGATGATGCTTTAAGAAACAGGCAGGCACACAGCTTGTCACTATAAGGATGTGGGAAAAGGAAGAAAACAGGGGGCAGTAGTACCTGAGAAGGGTAGAAAGGAAGTAAGAAAAGAAGACGAGTGAGAAAGCAGAGGAAGACAGGGGGAAGTAAGGAAGAAGAGAATTGCAGATGCTTTCTCCTCATCTTCTCACACATCTGCTGGGATTACTTATTATTATTTTACTGTTTTGGCAGAATCATGTATATACGTCAGTAGATGTTAGGGTGTTGATTGGCTTCTTTGTTTCTAGCTACAATGTTGTATTTTTATGTATGGACTGTGAAGGCCGATATTGGAGTTTAGTGCATGTGGTACAGGCACATAACAAATACATACACCCACATGAATAGGACAATGGCTATTGAACTTGCATTTCCATATAGAAATGATTAATTGTCAACCTGTTTAGTGCAAACTCATAAACCTGTGGGCAAAAGCAATGACAGTGGATTGGTGTCAGATTGAGGGGGATGTGCCTTTGCCACAGATCAGATGCAACATAGACATCCTGAGCCCGTATCGAACTTTAGCGCATCTTGGCAGATTTGTCACTGGGATATTCTTGAGAATAGTAGGTTGTAGATATTGCAGAGGTATTTAATAACAGGATGTCTACAGTGTAGCTGAGGAAAAGAGAATTGAGTAATGCACCCATGAAAACTATTATTTTCAAGTTAGGACAAGCTATCTTTAGATACCGTAATATATAACACCTTTTTTCTAAACAATTTATTGAGGACTAGTTGAAAAGCCATTTATATGGGCCACAGTCCACTGCTTCAGTCATACGTAGTAGAGATTGCCCACCCTGTGGCTGATACGGAGTGGGGCACTCCAAATTCAGACTGTAGTCCTCTCTGCTCACCTGCAGCTGTCTCTAATACTCATGACAGCTTCTGACAAACATCCTTCGCAAATTATTATATAGGATTATTGACATTTGCAGAGGAGAAAACTGGCCTTGCACTGACACCAAGCACAATATTGGTCCCATAAAAATACAGTCTGTGAGTACAGTTTCCAAAATCAGAGTAAAGAAGGAAAAGAAGAGAAGGTGTTGAAGGGGTAGAGAGGAGGTAGTGGGGAGGGGAATGAGTATAGGGAAAAGGAAGTCACAACCTGTAAACAATATTCTAAAATGGCATCTTACTGTAGGAATTCACTTTTAGTCATCAGATCCAGTGAGTATATTCACAAGGGCATAGAACATGGAGATATTCTAAATTTTATAGTATGGTCAATGTACTCAATGAAAACTTTTTAACTGTTATCATGAATTTTATGTTTATTTAATTGATCAAGTCTTTAAGCCATTCAAAAGGAAATTTAAAGTATCTTCAACCTGTCTTTGGTTCTATTGCAGTGGGGTCAATGTGTTGCCATCCAGCTGCTGACAGACTACAAGTTTTATTATTACCCACCATCTATTGGTGGTTGGGGTGAATAATGGGAGCTGTAGTTTGACAGAAGCTGGAGCACCTCATGTTGACCATCCCTGTTCTATAGCTACCAACACAGTGGGATTAAGACTGGGAGGTCAGCATATGTGGTTTTAAGGCCTCCAGTAAGACAAGGCTGGTGTATGTGTTTGTGTGTGTGTGTGTGTGTGTGTGCGTGAGTTAGTTAAACGTGTGGGTAAAACGTGGTGGTGCTTTTCACTTGTCATTTTCTCATATTTCATTTTTTTACCCACAAATTTTCACTCATACCTCTTCCCTAGGATGAAAACAACTTGATTGTTCTTGAGTAATTTGGGGAGTAATCTATTTATTCTTTCTGCTAAATGTCTGCAAAGATTTCTACATCAGAATTTAAAAGTGAGAATGGTTGGGGCGTTGTTTGGCAGCCATACTGGTTGGCCGCATTTTTATACAGATCTTCAATTTTAATTTTAAATCCTGCACCATCCATACTTAATAGCTTAGAATTTTTACCCTGTTGCCTCAAGTTTTGTTTTTAGAGCTCTGAGGAGTGTGCTTATCCTTTTTATTTGCTGCTCCGACTTGTAAAACAGCCCTGGTGATGACTGCAGCTTGGCCTCACGGGCTGCCGCCGTGGCCTGTGGTGGCAGCCAATACAGCTCAGAGAAGAGGATCTGGTGCTGAGGCGGTGTTTGTGTTGGCCTCATCCTGGCATCTGGCAGTTGCAGATCTTGGAGTAGTAAGGGAGAGATATGCAACGGACACCTCTGCAACCAATATTAAGAGAACGAAAGGCCTGATCTCCTCTATCTTCCACCCATACCTGACATATGTACAGGCCACGAGACTGTGGTAGATCCCCACCTTCATAAATCCTGTACGTGATCGCCACTAGTGTTACCATACATCCTGTCTCAGGGATCGTTCTGGTGAGGCCGAAGATTATAAGCCAGAACTCCTTCCCACACAGTAGATGTGGATGTGGTGGGTGCCTTCTGTGTCTTACATTAGGCCTTGCATATCTGACTCTGATGGACGACATAGTGGACCTCACTGTCTGACAAGTGTACTGGGCCCAAGGAGACAAAGGCTGCAGTTCCAGTCATCACATAGAGCCAGGAGTGCAACAATCAGACTGGAGGCGTGAGGTTTAAATCTTTGTAACCTATCCAAACAGATGTGAGTGGCCCTCATAGAGGGGCTTGATTTGGACATTTTCCAACCTGCTTCAAGGGTGTCCAGTTGGTGGCTCTGAGGGAGGGGGTGAGAGAGAGAGAGGGAAGAGTGAAGAAGAGAAGTATTTTGGTCACCTGCTATTGCCTGGGCGGGATGTGAACCCTTCCTCACCATTTAACCATCAACTTGCAACCTGTATCCCAGCCCTCTGACTCCAGTAACCTCTTGGATCCTCAGCGTCCCAGCTGTGTGGTCCCCATCAATCTACCACTGGTTTGCCTTTTCATAACATTGTCTGCCGGTCGTCCCCCATTCCACCCTTAGCGTATCATCCTGTTTGTTTAATTTCTCTTCCAGTGTCCCTCCCATTAGGTTGACTTGGATCCCTGTTTCCATGAGGGTGTGGAGCGCCACTGCTCCAGTGGACATCAACTTACACCTACAGTACTTTCACCTGGAGGGGTGCAGTTCCTGGTGGCATAGACCACAAAGGGCTTTCTTCTTTATACCCTGCTGCTCTCTCCAACCTATCATGCCTAACCACATGTCCATCTGTCTTGTTGATGGTCTCTCTACACTGTACCCACATGTTGTGAATTGAACACCACAGCTAGTGTTCCGCTATTATCCTGTCTTACTGTGGCTGCTGCTGCTTTCTCCTGTCCCCTGTCTTTTAGTACTCCTTCACTGGCCAACTTTACTTTTACCCAAAACCTCAGAAATGGGTAAGACGTCCTGTGAATACAAATCAAAATTTAGTAAATTTTCATGACGTCCAATTGCTGAGGCTATTATGGAAGATCAATCAGCCCCAGTGTCTCCTGCACAATTGTCTGGCTCAGAGGAATATGCAAGCCCACTTTACTGAACGCCTGGTTGCCATCGACAACTGCCAATCAGTCCTAACTACTATAATTGACACTATTCAGGTTGACCTGAATCTGTTGAGGGCAGACCAGCAAGTCATGTGAGAGAACGTCCTTGATCTGCAGAGACATGTGTCAACAGTTGAGGATGCATTACCTCCTGTCCAGGAAGCAGTGGGCACCCTACAGTCTCGGGTGCAGGCCCTGACTCACAAGGCCATTGCAATATACGAATTGTCGGCCTACCGGAATGCTGAGAAGGAGGCTTGAATGAGGCTTTTTGTGAAACTTGGATTAGAAACACTCTGGGAATGGAGTGCCTCTCTAGCTGAAAGGAAACATAGGGTGCCATCTGCATCCCTGCCTCTGGGTGCCCCACCCAGTGCCACTCCTCAACTTTAAACACATGATGATGCTATACTGCGACTTCTGAGACTGAATCACCAACTCACTTTTGAAAACCACCAAGTCTCCATCTTCCCTGACTTTTCAGAGAATGTTCAGAAGCAACAGAGAAAGTTTCTGGAGGTTAAGAGGTGGCTGCAGAAAAAGAATATGCCCTATGCTATGTTCTACCTGGCCAAGCTCCAAGTTGCCCATGGTGGCAGCACTCATTTCTTTACGGCCGAAGAGGAGGCTCTGTCTTAGCTGGAGAGGCTCTAGGTATGATCTGATGCTGTTCTTCCCTATGGGTCTGATGGCATTCCCGATCTTTGGTGCTGGACGCTCTGACTTTGGAGGACGGATGGTCTCATCCTCCTATACTCCTACTCGACAGGTTGGACTTCATTCTGCGCCTGCCTTTCTGGTGTGTGGACTTGACATGCCACCTTATCCACCTATCCTCAGATTTAAGTTACCTCATGGGGCGGTGGGTGTGGAGAATTTAATATTGTCCTGGACCGTGACCTTGACTGACTGGTAGGTGTTGCGACTAGCTCTCTTGCACTGCTATAGTTTAATGGTTGGGTGGGGGACATGGGTCTTATGGACACTTGGAGCTCCCTTCATCCAACAAACCATGGGTACTCTTTTCATTCCTCCATGCATCGTACCCTGTCCCATATTGATCATGCCTTTGTTTCTGTGGCTGCTCGTGGAAGTGTTGTGGTGTGCAAGTATCTTCCTAGAGTGGCGTCTGACCACTCACTGTTGTATCTTGCCTTGGGTTCTGGCACTTATCTTGGCAATCGCACCTGGTCGTTAAGACCCACCTGGCTGTTGCTGTCCCTCATATTAAAGACCTCACTCCATAATTTGATATCAGCACAGGATCTGCGGGTGACAAAATCATGTGGGAGGCTAAGGCCTGCACTCAGGATTCCTTGAGCTCTCTCACATTCTCCTTTACAAAAGGCGGCATCGCTGAGGCCCGAAAGCTGGAGGGTGAGGCTCGGGAGGCAGAATGGGCATACATCGATGATGAGGGGGGAAGACTCCTACGCTACATATGTCTCTGCAATGTTAAACCTTAACCTCTACCTATCGGAATTCAACTGCACCAGATTCTTTCACAAACATCAACATATCTTAGAGCATGGTGATAAAGCCGGTAAGATGCTGGCATTCTTGGTACGCTATAATATAGAAAAACCACAGATCCTGCATTTGTGTAATGATGCTGGGCAATTTCTTACTTCGGATATGGACATTAACACTCAATTCTCAAATTCTTTCAGCGTCTATATTAATCTGATTAACTAAATCTGCAGTGGATATTCAGCTTTATCTGTTGGACTGCCCCCTTAATTCGTTGTCCAATAAGGACATACAATTTTTGGACTCCCCTATTCTATAGGAAGTGGTAGAAGCTATTGGGGCCATACCCAGAATCAAGTCCCCGGGTTATATGGCCTGCCTATTGAGTGATATAAGAAATATGTTGATGTCCTTGCCCCTCACATTGCTTTTTGTCAGCTCTGGACTCTTGTGCTCTTCCTCCCTCAATGAGCAAGGCCTCCATTGTTGTACTTCTTAAACTGTGGAAAGATTAATGCTCTGTGAGTCGTTATGTCCTATCTCACCTCTGACCATGGATGTCAAGATACTGGCTAAAATCCTGGCGACTCTGTTGAACTCCATTATCTCCAAACTTGTACACCTGTATCACACTGGATTTATCCCAGGTAAATTGATGGCCCACAATCTCTGGCAGTTTTTTCGCCCCCCATCTACAGGTTCCTCATGATAACAGAGGTCACAGGGCTGTTGCCGCTCTTGATATGGCCAAGGCCTTTGACTCTGTGGAGTAGGAATACCTGTGGGCTGTGTTTGCTAAATTTAGCTCCAGGCTGACCTTTATTTGATGGATCCATACTCTAAATGCATGGCCTGTGGATTTTGTCTGTATGGGGAACATCTCTTACCTGGAGTTTGTCCTGATAAGGGGCACCAGACAGGGTTTTCCACTATCGCTGGGGCTTTTCGCTTTGGTGGTAGAGCCCCTGGAAGCCAGTATATGGGGTGATCCCCATATTGTTGGCCTTTGTCTGGGAGGTTGGGTTCAGAAACCCGCTCACTATGCGGATGATATGCTCCTTTTCTTGGGTGCCATACACTCTTCCTTAATGGCATTATTGGACAGTGTGAATACTTTTGGGAGTTATTCAGGACTCTACATCAACTGGTTGCATGCCTGTCTATTCTTCCTGGATCTGTTGGCGGATGTTTGCCATCTATCCACCAGTAAAATGCTAATTTCAGAATCCTTCAGATATCTGGGGATCCTGGTTTCTGATTCCTCCACCTTGTTTGTCAGGAATAATCTTGTTCTGCTGATAAATCCCTTTCAGGCTAAGACCAATGATTGGCAAGCATTGATGCTCAAAGTCATAGGATGACCTAATCGTAAAAAAATGTTTTTCAGAATTCACCTATCCACGTTCCCAAGACTTTCTTTTGGAAATTTGACTTGATTCCTTTTGCGGTTCCTCTGGAGGTGGGGGTGAGGGGGACCCAGGATCAGGCTGTTGACATTGTGTAGTTCTAAATAAGAGGGAGGCATTGCATTGCCTGACTTTTATAGATATTATCTGGTAGCTCACTGAATGACATTAGAAAAAATTTATGTTGATGGTAGCTTAAAGCCATATGAGCAGCTTCACTGACGCAGTGGGTGGCAGGTGCCCATTATTGAGCTGTTCTGCTTGCTCTCCTCTGCACTAGCCAGGTGGCCGTAAAGACTGGTGTCCTTTTTTTACCAGTGGCATGATGCTCTCTCGCCCCACATGGAGCTCTCCCTTTGAGGCAAAGATGGGAGGGGAACTTGGGCTCGATGGAGGATTGGAAATGGTCCTTGACCAAGTCTAGTCTGCAAGGGGCATTGCTGCATGCTCAACATCAACTCATCCAACTTAAAATTCTTCACAGAGCATTATTTACCTCAGTAAGACTAAACAGGATGGGTACTATGTCACAGGCGCTGTCAGGATACTGGTACTTTTATGCACCTTATATGGGACTGTCATGGGGTCTTCAGGTTCTGGGAATGTTTTTTTTTCCTCTCTCTGTCAGGGGTCCTGGGCAGATTAATCCCCTGATTCCAAATCTGGGCATATTATCAATATTCCCTGACTAACTGGACACTCCCTCTGTTAAACCTCTTTTGAGAGAAATTTTAGTTGTAGCACGTAAGATATTTACCATGGCGTGGATGTCTGCTTCTCCACCCTCACATGCTCACTGGTTGTATCTGGTGGCTCAGAATCTTCCACACTACCGTCTAGTATACATTCACAAAGGGAATGCAATTTGAGGCAATTGGTTATCTCACTTTGGGATGAGCCCCTCTATCTAGATTCAGTGCTGGGGGTGGTAGTGCTCTGAGGGTGCTGGGGGGCAGCGGCCTCCTCTGGTGGAGAGAGATTCTTCCCATCAGAAGTTATTACATTTGTTTGATTCTTTTCCTGACATGGAGATTGTTAATATTGCATTTCAACGGAAAGGGATGCAGTTTCAATGGTTTTTTTTTTTTGTTTTGTTTAAAACTTTGAAGAGGTGAGGTAGGCATGGAGTTTTACAGATTTTTTTTTTTTAATGACTTTGCCCAACTTTAGATCCCTGGTGAAAGGATATTTTGATTCAGAATCACTTTGAATTTGTGAATCCATCTTTCCTTTTTTTTTTTTTTTTTTTTTTACCTGTTTTTAATTTTGGATCCCATGTATCGGCTGATCTTGATTCTACGTTAGAAGCAGTGTTAAATCTGGAGTTTCCTGTACAGGGGCAGATATTCCCCTGTTACTGTCAGCCAGAAACACTATCAACTATGAGTATCAATATTTTATATATCTTTATTAATAAAGAAGAAGCTGTCATGAGTTGGAGAATTCTTCATCCACGCTAGTCACATTCTGGGGTGGCAGTAACGAGGAGCTATTCTTATCTCCTCCACACTGCCTGTTGGAGACTTATACAAAGGTCCCTGGCCTCTCCTGTCAAAGTCGCTGCAGGAACATGCACATGTCTTTTGGAGGTACCGAACATCTCTCCCAGCGAATACTTTTGTTCTGGATTTAGTTAGCAGGGTTGCCCTGCCTTACCGGCTTTTCTGCAATGCCTAAATATAGACAAGTCTGTAACATGAATACATCTACTACCAGTGTCATGATGACAGGGCTCTCCAGCTGTGGTTAGACTACAACTCCCATCATATTCACACAGCCATTTCCTGGTGCTACATGAATAGTGATATAGTACAACAGCAGGGGAGCCTCATAGTTACCAATATGCCAATTATGTCATACATACCAAAGCTCCAAAACTGAGTTAAGTCCCTAACAGAAGTAAAGTTGTCACCTGCCTACTTATTCAGATCATTCACTGCTAACATGATCTGCTGCCACACAAAATGCTACCAACACAAAGACTGCTATTGCACATGAGCTGATATTTCTACTGAGCACGCTTCACAGACCATTCACTCTCACTAGGAGAGACATTGTTTGAAAGGTTTTGGTATGTCATAGCCTGTACTACTCGCTGCTTCTTTTCACATATCATCTCTGCTCTGAAATGACATACAGTCACACAATTGAGGAGAATGCAAACTAAATTATTAATGTCAATCATAAGGATCTGGGACAAAGAGCACCATGGTTCTGTGACAGTGATTACTTTATTACATTTGTGTGTGTATTACAGTGCCTAAGATTGTATGAATTACTGTGTGCTGTATGTATACAATGAGTGTATGTATGATTGGATGAATGTGTTTTGGCGTGTAAAATGGTGTGTCTATAATGACAATGTTCCTGTAACAAGGTTAACTGTTATTACTAAACATGGGATAACTTGTGCCACTGTACAGAAATTGACACACTTTATTTTAGTATTGCTATGTTTGTAAGTCCTATACCTCACATTCTACACACACACACTTATTGGATAATGTTTTTTTACTGCCTGTTTTTGTGTGTCTGTGTGTATCATACACTGCACATTTCTTCTGTTGCTAGCAGTCATACAAGACTGGGGAATTAGCAATGCATGTGACCTCCTTTGCCACCAGTATGTACTAGAACATGCATGGGGCTACCACTGGGACAATTGAACAACAGTGGGAAGCTACACATTAACACAAGGCTGGAGTGTTACATACTGTAGTTCTTGTTATTTTACTGAAAAATTGACAGAACAACAAAACTGAGGTATTACACAGTGTAAGTTGGGTCTGTTACTACCACCAGATACATAGTAACATACTAAATTAGGTTGAATAAAGACACAAGTCCATCAAGTTCAACCTTTGCCTCATACCCCAGTGATTTAGAATTTTATAGCGTTCCTGCTACCAAATAAGTTAGTCCATGGCTTATAATTTTAAGTCCTTTGCCACTAGCCAGACCTTAAAGGGATAGTAATACTTCGTTTTAACTTTATTTTATTTTGTAGGCATTAAAAAAACATGAAGAATGATATAAGTCTTATCTCTTAAACCTTTATGGTTTATGAGATATTCACAAGCAAAGTTTCCCCCTCCCGCCCCTTTTACCTACTGTAAACAGTCTCTTCTCAGATGTGGAATGCAGTCCATAGACTGGACAGATAACAGAAGGGGACACTCTTATTCCTATCAAAACAATGAAATCCCTGCCCCCCTTGACAAGCTTTTCAGGTTTTTCCCTTATCTTAATTGAAGATTGTCCCTCTCTGCAGTCTACCTGGGCACCTCCCTTCTGCTCTGGCTGAAGAGTGTGACATCAGTAACAGGGGCGGGAGGGGGACACTTTGTCATTGAATTACTCTGGAACTACAACTCTGACAGTATTGAAATAACACTCTCCAAAGTCCAAATACTATGATGATTAATTAGAGCTGTTTTTATTATGAAACATTACTATCCCTTTAAAACTTACTCGCCACTGCAAGCCACAACATACCCACCAGGGCCAAATTTCTACTCGCCAGGGCTAAATTTTCACTCGCCATTGGCTAGTGGCGAGTGGAAATTTTGAGCCCTGAGTTAGTTTTTTTCAGACCTTCCTGATCTGCCTACTAAAAAAGTATAACTCTGTATGTTCCCTTTTGAAAGAAATGTATCTAATCTTCTCTTAAATGTATCCATTGTATCTGCCATAACCACCTCCTTGGGTAAGGAATTTCACAATTTAACAGACCTTACTGTAAAAATCCCCTTCCTCTGCTGAAGTCTAAACCTCCTTTCCTCTAATCTCAAGGGCTGCCCCCTGTCACCTGATCAGGCCTTGGAATAAATAGCTATCCAAGAGGTCCTTGTATTGGCCTCTCAAATACTTGTACAATGTGATAAAGTCTCCTCTTAGTCATCTTTTCTCTAGAGTAAATAAACCAAATTTGTCTAGTTGTTCCTCATGTGTCAAGTCCTCCATTCCCTTAATTAATTTTGTTGCGCTTCTCTGTACCCTCTCTAGTTCTAGTATATCCTTTCTCAGAATTGGTGACCAAAACTGCACTGCATACTCAAGGTGAGGTCTTACCAATGATTTGTATAACGGCAAAATAATGTTATCCGCTCTTGCTTCAATACCTCTTTTTATACAAGACAGGATTTTGTTTGCCTATGCTACTGCTGTCTGACACTGGTCACTGTTTCCAAGTTTGTCGTTGACAAGGATACCCAGGTCTTTCTTTAGCAATGAGTCCCCTAGAATGATTCCATTAAGTTTATAAGTAGCCTTTGGATTATTTCCTCCCAAATGCATGACTTTACACTTTCCCACATTAAACTTCATATTGCATTTGTTTGCCCAATCTGCCATTTCATGTAAATCCCTCTGTAGAGAGCAAATATCCTGTTCTGAATTAATTACCTTGCGTAATGTAGTGTAATCTGCAAATATTGATCGTTTGCTTTCTATATATATTTCAGGTCATTTATAAATAGGTTAAAAAGCAGCGGACCTAATACTGAACCCTGAGGTACTCCACTCTCCACTCTAACTGTATTGGAGAATTTTCCATTTACATCCACACACACTGTTCCCTATCCTTCAACCAGTTTTGTATCCAATTGCAAAGATTACATCCTAGCCCCAATTTCCTTATTTTATACCCCAGCCTTCTGTGTGGCACTGTATCAAATGCCTTTGCAGAATCTAGATATACTACATCAACTGCCTTGCCACTATCAAGGTTGCTGCTTACTTCCTCATAGAAGCTGAAAAGATTAGTTTGACATGATCTATTCTTCATAAAACCATGTTGATTTGTGCTAATCTTATTTTTTGTGTTGTAATCCTGAATATAGTCCCTTATTATCCCTTCTAGCAGTTTTCCCACTACAATTGTCAAACTCACAGGTCTATAATTCCCAGGTTCTGTTTTAGTTCCCTTCTTAAATAGAGGCACTACATTGGCTCTTTGCCAATCTTGTGGCACTGAGCCTGTGCTGAGAGAAAATATAAGAAAATATAGGGGTTTTGCTAACACTGCACTAAGTTCCTGAAGAACCCTTGGATGTATACTGTCAGGACCCGGTGCTTTGTCAGTCTTAATTTTGTTCAGTCTTCCCATGACATCTGTCACGGTTCCCCAGAGATGATCAGGAGTCAGTACGGTATAGCAAAATGCAATTTATTAACAATAAAGTAGCAAACAGAGGAGAATAGCAGGTACAAGCAAAGGGTCACAGCCAGCCAGTGCTACTACCAGAAATAGTTGTCACAGTACCTTGTTTCCAGCACCACCACTTCAGCGATGCTCATTGTCTTTCCATGCGTCATCTGAAGGCAGGAGGCTTCAAGCATGCTGCAGGCCTCTGTTTTATGTGTGTTTGTTTCCTGCAATTCGTGTTTCATTTCTATTGTTGCTACCCTAATTGCCTTTTTGCAATCTTTATTGCACTCCCTGTATTTTTAGAAAGATTGGTCAGTTCTTTCAGACTTAAACAGTATGAATGCTTTTTTTCCCATTTTCTTCTTTACATGTGCAGTTAACCACATTGGCTGTGACTTACTTCTTTTGCATTTGTTCCCCATTGGTATATACTGTTGGGTACATTTCTGCAACCTGAATTTGAATTCTGACAATTTATCCTCAGTATTTTTGCCTATAAATAAAGTATCCCAGTATATGTGTTGCATTGAAGCCCTTAACAATTTGAAAAGTAAGAGTTTTGGTTGAACCTATACAGTTTTGTTTTGCAGACTAATCTCAAATGTAACCATGTTGTGATCACTGTTTCCCAAATGTTCTCTTACTTTAATATTGGATACCATTTCTGCATTATTCATTATCACTAGGTCCAATACATTGTTCTTTTTTTTCTGCACTTCCACCATTTGTGACATGTAGTTTTCCCGAAGCATGCTCGCAAACCTGCTTCCCTTAGCACTCTGACAAGTCTCATTTTTCCAGTTGATATCTGCATAATTAAAATCTCCCATAATTATAGTATGCCCAACTGGGCAGCTTTCCTCATTTGCAATAACAGTTGGGCTTCAACACTGTCATCAGTATTTGGTGGTTTGTAGCATATACTCACCACCACCTTTTTTTTTTACCTTTTACACCACATTTAGTCTCAATTTCTATCCGCAAGGACTCCACAATTTGGCCAGTGTCTTCACTAATATCACCCCTCAAAACTGGATTTAGCTCTGGTTTCAAATATAAGCACACACCTCCCCCTTTTCTATTAATCCTGTCTCTTCTAAACAGGGAATAGCCCTCTATATTTACAGCCCAGTTATGTGCATCATTCCACCATGTTTCTGTTATACCAGTTATGTCCAATTGCTCATTAACCGCCAGCAATTCTAGTTCTCCTATTTTATCTACCATACTTCTAGCATACACTTAATTTTAAAGTCTTTATATATATATATTGCTCCCTACATGCCTTTTTTCTATGTTTGACAGCTAAATAGTGCTTAGCCACTGGTTTGTCTGTTGCACCATCACAATATGCCACTTTAATTGAGGATCGGGGGCCTGCCATCCTTTCTCTAAGTGTCCATTTGGTGTTTCCTACATATGCCAAACCACAGAAGCAAGTAAGGAGATGGACAACATGGTCAGTGGTACAAGTAATTCTACTTTTGATGATCTCATAGAGCTGCATGTGGTGCATCCTGTGCACCTGTAGCAACCGGGAGGTGATGATGAAAGCCATGTCTGCTTCTTTCTCGTGTAGCTGTCAACTGAGTCCGTGTTCACTAAAAGATTTCATAAATTAGAACCACATTTGTAACCGAACAAGGGAGGGTTTTTAAAGATAGTTGACAAATTTTTGACTTGAAAAAATCTTCCAATTCTTATTAATGCATTTACGAATGCTTTTTGTAGCCCTAGTGTACTTTGTGGAAATCACTAATCTTTCTTTTTCAATCCCGTTTCGTTCTTTAAGTGGATTCTTCTGCGTGAGCACTTCATGACACAGCAACTCAAGTTTTCTCTTTTGATAGCCACAGTCAACAAAACGATCTATCATTTCTTTAAGTTGAACCAACATGATATCCTGCTCAGAGTTATTCCTTATAACTTTAAGGAGTTGGGATTTCGTCAATGAGTCTTTTAGTGCTACTGGATGAAAGCTGGAGTTATGCAACAGAGTGTTTCGGTCTGTTTCTTTCCTAAACAGACTGTATCCCAGTCTTATATACTTTTTTAAGATACTCAGATCCAAGAAGGTGATTTCACTTGTGCTATGGCAGTGTAAATTTGACTGGAGTATCCAGGGCATTGACAGTCTCCACGAATGTTAGTAAAGATTGCTCATCACCTATCCACAATATCAACACATCGTTGATAAAGCAGTGATATAAAAGGATATGCGGCTGATATTCAGACATAATGAATCTCTTTTCAAAAATACATATGTACGCATTAGTGTATGAGGGAGCCATACTGGCCCCCATCGATGTTCCCAAGATCTATAGAAAAAATTTACCTTCAAATTGAAAGAAATTACTGTTAAGGTATACTTCAAGTAATAGTAATTTGGTGCACCCAAGGTAAGTCTCTCTCAGTACATATAGATGTAATTTACCATTGTACTAAATGTTTGCTTGACAAAGGTCGCAATTTTACAACCGAAACGTTGCATTGATTACACCAGCAGTAGCTTTTTTAGTAAATTAAGTTGAAAAAAGACACAAGTCCATCAAGTTCAGCCTTCGCCTCATACCTCAGTAACTGAGAATTTTATAGCTTTCCTGCTACCAATTAAATTAATCTTTATCAGACCTTCCTGATCAGCCTACTGATAAACAGTATAACTCTGTATGTTCCCTTTTGAAAGAAATGTATCTAATCGTCTCTTAAATGTATCCATTGTATCTGCCATAACTACCTCCCTGGCCAATGAATTCCACAATTTGACAGACCTTACCGTAAAAAAACCCTTCCTCTGCTGAAGTTTAAACCTCCTTTCCTCTAATCTCAAGGGGTGTCCCCTGGTCACCTGATCAGGCCTTGGAATAAATAGATCACCGCAGAGATCTTTGTATTGACCTCTCATATACTTGTACAATGTGATAAGGTCTCCTCTTAGTCGTCTTTTCTCTAGAGTAAATAAACCAAGTTTGTTTAGTCGTTCCTCATATGTCAAGTCCTCCATTCCCTTAATTAATTATGTTGCTCTCCGCTGTACCCTCTCTAGTTCTAGTATATCCTTTTTCAGAACCGGTGCCCAAAATTGCACTGCATACTCAAGGAGAGGTCTTACCAGTGATTTTTATAATGGCAAAATAATGTTATCCACTCTTGCTTCAATACCTCTTTTTATGCAAGACAGGACTTTGTTTGCCTTTGCTACTGCTGTTTGACACTGGTCGCTGTTTCCAAGTTTGTAGTTGACAAGGATACCCAGGTCTTTTTCTAGCAACGAGTCACCTAAAATTATTCCATTAAGTTTATAAGTAGCCTTGGGATTGTTTCCTCCCAAATGCATGACTTTACACTTCCCCATATTAAACTTCATATTCCACATGTTGCCCAATCTGACATTGTATGTAAGTCCCTCTGTAGAGAGAAAATATCCTGTTCTGAATTAATGACTTTGCATAATTTAGTATCATCTGCAAATATTGATATTTTGCTTTCTATATCTATTTCCAGGTCATTTATAAACATGTTAAAAAGCAGCGGACCCAATACTGAACCCTGAGGTACTCAACTCTCCACTGTACTCTCTGTACTGGAGAATTTTCCATTTACAACCACACACTGTTCCCTATCCTTCAGCCAGTTTTGTATCCAATTGCAAAGGTTATCTCCTAGCCCCAATTTCCTTATTTTATACACCAGCCTTCTGTGTGGTACTGTATCAAATGCCTTTGCAAAGTCTAGATATACTACATCTACTGCCTTGCCATTGTCAAGGTTGCTGCTTACCTCCTCATAGAAGCTGAAAAGATTAGTTTGGCATGATCTATTCTTCATAAAACCATGTTGATTCGTGCTAATGATCTTATTTTTTGTTTTGTAATCCTGAATATAGTCCCTTATTATCCCTTCTAATAGTTTTTCCACTACAGAGGTCAAACTCACTGGTCTATAATTCACAGGTTCTGTTTTAGTTCCCTTCTTAAATAGAGGCATTATGTTAGCTCTTCGCCAATCCTGTGGCACTGAGCCTGTGGTAATAGAATCTTTAAAGAGTAAATATAGGGGTTTTGCTAACACTGCACTGAGTTCCTGAAGAACCCTTGGATGTATACCATCAGCACCCGGTGCTTTGTCGGTCTTAATTTTGTTCAGTCTTCCCATGACATCTCCTTGAGTTAACCCAATATCTATTAATTGTATTGTTTTATTTGTTACTTGCGGAGGCTCTTCTACCATTCCTTGCTCCCTTGTATATACTGATGCAAAGAAAGTGTTTAAAACATCGGCCTTTTCCTTATCCTCACTAACCAACTCACCCATCTCATTTTTAAATGGTCCAATGCACTCCCTCTTAAGTTTTTTGCTATTTATATATATTTGAAAAACTTTTTTGGATTAGTCTTGCTTTCCCTTGCAATTCGAGTTTCATTATCTATTTTTGCTACCCTAATTGCCTTTTTGCAATCTTTGTTGCACTCCCTGTATTTTAAGAAAGATTGTTCAGTTCCTTCTGACTTAAATAATTTGAATGCGTTTTTTTTCCTTGCCATTTCCTTCTTTACATGTGCAGTTAACCACATTGGCTGTGACTTACTTCTTTTGCACTTGTTCCCCATTGGTATATACTGTTGGGTACATTTCTGCAACCTAAATTTGAATTCTGACCATTTTTCCTCAGTATTTTTGCCTTTAAATAAAATATCCCAGTCTATGTGTTGCATTGAGGCCCTTAACAATTTGAAGTTCGGTTTTTTAAAATTAAGAGTTTTGGTTGAACCTATACATTTTTGTTTTGCCAGACTGATCTCAAATGTAACCATGTTGTGATCACTGTTTCCCAAATGTTCTCTTACCTTAATATTGGATACCATTTCTGTGTTATTAGTGATCACTAGGTCCAATACATTGTTATTTCTTGTCGGCGCTTCCACCACTTGTGACATGTAGCTTTCACGAAGTGTGTTCAAAAACCTGCTACCCTTAGCACTCTGACAGGTCTCATTTTTCCAGTTGATATCTGGATAATTAAAATCTCCCATAATTAAAGTATGCCCAAACTGGTCAGCTTTCCTCATTTGCAATAGCAGTTGGGCCTCATCATTGTCATCGATATTTGGTGGTTTGTAGCATATGCCCACCAACAACTTTTTTTTACCTTTCACACCACATTTAGTCTCGATTTTTACCCATATGGACTCCACAGTTTGGTCAGTTTCCTCACTAATATCACCTTGCAAAACTGGATTTAGCTCTGTTTTCAAATATAAGCACACACCTCCACATTTTCTATTAATTCTGTCTCTTCTAAACAGGGAATAGCCCTCTATATTTACAGTCCAGTCATGTGCATCGTTCCACCATGTTTCTGTTATTCCAATTATGTCCAATTGCTCATTAACCGCCAGCAATTCTAGTTCTCCTATTTTATCTACCATACTTCTTGCATTTGCTAGCATACAATTGATTTTGAAGTCTTTACATATATTAATCCCTACATACCTGTTTTCTTCACCTTCATTTACTAGGAGTTCCTCCCTACTGACTAAATTTCTCCCCACCCTTTCTCCACCCCCCTGGTCATTTACTTGGACCCAGTTCCTATCTGCTCTATCTACCCCATTTTTGCTATCTATACCCCCCCCCTTTCCTAGTTTAAAAGCTCCTCCAAGCTTCCTAGCATTCTCTCCCCTAACACAGAGGCTCCTCTACCATTTAGGTGCAATCCATCTCTTCCATATAGATTGTACCCAAGAGCAAAGTCTGCCCAGTGTTCTAAAAACCCAAAACCCTCCTTCCTACACCATTGCTTGAGCCATGCATTAAGCTCCCTGAGCTCCCTCTGCCTACCTGCACTGGCGCATGGCACAGGTAGTATTTCAGAAAATACTACCTTAGAGGTCCTTCCCTTAAGCTTGCACCCTAAATCCCTGAAATCATTATTTAGGGACCTCCATCTTCCTCCTATTTTGTCATTGATTCCAATATGTACCAAGACAGCTGGATCACTTCCAGCCCCTCCCAATAATCTGTCAGCCCTGTCCGCAACATGCCGAACCCGAGCACCCGGGAGACAGCATACTGTTCGGCATTCACGTTCCTGGCGGCAGATTACCCTATCTACCCTCCTAATAATAGAGTCCCCTATTACCACCACCTGCCTTGGTTTCTGCCTGCTCTGCATCCCATCTAGCCTGGAAGGAGGACTGTTCCCCTGGCTGCTAGAGGAATCAGCCCTCTCCAGTGTTGCCAATTCTGAGCAATTCTCATCAACATCTTCACACAATCTTGCAAATCTGTTGGACTGAGTCAACTCAGAACTGGCCTTCCTCTTCCTCTGCCCACTACCTCCCCTCCTTACTGTTACCCAGCTGCCTACATGTCGCTCGTCATCTACAACTCCACCCTCTTCACCACTAACCCCACATACTACCTGCCCTGTGAGTTCTAAACTCCTTTCCAGGTTTCCAATGTCTCGCAATGTTGCAATATTTCTCTCCAAATCCAATATCTTAGACTCTAAAGAGAAAATATGTTCACACTTGGCACAGCGGTATGACCCCTGGAACGATTGCTCCAAGTGTTCAAACATGTGACAAGATGTGCACTGCGTGAGATTGGCTAACCTGCTATCACTCATGCTTGGTTTTACAATTCAAATAGCTTTATACTATCCTCTAATGCTCACTATATGGTAAGTAACCAACCTTAAATGTGAATGCAATAAATCCTTTGAAATGATAGTCACCAGATTCCTTCTAACTCTTCACCTGGAACCAGCCACTTGTAATAGCAGTCTCACAGAGCCAGCTCCACAGAGCTAATGGACTGTATTTATAGTAACTAGCAGCCAGGTGAAATCCCTTAGCAATCAGCCCTAATCACACAGGCCAGAGAAAAACCCAATAAGCAGTTTTTTTAACTCTTGCAATACCCACACATTTTTTTTTTTTTTTTTTTTTAAACCTTAATAAAATACCAATAAAACACCAAACACACTCTTATGTACTTAACCAGATTCCTTCTAACTCTTCACTTGGAACCAGTCCCTTGTAATAGCAGTCCCCTGTGTTTGAATTCCCCCTGTTTTAAATTCCCGCACTTACCACACTTCTGCACTTGAATTCCCCCTGTTTTAAATTCCCGCACTTACCACACTTCTGCACTTACGCACTGATGCAAGATTCACACGTTCAAGTATTCACTATGTATCTGCTATTTAATCCAGGAATCCACCAATTACAAACACAGCAATTAGTCACTCCCACCACACCAGACTTCAATTATTTGCTTGTCTCACAGCAAAGAGAGGGAAAACAAAACCCAAAGATTTGTTTTTTAACCTCTCCTTTACCACACTACACCACACACAATATACTTATTGTATTTTTCCAGCAGGTATCCAAACTCAGTCTTTCAGGGCACAGGTCACTGATCAACTTGGTCTACAATTCCTGCATGTTTTGTAGATGCAGCTGGAATACTATACCTCTTCTCACCTATTTAAGAGCCAACTGATGCCTTCATGAATTCAGCTGTTGCCATAAAAACCGTTTGACTGTTTTCTAAGATAAAAAGGTTAATAGAGATCCATGCCCACTTTCCCTTCAATCTTTTGTCTTGTAAACATTTTCTTTTTTCACTTTCTTGAATACATTTTTTAAGGTGATTTTTAAGAGTAGTATAATATTGCAAAATAAATAAGACCATCTTCAGAAAGTTCCCAGGTTCATTTCAATGTTATTAAAATTGTACAACTTTGCAGTGTCAAATATACATTTCATGACCTAAATATTTTGAAGGATCTCCTTTCTTTTGTCGTGGTTTATTAAAGCATCAATGTTTCTATGCTTTTTCATTGTAAAATAAATACTAGCAGCATCACAATGCCTTTTAGAAACCTAATGCTTATTAACAGCCTTGTAACAATGTCAAAAATTAAAGCAGCTAGTAATAAAAGAAGAAGAGGTATCAGAAAAAGCAATATATATGTTGCAATAAAAAGCTTCTAACTTCAATCTTTCATTCACAAGTGAGCCATGAATGCTTAATGAGGTCCCCATTTGGCTTCCTGCTGTAGTAAAAGTCTGTTTCTTCGAAAGGAAGATTTTCAGATTCGAGCTAGATTGTTGAAAAGATGCTTTTCAACAAATGCCAATTTTTCCTGCAATAGAACAAACATAGTAAAGTAAATGGTATTTCCACAGGATGATTTAGATCACAAGAAAACTCAGGGACATTGTCCGGTGTAGTACACTCTAAATCAGGATGGTCTCTAAATTCATCTCTGCTTTCGGTATGTGTTTGCTGTGGAAAGCTCTGCTCAGAGCTACATTCAGAGGCCATCTCCCCTTGAATGCTTGACAGCATACTTGAACCAACAAAAACTTCACCAGATGTCAACAGATTGAAACACCATGATGGAAACTGAGTGATGAATAAAACTGGGATGGCAAACATCTAGAAAACTAGTACTAGTAGTGTCTTTAAAGGGATAGTAATACTTCATTTTATCTTTATTTTATTTTGTAGGCATTAAAAAAATATGAAGAACGATATAAGTCTTATCGCTCAAACCTTTATGGTTTAAGAGATATTCACAAGCAAAGTATCCCTCCCCCTGTTCAGCCAGATCAGAAGGGACGTGCCCAGGTAGATTGCAGAGAGGGACAATCTTCAATTAAGATAAGGGAAAAAGGTGAAAACCTTGTCAAGGGGGGAAGGGCTTTCATTATTTTCATACAAAGAAGATCGTCCCCTGCTGTTATCTGTCTGGTCTTACAACCAGATTCCACATCTGAGAAGAGATGGCTTAGACTAGGTAAAAGGGGCGGGGAGGGGAAAACTTTGCTTGTGAATATCTCTTAAACCATAAAGGTTTGAGAGATAAGACTTATTTCATTCTTCATGTTTTGTAAATGCCTACAAAATAAAATAAAGTTAAAACGAAGTATTACTATCACTTTAAGGAAAATGTACCAATCTGCCTCAAGTGAAAGGTTTTTGACCAATGTGTCATCCCAGTTCTTACATGTAGCAGTGAAACATGGACACTGAAAGCCAAAGTCATACAAAAACTTAAGGTTGCACAGAGACATATGGAGTGTCAAATTCTGAACATAACATAAGAGAATGAAAATGTGTGCATGGATTATTCAGCAAACAAAGATATATATTAAAAGAGTAAAGCGCCTAAAATGGAAATGGACAGGCCACACAGCAAGAAGACCTGACGATAGATAGACTAAATGCATTTTGGAATGAATTCCACTCAATACTACACATTGAAGAAGAAGACTAAAGACAAGCCCACAACACGCAAGTAGCATACTATTAACTACAATCAGTATTAACACATGCTTTGTTGTTAAATTTTCTGCCGGGAATCCTGTACCTCAGAGTGGAGACGTAGAAGCACCAATGATGGTTTTAAACCATCGTAGTTTCAACAAAAGCAGCACAGAATACATTATACATATCCGACATAGAGTGCCCCCTTCGACATATTAACCCCACCCTTTGAAATTCGACATATAGTGCTCCCATCAAACCTTCTTTCTCCATTTTAATTTGACAAATATTGCTTCCATCCGACATTGTTCCTTCTCCAATTTTATTGGACATACGCTACCCCTTGTATATTTTATTCGACACCAATTTTAGAGAGAAGCAATATAGGGAGAGCGCTAATTCTCACTGAAAACACAGATATATATTTTATTAAAACAGGAATATACATAACAATAAAACAATAACAATATACTATGCCCCCAGAAATGTTAAAACATTATTGTTATATAGTGCTATAGGCAAAAAGATGTGAATTCACACAAAAATATAAAAATTCAATAATGAATCATATCACCTAGAGGAAACTGAAATAAAGATACTTGCAGAATAATATATCGCGGGCAGGTGTGTTGAAATGGATAACAGCGTGAATTGCTCTCTCGTCTCGGATCACCAAAGCAGCTGTATATTATCTTAGGCTCCTTAACGCAGGCAGAGACCTCGGCTAGGTATAGATGCTGTATAATTTTTCAGTCTCTCCCCGTCTCAGCAAATTGATTTGATCTTTATGCAGGCAGAGACTTCTCAACCATATAAAACTCTGATAATATTGAGTAACACCTCCAGTCCTTTGATGTATCAGAAGCAACTCAGCAATTCGGTGATTTTGGATATAGCCTTAAAAATACACTAGGGAATATCCAGGCAAAGTGGCCGCCATTTTATAACTGTGTTGCTAAAAGAAGTTTAAATAAAGGAAACAAATAACATACTAAAGAAATACTAAAAGAATACTAAAAAAATTGAAGAAAAGTAGAAAAATAAACAAGTACATAATAATAATAAATAAAAAGTTTTGTAAAAATATTAAAAAATGAAAAATCTAAAATAACAAAACATAACACAAAAATTAAAATAAATAAAAATATTTAAAGGAATATAGAAAAAAAACTAATGAAAAAATCAATTAAAAAATGTTAATAGAAGATAAAACAAGATCCTATCATCAATAGAAACAAATTAAGCAATTAGTGAAACTAGGCAAAGTGAGAATATCATAAATCTGGGGTCTGAGGTAGAAACAGAGGTATTATGCAAAGGTAGAGACATCCAGTCTATCTTTGTGTCCCATAGGGAACATGGTATCACAGGGATATATCCAAAAAAGTCTCCTTCTGATTCAGCCTACGTAATCTTTCAGCAGAACCAATTTTATTCGATATACACCCTCCTGTATATGTTTTACATAATTAAACCTTAGCGTACCAGAAAGGTAGCAACGCATCGCTTTGCAATGCATTTGCTACCCCTTTGTTTCTCAAAGGGTTAATAGTCAAGGTATGTGGCTGCATACCTTGCCTGTATATATGAACTTAATGTTATGCTGCTTTTAACTAAAAAAAAAAAAAATAGTTCAGACATGATATACATATGTGTGTGTGTTTTAGTGTCACACATATGTTACATTTTCAATATAAAAATACAAGCTATGTGACTAAATACATTTAAGAGCAAAGTTGCATGCAAAGAGGCAGGAAATGCCTGTTTCAATGTGTTGCAAATAATTTTATGTTTACTAATACATAGAAGAGTTAATATGTATTTTAAATATTTAAACTGTATGAACTTTTCTTAACTTCTGAATTTTTAACTTACACTGTAAAAGAAAAAAGAAAAAAACAATCCTGAGCTAATCCATACAGTTTACCCAGAAATTATAAACCCGTTGTAAAATATATATTATACCTATTTGCACATTTATTTCAAAGCAATGAGGGTTTTTTAAAAGTATGAAATATTTTCAAAGAGTTTCATTTGCTTAAGGTCCTTCCCTGCAATTGCAAGCTCTCTGGACTGCTGTTCTCATGCTTTCTGAGCACCATCTTTAACCTTAGATTTTCTACTTTCCATACTGATCAATATACAATCAATTGTAATTGTGCTGAACATAATAAATGATGATAAATAACAGAGGAACACCAAACTCAAAGCCACGTGTTTTTCTCTGGCTCCCACACAGGTAACATGAACCCCAAAGCACAATACTTATTTACAATCCAGTTTAAATAAACTATATTGCCAAATTTATGAAAAAGAAAAAACACACAACACGTACAACAAATGAGCATATAAATGACAAATGTGTTATGGAGTGAACAAAAAAGTAATTGCATCAAATCCTGACCTTTACCAATAAGTAACCTGTGACTTACTATAGATAATAAAGGATGGGGTTTAGTTACATGTTTCTGGGAAAAACTGATAAACATGCTTATCCAGTCAAGGCATCCCAGATTAATAAAGTCCCTATCTGCTTCAAATTTAAGTGAACATGTATTTAGTATAATGTGTTTAATGCATTTCCTCGGCTGTGAGCAAACCCTTGAGAGAGGAATAAGGGAGGTGTTTATACAATCCCAAATTATTGCTAGCACCTAAATACAGGTACATGAACATTTAAGACATGCAGGACCACTCCTTTGGCCTTGGATGGAGTGGCTTCTCTGGGTGAAATGATGACCAACTAGACAATCAATTAAGAGATACAATGAAACTAAGTTTAAATCAATGGTCATCATTTCTCCCAAAGAAACCACTCCATTCCTAACCTCAAAAAGGGAATTTCAAAAATACTCAAGAGAGCAAGAGAGAAAGATATTTATTTAATATAAATATAATATGATCAGCCTTTTCACCACCAAATGCACTAGACTAAATAATAACTTGAGATTCCTCTCACAGTACCAAAACTTAATTTAACATTTTCTTCAGTTTATTTTCTTCTATTTCATACTGATCCATGTTCCTCATATGATTTTTTTTTAACACACATTTATGCTTGTGTATAAGGACTTATTGCCCTCCTCTCTTTGCATATCATCCACACCCTTCTCTGCATTCTTTTCACTTTCACAGTGAACCCCAAAGCTGTCATTTTACGTTTTTTTAACCAATGTAGTACCTCTTATCTGATTTAGATGTTTCAGTTTGATGTCTGGTATTGCTTTTGACTTGATAAAATGAGGTTGTTGCTCTTGAAAGCTTGTCCTGAAAATTGAATGTTAGTCCATTAAAAAACAGGTATTGTCAAAAACTGTGATAATCATTCATTTGCATATACACCACTGGACTAACACTGCTATCCTAAATTATATAGACACACATTTTTTGCGGGGACATTTAACCCTTTAAATACCAGAGGCTTAAGAATACATTTGCGGATCAGTCTTCACCCCCTCTTCCCCCACAGTTCATTTGATAGCAAGAAAGTTCATGTAAAATGGTATACAAATTAACAGCCTATATGTCTTACAATACAATAGGAATGTGTGTCAGTACCAGTAAACTACTATCTCCATTTTGTATTGTCTGATTGTACTCATATTTTATGATGATATTTTATTAAAATATATTTACTTTGCAGTGCTATTTCTTTATGCTTATATTTAACACTTTTTATTTTACTGATATTGGTTTTTATACATTACTTCCCATTTTATTAATTCTTCATAAGTGGATACCTAGACTACTGCATTTCGATTTTTCTCTGTTTTTACACTGTTTTGTTCTGTTTTATTTTACCTGAGCAACTGGGCACGATGGTTGTAGTAACAGCAGCAGAATAATAGCAGTTTTTGAGCCTCATTATTTTGTTGCTGGCTTGCCTCTGTCCCAGCCTTGCATTATGCAACCTACTAGCAAACTCTTTTTTTTAAAGCTTCAGAATCATACAGACTTACCATGCATTCTTGTTCTCATTATCCTGCCCTGCTCCCACTCCTCAAACCTGGCCAGATAGCATCAATGAGACAGAGAAATTCAAACTAAACTACATATATGTATACTACTGTTCCTCTCTGTCTGACTGATGAGCTATCCAATGAAACGCCATGATACTGCCTTCTACAACCTGTGTTTCATTGGATAGTATCATCATGGACCATAGAACACCAGGGGGGAGATGCACTAAGGGGTGATACGGGGCCAGAGTGGCAATGTTGTGTCGGATTTGTGTTGAAGGCACATCTTCAATATACACTAAGATGTCTTCACTTCATATCCCTGTGAATCCACCATCAGTCTGCCACAATCTACCTCCATCACCTTGAATCCACCATGTCTTTGACCAGTTTATGATGTTGCACAACAATGGCTCATTTACATATGGAAATGCAATTTGATGAGCCATTGTTGCATTCATGTGGGTGTGTTTACATGTCAATGTGGCACATCACCACATGCACTATGCTTATTATAGTAGCCTCGGCTTTCAGCGCACAGTCCCAACAATGCGACAACTCTGCAGAACCACTCATTATGCAGGAAGTCACCCAATTCATTCCAATTACTAAATCTAAATTATTCCTACTGGTAGAAGGTAGGATTATTGAAGCATCATAATAGCCTGTTCTCTGTGGTCCACATTCAGATTGCCCTGATGCAGTGTCCTAAAGTTTCCAACCCAATCCTTCTCATCAAGGGAAGTACATTATTGACTGACATTGTTTCATAGATAGCGGATATAAGACCCATTTCTTGTCTGAACCCCCACTAACAGACTTTTGTAATCTGCAAGTGGCTGGTTGAGGTACTATTGAATTCTTGGAAAGATTGTCTTGGTGAATGCAGAGAAGAGAGATTAATTGATGCCCTGCAGTTTGTATATCCCCTAAATTAATGCCTGAGGGAGGAAACTGTGTCACTGGGCCAAATGATATATAATACAGCAAAGAAAATAATGGCACTGGTATGACATGGGCACACCAACAACACAAAACAAAGTAAATCCACTCACTGCTTTGTTCAAGATATATCCAGTCCTGATCAATGAAGTAGTCTACCCCTTCCAAATGCTGCACAATAGAAAACTGAACTTAGGAACGCTGATGGAATAAAATAATTTGTTTGTTGAAGCTTATACATACAAACAAGCACTGGTGGGGTTAGTGGTGTCAGTCAGGAGACAGGGTTTGGTATCCTCTATCTATGAAATTATGTTGGTTAACAGTGCACTCCTTCTCTTGGACTGTACTTTAAACCAAAGCAATGTCTGGTCTTCAAGAAGTTAAGATAAAATCTTAATGAGTAAACCCTGGAAAAGGACGACTGGGGATGGAATCGTCAGGACACTGCATCGGGGCAGTCAGAATGTGGACTTTAGAGAGCAGGCTATAGAGATGCTTCCGGTACAAATACATACAATTTAGGAATTGGTGCAGTTATTTGTCACAGTATTTATTACATCTTAGTGCAACTAAAGTCCCAACTCTTTGACCATTTAGATTTTTCATACACCTTATCTAAGGTAAAAGCATAAGCATCAGCCAGTATTTATTACCTGTGCAATTTTGTTTATGTATTGTTTTTTATGAGCAATATAGTTACTTAATTTGCAGTTTTCATATAAACACAAGACTCATATAGCACTCTGCAACTGAGTGCCTAGAGTGCTGTGTTTACCTGAGTCAACTGATCAGTGGATAGTCAGCTCAGCTGGTTCAGTGAGTACAGAAAGGCAGAGAAGCTGTTATAGAAGCTGTTATAGATAGCTCTTCTGCCATTCTTTCATTTTGGAATCCTTTCAGTGCCACAGAGGTGTGCAATCCACATCCTTATTGCACTGAAAGGGTTAAGGAAGAGATGTTGTTTGTGGTGCTGAAGTCTGAGTGGACCCTCACCACTCCCCCTCTGGACAAGTGGGGAAGCAGAAAGGATGCTCTCAGACTTCAGGGTTATCATACTGTTGGCAATGTGTATGGGAGGGCATCTCTTACCCATTTCGAGCAGTTTAATAACCCTGCATACTAATGACTTGATTTGAACCCCTCCCCTTGTATAATTCATGCTTAAGACATATGGCATTGTGTGTCTTCACCGCCAAGGCAGTGTGCTCACAATACAATAACTGTTGTATATACCCATATGGCACTCAGAGGGTTAAGGGGTTCATTGCACAGTATTGTTTACTGCAGCCTAACAAATGTTGACAAAATTAGACTGATCAAAATCAGAGAGAGATATAAGTACAGTTCAATCAGACCTGGATGTCATATCCAAGTGGAAACAACTCTTGCTGGCAGGACTAGTTTTATCTTCAGACTGAAGCAGAAAAGGGACACAAAACTGTTGGAGGTGTCAGTACTGAAATGGGTGGAGTATAGTGTCTTGGAGTCCTGACAGCAAGAGCCATATCAAATTCCATGAACATAACATCCAGGACTGATCAATTAAGATGTTATCTTTTGAAACAAAACACAAAATGAATAGAGAAGTGAGGTTACTATTAAGAAGTATTAGTGTCCCTGTAATTACCTCCTACAGCACATATATCATTGCCTGTGTGTTGCTGTCATTTGCCAACCACATGGACCTACCAAATATATCTCCAATAACTTTGCTGCTACTTCTGTTCTGAGCCAGAAGGAGGCTTTTGCATTAAAAAAAAAAAATAAAACAAAAGTATCTTCTAAATCTAAACGTATCTCACTAAATTCAATTTTTGTTCTCTCTCTCAGTGGGTCTGTTCCCCTTTACATTTTATGTTTTTTCCTTTAACCTTTTTCTCTCAATCGTTTTTATATTAACCCTTTAAGGACCAGAGGTGTATGTCACACATTGCAGAATAATGTATTGCACACCCATCTGGTCCTTAATAGGGTGCTAGGGTGCAACCATTTCTACCATTGTAGGATTTAAGTGAAAGGCATTTGCCTAAATTTGTGTGAGGGGCTGCAAGCCTTTAAAGGGATAGTAATGTTTCATAATAAAAGCAGCTCTAATTAATCATCATAGTATTTGGACTTTGGAGAGTGTTATTTCAATACTGTCAGAGTTGTAGTTCAAGAGTAATTCAATGACAAAGTGTCCCCCTCCCGCCCCTTTTACTGATGTAACACTGTTCAGCCAGATCAGAAGGGAGGTGCCCAGTTAGATTGCAGAGAGGGACAATGTTCAATTAAGATAATAGAAAAACCTGAAAAGCTTGTCAAGGGGGGTAGGGCTTTCATTGTTCTAATATGAAGAAGATTGTCCCCTGCTGTTATCTGTCTGGTCTATGGACTGGATTCCACATCTGAGAAGAGATGGCTTACACTAGGTAAAAGGGGCGGGAGGGGGAAACTTTGCTTTTGAATATCTCTTAAACCATAAAGGTTTGAGAGATAAGACTTATATCATTCTTCATATTTTTTTAATGCCTACAAAATAAAATAAAGTTAAAATGAAGTATTACTATCCCTTTAAATATGGGCAGCAGCCCCTCCCACTGGTGCTTAATTCATGTTGAGGTCCCCCTTGAACCCCCCCTTTTCTTCATACTCTATACCAAAGTAAGCCCTCTAACAGGCTAACAACATTGACACAGGGGTGGCAAACCTTTAGAGACCACTCATCGTTGCGATTTCCATATTCAGCTGGAAGCCGGGCCACAAACACTTTTATTATATTTTCACCTATTTCAACAATGTCCAAGTAAAACGTATTAATTTTGTTAAAGAAATACTGCCGCTCTTTACTTGAACTATGTTTAAATATTGTGTTGCAAAGACCAAATGTAAAAGCAATAATGTAGTGGATACTAGATATAAGCAAAACTTTGGAGGATTGTTTCTACATATACTGAGGAACACACCTCTTGCAGGTATACCATTAACCTATACATGTTGCAAACATTGCAAATAATTTCGGTAAAATAAATACATTTAAAACAATGTATTAATAAAAATGCTAGAAATGAAACCACTAGGATTCAGAAAATACTGATCATATTCTATGTTATACTATGACAGAGTATGCCAAGACTAAAACAGAACAGAGGGGGAGGCAGATGAGTAGGAAGACACAGTTGTGAAGATAAAGCGATAATGTAAGCGTAGGTTGATATTTTCGTAGTCTGAGCCAAAAGGTTTAAATTGTTATTGCAATAAAGCAAACAAAAACTGTAGAAAATCATATAAAATTGCATCAGTGGGTATAATTAAAAAAAACTCAGCAGGAACTGTTAAGAAACAAGGGAAAGTTATGTGAAGGTAAGAATGTGAAAAGTACTGTGTAAATAAAGTAAAATAAAATAAAAAGGCAAACAGTTTCCACCTGTTAGGGTTCATGAAAGAAAACCTGTAGCATTCAGTCCCAAGCTGTAAGTATTCAGGGCATTCCTGGTATTTATCACACACACAGACATGCACAGACATTTTTATATATAATGAGAATCATCATCATCTTTAGCCATTGTTGATCCACTGCAAGATGAAGGCCTCGTCAGTAAGTTTGCTTTTTGTTACCACTGTGCAAAAACACCTCTGGAATTTCATCAACCCATCTTTCATTGGCCTTAGTATCAAGTCGAATCCTTTCCAAAATTTGATCCATCTTTTGTTATCTTCTTGCTATGTGACCTGCTCATTTACATTATATGAACTTTACTCTTTTAATGATGTCAAACACCTTTCTTTGCTGATTAATCTAAGCAGACATTTGTCAGTCTCTTCTTGTTACTTTCAAAATTCAATGTTCCCTACTTCTTGTGTAACCTTAAGCTTTTTTATCACTTTGGCATTTAGTGTCCATGTTTTGTAGCCATATGTAAGAACTGGGAGGACACATTCGTGAAAAACTTTTTGCTTGAGACAGGGTGGCAAATTTTTCTTTAAAGACAGTACTAATAATTTCCAAATGCTTGCATCCTAATTTTATTCATCAGTTTCCATCATGGTATTTACATTTTTTGACATTTCCTGCCCAAGTATACATACTTGTTCTCTTCTTCAAGTTCTTGTACATCTGTGGTATGGTACATTTGTTAAACATGACTTGTGTCTTGTATATAGACTCTTCTTATAGCTCCTTTTGTATTTACAGCTCTCTCTTGAATAAAACCCTTTTCTCTCAAGTGCATTTCTTTCAGTATTGCTATAAGGTGCACCTTCGTAATGAAGCATCTATGCACTCTCTTTGTTTGGCCATCTAAGGGTCTTATTTACGTTTCCAGCAAACCTGCACTTCAATTATGTATTCTGTATTCAGTAAATTCTTATGTATCTTGAATATCTTTCTTATTCAATTTAGAATGTAAGCTCAAGTGAAGGGACCCTACTCTTACCCTTTGAAGACCCAATACAAATCAGCATGCAAACGGGTAGTCGAAATAGCAAAATTGTAAACACAGGCTAGACACAGAGAATGTTGCACACCAGAATCAAGTAATAGGCACTTTGAATGCACAAATAAGTGCCCACTAGCCAGGATTTAAAGGATAGTGGGAAAGAAATGGCCAGAAATGCATCTGCATGGTGTTGGGTGTTAAAAAAATGAACAAAATAAGTGTAGTTACTCGGAGCAGTCTTTGAACTCAGACTCCTGTAAAAACATATGCAGTCCGTACCTCCATCCAGCAGTTGTCATCTTCTCCTTAGCTAGTTTCTATTTTCAAATATCAGCCTTAGGGTACATCAAGAGTACTCATGTGTCTGGCTATTCACAGAAACCTCACTTACAAGCTTAGCTCAAGCATTCTTTCTGCAGATACTTCCCTTTTGCCCACTGGATCATCACACTGGTTTTAAGGACAGCCTGTTGGTTCCACCTCTAGTCCCATGGGTTCTAATCCTATTGTGAGATCAGTTATTTTACACTTCCTTATTGATCACAGGTCTACTCCTCCGAACACCTGGGGCTTGCATTGTGGCCGACAGTATTCAGTCTATTTTAAATAATACCATGGATGGCTGCAATTGAAATAGCAGGTATCCATCTGCTTGCCACCACCTCTAGTGACATAAATTGCTCACCTATTCCTCACATAATCACACTGTTATTAACTAGCTCCATGCACTGCTGACTCCACCAAATAGACTTGTTATTTTGCATTACCAGCTTAAAATGCAGAGAATGTTCCACAGCCCAACCAATAGCACTTACTAGGGATGGGTGAAAATTTTCGCCTCAAACTGAAATCGGCAAAAAATGGCACTTTCCACTTGGTGAAAAAATTCCCGCGAGAAGTGACATTTTTTCTGCTTTTTCCTGCTTTTTTCGCCTAGCTCATTGCATTGAAATCAATAGGTAGAAAAAATTTTCTCCACCTTAGGAAAGTTTTCTACAGCCATATAAAACACTGTGAGGCTTTCACAGCAGCCATTCTGTGCTTGTGAGAGGAGAGAGCAGCATGTTTGTGAGCTAGAGAAGATAAGAAAATACAGGGGGACTGAAGCTTAGTTTTAGGGAATCATTTAGATAGGACATTTGTTCTCTGTTTTAGTAGAGTCTAGGGGGAACAAGGGGGATAAAAAGGGAGGAAGGAGGTTGACCCAAAATACCTCAAAATTTGGTGTGACTGACTGGCAAGACACAGGCAGCTGGGGTCCATATTGTTTGCTGATTTTACTTTTATTGTCTCTGTGCTGGGGAAGTCTGGGGAAAGAAGTTGTTGATTTTGTATTTTGAGACTAACTGTGATAAGATATGGTGGACAACTTAAAAATAAATAAATAAATAAATAAGAAAAAAAACATAAATAATTAAACAAATAAATATATTAGTCCGCTGACTGGGAGCTCTGTGACTGAGGTAGAGTTGATAGACAGCAGATGACATTTGTTGAGGGCCAAGGCAAGATATCACACTCCATCAATTTTGAGTAAAAACACACACAGTAGTTGAGTAATATCTAGCAAATGTACAAGTGAGTGGGGGAAAGGTGGAGAAAGTACAGGGGCATGGGAGTAAAGTGTTAGTACAAATACTGACTGCAGCAATCGTTGCTGCAGCATGTGCAATAAATGATGATGATCCCTCTTCTCCCAGGGTGGATGCAGTTTGTCAAGGCTCCACCAATCATACCATACAGTCTCTCACCACCACTACCATACACATTTGCCACATTGTAAGTTGTACTTTATTTTTTTAATCACTTGACAGCATCATGAAAATGTGCCAGTGTCACTTAAGCAGGAAGTAAGTGTTGTGGGCAAAGGACAAAGACACTCTGCATGCTAAAACATTTTTCAACATATATTTTGCTGTAGGACTCACAGCTTTGACTAACACCTACTTATTTCTCCACTACATCCCTCAGAAGACGTAATATTGGGCTGGGAATTGATGCACCATATTAAACATAGTAAACAATGTGTTGGAATAGGCAAAAAATGTGTTAGACTGAACAAAAATGTGTTAGAATACGAGAATAATGTGTTGGAATAGGCAACAAATTTGCTGGCATAATAGTATGCCAGGTGAGAATCTGTTCTACTGTTCTGTCCTCTACACAGGTGATCTATTTTCTTAATTTCCTGATCAGTGACCATTTTTCATCATGATCCAAGGTATCCAGCAGGGTTCCATTGGTACAGATGTGCCACGTAGCTTGGCCACATGTATTGCTTCCAAGGTGAGCATATTCACAACTGACTAAAACTTTCATGTTATCTAGTCAACAAAACTGTTCTGTTGTGCACATATTTGTCTGAAATGTTAACTTACTGTTATTTGTGAACTTGGACCCAACACTCCATGTAGTAAATTATGAGCTGTCCTGTTGCTCACCAGGCAATTCACTAATAGCCTTTTTGAATCCATTGCAACAGCTCCTCAGAGCATGTTTACAGTGTTCGCTCTGCTTTACTAAGACCACCACTATATCTGCCGCTTGACCAAAGACCTCAGATCTGATAAAGATCACTGTACTGAATGCCACCTGCTTAAAGACCTCAGCTTTTTTAACAACACCAAACTGCCCAAACTGCTGCCTGCCCAAAAGACTCCTTCATTATTGAGGTCACTGTGCAGTCTGCTGCATGTACTAAGAACTCTCGTATCCACACTGCTCAACCCTGTTTGTTGAGATATCTGTTGCCTGAGCTCTCACTTTTCTCCAAAATGCATAATTTTGCATGCATTTTATTTCTATAATGGGAGTTAATAAGCCAGAGAGACAATAAAAATAGTTTGTGGCACTTAATGAGTTTAAATTCTTTGGCGGATTAATTTAAAAAAAAAAATTCAATCTTTTATAGAAAAAATTGCTATTTACAATGATAAAATTTACCAAAGGGAAAAAATAGTCATGTAGACATATTTATGACTATTTGTGCTTCTTCATACAAGACTGCATGAAAATGTACAATCAAAACTCTCGTTTTGAATGGCTCTTTGCAGTAATGTACCTAGACATCTTTGTTTTTACATGCAAACACACACAACACTATTAACACAAACATAGTATTTTCATTTTAAACATATATAAATATTTACTTTTTACATTTACAGTGCGAATGGCTAAGTAAAGGTAAGTGAGCGAGGCAGTGAATGAGTATTAGAGAATAAGAGGTATGTGTGAGAAGCACAGGGAGAGGGAAGAGGAGTAGGGATCGAAATAGGAAAAAGGAAATGGGAGAAAAACAACAGGGAGCTCCCCTGTGTGTATCAATTGAGATAAAACACTGGACCACCCACCAACACCTATAGGTGTGCAGTCACAAGCAATTCAAACGGCTGAGGAATATCCAGCTGCCCCTAAATGCAGTATAGCATCTCCATCTCTTAAAGGCAACAAGATTACATGTTAGACAAATTAGCAAGAGGAAAAGAAAGAGAAATCCACTATGGTTTACTAGAGAGGTAAGAGCTATAGTGAAAGATAAAAAGTCTGCCTATAAGAGATATAAAGAGACTGGAAGTGAAGCGGGCAGAGAAGGGTATAAAACTATACAGAAGAAGACTAAACAGATGATAAATGCTGCTAAAGCCTCAAAAGAGGAAGAAATGGCCAAATCTGTTAAGAAGGGGAATAAAACCTTCTTCAGATATATCAGTGACAGGAAGAAGAAAAACTGCGGGATTACAAAAATTAACAACGGAAAAAATCAGTATATAGAAGAGGAAAAGGCGGTCGCTGACCATCTGAATAACTACTTCTGCTCAGTTTTTTCAGACGGCGGCCCTCATAATCAGAAAATGGCTGAACACAGCATTGCCTCTAGTTGTATAATTTTAGCCCCAGTGTTTTCAGAGGCCGATGTTCTAGAGGAACTTGTCCGGCTAAAGTCAAATAAAGCGATGGGTCCGGATGGAATCCACCCTAGAGTTCTTAAAGAACTCCGATCTGTCATAGTTGGCCCCCTGACTAATCTGTATAACCAGTCCCTTCTTACGGGAGAAGTTCCTGATGATTGGAGAATGGCCAATGTTGTACCCATTCACAAGAAGGGTAGTAAAGAAGAAGCTAGTAACTACAGGCCAGTCAGCCTGACATCTGTAGTGGTAAAAATGATGGAGACTCTTCTAAAGAAGAAGATAATTGACCATCTAACAAAAAACAACCTGTTGGACCCAAACCAGCATGGCTTCACTGAGGGCCGATCCTGTCAGACTAATCTCATTGATTTCTTTGACTATGTAACTAAAGTGCTGGATGAAGGTGGTGCTGTGGATATCGCCTACCTGGATTTCAGTAAAGCTTTCGATACAGTTCCCCATAAAGAGCTGATAGATAAATTATCAAAAATTGGACTTAACCCCTGGATAGTTCAGTGGATCTGCAGTTGGCTGAAGGACAGAAACCAGAGGGTTGTTGTTAATGGAGTGTATTCTGAGCAGAGACTGGTTACAAGTGGAGTGCCACAAGGATCTGTTCTGGGCCCTGTTCTGTTCAACATATTTGTAAGTGACATAAGGGAAGGCTTGGCAGGGAAGGTTTGCTTGTTTGCTGATGACACAAAAGTGTGTAATAGGGTTGATGTTCCAGGAGGTGTCTGTAATATGGAGAATGATTTGGCACTATTAGATAAGTGGTCAAAACAATGGAAACTTCAGTTCAATGTTTCCAAATGTAAAATAATGCACTTGGGGAAAAGAAACCCTCAATCTGACTATCGTATTGGCAGTTCTGTGGTAGCAAATACTTCAGAAGAGAAGGATTTGGGGGTGGTCATCTCTGACAGCCTCAAGATGAGTAACCAATGCAACCAGGCGGTGGGGAAAGCAAATCGTATGCTTGGCTGCATAGCTAGAGGTATAACAAGCAGGAAGAGGGAGATTGTGATCCCTCTGTATAGAGCTCTAGTGAGACCACATCTGGAATACTGTGTACAGTTCTGGAGGCCTCATCTGCAAAAGGATATAACTAAAATTGAGCGGGTTCAAAGAAGAGCTACAAAAATGGTGGAAGGTCTAAAGCATAGAACTTATCAAGAACGACTCAGAGATCTAAATATGTATAGTCTGGAGGAAAGAAGAGAAAGGGGGGACATGATTGAAACCTTTAAATATGTTAAAGGACTGAACAAGGTTCAGGAGGGAAGTGTGATTAATAAGAATCTGAATACAAGAACAAGGGGGCACAATCTGAGGCTAGTTGGAGGAAAAATCAAGAAAAACATTAGAAAATATTATTTCACTGAAAGAGTAGTAGAAACTTGGAACAAACTTCCAGCAGAGGTGGTTGATAAATCCACAGTAACACAGTTTAAACATGCCTGGGATAAACATGTATCTATCCTAAGATAACAATAAAGGAATACTAAAGGGCAGACTAGATGGACCAGGTGGTCTTTTTCTGCCGTCAATCTTCTATGTTTCTATGTTTCTATGTTTCAATGTTGAATCTTGAAGGCTGGTCTCTGAATCACGCTCTCCCAAGCGGCACAACGATCCCAAACACATCAAAGAGAAAGTGCCAGATAGTGAAATACCATCACACAATATTGTGAAAGTTTAAAAATGCACTCACATTGTATATTGGTCGTACTGCTGATATCAGACAGTCTGACAAATACACAAAGGGATATCACCAATCCCTCTCCACTTGGGTTAACTGTCACAGGAACTATACTCCAGTTATGCTCAGGCAGGGACTTCAAAGGAGAAACAGCGTGAATTTATTAAAATACTAGTTGAAGAGCCCGTTACACGGGCCACAGTGCCACAGCCAGCCGGTCGCGGTGCAGTCATGCTCAGTAGAGACTGCCCGCGCCGCGACTGATACAGAGCGGGATGCTCCTTCGGAGTGCCCCACTCTGTATCAGCTGCGGCGAGGGCAGTCTCTACTGCGCATGATTGCAGCACGCACAGCAGTTACAAGCCAAACTCAATACAACAAACTGTTGTCCATTCCAAACCAACTTGCTCCCTTTTTCACTTGTTGCATCCTTGCTTATTAAACCCCATTGCAGACCCATAAGCAAATCTACATCTACATATTTTCCTGTTATTTAAAGGGGTGTGATAAAAAGATGTGTGCATGTTGTTAGGGGGCTGAAAGGGATAGTAATGTTTCATAATAAAAGCAGCTCTAATTAATCATCATAGTATTTGGACTTTGGAGAGTGGTGTTTCACTTCTGTCAGAGTTGTAGTTAAAGAGTAATTCAATGACAAAGTATCCCCCTACCGCCCCTTTTACTGATGTAACACTGCTCAGCCAGAGCAGAAGGTAGGTGCCCAGGTAGATTGCAGAGAGGGACAATCTTCAATTAAGATAAGGGAAAAACCTGAAAGACTTGTCAAGGGGGGCAGGGCCTTCATTGTTCTCATAGGAAGAAGATTGTCCCCTGCTGTTATCTGTCTGGTCTATGGACTGCATTCCACATCTGAGAAGAGATGGCTTACACTAGGCAAAAGGGGCTGGAGGGGAAACTTTGCTTGTGAATATCTCTCGAACCATAAAGGTTTGAGAGATAAGACGTATATCGTTCTTCATGTTTTTTTAATGCCTACAAAATAAAATAAAGATAAAACAAAGTATTACTATTCCTTTAATCCCTGCTTATAGTTATGAACCATCATTGAAGAATTTGTGAGATTGGTAAGATGGCAATATGTAATTAGCGGCCTGAATGATGAAAAACATCTGTGGGTTTTTAAGACTACAATAGACATTGGATATCCAAATTATTCTGAACTAGCATACTCTGCCTATTACACATTTACTAAGATACTTACACCTAAAGTCTCCCATCAACACTGCATGAGACCAGGAATGTGGAGAAGCACAGGGTTATTTTGGGGCATTCCTTTCCACTGTGAATTTTGTAAGTGACACACTAACAAGGTGTAGAGGAAGTTGGCATAACTTTACTCCATCGTCTTGTGCATGCTACAGGCAGAAGTTAGGGGCTTGCTGTTATTAATCTCAGTGTATACCATCAAGTGCAGCTGCTACCATTGAAAGTTAATGCCAATGTAGCTGTGCTGTGGGATTTATACATTCTCCTCCACCATCTACAAAAATGTTACAAAAAATGTGGAAACTTTATGCATGTATGTAAGAATGAAGCTACCTGATTTTGTGTCACAGCTATTATCATGGTGATAAATGAAAGGGAGTAAATATGGGTAAATATGATGTTGAGTTGTAAAAACATTTTAGACAAATGGGTAAATTCAATGACAAAACACATTGCAACTAATAAAATAGCAAAATAGACTGTTTGCATTGCGTTTAATCCTTTGAGTGCCAGAGGGGTACGCAACACATTGCTTTGCAATGCGTTGCGTACCCTCTGGCACTCAGAGGGTTAAGATATGAAAAAACAATATCTTTTCGTACCAAATGGAACAGCAAGAGTGCTGTTTATTTACAGAAAAATCTGAAGTGTTACTCATGCAAATGTGATTGAGCACACACTTTGGAGAGGAGAGACTTCAAAGCATTTGATTCTCATTAATTAACCCCTGGATGTCAGCGACATCCCCAATGCATTGTGAAGAAATACATTTTAGATGTCTCCAGCAGCCAAGGGGTTAACTAGCAGTAGAAGGATCCTCTAAAACAACGATTTTCAGGAACAGATTTATCAGTTATCAAACTCTGAGCCATCCTTTTCAGGTACCTTTAGTGTCTTTTTCATAACTTGTGTGATTTTACTCTTAATAAGATCTGTTATGCTACAGTGAGTAGCAATTAGTGCAGCTATTAGTAAGACAATATGCCATGGAGATACAGTTTTATCCCCATGCAGAGGTAGATAAGCTTGATCTGTCTGGGCAGATTGGAGCCTTTTGTCAATATACTGTAGGTAATTGAGCAAATTACTAGTATACAAAATGAACTGGCCTAGATTCAGCCACTCTGTTACACTTTAATTATTATTGCAAAATGTTGTCTACTAGATAACTTACAAACGTCTATTTATTCACAATTCCATTCCTTGCTACAGATGAATAACATAGTACAATGATTTCATGAAAAAAATCTATGACGCCCAAAATGTTTTTAACAGATGGCCTGGTAAAAGCAATTATTATAAACAGTAGGACGTAGCTGTGGAGAAACTGGTGTAGTAAGCAAGCTCACCCTGTTAAATACTATATGAAGTATAAGATTTAACATTTGCAGATCCCCTTCTTTCTATGCTAATTAGAAATGTTCTAGACCAACTTTATCACTTGCTGTGCTATTATAAATGTCCACAGTGTGTGGGCTCTGCCTAGATTAATTCATAGCAAAGAGTATGGTAATAGTGGCCTGGCACATAAACTAATTAACATTAAGTGCCACCGACAAATAAAGGTAAATTCCTCTAAAACTAGAAGAGGCATGGCTGAGCTGCAAGATGGTGGCTTGATCACTCAGTTCCATGCTACCTGAACCCAAAATGTATTTTTTAACCAGCAGACACATAGATAACGCAACTGAAAGTGCCTCGGTCTTTATCTGAATGTCTCCAGTGTTGAAGAGAGTGGGACCTCTGGATAGAGTAAATATGAAAAATTGAGGTGATCAGGAGGTATGGAGACTCAGAGGAAATGTCAGAAGATACTGATGGCAGCTCAATCTCCCCACAGCTCTCCACAAAGTAAGTTTTGTTGACTTGGCTCTGTATTTCATCACATTCGATTTGAAATGAAACATTTACCAACAGGATAAAGTGCAAACTGTCCATTTTAGGGGACGAAAAGTGATTGTACAAATAATCTTAAACAAATTCATATTCAGTACTCTTTTGCAAATCCTTTGCATTCAATTAGTGCCTGGAGTCTGTGCTAGGCTGTTTTGCAGTGCTACGTTTTGTAAAAAATGGAGGTGGCAGAGACTCATAATGTGCGCTATCACTATGAGCATCTGGATGACAAAAAAAGATTGTGATGCATCCAGTGAGTCTGAGGAGGAGGAGGAAGTGACCACCACCAGCATTGATGGGACTGGAAGCCCTGACTTTCCAGACCCAGTGACGTCTAGTCCCCCAAAACTGTCTCTCGGGATCTGGGGGGAAATAGTGTCACTGGCACAGGAAGAAGTTGGTAGCAGTGTGAACAGTACAGGGTACTGTAGCTACCTGTGCCTGCTGCTAATGCTGCCAGTGTGCCTTTTTGTGATAATTGGGGGTGGGGGAGGAAATGATGGCAAGTGTGATATCAGGAGATCCTAAGTCACGCTTGCCATCCCCAAGCAGTCCCACTACTACTAAGACACAGCATCTGCAGACTTAGAGTGTTGGGAGTGAGGGAGGGGGTGATGGTGATGAATCTGATTTTGAAGTTGACGTTGCTACTGTTAGTGAAGCAGCTGGTGGGACTAGCATGACTGTTGTTGATCCTCCTGCTGAGGTAGAAGGGGACGAGAAGCCAAGCAGTCAGACTATTGGTCAAGGGAGCCCACAACATCCCTTTGACCCTGTGATTTCCCGTCCCCTGGCATTGTTCCTCTGGGATTTGATACTGAGGAAGGCAGAACTGGCTAGCAGCAGGTGGTGAAGATGAGGGTGATGGTGGAACAGCTGGGGTGGAGGAGACATTAAAGTCCTTTTTTGGCCAAAGTAAGAAGGAATGTAAGACAGATAAACAAATGGAGATGGGCATCACCACCACTAGTAGCAGTGATGACATTGTGGAGTTTGCTGCTACTGTAATGTCTGATCCTGTTGAGTTATAAGGGCAGCATGATGATAATGAGCTGGCTAGTGTGCCACAAACCACCGTGGACACAGTAGGAATGGGGCCCAGCATCACCCTCTGTCCCAGCCAGTGAAGGAGATTTGGAGGAGAATAAGATAGATGCCATTCTTCTCCTCATTTCCTCTACCCCTGAGGTCCTGGGTGTGGGACTATTTTTCTCTTGGGGCAGGCACAGTGTAGCCATCTGCGATGGCACTGTGCACAATCTGTGATGTCAGCAAAAAGTGAAAAGGATGGAACGCACCTTGGCACAACCTCCCTCATAACACATATGAAACACAGACAGCATGACAATTATGTGAATAATTTTAAAACAAACCCCTCACCAAATAAATCGGTTACCACTATGGCTATACCCTCTGACTCTCCCCAAAGGCAACAAGAATTGAGGCATAAATCAGGAGGAAGGAAGGAGTAGAAAAAGCAAGCCTGAGCCTGAAAACTTGATGGCGAGCAAAACACCCGGCTCACCATCACCTTCTGATGCTAGGGTCCAGATGCAGGATGACATAGCTACATCTTCTGGAAATCCACCTCATTTATCGTTACCTCCCCTACCAACTGACCACCATTCTGTAGATTTCAGGGTGTGGCAGTTCTTGTCCATCCATTGCACAATGTTCGGTGCACTGACCACACATGGCAATGTGGTGGAGGATAATTGCAACCAGAACATAAAGCTGCATCTGAGGATATTCCATCCTGCAGAACATGCTAAGCTGGGGGCAGAGAGGGTTCATCATTGGCAGTATTATTAAAGGGATAGTAATGTTTCATAATAAAAGCAGCTCTAATTAATCATTATAGTATTTGGAGAGTGTTATTTCAGTTCTGTCAGAGTTGTAGTTCAGGAGTAATTCAGTGACAAAGTGCCCCCCTCCCGCCCCTTTTACTGATGTAACACTGCTCAGCTAGAGCAGAAGGGAGGTGCCCAGGTAGACTGCAGAGAGGGACAATCTTCAATTAAGATAAGGGAAAAACCTGAAAAGCTTGTCAAGGGGGGCAGGGCTTTCATTGTTTTCATATAAAGAAGATTTTCCTCTGCTGTTATCTGTCTGGCCTATGGACTGCATTCCACATCTGAGAAAAGATGGCTTACATTAGGTAAAAGGGGTGGGAGGGGAAACTTTGATTGTGAATATTTCTTAAACCATAAAGGTTTGAGAGATAAGACTTATATCATTCTTCATGTTTTTTTAATGCCTACAAAATAAAATAAAGTTAAAGCGAAGTATTACTATCCCTTAAAGGGTCAACAGCATACAATCCCAGAAATGTTTTACTCTGAAGATAGTTCTTAGTTATTTAGGCTGTATGTTTGGGGTCGTTGTCATGCTGCAGAATAGATTTGGGAACAATCAGATGCCTCCCTGATGGTACTGCATGATGGATAAGTGTATGTCTGTACTTCTCGGCATTGAGGATATGTAACTAGGTCTAGGAAGAGTAATGAGGACCATTGCAGGACCGGGGTGAACACAAGTCAGGTACAGTACAGCAATAGATAGTTTACAGTCTAAACATATACACACACCCACTGCTACCCACACCAAACTGATGGCACACACAAAGCACTAATACATCCTACAGGAATGGTAAATATATTACATAAATCTAATAATCATCTGACCCTTACTGCCATTACATGTATGAATCAATTCTAGACAAAATATATCTTTGTAAACCTGGCCACATCTAGGTTCATGCCTCCAGAGGACTTGTTGATAATCTAGTAACCAATATCAATAGAAAGTCCAAGGCTATATGTCAACATAAATATTGGTCAATGCCCAAATGATTTGAAGTCCCATATGTTAAGACATTAATTCCACAAATATTTGGGTAATGCTGAATGGTTTGAAGATAGTGATCAAGAGGAAATCTTGCATATATGTATTATATTATTTAAAAAATACATGATATAAGTAATGTAATTGTTTGTATGAGTTCACAGATCTATGACTTCTATAGATATAGACACATCAGTTTTTAATCTTGAGTGGTGGATTCTTATCTGGGCTGCTTGGTTAGTATTTTCCGATGCTGATTCTTTTCCATTGTTTGTGCAACCAATATTTATTTATATTAAATACATAAAGGTGCTGCAACATGCTATCACAGTATCCCTAGGCGAGCCTATGTCTCCTGTGCTTCCTTCCTCTGGTGTGCCCATGTGGCCGCCGCTTTCTCATTTCTGATGCCACTAAGGGGCGGTGTACAAGCTCTTGTTTTACAGGCAAGAGCTTATTTGCCTAATTGATTCCCACCTTGTTGTGCTGCTATTTAACTCCCTTGGGCCTATCAGTCATTGCCCTTACGTGGTGTTCCTGCTTGTATCTCTAGCATTTCATTGTGACCCGTGCCTGACTCCGAATCCGTTCTGTGTATGACCCCGGCTTGTCTGACTACCCACATTGGTTCTGACCTGTGGCTCTGGCTGACTACTGGCTCCGTGTATGACCCCGGATTGTCTGACTACCCACATCATTTCTGACCTGTGGCTCTGGCTGACTACTCACTCCGTGCATGACCCTGGCTCGTCTGACTACCCACATCAGTTCTGACCTGTGGCTCTGGCTGACTACTCGCTCAGTGTATGACCCCGGCTTGTCTGACTACCCATATCAGTCCTGATCTGTGGGCCTGGCTACTATTTGCTCCTTGTTGCGTCTGGTTGTCTGACTACCCACATTAGTTCAGACCTGTGGCTCTGGTTAACTACTCACTCCTTCTTGCCTCTGGTTTATCTGACCATCCACATTGGTTCAGACCTTTGGCTCTGGTTTCCTACTCGCTCAGTGTAGCCCTCGGTTTGCCTGAGTACCCACATCCGTCCTGACCTGTGGCCCTGGCTGACTACTCAATCCGTGTCTAACTCCTCTAGTCCGACCACACACATTTGGGCCTCCATGGTCTGGGCTTGCACTCGCTCCCAATTGCCTCCGTTACCTATACCTGGTTGGAAATTTCTAGGTACCCAAGTAGCCTGGTAGTTATCGCTGTTAGAACCTCCGGCACATACCAAGGATCCTCCAGTATAGTGTTAGTAGTGCAGTGCTTGGCACAGTGTGCAGTTCTGTGTGCAGTACCACTGCTGGGGTTCTGGGGTTTATGTGGGCATTATTATTACTCTGTCCATTCTCAATAAAGGTGGTTTTATCTCCTATATTTGTGTCTGTCCTTCTTTGAATGACAACCATGACAGTACGTAAGGGCCATGAGTACTGAAGGTACAACAGTCTACCTAATCAGAGCATCCTGACCAGGATAGAGTCTCAAGATCAGAGACTTGATCAGTTGTCTTTTGCTATGCAGACACTGCTAAATCACATGACGCACCTCGATCGTTTGGCTTAGCAACTGGTGGAGTCCCCAGTGCCTGCACCAGTTGTTTCTGCTATGTCTGAGGTTGGCATGTACAGTGGGTTGTCTTGCTCCACTCCCTTACCTCTACGATATGATGGGGAACCAACACTCTGCCGAGGGTTCCTCAATCAGTTGGAAATTTTTTTGGAAATGGTACAGAATGCATTCCCTACTGAACGCAGTAAGGTGGGACTCATTATATTTCTCTCCTATCAGGCAAAGCACTGGCCTGGGCCAACCCACTGTGGAAGATGGAGAAGCCTGTAATTTATAATTTTATGGAATTTGTGGCATCTTTTCGAAGAATCTTTGATGTTCCTGGGTGAGCAACCTCGGCTGCCAAACGTCTTATGACCATACGGCAAGGCACTCGTACAGTAGCTGAGTACGCAATCGAGTTCCGTACTCTGGCAGCGGAGGTAGGATGGAACAATGAGGCACTAGTAGCTGCATTCTCTCAAGGGCTGAGCGATGCTATCAAGGATGAGACAGCAGCCTGTGAGGTTCCTGGTGACCTGGAAGAGTTGATTTCAGTCACTATTTTGCTAGATACCAGACTTCATGAGAGACCTTCATTCAAAGAAAACTTACCTAAACGCTGGTCTCTCCTGGCTCATAGCTTTCAAGGCCCACCCAGTCCTCCCTCGCCTCCCATACCTCTGGGTTCTGACTCCACTGGCGGGGAACCCATGCAGTTAGGCTTCACGCACCTTTCGGTGGAGGAGAGGGCCCTTTGCAGAAGGAGGGGTCTTTGCTTATACTGTGGGGAGCCGGGTCACATGCTGTCCTGTCCGGTCGGGAAACGCTTGCACCTAGGGTCATGTAGGGGACAGACCCTGGGTGGAATCTCACAGTCCCCAGAGACTTTTCAGGTCAGACCCATTCTGGAGTTAGTGCTATCCTGGGCTGTATCATCAGTGGTGGCTCCTGCGTTTCTGGATTCTTGGGTCACTGGGTTTTTCATTGAGGCAGATTTTGCAGCCAAGCACTCAATCCCTCTGTTGACTCGTTCCATTAGACTGGTGATTGAAGCCATTGATGGTAGACCCCTACAGCCTTCACATGTTACGCATGAGACCCACCCCTTGTCTCTAAGGGTAGGGGCACTCCATGTAGAGACACAGCAGTTTCAAGTCTTTGAGACTGCATTTCTTGTGACTGCAGACAAGGGAAGAGGAGTTAGAAAAAATGTGGTTAAGTATATGAGAGTATGTTTGGTGTTTTATTAAGGTTTAAAAAAAAATGTTTTTTTCATTTTGTGTGGGTATTGTGAGGGTTAAATAAACCAACTGTTAATTGGGATTTTCTCTGGCCTGTGTGATTAAGGGGGGTTGGCTAAGGGAAGTCACCTGGCTGCAGTGTTACTATAAATACAGTCCCCAGGCTCTTTGAACCTGTTCTTTGAGACTGCATTTCTTGTGACTGAAGACAAGGGAAGAGGAGTTAGAAAAAATCTGGTAAAGTATATGAGAGTGTGTTTGGTGTTTTATTAAGGTTTAAAAATTTTTTTTTTTCATTTTGTGTGGGTATTGTGTTAAATAAGCCAACTGTTAATTGGGATTTAATCTGGCCTGTGTGATTAAGGGTGATTGGCTAAGGGAAGTCACCTGGCTGCAGTGTTGCTATAAATAGTCACCAGGTTCTTTGAGCCTTCATTTCTTGTGACTGCAGACAAGGGAAGAGGAGTTGGAATAGAATCAGGAGTTGGAAATCAGCAGAGCTCTGAGGTGACAATCATTTCAAGGGAGTTACTACATTCACACTGAAAATTGGTTACTTACTTTAGAGTGAGCTTTAGAGGACAGCATAAATCTTATTGGATTGTAAAACCAAGCATGAGTGATAGCAGGTTAGACAATCTCATGCAATGCACTTCTTGTCACATGTTTGAACACTTGGAGCAATCGTTTCAGGGGTTACCCAGCTGTGTCAAGTGTGAGCATATTTTCTTTTTAGAGTCTAAGATATTAGATTTGGAAAGAAATATTGCAACATTGCGAGACATTGGGTGGAGTTGTAGAAGAGGAGTAACAGGTAGGCAGCTGGGTAACAGGAGGGGAGGTAGTGGGCAGAGGAAGAGGAAGGCCAGTTCTGAGTTAACTCAGTCCAACAGATTTGCAAGATTGTGTGAAGATGTGGATGAGGATAGCTCAGAATTGGCAACACTGGAAAGGGCTAATTCCTCTAGCAGCCAGGGGAACAGTCCTCCTTCCAGGCTAGATGGGATGCAGAGTAGTCAGAAACCAAGGCAGGTGGTGGTAATAAGGGACTCTATTATTAAGAGGGTAGATAGGGTAATCTGCCACCAGGAACATGAATGCCGAACAGTATGCTGTCTCCCGGGTGCTCAGGTTCTGCATGTTGCGGACAGGGCTGATATATTGTTGGGAGGGGGTGGAAGTGATCCAGCTGTCTTGCTACATATTGGTACCAATGACAAAGTAGGAGGAACATGGAGGTCCCTAAAGAATGATTTGGGTGCAAGCTCAAGGCAAGGACCTCTGAGGTAGTATTTTCTGAAATACTACCTGTGCCATGCACCAGTGCAGGGAGACAGAAGGAGCTCAGGGAGCTTAATGCACGGCTCAGGCAATGGTGTAGGAAGGAGGGTTTTGTGTTCTTAGAGCACTGGGCTGATTTTGCTCTTGGGTACAATCTATATGGAAGTGAAGGATTGCACCTAAATGGTAGATGAGCCTCTGTGCTAGGGGAGTGAATGCTAAGAAGCTTGGAGGAGCTTTTAAACTAGGAAAGGGGGGAGGGTAGATAGCGCAGATAGGAACCGGGTCCAAGTAAATGACTAGGGGGGTGGAGAAAGGGTGGGGATAAATGTAGAAAATAGGGAGGAATTCCTAGTAAATTAAGATGTAGATAAAAGGCATGTAGGGAGTGATATATGTAAAGACTTCAAAATTAATTGTATGCTAGCAAATGCAAGAATTATTGTAGATAAAATAGGAGAACTAGACTTGCTGGCGGTTAATGACCAATTGGACATAATTGGTATAACAGAAACATGGTGGAATGATATGCATGACTGGGCTGCAAACATAGAGGGCTATTCCTGTTTAGAAGAGACAGGATTAATAGAAAAGGGGGAGGTGTGTGCTTATATTTGAAACCAGAGTTAAATCCAATTTTGATAGGTGATATTAGTGAGGAAACTGGCCAAAACGTGGAGTCGAAATGTGGGTAGAAATTGAGACTAAATGTAGTGTAAAAGGTGAAAAAAGGTGTTGATGGGTATATGCTACAAACCACCAAATATTGATGGCAATGTTGAGGCCCAACTGCTATTGCAAATGAGGAAACTGCCCAGTTTGGGCATACTATAATTATGGGAGATTTTAATTATCCAGATATCAACTGGAAAAATTAGACCTGTCAGAGTGCTAAGGGTAGCAGGTTTGTGAGCATACTTCGTGAAAGCTACATGTCACATATGGTGGAAGTGTCGGCAAGAAATAACAATATATTGGACCTAGTGATAATGAATAACACAGAAATGGTATCCAATATTAAGGTAGGTGAACATTTGGGAAATAGTGATCATAACATGGTTACATTTGTGATCAGCAAAGAAAAACTGTATAGGTTCAACCAAAAACTCTTAATTTTAAAAAAGCTAACTTTAAATTATTAAAGGCTTCAATGCAACACGTAGACTGGGATACATTATTTAAAGACAAATATACTGAGGATAAATGGCCAGAATTCAAATTTATGTTGTGGAAATGTACCCAATAGTCTATACCAATGGGGAACAAATGCAAAAGAAGTAAGTCACAGCCAATGTGGTTAAGTGCACATGTGAAGGAGGAAAAAGCAAAGAAAAAAAAGCATTCAAACTTTTTAAGTCTGAAGGAACTGAACATTCTTTGTTAAAATACAGGGAGTGCAACAAAGATTGCAAAAAGGCAATTAGGGTAGCAAGAATAGAAAATGAAACTCGAATTGCAAGGGAAAGTAAGACTAATCCAAAAAAGTTTTTCAAATATATAAATAGCAAAAAACTTAAGAGGGAGTGCATTGGACCATTCAAAAATGAGATGAGTGAGTTGATTAGTGAGGATAAGGAAAAGGCCGATGTTTTAAACACTTTCTTTGCATCAGTACATATAAGGGAGCAAGGAATGGTAGAAGAGCCTCAACAAGTAACTAATAAAACAATACAATTATCAGATATTGGGTTAACTCAAGAAGCTGTCATGGGTAGACTGAACAAAATTAAGACTGACAAAGCACCGTGTCCTGATGGTATACATCCAAGGATTCTTAAGGAACTCAGTGCGTTTGACTCTGTAGTGGGAAAACTGCTAGAAAGGATAATAAGGGACTATAGTCAGGATTACAGCACAAAAATAAGATCATTAGCGGGAATCAACATGGTTTTATGAAGAATAGATCATGCCAAACTAACTCTTTCGGCTTCTATGAGGAAGTAAGCAGCAACCTTGATAATGGCAAAGCAGTTGATGTAATATATCTAGACTTTGCAAAGACATTTGATACAGTACCGCACAGAAGGCTGGGATATAAAATAAGGAAATTGGGGCTACGAGAAGACCTTTGCAATTGGATACAAAACTGGTTGAAGGACAGGGAACAGTGTGTGGTTGTAAATGGACAATTCTCCAATACAGTTACAGTGGAGAGTGGAGTACCTCAGGGTTCAGTATTAGGTTAGCTGCTTTTTAACCTATTTATAAATGACCTGGAAATAGATATAGAAAGCAAAATATCAATATTTGCAGATGACACCAAATTATGTGGGGTAATTAATACAGAACAGGATATTTGCTCTCTACATAGGGATTTACATGAAATGGCAGATTGGGTAAACAAATGGAATATGAAGTTTAATGTGGGGAAGTGTAAAGTCATGCATTTGGGAGGAAATAATCCCAAGGCTACTTATAAACTTAATGGAATCATTTTAGGAGACTCGTTGCTAGAGAGAGACCTCGGTATCCTTGTCAACTACAAACTTGGAAACAGTGACCAGTGTCAAACAGCAGTAGCAAAGGCAAACAAAATCCTGTCTTGCATAAAAAGAGGTATTGAAACAAGAGTGGATAAAATTATTTTGCTATTGTACAAATCATTGGTAAGACCTCACCTTGAGTATGCAGTGCAGTTTTGGGCACCAGTTCTGAAAAAGGATATATTAGAACTAGAGAGGATACAGTGAAGAGCAACAAAATTAATTAAGGGAATGGAGGACTTGATATATGAGGAACGACTAGACAAACTTGATACCAGGTGTGACAGCAAGGTACCCTAAATCACACTTGCCATTCCCAAGCAGTCCTGCCAGTGCTAGTACTACTGCTATTAAGGTCCAGCAGCTTGTTAGCATTAGGAGTGAAGGAGGGGGTAATCAACAATATCCTCATATTAATAGTGACTGTGAGACTGAGGAGGAAGACTCTGCGGCTGAACTTGATGTGGTTGGTGTTAGTAGTAGTAGCAGTAATGGTGAAGCAGCTGGAGTGGTAGGGGAAACATTTGAGAGCGTCCAGACTAGCAGTCAAGGGAGCCCACACCATTCATCTGGCTTTGGGAGTCCCCTTCCATTCACTACAGTGTCCAAGTTGAAAATGATCCTTAAGACACCAGAACTGATTTTGGGGGAGGAGAGCAGGCAGAGAATTAATACCACCACCAGCAGGAGCACAAATCAGCTGCCTGTGCCTGTTGCTACTTCTGCTAGTGCTAGTCTGCCTTCTTCTTTAGGTCAAAAGGCAATGGCAAGTGTGACATTAGAGGACCCTCTGTCACACTGCTCGTCACCTCCTCAAAGCAGCAGTGAGATGTCTGGATTAGAGCAGCAGCAGCAGCAACAGCATGTAGGGACTAGTGGTGGTGATGATGATGCTGGAGAAGCTGGGGTGGAATAGACATTGATGGTCTTTTTAGCAGAAACTGAGAAGGAATGGGAGAAAGGAATAAGGATGGGCATCACCACCACCACTAGCAAGGACATCTTGGAATTAGAGGAATTTGCAACTGCTTTAATTCCTTCTGATGCTGAGATGCAAGGGCAGCAGGATGCTGAGGAGCAGGTTATTGTGCCACAGACCACCGTGGACACAGTGGGAATGGGGTCAACAAGCGATGCAGGACTAAGACAGGTTCCACTTGCCAACAGTAGAAATACTCCTGATTTTAGATGTGGTGCTGATTCTGAGGCAGCAACATTATCCTCTGCCACAGACAATGAAGGGGAATGTGGAGGACAAGAAGAAAGCGGCCATTCTTTTCCACCTTTCCCCTTCCCTCTGAAGTCATCATGGGTGTGGGACTATTTTTCTGTTGGGGCAGGCACAGTGCAGTCATCAGCAATGGCACTGTGCACAATTTGTGACAAGTCAGTGAAAAGAGGAAAGGAGGGAACACACCTTGGCACAAGCACCCACATATCACACATGAAACACAGACATCATGACATTTACTCCAAACATGTTAAAGCCAAACACCCACCACAGAAATCAAGCACCGCTTTTGCTGTCCCTGACTCACCAGAAAGGCAAAAAGAGGAGAGGTGGAAATCAAAGAGGAGGAGGAATAGAACAACCCAGGCAGAGACTGGAAGTTCCAAGACGAGTGAAACAACTAGCTCGCCATCACCTTCTAGGGTAACTACATATTCTGACAATCCTCCTCGTTTATTACCTCCCCCGCCAAATGATAGCCACTCTGTTGATGTTAGGATTTGGCAGTTCATCTCTAACCACTGCACACTGTGTGGTGCACTGACCACACATGACAGTGTGGTTGAGGAGAATCGCAAATAGGTGCATCAAGCGGCATCTGAAGAGATTCCATCCTGCAGAATATGCTAAGATGGTGGCAGGGAGGGTTCATCATTACTATTAAACTGTCAGCAAGTTGTCATGTGTCCTTAGCGGGTGTGGAAAAGGGGTAGAGTGACAGCTACAGTACTTGGTTTCAGGTGTCATGGTGTTTGGATACAGTTGTTCCCCCAGATGTTATTTACCACACACATACTGTGCACATTGGAGTTGCTGATGAGAGCCACAGTTCCTGCTCTCAAGGGAAAAAATATATTCTAATAACAACACACCCATGAGTTTGGAGGAGGGGCAGGAGGAGAAGATTTAATGGCCAACTTCTTCTTTTCTCCACATAAACTGGGGGCTACTTATTCTGCTGCTACTGGCTCAGGCGCATCACTGGAGCTAGTCGTGACAATGGAACTTTCATCATCCATCATCACCCATGTTACTGCCATTCCCTTTCAGCTGCCTAATCATCCTGCTGCTTAAACAACTCAGCAGCAGCAGTACGAACAAGAGTTGCAACTCAGGACTCACAAGGACATTTGACAGTGGCCACTGGCCAAAATGACCTGTTGGCATTAGACTCTTTTGGTGGCCCAGCCTGAGAGCGGATTGTTCGGCATTCTTTTCTGCATGTTCTACTTGTGCGCAAACGAGGACTCCCAGACACCACCTTCAGCCCATCCCTAATGGGGAGCATCCATGGTTGCATTTATCCATTGACTTTATGGTAGAATTACCAGCATCTGAGGGTTACACGTCATCCTCATGATTGTGGATAGATTTTCGAAGATGGCTCATATTGTCCCTCTTAAGGGACTCCCCTCTTCTAGGGAGCTGGCTGAAATCTTTGCCAAAGAGGTGATTCACCTCCATGGCATACCCAAAGCGGTGGTCTCAGATCGTGGTAGCCAGTTTGTGTCGCGATTTTGGAGATCCTTCTGCGGACAGATGGGTATCCAGTAGTGATGAGCGAGCATGCTCGGCCGAAGCTCGGTTCGGCTCGAGCATCGCTCTGCTCGGCACATGGCGGTACTCGTACGAGTACCGCATGTGCTCGCCCGCCATGTTCGGGTCTCCTCCCCGCACGTTTCGCGGCTGCTGCGCAGCCAATAAACGTGCGGGGAGGCTCTGATATCAGTGTAATGCCAGCAGCCATGTTGGCTGCTGGCATTACACTGATTGGCTGGCCAGAACCCGTGATCGGGTGCTGTATAGCACACGACGCGCGAGTTCGGCTCATTCTTAGCCAGGGAGAGATGAGCTTAGGCAGGGAAAGTCAGTGTAGGGAGAATAAAATTGTTGAAACTTTTTAGGACTGTTGTGTGTGGGGGCAGCATTTATATTTTGTTTGGGGGGGCACAATTTCCTTTTTTTTGTGGGGGGGATATTTTTAAGGTGACATATAATACTAGATGCACAGGAAGTCAGTGTAGGGAGAATAAAATTGTTGAAACTCTTTCAAGACCCAAAAGTTCTTTTTAGGACTGTTGTGTGTGGGGGCAGCATTTAATTTTTTTTGGGGATGGCAGAATTTAATTTTTTTGTGGGGGGGGGACATGTTCTAAGGTGACATTGTACTAGGTGCACAGGGACAAATATTTCACAGTGCAGTGACAAGCTGACATATTCTGTTAGGTGCACAGGGCCAATGACTTTACAACGCAGCGACAAAAAGGGCCATTTTAAACGTGTGCCTAGCCATAGATTATTGTCACATTCTGTTTAGTGTGCAAATTCACAAATTAACGTCACATATTCCGTTCACTGTGCCTAGCCGCAGATTAGCGTCACATTCTGTTTCGTGTGCCTAGCCGCAGATTAGCGTCACATATTGTTTAGTGTGCCTAGCCGCAGATTAACGTCACATATTGTTTAGTGTGCCTAGCCGCAGATTAGCGTCACATATTGTTTAGTGTGCCTAGCCGCAGATTAGCGTCACATTCTGTTTCGTGTGCCTAGCCGCAGATTAGCGTCACATTCTGTTTCGTGTGCCTAGCCGCAGATTAACGTCACATATTGTTTAGTGTGCCTAGCCGCAGATTAGCGTCACATATTGTTTAGTGTGCCTAGCCGCAGATTAGCGTCACATTCTGTTTCGTGTGCCTAGCCGCAGATTAGCGTCACATTCTGTTTCGTGTGCCTAGCCGCAGATTAGCGTCACATATTGTTTAGTGTGCCTAGCCGCAGATTAGCGTCACATATTGTTTAGTGTGCCTAGCCGCAGATTAGCGTCACATTCTGTTTCGTGTGCCTAGCCGCAGATTAGCGTCACATTCTGTTTCGTGTGCCTAGCCGCAGATTAGCGTCACATATTGTTTAGTGTGCCTAGCCGCAGATTAACGTCACATATTGTTTAGTGTGCCTAGCCGCAGATTAGCGTCACATATTGTTTAGTGTGCCTAGCCGCAGATTAGCGTCACATTCTGTTTTGTGTGCCTAGCCACAGATTAGCGTCACATTCTGTTTCGTGTGCCTAGCCGCAGATTAGCGTCACATATTGTTTAGTGTGCCTAGCCGCAGATTAACGTCACATATTGTTTAGTGTGCCTAGCCGCAGATTAGCGTCACATATTGTTTAGTGTGCCTAGCCGCAGATTAGCGTCACATTCTGTTTCGTGTGCCTAGCCGCAGATTAGCGTCACATTCTGTTTCGTGTGCCTAGCCGCAGATTAGCGTCACATATTGTTTAGTGTGCCTAGCCGCAGATTAACGTCACATATTGTTTAGTGTGCCTAGCCGCAGATTAGCGTCACATATTGTTTAGTGTGCCTAGCCGCAGATTAGCGTCACATTCTGTTTCGTGTGCCTAGCCGCAGATTGCCGGCATATATTCCGTTTAATATGAAGAAGGCAGGTAAAAAGGGACAGGGAAGTGGACGTGATCCTGATAGTTCAGGGCGCGGGTCAGGACGCGTAGAAACTGTGCCTGGTGCCAGAGCACAAGAAAGAAAGACATCCACCATACCTAGCTTCATGTCTCAGTTTACAGGGCGTCGCAGGACATCACTCTCGAGGTCAGACCACTGCGAACAGGTGGTCGGTTGGATTTCAGCTGATACTGCTTCCAGTCGGTTAAGCACCACCCTGTCTTCCACCAAGTCCACTCTCACTAGCCAAGAGTCTGGTCAACATAATCCTCACCCTGATCATCCTTCCTCCCACCATAGAGGGTCTGGCCAAAGAAGTTATCCCACACTGGGATATAGTGAGGAGCTCGTCTCATCACCAATCCTTGATTTGAACCTCTCTCCAAGCACGCTTGCAGAGGAACATGAGATCTTGTGCCCTGATTCACAACCTCTAGAGGGTACCCAATCACAAGAAGATGACAGAGGGGAACGGCATTTAAGGTCAAAGGAAGTGGATGATGATGATGAGACACAGTTGCCATCAAATCAACCACAATTACTGTCTCAAGACCTTGATGAGGAGGATGATACACAGTTGTCAATGACTGAGGATGTGGTGGGATCAAGAAATGAGGAGGATGAACAGAGTGAGGAAGTGGAGGAGGACTTGGTGGACGATGAGGTCACTGACCCCACCTGGGAAGGTGGAAAGCCGAGTGATGACAGCAGTCCTGAGGGTGAGCCATCTGCAGCACCACAACAGGCTGGAAGAGGCAGTGGTGTGGCTAAAGAAAGAAGGCGGACCGCACCAAACCGGCCCTCAAATGTTCCACGGAGCACCCCCTTGCGTAAATCTCCCTTGCCAAGGGCTAGGTGTTCCGCGGTATGGCGTTTTTTTAAGGAAAGTGTGGACGACAAAAGAATTGTAGTTTGCAACCTGTGCCACACCAGAATGAGCCGAGGCATGAACACTAGCAACCTCACCACCACCAGCATGATCCGACACATGGCATCCAAGCACCGTAATAAGTGGGAGGAACGCCCGGATCGCTAATCTGTGTCTGCAGGCCACACCACTGCCTCCTCTTCCCCTGTTTTCGGTGCCGGCCAATCGCCTGTCGAAGGCGCAGGCCCGCATACTTCCTGCCCTGCACCTGTACCATCTGAAGCACCATCAGCGACCACATCCACTTCCCTGTCCCAGCGCAGCGTCCAAATGTCGTTACCCCAGGCATTTGAGCGCAAGCGAAAATACCCAGCCACCCACCCACAGGCCATAGCACTAACCTCACACCTTTCCAAATTACTGGCCATCGAAATGCTGCCATTTAGACTTGTGGACACTGAGTCCTTCCGCAGCCTGATGGCAGCAGCTGTCCCTCGGTACGCAGTCCCCAGCCGCCACTACTTTTCCCAGTGTGCTGTCCCCGCCTTACACCACCATGTGTCCCTTAACATCACCCGTGCCCTGACCAACGCAGTTACTGGGAAGGTCCACTTAACGACTGACACATGGACAAGTGCTTGTGGCCAGGGACGCTACATTTCCCTGACGGCACACTGGGTGAATGTCATGGAGGCTGGGAGCGACTCGGACCCTGTGATGGCACAGGTGCTACCCACGCCGAGGATTGCGGGCCCTACCTCCATCAGGGTTTCCGCCAGCACCTACGTTATTGGCTCCTCCTCCTCCTCCTCCGTTTCCACCTCTGAATTCTCTGCGCGCAGCGCCACTCACCCATCAGCCGGTAGCTGGAAGCAGTGTAGCACTGCAGTGGGGAAGCGTCAACAGGCCGTGCTGAAGCTGATCTGCCTTGGGGACAAACAGCACACGGCCTCAGAGCTGTTGCAGGGGATTAGTCACCAGAACGAGCAGTGGCTCTCGCCACTCAACCTGCAACCAGGCATGGTTGTGTGTGATAATGGGCGTAACTTGGTGGCGGCTTTGGAGCTCGGCAAGCTCACACACGTACCATGCCTAGCGCATGTATTTAATTTAGTGGTTCAGCGATTTCTAAAAACCTACCCCAATTTGCATGATCTCTTGACGAAGGTGCGCCGCGTGTGTGCACATTTCCGTAAGTCATCTACAGCTTCAGCCGGCCTGTTGACGCTGCAGCAGCGCTTACAATTGCCAGCTCACCGGCTGCTGTGTGACGTGAGCACGCGCTGGAACTCCACCTTCCACATGTTGGCCCGGCTTTGTGAGCAGCAGAGGGCAGTAGTGGAGTACCAGCTGTTACACGGTCGTCGCCTCTCCGTTCAACTTCCTCTAATCAGAAGTGAGGAGTGGGAATGGATGTCAGACCTCTGTGAGGTTTTACGCAATTTTGAGGAATCGACACAGATGGTGAGCGGCGATAACGCTATTATCAGTGTAACCATCCCACTTCTGTGTCTACTGAAACGCTCGCTGCTCACAATTAAAACCGACGCTTTGCATGTGGAAGAGGTGGAAATGGGGGAGGAAGAGCTTACACAAGGTGATAGCCAGAGCACCCTCACTTCATCTTCTCAGCGACAATTGGAGGAGGCGGAGGAGGAGGAGGAAGACACGGTTGCCTCCGCTACAGAGGGTAGCCATGGAACTTTATTTTCATCTCTTCAGCGTGGGTGGGCAGAAGAGGAGGAAGAGGATGAGGAGATTGAGAGTCATCCTCCTGGTGAGGACAGCGAAATCTTGCCTGTTGGTACTCTGGCACACATGGCTGACTTTATGTTAGGCTGCCTTTCCCGTGACCCACGCGTTATACGCATTTTAGACAACACGGATTACTGGGTGTTCACCCTTCTGGACCCCCGCTACAAAGAGAATTTCTCATCTCTCATTCCTCCGGTGGAGAGGACAAGCAAAATGGTGCAATACCAGAAGGTTCTTGTCGAAAAATTGCTCCAAAATTTTCCATCTGACAACGCTGGCAGCAGAGTACGTGCTACCTTGGCCAACCGAGAAGGGGAGAAAAGGGGAGCACACAGCAGTTCCGACAAAGGCAGGGCAACACTCTCCAAGGCGTCTGACACCTTCATGACACCCCGCCAGCACCCTCACCCTGATGCGCGGCCTAGTGTCACAAGGAGGGAAAAGTTTTGGAAGATGGTGAAGGAGTACGTAGCAGACCGTGTCAGCGTCCTCAATGATCCCTCTGTGCCTTACAACTACTGGGTGTCCAAGCTGGACACGTGGTATGAACTGGCACTCTACACCTTGGAGGTGCTGGCCTGCCCTGCCGCCAGCGTTCTGTCTGAGCGGGTATTTAGTACTGCTGGTGGCATCATAACAGATAAGCGTATCCGTCTTTCCACCGAAAATGCTGATAGGTTGACACTTATAAAAATGAACAAGGCCTGGATTTCCCCTGACTTCTCCACTCCACTGGAGGAAAGCCCCTGGTGAACATAAAGTCACTTTAGATATGTTATTTACAATGATGGGAATACTCTGTATTCAGAGTATTCACCCCTTCCACCCAAAAAACGGGTATATGGTTGACTCTTAATCTTCTCATCCTCCTCCTCCTCTTCCATATGCCCTGTGATATAATTTTTATATAGGGCCAGCTCAGCAGCGGGCCCTGTGATATAATTTTTATATAGGGCCAGCTCACCAGCGGGCCCTGTCTGACAATTTTTGTATAGGTCAGCTCACCAGCGGGCCTTCTCATATAATGTTTTATTGGGTCAGCTCTCTAGCGGGCCTTCGCATATAATGTTTAGGATGGTCAGCTCCGCAGCAGACCCTCACCCATAATGTTTTAGATGGTCGGCTCATCAGCAGACCCTCATTCCTAATGTTTTAGATGGTCAGCTTAGCGGCATGCCCTCGCCCCTAATGTTTTAGAGGGTCACCAGCAGGCCATTAATCCTAAATTTTCAAGGGTGTGTATGATGCCCTCCTTTATGTGTAATAAAGGGTGTATTGGAGTGACATTTCAGTCTAATTTTTGGCAGCCCTTTCACTTAGTGCATAGGCTTTATGAGTGTTGGACCACTACCTGAACTATTGTACCACAATGTGAATGAGGCCCTCCATTTTGTGATATACAGGTTGTATCGGAGTGCCTCAGGTCCTCCCATTGAATTAAATAGGGCTGGGGTGTTCGACAGAGCAGAAGGTAGTTCTTGGCTTCATCCACTAAGTCACTTCGTCACTTTTACTCAATGGATCAGACCCCACTGTTCCGACTATAAATTTTGGACTTAACAAGGGCAAACGGACATGTTGTAAAACCTGTGGTAGCTGCGGCCTCCGTTCCTGAATGCTGTACCTTACCCGGGCCATAACTAGGTTGAACACCTGCTTTACGCTGCGCACGTTTCCCTCTTAATCATGGCCCCAGTTCCGAAAAATCGATGAAATTTTTTGCAGAATTTGCAGATGATATACAAGTAAATATACAGCAAATACTGTTTGGTAACAATTTTTCGCCTAAAATCGTTTTTATCTTCCTTTTTGTGTGTTTTACGGTCAGTGTGTAAAAATGGCGTACTACGGGCGAAACATCGTTCCCAGCAGCAACGTTGGAGTCCAAGATGCATCCAGACATCCTCCCTATGCTGTCCCTGAACCATTTCTGTGGTGTTTCCATCATTTTCTGACCTTTTCCTATGAACCAGGCACCCTCCCCTCATCAGAGCAGGGGGTGCCTGGTGTAATGCTCGAGTCCTCCCATTGACTTCAATGGGGCTCGGGTGCTCGGCCGAGCACTCGAGCCTCCGGGGGCGCTCGGCCAGAGCACCCGAACACCCGAGCATCGGGGTGCTCGATCATCACTAGTATCCAGCTATTATTCTCCTCGGCCTACCATCCTCAGTCTAACGGTTCTGCAGAGAGGTCTAATCAAGCATTGGAACAATTCCTCCGTTGATTCATTTCCGACCATCATGATAATTGGACAAACCTGTTACCCTGGGCTGAGCTTGCCAGAAATAGTGCTGTCAATTCCTTTACTCAGAACTCCCCGTTTCTGATTAATTACGGGTTCCAGTCTTCGCTTCTGCTGGAGTCTTTCGAGGCTCAGAATATTCCTGCTCTGGAGGAGCACTTGAGGGCGCACTGCTCCACATGGGTACGGGTTCAGAGTTACCTTTCAGAGTTCAACGCTACGCTACAAGAGACACACAGACCATAGACGTTTACCAGCTCCTGTTTTTCAGGTGGGAGAGAGAGAATGTGGTTGTCGTCCCGTAACCTCCATCTCCAGGTGCCTTGTAAAAAAACTGGCTCCTTCTTTTGTAGGCTGCTTTTGGGTCCTCTGTAATATCAACCCTGTAACCTTTGCCCTGGACCTCCCTTCCAATATGCTCATTTCCAATGTGTTTCATGTGTCCCTGCTTAAACCTCTGGTTTGCAACTGTTACACTTCTGCCACTGTTCATCCTAGGCCTGTTAGAATGGGTGACTATGAGGAATATGAGGTGCAAAATATCCTGGACACACATACATTCAGAGGTCAGGTACAATATCTAGTAGCCTGGAAGGAGTATGATACTGAGGGACGCTCCTGGGTTGCCAAAAAGGATTTGCATGCGCCTGCTCTTATTCAGTTTCCACTCCTGCTTCCCTGCTGGTGCTCACCCTACTCCTCTGGAGAGAGGTCATTAAGGGGGGAGGTACTATCACATTATCCCTTGGCGAGCCTATGTCTTTATCACGGTGCCTGTGATTCTAGCAGCAGGGCAACATTGCTACTTCCTGGTTTCCCCTTGAACGATTCTTATTGGTTATTGGGCTCTGGCTCCTCCCAGGGTTAGCCTTTTTAAACTCTCTCCTGTCATCTTTTCAGCACCCTTTCGTGGTGTACCAGTACCTAGCGTTTGAGTTACTGCTTGCTCCTGTTCCATGTATGACCTGGCTCACCTGACTACTCTCCTGGTTTCCTGGCGCTCCTGTGTACCGATTCCGTTGCTGACTAGGACTGGCTGACTACCTCTGTGTGTACCGACCCGGTTTGGCTGAGTATCCGATTCCGTTGCTGACTAGGACTGGCTGACTACCTCCGTGTGTACTGACCTGGCTTGGCTGAGTATCCGATTCTATTGCTGACTAGGACTGGCTGACTACCCCCGTGTGTACTGACCTGGCTTGGCTGATTACCCAATTCCGTTACTGACTTGGACTGGCTATTACCTCTGTGAGTACTGATTTGACAGTTCTGGCTTCAGACCTATCAAGGTGCATACCCTGTGTTCCTGTTCCACCTACTCTCGCTTTCAGTATACCACTACAGCGCCTGTGCTGTGCTTCGAGTAGTCTGGTCATTTGCCAGTATCTGTGTGCTGCCTCTGCTATCCCTAGCGTTCTACGGATTTGGTCACTAGCCAGTGTCCTGTCTGTGCTGCCTCCGCTAACCCTAGTGTTGTAGGGATTTGGTCACTGCCAGTGTCCTGTCTGTGCTGCCTCCGCTAACCCTAGTGTTCTAGGGATTTGGTCACTGCCAGTGTCCTGTCTGTGTTGCCTACGCTATCCCTAGCATTCTGGGTATCTGGTCACTTGCCAGTGTCCTGTCTGTGTTTCCTCCGCTATCCCTAGCCTCCTAGGGAGTTGCCCTGCAGTTACCCATCGCTATATCTGAACCATGCCGCGGTGTGGTGCTGTTGCGGTTTTCCTTGTTCCTGTAACCTGTCCACGGATCAAGCCAGCAGTGTCCTACTGTTCTTTGCTCACTGTTATCTTTCTGTCCATCCTGACCTACGTCAGATTCGGGAAGTATCAAGTTAAGGACCTCATCTGGACCTGAGAAGGGTGATTGCTTGTTATTTATTATCAATAAAGCTTGTTTTACCTTACCTAACTGTCTGAGTGTTCTTATAAAACCATGACAGTACGAAAGGGCCAATGACCTCGACAATACAGGTGAAGGTAGCTCTCAGAATATACATTGGAGAATGGACTTGCATGAGCAACGCTTGGATCAGTTGTCGCTGGCCGTGCAGACCATTCTGGAGCGTACCGCTCACCATGACAAACCTGTGCAGGCATTGGTGGCCACCCCAGTTTTGGCACCGATGACACAAGCTATGGCTCCAAGTAATCTAAGCGGAAGATTGTCCGCAACCACTCCTCTCCCATTGACATATGATGGGGATCCTACCTTATGCTGTGGCTTCTTGCAGCAGCTAGAAATTTTTTTGGAACTGCTACCCCAGGCTTTCCCGAGTGAGAGAAGCAAGGTGGCATTCATGATTTCCCTGTTGACAGGCAGAGCATTGGCCTGAGCTAACCCGATCTGGGAGGCGGCAAAACCTATTACTACAAACTTTAATGAATTTGTAAGGGCCTTCCGCAGTGTATTTGAGGTTCCCGGCATGCCACCTCTGCAGCAAAATGATTAATGAGAATCCAGCAAGGCATACATACGGTTGCAGACTATGCGATTTGAATTTTGCACGCTTGCTGAAGAGGTTGGTTGGAAACGATGAGGCACTTGTGGCAGCCTTCACACAAGGCCTCGATGACAAAATAAAAGATGAAATCGCAGCTTATGAGTTGCCGGAAGAGCTGGACAGATTCATTGAGTTTGCTACCTTGATTGATACTGACATAAGGGAGAGGAGCCTTTATAAAGACTGTAAGCAGAGTCCTACAACTGAGTCGTTGCCCAGCCCTAGTTTTCCACCCATGCCTCCCTCACCTCCCGTGCCTCCTGGTACCACAAGCAGTAGTAGTGAGCCTATGCAGCTGGGTTTTACACGTTTGTCTAAGGAAGAGCGGCTCTTCCGCCGCAGACAAGGCTTGCATCTGTATTGTGGGAAAGCTGGACACTTGTTGCGGTCATGTCCTGTGCGGACGGGAAACGAATGCACCTAGGTTCCAGTAGGGGACAGATCCCAGGTGGTGTATATCAGTCCCCAGAAGGTACACAGTGTAAACCCGTGGTGGAGGTCATGGCATCCTGGGCAGGGTCTTCCTTTACTGCTTCTGCCTTGATTGATTGCGGTCTGGCCGGCTATTTTATGGATAAGGAGTTTGCGGTCCTGCATAATATTCCATTGGTAGAGATGGAATCCCCTTTGGACATTGAGGCCATTGACAGAAGACCTTTGGTGCCCCCCCAGGTTACTCAGGAGACTTGTCCATTGGTGATCCGTATTGGAACACTTCACACGGAGACTTTGAGGTTCCAGATTTTTCAGTCTCCTCACTATGCGATCATTCTGGGATTTCCATGGCTGCATACACATAATTCCAGAATGGATTGGAGGTCCTGTGAAATCCTGGCCTGGTCTTATTTATGTGTGGAACATTGCTTACGGCAACCTACCAAGATCTTGTGTACCTCTCCCTCATTACCGCTTGAATACCAGTCATTCAGCGATGTGTTCAGTAAGGGAGAGGCTAGCACTTTGCCACAACATCGGCCCTATGACTGTGCTATTGATATTGTGCCTGGTTCCATGCCTCCAAAGGGCAGAACCTACCCATTGTCCTGCGAGAAGAATTAGGCAATGGAGGAATATATCACTGATGCTGTGGCTTTCGTCATAATTCGTAAGTCTTCCTCACCCATGGGGGCTGGATTCTTTTTTGTCAATAAGAAAAATGGGGAACTCAGACCCTGTATCGACTATAGGGGTCTGAATAAGATAATGATCAAGAACGCTTACCCCATTCCACTCATTACGGAGTTGTTTGATCGACTCAAGCGCGCTTCCATTTTCACCAAGTTGGATTTAAGAGCAGCATATAACCTAATAAGGATCAAAGAGGGTGACGAGTGGAAATCCGCTTTCAATACTCGGACAGGGCACTACGAGTATTTAGTGATGCTCTTTGGGTTATGCAATGCCCCAGCTGTATTTCAGGAGTTTATTAACAATGTTCTTAGGGACATGTTACAGTCTTGTGTAGTGGTCTACCTGGATGACATTTTGATTTATTCTCGTGATTTGGAGACGCACCGTAAGCATGTCACGGCAGTGTTGCAGAAGCTGAGAGAGAATAAATTATTCTGTAAACTGGACAAGTGCGATTTTCATAAATCCAGGGTACAATTCTTGGGCTATGTGATTTCCAAAGAAGGCATTGCTATGGACAAGGATAAACTCTTTGCTGTTTTGCAATGGCCGCGTCCCATTGGTCTTAAGCCCTTGCAGCGGTTCTTGGGCTTTGCAAATTATTATAGAAAATGTATTTGTGACTATTCCATGATTGTGAAACCACTAATAGACATGACACATAAAGGAGCTAATGCTTCTATGTGGTCTCCAGAGGCAGAGAGGGCATTTGAATCCTTAAAATCCGCATTTTCCTCAGCACCAGTACTGTCTCATCCTATACCTGGTTTGCCATTCACTTTGGAGGTTGACGCTTCGGAGACAGGTGTAGGGACAGTGCTGTCACAGAGGCCTGGTCCTGGCAAGACACTAATGCCATGCGGATTTGTAACGGTTATTCAGACTCTCAAACCAGAGGTAAAAAATAAAACACAGTTTTATTGATAATAATATAGGAACACGGCCCCCTAAGGGCAGAGGTAGGTAATGACACGTAACTGAAGGCAATATGGTAATATAGCGGACACAGTATGATTGATAGCAATGACTACAAGCAATAGGACTAAGTAAGGCTAGGGTTAAGTCCAATGCAAATGATCAGTCTCTGTTGTGGTGTATAAGACAATGCCCAGTAGTCCTCAAGGACTGATTATCAAGCAAGACCAACACTGGTGCTAGAGCTGGATAATACCAGAGCCAAGGGCACTCTGCCATGTGTAACGGAATCGGCACACTGCGTGAGCAGAAAGGGACCAGAGCCACGGTACTCTGCGGTACTGAAAGGGTTAATGACACTACGTGAACTAAATGGAAACTTGAGCCAGTAGCACCCCTCGGTGCGCCACCAGATAATCACACTGCCAGAGCTGAAAGGGACCAGAACCAGTAGCACCCCGTGGTGCATCAACGGATACCCTAATACTGCTAGAGCCGAATGAGACCAGAGTCAGTAGCATCCCACGGTGCGCCAATAAGTGTATGTTGCAAGAGCTACGGTAGATGTTAATGGAAACCCACTGCTCTGCAAATGTAGCGGATGGCTCGGTAACTGAGGCAACAGGCTCTGCAAGGGTTAACGGACAGGCTCGGCAACGGAGGCAATAAGCACGGCAAGTGTAACGGATGGCTCAGAACGGAGGCAACAAGTACAGCAAGTGTCAGAGGATAGGCTCGGTACCGGAGGCAACAAGCTCAGCTAGTGTTAACGGATGCCCAATATCGGAGACTACAAGCACAGCAATTGTAGACAGGCAGGCTCGGTAACAGAGGCAACAAGCTCAGCAAGTGGAAGGTCAGCTTTAGGATGCACCGTCTGACAGTTCACAATGTCGCCAATGACATAGACGGAGTGATGCTGGAACCGGAACTCAGGAAGCAGGATACCAAGCAGGAACGTCAGCAGGCCGGGTCATACACGGAGCAGGAACGTCAGACAAGCCGGATCAATCACGGAGCAGGAGCGTCAGCCAGGCCGGGTCATACACGGAGCAGGAACGTCAGACAAGCCGGATCAAACACGGAGCAGGAGCGTCAGCCAGGCCGGGTCATACACGGAGCAGGAACGAGAAGAATAGTCAGAGAAGCCAAATTGGTACACAGGGACGCAGGAACACAGCAACGGAAGCACTGGTACTGGAACACCACGAAAGGGCACCTGACAGGTGCCAGAAGCCTGGTATAAGAAGTCTGATACTGGGTGGGCATAACAAGGACTGCCAATAGGAACACACCACAACAGAGAGTGACAGGTAATCACGGGAACCGTGATAGGATTTTTCTCTAAAAAGATGACCAAGGCCCAAAGTGTCTACGATATTGGAGTTCGCAAATTATTGGCAATCATTTTGGCACTACGTGATTGGCGCCATCTGCTGGAGGGCACCAGGGCACCGATTCTGATTGTGACGGACCATAAGAATCTTACCTATCACTCTGAGGCAAAAAGGTTATCTCCCAGACAAGCCAGGTGGGCCTTATTCCTTTCTTGCTTCAATTTTATTGTTTCTTACTTACCTGGTACCAAGAATATAAAGGGCTGATGCCTTATCCAGACAATTTGGCTCAGATCCGGAGTCTGAGACTGGGTCTGTGCCTTTTATACCTCCAGATCGTATCCTCACCACACTACGTACCAGTATCACATCCCCATTGGGCGAAGAGATCTTGGCATCCCAGGCCAATGCTCCTACGGAGAAACCCATGGGCAAGTGCTTCATGGCTGAACCATTTTGGGCCAAGTTGATGGAGACGTATCATGCTTCTTGTGCGGCTAGTCACGTGGGCAAAACCAATTGATCTGGTCCTTGTCCCGAATGTTCTGGTGGTCTACGTTACGGGCTGACAGTGTCGCATTTACTGCAGCCTGTACCACTTGTGTTCACTCTAAGTCTCCAAGGCACCTTCCCATCGGGCTTTTGCAAGCTGTTCCTAATGGCGACCGTCCTTGGTCACATGTATCTATCAATTTCATGGGAAAACTGCCTGTGTCTAATGGCTACACAGTCATGCTTATGGTGGTTGATAGATTTTCCAAAATAGCCCACTTTGTGCCGCTCCCTGGCTTACCATCGGCTAAAACATTGGCCATGGTGTTTGCGAGAGAAGTGTTCCGACTCCATGGAGTCCCCAAGGTCCTGATCGCAGGAGCCAATTTGTGCCCAGGTTCTGGAGGGCATTCTGTGATCAAATGGGTATCCAATTGTCGTTCTCATCTGCATACCATTCCCAGACCAACGGGGTTAGCTGAACACTCCAACCAGGGATTGGAGCAGCTTCTATGTTGTTTCATCTCCAACCATCACGATAACTGGGCTGACTTGTTGCCGTGAGCAGATTTCGCCAGGAACTGCACTGTGTGCTCTTCCGCCAGGAGCTTACCCTTCCTTATCAACTGTGGGTTCCAAGCATGCTTGCTCCCGGACACCTTCCAAGCACAGCAGATTCCAGCTCTGGATGAGCACATCAGGCAACTTCGCTCCACTCCAGAATTCCCTACGTGACTCTTTTCAACGATTTCAGCGGCATGCCAATAACAGAAGGTTGCCGGTCCCCGTATTCCAGGTGGGGGACCGGGTGTGGTTGTCCTCCAGGAACCTCAAGTGCATGCAATAAATTGGCTCCCCGATTTGTGGGTCCATTCCGGGTACTCCGTAGAGTCAATCCTGTTTCCTATGCCTTGGAATTACCGGCATCTATAAGGATACATAACGTGTTCCATGTATCCCTTCTCAAACCTTTGGTGTGTAACCGCTATACCACCACCCTTGCAGTCCCAGGTCCGGTTCGCATACAAGATCATGACGAGTATGAAGTGCAGAGTATTTTGGATTCACGTCGATTCTGTGGGTAGATCCAATACTTGGTGCACTGGAAGGGATATGGTCCAGAGGAACGCTTATGGGTGAACCACTCTGACATCCATGCTCCACTACTGTTGGTCAGATTCCATGCTAAGTTCCCATTGAAGCCTGGACCTCCTCCTCGGGGGGAGTACTATCACGGTGCCCGTGATTCTAGCAGTAGGGCGACATTGCTACTTCCGGGTTTCCCCTTGCACAATTCTTATTGGCTATTGGGCTCTGGCTCCTCCCAGGGTTAGCCTTTTTAAACTGTCTCCTGTCATATTTTCAGTGCCCTTTCATGGTGTACCCGTACCTAGCGTTTGAGTTACTGCTTGTTCCTGTTCCGTGTATGACCCGGCTTGCCTGACTATGCTCCTGGTTTCCTGACACTCCTGTGTTCCAATTCCGTTGCTGACTAGGACCGGCTGACTACCTGCGTGTGTACTGACCCGGCTTGGCTGAGTATCAGATTCCGTTGCTGACTAGGACTGGCTGACTACCCCCGTGTGTACCGACCTGGCTTGGCTGATTACCCGATTCCGTTACTGATTAGGACTGGCTATTACCTCTGTGAGTACTGATTTGACAGTTCTGGCTTCAGACCTATCAGGGTGCGTACCCTGTGTTCTGTTCCACCTACTTTCACTTTCAGAATACCGCTACAGCGCCTGCCTGGCCTGTCAATCCCCAAAGTCATCTGGGGACTGTGCTGTGAATAGTCTGGTCATTTGCCAGTATCTGTGTGCTGCCTCTGCTATCCTTAGCGTTCTAGGGATTTTGTCACTGCCAGTGTCCTGTCTGTGATGCCTCCACTATCCCTAGCATTCTAGGGATTTGGTCACTTGCCAGTGTCCTGTCTGTGCTGCCTCCGCTATCCCTAGCGCTCTAGGGATTTGGTCACTGCCAGTTTCCTGTCTGTGCTGCCTCCGCTAGCCCTAGCGTTCTAGGGATTTAGTCACTGCCAGTGACCTGTCTGTGCTGCCTCCGCTAACCCTAGTGTTGTAGGGTTTTGATCACTGCAGTGTCCTGTCTGTACTGCCTCTGCTAACCCTAGCATTCTAGTGATTTGGTCACTTGCCAGTGTCCTGTCTGTGCTGCCTCCACTATCCCAAGCACTCTAGGGATTTGGTCACTGCCAGTGTCCTGTCTGTGCTGCCTCCACTATCCCAAGCATTCTAGGGACTTAGTCACTGCCAGTGTCCTATCTGTGCTGTCTCTGCTATCCCTAGTGTTCTAGGGATTTGGTCACTGCCAGTGTCCTGTCTGTGCTGCCTCTGCTAACCCTAGCATTCTAGGGATTTGGTCACTGCCAGTGTCCTGTCTCTGCTGCCTAAGCTATCCCTAGCGTTTTGGTGGTCTGGTCACTTGCCAGTGTCCTGTCTGTGCTGCCTCCGCTAACCCTAGTGTTGTAGGGATTTGGTCACTGCCAGCGTCCTGTCTGTGTTGCCTCCGCTATCCCTAGCCTCCTAGGGAGTTGCCCTGCAGTTACCCATCACTATATCTGAACCTTGCCATGGTGTGGTGCTGTTGGGGTTTTCCTTATTCCTGTAACCTGTCCATGGATCAAGCCAGCAGCGTCCTACTGTTATTTGCTCACTTTTATCTTTCCGTCCATCCTGACCTGCATCAGATTTGGGAAGTACCAAGGTACGAACCTCATCTGGACCTGAGAAGGGTGATTGCTTTTTATTTATTTTCAATAAAGCTTTTTTATCTTACCTAACTGTCTGAGTGTTCTTACAAAACCGTGACAGTCTTCTGTGATTCCTTCCTCTGATATGCCCGTGTGGCATAATGGACAGCCGCTTCCTCATGTCTGACATCACTAACTGGTGCTGTACGAGCTCTTGTTTTATAGACAAGAGCTTATATGCCTAATTGATTTCCTCCTAGCTGTGCTGCTATTTAACTCCCTTGGGCCTATCAGTCGTTGCCCTCACGTGGTGTTCCTGCTTGTATCTCTAGCATTTCGTTGTGACCCGTACCTGACTCTGAATCCATTCTGTGTATGACCCTGGCTGTCTGACTACCCACATCGGTTCTGACCTGTGGCTCTGGCTGACTACTCGCTCTGTGTATGACCCCAGATTGTCTGACTATCCAGACCGGTCCTGACTTGTGGCTCTGGCTGACTACTCTCTCAGTGTATGACCCCGGCTTGTCTGACTACCCATATCAGTCCTGACCCATGGGCCTGGCTACTACTCACTCTGTGTTGCCTCCGGTTGTCTGACTATCCACATCAGTTCAGACCTGTGGCTCTGGTTTCCTACTCACTCAGTGTTGCCCTAGATTTGTTTGACTACCCACATCCGTCCTGACCTGTGGCCCTGTCTGACTACTGGATCTGTGCCTGACTCCTCTAGCCTGACCATATGCATTTGGGCCTCCATGGTCTGGGCTTGCACTCGCTCCTGATTGCCTCCAGTTAACTATACTTGGTTGTAAATTTCTAGATACCAGAGTAGCCTGGTTCTTATCTCTGTTAGAACCTCCGGCACATACCAAGGATCCTCCGTTATAGTGTTAGTAGTACAGTGCTTGGAACAGTGTGCAGTTCTGGGTCGTAGACATTGTACCACTGCTGGGGTTCTGGGGTTGATGTGGGCATTATTATTACTCTGTGCATTCTCAACAAAGGTGGTTTTATCTCCTATATTTCTGTCTGTCCTTCTTTGCCTGACAACTGTGACACATGCCTTTTGAGAACCACTGTAATAGGGGACTACAAACACTGGAAGATGTTAAAAACCAGGTCACTTAATACAGTCGATATAAGCATCTCATCTAATATGATACTCAATATATAGGCAGGTCATATGGCAATGGTTATATACCACAAGGTGACATAGTAAGAGAAGTACAAACTCACAGCAGCAGCTCATTTTTGAGTTGGGATGTAAGCTTCCTCCTCATATGCCTGCACTTCAGGGTTTGTATTACTAGGGTGTATGATCACATAGCTAAGCACATACTCTGCTGTCATTAAGACTAATCTAAGCAAACCCTGAGCACCTCCCCTTTAACTTTCATAGCGCAGCAGAGTAAAGCTATGCTACTTTTTTCTGCTCCTTGTTATTACACAGGATCAATCATGACGCAGAGGAAAGAAACTCCCAGAAACTGGCATACACTCCCTCACCACCCTCCTCTTGGTACAAGTAGTGTGCAGAGTAGACTTTACAGAGTTAATCGCTTAATACATTTGTGTTAGGAAGGTGAAAAACAAATAATTATTTTCCACTTCATATTTTAATGCAGAATTGTATTAGTTTATTGCAAGTATAGATCTAAGCAGACCTAAATTATGCAATGTAAAAGGGATGTAGTAAATTTGGTATAAGAAACATTGCACTGGATTAAAGGAATAACAGCTAAGACGTTGGTTAATATAACTTTAAATATCACATACTTACAGTTATCATATTTTAAAATTGTTTATTTTATGTTAGAGCCCAAAAATGTTACCATGAACCTGCTATTTTATTCCATGTATTTGGCTAATTTTGTTTGTGCTCTTTGTAATGAGAGACAACAACTAAGGCAGTTAATTTATTGAGATTGATACTCACTGTTCTTGTTCTTGGAAAGGTTGCTACCTTATCTAACCCATTTACAGACAATAGAATACTTCTGAGACTGCTATCAAGATTGGTAAAGTAATGGGAGAGAGTGAGCCCTGGAAAAAGTGGGTTCTCCCACACAGCATACGTAAAACTAAATTTTACAGAAATTTTTAAGAAGTTATTGTGAATTACATGATATACAAGTGTATATATCCTCAGTTTAATTTTAACTGTTAGTGTTCCTATGAGGTCAAATGGTTGTTTGGTTCTGTAAAAGTCAATTACTTTATTGAAACAGATGTACTAGGAAGAATTGGAGTAATTTTGGGCCCATTTATTTCAACTGGACTTTTAACTCCCTGAATGCTAGAAAAGTCTCCAAAACATTGTTTTTACAATGCATTGAAGATATCTAGCAGTAATGGGTTAAAGTTACTCCATTTCTGCTTCGTACACCAGCCCCCTTGATAAAGTTATTATCAATGCACAGAGCTGTATGTCACAATTATCTAAAAATAAAAAAGGATAAGAAAGCATATCACCCATATAAGCCAGGGTTCACCATCACCACGAAATGGGTTGAAAAAGCTAGATAATTACATAAAAATAATTATAGAGATCACTTATGGACCTTATAGGATTCTATATTTTCTAAATATTCCATAAGTCGAGTTAGGAAAATTAGCAACTGAATTATCAGCATATAGTAAGTCGAGTGCAGGTAATACAGTTGAAAGATATAGATCTGTTTGTGTGAGTTAAAAGCAGTTAGAATTAACAGTAATTATACTAATACATATATCATTTTTATTAAACAGGTACAGCTGGAAATACACAGGTTCAGAGAAAGGTGATATGATAATTATATAATTGCTAATGATCACAGTAGGGTTCTTTATAATAAGTGTGTCCCAACTAGGAGAATGAAAATGTGTCATACTGATGAGGGTTGAGCAGACTATTTTGAATAATTGAAATATTTTGAAATGTGACTCCTATTCTGGCATAACTGAATCATCATCCATTGCAACTGGTGAATGCAATGTCTCCCACAGTATGGGAATATAGTTTCACCTGTAGATGTCGAGCTCTGATTAATGATATTCTAACTGTAACAAATAAAAGGGGAATGTACAAATGTGATTCTGCTCTAAAATAGATACTGAAACAATCATTGTACTGCACCTGCCTAATACCTCCTACTATGTTGTTTATTTCAAAACCTCTCTACCTTATATTGCATGCACCAAGGGAAGGGTGTTGTGTAAAAGGATTTTGTGGTGTTCCGTTCCTATGCTCATTGTTTCTTATTGACATTTTATGTAAGTTTCCACAAATAGATTTAGTTTACCTGCACAAACTATAGAGGATGTGTATGCACGAACATACATTAAAGCTATTATAGGTATAGTGATTGAGTAGCCCTACAATAATTCACTGGCGGTCCGTTGTCAACAATCATTTACGCATGGAACAATGTTGGGCCAAGACCACACACACTCTTCCCCTTTACTTCTGTAAATGGAATATTTGGTTAAATGTAAATTCTTTGAGGGATAATTAGACCCCGAGCATTGGACGTGGAACATTCATCATGCTCTTTCTTCTGCTTTTATTATTGCGGATTCTTAGTTGAATAACTGCTTTTCGAGTTGGATTGGTTGGGGCACATGCGTGTGAGGTATATATAATTTTGTTTTAATTTTTTTTCCTCTCCTGTCTCAATTCATATTCACTACCCTAGCTTCTTAAATCTTCAAATTATCTCTTCCAATACACACTGCACATCTAATTCCCATTTTCGGTCCGTCTAGGCTAGCTTTATACCTTTTGTTTTCCAGTATCTCATTGCAAAGTCTTTTGAAAAATACCTTGCTTTTTGTCTTTACTGATGTATTGACCTATGTTATCTTTAGAGCATCCTATGTTAAATGTATCTTTTTTTTGTTTGTTTCAAAATGTTTATTAGATATTTAAACAATGCAGAATATTAACAACACAAATGACTACAGTAAATAAATGTCACACCTGTTGTTAAATGTATCTTGACCTTTGTATAATTCCATTATATTATTTAACTTGTTATCACTAAAATTCAAAAAGCTTTAATAAAAAAAAAGCTATTATATGTACTTGTGCATACTGAAAAGCGAGGGTGCATGATTCTTCTGCTGTGCTAATGGATTCAAATGTCTTTTTTGTATTTACATTTAACGTTTATATGATTCTGGGGTGCATATGTATATTGACAAAAATGGAGCTACTTTAAACAAACCAGCTATACAATGTTGATGACATGAAAATTACTGTAATTGTTACCCTCCTGGATACTAGCAAAGCAATACATTGTAAATATATCTACCATCTAACAAGTCAATTTTATAAATATTACAGCTGTTCTACCCCAGAAATTATCCAGTTTTGTGTGTATATATGTGTGCCATAATAGTCATTTGCACTGAGTATAGACCAGGGAGGAATGGGTAACCTGCCCTCCTACAACAGTAGGGGTGTGTCAGGGTGTCCATTCCTGACAGACATATGCACAACAACATCAAGTATGTCTCATTACTGGTGTGGGGGTTCAAAACATATCACTGATGGGATAAGGGAAGTAGAATGCAATGGGTGAGGGGTCTGGGCATTTGGAAACCCCCTCTCATTGTGGCCTTTAGTATAGCATTCAACTCACTATCTTTAGAGATTTGAGAGCCTTTGCTTATTTGGGATACAGCTGATATAACTACAAAGACAGTTAAATAATCATAATATATTATATTTTAAAAAACCAGACAACATTTAAATTATGTAGCAGAGTGTTTAAGAACTTACCTGCCTCCCTTCTGCCAGTCTGAGAGGCAGATGACCCAGGTAGAAGCAAAACATTTTACCTCAAAAGTGAAATAGGAGAAAAAACAAATTTCAGAATAAAATCAATGTTTTTGCCTGTGTCATTGAATTGTAATCCATGATTATAATGGATTTCACCCACATTTTCCCTATGTTTTCCTGCTGTGCTAGTATAAAAGGGGTGTCCTGTTCCTGCATGTTGCCAGTCTGTACCTGGGAATGAGGTAGAGAGAGAGACACAGAGAGAGACACATAGAAAGAAAGAGAGAGCAGCAGCAGAACTGTGATAATAGATGAGATGAAGCTGGAGTTGGAGCTGGAGTTAATTTTAAGGTGTCTTTGTATTTTGTGAATGAAGAAAGGAGAGTTTTTTGACCAATAAGTGAGATACATCATTCAAGATACAAAAGCTAACATGTTGCTTTTTTCTGTGTAAAAAAATCCAAGCATTGTGAAAGTAGGAATCCATCTAGATACATCCTCATTGAGATTCCACCTGAAACACAACTGCAGGTCTGAATGGGAGACAAACCAGCAGTGTCAGATATAAAAGATCACAGGGCTCAGGGGCACATATTAGAAGTGCTGTATAGAATCATTGCTGTGGTTTAGGATATTTCTTCTCTGTTTACTGAAGTAGTGAACTGAAAGAGACTGCATCCTAGTAGGATACTATTCCTATAGGGCCTACTGAATTTTATAGCAGGCTCTTTCCTAGTTGAGCCTCTCTGACCAGCACTTTACAAGTGCCCAGTCTGGCAATGTTTGAGGGGGTCCTAGACTATAAAGCCACTCCCACACTCTGAGTGGTAGGTGAGGCTAGAACAACGTTACTGTCACTATACCAGACAATTGCTCCTGATCTTTGTTGGCTAGCTAATTTACCAGTTTTTATACCGGATTACTAAACATTAACTCCTTTAATGCTAGAGAGTTATCCAATGCATTGCTTTGCTGCTTTCTAGCAACTAAAAGATTAAGATTTTTTTCTTATTATTATAGGCTAAGGGAATTTTCTAAGCAACTCAGAAGTGGATCAGGAAGAAGTGAAATCATGTGAAAAGTGGGGGAGAAGTCATTGATGTGGCTATGAGCTTGTAGGATCCAGATCAAGATGCAAACCTGGCCCTGATCACTTATAATAATTGCTTGGTATAAAGGCAAAATTCTGAGTGCTTATCCCATTTGCCTCCATGGCAGTGAAATGAATTGGATGCAACTCTTGTGTGTGGTAGGTAAGACAAACTTTTTTACATTTTTTTTTTAAATTCAATAATTGTATTCTATTATATTCCCCTTTAGTGTTGCTTTTTCATCTTTATTTCTCGTATTAGTATTGCCCCAACATTAGTGGTAGTAAATAATTAATAGTAGAAGTAAATAAATTGGTACAGTTACATGACTGTATCATATTGGCTTGATACAGTCATGTTTTAGATGGGCCTGTAAGAGTTCTGCTTTGTTGTTATCTGCAGTTCTTCTTGTTTACTGGGACATATCCACTCCATCCACTCCAGCTCTGCTATCCAGTTTGTTTCCAGGACAAGCCTGCTGAGGCCTGTATTAAGCAGCCTTATAGACACTTCAGTTCACCTGTACAGTGTTTTACTGACTATATTTCTAGTGCTGAGATTCCTGTTTCCTGTGTATGACCTTGGCTTTGAATTCTGACCATTCTTAGTTGCCTCCTGTCCTGACCTTTTCTTTACTCCAGACCTGATTTTGTTTACAAATTACAGATTTTCCTGGGCCTTGTTTATATCTGAGCTTCTAGTCCTGTAATTCACCTGTGTGATTTACTTGCAGTTGATACTGCTCCCTATTTTTTCACCATAGCTTCACTCTCAAGCAACTCTCAACAGTAGGGGTGGGCGAAAAGTGAGATCAAATCCCCGCATGACTTTTCACGAAAAATTATTTTTCTCTTTTTTTTCGCAAAAGTTTTGGCCTTTTCTCCAATGCAAAATGTTCTTACTTTTCGCCTATTCCAGCAAATTTTTCACCTATTCAACACATTTTTCTCCTATTCCAACACATTTTTCACCTATATTTAACATGGTGCAACATTTCCCCACATAATATTACTTCTTCTGAGGGCTGTAGTGGAGAAATAAGTAGCTGGAAGTTAAAGTTGTGATTCCTACAGCAACAAAACAGATGAGAGTTTGTACCGTGTTAGCCGTAGAAATACAGGAGGCAAATATAGTTGTTGATACCTTTATTGGCTAACTTAGCAGATTTAAGATGCAAGCTTTCAGGACTTCTTAGGCCTCTTCCTCAGGCATGTTATCATGCCTGAGTCATGACAACATTCCGAGGAAGAAACTTAAGAGTTCTTCAAAGCTTGCATCCTAAATCTGCTTAGCCAATAAAGGTATCAATAACTATATTTGCCTCCTACAGCAACATATACCTTGAAAAATGTATTAGCATGCAGAGTGCATTTGTCCTTTGCCCAGAACACTTACTTCCTGCTTAAGTGACACTGGCACATACTCATTATGATGTCAAGTAAAAAAAAAAGTACAACCTACAAGGTAGCAGATGTATGGCAGTGGTGGTGGAGGACTGGCGTGGTGTGATTGGTGGGATCTTGACAAACTGCATCCACCCCGGGAGAAGGGGGATCATCATAATTTATTGCACATGCTGCAGCAACCATTGCTGCAGTCAGTTTTTGAACTTCCACTTTACTCCCACATCCCTGCATTGCTCTACTTTTCCTACTCCCGCCTGTGCATTTTCTAGACATCACTCAACTGTTTTTAGTCTCTACAGTACACAACTCATGCTTAGGCTCCCAGTCATCTGTCTAATATATTTATTTCTTATTTATTTTTTTATGTTACTTTGATTTTATTTTTTTTTTTAAGTTGTCCACCCTATTATCACAGTTAGTCCAAAAAATATATATATAACTAAAAAAACAAAATCAACTTCTTTCCCCAGTCTTTCAGTCCTCCCCAGGACACAGAGACAATAATAGCAAAATCAGCAAGCAATTTGGACCCCAGCTGCCAGTGTCTTGCAGTCAGTCACACCAAATTTTGGGGTATTTGGGGTCAACCTCCTTCCTCCCATCTTCTTCCCAAGTGTGCCCCCAGACTCCCCTAATACAGAGAACAAATGTGCTACCTAAAACACTCCCTAATCTAAGCTTCAATTCCCCTTTATTTGCCTACCTTCTCTAGTTCAGAAACATGCCGCTTTCTCCTCTTATAAACACAGAATGGCTGCTGTGAGAGCCTGACACCCTTGTATATGGTTGTACAAAAGTTGAGAAAACTTTCACATGATGGAGAAAACAACATTTTCTACCCCTTGATATCAACTGTATGAGGTATGCGAAAAAAGTGGGAAAATGGCACTTTCCACAGGAAATGTTTTTCACTAATTTTGGTTTAAGGTGAAAGTTTTCACCCATTCCTACTCAGCAACACCTCTCTTGAGATTTAGTCTTGTCTGCCTACATGTGGCCACCCATCATACAGGTTTTAGCTGCAGGCGAGTTGTACTTTTCATTCCCTGCTTCCAAATACTCAGTCACTTTTACTATTTGTTGCTTCTGCATCAGTTCTGTCTAATAACCCTATGTTCCCTATACCATTTTACTATTTTAGTTTTCTCTGATGGTTTGCAAGGAAATGCTATGTGGATAAATGTAATAAATAACAGAAAATGTGTTTTTGTTTCCTAGACAGAATTATTTTTCTTCTTGATATTGCACCATTTAAAGTATAGTGGAAAAAGTAGACACAGGTTCAGGCAGGAAGTTGGTTTGTGACTCAGAAAAAGTTGGCTCAGTTGATTGTTCTTTTATAGCTTATTGCTAATTAACTGGTAATGGTTAGATCATGTCACAAAGGAATCAAGCTGTGGAGGTTATTCGCTACATGTTCTGTGTGAAAACAACTATAACAATACATGGAAAACATGTTGCTTTCCGAATCGTTGCTAAAATGTATTTATTTTATTAAAACCCTGTTTAACTGCTTCAGTACTAGGGAAGTAAAAAATTAACTGCTTCACAGTGAATTGGTGTTGATTGCAGCACCTACTGGGTTACGTAGATATAACTATACTTAGTTAAAACATTTCTTAACTATGTGGGGTTAGAGTTGGAGACATTTCTAGAATCCAAATGGAATACATATTTGATGCATAAAATTGTCCATTCTAATCAAACTAATAAAATAATGTTAGCTGTCTAATTTAAATAAATATTCTTATGGAAAGTTTTTGCATTCGAGAGCAAGATATCTTTCTCAAAAGGTGTATAGCAGTGGTTCTCAACCTGTGGGTCGGGACCCCTTTGGGGATCGAATTACGATTTGCCGGGGGTCGCCTAAAACCATCAGATATTTATATTTCGATTCATAACAGTAGCAAAATTACAGCGATGAAGGAGCAACAAAAATAATTTTACTGTTAGGGGTCGCCACAACTTGGGAAATTTTATCAAAGGGTCGAGGCACTAGAAAGGTTGAGAACCGCTGGTGTATAGTCTAAGATGTATAGTACAGGCATGCAAGTATTTTTGAAAGTTGGCCATGTGTTCAGAAATCCATATATGTTCAGACCAATCAAAAGATCAACTGGGCGATAAACATCACAATAAACTGGAAGGCAAATTATGATTTTGACCTATGATTAAGTGAGTGTTGCTTTTTCACAAAATGGTTAAGGCAGCTGCCTATAGCGTCACACTTTTTCCATGTGGATTATGTCCTCTGTTATATTTTAAGAATCCTAATAAAGCATTTTTTTTAGCTTTTTACTATGGCTGGTGTTACATGTTCTGGTGAATTCAGTACCTCTTGTCCTGTTTCTTCAAGTCTGCTGAAATCATTGCTTGATTGATGGAGGTCAATCTGGATCCACTATGCCCACAGCAGCCTGGTGAGTTCCTGACTTTCACACTGAATAGTCTTTATTGTCACGCTGTGTCAATATGCTTGTAGTTATACAGTAGCAACTGTATCATCTTGTTACATTGTGCTGTGCAAATAATTGTCTACTGCAAATGTGTTGAAGCCAATAGCTCTGCCCACCATGCACTGGTGATGCACCTGTTGCAGTGTGCTTTTTCCTATAATTCAATGTGCAAACATTTTGATTTTGAACCCAAGAGGTCTATTCTGTACTATACTGTAAGTTCTTGGAAGAGAGAGAGAGGCAAAGAAGGAGACCTGTATCTGCTTTGTTTAACCCTTTGAATGAAAGTGGGGTGAGCAACACATTGCAAAACAATGCATTGAGTACCCCATTGCCATAATGGGTTAAGGGGTATTGATACTAGCCAAGGGAGTGTGGATGTATAATTTGCAGACAGTGACATTTTAAAAAAAGCTTGTGATCCTACACCTGAGCTAAAACTGAGAGTGACAGTGACTGGAGACAAAGACACATACATTATTTTCAGACAGACAAATCACATCAACAGATAAAACATTACTCCACACACCAATAGGTATGTTGTGCCATTTACAGTCACTTTTCTTGGTTATTGTTTCCATCAGTGGGCAGCAGCATGCCACAGCAGGTCAACTGCCTCTGGAGCTACTCCTAAAGGCCAGCAGCAGGATAGTCCAAACCATCAACATGACATTTTATATATGCAGTGTATTGAGATATAATTCTGTAAAGTTGTAGATGTGTTAAACAAATTTCAGGATTACTTTTTATCTCACTTCTTGAAAACTGTCTTTTTGACTCATGGCAATGGTTCCAACACAACCATCTTGGGAACAGTTGGGAACAGCAGATATTTTATTTAGAAAATGTTTTACCGGGAAGAATAAATTGAGATTTCTCTTGTTTTCAAGTATGTCCTGGATAGTTTTCAGTAAAGAGTTACATATTTGCACAAATTGAGAAACATTAGATATTACATATTATTATATACTAGTTGAAGAGCCCATTACATGGACCACAGTGCCACCACCTGCTGGTCTCGGAGCAGTCATGCACAGTAGACACTGCCCATGCAGTGGCTGATACAGCGCCAGCTGGTCGCAGTGCAGTCATGCTCAGTAGAGACTGCCCACACCACGGCTGATACAGAGCTGGATGCTCCTTTGGAGCGCCTCGCTCTATATCAGCCTTATCACGGACAGTCTCAACTGCACATGACTGCAGCACGTGCAGAAGTCTCTACTGCACATGACTGCGTTGTTACAAACTTTCTAGTGATTTATTATATAGGATACATATACATATAAATATACATACATATAAAATATTAAATTATATACAGTTACACACTGTTTCTAGATATAAAGAAGCATTTACTTTTCAGGATTTTAGACTGGGAGCAGATTTGATTATTTCAGGCAGATTGTTCCAGGCCTTTGGAGCTCTGAAGGAGAAAGCAGATCTTGCTGCTTCTTTCTTGTATTGTGGTATACACAGAGAGTTGTTAGCAGTGGAGTGGAGGTTATAGTTAGTATGGAGAGCAGGAGTGAGCATACTACTCAGGTAGTCTGGTAGTTTTCCAGATAAGTGGTTGTGTACTAAGCAGAAAAGGTGAAGGGCACGTCTAGATTTGAGTGTTAACCAATTTATCACAGTGATGGGTAGTGTAATTACATTGGAGGCTAAATAGGCATAATGAATTATACAGAGTGTCAAGTTTACTAAGATGGATTTCTGGCACTGGAGCAGATACCACATCACCATAGTCTATGACTGGTAACAAAATCTGTTGTACAATACGTTTTCTAACCCAGGTACTTAAACATGATTTGTTTCTGAAAAGAGTACTTATTTTGGGATAAAGTCTGGAGGTTAATTTATCAATATGGAGACCAAAAGTGAGGTTGGGGTCAAGCCACATACCAAGATATTTGTAGGAGTCCACTGGGGCCATTTTACGATTAGACTCTGTTACAAGGTGTAGGTGAGTATTGCCGAGATTACGCAGTTTGTGCTTTGTGCCAAATATCATTGTGACTGTTTTGTCTGTGTTTAAGAACAGTTCTTTGCTATCCATCTTTCAACCTCACAGAAATCATATTGTAATATGGCTTCTAGTTGGATATGTTTGAGTTTTTAGCATAGATTATGGTGTCATATGCATACATGTGTACTGAAGATGATTTGCAAACCTTGGGCAGATCATTTATAAAAAGAGAAAACAGAAGAGGGTCAAGAATGGAGCCTTGAGGAACTCAATTTGTTACTTTGAAGGGAGGAAGGGAGTCATTGTCAGCAACTGACACATACTGCATTCTATCTAAGTAGGATCCGAACCAGTTTAGAGAATTATTTCCCAATCCTGAGCTTTGGTGTTTGCTTATAAGAATAGTATGGTCTACTGTATCAAAAGCCTTGACAAAATCTAGGAAAATGGCTCCTGTGAGGTCACCATTTTCCATGCCAGTCTGGATATCATTGGTTACTTTTAGGAGGGCCGTGACTGTTGAGTGATTTGTTCAAAAGCCTGATTGAAGAGGGGTGAAAAATCTGGTCTGTCGGTAATATTTATATAGTTGCACGTGTACACATTTCTCTTGTATTTCTCTAGTTGCCAAAGAGGCATTAATTAAAGATGCAATTGGTTTGGCCTGACCATGGCCTTGAGCTTTAATAACATTGTGGGTAGTTGGTCAGGGCTAGACTGGGATTTCATTTTTGGGTTGAGGAGGTGATCATATATTTTGCTTTCATTTACTGGCATTACATTTAATTCATTTTCATAACTGGACCAGGCAACAGGTGCCAGTGACTGTTCTGTAGATGGTTGAACTTCTGAGTTACCTTTGTTTTGTGTAATTAGGGTGGCGGCACATTCAACAAAGTAGCTGTTAAATGCATTGTCTATGGCTATGGGGCACTGTACTGTTTCTTTGTCTACGGTTATAGTTGAAGGGTGAGAATGGCTAGGAGGGTTGTAGAGGTTTTTAATAACCTTCCAAAAGTTGGCTGGCTTTGAAATGTTACTGTTCAAGTTGTCAGTAACATATTTTGCTTTTGTTAATTTTGTTTGTTTTGTACATGTGTTCTTTAATTGCCTGTATGTAGTTGGTTGGAATGAGCACAGACCAGTACTAAAGGTAACATAATCTTTATTGAGACATACAGCAATGAAAACAGAGTATAGATAGATACACAGCATTTGGCAATGTGTGACCAACAAGACTTATTGGTTGGCAGATCACTGGAAATAGGAAGAAAACAGGAAGACTCAGGTCCGCACCTGAATATAGCAGAATAGATGCAACGAACAGGCGAACTGTGCTACAGGCCTGCGCCTGCTGGCACCCAGCACGGAAGCATCTGGAAAAAGAGATAGTGTGCTACAGGTCTGCACCTGAAGGCACCAGATACAAGCTACCAGAACTGAGGATACTGTGCTACAGGCCCGAGCCTGAAGGCACCAAGAGACGCCCCGGTCAAGAGATAGCATGCTACAGGTCCGCACCTGAAGGTACCAGAAATAAGCTACCAGAACTGCGTATACGCTGCTACAGGCCCGCGCCTGAAGGCACCAGTATAGATGATCGAAGCTGGAGATAACTGAGCTACAGGTCCGCACCTATAGGCACCTGTAAGGAAGATACCAAAGAAGGTACAATGGAGCCATACCAGCGTCAGATAGGTACTAGGAAGCCAGGGTCATACACTGAGCGGGTAGTCAGACTAGCGAAGGTTTGCATCAGATGGGATATCTACTGAAGTGATGGAATGCTGTATGAGCAGTAGACAGAGCCCCAGGTCAACACCAAAGGGAATAGTCAGCCAAGCCAGGTCATACACAAGAAGGTAGTCCACCAGAGCCGCAAGTTCTGCACCAGAATGGATCTCAGACAACCTGGGGTCATACACAGAGCAGGTAGTCAAACAGAGTCAATGGGTCAGAACCAAGACAGTTAGTCAGAAAAAACAAGGTCAAATCGCAAGCCAACTGCACTGGACACCATGAAAGGGTGACTGAGAATGGTGTCCAGGAAGCTTATGTACCCAGTGGCCCAGGAAGAGGAGGAGCCACAAACATGCACTGTCTCTTTAAATGGGATGCAAGTCCCTGCCTGGACGGGCGCCAATATGCTGCTGTAGGGAGATGGAAGAGACCGGGACCCTGCTCATAGATGCGGCTGAGCTGCCAACAAACAATGCGGCCTGCTGAAAGGAGAAGCAGACAGACAGACTATGCTGCTGGAACCGCCGAACGAGAGCTGCGGCTGAGCTGTCAGGTAAAGTTGCAGTTGGCTCAGCAGCCACCGTCAGGTACTATAACAGTAGCGTGATCATAAGCAGAGCAGGTTTGTTTAAATTTAGTCCATAAGGCATCTCTGAGACTGTATAATTGAATCAAGTCAGCTGAGACCTGGGGTAGATGTGCCCCCCTAACCCTTACCTTGCTTATTGGGGCATGGGTATTATAGATCTGTAAGAATTCAGATTTAAAAAGTAAATCTCTTAGTCTAGGTCAGGTATTAGGTGTATTCTATACCACTAGCAATTTCTTAAATCATTTAGGAAGGGGTGAAGATTAATTTTTCTAAATGATCTTGTGAGTATGACATTGGAACATGATTTGACTGGTTTTATTTTTCAGACACAGTAAACTATGGAGTGATCGCTAAATACGTTTGCGAGTACACCTGAATCTTGGATTCTGCTTGTGCAGGAAGAAAGGGTCCAGTCTAGCAGAGTATGGTTGAATGTTTTAAGATTTATGCAAGTAGGGGAGGTTAATAGCTGTCATAAGTTCAATGTTTTAAACAACGAACAATATTATTTTTTTCATTCCTGTAGTCTAGCCAATTAATATTGAAGTCTCCAAGAACATTCAGCTTGCTTTTCTTGTTTTGAGTGGCAATCTCCTTTAGATATTGCGCTATGTCTGAAAGAGAATGTGCTGGGATATTTGGCAGTCTGTAGATGCCAACAATTATTATTAGATATGGGTTATGTAGTCTGGTATGTCCTAAATTTATTTCACCTGGTCAGCTCCTGAACAGGGATGGGTAAAAATAATTATTTTTTACAATTTTACACAGTTTTCATCTTTTTAAGTGGAAATACCCTTACATACATAAAAAATCCACCATTTCATTGCCGCCAATTAATTTCTCACAATAATGTCACTGTTTTTTACTTGTTCTTTCTATACCTGTGGAATTCCTTCCCCAAAAGTATAAACACCTGGAACTTCCCACCATGCAGTGAGTTGTAATTTATTAGTTAGCGATTTGAAAAAGCAGAGATGCAGGACAATTAAAAAAATTGCAGTTGTATATGTTGCAGCAGTGTCTTGTTGCACATTGCAATGTATATTCTGAGACACTCTGTCCATATGAGCAAGAGGAGTTGGAAGACTGCTGGTATTGTTGATGAGCAATTATCTATCTAGCAGTAGCACAAGCATCAGTGTTGCTAAGAGCCTAGCAGCAACACCAGCAGATCGTGCTGCCTCCTACACCAACTCTCCAGGGTTCTCTGTTTTTTTTCCCAGTTGGCAAGCTGCAGTGACAGCACAGAGTCTCAGCTGCTTGAGCCTGCTACTGAGAGTGTGACACTTGGTGCATCACCTATACCTATGTCACACTCACTATCACCACTCCCACTTGCAAGTGAGGACAAACCGGTGGTGATGATGGTGCTGATGATGAGGATGAAACTAGTGGTGAATCATAGTAAATACTACATTACTGTTACAGTTCACAGGGTTTCCTTCCCATCAGTGAGTAGAAACAGTATACAATATCAGGTCTTGACTAAAGTTGCCTCTGTCTCTGGTGCTATTATTAAAGGGCAGTAGCAGTGTAGCCCATTGCATGCAGAGCTTTGAGAGACAATCCCACAAAGTTGCAGATATGTTAAATAAACTACAGCAAGAGATAGATGAATGGCTTGCATCCCTAGTCTTGAGAGCTGGCTTTGTTTATCTTGACAATGGCTCCAACATAATAGATGCCTTTTGAATAGCTGGTGCATGTACTCTGTTTCTCCCATGCCTTAAATCTAATTGTTACTCAATCCCTCTCAGAATCCAAAACCCTCAAAGTCATGTTAAATATCACCTGCAAAATCTGTGCACAGTTTAGCCAGTCTTACAGTGTTGAAAACTCTTTATATTGCATTTAAGAATGTAACCACCTGCCCATCACCAACTTATAATGGCGGTCTCGGACAGGTGGAATTTCAAACTGTACATGCTTTAATGTTTGTCTCAGAAGAATAAGGACATTACCGATATACAGTATATAACATGAAGGATATGGAGCGTGTATCTTTGACATCTGATCAACAACAATTAGTATGTGAAAGAATATAAAGAAATTCTTGTAGACTGAGTAGAAGGTTGCATTCAGGTGCTGCTGTGTCAGTCACTATGGCTTTTAGCCATTCCACTAAATACTAGCCCTTGGGTATTGGTGGTGGTGGTGATAGTGGTGGTGGTGGGTAACACTGCCCAATGGCTCACAACTCAATAAAAATAATTGCCCTCCCTGCCATGAGCATGGAATATTCTGCAGGATGGAAGGTCAGCAGATGCGCTTGATTTTATTGGTCTCCACTACATTGCTATGAGTATTCAGTGCACCATACAACGTGCAATGTACAGAGACATATTACCAGATCTCACACCTGCAGACTGAGTTTTGGCTGGTGGTAATACTGGTGGAAACAGTTCAGAGAAGGAGGGCTGTGAGCATGTCAGGAGGACAACAGGGATATCATCCCAGACCCAGACCCTAGCAACACACAAACACAGGAACAAGTGTTGTTGTTGATGTTGTGGGTTTCACACTTTTCTCTGGGATTTTCATTTGCATTATTTTGGCATTGTGGAGTGAGAATGGACACAGTCATAGCAGCACTGAATTTGGTTTTCTTGAGGGATATTTTCACACTTTCTACCATTCACATTATTCCCTGTGCTTCATAAGGGTAGATAGTCCAAGGTGTGACCTCTCCTTTCTCTCCTCCCATCCTTGTTGCACATTGTGCACAGTGCAGTTGCCAACATTTGCACTGTGCCTGCCCCAAGTGAAAAATAATCTAAAACCCTTGATTTTAGTGTTGGTGGAGAAGGATGCACTTCTTCATCAACAGGTTCACCTAAAATAAGGAGGAATAGTAGGAAGTGAAACACATCTACAATTACTAGTCATGGCCATGGTGGACAGTGATTAACTAATCTGGTCATCATTCTGCTTCTGTGACTTATGTACTTTTGTCTTAGATGACTCAGTTTCAGGAAGTACACTGGCGGCAAATGCCATAATGTAATTGCTGGTGCTGCATCTTTTGCTCCTATTTTGTCACAAGTTGTGTAATTATCAACCCTAAATAGAGAAATAAAAATGTTAAAGCATAAGTAATTATTCAGTTAATGCCATACATTTGCATTGTATTAGATTAGATAAATGCCTTTTTATGATTGGAGAATGCTAATCTGCATTTAAAGCATATGGCTGAGGGTCTGAAATTAATAAAGCATTTATTCTACTTCTGATGGTAGAACACATCTCTCTAGTACACTGATTTTAAATGTGGTTTGATAACCAAAACTCAAAAGAGGGTGGAAAAACTTTGCTAAAAGAAAGAGTCAGCTATAATGGCTGTTCCATTTTTTTCACCTTAGTTGATGTCAGGTTAATCACATCCCAGATCATATCTTGGTGCTAGATGCTGGAAACCTATGGACATGTTTTCCAACCACTGTGAATAATGTCACTAGATTTGTTCTATATTTAAATATGAGCACTACAATTCTCAGACTGAAACTGAAGGCATAAGATGCAATGAATCATATAATTATACTTAAAATGATAATATAATAGTAACAATCATGATCATTATATATTATATATTAATTCCTACCCATATAAAATATATAATTTCATTTCTCATTATGCACAAAATGACATCTAAATGACTAAACAATACTTAGAAATAGAAACCATTGACATCCTAATTATGGATCCTTTTTGCCAAGATACTGACAAGATTTGAAATTTAGGTCAAGGGTCCAAAAGGGTTTGTCATTTTATAGAGAAGATGTCATTAATTAAAAAGTAACTGTCAAAGAAGTGCCAAGGGAAATGGAGAAAATAAAAAACTCTATATTTTGTGTTTGCTTCATAATAGGCCATCACTTCTGTATACTTAGAAAAGGCCGTATTCCATGAATATCTCACTAAGTTTCACATTTGCCTTTAGGCAACTAATGAGGCTGACTTGTATCACCTCTGGGTCTTTTTGTAACCATAAAAACTGCATGCAAGCTTTCTCTTCCAAGCATTTCATATATACAATGGTTCATCATCTCATGACAACTCTTTCATAATTAATGATTGAAAATGTTTATTTCTAATGTTATTAGAATATGTGTAAGTAAATAAAGCAAAGAAAACTAACATTAAATTATCACATTGCATATTAAAAAAAAAGTTTAAAACATAATTGACCCAGTTGGAAGAATTAATTTTTCCCCAAAAAATAAAATTTATCTTAGCAGTTAAGCATCCATTTCATTTGTATGAGTATTGTTAATAACAAAAGCAACAAACATATTTTTTTAACATATTGTAGTGCAGTGTAGTTCATTAATAGTAAACAGTGAAACAATGCAATTACCTGGTACTTACATAATACATTTTTGCCTAATACTTGAACCTTAAGTCACCAGCAATAACTAGTTTTCAAAGATATTTAAAGTAGAGAGATAAGCTTACCAATAGTACTATTATCCAGCATAATCCAGCAGAAGTATAACGCAATAATTATTCTGGATAACAGTACTATTGGTAAGCTTATCCCTATATGACTTATTATTGGGGGGCTTTATTTGGGGTGATAGTTCCCCTTTAATATTGATACTAGGTTAACCTCTTGGATTCTTGTGAGGTTTCCAATGCATTGACATTAAAGAATTTAACTGTTAGGATTCCACTGAAATTTTGAGTGAACTAAAAGGTTTAATGCAAAACATGAAAAATGTTTGTATTGAAATCAATTTTAATATCCAACCACATGAAGAGACTACCCAATGTATTCCTTCTGTGTTAACTAGCAAATATAAAAGAGGATATCCATTTACTACATGTTTTCAGTGTGCCTGGGAGAAAGAGGGAGAACTGCTAAAATGTTGGCGCTTGTTAGTATAGCTGCAGTAAGGCAAAGAGAGGGAGCGGGAGGAGTTTGATTTACATATTATGCAGTATTGGTGGTGGACAGTTATTCACTAGAAGGGTGGGGTGCAAGGAGTGCAGGTGTGATCTGCAGACAATAACATGGGCAGTTTAATAAAAATTACTAAAAGGCGACAGACAGGACATCCTACCTGACAGAGATACAGTGGCAGATACTATAGACATAGACAGACCCCATACATTATTTTCAGATAGACAACAGCAGACATCACTCCACACTCATACAACAAAAAAAGACAAACAGATGAGGTTTGCAGGTCTGTTTTTTTTCTGTTTTATTAATATTTGTTTATGTGGACCACTATAACTTACAATAAGTAATAACAGCTAAAAAGGAAGCATGATTCCATTAGAAGTTCCATAGGTAAAAATAGAAACAAGGAATAGACTGGCTCTCAGTACACTAACAGTTATAGAGACATACAAGTGCACTTATCAGTGCTAGAGGATTCAAGCCAAAAGCCTGCTAGGACCAGAGTATAGTCCTAGGATTCAAAAAGAAAAAAAAACATAACGTGAAAAAAATTGATTGCACTAGAGAAAGTATTTCTTGATGGATACAAGTTGAAAAATATTTATTTATTTGAAAGTTGTCATCTAAGTGGATCCAATAGCTTTATCATGAACATTAACCCTTGCAGTCACAGGGTCTTGGGGAATTAGTTGTATTCTGGTTGCCAGACACATTTTAAGAATGTTGTCCTCCATAGATTTAGGGATGATTCCCTTGCCATTCCTGTAGGCAACTTTCTAGTTATACCTGTAAAACTATACATTGTTTATTTTAGAAAAAATTCAGCTTTCCCATGATGCCTCAGATAAAGTACATTTTTCATTGTGTGACAAGCTATGATGTCATAAATACTTATTTTGCTAATCTCTAGCATATATAAAAACACTTTTGGTTGTAAAGATTTCAACTATTTTTAAAAAGCCCTGAAACCCCTGAGTACACCGATACAAATATGTTTAGTTGTATCTACAGGTGTGGCCTGCACAGAGCCCTAATTAACAGGGACACAAAAATTTTATTTTCAACTTTATGTACAGTGTGAAATAGGCAAGCTCTACAAACTCTATTGTGATTTAAAGTGGGAGTCAAAATTGCAAATAAACAATGAAAATGACATATATCAAAGATAAATACAGTGATATAAATAGTAATTTAAAGTAATTGTTTACTCACAGATACGTTAACAATGGTACAAGAGTTTGATGTTCTCATCCTATATAATAATTCGCTAGGATGTTTGTCACAATGCAGTCATGCTCAGTAGAGACTGCCCGCGTTATGTCAGTCTCTACTGTGTATGATTGCATTGCGTGAGTGAGGCAAAGCAATGCGCTGCGTACCCCTCTGATACTCAAAGGGTTAACATTACCCGGACCATGGCCCGTGTACGTGGGCTTTTACACTAGTAGAAGATATTGTAGATATAGTAATAAGTTGACACCACCATAAATTCGCAAAGTATTGTGCATAAAGTGCATACATGAAATAAAGAAAAACTACACATAGCTTAATCTGTATATAAAAGTCCCAATATACAGTTTATAATATTGAGTAAATGGAATCTTGATCCAATAAAATAAATCACGATATTCCAAGAGTTGTATTGTTTTGGATATGTTCAATTGGACTTTCAATATTGTGCAGAAGAAGGTATCTTATTTAAAATACTACTCACTTCAATAGAGACTGCGCTTGAATGACAGGCGGTCAAACAAGCTTAAAGCATATGTGGGATTTAGGGAAGCTGCCCACACTCAGCTGCATGTAAAGGTGTAAACTCATTCCACAGAGCTCAAATTAAGTAAAGGGAGGTTAAAAGTACTCACAGCTGCAATTCAGCCTGGGAAGCTGGGAAACTGTTCTTCTGCAGTCACATCCTCAGAACATGTTAAAAGAAAATGAGACATCTCTGTCTGTAAATACATGTTGTAATTTTTAATGCCATTTAATGACAGGAATACAGAATGTTGGACTTTGGTGCAATCACAGAAGACATAGTAGCTAGTGATGAGCGAGCACCCCAATGCTCGGGTGTTCGGGTGCTCTGACCGAGCGCCCCCGGAGGCTCGAGTGCTCGGCCGAGCACCCGAGCCCCATTGAAGTCAATGGGAGGACTCGAGCATTACACCAGGCACCCCCTGCTCTGATGAGGGGAGGGTGCCTGGTCCATAGGAAAAGGGCAGAAAAGGATGGAAACACCACAGAAATGGTTCAGGGACAGCATAGGGAGGATGTCTGGATGCATCTTGGACTCCAACATCGCTGCTGGGAACGATCTTTCGCCCGTAGTACGCCATTTTTACAGACTGACCGTAAAACACACAAAAAGGAAGATAAAAACGACTTTAGGCGAAAAATTGTTACCAAACAGTATTTGCTGTATATTTACTTGTATATCATCTGCAAATTCTCCCAAAAATTTCCTCGATTTTCTGAAGTGAGGCCATGATTAAGAGGGAAACGTGCGCAGAGGCAAATTCTCCCAAAAATTTCCTTGATTTTATTGAACTGAGGCCATGATTAAGAGGGAAACGTGCGCAAAGGCAAATTCTCCCAAAAATGTCCTCGATTTTTCTGAACTGGGGCCATGATTAAGAGGGAAACGTGCGCTGAGCCGACCATCTAAAACATTATGGGTGAGGGTCTGCTGCGGAGCTGACCATCCTAAACATTATATGCGAAGGCCCGCTAGTGAGCTGACGCTATAAAACATTATATGAGAGGGCCCGCTAGAGAGCTGACCCAATAAAACATTATATGAGAAGGCCCGCTGGTGAGCTGACCTATATAAAAATTGTCAAACAGGGCCCGCTGGTGAGCTGGCCCTATATAAAAATTATATCACAGGGCCCGCTGGTGAGCTGGCCCTATATAAAAATTATAGCACAGGGCATATGGAAGAGGAGGAGGAGGATGAGAAGATTAAGAGTCAACCATATACCCGTTTTTTGGGTGGAAGGGGTGAATGGGAATACAGAGTATTCCCATCATTGTAAATAACATATATAAAGTGAGTTTATGTTCCCCCGGGGCTTTCCTCCAGTGGAGTGGAGAAGTCAGGGGAAATCCAGGCCTTGTTCATTTTTATAAGTGTCAACCTATCAGCATTGTCGGTGGAAAGGCGGATACGCTTATCTGTTATGATGCCACCAGCAGCACTAAATACCCGCTCAGACAGAACGCTGGCGGCAGGGCAGGCCAGCACCTCCAAGGCGTAGAGTGCCAGTTCATACCACGTGTCCAGCTTGGACACCCAGTAGTTGTAAGGCACAGAGGGATCATTGAGGACGCTGACACGGTCTGCTATGTACTCCTTCACCATCTTCCAAAACTTTTCCCTCCTTGTGACACTAGGCTGCGCATCAGGGTGAGGGTGCTGGTGGGGTGTCATGAAGGTGTCCCACGCCTTGGAGAGTGTTGCCCTGCCTTTGTCGGAACTGCTGTGTGCTCCCCTTTTCTCCCCTTCTCGGTTGGCCAAGGTAGCACGTACTCTGCCGCCAGCGTTGTCAGATGGAAAATTTTGGAGCAATTTTTCAACAAGAACCTTCTGGTATTGCACCATTTTGCTTGTCCTCTCCACCGGAGGAATGAGAGATGAGAAATTCTCTTTGTAGCGGGGGTCCAGAAGGGTGAACACCCAGTAATCCGTGTTGTTTAAAATGCGTATAACGCGTGGGTCACGGGAAAGGCAGCCTGACATAAAGTCAGCCATGTGTGCCAGAGTACCAACAGTCAAGATTTCGCTGTCCTCACCAGGAGGATGACTCTCAATATCCTCATCCTCTTCCTCCTCTTCTGCCCACCCACGCTGAAGAGATGGAACTAAAGTTCCATGGCTACCCTCTGTAGCGGAGGCAACCGTGTCTTCCTCCTCCTCCTCCTCCTCCTCCTCCGCCTCCTCCAATTGTCGCTGAGAAGACGAAGTGAGGGTGCTCTGGCTATCACCTTGTGTAAGCTCTTCCTCCCCCATTTCCACCTCTTCCACATGCAAAGCGTCGGTTTTAATTGTGAGCAGCGAGCGTTTCAGTAGACACAGAAGTGGGATGGTTACACTGATAATAGCGTTATCGCCGCTCACCATCTGTGTCGATTCCTCAAAATTGCGTAAAACCTCACAGAGGTCTGACATCCATTCCCACTCCTCACTTCTGATTACAGGAAGTTGAACGGAGAGGCGACGACCGTGTAACAGCTGGTACTCCACTACTGCCCTCTGCTGCTCACAAAGCCGGGCCAACATGTGGAAGGTGGAGTTCCAGCGCGTGCTCACGTCACACAGCAGCCGGTGAGCTGGCAATTGTAAGCGCTGCTGCAGCTTCAACAGGCCGGCCGAAGCTGTAGATGACTTACGGAAATGTGCACACACGCGGCGCACCTTGGTCAAGAGATCATGCACATTGGGGTAGGTTTTTAGAAATCGCTGAACCACTAAATTAAATACATGCGCTAGGCATGGTACGTGTGTGAGCTTGCCGAGCTCCAAAGCCGCCACCAAGTTACGCCCATTATCACACACAACCATGCCTGGTTGCAGGTTGAGTGGCGAGAGCCACTGCTCGGTCTGGTGACTAATCCCCTGCAACAGCTCTGAGGCCGTGTGCTGTTTGTCCCCAAGGCAGATCAGCTTCAGCACGGCCTGTTGACGCTTCCCCACTGCAGTGCTACACTGCTTCCAGCTACTGGCTGATGGGGGAGTGGCACTGCGTGTAGAGAATTCGGAGGTGGAAACGGAGGAGGAGGAGCCAATAACGTAGGTGCTGGCGGAAACCCTGATGGAGGTAGGGCCCGCAATCCTCGGCGTGGGTAGCACCCGTGCCATCCCAGGGTCCGAGTCGCTCCCAGCCTCCACGACATTCACCCAGTGTGCCGTCAGGGAAATGTAGCGTCCCTGGCCACAAGCACTTGTCCATGTGTCAGTCGTTAAGTGGACCTTCCCAGTAACTGCGTTGGTCAGGGCACGGGTGATGTTACGGGACACATGGTGGTGTAATGCGGGGATGGCACACCGGGAAAAGTAGTGGCGGCTGGGGACCGCGTACCGAGGGACAGCTGCTGCCATCAGGCTGCGGAAGGACTCAGTGTCCACAAGCCTAAATGGCAGCATTTCGATGGCCAGTAATTTGGAAAGGTGTGAGGTTAGTGCTATGGCCTGTGGGTGGGTGGCTGGGTATTTTCGCTTGCGCTCAAATGCCTGGGGTAACGACATTTGGACGCTGTGCTGGGACAGGGAAGTGGATGTGGTCGCTGATGGTGCTTCAGATGGTACAGGTGCAGGGCGGGAGGTATGCGGGCCTGCGCCTTCGACAGGCGATTGGCCGGCACCGAAAACAGGGGAAGAGGAGGCAGTGGTGTGGCCTGCAGACACAGATGGGCGATCCAGGCGTTCCTCCCACTTACTACGGTGCTTGGATGCCATGTGTCGGATCATGCTGGTGGTGGTGAGGTTTCTAGTGTTCATGCCTCGGCTCATTCTGGTGTGGCACAGGTTGCAAACTACAATTCTTTTGTCGTCCGCACTTTCCTTAAAAAAACGCCATACCGCGGAACACCTACCCTTTGGCAAGGGAGATTTACGCAAGGGGGTGCTCCGTGGAACATTTGCGGGCCGGTTTGGTGCGGTCCGCCTTCTTTCTGTAGCCACACCACTGCCTCTTCCAGCCTGTTGTGGTGCTGCAGATGGCTCACCCTCAGGACTGCTGTCATCGCTCGGCTCTACACCTTCCCAGGTGGGGTCAGTCACCTCATCGTCCACCAAGTCCTCCTCCACTTCCTCACTCTGATCATCCTCCTCATGTCTTGATCCCACCACATACTCAGTCATTGACAACTGTATAACATTCTCCTCAACAAGGTCTTGAGACAGTAATAGTGGTTGATTTAATGGCAACTGTGTCTCATCATCATCATCATCATCCACTACTTCCTTTGACCTTAAATGCCGTTCACATCTGTCATCTTCTTGTGATTGGGTACCCTCTAGAGGTTGTGAATCAGGGCACAAGATGTCATGTTCCTCTGCAAGCGTGCTTGGAGAGAGGGTCAAATGAAGGATTGGTGATGAGACGAGCTCATCACTATATCCCAGTGTGGGATCACTTCTTTGACCAGACCGTCTATGGTGGGAGGAAGGATGATCAGAGTGAGGATTATGTTGACCAGACTCTTGGCTACTGAGAGTGGACTTGGTGGAAGACAGGGTGGTGCTTAACCGACTGGAAGCAGTATCAGCTGACATCCAACCGACCACCTGTTCGCAGTGGTCGGACCTCGAGAGTGATGTCCTGCGACGCCCTGTAAAATTAGACATGAAGCTAGGTATGGTGGATGTCTTTCTTTCTTGTGCTCTGGCACCAGGCACAGTTTGTCCGCGTCCTGACCCGCGCCCTGAACTATCAGGATCACGTCCACTTCCCCGTCCCTTTTTACCCGCCTTCTTCATCTTACACGGAATATGTGACTTTGATATTTGAGTTTGAAAACTTAACAGTATTTCTTCCTATTCTGCAACTCTGCACAGTACACAGAATGTGCTGCTAAACTGCGGCGACGCACACTGAATGGAATATGTGACTTTGAAATTTTAGTTTGAAGACTTAACAGTATTTCTTCCTATTCTGCAACTCTGCACAGTACACAGAATGTGCTGCTAAACTGCGGCGAAGCACACTGAATGGAATATGTGACTTTGATATTTTAGTTTGAAGACTTAACAGTATTTCTTCCTATTCTGCAACTCTGCACAGTACACAGAATGTGCTGCTAAACTGCGGCGACGCACACTGAATGGAATATGTGACTTTGATATTTTAGTTTGAAGACTTAACAGAATGTGCTCTAATCTGCAACTTTGCACACTAAACAGAATGTGCTCTAATCTGCAACTTTGCACACTAAACAGAATGTGCTCTAATCTGCAACTTTGCACACTAAACAGAATGTGCTCTAATCTGCAACTCTGCACACTAAACAGAATGTGCTCTAATCTGCAACTTTGCACACTAAACAGAATATATAAAATTTTTTTTTTTTGTTTTTTTCCCCCCACACAAAATAACCTGCTGCCCCCACACACAGTAGTCCTAAAAAGGACTTTTGGTTCTTTTTTTTTTCACAATTTTGCTTTTTTTCTCCCTACACTGACTTTCCCTTCCTATCCTCATCTCTCCCTGGCTAAGACTGAGCCGAACTCGCTGGTTAGGTGCTATACAGCACCCGACCACGGGTTCTGGCCAGCCAATCAGTGTAATGCCAGCAGCCAACATGGCTGCTGGCATTACACCGATGTCAGAGCCTCCCTGCACGTTTATTGGCTGCGCAGCAGCCGCAAAACGTGCGGGGAGGAGACCCAAACATGGCGGGCGAGCACATGCGGTACTCGTACGAGTACCGCCATGTGCCGAGCAGAGCGATGCTCGAGCCGATCCGAGCATCGGCCGAGCATGCTCGCTCAACACTAATAGTAGCTCATGTGAAAGGCACAATAGCCGAACAAGTTATCTTTCATTATGGGACAGAGATTTGATGCAGCATCACTGCTTTGGTGTCATCTGTGTGAAAGGGACCACAGGTCTACATTATGTTGCTACAAAGAAAATTGTGTACCAGAACACACAGTCAGCCTTTGTATAGGAGATAAGAACAACATCTGCAATGTCTGAAATATAAACTTGAATAGAAAGTATGGAAAGGATTCAATCTACCCAGTAATGAATGAAGTGATTATTCATTTGGTTTCATGAACCAGAGAGCTCTAAGCGTGGTATATTTAATTATTGGGACAAAAATACAATAAAACTAATCATTTATTCCATTGATAACATCTATCTCAACTAATATTAATTACCATACAATCACTATACTCAACACATAAATCAATAAAAGGACCCCAAAAAAACTACAGAAGTGAAATACATGCATGAATCATTAGCAAATGCCACAATAGGGACCTTGGCTGACTGGCTCAAATAATGTCCCCACAGTGAGTACACTAGACATGCAATATGTAAATGGCAAGCATATCCAAAATCCATGCACCCATATATTGGGCTCATCGGACAGATGTCTTGGAGTTATAGCATATAGGGGTCAGAGAGAATGAGGTGTTCCATTCTCCACTGGGTTCTGATGGGCTTTATTGGCTAGATTCATAGCTGTTCTTTCAGTCTCTGTACCCCTCTTGTCTGCTTTTCATCTGGTAGTTGTTGGATGCCATAGTGAGTCCGTCCAGTTCTAGATCAACATATTTTGGAGCTATTAACTGCTCCTTCAACAGGATAAAAAAAATAATGATGGGATTTCTGACCACAGCTATAGTTGTTAGTAATCCCAAATAGTTCTTTAATAGACTCCTCTCATACATATATGTTGGTTACCCCAATGCACACTGTCAGATACTTTCATATATGTATAATAATGCATTTCTCCATCAACAAATCTTAATCCAACCATACTATATATAATATTGATAATTGAGACACAATGTAACAGAGTTGATTGTGTTTCAGGAGGTACTATGTGCCAAAAGCACATATTTACCACCGTCCTCCGGTGGTATTTGTTATATTATAAGTGGGTAATAATCCATAGTGAATGAAAAAAAGTGATTTTGGGACCATCAGTGTTTGACCCCCACTATCCCTCCATCACAGAGTTATTGAATGGATGCAGTTTCAAGAATGGATGACTGAGACACTATTGTTGTATGACTGTGTTGCCTGAGTGCAATTTCATGAATGAGACCTCTATAGGAAATAGATTGTGAACTGGATAATTATCAATCATAAATATGTATACAGATGGCTAGAATACTATTTTACTGCCATCTATTTATCATATATAATAAATGAAGTGTGGGAAGAAGGATTCTTACAAATGTAACAGAAAGGGGGAGATCAGCGAGATCACTTACACAGTATCCCTTACAAATGTTATTGGATTGGGTTACATGAATAAGAACTGATCATATGGAAAGAATATCCTAGTACTTCTTATGAGAATACACTGAAAGAAGGCAGAGATAACTATTCTATTCACAATATTCCTTAATCTACATTGCTCTATGCTAATAGATAAAAATATTAGAAAAGCGCAAACCTAGTTAAGGGGCTATATCAATATTCAAAACAGATCTAGATGTGTTTCAAATTCAGTCTGGTAATAGCCTGTTGTGCTGATACAACACCAGAGCGGTACCATTACAATGAGAGAAAAAAAACACAACAGTGGGTAAACTGCATATCAAAAAAGATGGAGAAAAATGCAATGTATAGGCAAGGTATCATCTCGGACGTTACAGGCACAACAAATCAAATTCCTCATTAAATCCTTCTAATGTTAATGTATTTCATTTGAATATCCAGAAGCTCTCTCTTTCTGCCAATCTTTGAAAACTATTGGCCCCCTCACAGTAGGTGGGAAATATTTAATTCTCATAATTGTGTAAATATTTAAATTTCTTGAGACAGAGTGCTTGAAATTTCCTTTTAACAGTCTGATGGTTCGACCAATATACTGCTCTCAACAGGTATATTGCATTAAGTAAATAACATAGTTGTGCAATTTATGTATTGATTCAATTCAAATATTCTCCCAGCACTCCTAGATGTATACATCTCTTTACTTGTAATGTGCTGACAGGTGATACACAGCTTATGTCCACATTGGAAGTTTCCTACAATGCGTAATCCTTTTATGCCAGTCCAACTAGATTTGTTTTCTTTATTGGCAATATTTTTTGGCATAGGTTTCCTCTTAAAGTCCATTACCTTCCTGAAAACCAATCCTGTTTTTTTTGGTAATATTGGTCTTAGTAATTTGTCATTCATCAGTATCTTCCATTGTTTGCGTATGATCTGTTGAGTCTGACCAGCCACAGGAGTATATACTAATTATACACATAATTTGTAGTTTTTCTCTATGATTCATTTTCGTTAATCCACCTAAATGATTTCTCCTTTCTTCCCTATCTTTGAAGAGATTTTCTCTTGGAATTAGTGCAATCTTCTCTATATCTTTTTGGATTATTTGTTCACTATACCCTTTCTCAAGAAACTGATATTTCAGTTAACCTGCTTGTTCCTGAAATGTAATATTATCTGAATATATAGCCAGCAGCACTGCAGTAAAAAGTGTACTAAATCTTTCTTCTCATAACCTTATCAAACTTATTAAAAAAATAAATATTTATTTTGACACAACGACAATAATAACCATATCTTGTTAATAAGGAAGCAGGAAAGTAACACTAACATAAATTCCTTCTAGTTTTAGAAATATATTATTCGCTCATAAAATTTAAATGAACTAGATCCGCTTATCATACTGTCTACAGTCAATTGCAGAATTCATGCATGAAACAAACAAAACTAGACAAAATTAATTTTTTTATGGACAACATGAACAGTAACATATCAAAACCATCCAAAAAGAGAATAGATAAACCCAGCGCTACAATCCCTCTCCAAGATGGTGGAAGTGGAAAGATATTATGGAACACATTAGAATAGTATTGTAAAATAGCCAATACATAAGAGAGAACCTATATGTCTAAAGAGTCAAGTAGTAGTTGGATCACCGATACGTTCTTGAATGCAATAATGCAGCTAATCCTCTCAATGTCAGGAACTCCAAGACATGGATTAGCATATGAAACAAAAAAAATGATAGAGTGGGGGGTGTTCAGCACAAAATATACACTCTAATTGTAGTATTGTATTAATCCACTAGTTGAAGAGCCCGTGTACACGGGCCACAGTGCCACCCAGCAACGGCTGCGGTGCAGTCATGCACAGTAGAGACAGCCTGCACCGCGGCTGATATGAAGCAGGGCGCTCCGAATTCAGACCGTAGTCCTCTCTGTGCACCGAAGTCAGAGCCCCACTCCGTTATCACCGCGGCATGGGCAGTCTGTAGTGCGCATGACTGCATTGTGCACAGCCATCTCTACTGCGCATGATGGCTTCTGTCAAACAAACATTTAGCAAATTATTATATATGATGATGAAAGCATATAGATAGGACTATTACAAGATATATAAATGAACAGACACCAATACAGTAGGATAAAAGCAAATAAAATGATATGTCCACATGCATAAAAAATACTACTGAATATATGTAGTCAAAATTCAAATCAATACTCAAAAAGACATATGAATAAAAATTAGCTAGGTGGCAACCGTAATATTGGATAAACTACGTCCACCACTACACATACTAAAAGAAGGAAAAACATAAAAGACTCAAATAAATGTCTATATAAAGACAACATGATCCAGTTGTGATACAAAAGTAATGCAAAATGTGGTAATGATAGGGTTAATCCCAATGATCTAACCCCTGCAAAATTGCAAGGAGTATATTGCCCTAATCAGAGTAAGGTCAGTATGGTAAGATTGTATACAGTATAAACAATCAAGGGATTATCCCCAGCAGTCAATGCCCTTACTTGGTGGCAGTAGAAAGCATGGCCATAAACAAGTGGCTTGAAATTCTCAACAGGAGTCCTTGATCATCTCCAGTTCAGATTTCTTTATGGCTGTGGGCTCCAGATCTCTGAGTGCTCCTCAAATGACCATTTTCCTGAGGAAGGAGGAAGTGCCCACTGAAATGAGTTGAAAGACTGTGAACTACATTATTACAGAAGCACAGTGTGTTGCTTATGCCTAGGCAGAATTGCAAGCTATACTACCAGCTTTTACCTTAGATGCCCTACTCCACCGAGCCACAAAAATGACTACAAATTTTTTTCTGAATAGCTTGGTACTTGGGTAAATGAAATTAAATGAAAATGGAATCCAAGCTTAGAAGTTTCCGATAATCATTCCCTTTGTGTTTTTTAAGTAACAGAATAGGAACTGAATACCCAATTTGAAGCAAAAATATAATAATAAAGATTTATCGCAAAATCTCTGAATGCTGGAGAGTGGTACAAGAATTAGTGTCTGAAGGCAACAGTGAAGCAGGGTAGAGGTTCCTTGCAAGTTTGGGGTTGCATTTCTGCAAATGGAGTTGGGGATTGGAAATAATAGTCTCCTCCTTATCCATCATGCAGTACCATCAGGGAGGCATCTGATTGGCCCGCCCCAAATTTATTCTGCAGCATGACAACAATGTCAAACATACAGCCAAAGTCATTAACAACTATCTTCAGCTTAAAAAAGAACAAGGAGTCCTGGAAATGATGGTATGGCCCACACAAAGCCCTGATCTCAACATCATCGAGTCTGTCTTAGATTACATGAAGAGACAGAAGCAAGTGAGGCTGCCTAAATCCAAAGAAGAACTGTGTTAGTGCTCTAAGATGTTTAGAACAACCTACCTGCCGTGTTCCTTAACAAACTGTGTGCAAGTGTACCTAGAAGAATTGGTGCTGTTTTGAAGGCAAAGGGTGATTACACCAAATATTGATTTGATTGAGATTTTTATTCTGTTCACTCACTTTACATTTTGTTAATTTATAAAAATTAACTATTAACATATCTATTATTGTTAATTGATGAACCTAGGACCAATTGAATTATTTTTTAAAGAGCTACACTATGGGGATTAGTAATATTAAAGTATTACTATCCATTTAAACTACGCAATAACCATTTAATCATCATAAAATGTAATTGTAAGTTGGCCCCAGTCAACTAATAAAAATATATTTTTATGTGGCTTGATCCCAAGCTCAAAATATATCTATATGCTGTATTGGCAGTGTCTCTATCCTGATGAAAAGGTTGGATAAGGCCTTGAAATATGTTGATTGTAATACAGGTGTTTTTTAAGACGTCTAATAGAAATTAAACAGACCATTTTATTAAAAAAAATGTATTACTCTTCTAAGATGTGTATCATATTTTATGTGTAGTGGCTTGATCATTGTGAGCACTCATTCCCCTGTTGCTTCATGCCGGTAGATGGAAGAATCCTCACCGAGGTCTTATTTATGTGAGTAAATTATTCAGTTATATTGTAGTGACTTCCTCCTGCTCTGTTGGCTGTTCAAGCTCAATTTTGGCTTCAATGTTCATAAATGAAAATACAAATATCATAACAAAATAGTTCTGTTCAGAAACAAATCCTTTCTAAGTCCCAAAGGTTATCAACATATCAGTTCAGTTATAGAGACTCGGTAGCACAATTTGGGCTATTCAAAGATGCTAAATCATTCATTATTTCAATCTCATGGTTAGGGATGGCAAAAACTCATATTTTCTTTCTGCAGGAATTTTCACGGAAAAGCTGCAATATGCCACATTTTCCACAGAAATTCACATGCATAGAAATCCCATAACATTTCTGCCATTTTGCTAACCCCAGGAGATTTCAAGCAAGAACTTTTGTAGCTTTCCCCTATGCATGATAATTGTCTCTGATAGGTTCAGACTCAAAATGTGTGGTTCAAAGTCTACCAGTGCGGTGGATATTTCAAGACTGCACTTATGAAATACCAGTACCATTGGAATAAAATAATACATTTATTGAAATAGACATATAAACAGACATCTGGTATAAAGATGAAACTCTTTTGCACCCGTGGTGCTTAATCAGAGCAAACTCGAGTGATCCTTCTACTGGCTGTTTTAAATATCAATCAAACATCTGACTTAAGCTTACTGAATGATGTTAAGATATCATCTGTTCAATTAAGTAGACAGACTAAATATTAAATTATAACATAGCCAGCAATATTACAAAACAACCAGGATAATGTCTGAAGGCAATATAAAATGTAACAAACAATATTAGTAAAATGTGTTGAAAACAAGATCTTATATCTCTGTTGTTGACGAAAGGTACCTGAATCCACTGGACATATATAAAGACAAATATTGACATTTACAATCATATTCTATTTCCATATCCAATGCATCTTACTTAGATCTATTAACAGAGCTGAACATTAATTACATAATGATCACTCTTTATCAGACATACATAGCTTTATAATCCTTATTCAGACCACTCAGAATTCTACCGCGAAGAGAAAAAAAATCCAAAATACATCTCTCTGTGATTACTTCGGTGACAAGTCACCTCCTCTAATAGCAGGAAACACCTTCTCTTTTCTCTGTACAAAGAAGCCAGAGGTGTCTGAATTATGTTCCAAGCAAAAGTGTTGAGCTACCACATTTTCTATTCTTTACATGAGATATTGCTCCCTTATTCATTAATACAGGCTATGACAGGTGCCTTGTACATACTGGACACTACAGATGTTACAGGTTATAAGATATATTTCACATTTAGAGTCACACATTTGATATAATGTTTCATATCATATATAGCACAAGGTCTGCTGATTCTGAGTGGGTCATTCATAACTATATTCATTTGGTGTCTAATGTGCTAGCTTCTTGGCAGTTTGCTATCCTGAAAGTTCAGGTCTGTTTCTCAAAATAATATGTGGTTGATTTAAGAAGTTCTGTGGTAAATGTCAACTGTTTATTTAACTGTGTATGTGTGTGAATTGTAACTGCAGTTTACTCAAAGAAAGGATAATTAAATTTAGTGTTGTCAGGATTTTGGGTTAAGGAGTAGGTATATTTTCTTTGTGTGAATGATCACTCCCATCTTTTAGGAGGGAAATTTTGGCACACTTAGAAGCATCCACAATGTTGCAATTGATAATTCTTGCCAAAGTGAATTAGTTTATTCACTTTTTAATAATTCATAGTTTTTTATTAACCATTTCAGTGCTTTTATTTTTTACTAATTTATATGGTACAAACATAATATGCTTTTGACTATTTTGTGGTAATTTAATTCATTTCTGAGAAGAGTATTTTGATATACAAAACAGTCTACATGTATGTTTAATCCAGTGTGCAAGCATATTTAAACAGAAGATAAACAGTTTGAAATGTATATTTATATAAATCTGGAACATTTAGTTTTCCAGTAAATGTTCAATTATTGCAAATTATTATTGCAGAGTGGTTTATGTGTGGTGACATTCTTGCCAAAAGGGCAGATATCACAAAACAAAAGAGCAACTATCCAGAAAATGTAAAATAGCAAAATACAGGATTGGGCAGATATTCATATACTGAACCAACTGTAATATTAATTGTAAGAATCAATTAACCTTTGCTATGCTGCTGCATTTAAATATTTCCAGTCTATAGCCTCTGAGTATATATGTAAAAATGTACATTGAATTGGATTTTCAATTCTTCTATATTGCTATATTTCCCAGTATGTCAATTTGAAATATGTCTGAATATATACCTCTGTCATATATGTAGGATACATTAGTGTGTTGTTTTTATATCCATTAAAATGTCATATTGCATAAGTTATTATTTTTTGTAATCATTCTTTTTGGATTTAAAATTGCATACATTTACAAAAGTATGTGTAATTGCTTTTTAATCATTTTAGTTTGTGTGGAATATCATATTCAACCACCTAATTAAATTTTTTTTATGTGATATATACAAAATTATAATTCATATTTTTATGCATTATTATTTGGTCTCCTGTACTGTATTCTTGTATATATTGCTGATATAGTCAACAACATAGTTCCATTTTATATACCTTGACTACACCACAGAAAAAGGGTTAACACATAAGGACACTAGTAGACACAGATGTCTGGCTATAAGGGGAAGGGACCCCAAAGACTCTTTATCCCTACAATTATCCATATGTGAGTGCAATACTAATGTGAGGATTGTAATAGTATTTATATTTGTTTAGTAGTAAAAAAATACAATACTTGTTGCCCTGTTCTCCTTTTTGTGCTCTTTATTTTCAAGTACACTTTTTTCAAGCACTTTTTATTTAGCTGTATAAGGACAGTCATTCTTCAGCTTCTTTCTACTAATTGAAGTACTCACCTTCATCAACATTTCATCCCTTACATTACTTTGTATCTAAACGTGGAAGAGCAGAGTTTTAGAAGATACTCCAATTTCAGACAAATATTTGTGTTTTACTTATCTTCTCAAATCTGATTGGACTATAATTCCTCCCCATTTCATTACTTTTCATGAACATATGAACTTGGACTAATCCATTTTTATTTTCACTGTTTACAGAGACTTCAGTTTTAGGAGAGAAAATTTTTAATTCTTATTTATTAATTGATTGATTTTACTAATTTTCCGATTTTACTGTTATTATATTGCATAATTTCTGTTTATCTACGTATTTATTTATTGAGTGTGGGTGTTGTAGTTTAGCCATTTTTTTTTGTTATTTTAGCACAGTTCTTTGCAGTTTTACTGGCTTTTGTGAAACAACTGAGAAATCAAACAGTGTGGCTATATATTTATAGAATCATTTTATCATGAGATCTATGTTACTTCCCTTGGCTAGAACACATGCAGGTCTTTGGCAATCTGACTCAACTTCGTAAATTAGCTCACTTGTTGCCAAGAAGTATGGCTCTCTGTAAATCAGATGTTTTGTGGACATCTTAAAGTAAGCCTTTTAACACAACCAGGAATAAATGATCATTGAAATGCAGCACAACAAAGGATAACACAATATATAACAATTTCTTTAGAGTATATATTTGTTTGGGTATTTTTTTGCCAAGTTACTTCATTTTATAACAAATGCACATAAGCTATTGCTTTTAATTCTATTTTCTATTGTTATGGAGAACATAATCCTAGAAAGGAATTCGACTATAGAAATAGTGCTGGTGCTCAGCTTAATTTTTTGTGCCAGTGCTGTCTGTGATAAAAGGTATTAACTCAAAATCAGGAGCAGAATTTAGGTTATTGGGACAGATTTGCTCACATAGATAATTATTTCTGCGAAAGCATGAGAGATGAGATTATATGCAACTTGCCATGCAAATAAGTAGGGTGTAATGCCAGGTAATTGTGATTTTTGCCCTCTCTTTGTGCTCTCTGCATACAGGTGATGAGGGAAAAGATTTAATAATTCAGTCCACAGAGAAATTATACAAAGTAAAGAACTCAAAACCAAATCCTGTGAGGGAGTGACTGTGACCAGAATGATTAATATAATTAATCATGTAGAAACAAAGAGAAAATAATGCAGAAGGTACTAAAGAATGTCTCAAAGATGCCATATAACAAACGAAAGAGAAAGCATGACTGCAGTTAGAATAAAATATTTGTATTTAGAAGAACGCATTTATACATAATATGGTTCATGTGTCAAAGCTGTGAATTAGTGATAAAAATGATCTTAAATGTACTGCAATTATTTTCTTAAAAGAAAGGTACATGGTAAACTAATTTGTTAAAGGGATAGTAATACTTGAAAATAAGTTTATTTTATATTGTAGCCCTTAAAAACATGAAAAATGATATAAGTCTTATCTCCCAGAGATATTCAGAAGTAAAGTTTCCCCTGGAGTGATGTCATTGCTCCACCCTTCAGATTTGGAATCCGTCCCCGACCGGTTGTGCCTCTCCAGAAGTGCTGAGATCACCATCTTTAAAAAATAATTTCTTAATTGGAATGGTCTACAAAGTGTGCTTTCAAGCCAGGCACACTTTGTAGATAGTTCCAGTTAAGTAGTTCTTTTTAAAGATTGTGAACTCTGAACTGCTATAGAGCTGCCAGTTGCTCTGTGGACCGAATTCTAAATCTGTCCACTAGATGGCAGACTTGGCTGAAACAACCAGGAAAAGAGAATTTTACTATATTTTACAAGTGAATATCTTCCAAACCATAAAGGTTTGGGAGATAAGACTTATATCATTTTTCATGTTTTTTTAAGGGCTACAATATAAAATAAACGTATTTTCAAGTATTACTATCCCTTTAAAACTTTGAATATAGAGGTATTGCCCTGCTAGTGGTGTGTGATGGTGTACTATACCACAGATAGCATTTAATAGTGTATTGTCCTTCTGGTGGCATGGGTGTTAGTTAGCTGATCACAAATAACTATAGGTAAGAAATTGGCTGTGACTTGGGATGAGCAAAAGGTTTTGATTTATTTTAATGGGGGTAGAAACTCCATTAAAATACTTGCCTTTTTACTACCACCAATGAAATTTCCATGAGAATTTGGCAATTTCTGCCTGTGCTTTCTATGTTTGAAATACTACTGCTAAATGAAGTAGTGGAGAAATTCACAGTTGAAAGAAAAAGTTGTTAATGGGCCGTATCCTACATCAATATACTGTCAGCAACATAAGTCTTGAAAAAATAGCAGGCTGGTCAGGACCTCCATTTTAAGTTGGAGATGGGGCAGGTTGTTATGCTGCTTTAAATGGATAGTAATGTTTCACAATAAAGCAGCTCTGATTAATCTTCATAGTATTGGACTGTGGAGAGTGTTATTTCAATACTGTCTAAGTTGTATTTCAAGAATACTTTAATGATAAAATATCCTGAAAAACCTGTCAAGGGGGGCAGGGTTTTCCTTATACTTGCAGTAAGAAGATTGTCCTTTGCTGCGACCTGTTCGGTCAAGAGACCAGATTCTACATCTAAGGGGATGCAGCTTACACTAGGTAAAATGGGTGGGAGTGGGATACTTTATCATTCAATTACTGCTGAACTGCAAATCTGACAGGTAAGCCATGAAAAAATGGTCAGCTGGTTAAACCGCAGAGCTACATAAGCCTTGATAGCTTTTTAGCAGACTGAGTATTAGGGCAACAAAAGGCCTTTAAAATTGATACTGGTGGCAGTGGTGGGCTGGCCAACTGACAACTGGCAGTAACAAGTGAGTGGTGGTGACTTCCCATGGTCATAATAATGGATAAAAATAACTGACCCTCTCTTCAATGAGTTATGAGCATTGTACAGGGTGGAAAGTCTGAAGATGTTCCCAAATACCATGCATCTGATTAGTTTTCACTTTGAACAGACATTTCAGTGCAGCATTTTGAAGCACATTGTTTAGGTCTTTGTTGGATATAGACAAGACACAGTGACAGCAACAGCACTTGTGGAACAGTTTAATATTATCAAAATAAACCTCAAAGTGGTAAAGTTTGGTATTATATTTAATGTGCGTAATTAGAGGAGACGTGCCAAGGTGTGCTCCCTCCTTCCCCCTCTTCTCAACCTTTTTTTTTTTTTTAATACACAGTTTACACAGGGGAGATGGAGAAGTAGGAGAATGATGGTGACTGTATAACTGCATTATTTGACAATTGTTCAATGAACATAGCACTGGTCCCAGCTATTCTAGATGATTGTAACTGTGCAAATCCCTCCTCCTCCTTAATGCTGTTACCATCATTACAAGTGCCATATGCTTCCCTCTCTTGTATTTTTTCCTGCTCAAATTGTATTAGATGATGGCTAATTTTTCTAAATGTCTGCCAACACTGCTGCTAGATAGATTTGTCCTATTTTCATTAATAATATAACCAGCTGTTCTGAAAACCTGATCTGATTGAATGCTTGCTAGTGAGTAACTGCTAGTTTCCACAATAGTAAGCATGAGTGGTGACCACCCAAATGATTTTGTTTGTGAGTACTCAAGTGGGTCACCTGTTTGAGCTAGAACATAAAATTATACTGCAAGTATGCTTTAACCATCTCAACATGGGTAAGGTATGATACCCTGTTAGCTATTGAAAATGCAAGAGACTAGTAGAGGAAAAATTATAATTTTATTGGGTAACTGAGTGGCTCTAGGATGCAAGCTTTCAAGACACTAAGATCTTGATTCAATTTGAGCCGGTAAAAAATTATTAGGGCCATAATGAGTTCCTGCCAGTACACATAGTTGTAGCGTCTGAATTCAGTTACCTGACCTTCATGAACCACAATGAGTGTTTGCTGCCAAAACTTGACTTGTGGCCCAAAGTTTGTTGCAGTTTTTTGTTCCCACAAGTGTGAATAATGAGAACATCAAATGAAACTAGCTAACGTTTGATGGCATAGTGTCAAGCATCGAGCATGAGCTAATAACACAGTCACCCTCCCACCACCACACTAGTCCTAAATGTATCCCCCTGGCCCTATACTACATCTAACATCAACAATAAAGTAAAAAATACTAGCCCTCACACTATCCCATGACCCATTCCCACAGCTGTAACACTAGCCTTGCACCCTGGTCCTTTTTCTGTGATCTAGGTATGTCTCGGGGGCAGCCCCGAATCTAGGGTCAGATGATGTCATCTGCAGCTGCGCACTACACCTCATGTGAAGAGGAGTGGGCTGCTTAAATTTACCAGTCTGAGGCTATGATTGGCTCTGCCTGCTGCTAGATGTGTTGGTGAAGAAGAAGGGTGGCGATATGGTGGGGAAAAAATAAAAGGGTGATGGGATAGAAAAATGTAAGATGGAGACATGGAAGAACAGTGTCATTTTAAAAGTCCTAAACCCCTTGGGGACCATGGGGTGTACACATGTCTGAGGAAAGCAGCGGGAGAGAAGGACAGCAGGGGGATATGTCAGTCCTGGCCTGAGCAACAATTGCAAGTGAGTAGGGTTACTAACCAGAGGGAAGAAATCATAAAGCATCAACAGCTACCACAATCTGCTTACAGTAGCCTCTCACACATGCAAAGCAGAGTGATGTGCTGTGTGTGTGTCATCCAAATACTTTCTACTGCTAAATCATGATATTTGTATATCAGAGACCCAGAATCTGACTTGAATATTCTGACACTGACAATGAAGCCAAGCAGGTCAGCTATAGAATATAGACACACACATAACTCATTATTAATATTCTGTGATGATAATTCTAACCAGCATGGGTGGAGTTAAATCAAGTCTTAAATGCCTACTTTCAAACTTCAGGTTCTGTTATTTGTGGCATTATTTGCTGCCACTCTATGTAATCAAAGGCATTGTTTAACTATCATCTTAGATATTTAACCCTTTTAGTACCAGGGAGTGTGCTGAACACTTCTAGCACACAAAGGGTTAAATACAGCAAAAGGATGCAATAGGAGTAACGCAGCACCTTCTCCAAAGGGTTCAAAACAGGATCAATCACAGATTGCCTAACAGGGCTTAAAAAAGTGGACCAGTCAGTGCTCACCGAAGCCCTGTGAGGCACCCTCTGATTGGATGCAAGAGAGTGAGGGACAGAGAAGAGTGGGATGAGGGTTATTAAGTGGCTACAGAATTTTGAGGCATTTGAGTTTCCCAGTTTGTCTTATTTCTATCTGTTTTCAAGGTTTAATGTGGTCCCTCAATCATGTCACAGGTCTGGCCTTGTTTGGTTATTCAGATGACTCCATATAGGAGGGAACTGGGCAGGAATCTGTCACTAAGTTCACATGTGCATAGCTGGGAACTCTCCGGATTTGCCCAGGAGAATCCATTTTTTGCTGCTAATCACCGGGTCTCCAGGGAAGAGGCTCATTCTCTGGATGTGGGGAGTTTCTAATGAAACTCTGCCCGCTTCTGCTCCTTCCCAGTCAGTTCCTCCCACTCCCCACTATCTTATCCTCCTCCCCCAGCCTATTCATTATACTTTTTCTTCATTTTATAAGCTCCGTCCCCACTCGTGTTTAAGTCCCGCCCATTTTTGACACAAATCGTGTAATTTTTTTCTCCCCCAGAGGCATCACAGGACTCCCCTCTCCTGGGAGTCCACAAGAATTAATCAATTAAACTTTGTGATATTAATAGTGTAGCTCCATTTCAACTGTAAGATATGTGGTATCATTAGTGTAGCTACATCTCAGTTGTAAGCTTTGTGCTACCTTAGTGTAGCTGTATATCAATTAAATTTTGTGGTATTTATAGTGTAGCTTCATTTCAGCTGTAAGTTATGTGTTATCATTAGTGTAGCTACATTTCAATTGTAAGCTTTGTGGTATTACAGTTGGAATGGAGCTACGAAAGTGATACCACAGAGGTTATAGTTGAAATGGAGCTACATTGGTGTTGAAGTTCCATTTCCATTGTAAGCTCTGTGATATCACTTGCCTCACAACATTAATGCCAGTTATATAGTTAACAAAATGGGGTGAGCTGGGACAGAAATGGGCTATTTGAATACTTGCCTGCTGGTAACTTTTGGCCTGGGGGCAAGTATTATTATGTAGCCCATTTCTACTATCACTCCTGCCCTCTGTCCCAGCTCACCCCCTTTTGTTAACTATATAACTGGCATTAGTGTTGTGAGACAAGGCAAGTGATATAACTGAGATTACTATGCATTTTCAGTTGCACATGTGCATGCTTGTGTGTTTTTGCAGTGTTCCTCTCTGTCTCTGAGATTGTTGTTGCTGATTTGTTGTGCCTGCCCTGTCCTTCTTGAGTGAAATTCTGACCTTTGCTGCCTGAATTAGATCATCCAGCAGGTACTACTACTACGACAGTGGAAGGATACTACTGAATTATGTTAAAAACAATCAACAATATAAAATATATTTCACACAGGGTTTATATATGCGTAAATATCTTTGTACTGAAATGTGTTTTTTTTTATATGATTGCCCATCCCTGGACAGCTGTAAAGCTTAACCCAATAGTCAATGCCATCTTTTATTTAAGTTAACCCCTTGAAATCCAATGGGTCTATAATGTACATTACATAGCAATGCGATGTGCACCCCTTTGATCCTGAAGAGGTTAATCACTGATGCTTTATTTAGCATCATGTTCGATTAACCTCTTGAGGATTATAGGGGTGCACAATGCCTTTCAAAGTACACACTCATTCCATGGGGTAACTTGTGACAAAATATTATATTGCCCACTGGGTTCAGATTTAATGCTGGTCTGGGATGAGCAGTCATATTATGAAAGTGAATAAAAAAAGAAATATGTGCATTGCAATACAAAGTACTCATTTCCCAATGTTAATTTAACATATGGAAATAAATACATTACATTACAAATTAAGTTCAGGACTTGTAGTCACATTTTATTTGCCAGTTAATAGAACATTTTAATACATGTGTTTAACTGCTCAGTAATTATATTTATATAACTTATCTTTACTACCCCATGACTGCTGTTGAATTTTGCACAGGCTCTAGCCCCTGATCTGTTTGTAACCTAGCAACGGACCTGCTGTCTTCCACTTTAGTACCTCTATAAGTCTTCTGTTTTCTGTAAATCTTCTTTCTTCTTCTGTAAATTTCTTTGAAGACTATAAAAAACAAACAAGAAATAAAAATTATATTCCATGGTTAACTCTTGCCATCATCATCTCAGCTGCTGCAGCTGCCAGAGAGAGAAAAAGATTATCACCCCCATTTCAGTACCTGCTCAGGCCTTTCCTGAGCCAAAGTGGGGGAAATCTGAACAGAAACTGGCTTTTATATGAACGTTCCCTCCCAGCCAATCATCTTCTAGCTGGAGGGGTCATAAATGCGTGTTTCAGCATCCCTCAAGCAAGCCAATGATTGAATAGCTGGAGAACTGATAGAAAAGTACACTTCATTATAAAACATTATAGTAAAGGATCGACCATGACTGGATATCTAAACATTACTATCTCTTTAATGAGGATGTGCCTAGATGGATTATGTTTTTACCCATTTAGATGTTTTTTTACACAAACAGCCACAAGTTTAGCTTTAGGATAGTAAGTTTAGTATCCACATACTTTAGATTTCATAGACTGAGGGACTACTACAGAGGAAAGATTTGGCAATGCTACTAGCAATAGATGATAATGATGCTACACTTCCAACAGCAACAGAAGCTTGGTTTGTTCATGTTGATGATTACCTGTGTTGCTGCTTACTCATCTATACTTTGTGTGTGACTGGGTGGGCATTGAACTTGAAAGCAGTGATGACTGTCTATTTTAGGCATTGTTTTCAACTGTTCAGAGTCTGACTCCCCATCTGATATTTCAAAGAATTTATAAACAGGCATAGTGCTCCTTTTTGGTGGTAGAACATTGGTCCTTCATTTCAGCCAATTTTATGGCCATGTCATCATCATCTCACTCTCTACTTCCTCTGTATCAGAAAAAGGGGTGGCTGATAGAGGTGTATATAGTGTAGATCAATATCATCATCATCAGCAGCATTTCCCGCTCTACAGTTATATTCTTCTGGGCTTTTTGAAGTCTCTTTTTGCTTTTCCTCTTTTTTCCTTTACCCTGACCCATGCCACTAGCACATTTTCTGGATATAATGATAGTGTTTATTGTTTTCTGTCAAAGTACACACCAGATACTGTATCTGTCACTGTCTGTCTCAGTCACAATTCAGTTCAATGTCCCTGGCTACTTCCATCACCTATACGTAATGTTTACTTGTTTGTTTGTTTTTTAAGTAAACTGTCCTTGTCTAGTCTACAATGAAATAACATGCAGATTCCCTGCAACTGCAACTCCTTCTCCGCTTCTCAAGGATAGAGCTGTTAGCTTCAGAATTTGAATTTGACAATAAGGAATAAATTGCACTGTTCAACAGCTGCTACAGGCATGCACTACTACCACTCCTCAATGTTTGTATGTCCCTCTTCTTTTTGCATTTGTAGGAGTAAGTGTCAAGTAAATTGCATTTGTCTGTCTGTTGGGTGTCTGAATAGGGCCGGCCCAAGACTTTGTGCTGCCTAGGTCCAAGGATGAAATGCTGCCCCCCAAACCATGCCCTCCAAAACACTCCCACATCCATGTGATATTTTAGATTTTTGTTTTTACAATTGCAGCAGTGTTAGATAGCAAGCTTTCACACAGGACACAACTTTCACCCTTTCATAACCAGGGATGTCTGTTCCTGTACTCATAGGGTTAGAATTTCTAACCCTTTGAGTACAGGAGCAGAAAATTCTAACCCTTTGAGTACAGGAGCAGCATCAGAGGTGACATAGAATGTAGATACACATACAATTGACAAGCAGGTGTTGGGTCAAACTAAATATCAGTTATGCTCTTTATCTTGGTTGGTGTCTACAGACATATTGTAAATCAGAGTGCATGTTTACAGCCTTCGAAGGGAGCTCTGTCTACGGACACAAGACCCCAACATCATATTTACTGTCTGAAATAATTTCAGCCAGTAAATATGATGGTGGGGTTTTGTGTCCATAGGTAGAGCTTAAGTTACCAGGGCTGTAAATATGCACTGTGATTAAGTGTGAAAGCATAACTGATATTTAGTCTAAATATTGGTTATGCTCTTACACTTGATTGGACTTGGATGGAGTTGAGAAAAGCACACAGAGAATGGGAGGGAGCTGAGAAAAGAACAGGAGAATGGGAAGGAGTTGAGAAAAGAACAGGAGAATGGGAGGGAGCTGAGAAAAGAACAGGAGAATGGGAAGGAGTTGAGAAAAGGACAGGCTAATGGGAGGGAGTTGAGAAAAGTATAGGCTAATGGAGGGAGTTGAGAAAAGGACAGCCTAATGGGAGGGAGTTGAGAAAAGGATAGGCTAATGGGAGGGAGTTGAGAAAAGGACAGGCTAATGGAGGGAGTTGAGAAAAGGACAGGCTAATGGGAGGGAGTTGACAAAGGAATGCAGCAGCAGAAAGGGTAAAAAAGTTGCATGCCTTGTGTTGCCCTAGGATCTCTGTGTACTGCTTTCGATAGGAATATGCATGCAGCTTTGCTCCCTTGCCCCACTCCTGTCAATATCAGTGCCCAGTAACTCTTTCCTACTGCCACCCAGGAGAGTGGCTGCCAATAAACCAGGAATGCCATAGAGTTTTATTATAATATATTATATATAAACACATACATACACTGCAGCCTCTGTAGTTATACCCATAACTTTAAGGGCCAGAACAAGGAGTTACAAACCATGCAAGTGCTCAAAAGGTTAACCCTTTGAGGGTCAGTGGTACACAATGCATTGCAGTACCCCTCTGGCACTCAAAGGGTTAAAAGCTCTCACTAACCCTCCTGCCTGACCACCTGGACTGTCCTCTGCATGTTCACGTTGATCCGAGACCTTCCAGGTGGCACCACTCCGTTCACTGCCCTCTCCTCGGGTCCCAGAGTCTAAGGATCAGAGGTGAAGAGATTTCCCTAAGGAGAAGCAGAGCTCTCAGCTAATGCTCCTTTAGACCTCTCAGCTCCAATAAGGCGCATTGTGAGACCTGCCCGGGTAAGTCATAGTGACAGTGTCCAGAGAGGGAGCGAGTATGTGAAAATACCTCTCCATGCTGGTAATGAGGGAGGAGGAGACTTCTCCCCGGACTGTCAGGGAGGAAAGGAGGGCTCTTTATGGGCTGCCAATGAGGGAGGTAACAGAAGTCCCTGGGCCGGTCCTGAGGGAAGGGATCTCAGTGGGAGAGAGGAGATAGACATACCAGGCCTAAAAGTGAGAGAGGAAGGGAGAGTTGAAATCTTTCTGGGACTTCACTACTAAATGGTAAAGGAGAGAAACCTCTCCTGTATGCAGGTATCTGGAGCCGCCACAGTCTGAAACAGTAGGCTGGGTTTTAGATGGGTCAGAAATAGGCTATACGAAATCAGGTTCAGGAAAGTCTGTAGTCGGTGTATTGTGAGACAGACCTAGCGGCTTGCGCCGGCGGCGCACAAAATAAACACACCTTGCTGTCAAAGTTCCGCCTGGGTCCATGGACCCACCAGGACCCATGTAAGGACCAGCCCTGTGTCTGATGTATCAGTCTGCAAAGTACACCTATCAGTCAGTCAGAGTAGAGGCTCAGCCAGCTTAGGTAGGAACTTGGATCACCCACCTGACTGTTACTAAATTATCAGTAAAAAAAAAAAAATATAACACTCCTTTCTCCCTTTACACTCATCATTGTTTGGTTGTTTTTTTGTGTTGTTTTCTTTGTTTTGTTTTTTAATTCTCCTTTCTCACTCCCAACACAAAGAAAACAACTTGGCTGCCACCAAGACTTCTAATGAAAAACTCCAGCTCCACTCTTTGCCTATTTCATCCAGCATCAAACTTTTGCTGTTTTTTTTTTCTATTTTTCTCACTCACACACACACACACACACAATGACAAGCTGAGAGAACATAACACCTTACATTAAACGCTCACTCATTCAGTCTCAGTGGAGGCCCAGCTATCTCAGGCGAGAGCTTGAATTCTCTGCCTGTCTGACTGTCATTTATCATTCAAAAAGTTGTTTTGTGTACTCCATTTACTTGCAGCCCCACCAAGACTCATATGAAGCACCTTCAGCTCCCTTCCATCTGCTTCTAGCATCACAATTCAGCAATGTTTCTCTTTCTCAAACACAGACTGACAATATGCAAACACTAACACCACTTTTACACTAGCAAAGTACAAATACATTGAGAAACTCTCCATTTGGGAAGGAAATACATGGCATTTGGGAAGGAAACACAATGTATATTAATACATTGAAAAAGACACTTTTGTTTTTTTGTTTTTTAACATGTTTTGTTTTTGACAGGAAATATTTGCTCATATCAAGATTGGAATAGGATGTTTGCTTGAGTCATGCACATTATTCATCAAGATAAAGGGGTTATCACAGTCTACCTTAGAGGCCTGGGCTATCCTGTGCTTCCTTCCTCTGTGGTGTGTCGTCCAGCATAGTTGCGACCACTTCTGCATTGCTGACATCATGAAACAGGCACTGGCAAGGACGCCTGTTTAGGGGCCTATTCTGTGTGGCCTAATTGGGTCCCACCTTCTCCTGCTCCTGTATAAACCTCCCTGGGCCTGGTAGTCATTGCCCTTGCGTGGTGTTTCCGCTAGTGTCTCTTGTGCTCCGTTGTGACCCGTGCTTTATCTGAGAATGCGCTCCGTGTATGATCTGGCTTGTCTGATTACCCACATCTGTTCTGACTTGTAACTCTGGCTGACTAACTCGCTCAGTGTATGACCGCGGCTTGTCTGACTACCCACTACGGTTCTGACCTGCGGCTCTGACTGACAAACTCTCTCCATGTAGACCCCAGCTTTTCTGACTACCCACATCGGTCCTGATCTGTGACTCTGGATGACTAACATGCTCCATGTAGACCCCAGCTTGTCTGACCTCTGGTTCCTGCTACCTATCGCTCTGTGTATACCCGCTTGTCTGACCTGTGGCTCTGGCTGACTACTTGTTCTGTACTCTCCGAACGTGCCTAACCATCAGTCTCAGTGTTCCTTGGTTCAGTTCTGCTCTCGCTCCCTGTTGCCTCCAGTTGCGTGATCCGGGGTGGAGACTTGTGCATCAGTTACTGTTCCACCTGCACCTCGGTCCTAGTCTCTGGTATCTCGCAGTAGTGCAGTGCGCAGCACAGTGTGCAGCTCCGGGTAGGAGCCTGGTCCTATTATCCTATTATCCTGTGGTCTGGGGTTGTGTGGGCTAATACTATTATTGCTGTACTTAATAAATAAAGGTACTTATACATTTTATAATCATGTCTGTCCTTCTTTGCCTGAAAACTGTGACAGGGGTGCAATTGTGAAGAAAATCAGGGAATAATATTGCAATTCGCAATGAGCGAATACTAGAATTCAGACATCTCATTGATAAACCATCTAATGGTTGATTGATACATAGACCCAAAAACCTGGAAACTGCTGATGTGAATTTCACCAGATGAGTGGTTACATTTTTTGAGATAAACAATTTTGAGCTAAAAATTATTTTATAAGATAGTATCCCTTGGATACTAAATTTCTGTAATCAAATATAGTTGAATAACATAATGCGTGTAATAATTAGCTTTTTATTCCACTGACAAATTTCAGGCATTGTTTGGAGTGCAGTAATGGGCATTCTGTAATCTTATTCCCTAAGGCCCCTTGCACATGGGTGTCATTATCCCAAAGAAAGTGCATTATCACACTAAGCAGAATGGTAGGCTGAACTTCACAGTAGTAACAAGAAGATGAGACAACAGTGCAGTAGAATCCTTCTAAATTTAACATATATAGTACACCCACACTGTCACCTTCACCCTGTGCCCATTGAAATCATACTCACATGACATTCCGGCTAATAATACCACCTTTTAGTAAATAATCACACTGATGGCACACCCTAGGATGTTTACCATGTTTCCACTTCCTCTGATATCCCAAATGAAACTATGCCATAGGAATATGCAGCAAACCTAGAACTCTTGTAAAAGTTCTATAATGCTCACTTAGATTCCTCACTATGTTCAGAAGAGGGGTACTGTGCTGCCAGTAAATATATAAAACAGCCCTTACAAGGGCCAGTAAAAATTATATATTTAATATTAAAAAAACATCAAAAATAATGCATTTCATAACCCAAGTTACTACTTCAGGACAAAAAATAATGTATGACTTTTGCAATTGTACCTTAAATAAATAAATATTGAATAATGCTGTTCCTCCAAACATCTTCATTTTGTCACCAAATAATGCTCGTGCTAGAGCCTCACTTCTGTGGTAGAACGCAAGCCAACCAGAAGTAAGCCGGTGACTTCTGAATGAGACAGTGTTTTTTTTCTATAGTACATGTGAGTATTTCTGTCTTAAAGTGGTGGCTTCATATTGTGCATCAACATGATGCACTCAGAGGAATCTCCTGATATCTGTATTATTTGAGATTATTTGGAATGTTGATATTTGCTCCCGAGAGTTGTTGACCACGCCGGGGTCTTTAACAGAACAATGTACCAAACAGGAGGCCATTATAGTCTCTCGGTGAAGTGAGTACCCACTTTAAAGCGTGTTTGGTGAAAGTGTAATTTTTAACTGTGTTTTTTTTAGACATCTACACTTATTGTGTGCACTTTTTTCTTTTTTTAATGCTACATCAAGGGAACATTGGCCGTAAACATCCTGCAATAAAGGCTGAAGTTGCATACTGATCAGGTATTATGAGTGATCAAATGTATTTAACCGTCCAACAGAGTAACCCAGAAGATGGCAGCAAAAATATGACATGCTAAAATAGTGTATGGCCATGGTTTCTACTTCAACTAGCTCAATGATAAAAATGGATGTGCATTTTGATAATTAAGTTAATTACTTGTTAAAGAAAGGAATTTTAATTTAATTAAATCATTGATCAGGCATGCAAAGTGAACACAAGTAAATATATTAAAACTTTAGAAATCTAGATGGTAGATTAAAATGAAATGATCAAGAGAAGTGGCTTAGCTAGTCATTAGAGGACACCAGTGCAAACATTTTATTTCCCCTATTAAAAAAAATTATCTAGAGCCTATTGGACTCTGGGGCAGATTGGACCCCCTTGGATACTGGATCCTGGTGCAAATGCACCCTTAATAAACCCTGTAGTTAGGCCTCTGATCATGAGCATTAAGCATACTTAAAGAAACCTAACTACATTGATTAACAAACACTATGATGGATATTCAGAGGAATCTGGTAATGCATTTATATAGTTGGGAGCAGACAAGTGTGAACCGGTTGTATGCTAGAGAGGAACCAAGATATTACACAGCAAATGCATTGGAGATCTGTCTAGAAATGTTATCACGTATATTATATTTGAATATACATATATCTCAGATAAAAAGTTATAAAATATGCATTATAAGCACTGGGTTATATGATAACCATGACAAAAAAATATGTATGTTAATCCTCAGTCTTTTACTAGTTAATCGCTTCTACTCCTATACCTTACAGTAGCAACATTATAAACTTACACCCCTCATTGTGCAGGTTCCCCCTAGGATTTGATTATGCCTATTGACTGCTATGAAGTCACACCCACCTGTACCTTCAATAGGAAAAAGGCAACCAATGACAGCTTCAGCAGCAACAAAGACAACAAGACTGAAGAGGAAATACATACTTAAGTAAAGATGTTCAGAAAGTGGTGGTAACTGAAATTGTCTGTATTCAGAATGAAAATGTTCTTACCCTATGGTCCGTCAATTCTCAGACATGTTTCTGTAACTTTTTGCATTCAATTCCACGATCTCCATCAAAGCTAAAAAGCCATCTTCAAAGTGGGTGTGGTTTAATCTACCCCCATATCGTAAGGTATTTTCAGATCTGACCAGATCTCACCTTTAACCGGGGACACATAGAAAACAGCCATTTTGCAGTACTTCACTGAAATCAAAGCAGTCCTGCAGTATGCATTTCTCCTATGTGCCCCCGGTTAGAGGTGAGGTCTGGTCAGCCTATCTCAACATCACTTATTTGTCTGATTAACATCATTTTTTCCCAACAAAATAAAAATGGTCTAATGGTCTAAAGCAATGTGTTGTTTCAGAGACAAAAAATGTCTTTGTTTCTTTGAAAATTTTAATTTCAAAGACAAAATAGACATTTTTAATGTTAGAATTTTTAAAGGCAATGTTCATCAAGATCTTGTTACCATCATTTTTAATTCTTTAGACATATTTTTTTATATTTACTTATGAAAATATTGTCCTTCTTTTACTACCAGCTCATGATCCATTCATTATGCTGACTTTTTGAACATCTCACCCTAAGTTTTGTACTGTTGTTACTGACAAAGGTACCAGCTAGTAGTATAGGCTGACCAGACCTCACCTCTAACCGGGGACGCATAGGAGAAATGTATATTGCAGGACTGATTTCAGTGAAGTCCTGCAAAATGGCTATTTTCTGTGTGTCCCGGTTAAAGGTGAGATCTGGTCAGCCTATAGCAGTAGTGATTAGTAAAAGACTGAGCTTTAACTTTATTTTATTTCTTTGTTATGTTAGTTGCACTTTTTAAATAGAAAAGGAGTCAGTTTCTGGGAAATTCACATTAACCAGAGTTTAAATCATTTACCTTAAAACATCAGTGATTCAAATAAGGTAAACAGATTTAAGGTTTCCAGTTTAAGGAAGGGCCAGCAGCTGAAGATCTCTCATTCTGTCAATAGATATGCAACAATTCATGGTTGCTTAGTAGTGCTGTTTTTCTCCTTTAGAGCCTGTGATAGATTTGTATGGAATCATTGCCAGCAAAGAGGGAGCTCAGGTGCTGAAAAAAATGGCAGGTGGATAACAGCAATTAAATGTACAAATCTTTGATTAGGCTCCTGAGAATGGAGTCATTAGCAACACTGAATGGACCAGCTTGCTTTCTCCTGCCTCATTAACTATAATACTTACGTTACCTTAAAGAGCTTGCTTTAAAAAATAAATAAATTAATATATATATATATATATATGTATATTGAAAAAAGGTCCAATTTCTAATTATTAAAGTGGAATGACAAACAGGGTGCTAATGTATGTGTTGTACAGTTTAACAAAGGTCATGGCTGAGCTAGTACAAAGTAATGTATTGCACACAAGCCAACACTCAAAGGAATAATCCTCTGATTGACAGGTTATGCAACACTTTGCACACGGCCCTGGAACTCAAAGGGTTAAATCCTTGGAGACCTCTGAAACATCTAAAGGGTTAAAATTCCTAGTTACAAAGCATAACATGACCTGCAAGAAAAAAAAAAACTTAATAATAAAACCCCACTTACTTTACTATGGGCAGAAAATCCTAATGACCATATGAAGTTTTTGTCTGTGTGCATTGCTGAAGAGATGAATCTTAAAATCAGTCCTGGATGTCATGTCCATGGAGGCAGACATGACAGTTGCTTGCTACCAGGATCACATGACCTCAACCACTGCACATGTTAATTAGGGGTGGGCTAAAAGTGTGAAAAATTTCCTGCAAAAATTTAGTGAAAATGTGCCTTTTTTTGCTTTTCACCGCAAAAAATGTTGCCTTTCTGCCTATGCAAAAATGTCCTCCTTTTCGCCTATTTAACAAATTTTCCACCTATGTTAAAACATTTTCCTCCTATTTTAACACATTTTTCGCCTATATTTCCCACTATAATATTACTTTTTCTGAGGGATGTAGTTTTTGAAATAAGTGGCTGAAAGTCAAAGTTGTGAGTCCTACAGCAAAATATGGCTTGAAAAATGTATTAGCATGCAGAGTGTATTTGTCCTTTGCCCACAAAACTTTCTTGCTTAAGTGACTCTGGCACATATTCAGAATGATATCAAGTAATAAAAAAAATAAAGAACAACCTACAATGTGACAGATATGTATTGTAGTGGTGGTGGTGGGGGACTGGCATGGTGTGATTTGTGTATGTATTTTTTCCATTGTCATACTTTATTCTCCTTCTCAGATTATTGACACACATTACTTATCGGTCATAGCAGTGGTCCCAGTTGGGTAGATGGTGGCATCCCTTCTTCACATCTGTCCTCCACTTCCTCATCTGTGCTGATGTTAATATATTTGTCCTGGCTTTGTCTGTCATGTGTGGTTTCTGCTACTACTACAACTACTGGAGCTGGATGTTGATGTAATTCTACTGCCACTACTACTAGGTGCCAAAGGTGCAGCACCTATAGCAGCAGCACCAGAGGTACTCGTCATATCTAACACAACATGTGTTGCTGGGTACTCAAAACAGGTGTGTGTGGCTGAGTGGCACTTGGACATTGAAGAGGCAATGATGCTGAGGATGACTGATAGGGTGATTGTGTGCTTTTTGATATCTGTACTTGTCCAGGGTCAGGCTTTCCAATGACTTTCTCAAACAGTTTATAGACAGTCACAGTGCTCCTTAAAAGTGGTGGAAGATACAGCCTTTGACTTTCTGATAACCTTATAGCCCTGTCATCATCCTCACTCTCAACTTCATCTGTATGTGAACAAGAGAAGGATGCTTGAGGGATGTATTCTAGATCTGCATCATCATCAGTCATCATTAGGTCATCCTCAGCAGCATCAGCATCACCTGACAGTTCTTGCCCACTACTACCCTTATATTCCTCTAAGCTTTAGGAGGTCTCAAACAATTTCCTTTTACTTTTACTTTCACTACTACTTTGAGGACAGGTGTTTTGGTGTCTCACTGTCTGACGCAGCAGGCGGTTCAGCTGCTACACCTTCCTCTATTATGGTGTTGCCAGCATCATCAACACTTGAATGTGACTTGTCGTCTTCAGTGTTCTTCTTATATGGTTCTATAGTTCTACTGGCACTGGTGGTGCTAGACCTAGTTTTGCTGGGACCTTGACAAACTGCATCCTCCCTTGGAGTAAAGGGATCATCATCATTGATTGCACACGCTGCAACAACCATTGCTGCAGTAGGTTTTTGGACTACTAGTTTACTCTCACATCCCTACACTACTCTACCCCTCCCCCTTGTGTGTTTGCTGGACATTCTGCAACTACACTGTGTGTTTAAACTGTACAGTGCACAACACAACTGATGGAGCTGTATGATTCCTTGCCTAAGCCCAGTCAGCTGTCTGTCACTGTCACCTAAGATATTTCATTTTTTTATTCTTTTTTATTTATTTTTTTTATTTTATTTATTTTATTTTTTTAAGTTGTCCACCCTGTTGTCTTATCACAGTCTGTCCAAAAAAAATTATAACTGAAAAAGAAAATCAACAATGTCTTTCCCCAGACTTCCCCACCCAGCACAGGGACAATAACAGCAAGATCAGCAAGCAAATAGGTTGCCTGTGTCTTGCCTGTCAGTCACATGGAATTTTGGAGTATTTGGGGAACAACCTCCTTCCTCCCTTCTTATCCCCTAGAGGGCCCCCAGACTCCCCTAATACAGAGAACAAATGTCCTACGTAAATGACTTCCTAAACTAAGCGTCAATTCCTCTTTATTTGCCTATCTCCTCTAGCTAAAAAATGTGCTGCTCTCTCCTCTCACAAACACAGAATGGCTGCTGTGAGAGCCTGACAGCCTTTTATATGGCTGTAGAAAACTTTTGTGTGGTGTAGAAATATTTCTTCCCATTAATTTCAATGGGTGGAAAAGGTGGAAAAAAGCGAAAAAACTGCACTTTTCGCTGGAAATTTTTCACCAACGGAAAGTGCCATTATTCGCCAATTTCAGTTTGAGGCGAAACTTTTCACCCATCCCTAATGGTAATCTTATTCCTTTAAGGATCAGAGGTTTGTGCAGCATGTTGAACACACTTTTTGTCCTTAAAGGGATAGTAATGTTTCATAATAAAAGCAGCTCTAATTAATCATCATAGTATTTGGACTTTGGAGAGTGTTACTTCAATACTGTCAGAGTTATAGTTCAAGAGTAATTCAATGACAAAGTATCCCCCTCCCACCCCTTTTACTGATGTAACACTGCTCAGCCAGAGCAGAAGGGAGGTGCCAAGGTAGACTGCAGAGAGGGACAATCTTCAATTAAGATAACGGAAAAAGCTGAAAAGCTTGTCAAGGGGGGCAGGGCTTTCATTGTTCTCATAGGAAGAATATTGTCCCTTGCTGTTATCTGTCTGGTCCATGGACTGCATTCCACATCTGAGAAGAGATGGCTTACACTAGGTAAAAGGGGCGGGAGGGGGAAACTTTGCTTGTGAATATCACACAAACCATAAAGGTTTGAGAGATAAGACTTATATCGTTCTTCATGTTTTTTTTTAATGTCTACAAAATAAAATAAAGATAAAACAAAGTATTACTATCCCTTTAAACAGCTAAGCAGACTCATTCTGCCTGCTTCAGTCTGAAAAAATTGCTAACAACTGAAATGCCTGCCTCCATGGATATGTCATTTATGCCAGAGGGGTACGCAACACATTGTAAATATCTAATATCCTCCTGGTTAGACTGACCTGCTATCAAACAGGAATCACTTGCAGTGAGTGGGAGGGAACCCAAAAGGGCAGGAAAAACACCTAAAACATTACTCATAAGGAAATAAAATATCTAATATCCTTCTGGTTAGAGTGACCTCTATCAAACAGGACTTTTTTGCAGTAAATGAGTGGGTGGGGAGAGACCCAAAAGGACAGGAACACCACCAGCAGTACCCCCTATAATGGCAACACATAAAATGAAAAATAAACTGGCAACAATACACCATGAGTTGACATTTGGAGCAGGTGTATTGGGATTGTGATGACCACACCCACAACTGAACATTAAAAGCTGGGCATGCCAGGCAATTCCCTATTCTCCCTAACAGGATACATAGACATGCACAAGTACTATTTTTTATGAAGAAAAAATATTTAAACAGATTGTAGAATTTTCCTATTGATTAGAACAAGGGTACTCCCACTGCTGATATTTGTTTCTTCATAATACTTTCTATTTTTTTTTTTTTTAATACACTCTGTTGGAATCCTTGAGTCACTGACTGTGGCTCTCCATAGTAAATCACCTGAGAATCATAATTGGCAATTTGAGCTTATTATTACAAAAATTCAAGCTGTAATAAGAGAATGAAAAACACCACCAAACTATTGTTTTGATCAGGAGGAAAATAATACATTTCTTTATTGCAAATTTAACAAAAGAACATCCTCTTCAGAAAAAATATAAAAAAAAATACCGAAAACTCTCTGAAACAATAGTGCAATATACCACAGTAAGGGCCTTCCCCAGGTATTCATTTCAACAACTGTGCATGCTGCAGTTGATCTCTGAAGTAGATAGGGTCTATAGATGCAAAGGAGGTAAAATATATTGGAGCAAACAACTGTAGCTTTGGAAATAAATTAAAATTCACAGTGATGTAAATTGGGATTTTATCTAGGGGTGGGCAAAATGTTTTGCCCTAAAACAGAAAACTAAAAAAACTGCACTGTTTGCAATCCACTGGAATTCCTGTGAAAAGTGCTGTTTTTTTTTGTTTTGTTTTGCTTTTTTCCGCTACAAACCCTACTGCAGTAGTAGCCATAGAACCACACATGCTGATCCTACAGCCTTGTCCCACTTCACTAGTAGCTATAGAACCCCACATGTTGACTCCCAGCCTTGTCCCATGGTAGCCACAGAACCATTCATACTGACCTCCAAACCTTGTTCACTGAACTGGGAGCCAGAGAACCATATATGCTTAATTCCCAGGAGTCCCAGCTTTGTCCAACTGCACTGGTAGCAATAGAACTACAAACACAAACACAGTCTGTGGGAATTCTTGGACACAGGAGGAAAATGCCAAAGTTCTAACTGGATTCATTGTAATTAGTAAAAAGGGGTAGGGGTGGGCGAGAATTGTCGCCATGTTCCAGTAGGAAATTTCGCGAAAACCACGTTGTTATCCACTTTTTAGTGGGAAAATCCTCTTTAAAACTAGCGGTTAAAATTTTCACATTTTTCGCCCATTGTCCAAAATTTTTTGCCATTTTTTCAATGACTAGAACGTTTCCTCCCATTGATTTACTTTGTTTTCGCACTTCCGCTATAAAAATGTGACGTTTTGGCTGAAGGCAGACACAATAGAAGCAGCTACAGAGCGAGATAGATGTTCTCTGCTGTTCTCTTGTGATATTTTGCAAAAAGTGAGGCAGGAGAGGCTCAGAGTGACTCCTATCACTATGAGCATGGTAAAAAATAAACAATGGAGGAGCTATAAGTACCATTATGTGTCCACTGAGTCTGAGGAGGAAGGGACCACTACTGTACCAATGCTGTCCAGTTCCCCTAAATCACCCCAAGGGATCTTAGGTAATTTAATGGGAAGGGAGGGAGAAAAGAGAATGGGAAGGAAGGGAGAAAAGGGAATGGGAAGGGAGGGAGAAAAGGGTAGTACTAGTGAGAGCAGGACAGGTCAGCTGCCTGTGTCTGCTGCAAGACATGCTGCTCCTGCTGCCAGTGCCACCATTGCTGTACCTACTGCCACTAGTGTTGAACCTGCTGCAAGTGCTGAACATGTCTGCCAGTGCTACACCTGCCTGCCAGTGCTGAACCTACTGCCACCAATACTTTGCCTGCTGCAGTGTTTCTTGTAGTAATCGGGGGGGAAGGAGAAAATTTGCCATGTGTGACAACAGGGGACCCTCTGTTACATTGCTCATCACCTCCTCCAAGCATCAGTGAGATGTCTGGAATAGAGCAGGCTAGTGAACACAGTGGGAATGGGGTCAACAAGTAATGCAGGACTAGGACAGGTTCCACTTGCCAGCAGTAGCAATACTCCTCCTGACACTAGTTGCAATGCTAAATCTGAGGCAGTAGCAGCAACAGCAGCAACATTATCTGCTGCCACAGACAATGAAGGGGAATGTGGAGGACAAGAAGATAGAGGCCATTCTTCTCCATCTGTTCCATATCCATCCCCAAGAAGTCATGGGTGTGGGACTATTATTCTCTTCCGGCAGGCACAGTGCAGTCATCATCAACAATGGTATAGTGCAAAATTTGTGACAAGTTAGTGAGAAGGGGAAAGGAGGGAACACACCTTGGCACAACCTCCCTGATAACACACATGAAACACAGACACCATGACATTTACTCCAAACATGTTAAAGCCAAACACCCGTTACAGAAATCTAGCACCGCTGTTACTGTAACCCCTGACTCTCCAGAAAGGAGGAGCTCAAAGAGGAGGTACTGATTCATCGTTACCTCCCCAGCCAAATTATAGCTACTCTGTTAATGTTAGGATATGGCAATTCATCTGTACTCATTGCACACTGTGTGGTGCACTGACCACACATTCCTGTGTGGTGGAGCAGAATCAATACCAGGTCATCAGGTGGCATCTGAGGAGATTTCATTCTACAGAATATGCTAGGATTCTGAAGGGAGGGTTCATCATTACTATTAAACTTTCAGCAAGTTGTCATGTGTCCTTAGTGGGGTCTGGATTAATGTCAGCCATATATGACTGGTTAAAGCCAATGAGGTTTAAAAAAAAAAAAAAAAACTGCAGCAATTCTGGGGCAGACCAGCTGTGCCATAGTACATTTCAAATTAATTTTATATGTTTTAACCCTTTAAAAGTTAGCAGGTCTCCAACTCAATGTGAAGCAATGCGGATATGATTCTAGCATTCAAGGGGTTTAAATCACCATTTAAAATCACTGAGTATTTTCTATTTCCCCCTATGTTGCTGTTGGTTTGCCCCAGAATTACTCAAGTTCTTCCTAGTTCATCATCCTCATTAGTAACATAGTAACATAGTAACCTCATTGTGTGTTCTTCAATAAATGAACATTTCATTGAGCACTGCAACAAGTCAGTTGCTTATATGAATAGCCATACAAATGACCATTTACACCACCATGCAGATCCAGCACAGCAACTTCCCTGAGATCTGCAATGAATATAGGATTACTGTAATATACTGTGTTTGGCTGCATCACTCAAGTACACAATTACATGCTCTGTGCCGGCAACAAGATTGGGGCCAGTACCTAGCAACACCTCAATTTAAAGATCCAACCAAATCTCTAATAAAAATGATGAATACCAAAGAATGTGTTTGTAATGGAACTCTGTACATATTATTGGTTCACATATCCACTTCTACATAACCTGCTTCTTCAATCACCTTATTCAATGATGTTACAGAGAAGCACCAATGACTCTTGATTATATCAGAGCACTTGACTCTGAAACAGCAAATTGCTGTTGCTGAACTCTCGAGGAGGGATTAGTCACAGCTGGCATCTTCATAAGTATGTGCCCAGGAGCACAGTTGGCACTTCATCCATAGCTGCTTGAGAATAAAAAAAAGCACAGCTCATACTGGCATTACACACTATTTAAAATGCCGTTGCTGTGTGCCTTATACTTAAACTCTTGGAGCTTATGATTATGAAAGAAAACATTTACCAAAAAGCTAGATCATGTGCACACAGCTAATGAATCTCTGCTAAAAGATACATTTAAAGCATTAATTAAAAACAAAACAAGCAAAAAAAAATGTTTAACTCCTAGGATACTATAGAGACTTCCAATGCATCTTAGAATTTGTTTTATTTGCTCCAAGTGGTGCAGTCGGTTTACTGTACAATTGCTCAGCTAAGCTGAGTACTAAGCAAAATTGGAGCAAACAAATCGCACCAAAAGGACTGGATATGTACTTCCTGTGTTTTAAATGTATATTTATTCAATGTAAGATACATGATATTGCATTACAATATAATATGCCCTGCAGTACAAATTTCTTAGAAGGAAATGAAGTGTAGAAAGGTAAATTGATTACTTCATCCTGCTGAAAACTAGCACAGACCAATTAATACTTCAGAAATTCTAATGGATGTATCTTAGAATGCTACAGTATAATCTCTTCTACAGTAAAATATGTCTAGACTCACCCCTTTAAAGAGATAGTAATGTTTTGCAAAAACAGCAGCTCCAATTAATTTTCATAGTATTTGTGCAATGGAGAGTGTTATTTCAATACTGTCAGAGTTGTAGTTCAAGAGTAATTGAAGCCACCTCCTCTCAGATGTGGAATCTGGTCTCTTGACAGGTCACAGCAAGGGACACTCTTCTTACAGTGAGTATAAGGAAAACCCTGCCCCCCTTTGGCAGGTTTTTCAGGTTTTTCCTTATGCTCACTGAAGATTGTCCCTCTCTGTGATCCATCTGGACAGTCTTGCTGCTCTGAGGTGAGCAGTATTATATCAGTAAAAGGGGCGGGAGGGGGATACTTTATCATTCAATTACTCTTGAACTACATCTCTGACAGTATTGAAATAATGCTCTCCATGGCACAAATACTATGAAGATTAATTGGAGCTGCTTTTATTGTGAAACATTACTATCCTTTTAATTGCCAGAGTGGAGTGTATTGCATTGCATAGAGCCCCACCGCAGCCAGAGCATGTTCAACTCCTTCCTGAATCCTAACATTAAATATATCCAGACTGATAGTGTTGAGATGCACCCCATCGCACCTCCGAAATGGGGCCAAATTCAACCCCTCCAACTCCCTGTAGCGGATTGCAACCCCACCGATCCTGGATACAAATCATGACGCAGACACATTCAACTTCCTCCTACACCTCTCAAGAGCCTGACCATCTTTAGCACCCAACCAGTGCAGCCTAGGGACCACCTCCGACCATACCACAACAACACAGTTAAAGGGATAGTATCCGCATTCAAAGTTCCCTCTCCTTCTCTCTCCCCTGACATCAGCGTTATAGCTGACAGCAGGGGAATCCGGTCCCGGGACCGGTGGCAGCTCTGCAGCAGTGGCGATATTGAGTTATAGAAACAGAAATCCTTCACTGAAATGGTCTTCTACATGTACTTACATACCAAGCATATGTGTGCTTGCATACCAAGCACACGTAGAAGACCATTTCAGTGAAGGATTTCTGTTTCTATAATGCGATCTCAGCACTGCTGCAGAGCCGCCGCTTGCTCACGGACCAGATTCCCCTGCTGTCAGCTATAACACTGACGTCAGGGGACAGAGAAGGAGAGGGAACTTTGAATGTGGATATCTCTCAAACCATAAAGGTTTGAGAGATGCCACTGGTCTCGTTTAATTCAGATTTTTAAGGGCTACAACATGGGGATAGAAAAAAATGAAGTGTTACTATCCCTTTAAACAAAGAGTAAAAAGTCGCTATATGCAATGCCGCAAAAGTCCTAGTAAGATCAGGCCAGCCTCACAGCTGAAACAAAAAGGACAGAGCCACCAAGCTATGGTCCACCGTGTATGGGCCCACACCACGGTGCCTCAGCACCGCCAAATAAGATAAAAGGGAGGACTCTGCTGCACAGCGAGGATCAGCAACTTAAGCCAAACAAAAGAAACCACATCATTCAGACCACATCACCATGTACGATGACCGGGTGGATGGGGTCAGAGACTGCAGGAGCAGGTCTAATAGAACTCGGAAGTGAGGCTCCATAACAACTCCTGACATGGAACACCATCTACCTCTGCCTCTGGGGCCAACAACTGGAACTGGTTGACCTGAAAACAGGACAAAGAATCAGCAATGGAGTTATTCAGGCCCGGAACATGACGTGCCCGAAAGCAAATATTAAGCCACAAGTATAAAAGAACAAGCCGGCACAACAAAGCCAAGACCAAAAGAGAAGAGGAAGGGGATCGATTGATGAAGTGAACAACACTCAGGATATCTATCCAAAAAACTATTCTATGATCCTGAAAAAGATCACCCCACGACAATGGGGAGCAACTCCAAAAACTTGAAGTTCCTGACAAGGGGGGAAACTGATAGTGCTTCCAGCCACCGATCTGCACACCACTGACCCCCAAAGTACGCACCAAAACCGACAGACCCCGAAGCATCTGAGAAGAGCTCCAGATCAAAGATAGATAGCTCCAACTGCTGCCAGCATGTTTGGCCATTGAATTCTGACAAGAATTCCTGCCAGACTGCTAGATCAGCCCAAATCCCAAATGCGGAGATGGAAAGACTTCACTCACCATGTCGAAAGGGACAATCGCCGACAAAAGGCTTGACCCATCTGCATCACTCAGCAAACAAAAACGAAGTGACCAATCAGAGATTGCACTTGCTGAAGGGTCACCTTTCTAACCGATTTCATCCTAGACACCAAGGACACCAGAGCATCCAACTTCCCCTGAGGAAACTGGAAGACCATGTTAATGGAGTTGATCTTATTCCCAAGAAGGAAATGACAGACTGAGGGCCCTCAGTCTTCTCCTCTGCAACCGGAACACGAAAGAAAGCAGACATCTCCCAAAAACCCAGAAAGAGCCAAGCACGCTCGTCAGAATCACCCAGAGCAACAAAAAAAAATTATCAAGATAGTGTAAAACCGAGTGAATTCCAAACACCTGAAGAACAACCCAATCCAAAAACAAACTAAAGACTAGTGTTGAGCGAGCGTGCTCGGCCGATGCTCGGATCGGCTCGAGCATCGCTCTGCTCGGCACATGGCGGTACTCGTACGAGTACCGCCATGTGCTCGCCCGACAAGCTCGGGTGAAGAGGATCTGTGCCGGAAGAGGCACAGATCCGAAGAAGCTCCGCTGGACCACCAGGGAATGGAGGTACGGGGGCATTGCGGAGATGAAGGGGGCATTGCGGACATGAAGGGGGACATTGTGGAAGAGGGGCATAGACTCTATGCCCCTCTTCCACAATGTCCCCCTTCATCTCCGCTATGCCCGTCTTACACAATGTCCCCCTTCATGTCCGCTATGCCCCTCTTCCACAATGTCCCCCTTCATCTCCTCTATGCCATAGAGGAGATGAAGGGGGACATTGTGGAAGAGGGGCATAGCGGAGATGAAGGGGGACATTGTGGAAGAGGGGCATAGAGTCTATGCCCCTCTTCCACAATGTCCCCCTTCATCTCCGCTATGCCCCTCTTCCACAATGTCCCCCTTCATCTCCTCTATGGCATAGAGGAGATGAAGGGGGACATTGTGGAAGAGGGGCATAGCGGACATGAAGGGGGACATTGACCAGGCACCCTCCGCTCATCAGAGCAGGGGGTGCCTGGTTTGATGCTCGAGTGCTCCCATTGTATTCAATGGGGCTCGGGTGCTCGGCCGAGCACTCGAGCAGCAGGGGGTGCTCGGTCAGAGCACCCGAGCACCCGAGCATCACGGTGCTCGCTCATCACTACTAAAGACCTCAAAATAGTAACAAGAAATGGCACATCCCATGGGGAGGCACATATCAAAGAAAAAGGGACCTTTCAGACAACAGCCCAACAGGGGAAAACATTCCGGGTGGATGGGCAACAGGCGAAAAGCGGACTCAATGTCTGCTCAACTTCATGCATCAATTTATTAAACACCAACATTTCATTACCCAAAACTGATTTAAGTTTACCGGACATAAACACCCCCTTGAAAGGCACAAATGGAATCCAGAACCCATCCCTGAACCCATCTTGCAAGATCGCAGCATCTCTAAGATTGGGATACCAGCTTGGCTACGGCTCTATCCTTGGGCCATTCACCCATCCCAGCTTCCCAGCTTCTTGAAACACCTGTCCTCTGGGTGAGATCCTCCAAAATGGTAGCACCGAAAGTGGCAGGAGGTGTACCATCGGCAGTGGCTTTCGTTGAAAAGCCAGCATAATCCCTTCTTAGACTCGGCCGCACCAGTCGCTGGGGGATCTGGTGCAGCAGCTCCCAGAAAGGGGGACGAGGGCCTGTGAGGTGTCATCAGCAACAGCCACAGATTGACGTCTTGGCAATCAAAGGCAAACTGAGGCCTAGAAGCCATCCACTGATGAAACTGCTCGTCGTAACGGGACCAACATAAGCCCCCATAAACCTTACACACCCCCAAATCATGTCCAAATAGCTGAACAAAGAGGGGGAACTCTCAGGAAAACGCTTGCACAAAATACACGTGAAAACTGAGAAACCTTGAAGCCAATTACCAAAGTTGTGGGGCAAGAACAAAGAAATTCCCATGCAGCTGTCTCACACAATGAATTAAAGTGCACAGACAGCCGAACCATTTACCCCCAACCCTGGCCCATCAACCCCACCAGCCACTAAGGACCAAATATTACCAAAAGATGGTCTGCACCCCGTAGTCATGCCCTCCCTCAACTGTATGTCAAGGAAGATGCCTCTTTACAACTTTCTAATAAACCACCACTTACCTTAATCTGGGCAGAAAATATTTGTGGTTGGTATGAATCAGTTGTATTTTTTAACAGTGAACAGAGGCCCACATTTAAAAAAGCAAACTGGAGTTATTCTGGAGAAAACCAACTGCACAATAGGGGACAAATAAAAATTTCTAAATTTCCATGTACTTAATAGAGCTTTTTAACCACTTGAATGCTTGCGAGGTCTCCAATGCAATGCTCTCTAATTGTGAAGGGATTAAAAACCAAATTTAATTTAACAGGAATTTTTCTTTGCTCCCTATGATGCAGATGGTTTACTCCAGAAAACATCAGTTTGTTTTTAGAAATACAGGACAAAGACCTCAAAGTTAATGCGAGCGTAACTTTGAAAATCACATTTTGCAGGACTGCACAGGAACCAGTGCAAACCTGTAGTATCTGTGTTTTTTTGTTCTTCTCATTAATCCTTTGAGAACCAGAGGGATGTGCAGCACATCTTGGCATTCAAAGGCTTAAAGTTTTGTTCTGATCTAGTCAAATGAGTTCTTCCTGCCAAAGTATCCTTAGGAAACTACAGTCTGGAGTGTGGGGTCCCTTGAGCTGCAACAATGGATCAGGTGTGCCTCCATGGACATGATACCATATACTCAGTGATTCCTGGCTCCAGTCCCCTGGGTACACCTACAGATATCCCTAATTAAGAATAGTCAACTCCATCACAATGATTGAACCACTGATTAATTAGCTACGATATCCTGAAAATGTGCACTGTTGGTATGTCCCGAGCAATAACATTGCAAAATAGTACCTAAGCTAATTAAAAATTAATACTAGAGAACCATTAGACTCAGATTGATTCTAAGTGGCCATTAGTATTATTAGCCAAACTTTAAAAAATGGGGCATTATAATTAGGATGTGTTAGGGTTTCTTTAGTAAAATAATATATTGGAGAGCTAGCTAACATTCAAGATGTAAATATAAGAGCAACTTGTACTTTAATTCTTGTGTTCCTTCAGTATATTTGCATTGTAAAATAGCTGCCAATCTTAATACACCATCAAGACTAATGTCTGTAGTTTACAGTACATCAGATTTTCTCAGCAATTTTTATTCAATCTTGTTATGTGTAATAGCCTCTCTACAAAAAATTCCATGATCAAATAGAACCAGCAGAACAGATTATGGTAGTACTCATGAGACAGAAATGATTAGACCCTTGATGTCTGAGTGCCAAGGTCAAAATTGTCAAATATGACTGATTACATTTTGTAATGGTTTCTCACTGCCTATTAAATAGCACTCAAGGATTCTGATTCTCCTGCGATGACAACACACAGAACTCACACTAATAGTAATGATGTATTCTCTAATCTTAGACTCTATAAACAAAGGCTAACCACTTGTAATTGAGTTTAAATTGATTTCAGGTGGCTTCAGAGAAAAGCAATTTCTATAGCAGATTAACCTTTTAATTAAACTAAATTAAGTATATAAACAGGTATATGCATTGTTAGAGCAGAAAATCACATCTTATTGACACTTATTTGTGGTGCAATTGGCAAAGTAGTTCCCTGTTATAAATAGTGTTGGAAACAAATGCGGTTTTTATTTTATAGGATAAATTTTCTACAAAAGGACCCTTTTACCATTTATCTACATGCTTTTTTCTCTCTAGTACAATGTTTCTTCCATTTCTATAATGCGTGAAATAATCAATACACTTTACAAGGTTCTCGTCAGTCCGTCTATGGCTTTAGGCTAGGGCTGCCAGATCATCCCTTTAACTTGAGTGCCAGAGGTATCCAATGCATTGCAACAGCTGCTTTACCATCACGCTTACTATTACTATCACCAACCACATCAAGTTCAGCCCCAGAGTCTTCCTCCTCACAGTCACTAGTAATAAGATGATCACCCCCTCCTTCACTGCTAACACTAACAAGCTGCTGGGCCTTCTTAGTAGTAGTACTAGCACTGGTGGGACTGCTTGGGGATAGCAAGTGTGAATTAGGGTCCCCTGCTTGGCATCTTCTCCTTCCCCCCTCCTGAGAATTACAAGATAAACTGGCAGCAGGCACAGCACTGGTGGCAACAGGGGAAGCACTGGCAGCAGACCCAGCACTGGCAGCAGGCACAGGCAGCTGACCTGTCCTGTTCTCACTACTACCCTCTTCTTCCTCCAGTGAGAATAATTTCTCCAAGATCCCTAAGGGTGATTTAGTGGGACTGGCCAGCATTGGGTCTGTAATGGACACTTCCTCCTCCTCAGACTCAGTGGACACATAAGGGTCCTTGCAGCTCCTCCTTTTATTGTTTGTAAACCTGTTCATAATGATAGCAGTCACTATGAGCCTCTCCTGTCTTAATTTTGCTATCAGTTTCACAGCACAACAGCACATCACCTCTCTCTCACTCTGTAGCTGCTTGTATTGTGTTTCACTTCCTGGAAAACTGCACACTTTTATAGCAAAAAGGCAAAAAACACTGGGCAAAAATGTTCTAGTCATTGAAAAAATGGTGAAGAATTTTTGACAATGGGTGAAGATACTAATTGCTGTATTTAAAGCAGATTTTCCAGAGATAAAGCAGACGGCAACATGGCTTTTGCGGATTTCTTCGCAGGAACACAATGGGACCTTTCGCCCACTCCTCTGCAGGATTGCACTGGATCCTGGGTAGTCCTGCATAGTGAAAGTCTACTGCATTAAAGAGGAGGTCTAATTGTGACCAGATTGACATTTTAAAGAGGAATGCTACAGGTAAAAAAAAAACACTCACTGTAGAATTTCACATGGTTCTTGTGCAGCCCTTTATAATGAAAATGTAAAGGGATAGTAATGTTTCATAATAAAAGCAGCTCTAATTAATCATCATAGTATTTGGACTTTGGAGAGTGTTATTTCAATACTGTCAGAGTTGTAGTTCAAGAGTAATTGAATGATAAAGTATCCCCCTCCCGCCCCTTTTAATGATGTAACACTGCTCAGCCAGAGCAGAAGGGAGGTGCCCAGGTAGATTGCAGAGAGGGACAATCTTCAATTAAGATAAGGGAAAAACCTGAAAAACTTGTCAAGGGGGGCAGGGCTTTCATTGTTCTCATAGGAGGAAAATTGTCCCCTGCTGTTATCTGTCTGGTCTATGGACTGCATTCCACATCTGAGAAGAGATGGCTTAAACTAGATAAAAGGGCCGGGAGGAGAAACTTTGCTTGTGAATATCTCTCAAACCATAAAGGTTTGAGAAATAAGACTTGTATCGTTCTTCATGTTTTTTTAATGCCTACAAAATAAAGATAAAACAAATTATTACTATCCCTTTAACAGGCATTCCTCATTAAAATGGTGATCTTGCTACATGATGTCTAGTCACAAAGTCAAGAGCATTTACTGGTTCAGATATTCTGATAAATCCAGTAGTGTTAATGAAATATCCTCTTGTCTTGTCTAGAGATCTCTCTATGATATATGAAATGTCTTACAATACAGTCAATGTGTTTTGCTCTGTGTTTCCCTCATTAACAGAGGGCTGGCCTGGGGGGCAGGGGGCAATTGGCCCCTGGGCTGGTCATATATCTGGGCTGGTAGGCCACTGCATCTCACTAAATCTCCCGATTGCTGCTGTAAATGGAGCTACACTAGTGATACCACAGAGGTACAATCCAAATGGAGCTACACTAGTAGCATAAACCATTTCCCTTGTAAGCTCTATAATATGACTAGGTAAGCTTGACTTACATTGTAAGCTTTGTAGTGGCGCACTAGTGTAGCCCCATTTCAACTGTAAGCTATATGGTATCACGTGACTTACGTCACAACATTAATGCCAGTTTTAAAATTAATAAAAGGGGGTGGGCTGGAACATTGGCCTGGAACGATAATAGAAATGGGCCACTTGAATGTATTTGCCCCCTGGGCCACAAATTGCCAGCCCTCCCCTGCTCATTAACCTATCAATGAGCAGAAAAAGTGATTACATGACAACAGTCAAATATGTTCTGGTCAAGTCACTGCTGAGAACAGGGTCGGAGAACATCTTTGGCAAGTGACAGGACTGTTAAGTATCCCCCCTTTTTGTGCAACCCATGTCTGATTGATATGTGGTATGATGTCAAATTATAAAGTTGTTGCATATTACATATTAATTTATGACCAATAATATTTACTCTAATTAATATGATTAAAATTGAATAAGTGAAAGGATTTTAACCCCTTAAGGACCAGCGCGATCCCGTGCAGCCGTCACTTGCGGACCACGGGGCATTTTTTTTTATTATCTCTTCCGGTTCAGGGCTTCCGGAGCAGCGTGCAGCCGCGCCGGGAGCCCTGAACTCCATGCCGTGCCAGGACCGTCATTGGTCCTTAAGTGCCGGACTGCCGTGACAGAAAACAATTTCGGGATTGATTTAACCCTTTGAGTGTCAGAGGGATGTCCAGTGCATTGTTTTGCAATGCATTGGGCACCCCTCTGGCACTCAGTGGGTTAAAAGACGAGTTTTAACCTCCTGAATAGAGGTCTCCAAATCAATGTGTTGGGAACTTCTGTAGCACTGAACGGATAATAGACCCATTTAAAGTAATGGGAATTTGGGGCCATTTTTTGGATTGTTCTAGAACTGCTTGTCTTTTGTGTTCTGTAGAAGGCCCTATACCTGCAGCAGGTCTGTATCACCTATCATTGTCAGAAGGGTCTGCAGTGCAATGTTTTTCACACAGACCTCTTGTAATCAGAGGGCTAATTAATTAAATATCTTTTAAATACTTGATCCATCCTTGTTCCATCCCTTCATTAGTACAATTTGTATTTTGATTTTTCTTTCTAATAGATATCTAAATCCATCTGTACATATACTTGATATGGTGTGAGTCATGGGACCAAATGGCAAAGTTATTACAGGGCTTTTTCTGCTGAGTAAAATAAGGGCACTCCTACTTCTGTAAGTTGTTTTAGCCAACTGTTATAACAGCCCAAATTGTCAGTTAGTGAATGACAACATTGTTACTTCCTGAAAGTCCAAACTGTCAGCATGACTCAGCAGTTTCTATAACATTTTACGGAGAACTGTATGCCACTGACTCTCTTCTCCCACATAATGCAACACAATGCCACTAGAGGGCACTGTTAAAGTTCAAACTGTAATAACTCCCAACCATGGGAGTAATATTGTTTACTCAACAGAAAAGCCATAAATATGTGTTGTTTTTGTTGTTTGTTTCTTTTTTTTTATAAAATGTCTGCCATTCCTTTCATTTGAAACATTTGGGGAATTTGGAACAAGTTCTCTGCAATGGTGCAGCTGGTCTGCTCAAGAATTGCTATAGTTTAGCTTGTTGATGAACGCGGTCCTTGTTTCTAGCTGTTGGTGACTACAATGCCCATCATCCCCAGCCAGCCAAAGGCTGGTTCATGATGATAAGATTTGTTGTTCTCAACAGCCAAAGTTTGCCTACAGCAGCACTAAACCATTAATGATCTTATACTGCTAGGGGGAGATGCCCTCAAGCAGGGGTGCTTAACCCTTTGAGTGCCAGAGGGGTACGCAACGCATTGCAAAACAATGTGTTTCGTACCCCTCTGGCACTCAAAGGGTTAAACCTGTTCTCAACCCCCCCCCAACATTTCATTTTTTCTGAACAGCCTCAATTCAAGTCAAGTGATTATAGTTAACTCAGGTAGATCCTTTGAAAGATTGAACTACAATTGATTCACCTGTGTTCATATTAAAAAATCTTGAAAATCTACACCTTGGGGGGGGCGGGCTGCAGATATGTTTGAGCATACTTGCACTAAAGGTCATTGTAGCCAAATCATTTTTTGTCAATATGAAATGAGACCTTTGCCTTGGCAAATGAAAGGTATAATCAAGTCAAACTCCCTTACTTGTTCTCGGTCATGAATAGAGGTTTATTTATTTATAAATATATATATATATATATATATATATATATATATATATATATGACAAATAGGCAGGCAGTGGCACTCAAAACTATAGTATATCAAAAATTCGGTGCACATCCCATACAAAGTTTACAAACATAATCATCCTGGGCTTACCGGGACGAGACGGCACACAGAAGACCAAACATTTTTGGTCCTTCATGGTGATGAAAACGTTTGGTTGTGTGAAGCATCTTTTACGCAATAAAGATTTATTACTCATTCTACTGTGTGCCGTCTTGTCCCGGTAAGCCCAGGATGATTGTATATATATATATATATATATATATATTTTTTTTTTTTATAAAAGTATCCTAAATAATGCAGAGTTTGTTGTAAAGCAAATATCTGTTTATATACAATAAATTACTGTATCTATAAATAGGCAAAATAGCAAATACATTTGAAAGTATGAATATTTTATACTTAATTTGTTAAATTAGATTTTGTGCACTTTAAGCATCTCCAATGAGTAATTTGCCGAGGAGGCAACAGATGTCGTTCCTCATTTCACCAACACTGTAATAATAAAGGAACATTCACATTTCTGCCAGCTTTAAGAAACCACAACTACTAACTGCAGGATTTTTAAACTTTCCCTAGCAAAATAATTACAAAGAACTGCAGAATGATATTTTCTACCCATCCGTTCCACTGTGAAAAATACAAGTGTGTTTTTGGAACACCATTTGGATAATAATATGTGACATGTGGAGTTATAATTATTTTGGGAAGCAGAATACATAACGTAACACTGGACTTTCGGCAAAGAAATATATATATATATATATATATATATATATATATATATATACATATATTTAAGCATCAATATTTTCCTTGTCAATTCATTTTTCCTGTAGGTAGCACACACTTGTATAGATGGTCAGATAACTGATACCAGCGCATCTGACAAACAGGCATGTGGAGATAATATCCCCGTCTCCACTCAGGGTTGGACCGATGTTTACTGTGAGTTTGAATTCTGCGATTGTATCTCACAGGACCCTTTCACTGGAGGCACATAGACTATTCATATTGCAGGGTTGCACTAGTGTTACTGCATTGGTGAATACATTTTTATATGTGAAGAATCTGCCGCTGTGTGTTTGTTGGTGATCCTATACATCGTGAGGACATCGGTCCAACCCAGAGTGGAGACGGGGATATTATCTCCACATACCTGTTTGTCAGATGTGCTGGTATCAGTTATCTGACCATACACTATTGGGCGCTCTTGTGTGTTTTCTTTTTTTATGTACTTTGGAGTGAAAAAAGGTGGACAGACTGCAAGGCCAAGGTAAGATAGTAACATAGTAACACAGCAATCTATGTTGAGAAAAGACTTGTGTACATCTAGTTCAACCCTTTTCCCATTTCTGTCTACCATTGTGAAGGTGAAGAGGAAGATGGGCCAGCAGGCCTTGCACGCTACTGGCACAAGGGGTGGTCTGCCCCTGCGCGTGGAATATAGCCAGTGGGAGGAGGCTGTGCGCAGGACAATACCCTCCGTCACGGTGCGTGGGATCCCGGGATGGAGCGACACTGGGGATGAAAGGAGCCTCCAGTCCACTGGTACGTGCATCAAGGTCCCCCATCACACAAAACTGACACCTAACAGACAGAGGCCAACACGGTGACACCTAAACACATGGACAGCATTCCACACCACAATTTAACCAAACAGCTTGGAGGGTTCAAACAAGGACAGAATACTTGACCAACCCAGCCAGAATGGTAATGGTCAAGTCCCTGTTGAACCCCCGTCATGCTGTCCAAAACAACATCATGCACAGCACAAATACAATGCACACTGTCATGTGTTAGTCACAGATCTAACTGTTGTGTGTATCACAATGTCATACATAGAGTGACAAAGAGGTCAGCACACAACCCCTTGAGTGCCACAGGGATTAGTAATGCATTGTTCGACAAAACATTGGCTATTTCCCTGGCACCCAAAGGGTTATCAGAGAATAGCAATGAGGGGAATTGGTGTGTTTCCTATTGTATTGTTACTGCATGTCAGGGCTAGGTGTTGTACATGTAGGTCGTTAGTCCAAGTGGAAGGGTCAGCTTTCTGTGATGTGGCCCCTGGACTACCAACATATCGGGCTGATTGGGGAGCCACAGCAGCCACAAGGGTGCACAGATTTCACCCCCCACCCCCACCCATGCCATCACCCCCAACCACACCAACAGATGTGCCCCACCCTAGGGCTGCAGTAACAGAGGGTAGTGAGGGGTCCTGGGATCAGTTCTCCATATCCCCCCACAGCCTCCATGTTGCAGTCTCTCCTGAGGCACCCCATGGTCGTCTGCTCGCACTGCCACTTCCGCCAGCCTCCATGCCCGCCACGCCCGTTTCACCCGTGCCCACAGCAGTCCTCGACGCGGCATGTGTGGCTGTCCAGGGGGAGTAGCTCACAGCGATACTGTGGTGTGCCCAATCCCTGCAGAGGATCGAGCTGAACATAGGGTGGATCATGGGGTGCGTCCGGTACATGGAGGCACAACAGGCAGTCGCCAACACCCAGCAGGCCCAATTCAATACTGGCATGATGGAGGTCCTCCGCCACATGCTGGTGGAGATGCGTGAAGCAAACCGGCGGGAAAACCAGCGCCACAACATGGACCAGCCATCACAAGAGGGGTCCAGTAACGCATCTCCAGCCAGCAGTGATCCACCACCACCACCACCATCCACCAGACCCCCTCGGGTAACCCGCCACAGTCAGAGGGAATCCACCTCTGCAGCCCCCCCCCCGACCCTCTGAAGAAAAAGAAGTAGGGCCAACTTTCTTCAGGTCCGTTCAATAAATGTTTGCACTTCTTGATAACATCTGTGTCCATGCATGTTTCCTATTCAAGATGTTGTTTGTTTGGCAGAGTTGTCTCCAATGCATTACACAGCTATGCAGTGAACACAACTCATGCACATCTAACATGGGTGTCAGGTAATGAGTTGTCTCCAATGCATTGCACAGCTATGCAGTGAACACAACTCATGCATATCTAACACGGGTGTCAGGTAATGAGTTGTCTCCTATGCATTGCACAGCTATGCAGTGAACACAACTCATGCACATCTAACACGGGTGTCAGGTAATGAGTTGTCTCCAATGCATTGCACAGCTATGCAGTGAACACAACTCATGCACAATGAATGGCATCACAAGGTGTTACACAGGGGTGAACACACACATCACATACAGACATGTTTGTCTAAGTTCAACCCACATACATTTGGAAGACAAACAACATCAGGGTGTTGTTCCATGATGTGACTTGAACTTGAACAACATGAACACATCAGATATATCAACACATCAACAACATGATCACAATTAAGGGTATAGTAATGCTTAGAATGTATGAACAAATATGTTTTATGGTTCATCCCCCTGGTAGAACAAGGGAATTCCCACTGCTGAAGGGTGTTTCATCCACAGGTTATTTCAGCTCAAGGTTGTTTTTTAGATAGGCAAATCACAGTGGGCTGAAATTGTCAAGTGGCGCTGTTGCTAGGGAGATTCTTGGTGCTGTGACCAGAGCTGTCCATGGGATGGTGTAGCAACAGTGCCACTGTACAATTTCAGGCCAATGTGAACTTTGATGTGTGACGTTCAACTTGGAGCTGAAATAACTGTGGAATGCAAAGCAGAGGGAGTTCCCTTGTTTGACTCAGGGGGATGAACCCTACTAGATGGGTTACTGAAACATCTTCAGTATTACTATACCTTTAAACCCTGACAGGGGAGGGGTGATCAGTGACACAAGATAGTCATATGTGATCAGATTTGTAATTGACATGGACACCAACAGGTGATCCTCATGGACGTGGATTCAACGTGTCACCGGAACAAACGTCTGGACCATGAGGGGTCATGCCATGGATGCCTGCAGAGGATGAAAACAAGACTGGAAGGTGCACTACGAGCACAACAGTCATTCTGTTGCTGGTCCATCATCATACCCTTTAGTGCCAGAGGTGTACACAACACATTGGTCAGCGATCCTTTGTAGACCTTACTTGCACTCCACGGGGACAGCTTGGTTACCTGACACGGAGTGAACAATCCATTGCTTGTCAGGGTGTTGTCTAGCCTTCATGATCTTATGGGGTTCAGATCACGGTATGGCAAGCAGACATATGTATATGTGAGTGGGCACACACTGTAAGCGTCGCTTACCTCGCCGACCACCAGACGTGTGGGCGGTCGGTTTGTGCAGCTCTCATTGATGGAGGACCGGTGCGCTCTGGCGTCCTTCCAGGCGACCGTCCTCCTTGTTGCTCCCTCTGGTGGCTCCAGCCGCATCTGAACCAGGCATGCATCTCAGGGATTCCCTGATGACGTTGCGACCTGGTTCTTAAAGTTACAGCGCCCATTCTGCTCCACCTCTAGGGGTGGAGCAATTAGGTTAAAAACTGCCTGGACACCACTTCAGTTGCCCATTCGTGGTGTTCCAGTGCAGTTGTACTTTTGGGCTCTGTGTGCTATCCGGTTTTGTCTGACTATCCGTTCTGGTGTTGACCTGTGGCTCTGTCTGACTACCTGCTCTGTGTATGACCCTTGGCCTGTCTGACATCCAATCTGGTGCAAACCTGTGGCTCTAGCTGACTAACCTTACCGTGTATGACCTTTGGCTTGTCTGACCATCCGTTCTGGTGTTGACCTGTGGCTCTGTCTGACTACCCGCTCCGTGTATGACCCTTGGCTTGTCTGACAGCCAATCTGGCGCAAACCTGCAGCTCTGGCTGACAAAGCATCCCGTGTTTGCTCCGGTGTGTCTGACCATCACCTTGTGGATAACCTAGGGTTGTCCTTGGTGGCTTTAACAGACTTCCTCTAACCTTTTGTACCTCTGCAGCTTCCATGTGCGGACCTGTAGAGCAGCCGGTCTATTTGGTACATGGTCTGTACAGGTGCGAACCTGCAATATCCTCCGTGCGCATTTGGTCTCTGGATCCGTTGTCCGTACAGGTGCGTACCTGTAGTGTCCTCAGGTGAGGACCTGAGTCTTCCTTCTTCTGCCCGGTGGATTACATCAGTATCATTGCACCAGCTTTATCCATCCTGAAGTCCTCTCTTTGCCTGTGTTTTGTGCTGTTTCCATTGTCCTGTCGTGTTGCTAAATAAAGATCGTGTTACCTAAGTACTGGTCCATTCTCATTATTGAATCCATGACAGTACGAACGACCACTCTGCAGCAAAAGAGTCAGGCTGATCGTAGACGACTTCCAGCACCAGTGTTTCAGATGGGAGAGAGAGTCTGGTTATCCACAAGAAACCTGAACTTTCTACCATGTAGAAAATTGGCTCCTCGATTTGTGGGTCCCTTCCGTGTCTTACGGAGGATTAATCCTGTTGCTTATGCTCTGGAACTACCGGCCAATATGCAAATTCATAATGTATTCCATGTCTCCTTATTGAAACCCTTGGTTTGCAACAGGTATACCTCAGCTCTGGCACGTCCGGCACATTGCTAATGGGCCACTTTGAATTGTTTGTGGATACATGGTATTGCACATTTGCTTTACATATACTTGCTCTCAGTCTATAGAGGCATTATCCTATGTTGGAATGTCTTCATGATTCCATATTCCTGTGCTGGATAGTTTGTACTTGAATTGATGTATTCACATGATTAATTATGTGTTGTCTGATAAAGCTTTGGTTTGGTATACTCCTGTAGTTTGCGTCCGTTATTCATGTTTTATTGATGGGGGGCACCGCCTGGTGGTTCTCCTCCGGTTGGTTAACCCCTTCCTTTCTTCCCTTTTTTCAGTTTGATGTGGTCATAATGGACTAATGGTGAGCTGTGTGTTATCCAGGTAATTGTTTTCTGGTGTGTCTGTGGTTTGATTATTTATAATTGGTATGTACCTGTCAGGTGTGTGTTTTGTCTCCATGGACTGCTGAGGTTAAATAGGTGAGCTTGATTTGTTGTTGGAGTGACAGGTGTGCATGTCGTGTTGTGTGTTAACCCATGTTGGTCCAAGGTGTTTTGGGATGGCTTATGATGTGCTGCTTTGTGTTCCCCTTGTCCCTGTGGGGTTGCTGGATTCCTATTGTTTGTCTGTGTAGGCCAGTGGTTCCCAACCAGGGTGTCATGCGATGTTGGTGCCCTATGTGCACCAGCTCAGGGTGTGTCACTTTTCCCATGTTTCTATGTTCTGCATTGGTGATTAATAATATAGATTTTACACATTTTTGGGGAGATGTGTGTATGGGGCATTTGAGGCACTGTTTCTCCTCATTGCCATTGACACAGCGGGACGTGATGCTGGGCATATGTTATTTTTATTTGGGTATTCCCTTGTGCCCTCAGGGGATGCCCTGGAATATCCAGATTGCATGTTAGGGGTGTCTTAGGTGGAGGGGTTGTGAAGCACTGTTGTAGGCCTTGTTGTTGTATGTGCTAGGCGTTGCAGGGGTTAATATCTAAACTCTGTATGCTTGGCTTCTGTCCTTCAGTGACCTGCTTCTCTGTTTCATTTTCAGCGGCGGGGGTTTTCTACTCTGACTTGTGTGCTGTTCTCCAAAAAAAAATAGGCGTTAGATTTCTGGAGGGAAATGTTGCAATTTAACGTGCATTAGCCCTAACTCCAACATTTGAATAGCTTTTGGCGTCACTTGTACTCTATCCTCTGTGGGTGAGATCTTGCTGTTCTGGCAACAGGCAATGTGTGTTTCAGAACTGGCGTCATTTCTTACTAGTGGAACATTTGTATTGTTTACTGGCGGTACAAAACCACAGTCGCCAGTTTCTTCTGGAGACGCCAACATTTGGATCGAGCCCTTAGTCTGTAATGTCAAGTGAAAGTACGGATGCTTCGTCAGGTAGAAGCTCTACAAATATGACCAGTAGATGCTTTAACTTTCTCGGCTCAAAACTCTGTTACCGCTTGGGTACAATGGTCACTGATGGTGGAACCAGCAGCAGTGGTGACACGAGACAGGTGATGATGGTTTCTAATGGACCTAATGATGCTGAGGCAGCAACAGTGCCATAACAAGCCACCACCACTTATGGTGCATCTTGGAAGATGTTATCCAGTCACCATAAAACTTCTCCTCTTGCTCCTCCTCTAATATCATGGATGTTTAAATATTTTCCTTGTGAGCAGGGAGGGACTGTGCATATTTGCTCTCATTAAAGGGAATAGTAATGTTTCACAATAAAAGCAGCTCCAATTAATCTTCACAGTATTTGGGTCAAATTAGCATAAGGGAAAAACCCGAAAAACCTGTCATGGGGGGCAGGGTTTTCATTGTTCTCACAGTAAGATGATTGTCCCTTGCTGTGAGCTGTCTGGTCTCAGGACCAGATTCTACGTCACAATGTTAAATTTACCCCAAGAATCCAGGTGCTACCAGTCACTATGGCCTTTGTATGTTCCCAAAACAAAAGTCACCAGGTGGTAGTGGTGGGTTAATGACACTTCCCATGGTTCATAAAACTGAATAAAAATTATTTATCCTCCTTGCTTGAAATATTATGCAGGATGAAATGTATGCAGATTCTCCCTTATTCCCTGCATTCTATTGGTCTCTACAACATTGCACCACTCAACGTGCAATGTGTAAAGACATACTGTCAGATATTCACATCTATAGATTCACTGTCTGCTGGTGGGACAGACAAAAGTGGCAGTGCTGAGGAAGATGATGAAGGTGCCTTGGACACAATAGGAATATTAACCTGGACTCGAACCATAGACCCGTAATTATAATGAGTGTTTATGTGTTTATTTTTCCTGAGAGAAAGAAAAAAACACTTTAATTACTTGAACCTGTAAAATAACTTTTCCACATTAAAATATGTAAGGCAAAGTATATATATTTTAGAAAATACATATCCCAGTGGGTTTAAACATAGGAAGCATATGTCACCTTAAATAAAATCCAAGCTTAAAATGGTCTTCAGAAACACAGTAAATATTGCATAAAACATTAAAAATATAACTTGCACATACAATTACCTCCTAGTGCTCACAGCTTATAGTAAATTATTTTCCATATATTGAAATCTGAAATGTTTACACTTTAAAGTGGAACGTTCACCCGTAAGCAAGGTTGTCTTATTCAATTTATTTTGTAACTGCAAATGGGTTCTTATATAATTAAAAAATATTATTGATGAGATTGGATTTGAAAAAATATCTCATAATGTTCTGTGCAGTACAAGCTGTACCGCACTGCTCATCAAGGCTGCCCCTTTGCAAGGCCATCCCCGTCCACCCACCACCCTCCTTTCTCTCCTTAGGGCCACTGGAGAAGATGCTTGTGCTGCTTGTGCCTGTGCCTCCACTTGCCTTAACTCCCACCTGCACGCTTCATGAACCTCAGTGTACATCACCTCCCTGCTACTGCTAGACTGTCCAACCTCACAGAATTGCCTTCTGCTTCCCTCTTGCAAGGCAGTACATGGATGGGTCTACACCAGTTTGGAGGTCAAAGTTGGAATGTGACAGTTCTACTTTAATGTTCACAACACCTCCAGGTATGAAGATCGGGTATAAATCTCATTATACTTTGGAAAGTATATATCCTGCCACTTTAAATATGGGATCAATTTCATTTGTATTTAAGTAACCAATACAGAGTACAATCAGTTGTGTGGTCCTACAACTCCTAGGAACCCCATCTAGCCAATAACAAGTCACAATGTTGTGAGTTGTACGATCGAACAGCTGAAGAGCCCATAACTGATTGTACTGAAACCTATGGCCTATTTTTTGTCAGGACAATCAGCCTTGTTCTTCGCAGCTGATGGGGTTTTACCACACCTAACATCTCCTACTAGCCAGTGGATGGACGTGCCAATTCTGCTGAATGCAAAAAGGCAATTTGAGTGTGTAACCTAGTCGGGAAACTGTCTCCCAGTGTAATGTGATGGTGGCCGCATAGTATCTTCTTCCATGTCCCAGATGTTTGTTTTAAAGTCTGTGGTGGTTTTATCAGGCTGTGGAATTTTGCCAGAGGTTGGTTAATTAGATGTGCATTGGCCACAATGTGACATCAGAATTGCCCAAAAAACTGCCCAAATGACTTTTTGGAATCCTAAAACACTAATTGGATGTAATGGAATCTCAGCTTTATACTTACCTTCTTTGTTTGGTGCTGTAACCCTGTAAATCAAGATAATTTATTGGATCCTTACTGAAAATATGGGGAACATTTAGGTCCAGGTGAGGCCCTTTGAAACAAGTGGTCCTTGGAGAATGCTTAGTATGTGAGGGGTTACACCTTTGAGTATAAATGGTGTGGGAACCCTTTAGTGTAACGAATTAGCTATTTTCTCCAATATGGTTAAAGCTGAGAATGGAGTACCTCAGGATTCAGTATTTGATCCACTGCCTTTTAACGTGTTTATAAATTATCTGCAAATGGGTATAAAACAAGCAAAATTGTAATATTTGCAGATTACATTACTTATCAGTGACATCACCGGGGAGGGCAGAGGGGGCCAGGGCCCCCCCTACATTCTACTGTACCCTCCCATGTCCCCCCCCAAATTTCTTCTCCATCACCTCCTGATAAGTGCTCCCTCACTGTGTTTTTCGGGCTCTATTCATTTGGGCAGCCCGAATGAACAGAGTCCAAATGGCTAAGCGCAGAGATGGAGCGCTTCATTTAATGCAGCCTCCCAATTCCTGATTCCCCAGTGCTGCAGGAGAACTTGAAGAGAGTGCCCGATTGGCCGATTCGACCGCTGGCTTTAGTTGGTGACTGTGACGTCTGACGCTGCATTCAGAACACTGCGTGATGCGTCTGCTTACCAGGGCAGCCACCAGAGGAGCTGCAGCCGCACCCAGAGGAGGACACTGTGAGGGATCAGGGATGAGACCTGAGATGCAAATTCCACAATAATAAACAGTAATTCTAATTCAGTAACCTCTTGGCACAGTTTAAAGAAACGCAAACAACCACCAATGAAATGGGGCTAACATCCAACTTCAGGGGAATAAGGTGATCCACCATCCACAAGGGTTATTTTTACACTTGTCAAATCAAGTAGACAAATCAGCAAGCTTGTGTTTATAGTCCGCATTAAGATTAGGAGAATTAAAACCTCAGTGAAAAGATGTGTGTAAGTACCACGCATAACTTGTGTCACAATAAAAATAAGAAGTGAAAATTGTAATAAATAATATTAAATCTAAAACATACTGCTGCACTAGATATGCCTGTCTTCTGTGCAAGTTTAAGTTCTTCAGCATTAGATTTTAGGGATATAGAACGAAAAAAGTTTTTAATTTCACTGATTCTGGACTTACATTACATACCAATGAAATAACTTAAATGTGCACAGAAGACATGTGTGGTTTTGTCCACTTCTACTACCAGATACTAAGATGGTAGTAGATGCTGGTTCATTTTTAGTTTTTGAACATTTTTTTTTTTTTTTTTTACAGTGATAGGATAGGGTGGACAACAGTTAAAAAAAAAAAAAAAAAAATAAAAAAAAATAAAATAAAATATATATATATATATATATATATATATATATATATATATATAATTAAGGTAACAGCTGACTGGGACCTAGATGTAAGTTGTTTGAGGCAGACTTGATACCAGACAAGACATCACACTCCATCAGTTCTGTTCTGTACTTTACAGTAAAAACACACCCAGAAGTTGTGTAATGTCCAGCAAATGCACAAGGGGCAAGGGTAGGGGGAAAGCAGTAGGAGCACAGGAGCAGTGCAGGGACGTGTGAGTACAGTGGTAGTTAAAAAAAATAAGTTCCTCCACCACCACCGCCAGTACGATTAAAAAAAAAAAAGTAAGAATACCAAAGAAGACAAACTGCATTCTGTTGTTGATGATGGCATAATGGATAAATGTTTGCAGCTCAACCAACTTTTGCATCTGACAGAGAGACAAACAAGTACCAAAACACCTGTTCGCAAAGTAGCAGCAAATTTTGTGAAAGTAAAAGTAATATTAAATAGTTTGAGAACTCTGCAAGCGTAGAGGAATATAAAGGTAAATGGCAAGAAGGGTTGGGCGATGTTGAGGATAACCTAATGATGACTGATCATGATGACGATGATGATGTAGAGCTAGAACATATCCCACCAGCATCAGTTACAGATGAAGTTGAGAGTGAAAGAGAGATGATGACATGGCCAGAAAGGTAGCTGAAAGATAATGGTTCAATCTTCGACAACTGAAAAGGAACACTGTTCCTGTCTTTAAATGGTTTGAGAAATAAAATGGAAAGTCTGACTCTGGACAAGTAAAGATGCTAAATATACACAATAAGCCTGTTAGTCATTATTCTGCATTGTCACCACATCCACATTCAACCCTCTCCTAGTCACAAACAAAGTAATCAGCAACACAGTCATCAACATCCACAACCCTAGCCATGATGTATGTTTTTGCTGCTGTTGGAAGAGCAGCACCTTTGACACAAAGCAGTACAATTGCAACATTTAGCACCAGTTGTAATAGTAGTAGTAGTACCAGATCTCAGGAACTACTCAGACAAAGGCTCAATCTCCCACCACGGAGCAGTGTGCCTGATTATAAAATGTTTGAGAAAACAATTAGAAACTCTGACCCTGTACAAGCAAAGATGCCCAAAATACAGTCATACTATCAGTCATCATAAGCATAGTCTCATCTTCCAAGTACAACTCCACTTAGCCAAACACACACAGCAAGAACTGAGTAACCAGCAGCAACAATGCAGGCTATCACCGTCCTCAACCTTAGATATAATGTGTGCCTCTGCTGCTTCTGGAAGTGCAGCACCTTTGTCACTTAGTAATAGAATTGCATCACCATCTAGCCCCAGTAGTAGTAGCAGCCACTCAGGTACCCTGCAGTCCATGAAGTCCACAGTATGGAGACACATCACCCATGAGCCAAAAGCTAAGAATGTTGCTATCCGTTGTCTGTGGAAAAAGTTTGCGAGCAGGGGGAAAGCAGGCTCACACCTAGGTATATCAATGAGTTCCCACTTGAAGCACAGCTTCATGTATGACTGGGAAACACTCTATGAACACATCAGAGGTGCCACAGCTAGCAGAAGCCGAAGTACTCCTAAGTCAAAACCTGCACAAACATAATGCAAATATATGCCTATGCCAAAATGTTAGGTGTTAACATGCTGTCCTTTTCTTTGTTGAAAACAAAGGCTATAAAGAACTGATGTCATGTGTTGCACCCTGATGGAATATCCCAAGCCATAGTTATTTTTCAAGGATGGTTGTGGGCAAAGGACAAAGGCACTCAGTCTACTAACAATTTTTTCAAGGCATATATTTTACTGTAGGACTCATAACTTTTACTTTCAGCTATTTTTATCTCCACTCCAGCTCTCAGAAGAAGTAATATTGTGGTGGGAAATGTTGCAGTCATAGAAAACATAAGAAAAATATAGCAAACATCTGGCAGAATATTTATTGGCAGTGGTTAAAAAGAGAAAATTGTTTGTATTGTCTTTGGATGAAAACTATCACAAAAAAACTGGAATTTTTTTTTTTTCAGTAAATTTCTCTGACTTTTAGCCCATTCATAGGTGTCACCAGTGCCATCACCACTAATGTTTAATTGACACCCCTGAGACCAATGAATGTCTTTATGTGATGATGAATACATGTTCAGAAGTATCTTAGGAATGGAATGTTGTTGCTTCTGCTCCTTCAGGTATAAACCCTTTGGTAGCTTCCTTTTCACTATGCTTTCTTGAAGCTCCTCTCATCCTCCTCAATGCAACCTTCCACTCAATTTATAAGCATATCTTTATATTCTTTGACAGAATCCAATTCCTCAAAGAGACGTTGCTGATGATTATGCTTTGTTGCACTCTTGTATGGAATATAACTGATTGCGTGCAGTGTAGGAACAGCTGAAATGGGCATCAATTTTGCAGACATTATTAAGTATATATCTGAGATTTTGGATTCTGCCAAGAATCTGGTCACAACTAAATTTAGCACATGGGCAGAGCAGGGTACAAGCGCCATATCACCTATTCTCAAGGCAAAAAACCAGCATTCAAGGAGAGGGGTACAAGAGATGACAGTCAGATAAGGAAGGAACATTGATCATTGCTGCTTGTATCTTCCCAGTCAGTCACACAGAATTTTGGAGTATTTGGGGTAAATCTCCTCTGCTTCCTTCTCACACCCCCAGACTCCCCTATCATAGAGATGACAGTCAGATAAGGAAGGAATACGGATCACAGCTGCCTGTGTCTATTTGGTCATTTAAAAGTTGGGTATTTGGGGTAAGCCTCCTTCTCATTCCCCCAGACTCCCCTAGCACAGAGATAACAGCCATATCAAGAAGGAACTTGGATCACAGCTGCCTGTGTCTAACCAGTCAGTTATACAAAAGTTTGGGGTATTTGATATAATTCTCCTTGCTCCCTTCTCATCCCCCAGACTCCTCAAATACAGAGAACAGATTCTCTGCCTACAAGATTCTCTAAACTACACTCCAAATTTAATTTATGTACCTATCCTTACTAGCTAACAATATGGCGCTTTCTCTTCCTCCCACAAGCACAGAATGGCATGCTGGGGGAACCTGACACCCCTTTTAAACTCTGCCTGCAGGAAAAGAAGGGACACTTGCCATGTGGTGCAGAAAAATGCAATCTTCCCATTGATTTCAATTAAATGAGCTAGGTGAAAAAAAAGTGGAAAATAGGAACATCAAGAAGGGTTTCCCACTGGGTTGGAAGTACTTTTTTCTCCTGTTTAGCTTTGAGGTGAAAAGTTTCACTAATCCCTACTTAGAAACCGTGATCAGTACCAAACAGCAGTAGCAAAAAAATTCCTGTTTTGCATTAAAATGGTTATTGAAGTAAAGAGTGGATAACCTAATTTTACCACTGTACAAATTGTTGGTAAGACCTCAACTCAAATATTGGTAACCACTCGCCCAAGTGACTGGAAGGTGGGACAACAGTCACTAGGTGATAATGAGGTTAAGTCAGTAAGTAGGCCGCTAGCAGCAGAGATAGTGAAGGGTGTGGAGCTCACAGTGCTCTCACAGATGGAACGCCATACCACTATAGTAGCAACCAGTTGTGCATGATGTGAACCAGTACGTGGAACGCAAACAATACTGCAAGACAGCCGGGTGGCTTGAGGAGCGAACCAGTACCCCATACGTGGAACGCTAACAATACTGAAACAGCCGGATGGCTTGAGGAGCGAACCAGTACCCTGTACGTGGAACACTATCAATACTGAGACATCCGGATGGCTTGAGGAGCGAACCAGTACCCTGTACGTGGAATGCTATCAATACTAAGACAGCCGGATGGCTTGAGGAGCGAACCAGTACCCTGTACGTGGAACGCTAACAATACTGAGACAGCCGGGTGGCTGTCAAGCAAACAGTACCCACGTACTGAATAACCGGCAAGATAGTAATGTCGCCAAGGCGACTCAGTAACGTCAGATGACTGAAGACGACTGGACAGGAACTGGCAGAAGGAAGCAGGAACCAGCATGCAGACAGTCAACCGGAATCAGGAATGATGGCAGAGACTGGCAGCAGGAAGCGGTGGCTCAACCGGATCTGACGAAGGCAGAAACTATTCAACTGGAAACACTGGAACAGGTTGAACACAGCTCGCAGGAACACAGCAGGGGCCCAGGATACTCAGGAACAAGGTATATACTCAACAGCATAGAGACAACACAAAAGGGCAACCAAAGGGTGCCCAGGCTAGGTTTAAATAGGCAATACAGGGCGGGCTGAAGGCAGCCAGCCAATGGAGAGCCCCCTACTGGTGATAGACACAAAAGGAGAGCAATCACGGGCACAGTGATTAAAGTACAGTGAAGAACAACACAAATAATTAAAGGAATTGAGCATTTGTAGTATGATCTTCAATTTGACATTGTATCAGTATAGGCAAAGTTAATCCAATGATCCCTTTACTGAGCTTTTCATTCCGAGGCCAGATCAAATAACTAGGGGCCTTCCTTACAACTGAAGGAAAGGAGGTTTCAACTTCATAAGAGAGAGGATTTTATTTTACAATTAAGTCTGTTAAATTGTGGAAATCCTTTCCCATTGATGTGGTAATGGTAGATACAATGGATACTTTTTTAAGGGAAGAATAGATGCATTTCTAGCAGAAGTAATGCAGATAATGCTGGTAAACAAAATGGTATTAGTGTGGAATTGGTAAGGTTTATATAATTCACTTTTTCAACCTACGAACCTAAGTAGTTCTTCAAATTCTTCTGACCAGTGATCCTTCCAGTGTATATTGTTGCAAAATAAGTAACTACAAGGAATCCCAGGCAAGCTTAGAATTCCTACCATAGATGTGAAAGGAAATAAACTATTGGGCAACAAGAGCAAACAGACACTGCAGCTTTGTAAGCTGCTAGGAAATAAGAAAAATGCTTCCTACATCAGTTTCAATTTGGATTTATCAAGACTTAGAGACTTACACTTAAAGAAACATGTAATTCTAGGGCAAACCAGCTGCACCATAATGGAAAAGCAACATTTCTCAGTGATTTAACTATGGGGGTTTAACCCCTTGAATGCTAGAGACAGGGCTGGGTTTACATCACTGATGCACATGGGCAACGCACTCTAGGCACCCTTAACTCTGCCCATGGCCACGCACCCAACTCCTCACATGACCCTAGACCTATCCAACTGTTCCAAGTAAGGATAAAAAAATGTTTTAACTCCTGTTTGCTGGAGATATCCAGCATTCTGATTTCTCTGACCACACCCACATTAAAGAAGTGGGAGTGGCCAGAACAGTTGAGGCTCCCCTGACAGAATTGGAACTGTAGGTGATTTCCTACTCTGCCTAATGGGATATCCAACCAGGCTAGATGGGTTTTCATATATTTGCAAACCAATACACTGGAAATGTTGCATTCATGCGATTATTTCTCTTTGTTAACTATGATGCAGTTGGTTCCCCCTAGCATTACTCAACTGTCTTTTAAACATATGGCCTGATTTCTTCTATTTTAAGAATGTGAAAAAAAGATTTGTTATTCTATTTTAAAGAAATGCTGATCTTTGTTTACACACACATTCTCATGCATGTCAGTGACATCAATACCTGTGTGGTGTATTCGTATGTTATGCATGCCCTTTGACCTACTGTCATAAATCAGTTTTACAGTCCAAACCACAAAGTATCCCATGCAATATTTTTAAGTATTTGTCTACAAGCAACCACAAGGAAGCAGAAAATTCCTACCTTACCTGTGAGTTGAATATAGTACCTCTTGTTATAAATGAAAAAACAAAGGGACATTTGTGTGATTTTAAATGGGCATTTTAACCCCTAGAATGTTAGATGTCTGAAGCACATTGCTTTGCAATCAGTTGGATTCAGGGTTTAAAATTCCCATATAAATCAATGGAGTATTGGAGAATTTTATTTATTCCTCATGATGCCAGTACTTTGCTCCAAAATTGCTCCTTTTTTAATTTGTGCATATGGCCATAATGGCTTTAATGTGTTGCGTACCCCTCTGGCACTAAAAGGGTTAACTGTAACAACAAAGAAATACAAAAATATTTTGTTTGGAAAAAATATTTAAAAACAGATTTTTTTTTACAAAATGAAAAGTAAAATAATATTCCTATAGTAATAAAAATACAATTACAAATTGTTTGAGACCAGAGAGGAGAAATAAAATGTTACATATTGTGGATAACTTGTACACACAATATGTATATATGAAAAGCTCCTAACCAAAGCTCCTATATGTAAACACAAAAAAATATAATGGGTTCACGCAAATATTATCTTACAAGTCTTCCCCCCCCCCGGGAGGACCATGGTTCCATCTCAATCCAGCAAGACTAAACACCGCAAAAAAAATATCTCGAGGTGGAGTACAAATAAGCCCCAAAAATGCATCACATCACACATCCATTAATTATAAAAGTCAGGACCTGTGGTCACACAAGGGGAAAAAACACTACACCCAGCTGCAGTTAATACCGCCCACCGCAAACTGTGGAGAAAAAACCTTAAACGTAAGGGATACGTGCAGGTGGGGTGATACAATCAAGTGTCAAACAGCAATCTGCTAATGCTGTGATATCACACCAACATCACGCTAGTATATATGTAAATATATGAATATTCAAAAACCTCAAAAAATCTAATAGAGAAAACTACAATAAAATGTATTTAAGATAAACCAAAAAGAAATTAGAAATATCGGATTAGTTAACCCTTGAATACAAGCCAGATAACAGTTTGTCAATTAAAGGGATAGCTCGCCGTATAATATGGTATACTCTATCTAAAGTTTGAAAAAGTCAAATCACATAGATAAATAATATCAAAAATGAACACAATCACAATTTATTAAAAATTAAATGAAAATTAAAAGACATGAAAATGCTTATATGAATATTAAACACGTTGGGCCCATGTGAAAAAATAAGTTGGTGTAAACTTGGTTAAATGTTGTTGATGCTGTGTATCAAAGAAAATATAGCCAAGCAAAAGATGGAAATGAATCTATGGAGATTTAGCCAATTAGAACGTGCAAGTTCCTTGTAGGGAATCCAAATGACATTATGCCAAGACTTAAAGGCAAGTGGAGTCGATGATCAAATATTCCTCTGGTAATTACAACCCAGATGACATGTAAGGAAAACTTACCACCGCCATCTTCACTTGGACTTACAAGCATTCATATACATGATCTCATATGTTTAATGATCTTCAGTCTTAATCTGCATACACTCCTGTAGTTCACGATGCTTGTACTCCAATTTTTCACTTCTTTGACAATAGGAGACTACACAGCTTTAGTACAAAAAACTCTTCTCATTGTTCAACCAACAATTAGGGACATGTTATAATTTAATGTCCATAAATACTGTGAAACATATAACTGTTAAATCTACGTGTTTCAGAAGGACACCCCTTCCTTTCTCAAGACAAACACTCACATACTACAAACAGACCTATATCAACCTTTTTATCTAAAAAAATGCCTTATTTTTAAAGGTATAACTCCCACCTGTGAACAATCTATTAAAAAAACTCAGAGCTTTATTATACCATCCTACAAAAACCCAAACAGTTCCAATTCGGTATTTAACCCCTTAGGTTGAAGGGTATCCATGTCGAATATCCATTTTGCTTCAATCCGGGACATAGCTTCTAAATGGTTTCTCCCTCTCCAATCTCTTTTTACCCTTTCAATAGCAAAAAAGCTTAAACATTTAGGATTTGAGTTGTGTAACTTTTTAAAATGTAAAGAAACACTATGATGTTCATAGCCCTTCTCTATATTTCTAATATGTTCTGCCACTTTCACATTAAAAAACCTTTTAGTCCGTCCAACATACTGTTTATCACAGCTACACTGTAGGACATATATTACATCTTTAGATTTGCAAGATAAATATTTTTTAATTTGAAATTATCTTTAATACTAGCAGATGTGAATTTTTTTTAATATTATTAGTTTTCTTTCAGCATACACATCTGCCACGACTATGAAAACCAGATAAACCTGTACCCAACCAATGAATCCCTTTTTGGTTGTCAGTGCCTCTGTTCCTCACAATTGGGACTAAAATCGTGCCCATATTCTGAGCTTCTTTATATATTATTTTAGGATGATTGGGCAAAACAGTTTCTAACCATTTATCTTGTTTTAAATGATGCCAGTGACATTTTATAATTTTATTAAAATATTTATAATCCGTATTAAAGTTAACTATGAATGCTAACTGAAATGGTGAATTTTCATTCTTTTTTTCTTTATTTCTGGATGTTAATTTATTTTTATCTATTGCACTAACCCTAGAGATTGCTTTATTAAAATCTTCTAAATCGTAGCCACTCTGCATAAATCGATCACTTAACAATTCTTCCTCAAAGATCACTGGATCTGTACAATTTCCTTGTGTGTCCCTTTTAAAGGTGAGGTATGGTCAGCCTAGCATTAAGGTTTTAGTTTTTATTAACAAAATGCAAGTCTGGCAGTCTAGGTGGTTTTACTACTAGCTATGGGCTGGATTTAGCCCTTTGAGTGCCAGAGGTGTATGGAAAACATTAAGGTGATCACATACATATTTTTATAAAAACACACTTCATGCAAATATAAAAGGGATATGGTCCATTGCAGGTGACAAATATCACTGGGTGTAAATTATAAATTCTTATTGAAGTCTATGGGGAAATTCAAAGATAACATAATCACTGGTTTTATTACCTGAAATGGAATCCATTCTTATATTAGAGGGTGATTCTTTGGCTTGGTGAGTTCAGCTATAATCCACATCCACTTTCCAGTCTGTTCTACCTACTCCTGCCAATTCCACCCACATTGCTTAGTAAACTCCTCCTTTCAATCACCCACCCACAACATACACATCATTTGGACACTTTCATGCTCAGTGTACAGTGTTTTTTGAGGGACTTGGGACAAGAAGGTTTCTAGGAATAATAATAATAGTGTGTATTGCCCTGTGTTTTGCATTACTGACCTGATGCAATGCTTTTCTTGTCTCAGGCAATCAAATATTTCCCTGCTGGTCACATTTAATGTTTTTCTCTGCAGATTTCATGTAATACTCTGTGTTCTCACGTAATATTGCATTGCCCTAATACATTAATGCTATATTCTGCCAGTCTCGTATAATAGTGTATTGCCCTTCTGTTCTCAAAACATGTGCAAATTGCTAGTTGCTGCTGGTTACACTGTACAAGGTGTTACCTTTCTTTTTAGACTGAATATGCCAGCACATCTGAATGACCAGGCAATTTGGAAAATAGCAGGTATGGTATCCTGGACATCAGGGACAGAGGTTTTCTCACACTGATATTCTGCCTGCAGTCACCTTCATTGATCTCCTTATTGTGACCGGAGAGGTAGGCTCATCCCTTTGCTGACCACACTGCAATTATACCAGTTTAAATGCATACACCTCTAGCCTTGAAGGTTCCTTTGCAATCATAGTATGTATTCATGTCACATTTCCCTGGACACACTCCATTCACTGTTGATTCTCCATAGGTAAAAAATGCTACTAACTATATTCTCCTTACTAAGGTTAACATGAATTAACAGTGCACTGAAAGACACCTTTATAATTGCTAGGAATATTTCATAATGATTATTAAAGAAGCTCCATCTACTAGGGCAATATTTCCCAACACCCAGAATAGACAACTCCAAGGATCTCCAAATTTTGAGGCGAGCCTCATCTATGCTGCCCACATCCATATTCTGAATTGTGGGTGTGGCCAGAGTAATCTCAATGTCCCTGGACCAATTTTATACCCTCTTATGCGCTATTATTTAACCCTTTGTATTCTAGAAAGCTCTCCATGGCTTTGTGAAACAATGCCTTGGAGATCTCTATAACAATAAGGTTAAAGGTTTTATTTTTTATTTTTTTGATTCTTATATTCCAAGAGTATTTTCTGCACCAGTGAAAAGTGGATGGGTCTGAGGGTGGGGCTATGAGAAGAACTGGGCTGTGGCTATGGATGGGGCTAGAATGCCTTGCCTAGGGGTGCCTGGGATGTAAAGCCAGCCCTGTCATCTGGTATACAATTATTTCCCCCTCTTTACTCCCCTGCCCATGGAAGGATTACTGAAGTGGAGGATATCCTTCCTTTCCTGTATATCGCTGACTAGTGCTCTGCACCTCAGTGATAAATCAGTCTGTGGCTGAACTTTCGATTGAGCTCTTCTTCCTGTTGGATTGCAGGTCCTGCCATTTTATCTTCTAGTGAAATTCATGTGTTGCAGTGATCAAAAATGCTTTAAAATGTATTGTAGATGTATAGAGCAATGGAATGCTACAAAACTATATGAGTAAAGAACAACAAAATACCACAAAGCTATGCAAACTGTTTATTGCAAGTATAAAGCAATATAATACCACAAAATAATGCAGACTATACATTGTGAGTGTAGAGCAACGGAATACCACAAAATTATACAAACTGATCAGTGTGAGTATAGAGAGATGGAATGCCACGTTACATTGTGGTATTCAGTTTATCTGTATACCTGTGGTGCACAAATACAATATAAAATGTGCATCACATGCACGCAGATCAAATGAAACACCATTCTGGCTTTTGCACCATAGGGGACAAACTGAAATTCTCTCCCTTCAGGTCTTCAAATGTTACCTGAAAACTGACTTCTTCACGGAAGCCTAGTAACTACCCCATAACTGTTATGGGCAAGGCCAGATCAGTAGCCTGTCAGACACATACTCGCTCTTGTTTACTTCTTCAATCACTCTCCCATCTCCAACCCCATCACGACCCATTGCTCACACAGAGTCTTTTTCACCAAAACAGACTCGCTACTTCACTGGGGCACTGGACTGCACTGACAAGCACTTCTTTCTCCCACCCACTGACCTTCATGTAGCAGAAGACACGTATACCCCAAAACACTAGTGATGATCGAGCACCCCAATGCTCGGGTGTTCGGGTGCTCTGGCCGAGCACCCCCGGAGGCTCGAGTGCTCGGCCGAGCACCCGAGCCCCATTGAAATCAATGGGAGGACTCGAGCATTACACCAGGCACCCCCTGCTCTGATGAGGGGAGGGTGCCTGGTCCATAGGAAAAGGGCAGAAAATGATGGAAACACCACAGAAATGGTTCAGGGACAGCATAGGGAGGATGTCTGGATGCATCTTGGACTCCAACGTCGCTGCTGGGAACGATGTTTCGCCCGGAGTACGCCATTTTTACAGACTGACCGTAAAACACACAAAAAGGAAGATAAAAGCGACTTTAGGCGAAAAATTGTTACCAAACAGTATTTGCTGTATATTTACTTGTATATCATCTGCAAATTCTGCAAAAAATTTCATCGATTTTTCGGAACTGGGGCCATGATTAAGAGGGAAACGTGCGCAGAGTAAAGCAGGTGTTCAACGTGGTTATGGCCCGGGTAAGGTACAGCATTCAGGAATGGAGGCCGCAGCTACCACAGGTTTTACAACATGTCCGTTTGCCCTTGTTAAGTCCAAAATTTATAGTCGGAACAGTGGGGTCTGATCCATTCAGTAAAAGTGACGAAGTGACTTAGTGGATGAAGCCAAGAACTACCTTCTGCTCTGTCGAACACCCCAGCCCTATTTAATTCAATGGGAGGACCTGAGGCACTCCGATACAACCTGTATATCACAAAATGGAGGGCCTCATTCACATTGTGGTACAATAGTTCAGGTAGTGGTCCAACACTCATAAAGCCGATGCACTAAGTGAAAGGGCTGCCAAAAATTAGACTGAAATGTCACTCCAATACACCCTTTATTACACATAAAGGAGGGCATCATACACACCCTTGAAAAATTAGGATTAATAGCCTGCTGGTGACCCTCTAAAACATTAGGGGCGAGGGCATGCCGCTAAGCTGACCATCTAAAACATTAGGAATGAGGGTCTGCAGCTGAGCCGACCATCTAAAACATTATGGGTGAGGGTCTGCTGCGGAGCTGACCATCCTAAACATTATATGCGAAGGCCCGCTAGTGAGCTGACGCTATAAAACATTATATGAGAGGGCCCGCTAGAGAGCTGACCCAATAAAACATTATATAAGAAGGCCCGCTGGTGAGCTGACCTATACAAAAAGTTGTCAAACAGGGCCCGCTGGTGAGCTGGCCCTATATAAAAATTATATCACAGGGCCCGCTGGTGAGCTGGCCCTATATAAAAATTATATCACAGGGCCCGCTGGTGAGCTGGCCCTATATAAAAATTATATCACAGGGTATATGGAAGAGAGTCAACCATATACCCGTTTTTTGGGTGGAAGGGGTGAATGGGAATACAGAGTATTCCCATCATTGTAAATAACATATCTAAAGTGACTTTATGTTCACCCGGGGCTTTCCTCCAGTGGAGTGGAGAAGTCAGGGGAAATCCAGGCCTTGTTCATTTTTATAAGTGTCAACCTATCAGCATTTTCGGTGGAAAGGCGGATACGCTTATCTGTTATGATGCCACCAGCAGCACTAAATACCCGCTCAGACAGAACGCTGGCGGCAGGGCAGGCCAGCACCTCCAAGGCGTAGAGTGCCAGTTCATACCACGTGTCCAGCTTGGACACCCAGTAGTTGTAAGGCACAGAGGGATCATTGAGGACGCTGACACGGTCTGCTACGTACTCCTTCACCATCTTCCAAAACTTTTCCCTCCTTGTGACACTAGGCTGCGCATCAGGGTGAGGGTGCTGGCGGGGTGTCATGAAGGTGTCCCACGCCTTGGAGAGTGTTGCCCTGCCTTTGTCGGAACTGCTGTGTGCTCCCCTTTTCTCCCCTTCTCGGTTGGCCAAGGTAGCACGTACTCTGCCGCCAGCGTTGTCAGATGGAAAATTTTGGAGCAATTTTTCAACAAGAACCTTCTGGTATTGCACCATTTTGCTTGTCCTCTCCACCAGAGGAATGAGAGATGAGAAATTCTCTTTGTAGCGGGGGTCCAGAAGGGTGAACACCCAGTAATCCGTGTTGTCTAAAATGCGTATAACGCGTGGGTCACGGGAAAGGCAGCCTAACATAAAGTCAGCCATGTGTGCCAGAGTACCAACAGGCAAGATTTCGCTGTCCTCACCAGGAGGATGACTCTCAATCTCCTCATCCTCTTCCTCCTCTTCTGCCCACCCACGCTGAAGAGATGGAACTAAAGTTCCATGGCTACCCTCTGTAGCGGAGGCAACCGTGTCTTCCTCCTCCTCCTCCTCCGCCTCCTCCAATTGTCGCTGAGAAGACGAAGTGAGGGTGCTCTGGCTATCACCTTGTGTAAGCTCTTCCTCCCCCATTTCCACCTCTTCCACATGCAAAGCGTCGGTTTTAATTGTGAGCAGCGAGCGTTTCAGTAGACACAGAAGTGGGATGGTTACACTGATAATAGCGTTATCGCCGCTCACCATCTGTGTCGATTCCTCAAAATTGCGTAAAACCTCACAGAGGTCTGACATCCATTCCCACTCCTCACTTCTGATTAGAGGAAGTTGAACGGAGAGGCGACGACCGTGTAACAGCTGGTACTCCACTACTGCCCTCTGCTGCTCACAAAGCCGGGCCAACATGTGGAAGGTGGAGTTCCAGTGCGTGCTCACGTCACACAGCAGCCGGTGAGCTGGCAATTGTAAGCGCTGCTGCAGCTTCAACAGACCGGCTGAAGCTGTTGATGACTTACGGAAATGTGCACACACGCGGCGCACCTTGGTCAAGAGATCATGCAAATTGGGGTAGGTTTTTAGAAATCGCTGAACCACTAAATTAAATACATGCGCTAGGCATGGTACGTGTGTGAGCTTGCCGAGCTCCAAAGCCGCCACCAAGTTACGCCCATTATCACACACAACCATGCCTGGTTGCAGGTTGAGTGGCGAGAGCCACTGCTCGGTCTGGTGACTAATCCCCTGCAACAGCTCTGAGGCCGTGTGCTGTTTGTCCCCAAGGCAGATCAGCTTCAGCACGGCCTGTTGACGCTTCCCCACTGCAGTGCTAAACTGCTTCCAGCTACCGGCTGATGGGTGAGTGGCGCTGCGCGCAGAGAATTCGGAGGTGGAAACGGAGGAGGAGGAGGAGGAGCCAATAACGTAGGTGCTGGCGGAAACCCTGATGGAGGTAGGGCCTGCAATCCTCGGCGTGGGTAGCACCTGTGCCATCCCAGGGTCCGAGTCGCTCCCAGCCTCCACGACATTCACCCAGTGTGCCGTCAGGGAAATGTAGCGTCCCTGGCCACAAGCACTTGTCCATGTGTCAGTCGTTAAGTGGACCTTCCCAGTAACTGCGTTGGTCAGGGCACGGGTGATGTTACGGGACACATGGTGGTGTAATGCGGGGACGGCACACCGGGAAAAGTAGTGGCGGCTGGGGACTGCGTACCAAGGGACAGCTGCTGCCATCAGGCTGCGGAAGGACTCAGTCTCCACAAGCCTAAATGGCAGCATTTCGATGGCCAGTAATTTGGAAAGGTGTGAGGTTAGTGCTATGGCCTGTGGGTGGGTGGCTGGGTATTTTCGCTTGCGCTCAAATGCCTGGGGTAACGACATTTGGACGCTGCGCTGGGACAGGGAAGTGGATGTGGTCGCTGATGGTGCTTCAGATGGTACAGGTGCAGGGCGGGAGGTATGCGGGCCTGCGCCTTCGACAGGCGATTGGCCGGCACCGAAAACAGGGGAAGAGGAAGCAGTGGTGTGGCCTGCAGACACAGATTGGCGATCCGGGCGTTCCTCCCACTTATTATGGTGCTTGGATGCCATGTGTCGGATCATGCTGGTGGTGGTGAGGTTGCTAGTGTTCATGCCTCGGCTCATTCTGGTGTGGCACAGGTTGCAAACTACAATTCTTTTGTCGTCCGCACTTTCCTTAAAAAAACGCCATACCACGGAACACCTAGCCCTTGGCAAGGGAGATTTACGCAAGGGGGTGCTCCGTGGAACATTTGCGGGCCGGTTTGGTGCGGTCCGCCTTCTTTCTTTAGCCACACCACTGCCTCTTCCAGCCTGTTGCGGTGCTGCAGATGGCTCACCCTCAGGACTGCTGTCATCGCTCGGCTCTCCACCTTCCCAGGTGGGGTCAGTGACCTCATCGTCCACCAAGTCCTCCTCCACTTCCTCACTCTGATCATCCTCCTCATTTCTTGATCCCACCACGTACTCAGTCATTGACAACTGTGTATCATCCTCCTCATCAAGGTCTTGAGACAGTAATAGTGGTTGATTTGATGGCAACTGTGTCTCATCATCATCATCATCCACTTCCTTTGACCTTAAATGCCGTTCCCCTCTGTCATCTTCTTGTGATTGGGTACCCTCTAGAGGTTGTGAATCAGGGCACAAGATCTCATGTTCCTCTGCAAGTGTGCTTGGAGAGAGGTTCAAATGAAGGATTGGTGATGAGATGAGCTCCTCACTATATCCCAGTGTGGGATCACTTCTTTGGCCAGACCCTCTATGGTGGGAGGAAGGATGATCAGGGTGAGGATTATGTTGACCAGACTCTTGGCTACTGAGAGTGGACTTGGTGGAAGACAGGGTGGTGCTTAACCGACTGGAAGCAGTATCAGCTGAAATCCAACCGACCACCTGTTCGCAGTGGACTGACCTCGAGAGTGATGTCCTGCGACGCCCTGTAAACTGAGGCATGAAGCTAGGTATGGTGGATGTCTTTCTTTCTTGTGCTCTGGCACCAGGCACAGTTTCTACGCGTCCTGACCCGCGCCCTGAACTATCAGGATCACGTCCACTTCCCCGTCCCTTTTTACCCGCCTTCTTCATATTACACGGAATATGTGCTGCTAATCTGCAACTTTGCACACTAAACAGAATGTGCTGCTAATCTGCGGCTAGGCACAGTGAACGGAATATGTGACGTTTATTTTTTACACTTTGCACACTAAACAGAATGTGCTGCTAATCTGCAACTTTGCACACTAAACAGAATGTGCTGCTAATCTGCAACTTTGCACACTAAACAGAATGTGCTGCTAATCTGCAACTTTGCACACTAAACAGAATGTGCTGCTAATCTGCGGCTAGGCACAGTGAACGGAATATGTGACATTTATTTTTTACACTTTGCACACTAAACAGAATGTGCTGCTAATCTGCAACTTTGCACACTAAACAGAATGTGCTGCTAATCTGCAACTTTGCACACTAAACAGAATGTGCTGCTAATCTGCGGCTAGGCACAGTGAACGGAATATGTGACGTTTATTTTTTACACTTTCCACACTAAACAGAATGTGCTGCTAATCTGCAACTTTGCACACTAAACAGAATGTGCTGCTAATCTGCGGCTAGGCACAGTGAACGGAATATGTGACGTTTATTTTTTACACTTTGCACACTAAATAGAATGTGCTGCTAATCTGCAACTTTGCACACTAAACAGAATGTGCTGCTAATCTGCGGCTAGGCACAGTGAGCGGAATATGTGACGTTTATTTTTTACACTTTGCACACTAAACAGAATGTGCTGCTAATCTGCAACTTTGCACACTAAACAGAATGTGCTGCTAATCTGCGGCTAGGCACAGTGAACGGAATATGTGACGTTTATTTTTTACACTTTGCACACTAAACAGAATGTGCTGCTAATCTGCGGCTAGGCACAGTGAACGGAATATGTGACATTTATTTTTTACACTTTGCACACTAAACAGAATGTGCTGCTAATCTGCGGCTAGGCACAGTGAACGGAATATGTGACGTTTATTTTTTACACTTTCCACACTAAACAGAATGTGCTGCTAATCTGCAACTTTGCACACTAAACAGAATGTGCTGCTAATCTGCAGCTATGCACAGTGAACGGAATATGTGACGTTTATTTTTTACACTTTGCACACTAAACAGAATGTGCTGCTAATCTGCAACTTTGCACACTAAACAGAATGTGCTGCTAATCTGCAACTTTGCACACTAAACAGAATGTGCTGCTAATCTGCGGCTAGGCACAGTGAACGGAATATGTGACGTTTATTTTTTACACTTTCCACACTAAACAGAATGTGCTGCTAATCTGCAACTTTGCATACTAAACAGAATGTGCTGCTAATCTGCGGCTAGGCACAGTGAACGGAATATGTGACGTTTATTTTTTACACTTTGCACACTAAACAGAATGTGCTGCTAATCTGCAACTTTGCACACTAAACAGAATGTGCTGCTAATCTGCGGCTAGGCACAGTGAAAGGAATATGTGACGTTTATTTTTTACACTTTCCACACTAAACAGAATGCGCTGCTAATCTGCAACTTTGCACACTAAACAGAATGTGCTGCTAATCTGCGGCTAGGCACAGTGAACGGAATATGTGACGTTTATTTTTTACACTTTGCACACTAAAAAGAATGTGCTGCTAATCTGCAACTTTGCACACTAAACAGAATGTGCTGCTAATCTGCGGCTAGTCACAGTGAACGTAATATGTGACGTTTATTTTTTACACTTTCCACACTAAACAGAATGTGCTGCTAATCTGCAACTTTGCACACTAAACAGAATGTGCTGCTAATCTGCGGCTAGGCACAGTGAACGGAATATGTGACGTTTATTTTTTACACTTTGCACACTAAACAGAATGTGCTGCTAATCTGCAACTTTGCACACTAAACAGAATGTGCTGCTAATCTGCGGCTAGGCACAGTGAAAGGAATATGTGACGTTTATTTTTTACACTTTCCACACTAAACAGAATGTGCTGCTAATCTGCAACTTTGCACACTAAACAGAATGTGCTGCTAATCTGCGGCTAGGCACAGTGAACGGAATATGTGACGTTTATTTTTTACACTTTGCACACTAAACAGAATGTGCTGCTAATCTGCAACTTTGCACACTAAACAGAATGTGCTGCTAATCTGCGGCTAGGCACAGTGAACGGAATATGTGACATTTATTTTTTACACTTTGCACACTAAATAGAATGTGCTGCTAATCTGCAACTTTGCACACTAAACAGAATGTGCTGCTAATCTGCAACTTTGCACACTAAACAGAATTTGCTGCTAATCTGCAACTTTGCACAATAAACAGAATGTGCTGCTAATCTGCAACTTTGCACACTAAACAGAATGTGCTGCTAATCTGCGGCTAGGCACAGTGAACGGAATATGTGACGTTTTTTTTTTTAATTTGTGCCCCCCCAAACAAAATATAACTGCTGCCCCCACACACAACAGTCCTAAAAAGGACTTTTGGGTCTTTATATGTTGTTCCAACACTTTTCTTCTCCCTACACTGACTTTCCCTTCCTATCCTCATCTCTCCCTGGCTAAGACTGAGCCGAACTCGCTGGTCAGGTGCTATACAGCACCTGATTACGGGTTCTGGCCAGCCAATCAGTGTAATGCCAGCAGCCAACATGGCTGCTGGCATTACACTGATGTCAGAGCCTCCCCGCACGTTTATTGGCTGCGCAGCAGCCGCGAAACGTGCGGGGAGGAGACCCGAACATGGCGGGCGAGCACATGCGGTACTCGTACGAGTACCGCCATGTGCCGAGCAGAGCGATGCTCGAGCCGAACCGAGCTTCGGCCGAGCATGCTCGCTCATCACTACAAAACACTCATTCTGTGTCCCACCTACCTTCCTCTAGTCTGTAAGCTCTGATCGTTGTTTTCCATTTGTATTGTTTTATGTCTCTATATTTGTATTGCCTATTATTCAATGCAGCACAATAAGTTGGCACTATATAAAGGACAATAATAATAATAATAATGATAGTATTATTAAAATATTAAAAACATAAGAATGTGACATGGTTTTTCTTTTAAGAAGCAATAATACTATACATTTGCTCTTCATGAGTATACTTACTTATATCTAAAAGGGGGGATTGTTAGTTCATATCTTACATATCTTATAAAATGTTAAGCTCAACATTGACCTCACTGAAGAAAATGTAAATTGAATTTAATTTGGAGCATGTCTGTCTAAGTAGATTTCTGCACCTCCAATTGACCTGGTCATTTAAAGTTCCAACATTCCTTCTACCTTCTCAAAATTCATTCAATTATACAATTATATTAAAAATAAATTAACCTAAGGGGTTAATGGATCAATATTAATTTTGTATCAATCTTTTTGAGTCCTGCAGTGACTGAGTTGATTTTCTTACATCTAAGATGGCTTATAAACCCTTTATAATGATTTTAGACTGCAGCGTGCGTCAGTACTTCTGAGATTCCAAGCACTTTGCACTTTATTACGTTTTTATGTAATGTTTCATATGCTGTAAAAATAACTAGTATGTGTTAAGCAAATACATACATTTTCCTTCTCTGTTTCCAAATAATATTGTCTACATAACATCACTTTAAAATTGTTATTCATTATGTAATCCAGACACCTGTCTGACACTCAGAGGTTTGAAACTAAGTACAATAACCCTTTAATGCGCTGAGTACACCTCTGGCACTCAAAGGTTTAAGGTCCAGAATGGTGTGCAATGTAGATGTGTGTGCAATTCATTACAAACCAAACCCTCTGGTCCTTGAGAGAACAATGAGAAAAATGACTCCTGCATCTTCTCTGACAGAAAAAAAAGAAACATGGGACTTGGGAACTGTAATTGGACATGCATCAGTATTTAAATAGAAAACGAAACCAGAGCAGAACGATATATATATATATATATATATATATATATATATATATATATATATATATATACTAGTTGAAGAGCAGTGCCACTGCCAGCTGGATGCAGGGCAGTCATGCGCAGTAGAGACTGCCCGCACTGCGGCTAATAGCTCTGTAGTCTCTACTGCTCATGACTGCAGCACGCTATAGTGATAATTAAAATAAATTAAATTAAAATAAATAAATTAAAATAATGCATAATTGACAGAGACATGGACCCTGATGTGATCTATGACTGAGGCAGACTGATACTAAATGAGAGAGAGTATTTTGTAGAGATCCAAGGCAAGACATTACACATAATCAATTCTATTATGTACTTTACAGAAGAAAAACACAGTAGTTGAATCCAGCAAACACACAAGTGGTAGGGGGAGGGTGAAAGGATTAAGAGTAGTGCAGGGACATGTGACTTAAATGGTAGTCCAAAAACTGCAGCCATGGTTACTCCAGCTTGTTCAATAAATAATGGTAATCCCTCTTTTCCCGAGGAAGGAGTTTTTCTCACCAGAAGTTCCACCAGCACCAGTGCTATTATAAACTGTCTAAAAGCACTGATGATGACAATGAGTCACATTCCAGTGTTGATGGCATAGTCCAAGAAGGAGTAGCAGCTCAACCAACTGCTGCATCTGACAGTGAGACAAACAATTACAAAACATAAAAAAACTAGAGCTGGAGCACTGAAAACGTTAATTCACTCCCAGTGGCTAGTCTTGTTTAAAGGTATACAACGCCACTGTGCACCTGTATCTAAGAATATGATAGATTACCAAAGACAAAAAGAAAAAAACAATGATACTCAATAGGGAACTCAAGTGAAAGTGTATTGTTCATTAAAATAATGAGTAATAATTTAACTAATGGCGAAAGTATTAAAACTTAACTTTTATTACAAAAAAGAGAAAATAAAATAAATACCATTATAAAATAATCTAGAATTGCTAGATATTACTGATACCACATACGAACTACACAGAGTGATTAGTATGGTTCCAATATTAGAGCACCCATCCGTGTGAGAATGCACTCTATAATTTGGAAGACCTTGTATGTATTTTACCAAACACTCTGAGAAAATTCCCAACTCTAAATAGAAAACTAGAATCAAATTGACTCCAGTCTTCTAATAGTTTCAGGGAGCCAACTGTAAAAAACTCCCCTATTTGTCTTATGCACTCGTAGGAGAGTCCAAGACAAAAAAACACCAAACTTCTCTGTCCCTGTGGCAATTCTCTCTATAACCAACAACTGTTGTTGGAAGAAAACTATCTCAGTCCCTCAATTATTGCCTCAGTACAAGAGTTGGTATAGATAATGATTCTCTATAACAAATTTCTCAGAGTCTGGTTTTTTAAAGGTTTCAGGGAGCCAATTGTACAATAGCTCTCATTTTCATCTTATGCACTCATTGGAGAGCCTAAGATAAAAAGGCACCACACTTCTCTATTACTGTGGCAATTTTCCTCTCTATAATCAATGACTATTGTTGCAAGAAAGCTATCTCAGTCCCTCAGTTATTGCCTCAGTACGAGAGTTGGTGCAAATGGTAGTTTTCTAAGGGAAGTTTCTCAGAATCTAAAAAATTCTAGGAACTAAAAAATGTTTTCTAAGCATTCCCCATTCAGCCTTATAGTCCCATATTAACTTGCATAAGTAGCCTAGTACACGGACATAATATTCATGTCCAAGTCACAAAGAAAGGTATCCTGGTTTGCTAATATAAAAAAACGCCAATGAGTGTTTCACCAAATGGCTTTATCAAGGCATAAAACTAGTCATTAGCTTAGGGAAATTGTTATGCACAATATGTTTATTTTTGTTATTATGATTGTGAGAGCTAATAATAACTGTATATTTATGTATTGTACCCTTCATTATGCGCTTGCTAAATGACATTAAATGTGTTAGGGGTGCCCCAAAAACTCCAGATTGCATGTTAGGTATTCCTCGAGTAAAAAAAAATTGAGAACCACTGGCCTAAATATATATAAAAGCACAACAAGACAGTAAAGCGCAGGATCACTCCCCACCAACAGTGTGTACAATAACAATGTTAAGTATAATGTACTGTATTGCACAACAAAATAAACATCAACAAGCAAAGAGTCTTAAAATGTTCCTCAGATATGCCACTCCTTCAAGGTGTCCACAGTACACACCAAAAGGAACCAATCCAGTCACTTAAGAAGAACAGAGAAAGCAAGAGCACAACAATCTTAGAGAAGCATCTGTATAGATCACTTCCTGTCTACAGTGTCCGTACTTACAGAATGTAATGTTTATATTGTTCCCAACACAAAACCATCATATCTAATGCTGGTAAGGCTTACAGTGTCAAGCAATTATATTTCCCAGTGGGTCTCCTACACATAACCTCAGTCCTGGATGGAAGGCAAAAAGGACAAAGGCAGAGACAACCACCCTCTAAGGGCAACACTACCAGGAAACATTAAACTTCTAAGTTGGTTTAAAACCTACACACCAGAAGAGGCCGATGAGTATCTCCTTGTATATATCTATAACACTTGCATTTTTCCACAGAAGGCCAGTGATAAATAGTACACTGAAGCATGATGGGTAGCAAAATATTTATTAAAATATAAGTAATAGATAAAATATCACCTATGAGTTTCTTAAGACGCTTCTTACTTTGTCAGGGGATATTTTATGAGACACAAACACTACATTATATAGGTATTAGCATATACCATAAGCATCAAGAGTCCATTTTCCTCCCTCCTGCATCAGCCAGTGTGCTTCCTGTCTGTGAATATTATCCAAGCCTCATTCTCATGAACTGCCTAGTAATGGGCCATGTATACTTCTTTGTCGACTTGTATTGGAGAATGGACAGAGCACCGGGGCACATCCTGTGAAATACATACAAGCTAAAATAGTGAAAAACAGTAACAAATTACTAAAGTCCAAGTACATAAAAGATAAAAAACAATAAGGCATAAAAAACACCTATTAATACAGTAGGTAAATCAAAGGAAACAAGATAGAAAAAAATATTTGGATTTGCATACCACAATGGGCTCAATGAGGAAAGAAGCAACAGAAATTGAAAAATTATTTTTACAAAAAATGTCTTACTTCTAGTTCCTCAATGAGTCCATTGGGAGCCAAGGACTCAAGTTGATATATCCAATATGCCTCTTTTCTACACAGTTTGCTGAACCTATTATGCGAAGTGTGTGGGACTTGTTCTAGTCAGTCCTCCCTGGCTGCACTGATTAAAATGTTTTGGCACAGAAAGATCTCTGTTTTGCTTTTGGATATGGCATCTGTGTTCACTTGCTCTATCTCACAAGCTTCTAGTAGTACATCCTATATATTGGATACCGCATTCTAATTCAATATCATAAATAACAAATGCGGTATCACATGTGGTGAAGTATTTTAATCTCAAAAGTCTTATTGTTAATATGACTCTTGAAGTTAATCTTTCTGTTTACTACATATTAACATAGGGATAGTAACACTTCGTTTTAACTTTATTTTATTTTGTAGGCATTAAAAAAACATGAAGAATGATATAAGTCTTATCGCTCAAACATTTATGGTTTATGAGATATTCACAAGCAAAGTTCCCCTCCCCGCCCCTTTTACCTAGTGTAAACAATCTCTTCTCAGATGTGAGTCTGGTTGTATGACAGTACAGATAACAGAAGAGGACAATTTTCTTTGTATGAAAACAATGAAAGCCCTTCCCCCCTTGATAAGTTTTTCAGCTTTTTCCATTATCTTAATTGAAGATTGTCCCTCTCTGCAGTCTACCTGGGCATCTCCCTTCTGATTTGGTTGAACAGGGGGGGGATACTTTGTTTGTGAATATCTCTTAAACCATAAAGGTTTCAGAGATAAGACTTATATCATTCTTCATGTTTTTTTAATGCCTACAAAATAAAATAAAGTTAAAATGAAGTATTACTATCCCTTTAAGACATCTTTTATGTAGACGCCTGTAGTTACCCACAGGACTTGTACTGCCAAAGATACCCAATTTTGTTTCTGTATGTAGGTTTTTAGGACAACTAGGGGCCACATGACCCCAAAAAATGTTGGCTCATCTATTACACCCTCCAAAAGAGGATCATCCAGCATTATATTCTAATGTTTGGAAATTATTTTATGTGACATAGCTGCAAACTCATTATATTGTGTAATAACTGCCTGGAATCTTCTCTTGGAATTATTTTTTATGTTGTTTAAAGGACAATTTATTTTGTGCAAAATAAAGGGTCCTTTAAACAACAAAAAAATACAGTAAATTTCTAAGAAGATCCCTGGGAAATATAACTGCTTGACACAGGAAGCCTTATCAGCGTCTGATGGGCATGATACAAACATTATATGGAACAGGTGAGCGCATTAAATGGTAATCAGTATACTCCACAATAACGTAATAATATAGCAGATCCAAAAACCCTACTTCAAAAATAAGAAAAAATACATCTATATATAGAATTTGGGTGAGAGCTTAAAATACTCTATTCCCAGATACAATAGATATATATTTGTTCTTCAAGTAAAGCAAAATCAAAATAACACAATATATCAATCAAATTTTTCTGCTGTTTCGTATTTGAGGCAACAACTTTTTGCCCATCCCTACCTGTGACTGTCTTTGCTTTATGATCTTCACTTTTTCCTTGGTACTGCACCTGTTATCCATTCCAGACCGTGTTATCTAAAAATTACACTTCTCCTGTCCAGCACTCTATCCCTTTGTCTTTGCTTGTTAACCTACCTTAATCTAATGAGTCTCTTTCAAGCCCAGAGAAGAGCAGTGTCACAAATACCCATTAAAGTGTTAGTAATGTCCAAAAAAAAGGGTTTGTTTGCATTTAGAAGAGCTTAAAAAGCTGAGCTAAATGCAAAAAACCATATCTCTCAAACCACTATAGTTTAAGAGATACAGGCGTTTAACATTCGCTGTTTCCTACTGACAGCTGTAAAGCTGTCAGCAGGAGATTTGTGTCGGTTGGTAGCTCTTCTAAATGCAAAAAACTTTTTTTTGGACATTACTAACACTTTAAAGGTCAACTAAACTAAATGTCAGCTAAAAAGGTTTAATTCAGAGGCAATCTTCTCTGCCTGCTATATAAGCCCTGGCTTTCTGAGACCTGATATTCAGTTGTAGCTCTTGAGTTCTTTTTCTACTTAGAGTGTTTTCTTGTAATCGATCTACAGGTAACCTGATGCTGGCCTGCATCTGGATGTTGAATCTTCTCTGCCTGACCTGACCCTGGTCTGCCTCTGGACTTATAATCTTCTCTGCCTGCCCTGACCCTGGCCTACCTCTGGACATTTGATCCTTTTCTGCCTGCCCTGACCCTGGCCTGCTTCTGGACATTCTCTGGCTTCATCCCTCAGGCACACTTTTGTTACCCTGTATTTTGTGTTTCTTTTCTGCTTTTTAAACTAAGCAGCTTTCTGTTAATCTCTTTGTAGCTACATCTACCCAGAGCTAGTTCCAGTAAGCTAACACACCTTACAGTAACAACTGAGCCACTGCTATGGAGCCTGTAGGATTATAGATGTTCTTAATTCACTAGGAAGTCATATATCTGCTCTTACAGTATCTGTGCAGGATCTACAGGTCAACCAGGACCATCTCCAGTAACAGCTGCAGGGCATAAAGACAGGCACACCTCAGACTGCTGTCTCTTCTGGGGGCTCCCTATTGCCAGTCTCTGGTGGCAAGAGTAGTGCTGTACTTGCACCCCTTCCTGAAAGATTTGGAGTGGACAGGACCCAATATAGGGCCTTCATCACAGCATGGGAACTTTGAAAGTGAATATCTCTCAAACCATAGTGGTTTGAAAGATAGGATTTATAGCATATAGTTTAATTTTTTAACCTCTACAAAACTATATCATTTTTTTATGGGGCATTCTTGCACTGAGGTCCTGCTTTAGCTTAAAACAACAATTATTTTCCTAGAATATTCATTCCAAATGTATCAGATACAAGTTAGCGAAAAAAGAGGGGGAGAACCTGTGATATCAGACCTCGACTTTCACATGGTAGACTCCTCTTACTTCTTATTTCACCTATTTCTACTATTCTGACTACCTTTCCTTATTTATCTCTCTCTGCCATCCTTCAGTGCAACAGCCAGCAGGATGACATGTCTACCATTATTGATTCCGGTGCTAGTGGCTGCTTTCTCAACCAGGAGCTAGCCCATTCCCTAAGAGTACCTGTCAGGCATAAGACATGTCCACTTATTTTACAAATAGCTGATAAAAGCCATCTCCAGGCTGGACCCATCCTCTTCCAGACACTACCAGTATGCCTTCTATCTAATGCATGCCATCAGAGGAAGTTCAGTTTGATGCTCTCTCGTCTTTTGTTTCTTCTTATTTTGGGTCTCCCATGGCTATGGACACACAATCCCCAAATCATTTGGTTCTCCAGTACCATGTTATTTCTTTCTCCTCACTACAAGGAAAGATGTCTCACCACATCCAATCACACACTCCTAGCTTGTGGTGTGTCACTTTTGTACTTACTGCTTATCAGGTGTTTTAAGAAGTATTTGATAAGAGAGGGGCTGACACTTTACCACCACACAGACCATATAATTGCCCCATCAAACCGATCTTTGTGTCCATTATACAGTATGGACTTATTTAACCCATTGTCTGTGCCAGAACTTCTGTATAACCGAAAACCTAGAGAAGGAATGAATCCATTCCTCTACCGGGGCTGGTATTTTCTTTGTACCAAACAAGGATGGTGGTCTTCTCTTCTCCCATTAAAAATCATTACCCACTACCTTTGATTCCAGAGTTACTGGTGTGAATGTCTTCTGCAAACATTTTCACTAAGATTGATCTTCGGGGGGGGGGGCTACAATTTGGTTCACAGCAGAGAATGACACGAATGGATGATGGCTTTCCACACTTGATACAAGCATTCCGAGTACACAGTCATGCCCTTTGGTCTGTCCAATGCTCCTGACATATTACATATTACATATTACCAGATATTTGATGAGGCATTACAGTTGGTTAAGGAGGCAGGACCTGGGGCTTTGATGGCAAAGTTAGATGTGGAATCAGCATTCCGACTGCTGCCCCTCCACCCTGATAGCTATAAGATTATAGGAGCTATTTTCAAGGGGGGGTTTATGTTGACAAGTGTTTGCCAATGAGTTGTTCCATTTCGTGTGCGTTTTTTGAAGCATTTAGTTCAAGTTTACACTGGATAGTGGAGCAGGAGGCAGGAGAAGCAGGGGTAGCACACTATGTAGATGATTTTCTATTTGTGGGGCCACAGGGGGGTGAGCAGTATGTTATATTGTTGCAGTGTGCCCAGGCAGTGTTTCAGGAGGTGGGTGTCCCAATTGCAGGGCCGGTGCAAAGATTTTTGTCTACATAGGCGAAGGTGCATTTTGATGCCCCCCCCCCGCCAATCCCCCCACTGACTGTGTGTGAGTTCAAACACCGCGTAATATAATTCCTTTTGGATTCACACAAGGTCAGGTTTTTCAATGGACGCACTGAAGGCCACATCACAAGGACTGCAGATTCCTGCCCTGGAGCCTTCAGCAGCCTAACAGTAGTAGCCTGGGTACCCTAGGAATGCATACAGTTTTTTGGGACAAATGTATGCAGCAGGGGGCAATCCAGGACCCTCTCATGATCTGGGTTCCAGACTTTGTACTGCATGTCTAATCTGTGCGAGCACACCTCTCACAGGAAATGATCTCCAGGCCTTCCAGTTTGCCTCTCTGACACTAAATGTCCCTTCCTTCAGCATGGGTAATGATGGAGGCATGATAATACCCCATTGTTCATGGTGCCCATTGAGCTCTACCCTAAAAATGGCCCTGGCACAAAATTTTACACAACTGACTGACAAACATAATTGGTGATTACCCCTTATGCAATGTAGTATGAAAACATATCACTCTTATTCTAATATTACATGTAATCAAATTACAGGTCACCAGATACTACAATTAATACTATGACAATCACTGAAAGATTGTGTCTCACAAAGCTAAGCAATGTCATAATCTGCCCTCTATTCACATAAATAAATAGGTATGTGCTGACTTGCCTGCTGCTGATATTGTGCTCCTCTTCTTCCTGGCTCAGCTCCTCCATGAGCACTGAGCACTAAGTGCTTAACGGCTGCTGAACATTCAAGCGAGTCCAGCGTGGTGACACAGGGATTTCACAGCACAATTGGTGTGTGGGGATTTTCTCTTGGACGCCTCTTGCTACCTTCTCTCTCCCTCACAGGCCTCCACATTGCCACCTACTCTCTCCCTCATAACTCTCCACATTGACACAAGAGGGGGAAAAAGGCAAGAAGAGGAGAAAGAGAAAGGCAAGGAGGAGATAAATAGGAATGAAGGAGAGAAGGAGAGAGGAAAGAAGGGGATAAATAGAGAGTAATGAAGGGGAGAGAGGCAAGAAGAGGAGAAAGAGAGAGGATGCAAGAGGAAGGATAAAGGAGCAAGAGGGGATAGAGAGGATATAAGAGGAAGGATAAAGGAGCAAGAGGGGATAGAGAGGATGCAAGAGGAAGGATAAAGGAGCAAGAGGGGATAGAGAGGATATAAGAGGAAGGATAAAGGAGCAAGAGGGGATAGAGAGGATATAAGAGGAAGGATAAAGGAGCAAGAGGGGATAGAGAGGATGTAAGAGGAAGGATAAAGGAGCAAGAGGGGATAGAGAGGATGCAAGAGGAAGGATAAAGGAGCAAGAGGGGATAGAGAGGATATAAGAGGAAGGATAAAGGAGCAAGAGGGGATAGAGAGGATATAAGAGGAAGGATAAAGGAGCAAGAGGGGATAGAGAGGATGTAAGAGGAAGGATAAAGGAGCAAGAGGGGATAGAGAGGATATAAGAGGAAGGATAAAGGAGCAAGAGGGGATAGAGAGGATGCAAGAGGAAGGATAAAGGAGCAAGAGGGGATAGAGAGGATGCAAGAGGAAGGATAAAGGAGCAAGAGGGGATAGAGAGGATGCAAGAGGAAGGATAAAGGAGCAAGAGGGGATAGAGAGGATATAAGAGGAAGGATAAAGGAGCAAGAGGGGATAGAGAGGATGCAAGAGGAAGGATAAAGGAGCAAGAGGGGATAGAGAGGATGCAAGAGGAAGGATAAAGGAGCAAGAGGGGATAGAGAGGATGCAAGATGAGGAATAAAGAGACAAGAGGGGGATAAAGAGGATGTAAGAGAAGGGATGAAGAGAAAGGCAAGAGGGGGAGAAAGAAGGATGCAATAGGGGGATAAAGAGGGAGGAAAAATAAGGAATAATGAGTGGAATAAAGAGGCAAGGGGGTAAAAAGAAAAGTAGTGGGAAAAAGATAAAGGGGAAAGAGGGAGGAGGAGTCAAGAATGGAATAAAGAGAAAGATGCAAGGGGAGATAAAGAGGCAAGAAGGGGAGAAATAATATATTTCTCTCCATCTTGCCTCCCTTGTACTTCTTTCACCCCTTTGTGCCTCTTTCTCCCCGCGGCACCTCTCTTTTTTGCCCCATGTAATTCTTTCACCCCCTTTTGCCTTTTCCCCCGTGCACCTCATTCTCCCCCCTTGTACTTCTTTCACCCACTTGTGCCTTCTCCCCCTTGCACCTCTCTTTCTCCCACCTTGTGCTTATTTCACCCTCTGAACCTCTTTCTTCCCCTTCTACCTCTTTCTCCCCTCTGTACCTCTCCCCCTTGTGCCTTCTCCCCTTGCACCTCTTTTTCCCCATGTACTTCTTTCACCCCATGTACTTCTTTCACCCCACATTGTGCCCCTTTCATCCCACATTGTGCCTCTTTCACCCCCATATACTTCTTTCACCCCCTTGTACTTCTTTCACCCCTTTGTACCTCTTTCTCACCCCTTTTACTTCTTTCATCCTCTGCACCTCTTTCTCCCCCTTGTACCTCTTTCTCCCCTCTGTACCTCCCCCCCTTGTACCTCTCTTTCTCCCCCATGTACTTCTTTCACCCCCTTGTGCCTTCTCCCACTTGCACCTCTTTCTCCCCTCTGTACCTCTCCCCCCCTTGTACCTCTTCCTCCCCCTTGCACCTCTCTTTCTTCCCCCTATGTACTTCTTTCTCTCTCCCCCTTGTGTCTCTTTCTCCCCTCTGTACCTCTTCCCCCCTTGCACCTCTCTTTCTTCCCCCCATGTACTTCTTTCTCTCCCCCCCTTGTGCCTCTTTCTGCCCTCTGTATCTCTTCCCCTTTGCACCTCTCTTTCTTCCCCCTATGTACTTCTTTCTCTCCCCCCCTTGTGCCTCTTTCTCCCCTCTGTACCTCTTCCCCCCTTGCACCTCTCTTTCTTCCCCCCATCTACTTCTTTCTCTCCCCCTCTTGTGCCTCTTTCTGCCCTCTGTACCTCTTCCCCCCTTGCACCTCTCTTTCTTCCTCCTATGTACTTCTTTCTCCCCCCCCCTTGTGCCTCTTTCTCCCCTCTGTACCTCTTCCCCACCTTGTACCTCTCTTTCTTCCCTTTATGTACTTCTTTCTCTCCCCCCCATTGTGCCTCTTTCTCTCCTCTGTACCTCTCCCCCCCCGCACCTCTCTTCCTTCCCCCTATGTACTTTCTCTCCCACCCCCAGTACCTCCTTATGCCTCTTTCGCTTCTTCTCCACACTGCCCGCACTGATGACAGCCAGACCGCGCCACGCGGAGATTCTGCGTGGTGCATGCTGGGGTTTTCTTCCTCAGTCTGGGCACCAGTTTTAAACTTGCACTGGCCTCAGAACAGAGGAAGGAAAACACCAGCTTGCTTCATGCGGCATCTCTGCGTGTGACGCGGTCCCAGCTGTCATAAAAAAATGGATTAAAAAAATTATAATAATTTTGCTCGTTTCTGCGCCCCTCCGCTGCGGCTCCCTAAGGCGGCTGCCTAAGCCTCCTTATGCTAGCGCCGGCCCTACCCAATTGCCAAAGATAAGATGGTGTATCCCTCAACAAGATTGACTTTTTTAGGCATTGAGATTGATTCAGGGTCACGAAGTGTAAGGTTTCCAGTGGACAAGGTCAGGAAGGCAAGAAAGGCTGTTGCATACATGTTAGGGGTAGTGAAGGTAACATTGAGGAATATGCAAGCATTGTTGGGTTTGCTAAATTTTGCCAGCCGAGTTATTCCAATGGGAAGTGTATTCATTCGCAGATTGGAGAAGTCGACAGTGGGTGTGTGTAAGCTTTTTCATAAGATCAGGATCTCAGGGCAATTGAAGGAAGATTTGAGGGTGTGGGATGCCTTTTTAAAAAATTTTAATGGAGTAAGATTATGGAGGTAAGTAGGATTCTCTAGTGATCAGTTGCAGACAGATGCGGCAGGGGCCGTAGGCTTTGGAGCCTTTTTCCAGGGGGAATGGTTTGTCCAGAAGTGGCCTGGGGAATGGCATACGAAGGGATGACATGGAATTTGACATTGTTAGAACTATTGCCGATAGTTGTGGCAGTAGAATTGTGGAAAGAGAGGTTGTCAAATAAGGAGGTCATATTCTGGACATATGGTATATGCGATCAATCTTCAAGATCATTTCCAGTACTAGCACTATTACAGAGTTTGGTACTTAGTTGCTTGAGAGTTAACATCAGATTTGGGGCGAAGCATGTAGCTGGAGCAGATAATACAGTGTCAGACACTCTGTCCAGGGAGAAGTGGGGACTGTTTTTTGCATTAGTACTGTATGCTAACAGAGTTGGCTGTGTTTGCCCCCCTTGTATGTGGCAGTTGGGGATGAAGTGTTAGTTGACCTGATCAGAGCAGGCTTGGCTCCTAACAAATGGAAGTCGTACAAGGAGGCTTATCAAGAATGGGGGGAGTTTGTGAAAGAGCACATAGGTAAGAGGGGCAAGGTAGATCAACGGGTGTTGTTACAATATTTGAAGCAGTTGTGGAGACGGGGTAGTCTAGGGGAAAGGTGGCCACAGCACTGGCAGCAATAGTATTCTTTGCTAGGGTAAAAGGGGAAACAATACGGCCAGAAGATTTTGCAGTCAGGAAAGTCTTGAAGGGATGGGGGAGAATTAGGGGGCAGGTGAAGGATAAAATAAGACCCATTGATGAAGGAAGGTTAGCACAGTTGTGTGAGGTGCTGGGTAGGGTGTGCACCAATTTCTACGAGGTGGTCTTGTTTAGGGCAGCGTTTGTGTTGGCATACACTGGGGCATTCAGGGTTAGTGAGTTAATGGAGCCTGCGCGACACCGATTGAATATGGGCCTCCAAAGGCATGATTTGAACTGGTCAGGGGAGGCAGTGCACTGTTGGCTGGCAAAGTCAAAAACAGATCAAGAAGATAAGGGCCAATGGGTGATCCTTGCTAAAGATAAAGGCAACGTGTGCCTGGTCAGAGCAATGGAAAGGTTTTTGCAGATCAGGCCCAGCGGTAGGGGGTCATTGTTGATTCACTAGGATGGCAGCGCACTGTCTAAATACCAGTTTAGCGCTATATTGCAAAGGGCCCTCAGAGCAATTGGGCTGGATCCTGGGAGTTATGGTACCCACTCTTTTCTCATAGGGGCGGCCACTGTGGCAGCTGCAAAGGGGCAGAGTGAAGGGGAGATACAGCGAAGGGGCTCTGGAGTTCAAGCTCGTATAAAACATATATTCGGTTGTGTAATAATTAAATGTTGTTGTGTTTTTCAGGTGGAAGCAGGGGTAGGCCTGTGAAGGCGTTCATGTTGGGCCATTCGTACATTCACTGAGTGAAGGAATTTTTAGGCAGACAGGGAAAAGAGAATTTAGGAGTACCGCAGCAGCACATGAAGATCTTCTGTCATGGTAAGAGGGGCCTTGGGTGGGGGCAGAAGGACACATTGTTCCGGGAAGCCTGCTGGAGGTGGGGCAGACCAGATTTGATAGTGGTGCACGCTGGTGTAACTATCTTACCTCCCTGATTTTGGTAGAGCTGATTGAAAATATTAAAGCCACGTGCAAGCAATGGGTTTCCATCTGTCCCGGTATCAAGGTTATATGGTCACAGATTGTGCCTAGGCATTCTTGGAGGGGAGCGGGCTTGCCGTGTGCCATAGAAAGGTCTAGGCACAAAGTGATCATGCCTTAGCCAAGTTCATAGTTTTATTAGACTTATCATTCATATAACTTTTCACATTTTCTTTCCTTTCAGATCTGTATATGTGATATACTATACGGGGTTTATTTTCGGAGTGCATAAGAGGTAATACTTTGGGTGAGATGTTCAAAAAGTCATCATAATGAAAAATTGTCAGACCATGAATTGGTGGTAAAAGAAGGACAATATTTTCAGAAATAAATCTGTCACGTTTGAAAATACAGCTAAAGAATTCAAAATGACAGTAAGAAGATCTTGATGAATATTGGCCTTTAAAACATTGAAACGAAAATTTTCAAAGAAAAAGACGTTTTGTCTTTGAAACGACAAATTGCTTCTCACTCCTGTTAACAGTACTTTAATTTGTCTTCTCCAAGTTTAGACCATTTTTATTTTGTTGGGAAAAAATGACGTTAATCAGACAAAAAGTGGCGTTGAAACTAATATTTTTTTCTGAAAATACCTTACAATATGACGGTAGATTAAACCACAGTCACTTTTAAGATGGCTTATTCCCCTTTTACGGAGATGGCAGAATTGGATGCAAAAATTGACGGAAACATGTCTGAGAATTGATGGACCATGGCAAAAGAACTTTTTTATTCTGATTACAGACAATTTAAGTTACCACCACTTTCTGAACATCTCGCCCTTTGTCTCCCTGTCTGTGGGGAGATTCTGCTTTCCTTTTCAAATTCATTTAATTATCGTTACACCCAGACAGCAATTTTGCCTTTCCATTTGTTTTTTTACTCCAACTTTTATTTTTCCCAGAACATTAACAGTTTAAGACTGTAAAAATAAAAAAATGGTGTGTCTTGAATTGTCAGATAAACAAATATGACTCATTATATTGGGCTTAGGAAACTGGTGCCTGGTAATGCCTTCCAGTCGGCTTCTTGAAAGAATTATTCTAGGCAGCTGCTTTGGTCAGCAGCACAGAGAAAAACTGTACAGTGCAAAATCAAAGAACAATTCTATACGGAGAAAATAGCCGTACTTTTCAGCATGCTTAAGTAAATGGTTTAGATTTTTTTAAGATGGTTTGAAACTGTAGTATGTACATATCATTCTACTATGTATATGTTGTGACCAAAGTGAGCTAATGGTCAGTTTTGCTAATGAACCTTGGGTGAAAATAATTAAAAAGATTATAACACAATATTGGAAAAAATATATATTGCAGGGTTTAATTTACCCTGTTGATTAAAACAACGGCACCTCCACTGTTTAGAGATGTTTTAGTAAAAAGTTATTTCAGCTCAAACTTACATTTTTGGGTCAGTAATTCCATGTCCTAAAGCTGTTACTACAGAACCCTATGGAGGGTTATGACCAGCAGACCAGAGATATCCATGGTCCACTATAGCCACAGCACCACTGCAACAATTCAGGTCATTAAGATACTGCACACAACAAGATGAAGTTTGAGCTTCATTAACTTTTGAATAAAACATCTCTGAATGCGGCAAGTACCCTTGTTTTACTCAATGGGATAAGCCCTGCAGCATATATTTTTCAGTATTAAGCACTATTCCTATAATGGTATAGCACACTCAGTTCAATCCCATTTTATAGGTGAAGCATAAGGGTGCATGATCATTGCTAATTCATACCCATTTTATAGGGTTCCCCAACAGCCGGAGGACCACATGCTACCCAGAGGCACTGGAGCCCAACTCCTTTCCAAATCCCGATCTTTTAGTCACTTTCAGACAACGAAGGTTAAATTTTTGGAGAGAGAGCATTTTACAGGATAAACCCTGACATAATTACATCTATTATTGCTAATGTCTGTTTGGTACATCAGTGATCTATTTACTTAAGATAAAAATTGGTAACAGAAAGGTAAATGCTACACAAACTATTAGATACATCAGGAAAAGATGCATTAGTGTTCAAGTGTATTTATACTCAGAGAGGCATTACGGAAACAGCAAAGCTCATTCCCACTCTACTTGCTATTTATAAAAATAAAACCTGTAATTACTGTACTGTAATCACTACTCCATGTGCAGGGTTTCTCTGTCAATGTCATGTCAATATTCAGATATTATTTTGGTTGTACAAAGGTCCTACTGACCATGGGCTTACAGAAAGATATTTCATATTTTTAACTCATTGGATTCCAGGCAAGTTTCTAGCATCCAAGGGGTTAATATGACATAATAAGGCTGATGTACTAAGAACAAGATGGGGGGATGTGCATTAAAGGTCAGTGTAATAGTGAATTGTATATGATGGTGTTTGGAAATCACTTAACCATGGAGAATCACTTTGTCTTGTGTATTAAGAATTAAGTATGTAAGGGGAGACTTTGATCATTAGCATGTGAGGTTGTTGTAAAACTGGTGATTTGTTGGAGTGGATAAGTGGGGGGGCAGAGAACATGCACTTACCCTCTTCAGCACCAAAAGCAGCAGGAGCAGCCCTCCTTTATAACATTCACAGTCCCATGCGTTGGTTGCTTAACAACTGATTCACGTAAACCAGCAGATCACATGTTACGTCTAAACAGTAGACTGGCCTCCTATCATCTAATTCATGTAATCAGTAGTTCGCATTCCATTTTGGCTCAAGGCACCCCTAATACATCATCTGAAATTCTCTTGGCACTCCTAATATTTGATCCTCCATCAGCAAAATGAAGGATCTAATTACATAAAATATATATTTATCTTTAGGTCTCACAATCAGTATGTTATGCACAATGTTCTTCTTATTGTCAGTGTCCATAAATATACATTTAAAATTCCAGATTCACATTTTTATTAGGGTCTACTATTGAAAGGGAAACAGTGGCACCATAAGCTAGTGCCTATAGCACACCAAAGTTTCACAATACCCTGGCTGAAAATAACTAATGTCAATGCAAGACTGAACCACATGCTGCAAGGCAAATAAATGGGCATAGGGCTGTGTATGTTATAACCATTTGAGTCCTGAAGGGGTGTGCAATAAATTGCAGAGCCTTACATACACCTAGGGCATTCAAATAGGTAAGGAAGGATTACTGCTGTCTCTACTCTCCAGTAGAGATACTGGAAACCTTCTTTTGTGGCTCCATAGAAAGCTACTGGGAAAATCCCACATTCTGCATCCTCAGGGAAGTGAATTTGTTTCAGTGTGGTCCAACAGCATTGCCAGCTAGTGCAAGTGGAGAAAAGTCACATTAGCATAAAAACACACCCTCAGGAATATAAAGCTGCATTGAAATATGCAAGTGAGAAAATGGTAAGGAAGATACTGCAACATCACAAACCTGGTGAAGGTATGGAGAAAACATGGTGATTTAGGTGTATATGAGGTAAAATGGAAGGGATGGGATAGTGAAGGCACGTTAGTGCACACCACTAAATTCAGGTATAGTTCACCACCATTACTAAATGGACCCTTATCGAACCTCAATTCATCTCCTTCCTGGGGCAAATCTGGGGCAAACCAATTGCACAAAAGTGAAAAAGGAAACATTCCCAATCATGCAAATGGGACTTTTATCCTCTTGAATACAAGAGAGGTCTCCAATGCTTAGCTCCATTTAAATACATGGGAGTTTGTATTTATGCCCTATGGTGCAATGTTTTTGCAACAGGATTGCTCAAGTTCAAGTTCTTAGACAGTCCTATCCTACCTCCTCTTGCTCTAAAAAATTGATTTGGTACATTTTATGAAAGAGAAAATAGGGCAAATAATGCATTACTTTATGAAGTGCAGGGATTATGATGTTTGTGTTGCTCACAGAAAAGCACCAAAAAGTTATTTGGCTGTAAATTGCAACAAAAGTTTGAAAACCAGCTTAGCACTGGGGGTTGAAAGGCTTAGCAGCATAGCTGGTAAGTAAATATTTGTAGCTTGCATTTGGCCATCAGTGCAGGCAAGAGTAGATAGGAGGCTCTGTGGGAAATGGATTGCTGTACATTGGAAAGCTGTGAAAACTAAAGAGTCTTTGCTAATTGTACCCATTGTCTCTAAGGATAAGTGAAACATCAGTGATTCATTTTGTGGATCGATTCAGAGGACCCAGAGATATTTTCGACTCTATTCTTGTGTGTCTGTGTGAGAATAAGTATGTGCATGTAAGTTACTTGCACAACAGTAACCATTACATCAGTGGTTGTCAAACTATGATTCATGAAACCCTGGAGTTCCCTGAAATGGTTCTCCAGAGCAAATATAAGTAACTAGTGTAAAAGCCTCTGGTATTCAAGGGGTTAAGGAGTCGCTACCTCACTGCTCCACGTGATGCATTCTTACGTCGCCTCACTCACGAGATGCAATCATGCGCAGTAGAGACTGCCCAAACACGGGCAGTCTCTACTGCACATGACTGCATCGTGACAAACATCCTAGCGAATTATTATATAGGATGATGGACTATATCATAAGGCTTGTGTGACAGTGTATGTAAGGGACAGTAGATCAAGGCTGGGGCAGAATCAGTTTGCATGGCTCTAAGAACCAGTGAATGAGTGGAAGACTGAAACATTACACACAGTCTCTGTTATAGTGTTCTACTATTTAATAAGGATGGACAAAAAGTCCTTTTATCCATCTCTTAAGAAGTACATTTTATTCTACTAGTTCTATTAGTTTAATCTTATGATACTGTCACTAACTTACACACAAACACACCTAATAATGATATAATGTTAGCCCACCTGGTATAAAGGAGCTGTTATTATACCTTGTTATATTTGCCAAAAATGTACTTAGGAACAATTAATACATTCAGTTTCTTGGAAATATTTTGCCATCAAGGGTATAAAACATGTAAAAAAGATTTAATTTACAAAAATATATATTTTTTAAGTCTATGAAGGATATTTACTGGTGTCAATGTACCACACAGAAATTGTACTTCAGATAGTATATTGGTAGCCTACAAAAGTAATTGTGTCATAGAAACTGATACTCCAAACAAACCAGGTGTGGCAAACATCCTCACATAAGTACAGCTGTCTTAAATAGTGGTTCATTTATTTGAACTGGTCAAGCTGAGATATGCTCAAAAGAAGGTGAACTAATAATAATACTCCTCACCCCCAGCTTATCTCTCTATGGCCAGTATCATTGGGTTTCTACAATGTGTTTAATATTGAAATCAAAACGGCAGTTATCAAATCTATAGTTATATAATCCATTTTGACTCTCAGTTTACAATATATATATTTTTTTAAATTCAGAAGTGCAGTGTGCTGTGTTTTCATGTTGTTACAGGCTAGAACAGACTCACATGCATTATTACCTATAGCTAAGTCATAAAGATCATTAACAAAGGATACACAGATATTTTTTTATTTTTTCTTAAGAAACATAGAAAATAGATTCATATCATAAAAATTAAATCTATTGTATATATGTTCATATATGTTCATAAGCATGGAAAATTATATCCATGTTATATATTACTCTTATTATCCAGAAAGATCTATTTTACCTTTTTGGTTGTTGAAATGTATAATTGTCTGGAACATAATGATTCAACCCAAGAAGCAAGTTTTCTTAGAGATTGTTATCCGATTGCAATAACAAGGTTTATTCATTAATTGCATGAAGACTAGTCCACATGTCTGCTAAGTACATAAATCTGTTAGGTATATGATAAAGAGGACAAGATAAAGTGAGTCACATTTGGTCAACTTATTTTCAAGGATATTCAGAAAAACGTTCTCAAATTTCATGATGTCTTAGTGCTACCTATTAGAGGTGGGAGAAAAGTGAGAAAAATTTCCCATGTGACATTTCGCAAAAAAACGGCCAATTTTTCTCTTTTTTTCACAATAGTTTTCTCTTTTTCTCCAATGGAAAATTGATCTTCTTTTCATCTATTCCAGCAACTTTTTTGCCCATTCCAACACATTATTCTCCTATTCTAACACATTTGTTGATATTCTAACACATTTTCCTCCTATTCAACACATTGTTCTCCTATTCCAACAATTTTTTCCTATTCCAACACATTTTTTTCCTATGTTTAATATGATGCAACATTTCCCAGCACAATAGTACTTCCTCTGAGGGGTGTATTGGAAAAATAAGTGGCTGGAAGTCAAAGTTGTGAGTCCTAAAGCAACATATACCTTGAAAAATGTGTTAGCATGTAGTGTGTCTTTGTTCTTTGCCCACAACACTTACCTCCTGCTTAAGTGACACTGGCACATATTCATGACGGTCAAGTCATTAAAAAAAATAAGGTACAACCTACAATGTGGCAGATGTGTATGGTAGTGGTGGTAGGGGACTGGCGTGGTGTGATTGGTGGGACCTTAACAAACTGCATCCATCCCGGGAGGAGAGGGATCATCATCATTTATTGCACATGCTGCAGCAACGATTGCTGCAGTCAGTTTTTGCACTAACACTTTACCCCCATGTTCCTGCACTTTCTCCACCTTTCCTCTTCCCGCTTGTGCATTTGCTAGACATTACTCAGTTTTCGTATGTGTATTTACTATCTACAGTACAAAACTGATAAAGTGTGATATCTTGCCTTGGCCCTCAACAAAATTCTCAATGTCGTCTGCTGTCTATCAAGTCTGGCTCAGTCACAGAGCTCCCAGTCAGCTGTCTAATATATTTATTTGTTTAATTATTTATGTTTTTATTTATTTTTTTATTTTTTTTACGTTGTCCACCATATTTTATCACAGTTAGTCCCAAAAAACATATATAACTAAAAAACAAAATCAACAACTTCTTTCCCCAGACTTCCCCAGCACAGAGACAATAAAAGTAAAATCAACAAGCAATTTGGACCCCAGCTGCCTGTGTCTTGTCAGTCAGTCACAACAAATTTTGGGGTATTGTTAGTCAACCTCCTTCCTCCCTTCTTCTCCCCCATTGTGCCCCCAGGCTCCCCTACAACAGAGAAGAAAATGTCCTACTTAAAAGATTCTCTAAACTAAACTTCAATTCCCCTCTCTGTTTTCTCTAGCTCAAAAAACATGCTGCTCTCTCCTCTCACAAACACAGAATGGCATGCTGTGAGAGCCTGACACCCTTTTATAGGGCTGTAGAAAACTTTTGTGTGGTGGAGAAAAATGTTTTTACCCATTGATTTCAATGCAATGAACAAGACGGAAAAAGCAAGAAAAAATGGGAAAACTGCACTTTTCACTGTAAATTTTTCACCAAGCGGAAAGTGCCATTTTTCACTGATTTCAGTCTGAGGCAAAAAATTTTGCCCATTCCCTACCACCTATTAGAGAAAATTTTTTGAAAGTAAAAACTTTTTAGCCAATCAAAATACTTAAAACTTAGTCAAACCCTATTTAATTATAAAGAAATATTTTATTACTATTGCTCTTGTAAAACTTCTGGGAGACTAATTGATATATTATCTAATTAGTTGTAGTAGATCAGTGAATTTGTTTTGAAAATACATCTCTCTAAAGGAAAATAATCACTGTAGTATGAAGGTTTGATATACCTGCTTTAATTGTAGCACTGATTTCCAAATGTTAAACAGGAATATTTGCCAGGTGTACAGCTGAGCATGATAGGAATCAGAATAAGATCTGTGAGCAAACTATATGAAGAGTTAATCTAAAATGTAATTTTATCTAGACTGATAAGTTGGTTTTTCTTGCTTAATATTTGAATGGTAAATGCAAGATAATTTGAGATAATTGCATAGATTTAAGTAATTTAAATATATGATATTGAATTTACATCTGTGAGTCTGCCCTGAGGAAGGCCAGCTGTGCCTGGCCAAAACATTGACCTGCACCAATAAATTTTGTCTCACATAGAAGCCCTGTGAGTGCTATGGTCCTTTAAATACTTATATTATGCCATACTCCAGCACCCAAGCATCCTCACAACTCCATATGTGTGAGTGCTTCCATCCAACACAATATATATCTATATATATAGACAACTTGCCTAAGTGCCAGTCTCCAAGGATGGCAAGATACAGTAGATGAAGAAAAGAAACTCACTCACAAGGCTTCTCGAAGATGCAATAAGGTGCTGATTTATTGAATCGACATTTCGACCCTAGCCGATTCAATAAATCAGCACCTTATTGCAACTTCAAGAAGCCCTGGGAGTGCGTTTCTTTTCCTCATCTACTATATATATGTCAAAATAGAAGATGGACATTGGCTATACTCTATAGGAACCAATGATGGATGATGTGGAGGAATCAGATTCTTGATTAACAAAAAACTGACAGACTCAGTCATAAAAGTAGAAAGTATTTAAGAAAGAATCACTTCCTGGGTTATGAAACTATGTTATTCAAATCATTTAAATGTATGCCCCTATATGTAGCCACAGTGATGATGAATTTGAATTTTATGATGATTTATTATGCCTCTACAAACAGGACAATTACCACTACAAATTTGTAATAGGAGATTTCAATGCAAGAATTGGTAAGATCCAAACGGTAGAAAAATCAGTCGGTTCCGTTATTTCAGTCTGCCAAAAGGAAACCTATCAACAGGATCAGATGGTAAAGTCTCTAACATCATAGAAACAGGAAGGTATCAAGATAAACAACATTCTTGTTCTGATCCGGTTGAGGTGTCTACAACAATATCCACGTCTAACAATTCATCCCAACACAATGTAATTGATGATCCAGATGAGGGTCCCTCTAATAGGGAAAATACCCATTCGAAATCGGCTGTTCCGAACACCATGAATACTGCTGTGCCTTTTTTGGGATCCAGTTTTTACAGACATCCAGAGGGCACAGGTGTAACATGGTGGAAGGATCAGAACTGATATCTATCGTGGGGATAAGGTTAAATATGGAGGTAGCAGAGGACAAAGCCATAACAAATGCAAAAAAATGCAGAAAGGACACATTTCTAAACAATCTGTTAAAGGTATTTATAATTTGTCCAAACATCACTTGACGGAAGATGAGAAATCTGTACTTAGGAAGGGCTTATCTTTTTGTCCAACAAATGAGCCAGATATATTCCAGCTATTTGTGGCTCTGAAGAACAATACGAAAAAAGTACAAAAAGGAGGAGCTCCTAGTGTAGTATGTTAGAATGTCTTTCAATTGATACAAGATGTTGATATATACTCACAAAAGGTAGAGCTTGGTGTGGCACTTATGTGTCCACCAAGTAAACAAGCTGTAGGGATCTTAAAACCGTCCCAAAGGTTCTCACTGATGGTAAACAGCTCTATCACGGGCCGCACCTCTCAAAAATCCAGATGAGGAAGTACATAGAACGAAAAAGAAGAAGAAGAGAGGGCACCCAATAGTGCCTGTAATCTCTTAATATCACTTATAAGTGAAAAAAGAAATATACTCACAAAGGTGAAGGCTGATAATTGACATGTCAAAATCAGCTAAGCATGAATGTGGGAAATATTGATCTGTCCCCACTCAGACACCTCCAGTCCCAGGAGAACTGCTACTTCCAGAGGATTAGTTCAAAGGAAGGAAAAGACAGCTGCTGGATGTCTCTCAAATATATAAATTTATTACATTAAAATAAAATAAAATCAAAGACCAATTGTGCAGACAATGATGTAACATTTCGCGGTGTTAAACCGCTTTATCAAACCAACTGGTCAGCATAAAAGAAAGCACTCAGCAGCCAAACTAAGATTTAAATCTCCCTCCCTAACATCTCATTGGATAATCACAATACATCAATCATAGGTCAAAGGTTAAAGGTTACAAAATAAAAAAATCATCATACATACAAGTACAAAATATAAGATAAATACATTATATTACACAAAGATACACTTAGGGTTAAATCTAAAGTTAACCCACAAAAAGGAAGTCTTGTCCATCATCCGATCAGCAGCCATATCTCTTATAAGACATATATACCTCTCATGTTTAGATGTCCCTAAATTGCACAAAAACCCTTACATTATTTGTCTCTCAAAAACGGATCAAATAAATCTAACTTGATATAAGCAATCGATACAACAGATGGAAATATGAAAGATCGCAGTTTACTCCCAATCCAAGGCGCATCACGATCCAATTAATATTTCCAAACCCACACAATAAGATGATTCGCATAAAAGATATAAATGATCTTAAAGTGCTTTACTCTTTAATACTCAAAAAATGATCGTATACTGCTAGAATAATAAACTAAATTCGTTCACATTACCTTTCACAAGTTTTCGTGTCAAAGGAAGTGACGTTTGCATTCCACTAGAACTCCAACTGCTACGATTGTAAGACTAGCATTGTCCTTCCTACTCTCCAAAGGAAGTGACACTTGCATTCCATTTATCTGCGTTTCACCTACCCTGATCAATCGCTGTACAATCGTACATATTCTACTCCTCCAAAAAGAACTACTAGCTTAAAAAAGAACTACAGTAAACTACAAAAAATACACACACATACATATCTATCTATCTATATATATATATATATATATATATATATATATATATATATATATAAATTGTTATTGCGAAGTATACAACCGAACAACATTGTGAAAAACCACTACTATATCAATAGGGAAAAAATAGGCTTATTAACCCTCTCAATGTCAAAATAGCACGCAATATACCACTATCAAATACAAATGTGCCCCACGGACCCACCAGAGGCCGCTACCACACATATATATATATATATATATAAATAGAAAGAATTGGGCAGCACCCGTGGGTCTTCTCAAGACAATTTATTTGAAGCTCAAATATTGCAACATTGATGGTCAACGTTTCGGTCCACAACAGACCTTTCTGGGGATTGTGCACCTGGGCATATTAGATGACATACTATAGGGAGTGCACCATTTTGTTTGTATATATATATATATATATATATATATATATATATATATATATATATATATATTATACCTAAATAATTATCAAAACAAAATAAAATAAAATATTGTGTACTAAGTGCTATGCACCAAAATTGAATGCACGCATATCCTCCCGGTACCATAAAGGTCACAGTATTTTTTATTTTTTATAATACCAAAATTATGTTCAAACATAAATTAAAATAAAATAATGCTTATAATATGTGTATGTGTACCCAATTGTATATTAGTGTATGATATTTAGATATCAAAAATTCCCATTGTAATTAAATAAATATGATAACAAAAATAATAAAAAATAATCCAAATATCGATGATGTAGTGTAAAAGTGAAAACAACATATTATATAAAGTGCTGCACTTAAATTGCACTTATAATTATACTATAAATAAAACAAATATATAAAAATTGTATATATATGTGCTCTATAAGTATACTATACATTACCACACTACATCACATGCCTCATTCAAACCCTTGGGTATCAACATGTCTAGTCTAAAAATCCAGTAGGATTCTCTCATGATCAGTTTTTTAAGTGAATCCTGACCAATACCAACTTCCACAATGTCAGAAAACTATCTTTAAAAAAGTAAAAAATAAAGAGGATGTCACACCCATTGTGACCCTTGATGTGATAAGGAATGAAGGGGGAAAAGAGATCATCCCTGTTGTTGATAATTTTACTGATTTCATTGTAAATGGACCAGTCCCAACAGGATTGAAATTGAAATCTACATTCAACCCTACATACTTCGCTTACGCAGTATACTGACCAAAGTGGATGAACTAAAAGCATGGTGTTACGCATACAAATAAAAAAATCGTATTCTTACTGAATCCTGGTTATCCCCAAAAATACCTGATACTGCTGTTGCCATAGATGGATACTGATGCTTTAGAAAAGACTGTGCAAAGCGAGGAGGAGGGGTAATCATGTACATACAGTCAATAAACTTTACACTTCTAAATGACTCTCATAACTCTGATTCTTATGAATACATTGCTGGCAAAATTTGTCTTCCATACTCAAAACAAATAATAATTGTTCATATCTACAGACCGCCAAGTACCCTAGCACATTCCCTTTCAGACGTAGTTCAACACCTAAAGTAGATTGCCACTCAAAACAAGAAAAGCGAGCTGATGGTTCTTGGAGACTTTAATATTAATTGACTAGACTCCAGGAATTAAAAATTTTGTTCATTGTTAGAAAAATATTGAACTTTTCACAGCTAATATCCTTCCCCACTCTGCTAGACTGGATCCTTTCATCCTGCACAAGCAGAATCCAAGATTCAGGTGTACTAGCAAATGTATTTAGCAATCCCTCCATAGTTTACTGTGTCTGCAAAATAAAACCAATCAAGTCATGTTCCAAAGTCATACTCACAAGATCATTTAGAAAATGTAATCTTCAGTCCTTCCTAAATGATTTAAGAAATTGACATGGTATAGAAGACATTAGTGTTGAGCGAGCACCCCGATGCTCGGGTGTTCGGGTGCTCTGACCGAGCACCCCCGGAGGCTCGAGTGCTCGGCCGAGCACCCGAGCCCCATTGAATTTAATGGGAGGACTCGAGCATTACACCAGGCACCCCCTGCTCTGATGAGGGGAGGGTGCCTGGTCAATGCCCCCCTTCATCTCCACAATGCCCCTCTTCCACAATGTCCCCCTTCCACAATGTCCCCCTTCATCTCCACAATGCCCCCCTTCATCTCCACAATGCCCCTCTTCCACAATGTCCCCCTTCCACACTGTCCCCCTTCCACAATGTCCCCCTTCATCTCCACAATGTCCCCCTTCATCTCCACAATGCCCCCCTTCATCTCAACAATGCCCCTCTTCCACAATGTCCCCCTTCCACAATGTCCCCCTTCATCTCCACAATGCCCCCTTCATCTCCACAATGCCCCCTTCCATCTCCACATGTCCCCTACCTCCAGTCCCTGGTGGTCCAGCGGAGCGTCTGTAAGATCTGTGCCTCCTTCGGCACAGATCCCTGCCACCCGAACATGGCGGGCGAGCACATGGCGGTACTCGTACGAGTACCGCCATGTGCCGAGCAGAGCGATGCTCGAGCCGATCCGAGCATCGGCCGAGCATGCTCGCTCAACACTAGAAGACATCTAATACCTGACGACTCAGCAATTGAGTTTTTAAACTCAGAATTCTTACAGGTCTGTAATACCCATGACCCACTAAGGAAGGTGAGGGTTAGGGGGGCACATCTACTCTGGATCTCAGCTGACTTGATTCAATTATACAATCTCAGAGATGCCTTATGGACAAATTTTAAACAAACCGGCTCCGCTTAGGATCACACTACACACAGGCAACCAAGGAATACATGTCCAAAACAAGCAAAATTAGCAAAAACATAATCTTTTACTGACAACCTGAACAATAACATTTCAAAGCCAGCCAACTTTTGGAAGGTTATGAAAAACCTCTACAACCCTCCTAACCATTCTCACCCATCAACTGTAACTGTAGTCAAAGAAACAATACAGTGCCCTATAGCCATAGCCAATGCATTTAACAGCTATTTTGTTGGATGTGTCACCACCCTGATTACACAAAACAAAGGTAACTCAGAAGTTCAGCCATGGACAGAACTGTCCCTGACACCTGTTGCCTGGTCCAATTATAAAAATGAATTCAATTTCATGCCAGTGAATTAAAGCAAAATATATGATCACCTCCTCAACCCAAAAATAAAATCCTAGTCTAGCCCTGACCACCTACCAGCAATGTTATTAAAGCTCAGTGCCATGGTCACTGCCAAACCATTTGCTTCTTTAATTAATGCCTCTTTGGCAGCAGGGTATATGCTCAATGCCTGGAAGGTGGCTAGAGTTGTGCCTATCCACAAAAGTGGGGATACAAATGTAGTATCAAACTACAAACCAATATCCCTACTCCCCACTTTATCTAAAATCCCAGAAAAATATGTACATGTGCAACTATATAGATATATAGACCAGTTATTTTCACCCCTCTTCAATCAGGCTTTCGATCAAATCACTCAACAGTCACAACCCTCCTAAAAGTAACCAATGATATCCAGACTGGCATGGAAAATGGTTACCTCACAGGAGCCATTTTCCTAGATTTTGCCAAGGCCTTTGACACAGTAGACCATAATATTCTTGTAAACAAACTCCAAAGATCAGGACTGGGTAATAATTCTCTAAACTGGTTCCGATCTTATTTATCAGACAGAATGCAGTATGTGTCAGTTGTAGAAAATGACTCTCTTCTGCTCAAAATAACAAGTGGAGTTCCTCAAGACTCCATTCTTGGCCTTCTTATATTTGCAAATCATCTTCAGTACACATGTATGCAGATGGCACCATAATGCATGCTAAAAACTCAAACATATCACACCTTGAAGCCATATTACAATATGATTTCTGTGAGGTTGAAAGATAGATAGAACTTAAACACAGACAAAACTGTCACAATGATATTTGGCGTAAACTGTGTTATCTCTGCAATGCAAATCTATCCATTGTAACAGAGTCTAATCGTAAATTGGCCCCAGTGGCATCCTACAAATATCTTGGTATGTGGCTTGACCCCAACCTCACTTTTGGTCTTCATATTGATAAATTAACCTCCAAACTTTATCCCAAAATCAGTACTCTTTTTAGACACAAATCATGTTTAAGTCCCCTGGTTAGAAAACGTATTGTACAACAGATGTTACTGCCAATTATAGACTATGGTGATGTAGTGTATGCTCCAGTGCCAGAAATCCATCTTAGTAAACTTGACACCCTGTATAATTCATTATGCCACTTTAGCCTCCAATTTAATTACACTACTCATCACTTACTAAAAGAACTAAATTGATTAACACTCAAATCTAGACTTGCCCTTCACCTTTCTTTCTTAGTACACAACAGGGGAGGGCTGGCAATTTGTGGCCTAGGGGACAAATACATTTGTGGCCATTTCTATTATCGATCGAGCCCACTGTCCCAGCCCACCCCCTTTTGTTAATTTTAAAATGGGCATTAAAGTTGTGATGTAAGTCAAGTGATACCACAGAGCTTACAGTTGAAATGGGGCTACACTAGTGCACTACTACAAAGCTTATAATTGAAGTAAAGCTTATCTAGTGATATAGAGCTTACAAGGGAAATGGTTTATGCTACTAGTTTAGCTCAGTTTGGATTGTACCTCTGTGGTATCATTTAAGTAGCTCCATTTCAATTGTAAGCTCTGTGATATCACTAGTGTACCTCCATTTACAGCAGCAATCGGAAGATTTAGTGAGGTGCAGTGGCCTACCAGCCCACACATATCACCAGCCCAGGGGGCAATTGCCCCCCCTGCCCCCCAGGCCAGCCCTCCCCTGGTACACAACCACTTATCTAGAAAACTACCAGACAACCTGAGCAGTATGCTCACTCCTGCTCTCCATACTAACTATGACCTCCACTCCACTGCTAACAACTCTTTGCGTATACCACAATACAAGAAAGAAGCAGGAAGATCTGTCTACTCCTTCCAAAAGTCTGGAACAATCTGCCTGAAATAATCAAATCTGCTCCCAATCTAAAATCCTTAAAAGTAAATGCTTATTTATATCTAAAAACAGTGTGTAAATGTATATAATTGTAATATTCAATATGTATCTATATTTATATGTGTATGTATATATAATAACATGTAATCTATAATGTTTCTCAATTTGTGTAAATATGTAACCCTTTACTGAAAACTATCCAGAACATACCTGAAAACGAGAGAAATCTCAATGTATTCTTCCTGGTAAAACAATTTCTAAATAAATAAATAAAATAAATTCACTTTAGCATATAACGTATTCGAATGCAACCAACAAATTTACTGTCAGGATATGGGTACCAGGTTCACAGCCCAGCTACGCAAATCTTTTTAATGGGTCTCCTCAAACAACAGAAAGTAGCTGACTCAGCGAGCGTACATGGGTGTGGTAGTCTACCACAGATTAATTGATGATATAATAATGATATGGAAAGGGGATATAAGTATCATAGAAGAATTTAGCAAGCATATTGAGGATAACCCATGGAAAATTACATTTACAAAAGCTTTTGATAGAACTGTGGTTCAATTTTTGAATCTTGAATTGATAGGAATCCCAGGGGACTCTGTAATAACACAAAATTATTTTAAAAAGGTAGATGTAAACAGCTATCTTGTATTTAATAGCTGTTACCATATGAAATGGCTCCAGAATATACCCTACGGCCAATTTGCCAGGATTAGGCATAATTGTAGTAAAGATTTGGACTTCCAAGAACAATCCAGCATATTAATAGATAGGTTTAAATACAAATTTTATCCAACAGATTTAATTTTAGATTCATAGAATAAAGTGTGTGACTTCCCTCTCTTCATATCCAAATATAATAATAATAAAACACAACATTTGACAAATATTTTGAGAAACCATTGGAATATACTAATGAAGTACCCTCTTTTAGAGGATATTGTCCCGAAAAATCCTAAGGTTATATTCAGACGAGCACCTACTATTAAATATATGATAGCACCCTCAAGAAAATGATATACAAAAAATTAAGTGTATAGATAAAAAATATTGTCTAAGGAATCAATTAAGGCAGCCTTTAATTGTAGGAGGAGAGGTTTCCATACGTGTCAACATATCTCAGATAATACTACTACCTTTTTGTCTTGTAATACCAATGATGTCTTTCCGAATCGGATGAATTGAACTGTAGAGTGAAGTTTGTGGTGTATATGCTGTCCTGCAGTTGCGGGTTACAGTATGTAGGCCGCACAATACAGTGCCTCAGAACCCAAATCAGATAGCATAGAAGGAACATCATCAAAAGGTTTCCCCACCATGGAGTCTTGAGACATTTTGTGGAATTTCATGGTGGCGAGCCAGATAATACGTTAGTGATTCCAATAGAGTTTATACCCCCTATGATGCATATCAACAGGTTGAGCAAACTGGCTATGAGAGAATCCTTTTGGATTTTTCTTTTGGATACACTTTATCCAAAGGGGTTAAATGAGAACATTGGGATATTTTGGTAGTAAGAAACCTGAGCTAGGAGTTTAGTCTTCTATTCATGTACCAACTCATGTTTGGTGGATTCTTTATACAGTTATAGGCAAGGTGTGTCAATATGGAGTCACTAGAGGTTTGTTTGCAAAAAGGGAGGAGTACTATAGGATTTGGATATTTAGTTACATAGAGCTCTATAGTTTTAGTGTGAATAGGGATTGTTTATTAGTGGAGGTACTCTAGGAATGGGAATCACTAGTTCATATCCTATTTTACATATAGTAAATATTAGGAAATGTAGAATTATATGTATTGTGAGTGGATATATAATGTTTGATATAAGATATATGTAGCGTTGGAGAACGTACTTTTGGAGCTCATTCTTTTCTTTATTGTACTTTGTATGTATGTGTGGAATGTAGGTTATGTATATCTTGTTTGGGATTTGGCATCCCCATTTACATAATTCAAGAGCGGCCAAACAATGGAGGACCACCATTTGATATCACACAACATTGATTCCTGCCTTCATGAGTCACTGTAAAACAAGCATATTCCAGCTGTGTCATCAAATGTCCACTGTATATCTTTAGTTTAACTCAGTGGTGTCCAAGTTTACTCCTCAAGAGCCACCAACAGGCCAGAATTTAAGGATTTCCCTGTTTCAGCACAGCTTGATCAACCACAATGAATGAGACACTGATTAACTCACTGTTACGGTTTTCAGACACTCAGACAGTGGGTATGATAAAACACCATTTTATTTACAGAAAATAATGAACAATATCACCCTCTAAAGTCACACAGTGGATAGCAAGGGATAAGTGCATAGACCCTTAAAGGCCAGTATAATGGATACAGACAGAGTATAGATCTATGTATAATATATATACAAGGGCAGAGACAACTGAGATAGCACTCAATAGTTAACACTAGAACTCGTCAGTCTCTGTTGTGGTGTTGGCACGCCCAAGGTGTAGATAAGGCTGTATAAGTGTGAGGAGTTCAATACAGAGTGTGTAGGAGAGCAATCGACTTGCTAACGGCAGGACTGACCCAGAACGCTAGACCAATAACGGATAGCCCCCATGGTCGTAACAGATGCCACCAGTACTATGAAAGCGCGAGTCGTCAGCCCCCACGGGCGTATAACGGAGACTACAAGCTGCAAGAGCGAGGATCATTAGCCCCCACGGGAGTATAACGGAGACTGCAAGCTGCAAGAGTGGGAATCGAGCCCCCTCAGGCGTTAACGGAAACCAATCGTAATGATCGCTAGTGCCAAGTAGCCCCCACGGGAGTATAACGACTCCACCAGTGCAAGTGCGCAGCCAGGAGACCACCGGTACGGTACCGGAACAACTACTCTGCACGGATGAAAGTATGAGCCGCCGTCTCTCAGGCCCAAGTGGCCGGCTCAGCAGTAGTAGCGTAGCACTGCAAGGGTTAACCACGGCACCTGGTACGAGGTAAGGCACAGCAAGGAATCGGCTCAGCGATCGGTATCGCCCTGATGGTACAGCTCTGCAAGCTTAAGGAGACTCAGCTAGTAGTACAGCTCAGAAGCGTTAACAGTAACACAGCGACCCAAGGGTTAAGGTCAGTCTCGAGCACAAGTGCGATTACAGGAATCAGAATGTCGCCCAGTGGTACAGCAGCAGGAACGTAGTCAGACTGGAACCGGGAACTGTGGAGAATTGTAGACGAGCCTGATCAGCAACAATCAGGAAAGTCAGCCAGGCCGGGTTGAATACCGGAGCAGGTTCGCAGACAAGCCGGAGCAGCAACAAGCAGGATCGTCAGCCAGGCCGGGTCGGATAACAGAGCGGGTTCGCAGACAAGCTGGATCAGCAACGGGCAGGAACACAGGAGAGTTGTCAAGCAGGCCAAATCGGTACACCGGAAATCAGGAACACAGCGAACAGCAGCAAGGCTCAGCAACACTACGAAAGGGCACCTGTCAGGTGCCAGCGGCCAGAATAAAACAGGTAACCAGGGGCGGGCCAACACAGCTCAACCAATCAGGGAGCAGCACAGTTGAGAGTGACACACAGGATCACGGGGACCGTAATACTCACCTGTGACTAATCAGGGAAATATTTAAATCCTGGTCTGTTGGTGGCTCTTGAGGGTCAAACTTGGACACCTCTAGTTTAACTGATGTTGGTAAAAACAGTAGTGAGAGTCCAATGGTTTTGATTTGTTTCTGTTTTATATACTGTCGATGTTGTCTCTAAATCATTACATTACCATTAATCTGAAGTGTTATCGCATTCAGTGAACTTCTGGCCCAACTGATGAAAGCTCAGATATGCTAAACATCTATCAGCATCAACATCTTCCTGGACCTTGGCAACATGTAGAGCTTTTTCGACCACTAGATAAGGGTTTATTTGCTTGAGGTACAAACTTTTTGTACATGGCTTTTCTTTAAACAATTGAAGCAGAACTCATCCTTGAATCTACATAACTACACATGAATGAATGAATGAATGAATATGTTTATTTATATAGCGCCACAAGTGTACACAGTGCTTTACAATTTAAGAGTTTAAACAATACAGGGTAACAGGTGCTTTGTAGAGTGCGAGATCTCTGCCTGAAAGCTTACAATCTAAAGTGGTAATGGGAGACAGAAAGAGTACATAAGGGTCAAGTGCTGAAAACAGTGCTAGTTCTGATGATGATAGAGGACATCAGAAAAGTAAATAATTTATAAGAGTGTTCATTGTACAACATCAGTGCCTTCTAGCATCTTGAGATTTTATCCATGAGGTGTGTTTTTAAGTGAGATTTGAAGGTTATCAGAGAGGTGCAGTGGTGCAGGTTGGATGGTATAGCATTCCATAGATACGGAGCAATGAGAGAAAAAGGTTTGAAACGTGACAGGGCTGTAGACACAAAAGGAGCTGAGAGAAGACAATCATTGGCCGAACGTAAGTGGTGAGATGGGGTATAACAGGAGATCAGAGTGGAAATGTAAGAAGGAGTAGAGGAGAGTAGTGTCTTGAAAGAGTAAGATTTTGTAAGATATCCGTAGATTGATAGGCAGCCATTGGAGAGTTTTGAGGAGGAGCGGGGCAGGGACAAACCTAGGTGACAGAAGAGTAATTTGTGCTGCAGCATTCTGTATAGATTGAAGTGGAAGGAGATGGGAAGTTGGAATGCCAGACAGAAGAATGTAGCAATAGTCCATGCGTGAGAGGATGATTGTGTGTATAAACATTTTAGCTGTGTAGTAGCAGAGGAAGGGAGGGATTTTAGCAATGTTACACAAACGAAAGGGACAGGATTTAGCAATGGCATTAATATGAGGGGGGAATGAGAGAGACTTGTCAATTATCACCCCTAGACACCGCGCTTCTGATACTGGATACTAGGCGTTCCAAGAGTTTAGAGGCAAAAGGCAGAAGAGAAATGGGTCAATAGCTAGAGGGTGTGTTACTGTCAGAAGAGTTGTTCTTGAGGATGGGTGTTCCTAAGGCATTTTTGAAGTCGTCAGGAAAGGTAGCAGTGGCAAAGGAGGATTGAAGATTTGTAATTGGACAGGGATTAGTATGGGGGAGAGGGGCTGGATGAGGTGAGAGGGGAGCGGATCAAGTGTGCATGTAGTGGAGGGAGTGGAGGATAGCAGGTTAGTAAATTCTTCCTCTGTGACTAGTGAAAAATAATTCAGAGTGCCAGGAGGGGAACGAGGGAGGCTAGGTGTCACGGTAACACCAATAACATTCAGGAGTCAGTACGGTATAGTTAAATGCAAAATTTATTAATAATAGAAAAGTAGGTCACACTACATACACAAGTAACAAGCAGAGGGTGCAAGCCAGTGAGCACTGCTATCAGGAATAGTAGGCTGCCAAGCCTGACCACTCTGGTGGAGATTAGGTGTTAGCCAATGGTAGTCTCTGCAGGAGCCAGGAGCAGGAACAGGAACACTGGATCTTGATCTGACGAGCGAGAATACTGACCCACGCCTGCAGTCAGTATCGGAGCTAGTCTACCAGAGCCCCAGGTCCGCACTAGATTGGGTGTCTGCTAGGTAGAAGGAACAAACATAAGAATAGTCAGACAGAGCCACAAGTCAGCACCAGAGGAGGTAGTCAGACAAGCCAGGTCATCCACAGTTCAGGTAGTCCACCAGAGCCACAATTCTGCACCAGGTTGGGTGTCCACTATAAGGATAGACAAAAGAATAGTCAGACAGACTGTCACAGTTTGTTAAGACTCTCAGACGCAAAGTTAGGTAAAAACACAACTTTATTGAAAAGTTTAAGACAACCTCATAGGGTAACATACACGTTCATACATATATATTGCAATGACAGGGAAAGCAATAATAATAGCGATACAGGCTCTACCGGCCCTGCCAATATACCGGGCAAGGCAGCCAGAAAGTTGGTACAAGGAATAGATAGGCTCTACCGGCCTTGCCAATATACCGGGCAAGGCAGCCTGGGGACTAGTACACGGAGAATTCGTAGGCTCTACCGGCCCTGCCACTATACCGGGCAAGGCAGCCAGGACTGGTACTCGAAGGATAGTTGGCTCTACCAGCCCTGCCAATATACCGGGCAAGGCAGCCAAGACTGGTACTCGAAGGATATTTGGCTCTACCGGCCCTGCCAATATACCGGGCAAGGAAGCCTATAGGCAGACAGCAAGTATAAAGGCTCTTCCGGCCCTGCCAATACCGGGTAAGGCAACCCAAGATGGTACAAAGAGGAATAGGTTCTACCAGCCTTACCGATATACCAGGCAAGGCAGCCTAAACGGAGTGGGTGGCAACCACTAAAGCCTCAGTGACTGTGTAGGTGGCAACAGCAGTCACAAGGATGACATGCAGAGGCTAAATGAGCACAAGTGGCAAGCCAAAGAATTGCAGGAGACCACCAGTACCCACGTACCGGAGAACCAACGGAGCTGCCTAGGACTTGACAGCTATAACCAGCATAGAGAGAACCAGTACCCGCGTACTGGAGACACAGTAACTCTAAATCGGTACAATAGACTCGATTGTGGTGGAGCGAACCAGTACCTCGTACTGGGGAGACCAATATCTCTTCAACTGCAACAGCAGCCGGTGAATAGGAGCGAGCTAGTACCCACGTACTGTAATCATAGACTGTACCGGTGCAACGGCAGTCGGTAGTTGGTGGAGCAAACCAGTACACGCATACTGGGGAAACTGTCACTCTTCCGGTGCACAGCAATCGGTAACAAATGTAAGCAAACCAGTACCTGTGTACTGGAAGCACAAGTCTCAAAAGGTGCAACAGCAGCCGGGTGGCTAAGGAGCGAACCAGTACCCGTTTACTAGGGACACAAAACACATATGTTGCAATAGCAGCCGGATGGCTGTGGAGCGAACCAGTACCCGCGTACTGGGAACACTAATCGCTATCGTGCAAAAGCAGCCGGGTGGCTAAGGAGCGAACCAGTACCCGCGTACTGGGACACAAAACACATATGTTGCAATAGCAGCCGGGTGGCTGTGGAGCGAACCAGTACCCACGTACTGGGAACACAAATCACTATTGTGCAACAGCAGCCGGATGGCTGTGGAGCGAACCACCACCCTCGTACTGGGAATTCTAATCACTATAGAGGCAACAGCAGCCTGGTGGCTGTGGAGCGAACCAGTTCCCGCATACTGGACAAACCAGCAAGGAGTAGAAATGTAGCCAAGGCGACCAGGGAACAATAGCAAACTATAGGCGAACTGGATAAGGAGCCCAGCAGGTGAAAACAGGAACCAGCACTCCAGACGGTCAACCGGATCAGGAACGGCAGCGGGGACTGGCAGCAGGAAGCAGCGACACAACGGCAACTCCAACCGGATCAGGAACGGAAACAGGAACCACTGAACAGGTAAATCATGAACTAGACGATCTCAGGTTATCAGGAACATAGCGAAGGGCCCAGGAAGCTCAGGAACATATAGAGATGCGAGCAGCATAGAGACAACACGAAAGGGCAACCAAAGGGTGCCCAGGCTCAGTCTAAATAGGCAATGCAGGGTGGGATGAAGGCAGACAGCCAATGGAGAGCCCCCTACAGGTAACTGTCACAAAAAGGCAGCAATCACGGGCACCGTGGTACAGACCCACAGGTCAGCACCAGGTTGGATAGAAGACTAGCCAGGTCATACACAGAGCCCAAGGTAATAGAACTGCTATGAACAACAATGCAAGGGCAACTGAGTCAGGACTCAGACTGCCCTTTAAACCCCTCCTCAGGAAGTAGGTAGGAGGAGCAGCTCAGAGGAAGGAAGTAGGTAGGAGGGGACTACAGGAAGCATAGCACATAAAACAGAGGCCTGCTGCATGCTTGAAGCCTCGCACCTGCAGATGATGCTGACAACAAGATAAGCTGTAACACTAGGAGGAGATATACAGGGTGGTATATTATCCCGGATGGAGTCCACCTTGGCTTTGAAGCACTCAGCAAAGTCTTGTGGCTGTATGGAGTTTGTGGGGGAAGCAGATGGAGGGCAGAGGAGGGAGTCAAAGGAAGAGAAAAGGCATTGGGGGTGAAGCACCACAGAACTTGGATGTGAGAGTGAAACACCTCTACTTTGTCTCACGGACTTTCCTGCCCCCGGTGTTTTGAACTTTTAATTGTGATGCATCCTTGTCTGCCATTTCTGGGGCTATTGCAATGTCTAAAGTATTTTTTTCTTACTCACATAATTTCTGTATCACTTTAGTAGCTTATCCAAAAAATAATCCCTCAGAACCTGAGGTAAATGTGGCTCAAAATTGCATGTAGAGGCTAATCACCATAATCCTAGGTTTCAATGGATTCTCCCTGTAATTTCTTTGAGAATAAAAATGAAAGCTTTTTTCTATTTCCAGGTGTTTCAGATGATGATAATGATGAGTGTGAGCTGTACCAAATATTTAAATGGCTTCTCTGAAGGCTTCATCAGAGCTTACAAATCCTTCAAAACGGCATATGGTTTCCTTCGTACCAATGTCAAAAAACAGAAGTCTGTTTGGCCTCAGGTGTATCATTTGCATGAAAATAAAGCTTCACGTACTCTACGTAAGACCACAACTGAAGTGTCCTCTTTAAACTCCTGTAATATGCAAATCAAGGACATGATGAGTGTAACAGATTTACAAGTATATCTGGCAATATAGTGTAACTGAAATTGTAATCCAATACATGGAGAAAATCAGTCCATGGAGTAGCCAGAATACTAGCGTATCCGTGTAAATCCCAGAGAGTAATAATAATTGTGGCACCATTGACCAAGACAAAATAATATAATCCCAAATAATAATAATAATAATAATAATAATATGCATACAGTCAAAAAAGCATGCAAGGAAAACTGCATGCTAGCCTGAGAATGAAATGCCTGGGTCGAAGTATGCAGGGGTGTACATATCAGAAACTTGTACAAAACTGAAGCATTTACTTCATCACCAATGTGCTGTCACCCTCATCTATTTAGTAATGTAAGTCCAGGCATGTGTGGTGTATCCTCAGAGCGAGAGAGCACCCATGTTATGTGATCCAAGCTGGTGCTTTGTACCATGCTGCGGCCACACCACATTCCAGCTTCAGCTGGACTGAATTGAATATGGCAGGAAGACATGACATCATCTTCTACAGTTAGAAAACTTTCTGGGTGGTGTCATGTTTGCATATCACCAGGAAACCCTCCAAACACCACAATATCTGCATGGCTATGTGTGTGTGTGTGAATGCCCAATGTGTATGTTTGTGTATTTGCAAATGCCCAGTGTGTTTATGTGAATACCAAGTGTGTTTGATTTCCCAGAGTTTGTGTTTCTGTGTGACTGGTTAGTGTGTGTGCATGCTTATTGTGTCTGAATGCCAAGTATGTGTGTGTGTGTGTATATGCTTGTGTCTCTGAATGTTCTGTGTGCGCATGTGTGCGTGGGTTTGTCTAGCTCGCTGCCTGAATGCCCAGTGTGGCTGTGTAGTAATGGCAATTCTCCTTTTTATGCCTTATTTAGATTTTTACATTATGTTAAAATGCCTCCTTTAACTATTTTTTGCCATGCTACACTCAGCTAATTTAAAACCCAGTTTAGAAAGATGGCATAAGATTTTTTTAAAGTAGACATGCATTTGCCTTTCTTTGTTACCTTGTAAGTGGATAGCCTTTAATTAATTGCATGTAAGTATTTTATAGTTTTTCTACTCGCGGAATATAACCCTACATATCCATTAACCCTTTGTGTGCGTTGCTTAGCCCTCAAAGGGTTAATATTTGAAAATATGTGGTAAATGCTAGGCAGGCCTTGGAAAGTTGGAAGAAGGTCCAGCAGGTCCCTGATATGAAAACGTTTAAGAACCACTGATCTATACTATTCAGCTCAAAATTTCCTATATCTGAGGAGAGGGGGTCTTTATTTACTTGGAAATTGTTAATTCCCAAAATAATCCTGGCTTACCTGCAGTAGGGTCTGAAAAATGTAAGCCTAGAGGGGGTTGATCTGATCAAATGATCAGAGCTATAATGCCAATTAGACCAATACCTTCCCAAGTAAATTGTCTATTATTTATTCTATCTGTAGCAGCGCACCCACACAAAGCATTCATTCCGTTTGGCGGTTAACCGTGAACCCCAAAACTTTCATTTTTAATAAGCCCACACTGAATGCTATGCCTTGGAGATCTCAGTGTTTTTTTTCTGATTATAAATCCATTTTCTTTTTATAGTAGAATTCACAAATGTTTCAGCAAAACCACAAATCTGTGGCTTTCCTATTGCGTCTTCTACCCCGCCTACTGAAGTTTTAACTCCTTAGTCATTTCCAAGGAAGGATAAGTGGTCAGGATTTCATAATGGGAAAATAATTTTTTGTTGCCAAATGCAATTAAAAAGTTAATGCTTGGCTATCGAGGTTGATTACTAATGAAAAGTGGTGCAATTCCGGAACAAGGCTTTTAACTCATTGAATTCCAGAGAGGTCTCCAACTCATCGCTTTGCAATGCACTGAGATTGTTCTAATATTCAAGGGAAGGAAAGTCTTATTTAAATTAATGGAAATTTTTTTACAAGTTTGAATTACTCTATATGGTTGATTTGTTTTCACAATTGGTACATAAGCCTCAGTGTGATTATTGAATACAAAAACAATCCCATACCATAACATTATATATATATATCAATTGCGTACCATAGAGAGGTGCAATGAATTGCACACCTCTCTAGAATTCATAGGGTTATATGATACACAGCTAGGGTTGCCACCCAGCCGGTATTTTACCGGCAGGCCAGTAAAAAATTGGCTTCTGTCCAATGTTAAGTCTATGGAGGGAATGCCATGGCCGGTATTTTTTTGAAGAAAAGGTGGCAACACTATACACAGCGTATATCTGCCAGCAAAGCCAGCTACCCACCAGCTGACACTCACAGACACAGACTCACTTTGCAAGGGCAGTGGTGCTGTTCCGTGTGACTTGAGAAGTTTGCCTGTCTGTTTACTTCGGTCAGCTGTTTGGCAGTGTACATAAAACTGATAGGAAGGTTTTGTACACAGGGTTGCAAATTATATTTGCATCATTATTATTGACTGCAACATCTGAAGGCTTCATGCAACTGGACTGCCAAAACAGTTTCAGCAAACGTGCTCTTCAGCAGTTAATGGACTTTGTCCCTGGAGACATAATTTCATCTGAACTTACACAGAGATCTTTTGCGCATATTGTCCATTTGGCATATACAGACTGTACAATCACCTTTTACATTAATTGACTAGTTGAAGAGCAGGTTACATGGGCCACAGTGCCACTGGCAGCCACTCGCGGGGCAGTCATGCACAGTAGAGACTGCCTGCGCCGAGGCTGATACAGAGCTGGATGCTCCGAAGCTGTATCAGTCACGGCGCGGGCAGTCTCTACTGCGCATGACTGCAGCTTGGGCAGTCTCTACTGCGCATGACTTGCGTCGTTACACATGTTTTAGCAAATTTTTATATAGGATATGTGACATATCCAGCTGCTTTACAATCGCACTTTATATATTGAGAAGCTGGTCCCAGCCATAGCTGGGTATAGTATTTGACCCCAGCTGGCTGCACTTCTGCATGTTTTATGTTTTCTCTATATTTTGGTGAGGGTTTTTTTATTCAATAAACTTTATTGAAACAGGGTAAGATAAAGCATTAATAGTGAGAAACAGGCATAAATGAAATACAAAAAAATACAGGCGTGCACGTCACCATACACATGTAACAAAATCTCTACAGTATGCTGTCTTACATAGATTATGAATAACTCACTCTCTTGGGGAGCCTTCTGGGCTATCAGTACAGTTAATGATCCTAATAAAACTATCCTTCAGGTATATTGTAACATATTTCACTCTCCTCCCTCTGTATTGGGAAGAGAGTGAAATTGTCAGGGTGGCTAGAATGGGTAGTGTCAGGGGTAGTGGGTAAGAAAAAAAAAGAAATATGAAAGGAGGGGAGAGCTCTCGACAGGGATACAGAGCACCTAGTCACAAGTGAGTGACACAGATGGGATGTTTGGAGGCGGTTCGAGGCTAGAGGTATATATATATATATATATATATATATATATATATATATATATATATATATATAATCACCAAACAGAGGCACTCACGTTTTCATATTGTAGCCATATGCCTGGGTGCTATTGTTGGAGCAAAAGTACACATCCAGAAGGAACAAAGCACTCACAGGTCTTCAAATACGATAGTGACACAATGTTTCAAGTTTATTCATTCAACGTTTCGGATGCACTTAGCAGCCTTTGTCAGGATAAATGTGTAGTAAACAAACAACCCTACTTAAACCCTCACTCAAACTAGCGCCAAAATTAGCGCTAGTGATAGGTGAATTTAAAATGCTACATTTGCACATGCAAGTATAACAACGGACAGTGCTATTCTATTAAGCCAATGGAAAATCACTTCAAGTCCCTACCTGTTAATATAATTAGAATGTAGTTTATAGAATTCAAAGAATCTGTGTCAAACACTTTGCGTATATTTCACAACCGTGTGTCAAAGTGGCACGGAGCGCCATATACAAAAGCGCTCCGTGTCAACCAGGTACCACGAGGACAATACCAAATGTTATACAGATAATTTGAGAATCTCAAATGATACACAATATTGTGTGGACACAATATAACGATTGGAGCCCATATATGGCCATACAATGTGATCAAGGTTTAATTGGTAGACCGTACAGGTGAATATCAATAAAGCTGAATTTTAACGGCATATATAATTAAAACCTTGATCACATTGTATGGCCATATATGGGCTCCAATCGTTATATTGTGTCCACTAATGATCCTCTGTACTACGCGCATATTTTGCCATACAGTGTATCATTTGAGATTCTCAAATTGTCTGTATAACATTTGGTATTGTCCTCGTGGTACCTGGTTGACACGGAGCGCTTTTGTATATGGCGCTCCGTGCCACTTTGACACACAGTTGTGAAATATACGCAAAGTGTTTGACACAGATTCTTTGAATGCTATAAACTACATTCTAATTATATTAACAGGTCGGGACTTGAAGTGATTTTCCATTGGCTTAATAGAATAGCACTGTCCGTTGTTATACTTGCATATGCAAATGTAGCATTTTAAATTCACCTATCACTAGCACTAATTTTGTCGCTAGTTGTTTGAGTGAGGGTTTAAGTAGGGTTGTTTGTTTACTACACATTTATCCTGACGAAGGCTGCTAAGTGCATCCGAAACGTTGAATGAATAAACTTGAAACATTCTGTCACTATCATATTTGAAGACCTGTGAGTGCTTTGTTCCTTCTGGATGTGTATATATATATATATATATATATAACTCCAAGGGTGAAAAGGGTAGTTAGGCCACTTAAATAAGAGGAAGTGGAGGGGTTTTACATTCGACGTTGTATGTGCAAGATGGAAGTTCTTACACCAAGACCACCTTTACGTGTGTTGTTTTAAAGAGGAGGTTATGGTGGTATTCCATAGAAACTAGGGTATCCACAGCATTGAACCAGAGGAAGATGGGTGGGGGTCAGTTCCTTTTCCAGTGTTCAAGAATCAGTTATTTGGCTGAATTGGAAAGAAGTGGAAGAGAGCTTATGAAATGGGGGAGAGTTCCAGGGGGGTTTACTACTGAAGTGTTGCATGTAAAGTTTTGTGTCATAAAATGACGCATGTGTTTTGCCGTGTCATGTGAAGTGTAACTTTAAAGTTTTGCGTCATAAATTATGCAAATTCTACATTTCGCATTGCTCTGAATGGTGCATTCACCACTTCGTGCGTTAACGCGTCGCAATATGGGTGCAATATTGACGCATTATGGGTGCATTAAGGACGCAATAGGGGTGCATTAAGGATGCAATATGGGTGCAATAATGACGCAATATGCATGCAATATTGACGCATTATGGTTGCAATAGGGGTATACGGGCAGAGCAGGAGAAAAGACAGAGTAGAGGATCCATCGGAAGAGAGATTCTCAGTGCTGTGTTTATCAGGGAAATGACAGCCACCCAAAAGGATTGAATAAGTGGGCAGATCCCTCTATCTGGAGACAATGCCAACAAAGAGGGGAAGACAAGGGGTAGCAGAGGGGGGGGTTCTATACCATCTAGAGAAGATCCTGTAATTTACTTTCCTAGAGTTATTGTCTCTAGCATTTTTGAAGCTTGCCTTGAAAACATTGGACCATTGAATTAAGTCCAGGGATAGAGAGAGTTAATTCTCCCACTATACCTGAAGTGAAGGAGAGAATGGCAAAAGGAAAGAAGGTGGAAAGCAAGAGGGGGTTAGATAATCTTTCTTAAAATAAAGATAGCTCCCTATCGTGCCAACCCCTTTTGTACTCTGTCTGAAACCATTTACGCACTTGCAAGTACATCCAGCACGAAAGGTGGGGAACACCCAGTCTATGTCTCAACTGGTCCAGAGGGAGGAAATTATTAAACAGAGTCAATGAGCGAATAGTGTGTAAGTTGTTTTCCTTCCATGAATGGATGTGAGTGGAGAGAGGCCAGGGGGGAAATCTGGGTTCCCTAAGAAGTATTGGATGGGGGAAGGTGGGGGGAAAGATTATAATTAGAGTTGGTTTCAAACCAAACCATTTTGTGATACTAGTTGGAGTGGAGATCCAGAGAAGTTGCTTAAAATCAAAAGAGTCTATTTTGTGGGAAATCATTTTTATCCATCTCTTCGGATTTGGAGCTATAAATTTGAAGATTTTGGAGATTGCAGCTGCTTTGTAATATTTGTGGATATTGGGTAAGCCCAGGCCCCCTCTATCAATGTTGTCTGTGAGAGTGGAGAATCTCAATCTAGGAGATTTGTGTGTTCAGACAAAGGAGACGATTGAGTGAATGGTGTTGAGATAGTGTTTAGGGATATGAATAGGGAGAGCATTAAGAATGTAAAGATTGATGAGTGTTTCTATACTAATAAAAATATTAAACTTCAGTTATACAAAGTAGTATATAATAGCATTAATAATTGCTTTTCTAAATATGTTGCTCATTAGATGTAAGCTAATTCGGGATGCAAACAGTACATTTAAAACCATTTCCAAACAATGCACTAGATACGCCTATGGCACTTAAAGGGTTAAAAAGCACATTCTTTTGGCTGATTCAGTTTGACTGACCTTCACTGAACATAAACTAAAGTTTTTTGAACTGCATTCCAAACATTTCAAACAATATCTCACAAGAGGGATTGTTGCAATAACCTCATACTATTGAGACCCAGCAAGTGAAATTGGCTGCCTGGGTAGTTTTATAGGCACATGCAGCAATCATAAGCTGTGGGATACATATGTATATGAGGTTACATGGAATTCTGGGAGTTTAATGAAAACACTGTAAGTTTTGGATTTTTTGCTTTTGATGGGCCTTCTGATCTGTTTTAGCCATGATAATCTACACAAAAGCCTAAACAGATCCGTCATGTGTGATGAACTACGAAACTAGGCAATACCTTGAACCCCATCTTTTGCTGCAGCAAGTTACTATTTATGTCCTCTGACACAGATGAAAATCATAGCGTTACAGATAATAATAATAATAATAATAATCCTTTATTTATTGCAGAGGATCCAAGATGGCAATGAAACAGTAGACCATCAAGCCATGCAGTCTGTTGAATGCTGAACAACAATACCTACCAGGCTCTGAAATGACACTGAATGATACACTAGAGTCTGATTCTATTATTATACAAGTCATGCAAGAGCTTGTCACCAAGCTGAGTGGTTCTATACAATATGTTATCACTCAAACATACAGAGGTTACAAAGGACATTATTGTGTTTGAGCAGTGGACCTGCGAACTAGAATCATATGCTGAATACAAATCAAGCTAGTCTACCGGAATACTCTTTGTCTGGTAGCGTTATATCTGTTTTTGCTTTGTCTTGTTGTAATCCTCCTTGTGTGGTGTGGGCTGTATCTACACAACTGAGCATGCTCATTCGGGCTCTACAGTCTAACTTCTTGGACCTGCCCCGTCATCCAGTTAGGTACCGGATGTGTACGTCCCAGCTGAACCTTGAGTGTCCAGCGGGGGATGGTGACTAAAGAGGAGGAGGAATAGCATGCAGGGATGAAGGTGGCTCAGAGGGAGGGGAAAAGCATGTGGTTACAGGGGGATGTCTATAGACTGGATACAACAATAATGATAAATCATCCCTGCTACCAGCTTTATGTTCTGGTTGTGTGCAATGGGCTGACACAAAATGCAACATCCTGACATCTACTGAACGGCTACCAACAAGCGGGGGGAGGTAAAGATGAACAAGGTGAATCGCCAGAAGATGTAGTTACCCTAGAGCAAGAAGGTGATGGTGAGCCAGGTGTTTCGCTCGCCAGCAAACTTTCAGGCTCTCACTTGCTTTCTCTGTTCTTCATCCTCTTTGATCTCTACCTTGCCTCTTTTAGCATTTGGGAAGAGTCAGGGAGTACAGCAACAATGGTGCACAATTTCTTTAGTGGGTGTTTGGCTTTAACATGTTTTACATAAATGTTATATTGTCTGTGTTTCATGTGTGTTATCAGGGCAGTTGTGCCAAGTTGCGTTCTCTCCTTTCCCCTTTTCACTGACTTGTCACAAATTGTGTTCCACCCAAGCTTCTCCATCATCATCATCACCACCACCACCAGTCCCTTCATGTTGCTACTGCTCTATTACAGACATTTCACTGGTTGGAGGAGGAGATGAAAAATGTGACAGAGGGTCCCCTAATGTTATACTTGCCATTTCTTGTTGACCTGAAGAAGGCAGACTGGCAGCACTAGCAGCAGGCACAGGCAGCTGATCTGTGCTCCTGGTGGTGGTGGTGGTATTATTGCTGCTAGGCAACAATACTGCTTTTTTCAGGATCCTGTTCCGCCTGGACAATACCAAAAGGGGAAGGAGACTCCCTGGGTCAGGGGAATGGTGTGGGCTCCCTTAACACTCTGCATTGCTTCTTATACCCCTCCCCTAACACTAGTCCCACCAGCTGCTTCACCATCACTGTTACTACCACTAAAACCAACCACATCAATTTCAGTCCCTGAGTCTTCCTCCTCACAGTCACTAGTAATATAATGATCACCTCCTCCTTCACTCCTAACACTAACTAGCTGCTGGACCTTCTTAGTACTAGTACTAGTGGTGGGACTGCTTGGGGATGGCAAATGTGACCCCTGATGTCACACTTGGCAACATCTTCTTCCCCCCCCCCCTCCTGAGAATTACAAAACACACACTGGCAGCATGTTCAGCACTGGCAGCAGGCACAGCACTGGTGACAGCAGGGGCAGTACTGGCAGCCGACTTGGCACTGGCAGCAGGCATAGGCAGCTGACCTGTACTGCTCTCACTAATACCCTCTTTCTCCTCCAATGAAATTAATTTCTCTTTTGCTCCATAGCTGCTTGTATTGTATTTCACTTCCTGGAAAATGGTTTGTTTTTATAGTGTAAAGGCGAAAAACACGTTTAAAGGGGCAAAAACTTTCCAGCCATTGAAAAAATAGACAAGAATTTTTGCCAGTGGGTGAAAACGGAGAAGATTTTAATTGCTGTATTTAAAGCAGATTTTCCTGAGAAAAAGAGGACAACCACATGGTTTTTGAAGATTTTTTCATGGGAACGCGACGGGACCTTTCACTCATCCCCACTAATGACTGCAGATAAGCTCTGAAACTAACATTTTATTAACTACAAGCTATATCACACACATCATATTGCTTTATATCATGCATGATTGATTGTTGACCCCCTACATGTAGTTGCTGTCTTATATATGGGACAATTTATATTTTGGACTTTTATATAATTTATCAGGTGTATACAGTGTTTATGTATTTGATTAGTTAGGATTCCATTTAGTATGGTTGTATTTGTGCTGATATGTGCACATTATTAGTACAAAGTGGATGCCATTCCATATATGCAGGGGTGACTACACTGTATAGTATGATCTATTAGTGCTCTTTGCTTTATGTTTAGTAGGATATATTGGTAGGGGTTGCTTTTAATACAAAGTTGCTTATTTTATGATGGAATATGTTGCTATGCTGGGAGGTGGGAATGCTATAGTATATGAATTGTGATTTAAAGTGTCTTCAATAAATGTTCATTTTTTGACCAATTAGATTCTAAGCATATATGTGCTCCTCCTATATGTGTAATCTTTCTCAGAAAAAAATGCCCTACTGGCCTAGTGCAGCAGGTCATGTTATGTTGGCCAGTGGCCACTAACCATTTTCAAATGCCCCGTTGCAAATGCAGAATTTACGACTGCTGTTCTTTCTGCTGCTACTGAGTTGTCATGACTTCAGGTATATGTGGAGAAAAGAAGAAGTTTAGCAATAATGCTTCTCCACTTGCCCCTCATCCAAAATCATGGGTATGTTGTTAGACTATAAATGTTACCCTTGAGAGCTAGCACTGTGGGCAAATCTGGACTCATATCAAACACCTGGCATAACTATAACAAAACACCATGATTCTTAGGGTTCCCAATGTGAAATCATTATACCATAAACCAAGTACTGCTTCTGTCACTATTCTCCTTGTTCACTCCCAGCTAAGGACACCTGACAACTTGAAGACAGTTAATAATAATGATGAACCCTCCTTAGCACCAGCTTAGCATATTCTGTGGGATGGAATCTCCTCAGATGCCTCTTTATGCCCTGCTTGTGATTCTCCTCCACCACACTGCAGTGTGTGGTCAGTGCACTGCAGAGTGTGCAAGTAGACACAAACAGCCACATCCCGAAATCTACTGAATGGCTATCAACTGGTGGGAGGAGGTAAAGATGACCGAGGTGGATAGCCAGAAGATGTAGTAGAGCAAGAAGGTGCTTGCTGCTGCTGCTCTATTACAGACGTCTCACCAGTTGGAGGAGTTGATGAGAAATGTGACAGATGGTCCCCTAATGTTACACTTGCCTTTTCTTGTAGACCTGAAGAAGGCAAACTGGCAGCACTAGCAGCAGGCATAGGCAGGTGATCTGTGCTCCTGGTGGTGGGGGTATTGCTGCTAGGCAACAATTCTGCCTTCTTCCAGATTATTTTCCACCTGGACAATGCCATGGGGGAAAGGGGATTACCAGGGTCAGGGGAATGCTGTGGGCTCCCTTGATTGCTAGTCTGGCCGCTCTGTATTACTTCCCCTACTATTCCCCCCTAATGCTAGTCCCACCAGCTGCTTCACCATCACTGTTACTACTACTAACACAAATCACATCAATTTCAGTCCCTGAGTCTTCCACCTCACTAGAAATATGATCACCCCTCCCTCAATCCTTACACTCTGTGCAAGCTGCTGTACCTTCTTAATAGTAGTACTAGCTTCAAAACTGCTTGGGTATGGCAAGTGTGACATAGAGTCCCCTGCTGTCACACTTGGCCTCATCTCCCCCCCTCCTGAGAATGACAAGACACCTTGGCAGCAGGGGCAGCACGGGCAGCAGAGGCAGCACTGGCAGCATTCTATCTTGTATTGTTTACACTTCTACTACCCTCTTCTTCCTCCCATGAGACAAATTATCCCAAGATACCTAGGAGTGATGTAAGGGGTTTGGCCATTATTGGGTCTGGGAAACAAGGGTATCCAGATACTTTCATGTTGGTAGTGGTCACTTCCTCCTCCTCAGACTCACTGAGTGCATAACGGTCCTTCCAGCTGCTCCTTTTATTATTATTATTATTATTATTATTAAACTTGCTCATAGTGATAGCAGTCACTATGAGCCTCTCCTGCCTCAATTTTGCTATCATTTTCACAGCACAACAGCACATCACCTCTCTCTCTCTCTCTCTCTTTCTCTCTCTCTCACTGTAGCTGTTACTGTTGTGTTTCGTGTCCTGGAAAACTGCACCTTATTATAGCGAAATGGAGAAAAACATATGATTAAAGAGGTGAAAACTTTCTAGCCATTGAAAAAAAAGAGAAATTGTGGCCGAAAACGACAAAGATTTTAATGGCTTTATTTAAAGTGTTTTTTCCCACAAAAAAGAGGACAACCATGTTGCTTTCACACATATTTCACGGGTACATGACAGGACCTTCCACCCACCCCTGTTTACCACTCTGAATGCTAGAGGATTCTCCAGTGTATTACTTCCCAATGGGTTGGAGACCTTACTAGCATTTAATAGATATAAATCCCAGTCTAAATCAATGTGTGTGCTGGACATTTGTCTTTGTACCTTTGGTGCCATTGGTTTTCTCCAGATGTTCTTGAACTGTTCTTAGTATAGATGAGAAAGTACAGCATCATGAGAGGAATGTGCAGCTCATTTTCAGCACTCTGATGTTGCCTTATTAATAGTGTTGAGCGAGCATGCTCGGCCGATGCTCGGATCGGCTCGAGCATCGCTCTGCTCGGCACATGGCGGTACTCGTACGAGTACCGCATGTGCTCGCCCGCCATGTTCGGGTCTCCTCCCCGCACGTTTTGCGGCTGCTGCGCAGCCAATAAACGTGCAGGGAGGCTCTGACATCGGTGTAATGCCAGCAGCCATGTTGGCTGCTGGCATTACACTGATTGGCTGGCCAGAACCCGTGGTCAGGTGCTGTATAGCACCTGACCATCGAGTTCGGCTCAGTCTGAGCCAGGGAGAGCTGAGGATAGGAAGGGAAAGGCAGTGTAGGGAGGAAAAAACAAAAATTGTGACAAAAAAGAACCAAAAGTCCTTTTTAGGACTACTGTGTGTGGGGGCAGCAGGTTATATTGTGTGTGGGGGGAAAAAAACAAAAAAAAAAAAAAAAAAAAATATTCTGTTTAGTGTGAAAAGTTGCAGATTAGAGCACATTCTGTTTAGTGTGCACAGTTGCAGATTAGAGCACATTCTGTTTAGTGTGCAAAGTTGCAGATTAGAGCACATTCTGTTTAGTGTGCAAAGTTGCAGATTAGAGCACATTCTGTTTAGTGTGCAAAGTTGCAGATTAGAGCACATTCTGTTAAGTCTTCAAACTAAAATATCAAAGTCACGTATTCCATTCAGTGTGCGTCGCCGCAGTTTAGCAGCACATTCTGAGTACTGTGCAGAGTTGCAGAATAGGAAGAAATACTGTTAAGTCTTCAAACTAAAATATCAAAGTCACATATTCCATTCAGTGTGCTTCGCCGCAGTTTAGCAGCACATTCTGTGTACTGTGCAGAGTTGCAGAATAGGAAGAAATACTGTTAAGTCTTCAAACTAAAATATCAAAGTCACATATTCCATTCAGTGTGCTTCGCCGCAGTTTAGCAGCCTATTCTGTGTACTGTGCAGAGTTGCAGAATAGGAAGAAATACTGTTAAGTCTTCAAACTAAAATATCAAAGTCACATATTCCATTCAGTGTGCTTCGCCGCAGTTTAGCAGCCTATTCTGTGTACTGTGCAGAGTTGCAGAATAGGAAGAAATACTGTTAAGTCTTCAAACTAAAATATCAAAGTCACATATTCCATTCAGTGTGTTTCACCGCCGTTTAGCAGCCTATTCTGTGTACTGTGCAGAGTTGCAGAATAATAAGAAATACTGTTAAGTTTTCAAACTCAAATATTAAAGTCACATATTCCATTCAGTGTGTTTCACCGCAGTTTAGCAGCCTTTTCTGTGTACTCTGCAGAGTTGCAGAATAATAAGAAATACTGTTAAGTTTTCAAACTCAAATATTAAAGTCACATATTCCATTCAGTGTGTTTCACCGCAGTTTAGCAGCCTATTCTGTGTACTCTGTACAGTTGCAGAATAATAAGAAATACTGTTAAGTTTTCAAACTCAAATATTAAAGTCACATATTCCATTCAGTGTGTTTCACCGCCGTTTAACAGCCTATTCTGTGTACTCTGTACAGTTGCAGAATAATAAGAAATACTGTTAAGTTTTCAAACTCAAATATTAAAGTCACATATTCCATTCAGTGTGTTTCACCGCAGTTTAGCAGCCTATTCTGTGTACTCTGTACAGTTGCAGAATAATAAGAAATACTGTTAAGTTTTCAAACTCAAATATTAAAGTCACATATTCCATTCAGTGTGTTTCACCGCCGTTTAACAGCCTATTCTGTGTACTCTGTACAGTTGCAGAATAATAAGAAATACTGTTAAGTTTTCAAACTCAAATATTAAAGTCACATATTCCATTCAGTGTGTTTCACCGCCGTTTAACAGCCTATTCTGTGTACTCTGTACAGTTGCAGAATAATAAGAAATACTGTTAAGTTTTCAAACTCAAATATTAAAGTCACATATTCCATTCAGTGTGTTTCACCGCAGTTTAGCAGCCTATTCTGTGTACTCTGTACAGTTGCAGAATAATAAGAAATACTGTTAAGTTTTCAAACTCAAATATTAAAGTCACATATTCCATTCAGTGTGTTTCACCGCCGTTTAACAGCCTATTCTGTGTACTCTGTACAGTTGCAGAATAATAAGAAATACTGTTAAGTTTTCAAACTCAAATATTAAAGTCACATATTCCATTCAGTGTGTTTCACCGCCGTTTAACAGCCTATTCTGTGTACTCTGTACAGTTGCAGAATAATAAGAAATACTGTTAAGTTTTCAAACTCAAATATTAAAGTCACATATTCCATTCAGTGTGTTTCACCGCAGTTTAGCAGCCTATTCTGTGTACTCTGTACAGTTGCAGAATAATAAGAAATACTGTTAAGTTTTCAAACTCAAATATTAAACTCACATATTCCATTCAGTGTGTTTCACCGCCGTTTAACAGCCTATTCTGTGTACTCTGTACAGTTGCAGAATAATAAGAAATACTGTTAAGTTTTCAAACTCAAATATTAAAGTCACATATTCCATTCAGTGTGTTTCACCGCCGTTTAACAGCCTATTCTGTGTACTCTGTACAGTTGCAGAATAATAAGAAATACTGTTAAGTTTTCAAACTCAAATATTAAAGTCACATATTCTGTGTAAGATGAAGAAGGCGGGTAAAAAGGGACGGGGAAGTGGACGTGATCCTGAAAGTTCAGGGCGCGGGTCAGGACGCGGAGAAACTGTGCCTGGTGCCAGAGCACAAGAAAGAAAGACATCCACCATACCTAGCTTCATGTGTAATTTTACAGGGCGTCGCAGGACATCACTCTCGAGGTCCGACCACTGCGAACAGGTGGTCGGTTGGATGACAGCTGATACTGCTTCCAGTCGGTTAAGCACCACCCTGTCTTCCACCAAGTCCACTCTCAGTAGCCAAGAGTCTGGTCAACATAATCCTCACTCTGATCATCCTTCCTCCCACCATACACGGTCTGGTCAAAGAAGTGATCCCACACTGGGATATAGTGAGGAGCTCGTCTCATCACCAATCCTTCATTTGACCCTCTCTCCAAGCACGCTTGCAGAGGAACATGACATCTTGTGCCCTGATTCACAACCTCTAGAGGCTACCCAATCTCAAGAAGATGACAGATGTGAACGGCATTTAAGGTCAAAGGAAGTAGTGGATGATGATGATGATGATGAGACACAGTTGCCATTAAATCAACCACTATTTCCGTCTCAAGACCTTGTTGAGGAGAATGTTATACAGTTGTCAATGACTGAGTATGTGGTGGGATCAAGACTTGAGGAGGATGATCAGAGTGAGGAAGTGGAGGAGGACTTGGTGGACGATGAGGTGACTGACCCCACCTGGGAAGGTGTAGAGCCGAGCGATGACAGCAGTCCTGAGGGTGAGCCATCTGCAGCACCGCAACAGGCTGGAAGAGGCAGTGGTGTGGCTACAGAAAGAAGGCGGACCGCACCAAACCGGCCCGCAAATGTTCCACGGAGCACCCCCTTGCGTAAATCTACCTTGCCAAGGGGTAGGTGTTCCGCGGTATGGCGTTTTTTTAAGGAAAGTGCGGACGACAAAAGAATTGTAGTTTGCAACCTGTGCCACACCAGAATGAGCCGAGGCATGAACACTAGAAACCTCACCACCACCAGCATGATCCGACACATGGCATCCAAGCACCGTAGTAAGTGGGAGGAACGCCTGGATCGCCCATCTGTTTCTGCAGGCCACACCACTGCCTCCTCTTCCCCTGTTTTCGGTGCCGGCCAATCGCCTGTCGAAGGCGCAGGCCCGCATACCTCCCGCCCTGCACCTGTAGCATCTGAAGCACCATCAGCGACCACATCCACTTCCCTGTCCCAGCACAGCGTCCAAATGTCGTTACCCCAGGCATTTGAGCGCAAGAGAAAGTACCCAGCCACCCACCCACAGGCCATAGCACTAACCTCACACCTTTCAAAATTACTGGCCATCGAAATGCTGCCATTTAGGCTTGTGGACACTGAGTCCTTCCGCAGCCTGATGGCAGCAGCTGTCCCTCGGTACGCGGTCCCCAGCCGCCACTACTTTTCCCGGTGTGCCATCCCCGCATTACACCACCATGTGTCCCGTAACATCACCCGTGCCCTGACCAACGCAGTTACTGGGAAGGTCCACTTAACGACTGACACATGGACAAGTGCTTGTGGCCAGGGACGCTACATTTCCCTGACGGCACACTGGGTGAATGTCGTGGAGGCTGGGAGCGACTCGGACCCTGGGATGGCACGGGTGCTACCCACGCCGAGGATTGCGGGCCCTACCTCCATCAGGGTTTCCGCCAGCACCTACGTTATTGGCTCCTCCTCCTCCGTTTCCACCTCCGAATTCTCTACACACACCGCCACTCCCCCATCAGCCAGTAGCTGGAAGCAGTGTAGCACTGCAGTGGGGAAGCGTCAACAGGCCGTGCTGAAGCTGATCTGCCTTGGGGACAAACAGCACACGGCCTCAGAGCTGTTGCAGGGGATTAGTCACCAGACCGAGCAGTGGCTCTCGCCACTCAACCTGCAACCAGGCATGGTTGTGTGTGATAATGGGCGTAACTTGGTGGCGGCTTTGGAGCTCGGCAAGCTCACACACGTACCATGCCTAGCGCATGTATTTAATTTAGTGGTGCAGCGATTTCTAAAAACCTACCCCAATGTGCATGATCTCTTGACCAAGGTGCGCCGCGTGTGTGCACATTTCCGTAAGTCATCAACAGCTTCAGCCGGCCTGTTGAAGCTGCAGCAGCGCTTACAATTGCCAGCTCACCGGCTGCTGTGTGACGTGAGCACGCGCTGGAACTCCACCTTCCACATGTTGGCCCGGCTTTGTGAGCAGCAGAGGGCAGTAGTGGAGTACCAGCTGTTACACGGTCGTCGCCTCTCCGTTCAACTTCCTGTAATCAGAAGTGAGGAGTGGGAATGGATGTCAGACCTCTGTGAGGTTTTACGCAATTTTGAGGAATCGACACAGATGGTGAGCGGCGATAACGCTATTATCAGTGTAACCATCCCACTTCTGTGTCTACTGAAACGCTCGCTGCTCACAATTAAAACCGACGCTTTGCATGTGGAAGAGGTGGAAATGGGGGAGGAAGAGCTTACACAAGGTGATAGCCAGAGCACCCTCACTTCGTCTTCTCAGCGACAATTGGAGGAGGCGGAGGAGGAGGAGGAGGAGGAGGAGGAGGAAGACACGGTTGTCTCCGCTACAGAGGGTAGCCATGGAACTTTAGTTCCATCTCTTCAGCGTGGGTGGGCAGAAGAGGAGGAAGAGGATGAGGAGATTGAGAGTCATCCTCCTGGTGAGGACAGCGAAATCTTGCCTGTTGGTACTCTGGCACACATGGCTGACTTTATGTTAGGCTGCCTTTCCCGTGACCCACGCGTTACACGCATTTTAGACAACACGGATTACTGGGTGTTCACCCTTCTGGACCCCCGCTACAAAGAGAATTTCTCATCTCTCATTCCTCCGGTGGAGAGGACAAGCAAAATGGTGCAATACCAGAAGGTTCTTGTTGAAAAATTGCTCCAAAATTTTCCATCTGACAACGCTGGCGGCAGAGTACGTGCTACCTTGGCCAACCGAGAAGGGGAGAAAAGGGGAGCACACAGCAGTTCCGAGAAAGGCAGGGCAACACTCTCCAAGGCGTGGGACACCTTCATGACACCCCGCCAGCACCCTCACCCTGATGCGCAGCCTAGTGTCACAAGGAGGGAAAAGTTTTGGAAGATGGTGAAGGAGTACGTAGCAGACCGTGTCAGCGTCCTCAATGATCCCTCTGTGCCTTACAACTACTGGGTGTCCAAGCTGGACACGTGGTATGAACTGGCACTCTATGCCTTGGAGGTGCTGGCCTGCCCTGCCGCCAGCGTTCTGTCTGAGCGGGTATTTAGTGCTGCTGGTGGCATCATAACAGATAAGCGTATCCGCCTTTCCACCGACAATGCTGATAGGTTGACACTTATAAAAATGAACAAGGCCTGGATTTCCCCTGACTTCTCCACTCCACTGGAGGAAAGCCCCGGGGGAACATAAACTCACTTTATATATGTTATTTACAATGATGGGAATACTCTGTATTCCCATTCACCCCTTCCACCCAAAAAACGGGTATATGGTTGACTCTTAATCTTCTCATCCTCCTCCTCCTCTTCCATATGCCCTGTGCTATAATTTTTATATAGGGCCAGCTCACCAGCGGGCCCTGTGATATAATTTTTATATAGGGCCAGCTCACCAGCGGGCCCTGTTTGACAATTTTTATATAGGTCAGCTCACCAGCGGGCCTTCTCATATAATGTTTTATTGGGTCAGCTCTCTAGCGGGCCCTCTCATATAATGTTTTATAGCGTCAGCTCACTAGCGGGCCTTCACATATAATGTTTAGGATGGTCAGCTCTGCAGCAGACCCTCACCCATAATGTTTTAGATGGTCGGCTCAGCGCACGTTTCCCTCTTAATCATGGCCTCAGTTCAATAAAATCAAGGAAATTTTTGGGAGAATTTGCCTCTGTGCACGTTTCCCTCTTAATCATGGCCTCAGTTCTGAAAATCAAGGAAATTTTTGGGAGAATTTGCCTCTGCGCACGTTTCCCTCTTAATCATGGCCTCACTTCCGAAAACCAAGGAAATTTTTGGGAGAATTTGCAGATGATATACAAGTAAATATACAGCAAATATTGTTTGGTAACAATTTTTCGCCTAAAGTCGTTTTTATTTTCCTTTTTGTGTGTTTTATGGTCAGTCTGTAAAAATGGCGTACTACGGGCGAAAGATCGTTCCCAGCAGCGATGTTGGAGTCCAAGATGCATCCAGACATCCTCCCTATGCTGTCCCTGAACCATTTCTGTGGTGTTTCCATCCTTTTCTGCCCTTTTCCTATGGACCAGGCACCCTCCCCTCATCAGAGCAGGGGGTGCCTGGTGTAATGCTCGAGTCCTCCCATTGACTTCAATGGGGCTCGGGTGCTCGGCCGAGCACTCGATCCTCAGGGGGTGCTCGGTTAGAGCACCCGAACACCCGAGCATTGGGGTGCTCGCTCATCACTACTTATTAACCCTTCTACAGAGGTGCACAACACATTGTGAAGCATTGAGTTGCAAACCCCTGTGGTCCTTAAATAGTTAAGTATGCTCCTGCACATCAGGGTATATATAAGAAACTAGCAGTGTGGGACGGCGTTGCCCGTCTGTTTTTATTTGTAAAACTGTATTGTGAATTCTAGGTTCAAACATAGACACAGAGACAGACTCACATTACAATACATATTGAGAAGACTGTGTTTAGACACACACTACCATATATTCATACATAGACACTCAGAGACTGACACAGTTATACATACAGACACAGCCACATACAGACGTTCATACAGACACACGCACCCCCACATACATGCATACAGCAACAAAAACAGGGGAAGGTGGGGGGAGAGAAAGGGAATGGAAGTATAACAGATTTAACCATTTGAGTGGCAGAGCTGTAGTAAATGTATTGCACAGTCCTCTGTCAGTGAAAGTGTTAAGCAGCTGTCCCTCTCTGTAGTGGCCCTGGTGAAGTGTAGTCCAAACAAAGATTTGTAACGGTGTCCTTGTGACTTTCTGTGTATTCAATATCGCCCTTGGTATCTTTGTATGAGAGTATAGTATTCCATGCATACAACGGTGATGTTCTGAACATGGTTTTAATTATAAGAAAGGTCAACTTTTTACTCAGTATTATTGATCAGTGCTGGCAGGGTTCTCTTCCTCCCGTGTGCTAAGCAGTAGGCTTGTCCTTGATGTGAGGGGATATTGTCAGCTTCAAAGAGACAACACTGGAAAGAGAGGAGCTTCAGTTCTCCAAAACGTGTGCTTTTGAGTCGGTATTATGATCACTGCGGGCAGGGTTCCCTTCTTCCTGTCCGTTATGGAGTAGCCTTGTTATTGATGTGAGGGGATATTGTGGGCTTGAAATCAGCAAATACACAATTTTTGACTGAATCTCCAAAGGTGGTAAAATATATGTTTTCATCTATATACATAAAAGATATATACTGTAAATGTAAATCACGTAGGCTGAGAGACTTGCAACACGTGTCGTGGTATACTGCATTCCTCAGAGAAGGTATAGCACCAAACGCTTTAGAAGTGTGTCATCCTACAAAAGTTATGTTTATATATGAAAAATATATTTTATGAGCTTTGGAGCTGATTTGTAGGCCACAATATTCCCTCGCATCGGAGTTTAAAGAAGAAGGCTACTCCTTAACAGACGGGAGGAAGACAACCCTGGCTGCAGTGATCATTATACCGAGTGGATATAAATGTGAAGTGGTCAGAGGCAGCGGAGAATGCCGGTGAGACGGCTTCACCATATCGGACGAGTGATCGGAGTATAAGTGAACGAGTGGGTGGATAGACGAGTACAATGGTCCCTGGGCCCTGTAGTTTGCGCTGCCCTGCGCATCCTCCTAGGCCTGCTGAGCTGTAGAGCCAGAACGGTTCATACGCCCAATGGCTGTGTAGTCCCCTGTGCTGGACAGAAGTGTATTGTAGAAGGTAGCAGGGAGGAACATAAGTGAGCCGCCTTCCAGGTAAAGTGTGGACATCATTATATACACAGGTTCAGAAAGACCATAAGCAGTGGGTACTGCAATACCAATACAATCGGAGCGATAGGTTCCAGTAAGTCACACACAGCTAACCTATTAGTAGTTTAGGAAAGTTGTTTAGTAACTAATAGTCCTACCTTTCTGAGGCTGGTTTCCACCATCACCAAGGATGGCATATGTGTGTGTATCTTTGCTGCTGTGTGAGTGGGGCATGTGTGTGCGTCCGTGGTGTAGAAGCAAGTGGCAGCCATTTTTTTTTTCATCAGTTGGATAGTGGTAGGTGGGCTGGATAGTGGGGGCGGGCCAACATGCCCCCATTGAATCACCCAATGGGAGCAGTAACTCCTGTTACTGCCGCCCCTGGGTGTGTTTGCCAGGCACACAGAAGTCTTCTTTTATATATATAGATTAACAATGCTTTAGTGCATACTGATGCTCACCTTCTACCATCATTAAGACTTTAATACCAGCAATCCCCAAATGCCACCTCTATAGCAAGTGCAGGAATGTGGGCTAATTTTACAGTTATTTCCTCTGTGGCATAATTGTACATATTGTTAACACTTTGAGTACACCAAAGAATGCAGCAGTGTATGGATGTTTCTGAGTGTGCCAATCAGCAAACAGAGGACAACTGTCAGCTTAAATAACTTACTAAATTGCACATTAATATTAGTATGTCCTCCATACCGAGTGCATAACGGCAGAAAAAACAAGTCCATTCAGTAGAATAGTGTAGCTGAGGTAAATGGATCAGTGCTTTGCATATACGTCACTTCCTGTTGGCTGATATGCAGCATTTCCTCTCATTGAAGTGAAGGTTTTTCCAGGAGAGAGCCCATTGATAAAAAAAAAAACTCTTATCAACACAGAGTTTCTAGTCATATTTGTCTGAGTAACCTTCAGTTATCCTCTGACACATTTTAACATCTGTGCAGAGAATTAGACTGAACAGTGCACTTACTCTAACAGTTATCCTCCTGTAAATTTTCTTCTCACATTTCTTATGGATATCTTCTCATAGTATTCATCTTATTCAGCGACTACAGAGCCCTTTCTTCACATTCATTTCCTTTCTCCCTTCATGCGTCATCCATCCTGGTCTATTGTTCTGCTTCCCCTATTTCCTTTAGAGAGGAATGTGCTTACTGACCATTTAACCCTTCTCTTTCTAAAAGTAGTCAACTACCTATTGTGTTTTAACTACCCATATGCAATGCAGCTAAGGCCATATGAAGAATACAAAACTGGAACAATTCTGGAGCAAATCAACTACAACACAGGGAAGGCATAAAAAGCCTTAGGAATGTAATCCCTTGAATGCTAGTTAGGTATATAGTGCATAACAAAGCAATGCATTGAAAACTTTTCTAGAATTCAAGAGGTTAAAATGATGGCATTTGTCATCTGTTCCCTATGTGCAGCAGGTTTGCTCCTAAATTCCACCTCTTTTGTTTTCTGTAATAAGAACCATTTCTGGGGCAAACCAACTGTGCAATAGGACTTAAAACCCATTGAAAGTTAGAGCAGACTAAGTAATGTTTTGGATACCTTTCTAGCATTCTAGTGGCTTAACCCTTTGAGTGCCAGAGAGTTACCCAACATATTTCAATGCAATGCATTGGATACCGCTATGGCACTCAAAGAGTTAAAGACCCATTTAAATCAAGGGACATTTCTATCTGTCCTCCATGGTACAGTTGGTTTGTCCCTAATTTGCTTCTCATTAGCTTCTTGTATTCGGTTCCAACTGTTTAAGGCCTTTAGATTTTTTACAAATGCTTGTTCAGTTTTTATTAACTAGAATTACCTTTCTTACTTTGACTAAGTTTAATCCTTTGCTGCCTGACACTGGCAGCGTCACACCATCTGACGCCCTAGTGACCCATATGTGATAACATTCCTGTGCAAACATCAATGCAGGCCCCATCAAGGAAGCAAGGGTGCCTGGAATGGTTCACTTTTAAAATGAGGTATGCAAATAGCGTGCAACTACAGGGCGCATTCATCATGTCGCCATGATTAAAAGGGCAACATGAGAATCATGCATTTCATGACAGCGCAAGATTCTCAAGTTGCACCTACAAACGTTGCCTTCAGGTCCCATCATCCTTAGCCTTAGAGAGGCCGGAGCTCTTATTTCATGAAATTCAATGTGAGTAGTTCAGACATATGTAAAATATGGCCTGTGAGAAATACGGTTTGCACTATGTATGCCTTTTAATCTTAATAAAGGAAACAGTGGAAGACTGAATTGCCCATAAGCTGTATTGGATGACAAGTGCTTAACCCTTTGAACGCCATTGGGGTACGCAACACATTGCATATCCCAATGCCGTTCAAAGGGTTAAGATGCTAAAATTGTGTGATTCATATAAAAGATTAAGAAAGCTGAGTATCTCACCTGCGTTTGAAGCCCATTTCTCTAACAATGCTGCTTCATCTAGTCTCCCTCATTGTTAATTACATGTCTGATTCATTCATCAGAGAAAGGGGAGAAAAATCCCTTGAAGACTGGAGAAAGGGTGCCGAGTTTGGAAATTACCTTCTATAGAAATCATCTAATTACTGGATACCCTTACAGTGACTACCAGGGATTTTTTGAGTCCCCACTCAGTCAGAAAGTCACTAGCAGTATTTTAAGACTGTTCATACAAAGTTATAAGAGATGCAGTGTGGATAGGCTTAGTAAGCCGCTTGGGTCTCTCTAAGGCTAAGGATGATGGGACTTGAAGGCGATGTTTGAAGGCGCAACTTGAGAATCTTGTGCTGTCCTGCAATGTGAGATTCTCATGTCACCCTTTTAATCACAGAAACATGCTGAATATGCCCTGTGGTCGCATGCTATTGTGCATGCAACATTTTAAAAGGATACCACCTGGAATATGTGCATCAGTTGGAACAAGAGATTCTCTGGGAAACATGCAGCTCACCTGGCTGCTCCCAGCCCATCACCTGCAGTAGCTAGTAGTGGAAGCAAGAGCCCTTCCATATGCACCAGTAAGGGTGTGTTGTCAGTATATAATAGAAGAACTGTGTAACTTTATTGCTTTACCAACATGGCTTTTGGCAGTGGTGGTGGTGGTGGAATTTGTAGCCAATCTATGACTCATCTCCTCCACCAAACTCAGATTCATACTCTTCTGTGTTTTGCATTTGGAAAACAGTAGCAGGAACCATGGATGTTATTGTAAATGAAGAAAATGTTGGCATTCTCTGGCACATCTACAGCACTATGCCCCAGAGCCCTGGAAACTTTTAGGGGTGCTTCTACTCCTGATTGTTTAGGATGTGTCTCCCAATCATACCTGTGGTTATGCTTCAGGTGGAATCTCAATGAGGATGTGCCTATATGGAATCCTACTTTCCCTTTGCTCATCTGTTTTTTACACAGGCAACAGATAGAAACATGTCATATTGTATATTTCATAGACAGGAGGGTTCCTGAGGGATTACTACTACTACTACTAGGGCTATATGTTGTAATAGTACCAGAAGTAGGTGTCACAGGTGCTGCACTTCAAACAGCTCATATCTAGGACTATGAATGGTGACCTATGTTGCTGTTTAGTGCATTATAGTGAGTGTGACTGGATGGGGGTTGGACTTGGAAGCAGTGACAGTGATGATGATGATGATGATATAATAAGGTACACAACTGAACTGTGAACTATTTGTCTGTCTGAAAGAAATGTAGATGTAAAATAAATAAGTATCTCAGTATGTGATAATACAATTTTTATTGGACTAACATTCAATTTCAGGATGAGTTTTCAAGAGTATCAACTTCACTTTATCAAGTGGAAAGCAATACTAATAATCAAAATGATACATCCAAGTCTGATGTTAAGAAAACATAGACTGATAATCTACAGATCACACCATTGTTATTGTGAAAGGAATGTGGGGAGAGGTGAATAACAAGGAGAGTTGGTGAAAGATAAATTCATTGAAAACAAACATATATATCAAAAATAAATTACATGAGCAAGAAGTATCATCCTATATAAAAGCTAAAAGTTTGTAACGACACAGTCATGAGCAGTACAGACTGCCCGTGATGCAACTGATATGTAGTGGGGCGCTCCGAATTCAGACCATGGTCCTCTCTGTGCACTGAAGGGTGCGCAGAGAGGACCATGGTCTGAATTCAGAGTGCCCCGCTTCATATCAGCCGCGTCGCAGGCAGTCTCATTTTGGAAATGTCACATGAAGTTTTGGTAATATGAGAGGAATCCTAAATGCATATCTAGTCTAGTGTCCTATGTGCTGAAAAAGCTGGCAATCCTTATTTCAGACATAATAAAATTTGGTACTATGAAGCCATAGAAAAATCAGGAGTCTGAGAGAGTAAAGGTGATACCTTTTTTGGCTAGCTAAGTGGTTATAGGATTCAAGCTTTCAAGACACATCTGGTCTCTTCTTCATGCATGTTTAGAATGAAGGCTGAATACAAAATATATGGCAGGTTAAATATGCCTGAAAAAGAAATCTAAAGTATCTTGAAAACTTGCATCCTAGAGCCACTGAGTTAGCCAATAAAGGCATCAATTTTACTCAACCAGTCTCCTGCTATTTCAAATCTCTCTCTCTCTCTCTCTCTCTCTCTCTCTCTCTTTGGTATCCTTGAAATTTCCTTTGTTTATTTTAATTTTAAGCGAATGACCAAATGGGAATCATTTGGTTTATTCATTGGGATCTTAATAGAGTGTGTTTGTGAATGAATTCTTAAATCACGCTTTAGGCTGGTTTCTCCAATGTAACATTCAATTTCTCAGTTCCCTCAAATCTTATATCCACACTTGCTAATGCAAGTGAATATGATCCTTTAATGCTGCATATCTTTTTGTGTTGTGAAGTATTGTTCCTTGCCCTGCTTTCTCTTGTTAACCCTTTGAGTGCCAGGGGGCACTCAAAGAGTTAAAACATCTTTACTAACTGATTATTGAAGTCTGGATCCAATACTAACTTCTGCTATCTTTTAATGTCCTTCACTGCCTGATCCCTAATTATACTTCTGAATTATGTCAACCTGGGTCAAACACTGCTTCATCTGCAACTATTTTCCCTTAAAGGGATAGTAATACCTAAAATGTAAAAAAAAATATGTTGTAGGGTTTACCCCCATGAGTAAAACAAGAGTACTCCCACTGCTGAAAGGTGTTTCATTCAAAAGTTATTAATTTTCAGATTTGAATTTTTTAGGTGCAATATCATAATGGCCTGAAATTGTAGAGTGGCGCTGTTGCTACACCATCCTATGGAGATTTATGGTCCTGAGACCAGAGCTGTCCATAGGATTGTGTAGCAACAGCGCCACTGTACAATTTCAGGCCACTGTGATATTGCACCTAAAAAATTCAACTTTGAAAATTAATAACTTTTGAATGAAACATCTTTCAGCAGTGGGAGTACTCTTGTTTTACTCAGGGGGATAAACCCTACAACATATTTTTTTTTACATTTTAGGTATTACTATCCCTTTAAGTCTCTCTATTTCAAGATTACCCTTCTCAGTATATGTCTTGTAATGTAACTAACCACCAAAAACCCTCTGCAACAACACTTGTTCACAGTTCATTCTGTCCTGCCTGAGTCACCCACCATGGGCTGTGATCTACCTGGTCAAATGTGAAACTAGCACCTATAATGATATATATAGTCACTGTTTGTTATTAGTGATGAGCGAGCACCCCAATGCTCGGGTGTTCGGGTGCTCTGACCGAGCACCCCCTGAGGCTCGAGTGCTCGGCCGAGCACCCGAGCCCCATTGAAGTCAATGGGAGGACTCGAGCATTACACCAGGCACCCCCTGCTCTGATGAGGGGAGGGTGCCTGGTCCATAGGAAAAGGGAAGAAAAGGATGGAAACACCACAGAAATGGTTCAGGGACAGCATAGGGAGGATGTCTGGATGCATCTTGGACTCCAACATCGCTGCTGGGAACGATCTTTCGCCCGTAGTACGCCATTTTTACAGACTGACCATAAAACACACAAAAAGGAAAATAAAAACGACTTTAGGCGAAAAATTGTTACCAAACAATATTTGCTGTATATTTACTTGTATATCATCTGCAAATTATCCCAAAAATTTCCTTGATTTTCGGAAGTGAGGCCATGATTAAGAGGGAAACGTGCGCAGAGGCAAATTCTCCCAAAAATTTCCTTGATTTTCAGAACTGAGGCCATGATTAAGAGGGAAACGTGCGCAGAGGCAAATTCTCCCAAAAATTTCCTTGATTTTCAGAACTGAGGCCATGATTAAGAGGGAAACGTGCGCAGAGGCAAATTCTCCCAAAAATTTCCTTGATTTTCAGAACTGAGGCCATGATTAAGAGGGAAACGTGCGCAGAGGCAAATTCTCCCAAAAATTTCCTTGATTTTCAGAACTGAGGCCATGATTAAGAGGGAAACGTGCGCTGAGCTGACCATCTAAAACATTATGGGTGAGGGTCTGCTGCAGAGCTGACCATCCTAAACATTATATGCGAAGGCCCGCTAGTGAGCTGACGCTATAAAACATTATATGAGAGGGCGCGCTAGAGAGCTGACCCAATAAAACATTATATGAGAAGGCCCGCTGGTGAGCTGACCTATATAAAAATTGTCAAACAGGGCCCGCTGGTGAGCTGGCCCTATATAAAAATTATATCACAGGGCCCACTGGTGAGCTGGCCCTATATAAAAATTATAGCACAGGGCCCGCTGGTGAGCTGGCCCTATATAAAAATTATAGCACAGGGCATATGGAAGAGGAGGAGGAGGATGAGAAGATTAAGAGTCAACCATATACCCGTTTTTTGGGTGGAAGGGGTGAATGGGAATACAGAGTATTCCCATCATTGTAAATAACATATATAAAGTGAGTTTATGTTCCCCCGGGGCTTTCCTCCAGTGGAGTGGAGAAGTCAGGGGAAATCCAGGCCTTGTTCATTTTTATAAGTGTCAACCTATCAGCATTGTCGGTGGAAAGGCGGATACGCTTATCTGTTATGATGCCACCAGCAGCACTAAATACCCGCTCAGACAGAACGCTGGCGGCAGGGCAGGCCAGCACCTCCAAGGCGTAGAGTGCCAGTTCATACCACGTGTCCAGCTTGGACACCCAGTAGTTGTAAGGCACAGAGGGATCATTGAGGACGCTGACACGGTCCGCTACGTACTCCTTCACCATCTTCCAAAACTTTTCCCTCCTTGTGACACTAGGCTGCGCATCAGGGTGAGGGTGCTGGCGGGGTGTCATGAAGGTGTCCCACGCCTTGGAGAGTGTTGCCCTGCCTTTCTCGGAACTGCTGTGTGCTCCCCTTTTCTCCCCTTCTCTGCTGGCCAAGGTAGCACGTACTCTGCCGCCAGCGTTGTCAGATGGAAAATTTTGGAGCAATTTTTCAACAAGAACCTTCTGGTATTGCACCATTTTGCTTGTCCTCTCCACCGGAGGAATGAGAGATGAGAAATTCTCTTTGTAGCGGGGGTCCAGAAGGGTGAACACCCAGTAATCCGTGTTGTTTAAAATGCGTATAACGCGTGGGTCACGGGAAAGGCAGCCTAACATAAAGTCAGCTATGTGTGCCAGAGTACCAACAGTCAAGATTTCGCTGTCCTCACCAGGAGGATGACTCTCAATATCCTCATCCTCTTCCTCCTCTTCTGCCCACCCACGCTGAAGAGATGGAACTAAAGTTCCATGGCTACCCTCTGTAGCGGAGGCAACCGTGTCTTCCTCCTCCTCCTCCTCCTCCTCCTCCTCCGCCTCCTCCAATTGTCGCTGAGAAGACGAAGTGAGGGTGCTCTGGCTATCACCTTGTGTAAGCTCTTCCTCCCGCATTTCCACCTCTTCCACATGCAAAGCGTCGGTTTTAATTGTGAGCAGCGAGCGTTTCAGTAGACACAGAAGTGGGATGGTGACACTGATAATAGCGTTATCGCCGCTCACCATCTGTGTCGATTCCTCAAAATTGCGTAAAACCTCGCAGAGGTCTGACATCCATTCCCACTCCTCACTTCTGATTACAGGAAGTTGAACGGAGAGGCGACGACCGTGTAACAGCTGGTACTCCACTACTGCCCTCTGCTGCTCACAAAGCCGGGCCAACATGTGGAAGTTGGAGTTCCAGCGCGTGCTCACGTCACACAGCAGCCGGTGAGCTGGCAATTGTAAGCGCTGCTGCAGCTTCAACAGGCCAGCCGAAGCTGTAGATGACTTACGGAAATGTGCACACACGCGGCGCACCTTGGTCAAGAGATCATGCACATTGGGGTAGGTTTTTAGAAATCGCTGCACCACTAAATTAAATACATGCGCTAGGCATGGTACGTGTGTGAGCTTGCCGAGCTCCAAAGCCGCCACCAAGTTACGCCCATTATCACACACAACCATGCCTGGTTGCAGGTTGAGTGGCGAGAGCCACTGCTCGGTCTGGTGACTAATCCCCTGCAACAGCTCTGAGGCCGTGTGCTGTTTGTCCCCAAGGCAGATCAGCTTCAGCACGGCCTGTTGACGCTTCCCCACTGCAGTGCTACACTGCTTCCAGCTACTGGCTGATGGGGGAGTGGCGCTGCGTGTAGAGAATTCGGAGGTGGAAACGGAGGAGGAGGAGCCAATAACGTAGGTGCTGGTGGAAACCCTGATGGAGGTAGGGCCCGCAATCCTCGGCGTGGGTAGCACCCGTGCCATCCCAGGGTCCGAGTCGCTCCCAGCCTCCACGACATTCACCCAGTGTGCCGTCAGGGAAATGTAGCGTCCCTGGCCACAAGCACTTGTCCATGTGTCAGTCGTTAAGTGGACCTTCCCAGTAACTGCGTTGGTCAGGGCACGGGTGATGTTACGGGACACATGGTGGTGTAATGCGGGGATGGCACACCGGGAAAAGTAGTGGCGGCTGGGGACCGCGTACCGAGGGACAGCTGCTGCCATCAGGCTGCGGAAGGACTCAGTGTCCACAAGCCTAAATGGCAGCATTTCGATGGCCAGTAATTTTGAAAGGTGTGAGGTTAGTGCTATGGCCTGTGGGTGGGTGGCTGGGTACTTTCTCTTGCGCTCAAATGCCTGGGGTAACGACATTTGGACGCTGTGCTGGGACAGGGAAGTGGATGTGGTCGCTGATGGTGCTTCAGATGGTACAGGTGCAGGGCGGGAGGTATGCGGGCCTGCGCCTTCGACAGGCGATTGGCCGGCACCGAAAACAGGGGAAGAGGAGGCAGTGGTGTGGCCTGCAGACACAGATGGGCGATCCAGGCGTTCCTCCCACTTACTACGGTGCTTGGATGCCATGTGTCGGATCATGCTGGTGGTGGTGAGGTTTCTAGTGTTCATGCCTCGGCTCATTCTGGTGTGGCACAGGTTGCAAACTACAATTCTTTTGTCGTCCGCACTTTCCTTAAAAAAACGCCATACCGCGGAACACCTACCCTTTGGCAAGGTAGATTTACGCAAGGGGGTGCTCCGTGGAACATTTGCGGGCCGGTTTGGTGCGGTCCGCCTTCTTTCTGTAGCCACACCACTGCCTCTTCCAGCCTGTTGCGGTGCTGCAGATGGCTCACCCTCAGGACTGCTGTCATCGCTCGGCTCTACACCTTCCCAGGTGGGGTCAGTCACCTCATCGTCCACCAAGTCCTCCTCCACTTCCTCACTCTGATCATCCTCCTCAAGTCTTGATCCCACCACATACTCAGTCATTGACAACTGTATAACATTCTCCTCAACAAGGTCTTGAGACGGAAATAGTGGTTGATTTAATGGCAACTGTGTCTCATCATCATCATCATCATCCACTACTTCCTTTGACCTTAAATGCCGTTCACATCTGTCATCTTCTTGTGATTGGGTAGCCTCTAGAGGTTGTGAATCAGGGCACAAGATGTCATGTTCCTCTGCAAGCGTGCTTGGAGAGAGGGTCAAATGAAGGATTGGTGATGAGACGAGCTCCTCACTATATCCCAGTGTGGGATCACTTCTTTGACCAGACCGTGTATGGTGGGAGGAAGGATGATCAGAGTGAGGATTATGTTGACCAGACTCTTGGCTACTGAGAGTGGACTTGGTGGAAGACAGGGTGGTGCTTAACCGACTGGAAGCAGTATCAGCTGTCATCCAACCGACCACCTGTTCGCAGTGGTCGGACCTCGAGAGTGATGTCCTGCGACGCCCTGTAAAATTACACATGAAGCTAGGTATGGTGGATGTCTTTCTTTCTTGTGCTCTGGCACCAGGCACAGTTTCTCCGCGTCCTGACCCGCGCCCTGAACTTTCAGGATCACGTCCACTTCCCCGTCCCTTTTTACCCGCCTTCTTCATCTTACACAGAATATGTGACTTTAATATTTGAGTTTGAAAACTTAACAGTATTTCTTCCTATTCTGCAACTGTGCAGAGTACACAGAATAGGCTGCTAAACGGCGGTGACACACACTGAACGGAAAATGTGACTTTAATATTTGAGTTTGAAAACTTAACACTATTTCTTACTATTCTGCAACTGTGCAGAGTACACAGAATAGGCTGCTAAACGGCGGTGATACACACTGAATGGAATATGTGACTTTAATATTTGAGTTTGAAAACTTAACAGTATTTCTTACTATTCTGCAACTGTGCAGAGTACACAGAATAGGCTGCTAAACGGCGGTGAAACACACTGAATGGAATATGTGACTTTAATATTTGAGTTTGAAAACTTAACACTATTTCTTACTATTCTGCAACTGTGCAGAGTACACAGAATAGGCTGCTAAACGGCGGTGATACACACTGAATGGAATATGTGACTTTAATATTTGAGTTTGAAAACTTAACACTATTTCTTACTATTCTGCAACTCTGCAGAGTACACAGAATAGGCTGCTAAACGGCGGTGAAACACACTGAATGGAATATGTGACTTTAATATTTGAGTTTGAAAACTTAACAGTATTTCGTACTATTCTGCAACTGTGCAGAGTACACAGAATAGGCTGCTAAACGGCGGTGAAACACACTGAATGGAATATGTGACTTTAATATTTGAGTTTGAAAACGTAACAGTATTTCTTACTATTCTGCAACTGTGCAGAGTACACAGAATAGGCTGCTAAACGGCGGTGAAACACACTGAATGGAATATGTGACTTTAATATTTGAGTTTGAAAACTTAACAGTATTTCTTACTATTCTGCAACTCTGCAGAGTACACAGAATAGGCTGCTAAACGGCGGTGAAACACACTGAATGGAATATGTGACTTTAATATTTGAGTTTGAAAACTTAACAGTATTTCTTACTATTCTGCATCTCTGCAGAGTACACAGAATAGGCTGCTAAACGGCGGTGATACACACTGAATGGAATATGTGACTTTAATATTTGAGTTTGAAAACTTAACAGTATTTCTTACTATTCTGCAACTGTGCAGAGTACACAGAATAGGCTGCTAAACGGCGGTGAAACACACTGAATGGAATATGTGACTTTAATATTTGAGTTTGAAAACTTAACAGTATTTCTTACTATTCTGCAACTGTGCAGAGTACACAGAATAGGCTGCTAAACGGCGGTGAAACACACTGAATGGAATATGTGACTTTAATATTTGAGTTTGAAAACTTAACAGTATTTCTTACTATTCTGCAACTCTGCAGAGTACACAGAATAGGCTGCTAAACGGCGGTGATACACACTGAATGGAATATGTGACTTTGATATTTTAGTTTGAAAACTTAACAGTATTTCTTACTATTCTGCAACTGTGCAGAGTACACAGAATAGGCTGCTAAACGGCGGTGAAACACACTGAATGGAATATGTGACTTTAATATTTGAGTTTGAAAACTTAACAGTATTTCTTACTATTCTGCAACTGTGCAGAGTACACAGAATAGGCTGCTAAATGGCGGTGAAACACACTGAAAGGAATATGTGACTTTAATATTTGAGTTTGAAAACTTAACAGTATTTCTTACTATTCTGCAACTCTGCAGAGTACACAGAATAGGCTGCTAAACGGCGGTGATACACACTGAATGGAATATGTGACTTTGATATTTTAGTTTGAAAACTTAACAGTATTTCTTACTATTCTGCAACTGTGCAGAGTACACAGAATAGGCTGCTAAACGGCGGTGAAACACACTGAATGGAATATGTGACTTTAATATTTGAGTTTGAAAACTTAACAGTATTTCTTACTATTCTGCAACTCTGCACACTACACAGAATGTGCTGCTACACTGCGGCGAAGCACACTGAATGCAATATGTGACTTTGATATTTTAGTTTGAAGACTTAACAGTATTTCTTCCTATTCTGCAACTCTGCACAGTACACAGAATGTGCTGCTACACTGCGGCGAAGCACACTGAATGGAATATGTGACTTTGATATTTTAGTTTGAAGACTTAACAGTATTTCTTCCTATTCTGCAACTCTGCACAGTACACAGAATGTGCTGCTAAACTGCGGCGACGCACACTGAATGGAATATGTGACTTTGATATTTTAGTTTGAAGACTTAACAGTATTTCTTCCTATTCTGCAACTCTGCACAGTACACAGAATGTGCTGCTAAACTGCGGCGAAGCACACTGAATGGAATATGTGACTTTGATATTTTAGTTTGAAGACTTAACAGTATTTCTTCCTATTCTGCAACTCTGCACAGTACACAGAATGTGCTGCTAAACTGCGGCGACGCACACTGAATGGAATATGTGACTTTGATATTTTAGTTTGAAGACTTAACAGAATGTGCTCTAATCTGCAACTTTGCACACTAAACAGAATGTGCTCTAATCTGCAACTTTGCACACTAAACAGAATGTGCTCTAATCTGCAACTTTGCACACTAAACAGAATGTGCTCTAATCTGCAACTGTGCACACTAAACAGAATGTGCTCTAATCTGCAACTTTTCACACTAAACAGAATATTTTTTTTTTTTTTTTTTTTTTTTTTTTGTTTTTTTCCCCCCACACAAAATAACCTGCTGCCCCCACACACAGTAGTCCTAAAAAGGACTTTTGGTTCTTTTTTTTCACAATTTTTGTTTTTTTCCTCCCTACACTGCCTTTCCCTTCCTATCCTCAGCTCTCCCTGGCTCAGACTGAGCCGAACTCGATGGTCAGGTGCTATACAGCACCCGACCACGGGTTCTGGCCAGCCAATCAGTGTAATGCCAGCAGCCAACATGGCTGCTGGCATTACACCGATGTCAGAGCCTCCCTGCACGTTTATTGGCTGCGCAGCAGCCGCAAAACGTGCGGGGAGGAGACCCGAACATGGCGGGCGAGCACATGCGGTACTCGTACGAGTACCGCCATGTGCCGAGCAGAGCGATGCTCGAGCCGATCCGAGCATCGGCCGAGCATGCTCGCTCAACACTATTTGTTATCCATTACAAAATTAGACTGGATTTCCATTTGGGGCAGGGATCTCCCCCTTGTTTTTTGTACTGTAGTTGTGTTCGTGTTTCAGTATTGTACTTGTATTTATTTCTGTATATTGTGCAATTTTTTAACTGTGTAAAGTGCTGCATACCCAGTAATGCTATTTAAACAAACTCTGCTCTTCAGCAGCTCATTGGCGCATCATGGATGGAAACTTTTTGGCATTTCCTTGCCTTACACATGCGGTAAATAGCACAATTACTGCAAAACACACAAATACTGATAGAGTGTATGTGCATGTGTGTCCCCCTCCATAGAATGCTATGGAATCCTCCAAAAGGACCTGGAGGATAGAAATGGTGAATCTATCTGTTCCTCATTCACTGATGAATGACCAAGTGGCAGATATACTGAAGGCACTGAAGAATAGGCGAAAGGTTAATGCAAAAGGAAATCCTCTAATTTCCTTGACTATTATGCCATTCTCCACTTGATGAATTTGAAATTTTGCGTTTATTACACATGCTTTTGGCACTTAAAGGGTCAATTCCATATTTTTAATGTGATCTTTTAGACTACTGGTGACAGATTGAAATGTTACGGATAAGTCCATACATTTTATCAATCTTTGGTGGGATCATTCATAAAATGGAAGGCTTCTGGGAAGTGGTTAATAATTACAATGCATGAAGTCAGTGGTCCAATTCATACATATATATATACATATAAAAGCAAATATACAAAGTATTGGTGCACATCCACATATATATATAGGTATATTTTTGCTAGCACTGAAACTGAAATCAGACAACCCACAAAAACTATAGGAACTATACTTTTATGATGCACTGGTCCTTATTCATCAAGTTAATGACGTGCAGTTCTGGAGCAAAACAACTACACCATAGGGAAAATGAAAATTCTATCTTTTCCCATTGCTTTAATTTGGGCAGTTATCACACACACATACACTGTGTTTAGCTTGATGAATAAAGCCCACTGTTGTCCATAATATAATGCATTCGGATAATATAATATGCAGTTTCCTGTAAGAATTCCCGCTACGACAGCAAAATACAAATTGTTCTAACAAAGTAAGTGATGAATCTCTTTTATGAACTTTGCTAGCTATGAGTACAAAGTAAAAGTTGAGCAATTTTGGGACAAATCAACTATATCACAGGGAAAAAAGAAATATTGATTTTAATGGATAATTTAACTCATTGAATGCTAGAGTGGTTTCTAACACATTACTTTGCAATGCATTGGAGACCTCTCTCACATTAAAGGGGTAAAAAAAAAATAATAATCATTTATTCACAGGGAATATTGTGATTTTTGTATTTGTTCATTATGGTGCAATTTGTTGAATCCAGAATTGCTTCACTTTTAATTTGTACTAGAAAACACCTTTATCAACCTAGTTCCTACATTTTAACCTCTTGGTGGTGCACCTTTTCTCATGATGGGTAAATACTACAGGTGCAGCCTCAGATGAACCACATCCTACTGTTCCAAAGACTTAAGTCCACATGTGCCATGTACAGACAGGTGTATGTGAAGGCAAAACTGTAAAATAAGTAATCGGTATACCAGGAGGTTTAAAATTATTAGCACAATTTATTAAACAAAAGCTCAACATCATCAAATAAAATTAACTGTTTCCTCACAGATTAGAAATTGTTTGGTTAGTGTCAAACTGTCAATGGAAACTCTACAGATTGGCCTCAGAGGTTTTCACTGATAATTAGTAGGTCTCTGGGGATATAGGTTATATATAAGATTTGTTTTATTTGCCCTGTAACCCCACCCACTTTCAGCCATATTCTGCTTACTTCATGCAATTTCCACCTACTGCACACCCATTTTAGGGGCAAACTTCACCTTCTATCCTAATCCTGAAAAGGGACCAATATAAATTTATGAGGGTCCTCATGGAGCTGAGGGTTGTCAAAAGTGTTAATAAAATAAAAAATAATAATAATTATATATATATATATATATATGTATGTAATTTAAATGTAAAGTGATGTCTCTTTAAATTTTAAAGTTTCATGTTAAGCTCTACTTTTAGCAGAAGAATCTTCTGGATTTCTCCTTCTTTCCCGCCGAGCTTTGCTATTGGCTGCAGGGCTAGTGACCTTGTGCTGGGTAGCCCGCTTTGAGTATTTATACCCTGATCCCGCTCTTTACTTCAGTTTGTCCGAGCATCATGAGAAGCTGACGCTTGTTCCCAACCCCCTCCCTATTTTGGTATAATATACAAATAAATAAATAAGTAAATAATAATAATAATTTAGTTAATAGTTGCAGCATGGAGGGTTTATAAGTGATTTTATTATAATGTTTTAGGCTTCTGGCTTTTAAGGCAAAGTCAAATATATTTAATTTTTGCTGTGGTTACATGTGGCTTATCAGGATAGTAAGGCTTGTAAGATTTTTATGGTTTTATTTAAATGGTTGATGTTTTTAAAAAATAAATATTCTTGTGTTATTTATTTAATAAAATGCTTCGGCCTTTCCACCGTCTTTTAGTTGTTGTGTCTATTTATTTATTATTATTGCATACCTCCCAACATTTCAAATGGCCAAAGAGGGACACTTGTGTTTTAGGGGGTGTTGCTGGGGGCGTGGTTGGTGAGCGGGGCATTACCGAGAATTTTTAGGCTATTTCATGACCTAATGACATCTCCTTGTGTAACCTAATAAATGATTTAGAACAAGACCAAAGTATTTTATTTATACAGACTAATGTAGAAACACATATACCGACTTTTAAACAAACAATAATGTGAGTTTTATTGCTGTAGAGCAATGTGATACACTTATATACACACCACACAGTCTGATATCCTAAAAAGAGGGACATCAGGGTGGGAAAGAGGGACAGAGGGATTTGAGTCTAAAAGAGGGACTGTCCCTCCTAAAGAGGGACACTTGGAGGGTATGTTATTGGTAGGTGCCTGTGGGTAAGAGAGCAACCATCCAGACTCCATGCCCATCCTGATTAAGCCCCGCCTACACTGACATTATATTATGTGTAATTTATATACCAGTTGTCTCAAAAATGTTGACACATTTTAATAAAGAAAATATACCCATTACATATTTCATAAAAGGCCAATGTTTGGTATTATGCTGACACAATAGATTGGGGAGCATGGTAAACTATAACAGATTTTTAAAATGACAACTGCCAACAGCAGAGAACAAGTGAGTGACAAAGCATTTACCAAGTTAACTGCTGATATGGCTCAGTTGCAAGTTCACTTCTGCTGTACTTGCACTTCATATACATTTCTAGTATGTTAAGGGGATAGTAATGTTTCACAAAAACAGTAGCTCCAATTAATCTTCATAGTATTTGGGCCATGGAGAGTGTTATTTCAGTACTATCAGAGCTGTAGTTCAAGGGTAATTGAATGATAAAGTATCCCTCTCCCACTCCTTTTACCTAGTGTAAGCCACCTCCCCTCAGATGTGGAATCTGGTCTTAAGACCAGACAGCTCACAGCAAGGGGCAATCTTCTTACTGTGAGAATAATGAAAACCCTGCCACCAGGTCTTTCCCTTATGCTAATTGAAGATTGTCCCTCTCTGCAAGTCATCTGGACCCCACCTTTCTGTTCTGAGGTGAGCACTGTTACATCAGTAAAAGGGACAGTATTGAAATAACTCTCTCCATAGCCCAAATACTATGAAGATTAATTGGAGCTGCTTTCATTTTAAAACATTACCATCCCTTTAAGTAAACCTCAATTTTATATTATAGTCTGAAAAATGAAGACTCACAGTTTTGTTCTGTTTTTTTTTCAACTAACAGCATCTGTTAAATGAATGACACAACACATAGGGCCATATTAAAAAAACTGCAATAGTTCTGGGGCAAACCATTTGCATTACAGAAGAGAGCTAAAAATTCCCATTGATTTAATCCTTTGAGTGCCAGAGGGGTATGCAACACATTGCAAAGCACTCAAATGGTTAAATGGGTATTTTAACCCCTTGAATGCTAGAAAGGTCTCCGGCGTATCGCTTCTCTAGCATTCAACGGGTTAAAATTCCAATTTAAATCAAAGGGAAATTTCTGAATTTTTAGGTCTTCCCCATAGTGCAAATGGTTTGCCCCAGAACTCCTCCACTTTTCTTTTGAACATGTGGTCCTAAGAGGCACATTAAAATGCACCTTTGCCTGTGTAGATGAAAATCCTTGCACCGGCCCTGAACACACACAATAACACTAACACACAGTGGGATGAAAGTATGACTACAATTCTGTGCAGAATCAGGCTTAAGCTATTTAAGAAAAAAGTCTTATCTTAATACTGCTGGTACCAAGGGAAAAGTACCATGCCAATCTATGGGTATTTCATGCAGGTCCGTTTTCTATGCCAGATGTTCTAAACTAGAGTGCTGTGACACTTTTGTGTGCCATGGATGCACATGCACATAGGATGCCTCTGCTATTCTTTATGTATTTTGAAAAAATGTGAATGCTGAGCTTAAATGGAATACTTATGGAAATTGTTGTGCATTACCTCTTTGTCTTTGTTATTCTGATTGAGAGACACATAACTATATATCAATGTATTTCTGCCCTTGATTACACCTTTTTCTATAAAATGTTACCAAAAAAAAAGATTGAGATCCACTGCTCTACATATTAAGGCCATATTATCTATAAGGTATAGAGGAAATGTTTGATTTTATCCAATTTCTTTCTACATGCAAAGTACCTATGACACAGTATAAAAAATAATTATACAAACCTGAGCTTTTGAGCTTACTTATCAGAATATTATGGTCTACTGTATCAAATTCCTTTGCAAAAGCAAGTAAAATTACTCCAGTAAGTTCAACATTTTCCATGCCAGTCCGGATATCATTGCTTGCTTTTAGGAGGACATAACTGATGAGTATTAAATTTCATATTCCATTTGTTTGCCAAATCTGCCATTTTATGAAACATCCTGCTTTGAATTTTATTTCCTTGCGTCATTTTGAGTGCAAATATTGAAGTTTTGCTTTCTGTGTCTATTTTCATGTAATTTATAAACATGTTAAAGAACAATGGACCAAGTAGTGAACTCTGATATACTCCACTCTCAACTTTAACTATATAGGAGGATTTTCCATTTACTACAACACACTGCTCCTTATCCTTCAACCAATTTTCTCCCAGGCACAGTTTCCTTATTTTATATTCCAGTGTCCTGTGTGGTATGGTATTAAATGCATTTGCAAAATGTAGATATACTACATATACTGCTATGATATTATCTAGGTTGCTACTTACTCTTCATAGATGCTCCAAAGTTTTGTTCAGCAAGATCCATTCCCTTTAAAACCATGCGGTTTCCTGGTAATAATCTTGTTCTTTTGAGTGTAATCCTGAATATAATGCCTCCTTATCCCTTCAAGCAGTTTTCCCACTACTGAGGATAAAACTCACTAAGTTCCAAAAGAATCCTTGAATGTATGCCATCAGGCCTAGGTACTTTGTTAGTTTTAATTTTGTCCAGTCTTCCACTGACCTCTTCTTTGTTACCCCTATATTTCATAATGGTATGGTTGTAATTGTTATTTGATGAGGCTCCACTACCATTTCTTGATTCCTGGTGTATATACTGATGAAAAGAATGTGTTCTGAACATCCTGGAAAGAAACAGTATTATTTCCATAAAACTTGAGCTTTGTGGGAGCATCTAAATAGAGAACAATTAAGCCAGTGACTCATTTAATTATCATTGCCATCATTATTATCATTAATACTTATTTATGAACTGACAACAAATTAATGAACATAGCATGCAGAAAGAGAGAGGATTATTATGATAATGAGGTTAATTTGACAATAATTATGACATAAAGAAGCAGTACTAAATGAACTGGTTTTTATCAGGGATTAAGTAGCTAAGAGCAGAACTGTAATAATGAACACTTTCATGTGAAGATCAATTCCAATTCACAACTAATGCAAGGTAAAAGGGAAGTATGTTCTAGAAAAGTGGTTCCCAAACTTGTTGGCATGATACCCCCTTTTGTTATTCATTAAACCTTATACTGAAATAAATGTAACCCTTTGCATACTTTTTATTTTGGTATTCATTTGTATTGTATCTTTTTTCCATCATATTACTTAATTATACATCATTTTCTCTTTTGATGCAGACATTTCTGTAAATACATATATATAGGATCCCGCTAAACATATTTGTATCATGAATGATTATGAACACGGCAGACTGTGCTGTCCTTTGACCAGGATAGATTTTTGTCAGCATAGAAACTGTTATGTGACATAGCCCTGAAGTATAATGCAGAAGCAAAGCCTAATACCCCCCACACGCACACATACACCACCATCTTGGAAGTACCTCCCACCCCTGTTGTGGAATCACTAGATGAGGCATACGTGCCTATTCTATTTTTTTTTTAACATATTCAAATACTTAGATTGGTGTCCATCATACATCATTAAGGTGTATCTACCTATCTATATATATTTGGATTATATTTACAGTTTCCCATGTATAGTGATCTTTTTGAAATCTGCCTCTAGATCACACCTCCTTAACCCTTTGAGTGCCAGAGGGGAATGGAACACATTGCTTTGCAATGTGTTGTGTACCCCTCTGACACTCAGAGGGTTAAAGGAGCAGTAAAGCTTTTTTATGAAAAAAATATATATTGTAGGGCTTTTCCTGTTGAGAGAAATATGTGTACTCCCACTGCTGAGAGATGCATATTTCCAGAGTTATTACAGTGCCATCTATTGGGCAAATTCCAGTTAGTTATTCTGGTACATAATGGCGAGGAAAGTCAGTAACATACAGTTCCCCGCAGAATGTGATAGAAACTGCTGTGTCACTTCCTGTCAGTTAGAACTTTCAGGAAGTAAATGTACAGTAAATTCACTTTCTGATTATTCAAACAGTTATAGATCTTGAATAAAACAAATTGATGACATTGAGGGTACCCTTGTTTTACTCAGCAGGAAAAGCTCTACAATATATATGTTTTCACAAAAAAAAGTTTACTGCTCCATTAAAACAAATAATGGACTTCAACAGATATGAATGACTTATATAACGGACATTAGAATTAGACAAACAATGATAAAATGTAAATAAAACAATGCATCAAATACAGAGATTTTGGCATCAGACCCTCTCTATTATTAAATGCATTACTCAGATTAACATACCTAGTCAGCCGATTTATATTTTACTTAATCTTTATCATAAAAAATCTCCACAGACGTTCCAAAAATTCATTTGTTGAACTCAGGAAGACAATGTATCCCAACATTCTGGAAATCTACCTTCACCCCTTCGTTGTAAGACTGGGAGAGAAGGGTCTGTCATGTTATGATTATGGAAAGAGTAACATCCAGACCTGACACAAATACACACAGCTTTCTGGATATTTGTGAGTCATGGCTAAGCTTTATATTCCAATATAGATCACATTCTCTTTACATTCTGTTAAAGTACAACCTGATTTATTATATGACCAAAATGTATTCTTGATACTGGCAGATAAGGTCCTGACCTGTTATCTCTATTTTCTTGTTCAACTCAACTATCTTTCATCTCATGACTCTTTTTCTCTTATTTTCTCTTCTATATCCCCTTTTCTTTTCTCTATCTCTTCTTCTCTCTCCTCTCTCACTTTGTCTATAAATTGAATGATTTCTCTTTCTCTACTGTGTAAATTTCTACATGATACTGTACTTGAAGATTTTAGGATACACTAAGAATATGCTACTTTGTTACTATTCTATGTATTACTTATGATACAAATCAGAAGGGAGGTGACCAGGTAGACTGCAGAGAGGGACAATCTTCAATTAAGATAAAGGAAACAGCTGAAAAACTTGTCAAGGGGGGCAGGGCTTTCATTCTTTTCATACAAAGAAGAGTGTCCTCTGCTGTTATCTGTCTGGTCTTACAACCAGATTCCACATTTGAGAAGAGATGGCTTACACTAGGAAAAAGGGGCGGAAGGGGGAAACTTTGCTTGTGAATATCTCTTAAACCATAAAGGTTTGAGAGATAAGACTTATATCATTCTTCATGTTTTTTTAATACATACAAAATAAAATAAAGTTAAAGCAAAGTATTACTATCCCTTTAAAAAATAAAAGCAATGTATAGAAAGGCTGACTGCTGTTTGAAGGACATCTACTTTAGAAAGTCTTTCTGATAAACCAATGCACACATAGTCTTAGGGCATAGATCCCTTTTAACTGTTTCAGGAACAGACAGGTGTGAAAAGCATCACTTACAATACATTGCTATCCCAATGATCCCTATAGGGTTGAGAATGTTTATTATAAAAAAAAAACTTTTTTGATTTGAAATTAGGGGCAGCATGAAAAAGAACAAAAGTAGAGCAATTCTAGGTCAAATCAACTGCCTCTTTGCACCTGGATTTAAATTTTCATTATATTAACCTCTGTTTACAAATGCTTGGTTTGCACTTCTACTCTGCATCTTTACAGTATGTAGTTTACTGTATTTGTGAGTTACATATCCTCATTGATGCTACATACACTCCATAAATCCATATATGACATCTATATAGACTTTTAATTTATCCTGTCTGTATTTTAGCAGACATTAGCTTGATAATTCTTTTAACTTCACTATACAAAATGTATGTTCATAAATCATGCACAGATTTGTGACATACCTCTGAAAAGATGCCAAAAAGCTCAAAATCGATATCAAAAAAATATTTATGTAAAGCATTTGTTATTTTTTTATTATTATTTATGTCAGTGGTTTTCAGCTCCAGTCCTAGGGATACACCAATAGGTCATATTTTATGGACTGATCCCCTGATTACTCAGTTGTCATCAGGGATATCCTGAAAACCTGACCTGTCAGTGTGTCCTCCAGAATAACATTAAGAAACACTGCTCTAAGTGACAGTGGGGTGAATGTATAACAAGGATTCCATAGTAAATCAGGCACCTGAACTGATTTTCTGACTCTAGCCGACCAAGCATCAATTAATAAGTTATATATGCCAAAATTCCTCCACTTAACACTGCTTACACCAAGGGAGGACAGCTGGGGAGTGTATGTGAGTTTCCGGACATTCATTTCCACTATACCTTATTTGTTGAAATGTATTAACTCCTTAATGAGCATGACATGCCAGGACCGTCACACCGTACAAATGGGGTATGAAATTGACCACTCTCAGACTCCCAGTAAAAACACACACAGTAGTTGAATAATGTCCAGCAAACAGACAAGGGGCAGTGTTAGGGTGAAAGAATTAGGAGCAGTGCAGGGATGTATGAGTAAAGTGGTAGTCCAAAAACTTATTGTAGCAAAGGTTGCTGCAGAGTGTGCAGTAAATGAAGATGATCCCTCTCCTCTCAAGGAAGATGTAGTTTATTAACCCTTAACGACCGGGGAATCCGGCCGCAGACGCGACTCAACGACCACGGAGCAAAATGTTTTTTTTGCTCCGTTGCGTTCCAGACTCCCCGAACGGCGTGCAGCCGCGGGGGGAGCCCGGAACTCGATGACGGTCATAGTACGTCATCGGTCGTTAAGTGAAATCGACCCTTGACGTACTATGACCGTCAAGGGTCGTTAAGGGGTTAAAGTTCCACCAAAAATCCCAACACCACCAGCACCAGTACTATTATTAAACCGTCTAAAAGCACTGAAGATGACAAGTAGCATTCCGGTGCTGATGGCATTGTGCACGAAGGTGTAGCAGCTCAACCAAGTGCTGCATCTGACAGTGAGTCAAACAAGCACAAAAACACCTGTCCTGAAAGTAGTTCAGTACAATGAACAGCCATCTATGAATAATCACCTGTCAAAGAAATGCAGTTCTAAATGTACTGTTTACTCTGTATTGGAATGTTTTATCTTTTACAAACAAATATTATTTTGTAATATGGAAAAATGCTATTTTAGGGCTTTTCTTGCTGGGTAAAATGAGAGTATGCAAGTTGCAGGGAGATGTTAAATTCAAAAGTTATTACAACTGGATCAAGCCTTTTATAAAGAGTAGTACTTCCATAGCTGGCCACTTCAGAGTGAACCCTGTTGCTACAGCAGTCTATGGAGGGCTATTGACACAGGAAGCAATAGCCACAAAGCCACATTACAATGGCAGCCTATGGAAGTACTGTACCAAAGAAATGCCATTGAGGGAGCACTGCTATTTTACTGATCGGGAAAGTCTCTACGAAAGAGATATTTAACATATTTTGCAATGCTCTAATTCTAAGAAATAGATCCCCCATGAACATGTGTTTTATCTCCCAGTAACTAGTGTATAGGACTCCATTTAGCATAAGAAAATATATTCACCTAAAACCGACCTTCTCATCTCATCCAAAAGGCTGTAGTAAGTTCCTAATAGTTCCAAAGAAGAACACTGCATAAGGGCAGGATTTAAAGTGGAACTACCACCTCAACTAAAGTCACCCTGCAATACTTAAGCTTAATAATCATTATTTTTACCTCTCAAAAGTGCCCCCGAATAAAGTTATCATTAAGCTTCAGAGAGCGGAAGCCAGGCTCATCGCAGGTGGTAGTTCCACTTTAAAGATTACCTTGCTTGCACACAGGTAGGTCAGTCAAAATGCATGGTGTACTGATTAACTCACCTCTTCTTAAAAAAGGGAAATCCTTAAGTCCTGGCCTGTTACTGGCCCTTGATGACTGAATCTGGATCCCCTCCTCTACTCCTTGTTTTTGGTTATATGCTGAACAAGGCATAAAGAATGGAATGAGTGTACACCATTTCCCTGCTTATGCTGTGGGGCAGTGCACAGGGCTTGCAGGCATTAAAGTCCTAATAATGGTGGAGATTGTCTGCAGTATGCCCTACAGTGATCATATGCCACAGTGTGTACCCGGGAATGCAGCCACTGATGTTAGAGTCTAACACCACAGGAACTGCACTGGCAGATTTGTACATTCTTTCCTTTGTGAATAACAATTTTCTTCTTTTATTCTACTGCACCATTGACCTCATCTTGTACTTGAAAGTAATTCAACTCTGTGTATGCTAGAGCGGTCTTGAAAGCATTACAAACCAACACGTAGGAGGTCTCGCTAGCATTCAAAGGATTAATGTGTTCCTGTCACCTTAAAATTAAGTTTGCGTATTTGAAAACTTCATTTGAAACTGCATGAGGCTGATGTACTTGGAGAAGTGCAGGATTAGTGGGGTATACCAAATGCACTGAGGGAACAGATGAAAATGTCATTTATGTAAGTGGGGCTTCTAACCCCTTAAATATTAAAGAGTTCTCCAATGTACTGCATTACGATGCATTTAAGGGGACAAAAACCCTTTTAAATTTCGAGGAACTGTTTTGTTGTCCCTTATGGTGCAGTTTTGGTTTGTCAAATAATACTAAGTTCTTCTTAGTATGTATTATATTAGCCAAAAAGATCCGAAAATGCAAATTTAACCCTTTCAGTTCCAGGGGATGTGCAACGCATTGCTTCTGGCACTGAAAGGGTTAAGGAGGAATTCATACTTTTAGTCCTGGAAAGTAAAAGTCTTTCTCACTGCAGCACTTTATGCTTGTGAAGGTCTTCGCACTGCATTGCACTGGGAGTTTAATTAACTATTAACTGGTTGCAGAAATAAAAGTATTAACCTTTCCACTGCTAAAGAGGTATCCAACGCATTGCTTTGTAATGCACTGGACACCTCTCTGCCTCTCAGATGTAAGCATATACTAAACTACATACCTGATAGATTTTTGTTAACATGATGCATAATCAGTTTTGAATGAAATGTTAAATATTTCTGGGTAATCTAAAAAGAAAAAGAAAAGCAAATAGCAAAAAAAAATCTAAAAGCGGATTTCATTACAAAAAAAAAAAGAAGAAGCTGTAAGAGCTATAATCACCATTCTCCCCTTTCTTTCCCTCCAGCCACCAACCACAACAACCATTCCCCTACCTTCCCCCACTTTTCCCCATAAATAAACACACTGACAACAAGATAAGGTGGCAAGTTGTGAGGTCACAGCATTATTAATTTGGGATTTTACCTATTTATAGGACTCCAGGAGTACCCCCTCCTACGTGGCACCCCCAGGCCCCTAATAGCTTGAATCACCCCTGCACCCAGCCTGCGGCCATGGGAGGTAAAGGGTGAGACCTTTCAGGCAACCACTGCCTCCCCACCTCTGGTCTCTCTCCATGGTCACCTCCAAACCGTACCAGGGGAGGCAAACAAGGCCGAAGTGTCAATCTGCCCTGACACTACCTACATGCCTCCCCTCCTCAACAATGCTGGAAGGCAATCGCCCGCTGGCCTGGTCGCACAGTACAAGTCTCCCCGCCCACCATTATCGATTGGCTATGCCACACTGCTGGGCCCTGTATGCGCCATACTCTCTAAGGACCTAAATATGTTTCTACTGCTGACTTCCTCCAACACTTGCTCTAAACAGTACCTCTTCAGTGGCGCACATACTGCACCTAGATGACCTGAAAAGAAGCACAAAAAACAGAGAGGGAGGGTGGGAAAATACAAAACTTATTCTGCTCGCCTTTACAGATAAGCCACATCTAAACCCTTAGACTGCCCTGTTTTTCCCACCTTGCAGTGTTACCTGCCCCCAGCAAGGGAGGGGGAGAGAACCCAGTCCTTTGTCCCAGGCTCTTCTCCCCCTCCCCCTCTGAAACCAAGCACCAGCACTGAAGGGGAAGGGGTTTCGGCTCACTTGCCCTTATCGGGCTTTGGGTGCCGCTCCATTTTTTGTTTTTATAAGTATTGAGCTATTCAACAAACGCTCTAGTAAGAATCCATGTATAAATGGAAAGAAGTACCAAGCCCACATGTGCTGCATTTAGGCCTAGTTGCAAAACAGATTCCCGGAAATTCTCAAATATAGGCATGGGCATCCACGGGCATAGCTGGGAACTCTCCGTTTTTTCCCCAGAGACTCCGGTTTTGACACTGAATTACCAGGTCTCCGGGGCAGATTCTGATTCTCCAGATGTGGGAAGTTTCTGATGAAACTCCACCCACTTGTGCTCAATCCTACCCTGTTCCTCTCCCTGCCCTCTTCTCCTCTTTGCCTAGTCTATTGAAGCAATTTTTTTTGTTTTAGAAGTCCCGCTCCCCCACTCATGATTAAGCCCCACCCTTTTTATGACACAAATCATGTCATTTCTCTCCCCTCATCGGTACCAGAAGGCTCTCCTCCAGGCAGCCCCAACCAATAAGTTCCCAGGTATGTCCACTGGGGAGGGGAAAGAGTGCGCACTAGCCCCCCCCCCAAAAGGGCACCAGTCAGAATGAGGCAGCAGAGAAGGAGCATATGATGGTGGAGTAAACAGCAAGTCACAACCTGCTTCTGGGCTGGGACCTCCCACAGCCAATCCATCACGTGGGAGAAGAGTAGAGGAGGAGTAGAAGAATTATGCTAGTCTGGACAGATCCCAGAGAGAGGTACTGCTGTCTGTGGTTTAGTAGAATATTTTGCACCAGCAGCTCCCTGCTCAGTGCTTCTATATTTGCATGGAGTCTGTCTGCTGGATTGATTAGCTTGCAGTTAAATGACACACTCCCAGCCCCATACAAGCCTAGAAACACTGAGTGGAGAGCTGTCTGCACAGTGAGCAGGACACTTTCTACAAAACATTAAGTGAAGGGGGGGGGCAGGGGGAAATGGGGGAGTACTGAGTGCATGTAATGAAAGGGAAGACACAGGCACCATAGCAGACCTCACCTCAGTTAAAGAGTAGGCAACTGCGTCAAGCATTTGATATGCTGCAGTGCTGCCTGGACTTACTGGACAAACTGCTTGTTTGAGGGCAGTTGAGAGCTGGTGAGCTCTACTTAGTTCCCCTTGCCTTTCCACTTCCTGCCCCAGTTGCCTGGATCCCCATAGGAGGATCCTTCTGCTGTGAGTCAAGTGACCTTGTGAGGACCTGACATCACACATGCTTCCTTCCTGTCCTCTCAGCCTCTACTCCAGTACTATTAACTCTCAGATCAGGTAGTGTGATTACAATGTGACCTTCTGCCTTATTCTGTTTTGCCCCCCACTGTGCTCTTTACCCTCCATTTGCTTGTCTGGTACCTCTCTTTTGCCCCACATTTAACCCTCTGATCTCCCATTGTCCTTTTTGTGTCTATGTTTCTGCTATTTTGACAATCAATTGCCCCATATCACTCTTTTGTCCATCTTTGCTCCATTAAGCCTTTTCCCCATTGTGTCAACCGTGTTTTTCCTCTAATTCATTTATTACACCCACACACACAAAATATACACCATTTTAAGCATAAGCAGGGCTTTTTTATACCACATGTATATGTATAACATATTTGACATATACTTTATTATGCATTTTTAATTTAATATATGGTATTTCAATATTTATGTTATGATATTTAAGTTAATATATTTCAAATAATGTTTAAGTTAATATATTTCAAATTAAACACTTTGGTTATATATTTTAAATTCCTTTCATTTGTTGTTGCTAACACCAAACATGGTTTATAGAGTCTGGATGTGTGTTTGTGTGTGTAGGTTAGCCATGTCTCAATGTCCTGCCATTTATTAACCGCCCCATGCTCCACACCATTTTGCCTATGCCTCACCTCTTTGTGACACTGGGCGGAGTGTGGGTAGGGATAACATTTTGCCCCTACCCCCACCCCCTGGAAAAATTTCTGCGGACGTCTATGAATATAAAATTACTTCTAATACACTGCAACATCGCAGCACCATACACCAAAAATCTTCATTATTGTTTGAAGATGTGGGTGTCTGACAGCCTGAGATTTTGCATTGTGTTTTGAGCTATTCTAGCCTTAAAGGGATAATAATACTTCTATTAAAGTGCAGCTCTGAGCCTTCTTTATTATTTTTTTGACATGTAGCGCTATATTTAATTACTTACATTTTTGTAATTCAAGCCCTCTTCAAGCCGAAAGGATTCCCCTCTTCCTTCCCTGCGTCACACTACTTCTCACTCTGGTCCAGATGGAGCATGGCAAGGGACAATCTTCAGTAAGAAAAAGGAAAATCCTGCACTCCTTCAACAAGGGGAGCAGGGGTTTCCTTATACTTGCTGACTGAAGATTCCAAATCTAAGGGGAGGTGGCCAGAAGGGTCGGGAGGGGGATCATTTTGGCTTGACTTGCTCTTGAATACAAGTAACTAAATATAGTGCTACATGTTAAAAAAAATATAAAGAAGACTAGAGCTGCACTTTAACTAACCCTTTAAGAAACTTATAAATAGTGGGGTGTCTTAAATATGGCATTGTCTATGGCAGTGTTTCTCAACCAGGGTGCCGTGGCACTTTGGTGTGCCACGGACATCCACTTAGGGTGCCCCATTGTATCTATAATGCATTGACAAAAATGTTAATGTAGACCTCCAGCTGTATATTTAAGGCTATTACTATGCACAATATGTTTATTTTAGTTGTGAGGTCTAACGATAACTCTATAATTATCTATTTGCAACCTTCATTACAACCTAGACAAATTACATAAAATAATAGGGGTGCCCCGAAAATACCAGACTGAGTGTTAGGTGTGCCATGAGCAAAAAAAGCTTGAGAATCACTGGTCTATGGAGTTGTCTTCTAGCATTACTCACTTATGGGTACCTATTTGGTTACATTTTAAAATTCTTCTTATTTATTTTATTTCTCTGGTCATTTTATTGCATTGCACTTTATAAGTTACCTTGGTTATCCCCAGTGCCGGATTTACATCCCCGGCATGGCACCTTAGATCTACCCATGGCCACACCCTACTTTTCACACAACCCCACCCACAGTCCCAGACTCTGTTCCCTGGAACAGAAAATACCTTTTGCCTATAATAGACAAGAATAAAAGCCTTTAACCCCTTAATTGCTAGAAAGATTTCTAATACAATGGGGGAGATTCATTAAGTGGTGATAAAGAGATAATAAAGTAGAGATAACTTCTCCAGTTTATAACTTCTTCAGTTCCTATGTTATTCTATAGAGCCTATGCACTAAGATTTCTTCAGCTTTGGAGATCTTAAATACTGGGAAGTAATAAACTGGAGAAGTCATCTCCAGTTTATCGCCTCTTTATCTCCCCCCATTATGCTCTCTAGCATCCAATGCTTTAAGAAATATCTAGTAAAACGGTATATAAGCTGGTGCAGTGACAATGAGACTGCTTAGGCCACACCCACAACTCAGAATGAGGTTGTAACCAGAACAGCTGAGGCTGCTTGCCTAATGGGAAATCATGCCCTGGTTATCCTCTTTGATGGCTGGAAGTAAAGCTGGGCTTCTAGATCTCTGTTTTGGCACAGTTAACTTTCGTTTGTCTTGTATAACTTCTATGTGACAGGTCCACTTTAATAAAACAATGAGTTCATATCTGATGTATACATATAATAGTTATTCCTTTTCATTGCCAAATAAAATAGTAAATAATAAAAAAAAGATTATTTAATTTTTTAAACCCATCAGTACAAAATCAAAGATTATTTAAATAATGTTCACTCCAGAAACCCTCATTCCAAGTAAAATGTTTTATAACTGTCTACATATTGTGAGCTTATGTTTTTTTCTTCATTTTATTCAGATTTTCATAAAGCAGATACTTCAATGTATTCCATTGTATCATATATTCATGATAACAGATCTTTCATTTTATTCTAATGAATAATTCTCCATGGAAACAAGATAATGAGCTCAAAAAAGTGTCCTTTAAATGTAATTCCTCTGTTACCCTTTCATTCTATTCATTCACTCTTTTCCCTAACCCCATTCATTCTATGGTTATGCTTTGGTTCATTCTGAACCATCTACTTCTATTTATGAGCTGACAAGCAAAAAAAGTCTTGTGAGACTGAGACTGCTTTGAGAACACAGAGGATTTCAAAGAGTTTGCAGCATGACTGCAAATCCAGTTTCTCCAAGAAAAAAAATCTACATCCTTATGCCAAGGAAGGTACTTATTTTAAATGATAAAAACTGTGGAAAACTTTGAAAAGTTTCAAGTTTGGTGATTAATGTCACACAATGCTCTGATAATGAGAGAGAGAGAGAGAGAGAGAGAGAGAAGGAGAGAGAGACAGAGAGATATCCCATGAATCTACTGCTAAACATCAATTAAACACAAAAGGAGAAAGATTCAATTAAAGGAAATCTAATTTGCCACTTTCAATACTTTTACTTCCATAGACAGTAATCCTATATAATAAAGAATGTTTGTCAGAAGCTGTCATGCGCGGTAGAGACAGCTGAGCGTACTGCAGTCATGCACATTAGAGACTGGCCGCGCCGCGGCTGATACGGGGCACCTCAAATTCAATCCGGTCTGAATTCGAAGTGCCCCGCTCTGTATCAGTCGTGGCGCGGTCAGTCTCTACTGTGCATGACTGCAGCGGTGGCACTGTGGCCCGTGTAAACGGGCTTTTCAACTAGTAATGAAATAAGAAAAATGCTAGGTATGCTTCTTTTCTCATATAGAATCTCCCTTTAGGAAACTGATGGAGCAACTGTGGATAACAATTCCAAAAATTCTCATTGTTTTACATGGGACCTTTTTAACTTCCTGAATTCTAGAGAGGGATCCACACACTTTCCTTATTCAAACGGTAAAATCCTAATGGCCTTATGTATTTGTTCAAGAGATAAGATCTTCATTTGGTTCAGGATTTTCTGGAGTAAAGTAAGTGGGGCGTTAGTATGATTGTTCTTATTTTTGTTAGATTGCTTCTGAAATGCTACAGTACTTAGTACAACAGCTTCAACATGTCTTTGCTTTTGTAATAAACCTTCTTCTGCCACATTATGATACAATATTAGAGTAAAACAGGGTTCCAACATAAAGTGTGCAGTCTTGTGCGTGTGTATGTGTGTGTAAGACACCTACCTATGATTTAACCCTTTGAGTGCCATTTAACTCTTTGCAATCCATTGGATGCCTCACTGGCACTCAAAGGCTTAAGAATTTAACAGAACAAGTAAAATAACAGCATTCTCTTAAACACAATAATTGGTTTCACACTATATAAATATGCTTTTCATACCTCTCTGGCATTCAAAGGGTTAAAAGTTAATTAAACACAGGAACATGTAAAAGAAGTTTTAGTTTAGCTTTAGTTTAAGGGGAACTATCATCCTATACAAGTTTAGCTTATATTAATCCTTATCTAGCGATAAGCTTAAAGGGATAGTAATACTTTATTATTACTATCTGCCATATTGTAGATATTTGTAAAATAATTTAATAGCTCCCAGGTTCATCTCTCTGACTTCAGGGAAGGGGGAGGGAGGGGGGAACTTTGCCTTCGGTTATCTCTCAAACCATAAAGATTTAAGAGATGAACCTGGGGGCTATTAATTTATTTGGCAAATATCTACAATATAGGGGATAGTAATAATAAAGTATTACTATCCCTTTAAATTGTTTGTCTGTGGCGAAATCTACATTGTTAAAAATGAGCCTCTTCCTTACTTCTGGACAGACTGCGGTTACAGCTCTGCACCACAACCTGTCAATCTTCTTCTTTTCCTCTCCAAACATGGTCACATTCCAACCACCTCCGATGACAGAGGACTGCTCCATGTAAGTGTTTGGAATGTGACCATGTTTGGAGAGGAACAGAAGAAGATTGACAGGCTGTGGTACAGAGCTGTAACCGCAGTCTGTCTGGAAGTAAGGAACAGGCTCATTTTTAACAATGTAGATTTTGCCACAGCATGTTTATTTTTTTTAAATAAAAATAACAAATGATTTAAGCTTATCGCTAGATAAGAATTAAAATAAGCTAAACTTGTATAGGGGTGATAGTTCCCCTTTAGTTTAGCCTTTGAAACAAGTGAATTAATACATTGGTATAATATATGCTCTACTCTATACAGAGGCGTAACTAGAAGCCTCCGGGCCCTGGTGCAAGAAGTGCCATGGCCCCCCCCGGACCACATTCACCCCCCTCGACTACATTGGCCCTCTCCAAAATGCCCCCATCTCCTACCTCCCTGGAGTGGCAGGAGCCCGGAGAGGTGTGTTGATCTCCAGCGCGGTCCTCTTCAGTAATGCAGAGCGATGGGAGATGATGTCATCTCCCAGCGCTCTGCATTACCACTGTGCCAGACGGAGATCGCGGGCACCAGGCAGAGGGGTCGTAGGGGGCGACCGGGCCCCCTAGAGCGACGGGCCCGGTCGCGGGTGCGACCCCTGCAACCCCTATAGTTACGCCACTGACTCTACATCAACTACTGGGTGTTTAGTGCTTTGGATGCTAGGAAGGTCTCCACTGAACTGATTAGAAATGCTCTGAGACTTATCTAACATTCAAAGTGTTAAATGTCTCATTTAAATCAATGAGAGATTTGGGAATTCTTTGTGTCCTAACGTGCAGTTGGTTTTCTCAAGATAGAAATGCTACATTTATTCATAGTACATCAGCATTACTGCCTGATACTAAGGCTGGGAGGAAAGTGCCATTTATTCCCATGGTAATTATACTTATTTATTTAGAAAATGTTTTACCTGGAAGAATGCATTGAGATTTCTTTCATTTGCAAGAATGTCCTGGATAGTTTTCTGGTTACATATTTACACATAATTATAATGGAAAACCTGAATTATGTAGGTTTTCTGCAGAAATTCTTTCACTTAGAAAACCTTTTTCACTGAAATAAATTTCTCCTGAAAAAGATATTATTTTCTGCCTATGCATTCTATGGCCTGTGGGAATGGAGAAGGGGGGAAGTTAGGGGCAGAAAGAGCATGTATGAGGTTTATTGCTACCAGTGACGTGGGTAAAGCTGTGACTCTGTGGCTATTGGGGGTGGGCAATATGTGTGCTTCTAGTACAATGGAACAAGGCTGAGTGGTCAGTATGTGTGGTTCCATGGCTATTAGTGCAGTCAGTGGGACAAGGCCTTGGGCGAGGGGGAGGTTCAGTGTGTTCTATGGCTACTGTGGAACAAGTCTGGTGGTCAGCCGGGGAGATTTTACAACTTTAAATATAAAAGACGTTGATGTACTAAGAAGAACTGCAACAATTCGAGCGTAAAACAACTGCATCTTTTTTGCTGTTAAGGCAGATTGCTGAGTGTGGCAGAGTACTTTTCTTGGTGCTAATGACATCACATGACCCACAGATGTCTCACTATATCTGTGCACAATATCTGAATTCTGAGAAGCACCACAGAGTCCAAAGGAATCAAGGGAGAATTAACCATTGACTGTTCTCAATTCTCATAGAAAGTGACCCTTGTACAGGCCTCCTAGCAGAGCTCTAACCATTGACTGCTGTGACAAGTTATGCTACTGCTGTTCTTCAAGAAAATAACCTCCACAAAGAGTTGTACACGCTAAAGGGAACACTGAACACTACCTCATGATAAATGGGAGCAGAAGTGCCATTTTCTTGAAACCTAAGGCTATGCCATGGCTTATGGCTTGGTGGCCATTTTCTTGTAGTCCAGTACAGGAATCACTTTCAGTCCCAGCAGTAAATAGTCAATGCTCTGTGCTTCATAGGCTCGATTCAGAGACTTTATAGTATCCCAAAAGTACACTGCGCTTGTCACCCTAACTTCACCACAGGCTGCAAATAACAGTTCCCCAATTTGTCATTTATTTAAATGGGGACTAGAACCCTTTGAATGCGAGAATGAGAGATCCAGGGTACTGTTTTGCCTTGGAGACATCACAAGCATTCAAGGATTTAAAGCCTAAATTAAATCATTGAGATTTTTTCATTTGTTTCTATAATGCAGTTTGTTTACCCCAGAATTGCTCTAATTCTTAGTACATCAGCCTCAAGGAATGGATTGCATGTGATTTTAAGGTGATGCTGCATGCAGCTTAGATCACATTTCCTTGCCTAGCTAGGTACATGCATTTCCATACAGTGCTAGGTTTACACAAGTAACATATTCCTCCCACAAAACAAGAAATAATATTGATGGTTTATCTGTCTGAGTTCTAATGACCTCTAAACACAGCTCAGCTTTTCCATATATCTGGAAGTTGGCTAATGATTGCAATGCATATATTATTTACAACACTATTTGTACTTTGTCCTTTTTGCTGCTTCACTTTCATCAGATATCTTACCAAGGTCCCATGCACAAAAGAAAAGAGAATCAATACGAGGCCAAAACCAACTACATCATATGGAAGAAATTAAAAGTTCCCAAAATGCCATTGATTTAAATTGGGCTTTAAACCCACTGTGTTAGAGAGGGCTTCTGCTCATTGCTTCTTAAATATTTTGGAAACCTCTATAGCATTCAGGGGGTTAAAGACCTCATTTAAATAACTGGTAATGTTTACCATATTTGTCCCTTTGTGCAGTGGGTTTGCTCCAGACTTGTTCCTCTTTTTGTGCATATGGCTCTTAGGGACAGATGTTCAAAAAGTCGTCATAATGAAAAACTTGTCGGATCATGAGTTGGTGGTAAAAGAAGGACGATATTTTCAGAAGTAAATCCGTCACATTTGAAAATTCATCTAAAGAATTAAAAATGACGGTAAGAAGATCTCATTGAACATTTCCGTTAAAAATTCTGATCTTAAAAATTGTCTTTCATTTTGTCTTTGAAACGAAAATTTTCAAAGAAACAAAGACTTTTTTTTGTCTTTGAAACGAACAAAAGAACTTTAATTTTTCTTCTCCAAGTTTAGACCATTTTTATTATGTCGGGAGAAAATGACATAAAAGTGACATTCAAACGAATATTTTTTTCTGAAAATACCTTACATTATGACGGAAGATTAAACCACACCCACTTTTAAGATAGCTTTTTCCCTTTGACGGAGATGGAGTGATAACATAGAGCTTACAGTTGAAATGTAGCTACACAAACGACACCACAGAGGAACAATCCAAATGGAGCTACACTAGAAGCATAACCCATTCCCTTGTAAGCTCTATAGTATCACTAGTGTAACTATATTTAAAGTATAGCCTCATTTCAGCTGTAAGCTATGTGGTATCACTTGCCTTACTTCACAACATTAATGCCAATTTTAAAATTAACAAAAGGGGGTGGGCTGGGACAGTGGGCTTGAGCGATATAGAAATGGGCCACTTGAATGTATTTGCCCCCTGGGCCACAAGGTGCCAGCCCTCCCCTGGAGTAGACTCCAACAGATGGATTTAATTGAGCATTCATGGGGTTAAAAGCCCTATTTAAAACAATTGGGATATTCAGTTCCCCCACTATGGTGCAGCAGGTTTGCTCCAGAATTGCACCTGAAAGCAGTTATAAGTGACTTGTCTTCCTTCTCAGGCTCCTTTTCTCATGTCATGTAATAGACTGGCTTTGTGGGACTACATTGAAACTTTACATTTTTAATCAGTGCTATAACTAGCCTTTGGATGGCCCCAGTGCAATCACGGTTTGGGCCCCTATCAAAAAATATTCTTGCAGAGATATAACTAGAACCAAGAACCTATTGGACCTGGGCAGATGGGTGCCTGTTGGATGCTGGGCCCTGGTACGACTGCATCACCTGTAGTTATGCCCCTGCTTTTACTAGTATCTAACAATGACTTAGAGATTTGCACATGCACAAAAGAAGTAAGAGGGTAGAGACTTATAGCACTTTTGCATTCACCACTCTTGGGACCATATGCATAAAGAAACGTGGAGTAATTTTCAAGCAAACCGACTGCAATAAGGAGAGAAACAAATTTCCCATTGTTTTAGACAGGGATTTTAACTCAATGAATGCTGTATGGAGCTAGGAGCCCCATTGGTTCAGAATTGTTCCTTTTTTAATTTGTGTATATTGCTTTGATTATTTTCAAGTGCTCTCCAGTCCAACGTCCTATGAACTGTGTGCATCAAGGTAAAAGGGTTAATTAACATCTCTTACAGCATAGAATTTGATGCCAGAAAATAAATATAATGCCATTATTGTCATTTTCAATTTATTTTGACCAGAAGGGAGTTATAAAGCACAAACTTCATTAAAGGGATAGTAATGTTTCATAAAAAAGCAGCTCTAATTAATCATCATAGTATTTGGGCCTTGGAGAGTGTAATTTCAAGTTGTACGTCACAAGTAATTGAATGATAAAGTATCCCCCGCTTGACCCTTTTACTGATATAACACTGCTCAGTTCAGAGCAGCAGGGAGGTGCCCAGGTAGATTGCAGAGAGGGACAATTTTCAATTAAGGGAAAAAGCTGCAAAACCTGTCAAGGGGGGGGCAGGGTTTTCATTGTTCTCACAGTATGAAGATTATCCCTTGCTGTTATCAGTCTGGTCAAGCAACCAGATTCCACATCTGAGGTGATCAGTGTTACACTAGATAAATGGGGTGGGTTGGGGACACTTTATCATTCAATTACTCTTGAACTACAAGATTAATTAGAGCTGCTGTTTTTGTGAAACATTACTATCCCTTTAAATACTTGTGCCTATTCCTGATTGTTAAGACTTGTGCCTATTCCTGATTGTCTTGAATTCTCCAACAATATATCCCTGAATTTGATCTCATACATCTAGTAAGAACTGGAGAACCGCAGTACATCAGTTTGTTGAGGTTTACATTGTGAGAACCCACAAAAGTTAGGCAGCTGGCAACTTGTTAAACACAATAGATACTAGGAGTGATAGGACAGTCACATATTGCAGCAAAAATAAAATTATTATTGTTTACTGAGTCATCTGGGAGAGCTAACCTGGGGAGATATTGTCCCCTGGGCTGGTCATATGTCTGGGCTGGTGGGCCACTGCCTTACTCAATCTCTACCTTGCTGCTGTAAATGAAGCTACACTAGTGATACCGCAGAGCTTAAAACTGAAATGGAGATACACAAATGATACCTCAGAGCTACAATCCATATGGAGCTACACTGCTAGCATAACCAATTTTCCTTGTAAACTCTATGGTTTCACTAGTGTACATCCATTTCAGTTGTAAGCAACATGGTATCAGTTGCCTTACTTCACAAAATGAATGCCAATTTTGAAATTAACCAAAGGGACTGGAGTGGAACAGTGGGTTGGAAATGGGACACAATTCAATTTGCCCCCCAGGCCAGCCCTCCCATGTGAGTCATCACTGCAGAAATGTACACATTGTCTCTTCTGTAAAGTAATAATAACATGTTCCCACTGAATATACCATCATTCAGTTTCAAAGCATGACCTCTTGTTCAAGCCTTCCTCCCTCTTCTAGAGATGTCTCACCTTCCAGGTTGGTCTGAATTTCAGCTATGGGAAAAGGGCTGAATGAATATCACTAAGAGGATGAATGCCTCATAAATAAAATTCCCCTCAATATGGGTAGAAAATCCTATGACTTTTTCCAATACTCCTTGGATCAAGTGATAACATTTTCAATTAGTCCGGGGTGTCATGTCCATGGAGGTAGAAATGACAGCTGCTGGCAGGACCACAAAGCACATGATAACCTTAACCTTTGTTTACCCTTCCTTAGAGGGTTTAAGTAGGCTCAAGCAGTAGGTTTGAAAAACTGCCAGCAACTGTTATGTCCGCCTCCATGGACATGACACCCAGGACTGATTGGAGAGGTTATATCACAAACAAGGGAACATTCATAGGGGACATTAGGATGTGCTGGACATATTGAGGCAAGAGTGGCAGTCTGTATTTATTGGTAAACATTTACACTGCTTACCATCACATAATTGTATGACAAGTCCTGCAGTCTAACTCAATATGGACCTCAAAATTCAGTCACCCAGTTACCCATCCCCCTGATTCTGGGAACTAGTTGTACATAGGCCAATGCATAACACAATGGCAAGGTCACCTAATTATGAGATCCATGTAGATGTCAGCAGTTTGAGATGACAGAACTCGTTTGACAATGTTTGGTTTGCAGCAAACCAGAATGATTTGCAAACTTCATGGCTCATTTAAACTATTAGATTTAGGCTGATATGGAAAGACAGTTATTGTTGGGAAACCCCCTCAGGACTAAAAGGGTGTGCTTTCCAATTAATTGCGTGCCTCTCTCGTACTCAAGGGGTTAAAATCAAGTATGCACATGCACATTGTTTGCAGAACTGTATGTGCTTCACACCTGCAATGGTACGTTTGCATATGTCAAGGGCCATATTCAAAAGAAAGTGGAAGAGTACTACTGTGGCATACTATTCACATTATAGGGGAGATCTAAACATTCCCCTTGATTTAAATGGGGATTTTAACCCAATTAAGGCTAGCAAAATCCCCAAAGCCTTGGAGACCTCTCTAGCAGTCAAGGTGTTAAAATCCCCACTTAAATCAATAGGAATTTTGGAAGTTTTAGTTCTCCCCTACAGTGAAATTGGTTTGCCCCAGAATTCCTCTACTATTCTTTTGAGGATAGGGCCCTAAATGTCAGTCCTAGTTCACTCCTGCTCTTGTTCATGAGGCTTGACTAGAAACTGTATTCTAACACTGGCTTGTTGCAGTACATGCAGCAATGTTTTGAGGCATACAGGACATCTGCTTTGGCGGTTCAAGCTGCCCCTTCCTCTTATAGTCTTTTAGTGGTTGGACCTCCTCCTACCTACCTTTGCCGAACCATTATGACGGAAACCCTAAGGGCCTGAGAGGTTTCCTAAACCAATGTTTTTTGCATTTTCACAGTAAGCCTGATGCATTCGCTATATATAATATACCTTTATATTATGACTTCTTAAGGGTCAGGCACTTGCATGAATGTCTCTTCTTCACATTCTCCAGAGATGTTGACACATTTCTCACTGCCTTCAACTCAATATTCAACACTTCTAGTCATTAGTCATTAACTAAGGTAGCCCTTCTGGAATGCCAACAAATCTAAATGTCCCTATCACCAATTTAAAAACCCATATCCAGGTTCCAGACTCCCACTACTACTTCTGAATCAGCTCCAGAATCTATGGAGATCAGTTAAATATTTTTGTCTCCGTGAAGAGGAAAAGTTCAAGAGGATTCCCTAGGGTTCTCCTCTATTGTGGGCAGCCAGGTCACATTGCTTGTGTTTGCCCCAACAAGCCCTAACAAGCCATCAGGACTTAGAGCAGAGTAGTGGGCCCTCTCTAAGTCTTTCCTCTGTCCTCACTGACAACCAGTGACAGCAAATTCAAGAAACCCCAGCTTGGGGTCACAAGTCTTGTTCTGCCACAGCTTTTATTGATTCTGGTGCTGCTGGTCTTTTCCTTGATTCAGCCTTTGCTCATTAGCATGTAATTCCTCTAGGTAAATGAGTACCAACTGTCTGCATTGTACTAGTGGGTGGTACCCCATTGGGAGCTGGTTTTATCACCCAATATTCTGAGTCCATGCAGCTACAAGTTGGTCCTACTCATACCAGATCTGTGGTGTTAGAGATTATCTCTGCTCCTAGGACCCCTGTCATTGGCTCAAAAGAAATAATCCAAACATTGACTGCAATCTAGGTAAACTCATGTTTTCTGACTACCAGAGTGCAGAGACCGTTGTTTCTTCCCTGGAGGTACCTTTCATGGGTAACACAGTTGAGATGCAGATTGCAGAACCTGATCACAGACATTTGGTCATGTTTTGCAAAGGGAGGGCAAATACACTTCATCTTAATAGTCTGTATGACTTTCCCATTGACCTTCTTCCAGGTACTTTGCCTCTCAGAGTTAGTACATACCCTTTCTTGGTTCCTGATACTGCTGCTTTGGAAGACTACATCAAAGACAACTTCTCTCATGGTTTTATATGTCCTTCCTCTGGTGCCAGAGATGGATTAAAGCTCCATAGGTAAGGTACCAGTTTTGAACCATGCAGCTGTTGCTGCTAGAAGGTACTGGCATTATTGCTCTAATGGAAGTGGGGAGCAACTGGATGATGCTGGTTTCTTTCATCAAAAAGGAAATATGATACAAGATGTTAGCATTCAGGTCTCCTCATACTATCATAGGGCCTAGGCAGTAACCTAGGTTTCCATGATGGATGATTAATCTCTGGCTGGTGTTGGCCTTTTCTTTGTTAACTCTTTGAGTGCCAAAGAGGTATCAAATGCATTTCAATGCAATGGCACGCAAAGGGTTAAGAAACAACCATTCCAGGTGGCAGATGTAAGCAAGTATCCTCTTTGGAAGCTCAAAGTTGCAACACTGAGGGAAATGGCCTATCTTGAATAGGGTTTGCTGCTTGCTGAGCAGAAGGAAACTGTCACAGGCAGTGCCGGGCCGAATAATGCACAAAGGAGGAATAGTTAGCTAAATTGGTTACAGTTAGATGTAGCAAGGTGGGGAGGGGGTAGGGAGGACACTCCTATATTTACTCAACCTAACAGATTTGTTACATTGAGTGATGATGTTGGGGGTGTTATTAGAGTAATGCCTTTGCTGGAGAGGATTGTTCTCTCTAACAGCCAGAAGAACAGCCCTTCTAACACTGATAGGAACCGGCACTCAGGCAGACCTAGACAGATCATGGTGGTAGGGGATTCCATAATTTGGAAGACAGACAGAGTAATCTGTCAACAGAATCGCTACAATCAAACAGTTTGTTGTCTCCCAGGTGCTTGGGTTCTACAGGTGACGGATTTGGTTGATCATTTTTTGGGAGGGGATAGGCACGTCACAGCTGTCATGGTATAAGTTGGTACCAGTGACAAAGTCAGTGGGAATTGGAGGTCTGTTAAAGGGATAGTAATGTTTCATGATAAAAACAGCTCTAATTAATCATCATAGTATTTGGACTTTGGAGAGTGTTATTTCAATTCTGTCAGAGTTGTAGTTCCAGAGTAATTCAATGACAAAGTGTCCCCCTCCCGCCCCTTTTACTGATGTAACACTGCTCAGCCAGAGCAGAAGGGAGGTGCCCAGGTAGACTGCAGAGAGGGACAATCTGCAATTAAGATAATGGAAAAACCTGAAAAGCTTGTCAAGGGGGGCAGGGCTTTCATTGTTTTCATAGGAATAAGAGTGTCCCCTTCTGTTATCTGTCCAGTCTATGGACTGCATTCCACATCTGAGAAGAGATGGTTTACACTAGGTAAAAGGGGCGGGAGGGGGAAACTTTGCTTGTGAATATCTCATAAACCATAAAGGTTTGAGAGATAAGACATATCATTCTTCATGTTTTTTCAATGCCTACAAAATAAAATAAAGTTAAAACGAAGTATTACTATCCCTTTAAGATTGATTTCATAGATTTAGGTTATAAACTTAAGCAAATAACCTCTAAGTTAGCATTTTCTGAAATACTACCTTTGCCATGCTCTACACCAGGAAGGCAGTGAGAGGTTATGGAGTTAAATACATGGCTAAAGACTTTGTGTACACAAAAGTGGTCTGGGTTTCTAGAGCACTGGACTGTCTTTTCCCTTGGGGACAAATCTTATAGTCAAGATGCATTCCACCTTAGAGGAAAGGTGACTATGGGTCTAGAGGTTAGGATGTTTAAGGGTTGGAGGAGACTTTAAACCAGAAAAGGGAGGGTACAATACAGTATGGGTAAATCAGTATAAATGAAGAAATGGGATTAGAGAAGGGGCATGGGGAGGAGAGGTGGGCTGATCTAGTTCATCTAATAGGGAGATGCTTATGTTACAGCCTGATGAAGCAAATTCTTCAGAACAGCAATAAAATAAAATGTATGCATGTAAATGCTTGTAGTCTGGCTGGTATAATGGGGGAACTGGAACTGATTGCAATGTATGAGCAGCATGATCTTGCTGGTGTTCCTGAAAACTGGTTATGTGATACAGAAGACTGGGCAGTGAATCTAGAGGGTTATTCACGTTTTAGGAGGCATAGGGTTAATAAAAGAGGAGGGAGGTGTACCTATGTGTAAAGCATGCCTTAAAACCTAGTTTAAGGGAAGATATTAATGAAGGAGCAGTGAGAATGTAGACGCTCTGAAGGTTTGAAATACGCACTGGGGACACACATAATAAAAATACAGTATGTCAATGGAAATTTGCTACGTGAAAATTTGGGGAGCTTGAAGAAGTCCAACTGTTACTGCAAATAGAAAAGGCTTCTCAGTCAGGAAGTGTAATCATCATGGGAGATTTCAACTACCCTGAGACTGACTGGAGAAATATGAATTCCAGCACAACAAAAGATATGGTTAATAACAATTTCATGTCCCAACTAGTAGAGGTGTCAACTAGGGATGGGAGAAAATTTTCACCTCAAACTGAAACTGAAATCGGCGAATAATGGCACTTTCCGCTTGGCAAAAAATTTTCCTCAAAAAGTGCTGTTTTTCCGCTTTTTTCCCACCTCCTTTTCCTCCCATTGAACAATAGGAAGAAAAATATTTCGACACCACGCAAAAGTTTTATACAGCCATATAAAAGGCTTTCAGGCCTCACAGCAGCCATTCTGTGTTTGTGAGAGGAGAGAGCAGCATGTTTTTTTAGCTAGAGGAGCTAGGCAAATAAAGAGGAATTGAAGCTTAGTTTAGGAAGTCATTTACGTAGGACATTTGTTCTCTGTATTAGGGGAGTCTGGGGGCCCTCTAGGGGATAAGAAGGGAGGAAGGTGGTTGTCCCCCACACTGTGATAAGATAACAGGGTGGATAACTTAAAAAAAAATAAAATAAAAAATAAATCAATAAAATAAACAAGAATAAAAAACTAAATATCTTAGGTGACAGTGACATACAGCTGACTGGGCTTAGACAAGGCATCATACAGCTCCATCAGTTGTGTTGTGCACTGTACAGTAAAAAAAACATGGTGTAGTTGCAGAATATCCAGCAAACGCACAAGGGGAAGGGGGAGGGGTGAAGCAGTGTAGGGATGTGAGAGTAAAGTAGTAGTCCAAAAACCTACTGCAGCAATGGTTGTTGCAGCATGTACAATCAATGATCATGATCCCTTTACTCCAAGGGAGGATGCAGTTTGTCAAGGACCCAGCAAAACTAGGTCCAGCACCACCAGTGCCAGTAGAAATATAGACCCATATAAGAAGAACACTGAAGACGACAACAAGTCACATTCAAGTGTTGATGATGCTGGCAACAGCACAATAGAGGAAAGTGTAGCAGCTGAACCGCCTGTTGCATCAGTGAGACACCAAAACACCTGTCCTCAAAGTAGTAGTGAATTTTGTTAAAGTAAAAGTAAAAAGAAATTGTTTGAGACCTCCAAAAGCATAGAGGAATATAAGGGTAGTAGTGGGCAAGAACTGTCAGGTGATGCTGATGCTGCTGAGAATGACCTAATGATGACTGATGATGATGCAGATCTAGAATATATCCCTCAAGCATCCTTCTCTTGTTCAGATACAGATGAAGTTGGGAGTGAGGATGATGACAGGGCAAGATTAGCAGAAAGTCAAAGGCTATATCTTCCACCACTTTTAAGGAGCACTGTGCCTGTCTATAAACTGTTTGAGAAAGCCATTGGAAAGTCTGACCCTGGACAAGTACAGATGTCAAAAAGCACATAGTCACCCTATCAGTCATCCTCAGCATCATTGCCTCTTCAAAGTCCAAGTCCCACTCAGCCACACACACCTGTTTTGAGTACCCAGCAACAGCAATACAGGTTAACATCCACAGTGTTATATATGAAGAGAACCTCTGGTTGCTGCTGCTATAAGTGCTGCACCTATGACACCTAGTAGTAGTGGCAGTAGAATTACATCAGCATCTAGCTCCAGTAGTAGTAGTATCAGAAATGGCACATAACAGACAAAGCCAGGACAAATATATTAACAGCAGCATAGATGAGGAGGTGGAGGACAGATGGGACCACTGCTATGACCGATAAGTAATGTGTGTCAATAATCTGAGAAGGAGGATAGAGTATGACAATGGTAAAAATACATACACAAATCACACCATGCCAGTGCCCCACCACCACCACTAAAATACATATCTACCTCATTGTAGGTTGTACTTTATTTATTTATTACTTGATATCATCATGAATATGTGCCAGTGTCACTTAAGCAACGAAGTGTTGTGGGCAAAGGACAAATACACTCTGCATTCTAACACATTTTTCAAGCCATATTTTGCTGTAGGACTCACAACTTTGACTTTCAGCCACTTATTATTAAACTTCAGCCCTCAGAGGAAGTAATATTACAGTGGGAAATGTAGTACCTATAAGAAATATAGGCGAAAAATGTGTTAAAATAGGCAAAAAATGTGTTAATATAGGCGGAAAATTTGTTAAAATAGGCAAAAAGGATGAAATTTTTGCATAGGCGGAAAGGCGAAATTTTTCACAGGAAATTTTTCACACTTTTCGCCCACTCCTAGTGTCAACTAGAAAAGAAGCCTTGCTGGCCCTAGTAGTCCTAAACAGAATTGTTTTAAAATGTTGCACTGGAAAGTGTGTGATACGAAACGGCGCATTTCCCAGGTCACATTGTTTAAAAGGGTGACATGAAAATCTTGCCCTGTATCAAAGCGCAAGATTTTCATGTCACCTCCTTAAATTACACTGCGATGTCTAATTTTGCTGAGCGCCGTCTCTCTCTCCCCTTCATGTGAAAGACGGTTGCAGATATAGACGTGTCAACAAGAATACCCCCCACAGCCGGCTCTCTCTCCCCTTCTCTCAGCAATTTGCCTTATTTTATCTAAGTTTGGACCTCTGGAGTTCTACTTAAATTTTTATCCAGTCCTTGAAGGGAGAGAGTGGAGATCATCTTTGGAGACACTGTGCAGTGATACACTGGACTTTCAAGTTCTTCGATAGGGTGCATTTGGGTTGATTTCCTATTGTTGGCAGCATGGCAGGGGTGGGTAGTTAGTAATTATTTATCTCGCTTCAACCCACATCTGAAATTGTAATGGCAGCAACTTTTTTTCCTCCTCCTCTCAGATACCAGTAATATGTGCTATGTGACAGCATCAGTGATTTCTGTAGCAACTTCACTCTCTCAGTGTAATTATTAATTTTTTTAACCCATTCTGTGCAGGAGAGGTATTACGTTGAACTCTGCCACCATTACTGGATTTGTCAGAGTTCAACAAATACCTCTCAGGTGCCGAAAGGTTTAAAAAAATAAATACACTGAAAGAGTGAAATTGCTACAGAAATCACTGCAGCTGTCACATCAGTGGCACATATTACTGGTATTTCAGGGGAGGAGGAAAAAAGTTGCAGCAATTACAATTTCAGATGCGAGTTTGAGATTTAAGCCGACAACATGAGAATCTTGTGCTTTTGATGGAGGGCAAGATTAAACAATGCGACCTGGTGAATGCTCTGTTTCGTATTCACACACATTTCAATGCGACATTTTAAAGGGATAGTAATGTTTCATAATAAAAGCAGCTCTAATTAGTCATCATAGTATTTGGACTTTGGAGAGTGTTATTTCAGTTCTGTCAGAGTTGTAGTTCAGGAGTAATTCAATGACAAAGTGTCCCCCTCCCGCCCCTTTTACTGATGAAACACTTCTCAGCCAGAGCAAAAGGGAGGTGCCCAGGTAGACTGCAGAGAGGGACAATCTTCAATTAAGATAAGGGAAAAACCTGAAAAGCTTGTCAAGGGTGGCAGGGCTTTCATTGTTTTCATATAAAGAAGATTGTCCCCTGCTGTTATCTGTCTGGTCTATGGACTTCATTCCACACCTGAGAAGAGATGGCTTACACTAGGTGAAAGGGGCGGAAGGGGAAACTTTGCTTGTGAATATCTCCTAAACCATAAAGGTTTGAGAGATAAGACATGTATCATTCTTCATGTTTTTTTAATGCCTACAAAATAAAATAAAGTTAAAACGAAGTATTACTATCCCTTTAAAAGTGAACTGTCTCAAACAACTCTTAAATGGTAAGCAATATACAGTTAAGGAACCATTTAGACAATGATGACCACAAAATGGGTTCCTGTGATATTTGTTATGAATTAACAGGGGTTAAATCAAAACATTCAACTTTAAAAAGTCTAATTTTACAATGCTAAAGTCATTAATATGCTTGTCAATATAGTCTACTGGGGAATAAAGCAAATTAAGACCACTGTGGCTTAATAAATAGGTCTGCAGTGAAATGAAAAATAAGAAGTAGGCTTTTACAGGGTCTGAAGGGTCTGATGAATCATTTAAAATATAAAGATTGTAAAAAAAATCTGCTGAATTGACAGGTGAATTGATTAGTAGTAATACATAGTAACATAGTAATTTAGGTTGAAAAAAGACTTGCGTCCATCTAGTTCAACCTTTTCCTATTCCTGTTTACCATCGTTGATCCAAAAGAAGGCAAAAAAAAAACCTCAATTAGCAATTTAAAATTCTGCCTTGAATGGGGGGAAAAAAATTCCTTCTTGATTCCAAATGGCAATCAGATTTCTCCCTGGATCAACAAGCCCCAACTAAATATTCATCCCAATACTACCGTACATAGCCCTCTATGTTATGCTCTTTTAAATAAGTATCCAGGCCCCTTTTAAAGGCATCTAATGTTTTCGATAGCACCACCTCCTCAGACAGTGAATTCCATACCTTTATTGTCCTTACTGTAAAGAAACCCTTCCGCTGTTGTAGATTAAATCTCCTTTCCTCAAGTCTAAGCGGGTGGCCTCTTGTCCTGTGTACTGTTCTGTTAATGAACAGGTCTTTGGAGAGCCCTTTGTATGGGCCCTGAACATATTTATATAGTGTTATCATATCCCCTCTAAGACGCCGTTTCTCTAGTGTGTACAAGTTTAACTTTTCTAGCCTTTCTTCATAACTAAAACTTTCCGTTCCCCTTACTAGTTTTGTAGCCCTCCTCTGCACTTTCTCTAGTTCCATAATGTCCTTTTTCAGAAAGGGCGCCCAGAATTGAACAGCATATTCTAAGTGGGGTCTTACCATGGACCTGTAAAGAAGCATAATTATATCTTCCTCCCTTGAGTCAATACCCCTTTTAATACATGCCAATATCTTATTGGCCTTTGCAGCTGCCAGTTGGCACTGCATGCTACTGCTAAGTAATGATAAGGCTATGGCTTAAACCTTAAACACACTCTTCTTCTGTATATAAAGGAAGCAACAATGGTATGCTATGGGCAAACAAAGAGAGAGCATCACATAATTTCCTGCATCAAGTATATAGTTTACTGAGGACAAAAGAGACTGGGAAAGGTTATGGTGAATAAAGGACCTGGGCCTGATGGCATACACCCAACGGTGGGTGTAATAGGGGTGGGTGAAAGGTCCCGTCATGTTCCCATGCAAAAATCTGTGAAAACCACTTTGTTGTCTGCTTTTTTATGAGAAAATCTACTTTAAAACAGTGTTTAAAATCACATTTTTCGGTCACTGAAAAAAATTCTTCATCTTTTTTTTTTTTAGAAAGTTTTCACCCATTGATAACGTGTTTTTCCGCATTTCACTATAAAAACGTGACTTTTTCCAGGAAGTGAAGCACAATAGAAGCAGCTACAGAGCGAGATAGACATACTGTGCTGTTCTGCTGTGATCTTTTTTTAGCAAAATTGAAGCAGGAGTGGCTCATAGTGACTGCTATCACTATGAGCAAGTTTAAAAATAATAAAAGAAGGAACTGGAAGGACCCTTATGTGTCCACTGAGGCTGAGGAGGAGGAGGAAGTGACCAATGTTGGCCAGTCCCCCTCTAAATCACTCCAGGGATCTTGGAGAAATTTATATTAAGGGAGGTAGAAGAGGGTAGCAGTTAGAGCAGGACAGGCCAGCTGCCTGTGCTTGCTGCCTCTGCTGCCACCAGTTCTGTCCCTGCTGTCAGATGTGCTGCCCCTTCTTCCACCAGTGCTGTGCTTGCTGTCAAACATGCTGCCCTTGCTGCCACTAGGGCTGTGTCTGCTGCCAATGCTGCCCCTGCTTCCACAAGTGCTGTGCCTGCTGCCAGATGTGCTGCCACCAGTGCTGTGCTTGCTGTCAGGTGTGCTGCCACCAGTGCTGTGCCTGCTGAACCTACAGCCACCAGTCCTGAACCTGCTGCCAGTGTGTCTAGTAATTCTCAGGAGGGGAGAAGGAGAAGAGGATACCAAGTGTGTCTACAAAGGACCCTAAGTCACACTTGACATCCCTAAGCAGTCTCTCCACTAGTACTACTACTAAGAAGGTCCTGCAGCTTGTTAGTGTTAGGAGCAAAGGATGGGATGATCATCAAATTACTAGTGACTGTGAGGAGGAAGATTCGGGGGTTGACATTTATATGGTTTGTGCTGGTGATGTGGTAGTACTAGTAACAGTGATGATGAAGCAGTCTTGTTCCCCTCTTGACATTGTCCAGGTGAAACATGATCCTGAAGAAGGCAGAATTGATACCTAGAAGCAATAATACCACTACCACCAGAAGCACAGATCAGTTACCTGTGCCTGCTGCTCGTGCTGCCAGTCTGCCTTATTCACCAAGAAATAGCAAGTGTGACATTGGGGGACCCTCTGTGACATTTCTCATCACCTCCTCCAACCAGAAGTGAGATGTCTGTAATAGAGCAGCAGCAGCACAGAGTGAGTAGTTGTGGTGATTATGATGGTGGAGAGGCTGGTGTGGACGTGACATTGACGGCTTTTTTAGCCCAAACTGAGAAGGAATGGGAGACAGGGATGGAGATGGGTATCACCACCACCACCACCAGCAGTGAGCTTTTGGAATTTGCAACTGCTCAAATTCGTTCTGTTGTTGAGTTTCAAGGGCAGCAGGATGCTGAGGATCAGGCTAGAGTGCCACAGACCACAGTGGACACAGTGGAAATGGGGCCAACAAGTGATGTGGGACTAGGACAGCTTCTAATTGCCAGCAGCAATACACCTGGTCCTAGTTGCAGTGCTGATTCTGAGGCAACAGCAGCAACATCATCCTCTACCCCAGACAGTCAAAGAGAATGTGGAGGAGAAGAAGAAAGAGGCCATTCTTCTCCACCTTTTCCATACCCCCTGAAGTCATGGGTGTGGCACTATTTTTCCCTTTGGGCAGGAACAGTGCAGTCATCAACAACGCACTGTGCACAATTTGTGACAAGTCAGTAAGACGGGAAAAGGAGGGAACACGACATAGCATAACCACCCTGATAACACACATGAAACACAGACACCATGACATTTATGTGAAACATATTAAAGCCAAACACCCACCATAAAAATCAAGCACTTACTGTATGTTGCTAAACCCCCTGACTCTCCAGAAAGGCAACAAGGGGCGAGGCGGAGATCAAAGAGGAGAAAGAATAGAGAAACCCAGGAAGAGGCTGGAAGTTTGATGGGCAATACAATATGACCTGCTGGCATTAGGCCAGTAGGGCATTTTTTTCCTCAGGGCTTGTGCTTTAAAAAAAAAAAAAAAAAAAAGAAAAGAAAAATAGGCCTACAAATCAATGTTTCCTTAGGGCTTGTGCCAATCAAGTCTAAGTCCTACAAATCAATGTTTCCTCAGGGCTTGTGCCTCTAATAAGTCTAAGTCCTACAAATCAATGTTTCCTCAGGGCATGGGCCTCTAACAACAAATCTTACAAATCATCCTCTAAAAAATACTCTGTCATGTCAAGTATCAGTCTACCCCAGTGGCAGCTTATGTCAGTGGGTCCCTGTCTCTATAACGTTAGATACAAATTTCTTATTATCTATTTTGTTATAAACTGTCCCCCAAATACCAGTTAACAATCCCACCAAAACAGATTCCCTGTTCAACTGATTCTATCCACAAACTCCACGCACCAACATAGGCACTCTCTTCAGACCACTTTTATACCATGTCTTATGGGGGGGGTTGACTGTATTTAGTATTTATTTTTTATTAACTGCCACCCAATCCCAGTAAACAACCCCACCAAAAAAGCATTCCTTGTTCAACTGATTATTCACCAACACTCCACCAACACAGGCACCCTCATGCCCCTTTTATACTATGCCTTTGGGAAATAATATTTGGTATGTGTTGTATGTGTAAATTCAATGTTCCCATTGATTTCAATGGAATGAGCTAGGTAAAAAAAAATGAAAAATGCCACTTTTCATAGAAAATTTTTTGGCAAGTGGGAAGTGCCATTATTTGCCATTATTCGACGATTTTGGTAGGAGGGAAAAATTTTCACTCATCCCTACTGAGCCTACCAAATTGCTCTATAAACAAACCATATGGTCACTGACATTTGTGAATGAATGTCAAGAATGAAAAATTATTTTATTTTCTCAGAGAAACAAACATTTACTCTTGTCTTATTTGTTCACTAAAGCTAGCTGTCTAACCCACTCACAAACTACAGAGAACTGGACAACGGTTGTCATTTGTGTGACTTAATTAGGGTTTAGTTATAAGATCCTATAAAGGGGGAAAGTCATCCCATGTCACGGTCAGTCAAATATGATTGGCTGTTGCCCACCTGGATCAGCCACTTACTGGAGGTTAAGATGAACATCATAACCTCTAATTTATAAATATGAACAATCTACATGGCTTCCTCATGGGGGAATTACCTGTCATTTTAGAACTAGACCTTACTTTTAAGCAGGATTAGTTTGATACGTACACAGAAATGCCTCCACTGTACTGGCACAAGAGAGCTAAAATGTGATGCATCTGAGTGTTGACTAGCTGTAGAACAAGAAATATTTGTTTTGTTCATTTTCAGTGATCCCCCCTTATTTTATCCATGTTTTAAAAAATGTTTAATGTGTCTCACCCAAGGGTGAATTTTTTTCAGATGCAGAACCGTAGGGAAAGCAGCTATACCACACTGACAAGGTTGAAATTACATCTCGGGTTAATTGGTGTTCCTATGCAGAGAGCCCTTGCCTGCCATTTGGGAACTGGACCATCCTTTTGTAAGGGATTAGTCTGATATGTACACACACAGTTCTTTTTTTAATTGCTGTAGAGAGCTTAAATGTGATGCTTCTAATTGTTGAATAACCATACTTTTGATTGTTCTCAGTGAGATTTTCACTTATTTTGGCTTCATTATTATTACACACAGAACTCCTCTGGAACAGACCATGTTGGCCAGGAGTGTCAGTCTACATTTCTAAAGGGTATAGACAGAGAGCATTTTTGGAATATGCCTGACTTTTCACAAGTGTTGCAGTCAACAGGACTGTGTAAATGACTGGACCATCTGTGTAGAATCAAGGATATTCCAAAAACTTGTACTACCTCAGCTGTTTTCAATGCAGTTAGACACGCAATGGATGCCTATCTAGCACAGAACAATATTGACAATTATGACAGATGTCTTCAAAGCAAATAGGATATTGATCTGGGGAACTATCTGACTACCAATTGGAGTCAGGAAGGAATAATTCCCCCCACACACACACACTTGGGACTAGATTGGAAATGGCTCCAGAGGGCTTTTTTTTGCCTTTCTCTGGATGAACAGGGGTGTTTTTGTCATGGGCTGGACTTGATGGACGCATTTCTTTTTTCAGCCTTATCTACTATGTTACTATGTTACTATGTTATGCATGACATTCAAAAAACCTACTTTTCAAGCACAGTGAGCTATGCGATTACCTGTGCTGTGAAAAAATACAGCCAAAAAAAGCCATTGTGTTTTCAACCATAGCTAATAATGAAAACACCATAATTTGAAATTCAATGTCTGCGTTAGCCATGAAGATCCGATAAGGGACTCAATTTATTGCAGGAAACTTAAGACCCAGTTTTTTGGGGACTATAGTCCCTTATCGGATCTTAAAATAATCAACGCAGAAACTGAAAGGCATAAAATAGTTAAAAAAAAAAAAACCCTAAGTCCCCAGTGGATGTATTGATGTGGGGCCCTAAGCCCCGTATCAATAGATCCAGTGTACCTAAAATGTGTCCAAAATTAGTAGAATTGACCCTATAAGTGCCAGTGGGGTATAATCACCCTGCAGGCATTCATAGGGTTAACCCGAATAAGTAACAAAGCAACATCCCATTAAAAGTAACACTTACCATTAATCCTGGTGTCCAGCAGGGTCCTCAGCATCCTGGTCATCTGCTGTCTTCTTCTTCTCTTCATTCTTCTCTTCTGTTTTCTTGCTATAAATGAAAATAAAAGTATGAATACAATGTTGAAATATTCCACAAACTAATACATAGTTTAACCCCTTGAGCGCCAGAGGGGTGTGCAACAAATTGAGAAGCAATGCTTTGTGTACCTCTCTGGGGATAAAAAGGGTTGAAGCATGTATTACTGTCTGGTTCTAAAATTGAGCATCAACGAACAAAATAAAATGTCTAAGTTGGTAGTTAAAGTGTTAGTAATGTTCAAAAAAATTTGGTTTGTAGAGGCTAAAAAAAGATTATCATTGCCACAAACCCCATCGTCAAACCGCTATGGTTTGAGAGATATTGGTAATAAAAGTTCCCCCTTCCAGTCCCGGCAGGGTCAACTCAGCCCTTCATCCTTCCAAGGTCGATAAAATTTGCTGCCCCCCTCAAAATAACTCAACACACAGCCATTAAAGGGATAGTAATCTTTCATAATAAAACAGCTCTAATTAATCATCATAGTATTTGGACTTTGGAGAGTGTTAGTTCAATTCTGTCAGAGTTGTAGTTCCAGAGTAATTCAATGACAAAGTGTCCCCCTCCCGCCCCTTTTACTGATGTAACACTGTTCAGCCAGATCAGAAGGGAATGTCCTGGTAGACTGCAGAGAGGGACAATCTTCAATTAAGATAAGGGAAAAACCTGAAAAACTTATCAAGGGGGGCAGAGCTTTCATTGTTTTCATAGGAAGAAGATTGTCCCCTGCTGTTATCTGTCTGGTCTTACAACCAGATTCCACATCTGAGAAGAGATGGCTTACACTAGGTAAAAGGGGCGGGAGGGGAAACTTTGCTTGTGAATATCTCTTAAACCATAAAGGTTTGAGAGATAAGACTTATATCGTTCTTCGTGTTTTTTTTTAATGCCTACAAAATAAAATAAAGTTAAAACGAAGTATTACTATCCCTTTAATGTCTAAACCTTGGCAACAAAAGTGAGTCAATCGTGGCTCTGCTGCAGAGCTGCCTGATGATCTAAGACTGGATTTCCCTTCAGTCAGCTACAACGCTAACTTCAGGGAAGGGGGAGGGCAACTTTAGGAGCGATCATCTCTCAAACCATAAAGGTTTGAGAGATGAAACTGGGGGTAATACATGTATTTTTAAAAGTACTTTACTACAGGGATTAAGTATTACTATCCCTTTAAGGTACAAATAAACCATTATCGTCAAAGTCAAGTCATTATAGTAGGTCAAAGTTGAGCTGTATAATATGTCCCAAAATGGAATAATATAACACTTAGATTAATAATCTCTCTCCACCTCTGTGCAGCAACAGAGAGACAGTACTGTGTGCCACAGCCCCCTTCCTGTTCCTCACGGGCCGATGCCCATTCCACACTAAGAGAATTTGAGCAGAGACTGCCTTTATATATGGGCAGGCTTTGTTCAGATTCCCTTACAGCAATTGGTTGGAATGTGCAATCGAGCGGCTGTGCTTTAAACTGATTGGCTGGGATGTGCATAAGCACAGCTCAGCCAATGGCTGTGAGTGAATTTGAACAGAGACTGCCCATATAAAAAGGCAGTTTCTGCTCAAATTCCCTCAGTGTGGAATGGGCATTGGCAGAGACATATTATTAAGCTAAGTGTTATAATATAAAATTTTGGGACACGTTATACTGCACAACTTTGACCTACTATAATGGCTAGACTTTGACTATAATGGCTTATTTGGACCTTAAATAATGGCAGCATATGTCTATGGAACGGGCACTAATACATTGTTTAACCCTTTGAGTCCCAGAGAGCTCCGCAATGCACTGCTTTGCAATGCGTTGCATACCCCTCTGGCACTCAAAGGATTAAACAATGTATTATTGTCCGCAATATTTCTGCAAACGTATATTAATACTATTATGTTTTTTTACAGATAGAAGAAAGAAGGATGAAGAGAAGGTATAAGAAAGGAGAGGAAAGAAGGACAGAAGATGACCAGCATACTGAGGACTCCTCAGGATTAATTGTAAGTGTTACTTTTAATGGCATGTTGCTTTGTAATTATACCCAACTGGCACTCATAGGGTTAATTCTACTAAGTCTGGACACTTTTTAGACACCTTGGATGTACTGTTGTGGGGCTTAGGGCCCTATAGTAATACATCCACTGGAGACTTAGGGTTTTTTTTGCTTTTAATACCTGCATCGGCTGACTAAAGATCTGATAAGAGACTTAAGTAAAAAAAAAACTTGGACTTAAATTTTATGCGCTGAAGTGAGTCACTTATGTGATCTTTAGAGCTAACGCAGTTCATTAAATGGCAACTTGTAGCGTTTGTTTTTTTTTATTTTCAATGGGCCAAAACTCATCTAAATTTCGCGACAGGCAGCATTTTTTTTTCCAACATTTTTTATAGCACAGGTCTTTAAATCACTTCCAGCGCTTGAAAAATGCTAGCACCTGTTTTTTTTTATCAGCTACCTTTAAATCTGGCCCTTAATTCTTATCTCATGGGTGAGTTATAATTGATGCTGCTCTGAACTGTATTGAGAATTTAGATTTCTAAAGGCAGTGTTGTTCTCTTGTAGACTTCAAATGAACTAATGTAGCCCCTTTATTGCATAGAACAAACACAACCATCATCTGCCCGTATCATAGGAGAGAGAGGATAAGAGTAATTATGAAAGGAAGCTTATCCTCAGTTGCAACATATATTAATATGCCTATTAAATAGATCTGTAACACCACTTGATACACTGACTGCTGACTTATGCATGTAAGCTTGAAATGTCATGGGTGAAATGTTGTGTTGAACAGATCAGATTGCATGTCACGAGTATGAAAACATGGCAAAACACCTGGAAAGAGCTGCTTTTAGTCGATTAGTCAGGTAACCCTATGAATGCTACGGGACTGAAAATGACTTACCCTTCTGGTACTCAAAAGTTAAACATAAAGCCTCACTTATCAATATCTATTATTGTAACACAATATCTGCTAATCTCAACATAACATTATATTAATATACTACCGTAAAGCCTGTCATGTGAGAGGGAAAATTCAAACTTATTTTGATATAAGAAAACAGAGAAAGGGGGCGCTATTATAACTAGGAAATAAAAATGTAATTTAGAAAATCTCAGGAATAGAAACAAATGCTGATACCATAAATATATATTGTTTTGTCTTTAACTTCTTTATTATTATTGTTACTAAAACAAAATTAATTTAAGTACTTGAATGTCAGAAGTATATGAAACATTTTAACAAAGTACTCTACATACCTCTGACACCTTGTGTCAAGCTCCGACCTGCCCTACACACATACACACACACACACACACACACATCTATCTAATATAAAAGAGAAAGCCTCATTACATAATTTATGTCTCCTCAGGAGACACACACACCTGGAGCGGCAGTAAGGAGGGGACTTTCATGTCTCCTCCATACTGCCAGTCCTGGAAATACAGGGGGCGTGATATTGCAGGAGTGGGCAGGAGTGCAAGGAGTTTGACCTCAACCAAACAAAACATGGCTGACACACACACACACACAGTGACACACACATATATACATGCACACACACACACACACACACACTGTGACACACATACATACACGCACACTCTCACTCTCTCTGACTCTCAGTGGCCACAGCTGGACCTGTAGTACAGCCACTGAAGGGAAGCTGCAGCAATGGAAGAAATGTAATAGCGTGTTCACTTCAATACAGGATTGTTACATACACAGAACTGTAAAGCTCCTGCACTAATCCCAGAGTGGCCAGAGCCCACACCACTACACTCAGAACCTACAGACCCAGGGCATCAGCAAGAGCTGCAACCTATTCATATCTCCTCCATACTGCCAGATCTGGAGATACGGGTGGGGGCATGATTTTGACAGCAGTAGTCAAAATCTCTGCAAGGACTTTGCCCTCACTCAACATCCACCTCAACAACCAATAAACATGGCTGACACACACAAAAAATGCCTTTACCTGCAACTCTCCTATGCCCAAAATGTCCTCCTACTCTAAACACACACACAAACACACACATGCAATGCCCTCACCTGCGCCTCTTCTATGCCCAAATGTCCTCCTGCTACACACACACACAAATACAAAATGCCCTCACCCGCACTTCTCCTGTTAACCCTATCAGTGCAGAGGGTTACGAAATGCATTCCTTTGCAATGCGTTGCAAACCAATCTGATACTCAAATGGTTAAACCCTTATGGAAGCTTGACTTGCAGGGAAGGAATGTACAAATGAGAGAGGGATGTTGGATGCCTATGCCATGTTGGGGTTTTTGCAGCCTTTTTTATTTTATTTGAAGATGGACAGTGGATGTCCAGGGTCCCCAGTCTTTCCTCAACTCCCAGATGCCCAGCAAGGCCTCTCCATGGCCGCTACCCCCGCCAGCCCCAAGGCTCAGGCCTGCCCCCTCAGTCTCAACAGCTGTTGCTTCCTCCCACGACAAATGAAGAGTGTCTCTCTGCTGTACCGGGGCCAGTAACGTGGGCTGCTGAATCTACATTATTCATGTCATCAAGACTGATGTTTCTACATTACATTAACAACACTCTATTTAACCCTTTGAGTTCCAGAGAGGTAAGTAATGCATTGCACCACAATTGATTGGATGCCTTTCCAGAACTAAAAGGATCAACTCTGACATGACACACCACTGTTTACTGCATGGCACTCTATGACTTAACCTTTTAAGTTCCAGAGAGGTACACAACGCATTGCTCTGATATGCGTTGCGTACCCCTCTGGCACTCAAAGGATTAACATACTAGTATAAGTCTCTCTCACATAATCTACTTTTATTTTCTGCTTTCCACTTCTACATGTCAAACACACAGATGCATAATACTGCAATTCTGCCCCAAAGTAAAGGAAATAACACATACCATTGATTTAAGAGTTTGAAGACCACAGGGGGGATGGCAACACATTGTGAAGCAATGTCCTCTGGTTGATAGAGAGCTACATTTGGCTTCTAACTCTCTGAATACTGCAGATAGTCACTTCAATACCACATTGTTACCTACACAGCACTGTAAAGCTCCTACACTAATGCTAGGGTGCCCACAGCCCACACTTCTACACTCAGAACCTACAGATCCAGGGCACCAGCAACAGCCAGAACTGCCACACATAGGGGGCTATCACTGTGTCAGTATCCCCCTTTGTGTGTTGCACATGTGAATATGTCTGGTGTGTGTGTGCATGTCTGTTGCCTGTGTGTGGGCATGTCTGTTGCATGTCTGTTGAGTGTGTGTATACATCTCTGTTACATGTGCTTTTACATGTGTGCATCTTTGCTGTGTGTGTGCCCACTCTTGTCTTTTGCATGTCTCTGCCTCTCACTGTGTGTATGTGTCTGTGTATTGCATATTTCTGTGTTTATCAGTGTGTCTACATTTCAGACACGTATCCCCAATGGTCATAACATGACAGGCAACGCTGTCTCACATTGCTAGTTATGGATAGATAGGTAGATAGACAGATAGCGAACAGTGCCATTTTCCAGCTTTTTTCGCCTAGCTCATTGCATTGAAATCAATGGGTAGAACAATTTTACTCCACCACACAAAATTTTCTACAGCCATATAAAAGGTTGTCAGGCTTTCACTGCATGCAATTCTGTGTTTGTGAGAGGAGAGATCAGCGTGTTTTTGAGCTAGAGAAGATAAAGAGGGGAATTGAAGCTTAGTTTAGGGAGTCATTTAGTATCACGGTGCCCCGTGATTGCCTGTGACTGACATTGCCCTGGAAACGACAGCTATCTAGCTGTCACTCTCACTGAGTCGCTATTCTTATAGGGCACCACGCTGATGAGGTCATTGCTCCACCTACCCATAAGGGTTTTTAAACCTCAGCCTGTGTCACTCCCAGTGCCCTTTCGTGGTGTACTTGAGCTTATTTCTGTTGGTGCATTACCGTTCCTGTGTATTACCTGGCTACGTCTGACTACCCGTTCCGGTTCTGACTCCTGGCTCGTCTGACTACCCGTTCCGGTTCTGACTCCTGGCTCGTCTGACTACCCGTTCCAGTTCTGACTCCTGGCTCGTCTGACTACCCGTTCCTGCTCTGACCACTGGCTTGACTGACTACCCGTTCCGGTTATGACCATTGGCGACGTCTGACTATCCGATCCGGTTTTGACCTATCTGCTGCCTCCTGATTTACTCTCTGTGTTGCGCTCCGGGACCATTCCATTTTTCGGTTTGGTTTCCGTGCTGCCTGTGTCTTCCGCTTTGCGCTCGCTTCCACTTAGCGGCGCTTGTCAGTCACTCTGTGTGTCTGACCTCCCGTGCCCGTACCGGTCTGTGCTTCTAGCCTATCTCCATCCAGCTACCGCCTAGTGTATCCCCTATGGGAATACTGGTCTACTCCACTTATTTGACGACTTTGTGTTTGGGAGTGCTCTGCACTGCCCTCACATCTACCGTGTAGTCCCAGGGCCATTCCGTTTTGACCACCTGTCCTGTGAAGGATGAGGAAAGTGCCTACACTGTTCCTCTCTGGTCTCGTGAAGGTGTGCCATCCTATCCGGGTACGGGACTGCTCTGCACTGTGCCCACATCTGCCGTGTAGTCCAAGGGCCATTCCGTTTCTGACCACCTGTCCTGTGAAGGGTGAGGAAAGTGACTGTTCCATGCACCAAGACTCCATCTGTGTGGAGTGGGTGTTGGTTCCACTTCTGCTGCATACTTGTATGTTTTGGATCCTAGTTCATTTTTAAAAATGTAGGACTAGTAGCACTACTTCTGCTGCTGCTGGATAAACATGCCCTACTGTGATTAACTATATAACCAGCTGCACTGAAAACCCACTCTGGTTGCATGCTTGCTGGTGGGCAACTAAGGGTTTCCACAGCAGTAATGAAGTGGGTTATTGTCTCTGCCTAGAACATACATGCAGTGGGGCCATTCCTTGGAGATAGACAGTGTTCATGCACATCAGTTAAAATCCCATATTCTGGGAGTAAGTTAAACAAAGATTTGTCAATACAACCATCACCACAAATATTAGACTGTCCCCTCAAGACTGCTGTCTGTAGTGATGATATGTGTTCTGAAATTGTTGTTGCTGGTGATCCTTTTCCTTTCTAGTCATTTTGCCCCAAAATTGATATCTCTCTCTCACACATCTTTCACAATGTAGTCTGACAGGATTTATTCATATGCTTGTACGGAATCCAATTCCTCAGGGTTCTGCTGCTCATGCTTTGGCACAAAATCAGAAATGTTATTTTAATGTCAGCAAGAGTCCAGTAATGTAGTAATGTCTTCCTCATTGATTTTAATGGAGATGCAAGGATTCTATAACTTGATTCACCCACTGATTCATGTTTATGGTCACCTCAAAAGGCTTGACAAGCTCACATAAGTCACACTTTAGCTGACACTGAGCAGGTGACAAAGAAGCATTGTGACCACCATAAGACCAGTTAAAATGGGCACAGATTTTGCCAGCGATATTTGGCATTTCTTTGAAGGTTCCAGATCCTGAGAGGAATCAAGTATCAATTAAATTAAGGACATGGGTGATGCAATGTACATGAACCATATCTGCTATTCTCAACACCGGTATTACATTGAGGCAATTGGAAGCAAGCACAAAACCAGCTTTCAAGAAGGTGGGGTCTAAGCCATTTGTCTATGACCTGCTGCAGTTTGTTTAAAGGGATAGTAATACTTCATTTTAACTTTATTTTATTTTGTAGGCATTAAAAAAACATGAAGAATGATATGTCTTATCTCTCAAACCTTTATGGTTTAAGAGATATTCACAAACAAAGTATCCCCCCCCCGTTCAACCAGATCAGAAAGGAGGTGCCCAGGTAGACTGCAGAGAGGGACAATCTTCAATTAAGATAAGGGAAAAAGCTGAAAAACTTGTCAAGGGGGGAAGGGCTTTGATTGTTTTCATACAAAGAAGATTGTCCCCTGCTGTTATCTGTCTGGTCTTACAACTAGATTCACATCTGAGAATAAATGGCTTACACTAGGTAAAAGGGGCGAAACTTTGCTTGTGAATATCTCATAAACCATAAAGGTTTGAGAGATAAGACTTATATCATTCTTCATGTTTTTTTTAATGCCTACAAAATAAAATAAAGTTAAAACAAAGTATTACTATCCCTTTAACATATTTATAGCTTTGTGAGATTGTCTCTTAAAGTACTGCCTGCATAAAGTGACATGCTTAATATGGGTTACACCGTTACTGGCCTTAACTACTAGTGTCAGATGCAACTTTGGCAGAGACCTCCTGCTTCTGCCCATTGATGGAAAAGTGAGCAATGAGAGTTGTAAATTCTTTACTTTTCCCACTATATGTGAACTTTCTTGCCACTTGATGTTTACAGCTATTTTCCCACAACATTAACCCCGCTTATATAACTCAGGCACAGCCATTCTGAAAAATAAATGTGGCTTGAGATATCCCAGTGGGATGCAATACACAAAATCAGTTCTTTAAAACCAATTCTCAACAAAAGAATATGACAATATGTCAACTGCCAACAGTTTTACAAGTTTGCCATTCCACAAGTGTACTTTTTGAGGTCTTCCTTCTAAGAACTCTATAAATATGGGTTTGCATAATATAGAAGAAAACTGTGTAATTTAATGTTACAGTGGGTGTGGGGACTCTATGACTTTTGTCACTTTTGACTAACTCAAAGTCATCCTCCTCCATCTATAACAACAGCAGGAGGGGAGAGGGAATGGCTCAGTAGGTTAAAAAGTTGACTAAGACCCTGGCTATAAAGCTGTGGAAACCTAGTTGTACTTCTAGTGTCACTTTCTCTTCTTATGCCTCAGGCAGCAATAAAATATACAATGTAAGCTTTATAGAGCAGTAACCCACTGTGCCTGGAAAATTCAGTGTGCAAATTGGTAGCAATATTTAATAATTGTAATACTATTTCATTATAAAGATAATATTATTATAGAGATAAGGGTTTTATTATTATACATCCCTGAGGCATGTATAAAATCCTTTCATTCAATGGCCGGATCAAATAACTAGGGACCAACCCTTATGATTAGAGGAAAGGGGGTTTCAGAAGAAAGGGATTTTTTGCACAGTAGGTTCTGTTAACTTGTGGAATTCTTTGCCCAAGGATGTGGTAAAGGTAGATACAACGGATACATTTAAGAGAAAATTAGATGCATTTTAGAAAGAGGGAACATACAGTCTCTATTGTGTGTCCGTAGGTAAAGCAGGACGTTCAAGATTAATTCTCATTTTGGAGTCAGGTAGGCTTATATAATTCTTATTTTTCTAGGTTATAATGAGGCAAAAGTTGAACTTTATGGACTTATATCTTGCACCTCTGAAATGCTGCTGGTGTGTTTACCAATCAGAGCTTTTCTTGTACTTTAGATGTGATCTTAACCCTTTGGGTGCTAGAGAGGTACCCAACGCATTGCAATACACTGAGTTGAGGACCTTTCTGGCATTCGAATAAGGAGTACCTAGATGTGATCCTACTCCCCACCTTGTAATGTGTGTTTTACAGAGACAAAAGATAGCAACTTGTCTAGCTTTTGGACCATGAGAGAAGTATCTCCATATACTACAGGGGCTAGCTCTAGCTATAGATGGTAGCCTTGGTGCTGTACCCTGAAGAGAAAAAGAAGTACTCACGGCTATGGTTGTCAATGTTGGCCTCTATTATAGCATATTCATTAGTAGTGAGTGTGACTGGGTGGGGGCTGCACTTGGAAGCAGTGACATTGAAGATCAGTGTTTGTTTTGGGGTTTTTACTTGTACAGACTTTCCAGTTAATCTCTCAAAGAGTTTATAAATGGGTATATTGTTCCTTTTCAATGGTGTTAGATTGAGTCCTTTACTTTCAGACACACCTATTTATTTATTTTGCTGTCTCGTGATCACTTTCATTCTGTACTTCATTTCGATGAGAAAATGGGGAGGAGCTACTTTTTTATTCTTGTATTTTTTTTAAGGTCTGAAAGTTTCTTTTTACTTTCCCCCTTAGGGGAATTTATAGAACATTAACTGCTAGTTAACGTTGGGTGTCACTACTAAATCCTCCTTCATTAGGGCAACAATACTAGAATGTGACTATTTGTTATATTCTGTGTTTAAAATTTACTACTACTACTGATGAAACTTTATAATATTTTTACAAATAGCCTCCTCAGAATAGGTGCACAAGCTGCAGTAACAACCATGGCCGTAGTCAATATTTTTGTTGTGAAATTTGACTAACACCAACAAGTTCATTCAATCCTACTCCTACTCTTTACTCCTTGCCCCTACCATATTTGGGATACATAATGATAGTAGTGTAGTCTTGATTTTTTTTAATTTTACTGTAAAGTGCATAACAAAGCTATTAGAGTGTGGATTGATATTTTGTCTTATTGGTATTTTGTTGTCATGACTTATCTATCTGAAAAAAAATTAAAATGTATGTCTCTCTTGTAGCTGTCACTGTCATACAAAGTCTCATTCCAGGTGTATTACCTCTGTCAACAAATCACATGCAAACAGTCCAGAAAACAGGCTAGCACCAATACTCATTTAATCAAGCATCTCCAGCTTACTCTTTGGATGTTGCCTCAACATTAGTAGCTAGTGTCAAAATTTCAATAGGTTTCTCCTTTTCTCCCAAGGACTGCAGTGTTATTTCACAGTAATGTACAGGATAGACATGTTAGCTTCATAATCAGCAGCAGACTCCAAATCACAATAAAGGATAAAGTGTATAGCACCAGATGCAGCACCAGAGTCCACCACACCATGGTATATACGTGTCAATGTTGTTTGTCTCTGGGTGGAGATAGTAGTGTGTGTGTTTGTAACACAATATCAAAGTGGATGTGTTGTTTGTCTAGTCTTGTATGTATGATGTATTATTTCTGCCTTTATAGTAGAAGTCACAGATCAAATAAGATCACCTGCCTACCTGTCACTGTTTTCTTTAAGATTCTCTAAATCTCCTTTTACCTTACACACCCACACTGCCAGCACCCTACCTGTTCCTTAGAAAAACTGGCTTCCACACAATAACCCTAATTCAAACAACTTAGCATCTCTATTTTACGTGTCTGCCTCTATGCATTAAAAATTCAGTAGCTCTGTCTCTAAGTCCCAAGCACTGACTGACAACATAAAGCAAACCGAAACTCAATACATAGAAAATACATAGGCAAACTCTTCATTTGGAGGAGTATATCACTGAATTCAAAGCAATGTAAAAAGCAAAGAAAATAAGAAAAATAGCACTTTTGGCTGGAATTCACAAAGAAGGCGGGAAGTGTTCTCATGTTTTGCTTTTGAGACAAAACTTTCCCAGTCCAGAGGAAAACAAGAAAAAAAATACATTATAGCCATTTCCAATTATGCCCAGCGTGGAAAAAAAACAATTTCCTTCCTGATTCCAAAAGGAAGTTGGATATCTCTGTAGATCAGCATTCTATCTGCATAATTATCATAATTATCTATGTCATTTTGAGTTAAAAGGGTATCCAATATGTTTTTAAAATAGCTACATTATTTGCTAACACAGCTTCCGGGAGACCATGGGGGATATTCACTAAGAAGTGACAAAGAGGTGATAAAGTTGAGATGACTTCTCCAGTTTATCACTACTCCAGTACCATGTTATTCTATAGGAAATGGCAAATAGCAGTTGGATATATCCCTGGATCAACATCATATCTGCTTTGAAGCCATCTGTAATATTTCTTAACATCGTTCTCTGCTAGATAGGTATCCATTATTTTTGAAAGCTATTATAGTATCTGCATGCACAGCATTCCAAGGCAAAGAATTCCATAACTTTAATTCCCTTACTAAAAAAAAAAAAATCCCTGCCTTGATTTCATAGGAAGCACTTTTCCTCTAGTCTGAATGGATGACCCATTGTTCTTTCTCAGCTCTCTGAGTAAATAGTTACTTGGTAGTTCTTTGTATTGACCTCCAGTATACTGTATTTGTAAATGGAAATATCACTATCATGGTGCCCGTGCTCATGGTCGCAGGCTGCAACATTATTACTTCCTGGTTCACTGCCTCTCTTTTACTGGTTTTGTGAACTTGACTCCGCCCAGGGTCAGCCTTTATATACCTTGTCATGTCAATACTTGGGCGCCCTTTCGTGGTGTACCTATTCCTGACGTTAGTTCCTGTTTATGCTCTGATTGTGTATGTCCTGGTCTGCCTGACGACGTTCCTGAGCATCCTGAGTTGCTGTTTCCGTTGCTGACTGATCTAGCTGAGAACCCACTCCGTTGCTGACTGATCTGGCTGAGAACCCGCTCCATTGCTGACTGATCTGGCTGAGAACCTGCTCCGTTGCTGACTGATCTGGCTGAGAACCCGCTTGCTGACTGATTTGGTTGAGAACCCACTACATTGCTGACCTATCTGGCTGAGAACCCGCTCCATTGCTGACTGTGCCTGGCTAGAACCCGCACTGTTGTCTCTATCTGTCTAGCGATCCACTCTTCTGTCTAGTCTGTTGCACTTGTCTGTAGTAGCGCCGCGTGGCGCTTCTGTTATCTTGCCGACCATAGGCTGAGCATTTGTGCTAGCTGCTTACAGTGGTTAACCGCCGCAGGTGGTGTGAACATGCGAAGTACCGGTTCCGTGCTGTATAGCTCTGTCTGTGTTACTCTGTGATCCATCCGTGTCCTCCTCCGCTATCCTAACTGGGCTCATTCCCTGTGGAGTTGCAGCCATTACTCTGGGCGTTACCTCAAGACCCTTTCAGTGCCTAGATCCTCTAGGCAGGGTCAGTGCTCCTTTGCTTCCTGCAGTAGCCGCAAGGCTCAAGAGCCAGCTGTTGCGTGACATTACACCTTGCACGTCGTGTTGTGCTACCTCGATCCACACCTAGCATACTAGGGTTTTTTCCTACCAGTAGCAGTTGCCTTGGTCTTGCTGTGACCCTAGTCACTAGGGTTAGTGTTGCCTTGTTACTGCTGGGTTCAGTGTCTCCCAGGCATCTGGGTCGTGTGCCAGTTACATTCCTCTGGACTCCTAGTGACCTAGGGTCCTGACGCCAGTACATGGGCTGCGTAGCCCTGCTTGGCCCTAGTCCACTAGGGTTTGGGTTGCCAATAGTCTCGTGGTCTTCCAGTCTATTGGGTTCTAGATCACAACTCCCTTCAGCCAGCCATTGCCTCCATTTCTCCCTAACACTCTAGGGACTAGCTTGTTATTACTATTACTGTTCTGTTATTGTGGGCTTGTGGGCCTAACTTGCTGTATGTACTTTATTTTTAATAAAGTTATTTTAACCTTACCAGTCGAGTCTGAGTGTTCATCAAAAACCGTGACAATCACCTCTTAAAAGTCTCTTCTCTAATGTAAACAAACCCATTTTGGATAGTCTTTTTTTTATAACTCTGGTCAGCCAATACCTTTATTAGTTTTGTTTCACATCTCTGCACTTTCTCCAGTTAAATAAGAACTGGTGCCCAAAACTGTACTTCATATTCTAGAAGAGACCTTACCAAGGATTTATATAGAGGTAGAATTATGTTCCCTTCCATGTATGAAGTTGTGGTTAAGCATACATATAACATTTTTCCCTTTGTTGTGATAAAAGTCTCATTACTCCAGTCAATTTCAGGATAGCTAAAATCTCCCTTTCTTACATTTCCTAACCTACATGTCTTTTCTGCTTTCACTTGTAGCTGGTTATAGAAAATACATATCAGATTATTTTTATTATTTTTAACCCCTTAGGGACCCTTGACGTACCAGGACCGTCAAGGGTAAATTTGCTCGAAAGACCCTTGACGGTCCTGGTACGTCACGTACTTTTTACTTACAGCGCTCTACCGGGAGCGCTGTAAGTAAAAATAGGGCATGAAATAGACCGCTCCAAGATCGGAGCGATCTGTTTCAAGCCCCATAGTGACGCGCCGATACACGTGACAGGTCACGTGTACCGGCTCGTCAAAGTGCCCCTATGCGGACGTTATGGGACGGAAATGTCCCATAACGTCCGGTCCTTAAGGGGTTAAAGGAAGATGGCAGGTTTTTCCTTATGCTAACAGAAGATTGTCACTTGCTGTGATCCATCCAGATAGTCTTGCTTTGCAGCTTTACATAGTTAAAAGGGGAGGGAGTGGGACACATTATGATTCAATTACTCTGGAACTATACATCGTAGAGAATGATAATAATGCTCTACATGGCACAAAAACTATAAAGAATAATCCATACCAGCCAACTGTCCCGATTTACGCAGGACAGTCCTGATTTTAAAGCCCAAATCCGATGTCCCGTCCGCATTGCACTTTGTCCCATTTTCCTGGCTTATTCCATGCTTAATTTTTGCCCATACACCGCTCCAGCAGCCTACAGACACATGCTCATCATGTGAGCCACACTGCATAATGCCTAATTTACTGTGCATGAGTGCCACAGACTTGATACGCGCACGCACCAGGCAATCGCGCCATAGTCCGCCCGCTGCCTGAGCCATCTAGAAGTGTGTGTGAGTGGCTGTGAGCTGACTGCAGTTAAGCAGCAACCAACGGCACACCTGAGAAAGTGGAAGAGTTTTGATTGAAATTGCTTCCTGGTGCCTAGTCTCCTCCTCTGACTGTGATAGGCTAAGGTATGAATACTTACTAAAGTAGTTACTTATTGCCAGGGGGTCTGGCTGATTAACTTAAAATGTTATTCATTGCTGGTGAGGGTATGGGTGTCTCATCATGCTAGCCTTCCTGGCCATGCTGTGCTTCATCGCGGACGGATGCGGGGACAAGTGATCACTGCCGTTTTGAGCTATTGAAGTCCATTATTTGTTAGGGGGAACTTTTCAACTAAGATCTTTATACACAGCCAATTGAATATATAATGGAAAATAGACACAGAGGGGTACACCTGACTGCTGTATAATCTAAGTCCTCCAGTTTTATATATATATATATATATATATATAAATATATATATATATAATGTGTGTGTGTGTGTGTGTGTGTGTATGGCCAGGCATTATCAGGATTGGCCGGGTACCAACAGCCAAAGGCCTATACTCTATTGCCTGTAGTACTTTTATCACTGATTCTATCTCTATGTTCCCCATGGGCTAAAATAGATTTTTTTAGATACAACTCTATAATGTATTTTTCTTAATTAATAGAAATCACCCAAAGCTGTACATCTTTCTTTAGTCTATAGGTCTTTGGTAGTATATGTATTTATTATATTATTGGTGCAATTATATAGACGCATATATGTTATGGAAGCATAGAAATTCTATATCAGTTTAACCCCTTGGATGCTAGAGTAATGTCCAGCACATTACAAAGTAATGTTTTGGGAGCCTCCCTAGCATTCAAGGGGTTAATGATCTGTGTAGTCCACCTACTTTTAGTTTGCTTTGCATTACTCTTCCATCTTGGTGCATTGCCCCTGCTGTTTTCCATTTGTGGTAAGCTCAGACCCTTTTACCTGGTCCAGATCTGCCTTTAACTCTTTGAATGCCAGATAGGTATCCACGCATTGCACCATAGTGTGTTGAATTCCTCTCTGGCATCAAAGAGGTAATGGGGAAATTTATATCAACAATAAATGATACTAATAGTAGGCCTAGACTACATTGCAGTTGCATACCTCTCAAGTCTCCTTTTTAGGAGGGACAGTCCTTCTTTGAGACCCAAATCCCTCTGTCCCTCTTTACCACCCTGATGTCTCTATTATTAGGAGATCAGACTGTGTGGTGTGTATATAAATGTATCACATTGCTCCATAGCAATAATACTTACATTAATGTTTGGGTAAACTTCAGTACATATATTTATAAATTTGTTGGTGTAAATAAAATCATTGCAATAGCTCTAAATCATTTATTCAGTTGCACCAAGAAGCGTCAATAGGTCATGAATAACCTAAAAAATTCTCAGTAATTTCCCACCCATCAGCCACACCCACAGCAACACCCCCTAAGACAAGTGTCCCTCTTTGGTCATTTGAAATGTTGGGAGGTATGATAATCGGAGCTGCAATTATTTTGAAACATTACTATACTTTTAAAACTTGTTTTATATAAACACATATCCCTCCTCCTCCTCATTTGTTTACTCTGTCCCTCCTAAAAATTGTATTTCCCTCTATACTGACTGTCTGCCTATAATCCAACACATTTATAGTAATACCTAGAAGTATGATACTGCTAATTCATTGCAATCAGTTGTAAATCCCCCATCTTACCAGCAAGGCTACAAGCATTTGCATATATTGTATGTTCTACGTTTCTATGTTACAGCCATAGAGAAGATGTACATTCTTTGAAAAAAATATGTATGTGCATTTTAGCAGTCTGTAACATAGACACTTTCTTATCAGTTGAACTAGCCCTTCCCCATTCTCCTAACCCACACACTTTCTCTATCTACCCCATTCTGCACTGTTCCAGCCTCCCCATTTTCCTCATGTAAAGTCTCCTCCAATCTAAATAGCCTATCTTATAGCGCAGTAGAACTCCCTACCAAGGGCAGATTGTAGAGGAATACCAGCCCGGGCATTTTTTTTAAAGCAGCCGACTAGTTGCACAGACGTCCCTATCAACGCCCCCTTGTGGTCCTTGTGCGGCATGGGTGTGTGGCATGGGAGAGCAGGCGACAGGATATTATGTCATATCCTGGCGCTCTGCATTAACCCTTTGAGTGCCAGAGGGGTACTCAACGCATTGCTGTACCCCTCTGGCATTCAAAGGGTTAACAAGGAATGTGAAGGCTGTCACAGAGAGTGCCTGTGGCAACACAGACCTCTCCTTCAAAATATTGTGGGATGCTGATCTCCCCCACCGGCCCATTATCTAGCGGCCCACTGGGGGATGCCTGATCTCACAATACGACAATCCGCCCATGCTCCCTACACTAAGGTGCAAACCATCTCTACTATAATGATTGCTACCAAGGGAAAAGACAGTCCAGTACTCTAGCAACCCAAACTCTTCCTGCATATACCTAGTTTGCTGATATCATTTTAGCAATGAATTTAACACCATAATTCCCCCATGCTCTTCTTGATATAGCACGTCACACTGGTGGTATTTCATAAAACACTACCTTATAAGTCTTTTGCTAAGATTATTACCTAAATCCCTGACTTTATCATTGGTACCAATGTGTACTATGACAGCCAGGCCATGTACAGCCCCTCTCAACAATCTATCCAGTACATGCCAAAATCTGAGCACCCAGAAGATAGCAAAATGATTGATTATAATGCTATTGGAGATGGATTACAATATCTTTCTTAGCCTTACTAATTATGGATTCCCATACCCTCGCAACCACCACCTGGATCCCATTAGCATTGAAGGGGCTACTCTCCCAGCTGTTAGAAAACTCAGTGCTCTCTAGCATTCCTATGTTGATTTCGCCAACAGCATAATTCAGTGTAGCAAATCTATTAGAAACAGTAATTACAATTGTGTCCTCCCTCCCTATTCCTACTCTCCTCCTTGTTACATCTAACTATAACTTGTCTAACTATTTGCTCCTCATTTGTATAACCTCCACTGTAGCACTCCCTAAGCCATCTACCTTCTGCAGCAAATCACCCTCAACACTGATAGTCTCCTTCAGTGTTGGAAACTGCCTCTCCAAAACTATAACTTCTAAAGAGGCTGCTTGCTCACATCTGCCATATAGGTATGAATTCTTAAAGGGATAGTAATATTTCGTTTTAACTTTATTTTATTTTGTAGGCATTAAAAAAACATGAAGAATGATATAAGTCTTATCCCTCAAACCTTTATGGTTTATGAGATATTCACAAGCAAAGTTTCCCCTCCCCGCCCCTTTTACCTAGTGTAAGCCATCTCTTCTCAGATGGGGATCTGGTTGTATGACCAGACAGATAACAGAAGGGGACAATTTTCTTTGTATGAAAACAATGAAAGCCCTTCCCCTCTTGACGAGTTTTTCAGCTTTTTCCCTTATCTTAATTGAAGATTGTCCCTCTCTGCAGTCTACTTGGGCATCTCCCTTCTGATCTGGTTGAACGGGGGGGTATACTTTGTTTGTGAATATCTCTTAAACCATAAAGGTTTGAGAGATAAGACTTATATCGTTCTTCATGTTTTTTAATGCCTACAAAATAAAATAAAGTTAAAACAAAGTATTACTATCCCTTTAAATGGTTAATCCAGCTGTGCAAATATATAGCCATTTGTTAATTTAATCTGATTAACAATCAAACTAACACTCATTATTCCAATTCCTACAAGTAGTATGTTAATCAAATGAAAGTTACAATGCTAATCCCCTGTGATTCAATTTGTCACAATGAAGTCACTTATAAAGAAAACACCTGAGCGAAAGCAGTTTATTTTTAACCCTTTACTTGCTGCTCTAATAGAACACAGTAATAAAACAGGTTATTTTTTTGCAAAAAAAGGAACTCTGTAAAATAATTCTATACGAAGAACGCCTACCAAAGCAAGTCATTTATTCCTATAGACATATACCATCCATCAGAGTCCAAAATAACACCACCTGGTTTACTAAGATGGTTGACAGATTGTGTCATTGTTTGCTGATCTTTTTTTTGGCCTGGAAGACAAACAATTGATAACAGGGTCAAGGTATCAAACCCTCTTCAGCCTCCCTACATCACTGATTATCTTTACCTTGTATAAGATATTAGGCAATGTTTATCTATCAGTGCTGCACTGACAAGAACATTACACACTCCTAACTTTTATGTTGTGAGGTTGTCAGTGATGATGTTTACCTTTGAGTTTATATTGTCAAAGCCGTATGTGATTGGTCATTTTGAATCATCTGCTCCTATCAGGAACTGTTTGGGTTTCGATCATGGTCAGGAGACTAGTATTTACTGGAAATAAATGTTCTCATTTTGTGTTTAAACCAGTGGAACCCAGAGAGGACTGAGAGGACTGAAATTGTAAAGTAATGTGTTGGAGCCCTCTCTAGCAGTAAACAGTTTAAATGGTCATTTAAACAATAACAATGACAAGGGTTAATTCCTTTTTTAAATGTCATGTACTGCTATCCATAACTTATAAAAACATATTAAACACCTAAAATCTGTGATTAAAATTAGGGACAGGTGAAAAGTAAAAAAATGTTTCTGACTGAATTTTTAGAGAAAATTTGAGAAAATTAGCAATTTCCTGCACTCCCAGCGAAAGCCCCAACCATAGAAAATACATACAATTTCTTCCTTTTCTCTAGTGCCAATACATTTACTAGGATAACATTTTTCACCTGTGCGTTCTATGGTTATAATTGTTCCCTCCAGTCCTCAGTACTACTACTGCTGAGGGCTGATATCAACAGCTGAAAGTAAAAGTAGTAAGCAGACAGTGTCTTACAGCAACATATGCCTTGAAAAAAAATGTTAATAGACTGAGTCTCTTTGTCCCTTGCCCACAACAAGAAAGAAAAGGGCAGCATGCCAGATCCCAACATTTTGGCAAGTTTACTATTCCACAGGCATATTTTTGCCTTATTTTTGTGCTGGTTTAGAATTCCTTCTAAGAACTCAATAAGTGTGGGATGACATTTTGAAGAACTGTATAACTTTATTACTTTAACAACATGATTGTGTCAGTTGAAGGTAGTGGGGGTGGTGGCAGGTGTGGGCATGCTATGACTCAATCTCCTTCTACAAATTCAGTCATACTCCTCCATGTTTTGCATTAGCAGAGCAGTATCAGGAGCCATGGGTGTTAGTGTAAATTATGAAATTGTGGCTTACTTTCTGATACATCTGCACACTACTATTATGTGCTCCAGAGCCCCTGGAACTTTTAAGAGTGCTTCTACTGCTGATAGTTGTGACACCTCTGACATGTTGATGGTGTGTCTCCTGATTCGACCTGTGGTTGTACTTTAGGTAGGATCTCAATAAGGATTTGCCTAGGTGTGATCCTGCTTTCCCTCTACTTACGTGATTTTTTTTTGTTTTGTTTTTAAACAGACAACCGAAATCAACATGTTTAGCTTTTTGTGAGTGAGGTATTGCCATACTGTAGGCTTCATAAACTGAGTGGTTCCTGAGGGGCTACTACTACTACTACTGGGGCTAGATAATGCAATTGTACTCACCGGTGTCAAAGGTGCTACAATTCCAATAGAACCAAAAGCACTTATCACAGCTAGGGCTGTGGATGTTGATGACCCGTGTTGTTGATTGTGATGCTGAGTGGGGGTTGGGCTTGGAAGTGATGAAGATTCTGATGATGACTGACAGGATGATTGTTTATTTTCAGCATCTTTACCTGTCCAAAGTCAGACCTTTCAATCGAATTCTCAAATAGTTTTTAAACAATGCTTCTTTTCAGTGGTAGAAAGCTGAGCCTTTTCCTTTCAGCTAATTTTATGGCCATATCATCTCTCTCACTTTCATCTTCATCTGAATTGAGGGGAAGCTGGAGGGGAATTGTAATATTTGTTATTGCTTACTATTGTATCCAGTACACATACAATGCTGATTATTATTATTAACAGGTATTGGTTTCTAAAGAAACATCATCATCAATAATTAGGTCATCATCAGTATCACGTGCCACTTCTTCCTTACTACCCTTAAATTCCTTTAGGCTTTTTGAAATGTCAAACAATTTCTTTTTAATTTCCCAATAGAGGGATTTTCAGAACATTTGCTATTACTTTCTAAATAGATTTTGTACTTGTTACTCTTACTGTCAGACACAGGAATTCATTTAACTGCCACACTTTCCTCTGCTATGCCATCAACCAGAATGTGACTCAGTTCTGTCTCCAGTGTTTTATTAATACTACTTAAGGTGAATTTTTGAACATTTAGATTTAGAATATGGACTACTGAGTCCCAATCTTAACCACTGCTAGGATGAGTTGGCCGAACATATACAAATGATTAGCTACTCGTGTACCAATAGAATATAGTAGCCTGAAGACCAGGTGGGAGGGTGACCTGGGTGCTTTGGAGGACTGGGAATGGATGATGGCCAAGGCTGGCCCCTTACCTGTTGCTTTACTTACCACACACCAACTATCTCAACTTAAGGTACTGCATAGAACATATTATACACCTTTGTAATTGAGACTAATGAATGAAAGGTGCAGTGATACTTGTCCCAAATACAGTATACTGAATGCTGGTTTCCTTCATATGATCTGTTAGTGCCCAGGGGTTTCTCAATACTGGGCAGCAGTTTTTGACACTTTAACAGATGTGGTGGGTAAAAGGATTTTGTTGTCTCCTAAACTGGATATCTTATCACTTATCCTTGATGACCTGGACTCAACCTCACAAGATTATAGCTATGACGTGGATGTATCCCCCTCACATACCCATTGGCTAAATCATATTAAACAAAATATGACACACTTTAATCTATTTACATTGAGGCAGCCCACAAAAAAATTGCTAACATTTAATATCCCTATCTTGAGGCTGTGGGATGGTGGCCATCCATGTGTTGATGGGACAAGCCTTAATGATATTCTTAAACGTATGCGAGGGTTTGCTCGCTGCTGCGGTTGGGTCCATCAGGCTTGGGGGGGGGGCATTTTTTGTCTCTCTCTCTTTCTTTCTAGGGTCCCAGTTATGGTACTTTGGGGTTTGATCTAATATGGGGTGTTTGGTTAAATGTAAAAGGAAAAATTGAGGAGGAGGACTGCAGGTAGTACTGGAGATGGAAGAAATGTTTATCAATTTCACAAACAGCCTCCTCAGGATTTGAAGGATCATCATCATTTATTGCACAAACTGCAGCAACCATGTCTGCAGTCATTTTTCTAACTACATATTAACACATCCCTTCACTGCTTATACTTCTTTCCTCCTACACTTAGTACAATAGCTGGACATTATCAAAATAGTGTGTATTTTAACAGTAAAGTACATAACAGAACTGTTTGTGTGTGATGATGTCTTGCCCTTTGCAAAATACTGTAACATATAAGTATCTGTTTCTAGTATATTTCACAGTCAGCCTCAGTTACAGATCATCAGGTCCTTGTCTCTGTCAGCTACCAGTGAAATTTTTTTTTTATATTTTTATTTTTTATTAAATGTCCCTATCTTTCATTTTCTAAAAAAATACTTTCCTCTCTCCCAGTGTCACTGCAGCCTTAATGTTTTGCAGTATAAGGTGAGATTAGATCTTAGTCAATAATATGATGGTCTTCCTTCTGGCTTTTGTAGGAAGCAGTGTCGGTTGTAATTGTCTCTTGTGTGTCAGTATGTAAAGTATTTCTTCCAGTCATAGAGGCTCAGCCAGTTTTCCATCACTGGAAAGGATAACTGCCTGTCTATAAACTGTTTGAGAAAACAATCAGAAATTCTGATCCTATAGAAGGAAAGATGCACAAACTGTACAAGCAGATGGATAGTGTGGTTGGCAAGAGACTGAAAAGCTTGTACAGCAAGAAAATCCACTTGACAACAGATTCTTGGCAGAATCTGAAACGAGAGATGTTGAATATCCCCCACAAAAATTGTGCCCATTTTAACCGCTTCTACAGTGCACGCAAAAACACTTTATATTCCATCTAAGAGCATAACAACCTGCCTCATCTCCAACTGAAAATGGATGTTGGTACCAGGTAGAATTCCACACTGTACATGCAAAAGCATTTGTACGAGCAGAATGAGGCCATTATCAAGTACACAATGCAAAACTGGAAGGATTTGGAAGAAGCCTGGGCAATGGCAACTAATGTGTGATGTATGTGAGTTTCTAAAACCCTTTGAGGAGTCAATCATGCTGGTGAGTCGCATAGGGGCAGGAATTAGTGAATTTCTACCACTGATAAATTTATTACAGAAAAAATGAGGAGCATGGCTGAGGAATCTTACCATAATGACAACAAAGAAATGCACCCGCTAGTCATGAACGTTAGTATGCTTTTAACAAGGCCTTGCATAGGGTCCCTTAAAAGCAATGAGGAATATATTCTTGCCACTTTTGTGGCAAGCAGCATCTCTCTGAAGAATCGGATTCTATCAAGGAATATAGAGATATGCTTATTGATTGAATGGAAGGTTGCATTGTGGAGTATGAGAGGGAGAAATTTAAGGCCCAAAAAACCTCTAGACAGCATAGTGAAAAAGAAAGCAGCAAAGCATTTAGCAGCAGCAGGAGCAGCTACCTCATCAAGCAGAACATCCTATTCTGAACACAGGGCAATTCATGGGTCTCAGCAGGGGTGGAAAATATCCAACATTGGCGTTGGTTGTTCACTTCTCTGTGGATTGGTAACTGATACACAGGAACACCGTGTAGCTCCTAGGAGTGATCCCACTGCATGTGAGATGATTTCAGAATATTTGCAGGATAGCTGCCTTCTAGGCAGATACAATGATCCCATGGACTACTGAAAAACAAAACAGTGTGTGTGGCCACTGTCCAACACTGATTGCAATGGAAACCCTTAGTTGCCCTCCAGCAAGCATTAAGTCTGAGCAGGTTTTCAGTGCAGCTGGTTACAAAGTGAATTATTGTATGACTTGGCTATGAAGCAGCAATGTTAAAAATGTACCATGATGAGGAGGAGGGGGAATGTGAAGGGTTGTTACCACAGCTATGACCCATAATTAAAATGTGTCAATAATTAGAGAATAAGGATATCTTACATTTGATACAAACATGAAAATGGTAATATATACAAAACAGGAGAGCACAATCCGCCTCCTTAGTGTATTATTAGAAGCAACCAAAGTACCCTACTGTAAGTTTGGTACTTACTAGATATAGAGGCTTTGTCTTGCCTGTAAGAAAAACAGCATGCCCTGGCTAATGCCCCAGACTATCAACACTCTGGACTGGGTACAGAATCTTACCTTCATACACCTTTCCAATGGAGACTCCCCGTAAGTGAAAAATATAAATGTTTATTAAAACAAAAATATTAATAAAAGCAGAAATACAATATATATTTATATGATAATGGTAATAACTGCTGTAGGAATATATATATATATATATATATATATATATATATATATATATATATATATATATATATGCAGTTGTACAGTTTTGGTTAGCTATGTTAGTCCAGTGGTGTAGAGGTCAAATATATGAGTATTCCTTTATGTAATAACTAGTTGAACAGCCCGTTACACGGGCCACAGTGCCTCTGGCAGCCGGTCGCGGGGCAGTCACACTCAGTGGAGACTGCCCGCGCTTCGGCTGATACAGAGCCTCTGGCAGCCAGTCGCGGGGCAGTGACACGCAGTGGAGACTGGCCGCGCCTCGGCTGATACAGACCTGGACGCTCCTTCGGAGCGCCCAGCTCTGTATCAGCCGCGGCGCGGGCAGTCTGTACTGCGCATGACTACCGCACGTGCAGCAGTGTCTACTGCGCATGTCGGGCGTTACACACAACTTGGCGAATTATTATATAGGATATCTTTTTTTTACTGTACTAACATGACATTTTATGAAGACAAGCTTTCAAGAGATTTTCTCCATTCTTTAGACTTAAGTAAGCTCAAATGGTTGTCTTCATAAAATGTAATATAAGTCCAATAAAAAGGTATTATTACATACTGGAATATTCATTCATTTATATATATATATATATATATATATATGTGTGTGTGTGTGTGTACAGTCTGCCACAACACATCTGCTACATTGTAGGTTGTACCATTTTTTTTTCTCCTTTTCTTTTGTTGAAAATTACTGATCTCATGCATTGCACTTTGCTAGAATATTCCAAGCTGCAGTTATTTTTCAAGGAAGGTTGTGCCAATGTTACTTAAGTAGGAAGTTAGTATTGTGGGCCAAGGGCAAAGGCACTCAGCCTGCTAACAATTTTTCAAGAATCATGGTACTGTACAACGTATAACTTTGACTTTCAGCTATCTATTTCTCCACGTCGGCCCTCAGAAGAAGTAATATTGTGTTGGGAAATCTTCCAGTCACAGAAAACATAGTCAAAATATGGTATAAGTTCTGGCGGAAAATGTATTGGCATTTGCAAAAAGGAGAACATTTTATGTATCATTTATGGGCGAAAACATATTGTTTATGGATGAAAGCTGGACGTCTTTTTTTTTGCAAAAGTCCTGCTGAAAATTATGACATTTCACACATCCCTACAGAGGACGACCAGGGTGCAGAATACTCCGCTGGACCTCTGACTTCAAGATTAATTTTAACTCTGTGGAGAATGGGTCATGGGATAGTGTTAGGGGGAGTATTTTTAATTTTATTGTTAATGTTAGATGTAATGTAGGGACAGAGAGGTAGTTTTAGGGTTAGTGTTTAGGAGGGCGGGGGGAGGGGAACTTTATTATTAGCTCACAGTCAATGTTTGACATTATGACAAACATTGAGCATTAGCTAGTTTCCTTTGATTAATCATACTATTTAGCGTGAGTTGTGGGAAGAAAAAAGCTGCAAAGAGCTTTAGGCCACAATATGAGTTTTTGCGACTAACGCTTATTTCGGTGGATTGTGGCAAAGCAATATAATTCAGATGGTACAATAATGTGTGTACTGCCCAGAACTCCTTTTGCACCAAAAAACTGATTTAGTATCTGTAATAGCATAGCGCCCAAGGTACCTTGTGCAGCATTTGACCAAGTATTAAAAAAAGACAAAGTGACTGAACATGAGCTGTGTCTATACTGTAACAGTGAATTCTGCATAAACAAGCAGAATCAATCTTTGGAATATAGAAATAGCACAAAGTCAGTCCCTTTGTGGTAAGACAGTAACAACCACTTATAACCCTTCCCCTCCCAAAAAACTTCCCAGAACTCTCTCTCCCACCAAAAGCCCCCATGACTTTCACTCTCCACAGAAAATACCAAAAAACTCTCTATACCAATGTATGTTACAGCCCTTCCCTTCAAATAACCCCAAATAATTATCTCGTCATATAAAGTATCAAAAAAGTCTGTATCCACAAATAGCCCCCTCAAAACATTCTCATCAAAAAAATTCCCCAAAAACCCTCTCTGCACAGAACACCCCCAAATATTTTATGGGCGTAGGGGGTGGAGTGGTTGGTGGAACAGACCTGACAAGGGGAGTAATAGACCTGTGGGTGGAAGAGTGGGAAGAGACAGGCGTGTGTGGTAAGAAACGAGAATTGATAGAGAGAGCTCTTTGGGGGGAGAGACCTGTGGGTGAAAAAAAGCAGGGATAGATGGAGGTGTAGCTGAAGGGGCCATGGATGGAAGCATGGAAACTGACTGGGTCAGCGGGAGACACCTGGCTGAGGGAGCATTAGAAACATGTCTACAGAAGGACTGAGATGCTTCTGTGAGTGTTTGTGAGTGTGTGTTATTATTGAAATACTAGTTGAAGATCCCGTGTACACAGGCAACAGTGCCGGCCAGTCTCAGTGCAGTCATGCACAGTAGAGACTGCCCGTAATGCTGCTGATATGGAGTGGGGCGTTCCGAATTCAGACCAAGGTCCTCTCTGCACACCCTTCGGTGCGCAGAGAGGACCACTGTCTGACTTCGGAGCACCCCGTTCCGTATCAGTTGCGTCACGAGCAGTCTCTACTGCATATGACTGCAGGACGCGCAGCAGTCTCTACTGCGCATGAATGCATTGTTACAAACTTTTAGCAAATTATTATATAGGATGTGGGATACAAACTATCCCCTGGTCAAGCCGACTAGGTAAAACTTGTGGGGTCTTTACAGGGGACCAACTTTGGGCTATAGATCACTTTTTGGCCTTACATTAGGTTCATTTTTTTATATTTGATCTAGTTTTCATTGCACTGTTATCACTTTATTATGTGACGTGAGTTTCACATGGCTGCATTTCTATTGCATTTGTAGCTGATGTGTATTATCTTTATCTCCCAATTTATGACTGCAACATACAGTAGTTGTACAGATATACCTAACTCCTGTATGAAGGACATGTACCTCAAAAAGTCCTTCTGCTATACATAGTCATTATATAGATGTTCCTGACTGCAGTATGCTGGACATGTACCTAGGAAAATCATTTTATTATACAAAGTATTTATCTAGATAAACCTTATTGCTGTATGAAAGACCCCTACCTAGGTACATTCTTCATGACATTTATGTGAAACATGTTAAAGTCAAACACCCATCACAGAAATCGAGCACTGCTATTGCTGTACACCCTGACTCTCCAGAAAGGCAACAAGAGGTGAGGTGGAGATCAAAGAGGAGGAAGAATAGAGAAACCCTGCCATAGGTTGAAAGTTAGATGACGAGCGAAACAACTAGCTCGCCATCACCTTCTTGGTCTAGGTTAACTACATCTTATGTCAATACACCTTGTTCATCGTTACCTCCCCCACCAAGTAATAGCCACTCTCATGGATGTTAGGATGTGTCATGTCTTATGCACTCATTGCACACTGTGTGGTGCACTGACCACACATGGCAGAGTGCTGAAGGAGAATCACAAGCAGGTCATCAAGCAGCATCTGAGGAGGATCCATCCTGCAGAATATGCTAAGCTGGTGGAAGGGATGGTTCATCATTACTATTAAACTATCAGTAAGTTGTCATGTGTCCTTAGTGGGGAGTGTACAAGGGGCATAGTGACAGCAGAAGTACTTGGTTTCTGGTGGGGAGGGGGATTTCACATTGGGGACCCTAAGTGTCATGGTGTTTGTAGAGAGTTGTGCCAGGTGTTTCATTTGAGTGCAGATGTACCCATTGTTCCCAGTCCTTCCCTCTAAAGAGAAAAATTTCTATTCTCAACACACCCATGATTTTGGAGGAGGGGCATGTGAAGAAGCATTATTGGCCAACTTCTTCTTTTCTCCACACATATCTGAAGTGGTGGGGGCTAGTTATGATGCTGCTACTGCCTCAACCGCATCACTGGAGCTAGTCATGGCAAGTGGAACTTTCATCACCCATGTTACTGCTGTTGTTGATCCCATTCCCTTTGAGTTACCTAATCATCCTTCTGCTTAAAAGGATAGTAATGTTTCACAAAAACAGCAGCTCCAATTAATATTCATAGTATTTGGGCCATGGAGAGTGTTATTTCAGTACTGAAGAGATGCAGTTCAAGAGTAATTGAATGTTAAAGCAAGAACATCAGTCGCAAATTCTGCAATTATATCAGGGCAATTGACAATGGCCAGTTGCCAATGGCCTACATGACATGACCTGCTGGCACTAGGCCAGTAGGGCATTTTTTTCTCAGGACTTGTACTTTAAAAAAAACAAAAAACATAGGCCTACAAAAGTCTAAGTCCTAGAAAGCAATCTTTCCTTAGGGCTTATGCCAAACAAGCCTAAGTTCTACAAATCAATGTTTCCTCAGTGTTTGGACCTCTAAGAATGAATCTTACAAATCATCCTGTACAAAATACTCTGTCACGTCAAGTATCATTCTACCCCAGTGGCAGCTTAAATCAGGGGGTCCCTGTCTATTGCTTTACATACAAATTTTTTATTTTATTTTTTTTATTAACTGTCCCCCCAATACCAGTCAACCCCCCCAAACAAATTCCCTGGTCAACTGATTCTTTCCCCCGACTCCAACCAGCAACAGAGGCACCCTCCCACTGACCCCTTTTATACCATATCTCACGGGGGCTTTTTAATCCTATTTAGTAAACCCCCTCCCCCCAAAAAACATTCCCTGTTCAACTGATTCTTTCTCCACACCCCAGCAACTGGCACCCTCATATCCCTTTTAAACTATGTCTTTGGGAAATAAAATAACATTTGCTAAGTGTTGTGTGTAAATTCAGTGTTCCCATTGATTTCAATGGAATGAGCTAGGCAAAAAAAACAGGCAGAAAAACACTTTTCGCAGGAATTTATTCACAAGTGGGAAGTGCCATTATTAATCGATTTTGGTTTCAGGTGAAAATTTTCGCTCATTCCTTGTCCCCAGCCACCTCTATAAGGCTTGTACTTGTCTCATTTGAAGTATTGGGGATGCATACTGGCATATCCTGTTAAAATAAGATGCAACCATCACAGATTGGTGCTGCCATTTCTTCCCAAAAAACATAGGCATTCCATGTTTCCAAAAAATCCAGGCATCCTAAGGGTTAATTTTCCTCTGCTTCCACTGCTTCTGCTGCCACCGGTGGCAGAAGCAGGAATGCAGAGTAAACGCTCCTCGCCAAACCTCTCAGGCTTACACACCTCCCAGCTAATCAGATTCTAGCAGGGGGATGACAAAACCCATTGGACTACAGATTGTGGAAGAAGATTAGTAGAATGAAAAGGAGTATTAGAAGAAAGATGTGAAGAAGAAGGAAGAGAGAAGGTTGAAGAACAAAACTGACAGTGGATGACAGGTAAGTGTTACAGTTCTGGGTGTTAGGATAATGTTAGGGCTAGTATTGTTTAACTGTTAGGGATAGTGTAAGGTTAGTGTTTTTGAGCTCACTCTTGTTGTTTAACACTGTGTCAAACAAGTAGAGTTGGCTATTTTCCTGGGATGTTCCCACAACTCATGTGCTGTAGTGTGAGTTGTGGGAACAAAACTCTGCAACGAGTGTTTGGCCACAGCATGGATTTTGACCACCAATTGCTGGTTGGTCCATGTACCAGTCCAACTATAGGATAGCTGTGGTACACAAGTGGGTCTCTTGGCTGTTTTACCAGAGGGAATAGTATTGAGCCCCTTGTTCCCAAAGTGAAACTTGTCTGATTGACCAGTCAATCAAACCTACCATTTTTCCAGGTCATTATATGATCACTTTTTCTGCAATCTGATTAAAACAGGAAACAAAACACCTGTTGCACAAGCCATGTTTCATGTCTTGCAAAATGAACGTAAGCCTTTGAGGACCAAGGGATATACAAAGCATTGTGAGGCAACGTGTTTCACACCACTCTGGTTCTTAAATGGTTCTTTCATTATTAGTCCCCCTAAACTAGCAGATAGTTTTTGAATGGGAACATAGCCTTGCATAGCCTCTCATCCAAATGATTGTAGTGCTGTAAGAGTCATGATTAATAAAATGTAATCAAGGTAAAACTGTGACCCCTTTCACAAGCTTAAATAACAGATAAGCTCCACAGACAGTGATAGGGTTAACAGGTTTCATTTGTTGTGTGTTAAAAGATAAACCAGCAGGGATGATTTTAGCACTGACAAAGCAATGTTGAATTTGTTTCTGGAGTGGAAACTTCCTTTTACGTTAGGGCAAGAAGAGAAATCTGTCTCCCAGGGTGTGGAGCGTGAAAGGTGAGAATGAAGTCTTGACAGCGGTGGTGGAAAAGTTTTCGAGCTGTCTGTATTTGTGTTATCCAGCAGAGCAAGCACCGATTATAAAGCACTCCATGAGCAGCAACGAGCTCAGAATAAGGGCATGAGTCATGAAACAAAGGCTAGATGGAAAGCATATTAATAAGCAGTAGAAACAATATTCAGGGCCATGTGCACCAAGGCATTCTGGGCTAAACTAGCTGCACCATAGGGGAGAGATAGCAATTCCAATTTATTTCAGCAGGACTTTTAGAAGTCCCATTTTTATCAATGGGAATTTTGGAAATCTTTATTTGTCCCTAATTGTGCAGTGGGTTTGCCCTAGATTTACTCACAGAAACATAGAAACACAGATTCTGACAACACAAAAAAATCTGGCCTAAATAGATGTCCAGTTTCCTTGTGTAATGATTATTTTTGTGCAAATGGCTTTTAGGCTTATTAAAAAAATCTAATAAATTAAAACTTTTGAGTGCCAGAGGGGTGTCCAGTTCATTGTGTTGATATGTGTTAGGTACCTCTCTTGCACTCAAATGGTTAAATGGAGCATTTTACCCCTGGAATCTTAGATACATCTCCAACACAATGTAATGTTTTGGAGACCTCTCTAGAATTTAAGGGGTTACCCGTTTTAGTGACACAGAGGTATCCACTGATGCACTGATACCACTCTGGCACTAAAATGGTTAAACACCCAATTAAATTTATTAGAAATAGTAGAGCTGGTTTACCCCAGAATTGCTCCTCGGTTCTTTGTGTGTATGGCTCTTAGGGTGTAATTACAGTGCAAGCTAATTTCCAGAAACATATGTTAAAAACACACATTTTTAGTCCAAAACAATGCAATTCTGTTGCCACCTAGTTGCAATTAAAAAGCCAGAGATGCTTTGCTTTTCTCTTCCTAGCAATTCAATTGTAGCCACTCCCGTCTGAAGCCTGAAAGTTCTGTAATACTTTAAACTAAGTTGCTCTTATGTTAAACCCTTTTTTGCCAGCAAGGTCTCCAGTGCATACTTGTGTAATGCTTTGGAGCTCTGTAGCATTCAAGTGGTTCACCCTTTGAGTGATAGAGGAGTATGCAGTTAAAGAGGGTTAAAGAGTAAATTATAGCAATGCTACCTCATCTTTAACCATTTGGATTGTATAGACATTACCAACTCATTCCCAATGAATTGTATAGGTCTGCAGAATCCAAGGGGTTAAATGGCAGTTACCATATTTCTCCCAGAGGGGAGAAATTCAAATTTCCTAAATTCACATTAATTTAATGGGGCTTTAACCCATAGGATGCTCAGACCCCTTTGGATGCAGAGTTCTGTCATACTGCAACCCCTGTAGTTATGTCCCTGCAAGGACTTCCCTTGTTTGCATTGAAGCTCCCTTAGATAGAAACTATTGAGACTCAGTAGACTCCAAGGTTGCGTCTTGGAGGAAGCGCATGCAGCTTCTAAACCTGAAGTTTACATTTTTGGAAGCCTGAAGTGGCAGTGTGACCCGGAAAGGCCATTAAGATGCAGGCCACCCTGCCTTCTTCCCTCTTCTTTGGGCTGGGAGATGCTCTCCCCCCTTCCGTTGTTCCTGGTGGGGAAAGGGAGGGTGGCCAGTTGCCTGGGGACGACTAGGGGGGCCTGGGGGTTGATGGGAGGAGGGGAGAGGAGTGACTAGGCTCATAAAAAGGTGTGTGTAAGTAGGATCAGTAATGTACATTTACCATGTATGAGTTTCTTTTCAGTGTATTACGTTAAGTTTTATGGGGCCGGGGCCAGGTGTGATGTGCAATTTTTGGAAAAAGATAGGTAGTTATGCCTTGCAGTCTTATTAGTTCTCATACTTAACTTGCATTTCTTTTTCTGCTGAGACAGTAGAGAAGGTCAGTTTTCTGACCCCAGAACTGACTTTCAGATCCCAAATAGGACTGCATATTGCAACTTGTGTTTTGTTCATGATGTCTGCTATGCCTTCTAAAGAGCAAGTAGCTTAGCAAATGCAACAAAGAAACAAATAAGGAGCACCCAATAGTATAAAATGTAATTATCATAAATGGGTACTCACATGAATCAGTGGTCAGTCCACTGATATCAAATAGTCTGACATTCAGGTACATGGAGAGTACAAACCCTTCTCCATTCAGGTAGCATTAAAAATAACAAGGAGTCAAATTGAATTCAGGTGGAGGCATCCTTTAACACATAAAATGGCAAACAAGCCAGTAAGACAACAAAAGGCCGCTGCCACCAAAATAAACATTTAAATACCCCCCTTTTTTGACCCAAGCCAAGGCACCCTATTTTAATGAAGTCCTTTCTAATACATTTTACCATATCCTATAGTTAACACATTAGAAACTCTAGTACCTTTATTTTCTTACACTGACCTGCAGTGAATACCTGTAGTGAGTGGGCAGAGAGTGGGTACCTCAAAACCTGGGATTTTGCCCAGTTTCTTGCAGAAGACTTCTCTGCATGGAACTTAAATAATGCAAATTTTCTAATATGTACAGAGTTTTTTTATTTTAATTTGCTCAAGTTACTTGGAGGCTAACACTGGCAGGAAAAGTTTAAAATTATGCCATTTACTATCACTTTAAAAACCTTACCTTCAGTAAGCAGACATTCAGCGTGTATTTAAAAATACAATTTAGTGCAATACTTTTTATATAATTATAACAGTGAGATTTACAAATTATAGTGGAAAAAGCTGCTAGAATCAGGAGAAAATATTTACTAGGGAAAGAAAAAAAAAAGAGTTAAGAAGCCACAAAAAAAATGTGTATTTAAATCAATGAGAATGTTTATTTGAACCATATGGTACAGCTGGTTGCCTTAATACATGAGGCTCATGACTACTAAAAATATGAATGTTTTATATACATCTTTTTATGTTAATGGGTATTTTTATTTTACATGCTAGGTGTACCTTTTAATAAGAACATGTACTGAAGGAGAGAAAATCAAAATCATGGGATAATGCTGCAACCAAATGGTAATCATCTATTGGGCATCCAGCTGTTGGGACTAGAATTCCCTTTATTCCCATTGGCTGGTTGAGAATGATAGACAATTTAGTCCACAACAGTTGGAGGCCCAAAAACTGACTATAACCTGTCCTCTTACTAAATGTCAAATTACAAATACAGCATGAAACTGCCATATGTTATGCCATGTTTACAGTTTTCATTCATATATTTGTACTGGCACATATGCAAGAAGTACAACGATAAAGCGGATTGGCAGGCTCAACATTAAAGCAAATATAGGCAGTATTAATCCTTTGTCTAAGTGTACTACATAGAGATTGGGTTCCATTACCTGGAAATACATGTTTGAGGGAATTTGTGGGTGCATTGAATGTATTGTTGTACATTTTCATGATCTAGGGTATACCTGTAACGGATCCTACCCGTTACTGAGCCCTTGTCTGGACCACAAACTATTTACTTAAAAACTATGGACCTTTTTGCCCTGCTTGGATGTAGCTGTGGGCTCTGGCATACGAACTGGCCAGCTATTGCCAGGAACAAAGACTTATAGTTATGAACATTGGTTTGTGTATTAAGTTTGGTTTTATGTATTTTCAAATATTGTATGTGTTTAATTGTACTTGTCCAATTTGAAGGTTTGTGCAATCACCAACTACCAGGTATGCAAATATCTTCCTTAGCTTAACATGGGAAATGGTAGGCAGACCAGTGATTGATCAAAGTTGGGGCAGGGCATTCAAAATAGTCAATCAAAGGCTCCAACCTTGGGCCACTGTCCCTAAGATGTGGATTATAGCAACTCCAGCCATTCACTATGTTGACCCCCTGCCATGTGGTAATTAGTTCACGCCCTCAAGTCTTTGTTCAATCAAACCCCTGTGTATCTGAAATGTAACTTCTCATCACCACATCACATATCGGTAGCTCTTACTTCCATTCAACTTTAGGCTTTTGCTTTTAAAGTCCATTTCAAATTTTAAGTGACTAATTCAGCTTGTGTTGTGTCACTGGGAATATAAGAATATCATGTGGGTGCACTTATTTGAGCTGTCCTCTAAAGCTCTACATATACAACCATAACCACCAAAAAATATTGCACTTCCACAGATGTCCATTCAAATAAAAACCAATTTATTGATATATCACTTTGCACAATGCATACAAAATACCTTCATCCAAATGTTGTAACAATTTTCTACCACATGGAGAGACTAGATTGTTGGAATCACAGTCCAATAGATGACACCATGCTGGACCCTATTGATCAACGCGTTTCGCGCGATAAGCGCTTAATCATGATCAAAGACGCCGACCCCTGTAAACGTTCCGTCTTTTGAATTCTCTGTAGCCAATCACCAAACTCTAAACCAAACTAACGTGAACCACCCTGAATCACCTGTCATATTACCTGATCCCGATGTTCTCTAAGAGGACACCCTTTGTGTACCTAAATGCTCCGTGGTGAAATATGTATAACCCCCTGAAAACCCTGAAAACAAACTATACCCAATGCAATGTGTATAATATCATGTGTGTAATATCCATAAAGTGTGCAAATACAAATCATAAATTACTAATTGCAAACATATATAGCAAGTGTAAATTAACTCCCTATTTAAAAGCGCCGAAGCAATACCAAATATATTGATATTAAATTGGAAAAAGGACTTATGGAAACTAAATGGAAAAAATTCAGAAGAGATAAGGAAGACTATGATAAGGGAAATGTTTATACTTGGAAGCAATTAGAGTCCTTTGTCCATACTAGAGGGAGATCTGGGCAAAGATCCATTTTGAAAACACGTTCAAGATATAAAAGAGTTAGCTTCTCTAGTATTGAACCTGACTCTGTGGAAGGATCGGAGTCAGAAATTACAGAAGCTTCAACTGCCTCAACTTCATCTACTCCTATGGCTTCATCTACCTCGACATCTTTTTTGTCTCCAGATCGAAGAGAAAAAGTTACACAGGTCTTTGCAGTGGACCTAGAGACTGGCAATCAAAGGGTTGGTCCCCCAAAAAGGTCATCATCAAGGAACAAGAAGAAGAATTTAATGCAGTCTCAAAGAAAAGAACAAGAAGAGGACGTAAAACGAAATGGAGACAACAGCAGAGGGGTGGTGAACATAGCCAAGTAGTTAGGGAAGTTGTCAATCTTTCTAAATACAATTTATCATCTATTGAAGAAGAGGTTCTAAAGAAGGGGCTAAACTTTGCGCCTACTTGCCATTTTAACCTTTTCGGCACCATTATTGATGTAAATAAATTTGTTCGGAAAATTACTTTGAAAAAATTTTTTGGTGCCGAGGAGGGTGATGGCGTTGAGGTGCAGAATATTTGTCCGCTTATTAATGAAAGTTCTACACAAGTGTTGAAATCTGTTGTTGTGAATGATGCCTCGGTTTCTAATTTATCTTTTGATGATGTGTGTTTGTCCTCAGACTTGGATAAGATAAGATCAGAGGGGAGTGAGATCGCATTGGGTGGTGATCTCATCCATGTGGATGTCAGCTTACGGTCCTCTTCTAGTTTTTACCCGATATCCGTGAGGGGAGGAGTCTTGGACTCGTTTCAACGGTTAGTTGAGTCTGATTTGTCAGCTCTTGACGGTAATTGGGTAAAAAGATCTTATAATTTAAATAAATCTGAACAGAGAGCCTTAGAACATCTGGCTCAAGTCAGGGAGATAGTCATTAAGAATACAGACAAAGGTGGGGCAGTAGTGGTTTTGGATGCTGATTTTTACAACAGAGAAGCTCTGAGGCAGTTGGGAGATATTGAGGCATATGGTCGGCTACCAAACAATCCCTCTGGGGAATATACTCTCCTTCTGGGCTCTCTAATTGATAAAGGTGTGAGATGTGGAGTACTTACAAGAAAGGAAGCAGATTTATTGTTAGTGAAATATCCAATTATTCCTATCTTCCATCATTTACCAAAAATTCATAAATCAATGGAGAGCCCAGAGGGGAGACCGATAGTCTCTGGAATAGGGTCTTTAAATGAGAGATTGGGGGAGTAGGTTGACCATATGCTTCAACCTCTAGTGTTGCGACTGCACAGTTACTTGCGAGATACAACTCATGTGATTGTCAAGTTAAGAAACACAAGGTGGTTGAGATATTATACATGGATTAGCTGTGACATGAAATTGTTGTATTCCTGTATACCACATCATTTAGGACTTGAAGCCTTGCGATATCATCTTGTTAGATACAGTGCATATTCAAGCGTTTTAATTGAGTTTATTCTTTTAGTTGTGGAATACCTGCTGACCCACAATTTCTTCATGTTCGACGATGTGTTCTATCTCCAGAGGCGTGGGACTTCAATGGGGGCAAAATTTGCTCCCACTTATGCCAACCTATATATGGGTTGGTGGGAGGAGTCCCGCGTCTTTGGGGATGGGAACCCGTTTAGAGATGAGATTGTTTGGTTCGGTAGATATATCGATGACCTGCTGTTCATTTGGAAGGGTTCATCAGAGAATGCAAATGCATTTGCTTTGTATTTGAACAGCAACAGTTTAAATCTGGCTTTTACGTTTGATTTGATGCCTGTATCTATTAATTTTTAGATCTTAAAATCTTTGGAGATGTAGATACTGGAGTCATTCATACAGATATTTTTCGCAAACCCACATCGGGGAATAGTTTATTAAGGGCAAACAGTTGTCATCCGAAACATACCATCATGGGCATACCTGTGGAACAGTTTCTCCGTCTTAGGCGCAACTGCTCCACTGATTCAATGTTTGAAACACAGGCCAGACAATTGTATTGTAGATTTCTGGATAGAGGTTATGCACCATGGATGCTGGATAAAGCTTTAAATAGGGCTCGCAAAAGTGACAGGCTCAATCTCTTAAAACTAAATGCCGATAAGTGTGAACGAACAAACTCTAATACTGATGGTGGGAAGATTATTTTTTCGACACCGTTCAGTATAGAGTTTGATAACATAGTGAAAATTATTAAAAAGCATTTGCCTGTTTTGAATGTTGATCCAGTATTGCAAAAGGTTATTTCTGAAGGCTTTAAGTTTGTGGCACGAAAAGCCCCAACTCTCTCTACTCTGTTGTCCCCCAGTTTGTTTAGAACTGCAACAAATATTGAGAGGAAAGCTAATTGGCTTTCCACTATAGGTATGTTCAGATGTGGTGGGGGATGTTGTGGTTGTTGTGGGTTGGTTAATGTTTCTAAAACCTTTCAATCCACAGTTACAGGCAAGCAGTATGAAATGAGGGAATACATCAATTGTGCATCAAAGGGTATTGTTTATCTAGTCACATGTGCCTCTTGTAATGCCCAATATGTGGGAAAAACCTTGAGGCCCATGAGACAAAGAATGAACGAACATCTGAGCAACATCAGATGTGAAGGTTTTAAATCTAGTGTATCCTCTCATTTCAAATCATGTGGCATTCATTCTTTCAGAGTACAAGGTATAGAGAGAGTAGTGTTGGGACCTCGGGGAGGGAATTTGGATGAGAAATTATCCAAAAGAGAGTTTTTTTGGATTTTTGTATTAAAAACTAGGTATCCTCTAGGACTTAACAAGGAATATGATGTGTCTTGCTATGTATGATGTGCAATATTGTTGACACTTGTGTGGAGATAAAATATATGTATAATCATTGAAGTGTTATGGATATTTATAGATCTGTGTTGGTAGTGCTGATGATTAACCCATAGTAATAAATACTTTGTGGGATGTGGTATATGATATTAGCTGTGTTGTTTACCCAGCAGTACTATGGTTTATATTTGATAATGATGGTGACTGTTATAGTTGGGTTAACACCGCAGTTTCAAATCATATGAGAGAACATGAATTTGTTTAGAATATAAACGGGGGACTTAGTAACATCAGGATAATTTGATTAGGAAATAACAGTATGTAAATAATCGTTTATTGGGTATTACAGTTATTGGAATCACTGTTGTTTATGGTCTCTTTGTTTTTTTGTTCTTTTCATTCATGTTTTCATCTGCTCATTTTAACATGGTGTCTTTGTTAAATGATTATCCCACTGTATAGAATATTATAAAAACGACATGATAATTTATGAATGAAAATAAAGTTCAGTGGGTTAATTGTGAAACAGTGTAAATGTGTCACAATGTTGTATTAGGATAGGATTTTGTTGTGGCGCATTTTCAATTTGATACCATGATTGTTTTCTTTGGTCTACACCATGAGTTTTTTAAGAATTCAATCATAGATATGTTTTTATAGTGTTCAAATTGTTATTGAATGAGACACGTCCTCTGTTCGTGTTCTTTGGGTTCTCTGTGTTAATCGAGTCATATGTTTTGTGTTTTAAGCACATTACAATTTCACATTTGTTATAATATCATTAGGTGAGGCGTTGGTGCCTGTTTTTTAGGGATTCAGTGGTAGCGCGGATTGTATCAATATATTTGGTATTGCTTCGGCGCTTTTAAATAGGGAGTTAATTTACACTTGCTATATATGTTTGCAATTAGTAATTTGTGATTTGTATTTGCACACTTTATGGATATTACACACATGATATTATACACATTGCATTGGGTATAGTTTGTTTTCAGGGTTTTCAGGGGGTTATACATATTTCACCACGGAGCATTTAGGTACACAAAGGGTGTCCTCTTAGAGAACATCGGGATCAGGTAATATGACAGGTGATTCAGGGTGGTTCACGTTAGTTTGGTTTAGAGTTTGGTGATTGGCTACAGAGAATTCAAAAGACGGAACGTTTACAGGGGTCGGCGTCTTTGATCATGATTAAGCGCTTATCGCGCGAAACGCGTTGATCAATAGGGTCCAGCATGGTGTCATCTATTGGACTGTGATTCCAACAATCTAGTCTCTCCATGTGGTAGAAAATTGTTACAACATTTGGATGAAGGTATTTTGTATGCATTGTGCAAAGTGATATATGAATAAATTGGTTTTTATTTGAATGGACATCTGTGGAAGTGCAATATTTTTTGGTGGTTATGGTTGTATCTGAAATGTAACCCTGTCTGAGTCATTGTATCTGTTAAGACCAGCTGTTGCTGGCTTTTGTCTGATGTGCTATGATTTAATCATGTTCCCTATTGTATCAGTTTCCCCATGTGATCCAATGCACTGTACTGTATATAAATATCTGTAGTTTGTGTCAATAAAATGAGTTCTGTTTTGGAGTGAACAAGAAGTCCTGGAGTCTTGTATTGCTTATGGTCTAAAGTATCCACTCTGATACCCATCTGTGCCAAGTATCCTGAATCGCTGACCGCCTGCTGCCAGTTTCCTGCGTCCTAACTTCGTGGACTGTCAGGCGGCGACGTGGACTCTTCCCTGCTTCCCTGCTTCCAGCAATCCTGCGGCTGTTTCCAGTGACTGTCCATCCTTCAACTGGTGCATCTGACGGCGCTTATCTGGTGTCGAGAGGGAGAGACCCAGGAACGACAGCGGAAGGTGACGCGGTCCCTTCTCAGCTTCCGTTACATTGGTGGCATAGCTGTGGGATTTCTCCTTCTTTTATCGGGTGTACCAGCTAAGAGATGGCAGCGAAAGCGAGGCTACCGGAGGCCATAGGAGTGTATGACATGCGGTACCACTACATCGGATGCCAATGGGAGACCTTCCTAGGTGATTTAGCCGAGGAGTTTTACAGGGAGGTCACCACCTGCATCACAGAGGAGCTCTGAGTCCAGGACGGATACTGGGAAATGATCAAGTGCCTTCACAAGGAGTATACAGGAGTTATGGTCGACTTTTTCCCGTTCAACTTGCGCCTGAAACTCCAACAACTGGTATGGATGGCCTTTCAGGAGGATGCTACTTTCGGCCAGAGGAATTACAGCCGCTACTGGGAGATTTGGGAGAAAAGAGAGGCCATGTTTGGAAGCTACTTTCCTCCAGACTTGGAGGGGAACCTAGACCGTTTAGTCGAGCAGGAATGGAACTTGGAGCTAATGTACATGGGCTGGATAGAGGAAGCCCAGGAGAAACAAAGAGAGGAAAAAGACTGGGGGGGTTACTCATCTGAGGAGGACTTCAGTGGAGCTGAGGACTTAGATGGAGCTGCCCCTGTTCACTCCACACTGGTGAGTGGGAATGCGTTCCTCACCAGTGCTCCTGTTGCCCTGCCTGATACCCCTTTGCCCCTGGACTGTTTGTTGCCTGAGCTGAGGGGTGGGAATTCGGTTCCCCTCAGTGAAGAGAATGCCTCTGCATCAGGGGATGGGACGGACGTCTCCCCTGATAGGCATATTGCCCCTTCCCCTGTTTTCCCAGCTGCGGTGGACGAGACGCAGGTCCCCACCAGCAGCAATTGTGTGCCCCAACTGATGGGTGGGAGCGAGCCCATCAGTCCCCATGAGCCCCCTGCTGTAGTGGGTGTGAAAGAGACCACCAGCAGCCCCAAGATGTTGCCCCTTGTGGGGGTAGAAGATGTGCTGGGAGCGGAACCGTGCGTGCTCCCCAGGATTATAAGTGATGCCACCTTGAGGGATGGGACTGCGGTCTCCCTCAAGGCAGAAGAAGGGCCTGTGTGTAATGGCCTACAGGAGGAGGACCCCAGCGGGCTGGGAGAAAGCAGTGCCGCTGGCCCTCCTGAATATATGGACTGTGAACTGATGGGTGGGAGTGCGGTCCCCATCAGCCCTTGTGAATCCCCTGCTGTTGTGAGTGTGGAAGAGCTCACCAGCTGCCCCAAAGTGATGCCCCCTGTTGTTGTGGAAAATGCCGTGGAAGCGGAGCAGTATGTGCTCTCCAGGGCCACAGAGGATGCCAACTTGAGGGATGGGACTGCGGTCTCCCTCAAGGCAGAGGAGGCCCTGGAAAGTGATGGCCTACATGAGGAGGTCCCCAGCGGACCGGAAGAGAGCAGCGCTGCTGGCCCTCCTGTGAATTTGTTGTATAAACTGATGGGTGGAGAAGAGTGCCCCATCAGCCCCCCTGTAAACCCTGACCTGGTGAGTGGGAGCGAGCTCACCAGGATCTGGGAAAACCCTACTGCCGTGGAAGAGATGCAGGTCCCCACCAGCAGCCCCAGTCCATCCCCTGTTGTTGGTGCCCTGGAAAAAGGAAAGATTGTGTTCTCCAGGTACCTGAGTAAAGTGGCTAGGAGGATTGGGAGTACCTCCCTGCTAAAGAAAAGAAATGGCCCTGAGGAGGGGGCCCTGGAAGCCAAGGAGATCAGCAGATTGCCCCTTTGCAGCACTGATGCTCTGGATACCAGCCCCTATTTGACCCCTGGCCTGGTGGATGGGAGTGAACCCACCAGGCCCTGTGAACCCCCTGCTGTGGTGAGTGGGGAAGAGCTCACCAGCAGCCCCAGAGAGAGGCCCTATGGTGTCATGGACAGTGCCCTGGAGCAGGAGCAGTGTGTACTCCCAGGGGATACAGATGATGCCGCTTTGAGGGATAGGACTGCGGTCTCCCTCAAGACAGAGAATGGCCCTGCAGTTAGTGGCCTACAAGAGGAGGAACCCAGCAGAATGTAAGAGAGCAGTGCCGCTGACCCTCCTGTGGATTTGAACTGTGAACTGATGGGTGGGAATGCGTTCCCCATCAGCACCCTTATAACCCCTGGCTTGGTGCGTGGGAGTGAGCGCACCAGGTCCTGTGAAACTCTGGCTGGGATGAGTGGGACAACAGTCCTCATCCCCAGCCCAACAATTGTGCCCCCTGAATTCTGTGACCTCAGCCTGGTGGGTGGGAATTCGTTCCCCACCAAGCCAACTGTTGACCCAGCCAAAGGGAGTGGGACCACTGTCCTCCCTAAAGAAGTTGGGTCTTGCCCTGGTTTTGCGCTGTGCCCAGAGTCTGGTTGCCCTGGGTTGGTGAGTGGGAGTGTGCTCCTCACCGGCCCTTTGGATACCCCTGCCCTGACCAAATGAGTTCTCAGCGCTCTGGATGTTGCCCCAGCCCAGGAGAGGGGGAATGACATCCTTTCCTGTCCCTCTGGGGCACTGGCCCCACAAAAAGGGGGAGATGTGCCCCTCTCCCCACTACTTGATTTCCAGGCTATGGAAAGCCTAGAGACTCTGTGGACACAAAGGGGTCCACCGTATGGACTGGCTCTGGACCCTGAGCCACTGGCCCCAGACCCAGGAGGGTCTGACCCCAGCACTGCCTGGAGCATGGTCCAGGAGAAGCCTCCCAACTTGGTGCTAGCCAGGATCAGGAGGCACCAGTTTTTCTGGCCCAGAACTAAGGCCCAACATTGTATTCCTGGCCCAGGACAAGGGGTGCAGCTATTCTTTCCTGGCCCGGACAAGGGACTGATGTTTTTCCCTGGTCAGACAAAGGACCCAACTCTTGCTCCTAGCCCGGACAAGGGGCATACTTGTTTATTGTTTCACTGGCCCAGGACAAGGGGCTCTACAATTGTGTCTGGCCTAGGACCAAGGCCTGGGGACTAACGAACTGTCCAGACAAGCAGCTCACAACCGTAATGCTCTTCTAGAGTTCCAAGCCAGCATTTACTACTGCAATCGCTGGCTTGGTACAAAAAAGGGGGAGAAATGTAACGGATCCTACCCGTTACTGAGCCCTTGTCTGGACCACAAACTATTTACTTAAAAACTATGGACCCTTTTGCCCTGCTTGGATGTAGCTGTGGGCTCTGGCATACGAACTGGCCAGCTATTGCCAGGAACAAAGACTTATAGTTATGAACATTGGTTTGTGTATTAAGTTTGGTTTTATGTATTTTCAAATATTGTATGTGTTTAATTGTACTTGTCCAATTTGAAGGTTTGTGCAATCACCAACTACCAGGTATGCAAATATCTTCCTTAGCTTAACATGGGAAATGGTAGGCAGACCAGTGATTGATCAAAGTTGGGGCAGGGCATTCAAAATAGTCAATCAAAGGCTCCAACCTTGGGCCACTGTCCCTAAGATGTGGATTATAGCAACTCCAGCCATTCACTATGTTGACCCCCTGCCATGTGGTAATTAGTTCACGCCCTCAAGTCTTTGTTCAATCAAACCCCTGTGTATCTGAAATGTAACCCTGTCTGACTCATTGTATCTGTTAAGACCAGCTGTTGCTGGCTTTTGTCTGATGTGCTATGATTTAATCATGTTCCCTATTGTATCAGTTTCCCCATGTGATCCAATGCACTGTACTGTATATAAATATCTGTAGTTTGTGTCAATAAAATGAGTTCTGTTTTGGAGTGAACAAGGAGTCCTGGAGTCTTGTATTGCTTATGGTCTAAAGTATCCACTCTGATACCCATCTGCGCCAAGTATCCTGAATCGCTGACCGCCTGCTGCCAGTTTGCTGCGTCCTAACTTCGTGGACTATCAGGCGGCGACGTGGACTCTTCCCTGCTTCCCTGCTTCCAGCGATCCTGCGGCTGTTTCCAGTGACTTTGTCCATCCTTCAACTGGTGCATCTGACGGCGCTTATCTGGAGTCGAGAGGGAGAGACCCAGGAACGACGGCGGAAGGTGATGCGGTCCCTTCTCAGCTTCCGTTACAATACCAACTTCCAAAAGTGTCAGAAATAGAAGCTGCTTACCTGGGTCTGTCCAGTAGGATTACTAACACCTTTAATACTTGACTCCCTACAAGACAAAAGGTTAAATGTATAGCGTAGTGTGAATTAATGCATTATAATATTTTTTACTTTGTGTAAGTGTTGGGGAATCAACAAACTGTTTGATTTTAAAGTTCTCCCCATTGTCAATAATTGCATTATATGAAATATTTACTAAAATACAAATTGTCATCTTTCAATAATATTTTAATGGCTTTTAATGACTTTCCATGTTCGTAGGCTATTCTAAAAGGTTTACATATTGCTCAGGAGAACTTTGATTGTTTTTGTTAGCATCTCAACTGAACACAAATATATTCTTAGTATCTCCTAGAATTGCTCTAGTTCTTCCTAGTACATCATCCTCACAAAGTCTTATGTTGCAGATTTCTTTATTGCAGACGGTGTACATTTGTCAGGACTTGGTTAAAGAATATTTTAATACAATGCTAAAGTAAAATTTGAGATGCATGGAGATGTAGGTATACTTTAAATGGTTGAGACTTTGATCTTGTGGATCTGGCTAATGCTTAAGCTCTGCAAGTTGTTGGTTAGTTTTTAGCTTGAATGAGCAGCTTCTCCTTGATTGGATAGAAGGGATGTATGGAAGTTACCACAGTTCAATTTCCCATAGGGAGGAAATGCAGGCAAATGTACCTCCAGATGATGCAAAACTGTTGGTTGTAAGATGACAACACATGTACAATACATGAATGTATACCATCATGGCTACACACATGCGCACGCACACACACACACACTCCTTGTCACTAAACAGAAGACATTTAGTGAAATGGGACCTTCCCAGGAGAACTGGAAAGCCCAGTATTGCACTGATTTGTTCTCACTGTGGAAAATTCTGCACGTCTGTTGGGCATTGCAAGTGTTTGCTTGATCTAGGATCACCCAGGGTATATTATTCTTTTACAAAGAGTGGTGTGACCTGTGGAGCTTTACAGATCCCTGTAGGAGTCTGCTTCATTGTAGCACAGAAATTATGTTTCCTAAGGACTGAAATGGGTCTGGAGATGCATTTTGTATTACAGCAATTAAAACTACTTGCCATTTTGTATATTGATGTCAATTTGCTAAATGGGGTCAGTAGGCGATTGGAATCTCAAGTGTTCATGTTATGTGGAGGAAATCAAACAACTGTAAATAATTTTCATATTTTACCCTAAGCACATAAAACATGATGATGAAAAACAATAAACTATTTTGCAAAACATGTGGTTTTGTGTTTATGCTGGACTAGAGAAGTCCACATATAATATTGTAGGAATAATTGTGTAGCAAATGTTGATAAAGATTGTTTTCCCTTATTCTATAAAAATAAAATATATGAGCAGAGGTGCACATGTTCTTTATATTTGGTAAAGTGGAATGTCATGGATAATAGTTCAGCTTCAGTGTATTAAATTCCATCACACCTGGAGCCCTGTACTTTGAGGGAATGTGCTAATATGTTCATGTCAATATAACAAATAGTAGATATTTTAATTATGGTAGTTTGTATTGAACCAATATCACTGAAGCAGAGGTTTATTGACTGCTTATTTTGAGATGGATAGGTATGGAGTCAATCATCAACTTTGTTGAGAATATTAATGATCTTGATACACCAGTGAAATTCACCCAATGACAGTGACTTTTTTTTATAATTTGGAAATTTTCCAATTTAGAGATAGACTGGCTAATACTTTAAGAATACAAAACAGTTTACAATTCAGCTAGTTTCTAACCACAAAGTATGATGAGATATTTTCAACAGTCTCACTTTCACAGAGTTACATGCAATAAAAACAAACCAGTTCGCATGCAACTTTATGAAATCAGAGAAAGAGGACAGAAAGAAAAAATTACATTGAAAACAGGAGAGAGGCAATGTATAAAGTCATGGGCAAAAATAATAAAAAAGGACAGTAGGGACAGAGTGATCTTTGAAGGGATAGTAATGTTTCACAAAAACAGCAGCTCTAATTAATCTTCATAGTATTTGAGTGTTATTTCAATAATGTCAGAGTTGTAGTTCAAGAGTAATTGAATGATAAAGTTTCCCACTCCCGTCCCTTTTAACTATTGTAAGCCCCCTCTCCTCAGATGTGGCATCTGGTCCATAGACCAGACAGCTCACAGCAAGGAACAATCTTCTTACTGTGAGAACAATGAAAACCCTGCCCCCTTGACAGGTTTTTCAGCTTTTTCCCTTATCTTAATTGAAGATTGTCCCTCTCTGCAATCTACCTGGACATCAGTAAAAGGGGCGGGAGGGGGATACTTTATCATTCAATTACTCTTGAACTACAACTCTGACAGAATTGAAATAACACTCTCCAAGGACCAAATACTATGACGCTTAATTAGAGATGCTTTTATTATGAAACATTACTATCCCTTTAAGATCACATATACAATAGCAAAAAAGAAGTTATACTTTTCAAGATAATCTTTTCTCTTCTGTGCCAACCTGACACAATCATACACTGCAAAAACTCCATATTTAACTCCATGTTTTTTGTAATTATGTAAACTTGAGAAAAAGGGATGGAAATGTTCGTGTTTTAATACATTTCAGATATTAAGTGCTAAGACCTCTAATTGCCCATACATTTCATTTCTTTAGTTACACTGATGGTATGGGACAGTACTGTAGACTCTTGTAAACCATGTTGTATGTGTTTAATTTAGATTTATTTTAAAAAAAATGAAATCTGAATATTATTGTGTGCAATTATAGGTTTTTGGACACAAGAAAATAAATCATATGCCACTTGAAGCTGGATTTATGGTTTTTCAGATTTTTAAGTGGTGTAGCCTTTTTTGTCTATTGTATACTATAAATGTAATGCAGATAATCTGTAAGTAGCATATATTTTACATAATTTTAAATACGTTTTTGCCTTATTTAGGGGATCTTTTTTGTCCCAGGATTATGTTTGCTTCTGGCCTGCTTTGTATAGGATTCTGCACTGAGGTTTGGTTATCTGTATTTCACACATGAGAGAAACTGTGATTGAAGTGTATAAGTATATTCTAATGATTTAGCTATTACAACTGTGAGCAAGCCCCCAACTACCATTTGTTTCAACCAATCAATCTGTCTTCTCTCAGGAAATGCATGTTTTTTATATGGGTATTGCGATGGGGAGTTTGCAGACAATGGAATGTACATTGAAATAGAGGAAAAAGGAACAGTTCAGTCCATAATCAACTCTAAAGAATAAAATAAACATTAATAGAAATGAAATATAAATGAAAAATAAAGCAATATAAATACAATAAATAGAATCCAGAATGTAACTTTCAGGTAGAATTGCAGGTCACCCACAGCTAGGAATAGGCAAAAATTCCTAATTTTGTTTTCAGTGCAATTTTTACAGAAAAGACACGCTTCAGTTTTTTGTGCAAAAATTCCCATTTTGAAAATTCATAGAATTTCCCCTTTCCATCGCTACCAATAAATTTTGTGTGAGAATGTTGCTGTTTACTTACTGTATTTTCTATGGCCTCAATAATTCCTAATCACTCCTACCACAGCCCTTATTCCAGAGCCTACCAACAGCAGACAGTGTTGCTATCACCTCTACCATATTCTATATTACTGCAACACTCCAGAGCCCACCTGCAGCAGATAGTGCTGCCACAACCCTCACCAAACCACCTGCTGTGACACAGAGACACATGAGCCGAACAACATGTAGTGCTGCTGCTATGAGTACCACTACTGGATCCCCTGTGATTCAGACCTCACCAGCATAACCCCATAATGTTGCACTTGCTACCATCTTGGAAGGTAGTGCTGCCAGCACATCCCCAGGGCCTGAGGTGAATTTCTAAAAAGGGGAAATGTGCTTTCCCCTGGTTGTTGTCTGCACAGAGCCTACCTCTGCTTTGTTTGTGATCATGACACCAGGTGCATCATCCACAACCAGGTCACATTCACCATCACCACAACTACCTAGGGAGGAGGAAGAATGTGGTGGTGATGCCCCTGCTTCCCAATTACAAAAGTGTTTGTACCATTGATGACAGGGTATAAGCTTATATAAACTAGGAGTGGGTGAAATACATGGCAAGAATGTGTCTCACCATCACCACCAAGGGTGGAGAAAGAGTGTGGTGGCAGTGCTGCTGCTTATAACAAGTTAAGAGACATGGTAAGAATGTGTCTCACCACCACCTCTGACATTATGTTATGTGATGGTGTATCTCCTGAGGTTCTTGCTGCTGAATTTTCTAAGTGTCTATCCCACCAGCATCATGAAATGTTACAGCTAGATCAGATTGTAAATGTGCACCATGCTGGGTACTGGTGCGAATGGAGGAGCAATAATCATCAACTGTAATGTGCACATTCTATGAAAAGATTGTGAAGTCAGGGGAAGATTGGGTCACATCTTGGCAAATCCATCCTAATAAAGTACATGCAGCATAATCACCCCGAGATCAATGTGGAACATGTCAAGCCATCAAGACAAAATCAGATGCTGCTATCACTCTGCTTCTTGACAGTGAGGACAGTGAAAAGTGGCTTTACAATCTGTTCAACTAACTCAACTACTCATGGGTATCGTAGATAATAGACTTGTGCATTTGGTTTGGAATAAATGCAAACTTTAACAAAAATGTTAAGTTTAATGACATTCGCATTTAAACAAGAAATTAATGGAGAAGAAAACACCCAATTCCAGAAACATGAACAGTACATTCAATGCCTTTGTTCAAATCCATTTGTTCATTTTTTTTTAATTCAATCATAAGCTTACTCACACTCTTACACTATTTATAACAAATACTATATTTACCTTGATCTCTGAGGTCCAGGGGTCTCCTCAAAACCATGGGCCTCCTGCATCTTCTATAAAAAAATAAAAATAAACAAAAAAAAACAACTTAAAACCGAACCACTACTGTAATCACAGCCTCCTACACAAAGTAATCCCCCACTCCTTAATTCTGCTCGGACTGTCGCCTGAGCCAGAATGAGAAAAAAGTTGAACAGAGATTGGCTTTTATATAGCCACCCCTGTTCCAAATAATCCAGATGTTCCTATTGGCTGGGATTGTGGGGTTACACAGTACATGGAATGTGCCCTGCAGTAACCTTACCTCCCAGCCAATTAACATCTACCTGGTGGGGTCACGGATAAAAATAACTTCAGCCCTCTAGATAGCCAATGATTGGTGAGTTTGACCTCTGTGGTTGGAAAAAATGCTAGACGGGATAATAAGGGATTATATTCAGGATTACACTGCAGAAAATAATATTATTAGCAGAAATCAACATGGTTTTATAAGGAATAGATCATGCCAAACTAATCTTTTCATCTTCTATGACGAAGTAAGTGACAACCTAGATAATGGTAAGGCAGTTGATGTAGTACATCTACATTTTGCAAAGGCATTTGATATAGTGCCACACATGAGGCTGGGGTATAAAATAAGGAAATTGGGGCTAGGGGATAACCTTTGCAATTGGATAGAAAACTGGTTGAAGGATATGGAACAGTGTGTTGTTGTAAATGGAAAATTCTCCAATACAGTTAATGTTAAGAGTGGAGTACCTCATGGTTCGGTACTTGGGTCTATGCTTTTTAACATGTTTATAAATGACCTAGAAATCAATGCAGAAAGCAAAATATCAATATATGTAGATGGCGCTAAATTGTGCAGGGTAATACATTCAGAACAGGATATTTGTTCTCTATAGAGGGATTTGCATAAAATGGCAGATTGGAGAAACAAATGTAATATGAAGATTAATGTAGGAAAGTGTAAAGTCATGCATTTGGGAAGAAAAAATTCCAATGCTACTTATGAACTAATTGGAATCATTTTAGGGGACTCATTGCTAGAGAAAGACCTGGGAATCCTTGTAAACTACAAACTTGGAAGCAGTGGCCCATGTCAAATAGCAGTAGCAAAAGCAAACAAAGTCCTGTCTTGCCCAAAAAAGAGGTATTGAAGCAAGAGTGGATAACAGCATATTGCCACTGTACAAACCATTGGTAAGACATCCCCTTGAATATGCTGTGCAGTTTTATGAGGCAAAGGTTGAACTTGATGGACATGTATCCTTCACACCTCCACCTAGAGCCTGATTGGCTGGGTAGTAAGGTTACTGCTGGTTAAGTTCATTGTACTGTGTAACCCCCACAATCCCAGCCAATGGGAGGTGGAAATTCATTTGAACAGGGATGGTCATATAAAAGCCAATCCCTGTTCAATTTTTTTTTTTTTACTTTATGTAGATGGTGGGAACGGTGCTTTTTTTTTTGTATTTTGTAATGTTTATTTTTTGACTGTTGGTGGAGGAGGCCCAGGGCATCAAGGATGCCACTGGACCTCAACATCAAGATAAGTGATGACTAGGAGAACATAATGGTCAAAATATTGGTGAACTAATTTCATTTGGCAATAAAATATTTACCAAAAATCCTACTAACTGAATTAGGGGGTAAACAATATTTGTTTCTTCTGAATAAGTAAAAAAATGGACCAAATCATTCAGACAAAACAATTTTTTTCTTGTGCACAAGTGTATTGGATAATAAATCAGTTTGATCATGTGATGTGAAATTTTACGCTCAGACAACTAGGTTACCAAACACAATAATGTCACTAGTAGATGGCTTATCTAGCTGTAGTATGCCGGCAAACTATTTTTTTCAAGACTTGCCTTGCTGTAGGTCTGAAAACAACTTTTTCGAAGCTTGCCTTGATGCAAGCCAGCAAATAATTTTCTCAAGGCTTGCTTTGATGAAGGCCTGATCCTTTTTTCAAGGATTGTCATGCTGTAGAGCTGCTGACATTTTTCATGGCTTTCCTTGCTGTAGGCTTGCTAAAATATTAAGGCTTATTTTGCTGTATTGAGCTGAGCTAAACATTTCTATAAATGTTTTATTTGTATTTATAATTCTTTTTGCAAAGGTGAACAAATGTTGTTGTTGTTGGAATGGTTTGCTTAGCCTGTAAACCAGCTGTAAATAAAATATGTATTGAAAGGCTTGCTGTGTGGCTAATACTTCTGTAAACACTAGTGTTGAGCGAGCATGCTCGGCCGATGCTCGGATCGGCTCGAGCATCGCTCTGCTCGGCACATGGCGGTACTCGTACGAGTACCGCATGTGCTCGCCCGCCATGTTCGGGTCTCCTCCCCGCACGTTTTGCGGCTGCTGCGCAGCCAATAAACGTGCAGGGAGGCTCTGACATCGGTGTAATGCCAGCAGCCATGTTGGCTGCTGGCATTACACTGATTGGCTGGCCAGAACCCATGGTCGGGTGCTGTATAGCACCTGACCATCGAGTTCGGCTCAGTCTTAGACAGGGAGAGCTGAGGATAGGAAGGGAAAGGCAGTGTAGGGAGGAAAACAAGCAAAATTGTGAAAAAAAAGAACCAAAAGTCCTTTTTAGGACTACTGTGTGTGGGGGCAGCAGGTTATTTTGTGTGGGGGGAAAAAAAAAAAAAAAAATATATATATATTCTGTTTAGTGTGCAAAGTTGCAGATTAGAGCACATTCTGTTTAGTGTGCACAGTTGCAGATTAGAGCACATTCTGTTTAGTGTGCAAAGTTGCAGATTAGAGCACATTCTGTTTAGTGTGCAAAGTTGCAGATTAGAGCACATTCTGTTTAGTGTGCAAAGTTGCAGATTAGAGCACATTCTGTTAAGTCTTCAAACTAAAATATCAAAGTCACATATTCCATTCAGTGTGCGTCGCCGCAGTTTAGCAGCACATTCTGTGTACTGTGCAGAGTTGCAGAATAGGAAGAAATACTGTTAAGTCTTCAAACTAAAATATCAAAGTCACATATTCCATTCAGTGTGCTTCGCCGCAGTTTAGCAGCACATTCTGTGTACTGTGCAGAGTTGCAGAATAGGAAGAAATACTGTTAAGTCTTCAAACTAAAATATCAAAGTCACATATTCCATTCAGTGTGTGTCACCGCCGTTTAGCAGCCTATTCTGTGTACTGTGCACAGTTGCAGAATAGGAAGAAATACTGTTAAGTCTTCAAACTGTAAAATATCAAAGTCACATATTCCATTCAGTGTGCGTCGCCGCAGTTTAGCAGCACATTCTGTGTACTGTGCACAGTTGTAGAATAGGAAGAAATACTGTTAAGTCTTCAAACTGTAAAATATCAAAGTCACATATTCCATTCAGTGTGCTTCGCCGCAGTTTAGCAGCACATTCTGTGTACTGTGCAGAGTTGCAGAATAGGAAGAAATACTGTTAAGTCTTCAAACTAAAATATCAAAGTCACATATTCCATTCAGTGTGCTTCGCCGCAGTTTAGCAGCACATTCTGTGTACTGTGCAGAGTTGCAGAATAGGAAGAAATACTGTTAAGTCTTCAAACTAAAATATCAAAGTCACATATTCCATTCAGTGTGCTTCGCCGCAGTTTAGCAGCACATTCTGTGTACTGTGCAGAGTTGCAGAATAGGAAGAAATACTGTTAAGTCTTCAAACTAAAATATTAAAGTCACATATTCCATTCAGTGTGTGTCACCGCCGTTTAGCAGCCTATTCTGTGTACTCTGCACAGTTGCAGACTAGGAAGAAATACTGTTAAGTTTTCAAACTCAAATATTAAAGTCACATATTCCATTCAGTGTGTGTCACCGCCGTTTAGCAGCCTATTCTGTGTACTCTGCACAGTTGCAGAATAGGAAGAAATACTGTTAAGTTTTCAAACTCAAATATTAAAGTCACTTATTCCATTCAGTGTGTGTCACCGCAGTTTAGCAGCCTATTCTGTGTACTCTGCACAGTTGCAGAATAGGAAGAAATACTGTTAAGTCTTCAAACTAAAATATCAAAGTCACATATTCCATTCAGTGTGTGTCACCGCCGTTTAGCAGCCTATTCTGTGTACTCTGCACAGTTGCAGACTAGGAAGAAATACTGTTAAGTTTTCAAACTAAAATATTAAAGTCACATATTCCATTCAGTGTGTGTCACCGCCGTTTAGCAGCCTATTCTGTGTACTCTGCACAGTTGCAGACTAGGAAGAAATACTGTTAAGTTTTCAAACTCAAATATTAAAGTCACATATTCCATTCAGTGTGTGTCACCGCCGTTTAGCAGCCTATTCTGTGTACTCTGCACAGTTGCAGACTAGGAAGAAATACTGTTAAGTTTTCAAACTCAAATATTAAAGTCACATATTCCATTCTGTGTTCGTCACCGCAGTTTAGCAGCCTATTCTGTGTACTCTGCACAGTTGCAGAATAGGAAGAAATACTGTTAAGTTTTCAAACTAAAATATTAAAGTCACATATTCCATTCAGTGTGTGTCACCACCGTTTAGCAGCCTATTCTGTGTACTCTGCACAGTTGCAGACTAGGAAGAAATACTGTTAAGTTTTCAAACTAAAATATTAAAGTCACATATTCCATTCGGTGTGTGTCACCGCCGTTTAGCAGCCTATTCTGTGTACTCTGCACAGTTGCAGACTAGGAAGAAATACTGTTAAGTTTTCAAACTCAAATATTAAAGTCACATATTCCATTCAGTGTGTGTCACCGCCGTTTAGCAGCCTATTCTGTGTACTCTGCACAGTTGCAGACTAGGAAGAAATACTGTTAAGTTTTCAAACTCAAATATTAAAGTCACATATTCCATTCAGTGTGTGTCACCGCCGTTTAGCAGCCTATTCTGTGTACTCTGCACAGTTGCAGACTAGGAAGAAATACTGTTAAGTTTTCAAACTCAAATATTAAAGTCACATATTCCATTCAGTGTGTGTCACCGCCGTTTAGCAGCCTATTCTGTGTACTCTGCACAGTTGCAGACTAGGAAGAAATACTGTTAAGTTTTCAAACTCAAATATTAAAGTCACATATTCCATTCAGTGTGTGTCACCGCCGTTTAGCAGCCTATTCTGTGTACTCTGCACAGTTGCAGACTAGGAAGAAATACTGTTAAGTTTTCAAACTCAAATATTAAAGTCACATATTCCATTCTGTGTTCGTCACCGCAGTTTAGCAGCCTATTCTGTGTACTCTGCACAGTTGCAGAATAGGAAGAAATACTGTTAAGTTTTCAAACTCAAATATTAAAGTCACATATTCCGTGTAAGATGAAGAAGGCGGGTAAAAAGGGACGGGGAAGTGGACGTGATCCTGATAGTTCAGGGCGCGGGTCAGGACGCGGAGAAACTGTGCCTGGTGCCAGAGCACAAGAAAGAAAGACATCCACCATACCTAGCTTCATGTCTAATTTTACAGGGCGTCGCAGGACATCACTCTCGAGGTCCGACCACTGCGAACAGGTGGTCGGTTGGATGACAGCTGATACTGCTTCCAGTCGGTTAAGCACCACCCTGTCTTCCACCAAGTCCACTCTCAGTAGCCAAGAGTCTGGTCAACATAATCCTCACTCTGATCATCCTTCCTCCCACCATACACGGTCTGGTCAAAGAAGTGATCCCACACTGGGATATAGTGAGGAGCTCGTCTCATCACCAATCCTTCATTTGACCCTCTCTCCAAGCACGCTTGCAGAGGAACATGACATCTTGTGCCCTGATTCACAACCTCTAGAGGCTACCCAATCACAAGAAGATGACAGATGTGAACGGCATTTAAGGTCAAAGGAAGTAGTGGATGATGATGATGATGATGAGACACAGTTGCCATTAAATCAACCACTATTTCCGTCTCAAGACCTTGTTGAGGAGAATGTTATACAGTTGTCAATGACTGAGTATGTGGTGGGATCAAGACTTGAGGAGGATGATCAGAGTGAGGAAGTGGAGGAGGACTTGGTGGACGATGAGGTGACTGACCCCACCTGGGAAGGTGTAGAGCCGAGCGATGACAGCAGTCCTGAGGGTGAGCCATCTGCAGCACCGCAACAGGCTGGAAGAGGCAGTGGTGTGGCTACAGAAAGAAGGCGGACCGCACCAAACCGGCCCGCAAATGTTCCACGGAGCACCCCCTTGCGTAAATCTACCTTGCCAAAGGGTAGGTGTTCCGCGGTATGGCGTTTTTTTAAGGAAAGTGCGGACGACAAAAGAATTGTAGTTTGCAACCTGTGCCACACCAGAATGAGCCGAGGCATGAACACTAGAAACCTCACCACCACCAGCATGATCCGACACATGGCATCCAAGCACCGTAGTAAGTGGGAGGAACGCCTGGATCGCCCATCTGTGTCTGCAGGCCACACCACTGCCTCCTCTTCCCCTGTTTTCGGTGCCGGCCAATCGCCTGTCGAAGGCGCAGGCCCGCATACCTCCCGCCCTGCACCTGTACCATCTGAAGCACCATCAGCGACCACATCCACTTCCCTGTCCCAGCGCAGCGTCCAAATGTCGTTACCCCAGGCATTTGAGCGCAAGAGAAAGTACCCAGCCACCCACCCACAGGCCATAGCACTAACCTCACACCTTTCCAAATTACTGGCCATCGAAATGCTGCCATTTAGGCTTGTGGACACTGAGTCCTTCCGCAGCCTGATGGCAGCAGCTGTCCCTCGGTACGCGGTCCCCAGCCGCCACTACTTTTCCCGGTGTGCCATCCCCGCATTACACCACCATGTGTCCCGTAACATCACCCGTGCCCTGACCAACGCAGTTACTGGGAAGGTCCACTTAACGACTGACACATGGACAAGTGCTTGTGGCCAGGGACGCTACATTTCCCTGACGGCACACTGGGTGAATGTCGTGGAGGCTGGGAGCGACTCGGACCCTGGGATGGCACGGGTGCTACCCACGCCGAGGATTGCGGGCCCTACCTCCATCAGGGTTTCCGCCAGCACCTACGTTATTGGCTCCTCCTCCTCCGTTTCCACCTCCGAATTCTCTACACGCAGCGCCACTCCCCCATCAGCCAGTAGCTGGAAGCAGTGTAGCACTGCAGTGGGGAAGCGTCAACAGGCCGTGCTGAAGCTGATCTGCCTTGGGGACAAACAGCACACGGCCTCAGAGCTGTTGCAGGGGATTAGTCACCAGACCGAGCAGTGGCTCTCGCCACTCAACCTGCAACCAGGCATGGTTGTGTGTGATAATGGGCGTAACTTGGTGGCGGCTTTGGAGCTCGGCAAGCTCACACACGTACCATGCCTAGCGCATGTATTTAATTTAGTGGTGCAGCGATTTCTAAAAACCTACCCCAATGTGCATGATCTCTTGACCAAGGTGCGCCTCGTGTGTGCACATTTCCGTAAGTCATCTACAGCTTCGGCCGGCCTGTTGAAGCTGCAGCAGCGCTTACAATTGCCAGCTCACCGGCTGCTGTGTGACGTGAGCACGCGCTGGAACTCCACCTTCCACATGTTGGCCCGGCTTTGTGAGCAGCAGAGGGCAGTAGTGGAGTACCAGCTGTTACACGGTCGTCGCCTCTCCGTTCAACTTCCTGTAATCAGAAGTGAGGAGTGGGAATGGATGTCAGACCTCTGCGAGGTTTTACGCAATTTTGAGGAATCGACACAGATGGTGAGCGGCGATAACGCTATTATCAGTGTAACCATCCCACTTCTGTGTCTACTGAAACGCTCGCTGCTCACAATTAAAACCGACGCTTTGCATGTGGAAGAGGTGGAAATGGGGGAGGAAGAGCTTACACAAGGTGATAGCCAGAGCACCCTCACTTCGTCTTCTCAGCGACAATTGGAGGAGGCGGAGGAGGAGGAGGAGGAAGACACGGTTGCCTCCGCTACAGAGGGTAGCCATGGAACTTTATTTCCATCTCTTCAGCGTGGGTGGGCAGAAGAGGAGGAAGAGAATGAGGATATTGAGAGTCATCCTCCTGGTGAGGACAGCGAAATCTTGACTGTTGGTACTCTGGCACACATGGCTGACTTTATGTTAGGCTGCCTTTCCCGTGACCCACGCGTTATACGCATTTTAAACAACACGGATTACTGGGTGTTCACCCTTCTGGACCCCCGCTACAAAGAGAATTTCTCATCTCTCATTCCTCCGGTGGAGAGGACAAGCAAAATGGTGCAATACCAGAAGGTTCTTGTTGAAAAATTGCTCCAAAATTTTCCATCTGACAACGCTGGCGGCAGAGTACGTGCTACCTTGGCCAACCGAGAAGGGGAGAAAAGGGGAGCACACAGCAGTTCCGAGAAAGGCAGGGCAACACTCTCCAAGGCGTGGGACACCTTCATGACACCCCGCCAGCACCCTCACCCTGATGCGCAGCCTAGTGTCACAAGGAGGGAAAAGTTTTGGAAGATGGTGAAGGAGTACGTAGCAGACCGTGTCAGCGTCCTCAATGATCCCTCTGTGCCTTACAACTACTGGGTGTCCAAGCTGGACACGTGGTATGAACTGGCACTCTACGCCTTGGAGGTGCTGGCCTGCCCTGCCGCCAGCGTTCTGTCTGAGCGGGTATTTAGTGCTGCTGGTGGCATCATAACAGATAAGCGTATCCGCCTTTCCACCGACAATGCTGATAGGTTGACACTTATAAAAATGAACAAGGCCTGGATTTCCCCTGACTTCTCCACTCCACTGGAGGAAAGCCCCGGGGGAACATAAACTCACTTTATATATGTTATTTACAATGATGGGAATACTCTGTATTCCCATTCACCCCTTCCACCCAAAAACGGGTATATGGTTGACTCTTAATCTTCTCATCCTCCTCCTCCTCTTCCATATGCCCTGGGATATAATTTTTATATAGGGCCAGCTCACCAGCGGGCCCTGTGATATAATTTTTATATAGGGCCAGCTCACCAGCGGGCTCTGTGATATAATTTTTATATAGGGCCAGCTCACCAGCGGGCCCTGTTTGACAATTTTTATATAGGTCAGCTCACCAGCGGGCCTTCTCATATAATGTTTTATTGGGTCAGCTCTCTAGCGGGCCCTCTCATATAATGTTTTATAGCGTCAGCTCACTAGCGGGCCTTCGCATATAATGTTTAGGATGGTCAGCTCTGCAGCAGACCCTCACCCATAATGTTTTAGATGGTCAGCTCAGCGCACGTTTCCCTCTTAATCATGGCCTCAGTTCAATAAAATCAAGGAAATTTTTGGGAGAATTTGCCTCTGCGCACGTTTCCCTCTTAATCATGGCCTCAGTTCTGAAAATCAAGGAAATTTTTGGGAGAATTTGCCTCTGCGCACGTTTCCCTCTTAATCATGGCCTCAGTTCTGAAAATCAAGGAAATTTTTGGGAGAATTTGCCTCTGCGCACGTTTCCCTCTTAATCATGGCCTCAATTCTGAAAATCAAGGAAATTTTTGGGAGAATTTGCCTCTGCGCACGTTTCCCTCTTAATCATGGCCTCAGTTCTGAAAATCAAGGACATTTTTGGGAGAATTTGCCTCTGCGCACGTTTCCCTCTTAATCATGGCCTCAGTTCTGAAAATCAAGGAAATTTTTGGGAGAATTTGCCTCTGCGCACGTTTCCCTCTTAATCATGGCCTCAGTTCTGAAAATCAAGGAAATTTTTGGGAGAATTTGCCTCTGCGCACGTTTCCCTCTTAATCATGGCCTCACTTCAGAAAATCAAGGACATTTTTGGGAGAATTTGCAGATGATATACAAGTAAATATACAGCAAATATTGTTTGGTAACAATTTTTCGCCTAAAGTCGTTTTTATTTTCCTTTTTGTGTGTTTTATGGTCAGTCTGTAAAAATGGCGTACTACGGGCGAAAGATCGTTCCCAGCAGCGATGTTGGAGTCCAAGATGCATCCAGACATCCTCCCTATGCTGTCCCTGAACCATTTCTGTGGTGTTTCCATCCTTTTCTGCCATTTTCCTATGGACCAGGCACCCTCCCCTCATCAGAGCAGGGGGTGCCTGGTGTAATGCTCGAGTCCTCCCATTGACCTTAATGGGGCTCGGGTGCTCGGCCGAGCACTCGAGCCTCAGGGGGTGCTCGGTCAGAGCACCCGAACACCCGAGCATTGGGGTGCTCGCTCATCACTAGTAAACACCTCTCTTAACTTGTAAGGGTCATACACTTGTGAACACAAAAATCCTAATTTTTATAAAGGCTTACATAGTAAGTTACTGCTTAACAATACACCTGTCTTTCTCATTTCACCACCATGCTGCTGTAAGCATGTTAATCATTTTTAGATAGGCATACTAGCTGTAAATTTTACATGCGTGTGACTAGACTGTATTACTATCTCAATCAAAACAGATAACAGTATGTCTCTTGACTGTGTAGTTTTAGTAATGACATTAAACTATAATCTCAACATAGTAGTTCAACAACATAAACATAACAAAATGAGATTGTTGAATTTAACATGGTAAATGTGGATGGTGGTGGCTGTGAATAACATATAATCATGATGAGAAGGAAGGAATTTTAAATATTATGCATTGTCATGTATGATTTTAATATAACCTGCATTGTTACCTGCCAAACATTCACCAATGTTCATAGAAATGATCCCAGCTGTTGTAGATGGTGGCAACCATGGCAACTGTGCATATCCATCCTCCTCCTCCTTCTTACTACTGATGTTTCTACATGTGCCATATGCTTCCGTCTTGTGTGTTTTTTTCCAGTTCTGCTATATCAGGGGTCTCCAATCTTTTCATTAATGGGAGCTACAATTAATCAATGAAACATACACTGAGCTACACTGAAACATATATATGAATTTATTATTATACTTATTAAAGCTACACTTACCTACTCTTCAGGCCTTCCCACACCTTGCGATAACAAAGGGCTGCACATAAAACAAGTAGCTCAGGGTGACAAATTTATGTTACAAGATATATAATTTTAGCAGAAAAATCCATATTCACTATAGAAGATAAAAACCTTTAGCTTCCCAGTCAGCCACAGATTTTCTGATCAAAAGTGCCTTCCTATCCTTAATACTATTCCATATTACAATGTATGCTAAACTTATTAGTGAGAGGGATGTTGAATAAGAAGTTTAGATTATGGGGTTCCTAGACATTCTCTCCCCAAAGGAGGACTGGAAGGTTTCAAAGTAATGGGGATTGAGAAAATAGATGCTAATATAACTGCATGACCCAACTCCGAAGTCAAGAATCTTTCTGGATATTCAAACTGGGTACTTTGTACCCAGGAGGGTTAAATGAAGATATTGATGTTCAATGTCTAGTATAAAGGACACTGTGTTATTCATTCTTTGGTGCTATAATTATATACATCGAGGGTACACTATGCAACTGACTATCAGTATAGGTAGGGAAACAGACAGTGACCCATATACATAAGTTTTAGCCTTTGGATGGTGGAGACCCATGCGATACACCACTGTGAGATGTGTCGGAGTGTGGGATACTCCATCATTTGAAGTTTATACACATGCTACTTGTGGATGTATATATAATTAAATCTCTATATTGTTACTTATTGACTTGTCATCCTTTGGACAGTGAAGACACACATGACTCACTGCCGTGCGATGCTTTGGAGTGTGTGTCTTTTATTCATTTGGAAGATATATGCTCTGTCTAACTATGGAAAGATACAGCAATATTCATCCCTTGTATTTAATTAGCGGTGACCCTATATGTATTAGGAATTTGTGGTTTTCTTTAGTAAAGTTCTTTATATATATATATATTTTAATTTAGTTTTAGATAGGGAGCATAGTTTTATAATACGCAATACACACTATAGTACTTTAGTGTAATGGTTTGTTCAACACTCAGACACAGGAGGTTAGGATAAAACACAGTTTTATTAAGAACACAATGAAAATACCCTTACGGGCTATAGCGTAACACAGGAGTAATATAGGACTTAGACTTATGCCTACACAGGCCCAGTATAACAGTAAGAGAGTACATATACTGTCACAGGTCAGGCATGACAAGGAGAACTCAGCACAGCATGGGTTAAAGTCCAATTGATATAATCAGTCTCTGATGTGGTTTGTTCAGTAACGCCCAGTATGATGGAATAACAGCGATAAGGAGACTGTAGTGCTAGAATGGAGACAAAGCACTTAGATCTGCCGGAGCAGAGCTGAGACTTATACCCCCTGCCGTAACAGTAAAGGGAGGCCACACAATACTCTGCAAGCTGTACGGAATAGAGCCACGGGCACCCTACCGGTGAAGTAATGGAGGCAACAGTACTCTACACGAGCTGAATGGATAGAGCCAATGACACCCTGCCGGTGCAGTAACGGAGGCAACAGTACTCTGCAAGAGCTGAATAGAACACAGCCAATAGCACCCTGCCGGTGCAGTAACGGAGGCAACAGTACTCTGCAAGAGCTGAACGGAAACGCAACCACAGGCACACTGCCGGAGCAGTAACGGAGGCAACAGTAGCTCTGCAAGAGTTAACGGAAGGCTCGTAGCAGTAACGGAGGCAACAGTAGCTCTGCAAGAGTTAACGGAAGGCTCGTAGTAGTAACAGAGGCAACAGTAGCTCTGCAAGAGTTAACGGAAGGCTCAGTAATTGGCACACTGCCGGAGCAGTAACGGAGGCAACTGTAGCTTTGCAAGAGTTAACGGAATGCTCAGCGGAATGTACACTGCCGGAGCAGTAACGGAAGCAGCTCTGACACACTGCCTGGTAGGCCCAGACTAGGTGGAAGTCAGAATGTCGCCCAGCGACAAGATGAAGCAGGAACTGGAGGGCTGGGCAGGAACACGGAACAGGAACGTCAGACAAGCCGGGTCAGGTCACGAAGCAAGGAACGTCAGCCAAGCCGGGTCGAATCACGGAGCAGGAACATCAGACAAGCCGGGTCGGGTCACGGAGAAGGAACGTCAGCCAGGCTGGGTCGGATCACGGAGCAGTAACCAGAAGCGAGTAGTCAAACGGGCCGAGTCGGTACACGGGAACACAGCAACTCAAGTCAGCACTGGTACAGGAACACCACGAAAGGGCACCAGATAGATGCCAGGGCCTGGTATGAAAAGGCTATACTTTGCGGGCCAAACATAACTCAGCCAATAGGAGCGCAGCACACAGAGACTGACAGAAAGCACGGGCACTGTGATATTTAGATGAGATATATGATATTGTAATAGAGTAGCCTTTTGCAAATCACTGCGAGTTATTGTTCTGACGTTAACTCCATGAAGATCAGAGATTCAAGAACCCATGGGATTTTTCCTCAATAGGAGGCTTGGCATCCCATGGAGAATGAATGGAGCTCACATGTAGGTGATGTGACAGGTCTGTTTAGATGTGATGATTGGATAATTACGTGATCAAATTAAATGGTGTGTTACACTTAGGGATGGACTAAAATTTTCGCCTCTGAAATCAGTGAATAATGTCACTTTCCACTTGGCAAATAATTTCCTGCAAAAAGTGCAGTTTTTCCACTTTTTCCCACCTTTTTCGCCCATTGAAATCAATGGGAAGAAACATTTTCCCACAGAAAAGTTTTCTACAGCCATATAAAAGGCTGTCAGGCTCTCACAGCATGCCATTCTGTGTTTGTGAGAGGAGAGAGCAGCACCTTGTTTTAGCTAGAAAAGATAGGGGAATTGAAGTTTAGTTTAGGAAATCTTTTAGTAAGATATTTGTTCTGTGTAAGTGTGTAAATCTCTTGACATCATCATGAGCATGTGCCAGTGTCCTTTAAGAAGGAAGTTAGTGTTGTGGGCAAAGGACATATGCATTCTGTATGCTAACACATTTTTCAAGGTATTTGTTGCTGTAGGACTCACAACTTTGATTTTCAGACACTTATTTCTAAACTAATAATAATAATCTTTATTTATATAGCACCAACTTATTCCGCAGAGCTTTACAATAGGGGATAGACATACAGAGATATTAAATAGTACAAATCATACGTGGAGAACAGAAGGATCAGAGGGCCCTGCTCGTGAGCGCTTACAGTCTAGACTACAGCCCAGAGAAGAAGTAATATTACAGTGGGAAATGTAGTACCTATAGGAATAGGTGAAAAATGTGTTAAAATAGGGGAAAAGGGGGACATTTTTGCAAAGGCAGGTAGATGAAATCTTTTGTGGAAAAAGCAAAAAATTGGCAAGTTTTCGCAAAAAGTCATGCAGGAAATTTTTCACACTTTCCGCCCACCACTAGTTGCACTATTGCATTGTGTCCATTAAGTATTAGAGGTGGTATTTTTAATATTAGAAATGTTTGAACCCTGAAGAAGTGGTGTTTCTGTCATGAAACACGTTAGGTTATATATTTTATATTTTTTATTTATTTATACATCAATAAAGCTTCCAGTCGGATCCAGTTGGAGCAGTGTTGTGATGGTGATTTGAGTTAATATTCTGGAGCATATACAGACACTTGCCAGCCTGGGACATACCCATTGCTTGTTAATATCCCTTGGAGCTAGGACATAGCCTCAAATTCTAGTACCCAACCATGGGTGGGAGGTTTACGCTCTCTTTTTTGTGTTTGTTTGTATTCCAGATTTCATTTGCTGCACCATCTAAGAGATTCCAGACATAGACACGCTAGAGAAGCTGGAATATTTGAAATCCTGACAATTACCCCGGTACAGCACGCCAGAGGAAGGTGTGTAATGGTCCGAGGCTGCCCTGGGGAGAAAGCAGCAATCCCTCACCCTCCGTGTAATGCATTCAGACCCAAATACATGGTCTATGCACTACAGAATTCTATACATAGATGAATGGCATGAATACCCACTCTTCACTAGGATGCATAACCCGCCACAGGTCCTGAAGACCCATGTATCGAATGAGTCCATTGAACAGCTGGATCATTCCAGGACCAATGGTCTGTGACATTCCCATACAGACTAAGTCCCCATCAGTCACAGTGTTGAAGTCCCCCATGAATATTACCTGGTGCCTGCCTAGGTCAAACACAAATATAATTAAGGCTTCTTGCAAGCTCTGGGGAGCAAACGGGAGAGGTAGAAAGATACTGATCAATACAACAGGGGTTCCGGCAAGGGTACAATCAATAAATAAGTACCTTCCCTTATAGTCACCAAGCTCAAATTGTGTTTTTTCCTAATCAGTATAGAATCCACCTGGCGTACGAGGAATACGCACAGTGGAAATGTGTACCCCCCCATTGTCTCTTAAGAGACAGGAGTCTCTGGTGGCAGCAGGGGCAGCACTGGCAGCAGGCACAGCACTGACAACAGGCACAGGCAGCTGACCTGTCCTGCTCTCACTACTTCCCTCTTCTTTCTCCCATGAGATTATTTTTCCCAAGATCCCTAGATGTGATTTAGGGGGATTGGCCAGCTTTGGGTCTGTAGTGGTCACTTCCTCCTCCTCCTTTTAATATTTGTAAACATGCTCATAGTGATAGCAGTCACTATGAGCCTCTCCTCCCTCAATTTTGTTATTAGCACACAGCATAGCAGCTTAGCAGCACCTTTCTCACTCTGTAACTGCTTGTATTGTGTTTCACTTCCTGGAAAATGGCACGTTTTTATAGTGAAAAGGCGAAAAACATTAATAAAGGGGCGAAAAACTTTCTAGCTATTGAAAAAATGGAAAGGAATTTTTGCCAATGGGCGAAAACGGCAAAGATTTTAATAACTGTATTTAAAACGGATTTTCCCACGAAAAAGTTGACAACCATGTAGTTTTCTCGGGAACACGTCAGGACCTTTCACCCACCCCTATTAAACAGTTTATACTGTTCTGACTCGTTGCATACTTGATTACATTTTTAATGTAAACATCAAGAGAGGCATGTTTATATGAGTCAAGGATGGAGAACTTTCCTCATTCAGACTCTGTCCACTGAAATGTTGGTGGGAGGTGGTCTACGGTCTTGTAGTGCACCTGCTGATCACCCTAGGGTGTCAGTTCGGCTCTCCAGGTGACCGAAGCCCATATAGAAATATTCAGCTGGTGGCTCATAAAACTTCCCTATCCTCTACGCACTTATTTATATGATAGTTTATGCTGCCTCACTAGGGTTTGTTTAATCATGTTTTTGTTTGGGAGAAATGTCCTATATTAAGATTTCTAGCTTGTCTGGTTATCACGCATATTATGTTTACAACTTCTAAAATGGCCACCAGCTACTTATCCTCACAGACTGATAAGTGATTCCTGCCAGATTCTCCAAATGCCTTAAAGACAACATGGTACCAAACTTCCCACTATTATCTTAGATCCCTCTACTCAGTGTAATATGTTCTGAACATACATCCTCAGATTGAATGTAATATCCTTTCCTATAACATTTTCTGTATCTTATTTGTTGGAGGACAAAAGTGTTTGAATATATTACACTAGGAAGCGCTCCTCTTTTTGTTTTGTTACAAAGGAGATACACTTAGGTAACTTAACTTTGAACTTGTGCCAAAATTTCAGGAAAGGGAGAAAACAAAAACCCAAATATTGATACGCCTTCTTCACTTGATTAACTGCACCTATCCTTTTCCCATATCTGGTCTCCAAGAGCAACTAATATTAAAGGTTTTCAAAAAATTCCTGTTTCATGCAGCCAGATCATTTAAAGTGAGTGTGCCATTAATTGATCCATCTGTCCTCACCAGTGATAGCCTAAAAGTGCATGCTGTTAGCATCTCTTTTTCACTGAAGTTGGCCACCCCGTTGAGGGGATTTAAGGTTTTAAAAATAACTTGAAATTTACTTGAAGTGACAAATCAATGAAAAACTGAAAAAACCAATATGTAGTTTTCTATATAAAACACGAAAGTTGCTCATAGAAATCACATGTAAATTATATTGCAACATTTTAAAACATTGAACTGCCCTCCCAGAAGACAAACATGTGACACACTCAAGTCCATAGCATTCTTAGGTTTAAACATATACATTTATGGGAAGCACAGGATACAATAATCTGAGAAAATTCACTCCCTTTAATTCTACAATTTTATACTTGTTACATTATTCCACCCTCTAAAATGCCACAAAAGACCCCAGTAGAAGTAACTGCCAGTAGCTTACCACATCCAACAGCTCTGCTCTGTAATATGTTAGAGGACCAGTAAAGGCTACTGATTACATTAATTTATCTTTAATGGTCCCATTGAGCTGTGGATGTGTAGGTATTTCTTGTTCTTTCAAAGTAAACCTTTAAAGGGATAGTAATACTTAAAATGTAAAAAAAAATATGTTGTAGGATTTATCCCCCTGAGTAAAACAAGGGCACTCACACTGCTGAAAGGTGTTTAATTCAAAAGTTATTAATTTTCAAAGTTTAATTTTTTAGGTGCGATATCACAGTGGCCTGAAATTGTACAGTGGCGCTGTTGCTACACGATCCTATGGACAGCTCTGGTCAGTTGACCATAAATCTCCATAGGATGGTGTAGCAACAGCGCCACTGTACAATTTCAGGCCACTGTGATATCGCACCTAAAAAATTCAACTTTGAAAATTAATAACTTTTGAATGAAACACCGTTCAACAGTGGGAGTACCCTTGTTTTACTCAGGGGGATAAATCCTACAACATATTTTTTTTTACATTTTAAGTATTACTATCCCTTTAAGAAAAATCCTCTCTCTAATATTCTGTTATTTGGGAGATATCACAGAAGCTTTTTATTAGAGACAGTTGTCCTAAAAGTTCCAGTGACCTTGACTCTACAGTATGGGAGGAATATTATTTTTGCCACATCTGTTCGGATATGTTTTGGGGACAGTCAGAGTTGGATGTCATTTCAAAAAACAAGATAAAAACAAAGTACTGTTCATGAGTGTATGCACTGTACTATTAAAAGCACATGCATGACTAATAATATCCCTACCCTACTACTAATTGCCATGCATAACTAGTAAAGGAGCAAGAGAGTAGTATCTGTGGGAAATGTGTGTGGAGTAAGAGACATGAGGGGTATGAGTGAGAGGGGAAAGTAAGATATAAGTAACAGTTGTGAGTTGTGAAAGAAAATGACAAATGCTTAAGAACTGTGATTCATCAAGCTGTAAGTGATCGACTGCCTCAGCTTTTTAAAGAACATTGATTATGTGTATCATTATTTCTATTCAGTGAAATCACAAAGTGATATTTTCTGTGCAGCATCACAGCTATAAGTGTGGCATGTGCTTAGAAGCTCATAACAAAGCCTGCCAAACTTGACGGGGCAAATGTACTGAGTTAGAGGGCTAGATCTGGTTGTGAGCCATTTATTGAATGTCTGCCCTATAGCTTCCTGTGAGCATCAAAATTAGTGAACTTGCATAATTGAGAAGAGAGAGAAAGCAGATCTAGGCTCATTTTAGTCCTTGATAGTTGGTGAGAGTGGCTGCTGCTATTGCTATAAGATGTAAAAGGTACAATAGGTAACAATATCTCATTCTTAAACCTTTGATGCCAGAGGTTTTAGCAATTCATTGCATTAAATTGTTCCACGTAGTCATCACTATTATTATCATTAATTTATAATTTGCAACATATTGCTCTGTACCACTAGAGAAGGGGAGAGTAATAATTACAAGTTACACACATATACAAACTAATATAAATGGTATAGAGGCCCCTGAGTCCCTTTATACCGATAGGAAATTAATTCTTGAGTACCAGCTCTCAAATAGTTAAGATATAATCAATGTAGTAAATGAGACAGGAGAGATAAATGCCAATCTACCATTCAGTGTTATAGAGTATTTGGGCCAACATTCACATGTACTATAAAAAAATTAGGTACTTAATTATTTCAGACTCTATTGTAATCTAAAAAATGATACATATCAAGGACAGGGTTAAAAATAGGAGATCAAGTGAAGGAATAAATCGGCTGTAAGAGGAGGTAGTTACCCATCCAATCCCTTTAATAGCTCTGCTGTTAAAGGGATAGTAGTGTTTCATAATAAAAGCAGCTCTAATTAATCATCATAGTATTTGGACCTTGGAGAGTGTTATTTCAATACTGTCAGAGTTATAGTTCAAGAGTAATTCAATGACAAAGTATCCCCCTCCCGCCCCTTTTACTGATGTAACACTGCTCAGCCAGAGCAGAAGGGAGGTGCCCAGGTAGATTGCAGAGAAGGACAATCTTCAATCAAGATAAGGGAAAAACCTGAAAAGCTTGTCAAGGGGCGCAGGGCTTTCATTGTTCTCATAGGAAGAAGATTGTCCCCTGCTGTTATCTGTCTGGTCTATGGACTGGATTCCCCATCTGAGAAGAGATGGCTTACACTAGGCAAAAGGGGCTGGAGGGGAAACTTTGCTTGTGAATATCTCTCGAACCATAAAGGTTTGAGAGATAAGACGTATATCGTTCTTCATGTTTTTTTTAATGCCTACAAAATAAAATAAAGAAAAAAACAAAGTATTACTATCCCTTTAAAAGATGCATACTGCAGGACAGCATAAAAACCTTGACAATTTTAGAGTTATCCCGTCATTGTTGAACTACAAGTCCCACCATATTCAGCTAGAAATTATAAACTTGCTATTTTTGGTCTGCACTTCCCATCATCCTCAGACGTCCATTTGCCTCTAGCTCTTCATGAACTGAACAGCCAGCTGAGGGTGATAAAAGTTGTAGTACAGCAAACGTAGATCCAAAAGGTTGCCCACAGTTTCCCTAGCACTGCAGTGATTTCTAAGAAGCCCTGTAAAATGCATCTTTCACAAATATCTTGTATTATAGGAATTAGGTGTCAACCCTTGGAGCAATGAAGAAAGGAAAGAGTGTGATATAATTAATGTGAGCTACAGGCCAATGTTCAGTTTTCTAAAGACCTCATTTATTTGACTTAAACATTTATACTATTCAATAAAGAACATAAGGCTACAATACATGAAATACAACCCTATTCAATGAAAGGCAATTAACCGTGGAAATATGCATTGGTAATTTCTGTGAAAAAAAAGAGTTGGAGAAATTAAATAGATGAATCATTCATGCTAAATTGCTCAATTCATATGTTTCTCTTTGAAATGCTAAAGACTAACATAATGGGATTACTGACATGAACTTTTCAGGTTTTCTTTTTTTCATTATGTAGAAGACCAAGTTTTCTATTGATATAAATAATAGGAGCAGCAGAAGACATCAGGGAAAAAGATTGCTTGAAAATAAAGACATGGCAAATGATTTTTTAGCTCATAATGGAGACTGGTCTTCTCAGTCCCGTAACTCTTTGAGTGCCAGAGGGGTATGCAACACATAGCAGAGCAGCCAGACTAGAGGTCAAGGGAGGCCACAACATCCACCTGGCCCTGTGATTCCCCTTCCCCCGACATTGTCCCTCTGGAACCTGATGCTGAGGAAGACAAAAGTGGCTAGCAGCAGTAATAGCACCAGCACAGATCAGCTTCCTGTGCCTGCTGCTAGTGCTGCCAGTCTGCCTTCTTCATCTGTAGAGATGGCAAGCATGACAGTAGGGTAACCTCTGTCACAGTTGTCATCATTGCCAACCGGTGAGACTCTCATAGAGCAGCAGCAGCAAGAAGAGACTGGTGGAGGTGATGATGAGGGTGACGGTGGAGTACCTGGGGTGGAAGAGACATTAATAGCCTTTTTGTAGCCCAAAGAGAGAAGGAGTGGGAGACAGATATGCAAATGGTGATGGGCATCACCACCACTACCAGCAGTGAGATTGTGGAATTTGCAGAGTTTGCTGCTGCTGAAATTCCAGATACTGCTGCTACTGAGTTGCAAGGGCATCAAGCTGATGAGGAGTAGGTTAGTGTGCCACAGACCAACATGGACACTGTGGGAATGGGGTCCAGCAGTATTTGTGATGCAGGACTAGGACAGGTTCCACTTACCAGCAATACTCCTGGTTTTATTTGTAGTGATGATTCTGAGGCAGCATCGTACTCTGCCCTAGCCAGTGAAGAGGATTGTGGATGAGAAGAAGAAACAGGCCATTATTTTCCACCTTTCCCCTCCCCCTGAGATCATGGGTGTGGGACTATTTTTCACTTGGGACAGTGTGGTCATCAGCAACGGCACTGTGCATGATTTGTTATAAGTCAGTGAAAAGGGGAAAGGAGGGAAAGCACCTTTGCACAACCACCCTGATAACACATATGAAATACAGACACCATGCCATTTATGTGAGGCATGCTAAAGCCAAACCCCCACAAAGGAAATTGGGAGCCTCTGTTGCTTTACCCCCTGTCTATAACCAGGGAGGCCAAAAGTCTAGGTGGAAATTGAAGAGGAGGAAAAATAAAGAAACCCAGGCTGAGCCTGAAAGTCTGATGGAGAGAGAAACATCGGGCTTGCCATCACCTTCTGACATTAGGGTCCAGGTACAGGAAAATGTAGCAACATCTTCTGATGATCCACCTTTGTCATCATTACCTTCCCCACCAGCTGATAGCCATTCTGTAGATGTCAGGATGTGGCAGTTCATCACCCATTGCACAATGTGTGGTGCTCTGACCACAAAAGGCTATGTGGTGGAAGATAATTACAACCAGGAAACAAAGGGGCATTTGAAGAGATTCCGTGCCACAAAATATGCTGAGCTGGTGGCAAGGAGGATTCACCATTATTATTATTAAGTCTGCTACTTGTCAGGTGTCCTTAGTGGAGAGGACAAAGTGCATAGTGACTAATGTTGAGCGAGCGTGCTCGGCCGATGCTCGGATCGGCTCGAGCATCGCTCTGCTCGGCACATGGCGGTACTCGTACGAGTACCGCCATGTGCTCGCCCGACATGTTCGGGTTGCGGGGATCTGTGCCGGAAGAGGCACAGATCCGAAGACGCTCCGCTGGACCACCAGGGAATGGAGGTACAGGGGCATTGCGGAGATGAAGGGGGCATAGCGGAGATGAAGGGGGACATTGTGGAAGAGGGGCATAGACTCTATGCCCCTCTTCCACAATGTCCCCCTTCATCTCCGCTATGCCCGTCTGTCACAATGTGCCCCTTCATCTCCGCTATGCCCCTCTTCCACAATGTCCCCCTTCATCTCCTCTATGCCATAGAGGAGATGAAGGGGGACATTGTGGAAGAGGGGCATAGCGGAGATGAAGGGGGACATTGTGGAAGAGGGGCATAGAGTCTATGCCCCTCTTCCACAATGTCCCCCTTCATCTCCGCTATGCCCCTCTTCCACAATGTCCCCCTTCATCTCCTCTATGGCATAGAGGAGATGAAGGGGGACATTGTGGAAGAGGGGCATAGCGGAGATGAAGGGGGACATTGACCAGGCACCCTCCGCTCATCAGAGCAGGGGGTGCCTGGTTTGATGCTCGAGTGCTCCCATTCATTTGAATGGGGCTCGGGTGCTCGGCCGAGCACTCGAGCAGCAGGGGGTGCTCGGTCAGAGCACCCGAGCACCCGAGCATCGCGGTGCTCGCTCAACACTAATAGTGACACTTCAGTATTAGGTTTCTTGGGGGGTATTATTTGACATTGCACACATAATTGTCATGGTGTTTGATTACAGTTGTGCCAGTTGTTTGATGTGAGTGCAGATGTGCCTATTGTTCCCAGTCCATCCCCTATATCACAACTTTTCTACACACATTGTGCACATTGCAGTTGCTGATTAAAGATGCAGTTCCTTCCTGCTCTCAAGGGAATAATTTATAGCCCAACATCACACCCATGATTTTGAAGAAGGTACAGGAGGAGATACTATTGGGCAGCTTCTTTTCTCCACATGCACCTCAAGTGGTGGGGGCTAATTGTGGTGCTTCTACTGCCTCAGGCACATCACTGGAGCTAGTAGTGTGTGGAACCATGATCATCATCACCCATGTCACTCCTGTTATTAATCCCATTCCCTTGGAGCTGCCCAGTTGGCCTTCTGCTTAAACAACTCAGCAGCAGCAACAAGAACAGCAGTTGCGAATGTCAAAATGACACTGTGGCATATGCCAATGGCTAGTGGGCACTGACCACCATAACATGACCTACTGGCACAAGGCCAGTAGGGCATTTTTTCTCAATGCTTGTTCTTTAAATATACAACAGAGTCCTACAAAAAAATTATATTTGGGAGCTTGTTTCTAACAAACCTAAGTCCTACAAATCACTGTTTCCTCAGGGCTTGTGACTAACAATCCTGAGTGCAAAAAAATTATCACTGATTCCTCAGGGGTTGTGATTCTAACAATGTTTCCTTGGGGCTTGTGCCAAACAAGTGTAAGGCCTACAGATAAATGTTTCCTCACAGCATGGGTCTAACATAAGTTTAAGTCCTACAAATCAATGTTTCTTCAGGGCTTGTGCCTAACAAATGTAAGTCCTATGAATCAATGTTTCCTCAGGGCTCAGGGGTCTAACAACAAGTCTAAGTCATACAAATCATCCTCTACAACTGACATCGGGGGGTCCTTGTCTCTGTCCTGTTACATACCATTTTTTTTATCTAGTCAGTCAGTCAACAACCCCACCAAAATAAAATACAATGTTCATCTTATTCTTTCCACAGACTCTACCAACACAGGCATGCTCAGATCCCTTTTATACCATGCCTATGGGAAATAAAATAAAATGTGTTATGTGATGTGTGTAAATTCAGTTTTCTCATTGATTTCAATGCAAAGAGCTAGGCAAAAAAAATCAGAAAAACTTCACTTTTTGTTGGAAATTTTCAGCTAGGCAGAAAATGTCATTTTTCAAAAACTGAGGATTGAAGTGAATCCCCCAAGCAGCCTGGAAACAATGACAATAACACCTAAGTCTTCTTTGGCTAATGTTTAGGTCCAGTAAAATAACGTCTTTGCCCCCCTGGCATCCTCAGGGTCCTCTTTCTCCTCCTCCTTAGCAGTACCATGATTGCTACCATTATTACCACCAGCTGATATGAGTCTGTAGATGTGAGGAGCTGATATATCATCTCCCCCCACTTTGCCTTGTATGGTTCAATGACCACACAAGGCATTGTTCAAGAGAATGATCAAATGCAGGGAATCAGGGAGCATCTTCAAACCGTTTCTCCTGAAGAATAATCCAAGCTGATGGTACAGAGGGCTTATGGGTCTTATGTTACCCACTATTAACCCAAGTCACTTAAATTTAGTGGAGCAGGCAAATGCCACAGCAGCACCTTATTTCTTGGGGATAGTTTAAAATTGTTAGGATAAACTTCATGGTGGTGGTTATACCTGTGCTTATTGTGGAATAAGAAAGCAAATGTGACAAGTGTGATTCTTTACAGTCCTTCCCTCTTTCACAGTGTTACACCACATTATGCTCATTGCAGTTGCTGATGATAATTTAAACATTGATCTCAAGGGAAATAACAGTATTCCAACATAATTTTAGATGAGGTTCAGAAGGAGCAGCATGATTGGCCAACTGCCTCTCGCAAGATGGTAGGGGCTAGACATGGAAGCAGTGATGATTATTATAGCTGTGATAATGATTGCACATTTTAGCCATCTTTACTTGTCCTGAGTAACATTCCAGTTAATCTTTCCTTTTTAGTGGTGGAAGATTGAGCCTTTTCCGTTTAAACAATTTTCTGGCCATTTCATCATCTCTCTCTCTCACTCTTAACTTCATCTGTATCAGAAGAAGGGGAGGACTGCAGGGATATGCCATATTTGATCAAATAAATGTCAAGGTTTTTTTAGGCATTTTAACCTAAAGAGAGACCTTGTCTTATATTCAGAGCTGTTCTTTATTTGTGCTGCCCACCGGATGGGAAGAAAATCCTAAATTTTAAGAATACTGCCAGGTGCATTGATGAAGTAGATGTCACCTTGTATGTAGGCAAATAGGGAATTCTAGATCAACATCAACATCAGTAATTAGATAATCATAATCTCTTGTCACTTCTAGGGATGGGTGACACTTTTTTCCTCAAACTTTAATCGGTAAAAAATGGCACTTTCCTCTTGGCAAAAAATATCCTATGAAAAGTGCCGATTTTCTGCTTTTCCCACTTTTTTCTCCTAGATCATTCCACTGAAATCAATGGGAACATTGAAGTTACACACAACACTTAGCAAATATTATTTTATTTCCCAAAGGCATAGTATAAAAGGCGCATGATGGTGCCTGTGTTGGTGGGGTGTGGTTAAACAATCAGTTGAACAGGGGATGATTTTTGGGGGGCTGTTTACTGGGATTGGGGGGGCAGTTAATAAAAAATAAATACTAAATAAAATTTAAAAAAAACCGTAAGACTTGGTATAAAAGGGGTCTGAGGAGGGTGCCTGTGTTGGTGGGTGGAGTCAGGGGGAATGAATCAGTTGAACAGGGAATTTGTTTTGGGGGGTTTTGACTGGTATTGTGAGGACAGTTAATAAAATAAAATAAGAAATTTGTATGTAAAGTGATAGACAGGAACCCCCTGACATAAGCTGCCACTTGACTTGATGAGTATTTTGTAGAGGATGATTTGTTGTTAGAGGCCCAAGCCCTGAGGAAACATTGATTTGTAGGACTAACACCACACACACCAAATTTAGCCCCAGAGTCTTCCTCCTCATAGTTGCTAGTAATATGAAGATATTGATTAACCCCTCCTTCATTCCTAACACTAAGAAGCTGCTGGACCTTCTTAGTAGTACTAGCACTGGCAGAACTGCTTGGGGATGGCAAGTGTGACGTAGGGTCCCCTGCTGTCACACTTGGCATCATCTTCTCCTTCTCCCCCTCCTGAGTATTACAAGACACACTAACAGCTTCAGCACTGGTGGCAGCAGCTTCAACACTGGTGGCAGCAGCTTCAAAACTGGCAGCAGGCACAGCACTGGTGGCTCTGGCAATAGGGGCAACACATCTGACAGCAGGCACAGTATTGGTGGCAGCAGGCTCAGCACTGGTTTCAACAGGGGCAGCAATGGTGGCAGCAGAGGCAGCACGTCTAGCAGACCTGTACTGCTCTCACTAGTACTATCCTTTTCTCCCTCTCTTCCCATTCCTGTTTCTCCCTCCCCTCCCTTTTCTCCCTCCTTTCCTATTCCCTTTTCTACCTCTCTTCCCTTTTCTCCCTCCCTTTGCATTCTGTTTTCTCCCTCCCTTCGCATTAAATTCCCAAAGATCCCTTGGGGTGATTTAGGGGGACTGGACAGCATTGGTTCAGTAGTGCTCACTTCCTCCTCAGACTCAGTGGACAAATAAGGGTCCGTCCACCTCCTCCACTGATTATTTTTCAACTTGCTCATAGTGATAGCAGTCACTATGAGCCTCTCCTGCCACAATTTTTCCAAAATAACACAGCAAAACAGCACAGCATGTCTACTTTGCTCTGTAGCTGCTTCTATTGTGTTTGATTTTCGCAAATACATCAAGTGTTTATAGCAAAAAGGAGAAAACAATGTAAATCAATGGGTGGAAACTTTCAAGTCATTGAAAAAATGGTGAAAAATGTTGGCCAATGGGTGAAAAATGCAAACATTTTAATCGCTAGTTTTAAAACGGATTTACCCGAGAAAAAGTGGACAACAACGTGGTTTTCTTGGAATTTTCCGCATGAACATGGCGAGAGATTTCGCCCATCCCTAGTCACTTCCCCCCATTTTTTTCATATTCTGCTTTTTGACATATCTATAATTTCTTTCTATTTTTCCCATTAGGGGTATTTTACAGAACATTCACCACTACTTTGGGGATGGATGTTGTATTTGTTACTCTCAGTGTCAAGCACAACAGTTGGTTTAACTACTGTATGTTAAACTCTCTACCTGTAAGTATGTGATTCCTTATAGTCTTCAATGTTCTTAATATGTTTATTACTACCACAGCTGGTGAGGAAGAGGATCATAATTATTTAATTGCACATGCTGCAGCAACCATCACCACAGTCAGTTTTTGGATGACTAATTTACCTACCCATCCCTAAACTGCTCCTACTACTATCCCTTACTCCTGCTCCTAGTACTTTTGCTGGACATAATCAAAGTAGTGTTGATTTTACAGTAAAGTACCCAAAAGAACTGTGTGCATGTAGAATAATGTCTTGCCCTTCTGAAAATACTGTTATATTTACATCTGTGTCTCTTGTATCACATCAAGGTATCTGGTTCTCTCTGTCACCTATCAGTCAAAAATAAATTTTATTTTTCAGCTGCACCAGCTTTCACTCTCTCCCAACATCCCTGCATTCTTAATATTTACAGTAAAGGATGAGGATAGACCTGTTAACTTCAGAATCCACAGTTGACATTAAGTGATAGATTGTTCCACACAAAAGCTTCTGTAGGCATGCAGCACACCACACCTCGTATTTTGGTGCTTGTAGGAGTCATTGTCAGTTGTACTTATCTGTCTCTTGGATTTCATTCTGCAAAGTATATCCGATCACCTGTCTGTCTCACTTCAAAGTCAAAACAGATTTTGTTTTTTGGGTTTTTTCTTATCTCTCCCTTCACACTCTTCCAGAGTCTCCAGACTCCCCACATACAGAGAACAAATTGTCTGCCAACAAGACAACCAGACATGCAGCTCCAGTATCTTTGTCTATATTCTTTAGCTCCAAAACTATGCTTCTTTCCCTCTCACACACAACGACAGAATGACGACATGCAGAAACATGATACCCCTTTGATGCTATCTCAGTGGGTGTACAAGAAAACACAGAGCGGAGTGAAATCCTTTATTACAACTTATTTCAATGCATTTATCAAGGCATAAAAAAAAACAGATAAAGAACACTATTAGCGATAAATTTCCCTCAGTGTAAGAAGTACCATTTTCTCCTATTTTACTTTTGCTCATGTCTAGTCCCTGCTTCCAATTTCCTCTCCATAACTTCCCCATTTGGTCTCAATCATTGAACCACTCACCAAGATGGTAATTCTTTAGACGTAGTGTTGATTTGCCTTCTGTCAGTCTTTAACGTCCATGTTCCCCTCTACCATACCTTCACTGTCTTCCCAAACCTGGTCACATTACTCTAATACTCTACTCTCCCAACTATTCTTGACAGTGCAGTTCCTGCATTTCTATACCTCTCCACAGTCAAAGCACACAAAACAGACCGGATACCTCCAAAGATGTTTCCGAACTGTCAAGCAGTTTTGGAGGAACTCACAGTCTGTTGAGGACTCACAGCATTACAAATCATGCTACGTTCATAATGATCTGCTGTCTCCCTTACCGAACAAGCTTACTTCAGCTTTCTCATCACCTCATCAACTCTAAATGACTCTCCTCCACTCTAAATGACTCTTCAATGCCTTCAGCTCCCTTCTCTATAATATCATTTCTGGTAGATTTCAATTCCCACGATCTTGCCTTGTATTTAACCCTTTGAGTGCCAGAGGGGTTACGGAATGCATAGCAAAGCAGTGCATTCCATACCCATCTGGCACTCAAAGGGTTAAGGATATGAATGACACTATTAGATTTGATATCTCTATGTATACTCCCCCTTATACTCATACTTTATACCCATACCCATATATCATATATTCCTTGCCCACTTCTACTAGCACCCTCAGCAGATTCACTCCTGTAGATGAGGAAGTATATGCTTTTCTCTCCTAATCTGAACCCAACACCTACCCTCTTGATCCTATTCCTTCACAACTTACTTGCTCTCTTTTCTCTGTGCTTACTCCAGCATTAAACTCCATCTTCAACCATTCTTTCTCCTCTGATTCTTTTCCAGATGCATTCAAGCATACTTTTATTGCTCCCATCTTAAAAAACCCTGTTTTGAAACTAGACTGACATATTTTGTCATTTTGCACTCCTCACTCCATTCTTGATCCTCTAGAATCTAGATTCCACTCCCATCACCCAACATAGACGAGACAGCTCACTTAAGGGGCCAATGATTTACTCTTCCTCAAAGCAAAGAGCTGCTACTCATTACCAGTACTTTTGGACCTTTCCATTGCTTTTGATACAGTTAACTTCCAGCTTCTCCTTGAAACACTGTACACCATTGGCCTCTGTGACACAGGTTCTTTTCATATCTCCCTGATCACTCCTTTTGTGCTTCCTTTTCATGCATTTCTTCCTCTTCTCTCCCCTTTTGGAGTACCTCAAACCTCGGTTTTCGGTCCCTGTCATGATAAAGCCCAAAAGCAAGGTGTTCTGTCAAACCAGCAACGAACAGGATAACATGCAAATTATTTTGTTAGGGTTTTTTTTTTTTATCCCTGCACAGATGGATAATGCAGGAGAGGCAAGGTGATGGGACTGCAGCCCCATCCTTTTTGTAAGCCAGTATGGGGGTTCAGTACATCCTGGAAAGGGCAACTGTATTACTAGCACCCCAATTTTCCATTTGTTACACAATCTGCAGATGGCAATGTGTAGCCAAGTTTTCCAGAGTGCAGAATGGCAATTTGGTCTGTGAATAGGTCTCTCTGTTTTAATCCCTTTTCATTTTTATAACTGTTTTTGGGTAATTGTATTTCTTTTTTTATGAAGAGTACTGCCATTTTTTGCCAGTTAAGTCTAAAATTTAATTTGGTCTGTCCTTGTGTTCTAATTGAAATCAACTACTGTGTGTTGATTGTGCTGGTGTAGTAGGGTAACCCATATACAAGCAGAGTATTAAGGTACTGATTGGGGATTGTATTTAACCAGATGGGCTTGAGATGAACTGAAAGGTAAAGCTAAGTAGATAGGCCTAAAATATGCCTTAGCAATGGCAGTGTTTATGTGTGTAAATGCATGGCAAACCTTTTTATGGGAGTCAGTCCTTACTTTTTAAGCCCTGTGTAGAAGATGATGTTTGGTTTGAGTGGTTGGACTGGGAGTAGCCTCTTGTAGTCACTCACCAGTCAAGATTGTGTACATGACAGCCTCCTTCTGTTTTAAAACTACTCTTACTCTCTAGGCAATCTAATCCCCTCATTTAGCTCCTGGCACCACCCTTGTGTCTCCTCCTCTGACATCACTCCCTGTCTTATAAATCAGATTGCTAACTGCCTGTCAGCAGTCTCTGCTTGGATATCTTATCATTCTGTAAAACCCAATCTATCCAAAACAGAATGTCTCCTCTTTTCCCCATCAACCGCCCGCCTTAAGTTATGATCACTTTGAATTACTTCTCTATAACTCCCACCCCCAAGCTCATTGCCTTGGACTAATATGTGACTCAATCCTGTCTTTCATTAGCCACACCCAAGATGCAGCCAAATTTTGCTGCTTTCATCTAAGAAACATTTCACACATCCATCAAATTCTTACTCAAGAGACAACCATAATTCTAATTCATGCCCTCATCATTTCCCGTTTTGATTATTGTAACCCTCACCTAACTATCCTTACTGTTTCCCAGCATTACTCTTTCAAATCCATTTTGAATGATTCTGCCAGGTTAGTCCTCCTCACTAACCACTCTACTAATACAACTTCCATCTGTCAGTCCCTGCATTAGCTGCCCATTCCATCTAGAATAACATTTAAAATCCTGGTTCTAACCTACAAAGCACTCAACACTACCCGTATCTGTCCTTGTCTCAAGATACACATCCAACCATTCCTTCTGATCTGGACATGACCTACAACTCTTCTCTCTGGTAAACACCACTCACTATTATCTGCAAGTCCTTTGTATGGCTACTCCCGCCATATGGATCTCTCTGCCTTGCTCCGTCAGACTCTTTCCTAGACTCCAGTATACTAGAGACTTGTATCACTTTGATTTAATAGGGGCAAAGGAGAGCAAGAGGAGATTTGTGAGCAACTGAAAACCCGCCTTCGGTTGGTATCCCTTGAAAATGTTGCACACTATTGTGAGAGTAACTAAACGGTGCCTTAATCATGTCGCCGGAATGGAAAAGGCAACATGTGAATCTCATGTTGCATGCTTAAGCTTCACTCATTTGAGCACCCACAGAAACATAAGCATACCTTGATATCACAACAACAGTTCTGTGTCCCCTCCCTTGCTTCAATATGCATGCAAGTGTATTTACAGACGAAGTAGATTTAAATATAGCGTGGGCACTGAGGGAGAGGAGAGTGGGAGCACACACAGAATTGTTGTGACACAGTGCACATACTGAAGCAGAAGTTAAATATAGAGCAGATACTGAGGGGAAGGAGACACAGAACTGGGCAACACTTAAACCTGCGACATGAGAATCTTGACCTTTTGATGCAGGAAAAATTTTCATGTCTCCTTTTTCATCTCGGCGACATGGTTAATGTGCTGTTTAGTTGCTCGAATAATTGCATGCAACATTTTCAAAGTGAATCCTCTAGGTCTGACCTCAGAAAGGGTACCGTAAAATCTCGGGTATAATACGCACAATTTTACCCCTCTTGACCTTATGTCAAGTGGGGGGTGCGTATTATACCCGAGAGTTTTTTTTCCAGACTTTAAAAAAAAAAAAAAAAGTTAGTGCTTTCTGCTCCCTCTCTCTCTCCCTGCACGAACCGGTGATAAAGAAAGACTTACTTTTTGAATCTGTAATTCAATATTTGTATGGTGTACCAGTATCTGCAAAAAGATCCCTCTCTCCCATCGTCCCTGCGGGCGGCACGCTTGCATCTGCCGCCCGCTTCCTTCAAATCGGCTTTCAGGACCTTGAGATCCTCACAGGGCAATACCATGGGAGGAAGGTCCTGAAAACCGATTGAAGGAAGCGGGCGGCAGATGCAAGCGTGCCGCCCGCAGGGACGATGGGAGAGAGGGATCTTTTTGCAGATACTGGTACACCGTACAAATATTGAATTACAGATTCAAAAAGTAAGTCTTTCTTTATCACCGGATCGCGCAGGGAGAGAGAGGGAGCTGGAAGCTCTAACTTTTTTTTTTTTTTAGGAAGGGGAAAACAAGGGTGCGTATTATACATAGGCACTCTTGTTTTCCCTTAAATCTTGGGCATAATAAACACCTGCATATTATACACAGGTGCGTATTATACCTGAGATTTTACGGTATTTATGAATTATCACAATGAATAGCTGCAGTGAGGCTGATATACTCAGAAATTGGAGCAATTCTGGGGCAAAGCAACTACACCATGGGGGCAAATGCAAATGTCCTTTGAATTAAATGTATCTTTTTAATGTTAGCTAGGTCTCCAATTCATTTTAGAGACATAACTATAATTTAAGAGGTTAAAAGCCCTATTTTAATGCATGTAAATGTGTGAAATTTGTATTTCTCCATTATGGTGCAGTTGCTTTGCCCCAGAATTACTCCACTTCTTCTAAGTACATAAGCCTCACAGAATAAGGTATCAGATATTTTGATTTGTCCTCTGCTTAATACATAGATCACTCAAACAATTGTCTTGTTACTTTTGTTATTTCCTGTGTGTCACTGCACTGTGACCCCATCTATTGATAACATATTCCTGTATGTTGACAGGAAACCTTTAAATATGGAGAGCAACATTTTGATCCTAGAGTGGACTCTTTGATGTAGAGGTGACCCTATCACAGCCATAGTATACAGTAGGATGGCTTAAACCCTTGAGGATCAGAGAGTTGTGTACAACACACTGAAGCTTTGTATTTCAAACCCCTCTGGTCCTCAAGGAGTTAACAGGCATTCAGACTGTCCATTACTTTTTCTATCTTAGGAGCTTCAGTTTTGCATAACCTTAGACATATTAGGACTGCATTTCCTGTGTTCTGCTATTATTATACTACGGCACAAAAACCTACTATCCCTTTGGCAGGCTTCCTACAAAGACAGTCTGACTGACAATAAAGCTCTGATTGGATAGACTGTGAACATGATTACCGGCTGCTCAGGAAACAAGACAACAGCAGAGATTACTTTTCCAGCAAAACTAACTCCCTGGGTAACTTCATGAGTTTATGCAAGATTACTTTTAGCTAGTGATGTCCAAACTAAGGACCAGGGGCCATATATATATATATATATATATATATATAGTCAATCTGGTTCTTAAAGCAAGTTTTTTACATAATGAAACTGTGACCTTACGCTAAACATAATAATCCTTATCTGATCTTTAGCATTCAGGTATACATAGTGAGCCTCATGCATGAAATAAACTAGGAGCAATTCTGGAGTATTCCAACTGTCTCATATTGAAAAAAGAAAAGTCACACAATTGCCCTTGAATTTAATGGGGGTTTTAACCCCTTGAATGCCAGAGAGTTCTCCAACACATTTGCATGAAAGCCACATGTAAATCAAATTGATTTTTTCTCCCCTGTTATTCAGATGGTTTCTTCCAAAATTGCTCCTGTATTCTTTTGAAGTTTTTGCTCAATTTTGTGTAACAAAATGTAAGGTAGCTCATTAACCTAGCTATCGATTTTACATAATAGTCTTTATAAACTCTAATTTTACACTTTCATTTCCTAATTACATTGTGGTGATCAGAAGATGAGTTTCATGAGTAACTGGTCCTGAAGAGATAGTTTGTATATGGAATTGGGTATTTTTATATGTCAGCAGAACCTGATGATTAGTAGCCAGATGAAGGCTGATGATGTTGCTGGCTCCAGTACCAATGACGACAGGGAAGTTTTAGAACCCCACTGTAGAAAAAGAGGGATAGAGGGGTGAGTGACCAGTCTCTCACAAATGGCTGGGTTAAGCTTAGCCTTGTAAAAGAAATCAATTGCACTAAACCAAGGATAAACAGGAAAAGAAGACAAGAAATGTAGCTTACACAATAAAGGCAACATTTTAATGCTTTTCTCTTGCATGGAATAAAGGATGAGGCCAGAAGGAGGGATGTAAGGATCCTAAGGATAACGGTTCCAAGGAATGGGCCCTTCCTGCCTTGGTTCACAAAGATGGCACCCAATTTTTATGGCTAGTACACTGAGTTCTTCAAAGAACTACAGCATGTCATCTTGAGCCAATGCATTCTTTATTCTGTTGGATAAGCCAAAAAAATTTGATTCTTTAGCAGTGGATTTCCTTGGGTTTCACTGGACTAGAATAGAACACAGTAACATACTCCATCACCTGCCCAGGCAGTGGGAATGAATGGCAAACTCTGGCAGTGAGGATCACCAAATAATTTTCTCATGGCCTGCAGGAAAGTGGAGAAGTTCTAAGGAAGTCATCATTGTTCTCTAGGAGGCGATGTGACCAGACGGCTGATGCTCTTTCAGTGATGACAATCACAGTGTATACCTTGAATACATTTGCATAGGTTTGTGGTTGGCGGGAGAACAACAAACAGTAGCTGTTAATGAAAGATGGAAAGTATGATCTTTCTCCCTAGAGTCATTCAGGAAGAGGAAGTTGAGGTCTAAGGGAAAATGCTTTTGGTTGGAGTTGGCACTGCAGGAGCAACATATGTACAGTGGTTGCGCCATACCTGTGAAGGCTGATGTCATTATTGTAATACATTTCTGGAAGTTGTAACTCAGTGTCAGGTGACTTTGGTCAACACTGGTGCAACTGCTTACATTCTGGGATTGCGCCCCAGAGGATGTCCTGCCACCAGTGGTCAGCTAAGCAAGTCCAAGGCATGGTACTGAAGAAACAAATGCGTAGTCACATGGTCTGAGGACAAGGGCAGGCACCCCAGGTTAAAAGTCAGGTCACACAGCAATCAAGAGGAGGCCAAAGTAACCAGCCAGTTCATGATCAGGTAGTCAGGAACTGCAGATCAATGCTAAGTAGCAAGGAAAGAGTCAAGACGACTCTGCAGTGTTTGACTGAAGCTAGGTCTATTTGTAGGGGGTTCGGTTTCAAATAGAGCACATTCTGTATATAGCTGCACACTTCCATTGAAACCTCCTGTTGTTTTTGCACTTCCTGTGTGTCCTCATGTTTGCACTTATCTGTTGTATTTCCATGCTAACAGGTGATTGCACATCATTTGCCATCATTGCAATTGCGTGCAATGTTACAGCATCATGTGAAACTTGCATGAAGATGCCATATGCAAAAAGATGTAACTGATACAGGAACACTGGATGCCATCTTGCCAACTGTCATCAAGACAGGATCAGGACACCACTGTTACAGGAAAGAAGAGAAAGGCAAAATAAAAAGAGAAAAAGGGAGGAAGAAGAGAAAAGAGAAATGATAGCGAGAAGCAAGGAGAGAAAAGAGAAAGGGAAGGTAGGAGGAAGGAAGATGAGACATGGAGGGAGGGAGGGAGAAAGAAGAGAAAAGGAGGGAAAAGAGATAGGGATGGATGGAGAGAGAAAAAGGGAAAGGAGGAAAAAGTAAGGGAGGGAGGAACTGGAAGAAGTGGTACAGAGAGTGGAAGATGAAGGGAGAAAGGAAAATGTGGGAGTGAGAAGAGTAAGGGAGGAGGAAGAGAAAGGGATCAGAGGGTGGGAGAAGAAAAAAGCAGGAAAAAGAAGGGAAAGGGAGGGGAGGGAGGAAGGAAGAAGAAAAAAGGAGGGGAAAAAGAAGAGTAAGGGAGGAGAGAAATAAAAGAAATAGAGAAGAAAAAAATGAGGGAAAAGAAAGAGAAAAAGGAGGGGAGGGGATAAAGGGAGGTAGATGAAGAAGAAGAGAATAGGAGAGAAGGGAGGAAAAAAGGAGAGAGGGAGAAAGGGAGTTAGGGAGGAAGAAGACAAAGGGAAGAAGAAGGTGGGGAATGGAAGAAAGCAATAATCAGATGTGACTGGAGGTTGGGGAGGTTTGATTGAGTGATTATGTTGGATGGAAGGGGTAGGTGTAAAAAGGTAGAAAGAAGGTGGAGGGAAAAAGGACAAAAGAATGGAGGGAAGGTGAAAGGAATAAGCAAGGATTGAGGAAGACCATGGAGGGAGTTAGAAGTTGAATGGAAGAAGGAAGGAAGCTTGACTAAGAAAGGAAGTTGGAGAAGGAAGAATGTGAGTGGAAAGAGGAAAAAGAGGATAAATGGGCAGAAGCAGGGTTTGGCAAATATATGTTGTAATTAAACTTGCTGTTACTGAAATCGGAGGGGTCCTCATTTCCCATTTTTACTTCTCTAGTAAATTATACCCTACTAGTTGAACAGCCCGTTACACGGGCCACAGTGCCTCTGGCAGCCGGTTGCGGGGCAATCACACGCAGTGAAGACTGGCCGCTCCTCGGCTGATACAGAGCTGGACGCTCCTTCGGAGCGCCCAGCTCTGTATCAGCTGCGGCGCGGGCAGTCCCTACTGCGCATGACTGCCGCACGCGTAGCGGTGTCTACTGCGCATGTCGGGCGTTACACACAATTTAGCGAATTATTATATAGGATAGCCTGCATTACATGGTGCATTACATCATCAGACCACTTCAGTTCTGGATTATGCACAGATTCCATGTGATAAATAAGTGTATACATCGCTGTGATTCAAGTCCTCTCTTATATCAGTGGGGACTTGTCTTTGGGGAAATATCCATGCATTCTCCATGACCCTAGGATTTTGCTACTTAATTGGGGAATGGTGGTATTCAGAGTAGACCCTAAGGGACTGAAAGTTTGTATATACCTCTGCCTGTTGTACACTTAGGTGCACCAGAATTAATTGCCTTGAAAATGTATTTCTACAGCGTGACATGGATGTGAGTGGCATGTTAAGTCAGGTTATAGGCATGAGTTTCATCAGTGAATTCTGGTGCATAGAACAGGCAGGAGCAAATACAAACATGCAGGCCCTTAGCTTCTGCTGTGAACAACCCCAACCCCCGACTAAGTCTTAAAGGCCTAGGGGAAAGACATTCTACATCAATGATGGGAACCTTTGAGTACTACAGGGCTTCACAGAATCTCTTGCCAAAGGGCCCCCCATTTCTTTGTGGGTTCCCAGTGCCTTGAACTGGCTGCACTGCCTGTAGTTCCACCCCTGGCCCAAATGTTAAAGGGATAGTAATACTTAAAGTGTAAAAAAAAATTGTAGGGTTTATCCCCCTGAGTAAAACAAGAGTACTCCCACTGCTGAAAGATGTTTTATTCAAAAGTTATTAAGCTCAAAGTTGTACAGTGGCACTGTTGCTACACCATTCTATGGAGATTTATGGTCTATGGACCAGAGCTGTCCATAGGATGGTGTAACAACAGCTCCACTGTACAATTTCAGGCCACTGTGATATTGCACCTAAAAAATTCAACTTTGAGCTGTAATAAATTAAATATTACTATCCCTTTAGTAACATAGTAAATTAGGTTGAATAAAGACACAAGTACATCAAGTTCAACCTTCTCCTCATACCCCAATAACTGAGAATTTATGGCTTTCCTGCTACCAATTAAGTTAGTCTTTATCAGACCTTCCTGATCTGCCTACTGATAAAAAGTATAACTGTGTATGTTCCGTTTTGAAAGAAATGTGTCTAATCTTCTCTTAAATGTATCCATTGTATCTGCCATAACCACCTCCCTGGGCAATGAATTCCACAATTTAACAGATCTTACTGTAAAAAAAACCCTTCCTCTGCTGAAGTCTAAACCTCCTTTCCTCTAATCTCAAGGGGTGTCCCCGGTCACCTGATCAGGCCTTGGAATAAATAGGTCACTGCAGAGATCCTTGTATTGACCTCTGATATACTTGTACAATTTGATAAGGTCTCCTCTTAGTCATCTTTTCTCTACAGTAAATAAACCAAGTTTGTCTAGTCCTTCCTCATATGTCAAGTCCTCCATTCCCTTAATTAATTTTGTTGCTTTTCGCTGTACCCTCTCTAGTTCTAGTATATCCTTTTTTAGAACCGGTGCCCAAAATTGCACTGCATACTCAAGGTCAGGTCTTACCAATGATTTGTATAATGGCAAAATAATATTATCCACTCTTGCTTCAATACCTCTTTTTATGCAAGACAAGATTTTGTTTGCCTTTGCTACTGCTGTTTGACACTAGTCACTGTTTCCAACTTTATAGTTGACAAGGATACCCAGGTCTTTCTCTAGCAATGAGTCCCCTAAAATGATTCCATTAAAGGGATAGTAATGTTTCATAATAAAAGCAACTAATTAATCATCATAGTATTTGGACTTTGGAGAGTGTTATTTCAATTCTGTCAGAGTTGTAGTTCCAGAGTAATTCAATGACAAAGTGTCCCCCTTCCGCCCCTTTTACTGATGTCACACTGTTCAACCAGAGCAGAAGGGAGGTGCCCAGGGACAATCTTCAATTAAGATAAGGGAAAAACCTGAAAAGCTTGTCCAGGGAGGCAGGGATTTCATTGTTTTCATAGGAATAAGAGTGTCCCCTTCTGTTATCTGTCTGGTCTATAGACTGCATTTCACATCTGAGAAGAGATGGCTTACACTAGGTAAAAGGGGCGGGAGGGGGAAATTTTGCTTGTGAATATCCCATAAACAATAAAGGTTTGAGAGTTAAGATTTCTATCATTCTTCATGTTTTTTAAAGCCTACAAAATAAAATAAAGTTAAAACGAAGTATTACTATCCCTTTAAGTTCATAAGTAGCCTTGGGATTGTTTCCTCGCAAATGCGTGACTTTATACTACCCCACATTAAACTTCATATTCCACATGTTTGCCCAATCTGACATTGTATATAAGTCCCTCTGTAGAGAGAAAACATCCTGTTCTGAATTAATGACCTTGCATAATTTAGTATAATCTGCAAATATTGATATTTTGCTTTCTATATCTATTTCCAGGCTGTTTATAAACATGTTAAAAAGCAGCAGACCTAATACTGAACCCTGAGGTACTCCACTCTCCACCTTAACTGTATTGGAGAATTGTCCATTTACAATCACCTTTAAACTTGAAATATAAGTACAGTACCTTGCATGTAAGAAAGGAATTTGTTAAATGTCAAGAGCCTAAAATAATATCACAGTCAATATTCTGTGAGGTTTTACTTCCTGCCTGACTGCCCTTTTTGCAAAGAAATGTGTAAGAAGATTCATATATAAAGGGTCCTTTGTAGAGAAAATACAGTGAAGGTTTTTTTTTTTTACATTCGGGGTATTGTAACTTTCATATGCATCAAATGCACTGAACTGATGAGACAAAGTTTTACCACCAGTGTGATATATTTTCCACAGAGAAAGATAATGTCATGAAGCAGAAAAAATGCAAAGCTGTTTAAATAATTAATTTAAATTGATATGACCATCTTTTTAGCTTTGAACTCATTTTATATTGTCATAAAATGTGTAATTCAATGTGCTAACACATTGTGAAGCAAAGGTGAACTATACCAATATGAATAAGTGACTCCGTTAACCCTCTGAGTGCCAAATAGTTGCAATGGATCAGCAATCTAATACTCAGAGTTAAAGTTCTCTAAATAATCAAGGAGGGGATTTACTAATATGCTGGAGCAGTTCATTTTTGCACTGGGACAATGGCTTCCTACACATGCATATTCACTTCAAGGTAGATATACCAGAGTGTGTGTGTGATTGCTTTAGTGCATACTGGAATACACACTGCAGTGTGAGCAAACCCTGAATGCCTTCCTTATAGCAAGCTACAACTAGTATAAACTACTTCCCTCTGTGCCTTATTAGTACATAGTGTTAAACAAGGTAAACAGGTATACCTGGATTGTTTCTCACACTAATCATTCTGCTACTGCTGCCCACTCTCCCAAGCCCTACACTGGCTCACATAGTCCACAGAATCTAATATAAAATACTAATACTGACTTTAAAAAGCCACTCACTACATATCCAGCCTCATTTTCATCTATTTGCCGAATCTAGTCCGCCAATGATCTCCCACTCTCCTATTCCCTTATAACCTCCTCTTACTTACGCCTCCAAGATTTTTCAAGAGCTGCCCACTATCTCTGGAACCCACAGCCCTGCTCTCTCAGACTCTAATTCAAATTGTCAACCTTCAAGCACACTCTAAACACTTATCTCTTTAAAGAAGCTACACCCACACAACATAACATCTCATTTCTGCCTAGGTAACCAGTGGCTGACCTATTTACATGACTGAATGACGTTATCACCTACCATCACATCACATATCTCTACCTCCGTTTTCCCTCTAGATTGTAAGAGGTCATGAGCAGGGCTTGTTTTGCTTTATGTATGTTTGTTGCATTGTTCTGTTGTTGCCCCTGTTTGTAATGCTTCAAGGAATATGTTGGTGATTCATAAAAAAAAAAAAATAATAATAAAATAACTAATTTCCAAACTTTCTTCCCTTTATAGCAAGTGACATACAGATGAGCATGTTAAATTGGCATTAGGTAAGTGTTATGAGTAGCAATCGGTCCCACTGTCTTGTTTACAGACAAATCATATTAGTACGTCCCTCATTAAGGGTTGTACTGTATAAGATGTCTCACTCAGACAGTTGAAGTTTGTTGTGAAGAAATGTGAATTAAAAATACAAATACACATACTTCACAAGAACAAGCACTTCCTATAATGCAGGACACATCTGAAAATGTTATCCTACAGGGATGCATAGGAAGAGCAACCCTGAAGTATGAATGTTTAATAAGTGCACTGCACTAAAAAAGAAAACTGGTCAACTTAGATATAGGCCTGGATTTCATTTGCTCTTAATTTTTCTCCCAATTAGTTATTTTTTTAGTTTGGAAGACTTTGCAGAATACAACTTTAAACTATTACATTACATGTTTCATTCCCAAACAGCCAAACTTCCTATCTCAAATATTGCCATCAGAATATCTAGATGAGCATTGAGAGAGCATAAAATGCTCCCAGATGGCCCAATATCAAATGCCCAAACGGCCTGAACCTGAAAATTCAGCATTTATGGAATCACCGGCCCTCTTCAGATGACTCAGTAATGTGTGTGGTAACACTGTGAGCATGCCTCAGTGGTTTAACCCCTGAAGGGCCAGAAAGGTGCACAACACATTGCCTTGCAATTTAATCCAGACCTCTGTTAAGGCTGTTAAGTGAATTTCAACATGTGATGAAGTTAATTAGTAGATGATTATTAGCTGCTCTCCAGATTGTTCACTCAAGAGATACAGAATACTCACAGCAAACTCCAATAACAGGCCAACCAATGTGGCTGTCGGCCAGTCATAAATAGCTGACAGCCATGCAGCTCAGTCATCTGTTACACAGGCATTACATACCCCATGTGGAAGGATCACCACGGGACATCACAGGTAGCATGATTGGATGATCTGAGCTGCACTAAAACAGAGTATAGCCAAGTCTTCTCTGTGAACATATCGTTAGACAAATAAACTGGGAGATGTCTTTTTGAATATAAATTTATCCACCAATTTGAGCGGAGGTGTGAAGAATAAAGGATCTTTGTTACAATGCCAAATGGGGGTATCACAATTTAAACCTCTTCTTAAACCTCTTCTTATTTTAAACAGATGTTAAAACACATTGTATGAATCCTTGGAGTGCCTGTGGTGTCCAACATATTGTTTTGCAATACTGTGAGCACCCCTCTGGCACTCAAAGGGTAAATCCTAAATAATAAAAGGCCAGATGTCCGATGTAGTCATGAGCAGTAGAGACTGCATGAACGCACAAAATGCTGGGAGTATTCTGTGCATTTGGGCAGTCTCCATGACGCATGAAGCGTGCTCAGCCAGTGAGGTGGCGGCATTATGCAGAGCAGGACAGGCCTCTTAACCCTTTGAGTGGCAGAGGGGTACACTATGCATTGCCACTGGCACTCAAAAGGTTAACATCACCCGGACCTTGGCCTGTGTACACAGGCTTTTAAACTAGTTGGTAATAAATGAGAACTATGTGTTTCTATTAAAGGGAATTTTATAACCATTGAATGTTCTGTTAACCCTCTGAGTGCCAGAGGGGTACACAACGCATTTGCAAAGCACCCCACTGGCACTCAAAGGGTTAAACTAGTGTATGCTACAGGCTTTTCTAGCACATTGCTTTCCTCTGACACTCAAAGGGTTAAAAAGGGAGAGATTATCTCTAAAATAAAACAATCTACCGTTTCCTTGACAGAAACGTTTTCTTACAATTCCTTCTTTAGAGATGCATTATTCAGTACTGCTGTGGTAAATGGCATTAGCATAATAGTTTTCCATCAAGATATGCTTTTTTTATTTAATTTCATCATAATGTTGCCTTTTTGTAAGCAAAAGTAAGTGCTTGTGATAAATATGCAATGAATGTCTCATCATTCTGAGGACATTATGCTATAATGTTACATGAAGAACTGTTGTCAGTTTACAAATGTTTAGGCACAGGAGATTTTGCCTTGCAGAAATGCAGATAGATAAATGGCTCTTGATAATCTCATTACATGAAAATCAGGGAATAACAGCTACTGCAAAGGCAATCATAGATAGGCTGAGGTGAATACAGGTACGTGATGTTAACCCTTGTCTCCACGCTTGACCTTACAATGAATTTGAGATGCCTCTAGCTTTCAATTGTTATATACCTTTAGCCTATTTAATAATTCACTAGAAAGTTTGTAACAACGTAGTCATATGCAGTAGATACTGCCCATGACGAGGCTGATACAGAGCAGGGCACTCCGAAGGAGCATCCAGCACTGTATCAGCCGCAGCATGGGCAGTCTCTACTGTGCATGACTGCCCCACGACCGGCTGGCACTGTATCAGCCGCAGCATGGGCAGTCTCTACTGTGCATGACTGCCCCACGACCGGCTGGCAGTGGCACTGTGGCCCGTGTAACGGGCTCTTCAACTAGTTAGTTATAAAGCATATGCAGTTCTGCTTTCTAACTGGCCAAACACATTTCCCAGCCACTAAACTGCTTGGTCAGGCCATTTAATATAATATAGACTATTGTTAAAGTCCGTGTACACGAGCCAAGGTCCAGGTGATGTTAATCCTTTGAGTGCCAGAGGGGTATGCAACACATTACTTTGCAATGCGTTGCTTACCCCACTGGCACTCAAAGGGTTAAGAGGCCGGTCCTGCTCTGCATACTACCGCTGCCTCACTGGTGGCGCACGCGATGCAGTCATGCACTGTAGAGACTGCCCGAATGCACAGAATGTTCCCAGCACAGAACTCCCAGCATTCTGTGTGTTCGAGCAGTCTCTACTGCGCATGACTGCATTGGACAAACATTCTAGCGTTTTATTATATAGAATCATTATGCAAATCCCTGCACATTGTTTTTTATTGATTAAGAAAATGTAATTGGCATGTGAAATATGTGCTATTGTTGTATGACTTTAGTATATAGTTTGGGCACAAAATTGTGCTGATTATTCTAGGAGACATATTAACAACAAGGGAATTCATGTTTTCTTCTCCACATAGAAATTACACCTATAACTTGCAATTTTACTCATCTTGATTACACAGGCAAGAGGTGTGCAATCTGGACTTACAAGTTCACTGTCAGTCAATCTGCTTCTTGAGTAGAAACATTTTTTTCAAGAATTGCAAATAGACTAATTTAGCATTAGGAGGAGATTAACATGAATTGAATATGACTCGACATCAGCAAAGTCAATCGTGATGAATGGTTCTACAAACCAGGCATGATCAATCAAACTCCGGCAGATCAACACAATTAGTTCCACAATGACACTGATGTACAAGGAGAACAATAATGGAACAAACCTACTGTACCATAGCTGACAAATAAAAATTCCCATTGATTTAAATGGGGCCTTTAATCCCTTGAATGCTAATGACATCTCATTACCATGCTTTGCAATTCGTTGGAGACCTATGTAGCATTTAAGGGATTTTAAGCCTCCTTTAATCCTTTGAGTGCCAGAGTGGTGTGCAACACATTGTTCTGCAAAGGGTTAACCCTTTGCATGCCACTCAAAGTGTTAAATCAGTTGAAATATTTTAAAAATGTAATTGTCCCCTGTGGTGTGGTTGGTTTGCCCCAGAATTGTTTTCGTTCTTCTTAGTTCATGAGATGCTGTACCTGTTGTTTCTCTTTGAACAACCTCATCTTCACTGTTAAACCCAGAAGGAATTTCCCATTACAAAATATCTAATGCTGACAATTACACCACACAGATTACGTAATGAGGTTAAAAACCTCACAAGCAGGTTAAAGGCCTCATTTAAGTAAATGGGATCTCTCATTTGTTCCCTATTTGCAGTTCATTTGCCTTGGATGTCTAGAACAGGTGAATGGTTAGTTTGTAATAATGACGCATTGGAATGTTTGGTTGCATAGAGCTTATAACAGATGTAGCACCCTTATCCATTCCATCATTGCTGAAGCAGACGGCTCTTATTTGGATCTCCATGGCCGAGATACACTAAAGTTCGATAAGGGACCAGTTTGGGGATCTTGCATTGTATCTGTGACAATGACAATGTCACTATGATGTTTTTTGCCATCATATCCTTGTGAATACACCACAAATAATCCATCGCCAGGAATTCATCATGCCTTTGACAGGTTTACGATTTTGCAGTGACTCCTTTTACAATAAATGATAACAGTTGATACAGTGATAACCATAGAAATAAAGGAGGCAAATATAATCCAGTTGATACCTTTATTGTTTAACTAAGCAGATTTAGGATGCAGGCTATCAGGACCTCTTAGGTCTCTTCGTCAGACATGTTATAATATGCCTGAGGAAGAGACCTGACAGGTCTTGAAAGCTTGCATCCTAAATCTGCTTAGTTATCCAATAAAGGTATCAACTTGAGTATTCTTTCACAATGGCTCATTTGCATATTGAAGTGCAGTTTAATGAGCCATTATTGCATTCTTGTGGGTGTGTATATATGTCAGTGTGATACTTTGCCACATGCATTAAGCTCTGATAGCTGGCCATGCGGTTGCAGTTCACAGTCCCAAACTGAGATCTCCCTGTAGCTTTCTATGCAGCTACAGCCATGTTCACAACGTCCCCCCAACCCAACCCATTAAGTGTCAGTGGAATACGCTACACATTTCAGATCAATGCCTGGGATAACTCTCTGGCACCCAAAGGGTTGGTACAGTGATGAAACAAACAGAAGAACCTATTAAAAGCTTGTTGTGTAATTACATAAATTATTTTTAAGACCAGTGTTGCATTTATATAGGCTAATTTATAAACACATATATTGGAATTTATACAAAGATTAATGTGAGTTCAATTGCTGTGGAACAATGTGATCCACATATATGCACACTAAAATTGCTGATGACATGTAAAATAAGTCCAGTATGTGTTAGACTAGTATAAGTCCCATATCCTGTCTGTAAAAAACACATCTCACATTTCCACTAAACATGGACCTCTAGCATACAGCAAGATTTTTTTGTCTTACTATTACATCTTTGATGTGTCATGTATGCAGAGCCTTTATTTAATATCCACTAGCAAAGTATTGCCATGGAACAAGTACTTTTAAGCATAACAATGTGCCTGAAAACAATAGTGCTTAGCACTGCTGGCCTTGGACAGTGTATCTAGCAATGTGAGCTGTTGGGACTTTGCCAAGCAGCACTGCTGGCATCCACTCATGTGCGTTCACATTGCTAAGTGTCGCTGGTCTTGTGCAGTGTGTCCAGCAAAAGGAACATCACTGATATCTCCTTGCCAGCTAGTCACCACATAGTACTCAGTGTTGGGATAAACCAACAAAGGAGCTTATCTATCAAAGTTACAGTGGAGCAATTCTGAGGCATAAGAACTGCACAATATTTATCAAAAGAAGGAAAAAACATTGCTTTCAACTGAGATTTTTTTTTCTTTGATAAACAATGTTCCCCCAGAATATAACCTATTTATTTTACAGAAGAGTCTGGTAACCTTATACACATGAATGAAAAGTGTATAGAGCAGGGGCTGGCAATATAATGCCCTCCAGCTGTTGTGAACTACAAAGCCAAAGGCTGGCTGGAGATGATGGGACTTGTCCACAGCAGAAGAACCTCAGATCGTTCACTTCTGGTATAAAGAATGGAAAGGCTCACAGCCCTTCTGACTGTCTTGGTGGTCTCTGCTGACCCAGAGTCATTCCTAACAATTCTTCACATTGCCACCAATGTCTAACCTCCTCATTCTCCTTTATCAAATAGCCCTTCTCTCTCTCAGTCTCTCTTTCCTCCTCTTCCTCTGTCTTTTAACTTTCCTTCCAATACTTGTACCCAAGCTGCTTTATATGTCAATATTAACAATAAGAAACAGGGCAATACCTCTCCGAGAACCACTGGGCCACACAGATAAGATAGCAAATCCCATCTTGGAACCCACAGAAGGGCACAAAGCTTTCCCCAAGACTGAGGAGATAAGAGGTACCTCTGATACACTAGTCTTCTATAAATATACAAATAAATTGATTCTGTTTCTATATGACATGTATGTATAACAGAGGTAAAAACCTAAACAGAAATTCATACCTTCTGTGATTACAGCTCTTTGAAAATTTTAGCATACAGCAGTAGTAACCTTCCCTCTAATGCTGTTTTTTAAGCAGAAAGCAGCTGCACAAGGAAATAAGGATAAACTTGTGCAGACAGATCGATATTGCTGCTTTAATTATACACATAAAGCTGGGACAGAAAAACGTGCTCATTGTGGATGTTATGGCTTTACTAATTACGTCTTTGAGGCACAGACAGGAAATAGATTTTCTAACATCCTGTGTTAGGAATGGAAACAAGTAGGCAAACACAGTTATTCTGAATTAAAGCCAGGTACTAAATGGACAAACTATAAAACTTCTTCAAAACAGTTATTAGTGACAACTGTCTTCCTACCATTATAACTTTAAAATCATAGTGACCTTTTTTTAGAGAGAATGTATCAATCCTACAGTACAGCTCCACTATCTGCACTAGTATGCACTGCTGAGTATGATCACTGTAATACACATGGTTCTGTCATTAGGACTTTGATACCAGCAACCCTTTTTATGCCTGTCCCATAGCATGCTTATGGCATAGTTACACAATTTGCTCTATGTCTTGGTTAGTACATAGCTTTATACAACACGAGAGAAAAATAACTCTCCTAAATGTCCATAGACCGCCTCCTTGCACTCCCCTTGGAGCAAGTGACACTAAGAGAGAGATAATATTTGGTGTAAATAGCTTAGTAAATTGCTGTTAGGCAGGTGTAGCAATAGAACATTGATTTCAGCACCTGATTTAGCCCTGTATCAAATGCATACATTTATCCCAATACTTTATTCAGATGAGTATATTATTCAACTTCATTATAACCTTTTCTACTACAATGTAACCCTTTCTATGATCAATCACTCTTTGTGTTCTTGAGTAGTGTTGAGCGAGCATGCTCGGCCGATGCTCGGATTGGCTCGAGCATCGCTCTGCTCGGCACATGGCGGTACTCGTACGAGTACCGCCATGTGCTCGCCCGGCATGTTCGGGTGGCGGGGATCTGTGCCGAAGGAGGCACAGATCTGAAGACGCTCCGCTGGACCACCAGGGACTGGAGGTAGGGGGCATTGCGGAGATGAAGGGGGCATAGCGGAGATGAAGGGGGACATTGCTGAGATGAAGGGGGCATAGCGGAGATGAAGGGGGACATTGCTGAGATGAAGGGGGCATAGCGGAGATGAAGGGGGCATAGCGGAGATGAAGGGGGCATAGCGGAGATGAAGAGGGACATTGCTGAGATGAAGGGGGCATAGCGGAGATGAAGGGGGCATAGCGGAGATGAAGGGGGACATTGCTGAGATGAAGGGGGCATAGCGGAGATGAAGGGGGACATTGCTGAGATGAAGGGGGACATTGCTGAGATGAAGGGGGCATAGCGGAGATGAAGGGGGCATAGCGGAGATGAAGGGGGACATTGCTGAGATGAAGGGGGCATAGCGGAGATGAAGGGGGACATTGCGGAGATGAAGGGGGACATTGTGGAAGAGGGGCATTGTGGAGATGAAGGGGGGCATTGACCAGGCACCCTCCCCTCATCAGAGCAGGGGGTGCCTGGTGTAATGCTCGTGTCGCCCCATTCAATTCAATGGGGCTCGGGTGCTCGGCCGAGCACTCGAGCCTCAGGGGGTGCTCGGTCAGAGCACCCGAGCACCCGAGCATCGGGGTGCTCGCTCAACACTATTCTTGAGCGATCAAAGAGAAATTATTATTTGAACCTAACATGTGACCCATTGATTCCACTGTGCAAGTACATTTAAAACATTATCCACATTTTACTACACAAGTGTGAACTTATAATTTCAGTGTCCATTATCTTAGGATCAGGAACACCAATCACCAAGGGTTAAGTGAAAACAAACTGTCTCCCATATCATCTATCTCAGTGCCAAATTTGGTAGATATCTATCAGTAAATTTGGTTGTGTTCCAGAAAAAAATCCCTAGTGGCACAAAACATTATAATGGGTAAAGAACAAATTCTCACAGTCTTTTATTTTTACCTATTGTACCGTTTTCTACTAAAATGCACGATTTGGGTTTGATACTGCCTCCTTAACATCCAAATGTTAACATTTCTTGTCAAATGGTTCAAAATGTTATAAGCATTTGAAAAAATAAAAAAATATTTATATGTAGTTGTATTAACAGATAAACTCACAACGCTCAGTCTTGTAATGAATGAGTCAGTGCACTGACAATATTTCAGTCTTAACTTTACAAACAGGGCCCATATACATAATACAGAGTGGATGCGAAGACACAAATTCAGTGAGAGGAGGAATAGAAAAATGGACCAAACACCACTGGAGATGTCGTAAAATATGTATATACATTAAGTGATATAGTGAGATCAAGAATATTTATCACATATAGGATACCCGGGTGGGCAAAGAAATACAGTGTCCAACAGGAACAATTTGTGATCTAAAGGAAACAAATATTCAACATATCTATATACATATCTATATAGATAATGCGTGACAGCAGGGAGGAGTTATTTAAATTCCTCGCGCAGCTGTCTGTAGAATCCAGTCTCCATCAGTACATATAAGGCTGGGGGCAATGTTGGAGAAATCTTAGTTCACTGGATCCATGGAATAACATAGGAGTTGGAGAAGTGATATCACTGGAGAGGTCATCCTCACCTCTTTATCCCATCTTACCCAATGGGCATATTAGGTGATAACGTTGAGATGACTTCTCCAATGATACCACTTGTCCAATTCCTATGTTATTCTATAGAGATTATTGAGAAATCTTAGTGTACAGGCGCCATAGAATAACATGGGAACTGGAGAAGTGACATAAATGGAGAAATAATTTTTACTTTATCACCTCTTCATAACACCTTAGTGCATTTCCCCCAGTGTCTTGGAGACCTCTCTAGCATCCAAGGGGTTAAACTATTGATAGAAAAGTATTACATAATGCATTATAGTTATGAAAATGACCTATATACTAATGTTATGCCATGTAATTTGTTAATTTGTTTTGTTTTTTAGCCCAGCATGCTTTTTTGGGTGACAGTCGTATCTAATGCAATTGTTTCAACAACTCTGCTGTATTATTGTTCTGTTGTTTCAAGTTTAAAATAGGAATGTATTCTTCAAAAGACTTCTGAACAAAGAATAATGAGTTTAGCGATCAGCAAGTCTGAAGGAGGAGTACATTTTTTAACATGCATTGTCAAGATTTATTTGCATTAAAAGGAACAATATCTCCTAAAAATGAATAGGGTTCATACTCTTTTAAATATCACATATTCCTAGTCAGCATTTACAAAATATTCTTTTTTAGGTGCATAACCCACAAAATGTATTACAATACTTCTCCTATTCATCTGGTAGCAGCTGTGCATAATTATTTGACACATCTTTGTACAAATGATGAGGGCAATGTATGATATGATTAAGGTGAATGAAGAAATATGAGCTTCAGTGAACTTGAAGTAGGTGGATTCTAATATCTAAACAGTTTATTATTTAATCACTTTTTTAACAAGCTTGATAAAAAGTGGCCCAAAGAGGCCACTTTTGACCCTTATTTTGACCTCAACCTTACACCCTTCAGAGGTAGATAAAACGAGCATCCAGAACATACTTGAAAAAGGGAAACAATCTCAATGCATCCTTCTTGGTACAATACTTTCATTAAAAAAGTCTGTTGATATTTGCATTGGGTGCCTTGTGAAAACTAATCCTATCTTTAAAGAACAATTATCATGAGTCATTCTCTATGGGAACAGACCTATAAAAAGGCTGGGGCTATACTGAGCAGACCCAAAACGGATTCTATAAGCTAATGCAGAAAACGGGGAGAAGAGCGCAAAAAGGATCTGAGAGCGACCACTTGTAATCTGACTCAGGACTGTGTTTTAAGATTGCACTTACACACTATATCCTTTGTTTAATTGTGTTAAAAGATTCATATATTTAAATACTCCAAACACTCCCCGCCTTGTGGATCTCCGTCCTCACTGGACTGTAGTTCAACCGCTTATTCCACCAATAAGTATATACAGTATCTCTAGGATATAAAAAATGGAGAGTGCACTCCAAGTGTAATCCGTATGGTACAATACCTAACCGGTAACCTAAGAATGCACTCACCAGATATAATCCAAATGTAATGCCTTCAAGGGATAGTAATGTTTCATAATAAAAGCAGCTCTAATTAATCATCATAGTATTTGGACTTTGGAGAGTGTTATTTCAATTCTGTCAGAGTTGTAGTTCAAGAGTAATTCAATGACAAAGTATCCCCCTCCCGCCCCTTTTACTGATGTAACACTGTTCAACCAGATCAGAAGAGAGGTGCCCAGGTATACTTCAGAGGGGGACAATCTTCAGTTAAGATAAGGGAAAAACCTGAAAAACTTGTCAAGGGGGGCAGGGCTTTCAATGTTTTCATAGGAAGAAGATTGTCCCCTTCTGTTATCTGTCTGGTCTATGGACTGGATTCCACATTTGAGAAGAGATGGCTTACACTAGGTAAAAGGGGTGGGAGGGTAAACTTTGCTTGTGAATATCTCTCAGACCATAAATGTTTGATAAGAGATAAGACTTATATCGTTCTTCATGTTTTTTAATGCCTACAAAATAAAATAAAGATAAAACAAAGTATTACTATCACTTTAAGGGATAATCACTCAAGGTCCAAACGAATGATGGCGGATATCAAGTGTATGAAATACAAATATTTATTTACCTATATGTATTTTCCCAATGCGTTTCGCGAGACCACTCGCTTCGTCAGGGGATAGTATAATGAATAAAACAGTGTACAATTATAATACATTTTAAAAGAATGGAACATACCATATCACGCGATAATCCCAAGTTCCCTTTCTCCTTGTTTTCACAGCGGGCTCTCTTGGTCATTCATGCCTCTTCCATTTTTTCTGGCTTCCATAAGCTGTTCAGGGAAACTTGAATATTGGGCTTTCAAGCTAGATACAGAGAGTCTATGGGGACTTCATTATACAGGTCAATGAAACTGAATTGTGAGACTTGAGTCTTGCATTTCAGTCCCTTCTAGTGGGACCAATAAAGGAGCCCTGTGGGTCTCTTTTCTAGATCCCCACTTTACTCCATGTTAGGTTCACAATGCAGCTCCGGCTTTATCAGAATGTCTGTTCCCAGGGGAGCAGATCTGCCCCTTCAAAATACAATACTTGCTTAGTTTACATTAAGGCTCTAGATAATTGTTTTATTATTCCTGTGGATGCTGAAGAACACTTCAAATGCTGTGCTACCATGTCTTTGATCATTGGATTTCAGTGTCCCTTGAGAAATGCTGTAGTAGGGGTTTCCTTCATGATGACTTTCATAAACTAGTTGCAGTTTAAGTGTGCAGGGTAGGATGAGAGTGGGTGGAGTTTGTTATAAAAGTGCACTGGAAATGAAGTGCACAGGTCAGAGTAGGATGTGGCAGGGCTACAGTGAAAATATGTGAAAAGGAGAAAAAGGTTAACTTCCCAGACACATTACTAAACAGCATACCTGGGATATTTCAAAATGAACTGACCCTGAGCTGTTCAAATTGTAACCCAGGTTCCAGTGGAGATCTCATTGTTTGCTCTAACCCAGAAGTGCTCCAGTTCTTATGTATTCCTTAACATACTACAACGTAGAGATATTACTGCTTGAACATATACAAGAGAATGACTTCTTCCACTGAAAGTCTAATGGAAATGCCAATAATTTAGAACCACAAAAGGCAGTTCATTGGTTTACACCATGTAGTAAGTAACATTGAACTATTACCCTGAGATTTGTCCCTTCACTCTGAGATCCTGATATTTGTGTCAAAACCCTAAGTTTTTAGGTAAATGCTGAAACCTGAACATTGAGTTTTTACTTAAACTACTTTAGATATTAAGAATTAAATGCAAGTATGCTACAGTGAACCAAATGGAAAAAAACATGCACACACCTATTTCTAATTCGAATCGTAACATTAAGACATTAATATCTAGTAAGAGGTTAGATATCAGCTATTTATATACCATCTATGTGTGTCTAAGATAGTTAGGGTTTTTGACTTCTAATTTTACTCTGTTTGGTACGATACTGTTAGTCACTAATTAACGGTTGCACTACAGTGTAGGCCGGTATTTGATTTGACAATACAAGTTTTTTTACATACATTTTCCGTTTCTCTTGGTACTCATTCTAATTCATCTGTGTCTTTGATCATTTATTTAATAGTTTTGGCGCTGAAATATTTTAGTAGATTATTATTTTGTATAACACATAAAGTGGTGGTGTTAGATTATATTTCGTAGCAGCCTTAATCAATATATTTATTTTGGGTAATAGATTTTAATTTTGATACTTTTTTGTAGCGCAAATTGTTTCTACACAGATTACTTTAGATATTAAGAATTAAATGCAAGTATGCTACAGTGAACCAAATGGAAAAAAACATGCACACACCTATTTCTAATTCGAATCGTAACCTTTACAGATAAATTGAGTTCCGAAGCGGCTGGTGCCGCCAGGGGGATCAGCAAGGAGGCCTGTCGCCTGGATGAACACCAGGGCGCACCGGTACTCCCAACAGAAGCGGTAACCCGCGAGGATGCAGAGACCGACTGCCCACAGGGTCTGGCGACCGGCTCGAAGGTAAGCAACCGCTTACATAATGACACTATGTGTCGTTATACCCTATATGGCTAGTGTATCTTCACATTAGTAAAATTCCACACAAAAAAGTACATACTAAATATTAAAAAATTGAAAATTAGAGAATTATGGTGAAGCTCTGATGGTATCATTCCATGGCTCTCATTTCTAGTCAGGAGGAAAGTTTGGCTCAGGGTAATTCGGAGGAAAGTATATTGCAGTATGTATCTCATGAGCCATGTAATCATGTGATATATTAGTGTGTTCCAAGTGGTTTTCAGTATTAAAGGACTTGGGGCTAGATTCCATTACCCGCACTAAAGCCGGCATTACAAGAAAAACAAGTAGCGCAAATTTTGCAAACGTGTTACGTCGGTATTCTATTGCAGAACAACGGTAAAACAAAACTGGCGTAGACAGCACTTTTCAGAGTAGTAACAACACTGGTGCTCTCTGCTTTTTTTCGACTACCGCCTACAAAAAAACGCGCAAAATGTCAAAGTCCAAGGAAACATTTGATTACAGAAAGATCAAGTTCAGTGTTAGATGTGTTCTCCACATAACAAAATCCAAAACCCTATGAGTACCAGTAGCAAACACATTACAATACCTCTCTGGTACTCATAGGGTTAATCTTGCAATACAAAATACGAGGGCATGTCGAATATAATAGGAGAAGAAAAATGTCTGATCAAAATGGTGAAAGAAAGTCATGAGAGCACTGTAGTCGACTTTTCAAGGGGGAGGGGGTTAAAATGTCGAATGTACAATATTCGTCAAATTAATATGGTGAAAGAAAGTCGTATTTGAAAGGGGAAGGGTTAATTGTCCACTATGAACAATATTTGTCAGATTAATGTGGTGAAAGAAAGTACTGTAAGTCGGATTTGGAAGGGGAAGGGTTAACTGTCGACTATGAACAATATTTGTCGGATTAATGTGGTGAAAGAAAGCACTGTAAGTCGGATTTGGAACGGGAAGGGTTAATTGTTGACTTTGAACAATATTTGTAGGATTAATGTGGTGAAAGAAAGCACTGCAAGTTGACTTGACTTTTAAAAGGGGGGTGTTAATATGTCGTGGTGGGGCACTTTATGTCAGATTTCTATGCTGTATACTGTATTATACACTGCTTTTGTTCAAACAACGATGATTTTGAAACTGTTGTTATGGCTTCTACGCCTCAACCTCTGAGGCGCAGAATTTCTAACTTAAATGTAACCACAAAACAGGTGGTAATACTGAGCATGGGTAATAGGATACTACTTGCATGTTGTTTTTAGTTGTTTCCTATGGGCTTTTTTTTAAACTGGCGGTAAGTATAATTACCGCTGATTTTGCTTTCACAAGTCGGGTAATGGGATAGCAAAAACTGACTTTAAAAAAAACGCTTGTTTTATTTTTAGCGCTGGTAATAGAATCGAGCCCTAGGTCTATTCCTCATTAAGAATAGTGTTCCCTATATGATAGAATGTCTCAGAGAGTTAATCTAATTCAGCACATGCGTCAAAGCAGCAAGGATGTAATAAACCTTCCATGATTACAGAATAACTGTATAGATGTTTATTTATACAGTTCTTTATTGTTAACAATAGGGGACTTGAATATATGATATTGATACTGGTGTTTATATACATAGGGTTAGTATGGTCCAACGGGGTTGTCACGGGAACCACCATGCCCTTGGCTCATGGAGAGGCCTGGGGGCCGGTTCCCTCCCTAAAGATCATGGATTCCACTCACAGGGAACCTCCTTTTCCAGCGTACCAGTTCCCTCTCGGGTCAAAGTCACCCTGTGCTTATGGGGGGCACAGAGTGACTGGGAAAACCCCATCTGGTCTGCCCAAACCAGACCCAACAGACTAATCAGCCCTAAGGGGAGTGTGCACGTTACGAGGATCAACCTTCAGACTTTGTGGACTGTTTTAACCAATGTGCCGTGGAGTTGTCCCTTGACAATCCCCAAGTCCCTCCCCCTTCCAAGGATAATGCGGTCCCCTTTCCCCTGGTTCCCCTACCCAACCGTGTCACATCCTTCCTTGCCTTATCAGGCCTGGAGACAACGCTACAAAAGAGTGGTAAATTCACGTGGGACAGGCTGCCAGCCGGACTAAAGGACAGGCCGCCAACCTCTTCGAACAGTAAGCTGACCATTGATTGGCCAGAACCCTGGGTGACACGTTTGACCTAACATGGGGGAAAGTAGGTGGCCCAGGGATTGGCTGGCAGGAGTCCTGCCCATAGCGTCTGATAGGCTGATGGCTGGTGTGATGCCAGAGGCCAGGATTGGTCACGTTATCCTCAGCCCTGGATTGTCCAGGGTTTGAAGGCAGCTAAATCAAATTATGTAAAAGATGCTTTGGCACAAAGGACACTGTTACGAATGTGTATTCTGTCCCCTGCCTGCCTATTGTATCCAACCCTATCCTTTTGTTTAAGTATTGGCTCTCCACCCAGCTTCTTTGTACAGTTAATACAATCATGTTTGGCCCCATTGTCCTATGTTCCCACCTTCCCATTGGCCCTGATGTATCTCTGGTATCCCACACATTGTTCCTTGATCCCACTGTTCTGTATATGTCTGCTGGTTTGTACAGTAAAGAGTTCTTGTTACCCTGACAGTAGTCTTGTCTGGTGATTGGGGTACTTTGCAGTATTCAGGTGGAAGTTTGTTGTGTTCCAGAGCAGAGGAAGCTGCGACTAACGGAGGCACCCAGGCGGAGTGTCAGCTGGTACCGTCACAGGGGTGAATTGTTAGACAAACCATAAGCCCAGTTCTCCATTTAATCCATTCGGAATCATGGTCTTCATCTTATAAATCCAAAATGTTTCTTGTTTGGCCAGCCTTGTGAATCTGTCACCACCCCTTATTTGTGTGGGTATATGATCAATTATTGATAATCGTAAGCCCCTCGGGTTCTGATTATTATATTTTTTGAAGTGTCTGGCCACACTTCCCTTTATTATCTGATTGCGATGTTCCCTGAAACGTTCCTTAATAGGTCTTATGGTTCTCCCTATGTATTGTTTATCACAGGGGCATTCTAAGAGGTAGATAACTTAATATGAACAGCAACTGAGGAAATTATTGATCTGAAAGTTTTCTTTGGTAGTGTATGAACAAAATTCTTCAAGTCTGTGTTGGATGAATTGGCAGGTGATACAATTATTATGCCCACATTTGAAGTTGCCGTTTATAATGGTTCCATCAGTGATACTTCTGAAAGTTTCTTGTTTGTTGTTTCTCTTTTCTATATCACTGGGTGCCAATCTTCTTTTTAGGTCCTTGGATTTCCTATAAATTATTCCTGGTTTTGGGGGAAGGATAGATCTGAGGTGTTTATCGCCCAAGAGGATATTCCAGTGTTTTTTCCAGATGGTCTCAATATGTTTTCCAGCACTATTAAATCATGTTGCAAATGGTGCTATTGGGGTCTTGTTCTTATTTGTGGTCTTCTCCTTTTGAGTAGTACAGTTCTTTCACTCCTACTTACTTTCCTCAGAGCTGCCCCAACAGTTGCCTTGTCGTAGCCCTTTTCATCAAATTTTGCAGACAGTTCAACTGCTTGTTCTGTAAATACCCTTTCCTCAATGCAGTTTCTTTGAAGTCTATAGAATTGTCCCAGGGGTACATTGTTGAACCGTTTAGGATGATGGGAGCTGGAAGCCTGGATGTAGCTGTTAACACCAACTTTCTTATGGTGAGTTTTGGTAGTGATTTGCCCATCCTCTCCAGTGTTGATGTCTATATCCAAAAAGACAATTCTTTCTCTGTTGTGTTCAAAAGTAAACTGTATCCTCATCTCATTCTTATTAATATCTTCCTTAAATACGGTCAGTTGTTCTTCACTTCAATCGCAGCAAATCATCGATGTATCTCACGTAGAGGACAAGTTTCGCCCTGTATCTTGCATACAGATGGGACTCTTCCCAGTGGCCCATGAATAGATTTGTGTAGCTAGGGGCGAACCTTGTCCCTATAGCTGTCCCACAGATTTGCAAGAAATGTGTATCCTGAAAAATAAAATTATTGTGGGTGAGGATAAAATGTTTTATGTTTAATGTTTTAAACAGGTGATCAAAATCTTTAGATACTAATTCAAGAAATGAGTCAATGAATGGGCCTTTAGAATTGTGTGGAAAAAATCTTGAAATGGGTTTAAAGGTGGTATGTTGTATTCCAGGTTCATTTGGTGGACTACATATGAATTCTTCATGAGATCTTGTGTCTTTTAATATTTCTTCCAAAACCACTAAAGTCTCTCTATATTTTGTTCTATATCTTTAGATTCTTCCTTCATGTCTGGAAGATCTATGAAGAGCTCAAACTGATTTGGTCCACTAGTTGGTGCAAATTGTAATCCCTTATTTAAGAGGCTTATTTCAGATGAACTGAATTGGTAGCTGGAGAGGTTGAAGATTCCTTTGGTATTGTCGTGGTTTGTTTCATTAGGAACTTTCTTTTTGGTGATCTTTTTTCCTGCTCTTCTTCCTCTCCTTGTTCCTCTTCTCTTTTTCTCCTGTTTGATGATCTCATTTGCGGATCCTGACAATCTTTCCAGGCTTGTATTAGTATTAGACAAAGAAAGAAGGGAAGGGGGACACTGCACGCTCAGCTAGGTGTACACTATATAGGGTAAAGAGAGTGAATCAATATGGTCTAGACAGCTAATAATATGATGATTGCTTTGTCTAATACTTTGGTTGAGCCAAGATCCCCTAACCAAAGAATTTATTTTGACACTAGCAGCCCACCACTATGGAAAACACTATGACCAATATTGAAAATAGTCAAGGTTTTATATGTTTAAATAGGAATGAAAGACGATTAATGTTAATGAATGAATATTTGAAAATAAAACACATAACTCTATAAACATCACTGGGGGCAAATAATTTCTTTTTTTTACTCCTACAATATTGGGATTAGTAATTTTAAAGTAGTACTATCCCTTTAAATTCACCTATATGGCTCTATGGAAAACTGAACACTGTTCAGCATGGCGGAAAGCACATGATTTTGTGGAATTTCCCAAAGGAAAAGTAAAAAAAAAAAAAAAAGTAAAAATTTTTCATTGTAACAGAATTTGACTTTTCACCCATCACCACTGTTTAGTAGCATCATAGAGGATAGAGGATAAACAGTGAGTGGTGCTGATGAAGAAGAGGGTGGTGATGGTAATGATGATAGTGGAGTGAGAGCTTTCTTAGCTCAAACAAATGAATAGTGTGAGAGAGATCTTCAGATGGGAATGGATATCACTGTTAGTGACATTACAGTGTTTGTTACTAGGCCTACTTGCGGCAGTAGCGGCAACATAATAAACCACGATTGCTGCTTCAGGTACATCTGGGGACAAGGTGTCCAGTTACCAATCCTTCTTTTCCTCCACCTTTCCTGAAATCATGCATGTGGGAATATTTTTCTTTGGGGGTAGAGACTGTGCAGTTATCTGTACATAGTATGTGAAAAGTTTATGAAAAGAGGTAAGGAGAGATCATACATTCACACATCTGTTCTAATTAAGCACATTCAACATATTCATCTTTAGGATTATGTTGACAATGTTAAACTGTCTCCCAAGAAATCAGGTGTCACTGTGCCCTTGTCTGTCCACAACACCAAAAACTCCCCCAAATCCCACACTGTAATGACTGATCAAGCAACCCCCACCGAACCATTATAATCTGAATCATCTTTTGCTAGGGTCCAGGGAACACCTAGAAACAAAACCCCAAGTGCCCTCCTCCCCAGCTCCCTCAGTGTCATCCCTGGCACTAATATTGCCATTACCACTACCACAAACAGACATCAATTCTGCAAATGTGAGGCTATTGCAATATGTCACATTGTGTTGTGCAGAGGTAAAAAGGAACATCACAGACTGTCCACCTTGCACAATATGCAAGGGAGGGTCAACTATTTTTATTAATTGATTAGTGATCAGTCACGACCAATTGGAAGTCAGTCAGTTACCATCACCACAGGCCCCTTGTTTTTGTCAGTTTTTAATCTACCAGCTCCCTATCCCCATAGATCCTCCGTGTCAGGTTGTCAAGCCATATACATAGGGTTTATGCAGACAGTTCATTTTATTCTCTGCCCTTGGGACCAATGAGGTTACTCCGGAGATCTCTTTTCAGAACCCCAATATGTTCTCCTGTTGGTCAGCTGGGGTTTACAATGCAGCCCAGGCTTCTGTTCCCAGTGGAGCAGATCTACCGATGTTGGTGTGATCCTTGCCCTTTAAATTTATTTGTAGCATTCGTTTTATTCCCTTCCAGTATAAACTGCAGATTGTTAATTTAATTTGTGAAAATATACTTTATTTCAGTTCAGTCCCTTTTCTTTACAATCTATTTCACATACACAAATGTATTTTGTAAAAATGTTTTTCTCTCCGAGATCAACTTTCCTCCATCCACTCTTGCAGTGTATTTTCTCAATTAGTATTTGTCATTACTGAGGAATGTGCCAGATCTCCCATTTTGGAAGACATGTGTAGAATTCTGGAGCTGATATTTGGCTTCACCATTGCTGAAACCCTTTCAGATAAAAAGTGGGTCAGGCCTCAAGAATAAACTACTTGTTTGGAAAGCTTAGCTAGGAATGGTATAACTAACAATGAGTCTGATATATTAAAGGGATAGTAATGTTTCACAAAAACAGCATCTCCAATTAATCTTCATAGTATTTGTGCCATGGAGAGTGTTATTTCAATACTGTCAGAGTTGTAGTTCAAGAGTAATTGAATGATAAACTATCTCACTTCCCACCCATTTTACCTAGAGTAAGCTGCATCCCTTCAGATGTGGAATCTGGTTCTGGGACCGGTCAGGTCGCAGCAAGGTACAATCTTACTGTGAACATAAGGAAACCCTGCCCCCCTTGACAGGTTTTTCAGGTTTTTCCTTATGCTCAGTGAAGATTGTCCCTCGCTGCGATCCATCCGTACAGTCTTGCTGCTCTGAGGTGAGCAGTGTTACATCAATAAGAGGTGTTTTATTCAAACGTTATTATAGTTCAAACTTGAATTTTTTAGTTGCAGTATAACAGTGACCTGAAATTGTACAGTGGGACTGTTGCTACACCATCCTGTGAACAGACCTGGTCAGTTGACCCCAAGTTTCCAAAAGATGGTATAGCAACATTGCCACTGTACATGTTCAGGCCACTTTGATACTGCACCTAAAATACTAGTTTGAGCTATAATAACTTTTGAATAAAACAACTTTCAGCAGTGGGAGTTCCCTTGTTTTACTGAGGATGATAATCCCTACAAAATAATTTTTTTCATTTTAAGTATTACCACCACTTTAAGAGCAATAGAGGCTGATATCGCACTCACATTTTTTAAACAGACACTTCCACCTGCCTCTTAGTGCAAAAACTTTGGTGTGGAACTTACTGCCAGATCACCAATTTGGAAGCACAGGATCTCCTCCGGTATCAGACTTCCAAAACCTCCTCCAGGATAGCCCTCTGCCAACTCCCTAGCTGGATCCTCTCAAATCTTTTGTTCTGGAGTCTCCTGAGTTCTAATGCACAGTCTCGGTGCTTAACAGTGAGTGTGATCACAGAACTGTCCTGGTCATAGCTTAGCCCTGCACTTTTCGTGACATAAGTATAACTTCATCAGTTAGGAGATACTTGTGAGTAAATATCAAAAGTAATACTAGCCAGAGTAGCTACCATTTTTTTTTCTACCAGTTAGTTCACATGGGTGTCTTTTACAGGTATGATTATGTTCAATGGCAACTTTATGTTACTGCAACATCTCACAACAAAGTTGTCCTTGTGAACTGGGCCTTATCAGCAGCATTAACCCTTTGAGTGCCAGAGAGGTGTACAACTCACCCCTCTAGCACACAGAGGGTTAACCACTGAACAAAGGACAAGTTTTTTATTTATTATACACTCTGTGGGAAAGCTTGTGCTACTAACTACAGCTCGCCAGAGTAAGTGATAGGAACATCACGCTGTTACCACAATGGAAATGTTAGTATTGAGCTGTAATAACTTTTGAATGAGCAGTATCCCAGCATAGGGAGTAACCTTGTTTTATTTAGTTTTGTTTACTTGTTTTACTTACTTAGAAAATTCCTAAACAAAGTTTTTTCTTTAAAAAAAAACATACTGCTTATTTAAAGGATAACTATCACTTTCTACTTTCTATTATTAACCTTACTAATGACACTCATAAGAGAGCAGAAGAAATAGGAACATGGGTGAAATGTATTCATAGAAGACAAGAATTATGTCATCTAGTGGAAGAATAGTATGTAACTCACATCATCACATGATCTTGTTGACCAGTTTGTGCAGAAAGACAGGCTAGTTTTGCTTATGCAGGGACCAATAACCCACCCTGCTTGGGTAGTCCAAGGTGGTCTTTCAATGTCACATATTCTTTACTCCAATATTAACATAAATTAAAATAAAACATTCTGGTCCATTGTGTGGACAATAAAATGTTGGATAAAACCTAACTCAATGGGTTTCTAGTTCTGCTGATCTTTTCAGCAGGAGAAAAAAATGGTTAACAGATTAATCAAACAAAGAAGCACTTTTAGACCTAGGACCAGCAACACAATCAAGAAAAAGAGGGAGCTAAATTAAGATTGGACCAACTGAAAGAAACAATGAGGAACCAATATAAACACCCATGATGCCGAATGAACTAGAATATCTCTTTGAATGACAGCTGAATACCAGACTCATCCAACAGGCAACTGTAATGAAGTCCAACCCCCACCCTCACATACAACACCCTTAATCACTGACATAAAGATTAAAAAAAGAGGGGTCTGGGGCATCTGCAGAAACTTTTTTTTTGGGGGGGGCACAATATGACCCCCAGGCCAGCTGTCCAAGCTTCTATGTTAATATGGAGTGAGAGAGAGTGGGGGGTGCACACTTCGGACAACCATGAGGAGGTAGTCATGGCACCTCACATTGTCAGGTTCTATTCAGCTACTCATCAGGCTTTAGCCTGCTTCACTTGAATGGGTTTGAGTGCATTCAGAGTCATGGGGTCATAGCTATAGAACAAAACAAAAGAAAGCTCTGCTATCCTAATGGCCCCTATGAATTTTGACCTTGTGCCTTAGTTCCAGAGATGTTTTTATTGAGTCCTGCTTGTCATAGTGAACGTGTCTTTTGCAGGCAGGGCTCCTAAACCCCAATCTCCACTTCCACAGCCTACAGCCAATGTCAGTACTGCAGTAAACCAAAACATATTCCAAATAAAAACCCTTATTGCATGTGAAACATCATTTGTCATCTCTTAATCACATGTAGATGCGGAATACAATATGTTGGTCGACCGAAAAGAGCCCTAAAAGAACGATCTAGGGAACACAGATATCTAATACAATGGAAATCTGTGGAATACACTGTGCCACGACATTTTAATAACTGTGATCAAGGGTCCTTCAAAAACTTTAGTATTGTAGTAGTAGAACAAATCCTTATAAACAAAAAACAAAAAAGAGGCCTTCTGGATATTTCATTTGGATACTTTATCACCCAGACGCCTCAATGAAGACTTGGAAGTGAGTTATTTTTTATAACAACCTGTACAGGTACTCATGATAATGCATTTTGTATAGAGGACTTTTGATCAAGACCCCTGTAGAGATTTTCCGCTACAGTTTTTCATAAAGAATTATCTTTTTTAGAGAGGACTCATTTGTAATATTATATACATATAGAAAGAAATCAATGACAACCTTACAAAGAATTCACAGTGTAAGTGCAATCTAACGCTGCAGTTCTGTGTCATATTTTAAGTGGTTACTCTCAGATCTTTTTACTCTCTTCTCCCTTCTTCTTTTGCTAGATGTGTATATTACATACGTGGACAACCACTGTTGTAGAAGCTGCATGACTGAAGACCTCCAGTAATTATACTTCTTTTTGAATGTTATACATTTTCTTGGGACTTTCTATATCCTTAATATATATTTTGTATTAATAATATAAGGCCAGGTGCTTGGTGCATCTTTCCAGAGAACCACAAATGCTGACCTCCAAAGAGTCCCATCTTTATCCAAATGCACTGGCAGCCACAGAACCACACGCTTAGTCTGCGTAGCTGTGGAAATTATTGGACATAGATGGAAAATGGCAAAGTTCTCACAGGAATTGTATTGGGTTTAGCAAAAAAATTGAACATTTTATGACTTTTCAATGAACAGGAAATTTTGCAGGAAAAGTGGGAAATCCCATACAAAAAAAATTCTGACTTTTCACTCATCTTTACAAGGGAACTCTAATTGTTGATATATTTTTTTTTTATTATTCAAAAGTTATAAAAGTTAAATATTGAGGTTTTGTGCATTACAAACAATACCTTTTGGCACCAGGTGGCAATGTTGCTCACAGTTTGAGCTGCAATAATTTTTGAATGAAAAATCTTCCAGCAGTGAGATTACCCTTGTTAAACCGAACAGGAAAAATCCATATTTTTCATAAAAAGATTACTGTCCCATTAATGATTTTTCTATCAGAGGAACACATTTTATCTTACAGGACTGATCCCCACTATAGGGGTTAATACAAACAGTATCTCCTATGGTAGAATCTAGGCGTGACTGTAACCATTTTTTCTGAAATAAATCAGATTTTTCACCACTCTAAATTAATCAATCTTAAAGTGATGAAAATCCTTCCAGTTGGAGAGGGGTTAAGGGAAACACAAGCAGCAGAGTGATGAAAGGTCAGGGAGCATTTCAGTTATCAACAAGACAGAAGCTGTTCTTTTGGCAGCAATCTCCAGTCCCGGAAACACTCAAAACATCTGTATAAACAGGCTTATGGAAAACTGTACTGTTCCCTCCCTGGTGATGGTCCCACTCCAGGGATGAAAGGAAACCACCCTTGCTAAAGCAAGAGGAGTCTGCTCTGTACAGAACTGATTAATTTAGGGCTATGAATAGCAGTGTTATTATGCAGTTGGTGTAATCCCCTTAACCGTTTGCGTGGCAGAGCTTGGTCAAGCATATTGATTCGCAATGAGCTGTATGCTCCTCTGACATTGAAAACATTAAAGGAACATTACCACGCCATTTACCTTTAAAGAGGAACTACCACCCAATAAAAATATTGCCCCACATAATTGCTCATCTGGCGACTAGCTGCTCAGTAGCGCTAGTCGCCAGAATTATTACCAGATTAAAGAGAAATCGCTATTCTTCCAGTCAGGACTAGGAGGCATTGCTAGGAGCCGGCCGGCTCCAAAAGGCACTGACATCGCAGGCGCGCTGACGTCACTATGGCAAGATGTCCGCGCTCCGTCCTGCTGTCAGTCTGGGAAGAATAGCGATTCCTCTTTAATCTGGTAATAATTCTGGCAACTAGCGCTACTGAGCAGCTAATCGCCAGATGGGCAATTATGTGGGGCAATATTTTTATTGGGTGGTATTTTCTCTTTAAAACAACTTTGATGATTTTTAAAGGGTTTTCAAAATCACCTATATGTTGTAGTAGCCATTTATTTTATTTAGAACTAGTTTTAAAGCCCGTGTACACGGGCCAACTCTGACGGCGCTGCAGTCATGCGCAGTACAGACTGCCCACGCCGTGGCTGATATGGAGCGGGGAGCTCTGAATTCAGACCGTAGTCCTCTTTAACCCCTTAGTGACGGCCATCACTTAACGCCCGTCTAACATTTTTTTTTAGATTAATCCGGAGTCCCGAAACGGCTTGCAGCCCCGCGGGGATCCGGATTTCCTGGACGTACATGTACGTCCTCTGTCACTAAGTGACAGCCACAGAGGATGTACATGTACATCCATTGTCGGAAAGGGGTTAAAGGGTTAAAAATGTGTTTCAATGTAATCTGTATTAGAAGCTAGCAATTATGGGAAAAGTATTGTACCACGCAGCATGCTTGCAAAGATCACAAACAATGAAGGCGTAATAGCATTAAAGTTGGCATTTAGGAATAAATGAGCACAAACTACAAAACACCCTTCTATCTTAGAAGCACAATGCTTTACCCCTTGTATTTGTACTGCAACTACAAAAACACTCAGTGAATTCCCCAAGAAAATAACTTACAGGAGTGTTCAGGGACCGCATTCATTAGACCACCTACGATTATCATTGAAATAAAAAGACACTGAAGCTCAATTACATGATTAAAAAGAGGTAATTTCCCATTATTGGAGGAATTCATTAATGTAGGCATTGCATCTTAGTGTTGTATTTATCTAATTCTTTGTTTTTAGTTGAAATTACTAAGCACTTATATTTCTGTTTTCCTTTGATCTATATGTATATATTTGCATCAGAATATACAAACAGTATCAACATTTGAACCAACATTAATGTTCTGTTAAAATGGGGGGCAATACTTTCATGGCCTGAAAATGGAGGCACTATTGCTAGAAGTCTATGGACAGCTCTGGTAAGTTAACCATACACTCATACCTGGGAACTTTTTCAAGATGAGCTGACCCTGAGATCTTTGAAATATTAACCCTTAAAGCTTCCCATAATGTAGATTTTATGCGTATGTGCCTGCTTGCTCTAACACAGAGGTGCTCCAGTCTGTGTGCGAGGGACCTTTAACATGCTACAGTTTAGATAACTCACTGCCTGAACACAAACAAGACAAGCAGGACATCTCCCACTGTCTTTCTGGTACTAATGGCACCAGTTTAGAGGCTAAGGAAACATTTAATTGGGGAAATTCATATAGTAGGTGACACAGACCTCTCTCACCCTGAGAATTTGGCCCTTTACCCTGAGACCCTGAGATCTGGGTCAAAACCCTGAGTCTCAGGGTCAAACCATGAGAGTTCCCAGGTATGCATACACTTCTATAGAAGGGGTATCCAACCCCGGTCCTCAAGATATACCAACATATTTTTAGGCTATCTCCGAATCAGCTCAGGTGGATTCATTAAATTGACGGAGCCACTGATTGATCACCTGTGCTCAAGCAGGGATGTCTCAGAAACATGCACTGCTGGTAGCTCTTGAGGACCGAGATTGGCTACCTCTGCTCTATAGGATTCTGTACAAACAGCTCCACTGTAAAATTTCTGGTCATGAGGGTACTGTGCCCAAAAAAATGCAAGTTTAAGCTGCAATACAATTCAAATACAACATCTCTCAACAGTGGGGGATTTACCCTGCAATATCTATTTTTTTCAGTGTCAACAGTTACTAACCCTTTAAAGAAATACTAAGACCTATAAATGGAATTGAGTTTTATAATTGTTACTATCACAAATTAATTGTTACTATCTTTAAAATCTGGTAATTTGTGTTGGATCTCTACGATCTTATCCTAAACTTGCATTTTATTGAATATGTAGACTGTCCTTCGGAGATACTTGGTTAATATTTTATTTATGCTGTTTGAAAAGTGAAACTAGATATAAGGCAGTTAATGTATTGAGATTAGTGCCCACCTCTCTTATATTCAGAAAGGCTGGTACTTTATCTCACCTTATTTACATTCAATGAAACACAATCACTTATCAAGACCACTAGAGGAATGGAACTTGTGTAACCCTGGATAATGTAGGAATGGCTGCCTCATTACAGCATATGAAAGGTTAGATTTTAGACTTTAGAAAACATTTACAGTTTCTAACATGGAGTACAGGGTAAATACTATGTAACCCCTGAAGAACTATGAACTAAGATTTAATAAGGTTCTTGTTTGTCAATATAGTTGGCGAATTAGACTTAAATCCATCTCATAGTATGCAATAAGGGGTCGTCTATATCTCATCCCTGCAACTACTCATCAAATATTCCTACATTACCATGCTTTCTCCATGCCTTCACCATGTTGACAATGTTGCCATATCTCCTTCAACAATTATTCATTTGAATATGGAATATAGTTTTATGGGCCATTGCCGTATTCCTGTGGATGTGTTCATATGTAAATGTGGCTATTTCCTATAAGCAGGGACGGGCACAGAGATTTTGGGGGGCAGGGGCTCAAATGAAAAAAGGGCACTTCTCATAATTTTTTTTTTTTTTTTTGTTACAAGGGTATGAGGGCACTTTGGACAAAAAGGACAGGTGCTCAAGCCCCCCTTGGTGTCTATGTGTGCATGTGCCTGCCTATATGCACTAAACTCCAATAGTTGGCTATGCTGTTGGAGTATACAGAATGAAATTCATTATCCTGAGGTGGCCCCTATTGTATGATAGTTGCATTTTAAAGCAACTTGCATCAAGAAATTATCTGACTAATTTTCTTTTCACTGTTCTTTCTTGGAAAGCTCAATGAAACCATTTGCTCATATTGTCTTGCCTTGTAGTCCTACGCTTGTTCATAGGATTATTATTATCTTATCAGGTCACAGTTGGTATACTAACAATGTCTGCAAACAGATAACTGGGATTGAGTGTTTGTACTAATTATTCATAAAATCTGTCTAGGTTTGCATTCTCAAATATACATTACTTTAAATGAAAGGGCATATGTAAAACATTCACCAATTTATCAGTTAAAGTTTCAATACCTTAATAGGCCTTAAATGGGATAATAAATTTCTTTTAAAGATAATACTGTCATTTTGAGAGTGACTAATGACTAGGGATGGGTGAAAATGTTCACCTCAAACCAAAGATTACAAAAAAGTTCCTGGGAAAAATGCTGTTTTCCTACATTTTTCACCTAGCACATTGCATTGAAATCAAGAAGATTTTCTCTCCACCACATGGCAGTTTTCTCTTCTTTACCTGCAGGCATATAAAAAGGTGTTAGGCTCACACAGCATGATATTCTGTGTTTGTGAGAGGAGAAAGCTAGAGAAGATAAGCAAATAAAAGGGAATTGAAGCTCAGTTTAGATAGTCTTTTAGGTAGGACATTTGTTCTCTGTATTACAGGAGTCTGGGGGCACACTGGGAGAGAAGAACGGAGGAAGGAGGTTGCCCCCAAATACCCCAAAATTTTGTGTGATTGACTGGCAATACAGAGGCATATGGGGTCCAATTTTCTTGCTGATCTTGCTGTTCAACATGTCTGGGGGTGGACAAAAGGCTGACCCTAAATACCCCAACAATCTTTCTGACTGATTTGTTTTGAAAGACATAAGCAGCTGTGGTCAAAGCAATTTCCTTGCAGATTATGCTGTTATTATCTCTGTGCTGGGGAAGTCTAGGGAAACAAGTTGTTGATTTAGATTTTTAGGTATACTTTTTTTTTTGGACAGTGATAAGATGAGGGTGGACAACTGTAAAAACACACACACACACACATATTTATATGTATATCTATTTATATATACACAGGGCTTAAAATTTAAAGTCCTCTTCTACTAGCCAGACCTGAAAAGTTACTCGCCACTGCTAGCCAAAGCATACCCAGGGCTGAATTTCTACTCGCCAGGGCTAAATTTTCACTTGCCATTGGCTAGTGGCGAGTGGAAATTTTGAGCCCTGTGTGTATATATATATATATATATATATATATATATATTAGGTGACAGGCAGATGAATTGGGACCCTGATTTGAGCGGTGTGACTGAGGCAGACTTAATAGATAGCAGACGAGATTGACTTGGGACCCTGATGTGAGCTGTGGGACTGAGGCAGACTTATAGATAACAGATGAGATTGAGAATTTTGTTGAGGACCAAGGCAAGATATCACACTCTGTCAGTTGCTTTGTGTATTTTACAGTAAAAACACACACAGTAGTTGAGTAATGTCCAGTAAAAGCACAAGGGGGGAGGAGCAGTGCAGGGATGTGGGAGTAAAGTGATACTTCAAACACTGACCTCAGCAATGGGTGATGCAGTGTGTGCAATAAATGATGATGATCCCTCGCTTCCCAGGGAGCATGCAGTTTGTCAAGGTCCAACCAAACGTTCCAACACCACCACCACTACCACCAGAGCCAGTACTATAAAAAAAAACATATAAGAAGAACACTGAAGATGACGAGTTGCATTCTAGTGTTGATGATGGCAATGGATAATGGATGAAGGTGTAGCAGCTGAACCAAAATCTGACAGTGAGACAAACAAGCACAAAAACATCAGTCCTCAATGTAGAAGCAAACTTTGTGAAAGTAAAAAGAAATTGTTTGACACCTCTAAAACAAGGGTAGTGAGCAAGAAACGGTGGGTGATGCTGAAGATAAACTAATGATGACTGATGATGATGATGATATAGGTCTAGAATAGATAACTCCAGCATCATCCTCTTCTTCAGATACAGATGAAGTTGAGAATGAGAGAGATGATGACATGGCCCTAGAATTAGCTGAATGGCAACAGCTCAATCTTATACCACTGAACAGGAATACTTTGCCTGTCTATAAACTGTTTTAGAAAACCATTGATAACTCTGATCGTGTAGAAGCAAAGATGCCTAAAATACACAATTAATCTGTTGGTCATCATCAGCATAATTACTACTTCCAAATCCAAGCCCCACTTGGCCACACACACTTGTGTTGAGTAACCAGCAGCAACAAAAAATAACAACACAGGTTATTAACATCCACAACCTTAGCTATGATGAATTACTCTGCTGCTGCTGCTGCTGGAAGTGCAGCACCTTTGACACTTAGTAGTAGTAGTAATAGTAGTAGTAGTAGTAGTAGCAGTAAAATTGCATCAGCATCTAGCCCAAGTGGTAGTAGCAGCCACTCAGGAACCCCTCAGTCTATGAAGTCCACAGTATGGAGATACTTCACTCAGAATACAAAAGCTAAGCATGTTGCTATCTGTTGTCTGTGCGAAAAAGCATATGAGCAGCGGGAAAGCAGGATCACACCTAGGAACCTCCTCAATGAGATCCCACCTGAAGCACAACCACAGGTCTGACTGGGAGACACACCATGAACATGTCGCAGGTGCCACAATTAGCAGCAGCAGAAGAACTCCAAAAAGTTCCCAAGTCTCTTGGGCAGATAAGAGAATTATTGATGTTATTGACTTTCAGTTGTTTATTTCTCCACTTCAGCCCTCAGAAGAAGTAATATTGTGGTGGGAAATGTTGCAGTCATAGGAAACGCAGGCAAAAAATTATTGGCAATGGTTGAAAAAAAGAAGAAAACTTTTGCATTGGTGATAAGGAGAAAACTTTTGTGAAAAAACAGAAAAAGTCATGAGGGAAACTTTTCTGACTTTTCTCCCACGCCTACTAATGGCAGTCATTTCCACTAAAACCGTATAGTTTTTTTTTAACTAGTGTCTACTTATTTCCACCCACCTTTCCCTGAGGTCACCTCTCTCACTCTTCAGTTAGAGCTTACATGATTGATCAACGGCATGGCTCAGATACATGATGATATTTCCTCCATCTTAGCCATTTCAAAGCATCCCCAATGCTTACTTTTGTTGAGAAAGTGTTGTTGGATAACTGATTTCTTCTTCAGCTGGATAGTGAGCAAAATAGAACTACTCCCAGTGCTGTGCTTTCAATTTCATAACTGCCTTTTAAAGTTACATATAATTTATTAATTGAACATCCACTTACCCATTAGGTGGAGTTGGGTAAAAGTCCAAATTTTATACCAGCTGAAATTTTGATGGAAAACCAGCAATTTAATATTTTTTCCATGAAAATTCTTATATATAGAAACCCCCCCAACAAACAACAATTCCTCCTTTTGTGGTTCATATCTGGTTGGGGGGGTGACTCAGTATGTGTGGCTCTGGCTGCAGTGGGACAGGACTCTATGGTTCTGTGGTTAGCAGTGCAGTGGGACAGGACTGGGGGTTAGTATGTGTTGTTCTATGGTTAGCAGTCTAATGGGACAGGGCATGGGATTAGTATGTATGGTTCTATAGCTTACCAGTTAAGTGGCCCAAGGTTGGGAGGTCTCTGTGTGTGTGGGGGGGGGTCTGTGTGCAGTGGTGAGTCACGTGAGGCCCTTCTTCTGCGGCCAGACTACAATTCCCATCATTCTCCACCAGCCTTTGGGGGAAATGAGCAAAAATCCTTATTGGGCTCTATGAATCAATTAACCTTTAATTAGTATTTCATATCGTGTTCATTGGCCCTTGATGTATTAAAGATAATTAAAGGAGAAATAAACTCTCCAGTGTGAATAATTCTCCAGTCCAGTTGTTTGAGCCTATACTCAAAGTCTTAGTGGCTGAGAGTTCTCCAGGTTGAAAAAGAAGCTCCATAAAATAACATAGGAACTGGAGAGTTTATTTCAAGTTTATTTCACCTTAGAGCACAACCCTTCAGAACCCCACCCCTCCCACTAAAGTCATCCTTCATTCCTCATTCAGGAGTTATGCACTAAGGTGTGATAAAAAGGTGATAAAGTCGAGATGACTTCCCCAGTGATATCACTTCTCCAGTTCCTAGGTTATTCTATGGAGCCTGTGCACTAAGATCTAAGAAGTTGGAAAAGTCTTAGTGCATTGGCTTCATAAAATAACATAGAACATGGAGAAGTGATATCACCAAAGAAGTCATCTCCACTTTATCACGTCTTTATTACACCTTAATGCATCTACCCCTTCATTGGGAGGAGATTGTAACCCTGAAGATCTGCAAAAAAACATGTCTGCCTCAGTGGATATGATATCAAGTACTACTTAAAGATTACATTTGGAGGACAAATCCATTAAGATTTACATCATAGGAACCTTTAGAATTACCTCCAGGATTTAGATAATGTGTTAATTATTAGGTGAGTTAGTTGTCCTTTAACCCAAAAGAAAACAAGTGTTCCATTTTTCTTACAACAAACCAGACTTTTTAAGTGGGCCACCTTAAGGCTGATTGACTTAACAAGCATTAAATTATACTTGCAAGGGAGAAAGGCAATGCTGATAACATTGAAAGCCCAACACTTATAGGAGTTAATTTACCACCAGTGAGGGAGATGGAAAACAACATTTTTAAAATGTATTTATTTCAGTGATTTTTCTTTTTTTTAACATATGGTTTCAGTCTGAGATGCCAGAGGGGCATCCTACTGATTGCAAAACCATGCAATGGGTACCCCTCTGGCACTCAAAGGATTAAAGTTCGCTGATCCCTCTCTTATATCTCCACAGTATTTCTAATCAAATCAAACTGGCCAACAGTTAATAAGTTTGCCTATATCATAGTAGTGATAAGGTATAGGTTAAACTTTTCACAGGAGAAAAATGGCACTTTCAGGCGAGTGGGACATTTTCTTTTCCAAAAGGGATAGTATAAAAGGGGTATCAGGTCCACGAAGCATGTCATTTCTGCATTTGTGAAATATAGAGAAAGAAGCACAATTTTGCAGCTAGTTAGGATAGGCAAATACATTAAAATTGGTGTATAGTTTAGGGAGTCTTGTAGGCATGAATTTTATTCTCTGTTTTTAGGGAGTCTTGGGGATTCTGGGTGAGAGGAAGGGAGAAAAGATGTTGACCTGAAATTCCACAAAATTCTGAGTGTCTGACTGGGAATACAGAGGCAGCTATGATCCAAGTTCCTTCCTGATCTAGCTGTTATCTGTATGCTAGGGAAGTCTGGGGGACTCTGAAGGGAGAAAGGATGTTGAACCAAAATACCCCAAAATCTTTGTTGCCTGAAACAAGCAGCTGTGAGTCAAGTTCCTTCCTCATCTGGCAGCTGTGATCCAAGTTCCATTTGGGTGGCTGTTCTCTTTGTTAGACAAGTATGTAGGAAGAAGCAGTTGCACAATGAGTGTCTTTTTTATTCTTGTTTACATTGATAAACAGTTAATTAAAAAAATTAAAATAGCTTGAGTGATAGGTGACAGGGACCCTGACATGCGCTGTGACTGAGGCAGACAGATACCATAAGAAATAGAGTATTTTGTAAATGGTGAGACATCACACATATTAAGTTTTGTTGTGTACTTCTCTATTCAGTTATGTCCAGCATATGTACTAGGGGCAAGGGTAGGTCAAAAGGAGTAAAAACAATAGTGTGTGCAAACGTTAATAAAGTGGTAGTACAAAAAACTGAATGCAACCATGGTTACCACAGCGTACACAATAAATGACGATGACCCTTCTATTCCTGAGGAGGCTGTTTGTTAAAATCACATTAAAAATTCCACATTTACCACTAGTAATATTAATAAACCACTTAAGAACGCTGAAGACGACAATGTGTCACATTCTAATGTTAATGGTATAACAGAGGTAGGTGTAGCAGTTCAAGGAACTGCGCGTGCCTGACACTTCCTCCCACTGAAAAGGAACATTGTGCTTTTTTGTAAACTGTTTCAGGGATCAATTGGACAGTCTGACTCTGGGCAAGTAAAACTGCTGAATAATACACAATCATCCTGTCAGTTATCATTCGCACCATCACCACTTCCAAGTCCAACCCAGCCACACACACGCACACACACACACACACACCGTTATTAGCAACACAGGTCATTAACATCCACAACCCTAGCTATGATGATTGTATCTGCTGCTACTGGAAGTGCAGCAACTTTTCTACCAAATAGTTAAATTGCAACATCTATCCCCAGTAGTAGTAGCCTCTCAAGAACCTCTCAGTCTACAGTACGTACCTCTCGGTCTACAGGAGATACTTTACTCGTGATCCAAAAGCTAAACATGTTACTATATGTTGTGTGTAAGAATCACGTAAGCAGGGAGGAAAGCAGGATCAAACCCAGACACCTCCTCATTGAGAACCCACCTGAAGCACAACTATAGGTCTGATTGGGAGACACACCATCAACATGCCAGATGTGCAACAACTAGCAGCAGCAGTAACCAGGGATCTGTGGAATAGTACACCTGTAGAATAGTAAACTCGCCAAAATGTTGGCGGTTGACATGCTACCCTTTTCTTTTGGTGGAAACAGAGGCTTTAAAGTATTTATGTCATGTATTGCACCCTGATGGAATATCCCAAGCTACAGTTGTTTTTCAAGGATGACTGTTCCAGTGTTAAACAATCAGAAGGTTAGTGACATGGACAAAGGACAAAAGCACTCAGCCTGCTACAATTTTATCAACGCATTTGTTGCTGTAGGAATCACAATTTTTACTTTCAGCTGTTTATTTTTCCACTTATGCCCCCAGAAGTAGTATTGTGACAGGAAATATTGCAGTCGTAGAAAACATAGGCAAAAAACGGCAACGTTTGTGCGGGAAATGTATTGACAAAGTGGTGGAAAGTATATGTATTTTCCCGTGGCAATTTTTTTTTTTACTTTTCACCCATCCCTAGTAGTGATTTTAAAATAGTTAACACAACTGTGTAATCTTTGTAAACACAAGTCATGAAGTGCCAGGACCATCCTGGGTAAAACGTGCGATAAGAACCCATGACTGTGTTGGCACATCATGGATTCCAGGGCTCCCCATGTGGCTGCATGCTGTTCGGGGAGCCCTGAATCTGTTAATTAAACAAAAAAAAAATGCTCTGTGGTGCTTAAGTGCCTTAATGTTCCTAAGCCTTATGAGGCTCTATAAATCAGTAAAATATAGATGTATCACTGGTCTGGTGTACTAGTCCCATAAAAAAGCACACACTCTAATATGTATTGTAAATTGTAAGTAGACAACCACCAAATATTTGAATTCCTATGAGTTGTCTGCTTTTGATCCATCATCATTTTCAACTATTTCTTAAGGCAGTGGTGAGCAATGTGAGGACCCTCCAGCTGCTGCCATACTAAAACTTCCTCCTCAGAGTTGTAATCTAAACAGCTGGAGGGCCTCACATTGCCCACCACTGTCTTAAGTCTTCAAATACACATACCTGGGGATATTTTTGTCTTAAATCCATAGAAAAACACTGTAGAACTGAGAATGGCAGTATCCAAATGATGGGAGTGTCCCATTTATTTCATATTGTGGATGGGGATTATTTGGGTGGACATGGGTAGATGGTTGAAAAGAGGAGATTGCAATGAAACCTGAAAATCAGAGTCTCCAAGGTAAATCTGGACAGTTTCCATGTATGCAAATAAAGCAAATAAATATTGCAGTGCTTTAGACAAAATCTGTTAATATTATTCATTTTAATACAATTATTCATTTAAATGTATTTATTTATTGAAATACACATATACAACTAACATCTTTTAGCTATAAGGCACATTAAAACAGTTTGTTCCAAGACAATTCATGCATTTACCTCTAACATAAACTAACTACACAGACTTGCATCATTACCAAGCCTTTGTCTTCTCAGTGTTGCATACTTCCCAACATTTCAAATGGCCAAAGAGGGACACTTTATTTTTACAAAAGTGCAGTCATAGGCCTAGTATTCATCAAATTAATACTTTTTATTTAACAGACTAAACTTTTCTTGGGCTGTAGGGTGTCAGTGTTTCTAGCTAATTAGGTAAAAATATAAAAATAAAATTTCAGGTGGGCAGCACACTGGGGTCAGGTGGGCCACAACTAGGCCAAGGACTGCATGTTGGACATGCGTGATTTAAATCATTCTAGCAAAACAAATTTCAAAATGAATTGAGACAGATTTGCTTATCTCTACTAAAAGCAGGGTTGGATTTCCTATTGGGCAGTGTGGACAATTGCTTAGAGCTCTAGAGTTTGTGGGAAGCCTTTTTTGGCCTTGCCACATGCACATTCTGAATTGTGGCCACAGCAATCTCAATGTCCCTGATCCAATTTATATACCCCTGGCTATAATTTAGCTCCTTAGATGCTAGAGGGATCGCCAATGCATTGTGAAGAAATGTGATCTCACTAGCAACCAAGGGGTTAAAGATATTTTTTTGTCCTTGATTGTTATAGCTCAAGGTTATTTTCTTTACCAGGAAATAGTGGATGGGACTGGGGGGTGTGGTCATGTGTCTAGTGGGATGTTGTCATGGCTGTGGCTAAGGGCATCTAGAATGCCTTGCCTAGCAGCACCTGGGATATAAATCCAGCCATGACTATAAAGGAGGCATTTTTATTTTGATGTGCTATGTTGTGCAGTGAACCTGCAAACAGAGCATTTGGCTATGCACATAACCGGGAACTCTTTGGACCTGCCCCGAACACTCCGGTTTTCAGGCTGGATTACCGGGTCTCCGGTGAACGAGGCTGATTCTCCGGTGGTGGCGAGTTTGTTCTTCTTCCCACCCTGTTCCTCCCACTTCCTGCCTACTTTTCCTCCTTCCCGCCCTGTTCTGCCCAATTCCTGCCCACTTTATAAACTAAAGATGATTACGCCATGTCCACCCGATTAAAGGGATAGTAATACTTCGTTTTAACTTTATTTTATTTTGTAGGCATTAAAAAAACATGAAGAACGATATAAGTCTTATCTCTCAAACCTTTATGGTTTATGAGATATTCACAAACAAAGTTCCCCTCCCCGCCCCTTTTTCCTAGTGTAAGCCATCTCTTCTCAGATGTGGAATGCAGTCCATAGACTGGACAGATAACAGAAGGGGACAATCTTCTTCCTACGAAAACAATGAAATCCCTGCCCCCCTTGACAAGCTTTTCAGGTTTTTCTGTTATCTTAATTGAAGATTGTCCCTCTCTGCAGTCTACCTGGGCACCTCCCTTCTGCTCTGGCTGAGAAGTGTTACATCAGTAAAAGGGGCGGGAGGGGGACACTTTGCTTGTGAATATCTCTTAAACCATAAAGGTTTGGGAGATAAGACTTATATCATTATTCATGTTTTTTTAATGCCTACAAAATAAAATAAAGTTAAAACAAAGTATTACTATCCCTTTAAGTCCCTCCTCCACTAATGATGTTAATCACATCATTGACATCCCGCTGGTTAGCAGCACATGAACCCTCTTCGGAGGCTCAAGGTGAGGAAGTTCCTAGGTATGGCTATGCATTCTTGATCAAGTGTTGTTTTTGCCTTTATTTATGAAATTGTGATTTTCCCAGAATCTGTGAAAATAAGACTGTTACTACTCTAATCATCAATCACATTCTCCATAAGAACACAACCTGGCAGAATCTGATTGAGTACTTTCAGGTGACCACATTAAAAGGAATGCAGTTATTAAAATGCAAAATGATGTAACACTCCATTAGTCATGTTAATTGTACTGGTCTGCAGTTAAGAGTAAATAGGATCTGTAATTTAGGACCCTATACTCAGAATAAACTGAAGTCATTTATTGAAAACCAATTATACTACAGGGGACAGATACCAATTCCCCACATAACCTTGATTTAAATAGCCTTTTAACTCCTTCAATGCAAGAGAAGTCTCCAATGCATTGGGAACAGAGGTGTAACTAGAAGCCACCGGGCCCTGGTGCAAAAATTGCCATGGGTCCCCCCGACCACATTGCCCCCCCCCCATTGGCCACCTCAACTGGCCATCTCCACATTTCCCCCCCATTGGCCACCTCCACATTGCCTCCACATTCCCCACAATCTCCACATTGCCCCCACATTGCCTCCACATTGCCCCCAATATCCACATTGCCCCCAAATTGCCTCCACATAGCCCCCAATTTCCATATTGCCCCCAATATACACATTGCCTCCACACTGACCCCCCAGTGTCCATCTCCTACCTCCCTGGTGGACCAGTGATGTGGCAGGAGAGGTCTGTGGAGATTTATGGTCCCGGGACTAGAGCTGTCCATAGGATGGTGTAGCAACAGCGCCACTGTACAATTTCAGGCCACTGTGATATTGCACCTAAAAAACTGAAGTTTGAACTATAATTACTTTTGAAAAAAACACCTTTCAACAGTGGGAGTACCCTTGTTTTACTCCGGGGGATAAACCCTACAACATTTTTTTTTTTACATTTTAAGTATTACTATCCCTTTAAAGGGCACAGGTGGAATAATCCCAATCCCAATGACTGAGCCATTTATTTTTTTACTAATGTAAAAACACGTATATTGAAGTTTAAACAAAACATTAATGTGAGTGTTATTGCTAGGGAGCAATGTAATACACTTATATAAACACCAGACAGGGACATCAGAGGGACAGGGGGTCTCAGAGAGGTGCTGTCCCTCCTAAAGAGGATAACTTGGTAGGTGTGTGTTCGTTTTCAGTTACATTCTTAGACTTGTATGCCTTTTTCAGTACTGAAACTCTATAAGTACTAACAGATAAAACATACAGATACATTTACCTTTTGATTGACAAGGATTTAAAAAGGATTTGGGCCTGAAAGAAAATTGTCCACCAGTGTTTTCACAGAAGCAGTAGTTTAATCTAATTTTTTTTTCTGCTGCCCATTCTTCATCCATTAATTCACTAATTTCAAAAGAACTAGTCTCTAATCTCAGGTATAAAATTACCTTCCTTCACAAAATGTCTCTGCAATGTTAATTTGTGTATATCTATTCAGATCTATGAACAATTGGAAGTCATTACTCAGACTGTCTGGTACAAAGGTGATACAATTGCTTACGGGTTAGGCTCTTTGTGGAAAGAGTGAAAACACGTTCCAGGGAAGCAATTATACTTTTTGAAATGCATTTCTTGAGACATTTCCTCCCCTCTCTTCTTCCCTTTCTTCTCACAGCTGCTTTTTTTATTTGACTTCTCTTCTTGGACTTTTCTCTTCTTTCCAGTAGTGTTTTTTCTCTAAATCTAATATATACTCCAAATGGAATTTTTAAATTGTTGTCCCTTGATTAGATGGAGAGGCCAGACCTTGGAGTCTATTTGAGGAAGATATTGCCTCACCTGTAGTAATAGTCATCTCAGTACTATTTTTATTTTTATAACTTCTACTAGTTGAAGAGCCCGTTACACGGGCCATAGTGCCACTGCCAGCCGGTCGTGGGCAGTCATGCGCAGTAGAAACTGCCCGCTCCGCATCTGATACAGAGCTGGACAGAGCTGAGCCGCGGGCAGTCTCTACTGCGCATGACTGCAGCACGAGCAGCAGTCTCTACTGCGCATGACTTTGTTGTTACATACATTTTAGAGAATTATTATATGGGATTATTATTCCACACAACAGTCACTGGCCCTTAGCTCTTTGAGTCTTGTAAGCTTATATTTATAGGTTCAAAATGCTTCTACTTTCTTTCCTGATTGTTTTTTCTCTAAATAATGACTTGTTATATCTCCCCCAAATGGAATTTTTAAATTGTTGTCCCTTGTTTAGATGGAGAGGCCATCCTTGTAGTCTATTTCAGGAAGATGTTTCCCCACCTGTAGTAATAGTCATCTCAGTACTATTGTTATTTTTATAACTTCTATTATTATTCCCACAAACAGTCACTAGCCCTTACCTCTTTGAGTCTTGTAATCTTACATTCAAAATTCTTTAACTTTCTTACCCGATTGTTGCTATAAGCTATATCTTTCTCAAACTCCATAACCTTCCTATTAGCTCCATATCTAACCTCTAAAATTCCTAATCATTAGTTCATTTTTCCAATTTTGTATCTATCACTATAATATCCTTTTCTATATCCTCCAACTTATTTTTTTCTATAACTTATGAGTTCACATTAACTGAAATGAACAATTATCCAATACAGCATGCCACTCCGATACAAAATGTGTGATCTTTGTTAATACGTAGCCCTCTATGGACTTGTTTATTTCTAGATATTTCTCCATCAATAATATATCCCAACAATATTTCATTTCCAATTTAAAGAAAAAACCTAATGTCTCCCTTTTTTGAGTTGTATTTTGTATCAGCCTATCATTATAAAATTGGGGTTTCAGATATAAAAAAAAGCCTTTTTATCAATAGTTAAGACAGACAAAATGATTATAAAAATAAGCAGTGTGTGTGTATATATATATATATATATATATATATAGATAGATATATATAGATATATATAGATATATATATTATACAGTGGATATAAAAAGTCTACACACCCCTGTTAAAATGCCAGGTTCTTGTGATGTTAAAGAATGAGACAAAGATAACTCATGTCAGAACTTTTTCAACCTTTAATGTGACCTTTAACGTGAACAATTCAATTGCAAAACAAACTGAAATCATTGAGGGGGAAAAACACCCTTAAACTAATACTTTGTTGAAGCACCTTTTGATTTAATTACTCCAAATCTGTCAGATTGCGAGGACATCTCCTGTGCACAGCCCTCTTCAGATCACCCCACAGATGTTCAATTGGATTCAGGTCTGGGCTCTGGCTGGGCCATTCCAAAACGTTAATCTTCTAATGGTGAAGCCATGCTTTTGTGGATTTGGATGTGTGCTTTGGGTCGTTGTCATGATGAAAGGTGAACTTCCTCTTCATCTTCAGCTTTCTAATGGACTCCTGAAGGTTTTGTGCCTGGTATTTGGAACTGTTCATAATTCTCTCCACCCTGACTAAGGCCCTGGTTCCAGCTGAGGAAAAACAGCCCCAAACCATTATGCTGCCACCACCATGCTTCATTGTGGGTATGGTATTCTTTGGGTGATGTGCAGTGTTGTTTTTGCACCAAACATACCTTTTGGAATTATGGCCAACAAGTTCAACCTTGGTTTCATCAGACCATAACACATTTCCCCACGTGCTTTTGGGGGACTTGATGTTTGTTATTGCAGACTTCAGTCGGGCATGGATGTTTTTCATTGTAAGAAAAGGCTTCCGTCTTGCCACCCTAACCCATAGCCCATTCATATGAAGAATACGAGAGATTGTTGTCACATGTAGCACACAGCCAGTACTTGCTAGAAATTCCTGCAGTTCCTTTAATGTTGCAGTAGGCTTCTTGGAAGCCTCCCTGACCACTTTTCTTCTTGTCTTCTCATCAGTTTTGAAGGGACGTCCAGTTCTTGGTAATGTCTCTGTTGTGCCATATTTTCTCCAGTGGGTGATGGCTGTCTTCACTGTGTTCCATGGTATATCTAATGCTTTGGAAATTCTTTTGTACCCTTCTCCTGACCGATATCTTTCAACAATGAGATCCCTCTGATGCTTTGGAAGCTCTCTGCGGACCATGGCTTTTGCTCTGAGATGCAACTAAGCAAATGTCAGGAAAATCCTACTAGAATGGCTGATCTTTATTTGTGATTAATTGGAGTCACTTTAAATGATGGCAGGTGTGTAAAGACTTCTATTTAACATGAGATTAAATGTGATTGGTTAATTCTGAACACAGCCACATCCCCAGTTATAAGAGGGTGTGCACACCTATGCAACCAGGTTATTGTAAGTTTTTAATTTTTTATTTTTCTCCCTAACGATTTCAGTTTGCTTTGCAATTGAATTGTTCAGGTTAAAGGTCACATTAAAGGTGGAAAAAGTTCTGACATGATTTATGTTTGTCTCATTCTTTAACATCACAAGAACCTGGCATTTTAACAGGGGTGTGTAGACTTTTTATATCCACTGTGTGTATATATATATATATATATATATATATATATATATATATATATATATATATATATATATATATATATATATATATATATACATACACACACATGTACAACAGAATTTAATGGATAAAACTGGCACCCACCCACCACAGGATAAAATGTCAGAAAGAGAAATTATTGCTACAATCCCACCACCCTGTTAGTGTGCAGGGCAAATGAAAAAATAGAAGAAAATAACAGGAGAACGCTGTCACGGACCTGTACCTTCAGTACTCATGGCCCTTTCTTACTGTCACAGACACCAGAGTAAATAATACACATGACAGAGGTACAGTGAAGTTTAACCAGTTTATTAAGATAAGCGAAAACGGGTAGTCGGAAAAGCCAGGGTCATACACAGATTGGGTAGTCAGACAAAGCCACAGGATCGATCAGGAGTAAACACGGCAACCAAGCAAGGGTCAAACAAGAGCCACACTGAAGAAACGCACAGATACACCACGAAAGGGCAACAAGTCCTAGCCTCAATGAGGTTTATAAAGCAGTAGAAGGAGGTGGACCCAATTAGGCACAACAGAATAGGCCCATAAACAGGCGTCCGTGCCAGTGCCTGTAACATGACTTAGCAATGAGGAAGTGGCCAGAGGCCATGCTGGCCGGCGGCCATACAGAGGTAAGAGCACAGGATCACTTAAGTTTCAAAGGGAGACTGTGATAAACGTTAAGTTCTCTACTGCACATGATTGCATCAGACAAACATACATGTGGCCTTTTATATTATAGGATATTAAGAATGCCCTATAGATGGGCATATGTTGGCAGCACCTAGTACCAATTTAAAACAGTGATATCACCAGAATTGTATAAAAAATTAAAATTCAGAAATAGTATTAGAGCTCCGTTAGATACAAGCAATTGTATAAACTTCAAGATCCAGTATGAAGAAAGCATATATATATATATATTTATATATATATATATATATATATATATATATATTTATAGTTGCTGGGATATGCACTCACACTTACTTAATTCAAATACCGGGTGCCACAGTAAAATATGATAAATAGACAGAAAGCTGTGCACTCACTGACTTCAAAATAGAAAAATACCAAAATTTAATGGTTAATAATGCAACGTTTCGGTCCTTCTATGTTTGCTTGACAAACGTCCACATAGGAGGACAGAAACGTTTCATTATTAACCATTACATTTTGGTATTTTTCTATTTTGAAGTCCGAGAGTGCACAGATTTCTGTCTCATATATATATATATATATATATATATATATATATATATATATATATATATATATATATATATATATATATTATGACTCTGCATTACTGAAGAGAAGACTGTGCGGTAGCTACATGGGGGGCAAGTTGGAGCTGATAGGGGGCAAAGTGGAGCTGGTGGCGACAAGTTGGAGCTGGTGGGGCATAGTGGAGCTGCTGGGGGCAAGTTGGAGCAGATGGGGGCAAAGTGGAGCTGGTGGGGGCAGGTTGGAGCTGATAGGGGGCAAAGTGGAGCTGACAGGGGCAAAATGGAGATGATGGAGGCAAGTTGGAGCTGATGGGGGCAGGTTGGAGCTGAGGGGGCAAAGTGGAGCTGGTGGGGGCAAGTTGGAGCTGATGGGGTGCAAAGTGGAGCTGGTGGGCCAAAGTGGAGCTGATAGGGGGCAAGTTGGAGCTGATAGGGGGCAAAGTGGAGCTGATAGGAGCAAAGTGGAGCTGGTGGGCCAAAGTGGAGCCGATAGGGGGCAAGTTGGAGCTGATAGGGGGCAAGTTGGAGCTGGAGGGGGCAAAGTAGAGCTGGTGGGGGGCATCTCTTATAGGCATCTCCAGACCAGGGGCAGACTGGCCCAGGGGCAGAGAGAGGACAATCATGAAAAGAGGTGGGGTATAAGTAGGTGGGGTATAAAGGGGTGGGGCACAAGGGGTGGAGCCAAATGGGCAGAAAAATTAGGTTTTGCCTAGGGTGACAAAAATCCTTGCACCAGCCCTGGCTAGATGGTAGGAACCCTTCTTCACATCCCTCCTTCATTTCCTCCTCATCTGTGCTGTTGTTAATACATTTGGCCTGGCTTTTTCTGTCATAGCTTTTGGGTTCTGAGTGAAGTATCCCCCTCCTGTGGACTTCATGGACTGAGGGTTTCCTAAGGGTTTGCTATATTACTGGGGTTAGATGTTGATGCAATTCTCCTGATACTACTAGGTGTCAAAGCTGCAGCATTTCCAGCAGAAGCAGAGGCACTCATCATAGATAAGGTTGTGGATGTTAATAACCTGTGTTGCTCTTGTTGTTGCTGCTGGTTACACAACACAAGTGTGTGTAGTTGAATGGGGCTTGGACATCATGCTGATGATGATTAATTTTTTGCCATCTTTTATTGTAGAGGTTAAGAGTTTCCAATGGTTTTCTCAAACAGAGACAGACAGACACAGTGCTCCTTTTCAGTGATGGAAGATTGATCCTTTGCCTTTCTGACAGCTTTCTGGCAATGTCATCATCTGTCTCACTCTCGATGTCTTCTGTATCTAAAGAAGAGGAGGATTCTGGAGGGATATATTCTACATCTGCATCACCATCATTATCAGTCATCATTAAGTCATCCTCAGCATTCCATTCCCACTACCCTTTTATTCCACTAAGCTTTTAGAGGTGTCTTTTTACTTTTACTTTCACAAATTTTGCTACTACTTTGAGGACAGGTGTTTGGGTGCTTGTTTGTCTCAGGGTCAGATGCAACAGTTGGTTCTGCTGCTACACCTTCCTCCTTTATGCCATTGCCATCATCTATACTAGCATGTGACTAGTTGTTGTCTTCAGTGCTCTTCTTATATGTTTTTGTACTAGCGCTGGTAGTGGTGGAACTTTTTGTGGAACCTTGACAAACTGCATCCTCCCTGGGAGGAGAGGAATCATCATCATTTATTGCACACTCTGCTGCAACCATGGCTTCAGTTAGTTTTTCAACTACCACTTTACTCCTACATCCCTGCACTGCTCCACCTTTCCCCCTTCCCCTACTGTGTGTGTTTTTACTCACTACAGTACACAACTGATGGTGTGTGATGTCTTGCCTTGGCCCTCAACAAGATTCTCAATGTCGGCTCCCAGTCAGCTGTCTGTCACCGAATATATTTATTTGTTTATGTATTATAGTTTTATTTCATTTTTTAATATCTATATATATCTATCTATCTATATCTATATCTATATATATATATATATATATATATATATATATATAGATAGATAGATAGATATAAATATATAGATATTTATATATAAAAAAAAAATTAAGTTGCCCACATTATCCCAGTCTGTCCAAAAAAAAAAAATTATAACAAAAATCAACAACTTTTTTCCCCAGACTTCCTCCGCACAGAGACAATAACAGCAAGATCAGCCAGCAAATTGGACCCCAGCTGCCTGTGTCTTGCCAGTCAGTCATCCTGAATTTTGATGTATTTAGGGACAACCTCCTTTCTCTTTTTTTCTCCCCCAGAGTGCCCCCAGGCTCCCCTAATACAGAGAACAAATGCCCTGTCTAAATGACTCCCTAAACTAAGTTTCAATTCCACTTTATTTGCCTATCTTCTCTAGCTCAAAAACATGCTGCTCTCTCCTCTCCCAAACACAGAATGGCTGCTGTGAGAGCCTGACAGCCTTTTATATGCCTGCAGGAAAATTAGAGAAAACTTCCTGTGGTGGGGAAAAAAATTCTTCACATTGATTTTAATGCAATGAGCTAGGTGAAAAAAGGGGGAAAACTGTATTTTTTGTGGGAAATTATCCACCAAGCAGGAAGTGCCGTTATTTGCCAATTTTGGTTTGAGGCGAAAATTTTTTGCCCATCCCTACTCCTAAGTTTATGTGAGATTCTGTTCTGTATATTTTGACTTTTAGTTTAAAATTCTGCATTTTTTCTGAAAACCTAATTTTGAAAAAAACTTTCTTACTGTATAATTTTTTTGTAGAAAGACACTTCATTCAGCCAATTCTTTACTTTAACCCATTTGAGTGCCAGAGGGAGTATGCGATACATTGCAAAGCACCCCTCTGGCACCCAACGGTTTAATAAATATAGATTTTTTTATATGGTTATTAGAAATGTATCGGTAGATTTGCCAATTAACCAGTGGAATGTGCATCTTGAGTAGGAAAAGTTGAAAAATACCTTTTTGTTCTCCTGTTAATTAGTGGTCTTTGTAGACTATGCATACATGCATGTATGTTAACTGTACATATTTGCCATCTGTGTACTCTGTGTACCAAACTTAATTTTAGTTACAAAGTTAGAGACAGAATGTATGTAATTTGGAAAACAGCTCATTTATAAACATAATTGTCATCTCTTGTAACCTGATGCAAAAACTACTTGAAGTGAAGTATTACTGATAAACGGATCTTGTCTCTAAAAATATCTAGTGGTTCAGTGTAACTACAAAATTACCCATAGGAACAGAGGCAAATACTGGCCCCCGGAGATTTAAAGGGATAGTAATGTTTCATAATAAAAACAGCTCTAATTAATCATCATAGTATTTGGACTTTGGAGAGTGTTATTTCAATTCTGTCAGAGTTGTAGTTCAGGAGTAATTCAATGAGAAAGTATCCCCCTCCCGCCCCTTTTACTGATGTAACACTGTTCAGCCAAAGCAGAAGGGCGGTGCCCAGGTAGACTGCAGAGAGGGACAATCTTCAATTAAGATAAGGGAAAAACCTGAAAAACTTGTCAAGGGGAGCAGGGCTTTCATTGTTTTCATATAAAGAAGATTGTCCCCTGCTGTTATCTGTCTGGTCTTACAACCAGATTCACATCTGGGAAGAGATGACTTATACTAGGTAAAAGGGGCGGGAGGGGGAAACTTTGCTTGTGAATATCTCTTAAACCATAAAGGTTTGAGAGATAAGACTTATATCGTTCTTCATGTTTTTTTAATGCCTACAAAATAAAATAAAGTTAAAACGAAGTATTACTATCCCTTTAAGAAAAAAAAAGTGGCCTTTAGTGGAAAAATGTCTCAATTAGCATGCAACACATAACATCAGAAAACAGAAGCAACTGCAGATATAAGAATATGCCCTTTATAATCCAAAGCACAGCCACAAAAATAGCAGCAACTATCATATGCAATAACTAAACTTCAGTATATCTGATATATCATAGTGTACTGCATATTATTATTATTATTATTATTATTCTTTATTTATATAGCGCCAACTAATTCCGCAGCGCTGTACAATTGGGAATAGACATACAGAGGTATTAAATAGTACAATCAGATGTGTAGAACAGGAGGATCAGAGGGCCCTGCTCGTGAGAGCTTACAGTCTAGAGGAAGGTAGGTTTGATACAGAAGGAGTAAGTGCTATTGCGTTTAAGTGCCTCCTGCCACATGAACTGCCAGTCAGTGGGTTGGAGTGAGAAGTGCTGTTGAGTGCGCACTACAGATATATGAGGTCAAATACAGTCTTCTCACTCAGAGTAATTCTAATTGTAAATTATATGCAGATATAATCATTGTTTTTAAATTCAGTACCACCATATTACTACATGCCAGAGAACACACATTAGCCACTCCAAGAAAAAATCTAGATCTACTCATAATTAAATCATTAGATTCGTGGGTACATACAGGAATCAATGGTATTCCATTAAGGAATACTTAATAAACATTGGGTATTCTCCAGATGGATCAAGATTTGAAGGAAGTACTTGGGCATAGAGTACAAGTGAGCTGCAGGTGTTCCCCTAATTTGAAGGAAATGATAAGTATATGTATAGCGCACACAGATTACGCAGCGCTTTACAATCATATTGGTCCCTGTCCCCATTGGGGCTCACAATCTAAATTCACCTATCAGTATGTTTTTTTGGAGTGTGGTAGGAAACTGGAGTACCTGGAGGAAACCCACGCAAACACGGTGAGAACATACAAACTCATTGCAGATGTTGTCCTTGGTGGGATTTGAACCCAGGACCCCAGCGCTGCAAGGCAACAGTGCTAACCACTGAGCCACACACCATTAATTAAAATAATAACTAAACACATCAGGCGTTTCGTGTGTCTTTTTCAAATTGGCCTCCATGTGTCAGTTCATCTAACTTCTAAGATACTAGAAGGGTTATTAACAGACAGTATTCAGAACTATGTGAAGACAAACAATATCATTAGTAGGAATCAGCATGGTTTCATGAAGAACAGATCATGTCAGACTAATTTACTTGCATTTTATGAAAGAGTGAGTAGTAATTTGGACAGGGGAATTGCTGTTGATGTAGTATACTTGGATTTTGCAAAAGACTTTGACACAGTGCCTCACAACAGGTTACTGCATAAATTAAAAGGCTTAGGTTTGGGCGGTGTTATCTGTACATGGATTGAGAACTGGTTAAATGATAGATGGCAGAGAGTTGTTGTAAATGGAACATTTTCAAATTGGTCTAGGGTTATAAGTGGGGTGCCAGAGGGTTCAGTCCTGGGATCAATGCTTTTTAATTTGTTTATTAATGATCTAGAAGTGGGAATTGAAAGTAGCATCTCAATCTTTACTGATGACATTAAGCTATGTAAGGAAATACATACAGAGCTGGGTGTTTTTTCCCTACAGAAGTATTTAGATAAACTAAGTGAATGAGCAGAAAAGTGGCAGATGTCATTTAATGTAGATAACTGTAAGGTTATGCATTTGGGCTGTAGAAACAAACTTGCTACATATACTCTAAATGGGAAACAACTTGGGAAATCCTCATTAGAGAAAGATTTAGGAGTACTGATGGACAATAGACTTCATAGCAGTGTGCAGAGTCACTCAGCTGCTGCAAGAGCAAATAGAGTACTAGCCTGCATAAAAAGAGGTGTAGAAGCAAGGGATGCTAATATTATCCTACCTCTGTATAAATCCTTGGTTAGGCCTCATCTAGAATATGGAGTACAATTTTGGGCGCCTGTTCTAAAAAAAGACATTACTGAACTGGAAAAGGTGCAGAGACGTGCAACAAAACTGATAAAGGGATTGGATGATCTGAGTTACAAAGAGAGACTAGCCAAACTGGGTTTGTTTACATTAGAGAAGAGACGTCTAAGGGGTGATATGATTACCATTTACAAATACATTCAAGTTCAATACAAAGAACTATCCAATGAATTATTTATGCAAAGAGCTGAGCTAAGAACAAGAGGTCATCCATTAAGACTTGAGGAAAGGTGCTTTCGACTAAAACATAGGCAGGGATTCTTTACAGTAAGGGCAGTAAGGCTATGGAATTCTTTGTCTTTGGATGTTGTGCTTGCAGATAATGCAACTGCATTCAAAAAAGCAATGGATGCCTATCTAGCACAGAACGATATTGATAATTATGACAGATGGCTTCAAAGCAAATAGGATATTGATCCTGGGAACTATATGACCACCAGTTGGAGTCAGGAAGGAATCATTTCCCCCACACACACACAAACACTTGGGACTACATTGGAAATTGCTCCAGAGGGCTTTTTTTTGCCTTCCTCTTGATCAACAGGGGTGTTATTGGCATGGGCTGGACTTAATGGACGCATGTCTTTTTTCAGCCTTATCTATTATGTTACTATGGCTTTGTTTTTAACTTTGTACATTAAAATACATTTTTATTATAAATTCCTAGGACAGTATGGCTCTTTGAGATTATCGGATCTGTTGAAGCATTTACCTCCTGCGTTGTCCTGTATGTCAGAGTCTGTAGCCTAGGCTATAGGGAGTAGCTCATGACCCGCGGTGGCTTTGAAGCCTTGGTGTGTTCAGCAACACTGGTGTTAATATTTGTTCCATGGCTACTGTAGCAATCTTAATTGTTTTGCTCTATTGGCACACTGTTACTAAGGATTTATATAGAGCTAGAATTGTACTCCCATACCATGCATCTATACTCCTTTTTATACCCTATTTGCTCTGTGGAATGAAGTCTATCATCTATCAGTACGCCAGATCTTCATCTAAAGAGGATTCCCCAAATAGTTTTCCATGTGTGTTTCTACAGCCCAAATGCATAACCTTACACTTATCTACATTTAATGTCATCTGCTACTTTTCTGCCCAGTCACTTATTTATTTAAAGGGATAGTATTACTTCAAAATTACTATCCCTTATATTGTAGCCCTTAATAAACTGAGTTAAATGACACCAGTGGCATCTCTCAAACCTTTATGGTTTAAGAGATAGCCGCTTTCAAAGTTTCCTCTCCCCTGCTGTCAGCGTTCTGCTGCCAGCAGGGGAATCCGGTCCCGGGACAGGCGGAGGCTCTTAAACAGAGCCGATATCTCGTTATGGAAGGAAAAATGATTAATTGAAACAGTCTTCTACGTGTGCTTGGTTACCAAGCACACGTAGAAGACTGTTTCAATTAATAGTTTTTCCTTCCATAATGAGATATCGGCTCTGCTGAAGAGCCTCCTCTTGATTCAGAGACTGGATTCTCCTGCTGGCAGCAGAACGCTGACAGCAGGGGAGAGGAAACTTTGAAAGAGGCTATCTCTTAAACCATAAAGGTTTGAGAGATGCCGCTGGTGTCATTTAACTCAGTTTATTAAGGGCTACAATATGAGGGATAGTAATTTTGAAGTAATACTATCCCTTTAAATCTTTCTGCAAAGAAAAAACATCCCATTCTGCATGTAGTTCCTTGCAAAGATTGATACATTACTTTCAATTCCCACTTCTAGGTCATTACTAAAAAAATTAAAAAGCATTGGGCCAAGGACTGAACCCTGTGGCACCCCACTTATAACTTTAGGCCAACTTGAAAAGGTTCCATTTACCACAACTCTCTGCCATCTATCTTTTAACCAGTTCTCATTCAATCCATGTACAGATATCACCTCCCAAACCGAAGCCTTTTAATTTATGCAGTAAGCTTTTAAGAGGCACAGCATTAAAGGTCTTTGCAAAACTTTGTTCATCTAGATAACTTAGTGTGGCTTCCTTTGTTGTACATCAATCAAATCCCTGGCTTGGCTTTGCCTCTGAAATTTGTGAATTGCCCATCTCTAGAAGCTACCTCATTTCTCTAACAGGAACATGGGAATGGGAACAGGCTCTCTGACTGTGGACTGTTCAAGTGATAGTCAAACTCCTTTTTGACTTTAAAGGGATAGTAATGTTTCAGAATAAAAGCAGCTCCAATTAATCTTCATAGTATTTGGGGCTTAGAGAGTGTTATTTCAAAGCTGTCAGAGTTGTAGTTCAAGAGTAATTGAATGATAAAGTATCACCCTCCCACCCCTTTTACTGATGTAACACTTCTGACCTCAGAGCAACACTGTCCAGATGGATCACAGAGAGGGACAATCATCAGTGAGCATAAGAAAAAAACCTGAAAAACCTGTCGGGGAGGGGCAGGGTTTTCCTTATGCTCACAGTAAGAAGATTGTCCCTTGCTGTGAGCTGTCTGGTAAAAGGATCAGATTCCACATCTGAGGGGAGGTGGCTTACACTGGGTAAAAGGGTCAGGAGAGAGATACTTTTTCATTCAATTACTCTTGAACTACAACACTGACAGCATTGAAATAGCACTCTCCATGACCTAAATACTGTGAAGATTAATTGGAGCTGCTTTTATTTTGAAACATTACTATTCCTTTAATATTCTCTAAGTGCATAATCTATCAAGTCAGATTGCCTATACTTTTATTTATTTTTCTTTCTTGTTTATTTCCCCGACAGCGATCTCTCTGTATTTATTTCCAGACACCATTCTGTCATGGACTGTGAAAGCAGGGAGAGCAACAATGTAAAAAATATATAATGTAAAAACGACAGTGAAACAATGTAGAAATGGTAAATATTTGTCATTCTTACTGTTATTTGTATTTCTTCTGTGTCCATACACGGCATGAAAATGGGTGATGTCTCTGCCCTCCAGCTGGGTAGGACTTCCTCTACTCTTCAAAAGTGCAGTTCCGGTAGAGGCTTCAGTTTCCTTTTGGCCGAGCTGTAAAAAACAGAAAATAGTGAAATCAAGATGGGTAGGGTATGCCGTGTATGGACACAGAAGAAATACAAATAACAGTAAGAATGATGAATATTTACCATTTCTTCTGTGTCCCTCCCGGCGTGAAACTGGGTCTTAAAAAGCAGTACCCATAGCAAGGGGAGGGAGACAAGGCATTCCAATTAGGAAGAAAAAATAGTTATTAATAAAAAAGAGGACAGATCCTACCCGTTCCAGAAGGGATGACTGCCTCCAACACCTTCCTCCCGAACTTGGCATCCGCCGAGGACTGGACGTCCAGATGATAGTGCTTGATAAATGTGGACAATGATGACCAAGCTGCTGCCTTACAGTTCTCAGAAGGAGAAGCATCAGCCTTCCTGGCCCAGGAGGTGGATAGTGCTCTAGTAGAGTGTGCTTTCAGATTTTTGGGAGCCTGCTGGCCTGCTTCCTTGTAAGCCAACTGAATGCAAGAAGTAATCCATCTGGATATTAAAGCCTTGGCGACTGACTTTCCTTTGAGTTTCCCTTGAAAATAGATGAAACGGGAATTGGAATTTCTAAAATCCTGAGTCCTCTTTAAGTAGATTGAAAGAGCCCTTACCAAATCCAAATTATGAAACTGCTGCTCCTTAGGAGTTTGAGGATTAGCACAAAAGGATGGTAAAACAATCTCCCAATTTAGATGGAAGTCAGAGATGACCTTTCCCCTAAAGAATGGCTTAGGTTTCAAGACTACCTTGTCTTGATGAAACACCATGTAAGGACTGCTGCAGGATAAGGACTGCAATTCATTCATTCTGCGAGCAGACGTGATAGCTGTTAGAAAAAGTACTTTAAAGGTCAAATTTTTAAAGGGATAGTAATACTTTGTTTTAACTTTATTTTATTTTATAGGCATTAAAAAAACACGAAGAATGATATAAGTCTTATCTCTCAAACCTTTATGGTTTATGAGATATTCACAAGCAAAGTTTCCCCCTCCCGCCCCTTTTACCTAGTGTAAGCCATCTCTTCTCAGATGTGGAATGCAGTCCATAGACTGGACAGATAACATCAGGGGACACTCTTATTTCTATGAAAACAATGAAATCCCTGCCTCCCTTGACAAGCTTTTCAGGTTTTTCCCTTATCTTAATTGAAGATTGTCCTTCTCTGCAATCTACCTGGGCACCTCCCTTCTTCTCAGGCTGAACAGTGTGACATCAGTAAAAGGGGCGGGAGGGGGACACTTTGTCATTGAATTACTCTGGAACTACAACTCTGACAGAATTGAAATAACACTCTGCAAAGTCCAAATACTATGATGATTCATTAGAGCTGCTTTTATTATGAAACATTAGTATCCCTTTAAGTGGAATGTCTTCCAAGGGCTCAAAGATATGGGATCTAGATAATTTATCCAAGACTAAGTTAAGATCTCATGGAGGAATAACATTACGAATAGTAGGCCTGATTCTGGATATTGCTCTCAGGTACCTTTTTATAAGGTCGTGATCAGATAGCTGAGTGGCCAGGATAGCCGACAGAGCAGAAACTTGAACCCTGATAGATGCTGGTCGCAATCCTGCCTGGAAACCATCTTGCAGAAAATCCAAGATTCTAGGGACGGATATGAACGATTCTAAGGAAACTTGGACTTAAGCCAGGATAAGAAGGTAGACCAGATTTTGGAATAAACTACTGAAGTAGATTTCTTTCAGCCGGCAATGATGGTGCTAATGACATGTTCTGATAACCCTTTACTCCTCAGCATGAGCCTTTCAGCCTCCAGGCCATCAGACGTAGTAAACTGATGTCCGGATGAACTACCGGACCTTGAGTCAGAAGGTTGGGAATTATAGGAAGCTGCCAAGGTGGTTGCACTGACATGGCGACCAGGAAGGAGTACCAAGGTCTTCGAGCCCAGTCTGGTGCAATCAGAATAACATTCGCCTGATCTCACTTGATTTTCCTGACTTCATCCATCAGAATTGGAATTGGAGGGAAGACATACGCCAGGCTGTAAGTCCACAGAATTCTCAATGCGTCTTGTCCTTCTGCCGTCCGCTCCCTCCATCTGGAAAAATACCTCCGGCATTTTGCATTTGTCTTGGAGGCCATGAGGTCTATCTCTGGCTGACCCCATCTGAGACAAATCTGTTTGAAGACCGATAGATTCAAGGACCATTCTCCTGGATTTATGGTAGATCTGCTTAGATAATCCACTATAAGATTGTGTTTCCCTGTTATGTGGGATGCTGAGATGCTTCTCAGATTCTTTTCTGCCCAAAGAAGAAGTCTTCATGCCTCTTTGTACAGACTGAGGCTTCTGGTGCCTCCTTGATTTTTCAAGTAAATAACCGTGGGTAGATTGTCTGAATAAATTAAGACATTCTTTCCTTTTAGACCGTCCTTTAGCTTCTGAAGACAATTCCAGACCGCTCTCATCTCTAGAACATTTATGTGGAGATGTCTTTGTAAAGGCCTCCATTTTCCTTGAAGAAGACTTAACCTCCACTTGCCTCCCCAGCCTGACAGTCTGGCATCTGTAAATAGAATCTCCGTGTCTTGTTCTTCCAGAGATACCCCCTTCCTGAGGTTTTGTCTCTTTGACCACCAGTTCAGTTCCTTTCTTGTGGATGGAAGCAGGGATATTCTTTGGGAGGGATTCCCAGAATCTTTGTCCCAAAACTTCAAGAAATTCCATTGGATGGGGCGAATGTGTAATTTTGCCCATGTGACTACCTGAGTGGTTGACGTGAGATTGCCCAGAAGCTCTATAAAATCCTGAGCTGTGTGACTCCAATCCTTTTTGAAGAGAGATATCCTTCTGGAGACCCTGGACACCCTGTCTTCTGTCAAAGTGGCCGTGTTGTTCCTGGAATTCAACACCATACCCAGAAAAGTGATTGCTCTGGATGGAACTAGCTGACTCTTCTCTTTCTTTATTAACCAGCCCAATTGACGAAGAGGCCTCAAGGACTTTTGGGTGTTCTGAATCGCTTGAGATTGAGATTCTGCCAGAATCAGAATGTCGTCCAAGTATGAAATGACATGAATCCCCTGTTTCCTCAGAGGTTGAATAGCTGCTGCCAGAACTTTGGAGAACACCCTGGGAGCCGACGCTAGGCCAAAGGGTAGAGCTGTAAACTGATAGTGGTTTCCTCTCACTGCGAATCTCAGGAACCTCCTGTGGGATGATCTTATGGGAATATGATGGTATGCATCCCTGAGATCGATTGTGGACATAAATACCCCTGGAAATATTTCTTCATAATCGAAGCTGCTGATTCCATCTTGAAATGGGACACTCTGACTGATTCAAATCTTTGAGATCTAAAATTGTCTGGAATCCTCCCGAAGTCTTGGGAACTAAAAACAGAACCGAATAGATGTCAGAACCCTGCTGATGCAAAGGTACTGGCTCTATCACATTGTTGAGTAAGAGGTCTCTGACAGCACTCATCAAAGCTCTGGCTTTTCCTGGACTGGAGGGAAGTCTCGATTGGATAAATCTGTGGTGAGATGGGGTCTTGATAAATTCTAGAGGGTACCCAGCTGCAAAATCTGCCGAACCCAGAGATCTGGAGTTGCTAGTTGATCCCAGACAGGCAGAAAAAGACTCAGTCTGCCCCCAGCTGAGTCTACAGCCAGGGCCCGCATCCTCTTCATTGGAGCTCTTTCTTGGTTTGGGACTTCCAAGGGAAGTCTCTCCTATAACCTCCTCGGAAATTCTGGCCGAATCCTTGCTTCTTATGGTAGTAAGATCTTCCCTGGAATCTAGTTGGCTCATGAAAGGAAGAATTCCATCCTCTTGATCCAGAAGGTTTGGGGGAAGAGAATCTCTGACGTCTATCTTGTGGTAAGAAAGAACTCTTACCTGCCGAGGCTTTTTTAATAATTTCATCAAGATGTTCACCAAATAGAAAAGATCTCGAGAAAGGCAGGGAGACTAGTTTACTCTTGGATGATGTATCTGCATTCCAGGACCTCAGCCATAGGGCTCTTCTGGCAGCGACTGAAAGTGCAGAAGATCTAGCAGTAAGGCGAATAATATCTGAAGATGCATCACAGGAAAAATTAGTTGCTTCTTTCATGACTGCAACTTCTTTCAGGAGTTTGGATCTGGAGATGTTGGATTCGATCTTATCTTCAAGATTACTTAACCATATCCTCATGGTACGGGCCAAGCAGTCAAGCGCTGTAGCTGCCTTGAGGTTGTGCCCCAAAACTGAAAACTGACACTTAAGTATTCCATCCAGCTTCCTCTCTATGGGGTCCTCGAGAGATGTACCATCTTCCAAAGGTAGCGTAGTTCGCTTGGCTAACTGTGCGATGGATGCATCAATTTTAGGAGGCAAAATCCAAGGATTAGCATCTTCTTCTTTAAAAGGATACATCCTTGAAAACCTTTTAGGTACCGTGGATCTTCTGTCGCCCAACTTCCATTCTTCCTTTACCAAATCCAGGATAGACTGATTCAAGGGAAAAACAGGAGCGTCCTTTCTTTTCCCCAAGAAGGCCGCGTCCATTATGTTCAGGTCCTGTGGCGTATCAGACAGACCCAATGATTTCCTGATAATACGGATCAGACCATGAATTCTGTCTATATTAAACGAACCTTGGTCTTCACTGACTTCTCCTTCTTCCTCAGAGGAGAATTCTGATTCTGGATCAAACAGACTGGACTCCCAAATCTCTTCTTCCCGCATGGCTGACGTACCTTCCCCAGGATACAGACGTTGACGTTTCCTGGAGGGTTCACCTTCTGCATGGCCCTAAAGGTGTCCTGCATGGACAACTTCATCCAGCTTAAAAAATTAGTGACCTGTGATGTCATATCTAAACCGGCAGCAGTGTTAATACATTCTTGGCATAACTTCCCTGCGTCAGCTGAGCTTAACTTTGCATTACAATTAAGGCAATACTTAAGCTTAGAAGCACTTTTATCCTCCGTGCTGGAGACCTCAGGCTTCTCCTTCTCTCTTTCTCTGTCTTTCTCTTTATCCTTTTCCTTCTCCTTCTCCCTCTCCTTATCTTTATCTTTGTCTTTATCTTTATCCTTATCCTTCTCTCTCTGTCCCTTGGTAGCAGACATTTTGACTTGGACCATATAAGAAAAAAGGTCTTACCTTATACACCCCATGAGAGGGGTTAAGGAGTTCAAAGCACCTCACAGCCGTCCCCCATAGGCACCTCATGGCTTCCTGTTGCATGCATTCCATTCCTGGAACGCAAGCTCTGAAAGAGGGAACTTCCGTTTCCTGCTTCCGCCGTCTTGCAATACCGCTCTGAAAACTGCCAAAGGCGACTGAGCTGTAGGCGCATCCTGCTTGCCGTACACAGAGGGCAAGGAAGGAAGCATTTAATCAGGACAAGACACACTGGTGCTAAAGCGGGTCCCTAGAGTTGCTGCGCCGCTTGCCCGATGGACAGACTCAGCGGCCCAGGAGAGGAGAAGGATCGTCGAAAGGTAAACCAACATCGTCCTTCCAGCTGGGTAGGACAAAAGAAACTGAAGCCTCTACCGGAACCGCACTTTTGAAGAGTAGAGGAAGTCCTACCCAGCTGGAGGGCGGAGACATCACCCATTTTCATGCCGGGGAGGTACACAGAAGAAAAGCCTGTTTCTATACTATACAGAGCACTAGTGCTGCAGGGAGGCTACAACATTATATAAATACCTCTGCTTTCATAGCCTATGAGAATGCTTTCTAGAAACAGACATCCAGGGAGCTCCTAACTTGGGCACATAAAAGTGTAAACAAAAAGTGAAGATGAAAAAAGTAAAATAATAATAACAACAATAAAATAATAATAATTAAAAGTATAAATAACTTGACTTTACGTTAAAGGACAGTGGTTTCTTCACCAACTCTCTACTTAGGGTGCCCCTTCTTTTTCTATAAGGACTTTGACAAAAATGTGAATGTTGAGTTTCAAGTACATATTTATGGAGATTGTAGCACACAGTCTTTGTTATTTTGATTGTAAGGCCTAAAAATGACTATGTATTTATTTATTTGGTACCCCTCATTACCCCTTGCCAAATGACATAAAATATTAATCGTGTTCTGAAAATTCAAGACTGTGTGTTAAGTGTGCATTAGGCATTTGTTAAATACACTAACCCTGTGAGTGCCAGGAGGCTATCCAACACATTGCGAAGCTAAGTCAAAAAGGAGGTTGACTGTCACTTGAAGACAGAAGGCAACAATAGAATTCTTCAGGCAGCGGAAGCTCCAACATTCTCCTAGGACAATTTAATAAAGAATTACTTAAAGCTGAGCTACCACTCAAAAAGTATATTGGCTCACATAATTGCACATCTGGCAACTAGCTGCACAGTAGCGCTAGGTGCCAGAATTCTTACCGGATTAAAGAGAAATCTCTATTCTTCATGGACTGACAGCAGGACGGAGAGCGGACATCTTGCCATAGTGACATCCACACGCCTGCGCTGTCAGTCCCAGCCAGGTCTAGGAGGCGTTGCCACTAGCCAATTGACTCTAAAAGGGACTGACAGCGCAGGCGTGTGGAATTCAAATTCAAATTTAGGTTGCAGAAATGTATATACCAATGGGGAACAAGTGCAAAAGAAGTAAGTCACAGCCAATGTGGTTAACTGCACATGTAAAGAAGGAAATGGCAAGGAAAAAAAAAGCATTCAAATTATTTAAGTCAGAAGGAACTGAACAATCTTTCTTAAAATACAGGGAGTGCAACAAAGATTGCAAAAAGGCAATTAGGGTAGCAAAAATAGATAATGAAACTCGAATTGCAAGGGAAAGTAAGACTAATCCAAAAAAGTTTTTTAAATATATAAATAGCAAAAAACTTAAGAGGGAGTGCATTGGACCATTCAAAAATGAGATGGGTGAGTTGGTTAGTGAGGATAAGGAAAAGGCCGATGTTTTAAACACTTTCTTTGCATCAGTATATACAAGGGAGCAAGGAATGGTAGAAGAGCCTCCGCAAGTAACAAATAAAACAATACAATTAATAGATATTGGGTTAACTCAAGGAGATGTCATGGGAAGACTGAACAAAATTAAGACCGACAAAGCACCGAGTCCTGATGGTATACATCCAAGGGTTCTTCAGGAACTCAGTGCAGTGTTAGCAAAACCCCTATATTTACTCTTCAAAGATTCTATTACCACAGGCTCAGTGCCACAGGATTGGCGAAGAGCTAACATAGTGCCTCTATTTAAGAAGGGAACTAAAACAGAACCTGGGAATTATAGACCAGTGAGTTTGACCTCTGTAGTGGGAAAACTATTAGAAGGCATAATAAGGGACTATATTCAGGATTACAACACAAAAAATAAGATCATTAGCACGAATCAACATGGTTTTATGAAGAATAGATCATGCCAAACTAATCTTTTCAGCTTCTATGAGGAGGTAAGCAGCAACCTTGACAATGGCAAGGCAGTAGATGTAGTATATCTAGACTTTGCAAAGGCATTTGATACAGTGCCACACAGAAGGCTGGTGTATAAAATAAGGAAACTGGGGCTAGGAGATAACCTTTGCAATTGGATACAAAACTGGTTGAAGGATAGGAAACAGTGTGTGGTTGTAAATGGAAAATTCTCCAGTATAGTTAAAGTGGAGAGTGGAGTACCTCAGGGTTCAGTATTGGGTCCGCTGCTTTTTAACATGTTTATAAATGACCTGGAAATAGATATAGAAAGCAAAATATCAATATTTGCAGATGATACTAAATTATGCAAAGTCATTAATTCAGAACAGGATATTTTCTCTCTACAGAGGGACTTACATACAATGTCAGATTGGGCAAACATGTGGAATATGAAGTTTAATGTGGGGAAGTGTAAAGTCATGCATTTGGGAGGAAACAATCCCAAGGCTACTTATAAACTTAATGGAATAATTTTAGGTGACTCGTTGCTAGAAAAAGACCTGGGTATCCTTGTCAACTACAAACTTGGAAACAGTGACCAGTGTCAAACAGCAGTAGCAAAGGCAAACAAAGTCCTGTCTTGCATAAAAAGAGGTATTGAAGCAAGAGTGGATAACATTATTTTGCCATTATACAAATCATTGGTAAGACCTCACCTTGAGTATGCAGTGCAATTTTGGGCACCGGTTCTGAAAAAGGATATACTAGAACTAGAGAGGGTACAGCGGAGAGCAACAAAATTAATTAAGGGAATGGAGGACTTGACATATGAGGAACGACTAAACAAACTTGGTTTATTTACTCTAGAGAAAAGACGACTAAGAGGAGACCTTATCACATTGTACAAGTATATGAGAGGTCAATACAAGGATCTCTGCGGTGAGCTATTTATTCCAAGGCCTGATCAGGTGACCAGGGGACACCCCTTGAGATTAGAGGAAAGGAGGTTTAAACTTCAGCAGAGGAAGGGTTTTTTTACGGTAAGGTCTGTTAAATTGTGGAATTCATTGCCCAGGGAGGTAGTTATGGCAGATACAATGGATACATTTAAGAGAAGATTAGATACATTTCTTTCAAAAGGGAACATACAGAGTTATAGTGTTTATCAGTAGGCTGATCAGGAAGGTCTGATAAAGACTAATTTAATTGGTAGCAGGAAAGCTATAAAATTCTCAGTTACTGAGGTATGAAGCGAAGGTTGAACTTGATGGACTTGTGTCTTTTTTCAACCTAATTTACTATGTTAATTTACTATGTTAATTTACTATGTCACTATGGCAAGATGTCCGTGCTGAGGCACCCCTCAAAATCTGGAGCTCTGCCTATAGCGAAATACACCCCTATTTACAAAGGTCTAATTTACTGAAGACCTTGGTGAAGTGGATGGTAAGGTGCTGTTTGCCCATTAGAGGCAGTTCTCTTCATTATCTAACCTGTCTGAGGCAGGTTGTGGTACATGAAAGGTTAATTTGAGAAGATCATTGATGTTACATTTAGATATTTGAATGTTTCAACAATTTTTTTTCATATAAGACCAATCATTACTTAAGCCTTTTTATTTCTTTAACCCTTTGAGTACCAGATAAGTTACCACTTCCTCAGACTTGTTTATCGCTTAGAGTGCCAAGGAGGTACAGTGCATTGCTTTGCAATGCGTTGAATACCTCTCTGGCACTCAAAGGGTTTTAGCACGTTAACAATCACCTTCTTGTACTGCTGATAGAGGGCCCTTATATAATGCTGCTTTGCAAATCTTCGACACAGTGCAAGGCTTTTAGGCCAGAACTAGAGAAAATCCAAGCATTGAACAGTAGCCAGGAAGGGAGCCGTATATACACACAAACATATCAAACGTATACAGACATGGGTCTGTATCTATTTAATGTATTGCCATTATTCATTCATTTTTTTATTTCTTTATTCTTGACATTTATAAATCTCCCATTTATCACTGGATATTTACCTGTAGACTTGGTGAATGTTGTACTTTTTTTTTTAACCCTCTGTGTGCAAATTGGGTGTCCAAAGCATTGCAAAGCACGCATGGGGCGTTCGTCTGCAACTGAAAGGGAGTTTTAGCCCCAGTCATTCACCTGTGGTCTTAACTGACATCTTCATTTGCTGTTACATAAATCACTGTTCCCACCCCCATTTTTGAGACTAGGGCCGTATGTTCTAAAGAGAAGTGGAGGAGCTCTGGGGCACACCAACTTTACCAACAGAAGAAATGAAAATTCACTTTTTTAAAAATAGCATTTTAACTCTTTGAGTGCTAGAGGGGAACACAACGCATTCATCGACTGAATGCTAGAGAGATCTCCAACACATTGCATCATAATGTGTTAAAGACCTCTATGACATTCAAAGGGTTAAAAACCCCAATGAAACCATTGAAACATTTTAGAAATGTTGCTCATCCCCTTGAGTTCATTTGCTTGAGCTGAGTGAAACTGGCTACCGACCTTACTTTGTCCTATTATTACAAGGGCGTACAATGTGTGAGCCGTGGGCCAAATACAGCCCACCTGACCCCTGGGTGCAACCCTGATATTTTTTAAAACATTTCTTATACCTACTTAACCCCTTAACGCCCAAGGACGTACATGTACGTCATGGGTAAAAGTGCCTAATGGACCCATGTGTACATGCCTGTCATGGATTTCAGGGCCCCCCATGCAACTGCAAGCTGTTCAGGGGAAAAAAAATGCTCCGTGGTCCTTAAGTGCCAGCCACATGCATGCACGCTGGTCCTTAAGTGGTTAACTATCACACATGAAATAGCAGTCCAGTAAGAGCTAATCCTGTGCTTTCCAGTACTGTACAGCTCAATGAATCAATGTTTCTTAATTAGCAGTATTTTTACTCACGTAATCAATTAATACATAAATCCATATTTTTGAAAAGCTTCCAAGCTATAATTCACCATAATTATCAATAAATAAAATAATATGGCCCTCGCACTTCTAGCTTTCTGGATGCCCCGGCCTACTAGATGCACTACAACTCAACTACCACACTCTGTTTCCTAGTTTCAACATTCACTAACCTCTTGGATGCCTGAGACATCTCAAGTGCATTTTTAATGCACTGAAGATGTCTTTAAACCCATATGATTTGTAGGTCAGCTATCAAACAATAACTGCACTCTAAGTAGGTCTGCTCCTCCTGAACAAACCAGAGGGGAGATGATGATCAATCTTATGGTTAAGTGTGTGTCTGGCAAAGAGAGAGGATCAGAAGAGACAAATAGGACACTCTTCAACATATGCACTAAGAATTAGCTATGCAAAGGCAGGGGAGGGGGAGAGACTGTTGTTATTAGAATATGATGATGGCACAAAGGTGCCAGTATTTTGGGCAGGTTGGTGGGGAGAGCAAAAAGGATGCATTCTCAGAAACAGCAGCAGCCCTCCCTTATCCCTTTGAGTGCCCGTGGGGTAAGCAACACTTTGCAACCAATGTATTGCTCACTCCTATAGCACTCTAGGGGTTAAAGGGACGGTGATGTCCCAAAAAAATGTTTTCCCGTTTTGTAGAGTTTAAAATATTAATAAGTATGATCCAAACCCTATCTCTCAAACCGCTATGGTTTGAGATATAGGGATTCAATGTCCCCCCCCCTCCCCTTCTCCTGATGTGAGCGTCTAGCTGACAGCAGGAGATCAAAGTCGGGGACCAGCAGGTGGCTCTGCTGCAGAGCCGAAATCGCGTTATTGCTAAAGAATTCAATCATTGGAAAGATCTAAAAGATGTGCCTGGTTTGCAAGCACACTTTGTAGATATTTCCAATTAATGAATTATTTAGCAATAACGTGATTTTAGCTCTGCTGCAGAGCCTCCTTGAGTCGTACGACTCTATTCTCCTGCTTTACAGCTGACATCAGGAGAAGGGTAGGGAGGGGGAAATTTGAATCCCTATATCTCTCAAACCATAGCGGTTTGAGAGATAGGGGTTGAATCATATGTATTAATTTTTTAAACTCTACAAAACTGGAAAACATTTTTTGGGACATTACTATCCCTTTAAGATGTTTCCTGCATGTTTCCTGCCAAGTGTCGGTTTACATTTACCATTGCAAAGTAAAAAGGAGTAGCACATTAGCCTTGTAAAGTGGGTCTGAGTGTCTGTTTATATAGATCAGCTGTGAAGCAGTCTGTGTGTTCTATCACAGCTGATAGGAGCATCATTGCAGAGACCCACTTTTATATTATATTATAATCCTTGTAACTCTTTGAGTGCCACAGAGGTGTGCAAAGTATTGCTTTGCAATACGTTGGGTACCCCTCTGGCACACAAAGGTTTAATGCTAGAGGGGTGTAATATACATGGCACAGCAATGCACTGCACATCTCTTATGGCACTCAAGGGGTTAAATGGGATTTTTAGTGTTTGTGAGAAGCCACTTGACTGGAGGAATCCCCTTAACCGTTTGAGTGCCACGGGGGAGCAATGCAATGCTTACCCCACTGACACATTTATTAACCCTTTGAGTGTCAGGGGGTTATGCAATGTGTTGCATACCCCTCTGGCATTCAAAGGGTTAAGGCTGCTCCTATGGGAGCAGACTTAGCAAAACATGATAATTGTCCTTTTAAGCTTCCATTTTCATCATTTCCCAAAATAGCAGTTTGCCTGATTCAGTATCTTTGAACATCATGGTGAGTGGAGTTTGTGTGAGAACACAGGATGCCCTGTCTTGAAATTCCTGACCTATCAGGAGGAGGAAGGAAGGTTTAATGACTTTCCGGAATCTCTGCTATGCCTGTCAACTGCACTATGCAAACATGTCAAGCGTTGTTCAGGGTGGCAAACAATGAGTTAAATTGAATACCTCATGTACTGACTATGAGTGAATTCCATCTTAACCAGAATTTGATTACTATGGTTGTCTACCTCCCTAAAAGGAACATAAAATTAAAGTGGCTTTATAACATGATCTCCATGTGCTATGGCAAAAGATTATGGAGCTTGGATTAACCCTTTGAGTGCCAGAGAGGTACGCAATGCATTGCAGAGCAATGCATTGAGTACCTCTCTGGCACTCAAAGGGTGAAAGTGCCAGCGGCTCCGCAGACAAGGCAAGATTAGATGAGGCTGGGGGAGTCATATTTATGTATCCTGTCCTGACTCCCATTCACTCAGTGAGTGCAAACTAAGGCAGATTAGATACCAGCTAACACTCAGTAAGTTAAAATCCCCATTCAAGTCAGGATAGGGGGATATTACCTCCCTATTATACCAACAGTATTTGTATTTGTTTTTATTTTATTTTTTAACAACTTTTACCTTATTTTTTTAAGGATAAAAATATTTTATAACACACAGTGCCTATAAATTTAATTTCTTTGAGTATTGGGTTTCGAATTAACAAGTCAATCTCCTGGATACCATGTTGCATAGAAGATACACAGATAAGACAGAGTGAGGGCTGTTTTAAATTCCCCACAAGCTTTGGAAGTCCTGGGATTTGGTAATCAAAGTGTGAGTACCAAAGAAAAGCTGATATTTGGGACTGTATTTCTGACACATTCTGTGGATAGCTGAGTGAGGGCAGCTGCAAAAATATCCCCACATGACCATTATGATCCGTCAAGCGTAATATCTTACAAGTGAGTTCAAAGTAGAATTCTATCTTTTGGAGATACACAAATTACAGACACTTTACTCAGACGGACACATATTTAAAAGGAATTTGGACTATTATTATAACTTTTGGGGACACTTCATTCTTATTGCATTGTATGACAGATTTTTCATATGCATTTGTAAACACGATCATGCTATGGTTTGCGCTTTCTTTTTTTCATATATTTAATTGCGGAATATTATATTGTGTTGTGTTTTCACTTTATTTCATGCTCACCCATCATATATCTATTATAATGTTAATGGGTCAGTCCATCCTAGAACCTCAGTGTACTAATGACAGGGACATGTTTATGGATCAGTAGGACCATAGTGTACTAATCACAGGGACATGTTTAAGGGTCAGTCCATTCTAGGACCATAGTGTATTAATGGCAGTGATATGTTTATGGTTCAGTAGGACCATAGTGTGCTAATGACAGGGACATGTTTATGGTTCAGTAGGACCATAGTGTACTAATGACAGGGACATGTTTATGGGTCAGTCCATATTAAGACCATAGTGTACTAATGACAGGGACATGTTTATGGGTCAGTCCATATTAAGACCATAGTGTACTAATGACACGGACATGTTTATGGATCAGTAGGACCATAGTGTACTAATCACAGGGACATTTATGGGTCAGTCCATATTAAGACCATAGTGTACTAATGACAAGGACATGTTTATGGTTCAGTAGGACCATAGTGTACTAATGACAGGGACATTTATGGGTCAGTCCATATTAAGACCATAGTGTACTAATGACAGGGACATGTTTATGGGTCAGTCCATATTAAGACCATAGTGTACTAATATCAGGGACATGTTTATGGGTCAGTCCATCCTAGGACCATAGTGTACTAATGACAGGGACGTGTTTATGGGTCAGTCCATTTTAGGACCATAGTGTACTAATCACAGGGACATGTTTATGGTTCAGTAGGACCATAGTGTACTAATGACAGGGACATGTTTATGGATCAGTAGGACCATAGTGTACTAATCACAGGGATATGTTTATGGGTCAGTCCATATTAAGACCATAGTGTACTAATCACAGGGACATGTTTATGGGTCAGTCCATCCTAGGACCATAGTGTACTAATGACACGGACATGTTTATGGATCAGTAGGACCATAGTGTACTAATCACAGGGACATGTTTATGGTTCAGTAGGACCATAGTGTACTAATCACAGGGACATGTTTATGGGTCAGTCCATATTAAGATCATAGTGTACTAATCACAGGGACATGTTTATGGGTCAGTCCATTCTAGGACCATAGTGTACTAATGACAGGGACATGTTTATGGGTCAGTCCATATTAAGACCATAGTGTACTAATAACAGGGACATGTTTATGGGTCAGTCCATATTAAGACCATAGTGTACTAATAACAGGGACATGTTTATGGGTCAGTCCATCCTAGGACCATAGTGTACTAATGACAAGGACATGTTTATGGGTCAGTCCATATTAAGACCATAGTGTACTAATAACAGGGACATGTTTATGGGTCAGTCCATCCTAGGACCATAGCGTATTAATGACAGGGACATGTTTATGGATCAGTAGGACCATAGTGTACTAATCACAGGGACATGTTTATGGGTCAGTCCATATTAAGACCATAGTGTACTAATAACAGGGACATGTTTATGGGTCAGTCCATCCTAGGACCATAGCGTACTAATGACAGGGACATGTTTATGGATCAGTAGGACCATAGTGTACTAATCACAGGGACATGTTTATGGGTCAGTCCATATTAAGACCATAGTGTACTAATAACAGGGACATGTTTATGGGTCAGTCCATATTAAGACCATAGTGTACTAATAACAGGGACATGTTTATGGGTCAGTCCATATTAAGACCATAGTGTACTAATAACAAGGACATGTTTATGGGTCAGTCCATATTAAGACCATAGTGTACTAATAACAAGGACATGTTTATGGGTCAGTCCATACTAGGACCATAGTGTACTAATGACAGGGACATGTTTATGGGTCAGTCCATATTAAGACCATAGTGTACTAATATCAGGGACATGTTTATGGGTCAGTCCATCCTAGGACCATAGTGTACTAATGACAGGGACGTGTTTATGGGTCAGTCCATACTAGGACCATAGTGTACTAATGACAGGGACATGTTTATGGGTCAGTCCATATTAAGACCATAGTGTACTAATAACAAGGACATGTTTATGGGTCAGTCCATACTAGGACCATAGTGTACTAATGGCAGTGATATGTTTATGGTTCAGTAGGACCATAGTGTACTAATGACAGGGACATGTTTATGGGTCAGTCCATATTAAGACCATAGTGTACTAATAACAAGGAACATGTTTATGGGTCAGTCCATTCTAGGACCATAGTGTATTAATGGCAGTGATATGTTTATGGTTCAGTAGGACCATAGTGTACTAATGACAGGGACATGTTTATGGGTTAGTCCATATTAAGACCATAGTGTACTAATGACAGGCACATGTTTATGGGTCAGTCCATCCTAGGACCATAGTGTACTAATGACACGGACATGTTTATGGATCAGTAGGATCATAGTGTACTAATGACAGGGACATGTTTATGGGTCAGTCCATCCTAGGACCATAGTGTACTAATGACACGGACATGTTTATGGATCAGTAGGACCATAGTGTACTAATGACAGGGACATGTTTATGGGTCAGTCCATATTAAGACCATAGTGTACTAATAACAGGGACATGTTTATGGGTCAGTCCATCCTAGGACCATAGCGTACTAATGGCAGTGACATGTTTATGGATCAGTAGGATCATAGTGTACTAATGACAGGGACATGTTTATGGGTCAGTCCATCCTAGGACCATAGTGTACTAATGACAGGGACATGTTTATGGGTCAGTCCATATTAAGACCATAGTGTACTAATGACAGGGACATGTTTATGGGTCAGTCCATCCTAGGACCATAGCGTACTAATGACAGGGACATGTTTATGGGTCAGTCCATCCTAGGACCATAGTGTACTAATCACAGGGACATGTTTATGGTTCAGTAAGACCATAGTGTACTAATGACAAGGACATGTTTATGGGTCAGTCCATCCTAGGACCATAGTGTACTAATGACAAGGACATGTTTATGGGTCAGTCCATATTAAGACCATAGTGTACTAATAACAGGGACATGTTTATGGGTCAGTCCATCCTAGGACCATAGCGTACTAATGACAGGGACATGTTTATGGATCAGTAGGACCATAGTGTACTAATCACAGGGACATGTTTATGGGTCAGTCCATATTAAGACCATAGTGTACTAATCACAGGGACATGTTTATGGGTCAGTCCATATTAAGACCATAGTGTACTAATAACAGGGACATGTTTATGGGTCAGTCCATATTAAGACCATAGTGTACTAATAACAAGGACATGTTTATGGGTCAGTCCATACTAGGACCATAGTGTACTAATGACAGGGACATGTTTATGGGTCAGTCCATATTAAGACCATAGTGTACTAATATCAGGGACATGTTTATGGGTCAGTCCATCCTAGGACCATAGTGTACTAATGACAGGGACGTGTTTATGGGTCAGTCCATACTAGGACCATAGTGTACTAATGACAGGGACATGTTTATGGGTCAGTCCATATTAAGACCATAGTGTACTAATAACAAGGACATGTTTATGGGTCAGTCCATACTAGGACCATAGTGTATTAATGGCAGTGATATGTTTATGGTTCAGTAGGACCATAGTGTACTAATGACAGGGACATGTTTATGGGTCAGTCCATATTAAGACCATAGTGTACTAATGACAGGGACATGTTTATGGGTCAGTCCATATTAAGACCATAGTGTACTAATGACAGGCACATGTTTATGGGTCAGTCCATCCTAGGACCATAGTGTACTAATGACACGGACATGTTTATGGATCAGTAGGACCATAGTGTACTAATGACAGGGACATGTTTATGGGTCAGTCCATATTAAGACCATAGTGTACTAATGACAGGGACATGTTTATGGGTCAGTCCATATTAAGACCATAGTGTACTAATGACAGGGACATGTTTATGGGTCAGTCCATCCTAGGACCATAGCGTACTAATGGCAGTGACATGTTTATGGATCAGTAGGATCATAGTGTACTAATCACAGGGACATGTTTATGGGTCAGTCCATCCTAGGACCATAGTGTACTAATGACAGGGACATGTTTATGGGTCAGTCCATATTAAGACCATAGTGTACTAATAACAGGGACATGTTTATGGGTCAGTCCATCCTAGGACCATAGCGTACTAATGACAGGGACATGTTTATGGGTCAGTCCATCCTAGGACCATAGTGTACTAATCACAGGGACATGTTTATGGTTCAGTAAGACCATAGTGTACTAATGACAAGGACATGTTTATGGGTCAGTCCATCCTAGGACCATAGTGTACTAATGACAAGGACATGTTTATGGGTCAGTCCATATTAAGACCATAGTGTACTAATAACAGGGACATGTTTATGGGTCAGTCCATCCTCGGACCATAGCGTACTAATGACAGGGACATGTTTATGGATCAGTAGGACCAGATTGTACTAATCACAGGGACATGTTTATGGGTCAGTCCATATTAAGACCATAGTGTACTAATCACAGGGACATGTTTATGGGTCAGTCCATATTAAGACCATAGTGTACTAATAACAGGGACATGTTTATGGGTCAGTCCATATTAAGACCATAGTGTACTAATAACAAGGACATGTTTATGGGTCAGTCCATACTAGGACCATAGTGTACTAATGACAGGGACATGTTTATGGGTCAGTCCATATTAAGACCATAGTGTACTAATATCAGGGACATGTTTATGGGTCAGTCCATCCTAGGACCATAGTGTACTAATGACAGGGACGTGTTTATGGGTCAGTCCATACTAGGACCATAGTGTACTAATGACAGGGACATGTTTATGGGTCAGTCCATATTAAGACCATAGTGTACTAATATCAGGGACATGTTTATGGGTCAGTCCATCCTAGGACCATAGTGTACTAATGACAGGGACGTGTTTATGGGTCAGTCCATACTAGGACCATAGTGTACTAATGACAGGGACATGTTTATGGGTCAGTCCATATTAAGACCATAGTGTACTAATCACAGGGACATGTTTATGGGTCAGTCCATATTAAGACCATAGTGTACTAATAACAGGGACATGTTTATGGGTCAGTCCATTCTAGGACCATAGTGTACTAATAACAGGGACATGTTTATGGGTCAGTCCATATTAAGACCATAGTGTACTAATATCAGGGACATGTTTATGGGTCAGTCCATCCTAGGACCATAGTGTACTAATGACAGGGACGTGTTTATGGGTCAGTCCATACTAGGACCATAGTGTATTAATGGCAGTGATATGTTTATGGTTCAGTAGGACCATAGTGTACTAATGACAGGCACATGTTTATGGGTCAGTCCATCCTAGGACCATAGTGTACTAATGACACGGACATGTTTATGGATCAGTAGGATCATAGTGTACTAATGACAGGGACATGTTTATGGGTCAGTCCATCCTAGGACCATAGTGTACTAATGACACGGACATGTTTATGGATCAGTAGGACCATAGTGTACTAATGACAGGGACATGTTTATGGGTCAGTCCATATTAAGACCATAGTGTACTAATGACAGGGACATGTTTATGGGTCAGTCCATATTAAGACCATAGTGTACTAATGACAGGGACATGTTTATGGGTCAGTCCATCCTAGGACCATAGCGTACTAATGGCAGTGACATGTTTATGGATCAGTAGGATCATAGTGTACTAATGACAGGGACATGTTTATGGGTCAGTCCATCCTAGGACCATAGCGTACTAATGACAGGGACATGTTTATGGATCAGTAGGACCATAGTGTACTAATAACAGGGACATGTTTATGGGTCAGTCCATATTAAGACCATAGTGTACTAATAACAGGGACATGTTTATGGGTCAGTCCATCCTAGGACCATAGTGTACTAATGACAAGGACATGTTTATGGGTCAGTCCATATTAAGACCATAGTGTACTAATAAGAGGGACATGTTTATGGGTCAGTCCATCCTAGGACCATAGCGTACTAATGACAGGGACATGTTTATGGATCAGTCCATATTAAGACCATAGCGTACTAATGACAGGGACATGTTTATGGGTCAGTCCATATTAAGACCATAGTGTACTAATGACAGGGACATGTTTATGGGTCAGTCCATCCTAGGACCATAGCGTACTAATGGCAGTGACATGTTTATGGATCAGTAGGATCATAGTGTACTAATGACAGGGACATGTTTATGGGTCAGTCCATCCTAGGACCATAGTGTACTAATGACACGGACATGTTTATGGATCAGTAGGACCATAGTGTACTAATCACAGGGACATGTTTATGGGTCAGTCCATTCTAGGACCATAGTGTACTAATGACAGGGACATGTTTATGGGTCAGTCCATATTAAGACCATAGTGTACTAATAACAGGGACATGTTTATGGGTCAGTCCATCCTAGGACCATAGCGTACTAATGACAGGGACATGTTTATGGGTCAGTCCATCCTAGGACCATAGCGTACTAATCACAGGGACATGTTTATGGTTCAGTAAGACCATAGTGTACTAATGACAAGGACATGTTTATGGGTCAGTCCATCCTAGGACCATAGTGTACTAATGACAGGGACATGTTTATGGGTCAGTCCATCCTAGGACCATAGTGTACTAATGACAGGGACGTGTTTATGGGTCAGTCCATTGTAGGACCATAGCGTACTAATGGCAGTGACATGTTTATGGTTCAGTAAGACCATAGTGTACTAATCACAGGGACATGTTTATGGGTCAGTCCATCCTAGGACCATAGTGTACTAATCACAGGGACATGTTTATGGGTCAGTCCATCCTGGGACCATAGTGTACTAATGATAGGGACATGTTTATGGGTCAGTCCATCCTAGGACCATAGTGTACTAATCACAGGGACATGTTTATGGGTCAGTCCATCCTGGGACCATAGTGTGCTAATGACAGGGACATGTTTATGCAGGAGACTGGTAGAAAAAACATGATTATAGTCAATTCTTGAGCAAATCAACTATCCCATAGAGGAAAAATAAAAATATGCACAAAAAAGGGCTTTTATGCACTTGAATGCTAGAGAGGTCTCAAACACATTGCTTTGTAATATGCTGGGGATCTCTATAGCACTCAGTGGATTAAAAGTCCCATTTAAATCACTGGGAATCTTCAATATTCCCCTATGGTACAGTTGTTTGCTCCAAAATCTAACCTCATTCCATAATTCAATACAGGGCACATAATGTATTAATGGCAGTGGCATATATATGGGCCAGTCCTATCAAGGACCATAGTGTATTAATGGCAGTGGCTTGTATATGAGCCAGTCTTATCTAGGACCATAGTGTATTAATGGCAGTGGCTTGTATACGGGCCAGTCCTATCTAGGACCATAGTGTATTTATGGCAGTGGCTTGTATACGGGCCAGTCATATCTAGGACCATAGTGTATTAATGGCAGCGGCTTGTATACGGGCCAGTCCTATCTAGGACCATAGTGTATTAATGGCAGTGGCTTGTATATGGGCCAGTCCTATCTAGGACCATAGTGTATTAATGGCAGTGGCTTGTATACGAGCCAGTCCTATCTAGGACCATAGTGTATTAATGGCAGTGGCTTGTATATGGGCCAGTCCTATCTAGGACCATAGTGTATTAATGGCAGTGGCTTGTATACGGGCCAGTCCTATCTAGGACCATAGTGTATTAATGGCAGTGGCTTGTATATGGGCCAGTCCTATCTAGGACCATAGTGTATTAATGGCAGCGGCTTGTATATGGGCCAGTCCTTTCTAGTACCATAGTGTATTAATGGCAGTGGCTTGTATATGGGCCAGTCCTATCTAGGACCATAGTGTATTAATGGCAGTGGCTTGTATACGGGCCAGTCCTATCTAGGACCATAGTGTATTTATGGCAGTGGCTTGTATACGGGCCAGTCATATCTAGGACCATAGTGTATTAATGGCAGCGGCTTGTATACGGGCCAATCCTATCTAGGACCATAGTGTATTAATGGCAGTGGCTTGTATACGGGCCAATCCTATCTAGGACCATAGTGTATTAATGGCAGTGGCTTGTATACGGGCCAATCCTATCTAGGACCATAGTGTATTAATGGCAGTGGCTTGTATATGGGCCAGTCCTATCTAGGACCATAGTGTATTAATGGCAGTGGCTTGTATACGGGCCAGTCATATCTAGGACCATAGTGTATTAATGGCAGCGGCTTGTATACGGGCCAGTCCTATCTAGGACCATAGTGTATTAATGGCAGTGGCTTGTATATGGGCCAGTCCTATCTAGGACCATAGTGTATTAATGGCAGTGGCTTGTATACGAGCCAGTCCTATCTAGGACCATAGTGTATTAATGGCAGTGGCTTGTATATGGGCCAGTCCTATCTAGGACCATAGTGTATTAATGGCAGTGGCTTGTATACGGGCCAGTCCTATCTAGGACCATAGTGTATTAATGGCAGTGGCTTGTATATGGGCCAGTCCTATCTAGGACCATAGTGTATTAATGGCAGCGGCTTGTATATGGGCCAGTCCTTTCTAGTACCATAGTGTATTAATGGCAGTGGCTTGTATATGGGCCAGTCCTATCTAGGACCATAGTGTATTAATGGCAGTGGCTTGTATACGGGCCAGTCCTATCTAGGACCATAGTGTATTTATGGCAGTGGCTTGTATACGGGCCAGTCATATCTAGGACCATAGTGTATTAATGGCAGCGGCTTGTATACGGGCCAATCCTATCTAGGACCATAGTGTATTAATGGCAGTGGCTTGTATACGGGCCAATCCTATCTAGGACCATAGTGTATTAATGGCAGTGGCTTGTATATGGGCCAGTCCTATCTAGGACCATAGTGTATTAATGGCAGTGGCTTGTATACGAGCCAGTCCTATCTAGGACCATAGTGTATTAATGGCAGTGGCTTGTATATGGGCCAGTCCTATCTAGGACCATAGTGTATTAATGGCAGTGGCTTGTATACGAGCCAGTCCTATCTAGGACCATAGTGTATTAATGGCAGTGGCTTGTATACGAGCCAGTCCTATCTAGGACCATAGTGTATTAATGGCAGTGGCTTGTATACAGGCCAGTCCTATCTAGGACCATAGTGTATTAATGGCAGTGGCTTATATATGAGCCAGTCTTATCTAGGACCATAGTGTATTAATGGCAGTGGCTTGTATATGGGCCAGTCCTATCTAGGACCATAGTGTATTAATGGCAGCGGCTTGTATACGGGCCAATCCTATCTAGGACCATAGTGTATTAATGGCAGTGGCTTGTATATGGGCCAATCCTTTCTAAGACCATAGTGCATTAATGGCAGTGGCTTATATATGGGCCAGTCCTTTCTAGTACCATAGTGTATTAATGGCAGTGGTATGTTTATGGGTCAGTCCTTTCTAGTACCATAGTGTATTAATGGCAGTGGTATGTTTATGGGTCAGTCCTTTCTAGTACCATAGTGCATTAATGGCAGTGGTATGTTTATGGGTCAGTCCTTTCTAGGACCATAGTATATTAATGGCAGTTTACATGTTCATTGATCAGTACTTTATAAGACAAAAACCTACGAATGGCAGTGACAATTTTAATTAAATGTTATGCTATTGATAGTAAATTATGTTAAAAAGCCTTAAATTACTAACTAATACTTGCCTTACTTCAAAATATTACCCTCAATTATAAAAATTAACAAAGATGGATGGACTGGGACCTGGGCTGGAGCAATAATAGAAATGGGCCACTTGATTGTACATGCTACCCAGGCCAAACGTTAGAAGACCTTTACTGCTGAAGGAGAGGAAAGTATAGAAAGCTGGTGGTGATAAGAGAGAGAAACTGCTAACTGGCAGTGAAAAGTGGGAGAAGTTCCTACATTGCTCAGATGACTTAGGCAGGAACATGGACCTCTTTAGGATTTTTTGTTTGTTGTTGTGTTTTCTATATAACATAGAAGCAAAAGAGCTGTTTTGCTCATCTGTACTGACATCTTAACTGACAATTAACTTGATTTATATAACTTCCATAGATTTCCAGGGGTTAAAGAGCCACAACTGAGGGAGCAAAACACACAGAATATATAGGGATTTCTCTGCTGAGCAAATCCTGGGCATTCCCACAGCTGGGAGGTTTCTCAATCAAATGCTATTACAGGTCAAGTGTATTTCTCTTTAATCAAATTGTTAGCAACAGCATAAACTGATGTCACAACAGCAAAATTTATACACTACAGATCTCCATAGTAAACAATATGAACAGCACCCCTGGTGACCAGAACAGAAAAGGGTTAATTAAAAAGTGAACTTAACGAAACTCTCCCTACAACAGAAGTACCTTTGTTTTCCTGCACAGGAAAAAGCCATATAAATTGTTTATTACATAGGAAATATACAAATTCTTTATAGTATAATGAATAACAAAAACTGTTCACAAGCCAGATAGTGTTGTAAAGGAATGTGACTCAGATTAAACACTTTTTCCTATTTCTGTACATTACATATTTGCTTCTAAAAACAAAATACACAGATATTGCATGCTATTATGGGTGTTTTGTTTAACAACTTGGATGATAGGACACTCCACAATGTATTACAAATTAATGTGTTTGGTACCTTTCTAGAGTCCAAAGGGTTACAAGAAAAGCATGCATAAACCTTGTTTTACAAGTTATTGCTCATAAAAAAAATAACAAAAAAAACAACAGGAAATAAAAGTGTAAAATGTGGGGGGTTAATCTATTGTTAGATTACCGCAAATGTTAATTACCCGTGAACTTATTTTGACTGGGTGATTCTTTTTTCTGTGTGTGGATTCTTGAATTATTGTCCTGGAAGAGTGTATCTGAATATTAGTATAATAATACATTACCAAAAATGATTTAACCCTTTGAGCACTCAAAGAGTTAAGTTTGACTTACAGGATAACTTATACCCGCAAATGAAATTGGGTTATAACATTTTAAATATCATGTCTTTCCTGCATATATCTGTAATTAGTATAAAGCCTGAATTTGTGGGAGGGGCTGCAAGCCTTCAAATACCGGGCAGCAGCCCTTCCCATTGGGTTCACTATGTCATGAGCACATGTCGTTACACGTCTGATTGTCACTTCGAGAGTAGCAACTCCTCCATTCACAGATACGCTTCCAGCAGTCGGTCACTCACGTTAAACGTCAGTTTACTCAGTAAGGACTCTTTTCAAATGCGCATGGTAAAACTGCGCTTAAGGAAAAAAAGCCCAACAATCATTAACCATGTCTGACTTGTGTAGCGTTCAATAAGCAGTCTACCACAACGGCTAACGAGCCAAAATGTGCAGCTCCAAAATGTGCATTGCACCTCTTTTTTACCTCACCGTGCATCCAAATCAGTTGATAAATAATGTACAATATGTCGAGTTCAAAGAAAAAAGATAATGGTCAATGTTATCTAGTGATGTTAAACGTTGTCAAGACAAGTTCAGACTCAGCCAATCACAACACACCAAGGTGGTCCCCCTGTCCACATCAGCTTCAACCCCTGGGAGGATATGCTGAGGCTGAATCTATCCACAACAGCTGTCAAGGGGGTCCCAGGAGGATGTTACACTGGCAAAGACAGAACCCTCTAGACTACTGGTAAATGCATCACTCCACACAATCCCTCATAGCTATTATGGCCCAACACAGTGCCAGCTGAACACATGGCCAACATTGATTCCCACAAGTTCAACGACACAGAGCTAAGAGTGCTCTAACAAGGACATAATGCTGTACAACCAAAGGCTTAAGCAGGCCAAATCCTTTTCAAGTCCAGGTTTAACACACTCGTTGCTGTGTTGAACAAGTATGCCCACTGCACACAAACAATGTCTGTCATCACTTTATCATAGAAATATCTGTTCTGGTCTTCCACAATGTTACACATGAAGCACAGGGAGGTCAGAATTTAACCCCTTGAGTGTTAGAGGGATAAGCAACGCATCGGGTACCCCTCTGGCACTCCAAGGATTAAAAGTGGATGAACACAATACAATAGCGTTACTTTGCACAGGTCCACAGGTGTAAGCTCACACATCACAGTTCAACTAATACAAACTGATTACATGTACAACACATAGACCTCGAAATCAAAAACAGTAGGCCCTCAAAACACATCAATGCACCATTGAAAAAACAATGCCAACTAAGTAGAAACAATGCCAGCAACACATGCAGGCAGTACAAACCCACAAACAGAGGAACACAGCAACACAAGCAGCAGACACTGTTTTTACAGTGGTTGTAGACTCTTGCACATTTGCTCTATCTGCAGGAAAGGGTATTCACATATTATGTGTCCCTGTTTCTCTGTTACTCCTATTAAATGACTAGGTTCAGTCAACTTAATTGTTCTCCAGTCTTTGCTTTTATCATATCCAGACCCTCATACTAGAAAATTTCTCATCTCTGGTTTCTCCAAGGGCTTTCATACAGTATCATTGTCCAGCAACTTCCACAGAATGTCCAAATCTCATGTCATCTTTGGAAGAACCAGAAGTAATTTAATCCCTAGTGGCCATAGAATACAAAAATGGTTTTCTTCTAGATGAAAATCAGTTTTCCTTCCATGTACACTTATATAATAAACAGCTGTTTTGTTAGAAGGTGCATTTATAAAATCATTCCTTCCCCTTTTTCACCAGGGCTGGTAATGGGCATTGCCAGATATAACAGCGGCCATTGTCAATGGGACTTTCATCTGGTAATAGAGGTATGTAGACAGGGAATGGTTTGATAAACCATGTGGGTAAAGTCTGCATTTATTTATCAAACCGTTTCCTTCCTGAAGCTGCACAGTTAACGTACACACACTCTTCTCCCTTACGTTGTTTCATTTTTATTCCCCCATCACCACCCTCCCATACATAGCTCTCTTCCCTTCTATTCTCCCATAGACAGATCTTTTCCTCTTCTATCCATCTCTCCTATACATAGTTCCATTGTGGTTCCCATCTGCCCACTCATACACAACTCCATTCCCTCCTGCCTTCCCAAAGTCAGCTCTGTTCCTCTACCTCCAATTTTCCCCCACACAGCTCCATTGCTTTTCCCTCCCAGACACAGCTCTGTTCTCCCCATCCTCCCATTCACCCCCTTTCTCTTCTACCCTTCCATACACAGCTCCCTTTCTGATCCCTCCCAACCTCCCATACTCAGTTAATTTCACATTACCATCCCCCCCGAACTTCAATCAGCATATCTGTCTCCAAGTGACTGCATGCCAGCAGATGCTGACGCAACTTTGGCCTGTAATTTGGTCACTGCTGGAACTTGCTCACAGCATCACATGACATATGGTGGCTGGATGTGGGGTGTTGTGAGACAACAGCACCAGGGAGCAGCAAAAGGCAAGAAGTTGGTAGCACAGCGGAGGCAAGGCTACAGCACAGTGGAGGAATAGCTACAAACAAAGGGAGGGGGGCAAGAAGTTGGGAGTAGAGCGAGATGATGGGAGGGGGATGAGACTAAGGATAATGCTGTAATTTGATTGGTAATATATTATATACAAAAACATCATTTTCGGCCGATGTCAATCCACTGCAGAGCAAGGGCCTCTTCAGCAACTTTCCAAGAATTATGGTCTTGGGCTTGCTGTTGCTATTGTGTTGCTATTGTGTGCCAACAAATTTGGCAGTTTCATCAATCCATCTTGAGTTTGGTCTTCCTCTTGAGCTTTTAGTATCCAGTGGAAGCCATTCCAGAATTTGTTTGAATCCTTCTACTGTCATGTCTTCTTACTATGTGACCTGTCTGCTCCAGTTCAGGTTCATTACCCCTTTGATTATATCATAAACCCGTGTTTGCTAATAAAGCCATGCACACGTTTTTCTATCTTTTTGTTATGTTCAAAATTTGAAGTTCCATGTATCTCTGGGTAACCTTCTATTTTTTTTTTTATTGGCTTTGGCATTGTGTCCATGTTTCACAGCCATGCATACTAATTGGTAGGACATGTTGAGCAAACCATTCTTACTCGAGGAAGAGTGTCACAACAATGTGTAGTGCATACATTCATCTGCTTCTGGGTAGAGGTGGTATAGCCAACTTCAGCATGAGAGGGGTTAATTTGATTGTATAGGAAGGTGATATTGGAAGGTTTTACATTCCTTTTGAAGCTGGGACCCCTCTGCAAGGTGTGAAATGTCACTGCTGAAGTGCCTCTCAGTCTGGCTTCAATCTAAACTAACTGGCTAAGGTACCACTTGGCAGCATCCCTACACAGATAACCAATTCATTGGATGTGTTAATTGACTTTAGCAGTCAAGAGACACTGTCTTCTGGGTCATATCTAAAATATACCTTAATAAAATCTCATAAATTGATAATCCAGCCTCCTGGTGTACATATTTGGAAAGGGGAAAGCACACCCTGCAATAAGAGTACCAACATGACTAGGGCCAATACAGTGGTGGGTGGGAAATTATGAAGTCTATAAGGCTGAGTGATAAGCAGCAAGCATGACCTATGTACAGATTCCATAAATTGCAACAAATTAAAAGATACAAGAATTATCTTGGTGTCAGGTACAGGAGAAAACTTACCGTCCAAATTTGATATCTGAATTTTGGTTTCCCCAACACACAAGGGAGGTGACTTATTGTACTCGCCTCTGTCTCCGCCCATAATTACCTCTGGGCCGGCTTGGAAACCTGAGATGAACTGAAATTGCATAAATATCTGGATAAAAAAAATGTCTGGTGTGCTTACTAGAGGACAAGATCTAATTATGAGTAAGTGGCCATCTTTCCTTGCTGGAGCCCCTTCAGACAGAAAATACTATTAACTTACCATCCAACTGAGTAAGTTAAGATTTCTGTTATTTTCTCCTTTTTATTTTTTTTATGCACTGTGATTATTGTTTATTCATAATAAATATTATAGATACAAGAAAATCAAAACATAATTGTCTCACTCAACTTCCTGCCAAATGTCTAGCAAGTGAACAATCAGAAATTAAAGGGGATCTATCACCCCCTATACAAGTTTGTCTTAAAAGTTAGGTTCTCTAGCAACTAGGTGGAATACTGTATTAATGTATTTTTTAAAATCATTATTTGGCAGAAATTCAATGTGTAAACATTATCCTGTTCCTTACATCCAGACAGTGTGGTACAGAGCTGGTAACCACAGTCTATCACTCCTCCTCTGCTCCCTTCCTTCTATCCAGCCTCCTCCATTGATGGAGGATTTCTCCTTGTAAGCTGAAGCGTTCTCACGGGCCAGAGACTTCTCCAGCTTCCATGAAGTAAGCCTCTGTCATTGGAGGAGGTTGGATAGAGGGAGGGGATCAGAGGATGAGTGACAGACTGGGGTACAGAGCTGGTAACCACCATTAATACAGTATTCCACCTAGTCGTTATATAACCTAACGTCTAAGACAAACTTTTATAGGGATGATAGATCCCCTTTAATCCTTTGAGTGCCAGAGGGGTATGCAGCTCTTTGTAATCCAATGTATGCGTACCCCTCTGGCACTCAAAGGGTCAATGTCTTGCACTCTTTTTGTTGTACTTCCCATTTGAACTCCTTGTATGATAGAGATGCCTTCAATGAATTGCTTTACACTGGAGACTTCTTCTGCTATCCTGCAATAAGGGAATTAATAACATTTTAAATCAACCTAGAACATTCATACTGAAGACAATAAACCTATCCCTCTTATGATAAATGTGAACTTAATCATCAGCCTCAAGCAAATTGCCAGAGGAACTGCTCTGTCAGACTCCATCTCTCTATATCTTGTAGAACATCACATTAACTCGAGTTCAGTGTTCCTGGACAATTGCCATAACTGTGATATTTATAACGTTTAACCCCCTCAGAGACTACAGATGTGTCCAGCATATTGTAAATCATATTGCTGGAGACAGCATTCTAGAGGTCAATGTACCATACTGTGACCCCAATATAAAACTATTATTAAAACACAACCTGCTATTTTATGAACCTATGAACCAAATTCCTAAACTCCCATGCACTTGAATCGAGATTTTAACCCCTTGAATGCTAGAGAGGTCTCAATACACTGCTTCAAAATGCATTGGAGACTGCTCTGGAATTCAAGGTGTTAAAAACCCAATTTGATTTAAAGCGGAACTTTCAGCATAGGTAAAGTCGCCCTGTAATAAATAGGCAGGTGGGACTAGCTTAATGATAGTTATCTTACCTCTTAGAATTACCCTTTCTAAAGAAATCCTTACACTTCCGAGACCGGAAGCCAGGCATCAGCGCAGACATCTTGACATGCGCGTCTGCACTGTCAGCCCCGGTCTCTATTGAGAACTATTGCACCGTGTCACAAGGTAACTGACAGCGCAGGCGCGCAGACTGCACTAACCTGTTCGTCAGTCTCGTTAGATTAACCCTTTGAGTGCCAGAGGGGTACGGAATGCAGTAAAATATTTCTTTAGAAAGGAGTAATTCTAAGAGGTAAGATAAATGTAAGGCTATTGGTTAGACTGAGGTTGTGGGAGGGCCGGCTGGAGGCTCTTAAACCAGCCTCAGCTACTCCACAGAGCCAAAGCAAGCCATCCGATAGAGCTCAGTTACCCACCCAATCCATACGCCACCTTCTAACTATTGAACTGCATTTTCATAACACATGGATGGGCCCAGTTCTAGGCCCACTTTACAGGTTGGATAAGGCAATATTTACAGGTTACCATTACAAGTTGCTAGTTCTTTTTAAAGGGGTCATTTTGAACATCAATGATAGTTCACCTTGTTTGACAAACTATTGCTTCTGCACATACCGAATATTAGTCTTTTCTGAATTAGATAATGTGTATTATTTCTTTATTAAAGTGTGTATGTTGTTTTTTTTTAGTAAACCTCAGGAGAATGCACAATTGCAAGAGGCACAAGGGACCTAATTTTCTGTGGCCCAATTAACCTTTTGAGTGCCAGAGAGGCAGTCAAATGCGTTGGATACCTCTCTGGTATTCAAAGGGTTAATGCGTATGTCAATGGTTCTCAGCCTGTACTTTGCGCAAGGCACACCTGTCACATAGGAGAGAATTTTCAGGACAACCCGAATACCTTATACCGTAGGTCATATTCAAGGGCATGATGAAGAGAAGAAATACATAAAAGCAAAGATATTCTTAGTCCTTAGAACCAGAATAATAACACACATTTGTAACTCAAACTTCAAGTTATTTCAATCTTCACAGAAAATTGGGCCACACTAAACTGGTGCCCAAGGCACACCAAAGTGCCATGACTCTCTGAGCAAAAACCTCTGACCTGTGTAATAAGATGTTTTTTTTGTTTTTTTTTCCCACCAAAAACTCCTCTCTACACCAAGGGGTGGTCAATTGGGAAGTGTGTGAACATTTCAGTACATGCAATGACTCTGTGCATTGTTTCACTCCATGTACTAAAAGGGAGAAGGACTAATCATTGTAAACTTTTTTTTTTTTTCATAAGCATGTTACATGATATCTTCCAGGCTTGCAAGCTTTATATTGTTAACTTGAGGAGGGGGGTAATAAAGAAGTTTGTATGTAAGTACAAGATCAGGATTTTTACATTTACAAATAGGTACAGTAAATGGGCTGTCCTGGTGGATTCATATATTCTTGTTTGTATTAAAGGGACACTAATATCCAACAATAACTTCATTGGCTGGCATGTGCGAGACAGCTGGGGTGGAGCCAGGGCTGGATTTACATCTCAGGAGCCTGTAGGCACAGAAATTTGAAGCGCCCTCCGTGGGCCATCTGCACTGGCTACCTCCACAATGCTCCTAATCTCCTCGTTGCCCCCTCCTCATCATCTCCATATTGCCCTCACATTGCCCCCATCATCGCCACATTGCCCCCCATTAGCTCCATATTGCCCCCATCAGCTCCACATTGCCCTCACAATGCCCCCCCATCAGCTCCACATTGCCTCCCATCAGATCCACATTGCTCTCCACCCTATCATCTCCAACTTACCTCCACCATCTCCACATTGCCCTCCATCGGCTCCAACTTGCCCCCCATTAGCTCCACATGCCCTCACATTGCCTCCCCCCGTTGTCCATTTCCTACCTCCCTAGTAGGAGATCTGTATGTGCCTCCTTTGGCACAGTCTTGCACCTGATGGAGCTCCCGCACGGTCTCCTATTCAGGAATGCAGAGCACTGGGAGATGATGTCATCTCCCAGAGCTCTGCCTTCCTAAAGAGGCGACGAGGGAGCTCCATCAGGTACAAGACTGGGGGGGCGGGCAATGTGAGTGGGTGCCGCTGGCGCAGCCAGCAAGGTGGCTAGATTTTTATTTTTTGTTTTAAAGAATATTAAATATATATATATATATATATATATATATATATATATATATATATATATATATAAATGGCAGGTGCCCCTCGTTGGCGTGTGCCTGTAGGCAGGTGCCTACTTTGCCTAATGGCAAATTCGGCCCTGGGTGGAGCAGGTATGCTGGTGTTGCAAGTGAGACCCGCAGCTGAGGCTCCCGCCAGTGCTGACCATCTTTCTGAGGCTGACACAGAGTAAGAGTTCCCACAGAAAATACCCTTGGCCTATAACAAGCAAGAATGAAAAAAGGTTTAACCACTTGGTTACATAGAGATCTCCAAAACTTTGCTCCGGAATACGTTGGCGATCTCTCTAGCATCCAATCGGTTAAGTAATAGCCTGCAACGGGCTAGAATACTGGTGCAGGGACATTGAAATTGCTCTGAAAACACCCACAATTGAGAATGTGGGTATGGTCAGCATAGCTGAGGCTCCTCTCAGAACTTGGTACTCTGCCTATTGGGAAATCTGGCCCTAGGCTCTCACGCTATATGCTATTATTAAAATTCACTGAGATCAAGATATTTATCCCCATTCAGAAGGCACACCTAGCAGAAATAAAGTCTGGCTTTGTTTAAAGGAATATTAATACCTAAAAATGATCTGTGCTTATACACACTTAATAACATACTCCTGGCTGGCCTCTAAAATATCTCTATTTTTTTCTGAGGCCTAAAATCCAGTCTTACATATGCTCTGAGGAAGCAGACATTCCTGCCTTTTCCAGAGCTCTCATTACAACAGCAATCTTGATATGTTTCTCAGCAGTGATGTTATTGTCTGTTAATGAGTCTGTTATAAGAGATCAGCCTTTTTGAATAAAAAACGCAATGGGTGATAAAATCAATACATTAACTTAATTAGCTATGCTAAAACAATTAACTAAATTGTGTTTATATAGGACAGTCTACACATGCATTAAAAATTGAAGCTTAGTAGTAAATGTTAGGTATCTAAGTAAAAAAAAAAAAAAAAAAAAAATACATTTTACGTATGACAGCTGGAAGTACAAGGTATTTAAAATTATATAACCCAAATTCATTTTTTGGTGTTAGTGTTCCCTTAACTTAACTTATACATAAAGTAGGCTAGCACTAGTCAAATAATCTATCTTTGACACAATATCAACTATAATAGTTTGGTGCACTCCAGGGACAGAAACTAATAACTTTTATTACAAGGAATCAAAAGACGACCCCTGAAACAGAAGTCCTTTACAAGATGAGGCACTCAACTCAAAGTATAGAAAAATACAAATACACTTAATCATAAAAACTACTGCACACACTTGCTATAACTTTGAGGTGCTCCAATCATGATCTTGCAGCAGGATCATTTCTCTTTAAAGAAGCCAGGTCTATAGTAAAAGTGGATGTTGACCGGGGAGGGCTGGCAATTTCTGACATGAGAGCAAATATAATCAAGTGACCCACTTCAGCCCACAGCCCATCCCATTTTGTTAATTTCATAATTGGCATTAATGCTGTGAAGTAAGGCAAGTGATGCCACAGAGTTTACAATTGAAATTGTGATCCACTAGTGATACCACAGAGCTTACAATTAAATTGCCATTACACTAGTGATATCACAGAACTTTCAAAATAAGAGGCATGTCCAGTGATAAACCACTTCCAATACAAAGGGCACCCTAGTGATAAACAGTTTGCAACTAAATGGTGCAAAAATAGTGATACCACGACCATACAATTGATATTGAGTTACACTACACTAATACCACAGAGCATACAATTGATATTGAGTTACACTACACTAATACCACAGAGCATACAATTGATATTGACATGCACTAATGAACCGCAGAGTTTTCATCTGAAATGGAGCTATACTAGTGACCACATAGCTTACAACTGAAACGGAGCTACAGCAGTTATATGACAGAGACAGAGCTTACAATTGAAAGGGAGTAGCACCAGTGATACACAGCTTACAATTTAAATGGAGCTACACTACTAGTGATACCATAGATGTTATAATTGAGAGGGAACTATACTTAATGTAGCTTGATTTCAGTTGTGAGCTCAGTGGTATCACTAGTGTAGCACCATTTCAATTGTAATCTCTTTCTACTAGTAGTCACAGGACCACACACACATATACACTGTCTACACGCCACCCCCAGCCTTGTTCCTCTGCCCAAAGGTAGTCTCAAATCCCCACATACATTGAACCCCCCAGCCTGGATCCACTGCCCAGTGGTAGTTGCAGATCCTCACAAATGTTGTCTGACCCCCCCCCCCCCCCAGCTTTGTTCCTCTGCACTCTGGTAATCTGCCTTCTCCTCCTCCCCAACCCCCCAGCCTGGTTCCACTGTCCTCTGGTAGTCAGGAATCCATGCATACACTGTCTGACCCTCCAGTTTTGCCATTCTGCCCATTGGTAGTCAGAGATCCCAGACTGGTTCCACTGCCCACTCAGTTGCAGATCTCCACATACCCTTATCCCCAGCCTGGTTCAAATGCACACTGGTAGTTGAAAATACTCCCCCCCCACCCCACCCCCAACAAACAAAGTCTTATTCCTCTGCTCACTGGTAGTCACAGATCATTCACATACGCTGACTTTCCTCAGCCTGGTTCCACTGGCCACTGATAGTCACAAATATCCACATACAATGTTTATTCCACAGCCTTGTTCTTCTGCCCATTGGTAATTACTGATTCCACTTACCCTGCCCCCCTCTCCTGGTTCCTCTGCCCACTGCTAATCACAGATTCCCACAAATGCTTACTTACCTGGTTCTGCTGTTGCTTGGTAGTCACAGATCCCTACCTGTTCTGCCTGTATCCACCGCCACCTTAGTTGCTGGCTCCGTTCAAACTGAATAATGGAGCAGTTCCACTGGCTGCCTCCTTACTAGCTTTCAAACTAGAAGTACCTAGTAAGGACTGATTTTATCAAACTGAATAATGGAGCAGTTCCACTGGCTGCCTCCTTACTAGCTTTCAAACTAGAAGTACCTACAGAAAAGTTACAGATTTTATCAGGCTGCCCTCTGTCTGGATGGACAGACTGATACAATCTCTGACTGTACCGGGGAGCGGTCTGCCAGCCCAATCGTAAGACTGGCCCAGACTGATTAAAGGCCTCTTTGGCTGCAGAAGGCCACAACCACCACAGCCACCCCCCATGTTCCCAAGTGCCACAAAGCACATTCCCTACACCACCCAAAGTCCCCATTAACCCCTCCGATGCCACAGAGCTTGCAACACATTGCTGTGCAATGCATTGCAATCTAGATAGAAACTGATGGAAAACCTCTCACTACCCCACCACCCAGCACAAATCTAAATGACCTAACATTATCCTCTCCAATGCCAAATTGGCTCAGAACACATTGCAAGCAATACATTCCAGTTGGCCTTATACTGAATTCTTTAAATCTATTAACCTGTTCACACCAGGTGACATGCCAGGATTGTCATGGGAAGCTAGTAACTGACTGTTCCAGAATGGAGCTGTTTCAGCTTTTCCTCAGTGGCTACGCACATGTGATCGCTTCAAATACACATTAGCTTTCTCACAGTTTCCTGCCTCACTGTGAGGAAGAGAGAGCAGAGAACAGACCTCCCTACTCTGCATACAGCCATTTCTGGTTCAGAGAGATTGCAGTTGAAGTTTAACCACAAGTGATGTGGATGGGGTGTACAGGAACATGGGGAATCTGATTGGGCAAGCTATCAACTCCCTGGCTTCTTGGCCGGATCAAGCTCAAAGGAAGCAGCCTCCTTTTGGGATCATTTTGGGACATTTTCCAGCTTTCCAAAAGGATTCCAAAGGGGTGTTTTTGTTTTTTTAACAACCAATCAGGAATTCGATTCTGACTCTTGGCCAAAATGCGATTGCTTATTTGATCATTAAAAATTATCTGCTTATAAAGGCACTTTTTTTTTTTCTTCTGGGCCGGAATCTAGGGCTACAATATTAATCTCAGATCTAAAGAATGATGTAAAATATTAAAAAGCAAAATTGCCATTTGGGATGCAATGGTAACTACCAGCAAAAGCATATAAATTGTCAGGACCCCCATCTTCACAGCACTGTGCAAGACAAACTCCAAACACCAATAGTCAGACAAATATGTACCATGGTGCTAATGCTATGTGAATGGACATTATGTAGGGCAATGTCATCCACATGTTATGTGCATTTCCATTTGGGCTGTAAGCAGGAGCTACAGAAGAGTAATACTGCAGCATAAAATAAATATTTCCACTGATTTATATAGGGCTTTTAACCCACTGAATACTAGGTCTCAAATGTTGTAGACCCACTCTGGTATTCAAGAATTTGAAAAACCCATTCAAGGGGTTGAAATACCGTCTTAAATCAGTGATACATTTTGGGAAGGTTTATTTTTCCCCATGTTACAAGGTCTGGGGGCTTGAGTCTCCCTCCTCTTCCTGCAGCTCAACCCCAACCTTCTCCCAGAATTAATGTGACAAAAAAGCCCCAGTAAGTAAAATATGGAGAAAAGATCTCTCAGGACTAAGACCCTAAGAGGACTCCTTTGCCTGGGAAGGCAACCAGGAAGGTCTTTTCACTGGGTGGGAGACCTTTGTTCCATATGGACTAAAAAGAAAAGTATTTAACAGGTAACAACGCTAAAAAACTATTTTCTCTTACATCCAGTATGGAATACAAGTACCATGGGTATATACCAAAGCTAAGATTCCGAGGGAGGGAAAGAGTCCCAGGGTCAAGAAGAGAAAAGACCTCTCACTTATCCCTATGATACCAGGGTTCCCTCGGACTATTCAGGATCTGGATAACCCAGAAGAAAACAAATGTCAATGGACACTGAACTAGCACAGAACACCAAGCAAGAGGCAATGGGGCTCAGAAAATTGCTGAACCACATCTGACAGCAAGAAAAGGAAAAGGCAGGTCCTTAAACAGGCAAGATTGCCTGAAGGACCTTCCGGACAAAGCTAGCTTCATCTGAGGCAAAGACATTGACACTATAATGTTTGGCGACAGTATGCAAGGAGGAGCAAGTTGCAGCCTTGCACAGCTGTTCAGCAGAGGCCTGGTTCTTGTAGGCCCGGGAAGCACTCACAGATCTGATGGAATGAGCCTTGATCTTAAAGAGTACTGGTTTTGATCCATCTCTCTCTATCTGGGTCCTTTGGGACCTTTGATGACAAAATTCAATATGGAAGAAGGGGTTTGAGTTCTGCGTAGTTCCCTTCTGAGACCACCTGCAAAACCCAGTAGTCCATTACAGAAGCTGCCCAGGCATCTCAAAAACAGCCCTTCAGGCAACAACGGACCAGGATTCCACGAGTCATTCAGAGGTGGGTTTGTCAGACTTCGCTATTGCAGTTGATCATTTGGGCTGCCATCTGCTTTACAGCAGGGAGATATAGAGGTCTGAGGGATTTGTACCCTCTGCTCTCCCGTTTGGCGGGGGAGGGGGGTTACACGCCTTCTTCACCAGAAAGGAAAGCTTGGTGGAAAGTTGAGACAAGAAGATACTTTTATCACCCGTAGCGTAAATGATGATCTGTTTCAGGATGGGCCCTAAAAGAGCCTTGCCCTGGAAAGGGAAGGAAACCAGTAGCTTCTTAGAGGAGTAGTCCACAGACCAAATCTTAAGACACAAGGTGCGGTGCGCAGCAACTGAAAAAGTAGAGGACTTTGAGAAGAACCATGCCACGTTAAACAGGGCACCTGCGACACAGGTATTTGCCACTATGGTATTGTCCATCAGAACAAACAAGTCTTATTTGGCAACATCAGCACACATAGCATCTGACAGCTGCTCACACCAAACGGCTACAGCCCTGTTGACCCAAGCAGAGGCAGAAACTGGCCTCAGTGCTGTTCCAGTAGCCAAAAAGTTGGCCTTGAGAACTGAATCAACCAGCTTATTAGCCTGATCCTGGAGCTCCACGACATCTACCAGGGGAAGTCAGTGTTCGTCACCAAGAGCAAAATAGGGGGGTCAACGGCAGGGAAGAAGCCCACTACACCAGAGCCTCAGCCGTAAAAGGATATAGCTTAGCAAATCATTTGTTAAGGAAAAGTCTTGTTAGGAGTTTTCCGCTCATCAAGAAAGATCTGGTCAAGAGTTTTATTGGGTGAAAATACAGGTGAAGTCTTTCTACACCTCTGGAAAATATGCAGAGAAAGACAGTGGCGTCAGACTTGAAGAGTCTCCAGCACTGCCTTGATGAGCTCCTCAGCCAAGCGGAGCGGTGCTGTAGTATTCTCTATTGCATAGCAATGCCTACATATCTGGCTACAGGGACACAGCATGCTCCCAGGCTAGTCAGAAAGTGGATTGGATGATAGAGCACTCTCTCACCGTTGTAGCCCAAATGGTTGCAGATAAGTTTTTTCCCATATAATTCAATAGAGCAAAGATGGCCACGAGTGGGCTCCAGTTCTTAAAGGGGCCGCCATATTAAAATCAATCTACACACTAAAAGTTTGCAAACAACCCAAAAAACCCCAGAGATTACATGGGGTGAATAAAAACTAAGATACAAGTAGTGAGGGAGCAAAAATTCCCCAAAGCATTCCATAACTCAAAATCCCAAAATGGCCTAGGAAAGCTTAACTAAAACAGTGAAGTAGCAGGAAATAATAAAATATCTTAAGAATAATGAAGAGGGTGGCCTTGCCCATCCAGCTGAAATGCAGGACAGATGAATTCTGGGAGCAGGTGGGGTGTTGAAATGGAGGAAGGAGTCTCCATCTCAAAGACCCTGTCTTTTGTGATGTGACCTGCCCTGCCCTCCAGGAGGAATGACTCAACCCTACAGCACCTGTGTTCCATATTGGACATAAGAGGAAAAAGTGCGTCTAGAAACAGGCATCAATGCTGGCAGAGCTGTGGGGTGGCAGGTTCTTATATACATATTTGATGTGCCACTGCCAATCTAAAGTAACGTGGATGCCACAAGAAGTTTCACAAAATAGGGATTGTTTCCTATGTTTTACATAGGTTGTTGCAACAAGTTCACAGATGTGAACTAGGTCTAAAATTTGAGGTCCTGCTTAGAGAGGCCCAGGTCCTAGTTCTCTTTTTGATGACAACATTAAGAGATCAAGCAGAACAGCATTTTCATATTTGCCCAACCATATGGATGATGGGAATTTAAGGCCAAGAACAGTGGAAGGCTGAAGGTTGCCCATACCTGCTTCAAACAATTTAGTGTTTTTTTTGTTTTGTTTTTTAAATCAGCTGTGGCATCGTCACTAGGATTAGGGTTTTTCAAATGGTATTGCATTAGAATTTGCCCAGTTTTTTTTAATCGTGCTTATTACAGGATCAGGCGAGTCTAATATTGCTTTTGGTTTAATACTGATCCTACACCCAGTTTATTTTATTTTTTTTAAACTTGTTTCCCTAGTGCTATTCAAAGCTGTTTATACACTCTCCCTAATAATTTTATACATTTCTTCTGTTTTAATAAAAGTGAGCTCTGGTTTAAACCCTTTTGAGTGCCAGAGAGTAATGCAGTGGTTACCTCTCTGGAAATAAATGGCTTAACAGTGTGTACATATCCCAACTCAAGCAACCTCCTGATCTACAATAAAGTGAATGTACTGTTCTCTGTGCCCTTTTTAGAAGGGCCATCATGTAAAATTCTGGCTGTTATACACCAGAGCATAGGTTATATTATTTACACTTGTGCGGGTATGCACACACATTTTTTTGTAATACATAATCAGCTTCAAATTCTGTTTAATTTCATAAGGATGCTATTTTGCATAAAATTATACTGTGCATCAGAGAGTAGAAGTCTAGTAAGCTCTAGGACAGAGACAACCCAATCTAAAGATACTATACTGCACAAACTGAAGATTTCAGGACTCACTGCCTTTTCTACCAGGCCTGTCATGACTTGGGTTGTGGTTATCAGCGAAGGTGCCACAACAACCTGACAACTAGAATGCCAAAGCTCTGCAAAGATATAATTGCTGCAAATGGAGGATTCTTCAACGAAAGCAAAGTTTGAAGGACACAATTATTATTTAAATTAAAAATCATTATTTCTAACATAATCAACATCGTGACTGTATTTCCTATTCATTTTGCAACTCATTTGATGGAAAACAAGGACATTTCTATGTGCTCCCAAACTTTTGAACTATAGTGTATATTTTAGCCAAGTCAGGTTTAGAGCTCTCAACATCGCTTGAATGACTGAATCACTCAGTCCTTTTCTTTCAATATTTTGGTTGCAAGTTCCATGCCCTCAAATCAAGATTGTGAATGTTGAGATTATGAATGGTGAATTCAAGTCCTTCTTGGCCAAAAGGGTGGAAACAAGAATGGTGTGCACCTTTTCCTCTCCTTATTTTGAGGATGAATCTGGAAATCATAGCTTTTGTCGGAAAGACATACATGTACTTCAACTGAATTGTCAGGGAATCTATTGCTATTGCCTGTGGGTCTTTCATTCTGGTAGAGAATACTGGAAGTTTTCTGTTTCTTCTTGATGCCATCATGTCTGTCTCCGGTACACCCTACCAGTCCACCAACTGAAAAAAGATTTCCTGTTTCAGTTCCCATTCCCTTGGGACTATGGATTGTCTGTTCAGGAAATCTGCTTCCCAGTTGTTCCTTCCCAGAATTTATATGGCTGATAATGCCAGGACATGGTTTTCCTACCCAAAGAAGAATTCTTTTTACTTCCATTCCAGATCCTCTGCTCTTTGTGCCTCCTTACTAGTTGCGTTTCATTTCTGAATTAGATTTCCGGATGTGTCAGAGTTGGTTGAACACTTTCCTGTAGATCCAAAATGATCTTGTGGGAATATTACCTTCTGACATGGAGTAGAATATCCAGCCCAAAAATTTAAGTCTCTGTGACAAATTAAATGGGATTTGGGCAGGTTGATAATCCAGCTTTGTTCTTTCAGTATTTTCATGGTGATTTTACAGTAGATTCTGGCAGGAACCTTTTAGAAATAGCTTGTATACATATGGGTTCAAATTAACTCCAATTGATCAAAGATAGACTGCTAGTGGAGCCATCGCCTTGGTGAAGACTTTTGGTGTTGTGGCTAAACCTAAAGGAACAGCCACAAAGTGGAAATGCTGGTTTTGGAATGCCAGTCAAAGGTAGTGTATTGTTGTGGCCAGACAGGTATGTCTAGATAGAGTATTTGATATCAAGTGATGCTATGTATTCTTTTGGTTCCATGGCTGCTATTACAGGCCTGAGTCATTCCATTTTGAATTTTGGTATTCTTAGAAACTGATACAAGGACTTAATTCTTTTCTTGTAACAGTACATAGATTGTAATAAAATCCTTTGAATCTTCTGTGCCCTTGGAACTGGAATCACTACACCATTTGTTAAGAAATTGTAAAAAGTTTGAATTCTGTGTTCATGAGAGGAAAGCAGCACATTTTTGAAGTAGAGAAGATAGGCTAATAAAGTGGAGTTGAAGCTTAACTTAGGGAGTCTTTTAGGTAGGACATTCAATTATTCTCTGCATTAAGGGAGTCTGGGAGTACTCTCGGGGGGAGAGAGGAAGGTAGAAAGAATGTTGACCCCAAAACTCAGTGCGACTGTCTGGCAAGACAAAGGCAGCAGTGATCCAGGCTCCCTCCTGATCTAGCTGTTATCTCTGTGCTTGGGGAGTTTAGCCAACATTCTGTGTGACTGACGGACACAGGCAGCTGTGGTCCAAGTTATTTTCTAATCTTGTGGTTATCTCTGTGCCAGGGAAGTCTGGGGAAAGAAGTAGTTGAACAGGAACAGCGTCTTGCTTTTTTTTTTTTTTTTTTTTTTTTATTTGTCCTCCGTCACAAAAAAAAGATTGTATATGAAGTAGCCGACAGGGATCCTGATGTGAGCTGGACAACTGAGGCAGACTGATACTAGACAAAACTGAGTATTTTGTAGAGGGCCATGGCAAGACATCACACTCAATCCGTGCTATTGTGTACTTTACATTAAAAACACAAACAGTAGTTCAGTAATGCCCAGCAAATGCAGAAGGGGCACAAAGGGCAGGGGGAAGGGGAAAGAAGTAGGAGCAGTGCAGGAATGTCTGAGTAAAGTGGTAGTCCAAAGACTTATTGCAGCCATGGTTGCTGCAGTGTGTGCAATAAATGATGGTGATCCCTCTGCTTCCGAGAGGGATGCAGTTTGTCAAAGTCCCACCACCAGTACTATTACAAAAATACCATCTAAACACTGAAGATGACAAAAGTAGAATTCTAGTGTTGATGACAATGGAAGAAGGTCTAGCAGCTCAACCAACTGCTGCATCTGACAGGGAGACAAACATGCGCAAAAACACCTGTCCTCAAAGTAGTGGCAAACATTTGGAAGTAAAAATAACTTGTATGAGACCTCAAAGCTTAGAGGAATATAAAGGTAGAGGAATATCAAGATAGTGGACAAGAAGCAGCAGGCAATGCGGAGGATGACCTAATGACTGAAGATGACCATTTAGATCCACAATGTATCCTTCCAGAATCCTCATCTTATTCAGATACAGATGATGTTAAGAGTGAGAAACGATGACGACATGGCCAGAAAGTCATCTGAAATGCAAAGGTTCAGTCTTCCACCACTGAAAAGGAGCACTGTGCCCTTCTATAAAGTGTTTGAGAGAGCAACTGAAAGTCTGACCCGGGACATGCAAAGATGACAGAAAATACACAGTCATCCTGTCAGTCATCATCATCATCACCATTTCCAAATCCAAGTCCCACTCAACCACACACAGTAATAATGTTGAGTAACCAGCAACGCAGGTTATCACCATCCACAGCCTTTGCTACTATGAGTGCCTCTGCTGCTGTTGGAAGTGCAGCACCTGCGACACAGAGTAGTAGTAGTAGAATTTCAGCAATAACTAGTTCCAGTAGTAGCAGCCTCCCAGGAACCTTGAAGTCTATGAAGTCCAAAGTATGGAGATACTTTACTCATGATCCAAAAATAAAAGCATGTTGCCATCTCTTACCTGTTTAAAGTGTTAGTAATGTTCACAAAAAGTTTTTTGCATATAGAAGAGCTTAAAAAGCTGAGCTATATGCAAAAAAACGTATCTCTCAAACCGCTATGGTTTAAGAGATACAAGCGTTTAAAGTTCGCTGTCTCCTACTGACAGCTGTAAAGCTGTCAGCAGGAGATTTGTGTCGGTCGACACAGTGGCGCTTGAGAAGTGCTGCGATCTCGTTATTACAAGGAATCCCATAATTGGAATGGTCTAAAACGTGTACCTGGTGTTCAAGCACACATTTTAGACCATTCCAATGACGGGATTCCTTGTAAGTAACAAGTACCTTGGGAGCAGGCTTCCCTGCCCTGGGAACCTCAGGAATGACAAAAAGTCTCAGACTGCCTCAATGGCTCAGTTCGATGCACATAGAACTTGAGACAATGCACAACATCCAACAGGTGAAGATCCTTCTCCGAAGTAGGGTTAGGGCAGAAAGAAGAAACCACAATCTCCTGATTAATGTGGAACTCGGACACCACCTTTGGGAGAAACTCCTGCGAAGTGTGAAGCACCGCCTTGTCCTTGTGAAACACCAAAAAGGATGTCCTATAAGACAGGGCATGCAGCTCCGCAACACAACGAACAGATACAATCGCCAGGAGAAAAGCCATCTTCCACGTCAGCAGACAGAGAGGAATAGTGGCCAGTGACTCAAAGGGAGGGCGCTGAAGGACGCACAAAACCAAGTTAAGGTCCCACTGAGGACCGGAAGTCTTAAACAGAGGACGGGTATGAGCAACACCTTGACATCAGGAAGCAAGAAAACAGAAAGAGCAGATGCCTGAACTGTAAGATAACTCAGATTGAGACCCTTATCCACACCATCCTGGAGGAAGGAAAGGACCGTAGGAAAATAAAAATCCTGAGACAGGTCCCTATCAGCACACCAAGATAGAAAGGTAGACCAAACTCAATGGTAGGTCTTGGAGGAAACCAGCTTACAGGCACTAAGCCTAGTAGCCACTACCCCAGAAGAAAATCCCATCTTCAAAACGGAGGATTCAATCTCCATGCCGTCAAAGCCAGACGATGAACATCCTCCTTCCACAGGTAACCCCATAGAAGAAGATCCGGACGGAGGGAAGCCAAAGAGGTTCCGCCACTGAGAGGTCCAGAAGCTCCAGAAACCATGCCTGCCGAGGCCAGTATGGAGCAATCAGAATGACTGGGCAGTGCTCCAGATGCAGTTTCCATATCAACCTGTGCAACAGGGGAATGGGAGGAAAGAGGTATGCCAGAGGGAAATTCCACGGGATCGACAAGGCATCCACTGCTAGAGCCAGAGGATCCGCCCAGCGAGTGCAGAATGTTGGAACCTTCCTGTTGTGTCTTGTAACCAACAGGTCGATGCATAGAAGACCCCACCGCCGGACAATGAGGTTGAACACCTCTTTATGCAGTTCCCACTCTCCGCTGTCCCCTGTGTGTCGACTGAGGAAGTCTGCCAGAACATTGTCTACACCAGGAATATGAACTGTGGAAATGGCAGGGTCATGCTCCTCTGCCAGGACAGAACAGCCTTAACCTCTAGCCAAGCAATGAGACTTCTTGTGCTGCCTTGCTTGTTGACGTAAGCTACCGCTGTGGAGTTGTCAGTCTGTACCCGAACCGGGTAATCCTCCAGCTGATGTGTCCAGTGTTGCAGGTCATGAAATATCTCCTGAAGCTCCAGGAAATTGATGGGAAAGAGATTCTTCCTGGGACCACTGGCCCTGAGCATTCAAGTGCCCCAGGACCACTCCCCACCCAGAGAGGCTGGCATCCGTCTTCACTGTTGTCCAGAATGGCCTGCCTTTCAGGAGATTGTTCAGGTTGAGCCACCACGAGAGGCTCAGCTCCATGTGAAGAGGGAGAGATAGGGACCTCTCCAGGAGATCCGGTCCACCCCTGCATGCCAGGATTAGAAACCTCTGAAGTTTCCTGGTGTGAGCCGTGGCAAACAGAACCGCTTCTATGGTGGAAATGAACTTCCCCACCAGGGATGACAACTTCTTGGCTGGAACTGGATCCTGAGATAGCTTGGACCTTCCGTGCTGATGAGCCACTTCATCCGTGAGAACGACCATCCCTCTCTGGGTGTTGAAAAGGAGGCCCAGAAACACCATCCTCTTTGAAGGAACAAGGTCTGACTTGTCCAGATTTAGGATCCACCTGTGACGGGACAGAGCATGCACCTGCATCTGCTGATGAGAGTTCCAGAGAAGATGCCTTCAGAAGGAGGTCGTCCAAGTACAGAGTAACTCTGAGGCCATCCTGATGGAGGACGGAAATCAATGTTCCCAGGACTGTTGAAGACTTGAGGAGACGTGGTCAGGCCAAAGGGGTGGACTGAAAACCGGAAATGCCCTCGGTCACAGGTAAAGCGAAGATATTGCCGACTTTCTGTATGAATGGTGATGTGCAAATAAGCATCCTGAAGATCCAGCGAGGCCAGAAATTCCCCAGGGGACATGGCAGCGATTACCGTGCATAGTCACTCCTGGCAATACTCGGACCTGAACACAAAGGAGTTGAGATCCTTCAAATCCAAAATGGGACAGCAGCCGCCATCCTTCTTGCAAACCACAAAGAGGTTGGAGTAGAACCCCAGCCCCCATTCCTGAGGAGGAACAGGTTCCAAGACCGCCTTGTCCAGAAGGGCCTGAATGGCTCCCTCGAAAAGGCGGCGCTTTTCTGCTACCAGAGGAGAACGAGAAGAGAAGGTCTGAGAAGGAGGAAGGGACATGAAGGGGATCATGTACCCCATACCCACCACCTGCAAAACCCATGGGTCCACCACAGAGGCCTCCCAAGCCGAAAGGTAGTGGCGTAAGCAACCACCTACCTGCAGGTGGGGACCTGGATTCGGCGAGTCATGCAGAAGGTGGTTTGTAAGCCTTGGGCTTAGCAGAGGACTTGGGCCTCCATTGCTGCTTAGGCTTGGAGGAGGAGCACGGAGCCTGAGGCACCTCCTGGGTCACCTGGTGCGAGTCAGCCTGAAGCCGATTCCTTTTTACTGGCGCCTTCTTCCTCTGGACCACTGGCAGGTGAGTACTCTTCCCTCCAGTGGCCTCGTAGATGAGATCCTTGAGCTCTGGCCCAAACAGGGAGGATCCCTGAAAAGGCAAAGACAGGACAGCCCTCTTGGAGGCCGTGTCAGCAGACCAGATCTTGAGCCAAAGAGCCCTTCTGGCTACCACAGACATGGTTAGAAGTCCTGGCCACCAGAAGCACAGCATCAAACAGGGCAGCAGAAACATAATACTGAGCCTCAGAGATGTTGGCAAGAAGGAGAAACATGTCAGCAGTTGGAGCCTCTTGACGGACAGCTGAAGTGAGCTGTTCATTCCAAAGAGCCACAGCTCTATTCCCCCATGCCCCACAAAAGCGGGGCACACGGCAGAACCAGCCATCTCAAAAATAGCCTTGAGATCAGTCTCAAGCTTCTTGTCAGTCCAGGCTTTAAGTGAAGATGCATCAGCCACAGGCAAGGCAGTGGACTTAGAAAGCCTGGAGACAGGGGATTAACCCACTGAGCTAGGGCCGCTTCAGAGAATGGATAAAGCTTAGCAAATTTCCTAGAGACAGACTGTTTCCTTTCTAGAAACTTCCACTCCTCAGACACAAAGCGGTCAAGGGTGGGGTTAGGTGGAAAACAAGTATGGGGCCTAACAGGCTCCTGAAACACATCAGATGGGTCAGAAGACACCTCTTGTACCAAGGGAATGTTAAGGGTGTTCAACACAGCCCTGATCAGGCCCTCAGCCGAGGGGACAGGATCAGCCTCAAAGGGATCCCCAAAACACTGAGAGGAAGGGACAGCAGAGCAGTATTCATCATCAGACTCCACCAATAATTCCTCTTCAGAGGAATCAGACACATCAGGTACACCCGGTGGTTTAGGCAGGTAAGATCTGATAGGGGTGGGGGCCTGCCACAAGTGGAAGACCCCCTGCAAGGTGGATGGAAGGAGCTGTATGGTGGACCAGAGGTCCCTGGTAGTAGCCTTAAATTATTGCATCCAAACTAGCTCTAGTGCATGGCTGGAGGCCCCTGCAGGGGATTCAGGGGCAGCAGCGCATGCTGGACAAACGAACCGAGTATACTCTAGGTAACCCTGAGTGACATGAGGAGCAATGGGGGACACAGACGCTCCAGTATCCTTAGTCTTAGCATAGCACCAAGTTCTAACTGAACAGACATTCTCAGAGTCAAATGGTCAAAATATCAGAAACACCCACAAAATAGTGTGTATGATAAATAAAATCACCCCAGAAATGCTAAATTAGAATTATCTGGTAGGCGAAGGGTTAAACTGTTGCGAAGAGAAGGAGAGTCCAAGCCCTGCGTAGGATACTCGATCAGCGAAGGCACAAAACGGCTGCCGTGGCGGGAGCCAATCAGAAACGAACACGCAAAGCAAGCGCTCGTAGGAATTGTAGTTTCACTAAAAAAGTACCCCAACAGTGCCTGAAGCCCCCTGAGCCCCCCAACATGCCCAGAACGTTGACCGGATAACAGAACAAGGGCAGACCAACCAAATGAGCCATCTCTGACCTCGCTACGTGGAGCGGTTGCAGAGAGATGTCCCAAACTGTAAAGTCCCATAGAAGTGAATGGAGCAATGGCTTCTATGCGGTAAATGTCCTCTTTGTAAGGTCTTTCTCTGATAGATGCAGTCATTCATAAGTAGCCAGTAATTAAACAATATGAAGTAAAATGAAATACATAATTGAAATTAAAACAAATCCAATTTTCCGTCATAGAAAAATATCCCTGTCCCTCCTGAGGGACACTAAAAAAACCTGACAGTTGATGGAGTGGTATATGCACCTATATGAGTGCCCTGCCTCATATAGGTATGCTCCTTTATCTTGTGGTCCCTGCATCAATGACGCTAGAGAAAATATATATACTAGCGTTCCAAAGTTTGGAGTCACTTAGAAACATCCTTGTTTTCCTTGAAATTAGTTGCGAACTGAATAGGAAATACAGTCATGACATTAAAAATCATTATTTCAAACCTTGTCAATTTAAATAATAATGGTGTCCTTCAAACTTTGTTTTCATTAAAGAATCCTACATTTGAAGCAATTACATCTTTGCAGAGCTTTGGCATTCTAATTTTCAGTTTGTTTAGGTAATGCAAAGAGTTCACCCCATGCTTCCTGAAGCACCTCCCACAATTTGGATTGGCTTGATGGTCACTTCTTACATGGCATACAGTCAAGCTGCTCCCATACCAGAAACAAGGAAATTTCTAAGTGACCCCAAACTTTTGAACGGTAGTGCAAATATATTTTACCATTCATTGTACCCTTGACAAATTACATATGATGTTAGGTGTCTCCCAAAAATTCCAAACCGCGGGATAGGGGTGTCTTGGGGGAGAAGAAAAATCTGAGGTGTAGGACCTTGCGACATACTTTAATTTGGATATGTTTTTTCATAGAGGCAACTCATACTAATAAAAATAGGTAGGTGTGGCATAGGAAAAAGACAAGTAATTAATTCCTGGACAATTCTTAATAATGAAGTAGAAAATAGTATAGTTAAGGCACTCGCCAAAGAGTGATATCATTTATTCATAAACTTACAGGCAGAGAGTCTATGAAAAAACCTAAACCTCCCACCAAAAACCATTCTGTCCTTCCTCAGTGTACTTTTGTCTAGGCCACAAATGCATCTCCCTCCATCAATAAATCAAGGCTAATTTTGTGAAGTGTAGTTAACCCTTTGGTGCAGTTGGTTTGCTCCACTTTATGTTGCAGAATATGGTCCTTAGTAGCAATTTTTAATGTATGCAGCTTAAAACATATCCAGAAACAAATATGTGAGTGGATGCCTTTTGCATACATAACTGGTTTGATGACCTAAAGCCTAGTTTACCTGGGTGACTGACAAGTTTCACAGAATAGATAAACTAACTCATAAAAAAAAAAAAAAAAAAAACCTGTCGTCCAATGCAGGTTACTGGTAACTTTGGATAGGAGCTCTGCCCCTTTAAGTAGGCAGGAACAATTTTGAGGAGTGCAGGGGTGAAGCCTACCCTCTAACCTTAGCTGCAGCTTCCTGTTTTAACTCCAGTAAGTTTTGTTCCTCGTTGCAAGCAACAAGGCAAGAGGACAGTTCTGTTTAGTTTCAGAATTGTATTATTTTCTGCTAGATATGGAATACCACCATTAGGTGGATTACCATCACTGACAATTCCCATCACCCAAATGTGGATAGCTCAGTTTACCAGGTGCTTATTTATGGACCTAAGCCCTGCAGGGAAAATCTTGGCTGCAAATTATTTCCCCAGGAGTTGCCCACTGAGGCTTTTCTTGATATATGGTAGTCTGAAGAAAGAAGTTCTGCAAAAAAACATGAGCAACCCTTTGAGTGCTGAGGTCCACATATCCCATGGAACCCCTCCGCACAGGGGTCTTTATCATTTGAGTTCCTATTGCATACTTTAGCACTCATTGGATGTATCTGTCTGTGTGGGTGTTTGGAGCAGGTTTCTGGCGTACTTTAACCCTTTCACTGCTTGTTTGGCATGTTGTGGCGGGTTGAGAGCACTTTCCCTACTGGGGTTAGTGTTTTTATGTTTTAATTACATGTTCTGGTGTAATTTTAGCTTAAATTTTACTCTCATTCATTTTTTGTTGATAGTGTACTGCGCCTTTAGGACCGCGCTTTACTGCTAAGACGCCATTGCTCCATTCACTGTACAGTTGGGACACATCTCTGCAACCGCTTATCACAGCGAGGTCAGAGACAGCTCATTTTTCTTGTCTGCCCTTGCTCTGTCATCCGTCAACGTTCTGAACATGCTGGGGGGCTTCGGGCACCGTTGGGGTACTTTTGTCAGAAAAACTATAAATCCCATGAGCGTTTGCTTTGCGCGCTTGTTTCTGATTGGCCCCCATCGCAGCAGCCATTTTGTGCCTGTGAACGAGTATCCTATGCAGGGCCTGGATTCTTCCTCTCTCCTCAGCTGTTTAACCCTTTCGTCACCAGATAAGTTTGTTATAACATTTTCTGGGATATTTTATCACTTTTAAACATTGTTTTGGGTGATTAGTGTATTTATTGATCAGTTGACTACTGTGAGAATGTCTATTCCACTTGAGGCTGGGGCTAGACTTAAGACTAAGGAATCTGGGGTGTCCCCCATTGCTCCTCATATCATACAGGGTTACCTAGAGAATAATCAGGTCATATTTGCCCAGCATGCGCTGCTGCTCCTGAATCTCCTGCAGGAACCTACAGCCATGCACTAGAGCCAGTATGGATGCAAGATTTTAAGGCTACTACCAGGGTCCTCCGGTCCACCTTAAAACTCATTCCATTCATTTTACAGGGGGTCTTCCACTAATGGCAGACTCCCGCCCCTATCAGATCTTCCGTGCCTAAACCACCTGGTGTACCTGATGTGTTTGACTCCTCTGAGGAGTTGGTGGACTCTGATGATGATGACTGTTCAGCTGTTCCTTCATCTCAGTTTTTTGGGACCTCTTTGAGGCGGACCCCATCCCCTCGGCTGAGGGCCTGATCAGGGCTGTGTTGTCCACCTTGAACATTCCCTTGGTGCAGGAGGCGTCTTCTGATCCCTCGGATGTTTTTCAGGAGCCTGTTAGGCCCCATGCTTGCTTTCCACCTAACCCCACCCTTGACCTCTTGGTGTCAGAGGTGTGGAAATTTCCAGACAAGAAACCACCTGTGTCTAGGAAGTTTGCTAAACTTTACCTGTTTTCTGAAATGGCCCACACTCCGTGGGTTCATCCCCCAAAGTGGATGTGCCAGTTTCCAGGCTTTCTAAATCCACCGCCTTGCCCTTGGCTGATGCCTCTGCTCTCAAAGATTGGACTGATAAGAAGCTTGAGACTTCTCTCAAGGCTATTTTTGCAACAGCGGGCTCTGCCCTTCGCTCTACCTTTGCTGCTGCATGGGTAAATAGGGCTATGGCTGTTTGGACTGAACAGCTCAATTCTGCTGTCCGTCAGGGGGCCCCTGCTTCTGACATGTTGCGACTTCTCGATAACATTGCTTGAGGTTCAGCATTATGTCTCTGCTGCCCTGTTTGACGCTGTGCGTATGGTAGCCAGGGCTTCTACCATGTCTGTGGTAGCCAGGAGGGCTCTTTGGCTCAAGATCTGGTCTGCTGACACAGCCTCCAAGAAGGCTCTCCTGCCTCTGCCTTTTCAGGGATTCTCCTGGGCCTGAGCTCAAGGATCTCATCAACGAGGCCACTGGAGGTAAGAGTACTCACCTGCCAGTGGTCCTGAGGAAGAAGGCAATGGTCAAAAGGAATCTGCTTTTTTATCCCTTTCAGGCAGACTATCGCCAGGTGACCCAGATGGTCCCTCAGCCTTTGCGCTCCTCATCCAAGCCTATGCAGCAGTGGAGATCCAAGTCCTCCAAGACGCCCAAGGCTTCCAAACTTTCTTCTGCATGACTCACCAAACCCGGGTCCCCACCCGCAGGTAGGTGGTCGCCTATGCCACTACCTTTCAGCTTGGCAGGCCTCTGTGGTGGACCCATGGGTTTTACAAGTGGTGGCATCAGGATACAGGATTCTCTTCACCTCTCTACCTCCTCCAAGGACCTTTGTTTCTCGTTCTCCCTTGGGGACAGAAAGACACCTTTTCGAGGAAGCTACACAGGCCCTTCTGGACAAGGCGGTCCTCCTGGAGCCAGTTCCCCCTCAGGAGAGGGGCTTAGGATTCTACTCCAACCTCTTTGTGGTTTCCAAGAAGGATGGGGGCTATCGTCCCATTTTGGATCTGAAGGATTTCAACTCCTTTGTGGTTAGGTCCCAGTACCGCCAGGAGTCTCTGTGCACAGTGACAGCAGCCATGTCTCCTGGGGAATTTCTGACCTCTCTGGATCTTCAAGATGCCTATCTATCTGCACATAACCATTCATCCAGAGAGTCGGCAGTATCTCCGATTTGCCTGCGACCAAGGGCATTTCCAGTTCTCTGCCCTCCCCCTTGGCCTAACCATGGCTCCTCAAGTTTTCTAGGAGCATTGATCTTTGTCCTACATCTGAAAGGCATCAGGGTGACTCCATACATGGACAACCTCCTTCTGAAGGCCTAGTCTCCGGAACTCCTTCACCAGCAGGTGCAGGACTGCATTCATGCTCTCTCCCACCAAGGACAAGTCAGACCTTGTTCCTTCCCAGAGGATGGACTTTCTGGGCCTCCTCTTCAACACTCAGAGGGGGATGGTGTTTCTCACGGATGAAGTGGCTCACTGAAGGTTCAGGCTATCCGGTCTCAGGATCCGGTTCCAGCCAAGAGGTTGTCATCCTTGGTGGGGAAGTTCATTTCCACCACATAAGCAGTCCTGTTTGCCATGGCTCACACCAGGGAACTTCAGAGGTTTCTAATCCTGGCATGCAGGGGCCGTCCAGATCTCCAGGAGAGATCCCCATCTCTCCCGCTTCAAGTGGAGCAGAGCCTCTCTTGGTGGCTCAACCTGAACAATTTTCTGAACGGCAGACCCTTCCTGGAGCACTTCTGGACCACAGTTAAGATGGATGCCAGCCTCTCCGGATGGGGAGCTGTGCTGGGGCACTTGAGTGTTCAGGGACGGTGGTCTCAGGAGGAATCTCTCCTTCCCATCAATGTCTTGGGGCTTCGGCCGATATTTCATGCCCTACATCTCTGGACATGGCAACTGGAGGATTGCCCAGTCAGGGTACAGGGTACAGTTTGTTTGCCGAGTCGCAGAGCTGCATGCCCTGTCTTGCCATGCCACCCTTTTTGGTCTCTCAAGGACAAGGCGGTGCTTCGCACCTCACAAGAGTTTCTTCCGAAGGTGGTATCAGAGTCCCACATCAAATCAGGAGATTGTGGTCCCTTCCTTCTGTTCTAACCCTACTTCTGACAAAGAGAGGGATCTTCATCTGTTGGATGTTGTGTGTTGTCTCAAGTCCTTGAGGCAGTCTGACACTCCTTTTGTCATTCCTGAGGGTCCTAGGGCAGGGAAGCCTGCTTCCAAGGTTACCATAGCTTCTTGGATCAAGTCCACAATTCGTAAGGCTTACGAACTTCGGAAGAAGCCTGTTCCCTTCAGGGTCACAGCTCATTCTGAACACAAAACAAAATATACCAGTGCACTCAATCCTTACATACACAGGCTCATGTATTAATTCAATATTATTATAGTGATTACACCTGGTGCTGCAGGAGAAGACAACATGTAAAAATAAAAGAGAAAGATACCCTGCCTAAATAGCACTCAAAGTGACTAAACACTTATAATATATGAATAATGAGTCAAATGCTAGGATAAAACTTAACTTTTAATGTTGCAAAAATAAATGAGAAAGAAGAAAAAGACTGCGAATTACACAAAATAATTAAATCAGCCAAATAGTAAACGAGATGCAATTGTGCATAAACTATGATCATAGAATAGTCAGTGTGATATTAATCACACCTCATGTGTATTAAGCTTCCAACAAAGCTATCAATACCACATGGGCGCAAAAAAACGCACTGACATCTGGAGAGTCATGAATAAACCATCAAGAATACCGGAACACATAACCGGCTTGCCAAAAAGTAATCTACTCCGATTACATATACCATGTGTAAAAGACACAAAAGTATTACTTTAATGCACAATATGCATCTCGTTATATACAATAAAAATCTGACATGACTAGAAAATCTTACCGGGGCACTAAGCTGGCTTGCCACTAGTTAATAACGATCATTTTAAGTGAAATGACCAAAAAATTTTTTTATCGAGCTCAAAAACAAAGCTCTAGATAAATAATGGATAGATTATATCACTAACTAAAAAATAACCGTTATATTACCAGCCCTTGAAAGGGCTATTGTACCCCTAACTAGTCTAGAATACCGGGGCACTAAACCGGCTTGCCAATAATTAAAGTATACCTTCTTATTACCAGCCCTAAAAAGGGCTTTTAGTAGACCCTAAATTACCAGCCTTAAAAAAGGCTATTAATGTAACAGATGAGATATAGTGGTCAAAATAAGGTTAAACTAAGTTGCAAGGCATATAGCCTAACTGAAGCATGACCACATTCACACTGTGCCGCTTCTACATAACAGCCGATCACAGTGAACCCTCAGGTATTAATTGAATAGAATCTCACTAAAAGGGACTAGAAGGTACTGCGATCAAAGAGAGATAACCCCTTGATCAAATTACAACGCCGACGCGCGTTTCGCCATTATGCTTCTTCAAGGCTAATCACTCGAATGCTAAAGAGACTCAGTTATTTAAACTGGAAGAAATCCCTCCAAACGCATGATTGACAGAATACCTGTGCCAATCACTAACAAGCGAGAAACAAAGTAACAAACCTATTCAGTCACTATGATTGACAATACACCTACACCAATCACCTAAGGAAAAAAGAAAACATAATAACCAAGATACGAGTTGCTATAATAAGCAACTGAAATCTTGTTATAATAACTATATAAATTATACAAAATGCAATCCATCTATAGAAATTCCTTAATCCTGAAAAAATAAAGTTTTCTAATACAAGAAAACTCCATAAAAAAACAAGAGAGAAAAATTCACAAAAAATTAAAAAAGTTATATGTGGTACAGAGCTCAGTAGTTTATAAATGAATATGTAACGGAAAATCATCATTCAGACCATGAGGTTTAAGTGAATTCAACTTGAAAATCCACTGATTTTCACACTGCATAAGTTTCTTATTAATATCACCACCTCTAATATCCATCCTGATATTTTGTAAACCCCAAGCTCATAATAATTGGGATTTGCTGTCATGACATGATAAATAATGTAATGCTATCAATGAAACTATTTTACCAGGAACAAGAACATCCTTAGAAGCATTATTTATATTATTCGCATGTTCTCTTAATCTTGTGGTTAACTTACGAGTGGTTTTGCCCACATATAATAAACCACACAGGCATTGTACGCAATATACCACTCCTTTGGCAAGTGATAAAATCTGATATAGAAAATTTTGCCAAATCTATCCACAACAGATCTCTTGAGAACCATGTGTTGGCACGCTATACAATGACCACAAGGGTGAGAGCCACTTAGTTTTTTGACTAAGAAGAAGTCCACAAATCTATGTACGAGATGGTCCTTCAAATTAGGTGCTCTCTTCCAACACATGGATGGCCTATCGTGTAAAATTTTTGATAAATCCTCATCATTAATAAGTAAATGCCAAAATACTCAAAATATCAACAATGGATTGTGCATGGCAGTTATAAGTAGTAATGAATCTTGTGATAGGTTTCTTATCAATTTTAGATTGATTATAGAGAAGATATGGACGTGAGGTATATCAAGCTCTCTTGTAGGCACGTTTAATAGAGCTTTTACTATAACCTCTATCAATCAGACGACTCTCCAAATCCAATGATCTTATCTTAAAAATCTGGACATCACTGCAATTACGCCTTAATCTTAAAAACTCACCCACCGGGATATTACGTTTTATTGAAGGAGGATGAAGGCTACTGTGATGCAACAAACTGTTGGTAGCAGTAGCTTTACGATACAAATCACTTTTAAGCGTATCATTTGGTCCTTTATAAATCATAATGTCCAGAAACAGAATTTTGTGTAAATCAAATTCCAGCGTAAGTTTAAGATGCATCTGATTATTGTTGAGGTGTTTAACAAATTGTTGAAGAAGATCATCAGGTCCATCCCACAGGATGAACAAATCATCAATGTACCTCAGCCAGAGTAACACATGATCAGTGTACTCGGAATTACCTTCTACAAAGACCATAGTTTCCTCCCACCAACCTAAATATAAATTGGCGTACGAGGGGGCACATGCACTCCCCATGGCTGTGCCACAAATTTGAAGATAAAATTTATCTTGAAATACAAAATAATTGTGGCAAAGAATGCATGACAATAACTTTATCATAAATGATCTCCTGTTGTCATCAAAAGAAACTGATTGTTGTAAATAGTATTCTACAGCTTGTAAGCCAAAAGTAGAATCAATAGAAGTATACAATGACGCTATGTCACATGTAGCCAATAAAGTATTAGGACTGATGGGAAGCGAATCAATTTTAGATAAAATATCAGAAGTATCCCGAATATATGAATTCAGGCTAATGACATATGGTCTCAGAATATAATCAATAAATTGACTTGCATGTTCTGTAAGACTGCCATTGCTGGAAATAATTGGTCTTCCAGTTGGAATGTCTCTATTCTTATGCACCTTAGGTAACAAGTACAAAGTAGAAACCCTAGGACACTCCATTTTCAAAAATGCTAATTCTGATGCTGTAATGCTGCCTGTATCATAGCCTGATTGGATTAATGTGTTATAATAGGATTTTAGTCTTACCTGTTAAATCCTTTTCACTTAGTCCATACAGGTCACTGGTACAATGGGAGGCGATCCGCCCCTTTAATAGGCAGGAACATTCATTCAAATGTATGCAGGGGGTGGAGCCTCCCCTCCTACTTAAGCTGCCTTCAGGCCAGAGCCAAGCCAGATTGATTTGAGACACTAAACTGACCAGAGGAAGAAGGAAAAGGAGGACTCCTGTGAGCATGCCCCAAAGGTCTCCCACTGAATGCCACAGGAGAGCCAAGCATGGTCCCTTGACAGGGTGGGAGACCAGTGACCTGTATGGACTAAGTGAAAAGGATTTAACAGGTAAGACTAAAATCCTATTTTCACTGTCGTCCAATACAGGTCACTGGTACAATGGGATGTACAAACATTGAGCTGTCCCTGAGGCGGGAAGTAAGGCAAGGACCAGGCGCAATGCCTAAAGTCACCAGAACTGCTATGAACCAATTAATCATAGAGCCCAAGAACAGAAGTGTCAACGGACACCAACCAGGGGGAAAAACAAACCCCCGAACTAACACGGCACACTGAACTAGAGCCAACAGGGCTCAACAGCAAAGGAGCACTATGAACCACAGAGTAGAAGGTCCTAAACAGGCAAGACTGCTTCCAGGATCTTCCGCCCAAAGCTGGCATCAGCCGAGGCCAGGACATCAACACGGTAGTGCTTCGAGAATGTGTGCACAGAGGACCAAGTGGCCGCTCTGCACAGTTGATCAGCAGATGCCTGATTCTTGTAGGCCCAAGAGGCCCCAATTGATCTGGTGGAATGAGCAGTAACCCGGAATGGAACATGCTTATTCCGCAGTTTGTAGGATTCCCGAATGGTAGATTTTATCCAAGAGGCAATAGTTACCTTGGATGCCGGTCTCCCTGCCCTAGGCCCCTCAGGAATGAAGAACAAGGCATCAGACTTCCTGATAGACTCAGTGCGATGAACATAAAATTTAAGACAACGCACAACATCCAACAAATGGAGATCTCTTTCCTTGTCAGGGTTAGGGCAGAAAGTGGGAACCACAATCTCCTGATTGATATGAAATCCGGAGACAACCTTGGGTAAAAACTCCTTGGAAGTGCGAAGCACTGCCATATCCTTGTGAAACACCAAGTAAGGAGGTTTACAAGACAGAGCTTGTAACTCTGCTACCCGGCGAACAGAGACAATCGCCAAAAGAAAAGCCATTTTCCAGGTCAAGAGACGCAAAGGAATTGAAGCCAAGGATTCAAACAGGGGTCTCTGAAGAACCCCCAGCACCAAATTGCGGTCCCACTGGGGAGCAGGACTCTTGAAGGCAGGCCGAACATGAGCCACGCCTTGGAAGAAAACCTTAACATCAGGGAGAATAGCAACTCTTTCCTGGAAAAACACAGACAGAGCAGAAGTCTGAACCTTGAGAGAACTAGGCTGAGTCCCTTCTCAACCCCATCCTGTAAAAAGGCTAGGACCGTGGGAAGAGACAGATCCTTAGCAGTACACCATGCTATGCGATGATAGATCTTGGAAGACACGGGCTTGCGGGCTCTAAGCATCGTGGACACCACTGAACAGGAAAACCCTTTCTTCTTTAGAATTGAGGATTCAACCTCCAAGCCATCAAATGGAGATGCTGAACATCCTCCTTCCACAGATATCCCTGAAGAAGTAGATCTGGACGTGCAGGAAGCGGAACAGGATCCGTCACAGACATGGCTAACAGTTCTGGATACCAGGACTGACGAGGCCAATGTGGAGTGATCAGGATGACAGGACAACGCTCCACCTTCAGCTTCTGGATGACTCGGATCAACAGAGGAAGAGGAGGGAAGATGTAAGCCAGAGGAAATGTCCAGGGGATTGACAAGGCATCCACTGCTAGGGCAAGAGGGTCCCTCCATCGGGAGCAAAACACTGGCACCTTCCTGTTGTGTCTGGTTGCCATCAGATCCACTACTGGCACCCCCCACATCTGGGTGAGAAGGTGAAACACTTCTGGATGAAGCGCCCATTCTCCGCTGTATGACGACTGAGAAAGTCTGCCATGACGTTGTCTATGCCTGGAATGTGAACTGCTGAGATGACGGGCACATGAGCTTCTGCCCAAGAAAAATGGCCTTGACCTCTAACTAGGCGGTGAGGCTTTTCGTGCCGCCTTGTCTGTTGCTGTAGGCCACTGCGGTGGCGTTGTCGGACTCCACTCTGACTGGACAACCTTCCAGCTGAGATTCCCAGTGCCTCAGGGCAAGAAAGATGGCATGAAGTTCCAGAACATTGATGGAGAGAAGAGATTCTTCCAGACCCCATTTCCCCTGAGCACTGAAACGACCCAACACTGCCCCCCAACCCCGGAGGCTGGCATCCGTCGTGACTGTGGTCCAATAGGGAACCCGAAAAGATCTCCCTTTCAGGAGATGAGACAGGTCCAACCACCACTCCAGGCTCAGCTCTACATGAGGGGGCAACGATACAGAGAGATGCTGGTGATCTGGATGAGATCTGCAAGTCTGAATCACAAACCTCTGAAGTTCCCTGGTGTGTGCCATGGCAAAAGGCACCGCCTCTATCGTGGAAATAAACTTCCCCACCAGAGAAGACAACTTTGGTACTAGAATCCTGTTCGAACAGGAGACCCAGGAAGAGGAGCTGTTGAGATGGAACCAAGTCTGACTTGTCCAAATTCACAATCCAGCCGTGGCGATTGAGTGTCTGTATGCACAATTGCAGCTGCTGGTGAAGGATCTCCGCAGATGAGGCTTTCAGGAGCAGATCGTCCATGTAAGGAGTCACCCTGACTCCATCTCGATGAAGCACAGCTATCAAAGCTCCCAATACCCTCTGAAAGACCTGAGGAGCTGAAGTCAGACCAAAGGGAAGAGCTGAAAACGGCCTTTGTGACAGGCAAATCTGAGATACCGTCTGCTCTCTGGATGAATAGGGATGTGAAGGTAAGCATCCTTAAGATCCAGGGAGGCAAGAAACTCCCCTGGAGACATTGCTGCTATCACAGAACGCAGAGATTCCTGACGAAAGTGGGAACTCACAACAAAGGAATGGAGATCCTTGAGATCCAGAATAGGACGTGCACCTCCGTCCTTTTTGGCCACAATGAACAGGTTGGAATAGAATCCTGAACCTGTGTCCTCTGGTTGAACCAATTCCAGGACCTCTTTGTCCAAAAGATCCTGAATAGCGTTGAACAGATGTCTTTTTGTAGGTTCCTGAGAAGGACGAGTAAAATGGAACCGGAAAGGAGGAAGGGAAGAGAAAGGGATCCTGTACCCCTCTGATACCACCTGAACAACCCAAGGGTCCGCCACTGACTCCTCCCAAACCCGGCGAAAGATGTGGAGACGTCCACCTACAGCCGGATGCGGACCCGGGTTCGGCGAGTCATGCCGAAGCAGTCTTGGAGGTCTTGGCCTTAGGGGCAACTTTGGGCTTCCAGGACTGTTTGGGCTTGGAGGAGGAGCACGTGGAAGACGGACCTGTCTGGGGCGTGGAGCGTGTCTCAGTTTTGAAAGAACTAAAGGACCGATTGCGTTTGGCTGGAAACTTTTTCTTGAACACCGATGGCAGAAGAGTACTTTTGCCAAAAGTGGCCTCACTAATCATCTCCTTAAGTTCAGATCCAAACAGTAAGGACCCCTGAAAGGGCAAAGAAAGCAAGGCTTTCTTAGATGCAGTGTCAGCAAACCAAATCTTCAACCAAAGAGCACGTCTAGCTACTATGGAGGAGGTAGAGGCCCTCGCCATCATGCGCACAGCATCAAAAGCAGCATCAGCAACATCATTTTGAGCTTCTAACATATTAGCAAGAAGCTGCAACTGCTCAGACACTGAAGCATCCTGGCGAACCGCCTCAGCCAATTGCTCAGTCCAGGCCGCAATGGCCCTATTAACCCACGCCACTGCAAAAGTTAGACACATGGCAGTGCCAACAGAGGCAAAAATGGATTTAAGGCAAATCTCTAACTTTTTGTCCGTCCAATCTTGCAGGGCCGAAGCATCAGACACAGCTAAGGCAGTAGATTTGGATAACCTAGAAATAGGAGCATCCACTTTAGGAGGATGAACCCATTTTGCCAGTTCAGTCTCAGGGAATGGATAAAGTTTAGCAAACTTTTTGGACACAGAAGAGGATTTTTCAGGGTTCCTCCATGCGTCTGAGACTAAACGGGTAAGGGTAGGGTTAGTAGGAAAACAAACCACAGCTTTTGATGGTTTTTGGAAAACATCAGTTGGATCATGAGTAGATTCCTGAGTCAGAGGAAGGTTGAGCGTAGTAAGTACAGCTCTGATCAAACCCTCAGCCGAAACTTCAGGGTCACATTCATAAGGGTCACCAATGGACCTATTAGATTCAATAACAGTGCCTTCCTCAGCATCAGAATCCTGCAAAAGTTCTTCTTCAGAAGAATCAGACACATCAGGAGCCCCCTGTGGCTTAGGCAGGGAGGTCCTGATTGAGGAGGGGGTCTGCCAGACTTGCAGAGCCCCCTGAACCTGAGAGGGAAAGAGTTGAAGAGTGGATCGGAAATCCCTAGTGGCAGCTTTAAACTCTTTTACCCAAGTTGGCTCAATAGCATGGCTGGGAAGCCCAGGGTTGCTATCCTGACTATCTGCACATTTTGGGCATAAATGACCTGAAAATTCTCTAGGCAGCCCAGAGTGACAAGAGGAACAAAACGCAATGGGGGAAATGGTCACCCCAGCCTCTTTGGTCTTGGGTCTAGCCCCTGACTCCAGTGGAGTAGACATGCTCACAGCGTCAAATATACACCACTTAATAAAGACCACCCAGTAAAAGTGTTAAAGATTAAAGTTTCACCCCAGAAATGCCTAAAATCGGACTTATCTGGCCAGCGAAGGGTTAATCTGCTGAGAGGAGAGAAGGCTCGTTCCCTGCGTAGTATACTCGCTGAGAAAAACACCACAAAATGGCTGCCGCGACGGTAGCCAATCAGAAAACGAGCGCAAAACAGGCGCTCATGGGAAATGTAGTTTTCCTCAGAAGTACCCCTAAACAGCGCCCGAAGCCCCCCCAAACTCCCAACACACTGAATCTAGCTACCGGATGATAGAGCAGGGGAAGACCGACAAAATGAGCCCTCTCTGAAGTTGCTGTGACAAGCGGTTCCAGAGAAACGTCCCACACTGTGAAATCCCATAGAGAGTAAAGGGGCAATGGCGTCTATGCAGGAAAAAGAGCGCTTAAAGGCGCGGAACACTAAATATTAATAAAGTATACTAAAGGTAAAAAGTACACCAAACACACTTCTGACACATGGAAAACATGAGAGAATAAGGACCCAAAGCTCCAAAACCCAGGGAATACCACAGACATTGCATAAATACAAGCAATATGAATAAAAACACCCTATGAGTGCTGGAGTGCAGAAAGCAAACTCCCAAATACAAGCCCAGAGAAGGGACACTGTGGGGACAAGTGGACCTTCAGCACTCAAAGGGTGGCTCACCTTTCTGCAGGACTTCTGTCTTCAGGTAACCATGTTAAAAGGAGATTAACCAGAGGAAAATCCCCCAGCAGGGAAGCTACTTGACTCAAGCTGTTCCCTCTTCAGGGCATAAGGTCCACCAGAAAATCCCTGGAAGCTGCACTAGCCACTTCGGAGAGGGCAATTCACAGCCACGGTCACCCGCCTAATGGTGGTATTCCATATTTGAAAGAAAACAATAAAAAACTAAAGTTGAATGAGAGATGTTCTCCACCTGGTGTGCACAGCACACAGGAACAAATCAATCTGGCTTGGCTCTGGCCTGAAGGCAGCTTAAGTAGGAGGGGAGGCTCCACCCCCTGCATACATTTGAATGAATGTTCCTGCCTATTAAAGGGGCGGATCGCCTCCCATTGTACCAGTGACCTGTATTGGACGACAGTGAAAACTCATTATGAAATCAACTGTAGGATTGGAAAACAATCGTTTATAACATGTGGTGTCATTTAATTGTCTATATGCCTCTGTGTTGTACATTTCAATAGGCCATAAGACAATGTTACCCCCCTTATCGGAGGGTTTAACTATGACATCATCCCATTTTTTTATATCCTGCAGTGCTTTGTTTTCATTGAAGCTCAAATTTTTGTTAATGATCGTGTCAGGTATGGCCAAGATATCACGCATTACCAGGTCAGTAAAGATCTGGGTTACAGGACAGATAGAGGAGTTAGGAGTAAAGGTCGATTTTTTCCTTGGTTTAGATGGTAGCTTATGTTGAGGGGTGGAGCTTTCCATCATTAAATCCCGCAAATCTGATAGCACCTCCAAATCTAAATCTTGAACTTCACCAACAGTTGCATTATCACCCTCTTTCTCTTTTAGGGCAAAATACTTATGCAAAAGAAGTTTCCGATTAAATCTATATAGATCAGTCAATACATCAAATTTGTTCAACTTAGTGGTAGGAGAAAAAGTTAAACCTTTTTTTTAAGAACATCAATATGAGAATTGGAGAGCATATGACCAGATAAATTATCTGTAGACTGGATACTATCTCCTGAATCTGCGATTCCTCCCCCTTGATAGATATCCCCATCTTGATCGATCCCTTAGTTCCCTGTCCTCCCCTCCTGGTAGGTCTTTTATGTTTCTGTTTGTCCTGTTGTATCTGTCTCTGTGGCCCAAAAAATGTGACTGATTATGATCATATGTTGATTGACTATGTTCATCTGTTGATTGATCAGAATCAAGTTCCCTATCCGAAATAGAACTCACACTAGTGTCACAATTATCCTTCTTCTCAATATATCTAGGTTTCCTTCGTGACCACAGATATATGGATCCCTTTTTGGATTCCTCAGAATCTCTGGCAAATTAAAATTTTTTCTTAGTAGTTATTTCTAATTCCAGACGATAAAGATCTTTATTTAATTTCTCCAAATCTATCTTGATAGACTCCACATTCTCAAAATCTTTCAGTTTATCTTCCAACAATTTAAAGGGATAGCAATACTTCGTTTTAACTTTATTTTATTTTGTAGGCATTAAAAAAACATGAAGAATGATATCAGTCTTATCTCTCAAACCTTTATGGTTTAAGAGATATTCACAAGCAAAGTTTCCCCCTCCCGCCCCTTTTTCCTAGTGTAAGCCATCTCTTCTCAGATGTGAATCTGGTTGTAAGACCAGACAGATAACAGAAGGGGACAATCTTCTTTGTATGAAAACAATGAAAGCCCTTCCCCCCTTGACAAGTTTTTCAGCTTCTTCCCTTATCTTAATTGAAGATTGTCCCTCTCTGCAATCTACCTGGGCATCTCCCTTCTGATCTGGTTGAACAGGGGGGGGGATACTTTGTGAATATCTCTTAAACCATAAAGGTTTGAGAGATAAGACTTATATCATTCTTCAAGTTTTTTTAATGCCTACAAAATAAAATAAAGTTAAAACGAAGTATTACTATCCCTTTAATTGCTCCTTCTGAATGATCAATGATTTGTGTTTCATAGTCTATCAAAATCTGAAGATATCCTTTAGAACAAGTGTTAGAAACTTCTTCCCATCTTTGTGTATAAGAGGAATCAGAAAAGCTATAACTGGGCAAAACATGTACCCTTAAACCTCTAGGTATAATAGAGGCATCTAAATATTTCTGGTAAGTAACTCGGTTCCACCAGCTTCTAGTACGACTTATCTGATTCTCCTTTAATTGTTTGATCGTCTCTTTCCAATTAATATCTGTGTTATCACTATTATTGAGAGACGTGACTGAAAAAACCTCCTTAGCTCTGTCCAGTCTCTTATTTAATCTTGCCGAGTAAGTAAAGTGTCCATGTTGTATGAATAGGAAAGTGCAAACTGGAAGAAACCGTTCCAAGAGATAACGGTAAGGAAAACTGAACACAAAACAAAATATACCAGTGCACTCAATCCTTACATACACAGGCTCATGTATTAATTCAATATTATTATAGTGATTACACCTGGTGCTGCAGGAGAAGACAACATGTAAATAAAAGAGAAAGATACCCTGCCTAAATAGCACTCAAAGTGACTAAACACTTATAATATATGAATAATGAGTCAAATGCTAGGATAAAAAAGCTTAATACACATGTGGTATGATTAATATCACACTGACTATTCTATAATCATAGTTTATGCACAATTGCATCTCGTTTACTATTTGGCTGATTTAATTATTTTGTGTAATTCGCAGTCTTTCTTCTTTCTCATTTATTTTTGCAACATTAAAAGTTAAGTTTTATCCTAGCATTTGACTCATTATTCATATATTATAAGTGTTTAGTCACTTTGAGTGCTATTTAGGCAGGGTATCTTTCGCTTTTATTTTCACAGTTCATTCTGCTATGTCTATTGGGGCTTCTTGGGCCTACAAGAACCAGGCCTCAGCTGATCAGTTGTGCAATGCGGCCACTTGGTCGTCTGGGCACACTTTTTTCTAAACACTGTCGTGTGGATGTGCTGGCATCGGCTGATGCCAGTTTTGGGAGGACGATCCTGGAGGAAGCCCTGTCTAAGATCTCTTTAGTCTCTCAGTAAGTTTTCACTTTTGAACCCTGTTGGCTCTAGTTCAGTGTGCTGTGCTACAGTTCATGGGGTTTGTTTTACCCCTGTTCAGTGTCCGTTAACACTTTGCGGTTATTGTTGAGCTATTCATGATCTGTAGATTCATTGGTGCTCTGGTGACTTTGGGGGCCTTCGCCTGGTCCTTGCCTTTCTTCCCGCCCTGGGGAACTTAATGGTTGGACATCCCAAAGTTACCAGTAACCTGTATTGGACAACAGAGAAAATAGGATTTTAGTCTTACCTGTTAAATCCTTTTCTCTTAGTCCTTACAGGTTACTGGTCTCCCACCCTGTCAAGGGACCTTGCTTGGCCCTCCTGTGACAGAACATGGGGGGGACTACTTTTGGGTTCATGCTCACAGTCTTCTGTTCCCTCACGGACTACTTGTTGTAGTTTGTTCCAAAATGTATCTGCAGCTTCCTGTTCGCTTCAGTAAGGTTAGAGGGTAGGCTCCAACCCTGCACTCACTTCTCAGAATTGTTCCTGCCTACTTAAACGGTAGGAGCACCTACCCAAAGTTACCAGTAACCTGTATGGACTAAGAGAAAAGGATTTAACAGTTAAGACAAATCCTATTTTATGTGGGGTGATGAAACCAAGCTGTCCATATGAACTAGGCTTAAAACTTGCAGTATGTGGGAGAGGTCCATATTCTCTTCTTGGTGACAGCTTTAAAAGGTACAAAGCCTCTTAGGATAAAATAGAAAAAGTACAGTAGCATAAGGGGTTACACAGATATATATATCTATATATCTATAGATCAGATCTGTGTTTTTAGTTTGGCTCCCATTCTTAAAGAGGCCATGCATAAAAAAAAAAAAAAAAAAAGAAATGATTAAAGATACTGTAACTGGCACTGAAAGATACATTTGAAGAAATCAAGAAAAGCAACCATCTTTACCACCAGACAAAAAATAAAGACCATCAGGATACAGTCTCATGAAAGGGGCAGTAAAGGGCCGGAGGGAGGGTGCTTTGAATGTGATCTTCAGGGTTGGGCAACACACTGAGCACTTGACTGAGCCTCTGGGAGATATCAGCCCTCTCCATTGAAGCCCACTGAGAATTAAATTGTTGACACAGGACTTTATTGTAGAAGATACTAGTGTTATTTTTGGGAGATGAAGCAACATCTACCAGCCCTGAGGTTCATGGAGATCTGCAGGTTGAAGCTATGAAAATTCGATTCCATATCGGTCATGTGACTTCCAACACTTATAAAGCCCTGCTCACTGCAGTTAACAGACTGTAGCTATGGGCTGCAAATAGATCTGAAATACTCTGGTACACAGATGTGAAGAAAATAAAATGATAATGGTATGGAGATATGAAATTAACTGTTTTCTCACCAGCACTCACTACATGTTAAAGCATCTCCTGAAAAGCCACCTGCTTAGAGGCATCTCATTAACCGTTTGAGTGTCAGAAGGGTACGCAACGTATTGCAAAAGCAATGCATTGCGTACCCCTCCACCACCCAAAGGGTTTACAACTTTCTCTTTATGCACACCTGTATTTACAACAAAATAATGAAACACTTCCAACAAACCTGCACTTTTTGTTTAAAGGGGATCTCTCACCGCTATACAAGTTAGGCTTATTAGGTAGAGTATATAGCAATAACGTTTAACCCCTTAGTGACCGACACTTAACAGCCACCGAAATTTTTCCCCATTACTTAAAAAAAAAAAAAAAAAATTCAGTTTTGGCTAAAATTATTGCTCACAGAGTGCCCTGCACCCTACTTCCGCATACAATGCTCTTACCGCAGTTTGCTGCTCTGCCTCTTCTCCCTTTCCACTTCCCAGGCTCCTCTCATGATGGAGGCTTTCTGTCTGTAAGCTAAAGCAGTCTCATTGTCTAGATAGATATCGATGTCTGCCAATGAGACTGCTCCAGCTTACAGACCGAAAGCCTCTGTCATCAGAGGAGGCTGGGTACTGGGATGGGAGCAGAGGCAGAGTGGCAAACTGTGGCAAGAGCAGGGTATGCGCAAGTAGGGTGCAGGGCACTCTGTAAGCAATGATTTTAACCGAAATAGCGTTTAAAAACAAACAAGCACAAAACAAAACAACGTTTTAAACTTTATCGCTATACACTCTACCTAATAAGCCTAACTTGTATAGGGATGAGAGATACCCTTTAAGCACCCTACAGTCTTTATGCTGTCACTATTTCTAATTAGATTATAAGCTCTTCAGGACAGAGATCCTTCCCAAATGTATGAGATACCTAGTTTCACCTAGCCCATGCTAATAATGCAATGGTTGCACTTAAAGAGGATCTATCCCCCCTTTACAACTTATGCTCATTAGTTACAGCATTTAGAGAATACGTTTAAACTGTGTTTTTTAATTTAAAAACAAAAGAAACAAAAACAAAAAAAACATTTGCGCAAAAATTCATGTTTATATAGCCCCCTATAGCCTACTTCTGAGGCTGACTGCTCTTGCCGCACTGCCTCTGCTCCTGTCCCTCTACCCAACATCCTAAGATAACAGAGGCTTTCTGTCTCTAAGCTGGAACAATCTCATTGGCAGAGATCGATGTCTAGCCAATGAGACCACTACAGCTTTGACACGGAAAGCCTCAGTCATCGGAGGATGCTGGGTAAAGGGAGGGGAGCAGAGGCAATCTGCGGCAAGAGCAGGCTGCAGGGGACTCTATAAACATTAATTTTTGCGCAAATAACGTTTTGTTTTAAAAAAAGAAAACAGGTTTAAACATTCTCTAAAATGCTCTAACTAATGAGCATAAGTTGTAAAGGGGCGATAGATCCTCTTTACGACTGATGTACTTATCTTTGTCATGTGTTTTTGTATTGTATGACTGCTAATGATTTTGTTAAATGCTGTTCACATGTATAGGGCTACGTAAATAAAGAAATTAATACATTTTCACAAAATGAAGAATAGGACAAAGTGATTTATAGCATCATTTATATACATTTATGGCTTCATACAACAGATTGTTCTTGTGTCTGTAAGTATATCAGGCACTTGTCTGCAGATATTGAATCATGACTTGTTAATAAAGAAACATCAATTTGCTGCTACAGCATTCACAGAAAAAAAATGCAGTTTATACATGCAACTATTAGCAATATTGCTGATTTATTGTATCCTTGGAAAATGAATGCTGGTTAAGAGAGCTGAGAAAATGTATTTCTTTTTTTATGCTTGCATGAACCACTTTTGTAGCTTCTAATTAATACATAACACAAGATTAATGAAAATCAATCATAAATTAAGGAATTTAACAATTTCATAACGAAAATATGAATATGATATCAGTGTCAAAAATACTGATAACATTTCCAGTGGTTTACCAAGTGCAAATGTTATATACAATTTTAAAAATTGGTCCAATCCTTAGCTTACCCTCCATTTACAGAAGGATGAATTACATTTTTAAACTCGTAAGCAGATAAGACTTGTTTGCAAAACCTAGCGGAACCACCTACTTAGCTATGGCTGTAACCAATCAAAATAGCAGATGTTCAAAAGGAAACAGTATTTTAACTCTTTAAATGCTAGAGGTCTCCAAAGAATTACAGAACTAGAGACCACTAGTATCTGAAGGATTAAATACATCAGCTTCTTGGACACCACAGAATTATGCATTAAGAAATAGAACATCTAGCTTCTATGATATTCTAGGGAGCAGATGCACAAAAATTTCTAGAGACAAATATATCTTCCTGCATAAGCTCCTCAGAGATGAATAAGACAGGATTTTAGTCTTACCTGTTAAATCCTTTTCTCTTAGTCCACACAGGTTACTGGTAACTTTGGGTAGGCGATCCGCCCCTTTAAGTAGGCAGGGACAATTCTAGAATTGATTGCAGGGGGTGGGGCCTACCTTCCCTCCTTGGCTGCAGCTAGCCAACCAGCTCCAGAAAGATTTGAGACACTAACTATTGACTACATAGTGGAAGGGAAAGAAGACTCTTGTGAGCATGACCCCGAAGGACCCCCACAATCTGCCACTGGACAGCCAACCATGGCCCCTTGACAGGGTGGGAGACCAGTAACCTGTATGGACTAAGAGAAAAGGATTTAACAGGTAAGACTAAAATCCTCTTTTCTCTGTCGTCCAATACAGGTTACTGGTACCTTTGGGATGTCCAACCATTGAGTTTCCCAGAGGCGGGAAGTAAGGCAAGGACCAGGCGCAAGGACCAGGCGCAAGTCCCCCAAAGTCACCAGAGCAGATATGATCAGATCAGAGACAGCACAACAAAACAATGAAGTGTCAGTGGACACTGAACAGGGGTAACAATACCCCAAACTGTTACACAGCACACTGAACTAGAGCCAACAGGGCTCAAAAGTGAAGGAAGCACCAAGAACCGAAGAAGATCCTAGACAGGCAATACTGCCTCCAGGATCTTCCTCCCAACGCTGGCGTCAGACACGGAGTCAGGAATGACGAACAGAGTGCCAGACTGTCTAATGGACTCTGTGCGATGTACATAAAACTTAAGACAACGCACCACATCTAACAAATGGAGATCCCTCTCCTTGTCAGAGGTAGGGTCAGGGCAGAAAGAAGGCACCACAATCTCCTGATTAATGTCGAACTCTGAGACCACTTTCGGGAGAAACTTCTGAGAAGTGTGAAGCACCGCCTTGTCTTTGAAAAAGACCAAAAAGGGGTGGTTTACATGACAGAGCATGTATTTCCACGACACAGCGAACGGACACGATCGCCAGGAGAAAGGCCATTTTCCACGTCAGCAGGTGTAGAGGAATAGTAGCCAAGGACTCAAAGGGAGGGCTCTGAAGAATGCCCAAAACAAAAATTGAGGAGCAGGATTCTTGAAGGCAGGACGAGAATGAGCAATGCACTGGAAGAACCTTGACGTCAAGAAGTATGGCAATGCGCCTCTGAAAGAAAACAGAGAGAGCAGACGTCTGAACCTTAAGGGAACTCAAACTGAGGCCCTTATCCACACCGTCCTGCAAAAAAGGCCAGGACCGTAGGCAGATCAAACTCCTGAGACAGGTCCTTATTGGCACACCAAGATAGGAAGGTCGACCAGACACAATGGTAGATCTTGGAAGAAACAGGCTTGCGGGCACTGAGCATAGCAGCCACCATGCCAGAAGAAAACCCTTTCTTCAATATTGAGGATTAAATTTTCAAGCCGTCAAAGCTAGCCGATGAACATCCTCCTTCCACAGGTAACCCTGTAGAAGATGATCCAGATGGCAAGGGAGCCGGAACGGCTCCGCAACTGACAGATCCAGAAGCTCCGGAAACCAAGCCTGCCGAGGCCAGTATGGAGCAATCAGAATGACTGGACAATGTTCCAATCTCAATTTCCGTAACACCCTGTGCAACATGGAAAGGGGAGGAAAGATGTAAGCCAGAGGAAATAACGAAGGAATGGACATCGCATCCACCGCTAGAGCTAGAGGATCCCTCTAGCGTCAGCAGAACCTCGGGACCTTCCGGTTGTAACTTTTCTCCATCAGGTTGATGCAAGGAAGACCCCACTTCTGAACGATGAGGGAGAACATCTCTGGGTGCAGTTCCCACTCCCCGCTGTCCACCTTGTGTCGACTGAGGAAGTTTGCCATGACGTTGTCTAAGCCAGGAATGTGTACTGTAGATATAGCAGGAACGTGTTCTTCTGCCCAGGACAAAATAGCCTTGACCTCTAATCAAGTGGCGAGACTTCTTGTTCCGCCCTGCTTGTTGATAGAGACCATGGCGTTGTTGGACCGTACCCGGACTGGGCATTCTTTCAGCTGGGGAGTCCAATGACGAAGGGCATGGAATATCGCCAGAAGCTCCAACACCATGATGGGAAGGAGAGATTCTTCCAGAGACCACCGACCCTGTGCACTCAGGTGACCCAGGACCACTCCCCATTCAGACAGGCTGGCATCAGTAGTCACTGTGGCGCAGAAGGAAACTAGGAAGGACTTGCCCTTCAACAGATTGGAGAGGTCAAGCCACCAGGACAAACTCTGTTCCACATGAAGAGGAAGTGACACCGACATCTTCAGAAGGTCCGGCTGACCCCTGCACACCTGGATCGCGAATCTCTGGAGTTCCCTGCTGAGACATGGCAAATGGGACCGCTTCTATGGTGGAGATGAATTTCCCCACTAGAGAGGACAGCTTCTTAGCTGGAACTGAATAGTGAGCCAGAACAGCAGAAACCCTGTGGGTGATCTGGTGAGCTACCTCGTCCGTGAGATATACCATGCTTTGCTGAGTGTCGAAGAGAAGGCCCAGGAAGACCAGATGCTGGGATGGTACAAGATCCGGCTTGTCCATGTTGATGATCCACCCATGATGGTTAAGAGCATGAATGAAGTCCTGAACCTGCTGATGAAGAAGTTCCACAGAAGAGGCTTTCACAAGCAAGTCCGCCAGAAGAGCCTAAATAGTGCCGTTGAACAGACGGCGTTTCTCTGTGCCCTGAGGCGCATGAGAAGGGATAAAGCGGAAAAGGAGGAAGAGAGACGAAAGGGATCATGTACCCTCCCGTCAACACCTGTAAAACCCACGGGTCCACCACTGAATCCTCCCAGACGCTGTGATAGTGATGCAAATGGCCAGCCCCAGCAGAGTGGGGCCCTGGGTTTGTTGAGTCATGCCGAAGGAGGCTTGGAAGAGACCATGGGCTTCCATTGCCATTTGGGCCTGAAGGAGGCACGCAGAGCTGAGGGAACTGCCTGGTTCGCCTGATGTGTCTCAGTCTGGAAGGAACGAAAAATATGATTACGCTTGAGAGGGGTTTTCTTCCTGGGGACCAAAGACAGAAGGGTACTTTTACCCCCTGGGGCCTCACTAATCAGATCCTTAAGATCTGGCCCAAACAATGATGTGCTTTGAAAAGGCAATGAGAGCAAGGCTTTCTTGGAAGTAGTGTCAGCAGACCAAATCTTGAGCAAAAGAGCCTGTCTGGCAACCACAGACAAGGTGGAAACCCTAGCCACCAAATGGATGGCATCAAATAAGGCAGCACCTGGATGGAAAGAGTTGCAATGTAGACCCAAGGTCCCTAGTAGCTGCCTTGAACTCTTGTACCCAAACTGGCTCTAATGCATGGCTGGAGGTCCCTGGGAGAGACATCAGCACATGCTGGGCATAAATGACCTGAGAATTCTCTAGGTAACCCTGAATGACATGAGGAACATTCCACAACAGGGGACACAGAGACCCCAGCACCCTTAGTCTTAGGCCTGGCACCAAGATCCAATGGATTAGACATTTTCACAGTGTCAAAAACATTTAGTATAATTAATCACCCAATTACAGTGTGAAAGATTAAAATTTCACCCCAGAAATCTCTAAAATACACTTATTTGGCAGGCGAAGGGTTAATCTGCAGGGGAGAGAAGGAGAGTCCAAGCCCTGCATAGGCACAAAATGGCTGCCCCGGCAGGAGCAAATCAGAAACGAGTGCGCGAAGCAAGCGCTCATGGGAAATGTAGTTTTCCCAGAATAAGTACCCCAACAGTGCCCGAAGCCCCCTGAGCCCCCCAACACACTTGCAATGGTAACCAGATTATAGAGCAAGGTCAGACAATTAAAATGAGCCCTCTCTGAAGTCGCTACGTTGAACGGTCGCAGGGATATGTCCCAAACTGTGCGGTCCCATAGGAGTGAATGGAGCAATGGCGTCTATGCGGTAAAGCGAGCCTTAAAGGCCCAGAACTCAAATTTTGTCAAAGTTAAAACTGTGAAATAAAATTACAAGACACATCACTAGAACAAGTTAGAAGACCCAAAAAACACTGAACCCAGTAGGGAAAGTGACAACAACCTCCCCAACAGCTGCAAACCAGCAGCTGAAGGGTTAAGTTACCACATAAACCTGCTCCAAAACACCCAACAGACATACAGATAGAGTGTGCAATAAGAACTCCCAAGGAAAACCCCATGTGTGGAGGGGCATTGTGGGACATGTGGACCTGCAGCACTCAAAGGGTTGCTCACCTTTCCTGCAGATCTTCGGTCTTCAGATTACCATGTATCAAGAAGAAGCCTCGGTGGGCATCTCCTGAAGAAAGAACTTGTACCCAGGATTTTCCCCCCAAGGCTTAAGGTCCACAAAAAGCACCTGGATACTGAGCTAGCCACATCTAAGGGCATTGTCAGTTATGGTAATCCGCCTAATGGTGGTATTCCATTTCTAACAAAAAAATAAAAAATTTCTAAAACTATAGCAGAACTGTTCTTTTGCCTGTGTCTTACCAAGGAACAAATCTTTCTGGAACTGGTTTGCTAGCTGCAGCCAAGGAGGTAAGGTAGGCTCCACCCCCTGCAATCAATTCTAGAATCGTTCCTGCCTACTTAAAGGGGCGGATCGCGTACCCAAAGTTACCGGTAACCTGTATTGGACGACAGAGAAATGGGGATTTCCTCACATTTATCACACTATAATGCATAACTCGACAGCCGTTTGCAGCTGTGTTCAGTTACAAACTTAAGTCTATATTTTCAAGTGGATGTACTACAAATTTGTGATCAAATCACGCCAGATCCCAATATTTTCAGTCTTGCGGACTATTTGGTCATGTCAAACAACGATATCCTAAGTAGGTTGGTGGCATTAAAACAAGGCGAGACATTACAATTTTAGCGAACCAAAGCAGAAACTTAAATAACTGCACCTATAATATATGCCTAAATAAACATTTTATACAATTACCAAAACAATACATTTTCATTTAAAATGATCTCAGTGTTCTAGAACACATTAAACAGCGCTATAGAATGGAGAGGTGTGGGGGGGAGGGAGGTCAAAACTATGCTGCATAGATAAAAATCTGCACATTTCACATGGGAAATGATTATAATTTTGATAAAGTTCAAATAAGTTCCTTTTACTGGAGATCACAATGTTCACACTGCAAAAGAGAGAGAGAGAGTTTGCTATGGTGACTGTAAGGCGAGTATGCTGGCAATTTCCCCATAGTGCGAACCAACTGTACCACAGCGGAAAACATTCCCATTGATTTAAATGGGGCTTCTTTTCCCTTGTATGGTAGGCAGAGCTCAGCTGCATTACCAAGCAATGTATTAGAGTCATCTATAGTATTCAGGGGGTTAAAACCTCATTTATATCAATAGGAATTTTGTCAGTTATATTTCACCCCTATGGTGCAGTTGGTTCCTGAAATTTGCTTTTGTGTATATGGGACTGATGTTCTAAAAGGAACTGGTTAATTACGCATCAAACTAATGGCAATATAGGAAACAAATATTTTCCCATTTGCGCACAAAGGGTTAAATGGGGGTTTTAACTCCTTGAATGCTACAGAGGTGTAGCAATGCACTGGAGACCTCTTTAGCATTCAATGGGTTAAAATGACCATTTAAAATCAAAGGGAATTTTGGAACGATCTGTCCCCTATGGTGCAGTTGGTTTGTTTTATACTTATTCCAGTACTTTACAGTAAATCAGTCTTGTGTCATATACACACTGGCATCCCCAAAAAAACGGTACTGGAAAAAGGTGTCAATGGGATTAAGTGTAGAGAATTTGGCATTTTTATTCCCCAAAAACTTAAGGGAAAAACTTTATGCGGATCAGTATGAAAATGCACACATTTTCTATATATACACACAACGTATATCCTTTTGCGTAAGATAAGCAATTTTTTCCCTCTTCAAAAGGTTATTTTGATCAATTGCTATCAACTACTGTTTACACCAGAAATGGGAGAGCCGAGAAATGAAAAATAATGTAACAAATACAAAATCAGACTGCAGATGATAAACATACTATTGAAATGTAAACTGGGTGGGTCATTTATATACATTGTGAGACCTCCAGAAAATAAATACATTTACCCATCAATTTGATAGGGCGGCCAGTAATGAAGAGGTTTGCAATAAACTGCTGGCTCCTCTGGCAGGCATGGAGGGCGTTAACCATTTGAGTGCCACAACGGGCAAGTGACGCATTGCTCAACCTTTCTGGCACTCTAAGGATTAAGAATCATAAAAACTAAAAAGCATATAAAACACTTTACGGTATTCAGAGTTGGTATGAAGGAAAGTTGTAGGTGGTGGGATCAGGGGATAAAGTATTTTTTTAGAATTTCCCAGGCAGGAAATGCAAACATTTCTACGTTATATTTAAGGCAAAATGAAGAAATGTTTAACTCTTATTTACACAATTTCCTCCATTTTCCTTTGCAAATATTCATAAAAAATTCTTAAACCGAAAAAGCACCCAAAACCAGTTTGATTGTACCAAATCCCATTATTTAAAACACTGGTACAAAAGCAGATACAAAACTGAAGATTTGAGTGTTTTTGTGCTCTTCTGAAATTCTGATTTATGTAACCCTTTGAGTGCCAGAGAGGTAACCAACGTATTGCAAAGCAATGCGTTGGGCTCCTCTCTGGCACTCAAAGGGTTAATGATGCTGGCTGATCAGAAAAAAAACTAACAAAAAAACGACAATTATACATTCACAAAAGTGTACTTAAAAGAAAAATTATATATATTAAAAAGTATACTTTTTCCTTATTTACAAGACTTGTTTTATTTGTCACTGACTGGATTTGAAGGGTTAAAGGGTTAGTAATGTTATAAAAAAAAATGTAATATTGCAGCTATTAGAAATTTAAACTAAACGACCCCATTCCCATCTCTCAGACCTTTAAGGTTTGAGAGCTATAGGAGGCTAAAGTTCCCCCCTCCGTCCCCTTTTACGGACGTCAGGGGATCCTTGTCCCAGGAGAAGCAGGTCGCTCTTCAGCAGAGCTGAAATAGTGCAATGTAAAAGAAATACTTTATTGGAACGGTCTACAAAGTGTGCCTTGTTTGCAGGCACACTTTGTAGACCGTTCCAGTGAAGTATTTCTTTTTACATTGTGCTGTTTTGGCTCTGCTGAAGAGACATCGAGTCGGCCGAAATGCATCTCCTGCTGTCAGCTTTACAGCTGACATCAGGGAAAGTGGAGGGAGAGGGGAAATTTAGCCTCCTGTATCTCTCAAACCATAAAGGTCTAAGATGGGAGGGGGATCGTTTAGTTTATTTTTCGAATAGCTTCAATATTACATTTTTTTACATAGCAACATTACTAACCCTTTAATTTGTTGAGCTCCAGAGAGAAGGTGCATAGAGTACTGTAAACTCTTTTGCTTCACATACCCCTCTAGAACGTAAACTGTTAATACTTTTTATTGGATCAACATAAAAAAATGCATTTCAGAGACCTGCAGGATGAAGGATGCACAAGGCCCCACAGAAATGTTTCATGATTTTCCAATAACAGTAAAGTGAATACCACCTTTATTCCATAAACTTTATGAATCTATACTCTTGGCACGGCTATATAACCCCACTTGGACTCCGGAGCGATCTCAAACGCTTTGCAATGCATTTGAAATCTCTAGCACCCAAGTGGTTAAATCAGTTACCTGTTCCTCATGTAAAATCAGTTATATGATTAGAAAATTCGGATCAATTATGCTTCATGCCTAACATCTTCAATGGCAAGCCAACAGCAGGTAGAAACTTGGTAAAATGGGAATGTAAGTCAATTACATTGTAACTGTGGAGCCACACGCGTTTGGCAAGTTGAAAGAGGCAGGCAGCATTACCAAGTATACGTCTGTAGTTGCTGGAAATAGTGTGGCTAGAGGGCCTGTATTATTAATTACTTTACAGCATTCTACAGGCATGTCTTGCACTGTAGATAAAATTTGTATAATATATATATATTATATATATATATATATATATATATATATAATAAACCCCCCATACCCATTTGACAAATTGCAGCTCTCAAACTCACTGCAAGCACCTAAAGCAATGAAGCAGCTACACACACAATTTCATGAAGTCTTACATTCCTTGCTGCTTATACAAGCACCCTAACAGCAGAGAAAGATGTATGCTGTTCGTTCATTTTGTGTTCTAGTCCGTTTGGCACTTCATAGCAATAAGAGGTCCAAGAGCAGAACAGAAACCTCCGGAAACGTGGAAAAAAATCCATTAAGAAAAACTCCATTTAATCTGTCAACTTTGAAAAATATGAACAGTTTTATTAAAAATAAACTGGAGAAGGGCACAGGACATCTTCGGACATTTCATCCTATCTTCTCAATGGAGAATCGGAGAACACCTGAATGTAAAAGAGTAAAGCATTAGATTATTCGCACAATGGCATGCATTCATATGTAACTTGTTCTTGTAAAATGCCTATTTTCACAAATTGTCACCTCCAGACACTGGTCTTGAGAAAGGTGTCTAGCCCTCCGAGTGCCAGAGGGGTACACAATGCATTGCACTCATAGGGTTAAAATGGAACTCACCATAAAACTGCCTGGATGATTTTGAAAGGGTTTTCAAAAATATTTATATGCTGTGTAAGGCATAAAACAGTTTGCATATTTGAACATTTAAAGGGATAGTAATACTTAAAATGTAAATATTATATTGTAGGGTTTATCCCCTGAGTAAAACAAGGGTACTTCCACTGCTGAAAGGTGTTTTATTCAAAAGTTATTCCAGCTCAAAAGTTGAATTTTTTAGGTGCAATATCAAAGTGGCCTGAAATTGCTACACCATCATATGGACAACTCTGGTGCCGGGACCAGAAATTTCTTCTCTTGTTCTACCCACTGCTTCATTTAGAAAATGCAATTAATCTTGGATTGTTTCGAGAAATTATTGCATATCACTTCTAAAACACATATCGAACTTACATGAAGAAACAACTTAAAATAAAACTGGGCTTTGTAATTTTTAAATATTATAATCTTCCAGCTAGTATCTGTAAAATGTAGTTACTTATGTTAAATCCCTAAAAATCTTAAATACAATAATATCTCTTCTGAGACAGCAATTACAATTTCTATGGTAATGGGAGCCGCAGAGAGCAAATGAAAGACTAGTTAAAGTGTCAGACAACAAGGAAGCATTTTTACAGAGGCTAGCTTTGAATAGAAGGTATTTAAGTGTGTGCAACCTCATACCATTTTTACGTGTTGGTGTTCTTTTAAAAAAGTGTCCAAGGCCCTGCATATACAAAATAATATTTCAGGCCTTCTACATCAAATGCGAGTTTATCATGGAGTAAATGATATATAAAACCTATAACCAGATTTTTTTTTTGTTTGTGGTGTTCTTATGCCTTTAAGTTTTGTTAAAGAAATAGTAATTTTCAGCTGACAGCAAGGGACAATCTTCTTACTGTGAGATTAAGGAAAACCCTGCCCACTTGACAGGTTTTTCCTTATTGACAATTTTTTCTTATTACAGTCCCTCTCTAAAATCCATCCAGACAGTCTTGCTGCTCTGAGGTGAGCAGTGTTACATTAGTAAAAGGGGAGGGAGGGGGATTACTTTATCATTCAGTTACTCTTAAACTACAACTCTGAGAGGATTGAAATACTCTCCATGGCCCAAATATTATGAAGATTAATAAGAGCTGCTTTTTTGTGAAACATTACTATCACTTTAAGTACCAGCTGGCAGAGAAGCAATGGATTTGGGACCAGAGACATATTTATAGGGATAGTATTGTCAAAAAATAAATATACATCTGTTTGTTAAGTGTATTTTTTTTTTTTATATTGTATAGTATGTTCTTAAAATCTTTAACCGTCATGCTCTGCTTAAAAATCCATTTAGAAGTTCCCCCTCCCACACCTTTTCAGTATGTCATACAGACTCCCCTTATATCCAAAAGCTGGTCTCTTGATTGGACAGATCACAAAAAGGGACAATATTGTGTATCAGTGTAAGGAAAACCCTGTCCCTCTTGACAAAGGATGGCAGGTGTTTTCATAGGCTGACAATATTGTCCCTTGTTGCGATCTGTCCAGACAAAGTTTCTGATCCGAGGGAAGTCTGCATGATGTACTGAAAAGGTGAAGGAGGGGGAAAATTGGACTGGATTTTTAGGCTGTACATGAAGGTAAAGAATTTTCCAAGCAAACTATTCTTTATATAAAAAAAAAAAAAAAAAAAAAAAAAAAATACACTTAATTCGATGTATATTTATTTTTGACAATAATATCCCTTAAAGAGAAGGCTACTTGCAAACTTTGGCAACTAGGGTTCTGTAATGGTTATGAAAGTTCTAGACATTTGGGTTTGCTGGGATGGGACAAGATCTGACTTGTCCAAGCTGATGATCCACCCGTGATGGGTGAGAGCATGAATGCACTGCTGAACCTGCTAATGAAGAAGTTCTGCAGAAGAGGCTTTCAGAAGTAGGTTGTCCATGTGTGGATTAACTCTGATGCCATCTCAGTGGAGGATGGACACTAAGGCTCCCAGGACACGGTTGAAGACCCGAGGAGCTGTCATCAGATCAAATGGAAGAGCTGAGAACTGAAAATGTCCCCGTTCGCAGGCAAACCGGAGGTACTGCCGGCTGTCTGGATGAATGTGTAAGTACGCGTCCTGAAGATCCAGAGATGCAACGAATTCCCCCGGGGACCTACCTGCAAAACCCATGAGTCTATCATTGAATCTTCCCAAATGCTGTGATAGTGATGCAGATGACCACCCACAGCAGAATGTGGTGCCGGGTTCGGCAAGTCACGCCGAAGGAGGCTTGGAAGAGGCCTTGGGCTTCCAATGCTGTTTGGGCTTGGAGGAGGTACGTGGAGCTGAGGGAATCTCCTGATTCACCAGACGTGTCTCATTCTGAAAGTAATGAAAATACCGGTTACGCTTAAGCGGTGTTTTCTTCCTAGGAACCAAGGGTAGAAGTGTAATCTTACCCCCTGTAGCCTCACTGATCAGATCCTTGAGATCTGGCCCAAACAAAGAAGTTCCTTGAAAAGGCAAGGAGAGCAATGCTTTCTTAGAAGCAGTATCAGCAGACCAGATCCTGAGCCAGAGCCCTTTTGGCAACCACAGACATGGTGGAAACCCTAGCCTCCAAATGGATGGCATCAAATAGGGCAGCAGAAACATAGTGCTGTGCCTCAGAAATGTTGGCAAGGAGGCACAACTTATCTGAAGTAGAAGCATCCTGACAGACAGCAAGAGTGAGCTGTTCAGTCCAGCTAGACGCATGGCAGAACCAGCAGTGGCAAAGATGGACTTGAGGGAGACCTCAAATTTCTTGTCAGTCCAGTCCTTTAGAGCAGACGCATCAGACACTGGCAAGGCAGTAGACTTGGATAGCCTGGAGATAGAAGCATCCATTTTGGGGGGGATGAACCCACTGAGCAAGCGCAGCCTCAGAGAAGGGATAAAGTTTGGCAAATTTCTTGGAGACTTCCACTCTTCAGACACAAGGTGGTCAAGAGTGGGGTTAGGTAGAAAGCACGTAAGGGGCTTTTTAGGCTCCTGAAAGACATCAGAAGGAACCTCCTGCACTAAGAGCATGTTTAGGGTATTTAAAACAGCCCTGATCAGGCCCTCAGACGAGGGCTCAGAATCAGCCTCAAAAGGGTCCCCAAAAAACTGAGAGAAGCCCACCGCAGAACATTCCTCAACATCTGAATCCACCAACAGTTCCTCCTCAGAGGAATCTGATACGTCAGGTACACCCTGAGGCTTTGGCAGGGAAGACTTGATGAAGGAGGGGTTTTGCCAAGGATGACAGGCCCCCTGTAACTGGGATGGAACGAGTTGCAAAGTGAACCTAAGGTCCCTAGTAGAAGCCTTGAACTCTTGCACCCAAACTGGCTCTAATGCATGGCTGGAGGTCCCTGGGAGACTCTCAGGGACACCAGAACATGCTGGGCATAAATGACCTGAGAATTCTTTAGGCAACCCTGAATGACAGGAAGAGCAATGCACAACAGGGGATACAGAGACCCCAGCATCCTTAGTCTTAGGTCTGGCCCCAAGCTCCAATGGTATAGACATTTTCACAGTGTCAATAACCTTACTGAAATCACCCAATTACAGCGTGTATGATTAAAGTTTCACCCCAGAAACCACTAAAATAGACTTATCTGGCAGGCGAAGGGTTAATCAGCAAAGGAGAGAAGGAGAGTCCAAGTCCTGCATAGGACACTCGTTCTGGAAAGAGCACAAAATGGCTGCCGTGGCAGGAGCCAATCAGAAACAGGCGCTCGAAGCAAGCACTCATGGGAAATGTAGTTTTCCCAGAAAAGTACCCCAAACAGTGCCCAAAGCCCCCCTAAGCCCCCAAACACACTAGAAACATGAACGGGATGATCGAGCAAAGGCAGCCAAGTAAAACGAGCCATCTCTGAAGTCGCTAGGTTAAACGGTTGCGGAGATACATCCCAAACTGTACAGTCCCATAGAAGTGAATGGAGCAATGACACCTATACGGTAAAGCGCGCAACTCAAATTTTATAAAATTTAACTTGTAATATTAAAAGACATGAAAAAATCACTAAAATATGTTAGGATACCCAAAAAGCGCTGAACCAGTAGGAAAAGTGACAATAACACCCCCCCCCTCCAAAAGCTGCAGACCCAATGAGTGCAGGAGTGTGCAATAAGAACTCCCAAGGAAAAACCCATGTGCGGAGGGGCACTGTGGGACATGTGGACCTGCAGCACTCAAAGGGCTGCTCACCTTTCCTGCAGATCTTCTGTCTTCAGATTACCATGTTTAAAGAAGAAGCCTCGGTGGGCAACTCCTGGGGAAAGAACGTGTAGCCAAGATTTCCCCCAGGACTTAAGGTCCACAAAAAGCACCTGGTCACTGAGCTAGCCATATCTAAGGGCATTGTCAGTTATGGTAATAAGTCTGGTGGTATTCCATTTCTAACAGAAAAATAAAAAAATTCTAAAGCTATAGCAGAACTGTTCTCTTGCCTGTGTTATCTTCACCTAGGAACAAATCTTTCTGGAGCTGGTTGGCTAGCTGCAGCCAAGGAGGGAAGGTAGGTTCCACCCCCTGCATACAATTCTAGAATTGTTCCTGCCTATTAAAAGGGCAGATCACCTATCCAGAGTTACCAGTAACCTGAAAAACTTGTCAAGGGGGGGCAGGGTTTTCATTGTTCTCACATTAAGAAGTATGTTCCTTGCTATGAGCTGTCTGGTTTATGGACCAGATTCCACATCTGAGGTGAGCAATGTTACACTAGGTAAAAGGGGCGGGAGGGGGACACTTTATCATACAATTACTCTTGAACTACAACTCTGACAGTATTGAAATAACACTCTCTATGGCTCAGATACAATGAAGATTAGTCGGAGCTGCTGTTTTTGTGAAACATTACTATACCTTTAAGAACAAATGGTTAATATATAGGCAGTTTTTAATTCCTGTAAAAAAATAACTAAACTTGTCTTTTAGGTGACAGGTCTGTTTTGTGCCCTGTTATCTTGCCAGGATACTATATAGTGAAGGTTTCATAGGACACTGCGACTTATGGTTTCTGGTTTCATGTTGAGATTGCATTACGGGCAATAGCCTGGTGTTACCCATAATGAAATTGCTGTGGTTCAGTGGGGAAACAAACATGTGGTCTGGTGAAAATTCACAGTGCCCTTTAAAAACTCCACTACTGGTGACTATGTGACCAGGTGATGACATGCATTAGATCAGCATATGAGAAGAAAATAAAAAAGAACCGGGGGGTGGTGGAATATGACTTCTCAATGCATTGAACACTCCTCTGGGCCCTTAACTCAATGCTCTTCTTAACCTTAAAGGGTTAAAGGGGAACATTCACATTAGAAAACCTTTGTGCATGCTCAGTAAGCATGGTAAACGGAGCTTGCTGTAACGATGGTCCACATAACTACAGCTACTAAGGGAAGCGTGAATGCCTCCCTGGGGCAGCTGGGAAGGAAGTGGGAAGTCCTGCGCTGCTGTGCCGCAAAACATGGAAATGCACAATTTTAAGTCTTCATATCTTCAATAGTAGGTAAGTTAAACACAATGCTAATCTAGTTGCACTAATTAAAGCCCATGCACAAAAGTTTTTCTAATGTGAATGTTAAAGTCAAATGTAAGAGCTAAAGTTTGTTGATCCAGTTAGTGCCCACTGTTATTGTGTTAGGGAAGGCAATTATCTCACCCAGTTTACAGATAATCCTGGATAATTAACAGAAGCCACAGATAAAACAGGAATGGTTTCTATTTCAGAGCGTATGCGAGATGAGATTTTAGAAAACAAAACTATTTTTACAGATATAAGCAAGGAATGCAGGGTATTTAATTATATATAACCCCAGCTCATTTTTAGCTTACTGTTTCTTTAACCATTTCAGTGTCAGAAGGGTGCCCAATGCATTTCAAAGCAATGCACTAGAGACACCTCTGGCATTCAAGGGGTTGCAGACCACAGGCGTTTGCAAAGTGTTGTGCACCCTTCATGTCCTTAAAGTGTTGCAGCTGTACACATTGTTAACCCTTTGAGTGCCAGAGGGGTACAGAACGCATTGCTTTGCAATGCGTTCCGTACCACTAGCACTCAAAGGGTTAAGGCATGCTAAAAATAAATAATAATAATAATAATAATATAGGTGATACAGTCTGTAATATATGTTAGTAAGATTACAAGTGGTCTTAACCCTTAAGGACCCACGATGAGCCAGGACCGTCATGGGCAAACTTGCCTAAAGGACCTATGACGGTCCTGGCTCATCATGGATTCCAGTGCTCCCAGTGCAGCTGAATCCGATCAGTGAAAAAACAAACAAAAAAAAAAAAAACACCAAAAAAAAACACAAAACAAAACTTTGGTCTATAAGAGACACCCACGTGCACCCGCAGCCGGTTCTTAAGGGGTTAAAAAGGGATGTTGTATGTTTATGAAAAAGGACAAACCATGCTGACATTTGATGGGGAAAATGGGGTGCAGGCTTTATGGATTTTCTTGCCTGCAGGTAAACAAATCAAAGTGAAAGATCCAGTAGTGTGCACCTGAACTCAGGCAGGAAAATATATCACATTCATTTAAGTAGGGCTATTAACCACTTGAATGCTAAAAAAGGACTCCAACATATTTTGCAATGCATTATACCAATTATGTCACTGAAGGAGTTAAAAGTGTGATATAAATCAATGGGACTGTTGTACATTTTACACTATTGTGCAGTCAGTTTACTGCAGGGAGAGATGCACTAAGGGGTGAAAAGAGGTGATAAAGTGGAGATAATTTCTGCAGTGATATCACATCTCCCTTTCTTACTGAATACTATGGAACCAGTGCACTACTACTTCTCAACACACAGCTCTTAGTGCATAGACCCCACAGAATAACATAGGGCTTGGAGAAGTGATATCACTGGAGAAGCCATCTCCCTTTTAGCACACCTTAGTGCATACCCCCACCCCACTTTTTTTTTAGTACATCAGAATCAGTGGTTGGGAGGGACAAGAGAGTGTGATCTAAAGCTTAATTCCATATAATGCACTTTGGACACTAAAATCCAGAGCTGTATTACAAGTTTCAAGTCACATTATGAACAGCTGAGGAAAAACATTTTGGTGTGATTTTACCTGGCTTAACTCCTTGAATGCCAGAGGATGTAAAGAAAGCAAAGCACATTTTGCACACTAAGTGTTACAAATAAGAAGTGCAGCAGGACATGTATCATTGGGTTTGGTTTGAACATTTACTAACGTGCAAGTACTTTGGGTCTGGATTTACATAAAAGGGTGCTTCCTTCTGGAAAGTTCTCTTTATGCTTATGCACTAACATATTTCCTACCACATTTTACCCACATTATATGGATACAAAACTGCTTGAAAATGCACGTTTTAAGCAGTAATTCAGGACTACACGAAGGTTAAAGGGATAGTAATGTTTCATAATAAAAACAGCTCTAATTAATCATCATAGTATTTGGACTTTGGAGAGTGTTATTTCAGTTCTGTCAGAGTTGTAGTTCAGGAGTAATTCAATGACAAAGTGTCCCCCTCCTGCTCATTTTACTGATGTAACACTGCTCACCTCAGAGCAGCAGGGAGGTGCCCAGGTAGACTGCAGAGAGGGACAATCTTCAATTAAGATAAGGGAAAAACCTGAAAAGCTTGTTAAGGGGGGGGAAGGGCTTTCATTGTTTTCATATAAAGAAGATTGTCCCCTTCTGTTATCTGTCTGGTCTTACAACCAGATTCACATCTGAGAAGAGATGGCTTACACTAGGTAAAAGGGGCGGGAGGGGAAACTTTGCTTGTGAATAATAATTGAGAGATAAGACTTATATTGTTCTTTATTTTATTTTGTAGGCATTAAAAAAAACATGAAGTTAAAACGAAGTATTACTATCCCTTTAACATTGAAGCAGTCACTAAAAGAAGTTTTGTCTCATTTTGAGGTGGTTTCTAATTCAGTTTGTGAAGAGTCCCTCCATTCCTTGCAGCACTTCGTTCTTTAGCACCAGTGTCACTAGTTTGAACTTATACAGCAACCACCAACAGGACAATACTCTATCTGCAGATCTGCTCACCTGGAAGCAGACCTACCAGTTAAGCCTGGTCTACATTGTGACTCTCCGTGAGCAATGGTGTAACAGAATGGACGCTTGAAAAATCACTGAACTGTGGTAACTGGCTTTGTGTGGGCGAGGTGGCTCACCTGCTGCCCTGGGAAGGTGAGAGCAGCGAACCCGAAACAGATTTTTTTTTTTTTTTTTAACACACGCTGTATATATAATCATACATACATACAAATACACACACACACAAATATAGAAATGTTGGAGAACTCTCGGAATTCAAGGGGTTAAAAGCACCATTTAAATCAATGAGACTATGGGCTATATTTTATCCATATGGTGTAATTGATTTGCCCCAGAATAACTATACTTTTTTTATTTTTATTTTACGCATAAAGCCTGTAGATTCTAATAAAGGCAATATGGTTTTTTTCAGCATCCATTTTATACTACTTCTAGAAAACAACTCACCATTTACCCAGATACCCAGCTGTGTGTGGTTGTGGTTACACTGTGAGGAAAACTTTGGTTAGGTAATATGATATCAAAGTCCAGATCTCCTTCTTCATCCTCCATGAGTTCATTCCGAATGATAGAATCCATATCACAGTCCAAACTTTCAATCAGCATACCATCCAAATCACTAGGAAGCATCTCCTGGTGGATGGACACTATACCAACTCTTCCATAGCCATTACAGCTGTTAACAGGATAAGGTCCCATGTCTGCCATTTGAACAGGTTGATTCATAGGCACTTGTAATGAAGTTTTCACTGTAGACAAGCGATTAATGCCAGAGCTATGTGTCATGGTACTCACTGTATGAGGCAAGGCACGACCATTGATTGAGGTTTGTTGATTATGTGGTTGATGTGAATGGGGATGTGTACTCATTTTATTATGGGATGATTGGTTGCCATATGTTGGCATTACAGAACTGGATACCATCAGTGAATTCTGACTCAGCACTCTACTGTTGGCTTGTGAGACTGCAGCATCTACTGGTGGCAAAAGATCATTATGTGGAGGTGAATCAGATGTAAGCAGCTCTTTTAGAAGTCCAGCGGGAACAGAGTATTGGCCAACAGGTCTATAACCTGGTTTGCTATCTGGAACAGTTTGCATAGGCATCTGTGAAATGGAGTTCAGGCTAGCTTGAGCATAACTGTATTTTCTGTATTCGGGATTGGGAGACCCCAAACTCGTGTTTGGGGATGTAAATAAATAGCCACTTTGCTGCATCATTGAGGCAGGTGAGGATTGTGTTGAAACGGTTAATGAGGTGTTGGGTGATAAAAGGTTTAAATTATCTAATAGACTGTCCATATTTTCAGAATTTCCTATTTCTGAAAGGCTTGGCAAAGTAGAAGTCAATTTGGTTGCTGATGGAGGATATACCATTGCATGTACATCTGTATCTCCAAGATCATCCTGTTCTGGTAAAATTGGAGAAAATCTTCCACTAATTGAGCTAGCATTAGAACTCGTTCTAGGTCGAAATGTGCTCCACGCTTCAAAGTCATCATTACTGTGTGAACTAGGGCTTCCAGGCCACTTTGAGAACTGAGATCCAGGGCTGTCTCCACTTCCATCTTGGCTTGACTGCATGGATGCCTTTTTCTTGGCAGCTCTTCCTCGGCTCTTAATAACTTTGCTGTTGTTGTCCATAGATGCAGCTCTTCGTCTAGGGGATTTACCATTTTTACCTCCTTCAGGATTGAGAATCCACCAGGAGCTTTTACCTGTTCCTTCGTTTTGTACTCTGACAAATTTACTGTGCAGGGATAGGTTGTGTCGAATCGAATTCTAAGAGAGAGGGGAAAAAAAAAGGATTCATTAAATTCAGCTCATGTAATCTCAACACTAAAACAGGTAGTATTGTGCATTTTCATGAAATAAAAAAAAAAAAAATACAAACACAAAAACCTATGGAAGTTTTGCTTTCCCCAGACTCATTTTAGGATTCAAGACAGACTAGAAGAAGTTTAGTGAATTTACACAGTTTGTCAGTCTTCCCTTAAATATATTTTCCTTCACAACAATATATCATTTTGAAGGTCCAAATTTTGCCAGATTATTATTAAATTGTCTCCACAACTGTTATGCTATTTAAATCCATGGGGACTGGAATGCACCTAATCTACTTGCAAGGATAGCAGGAGTCTTTGAAAACTGCTTCACACAAGCCAGGCTTTTAGGATCTGTGCAACAGAACAGGCAGGCTCTTTGAACTGACACAGTAGTGCTTAAATAAGAAAAAAAATATATAAATGGATTAATTGGGGGGGTGGATAGTGTAGGACTTTGTTGTGTAGTCCCACTACCAATGTTACTACAATTTAAACCTTTTTGAATTGTTTTTAACAGTGCCTTCTGGTGTTCAGAAATCACATCTACTGTTCATGGGGGGGAGGGGCTGATAAAGAGGAGGGGCTGGACTCAATTTCAGGTGCTAATTTTATCTCTGGTCTCCAGGTTTCCCCATAGACTTCAATAGGAACATTTTTGATAAAACGTGAAGTAACATTTATATCCTGCAATTTAATCCAGCCCGGGATCACTTATCCAGTTACCATGTTATTCATTGAAGCCTATGAGTGATGCTCTCTCAAGTTGGGTAAACCTTAGTGCATAACCTGCCTAGAACAGCATAGGAACTATAGAGTTTCATACTGGAGAAGTTGTCATCTCAATCACACCTTTGTGCAAAATCTCCCTAGTGTTCCATTGCATTCAAACAGAAGAGAGTCACTGACTGCAGTTCTACATAGAATGTGATAGTAACAGCTTTATTACTATGACAGTTTGACGTGTTATAACTTTTGAATAAAAACTGCCGGCACTGAGAAAACTCAGCAGCAAAAGCCTTATAATACGTTTTCTTAGCACACTTAGTGCAACAGGCAAGCAGCATTGTACAGGAGTAAATATGGTATTCTTTATAGAGTGGAAAATACCCAAGGTTAGAATGGTAGATCATGTAAATAAACCACTTAAATGTTTTTACCCCCTTGAAAGATATTTATCCATTGGGGAGGTCTGTAGATTAAACTTTTGAGCGCCAGAGGGGTACGTAAAACAATGCTTTGCAGTGTGATGTGTACCCCTCTGGCACGCAAAGGGTTAAAGGTTTCACTTAATGTAGGCATAGTCCAATTACCTTAATTTGGCCAGAAAATCCTAATAACCCCTTTGAATTTTGCCGTTGTGCATCTGTTCAAGAGAATGTCTTCAAATCAGTAATGGATGTCATGTCCATGGAGGCAGACATGACAGTTGATAGCAGGACAACAGGACACAATCTCTGCACACAGTAATCACAACCCTTTAAAGGACCAGAGGGGTATACAACGCAATGAGCTGACCACCACTCTGGTCCTTAAAATGTTTAAGTAGACTCACGCACTATGCTTCAGTTTAAAAAAAATTACCAGCAACTGTCATGTCTGCCTCCAGGACAGGCTGAACAGGTTATTTATGAATAAAAGGTGCAAGGATACAATTCATAGAGGTCATTACATTTTTCTACCATTAGGTTGTGTTATCAAAAGAATTTTCAGCTTCACAGGAGAAACGATTTTGTGGAAGCTAGATAAAACAAGATTTAATGCTTTACAATATGTTGTATGCCCCACTGGTCATTAAAGGGTTAACTATCTCTAAAAGCATTTTTTCTGCTGTGTGAGGCATCATTCCTCCCAGAATATGTAGGTGTTCCTAGAGACCCCCCCTAAAAGGGCATCCTGACTCATCACTTTCACTCTCCTGCCTTATCCACCACTAAAATGGTACAAATCTACCTACACGTGTGCGTGGGGGAGCAACCTTTGGCACTCAGCTGGTTAACTCAGAGTGCCAGAGAGGTAAGGAATGCATTGCTTTGCAATGCTTTCCTTACCTCTCTGGCACTCAAAGGGTTAAGAATGAACTCAAAGGGTTAAGAATGATTACTGTTATAGCACCAACCGCAGGAGAGCTGAAGAACATCAACCCATATGCTTTGTAAATATACTGCTTTGATCCTTCAGCATTAACATTTAAATATTTTAATCCCCTGGACAGGTCTGATATAACTCAAAAATTCCAGGTGTTTAAAAAACAAAACAAAACAAAAAAAATAAAACAAAAAACCCAAAAACAGGTTCCCCACTATAGCCTCTGAATCATTTAGTGTATTGTTCACTAGAGATTAGTTGAATATTTAAACAAGTCATTTTTTTCTTACTCATCAAAATATCCCATTCTAGTATTGTAGCAAGGATATCTGAGGTCATTCAAAGACACTGAATCCTTAGCAAACAATAAAAAACAACATGTTAAATTAAAAAAAAAAAAAAAAAAAAAAAAAAAAGTAATAGCACAAAATTTCCTAACAGGAAAAAAGTCTGCCTGGCTAGTTACTCAGATTCCTGTTTTTACACGCAGGCAGCAGGACATAGAAAAATCTGATGATCTACTAAATTGGGAAGGGGGCACTCGCTGCTTAGGTAAGTTAGGAAAGTGTTGTGTCTACAAATCTGAGCCAATAAACATCATTTCACGAAAGCATGGTTTTATAAGAAGGAACATTATGTGCTACAAATACTAGTTACCTATTTTAGAAAAGCTTGTGCCATTGCTTCCATTACCCTACTGATCATCAAGCTGCAGGTTGATTTTGTAAGACAAAACCAAGACCGCCCAGATAACTAAACATTTTCTTAACCCGTTGGGTGCCAAAGCCCACTCCTGAGCAAGTGTTAAATAAACAAATCCACATTCAAGTAACCAGACAAGAAGATCAAAATCACACACTGTGCCATAGCCAAACTTAATTTCTACTGAACTACAAGTCGAGTCACACCACGTCAGCTGTTAGCTAGTGGGGGACGATGGGATTTGTAGTCCAGCAGCTGCTAGCGGGCCTCATATTGGCCACCCCTGCTCTAGTGGCTCTGAGCCTTCTTTGGCATCTTTCACATTGCATTGGTGATATTGCCCATTGAGAAAGGCCATGTATATTTCACATGGGCAACTAATTCAGGCATACTGCATCTTTATTGTTTTCACACAGTAAAGATGAAGCAAGGAAGGTCTACAATGCACATACACCTATGGGGCTCACTGCAACCTCCAACGAGTGGCTGACCCATGTAGGTGCAAGCCAGTAGAAATGGCTGGCATTCACATAGGCCATTAGTTGGACTTGCCTCTGCTATGGGAAGGTGAATGAAAGAACATGGGTGACGTTACTTTAGCATGTGGCTGCTACAATTCTGTTGCCGTGTCACAGAGCCCTTGGTTCCTGTTCATAGTAACATAGTAAATTAGGTTGAATAAAGACACAAGTCCATCAAGTTCAACCTTCTCCTCATACCCCAGCAACTGAGAATTCTATAGCTTTCCTACTACCCATTAAATTAGTATTTATCAGACCTTCCTGATCAGCCTGCTGATAAACCGTATAACCCTGTATGTTCCCTTTTGAAAGAAATGTATCTAATCTGCTCTTAAATGTATCCATTGTATCTGCCATAACCATCTCTCTGGGCAATGAATTCCACAATTTAACAGACCTTACCATAAAAAAAAACCCTTCCTCTGCTGAAGTTTAAACCTCTTTTCCTCTAATCTCAAGGGGTGTCCCCTGGTCACCTGATCAGGCCTTGGAATAAATAGCTCACCGCAGAGATCCTTGTATTGACCTCTCATATACTTGTACAATGTGATAAGGTCTCCTCTTAGTCATATTTTCTCTAGAGTAAATAAACCAAGTTTGTTTAGTTGTTCCTCATATGTCAAGTTCTCCATTCCCTTAATTACTTTTGTTGCTCTCCACTGTACCCTCTCTAGTTCTAGTATATCCTTTTTCAGAACCAGTGCCCAAAACTGCACTGCATACTCAAGGTGAGGTCTTACCAATGATTTGTACAATGGCAAAATAATGTTATCCACTCTTGCTTCAATACCTCTTTTTATGCAAGACAGGACTTTGTTTGCCTTTGCTACTGCTGTTTGACACTGGTTACTGTTTCCAAGTTTGTAGTTGACAAGGATGCCCAGGTCTTTCTCTAGCAATAAGTCCTCTAAAATGATTCCATTAAGTTCATAAGTAGCCTTGGGATGGTTTCCTCCCAAATGCATGACTTTACACTTCCCCACATTAAACTTCATATTCCATATGTTTGCCCAATCTGACATTGTATTTAAGTCCCTCTGTAGAGAGAAAATATCCTGTTCTGAATTAATTACCCCACATAATTTAGTATCACCTGCACATATTGATATTTTGCTTTCTATATCTATTTACAGGTCATTTATAAACATGTTAAAAAGCAGCGGGCCTAATACTGAACCAAGAGATACTCCACTCTCCACCTTAACTGTATTGGAGAATTGTCCATTTACAACCACACACTGTTCCCTATCCTTCAACCAGTTTTGTATCCAATTGCAAAGGTCTTCTCGTAGCCCCGATTTCCTTATTTTATACACCAGCCTTCTGTGTGGCACTGTATCAAATGCCTTTGCAAAGTCTAGATATACTACATCAGCTGCCTTGCCATTGTCAAGGTTGCTGATTACCTCCTCATAGAAGCTGAAAAGATTAGTTTGGCATGATCTATTCTTCATAAAACCATGTTGATTTGTGCTAATGATTTTATTTTTTGTGTTGTAATCCTGAATATAGTCCCTTATTATCCCTTCTAGCAGTTTTCCCACTACAGAGGTTCACATTTGTGACGTAAAACAACTTTGTTTTAAGAGGTTGCAGCAACACTGGATTGACAGTGAAAATGACTGTAGAAGTCTCCAGTGTGAAGTAAACCACAGAAAACAATGTTTATGGCATGTTGCAGTAAGTTGCCCATGTCAACAAGGCATACATTTTTTTAATGCAATAAAGCAGTTCAGGCCACTCTTATTTTACATTAATGTGAGTGGCTGGGGAAAACAACCAGATCTACTCAAGTCTACAGAATAAGTCCCTTGAAGGACTCTGTGATAAGCACTAAGTACTATTACTATACAAATGTAAAATGTGTTTATTAAAGGAACACCAGCACCTAAAAGTAATAGGTATATACACTTATTCCAAGGCCTAAATTTATTTTCATTCCTGCCTTTTCCTGGGCTCCAACTTCCATTACCATAGTAATCCGGATTGGGCCCTGAGAAAGTGATAGTAGTTAATTGTCTGTAAATGTGCTTTTTAACACCGTTTCTTGGCACAAATCCTATCTCAAATCTTTATGGTTTGAGATATTCGTATGTAAAGTTCCCCCCTCCCCTTCTCCTGACATCAGTGTCTAGCTGACAACAGGAGATCCCGGTCTGGGGACCAGCAGGTGTATCTGCAGCAGAGCCAAAATCGCGTTATTTAAAAAGAATTACTTCACAGGAAAGGTCTACAAAGTGTGCCTGGTTTGCAAGCACACTTTGTAGACCGTTCACATGAAGTAGTTCTTTAAATAACACAATTTCGGCTCTGCTGAAGAGCCTCCTTGAGTCGCATGACTCAAATCTCCCTGCTGTCAGCTTTCCAACTGACAGCAGGAAAAAGGAAACTTTACAAGCTAATATCTCTCAACCCATAGTGATTTGAGACACAGTATTTGTGCCAAATAACTTTTTTTTTCCCCCCAAATGTCTACAAAACAATCAATTTTTTATGGGACATTACTGTCCTTTTAAATCCAATAAATAACCTGAATTAGTTTGTCTCTCATTACAAAACTCAAAACAAAAAAATGGTGTCTATATAAGACAGTCTAGTCTACACATGAATTAAAACAAGCTTAGGATTATATTTTAGGGAACATAAAATCTTATTTATAAGAATGTTACTTAAAATGATATAACACAATTTAAGTGATAGCGATCCTTTAAAAAATGAACTCTGGTCACAGTGTACAGCCATAAAAGTTTACAATTTCACAATTTACATATACTATGACTGCGCTATAACTGTAGTATTTAACTTTGAAATGGGTTGCGTACCCCTCTGGGACTCAAATTTTTTTACAGTTATGTAGAGTTTAAAATATCAAACCGCTCCAAACCCTCTCTCTCTCAAACTGCTATGGTCTGAGAGATATAGGGATTCAAAGTTCCCCCTCCCTCCCCTTCTCCTGATGTCAGCTGTAAAGCTGACAGTAGGAGATACCGGTCCGGGGACCAGCAGGCAGCTCTGCAGCAGAGCCTGAATCACGTTACTTTAAAAATTCATTCATTCATTTGAACTGTCTAAAAAGTGTGCCTGGTTTGCAAGCACACTTTGTAGATCTTTCCAATGAATGAATTATTTTTAAGTACCGCGATTTCGGCTCTGCTGCAGAGCCACCTGCTGGTCCCCGGACCGGGATCTACTACTGTCAAGCTAGACGCTGACATCAGGAGAAGGGGAGGGAGGGAGAACTTTGAATCCCTATATATCTCACACCATAGCGGTTTGAGAGATAGGGTTTGGAGTGATTTGATATTTTAAACGCTACATAACTGTAAAAAAATGTTTTGGGACATTACTGTCCCTTTAAGTGATTTTTAAGCAGAAGCAAATCAAAAATAGAGTCAACAGAAAAAGTGTAGGATGTAAGAAAAGAAAAAATGTTGTATAGTGATAAAAAAATATTGAAAAGTACAGTAAGCATAGTTGTGGAACAAGACAAAGCCAATTTCTTAGGAAGATAAACAGAATATACAGCCCTTTCTCTCAATTTCGCTTAACCCTTTGAGTGCCAGAGGGGTACTCAACTCATTCCTTTGCAATGCGTTGCCTACACCTCTGCACTCAAAGGGTTAAAATGGCTGCTGAAATACCACCCAGTCCTCCGCTTCTTAATTTCCTTCCTTACTAGATGGAATCATGAGTGGGAGGTCATATTTACTGGACCCAAAGTAATTCAGGGAAGGGTAAAAATTAAAATGATTATCCTTTATTTATATAGAGGCAACTCTGTACAATAGGGAATAGACAGAGAAATACACAACTTAACCCCTTAAGGATCGGCGCATGCACGGCCAGCACTTGGTGACCATTGGGCTTTTTTTTCCACACTTCCGGTTCACGGCTTCTGGAATGGCGTGCAGCCGTGCCGGGAGCCTTAAACTCCATGACGTGCCAGGACTGTCACTGGTCCTTAAGTGCCGGACCGCCGTGACTGTCCTGGCATGTCCAGTGGTCTTGAGGGGGTTAAGGACCGGTGATGTGCCAGGACCGTCACCTGTGGATTTGTGTTAAGGACCTGTGATGGTCCTGGCACATCAAGGAATACTGGTATGGGAAAGCGGATACACGCTGCTCTGCCATCCTAGAATTCATTGTGGGGGGCGGGGGGAGTGCGGTGGTCATCAAGTAGAAAACAAAGGGATCAGAGGGGCCCTGTTAGAGGAAGGTAGGTGGGACACAGAAGGAGTACTAAGGGGTGTAAGTGGCTCCCGCTATATTAACTGGTGGTCAGTGGGTATGAGAAAGGAATGCTTTTGACAAATCTGAGGTTTCAGGAGCCATGCAGGAGTTTCAGAAATAAGCTCTCCAATCTGTATTTATTAACCCCTTGAGGAACAGAGGGATGTGCCATGTATTGCAAAGCAATGTATTACCCACCCCTCTGCTCCTCAAGGGTTAAGCTTTTTTTTCCTCCTCTTCTTGGAGGCACGCCCCTTTAAAGAAATTAAAAGCAACAAGAAAGTATGTTTATTTCTATAAATGCAATGGAATGCAGCAATTACACTGTATCAAGATGTAAGACAGCGAAGGCCCCTTTTTATCAGTGTATGCCTTTATGTAACTAGGCTATCCTCAGAACAGTGTTACAGTGTTTGTGTGACAAGAGTTTCCTCCCAGTAGAATGAGAAATGGGCCGCTTCCAAGCAGGATTAGCCAGGGGTGGTCTCAAGGTCTTGCACTCACCACAGCAAACGCTGAAAGCACATACATTGGCTGGCTGTCAAACTGTTCACAGCTTGTGGCTCTCCAGCTGTTATTCAAGTCCACCCAGTAGACAACCATGTCAAGTGTGGAAATCCAATAGCTGGAGAGCCACAAGTTGATCATCCCTGGGTTGACCAGATTTTCTAAATTACATTGGCATCGTAACTCTTGCACTGCCAGCGAGGCCTACAACTCATTGCGAAGTAATGTGTTGGATACCTCTCTAGTGTTAAAAGCCTTATTTATATCAATAGGAATTTTCAGCGGCCCTCTCTGGTGCAGTTGGTTTGATCTAGAATGGATGAATAAAGCCAATTGTGTATTTGTTACGAAGAGCGTATAAACAATACTGGCTGTTACTGTGACAAACCCACATGGCTGAAGAGGACAATTAATTTTGGACATTGCTGTATAGCAGAATTAGGAAGAGCTCAGTACAGGGGGGTGGGAACCAGTGAGGCTGACCAGCGACTGTTGGACTACAATTTCCATCACCCTCAGACAGATGAACTAGCTGAGAATGAGGCAGGTTGTAGTGCAATAACAAATGTAGAGACGCAGCATGTCCACCCCTGGCTTGGTGTCTCCGTACTGAACACTGCACAATTATTGCTCAGGAATGTGTTGAAAAAAAGGCATGAAGTGAATAGAGCCTGCAGAACTTAGTGGCCAAGGCATTAACCCATTTAGTGCAAGATGCAGTATGGAATGTGCTGTTTTGAAGTGATTTTTTCAGAGGGGGAGGAGATAAATCAAGCCTGCAGAATAACAAGAAACTGAAGAAAAAACACTGAAGGACTTACCTAGGTAGTGGTCCATCATACAGAAATTATATAGATATCACACTTGACTGTCATAACAAATTGCAGGCTCTCATAAACAGGGCCCTCACTAAGGTTTGTTTCAATCAGATTCTGTATGTTCTCATCCCTGTTTTACACAACCCTGTGGTATATGTTGGCACTCAAAGAATTACAATAATAATTGACCCTTTAAGGACCAGAGAAGTGGGAAATGCACTTTAAGGGCCAGCGGAGTGCAAAACACAGTGTCCTGTCCACCCTTAACATTTCTTACTTCCAGCCATTTAGAGGACAGGCAGAATTCAGTAATTATGGGGAAATGGATATAGAAAGGGCCCTATGTTCGTAAGAAGAGTGGTAATTCTATCAGGACCATAGGGGGAGAAGTACAAATCCCTCAAAGCGTCATTTGTTTAAGTAGAGCTTTTAACCCCTTGAATTCTTTAGAGTGCTCCAATGCATTGCTTCTCCATTTAAAATCAATGGAAATCGTTATTTATGGCGTTACTGGTTTGCCACAGAATGAACCAATTTTCTTCTGGACATTGGACCTTCTCACAATGGCGTTTGAGTGCCAGCAAGGTATCCAAGGGTTAACAAGGACCAAGTTTTTTTTCCTGAAGGACAGGAGACTGTCCTGGCACGTCACGTATATTATACTTGCATCTCTCCCGTTCTGCGTGTGCTGGTGCACCGACAACTATCAAAATGTCCCTTAAGGGAATGTAACGTCCCCAGACTGCTGGTGGTTAAGGGGTTACAGGGGAACTTTACCCTATAGGGCCTTTAAACCCCTTGAATGCTAGAAAGCTCTCAAGCTCACTGCTTCCCTTACACTTGAGACCTCTCTAGCATTTAAGGAGTTAAGTGGCCTATTTAAATTCAGTGGTTATTTGGGGAATTCTGTTTGCTCCCCTGGCACAGTTGGTTTGACCCAACTTTCTGAATTCAGCCCTAAATCTCACTTAAATCACATTAAAGGGATAGTAATGTTTCATAATAAAATCAGCTCTAATTAATCATCATAGTATTTGGACTTTGGAGAGTGTTATTTCAATTCTGTCAGAGTTGTAGTTCAGGAGTAACTCAATGACAAAGTATCCCCCTCCCACCACTTTTACTGATGTAACACTTTTCAGCCAGATCAGAAGGGAGGTGCCCAGGTAGATTGCAGAGAGGGACAATCTTCAATTAAGAGAAGGGAAAAACCTGAAAAACTTGTCAAGGGGGGCAGGGCTTTCATTGTTCTCATAGGAAGAAGATTGTCCCCTGCTGTTATCTGTCTGGTCTATGGACTGGATTCCACATGTGAGAAGAGTAAAAGGGTAAAAGGGGCAGGAGGGGAAACTTTGCTTGTTAATATCTCTCAAACCATGAAGGATTGAGAGATAAGACTTAGATCGTTCTTCATGTTTTTTTAATGTCTACAAAATAAAATAAAGACAAAACAAAGTATTACTATCCCTTTAAATTGTTTTCTCACTAATAAATTATTTCATTATTTGGTTTATGTTTGCAGGGCACAAATAAAAGCACAGACTCACAAAATGGAGTATGTGCATAAACACAAAAAGTAATTCAGAGGTAATCCAACTACACAACATTTAGTTACCTCCCTGGATGTTACAGGGCCCCAAATGCTTCACAGTTCATTAGACATCCCTCGAAACCAAGGGGTTAATATTACTTTGTTTTTGCCATAGAATTGTTTCAAGTGTATTTATATATGTCCCATTGTCCTCAGATATGTACACTGCTCCTGCATACAAAGCTTTTAACCCTTTGGGTATCCAATGCATAGGATAATAGCAAAGAGTTTAAAACACTAACAGCAGGTGTATAAGAGGCAGGGGCAACCAGTGGATCTGCAGAAAAAGGGGGACAAACAGGGGGCGCCCCTTATGTTGAATCCAACAGTGAAAATACACTGCCACCTATGCACCATGTGAGTGGATGGTTCCTCACAAAATTGGTGGCTGCTAAACCACTTATGTAGGAAACAGCATAAAGACATTCTGGGGATGTACAATCTGCCCCAGTCACAGTAACAGTCAGAAAGGCCATCCAGATGGGCTGCTCTTCCAAACCTCGCTCTACCAATTAGTAAAAACATGCATAAACAAGAAGAAAGAAGGCACCCAATAGTGTAATTTGATCAAATATTACTAAATTTATAAAAGGAAAACCATAACTCACAAGTGTGTTGATTAGCAGGTTGAAAGCTGATCAGTTCCCTCACAGAGACGTTCCCCAGTCTCCAGTCTGGATACAAGCAATTTATATTGCATCAGGACTTTTCTTTGAGAAAGCAGTAGTTATCACAGTGAAACTGGTCAGATGTATTCTTATGGCCTAATAATCTTTTATATACTGATCACTGTTTTGAATAAGGATATTTTTAATAAATTATTTGGTATAGAATCAGAGGCATTGTTTTTCCCTTTGCTCCTCCCAGACCAGATTTTGCTTGTATCCCAGGTAGAGATGGGTGAACTCTGCAAGGCTGCTTGTCAGCAACCATTTCCTTGTATCATTATAGTAATATTTGATTGATAACACTATTGGGCAACCTCTGTCTTCTTGTTCGTGCAAAATCAGTGGATCTGCACCTGTTGATGGATTACAGCTTCCATTGGCCAGCTAAGGATGATGTGAGTTGTAGTCAAACAACAGCTGAAGAGCCACAGCTGGACAATGTAGTCTGCAAACCTCCAACTTCCTGACTGGCGCTATAAAACATGACACATTTCTCTAGGTATTGTCCGATTTATATTCCATAATAGACATTGTTAAGACTTTGAGGACCAGAGGGGTGTGCACTGCATTACTTTGCAATGCACTCCACACCACTCAAGGCCTCAAAAGGTTAAATCAAAGGCAAAAAACTGAACAGATGACAAAAGTGACTAGAAGAAAAAAACCACTGTAATCCCACCCTTCCTGTTCAACAAGCCGCTGACTTCACCTTTGCTACTCTACAGAGCACTGTGCACCACTCCACCCACTGAAACTGTACTGCACATTCCATTTGTGATCATGCAATAAGCAGCCTAAGCTTGGCCACTGCATAAAGAGTGGAAAGCAAAATACATTCTGTCAACTAAATGACCACCACTGTAGCTGGTGCAATAGATCATGGAACAGCTCTAAACAGGATCAGATTTCTTGTAGAAGGGTGTTCTAAACTTTCACAATAACATTTTCTCAATGCTTCTAAAGTGAGATGAGAAATTGTCCTTTAACCAAATGAAAGACAACTTCCTAGGTAGAATAGAATGCAAGCGTAAGGCAGATGAGCAACAGTAAACAAAGAAGCCAGACAACCTTTATAAGATCCTGTAAATGGGTGCATGTACCAACCCAATGAAATGCCTTTGTTTAAAAAAAGGTTAAATTACCACACAGTTTTCACCTATGCAGTGACCTTGCATGAAAACAGAACCGAAAGATCAAGAATCAGGATCATTTGACATAGCCAAGCACCTCTCACTTAAACAACCAGCCCTGAATTGAGGAGGGCAACTAGTCATTGCGACTGATCTACCTCTGTAGAGATCAGGGATATCCTTAACTCTTTGAGTGCTAGAGGGGTAGAAGCAATGTAATACGAAGCAATAAGTTGCGCACCACTGGCTCTCAAAGGGTTAAGGCTAGATTCACATGGGCAGGAGAAACTTATCTCCACAGTCCCCGTATTCCCCCAGTGACACTATCGCTGGGGGAGATGTTATTGAGCTGAAGCGAATGACTGGCCCATGGGGGTGTGAACTACCTGCAATTGTCTGACACCCACACTGACCAGCCTTTGTCTGGATTGATAAATGCTGAAACTTTCCTGCATTCAGCTCAATCAGCAGCAACGGAGAGCATCTCAATGCATTCAATTCGGCTTTTAAAACAGGATGTTGAAAACACCTGGGTGAACTAGTCCTAAAATCTGCTCTGTTGTTCTTATGAAGACTTGAAGGGTTAGTAATGCCCAAAATAAAGTTGATTCTATATGTTTATTTTTGTAAAATGGAAAAAATCCTAATCTCTCAAAACCTTATGGTTTGAGAGATATCCTCCGCTAAAGTTCCCCTTCTCCTGACGTCAGCTGTAAAGCAAACAGCAGGAGTTCCTGGTCCAGGGACCAACAGGCAGCTCTTCAGCAGAGCCGAAATAGACAGATTTAAAAATAAATGCTTCCTTGGAACAGTCTAAAAAGTGTGCTTGCAAACCAAGCACACTTTGTAGACCGTTCCCGAAGTATTTCTTTATAAATCACACTATTGCGGATCTGCTGAAGAGCCGCCTGTCTGTCCTCGGATCAGGAACTCCTGCTGTCAGTTTACAGGTGACATCAGGAGAAGAAGAGGGAGAGGGGAACTTTAACAGAGGGCTATCTCTCAAACCATACAGGTTTGAGAGATAGGACTTTTTCCAAATACTTTATTTTTGTAAAATTTAACAGAGCATCAACTTTATTTTAGGCATTGCTAACCCTTTGATCTCAAAATCATTGCATTAGCGTATATTTTGTACTGAGTAGACGTAGTTACACTGTGCACCCATTCAAACGATTAAAGGGGGACTAAATTTACAAGAATATATTTATATTTTCCCTGTATCCCTTTGGGTGCCAGACGGGTGTCTGAAGCATTGTAAAACAATGTGTTGGACACCTCTCTGGCACTCAAAGGTATATATATATATACTAAAACTACATTTCAGAGACTCAGTGAGAATTTCCCTACCTCCCTCAAATCACCATGTGTGCAGACTGACACTCCTTCAACACCAGTGAGAGTACAGTACAACCCCTGTGCATACAAGCCCTCCCCAGCACTGATGCTGACATTAGGCTGCAGGAGCAGCCAAAGCCAAACAATGGGCCTTATGTAAAAAGTGGAGCAGATTTGGACAAATATTCCCAAAAATTTCCATAGATTTAAATGAGGCTTTGATCCTGATGAATGCTTGAGAGGCCCCATACACACTGCAAAGCAACATCTAAACAAATAGGAATTATCCATTACAGTACTGCTGGTTTGCCCAGAACAGCAGCTGAGTGCAAATGGCCGAAGAAGGGGCCATCTAGAAGCCTCAGGTTAGTTGTGTGGAGACTTTTCTGTATAATATATAATTACATTTAAGTCATGGTTTTACAGGAAATTTCTGTGTCACAGGAAGCTGAATATATGCTAAAAGGGGAAAAAAACATTCAAATGGCACTTATGTAAAAACAGAGGAATTTTTGGGCAAACAAATGTCACCATTCCCAGTGACATAAATGGGTCTTTGAAAACCTTCAATGCTAGAGAAGTCTCAGACTCCATTCAAATTAATTAGTTGGAGACCTATCGCATTTAAAAGGGTTAACCCTTTGAGTGCCAGAGGGGTACGCAACGCATTGCCCTGCAATGTGTTGCATACCCCTCTGGCACTCAAAGGGTTAAAAGCTCTATTTTAATCAATGGAAAATGTTGTTCCCAATGGTTCAGGCTGGCTTGGCTCATAATTGCTGCTCTTTTATGAATAAGGGGGCCCATTTATACCTGGCAATTTTCAAACACTACGTTCTGGAGCAGGGGAGCAAACTGTTTTGGGTGTGGAACATTCATATAACCCTTTGAGAACCAGAGAGTTGGCCAATGTATTGTGCTGCAGTGCACTTGATACTGCTCTGCATTCAAAATAAAGAACGGCAAATGGATTCCAAGCGGCTCACAATAGATCATATTTATAATAGCAAACTGGAGTGACTCTGGAGTAACCAACAGCACCGAAGGGGAAAAAAATAATACTAAATTCTCCTGCACTTAAACAGATCTTTTTTTAACCTCCTGAATGCTAACGAGGTCTCCACTGCTTTGTGAAGCAATGCATTGGAGATCTATCTAGCATTCAAGGGGTTAAGTGTCCAATTTAAATTAACAGGAATTTTTATTTGTCCCTTATGATGCAGTTGGTTTACTCTAGAGTAACTCCAGTTTGTCTCTATAAACATGGGCCAATGAGCCTCATGTATAAAGGTATCTATCAAACTGTTGAAAGCCCCATGTAACATCAATGGGACTTTTTATTTGTCCCCTATGGTATGATTGGTTTGCCCCAGAATTGCTCCATTTTGTCTTAAGACATATGGTTCAGCATCAATTATGTTTAATTAGATCCCTAAGAAATGAAGGAATCAAAATGAAGGAACCAAAGGGTCAATTAACCCTTTGAATGCCAGGGAGGTAGCCAACACATTAGAACTCAATGCTTTGGATACCCGTCTGGCACTCAAAGGGTTAACAGCAAAATATTTTAAAGGCAAGCAACTCCTGGCTCTCCAGTTGTTGGGAACTACAACTCCCATCATCCCCAACCAGCCAACAGCTGGGAGGGTGGGAATCACAGGAGTTTAGTCTCCAACAGCTGAAGATCCAAAGTTGCCAACTCCTGGGTCTATTATAAGAGTGGGCAACCTGTGGCTCTCCGACTGTGTGTCTAGAAATCCCAGAATCCTCAAGTGGGAAAATTTCTGGCTGAGTATAATGGAAGCTGAAGTCCAACGACAACTAGAGAGCCACATATTGCCCACCACTTATCTAATGCCCCAGGTGTAGCTCCAAATCACACAATATTAACTCTTTCTGTGGCAGAAAGGTATCAAACATTCTGAGCTGCAACACGTTGGATACCCTTCTGGCGCACAATTAACACTGACATGTCAATCCCCAAGGATTAAAAAAAATATATACATCCAGGTGAGTGAAAATATCACACAGCGTTCTGAAATATTCACATCAAATCCATCCACACTCGTTAAAGGGATAGTAATACTTCGTTTTAACTTTATTTTGTAGGCATTAAAAAAACATGAAGAATGATATAAGTCTTATCTCTCAAACCTTTATGGTTTAAGAGATATTCACAAGCAAAGTTTCCCCTCCCTGCCCCTTTTTCCTAGTGTAAGCCATCTCTTCTAAGATGTGAATGTGGTTGTATGACAGTACAGATAACAGAAGGGGACAATCTTCTTTGTATAAAAACAATGAAAGCCCTTCCCCCCTTGACAAGTTTTCAGCTTTTTCCTTTATCTTAATTGAAGATTGTCCCTCTCTGCAGTCTACCTGGGCATCTCCCTTCTGATCTGGTTGAACAGTGGGGGGATACTTTGTGAATATCTCTTAAACCATAAAGGTTTGAGAGATAAGACTTATATCATTCTTCATGTTTTTTTAATACCTAGAAAATAAAATAAAGTTAAAACGAAGTATTGCTATCCCTTTAACAAACAGACAGCCATTTACAAACTACATGCATGGCAGCTATGCTAGGAACCGTACTATATCCGCTTACTTACATTAAAAGCAAGTGCTGACCTACATTCAGATCACCATCATCTGGTTATGTAGTCAGAAGGAAGGTATGGTTTACAATTTACAGGATATGGAACCTGTAGAGACAGCACTGCATGAGAAAATAGAAAAAAGTTATTTTGTGTTTTCTATTAACCCCTTGGATGCCAGCCATCTCTGCAGGGCACTGATAAGTTTATGAAGCCTCAAGCATCCAAGGGGTTAAAGGAACACAGCTGCTAGAAGGGCACAACAGCTAACAGGGAAGGATGGCAGTTATAGTCTGGCAGCAGCTGGAGGGCCACACTTTGCCCATGCCTGTATTAGCTGCTCTTCTGATTACATGTATTTTAATTTTCAAAACACACCATAAATATAAAAAAATGTTTGCTAGTGAGAACTATTGTGACAGGAGACAAGAGATAGTGAGGTCCATGACTGGGAATAGCTTAGAGTTTAGCATGTGCCATAAAACGGTTATTAACCCTTTGAGTGCTGGATACCCCACTCAAAGGGTTAAAGGAGGAAAAAAAAAAAAAAAAAAAAGAAGATGTTGCTGCAAATCGTTTCAGATTTCCCTTTGTTTACTGTGAAGCGTCTCTGTACTCACTCACTGGCCTTAGCGTTGTGATGTCACATCATTAGAAAAGATAAAAGGTATCATTTTGCTATGTCAAATGTATCAGATTTTCCAGGGCAAAGCCTAAAAGGATAATCGTATTACTATTCGCCTGCAGAAGGCTGAATCTACAGAACAAAAACAAGGAAGAAGAGCTGAAACGAATATCAAATAATATCTACATTCTCCAGTACGAAAAGCAGCAGCCAAGACAGACAAAAACCACAGTGTTGCTTTGCAATGCGTTGGAGAAGTTTCTGGTACCTAGGTGGTTAATGAGCTGTGCACCTTGGCATATTGTAGGCAAAAGCTATTAACACAAGTGAGCTTATCTATTCAGCTTTTTTTTTTTTTATTCACTTTAATGACACTCAATACAAGCAGACATACAAACTGAAAGGGACAGTAATGTCCCATAAAAGAGGATTTTAGTCTTACCTGTTAAATCCTTTTCTCTTAGTCCATACAAGCTACTGGTAACGTTGGGTAGGCGATCAGCCCCTTTAAGTAGGCAGGAACAATTCTGAGAAGGGACTACTCGGTGGAGCCTACCTCCTCTCCTTAGCTTGCAGCTAGCCAATCCTCATCCAGTAAGATATGAAAACTAACTATTCACTAGGTAGTAAGAAGGTAAAGGAAGACTCCTGTGCGCATGAACCCAAAAGGACCCCCACGTTCTGCCACAGAAGAGCCAAGCATTATCCCTTGAGGGTGGGAGACCAGTAACCTGTCTGGACTAAGAGAAAAGGATTTAACAGGCAAGACTAAAATCCTCTTTTCTCTGTGGTCCAATACAGGTTACTGGTAACTTTGGGATGTCCAACCATTAAGTTCCCCAGGGTGGGAAGAAAAACAAGGACCAGAAGCAGGTCCCCAAAGTCACCAGAGCACCAATGAACCAACAGATCATGAATAGCTCAACAATAAGTGCAAGGTGTCAACGGACACCGAACAGGGGTAAATCAGACCCCAGGAACTGATACACAGCACAATGAACTAGAGCCAACAAGGCTTAAAAGTGAAAGAGTACTGGAGACACGAAGGAGATCCTAGACAGACAAGGCTGCCTCCAGGATCTTCCTCCCAAAATCGGCATCAGTCGATGCCAAGACATCCACACAATAGTGTTTGGAAAAGGTATGTACAGATGACCAAGTGGCCGCCTTACAACAACTGATCAGCTGAGGCCTGATTTTTGTAGGCAAAAGATGCCCCAAAGACTTCATAGTATGAGCTGTGACCCTAAAGGGGGTAGGCTTCTTCCGAAGTTCATTAGCCCTACCAACAGTGGATTTAATCCAAGAAGCAATGGTTACCTTGGAAGCAGGCTTCCCTGCCCTGGGACCCTCAGGAATGACAAAAAGAGTCAGACTGCCACAAGGACTCAGTGTGGTGCACGTAAAACTTGAGACAACGCACAACATCCAACAAGTGAAGATCCTTCTCCTTGTCAGAGGTAGGGCACAATCTCCTGATTAATGTGGAACTCAGACACCACTTTCGGGAGAAACTCTTGCAAAGTGTGAAGCACTGCCTTGTCCTTGTGAAACATCAAAAAGGGTGGCCGACAAGATAGGGCATACAGCTCAGAGACAGGGCATACAGCTCAGAGACACGGCGAACAGATACAATCACCAGTAGAAAAGCCATCTTCCACTTCAGCAGACATAGCGCAATAGTGGCCAAAGAATCAAAGGGAGGGCACTGAAGGACGCCCAAAACCAAGTTAAGGTCCCACTGAAGAGCGGGAGCTTTAAACACACGACAGGAATGAGCAACCTCCTGGAAGAAAACCTTGACATCAGGAAGAATAGCAAGGCTCCTCTGAAAGAAAACAGAGCAGAAGTCTGAACCTTAAGAGAACTCAGGCTGAGACCCTTATCCACACCATCCTGGAGGAAGGAAAGGTCCCTCTCATCACACCAAGAGAGAAAGGTAGACAAAACTTGATGGTAGGCCTTTGAAGAAACAGGCTTACAGGCACTAAGCATAATAGCCACCACACCAGAAGAAAAACCCTTCAGAATGGAGGATTCAATCTCCACGCAGTCAAAGCCAGACGATAAACATCCGCCTTTCACAGGCAATCCTGTAGAAGAAGATCCAGACAGGAGGGAAGTTCCGCCACCGAGAGATCCAGAAGCTCTGGAAACAAAGCCTGTCGAGGCCAGTACAGAGCAATCAGAATGACTGGGCAACGCTTCAGTCGCAGCTTCTTGATCACCCTGTGCAACAGGGGAATGGGAGGAAAAAAGGTATGCCAGAGGAAAAAAATCCACTGCTAGAGCCAGAGGGTCCGCCCAGCAAGAGCAGAACATTGGAACCTTCCTGTTGAGTCAGGTCGATGCATGGAAGACCCCACTCCTGGACAATGAGGTCGAACACCTCTTGGTGCAGTTCCCACTTTCTGCTGTCCACTGTGTGTCGACTGTGGAGGTCTGCCAGAACGTGGTCTACGCCAGGAATATGAACTGCGGAAATGGCAGGGACATGCTCCTCTGCCCAGGACAAAATAGCCTTGACCTCTAGCCAAGCTGCAAGACTTCTTGTGCCGCCTTGCTTGTTAATGTAGGCTACCGCTGTGGTGTTGTCCGACTGTACCCTGACCGGGCAATCCTCCAGTTGGAGCTTCCAGTGTCGCAGGGCATGAAATATCGCCCAAACTCCAAGACGTTGATGGGAAGGAGAGATCATTCCTGGGACCACCGGCCCTGAGCATTCAAGTGCCCCAGGACTGCTCCCCACCCAGAGAGGTTGGCATCCGTTGTCACGGTTGTCCAGAATGGCACCAGGAAGGGCCTGCCTTTTAGCAGATTGTCCAGGCTGAGCTACCACGATATGTTCAACTCCACATGAAGAGGGAGAGATAGAGACCTCTCCAGGAGATCCGGTCGACCCCTGAATGCCAGGATTAGAAACCTCTGAAGTTCCCTGGTATGCGCCATAGCAAACAGAACCACTTCTATTGTGGAAATGAACTTCCCCACCAGGGATGACAACTTCTTGGCTGGAACTGGATCCTGATTCAGGACAGCCTGGACCTTCAGTGCTATCTGATGAGCCACTTCATCCGTGAGAAACACCATCCCTATGCGTTTCGAAGAGGATTCCTAGAAACACCATCCTCTGGGAAGGAACAAGGTCCGACTTGTCCAGATTGATGCTCCACCTGTGACGGGACAGAGCATGAGTGCAATCCTGCACCTTCTGATGAAGGCGTTCTGGAGAAGATGCCTTCAGAAGGAGGTTGTCCATGTACGGGGAAACTCTGATGCTGTTCCGATGGAGGATGGAAATCAAGGTTCCCAGGACTCTGTTGAAGACTTGAGGAGCCGTGGTCAGGTCAAAGGGGAGGGAAGAAAACTGGAAATGCCCTCGGTCGCAGGCAAAGCATCCGACTCTCTGGATGAATGGTAATGTGCAAATATGTACCCCAAAGATCCAGAGAAGCCAGAAATTCCCCAGGGGATGCAGCGATCACCATGCGTAGTGACTCCTGGCGATACTAGGACCTGACCACAAAGGAGTTGAGATCCTTCAAATCCAAAATGGGACAACAGCCGCAATCTTTCTTGGAAACCACAAAGAGGTTGGAGTAGAACCCCAATCCCTGTTCCTGAAGTGGAACTGGTTCCAAGACTGCCTTGTCCAGAAGGACCTGAATGGCTCCCTCGAAAAGGCAGCACTTTTCTGCTCCCAGAGGAAAGCGAGAAGAGAAGGTCCAGGAAGGAGGAAGGGGATCCTGTACCCCGTAGCCACCACCTGCAAAACACATGGGTCCACCACAGAGGCTTCCCAAGCTGAGAGGTAGTGGCGCAATCAGCCACCCACCTGCGGGTGGGGACCCGGATTCTTCATGCAGAAGAAGGTTCGGAAGCCTCTGGCTTAGCTGAGGACTTTGGCATCCATTGCTGCTTAGGCTTGGATGAGGCGCGTGGAGCCTGAGGCACCGCCTGGTTTGCCTGGTGCGATTTAGCCTGAAAGGGATGAAAAAAATCTATTCCACTTGATAGGAGTCTTCTTCCTAGGGACCACTGGTAGGTGAGTACTCTTCCCCCCCCAGTGTCTTCACTGATCAGATCCTTGAGATCAGGCCCAGACAGTGAGGTGCCCTGAAAGGGCAATGACAGGAGAGCCCTCTTGAAGGCAGTGTCAGCAGACCCGATCTTGAGCCAAAGAGCACGTCTGGTTGCCACAGACATGGTGGATGCCCTGGCTACCATACGCACAGCGTCAAACAGGGCAGAAGAAACATAATGCTGAGCCTCAGAGATGTTGGCGAGAAGCCGCAACATGTCAGCAGTAGGAGCTCCCTGACGGACAGCTGAAGTGAACTGTTCAGTCCAAACAGCTAGTCCTATTCACCCACACCGCAGCAAATGCGGGGCACAGGGCAGAACCAGCCATTACAAAAACTGTCTTGAGACAAGTCTCAAGCTTTTTGTCAGTCCAGTCTTTCAGAGCAGATGCATCAGCCACAGGCAAGGCTGTGGACTTAGAACCCACTGAGCTAGGGCCACTAGGGTGGAGTTAGGTGGAAAACAAGTATGGGGCCTAACAGGCTCCTGAAACACATCAGATGGGTCAGAGGACACCTCCTGTACCAAGGTAATGTTCAGGGTGTTCAACACAGCCCTGATCAGGCCCTCAGCCGATGGAACAGGATCAGCCTCAAAGGGGTCCCCAAAAAAACTGAGAGGAAGGGACAGCAGAGCAGTCCATCATCAGAATTCTCAGAGGAATCAGACACATCAGGTACACCCGGTGGTTTAGGAAGGGAAGGTCTGATAGGGATGGGGGCCTGCCACAAGTGGAAGACCCCCTGTAAGGTGGATGGAAGGAGTTGTAAGGTAGACCGGAGGTCCCTGGCAGTAGCTTTAAACTCTTGCAGCCAAACTGGCTCTAGTGCATGGCTGGAGGTCCCTGCAGGGGACTCAGGGGCATCAGCGCATGCTGGACAAACATGACCCGAGTATTCTCTAGGTAATCCTGAGTGACATGAGGAGCAATGAGGGACACAGACACCCCAGTATCCTTAGTCTTAGGCCTAGGCTCAAGGTCTAACGGAATTGACATTCTCACAGAGTCAAAATGGTCAAAGTATCAGAAACACCCAAAAAACAGCTTGCATGATTATTTTAGCATTTCTGGGGTGATTTTAATTGACTTATCTGGTAGGCGAAGGTTAAACTGCTGAGGAGAGAAGGAGTCCAAACCCGGCATAGGATACGCATTCAGAGAAGGCACAAAATGGCTGCCGCAGCGGGAGCCAATCAGGAACGAACGTGTGAAGTGCTCATGGGAATTGTAGTTTCACTAAAAAGTACCCCAACAGTGCCCAGAGCCCCCTGAGCCCCCAAACATGCCCAGAACATTGACCGGATAACAGAGCAAAGGCAGACCAACCAAATGAGCCATCTCTGACCTTGCTACGTGGAGCGGTTGCAGAGATATGTCCCAAACTGTAAAGTCCCATAGGAGTGAATGGAGCAATGGAGCCTATGCAGTAAATGCGCGATTTACAGGGTTAATACCAAAATGTAAAACCACTCCAAGGGCCACTAGAACATGTAAGTAGAGCCAATAAACACTGGCCCCAGTAGGAGAAAGTGCCCACAACCCCCCAAGATATGGTAAACCAGCAGCCAAAGGGTTAAGTTACCACATAAACGTGCTCCAAACACCACACAGACATTCAGATAAACCCAATGAGTGCATAAGTATGTAATAGGCACTCCACATGAGACCCCTGTGTGGAGGGGAAGCATGGGACACATGGACCTTAGCACTCAAAGGGTGCTCACCTTTTTCAGCAGGTCTTCTATCTTCAGATTACCATATATCAAGAAGAAGCCTCAGTGGGCAACTCCTGAGGAATTTCCCCCAGGGCTTAGGTCCACAAAAGCACCCGGTAAACTGAGCTATCCACATTTAGGTGATGGGAATGGTCAGTGATGGTAATCCGCCTCATGGCGGTATCCCATATCTAATAGAAAAATAATAAAAAAGCTTAAACTATAGCAGAACTGTTCTGCTGTTCAAATCTTAATCTACTAAGCAGCTAGTCGCCAGACGAAGACTAAATTCATGTATTGCGGGGTGGTAGTTCCCCTTTATGAAAAGAAATCACAGATTCTAAAGAAATCTTTGCCTCAGCAATGCATTCCATACCTCTCTGGCACTCAAAGGGTTATACAAGTAAATCCTGCCATGTACAGTACAAAGCCTTATGAAATTTGTAACTGATCAGTTACCATGAATTACTTGCCGGTGGCAGTGTGTCTAGCACAGTTAACCCCCTGAATGCTATAGGTCTGCCTCATTACAATGCACTGGAAATCGGTGGCATCCAATGTGTTAAAGTAAAAGAAAAGGAATGAGGGGGCCCCTCATAGGGTAATAACATCCACATATTGTAGAGTATGGTACAAATAAAGACCTAGTCACAACAGTGGCAAACGCACAGTTACATAGTAAATGAGGTTGAAAAAAAAGACAAAGTCCATCAAGTTCAACCTCTGCCACAGTATAACAAATAAAATGATACGAATATAAGCCCTCTACTCTTATACTGTGCATTAGTAGGTAAAACCTTGTATGTCCCCTTTGGCTAAAAATGGATCTAATCTTCTTGTAAATGTATCCATTGTATCTGCCATTACCACATGCTTGGACAATGAAGTCCACAGTTTAAAGGGGATCTCTCACCTATAGATATATAATGCTCATTAGTTAGAGCATTTATCAAAGAGATTGAAAACGTTCATTTTGGAAAAAAAAGTTATACGCGCAAAAATTAACTTTTAAAAAGTATCCGGCAGCCTGCTTCCGGATTGCCGAACCTTGCCGGACGAGGCAGCTCCTGTCCCACTACCCATCATCCACCAATGATGAAGGCTGTCTGTCACTAAGCTGGAGCGATCTCATTGGCTAGATATCGATCTCTGCCAATGAGATCGCTCCAGCTTAGTGACAGAAAGCCTCCGTCATCGGAGGATGCTGGGTAGTGGGACGGGAGCAGCCTCTGTGCAGGAAGTAGGCTGCCGGACAATTTTTAAAAGTTATTTTTTGCGCATATAACTTTTATTTTTCAAAATAAACAATGTTTTCGATCTCTTTGATAAATGCTCTAGCTAATGAGCATTATATATCTATAGGTGAGAGATCCCCTTTAAACAGACCTCACCGTAAAAGAAATTTCCTCTGCTGAAGTAGAAAACTTCTTTCCTCCAATCTCAAAGCGATAAAAATGTTATATCCTGACATTCATTATACTTTTTTATAATTAACATTACATTTATAAATGTCCATATCATTGTAGTCTTCTTGTAATTTTATTTTAAAGTTTCCTTATATCACACAGAGTCTCCTCAGATCTTAAAGCTGCTCCAGACTGATCGTAATGAGGGACAATATTGTGTCAGCATAAGGAAAAGCCTGCTCTCCTTGGACAAGTGGGGCAGGGTTTTCATTACATTGGCAGACACAATATTGTCCCTGGTTGCCATCTGTGCGGTCAAGCGACCAACTTTCAGAGCGGAAAAGACTGCGTGATGTAGGGAAAAGGGGTGGGAAGGGGAAACTTTAAAATAAATTTACAAGAAGACTACAATTATATGGACATTTACAAAGGTACGTTCATCATAAAAAGTATAATGAATAGTCGATAACTTTATATCCTGACAATACTCTCTCTTTAAGGTGTAGCCCCCAGTTATTTGATCTGGTCTTTAATCTGAAAAAGATCACTAGAGAGATCCCTGTATTGTACTGAACTCTCATACTTATAAAATATAAAAAGATCTCCTCTTTGTCGTCTTTTCTCTGGAGTAAATAAACCAAGTTTGTCTAGACATTTTCCATACTTAAAGTTCTCCATTGCTCTTTGCAGTGATGTCTCCAGTTGCTTAGTTGGGGATGATGGGTGTTTTAGGATGTACAAAAACGGACTACTACCACTTTACACAGCTGTGGAAGGAAAGGGTATGTAGAATGTGCAACTTTCAGTATTGGCCTGCTAGTAAACAAAGGAGGTCACAGCCCTCAGCAACCGATCTGTGCTTTATATGCCATTCGCACAGCTGTGAAACTGGCAGTGTTTCAACACTAAAAATAGCAAACGTAAAAAGGACTCATTTTGACAAATGACCTAATATGACAATTGCAACAATATCCTTTTTTGTGGTGGTATTCAACAAAATTGTGATTGTCCAATAAAATGGAAACTAGGGCCCTTATCCATCAAGCTAAACAATTGCAATCTTGGAACAAGCCAATGGACCCATAAGACTGAAAAGAAAATTGTATAAACTCCTCTATTCCCCCTGCCCCATTGGTGTAAGTATGGGGCGTAGTTTTGACAGGTACACCCCTCTGGCCACTCCTGTCAAAATCTTTGCAAGGAGATGCAGGGGATACAATAAACAAACACTCGCGTACGCACACACGAGAACAATACTCTGCATGCAATATGCTACACGCAATGCGATGCAGGGTCTGTCTTCATAACACAATCCCTTTAGAAAACGCTCTGTTTATTTAGTCATGCATGCAGACATTTTTTTTTTTTCAATTGCCATCAAAGCAGGACAGTGATACAAGGTTACACTATCTCCGCAGAACTGAGTGCTCTGTATGAAGTCAAGTTAATACATTTTGTACACTGCATCACTTCATCACCTGCTTCTTGAACAATGCTCTCTGGAAACAGATATAAAGATGATTAACGTCAGAGACATAAAAACGTAAGTTAAAAGAAAATAGGATAAGAAAGGAAAAAATAGGCAATTTGATTACACATATTATGTACCAGAATAAAAAGGGTTCACAAACCCAGCCACAGTGTCAAAGAACTAGGCATGAAAAGCATTGTATGTTGGTAATTCTGGTCACTCATGTATGTACAGATATAAATACACACACATCTGCAGGTGTGTAAAGAGGTCGTTGTAAAACAGGAACAAGAAATGACTATTTTGCCCTGAGTTTACTAGGAAGTAAAGCCTCAAGAGACCTGGTTAAGAACGAATAGTCCTATATTGATAAGCTAGCAGACCAAAGCACACAGACACAAATATTGGAAGCTGCATTTGCTTTCGTTTTTTGTTGGAACACAAAGCTGGACACACTCAGCATATTTCACAATGTTTATGTTCTGGAAAATATGGTAAGAGATGAAAGTCCAGTGACAAAAATCGATATTGTGCCCTGCTTATTTTGATGAATTTATGAAAAACAGAACTGAACACACAAACAGGAACAAGGCCAAATGTGTCACTGGAATGAATAAATAATGCTGATGTCCTAAGAACTGGAGCAATTCTAGGACACACCAACTGCAGTCTAGACAACATTCCCATTGATTCAAATGGAGCTTTATACAGAACCCTCCAATGTATTGCTTTGCAATGCGTTGGAAACCACTAACATTCAAGGGGTCAAAGCTCCATTTGAATCAATGGACATGTTTTGTTTGGCTCCTATAGAGCAGGTGCTTTGTTCCAGAAATAATGTTGATCACATCAGCCTCAATGTGATTATTGGGGGGGGGTGCTTTGAGTGTAAGGGGTTCAGCAGCACAGTTTTTAAACCTTGTACACAATAGGACAGGACTGTCAAAGAGTGGACCTCAAAGGCTGCAAATAAATAAAGATTTAACCCTTTGAGTGTGACAGTGGGGTTCGCAACAAATGTGTTGTGTATACCTCTGGCACTCAAAGGGTTAAGGATGTCCTTGCTTTAGTACAGGTGGACCTGTCAGGTAAGTACGTTAACTGCCATCGTGCTTAAAGTGTTAGTAATGCCTAGTGTTCAGGCACACGTTTTAGACCATTCCAATGAAGGGATTCCATGTAAGTAACGAGATCTCGGCACTTCTCAAGCGCCACCGTGTCGACCGACTCGGATCTCCTGCTGACAGCTTTACAGCTGTCAGTAGGAGAAATCAAACTTCAAACGCCCGTATCTCTTAAACCATAGCGGTTTGAGAGAGACTTTTTTTTTTGCATTTAGATCAGCTTTTTAAGCTCTTCTAAATGCAAAAAAGTTTTTTTAGACATTACTAACACTTTAATCAGGGATATGCTTAAAACACTAGCCCATATTAAAAAATAAAATAAATTAAACAAATTGAGTTATTCTGGAGTAAACAAACTACATCGTAAGGGACAAATAAATTCCCATGCACTTGACTACAGCTTTTTAACCACCTGAATGTTCAAGATCTCCAATGCATTGCTTCACAATGAGGTTAAAAATCTCAATTTAATGTAACAGGAATGTTTCTTTGTCCCCTAAGGTGCAGCTGGTTTACTCCAGTTTGCTTTTATACATATGGACTACTGTCACCTAAAAATATAATGTACTCCTACCCAGCATTTGGAAAAATGTCTTTCCTATTCATCTGGTGTGTACGGCCATCTAAGAAGGGCAAAGAGATGTTTCAGTGAACTGAAATAGGTGTATTTTCAACAGGCTTGATAAAACAGTGGTAACTTTTCCTTTTAATTTCTAAAGGATTTTAGAACTCTCGCAAACAAATAATGCATAACATAGATCTACATAATATTTTAACCCTTTGACTGCCAGAGAGGCACGAAACACATTGCTTTACAATGTGTTGTGTACCCCTCAAGCAGTCAAATGGTTAATGCAGGGCTATCCAAGTTCAGTCCTCAGGATGTAAGGATCTCCCTGATCACACACAGGTGAGATAATCAGTGGCTTATTCATTGTGACTGACTGAACCTGGACAGCCCTGCATTAATGGATTTGAGTATTTTTCATTTTTTGGTGCTAATCTCCTTTTAACCCCTTAAGGACCACTGACGTGGCAGGACCGTCACGCTGGTCCAGCACTTAAGGACGGTCCTGGCACGTCACGTACTTTTACTCACCGCACTCCTGTAGGAGCGCGGTGAGTAATACCGGGCACTGAAGTTGATCGCTCCAAGACCGGAGCGATCTCTTCCAGTGCCCCGTTTGACGTGCCGCCCCACGTGATCAGTCACGTGGGACGGCACGTCAAGGATTCCTATGTGGTCCTTAAGGGACAGCACGTCCCGGGACCGCTGGTCCTTAAGGGGTTAAATCCTGTCCCGTTTACAGCACTGAAGACATACCCTTGTTGTAAAACCTCAGAGTTTTCTCTTAACCCTCCGCGTGCCAGAGGGGTACACACATTGATCTAGTATTGTAAGGGTTAGGTTGAGTGCAATAAGTACAGAAAGTCAGTTTTACACCTTGGATAATAGAGATGCTGAACAATGCAACCGACATTTCCCTAGTAACCAACGGGTTAAAGTATAATCTATTTTTTGTCTACCAAAGAGTAACTGTAGTAACAACTACCTAGTTTGAGATTAATCCCTTGGGGCCCTATGCACACACCGTAGTGGTAGTCAATTGCCAGACCCCCACCTGCTTGGGACTACATCTCCCACAATCCCAAATTATCCAATAGATAGCTGGGAATGATGGGAGTTGTAGTCCTGAATAGCTGGAGGTCTGACAGTTGACTACATCCAATGACAAATTACTTATGGTTTTGATTTTCTAAAAAATGAAGTATAAGCACAGGTAGGTATAAAAAGGAATAAAAATGAGTAATACTTTGGAAGCTATGTAGGTCTCCAAAACTCTGAAGATATGTTGAAGCCCTCCTCATAATCCAAAGGGTTAAGTCTCAGGTCTTAACACCTGCAGGGTTTGTTGTTAATCTTGTGACTTTAAAAACAGGACTCTATTGTTTAGTGACTCACCCTTTAGGCCCAACTAAACCCGTAAATCTGCCTGTTTTTCATCAAAAGTTGGCAATGTGTCTCACAGCATCAAAACACGAAGGAGACTCTGCAATGAACTAAGTCACACAGTACCAGAACAGGGACTGTGATTCAGATTCTCCTGCCTTTTTGTTACAATGATAAAGTAGCAGTAATATAATTAGATATTCTATGCAATAAAATGCTAGAATGTTTGTCCGAAGCAGTCATGTGCAGTAGAGACTGCCCAAACGCACAGAATGCTGGGAGTTCTGTGCTGGGAACATTCTGTGCGTTCAGGCAGTCTCTACAGCGCATGACTGCATCTCGTGCGCTGCCAGTGAGGTGGTGGCAGCACGGAGAGCAGGACCGGCCAGAGGCACTCAAAAAGTTAACCCCTTAACGACAAATGACTTACCAGGTACGTCCCGCAGAAACTGTCACGTAGTAAGCAGACATACCTGGTAAGTTCCGGAAGTCCGGGTCTCCGTGCGGTTGCACGCCCCTCGGAGACTCCTGACTTGTTTGAGGAAAAAAAAAAAAAAAAAGTATCACGGGCGTTAAGGTGACAGCAGTGTACGCACGCGGCTGTCACTAAGGGGTTAACATGACCCGGACCTTGGCCCGTGTACACAGGCTTTTACACTAGTATATGTATAATAACTGCATTATACAATACTGCTATAAGTGCTACAATACTGTCAGAATCTGAAGCAAGTAAAGTGGTCCTTAAGAAACTCACTATGGGCCATATGTATAAAGACAAAAGTTGAGCAATTCTTAGTCAAACCAAATGCACAAAATCGGGACAAATAAATATGACAACTGATTTAAATGGAGCTTTTAACACCATTAATGCTAAAGACATTTCCACTGCATTGGCACTGGATATTTCCAACATTAAAGAGGTTAAAATGCTCCCATTACCATAGAAATGTTGACCCAGTCTAAGAAGCGATTGTTCTGTGTTGTCTTTAAATGGACTGAGATAACAACCATAATGAATAGAAGACCAGTGGGAGCTATTATGAATACGTTAATATTATCTCTGCAGAAACCATTAACCAAATTGTATCTATGCAACAGTTTACATATTCATTAAAATACAACTTTAAGATTAAAAATTAAAGGTATCGTAATGTTTCACAAAAACAGTAGCTCCAATTAATCTTCGTAGGTTTTGAGCCATAGACAGTGCTATTTCAGTACTGTCAGAGCTGTAGTTCAAGAGTAATTAAATGATAAAGTATCCCCCTCCTGTGCCTTTTACCTAGTGTAAAAGCCCCCTCTCCTCAGATGTGGAATCTGGTTCATAGACCAGACAGATAACAGCAAGGGACAATCTTCTTACTGTGTTAACAATGAAAACCGTACCCTCCTTGACAGGTTTTTCAGCTTTTTCCCTTAACTGAAGATTGTCCCTCTCTGCAATCTACCAGGGCACCTCCCTGCTGCTCTGAGCTGAGCAGTGTAACATCAGTAAAAAGGGCAGGAGGGGGATACTTTATCATTCCCACAACGCTGACAGAATTGAAATAACACTCCAAGGCCCAAATACTATGAAGATTAATTAGAGCTGCTTTTATTATGAAACATTACTATCCCTTTAAGAAACCATCCAGCAGTTAGCTGGACATACATGATAAATTAAATTGTAAAATGAAATTGGATTATAACACATTAACTTACCTAGACAAGCATCTTAACCCTTTGACTACCAGAGAGGTATCTGGCACGCAAAGGGCTAAAAAGTAGTCTGTGTTATTATACATATGGAGTTAGTTTCCTGTACATAATGATCTCTGTTGAAGTCTGGAGACAGAGACAGAGACAGAGACACACACACGCACACACACACACACACACACACACACACACACACACACACACACAGACTCAGGGTTTTGACACAAATCTCAGGGTCTCAGGAGGAATGGCCAAATTCTCAGGGTGAGAGAGTTCTGTGTTACCTACTATATGATTTGCTTCAGTTAAATGTTTCTTTAGTCTCTAAATTGGTACTGTTTGTACCAGAATGACAGGGGACGATGCCCTGCTTGTCTTGTTTGTGTTTAAGCCGTGAGATCTCTAAATTGTACCATGTTAAAAGGTTTCATGAGGACTGACTGGAGCAGCTCCGGGTTAGAGCAAGCATGTACATTACATATAATCTACATTATAGGAAGCTTTAAGGGTTAATATTTCAAAGATCTCAGGGTCAGCTCATCTTGAAAATTCCCAGGTATGCCGGTGACTTTGTTGCAAGATCTTGCAGCAACACAAGGCTGCCATTGAAATAATTTTAGCTCAAAGTCACCACTATGAACTACCCCATAGAAAACAATGATAACTATTTTGTGAAACCAGTTATTGGTTGTTGATGCAAGTATAATCTAGACCTTAACAGAAATAGCTACTAAAGCAAGAACTGATAAAGTAAGAGGTTATATATATATATATATATCTTAGATTATAGAATAGAGATATATATATATATATATATATATATATATATATATATATATATATATATATATATCTATCTCTAAATAGAGAGATCAAAGGTACAAAAAAAAAAACCCACACACAAAACACCTCTGTAGATATGACAGGCTGCTGTGTGAAGGACACCAGCCTAGATAAGTCTACCTGTTATACATATTAACACTATGGGTGTTATGCACCAAGGTGTGATAAAGAGGTGATAAAGCAGAGAGGACTTCTCTAGTGACATCACTTCTCTAGTACCTATGTTATTCTATAGAGCCCATGCACAAAGACCTCCAAAGATGGAGAAATCTTAGTACATAGGCTTCAAAGAATAACATAGGAACTGGAGAAGTGATCTCTCTGGAGAAGTAATCTCCACTTTGTCACCTCTTTATCACGCGTTAATGAATAACACCCCTTGAGGGCCAGAGAGCTGCACACTGCATTCCAAACCAATGTTAAACACCCCTTTTATTCTTATGGTAACAAGTAAGTGGGATCGGAGTGTCTGAAGTACTGAAAGCTGAGGAGTCTGGGATAACTTTTGCTTGGCTGTAAGAGAAGACCAAAGCTTATCTTAAATAAATATTTCCATGTGTTATTAAAATGTGACTAATCCTTTCAATTCTAAATCTGATAAACCCCAAGCTGACATCACAACGGTACTGTAAATATCCAGGCACCCGCCAGCCAGTTCTTACAAACAATGCTAAAAAAGTATGTGTCTATATTTTTTTTTTTTATAGTGCCAACAGGTGTACTTAGAGCTTTGCAGCTTACATTTAGTATGGGGTGGGGGTACAGTAAGTGCAGTTGGTGGGTAAATATACAGATGTTCTCATAAGGGGTGCACTAGATATGTATACAGTTAGGGAAAAAAATTGATCCCCTGCTGATTTTGTACGTTTGCCCACTGACAAAAAAATGTTCAGTCTATAATTGTGAGAGACAGAACAAAAAAAAAAAATCCAGAAAAACGCATTTCAAAAAAGTTATAAATTGATTTGCATTTTACTGAGTGAAATAAGTATTTAACCCCTTTGCAAAACATGACTTGGTACTTGGTAGAAAAACCCTTGTTGGCAATCACAGAAGTCAGAAGTTTCTTGAAGTTGGCCACCAGGTTTGCACACATCTCGGGAGGGATTTTGTACCACTCCTCTTTGCAGATGCTCTCCAAGTCATTAAGGTTTCTAGACGGAAATTTGGCAACTCGAACCTTCAGCTCCCTCCACAGATTTTCTATGGGATTAAGGTTTGGAGACTGGCTAGGCCACTCCAGGACCTTAATGTGCTTCTTCTTGAGCCACTCCTTTGTTGCCTTGGCTGTGTGTTTTGGGTCACTGTCATGCTGGAATACCCATCCACAACCAATTTTCAATGCCCTGGCTGATGGAAGGAGGTTCTCACCCAAGATTTGACAGTACATGGCCCTGTCCATCGTCCCTTTGATGCGGTGAAGTTGTCCTGTCCCCTTAGTAGAAAAACACCCCCAAAGCATAATGCTTCCACCTCCAAGTCTGGTGGTGGGGATGGTGTTTGAATGGTCATAGGCAGCATTCATCCTCTTCCAAACACGGAAAGTTGAGTTGATGCCAAAGAGCTCAATTTTGGTCTCATCTGACCACAACACTTTCACCCAGTTCTCTTCTGAATCATTCAGATGTTCACTGGCAAACTTCAGACAGGCCTGTACATGTGCTTTCTTGAGCAGGGGAACATTGTGGGCTCTGCAGGATTTCAGTTCTTCAAAGCGTAGTGTGTTACTTGGTGACTATGGCCCCAGCTGCCTTGTGATCATTGACAAGATCCTCCAGTGTAGTTCTGGGCTGATTCCTCACCGTTCATACTGCATGAGGTGAGATCTTGCATGGAGCCCCAGACCAAGGGAGACTGACAGTTATTTTGTGTTTTTTCCATTTGTGTCACCTTCTCATCAAAGTGCTTGATGATTGTCTTGTAGCACATTCCAGCCTTGTGTAGGCCTACAATCTTATCCCCGACATCCTTGGACAGTTCATTGGTGAAGAGTTTGGAATCTGATTGATTGATTGATTCTGTGGACAGTTGTCTTTTATACAGGTAACAAGCGGAGATTGGAAGCACTTCATTTAAGACACCTGGGGGCCAGAAACCTTGCTGATTGATAGGGGGTCAAAATTTATTTACTCAGTAAAATGCAAATCAATTTATACCATTTTGAAATGCGTTTTTCTGGATTTTTTGTTGTTAATCTGTCTCTCACTGTTCAAATAAACCTACCATTAAAATTATAGACTGATCATTTCTTTGTCAGTGGGCAAACGTACAAAATCAGTAGGGGATCAAAATTTTTTTCCCCTAACTGTACACTTGGATAGGAGGTCCCTGCCCTGTAGAGCTTACAGTCTAAATATAGGATGGGAGACATACAGATACAATGAGGTAGAGGAGGAAGTGCAATTTGTGACAGTGCATAGGAGATAAGGTTTATATGGGTCAGGGAACAGATAAACTGGTTAACCTTTCCTTACCTTGCAACCCACACTGGTGTCAGAAGGCGCAGGCTGATAGTGTAATCAATGTAAACAGATTGGCATTGTCAGGAAGTATACCAAATTGATCAGCATGCCATTTATAAAGGGAAACCACACCCAAAAAACACACTTCCTTCACAACGTGTTCGGGACCTCTCTAGTCCAGAGGGTTAAAAGGGCTGCTATGATATGAGAGAGAGAGAGAGAGAGAGAGAGAGAGAGAGAGAGAGAGAGAGAGAGAGAGAGAGAGAGAGAGAAGAAAAAAGTCCGCTCCTATGGGAGCATTACACCGCCATGGACAGCATCCAAACAATTCTCTAGGTCAGAAAAAACTCATCTCCTCCACATTCTTCGTATGTCTGCTAAGATGCATGAGCCAGAGATGGAGGTGTTGCCTCCTGTGTGACCCAGCTGAAGAAAGTAGACACCATTCATTCATTTTTATAGGAGGCTGCTTGGCCTCTACTTGCTGGGGTTTGCACAAAACTTCAAATCTCAGGCTCTATGAACAATTCAGTCTGTCTGACCAACAAAATTGTAGGACCTTATATGGTGGACAAAAAGGATACATGCTCACTGCTTAAAACAGGGCTTTTAACGCTGTGTGTCAGAGAGGTATCCAACACATTGCAATGCAAGGAGCTGAAGATGTTTATAGCATTCAAGGGGCGTTATGCACTAAGGAGTGCTAAACATGATAAAGTGGAGATGCCTTCTCCAGTGATATCACTTCTCCTATTTTATTCTATGGAGCCAATGTACTAAAGATCTACAAAGCTGGTGAAATCTTGGCTCCATAGAATATCATAGGACCTGGAGAACATGATTATCGCTGGAGAAGTCATCTCCTCCTCATCACCTCTTTTTTAAGCCTTAGTGCATAACACCCCCAAAGGGTTAAAAGCCCATTTTAAGCAGTGAATTTTGCTAAAATTAATTTATTCCCTATTTTGTAGGCGAATTACAAGTGAATTACTCCACCTTGTTTTTATGCATAAAGCCCAGTTATTATAAAGCCATAATGTATATACAGGGTTAGTAATGTCCAGTATCCTGTGGATCAGTGACAAAAGCAGTGGATGAGTAACTAAATGAGGTTCTTCTCAGTGGACTAGTAATTCTTTCGCTGACTAGTGAGTTACTGACATTTTTTTCCACCCCTTGAAAAATGTAAATAGTTACAATACTCCAGCACCCCCATATATTTTGTGTAAAAAGGTGTTACTACAGGCAGTTCATTATAAAACAAAGCTGTGTGAAACGGAAAACATATATACAGAATATATCGACAGATTATGCAGTTGTTCGCAGAGCAGCCAGTTTGTATATTGTACTACATAGGAATGTCCGGTTTGCTATAACTTGTTTCCTGCTAACTGGAACATTCACTTTGAAGTACACTTAAAGGGACATCACATAAACTGGACTCAAATACATTAAAATTATTCTACACATTATTTATTCCTTCCTTGTTGAAAAGGTTGTAAAATCTCTCATTATAAAGGTCCCAGTGGCCACTTTTTATCAGGCCCATAAAAACAAGCAAACAAACTAATAAATCCATAAATAGTTAAGAGCCTACCCCATACCTCCCATGAGTCCCTCTTTAGGAGGGGCAGTCCCTATGAAACCCAAATCCCTCTGTCCCTCTTTCTCACCCAGATGTCCCACTCTTTAGGAGATCAGACTGTGTGGTGTGTGCATAAGTGCATCAAAGCAATAAAACTCACATTAATCTTTGCTTAACCCTTTAAGGACCAGCGGTCCCAGGGTGTGTGGTCCTTTAAGGACCAGATAGGAAACTTTGATGTGACGGCCCACGTAACTGATCATGTGTGCCGGAACGCTGAACGGGGGACTGATAGAGATCGCTCCGGTCTTGGAGCGGTCAACTTCAGTTCCAGCTATTACTCATAGCGCTCCTGCAGGAGCGCTGTGAGTAAAAAGTACATGGCATGCCAGGACCATCACCGGTCCTTAACAAAAAAAAATAGCAGTGACAGTCTTGGCATGTCACTGGATGTTAAGTTTAACCCCTTAAGTATTTAGGTTTATAAATTAGTCTCTGTAAATAAAACTGTGGTCTTGGTCTAAATCCTTTATTCAGTTACACAAAGAGGTGCCAGTAGGTCATGAAAATAGGATTTTAGTCTTACCTGTTAAATCCTTTTCATTTAGTCCATACAGGTTACTGGTCCACTGGGGACTGATGCCTCCCAGTGTACCAGTAACCTGTATTGGACGAAAGTGAAAACCTAAAAATTCTTGGTAATGCCCCACCCACCAGCCACACCCACAGCACCATCACCTAAAGCAAAAAAAGCATCTATCTTTGGCCATCTGAAATTTTGGCTGTATGCCACCTAGTATAGTTCACTGAAACTCATTTCTTATTTACCTAAATCCTGCCAGTGCCCTCCTCACTTGTATAAACAAAGAGGGCTTAAAGGGCCAGCTCCAAAAGGGACTTACAGCACAGGCGCACGGACGTCACTATGGCAAGATGTCCGTGCTTCCTGCTACTGTCCGCCTCCGAATAAGTCGAAAATCTTTTAAACCAGGTAATATTTCTGGCGAATAGCGCTACTAAACAGCTAGTCGCCAGATGAACACTTAATTAATATAAAGTTTTTGCGGGTTGGTAGTTCCCCTTTAATTGGGCAAAAGTAACTTGTAATATGTTTTTGGGATTTATGCAACTAGGAAATAATTGTTACAAATGTTATCCAAGACTACATTATATTTGAAATGGTATCAAGTCTATTCATTTTTACGAAATAAGGCCCCTTTAATTTAGAGAGCTTTTTCTTTTTTTTTTATTTACAGTCCATTGTCCACTCTTAATCCTTAGAATGCCAGAGGGGTATTGCGTTTCAATAGATTGGATACCTCTCTGGTATTCAAAAGGTTAATGGAATTTACAGAATTATAAAAGCAACACTAAATCCTAATAAACCCCCACTTACCAATTGAGTGCTAGAGGGTTATCCAATGCATTGTTCTGCAATACATTTGATACCCTGTGCCATTCAGAGTTCAACAGGGCAGAAAACCCTAACGGCCACCATGAACCAACACTGACAGTTATTAAAGACATGTTTTGGAGAACCTATCATTTTCACCTCAAGTTTATTCCCTATTGAAATCAAGGAGAAAATGTCTTCCAGTCACAAAGTTTTTGCAGAATTAAACTCAATGGTATTTGTTATTTTCCCAGTACTACTCTATGCCTTAGTACTGGTGAAGCTTTCTAAACGTGGCAGCAAGAGAGAAGGGACATGGAATTACTGCAAACCATGGGAAATTGTACTAGATTTACTGAAATGCAGAGGAGAAGAAAATGGGAGTTTTCACTCATGTCTTATAATAGGCAATCACCCTTAAAGGGATAGTAATGTTTCACAAAAATAACAGCTCCAGTTAATCTTCATAGTATTTGAATCATGGAGAGTGTTATTTCAATACTGTCAGAGTTGTAGTTCAAGACTAACTGAATGATAAAGTATCCACCTCCCGTAAGCCACCTCTCCTCAGATGTGGAATCTCATCCCAGGACTAGACAGATCACAGCAAGTAACAATATTCTTACTGTGAGCATAAGGAGAACCCTGCCCACCTTGACAGATTTTCCCCTTATGCTCACTGAAGGTTGTCCCTCTCTGCAATCCATCCGGACAGTCTTGTTGCTCTGAGGTGACCAGTGTTACATCAGTAAAAGGGGCGGTTGGGGGATACTTTATCATTCAATAACTCTTGAATTACAACTCTGACAGCATTGAAATAACACTCTCCATGGCCCAAATACTATGAAGATTAAATGTAGCTGCTTTTATTGAGCAACATTACTATCCTTTTAAAGAACCAAAAGGGTGTCAAACATATTACTTTGCACATGTGTGTTTAAGCGTAGGTGTGTGTTTCACATACTGGGTTAAATTGGAGTGGTCATTGCTGCAAAAATTATTATTCATCTAATATTGTTAAACAAAAATTAACTCTTCTGTAGAAACCAGGATACAATCCCCAGAATGTTCGGCCGCACTTAACTCTTAAACCATCTCCTGGCAGAAGTTCAAAAGTACGGACTAAAAGCAAACACGTCAGAACTGTATATTTCATTTTACATTGTTTATTTAATTCAGCTAACTATTGAAGGGATCATTCATAATGCAATGTATTTATAACTCAATTATGATGTTATTAACACAGCTAATCTATGCCCAAGATGTGCAGCTCAGGACGAAAAGGAAGGAAATCCTATGATATGATTGGCCGAAGCCTCCAACTGGACTCTCGAGAGCAGGATATTGTCTTGATAACAAAAAAAAAAGAAAAAGAAAAAAAAAAGGTTCAAAATATTTTACTACTGTTTTGATATTGTCCTGCCAGCCTTTTTCCACCCTGTGACGGGGATGGAGGAAAGTATATTTGCTTGCATTGTTTAAAAGTTCAAAAGTACATGACTCCATAGCATAAGTCTCACTATCTTAATGTGGCTAAACATGCCAACAGGATATAGAAGAAAAGAAATGGCATTATGTGAAGCGAATGTATATCAAAATAAATCTGGCACCTGCAGATACAGCATATATGGCACTTTTTTTTTATCAAGAAAGAAAAATATTATTGTTTTCTGTATCTGCTCTCTTTATGGAGTTCATGATAAGCGATTTCAGTCATTTTCCTGGCACTGTAGTAGATGCTTATCACACTGAACAGCCCAAGTATTACCCTCATTAGCCTGTTAAAAAGTGGGGGTCTATTTCACATCTTGAGGACAACGGGCCAGATGTACTATGCCGATTCCGGGCAATGACAGACTCAAGAAATCAGCTGTCCCAACTCCTATCTAAGCTACATGCTCCCAAAAAACATCCTTCAATACCACTTGCTCTAAGGGGAGGACAATGGGACAGTCTGCGGACATCTTTCCTCTATGAGTTGCTTAGGTCAATGTACTAAGCAAGGTGTAGACTTAGTGGCACAAGTGTACAACACAGCCCTGCACATGCTGTAGGGTTGGTACATGGTGCTTGCTTGCCTAAAGTCCTGTTCTGGCTGAGTGTGTCCACTGGTATGCACTACAGCGATCATTCTCTATGCTGCATACCCTGAAGTGCAGCTACTAGTGCCAGTGATGTTGCACAGATTAATTCACACATTCACCCCCATGGTTTAGTTTTTTTTTTTTTTTTTTTTTACAATCACCAGGAGCTAAGGCTCTCTGCTTTGACACCAAGGGCGAGATCCACTAAGAGGTGATAAAGTGGAGATGACTTCTCCAATTCCTATGTTATTCTATGGAGCCTATTCACTAAGATCTCCAAAGTTGAAGAATCTTAGTGCATAGGATCTATAGAACATAGGAATTGGAGAAGTGAAACTGGAGAAGTCATCACCACTTTATCACCTCTTTATCACCGCTTAGTGAATCTCACCCCAAGTCTGTCTCGTACATTTTTGGGATGGCTCCTCAAGTCCAATCAAAATTTATCAAGCCCTTCTGTAACTCTATTCCCATACCGAATCCCACAATTCCTACAGTGTTTTTGTATTCTGTTTTCTTTATAAAGGGGAGGGAATAAAATTCAATAAATGGTGAGGAAGGGGACTTTTAGCTCTCTAGCTGTTGGGAGTTCTCTAGCATTCAAGGGGTTAAAATCATCATTAAATAAATGGTTATTTTGAGAATCAGTATTACACCCCCCCCCCCCTCCCTGGTGCAGGCGTTTTGTCCCAAAGTTGCACCTCTTTAGCTTGACTCATTAGGCCCCATGTTTGCCATTATCCTACATACAGTAAGTATCCATTTTATACTGTACCTATTAACCTTTTGAGTGCCAGAGGGGTTTGGAATGCATTGCAAAGCAATGCGTTCCGTACCCCCTTGGCACTCAAAGGGTTAATGCCCGACTGCATCACACTGCTTTCAATTAGGTTTCATAATTTGGTGTTAGGGAAGACACTGTACTTTCTCGAGTGGCTTATGGAAGCTAAGTTTTCATTTTTCTTAATATAACATATGAGCTAATATCCATAGATGTGTATTTGCCTCAACTCTCTCTCCTTTTGGCATATGTGGATATTTCTATAGAGCTAGTACTGTCATTAATATTATAGTATACCTCAAAGTTTGAAAGCTCTTGCAAAGGACCTATGCTACAACTCACACGGACTGGAAGAACGACGGATGTTCCCATATTAATATTTACCTCATGTTGTCCTGTTATTTCCCTGCCAGTCAGTCACTGGAGGGGTGATGTTATCCATATATGACTGGATAACACCCAGGTCACCCATTCATTGGGGTCTGTGACAAGCATCACAACCTCCAGTGTTATTAGTGTGAAAGATCTTCATGACTGGCCAGTAGGTCTCTGTGCACATTACGTATGATGCAGTTTTACTGCATGAGAGGAAACAAGCTGCATAATGCAAAAAGATATCTGGCCGATTAAACTTCCCAATTTAGGGCTAGTCTATTTCAGAATGCTAGAGAGGCAATATGCCAGTGTCACGCAGGAGAAAAAGCCCTTAACTGCTTAAGTGCCAGAAGGTTATCAAACAGTGCACGCGTTGGATACCCCTCTGACACTCGGTGGTTTAACCATTTCAGTGCCACAGAATTGCGTTGGGTACCCTTCTGGCACTGAAAGGGTTAAGGACTAGAGGTGTGTGCCACACATTGCATTGCACATCCCTCTGGTCCTTCAAAGATCAATCTTGCAATATATTCTGTTTTTTCTTACCAAACTGTCCTTATGATAACCATGGTTTGGCTTTCTAAAGTACATTACTGAGGCACATGGGGTGGGGGAAATCGCTGGTTCTCTCAGGTGAGTAATAAATCACTTAATCTCATTTATGTGACAATGGATAGCCAACTGTTGGTTTATCAGTCAGATAAGAAGCTATTGCAACTTTCAGATGTGTTTTGTGTAACCTGGTAATCTCAAGTCAATTTCAAACATAAAAGCTCCCCCAAACGCCATCACAATGCCTTCAATTGGTGATGGATTATTTAAAAACCAGGATATTTAACTGTGCACATCAATGGAAGGTTAAACATTCTGGATGGGTGTAACGAAATTCTGCACACAAAGTCAATTTTTGACTGATTTTTTTTTTTTTTTCATGTAGGAAAAAAAAAAAAAAAAATTAAATACTTAAAAACTAGTGTAAAAGCCCGTGTACACCAAGGTTCGGGTAATGTGAACCCTTTGAGTACTAGAGGGGTACGCAATGCATTGCGTACCCCTCTGGCACTCAAAGGGTTAAGCGGCCACTACCTCACTGTTACAAGAGATGCAGTCTTGCACATGACGGCTTCTGACAAACATCGCTAGTGTGTTATTATATAGGATATTCTATTTAATTTCTTACACAAAGTAAAGTTTGGGAAACATGAGGGACATACCTAGGAACTTCTTTCTTGGGCCTGCCCGATGAGTGTAGAGAAATCACGCGATTTGGGTCATTAAAAGGGGGCAGGGCTTAATCACGAGGGGGGTGGGACTACTAAACATAAAAATATATATTAGATAGATAGATAGATATCTCAAATACACTGAGGAAGGGGTAGAAGAGGGTGTGGAGTGGTAGGAACAGGGTGGGATTGAGCACAAGTGGACAGGGTTTCCTCACATCCGGAGACCCTGTAATTCATTGTTAAACCCGGAGTCTCTGGGGCAAAACCGGAGAGTTCCCAGGTATGATGGGGGGATGCTATACACTTTTAGTCTTCTTTAGCTATATGACCCACTACGTGCATTAGGAGAATGTTAACCCTATGAGTGCCAGAGGGGTATGCAACACATTGTGTACCCCCTCTGACACTCAAAGGGTTCAAATGCACTAATGGTTAAACAAAAACTACCAGAAGGAAAAAGGATGACCTAACGGATGACAGACATCTGAGGGGTCTCTCTCGCATCCAAGGGGCTGAATACTTACCAACTAGGATTGCCATGTTTTCAGGGTAAAAACATTCTATATAATAATTTGCTAGGATGTTTGTCACGATGCAGTCATGCTCAGTAGAGAGTGCACGCGTTTGGACAGTCTCTACCGTGCATGATTGTATCGAATGAGTGAGACTAAGCAAGACTGCATCGCATGGAGCAGTGAGGCAGTGGATGCTTAACCCTTTGAGCGCCAGAGGGGTATGCAACGCACAGCAAAGCAATGCGTTGCGTACCCCCTCTAGCACTAAAAGGGTTAACATTACCCAGCTCCTGGCCCGTGTACACAGGCATTTACACTAGTATAAAATAAATACAGACTGTCTGATTGTTCCCATAACTTACTGAGCTCAAGTCCAATTTTTACTGTCCTGCAAGTAAAATATCAGCCAGGTGATTACGCTATATGAAACAGCTAATACTGTGGAAGACAAAAGTAACACATGACACCGCCAAAACAGAGTGTGCACATTCAAAACTCAATTAATCCATGATTGTCAGCAGACAACGAATCTCATCAGATCTGATTTTCAGCCAGGTCAGTGTCGATGACCCAGTACAGTTTCTGACTGTTCTTTAAAGGGATAGTGATGTTTCATAATAAAAGCAGCTCTAATTAATCTTCATAGTATTTGGACCTCGGAGAGCATTATTTCAATTCTGTCAGAGTTGTAGTTCAAGAGTTATTGAATGATAAAGTATCCCCCAACCGCCCCTTTTACTGATGTAACACTGCTCAGCTTAGAGCAGCAGGGAGTGTCCAGGTAGACTGCAGAGGGGGACAATCTTCAATTAAGATAAGGGAAAAAGCTGAAAAACCTGTCAGTGGGGGCAGGGCTTTAATTGTTCTCACAGGAAGAATATTGACCCTTGATGTGAGCTGTCTGGTCTATGGACTGGATTCCACATCTGAGGAGTGGGGGCTTATACTAGGTAAAAGGGGCGGGAGGAAACTATCATTCAATTATTCTTGAACTACAACACTCACAGTAATGAAATAACACTCTCTATGGCTCAAATACTATGAAGATTAATTGGAGCTGCTGTTTTTGTGAAACATCACTATCATTTTAAAGGTAAGGACTGGTACCTTTGTTTTTTTTAGTGTTTGCCGCAGTGAGGCAGATGCACTAAGTACAACTAGAGCAAACTAAATTCACAATGATTTTTTAAATGGTGCTTTTAAACCGATGAGTGCCAGTGGGGTGTGCAACACATGGCAAAATGTAGTTACAATAAATGGTTTCCCTTCAAGTCAAAGGCAGTGTTGGGAATTTTCTAACATTTGTCCCGTAAGGAGCAGTTGGTGTCTTAGGACATCCACCTCAGTACACTGTATGAGAGCAAGCCCTATAAGTACATGAGCTGGCAGGGCAGTTCTAGAAGTCTTATGTTCCCTGCTGGGTTTAATTATTTGATCATTTTAACCTTTTGAATGCAGTCATAGGCAAAGCAATGTGTTGCAAACCCCTCTGGTATACAAAGGGTTCATAAAGGTAGCTGAACTTCTTTCAAAGCCAGAGAGGTCTTCAAACAACTGCAAAGCTTCACTATGAGTTTCTCAGCTCAATGGTGAGCAAAGGCTTCAAACATTATATAAATTAAAGTTGGCCTGTCACCTTAAATTCAAGTTTGCTTATTTGAAAAGTTCATTATAAAATGTGTATCCTGACCAGCAGATGTACGGGAGACAGTCAGTCACACTTATTACTGTATGGTGAGCGCTTTTAGTGTGGCACCATATGCCAGCAGCAATTTTTTTTGTTAACCCTTTGAGTGCCAGAAGGGTACGCAATGCATTGCTTACCCTTCTGGCACTCAAAGGGTTAAGTTCTATGAACTAGTTAAAGGGATAGTAATACTTAGTTTTAACTTTATTTTATTTTGTAGGCATTAAAAAAACATGAAGAATGATATAAGTCTTATCTCTGAAACCTTTATGGTTTAAGAGATATTCACAAACAAAGTATCCCTTCCCTGTTCAACCAGATCAGAAGGGAGATGCCCAGGTAGACTGCAGAGAGGGACAATCTTCAATTAAGATAATGGAAAAAGCTGAAAAACTTGTCAAGGGGGGGGGGGGGGGCTTTCATTGTTTTCATACAAAGAAAATTGTACCCTTCTGTTATCTGTCCTGTCATACAACCAGACTCACATCTGAGAAGAGATGGCTTACACTAGGTAAAAGGGGCGGGGAGGGGAACTTTGCTTGTGAATATCTCATAAACCATAAAGGTTTGAGAGATAAGACTTATATCATTCTTCATGTTTTTTTAATGCCTACAAAATAAAATAAAGTTAAAACGAAGTATTACTATCCCTTTAATCCTTTGGGTGCCATAGGGTTATGCAACACAAATCTGCTGGACATCTTGATAACATTACACTCAGGCAGTTCTAAATTAAGTTTTTAAACATGGAAACTTTAAAAATTCAAGGTGCTAGGTCTACTTTAAGAGGAACCGATTTAACACTATATGGGTGTTTATGGTCCCCCTTCCTATGAAACACTGGACAGCAGATATAGCAGCAGAGGAATGGAAGACCAAGTTTAACCAGCTCAACAGGTCTCATACTAGTCGTTATGGGACCTTCACAATGCATGGTTTACATGTATACTAGCAGAACTGCACTATGCTGTGGTGTAATGCTATTCACCTTTAGTATGCAGACTCCTTATTAACCCTTCACATTGCCTCTCTTAAGTCATAATCACTATTCTCCCATACTTATTTTGATCGCTTGCCACTACCTTTAGGGTATGTCCAAAAGAAAATGGAGTAACTGCAAACAAACCCTATCAATTTAAATTGGGCTTTTAACCCCTTGATTACTAGGGAGGTCTCAAACACTGCTTCATATGTAAATCAGATGTGTTTCTCCCCATTAATTTGCCAAATATTATGCCATTTTCTTTTGAACATAGTACCCTAATTGAGTTTTCCAATTTCGCTTCCCTTCTCTGTACTTCTGCTGAGGGCCTTGGTGTTTGGTTTACTCTATCATGACTCCAGATTGATAACCCTATTCTGTTTTTGATGAAATTCAAACATGTTCAACAACCCTCTGGCACTCTAAGGGTTAAGCTTTTAGAAAATGTTAAATTGCATACCACATCTCACGGCGGAGAGAGAATTTTTTACTTCTCCTACACAAAGGGAAACCTTGTCCTGAATTGGCCTTATGTACTGTACTTTGATCATTCTTAAATGAGATTATTAGCTAGTAAAACTGAAAGTAATTAATTGTCACTGCCGTCTGGGGATTTGTTCTTGACAAACAGCTTGGCAACTCTTGCCCCACCTCATTTTAGTGATACTTAGCATATCTAGTTAATGTGTCATAGTCTCAGCAATTTAGAATGGCTATAAAAGCACACTGCTGATGGCAGAACACATTGCAGATGTTGGCACGCAACGCAGTACATTCTTACTACTAGTATGCCTCTTTCTGGTTCAGAACTCTATTTTATTATTCTTTATTTATAAAGCACAACTCGGATCAAACAAAGAAAATCCCATTAGGTATAGATACAAGTGTGGAGCAAACAAATGGAACCATGGAGTAGAAAAATTCCCACTGATTTAAAGAAACACCAACACCTAAAAAATGACATACACTTAATTACCCAGTACATCTGGAAAAATTATGCTGAGGCCTAAAATTAAGTCTTCTATATATGCTGAACAGGGGAACTGTCGAGGATATATACAGATAGAAAAAAAAACAAAAAAAAAAAAAAAACAAGAAACCCCAAATATTTGGACTCCTTGCATAAAATGTACAATAGAATTTTAGTTAGATTAGGTTTGATGTGCTACTGCAGCAGTAAATAAATTGATACAAATCATTTACGCATATTTATGCATAACAGTTTTATTGAAATATAAAATGTAATATAAACTAGCAATCAGAGAATTTGTGAATACAAAGTACCTCAGTAATATAGTTCATATATATGACCAAGTCATATGCTAAAATATATTTATAAAAGTGAAATCTGGTAAAATATATCAGACTAGTGTAAAAGCCCATGTACACAGTCCAAGGTCCACTGCTCCAAAAGATGCAGTCTTGCGTCGCCTCACTCACGTGATGCAATCATGTGCAGCAGAGACTGCCTGAATGCGCGCAGTCTCTACTGCGCATGACGGCTTCTAACAAACATCCTAGCGAATTATTATATAGGATAACATAACAAGGTAACATATACCCCGCATATATAGGGTTAAACCTTACAAATCTGTATCCAGAGGTATAAGCAGCACCTATTCATGCCTTTCCCAGGGTGCCCCGGCTGCCATTACCATATCGATCTTGATAGGAGAGTCAGAAATGATAGCGCTATATTGCCTGTCAATGAGCAGAGATAAGCCAACACCCTTCCTGAATAAAAGAAGGTAGTTACTAATCTCAGGCACCTTAGGCAGTCTCATTACAAGATGGAACAAAACAATAACAAAATGGTGTCTGTACAGTACAGAGCACGCATGCACTAAATAAAGTAAGTTTATGATTGGATATCAAGGATTCATCAAAAACATTTATAAATTCTAGGAGGAAAAACACATGATCTTTAAAATAACAACCAAATTTCCTTTGAGGCGTTAGGATTTGAGACTGTAAAACCCTTTAACCCTTTGAGTGCCAGAGGGGTACGCAACACATTGCTTTGCATTGCGTACCCCTCTGGCACTCAAAGGGTTAATGCTGCATAGGTCCCCAAACCATTGCCACAGTGTGTTTGAGACCATTCTAGCAATCAAGGGGTTAAATGTGAATATTTATTTGTCCTCTACAGTGCAGTTGGTCTGCCCAAAAATTGGCCCTCTGTCTTTATATATAAAGGCCATAAGGAGGGGTGGAAGGGATAAAACACAAGAACCAGAACTCAGAGAGAAAGAAAAATAGATGAATGTGTGCTTTACACATGATCAGGGGTCACACATTTCTTGCCAATTTCTGACAAACAACAGGGAGGTTGTTAAAATTTGTTACGTAGGTCACTACAGAGTTCTGATCCAAGTATGTCACCAACCTGTGAGGGCAAAGTCCTCTGACGTAACTACACTGGACAGCTCGCTCTTTGCAAGGCCAGTAAACTAGAGAAAAAGTACACAACATACAAAAACACACAGTGCTGGTGACCCTTTCAGCCATTACCAAATCCCTCTCAATAATAATCAAAGGAAATGGGCCTCTGAACAACATTTAATGTTAGCTTATGTTGGGATGCTGGGAAGAGTCACATTAACCATTTGTGGATTGGAGGGGTATGCAACACAATGCATTGCTCATCTCTGCGGTCTGTAAGATGTAAAAAAGACCTCAAGTAGTCTGATCTGTGATGTGGTTTACAGATCAGCATTACTAATAAGATTAGGAATATACTGCCATAAATCCAGTAGTCTGACCTTTTCATATCAATTTATAAACCATGATGGTAACTACATGATTAGTTGGCATTATTTACAGTCTGGATTGACTTTGTAAATGAACAGCTTTGAATAAACCTCACTGCATCTGTTGTGATATGTGATATGTTACAGAAATTCACAACTGTACAGGTTCCTTGCACTGAGGTATCCAAAAGTTTCAGCAAACTATATATTGCAGAACAGTGGTACGCAAGTCCAGTACTGAATTACCCAACATTCCACAGATTAAAGGGGCAGCAAAATGTTAGTGAAGCATAAATTGCCATGTGGATGCATAAGTTAATGGATTTCAGTGGGACTGCACTGTGCATCAAAAGAGGCAAATGGAAAAAAAAAAATAGCTGATCTAATGTGGCTGGAGAAAAAAAATAGGATTTTAGCCTTACCTGTTAAATCATTTTCTCTTAGTCCATACAGGTTACTGGTAACTTTGTAACTTTGGGTAGGCGCTCCACCCCTTTAAGTAGGCAGGAACAATTCTGTGAAGTGCAGGGGTGGAGCCTACCCTCCCACCTTAGCTGCAGCTTCCTGTTTTAACTTCAGTAAGTTTTGGAACCAACTACTATAAGTAGTCAGCGAGGAAACAGAAGGCTCCTATGAGCATGAACCCAAAAGTGGTCCCCCACATTCTATCGCAGGAGCGCCAAGCATGGTCCCTTGATAGGGTGGGAGACCAGTAACCTGTATGGACTAAGAGAAAAGGATTTAACAGGCAAGACTAAAATCCTCTTTTCTCTGTCGTCCAGTACAGGTTACTGGTAACCTTAGGATGTCCAACAATTAAGTTCCCAGGGCAGGAAGGAAAGGAAATGACCAGGTGCAGGCCCCCAAAGTCACCAGAGCACCAATTAACCTACAGGTCATAAACAGCGCAGCACAAACAACTGAGCATCAACGGACACTGGACAGGGGTAAAATAGACCCCAGGAACTAGAGCCAACTGGGCTCAAAAGTGAAAGTATGGAGAGAATAAAGGCGATCCTAGACAGTTAAGGCTGCCTCCAGGACCTTCCTCCCAAAACGGACATCGGCCGATGCCAGTACATCAACACGTTAGTGTTTGGAAAAGGTGTGCACAGACGACCAAGTGGTCGCTTTGCACAGTTGATCAGCAGAGGCCTGATTTTTGTAGGCCCAAGATGCCCCAATGGAGCGAGTGGAAGGAGCTGTGACCCTGAAGAGCACAGGCTTCTTCTTTAGTTTGTAAACCTTACAAATAGTAGACTTAATCCAAGAAGCCATGATCACCTCCGACAAGTTGAATCTGTTAGGTGCAATATCACAGCGGCCTGAAATTGTACAGTGGCGCTGTTGCTACACCATCCTATGGAGATTTATGGTCCTGGGACCAGAGCTGTCCATAGGATTGTGTAGCAACAGTGCCACTGTGATATTGCACCTAACAAATTCAACTTTGAAAATTAATAACTTTTGAATGAAATACCTTTTAGCAGTGGCTTTACTCAGGAGGATAAACCCTAAAACATATATATATTTTTTTACATTTTAAGTATTACTATCCCTTTAAGGGACCCTTATCCACACTATCCTGAAGTAAGGAAAGGACCGTAAGGAAATGAAACTCCTGAGAAAGATCCTACCAGCACACCAAGAGAAAAATGTAGACCAGACTCTATGGTAGGCCTTGGAGGAACAGGCGTACGGGCAATAAGCTTAGTAGCCATTACACCAGATAAAAAAACTTTTCTTCCACAAAGTTGAGGATTCAAACTCCATGCCATCAAAAACCAGACAATTAAGTCCTCCTTCCACAGCTATCCCTGTAAGAGAAGATCTGGACGAGGAGGAAGCCTGAAGGGGTTTGACACTGACAGATCCAGAAGTTCTGGGAACCAAGATTGGCGAGGCCAAAACGGAGCAACCAGAATGCCTGGACAGCGCTCCAGACGTAGCTTCCTCATAAATCTTCCCTCCGGTTCCAATGCTGCACAGGGTTATGTCAGAGAAGGATCCAAGGTATCGATAGAGTGTCCACAGCTAAAGCTAGCGGGTCTGCCCAGCGAGGGCAGAACACTGGAACGTTCCTGTTGTGTCTTGTTGCCATCAAATCGATGCATGGGATACCCATCTTCTGAACAACCAGACTGAACACCTCTGGGTGAAGTTCCCACTCTCCACTGGCCACTGTATGTCGACTGAGGAAGTCTGCCAAGATGTTGACGACGCCTGGAATATGAACTGTGGAGATAGCAGGGACATGGTCCTCTACCCAGGACAAAATAGCCTTGACCTCTAACCAAGCTGCGAGACTTCTTGTGCATGCAAGCCACCGCTGTGGCGTTGTCTGACTGGACTCCAACTGGACAGTCCTCCAACTGGAGTGTCCAATGGTGCAGGGCATGAAATAATGCCTGAAGTTCCAAGACGCTGACGGGAAGGAGAGATGCCTCCTGAAACCACCAGCCCTGAGCATTCAGTTGCCCCAGAACAGCCCCCCCATCCTGAGAGGCTGGCGTCCATAGTTACCATCCAGAACAGTATCAGGAAGGGCTTGCCCTTCAGGAGATTGTCCAGGTTGAGCCACCATGAAAGACTCAACTCTAAATGAAGCAGAAGAAAAAGAGACTCCTCCAGATGATCCGGTTGACCTTGCATGCCAAGATCAGAAACCTCCAAAGCTTCCTGGGATGAGCCATGGTGAATGGGACTGCTTCTATTGTGGAGATGAACTTCCTCACTAGAGAGGACAGGAATCGGATCCAGGCTCAGAACCATAGAGACCTTCTGAGCCAGCTGATGAAACCTCATCTGTGAGAAAGACCACCACTCTCTGAGTGTCAAAGAGAAGGCATAGGAAAACCATCTTCTGGGAGGGAACAAGGTCCGACTTGTCCAGGTTGATGGAGCGGATAGTATCTGAATGCAGGTCTGAAACTGCTGGTGAAGAAAGTCGTCCATGTATGGAGTGACCCAGATGCTATCTCGATGGAGAGCAGCTACTAAAGCTCCTAGAACTCCATTGAAGACTTGAGAAGCGGTGGTCAGGCCGAATGGCAGGGCAGAAAACTGAAAGTGACCCCTGTCGCAGACAAATCAGAGACACTGTCCGCTCTCTGGATGAATGGAGATGTGCAAATTTGCATCTTCAAGATCCAGAGATGCTATGAATTTCCCAGGAGACATGGCCGCAATCACTGGACGCAAGGACTCCTGATGCTAGTGAGATCTGACCACAAATTGGTTGCTATCCTTCAGAATCAGAATAGGACAACAACCTCCGCATTCTTGGAGACCACAAAGAGGTTGGAATAGAACCCCAACCCTGTCTCCGGAAAAGGGACCGGCCCCAAGACCCCATTGTCCAGAAGGGCTTGGATAGCACCCTCGAACAGGCGACACTTTCCTGTGCCCAGAGGAGAGTGAGGGGAAAGGTGCGAGGAGGAGGAAGAGAGGTAAAAGGAATCTTGCACCCTTCCACCACCATCTGCAAAACACACGGGTCCACCACAGATTTTTCTCAGATGGAAAAGTAGTGGCTCAAGCGCCCTCCCACCTGAAGACAGGGACCCGGAATTGGCGAGTCATGCCGAAGAAGGTTGGAAACCTTGGGCTTGTAGGAGGACTTGTGGACCACTGGAAGCAAAGTAGCTTACCTCCAGTGGCTCCGCTGATGAGATCTTTAAGCCCAGGCCCAAATAGGGAAGAACCATGAAAAGGCAATGATAATAGAGCCTTTTTTGATGTGGTATCAGCAGACCACATCTTGAGCCAAAGAGCCCGTCTGGCAACCACAGGCATAGAAGCAGCCCCGGCAATCATATGGACTGTGTAAAACAGAGCATCAGAGACATAATGCTGCTCTTCAGCAATGTTGGAGACAAGTCTCAGCAGTTCAGAAGTAGAAGCCCCCTGGCAAATAGCCAAGGTAAGATGTGCAGTCCAGATGGCCATGGCCCTATTCACCCGTGCAGCGGCAAACACCGGGCGTAAGGTAGAACCAACCGAAGCAAAAATAGCCTTGAGAGAAGTCTCAAGCTTTTGTCAGTCCAGTCCTTCATAGCAGAAGCATCTGCTACAGGCAAAGCAGTAGATTTGGACAACCTGGACACAGGGCACAGGGGCGTCCACCTTGGGCGGATGTACCCATAAAGCTAACACTGCTTCAGAAAATGGACAAAGCTTATAAAATTTCTTAGAGACAGATGGCTTTCTATCTGGAAACTTCCATTCATCAGAGACCAGACGTCATGGGTGGGATCAGGTGGGAAACATGTATAAGGGAGAGGAGGCTCCTGAAACATCTGAAGGGGTCCAAAGACGTCTCCTGTACCAAGGGAATATTCAGGGTGGTCAATACAGCCCTGATCAGGCCCTCAGCAGAGGTGATGGGGGTCCCTTTGAAGCTGATCCTAAGAAAAAATCTGAGAGGAAGTACTGCAGAACGGTTTTCATCCCCATAATCCACCAACAGTTCCTCAGAGGAATCAAATAAATCAGGGACACCTGGCTGTTTAGGCAGGGAAGACCTGATGAAAGTGGGGGCTTGACATGAGTGAAAGACCCACTGTAAGGTGGATTTAAGGAGGTGCAAGGTGGAGGTCCCTGTATTAACCTTAAACGCTTGCATCCATACTGGCTCTAATGCATGGCTGGAGGTCCCTGCAGGAGATCCAGGGACAGCAGCGCATGTTGGGCAAACATGACCTGAGAATTCTCTAGGTAACCCTTCATGACATAAGGAGCAATGAGCAATGGGGAACACAGACACCCCAGATTCCTTAGTCTTAGGTCTAACCCCAGTCTCCAGTGGAACAGACATTCGCATAGAAATCAGCTGGTAAAAAAGTACACTAAATCACCCAAAACAGGTTTAAAAGTGATTAAATAGCACATAAAACTTTTCTGTCAATGAAAGGGTTAAGGAGCTGAGGAGATATGGCCCTGCATAGGATACTCATTCACAGAAAAGCACAAAATGGCTGCCGCGACGGAAGCCAATCAGAAACGAGCACGCGAAACAAGCTCTCATGGGAATTGTAGTTTTTTTTTTTTTTTTTTTTTTTTTTTTTTAAGTACCCCAACAGTGCCCGAAGCCCCCCAGCATGTTCAGAACATTGACCAGATGACAGAGCAAGGGCAGACAAGTAAAATGAGCCATCTCCGACCTCGCTGAGATAAGAGGTTGAAGAGATATGTCCCAAATTGTACAGTCCCAAGTGAATGGAGCAATGGTGCCTGTGCGGTAAAAAAGCGCAGTACATAATTTCACCAAAAACGGAATGAAAATAAAATTCAAGTTAAAAACATACTAGAACATGTAGTTAAACAATATAAAACACCAAACCCAGTAGGAAAAGTGTCCTCAACCCCCATAACATGCCAAACCAGCCGTGAAAAGGTTAATTTACCACAGAAACTTGCTCCAAACACCCAGACAGACATACAGATATACCCAATGAGTGCTAGAGTATGCAGTAAGAACTCCATAATAAAGACCCCTGTGCGGAGGTGTTCCATGGGACATGTGGACCTCAGCACTCAAAGGGTTGCTCACCCTTTTTTTTTTTTTTTTTTTTGCAGGACTTCATTCTTCAGACTACCATATTATCAAGAAGAAGCCTCGGTGGGCAACTCGTGGGGGAAAAAACTTGCAGCCAAGATTTTCCCCTCAGGGCTTAGGTCCACAAATAAGCACCTGGTAAACGGAGCTATCCACATTTGGGTCATGGAAATGGTCAGTGATAGTAATCCACCTAATAGTGGTATTCCTTATCCAGCAGAAAAATAATAAAAATCTAAAACTAAACAGAACTGTTCTCTTGACTTGTTGCTTGCAATGAGGAACAAAACTTACTGAAGCTAACAGGAAGCTGCAGATAAGGTTAGAGGGTAGGCTCCACCCCTGCACTCACTTCTCAGAACTGTTCCTGCCTACATAAAGGGGCGGAGCACCTACCCAAAGTTACCAATAACCTGTATTGGAAGACAGGGAAAAATCCCAATTAAGTAATTCACACAGCCTGTTGCATTCTCAGTGTATTCAAGGAATGACGTTTCAGCGGTCTTGTCCCGACAGGCAGGGTTGCTTCTGGGGCCACTGTGCAGATGACTCGTAGAGGTGACATTTGGAGTTGTAATGCTCATATCTAATTATTTGTAGACACGTACAGACATTAGTCATGTATGGATGATGCCAATGTGAGCCTGCTTTCAGCCTTTACTCCTCAGTGAAGTCATAGGAGGGGGAACACAGATGAGAGGAAATTAAACAATGGGCAGCTTTGCAGCTCAGTTCAAGACACCTGTGTGAACATAGCATTAGTGTTTTTTCTTCATATGCAGGTGATACCTTCTTAGAGCTTTTCCAATATCTTAAAACACAAGATATCAGGCTTGTGTTAGAAACTAATGGCAGCTTGTGGAGGGCAAAGATTAAAAGGCTTCATTACAACGTCTCCCACTGCAGCAAATTAACACTCATTACAGTTAATGGAAGTCTTTGAAGCTTGTTGACCCTCCTTGACAATATCTGTGTCAAACACGCACAATATCTCAAAACCTCTTGCTGGTGTTATGTCACCACATTAATTAAATTAAGATATCACTGCTGGAGATCAGCAGTCTGTATATTAATCATTATCAACACAGCTGTGTTAAACTGGAACTATCACCCTATATAAAGTCCCCCCCCACCAATAATTAGGCATATGGTGATTAGCTTCATAATAGTGCTATTATGGGGAGCAAGTACCATGATCTGAAGCAAACCTTTTTCGGAGACTGACAGACAGGCTTCTTGCTTTAGAGGCCCAGGAGCACAGATGTCGCTAAGCCAAGATGTCTGCGCGCAAGCCTGGACGCCAGTCTCAAAAGAAGAAGGATTACTTCAGAACGTGGTACATGCTCCTGATAATAGCACTGTTAAAACGTTAAATCTCCAAATGCCTAATTTGGGGGGGGGGGGGGGGATTTATTTAGGGTGATTGTTCGGGTTTAAAAAGCAGTATAGGGTGTATATACAAGACACTGAAATCCTGTCCCAAGAGATCAGTTCTCATAGCTCAAAACTCCCCTGTTGTACTCTGATTTGCCTTAAAGGGATAGCAATACTTAAATATTACTGTCCCCATCTTGTAGTCCTTCAAAAACTGAGAAAATGAGCCCAGCTGCATCTCTCAAACTTTTATGGTTTGAGAGATATACGCTTTCAAGGTTCCCTCTTTTTTACTTTCCCCTGATGTCAGCATTCTAGCTGACAGCAGGGGAATCCTCTCCTGGGATCAGCCGGCGGCTTTGTAGCAGAGCCGAGATCGCAGTAATAAAAAAGAAATCCTTCACTAAAAAGATCTTATATGTGTGCTTGGTTTGCAAGCACACAAAGACCTTTTAAGTTAAGGGTTTCTTTTTTATTACCGCGATCTCGGCTCTGCTACAGAGCCTCCACCGGTCCCGGGACCGGATTCCCCTGCTGTCAGCTAGAATGCTGACATCAGGGGAAAGTAAAAAAGAGGGAACCTTGAAAGCGGATATCTCTCAAACCATAAAAGTTTGAGAGATGCTGCTGGGCTCATTTTACTCATTTTGAAGGGCTACAAGAAGGTGATAGTAAATGTTAAGTATAACTATCCCTTTAAAGATCAGTGCAAGGCAGGGTGATGTCAGCTTATCACTCATTGGAGATTGCTCTCATCATTATAGAAGCACTAGGTTGGCCAATCAGCCTACGTGTCTATAGTTAGGAAAGCAAATCTCCCACAAGTGACTAAAGGCATTGATATCACCCAGTCTTGCAGATCACCACGATTTGCTATGCATTGGAGCAATATGGAGCAGTTTCACTCTATGGGACTCCTTGAATGCTAGAGGCAATTCTGAAGCATCACTTCACAATGCATTGGAGAAGTTTCTAGCATGTCAAAAGCCATTTTTGTGCCTTATTGTGTACTTTTTTGTCCCATAAATTGCACCCCTTTACCTTTATACAGAAGGGCAAATGTGATGCTACAGATTTCTACAGTGCTATGCAGGTTTTAAGGACAGCCTCACAAATACAGGTGCTCAAATCATTACATTTAACCACTTGTGCTTGTTAGAATATGCACATTTATATTTCAGAATAAACCAGGTAAAATATATTTGACAACTCAGTGGTTTTTCCATAGAACAATTATGGAACTACCACTTCTGCGCAACTGCATTCCAATTAATGCACGTGAAAGGGGCATTCACATAGACAAAACTGTACTGCTCAGCAAAAAGGCAGTCATCACTAGCTCAGACACTTGCATACTCAGCACACCAATGATTAAAAGCAGACTCTCAATAGATTTATGCAGAAAAGGAAAAGTTGGGCAATTCTGGGGCAAACAAACTGCATTTTAGGGAGGAAATAAGAATTTGCATTGATATAAATGGGACTTTTAACCGCCATTAAATAAATGATAGGTCTCCAGTGCACTGCAAAGCAATGTATTGGAGACTTCTCTATCATGCAAGTGGGCTAAATGTCCTGTTTAAATCAAATATTTAGGAAATGGTTATTTGTCCTCTGTGGTGCTAGTTGATTGGTTCCAGAATGGGGCTCATCTTTTGTTTTCTGCACGATAACGAAGTCCAGATATGTTCTCCAGATTCATGTGGACACATGATCAGTCTTTACTGAGTCCAAATGCAGAGCAAAAAGAGTGAGAAAATTGCTACTTAAAAGCAGAACTACCACCCCTTCTAAACTTACCCCCAAATGATTACCCATCTGGCAACTAGCTGCTCAGTAGTGCTAGTCACCAGAATTATTACCGCGTTATTGAGAATTCCTACTGTTACCGGGACTGATAGCCAGGAAACAGTGCAGACATCTTTCCATAATGACGCCTGCGCTGTCAGTCCCAGTCTGCTCTAGGAGGCATTGCTAGGAGCCGCACAGCACCGGAAGGGACTGGCAGCACAGGTGTACGGATGTCACTACATAGTAACATAGTAGATAAGGCTGAAAAAAGACATGCGTCCATCAAGTCCAGCCCATGCCAATAACACCCCTGTTGATCCAGAGGAAGGCAACAAAAAAGCCCTCTGGAGCAATTTCCAGTGTGTGTGTGTGTGTGTGTGTGTGTGTGTGTGTGTGTGTGTGTGTGTGTGTGTGTGTGTGTGTGTGTGTGTGTGTGTGTGTGTGTGTGTGTGTGTCTCAAATAGTTCCCCGGCTCAATATCCTATTTGCTTTGAAGCCATCTGTCATAATTGTCAATATTGTTCTGTGCTAGATAGGCATCCATTGCTTTTTTGAATGCAGTTACATTATCTGCAAGCACAACATCCTGAGGCAAAGAATTCCATAGCCTTACCGCCCTTACTGTAAAGAATCCCTGCCTGTGTTTTAGTCGAAAGCGCCTTTCCTCAAGTCTTAATGGATGACCTCTTGTTCTTAGCTCAGCTCTTTGCATAAATAATTCATTGGATAGTTCTTTGTATTGACCTTGAATGTATTTGTAAATGGTAATCATATCACCCCTTAGACGTCTCTTTTCTAATGTAAACAAACCCAGTTTGGCTAGTCTCTCTTTGTAACTCAGATCCTCCAATCCCTTTTATCAGTTTTGTTGCACGTCTCTGCACCTTTTCCAGTTCAGTAATGTCTTTTTTTAGAACAGGCGCCCAAAATTGTACTCCACATTCTAGATGAGGCCTAACCAAGGATTTATACAGAGGTAGGATAATATTAGCATCCCTTGCTTCTACACCTCTTTTTATGCAGGCTAGTACTCTATTTGCTCTTGCAGCAGCTGAGTAACTCTGCACACTGCTGTGAAGACTATTGTCTATCAGTACTCCTAAATCTTTCTCTAATGAGGATTTCCCAAGTTGTTTCCCATTTAGAGTATATGTAGCAAGTTTGTTTCTACAACCCAAATGCATAACCTTACATGCAAAGATGTCTGCGCCGTTTCCTGGCTGTCAGTCCCGGGAGCAGTAGGAATTCTCAATAACGCAGTAATAGTTCTGGCGACTAGCACTATTGAGCACCTAGTTGTCAGATGGGTATTTATTTTGGGGCAAGTTTAGAAGTTTGGTAGTTCCACTTTACGGCTGCAATGCTATTGTGAGATGTGAAGTTGCCAAGGTCTGGTCTGTTCAGTTGGTTGTGCTTTATATATTAAAAAAAAAAAAAAAAAAAAAAAAAAAAGTAACTGAATAGACATCTTTCCATAGTGACGACTGCGATGTCAGTCCCAGTGTGCTCTAGGAGGCTTTGCTAGGAGCTGCACAGCATCGGAAGGGACTGACGGCACAGGTGTACAGACGTCGCTATGCAAAGATGTCTGCATTGTTTCCTGGCTGTCAGTCTCAGTAACACGGTAATAATTCTGGTGACTAGCTGTTGTGAGATGCGAAGTTGCCAAGGTCTATTCAGTTACCTTTTTTTTTTTTTTTTTTTTTTAAAGCACAACCTTTATTAGGGTCCAAACGATGATCAAGCTGACTGGTTTCATTGGGCACAGCCACCATTACAATGTACAGACAATTCATTGAAAATGGCGGCGGTCTCTGACAAAACAGGCCCTTTGACCATTGTCTTTGTGTCCCCTTAAAACTGAACAGACCTTAGCACGTGTCTCATTGCCCGCACCCTTGGTGAGTAGCCATTTACACATCATTTCTTCAATATAACTGGAAGCCTTACAAGAGTTGTATAGCAGCAATTACAGGAATATAGAAATAGACACCAAGATTCATAGCTTTGGGGCATATTTTTACAAATGGTAAAAATAAAATACCAGAACATTTACCAGCTAGAATTATGATGAAGCTGTTTGGCACTACATAAAAGAGAAGGGGAGGGAAAAATGCAGCTAGGTTACGGACAACTGCCAACACACACCTGAGTACTAAGAGACTGTAATAAGAAGGTAATCCCTAGACCTGGCGTCCTCAGTCTTTGCTTTAACCTGCTCCTTGTGATTATGTTTTAAACCATCCCAGTGTCAACAGGTTCATGGTGAGTCAGAGCTGAAATAATAAATGGCCAATGTTCCATGTTCATGCAGGAAATACATCACAGCTTATTGTGGATCAGTTACAGGGGCTGTTTTTACAGGAAAATGTAAAAATAACCAAGTCATTCCGCTTTAGTGCTCTTATTTTTGATTAACAAAGCCCCTGCTGAAATCAATTTCATAAAGAAAGAGTGTGTTTTCAGTATGGGCTACAAAAACAAAGACTCGGCCTGTGAAAAACAATAAAATGGAATAAACAGTTTCAAGGAAAAAAAAATTGATGGGGGAACAAATAAATAAGTTTGCCAAAAATTATTTAATTGATCAGTACAGTAACAAACAACTGCTGCCTATTTTGTAGCTGGATTTGTTATGAACTAAAAGCCATAATAATAACGAAATCTGATCCTATCTGGATGTTATTTTTCAACCTGACCAGTGCTATTTTGCAGAACAATTTCCTATTTTGCCAAATAATGAATCTTGGCGCAGCGTTTACTATGTCACCTTCTACAAGAAAGTTGTGTGCTGGCAATGAGGCATAGATCTACCTATATTCTTCACTGCATAGAGTTTGAATTACAAAATTTGTCTTAAAGTTATTTTAATCAACTGTAATAATTCATCTTACACGTGTACTTTTATTGTGCCTTAAATAGTATATTGGCCGTACAACTAGACCTTTAAACGTAGGATTAGCGAACACTTGAATAGTAATAATGTTTATTGAATCAGCAAACTCTGATTACCATTATCTTGATCTATCTTTCATTTGAATAGTGAGTACTGAGAGAGTTAAATGTATCAATCAGAGGTGGCATACAGTGTTTGCCAAATAATAAAAAAAAAAAAAAAAAAAACATTCTGGACATACAAATTATGGACCTGGGCCCCAGAAGGAACGAATGCAGATTTGTTTTAATCCTAAATTTCTTTGTAATTGCAATGCATGTATGTGTGCTTTATATTGTAATTATATTGTTTCCCTGGATGGTCATGTCACGTGCCAGAGATTTTAAAAGTTGGACTGTCCTACATATACAACAAATGAAATTCAAACAGAAATAAAGGACAGTTATGGCAAAGAAAGATAAAATAAAAATCAATATACATGTTACCTTGAATGTAAATATTGCTGTCTACATACAAAAATTATACAAAAGAAAGGTTGCCAAGATGACAATGAAGATTGTAGAAAAAGGTTTAAAGGAGTAACTATAACATTAAAAAATAATTTCAACAGAAAAAGGAGACCAACAGCGTATAAGAAACGTAAGAACAGGATAGCATTGAAGTTCACATTTTAAGGAACAGAGCAAGCTCAAGGCATATAAAATGGGGTCAGACAAGGTATCTGTGGTTATGTCACTTCCAGGGGACAGTGAAACAAGGCCTGAGTGGCAGATACAGACTCTGTTGTTTTGTGGCCAATTGTCTGGATTATAATGTCCTGCATTCTGCGAGTCCAAACGGCTGTCAGTGCTATTCAGTGTGTAACACGTATGAACAAAACTAGTATTATCCAGTTACAGAATGGGTGCCTTTTCTGAAAAAAAGACATTATTGAACTGTATATTCAAGGTGGGATCTTACCATGGACCTGTAAAGAGGCAGAATAATATCTTCCTCCCATGAGTCAATAACCCTTAAAATATCATATTGGCCTTTGCAGCCGCCAGCTGGCACTGTGCACTACTGCCAAGTCTATTGTCTACCATTACTCCCAAATCCTTTTCATTAGTAGATGTCCCCCCCAAAGAAACACCATTTAGACTATATGTTGCATTTTTATTATTATTCCCAAAATGCATAACTTTACATTTGTCTATATTGAATCTCATTTGCCATTTGACTGCCCAGTTACCCAATCTGTTCAAATCCTCTTGTAAAGAAGACACATCCAGTTCAGACTTTATTACCTTACTTAATTTTGTGTCATCGGCAAACACTGATACATGGCTCCCTATACCCACTGGGAGATCATTAATAAATTAAAAAGAAGAGGTCCCAGGACAGATCCCTGAGGTACTCCACTTATCACATTTGTCCAATTTGAGAACGTCCCATTTACCACCACTCCTTGCATTCTTTCAACCAATTTCCAATCCACGCACAAAACATTTGCCCCTAAGTCTATTTCAGTCAGTTTGTACAGTAACCTTTTATGTGGAACCATATCAAATGCCTTAGCAAAATCTAAATGGATCACATCAACCACAACCCCCAAATCTATATTTTTACTCACCTTTTCATAAAATGCAATTAAGTTAGTTTGACGAGACCTGTCTTTCCCAAAGCCATGTTGGCTCCTGCTAATGATGTTCCTGTTCAAGATGAAATCTTGACTATATTATCCCTTAGCAACCCTTCAAACCGTTTCCCCACCACAGATGTCAAGCTTACAGGTCTATAATTGCCCGGCTTGGATTTTGAACCCTTTTTAAATATGGACACCACATCTGCTTTATGCCAATCTGTGGGCACCATACGGTCAAGTTGCTCCCATAACAGAAACAAGGGGATTTCTAAGTGACCCCAAGCTTTTAAACGGTAGTGTACATTTTATTGGAGTACATTTATATGTATTCACTTGGTAAACTGAAAGTACTCCCCTTCCCTACCCTCTGGTCCCTAGTACTGGGTAACAACCCACAGAAATAATTGGAGAGAAGTATTCAGGACCCCTCACTCTAGTACAGGAAAAATATTTTTGTTAACTTGATGGCCAGAGTGTGATCATCCTCTGTCCAATAACAAACGCTATAAAGAGGCATCTTCTCAAATCACACTCTCCGTTTAGGTCTTTGTTGTGTAAAAATACAAATATCAGATGAGCAGACCTACCAATTAAACTTGGGCTGCATGGAGAGATCCTGAAAGGCACTCAAAGGGTTAATACCATAGATGCTGGGGATCTCCAATGTACAAAGAAGAGTAAATGTGCTAGAGCCATCTCTAGGTTCCACAGAGACTGCTTGACACTTAACCCTTTAAGTGCCAGAGAGGTAGGCAACAAATTGCTTTGCAATGCGTGGCATACCCCTTTGGCACTCAAAGAGTTAAGTGTTCAATCACAGCAAAAAGTTTAGAATACTCATTATGTGATACCTTCCCAATTAAGAACCCTTCCCACCCACCCCCGAAGTATACTTTGCCTTTAAAAATTAAAAAGAACAGATTAACCTTTAGCCTAAAAACAGCTCAACTATCATGCATGCAAATGCAATACATACCAAGAGTGAACTGCGTTTGGCTTTTGCAGAGAAAAAAAGACAGCTGTAGAAAACGTGTAGAGAGAAAAATCAGCAAAAGAACATAATAGGAAGTAAATGAAGGACAAAAGCACACAAGAAAAATATTTCACAGTGTATATAATAATGAAGCCTAGGGCAAGTATTAACAATATGGACCTGATTACATGGTTTATAGCAAAGGAAGGTAATCTACAGCTCTCTAGATTTCATTGGAATAAAATTTCCATCATCCTCTGCCAGATTAAAAAAAAAAGAAGAAGATTGTAAACCTGATGTTTTAGAGAATACCTAATTTACAAACATATGTTCTCTTCATAAAAATGCCACATGCAACATTTATATAAAATGACCTGTTCCAACACATGAATAGGGTTAAGTTCTCCAGATATCGTTGTGTGGCCAGAGTTTAGCTCCTAGTGTACCTCAATGAATCCTGGATCCCACAATAAGTGTCAAATCTCAATACATCAGCAAGGGAAGAAATGAAGCCATAAAAATCAGCAAGAGAAAATTCCACGAAACCTGCAGTGGCGTAAAGGTTACTTTCCATTCCTGTCACAATTTAATCTATACACAGATACAATAAACAGGACTCTGAAGCTAAAGGAGGACAGAGGTCGCCACAAGTGGTGGTACTGAAAACATAAAACAAGATCAGAGGTGAGCAGCTTGTTAACCCTTTGAGTGCCAGAGGGTTATACAATGCATTGCATACCTCTCTGGAACTCAGAAGGTTAAATTACAAACTCCCAGTACCCTCAGCCAAGCACTAATCTAAAGGATCAATAAAGCCCCCCACCCAAAATACAAAAACAGAATATATTTTAACCTACTGAGTGCCAGAGGGGTACGCAACACTGCGTACATCTCTGGCACTCAAAAACTCAAAACTTTGCTTGCCAAGTACAACAAGGGCACTCCTCCCACTGCCGGCAATTGCTCTATTTAACCTTTTGAGTGCCAGACATAGCCAACAAATTGCACTGAGCTAAAGTTAATTTTGTCAGGTAGAGGAAGAGCTGATACCAGCATTCTGTGGAGAACTGTAGGTAGTGGCTCTGCTTTCCCATAGAAAGCAATACAACAGGGACAGAAAACTTTTCGCTCTCCAGCTGTAGGTGATTTATGACTGTCATTATCCCAAAACATCCACTGGCTGGTAGGGGGTGATGAGATCTGAAAAGTCAAAAAGGATGCCTTGTCCTGCAATACACTGTCTGGTCAACTGATGGAACTGATACTAACAGTTTAACAAAATAGCCTGAGCTGTAACATCGTTTGAATGAAGCAGCTCCAAGTTGTGAAAGGACCCTTATTCGCTCAACAGGAAAATCTTTATTGTTCCTTTGAGCAACCTGAATCAATATCCAGCTTTTGCTGGATTACAACTACAATTATCCGAAGCTGGCTATTTTGGCACCAGTCACACCATTGACTGTTCCTGCACAGAACACAGCATGCTACAACTCTGATTCAGAACGAATCCAAGAAGCAGCATGCCTGATCAACATGATTGTCTATAGGCTTCCATACAGTTCGTTCACACAGCCCATACTGGTTATTGCTTTGCCATTGCAACACCCAATAGCTGGCCAACCAATAAAATACAGATAATGATCAATGTGGTTGACCCCATCACCATGTTATAGAACAGGCCACAGCACTCTTTTCTCTTGTCTTAAAAATCACATTTTAAACCTTCATTAGGATAACACTAAATAAATATCGGCAGCGTACATGGCAGGTAACAATGCAGAAAAAGTGAAAACAGATAACCCTGCAGAGCTAGCACTCTTCCATTTCAGCCAAAAATATCCCAAGGAAATGTGTCAGTGGAAACCCATCTAAAAAAAAGAAAATGTTTAATCAAATTAAAATAAATATAAAGCTCGTGAATTATTGGATATACTCTAAATAGAAATCAAAGAAAAAAAAAAAAAAAACTCCGGTTTACCTGTATAGATCGCTATGATCTTTGAATACAGACGACACTACATATAAATTCACACCTACGCCATGCCCCTGGTGCGAGGGAATTGCAGGAGGTTAGCGGCAACAGGGAGTAGAAATGGTGCTGAATTTTAACACTGTTTAACTCTGTCAGTGGAATATCAAACGCATTTTTCCCCTCTGGCACTCAAAGGGTTAAGATGCCTGTGAGAACGCAGCCAAAGTTCAATTTTTGGTAAAACTTATCCAACCAAAAAAATTCAGCAAGCGAAAAATGTATAATTCTGGATCAAAGAAAATTCCCTTTGACGGAAATGGGCTTAGCCCCTCACATTAAAACTCCATTTCAAATCAATGGTATTTGGGGGAATTTTCAGTTGTCCCCATATGGGAGTTATTTTCTCCAGTTATTTTAAACAGTGATCAAACATATCAAATGATGCTAACCCCTTAACGACCGGCTGAGTGGCTGCCAGTTAAGAACCGCTGAGCTTCATTTTGTTAAATACATTCAGGGGTCCCATGAGCGGCATGCAGCCTCGCAGTGACCCCTGAATTCCATGACTTGCTATGACCGTCATCGGTCCTTAACACAAGTTTATCTATGACGTTCATAGCACATCATGGGTCCTTAACCCCACGCACGTGGCCAGCACTTAAGGACCACAACCTTTATTTTATTTATTTTTTTGCCGATCTGGTTCAGGGCTTACCGAACCGTGGGCAGCCCTGGCACATCATGGGTCCTTATCGCATGTTCGACCCATGAGGTGCCAGGACCATCATGGGTCCTTAACCCCTTAAAATCAAGAGCAATGCAGGACCGTCACAGCTGTCTGGCACTTAAGAACCAGTGACGGCCCTGGCACGTCATGGAATTCAGGGGTTCCCGCGCAGCTGCAAGCCACTCGGGGAGCCCTGAATCGGATCTACAAAAAAGCCCCGTGGTCCTCAAGTCCGCGCACGAGTCATTAATGGGTTAAGGGGCAAAGTGGAGCTCTTCAAAAAGCTCCCAGATTGTGTCTGATGTTCTTAACTACACTCACAACACAGGAAATTTATTTCTCCTACCGACAGATTCACATTAAAGCTTTCTATTACTCTCTGGGAAAAAACATTGTTTTCATATAAATTATCCCGCCCATTTCAAGAATTCCAAGTCTAAGTGCGAGTATATTTTTTATATATATAAATAATATAGTGTGAGTGGAGTGACTGAATTATATGGTATTTAAGCAACCTCAATAATAAAAAAGTGAAAAGCTTGATCCCAAGCACTTAACAGTAGCATTTGCCAACACTGCAGGATCAAAAGTACCAGTTATAATTGGATAATAACTATACTATGATGAGTAATTATCTGTTAAGCTTTGCAATGCATGGATATAAAGTGCCTTATAATTGCAAAGTTATTAGTTATACAGAAAGCTGGTACAGAGTTGGACAAGAGACTAGCAATTAATTTCACACACATTAGGATCCCTCTACCTAATTATAAAGTGATTTTATTCTTAAGACATGAAGCCAGGTCATTAGAAGATACAATTACATTTATACTTTTCATTAACGCTAGAAGTTCTCCTATAAGCCAAAAAGATCGAGAAATATGAACTGCACATCTATCCAGTAACTGATATATTAACCCATGGAAAGCTGAGATCTTCAAAGCAAACAATGCTCCGAAAGCCTCTCCACCATTCCATGTTTTATAGAAGGGTTTGTTCACACATGTACATTTCAGAGTAAATGGAGCAATTCTGGGGTAAACCAGTTTCACTATGCAGGAAAAATATAAATTCACATTCCTGGAAACGGAGATCTTACACAGTTTGGATGCTAGTGAACCCTTTGTGAAGCTTTCACATAATTCCATCCTTTGAGGACAGATGACAGTCCTGGCACTTTATGGTTTAACCATTTGAGTGACAGTGGTATGCAACGCAATCGCACTCAAAGGGTTAATAATTCCAGCACGCCTCAGGGCGCTTAGTGATCATTGCAGGATTGTGATCGTGAGACAGAGCGACAGAACACAGCTCTCAATGTCTCAAATTGAGAAAGATGGGGCACTTGTTTTAGGTAGTGGTGCTGGGAGCAGGACAGGGGGGAGAGCATTAAACACACACAATTTAGGTTCCTTTATAACATTTACACCTCTGTGTAGCTGAATAAGTGATTCAGAGCAAAACTTTTTTTTCTTCTTTTTCTACACACATTTTATGAACATGTACTGAAGTTTTAACAGTGTGAGTTGTGTTGTTATGGAGCAATGTTATACATTAACCCCTTTGCGTTCGATGACGTACCCAGACCATCACGCTGGTCCAGCACTTAAGGACCAATGGCGGTCCTGGTACGTCATGGAGTTCATGGCTCCCGGTGCGGCTGCACGCCGCTCCAGGAAGCCCTGAACCGGAAGTAGTAAGAAAAAAAAAAAAAGCCCCGTGGTCACCAAGTGCTGGATGCGCGTGCCGGTCGTTAAGGGGTTAATATACAAGTCACACAGTCTGATCTCCTAAAAAGAGGGACAATAGCATAGAAGGGACATTGAGACACAAATCTATGAGGGACAGTAACCCTCAATTAGGGACACTTGGGAGGTAAGAACAAATGTTAGTACATGTACTAATTGAACACAATTCAAAAGGAAAAAAAAATAGTTATATTATTTTTTACACACATATATCTCAACCCTTAAAGGGATAGTAATGTTTCATAATAAAAGTGTCCCCCTCCCACCCCTTTTACGGACGTCACACTGTTCATCCATAGCAGAAGGGCGTTGCCCAGGTAGATTGCAGAGAGGGACAATCTTCAATTAAGATAAGGGAAAAAGCTGAAAAACTTGTCAAGGCGGGGAAGGGCTTTCATCGGTTTCATATAAAGAAGATTGCCCCCTGCTGTTATCTGTCTGGTCTTACAACTAGATTCACATCTGAGAAGAGATTGCTTACACTAGGTAAAAGGGGCGGGAGGGGAAACTTTGCTTGTGAATAACTCATAAACCATAAAGGTTTGAGAGAGAAGACATATCATTCTTCATGTTTTTTTAATGCCTACAAAATAAAATAGTTACTATCCCTTTAAGTGGAACAAAGACCATGGGGAAATGTCCCCTCAAATAATGCAGGGCCTCCCTTCTATCCCTCCAGCTTTACACCACTGCCTCTCAGTATCACGTATAGCAAAGCAGCAGAAAGAAAAAAAAGAGTGAAAGAATAAGGAAAATACCCTGGACGAGGACCCCTCTGCTGAGAGCTTAACCACATGCTTTTTTCTCCAGGTGGAAGTCCTATTCCACATGGACTAAGTAAAAGGGATTGAATTATTATTCTTTAATTAAATAGGGCCAACTTATTCTGCAGTGCTGTACAACAGAAAACAGACATTTATTAAATAGGATCAGAGGGCCCTGCTTGATAAAACAAAAAAAACAAAAACGGAAAATACAGAAATAAAGAGTATATAGTGAATTACCAGAAAATGATAAAGTAAGGCTAACATGAAGAGGAAGCCTACAGAAAAAAAAAGGATAAAGTATCCTTCAGTACAAGATTTCCATAGAACTAAAAGCAGCCACCTTTCCAAGCATAGAAACCATGAGAAAACGTGAAATATGAAGCACTGAGTGCTAAACAAGCAATATCACCACTTTATAGAGGGGGTGCCAAGTAGAACAGGGACATTACAGTAAGGACCACAGCTCTCAAAGTCTTCAGAATCCCATTATAGATGTAAAGAACCCTCAGATGTTCAGTAATGAGGTATAGATGTGTAATAAAGTCAGCCTCCACATGGAAATGGCCCTATTGCCAAGGAACAAAAAAAGACTACAGTCTAACAGTACCAGACTGCCTTTTTCCTAAGGCTAGATCACTTGAAAATGAAAGGCCGGAGAAGCTGAAGGTAAAGAAGTCATTGAGTCGCCATTTCAAAGGAACTGCCTTTTCGGTAGAGCTCTGCCCTCTGGAGGAGGGGAACTTTACCCCATGGTTCCTGTGTTCCGCATTGGACAGAAGAGAAACGTGCTTTAAAAAAATAAATAAATAAAATAAAAATTGTCTTTTATTTTATCAAAACTAAAATGATGGATTATACCTAAAAATATGGCTTTAAAAGAAAGTCCTAAAAATTATATATATTATTTGTGTGGGTGTATTAAAGGAATTAGAGGTAAAATATGGTTGAACAAAGGCATATTAAAAAGAGCCACAATTACTCCTGACTTCTAGTGTAAAAGAGCCCTTGTCCCCAAGGGGTTAAAAAAAAAAAAAAAAAATCAGCAGGAATTTAGAAAATCTTTATTTGTATCCCTGGTGCAGTTGGTTTGCTCCAGGATTGCCCAGTTCATCTTACTACATCAGCCTCCTTATACCTAGGTGTAAAATGATGTGCTCTTTCACCTCTCTCCTATTTCCACCAACAATCCCCACATGCAGGACAGGTGTGCCAGATGGCCAGCCCATATAAGAACCAGACAATATTACTGCCTGCCACCCATGTAGGTAAGCTATTCATCAGAGATTCTGATTAACATCACAACTTCGTTAACATTCACATGAAAGGTCTGCAGAAGGCCCCACAGGCCAACGTGTAGACCTTCCTAACTGTCTCTTTACCGTTTGCCTTAGGTGAGGCAGTAAACCTGCAGCATGCTAGAATTTGGTGCTTTGACACAAAGCGACAGTGGTCCCTATGAAAGGAATGTTGCATTTCACAACCGGTTACATAACCAATGTAGCATTGCTATGTTTGTGTCACTCGTGTGAAAGGGCCCAGAGGGTAATTTATCATGCATCCAACCTCTCCTCTTGAAATATATGATTAATATGAGACACTTAGGTAATAAACACTTGAAACACTACATAGCAAGAAAGGGAGGAGTATCTCAGATTAGGACAATAAGAACTTTTTGCTGGGAATCTGTCCTAGTTAAATGACAGTTACATTGGAACAGTTCTCTAAATAAGTGGCCTTTAATTTGTTTAACATATAGGTGTCCTTCATGCAACTGTCAGTTATGTATATTTATAATTAGAATTAAAACTGCAGTTTATTGTATATAGGGATCTCTGCTGAAGTCTGCCTTTAGGACAAAGCTCCTCACAGCAAATAGACCTGAAAGGTTCGTAAAGGAGACATGCTGTGATCAGTTTAACCCTTTGATTACCACAGGGGTATGGAATGCAAAGCACTGAGTACCTCTCTGGCACTCAAAGAGTTTAACACTTGCAGTGGACCACAAGACAAAAAAAAACCAAAAAAAAAAAAAACCTAAAATATAGTATATAAATACAACTGACTGATATGTGGAACACATCTGACTAGGTAATGCTTCCTTTTAAACAACTGAACAGTCACTTACTCCTGTGGTATAGGTCACCTTTTTAACAGAGACTAAGGACCTTTTCATGTGGGTGGAATCACTTGTAGTTTGCACGCTCTCTCTGGGAAAGGCAGTATATACACAAGACAGAGAGGGCCCAAGAGTGGGTATCATAAATTTGACACTTTGCACATGCTCATGTTAAATAACCATACAATTGTATTACTGGATAGCAAAAATTAATATATGCCTAAACATTAAAGAAATGTACCAAGTCCAGCATTTTGTTACACAGGAATATAGAAGGGGGTGAGGTGTGTGTTAGCATCCTAAAGCCAAAACACACTATGGGATCGTTTAACAGTTTACTACTATGAGGTTTATTTTTTAATATACGTGTTTGTATTCTACTTTGAATCATTTCATATTTTCCTGTTTTTCAGGTTTTTAAACCTATTCATTTACTCTTATTACAAGCAGATCATCTAAATGTCATGCCCTTCGTGTGTTTGTGTACTCCATTTAATTACAGCCTAGCAGACTAGGTGTATTGATGTCCTAACAGGCACACGGCTTCAGATTTTAAATACAGACTAGACAACTGTGTTTTGGTTAATATGAAATGCAAGTGCTAATTCTCACACAGTGCCACAGTACATAGCTGGGAAAAGAATGATCTGAGGGTAACGAAAAGTATTACTTTGCAATGAGTTGCATGCATTCTGGCATTCAAAGGGTTAAAACCCATAGTATAGTATATGCCCCAAACCATGCAATCAGTTAAATCTCTATGCATGAAGTTACCAGAGAATAATGGATATTATACTACTAGTGTAAAAGCCCGTGTACAAGGCCCAAGGTCCGGGTAATGTTAACCATTTCAGTACCCCTCAGGCACTCAAAGGGTTAAAGGGATAGTAAAGTCCCAAAAAAAGTATGTTCTAAATGGTAGCTGCACAAAAAAAAAAAAAAAAAAAAAAAAAAAAAAAGAGAAAACACTTAATGTGCTTAATCCTCTCTCTCTCAAACCGTTATGGTTTGAGAGAAATAAGAAAATAAAGACCTCCGCTCCCTCCCCTTTCTACCTGACGAGCTGTAAAGCTGTCAGAGGCAGAATCCGGTCGCCCGACTGTAGGCGGCTCTTCAGGAGCGCTGTTATCTAGATATCCAAGTATAATTACTTCATCGGTACGGTCTACAACGTGTGGCTGGCTTGCAAGCACACGTTGTAGACCATTCCGATGAAGTAATTATACCTGAAGAGCCGCCGTCTGGTCCCGGAAGCAGGATCTCATGACGTTCGCTGTACAGCGAACACATGAGAAGGGGGAGGGAGCGGAGGTCTTCATTTTACTACATTTCTCAAACCATAATGGTTTGAGAGAAAGGATTAAGCACATTAAATGTTTTTTTAGTGCAGCTAACATTTAGAACATACTTTTTTTGGGACTTTACTATCCATTTAAGAGGCCGCTACCTCACTGCTCCATGCAATGCAGTCTTGCGTCACCTCACTCACAGGATGCAATGATGGTCAGTAGAGACTGTCCAAACGTGAGCAGTCTCTACTGGGCATGACTGCATTGTGACAAACATCCCAGCGAATTATTATATAGGAGGATATTATGCTCAAATGGGAGACATTTCTGGGGCAAACCAAAATGCACCATAGAGGACAAAAACATTTCTATTGTTTTAAATTGGGCTTTTAACACTTTGGTTGCCAGAGGGGTATGCAATGCATTGTACCCGCTGGAACTCAAAGGGTCAACCCTGTGAGTGCAAGAAAGGTATCCAATGCATTGCACTGCAAAGGGTTAATGGACTGAAGACCTCTCTAGCATTCAGTGGGTTAAAAATTCACATTTAAAGCAACAAGGTTTTTTTTTTTTGCCCTAAACTGTCATTTTACTTTTATAGAAATGGTCCAGTGTTAGCTAGTAAACATCATACAAATAGTATGCATGAGAAAGAAGATTTGGGAGTAATTTTTCTGCCTTTAAAATACAAAAGGCACAAGCAACTCATATCTAAAAACTTAAAGGGGAACTGGAAGATGCTCAATTCTGGAATAAACCAGCTGCACCACAGGAGACAAGAGAAAAAAAGTGCATGGAAAAAAAAAAAAAAAAAAAAAAAAAAAAAACTTAAGTGAAGGATTTTTTTTTTGTTTTGTTAATGCGATCTCGGCTCAGAGCGTCCCGGGACCAGATTCCCAGGCTGTCAGCTAGAATGCTGACATCAGCCAGGGGCAAACTTTGAAAGTGGTTATCTCTAAAACCATAAGGGTTTGAGAGATGCTACTGGGGGCATTCTTCATCTTTATTCAAGGTCTTTAACATAGGGATTAGTATTTTTTAAGTAATACTATCCCTTTAAGCCCTGTAGCAGGTCTTGTTCACTTATCCTTAAAATGCAGGGTCAGTTTAAAAAAAAAAAAAAAAAAAAAAAAAAAAAAAAAGTATATGTCAATCTAGTACTCTTACATGATGAGCAATGCTGCTGAAGGGACTGCACTATCAAGTATTTGTCTATTCACATACTACTACTACCCTGCATGCCAGGGTATTTCACATCTCAGCTGTACCATTCAGAGTTCTTGAACCTACCATTCAATCACTCTTGAACTACATCTGACAGTACTGAAATAACACTCTCCATGGCCCAAATACTATGAAGATTAATTGGAGCTGTTGTGAAACATTACTATCCCTTTAAATATACACTAAGATTCTTCCCACTTTGGAGATCTTAGTGCATAAGCTTTATAGAATAACATAGGAACTGGAGAAATGCCATCACTGGAGAAGTCATGTCAACTTTATCACCTTTTTATTACCCCTTAGTGCATAACCCTTATAGAGTTTTCATATAGACAGACCCACTGATTACCTTGATGAAGGACAGAGATAGCCTTAAAGAGTAGTCGATAGTGACCTAACTAAAAAGGTAGTTAAGGCTATGGAAACAAAGTACCAATAGCTTAAAATGATCCTTTTCACTCAATTGCCATGCATATTTCTGATCTGCAGAGCTAAGTAATGTCAGGTGACACTTATGTGAGCTAGCATGATACCTATTCTCTCCATAGAAGCCCCATGTCAGCAAATCTTCCAACAATATGCGTGAGTGAGAATGGAGGTGGGTGAGGACAGAACTCTCCCATAAACACTGAATAAGGATCTGACATCACTCAGGCTTACAAATTAGAGATCTGTAGGGTGACCGATGACTGAAAATAAACATTTTACTCTATGAAAATTCTGTTTCCATAGTTGCTAGACAACCACATCTAGTTGGAAGGTCACTCCTTGCTACCTTGTGGCCATGCTATGAAATGCCAAAATCCTGCATTACTATAACAAGCACCAAATTAAAAGAACAAAAAAGCATTCAGTGTAGGAGTAAACAAAATTCCAGGTGCCAACTGAGTTTTAGGAGTTTGTGAGCGGGTATATAATATTGCAAAAAATAAATTAAAAAAAAATTAGGCGCCAATATGCTAGGAGCACTGGCTCCCAGGATGTTTCCACCCAATTCAATGCACCATTGCTTTGCAGCAGTAATTAAAGAGACGGTAACAGTAATAATCTCACCACATACTATGACCAGAAAATCCCAATGGTCTCTATGAATTTTGCCCTTGTACCTTTATTCAAGTGATAATATCTTCAATCAGCCTTGGATGCCAAATTCATGGAGGTAAACATGGTGTTTGCGTGAAGTTTTTTCTAATTTAAGTAGGCAATGCTTAAACCCTTTAACCCTCTGAGTGCCAGAGGGGTACGGAATGCATTGCTTTGCAATGCTTTCCGTACCCCTCTGGCACTCAAAGGGTTAAGAACCAAAGGGGTCTGCAACATGTTGTGAAGCAATGAAATGCACACTTCTCTGGTCCTTTAAGGGTTAAGATTATAATGTCAGTAGGCAACATTCGCGTTGTGCGGTCCTGCTAGTAATTATCATGTCCGCCTTCTGGGACATGACAGGACTGACTGACGCTGTCATCTCCTCAATCAAGGAGCAAAAGGAAAGATTCAAAGGGGCCATAAGGATTATTGAGCTATAGAATGGTATGTGGTGGTTATTAGGAGTTGTTACTTCCCCTTTAAAGAGAAAACTTTTCAACTAGACACATAGGAGGGAGTGTATAATGGCAAAGCCAAACACTAAGTGGAACAAAAAGAAAAAAATCCCCACTGCTTTTAAATGTAGCTTTTAACTCCGAGTGCCAGAGGTGTAGCCAACGCATTGCGCTCAAAGGGTTAACACTGAATGGTAGAGACTAATTTATTGAATTTCTCACTAGCAAACAATCCCCATTACATACTAGCAACAAAGTGATACAGCACTGCCCAGTGGTTATTAAAAGGTGTCTGGGTAAATGAAATACTTTGATCTTGTTCTACATAATATCAGATTCCAAACAGCATCACTTGAAATATGGTAACAAAACGTACAGTTGATGGGAAAACGATTTATATACCAACGCACTCACTGGAATTTGTACAGTTAAAACATACTTGTGCTTGCCTTCAGTTGGTGTGTGGATTATTTAGCTTAGTAACTGGGCATATATGGACACGGTGAGAGTGCCACCCTTTGCCTTTGAGAGAAATTTATTATATATTTTAGTTTTTATTTTTTTGTTTGAAATATAACTGGAAATTTAGACAGATAAAAACCTCAGCCTTATCAAAAAATATAGTGATGAGCAATTTTGGAGCATACCAACAGTACCATGGGAGAGCAACAATTCCCTTGATTTAAATGGGGCTTTTAACCCACTAAGTGCTAGTGGTTCTCCAACTCATCCTATATTATAATTCGCTAAAGATGTTTGTCAGAAGCCGTTATGCGCAGAGAGGACTATGGTCTGAATTTGGAGCAGCCTGCTCTGTATCAGTCACAGAGTGGGCAGTCAGTAATGCGCATGACTGCAGCGCCGCTGTGTACACAGGCTTTAAAACTAGTTGCTTCATAATGTAATGGAGACTTTTCTTGCATTCGAGAGGATAAAATCTCAACCTGCTTTATTATTATTTATACAGCGCCAATGTATTCCGCAGCGAGAACAATAGGGAATAGACATACAGAGACATAAAACAGTACAAATGGAACATAGAAAACAAAGGGATCAGAGGACCCTGCTTGTAAGAACTTAAAGTCTAGAGGAGGGTAGGTGGGACACAGAAGGAGTAAGTGCCTCCTGGGAATTTGTATGTCCTCCACATTATGCAGTTGGTTCGCACCAGAATTGCTCATCTTTTGCCTTCTATATAAGGCATTGCAAAGTAATGTTTCACACCCCCCTCAGGCACTGTAAATGATAAGAAAGGAGTATTAAGTGACAAGAAGGTCAGATAGTAATATACTCCTCAAACACCTTTTTATTGTCTATTATAGGGAAGGGCCAGGTGGAGGAGGAAGCGAGAGGAATTCAGGTCTGTGACATCTTGTTTCAGGGTAGGGCCACCACGATGTGACGCTTGAAACCAGAGGCTCTGATAGTCACATTCAGAGGGTGTGTTCAGACATGTCCCAGGCTGCCCAGTAGGCTAAGGAATGGGAAAAAAGGAAAATCACTGAGAAGTCTTGCAGCACATGTGCCTGCACCACAAGTTAAAAAAAAAAAAAAAAAAAAACAATTATATTAGTAATAGAAATATATGGAGGTATGCTAATGTAATGTAAAGTACTGGTCAGATGCGCTGAATTAGGAATGATACTGCTATAGAATTTAGCAGACGCTATTGCAATGGTATCCTACCCATGGTGAAGTCGATTAGCTCACTAGTGCCTTAACACAGAGGAAATACACTAAAGCACATCATACTGATCCTGCCAGAATGGCTGTCCATCCACTAAATGCCAGGCAATTCTCTTCTGAACAAGAGAAACAGCCAAGCCCAGATGTATTTTTCAGTCTTGCTGGACCTCATCAGTGAGGAGTAGCTGATCTAAGCACTGTGAGCAAGGTCTGGATTCCCGTGTTTCTCTTGTTCAGAAAGGAATTGCTTAGCACTTCAAGGAGGGACTACCATTCAGGCATGACCAGTTGAACACACCTCTGGTACCCACATGTATTGCTGTGGCAATAGAATATATGTTTATGAACAATGACATTTACTATAATAACGCATATTAAAATAAATGTACTGTTTATTAGTAAGAGGATTTAAAGGAGCAGTACCACAGACAAAACCAAGTTAAATGCAGTAGCATATAGAAGGTACACCAACACCTACTAATAACCTCCCACACACATTCTTATGTGGGCAAAAAATCCTAAGTCACCATTAGTCAATAATGTTGTATTGTGTGTATGTTTACCAATCCAAATAGGACAATTCTAATGTATTTGACAATTTGGTATTTTTTGCCATATAATCAAAACTTGAACACATTCTTTTTACAAATAACACATGTTGTTACTGGAGAAAAATATATTGCATCAAATCTTCAAAGAGAAAATCAAATATCATAAATGGAGTGAAACCAAAACATGCTTTATAGGTCTGCCATTTAAATAGTAAAATATTGTAATGCATCATACAGAGATGAATGTTCACTGTACCACTGCATCCGTGTCCTTTATAACCTTGGACAGATGTAGTATATTTTTAAATTTTTCTCTCTCTACTGTTTTCCCTATGTATTACATAGAGTAGCTATGAAAAACAGGAATACATAAGATTTTCCTATCAATCAGAAGGAAGTGAATTATGGTCAATTTCCACACTACACAGTGAAAAACATATCCTGTGTATGGTACAGCGGGAGCAAGTATTCAACTACCAGTCTGTGTACATGGCGGGTGACAAGTACTTCCTTTGGCAACATTTCTTTGTTGGTTAGAGAAGTAATAAGCTGCTAACCTATTCTGTAAGGCGCCTGTTATTTCGGCGGTAAGTGCAAATGGTCACGGCAGGCTGTTTGCTAGTGGGAGTGTGAGAAAGACAATCAGTAAGAGAAAAACAAAAATCTATAAGTACCCACTGTGGCAAGTTCTAGCATATTTTCATCTTGAAGGCAGGGATGGACAAATTAAATAAAATACATTTACACAACTCCGTAGCCAGACACACCTTGTTAGGATCCAACTAAGTGCCTTATCCACAAAAAAGCAATTCTGGAGCTAGATAACTGCACCACAAGGGACAAATAAAATCTCTATTACATGAAAAATCAGAGGATTGTGGAACACTCCCCCCACAGTGCAGTTGCTTTGATCCAAAACTGCAAGTCTTCTTATGTGTATGACAATGAAATTGACAAGGGCACACTGCAGAAGGAAGAAGAGGGGGAGGCGTAAAAGGCGATGGTGGGATTAGAGAGTAGGAACACACCTGTGAGCCTTTCCATATGCAGAAATGCGTATTACGGAACACTTGATCCTGAAAAACGAATACACAGACCCATGCAGATTACACATACGAGGACCACTTTAAATTACACTGTGGAACAACTTTTCTCCATGTGCATATGGTTCAGATATAAAACTTGTCTCTTCAATATTCCTGCACTACCTTTTCGGTACATAGACAACGCTGATAGCACATGTGGGGGCTGACTTCAAATAAACATGAATGGCTGATGTGTTTAGCTCTTATTTTAATGTACCCATTGCAGTATTTTTGTGGTTTAATTTTTTTGTGTCCTGGACATTAAGCCTTTGAGTGCCAGGTGGATACGCAAAGTAATACGTTGTATATCCCTCTCTCACGCAAAGGGTTTATTTCATACACACAACACACACAATATTTCATTTACTGCCTGTTTTCCCTCTGTCATACAGTATGTATGTGGTCTCAGCAGTAAATGTGTATATTGGAAAGGGGAGGGGGCCTCGATACATTCAGGTTACACACCTGTGAATCCAGTAATGTACGTCATTATGTGGGCAACAGCTGCAAAAGGCTGGGGTGTCGCACAGTGTCTGTCTTGCTATCAGTCAGACAGGTCAGGGGAGAGTGTCACACAGTGGAAAAAGTCTGGTGTATCAGATACTGTATGTGCGTTTCTGTGGCTTCCATTTGAAATAGGATGGTGTGTCAGACAGTGTGTGTCTCTATACAACAATCGACATAAACAAATAAAATAAATCTGTTATACACAGGCAACTCCATGAATCCTTTGCTAGTAATTATATAAAATACTTTCAGACTCAAGGAGCAAAACAGCAACCTTTTAGGAGCTCAGGCTCCCAGCAATTATTCATTCCTGCTTAAGGGTTTCTTCTACATAGATAATAAACAATCTTATAATAAAAGCATAGTAGTCTGGCCTCAATTAACTGTTTGAGTGCCTGAGATACAGCTCTCTGGCACAAAGATTTAAGTCTGCATCTAATGTTTCAGTCTCCTTTCTCACATAATTATAATTCCACCTCTATTCTCACAATCACTGCACTACAGTAACATTTTCTAATGAGGTTTTGACATATGAGCCACACAATGCTCTAGAAGCTCTTTGTCCAAACGTCACATAAAATGGACTAACCTTGAATGATGTGCAGTTAACATTCCCCAACAATACACTGTTAGATATACACCAATTTGCGATCATTTACATGCCTAGTGTGGTTGAAATTTAAAACACAAGACAAAGGCATCAAATCCAATCTTTTGCATGCTCTCCCCTATCACTGTATCATTTACAGGCAAAGAGTTGACACCTCACACTGGCAACAGCAGTAGCAATGCTGCGCTAGTGAAAGGTAATTTACTAGTCTATGGTGCCTTTCACAAATGAGATTACTGCCTTGTGTGAATGCACCAAAGTCCAGTATACTGTATCTTTACTGCATTCACACAGGAACACACTAAAGATGCAGCAAGGAAGGGCTGCTTGCAGACCTTTCACACAGGCTTTGTTAATGATGCAAAGCTTGTCACAATTCCAATCATTTGCCGGCCCACCTAGGCAACTGGCACCCATTTGAGCCAGCCACCAGTTGCCCCTCCAGTGGAATGCAGAAGAAGGTGAGGGAAACATCTCTTGGAGACAGAACTATAGCAAGAGGTAGCAACAATTGTCACCCGTGGGAGAGAGACCTTAAAACCTTTGAGTGCCAAAGAAGTGCCCAAAGCATTGTTTTACAATGTACTGGCCACCCCTATGGCACTTAAAGAATTAAAGTGTGAGGAGAGGTATTTTGGGGGACAAAGGGGTGGGGGGGGGGAATATGTGCTTTTAGACTGAATGAACAGTGTGAAATGTTAGATGACCTCTCTCTGCTGCACAGGATAAGACTTGGGAACACTGGAGAAGCCTTTGAGGGCCACATGCGGCTACCAGACTTTTACATACCACTGCTCTATAATGATCCCACAAGAGGGATACAGTAAACAGTTCTGAGCTAAAGCATATCTGGCAGTCTCATTACCCATGGATCAAAACTCTTCCTGCAGGTTCCCTTTAGAGTGCCAGAGGAAGACCATAGTGAACAAACTTTTTTTTTTTTTTTTTCCACATTTATTTAACTCCTTGATTGCTAGATCTTCCAAAGTACTGTGAAGCAATTCTATGGGGTTAAAAGCACCATTTAAAAATCAATGGGAATTTGTGGAATGGCTTGTTCGCTATGTCCTCAAACAATGCCAAGTACAATACAGTGCAGAGAATTAGCATATATGCCTTACCGTGCAATTCAAAGATTAATTTTTCAAAAAACTATCTTACATATAGTACATTTACATTTTCTATAAAATAAAATGTTTCTTGAAGTACCAAGTGTATTGCATCACAATGTATTGGGTCCCTTTCTAGCACTGGAAGGGTTAACTAAAGCAGCTATGTGCAAACATGCAGAGGCTTCGAAAATAACCAAGGGATGCAGTCATGAATTAAAGAGGTGCAGTTCTACAGCAAAACAACAACTGCGTCATAGGGGACAGAAATTCCCCAAATTACCATTGATTTCAAATTAAATGAAAGAGGGATCTCCAATGCATTGGGAAGCACCACTTAAAGCCAATGAACATTTGATATTTCTTACTTACTGGTGCACATTGACTGCACCACAGTGGGTAAGTCTGACTCATAGAAAGGGTGCATGTACAAAGATATACAATAGAATACCCACAGTGCAGAAGCAGGCACCAAGGGTGAAAAGCAAGAAAAATGTGCATGCACTGAAGGCATATTTCATGTGCAGATAGATATTGCGCATGCTCTAATCCAGGAAGCCATATATACGAACACTTCTTGAATTGCACATGAAAAATTAGCTTTTACATCAAAAGCACTTCCTGCATTAGATACAGTCGCTATTCCACTGAATAGTTCATTCTGACCACACCCACAAAAAATATGCACAGCTGTTCGCTAATCTTGATTTCTCATGCACAATTCAACAAAATTATGTGCAAACCTATTCACTAGTGGTTTTCACACTGGAAATAGTGATTGCGCATGTTTCCTGCGTTACGCTCTAAAATCCTGAGAACCCAGTTTTTTGGGATTTTCCTAGCTCTGTGGTATACAGTTGTCATTTCAGTAGAGATTAGATCACGGAAGGGCAACCTGGAGGTAATCCTACTATTAAAGACTACAATTCCCATAATGCCTCAGCCAATTATGAAAACTGCCTTTAACCACTGAAGCAGCTCAGGCTGCCCACCAATGGTTAAATAGAAATTATCTCTGTGCCACGATTAAACATTGTAACTGTGCCTTGCTGCTGAAGCTGGCAGCATATTACATTAAAGGGGAACTACCACCCCGCAATAACTTAACCTGCATTCATTCTTCATCTGGCGACTAGCTGCTTAGTAGTGCTAGTCGCCAGAAATATTTCTGGCAACTAGCACTACTAAGCAGCTAGTCGCCAGATGAAGAATGAATGCAGGTTAAGTTATTGCGGGGTGGTAGTTCCCCTTTAAACATGGAGAAATTCTGGGGGAACCAGCTGCACAACAGGTGACAAAATAGGGCTTTTAAAAATGGCTTGAATGCTAAGGATGTCCAATCCGTTAAGTTATAATGTACGCCCCACGGTGCATTTAGTTTTTTTCAGTTAATCCACACTTGTTATTATAGAAATGACCCAAGGTATATTGTGTTTTCTTGTTGATAAGCATAAGACACATTGTATAGTCTTAGTACAACATTGGTTTTTGAGCTCTGGAACACAGATTACTGTGAAGTTTACACGTCTTTAATAACAATGAAGTTAGTAAATTACCTTCAGTCTTCCACTTGTTTGAATCTGTATTTTACCTAAGTCTTAAAGGAACACTAACAATAAAACATGAAATAGGGATATATAAAACTTTAAATACCAAGTACTCCCAGCTAGCATCTGTAAAATGTATTTTAATGAGAGACCCCATAAAGCATACGTAAGACCAGAAATGAGGTCCCAGAAGACAGATGAAGAATTGTTGCACACATAAACATGGAATACAAGGTATTTAACCAGCCATAGAGGTCTGCAATGTATTAGATATCTATCTGACAATCACAGTGTATAAAACCCCAGATCATTTTTGTGTGTCAGTGTTCATAGAATCTTGATCACAATGGACCTTTTACACAAAAGAAATAAGGAGCAATGATGTGTATTTTTATACTTCTTCCCTATAATCCAGTCATTTGGCCTCAGTAGCATCAGGCCTTTTATACATTTTCTTTGATCAAATATGAGGAAAGGGGTTTATGCATAAAAAAGTAGGGCAATTCTAAAGGAACGGATTATGTTCCAAGCATGTAGTGTTAAAATCATCCATGGAAATATGCACTAAGGTGTGATAAAAAGGAGATAGCTTCTCTAATGACGTCCCTTCTCTCTCACTTGTGAAATCTTAGTACATATACACCATACAACACCAGAAGAATTGGAGAAGTGATGTCATTGGATAAGTCATCCCCTCTTTATCACACGTAAGTGAACATCTCCTCCCACCCCCACGGTATTTCAGCTCAATGTATGAGTTGTCAAGTTTGGCACAAATTAGCCTGTTAATATGGAGGATCTGATTCTGAACAAAAACAACATCATGTGAGTAAAGTATGCAAATTAACTGTATTCGTGTCTGAATTAATACAGTATTAGTCACTCTACAAGTGAAGCTATTATTATTCCTATCTACTATACTTGTGGGGTTCTTAGTCAGTCTACCCCCTACTATTTCCTCTTCGGCACTATGTACATGACCAGTTATACTCTGTGGATTCTGCTATGCTCCATCATGCCTAATGGGAAAAGTCCTTGGGCGTTCTAATGAAAACATTAAACAGACGTTGATGCATTAGTAAAAGTAGTGCAATTCTGATTCACATCACCGGAACCATATGAAATAAATAAAAAAATAAATAAATAAAAACAAAATAAAAAAAAAAGCACATGACATATTACTTGCTAATGCTGCACAGAGTTGTCCATGTGATGGGGCACACAGTCAGTCAGGAACCCAGGGGACTGCTGCAGCAGACAGTGTCGCTGCACACATTTCCTACTGTGAAAAATCGCGTCAGTCTCCATCTCAAGAAGAAACAGGCAGCAAACCTGTAACCTCTGCTAACATACATATTATTTATGTATTACCTATTGCAACAGGGTGGGCTGCCTGTGTGTCTACATTCTGTTGTTGGACTACAAGTCTTGTCATCTTTAGCAAGCCTTGGGCTGGCTGACCTACAACTCACCCATCATCCTCCAGCTAGATGAGTATGATGGGAGAGTTGTAGGTCAGCCAGCCCACTGCCTGCTAAAGATGATGGGACTTGTAGTCCAACCACAAGATGCAGACACACAGGCTGCCCACTCATATGTTAGAAAACAAACACGTTATTCATAATACTATACAATAATTCGCTAAAACGTGTATAACACCGCAGTCATGCGCAGTAGAGACTGCCCGCACCGCGGCTGATACAGAGTGGGCAGTCTCTACTGAGCATGGCTGCCCCGTGACCGGCTGGCACTGTATCAGCCATGGCGCGGGCAGTCTCTGCTGTGCATGACTGCCCCATGACTGGCTGGCAGTGGCACTGTGGCCCGTGTAACGGGCTCTTCAACTAGTATTTAATATTTGAACATTAAAGTTCTTTTCTACAAGCACAAATTTTGAAATCACTCAACTTCCCAATACATTGGACTACTAAATCAATGAAATAAAGGTACTGACATTCAGTTACTAAAAGCACACTTATTACATGTATTTTTAACTCACTAGGCATTTTTTTTTTTTTATTATTATTATTATTATTATTAGTGGACATTTTACATACAGAGCATACAGTCTCAAACAGATTTAAAGGGAGGGGAACAGTTATATATATTTTTTTTTAATGTATTTATTTTTGCAGGGTTTATTATGCCAAGTAAAACAAGGGTACTCCCACTGCTAAGAAATATTCTTTTTAAATGTTGTTGCAGCTCATAATTACAATTCTTGGGTGCATCTCCATGACGTGAATTGCTATAGAGGCACTCTTACTACCAGCTGCAGCATAGAGCTTTTAAATGAACTGGTCACAGCTGTACATAGACTGCTATAGCATCAGAGCCCCGTAAAATTTCAGGCGATGGAGGTACTGTACACAAACAAATGCATGTTTGAGCTGTAATAACTTGAATAGAACTTCTCTCAGCAGTGGGAATGTCCTAACAGACAGGTTAATAGCTTCACAGGTATCCAATTTAGTATACCTTTATTTTACAACGTGTCCAGATAAACCCAAAAAATTATTCACATGTCCAGAAAAATTACCTCTCTCTGCCTCAACTGGCTGTGGATGATTGGAGTTCTAGCCCAACAGTTAAAGAGCCACTGTTTGTCCACTGTGTCCTAAGAAGTGATATTATATATATAAAATTCTGGTTTCTGATTTTCTGTCTCACTCCCTGGAGAGGCATGGAGCCTCATGCAGCAAATCAGGGGAGGTGAATGCCACAGGGGTGGGCAGCTGGTTTTCAAATTTTCTGCAGCAAGACTCACTGTTGCAGAGATCCACTGCATTCCCAACATACACGGTGTGCCCAAATCGAATGGGCAAAGCAGTGTACCATTTGTGAGTTTGTACTATAAATGCACTCGTTATATACCCATTGACTGCTTAGTTGTATTGGTTTATATTTTAATATGGAAATATTTTGATCATCCTTATTAAAAGGATAAGGGTGAAATTGTAAGGAGGGATTTATTTATCTCTAGCTATAGTTATATTCAGTGTTTGCCATTTAATCATGTCTCACAATACGTCAAAATCTGTAACAGGGTGGACATTCATGAGGCAGAGATTCTCATTCTCACTTTGGAGCCTAAGGGTTGTTTGTGCAAAAGACAAGTGGATGAGTTCTAGGGCAATCCATTTACACTATAGGGAGAACTAAAAGTTCCAATCATTCCCACTGATTTAAATGGCCACTTTAATCATAAGTGAGACTGCTTCCCAATGCACGTGAAAGCTCTAAAGCATTCTAAGGGTTAATACGCTAGAAAAATTATTTTATTTTTTTTAACCCTTTGAGTGCCAGAGGGGTACACAAAAGCAATGCATTTGGGGAACACTGCACAAAGGTCAAAGAAAGAGGAGCTCAGTCACTCAAGTGAGAGAAACCTCTGTAGTTCCTAGGTTATTCTATGTAAAGTATGCACCAAGACCTCTCCAACATGTAAAAGGAGGTGCCACAGAGTGACATAAGAATTAGAGAGTTCCTTTCACTGGAGTGACTTCTCACACCTTAGAGCAGTGTTTCTCAACTCCTGTCCTCAGGACCCACTAACAGGCCAGGATTTGATGATTTCCTTGTTAGAGCACAGGTGAGTTAATCAGTGTGAATGAGCCCCTGATCACTACACCTGTGCACTAGCAGAGAAATCCCTAAGTCCTAGCCTGTTAGTGGGTCCTGAGGGAAGGAGCTGAGAACCACTGCCTCAGAGAAACATTAAGCTCTCCACCAGTAAGCCAAACTAACATGCTGGCTATGCACCCCTGACTATTGCTAACTTGCTCCAGTATCTCAGAGGTAAATGCTTACAGAGTTGCACGGCTGATCCCACAAATGCTCTAAGACAAGGGGAAGGAGCCTGCACTTCCTGTCTGATCAGTGACTTATTCTATGAGACCTGGGACTGATGTCTCAAGCCCCCATAGAGGCAACTGAGCTTGTGCAGTGCTGACATCCAGCAAGATTTCTGCTTTGTACAATATGTCATACACAGTTCTCATAGTGCTAGTCACAATCATAAACAGCAAGGAGGTTCCTTCTCAATAGTCTTGGGGTAAGTAGCACAACAACCATGGCCTCTAAGTATCATTCCCTGTTTTCATTGGTTCAGTATAAGGGTTTATAGTTCCTTTAACCCTTTGAATGCCAGAGCGGTATGCAACTCATTGCAAAGCAATGCGTTGCGTATCCCGCTGGCAGTCAAAGGTTTAATTCTGGGGCAAACCATTTGCACCAGAGGGCTTAAATGCACCAATAAAAATCAGTGGGAACTTGTATTTATTCTCTGTGGTGCAGAATTACTCCAGTTTATTTTGTACAGAAGACCCTTTGACTTCAGAACTGGTTTTAGGAAATTATTTGCTTTGATGTAAGTGTGATCATGCCCACTTTTAATACCGTTTCTAATAAAATAAAGTAATTTTCTCTGAAAATGAACTATAACATAAAAACTGATGACATTTTAACCATTTGAGAGCCAGTTTGCAATGCTTTGAATACCCTCTGGCACTCAAAAGGGTTAAGCACCAATTGTTTTTGGTTTTGAACATGGGGCCCCAAGTGTCAACATGTCAATATCCAGCTTGAGACTAAAGATTTCACTGAAACAAAATTCTTCTAGTTCACCTCAGGTTTCTCTGGGCCCTGTACCGCTTCTAGATTGTAAGCTCTCTTAAACAGGGCCCTCTCTCCACCTGCTCCAGTTTGTGAATGTACCATATGTTACTTTTTTTATTTAATTTATTGTCTAAAAATTACCCTCCCCGTACAGCGCCAAACAATATGTTGCAGCGTTACAAATAAATAATAAAATTCCCCGTCCTCTTGGGTACCTAAGAGGTCCCAAAACTCTCACACAAAAAAATGGTTTAACCCTTTCAGTGCCAGAGGTATAACCCTTTCAGTGCCAGAGTGGTATGCAACATATTGCTGCATGCTCTTCTGGCACGGAAAATGTAGTTGCAACGAGAGCCTGAGAACTGATACGCACAGTGTATTGAAGTCCACTGTAGCAGCAAAGAGAGTTACACCATACAAGCAGCAAAGATGTGCAAAACTAGTCATAACAAACACAAATGGTAAGCTTGATCTGCTCGCCTGTTACAAATGAAGGGTTATCCCTCAGAGTGCTCTGGGATACTTTTAATCAGTTGTGCCAGGAGGCTATGCAACACACTGCAAAGGAATATGTTGCATACTCCTCTGGCACTCAGAGAGTTATTACCACAACACTAAGTGCTAACCTACCATAGACCCAGAGTACTTATATAAATGCTACATCAATTAATTCTCACCTGTGTTTTACAACCTATTTTCCATCAGATTTTTATACGTAATAAAAAGACTTCCCTTCTAAGTCTTGGACTTTATTTATAGACATTTTTTAATATGCTGCTTGCAAGAGAAGATCAAGTAATTACAGGTCACAGTGCAGACAGGCTGATGCACTAAGCAGAACTGGCCAAACCAACTGTATTATATTGGGGGGGGGGGGGGGGGTAAGAGAGCAAAGCCAAGTGGTTTAAATGGCGTTCTTAAGACTTTTACTGAAGGGTCACCAACACAATGTGAGGCATTGCAATTGACACACCTCTACCTTTTTAAAAAACACCATTTAAATTCATGGCAATTTGGGGCATTTTATGATCTCCTAGTGTGCAATTGGTTTGTCCCAGTTTGTAGCACACCAACAAATAAAAAATGTGCTCTGCAATAGAGGGCTCACCCTTCTGGAAATGAAAAGCTTAGCTCACAAATGTTACTGCTGTCTCTTGGATGGCGTGAGAAGTTTAATCCCTGAAGGAATGTGGAGAAACATTTAGTATGGAGAGCAGTACATTTCCAGGGAAGAAACCGCTGGTGCACAGGGCTCGGTGTGATTTCTGACCTGTGTCTTGCATAACTAGCCCAGCAGGAAGTGTGTTGGAGAGGATTAGCGTATTGAACATTGAGGCTAAAGGTCACAGGTTCATTAGGAGTTTGTACCCAGAGCTAGTTAGCAAATCATTGATGCCAATGTACCAAGAAGAACAGGAGCAAACTCTGTTGACAAACCAATGGCAGCGCAGGAGACAAAAATCCCTGGAAATGTAACTGGAGTTTAAGCCCTTCAGCTCCAGAGAGGTACTGAACACACTGCAGAACAATGCTGTTACAGCCTCTCGAGCACTGACAGGGTTAAAAGCCTAATGTAACTGAGTGCCAGAGAGATAGCCAACTCATTGCAACTCAGTGTGCTGGATTAATCTCTGACACTCAAAGGGTTAATCACTGGGAATTTTTATTTGTTCCGTCCTGATTAGTACACCAGCCTCACACCATACATGTAGAGAAACAGTGCTTTTCCAGTTGTACTACAAATATCACTATTTTCAGCTGGGTGAAGGCACATAGGCTGCCCACACCTGCCCTACCACCCTTAGATCAATGCCCCTGCTTCTGCAGGCTATGATTCAGCAATCTTCCACACCACATATTCCAAACCTGTGCGCATACAGGCTTTAAAAGAAAAAAATACTTAGATATAGCAATTGAAATGGAAAGATCATGATAGAACAGATGAAGTCTGTCACTAGCCTCAGCAAAACGCCACCCACACCCAACGTAAAATGAGTAATTTCAGACAGTCATTACCAAGCCACTACTACTGTTGATAGAATGGAAAGATTTAAACAACCACAACCAACAGTGGGAGATTCTCAGATACTTATGTGTAGGATCCACAAAGTGAAAACTGTGACTAATACCTCATATTACTCTATCTGGTCAGTTTTAAGGGGAGGGGGGGAAATGGAAGAAGCACATGCTGTACATATAGGTAGGACAAACAGACCGCCACAGCAAAAAGAGTCTGAACTGAATACATTCTTCTATTCTGGCAGACCCACATTGTTATATTCACAGAAGAGCATTGATTCCACAGTACAGTCAATGAACCCCCTCAGGGCCAATGCACAAATATTTCAAACAGTTCATTTGAGGGCAAAGGTACAGAAAGAAACAAAACCCAGAATCTGTTTTAATACCACAGTCCTTTTGATATGTTATCCCCCCCCCACCAGCATGACTCAAGGAAATCCCTGAAAACATGGGACATTCTAACACGAACGCCCAGAGCAAGACACTCCACGAACGATTTCGTAACATTTCTCCTAATGTTAGCAACATTCGACTGGAACAACTGGGAAAGCATGGATATATATATATTTTTTTTTTTAAACTATACTTCAGTACTTAGATACAAACAACACACGATTAATAAAAGGTGAAATGGCTTCCAAATATTGTAAGAAGAAATAAAAAAAAAATATAAAAAAAAAAAAAAAAAAAAAAAAAAAAAAGAAGAAGAAAGAAGGGTCTCATTAGGCTGCACTGAAACAATCAAAGTAACCTGAGAGTCTGGTCTTCCTCAGGATGCACTCAAAGGAAATGGACAGTGGAGAGAATGTGTCATTACACACAATGTACGCTTGTAAAAAGGGGCAGCACATCAGGGTCATCATATGCACACATGGAGCTGATTAAGACAGGCTTGTGCGACTCAGTGAGTGTGGCCCCTGGGTGGTACAGGGCAAAGGGCAAAACTGTGTGGGTAGAAAATATTGAAATCCATCATAGCTCCCAGTAACTGTCCTAGCCAATGCACCCCCACCCCACCCATTAAGAAGCAACTGGCCCCTTCTACCAACCCCCTAGGGAATGCCTTACAGCAAAGATCACCTGTGGGTAACTGAACTCCCTCAGAGTCTTATTATATCAAACACAGTAGTCATGTCAGGGGAAGAGTTAATCAGCTCAGGGCCATTGAGGCTTGTCTGGTACCTGAACAGAAGCTGGCGTCCCAAGTGCCCTCATCACTAGTCAAATTCATTTTAACCATCTGTGCACCAGGGAAGGATAGGCAATTCATTGTACAATCAGGCACTCATTCTATTGTCACTGGATATGATAGTTTGGTGGCTAACAGATGAACTAGCTAGGCACCAGGCTCTCATCATAATGGTGCAAGTCTATTAGAGTCTATTAGTGATTGTGTCCTATAATGGAGTAACTAAATGTAATCAATTCTATTATCTTGTTAAAGAGGTGAATGAATCTCGCGGGTGGAAAAAATTAGGATTGAGTTGTGGAGTCTGCAAATGTATTTACATGAACCCAGTCTCAGAAGACAGGTAGAAACATTAACCTGCTATGGACCAGAAAGGTGAGCGACAGTTGCCCACCTTTCTGGTCCTTAAAGGGTTAAAAGGGACAGTGGAAAATGGCTCTATCAAACTAAGTTTTACGTTAGAACATTACTTGGATGCAAGAAATACTTCTTCCCTGCAGCTTCAGAGAGGTACTGGGTGCATTAACCACTTGAGTGCCAGTGGGTTGTGCAATGCATTGCATACTCCTGCACTAACAGTGTTAACTCGAGGACCTTATGTATCAGATCCCAAAACATGCAATTCTGGAGAAAACCAAAACAGAATTGGGGGCTTTAAATTACAATTATCAACTGGGTTTAACGATTTTTATAATCCCTTGAGTGTTAGCGATATCACACCTCTGTAACATTAAATAAGTTGAAGACGCCATCAAAAGCAATAGGTATTTGCCATTTTTCCCCATTCCCCCTATGGCGCAGTTGGTTTACTCCAGGATTGCCTCTATGCAACCTTATGAATGTCCAAACCGTGTAAATAATTTATTCTCAAAGACACTCTACCCCAACCGTACCACGCAGTGTGCCCTCAGTGCCATGCCCTGCTCACCTTCCAGCCAGCCGAACTGTTGCTGTCCCCCTTATCTTTGAAGTACGGTACGCTCTTCACCATCCAGTCGTAGATCTGGGACAGGGTAAGCCTCTTCTCCGGGGAGCTCTCAATAGCCTGGCTGATGAGATCGGCGTATGACAGGTTGCCCCAAGCGTTGCGGCGAGATGAACTGCTTTTGCGGGGCTGCTGGGCTCCCAGGGGTGATGGGGAGGAAGCTGGGGACAGAGTCGGTGGCACGGTGGGGGGTGGGTGCAGGGGGCCGCCCTGTGACGGGTGCTGCTGGGGCAGAGGGTGCTGTAGCTGTCGAAGGTCCTGACACTGAAAGTCCCCGCACACTCCAAGCGCCTCTGCTGGGTCAAAGTCCTCGCTCTCCTCCAACATGCTCAAGTTGCTCATAAAGTCCACATTGCCTGCCGCCGGTTCGGGTTGCAAGGACGGGGCCGGGGAAGAATTGCACGAATTGCTCGGGTTAAACTCCGGCCGGGGTAGCGGCCAGGTGCAGGACCGAGGACGAGACAAGGGCTCGAAATCCGGGTCTATCTCCACCACGGGCGGAGGGGGTTGCGGTGCTTCAGCCATGGCACCCCCTGACTGACACTACTCCCTACACCGGGGGCACTTGCGCTAAGGCAAAGGCAGCGACCGCACAGCGCTCAAGTGCGCGTAAATCAACGGAGTGAACTTTCAGTCACTTCATCCGCCGTGGGCTTCTGTATTCCACACACAAGAGACACTGGAACACTGGGCTTCAGGCAGAACCGTGACCCAGAGAAATGCAACAAGTTCTTCAATAAGCAGAGATCTGACCCACGAACCAAGAACCTTCGTGTAGTTCAAATGACCGGTGATCCGGAGCGCTAAACCCTCCGTGTGACTGCACCAGACACAGTCGTTCTGACTCTACACAAGATACAATCGCCTGTTGAATATCTGAAAACTCCGACCTGCCCCCGGCAACAAGCAGCACTTTACTGGAACCCATCGAGCGTGTCACGCGCCGACCCCTCCCACCAAGGAATCGGGGCGGGGCCGACATGACAGTAGGGTGCTGAGGCTGGCCCAATGGGAGAGCTTTCTGGTTGCTCACTCCCTCCTCCTCCTCCTCTTCTCCAAGATAAGTCTGGGCCTGGGCGGCAAACATCATGTGAAGAGAGGTCTGTACACCCTTACCTTGCTGGAACCACCGGCATTGCTTTTAGTTGACAGGTCAGAATGCATTCCGTACCCCCTCTTGACACTCTAAGGGTTAAAGGGTTATGTACAATTGGTTTGTTCCATAATTGCACCACTTTTGTGCATTACTCCCACTGACACTCAAAGAGTTAAACTGAAGTTCCTACTCTACCATTTAAATAACATGAATTTATTTGTTGGGGTATCATGTGCATCTCGGTGGGCAAGGCATATATATATATATATATATTTTTTTTTTTTTTTTTTTTAACCCCTTAGTGACAGACGACTTTCCAGGTAAGTCCAGGAAGTCATTCGCTAAAATGGAAAAATAAAACAAACCCTGTCATTAAGGGGTTAAGGGATATATTAAATAATGAAACAGGTAGAGAATAGCTGAATGAATGGGTCACAGACCACCAAAGTGTTCTATTACACGTATTGGGCCTAAGGCCTAGTTCCTAGTTCATAAAGCAACTTTGTTATAATTATTTCTTATGGGGTGGTGCACAGGGATACACAGTTACAATGATTTTCAGCGGCAACTTTATGTTGCTGCACCACCTTGCAACAAAGTTGCTACAACTAGGCTTTATGAATAAGTGAAGCATGTCTGGCACAAACAACAACAAAGGGAAACAAAACAGTATTTATTTGCATACCTAACTACCTGCCATGCTGTCTACAGAAGAGTTCAGCCTCCTAGCCAGTAAGTGAAGAGTGAAAAGTAAAATTATTTCCCAGTCTGCTGAAAACACCAGTGGTGTAGTGGGGTCACAGTGCTGCCCTGGTACTTTATTTTTAGTCAGGTTTACAGTAGGGCAAGGCTATCAGATTAACAGACTACCCTCACTTTGTCTGCCTCACTGCTGTGATCAGAACAGAGGCATTAGCAAAGTCTGTGAATATGTCGTGAAGGGTCAGTGCATTATAGGGCTTGTATTTCATTCAGCTATTGGTGAACAATATTTGAACTTGCTCTGCAGGCTGTGTCTTGGACACTGTATTTCACAAGATATTATGAGGCTCTCAGGTTACATAGCCAATGGATAGTGCCAGCTAGAATGCATTTACCTTGCAAGCACCCTTTTTTGTAGTAATTTGGAGAGTGACAAGCAGTTATATGTTTCCAACCTCTGAAAATATTTGTTTACTGGTAGTACTGAAATCATTTACTGACAAACACAGTTTTTTACTGGCATATGTTTTTGAATCACAGTTTTACTAGTGAATAATCCATTCAAACACTCAAACATCATTGTGTAGAGTAATGTATAGTAAAACAAACAAAAAAAAAAACAGTAAATTATGCAAAATACATTCATGTCTTTGGTATTTTATCAATATTTTTAATGACCTCTCAAAAATGTGTACTCACGAATGTTAGCAAACTTTTTACTAAGTATAAGTCAGTTTACTGATGGTTGGAAACCTTGATGTAGCAGTATAGCATACCTCCCAAGTGTCCCTCTTTGAGACCCAAATCCCTCTGTCCCTCTTTCCCACCCTTTTGTCCCTCTTTTTAGGAGATCAGACTGTGCGTTGTGTAAATAAGTGTATCATATTGCTGTACAGCAATACAACTCACATGTATGTTTGTTTAAACTTCAGTATATATATATATATATATATATATATAAGTTTATACATTAGCTGTGTAAATAAAATACTTTGCTCTTGTTATAAGTCATTTATTAGGTTACACAAGGAGGTGTCAGTAGGTCAAGAAATAGCATAAAAATTCTTGGTAATTCCCCACTCACCAGTCACGCCCCCAGCAACACCCCTTAAAACACAAGTGTCCCTTTTTGGCAGTTTGAAATGTTGGGAGGTATAGGATTAGATTGTTGAATCCTTTAAATACCAGGATATTCAATGCATTGAACACCCCATCTGATCCCTACACAATTAAAGCATTGACTGACAGAGAGGTATCCAACATATTGCAAAAGATACCTTTCTGGCACTCAAATTGTTTAAGAGGTGTGAACCCGGTACGCTTAATTTTAGGACTATATAAATGGAAAACACAATATGATATCCAAGACTCTATTAAAATATGTAATCTGTACATGTATAGCTGTGAATGTTACCGCAAGCTGTTTCATAAAACAGTGACTTGCATTTAATAAATAGGGTGCCTTTAATAACACAAAACCAGGTTTGTTTATATTCCTGCATGTATGTCTGTGATGTTTCAGTCCTCACCATTAGGGTTAGGGAGAGAGCTCCAATATAGTACTAGTACGCATCATCACAACACAAGAGAAAACAAACAGACCACAGCCTATGTCAACAGTTAGATGTATCCACATAGCAGAGAGGGGAATGACACTTCTAGATAACAGTTGTCTGTTTTTTATGTATTCCTAAAGAATTTCACCATGCACTCTTCACGTGATAACACTTCAGAATGCTGTTTATTTTTCTTCTCAGAGAATTTCTTTTTTGCTGCATCAGCAGGTATCAGAGGTGTAGTACTGAATCAAACCACTAGATACTAGATCAGGAGGTGGGCAAAAAGTGTCCCTTCAGTATTTGTGGATTTCAATTGCCGTCATCATCCAGACAACAGATGATGGGAATGGAAGACTGAAGAACAGCTGGAGGGCCACATGATGTTATTAACTCCTTAGGTACCAGGATGTCAGACATCAAAGCTGAGAATGTCAGAGCTGTATACATTGCACTCACACAAACCCTCCCCTCCCCCCCCCGGCACTTAGACTGTTAATTCATAATCCAGAAGAAATGTCACCTTGCTGGTGCAGCTATAATAAATCCTCCACATTCTGTCTCTAGAGATGAAGTCATGTGGTTCCAACTCATGAACTTTAAGAAATCACCATCAATATTTTTTGTACATGGTTTAGTCTTATAGAGGAAGAGAGAGACTGACTGCAGCATTTAATAGCTTCCACTAAAACAGGAGTTAATACACATCCCTGCACCCTAGTTGTAGTTAGGTGTTAGACAAATGCTTATGTGCTAGGAATAATTGTAGCAAATCTGGAGCAAATCAAATGCACCATGGGGACAAATAAGCATTCCCATTGATTTAAATGTAGTTTTACCCCTTGAATAATAGAGGGATCTCTTTAGCATTTAGAGGGTTAAAAAAATTAAATCAGTGGTAATAATAATAATCCTTTATTTATATAGCGCACACAGATTCCGCAGCACTTTACACTCATATTGGTTCCTGTCTCCATTGGGGCTCACGATCTAAATTCACCTATCAGTATGTTTTTGGAGTGTGGGAGGAAACCGGAGTACCTGGAGGAAACCCACACAAGCACAGTGAGAACATACAAACTCATTGCAGATGTTGTCCTTGGTGGGATTTGAACCCAGGACCCCAGCACTGCAAGGCAACAGTGCTAACCACTGAGCCACTGTACTTTAGGAATTTGTATTTGTCCTCTATGATGATGCAATTCCTTTGCACCAGAATTATTGGAGTTCAGTATTTCTCAGTATTAGTCCTCGGGGCACACCAATAGGCCATCTTTATAAGATGTGCCTGTAACTAGTGAGTAATCAGTTACTCAGTCATTGTGATTGAGCTGCATGGGTCTAATCAGGCCTATCCTGAAAACCTGACAGAGAACTGGAGCAGAGAATCACTGTTTTAATTCTTGTTGGTAAATCAACTTCATTGAGTCCTGTTGTGGGGAATACGATAGATGAAAGGATGACCTAAATGTCAAAAGTTCATAATGAAAAAACTAGTTATGGAACAATATAAGCGATGTGAATTAGAAACAATGATGTATGCACAGGTATTTTAATGCCTGGGCGTACCCAGCATACTCAGGGGGCCATGAGGTTTCGGGGGGGGGGGGGGCTCAGTCTTCTGCCAGAAGAAGAGAAATATATCCAAAGTCGTTTTTATAGACATGTGGCAGCAAGCACATCTGAAGTGCCCTGACTTAATGGGATGGTGGCAGGCTGAAAGTCATGCTCGCTAAGCCGCCACCCATTACACATGCCCAAATACAGATGATATTAAGGGCTCCGATGGGACAAGACTGATCTTAAGACTGTAGTGGGAGGAGTGCTTAGTTCTCTGAGTTAAGTTTGTAAGAAGGTACTGACGGGTTAAGGTGGTGCAGGATATTGTGGAAAAGGGTCCTGATGGAGTGAGGGGGGGTTGAAGGCTGTGGTGGGGGATGATGAGGGGTCTTATAGGGTATGGGAATGCTAGAATCTGTGATGCAGGTTTGGTGAGGTATGTGATGGGGTCTGAAGGCTGTAGTGGGCTGTGCTTAATGTTCACTCTAAGGTTAACAGCCAGCAGTAAAAATGTTAAAGACGTAATAAAGCTGGGCAGGTCTGCATGAGGTTTGTGTTATTCCTATGTAACCTTTGCATAAACAGTGCTCTTTAACTCGTCTAGCATTGCGTTGCTCAACTTTTCTCACCTTAGAGGGAACACTGGTGCTGAGGGCTCTGATGGGGCTATGGAGGCAGTGGGGAGATAAGGGCTTTCCTGGGTGGAAAGGCCTAAAGGCCTTGATGATGATGGAATGGGCAAAGGGTTGTTGTAGGGGAATGATTGCTCTGATGTTGATAGATTGTGGTGGGGATTAAGGGCACTAATGGTAACGCCGAGGGGGCTAAGGATTCTAATTGTGATGACTGGGACAGAGGGAGATAATGATGGAGGGGGTGTGAGGGCTTTCCCACATGATATGGGGATGCCTTTGTAAAATTATGCCTAGGGCCTCAGAAGGTCTTAAAACAGCACTGGACGTAGGATACTGGCTCCTCCTATAAGCAATCCTTGAAAAATCTTTAAATAAACTGAGAATATTTTAGAAGCTTGCCTCGTATAGTGACCTAGCCTGGCTCTAGAACAAATCATAAAGAGGAACATTTAATGTAGCACATTGATTGGTGTCCAACATGTGACCCATGGGCTAAATGTGGCCCACCTGTCCCCAAGTTGCAGAACTTTTGAGATTTTTTTTTTACAAAAACTTTTTTTTATATATTATCTAATATGCATGAGCTAGTAGGCCAATAGCTCCTAACCACCTGCTCACAGTCACCATTGTTGAGAGCAGTTCAAATTTTCAATACCAGAAATCTCAATGACAGTATTAGAACGGATCAATAACTAGCTCTAGGCCCTATAACCATGCTCATTTGTACAAATAAAATTCATTAACGTTTTCTTTTTAATAAAAACATGAATTCACCCTTCACAAAAATGGAATTCCAATCATGTGTCCCACAGCTGAAAAATCATGGATACCTTTAATGTAGCACATGAAATAAACCAATTTAAGGAAAGATGATCGCTCACATCTTTTGTGGCCACTTTGTATGAATACACAACCCTTTTAGCTTAATTTGGTACCAGTTTTTTTTTGCCTTATCACCACCTCTAGACAGGTGTTACCTAGTCAATTTCCATGTATCTTAAAGGGATAGTAATACTTAAAATGTAAAAAAAAATATGTTGTAGGGTTTATCCCCCTGAGTAAAACAAGGGTACTCTCATTGCTGAAAAGTGTTTTATTCAAAAGGTATTATAGCTCAAAGTTGAATTTTAAGGTGCAATATCACAGTGGCCCGAAATTGTACAGTGGCGCTGTTGCTAATTCAACGCTGAGCTGTAATACCTTCTGAATAAAACACCTTTCAGCAGTGAGAGTACCGTTTGTTTACTCAGGGGGATAAACACTACAATATATATATATTTGTATAGAGAGTATTACTATCCCTTTAACCACTTGGTGACAAGGGAATTTTTTTACACTAGCGGACAAGAGCAACTTTGGCCTTTTTAGTACGCCTTAGTTCAATCACATTTTCCCTCTAATTCCTTTAGTACACCAGACAAATGATATACTGTTTTTAAAGGGATAGTATTGACATACATTGATAAACTTTAATTTTGTAGGCATTCGAAAATAAAACTTAATGCCCCCAGTCCCATCTCTCAAACCTTTATGGTTTGAGAGATATTCGGGACCAAAGTTCCCCACTCCGTCCCCTTCCCCTGATGTCAGCGCTCTAGCTGACTGCAGGGGAATCTGGTCCCTGGGCAAGCAAAGGCTCTTCAGCAGAGCCGACATTGCGTTATTGAAGAAGAAATCCTTCACTAGAATGGTCTTCTAAGTGTGCTAACCAAGCACACTTAGAAGACCGTTCCAGTAAAGTAGTTCTTTTTCTCTCTCGCAATCTTGGCTCTGCTGAAGAGCCTCCAGCGGTCCTGGGACCGAATTCCCCTGCAGTCAGCTAGAGCGCTGAAGTCAGGGGAGGGGGAAGGAGGGAGAACTTTGGTCCCGAATATCTCTCAATGCCTACAAAATTAATGTTTATCAGTATATGGCAATACTATCCCTTTAAGGAGGGCTTTCTTTTGATTTCATACCTATAGGTATAACCAATCATGTACTGTGATAATATAAAAAAGTGAAAAAGATTTTGAAAAAAATACATTTTTATAGGTTTTCCTTTAAAGGGATAGTAATACTTCGTTTTAACTTTATTTTATTTTGTAGGCATTAAGAAAACATGAAGAATGATATAGGTCTTATCTCTCAAACATTTATGGTTTATGAGATATTCACAAGCAAAGTTTCCCCCTCCCTCCCCTTTTACCTAGTGTAAGCCATCTCTTCTCAGATGTGGAATGCAGTCCATAGACTGGACAGATAACAGCAGGGGACACTCTTATTCCTATGAAAACAATGAAATCCCTGCCCCCCTTGACAAGCTTTTCAGGTTTTTCCATTATCTTAATTGAAGATTGTCCCTCTCTGCAATCTACCTGGGCACCTTCCTTCTGTTTTGGCTGAGCAGTAAAAGGGGAGGGAGGGGGACACTTTGCTTGTGAATATCTCTTAAACCATAAAGGTTTGAGAGATAAGACTTATATCATTCTTCATGTTTTTTTAATGCCTACAAAATAAAATAAAGTTAAAATGAAGTATTACTATCCCTTTAATGATTTGTGGTCAATTAGTGCATTTTTTAAAGGGACTACAAAAAAAGTATGAAAATTTGTTCGTACCTCCTAAGTGTCCTTTATTAGAGGGTACTGTCCCTCTGAGATGTAAATCCTACCCTATTATTTTTTTAGATCAGACTGCATGGTGTGTATATAAGTGTATAACATTGCTCCATAGCAATAAAACTCATTTTGTAAACTTCAGTATATGTTCATAAATTACTCTGTGTAAAAAAATATTTTGGTCTTGCTCTAAATAATTTATTCAGCTACATATAGAGGTGTCAATAGATCATAAATGAGTCTAAAATGTATGTTAAATGCTCTCCCCACCAGTGCTGCCCCCAGCACAACCACCTAAAACAAGTGCCCCATCTTTGACCATTTGAGGTGGTGGGAGTTGTGTTCTCTGCCTCTCTTTGCCTCATGATCACAGTGTGGAGGACAGAGGCAGAGAACAGTGATAAAGACAATATTTACCTTTTTCATTTGTCTCCACTGGTGTTTTGTATCACTGGAGCAATGATCAGTTGTAACAAGCCTCCTAGGGGAATGGCAAGAACTGACATCTCCAGTCCTGGAGCAATCGGTTACAGCCTCCTTGGCATGATCACAGCTCTTCCTGAGCAAGGCGATCTGTGATCATTAACCCTTGATTTACCAGGACCGACATCCATCCTCAAAGGACAGAATTGTGTGACACTCCTCGCAAGTCACCTGGGGTTAACAGGTAAAAGAAGATAAGGGATGTTTATGTTGAGCAAAATGTTCTGCCACTGGTTGGCCTTTAAACTGGGACTGTCACAAATATATGATTTTGAAAGAGCTTTTTATCTATTTTTATTTTGAACAATACTATTTTATTTATTCATCTTTATGAGGTGCGTTGCTGGCAGTTAAGGACCACGGGCATTTTTTTTTTTCAGCATTCGATTCAGGGGTCTTGAAGGGGGTTAATTATTTATGCAAATAGGTATGTGTCTGACTGGCAGGGAGTGGCAGGTGAAATGGGAAGCTATGTGGAGTGTTATCAGCTGGCAGGTATGCCAGCCAGTTCTAAAAGAAACAAAAAAAACTGCGCTTCTCCATGCAAGTTACCCAAATGTGAACCCTGTATAAAGCAAATATTATATCAGTGTGTTAAAGGGATAGTAATACTATCTTTAGATATGCTTTAATATAGTTCTTTTTAAAAAAATAAATCAAATGATCTCAGCCTTTTTTCTTGTATAGTTTTAGTATAATAGCCTTGTAAAGTCCCCCCTCCTGCTTCTTTTAGCCACATCAGTGCTCTAGCTAACAAACTTGTATTTTGGTCCCACGACCAGACGGCTCATCTGTAGAGCCAAAATAGCTTTGCATTCAAAGAGAATCTTCATGAGAACAGTCTACAAAGTGTGCCTGGTTTGAGGCAGTAGACCGTTCTCATGAAGATTCTCTTTGTAAGCAATGCTATTTCGGCACTGCAGATGAGCCGTCCTGTTCTGGGACCAGAATACAAGTTTGGCAGCTAGAGCGCTGACGTGGATAAATGCGGCGGGAGTGGGGAACTTTACAAGGCTATTATACTAAAACTATGCAAGTTATGAAAAAAAGACAGATCATTTGATTTGGTTTTTTTTAGAAGAACTATATTAAAGCATGTCAAAAGAAAGTATTACTATCCCTTTAATACATTTCAAAATAATGAGGCTTTCGTTGCATAGTTTGGCCAAAGTATGTTTAACCTTGCTTACCTCGGCAAGCAAGTCTTTTCTAATATTGTACAGCTAATACATATTATTATTTTAATACATACTGCATACATATAAGTCTAATACATTTTGCCCTATCTAAGTTTAAAATGGACCATGAGGAATTCTTGTGAGTAAACGCTTTGGAATTAAAACCACCTAATTAAAAACATGAAAAGCTAAAAATATCTAATATGAACAGACAAACCTGCTTTTAAACAGGGTGAGCTTGCAGAGAGTGGGCGGAGACCCAAGTGGACCAGCGCTCCCTCAGTACACTTTAACGGTCTCTCCCACCAATCATTAAAGCTATACAAACCTATATATTACCTTGATTGCAAATGTACAAGAGAGTAGCCAGTCAAACAAAAGGCCACTCACAATGCTTAAAAAACCTCTTTTAAAATAATACCTAATGTGCCAATATACAGTGGATATAAAAAGTCTACACACCCCAGTTGAAATGCCAGGTTCTTCTGATGTTAAAGGGATAGTAATACTTAAGTATTACTAATCCCTATATTAAAGTCCTATTAAAAATAAATGTATTGCCCCCAGTGTCATCTCTCAAACCTTTATGGGTTGAGAGATGATCGCTCCTAAAGTTGTCCTCTCCCTCCCCCTTCCCCGAAGTCAGCATTGTAGCTGACTGAAGGGAAATCTGGTCATAGGTCATCAGGCAGCTCTGCAGCAGAGCAGCGATCGCGTTAATAAAAAAAAAAAATCACTAAAACGGTATTCTACATGTGCTTGTAAACCAAGCACACATAGAAGACCATTTCAGTGAAAGTTTTCTTTTTTTATTAACGTGATTGCAGCTGTGCTGCAGAGCCTCCTGAAAGTCTTACGACTTGCTTCCCTGCAGTCAGCTACAACGCTGACTATGGGGAAGGGGGTGGGAGAGGGCAACTTTAGGAGCGATCATCTCTCAAACAATAAAGGTCTGAGAGATGACACTGGGGGCAATACATTTATTTTTAGTAGGACTTTAAAGGGGAACTTTCACCCCTTAATAACTAAAGCTCCCCTTACTGCTGACCTGGCGACTAGCTGCTTAGTAGCGCTAGTCGCCAGAAAACTTACCCCGTTCTCAAGATTTCGCCGTTTGAAAGGATCAGGAAGCACGGACGTCTCTTCACAGTGACGTCCGTGCGCCTGCGCTGTCAGTCCCTTGTGCACCGTACGGTGCATACGGTGCACAAGGGACTGACAAGGGACTGACAGCGCAGGCGCACGGACGTCACTGTGAAGAGACGTCCATGCTTCCTGATCCTTTCAAACGGCGAAATCTTGAGAACGGGGTAAGTTTTCTGGCGACTAGCGCTACTAAGCAGCTAGTCGCCAGGTCAGCAGTAAAGGGAGCTTTAGTTATTAAGGGGTGAAAGTTCCCCTTTAATATATGGATTAGTAATACTTAAGTATTACTATCCCTTTAAAGAACGAGACAAAGATAAATCATGTCAGAACTTTTTCCACCTTTAATGTGACCCATAACGTGATCAATTCAATTGCAAAACAAACTGAAATCGTTGAGGGGGAAAAAAAAAAAAAACTCACAATAATCTGGTTGCATAGGTGTGCACACCCTTAAACTATTACTTTGTTGAAGCACCTTTTGATTTTATTACAGCAATAAGTCTTTTTGGGTAGGAGTTTATTAGCATGGCACATTTTGATGTGGCAATATTTGCCCACTCTTCTTTGCAAAAGCGCTCCAAATCTGTCAGATTGCGAGGACATCTCCTGTCCTCCTCAGATCACTCTCCAGATGTTCCATTGGATTCAGGTCGAGGCTCTGGCTGGGCCATTCCAAAACGTTAATCTTCTTCTGGTGAAGCAATGCTTTTGTGGATTTGGATGTGTGCTTTGGGTCGTTGTCGTGATGAAAGGTGAACTTCCTCTTCATCGTCAGCTTTCTAACGGAAGCCTGAAAGTTTTATGCCAAAATTGCCTGGTATTTGGAACTGTTCATAATTCCCTCCACCTTGACTAAGGCCCCCGGTTCCAGCTGAGGAAAAACAGCCCCAAAGCATGATGCTGCCACCACCATGTTTCACTGTGGGTATGGTGTTCTTTGAGTGATGTGCAGATGTGCAGTGTTGTTTTTGCACCAAACATACCTTTTGTAATTATGGCCAAAAAGTTCAACCTTAGTTACATCAAACCATTTTCCCACATACTTTTGGGGGACTTGATGTTTGTTATTGCAAACTTCAGCCAGGTTTGGATGTTTTTCTTTGTAAGAAAAGGCTTCCGTCTTGCCAACCTACCCCATAGTCCATTCATATGAAGAATATGGGAGATTGTTGTCACATGTAGCACACAGTCAGTACTTGCCAGAAATTCATGCAGTTCCTTTAATGTTGCAATAGGCCTCTTGGAAGCCTCCCTGACCAGTTTTCTCCTCATCTTCTCATCAATTTTGGAGGGATGTCCAGTTCTTAGTAATGTCTCTGTTGTGTCATATTTTCTCCATTGATGATGAGTGTCTTCAATGTGTTCCATGGTATATCTAATGCTTTGTAAATTCTTTTGTACCCTTTTCCTGACTGATATCTTTCAACAGTGAGATCCCTGTGATGCTTTGGAAGCTCTCTGAGGACCATGGCTTTTGCTCTGAGATGCAACTAAACAAATGTCAGGAAAATCCTACTAGAACGGCTGAACTTTAAATGATAGCAGCTGTGTAATGACTTCTATTTAACATGCGATTTAATGTGGTTGGATAATTCTGAACACAGCCACATCCCCAGTTATAAGAGGGTGTGCACATCTATGCAACCAGGTTATTGTGAGTTTTTTATTTTTCCCCCTCAAAGATTTCAGTTTGTTTTGCAATTGAATTGTTTGCGTTATAGGTCACATTAAAGGTGGAAAAAGTTCTGACGTGATTTATCTTTGTCTCATTCTTTAACAACACAAGAACCTGGCATTTTAACAGGGGTTTGAAGACTTTTTATATCCACTGATTTAAAATGTATTTCATTTTTTTATCATTTAGAAAAGTGAAATTGAATGAATTATGGTGAAGAAGCAGCTACAAATGCAACGAAAGCCACATTATTTTTAAAAGTATTAACATTTTGTCATAATATATGCTTCATACAGGGTTCTTATCTGATTATATTGTACGGAGAGGCGCAGGTTTGTTTTTTTCAGCTTTAAAGGTATAGTAATACTTAAAATGTAAAAAAAAATATGTTGTAGGGTTTATCCTCCTGAGTAAAACAAGAGTACTCCCACTTCTGACCGATGTTTAATTCAAAAGTTATTAATTTTCAAAGTTGAATTTTTTAGGTGCAATATCACAGTGGCCTGAAATTGTACAGTGGCGCTGTTGCTACACCATTCTATGGAGATTTATGGTCCCGGGACCAGAGCTGTCCATAGGATGGTGTAGCAACAGTGCCACTGTACAATTTCAGGCCACTGTGATATTGCACCTAAAAAATTCAACTTTGAAAATTAATAACTTTTGAATAAAACACCTCTCAGCAGTGGGAGTACCCTTGTTTTACTCAGGGGGGTAAACCCTACAACATATCTTTTTTTACATTTTAAGTATTACTATCCCTTTAAGCTTTCGCCTTGTTTGGGGATTTGGAGAATCCCTTCAATCTTTGCTGCTCTCCATACCACAGTGCCACTGCCAGCTGGTTGCGGGGCAGTCATGCACAGTAGAGACTGCCCATGCCACGGCTGATACAGCGCCAGCCGGTCTCGGTGCAGTCATGCTCAGTAGAGACTGCCCACGCCGCAGCAGATACAGAGCGAGATGCTCCTTCGGAGCGCCCCACTCTGTATCAGCCTCTTCACGGAAGTCTCTACTGTGCGTGACTGCAGCATGATCGGCAGTCTCTACTGCGCATGACTGCATCGTTACAAACTTTGCAGCAAATTATTATATAGGATATGCTACTAGTGTAAAAGCCTGTGTACACGGGCCAAGGTCCGGGTGATGTTAACCCTCTGAATGCCAGAGGGGTACACAACGCATTGCTTTGCAATGCGTTGCATACCCCCTGGCACTCAAAGGGTTAAGAGGCCGGTCCTATTACACACTCCTGCACTCATTGAGTTTACTGTATGTCTGTTGGGTGTTTTGGAGCAAGTTTATGTGGTAACTTAACCCTTTACCTGCTGGTGTGCATCTTTTTTTGGGGGGGTTAATTGGAACTTTCCCTACTGGGTTCAATGTTTTTTTTGGGTCTTCTAACATATTCTAGTGATGATTCATGTAGTTTTAATTCACAGTTTCCACTTTGCAAAATTTGTGTTCCAGACGTGCTTTACCGCATAGATGCCATTGCTCCATTCACTGCTATGGGACTGTACAGTTTGGGACATATCTCTGCAACCGCTCAACGTAGAGACTTCAGAGATGGCTCATTTTATTTGTCTGCCCTTACTCTGTCATCTGGTTTAACGTTTTAAGTGTGTTGGGGGGCTTCGGGCACTGCTGGGGTACTTTTTCAGGGAAAACTACATTTCCCATGAGTGCTTCCTTCGTGTACTTGTTTCTGATTGGCTCCCACTGTGGCAGCCATTTTGTGCTTTTTCCTGAAAGAGGATCCTACGCAGGGCTTGGACTCTTCTTCTCTCCTCTGCAGATTAACCCTTCGCCTGCCAGATAAGAGTATTTTAGCGATTTCTGGGGTGAAATTTTAATCTAACTATGGCTACTATGCTCCGTGCCCGCAGACCTGTTTCTTCCAAGTTCTACCATCATGTCTGGTCAACCTTTCTATCTTGGTGTGCTGATAAGGACCTGTTTCAGTAATTTGATCTGCCTACGGTCCTGGCCTTTTTGCAGGAAGGTGTGGATAAGGGCCTCAGTGTCACGGTTTATTATGACTCTCAGACACAAGTTTTAGGTAAAAATCAATTTTATTGAAATAATAAATTGATAACGTAGGATGGCAAACACATACATACAGACACATACAGAATATAACAATACAGAATGCAGACTCTACCGGTCCTGTCAATATACCGGACAGGACAGTCTGAAGAAGCAGAATGTTAGGCTCTACCAGCCTTGCCAATACCGGGTAAGGCAACCTGCAGATGGAATAGCATAACGGTTCTACCGGCCTTACCAAATTACCTGGCAAGGCAGCCTCAAAAGATACACAATGTAGGGTCTACCGGCCCTGCCAATACCGGGTAAGGCAACCTCAGATGGAAAGTGGCAAAAGGTTCTACCGGCCTTACCAATACCGGGCAGGGCAGCCCAGAGATAGTAGCAGCAGTCAGATGGTAAGGGCAAATTGACAGGATCGTAAGCAACCCAGTGTACACACACTGAGACCAACAGGGAGTAGTAAAGCCGCTAGACTTTGGAGCAAACCAGCGTCCGCACGCTGGGACCAACACAGGATTGTATAGCCGATAGGCTTTGGAGCAAACCAGTGACCGCACACTGGTGTAACAAGCGAGTTTGTATAGCCGCAAGGCTTTGGAGCAAACCAGCATCCGCATGCTGGGACCAACACAGGATTGTATAGCCGATAGGCTTTGGAGCAAACCAGTGACCGCACACTGTGTAACAAGCGAGTTTGTATAGCCGCAAGGCTTTGGAGCAAACCAGCGTCCGCACGCTGGGACCAACACAGGATTGTATAGCCGATAGGCTTTGGAGCAAACCAGTGACCGCACACTGGTGTAACAAGCAAGGTTGTATAGCCGCAAGGCTTAGGAGCAAACCAGCGTGCGCACGCTGGGACCAACACAGGATTGTATAGCCGATAGACCTTGGAGCAAACCAGTGACCGCACACTGGTGTAACAAGCGAGTTTGTATAGCCGCAAGGCTTTGGGAGCAAACCAGCGTCCGCACGCTGTTACCAACACAAGACTGTACAGCCGATAGGCTTGGAGCAAACCAGTGACCGCACACTGGAGTAACTAACAATGTCGCCGACGCGACCGGGCAGGAGGTCGCCAGGATACAGGAGACAGGCGATGAGATGACAGGAACCAGCAACGATCAGTCAGGTCAGGAAACAGCAGAGAAGAAGAACCGCAGGAACTGCAACACCAGAGACTAGGCCGGAACCAGGACTGGAACAACTCAGCAGGCAGGAAACACTGGAACAGTAGAGATCAGGAACACATGAGATCAGGAACTCAGGAACACTGGAACAGAGGCCCAGCTATCACTAGCATAGTGATAGCAAGAAGGTCAGAAACAACACGAAAGGGCACCCAAAGGGTGCCCAATCCAGGTTTAAATAGGCAATGAGAGGCGGGCTATCTGCAGACAGCCAATAGCAGCCCCCTACTGGTGACAGACAAGGAACTGCAGCAATCACGGGCACCGTGATAGTACCCCCCTTTCAAAGACCCCCTCTCCTAGAATAGGGTCTAGGTTTCTGTGGGTGATTGGCATGAAAGGCCCTAGTTAGCCTAGGTGCATGAACGTCCGTACTATCCACCCATGATCGATCCTCAGGACCATACCCTTTCCAATGTACCAGGTACTGTACCCCTCCTCTAAGCCTACGGGAATCAATAATGCTCTGAACCTCGTACTCCTCCTGGCCCTCCACCTCAACAGGTCCTGGCACCACAGGTGTGGTAGTATAGCGATTGCAAACCAGAGGCTTAAGAAGGGACACATGGAACACATTATGGATACGCATGGATGCAGGTAGGTCTAGTGCATAGGAGACAGGGTTAATTTTATGAATAACTCTGTATGGACCAATAAACCGGGGAGCCAACTTATTAGACGGAACCTGCAGCTTGAGATTTCTGGAGGAAAGCCATACTCTATCCCCAACCTGAAAGGAAACCGCTGGAAGCCTTCTGCGATTAGCATGGCGCTGATGACGCTGAAATGACTGACCAAGTGCCCTCTGAACTTGTGCCCATGTGGAACGGAGTTGCTCGATATGCTCATCCAGAGCTGGAATCTGTTGCGTCTGAAATGAATCTGGAAGCAAACAGGGCTGGAACCCATAATTAATCAGAAAAGGAGAGCTCCCAGATGAAGAATTGACCGCACTGTTCCTGGCGAACTCTGCCCAAGGCAACAAGTCGGACCAATTATCATGATGGTCAGTAACGAAACAACGGAGAAATTGTTCCAAGCCCTGATTAGCTCGTTCAGCGGCTCCATTGGTCTGGGGATGGTAGGCAGAGGAGAAGGACAGCTGTATGCCCATCTGTTGGCAAAATGCCCTCCAAAATCTAGACACAAACTGGCTCCCCCTGTCAGACACCAGTACCCTAGGCACTCCATGCAACCGGAATACTTCTCTGGCGAACACCATTGCCAATTCCTTTGCTGAAGGAAGGCCACGGAGGGGCACGAAATGAGCCATTTTAGAAAACCTGTCCACCACCATGAATATAAAGGAGTACCCCTTGGACATAGGCAATTCTCCCATAAAATCAATGGAAACATGAGACCAGGGGCGTTCGCCATTAGGCACTGGTTGAAGCAAGTCCACTGGGAGATGTCTCGGGGTCTTAGCGCGGGCACAGGTTGCACAGGCATTCGTAAATTCGGCACAATCGTTTCTCATGGAAGGCCACCAAAATAACTGAGAAAGGGACCATAACAATTGGTCTCTACCAATATGTCCCGCAGCCTTAGAGGAATGGTAGGTTTCAAGCAGCCTAGTACGAAATGGTTCAGCGACAAAACGTTTGCCCACTGGAGTTTCATGGGGAGCGGACCCCTGAGAGGCCAGGATCTCCTCCCCTAAAGGAGAAGTGATACTCGTGCGTATAGTAGCCAGTATTCTATCAGGTTGGATGATAGGTGCTGGTGCTTCCACTCTGTCACTGTCGGCCTCAAATTGTCTTGACAGTGCATCAGCCCTGATATTCTTTGACCCCGGTAAGTATGATACAATGAAATTAAATCGAGACAGGAACAGTGCCCATCTGGCCTGACGGGAGGACAATCTCTTGGCCTCCTAGAGATAAGTCAGAATTTTATGATCTGTTAGGATTAATACAGGATTCTTAGTACCTTCAAGCAAATGACGCCATTCCTTAAGAGCGAGGATAATGGCCAATAATTCTTTGTCACCTATCTCATAGTGGCTTTGAGTGACAGTCAACTTTTTAGAGAAAAACCCACAAGGTCTGAGAGTTCCACCTTTATCGTGTCGTTGTGAAAGTACTGCCCCGACCCCAATATCTGAGGCATCAACCTCTAACGTAAATGGAAGTAGAGGATTGGGGTGGGATAACACAGGAGCCGCAGCAAATGCCAGCTTCAAACTCTCAAAGGCATTCTCAGCAGATACCGGCCAACAAGAAGGATTAGCACCCTTGTGCGTAAGATCGGACAGAGGTTTGACAATGGAAGAAAAGTTCTTAATAAACCTCCTATAATAATTAGCGAAACCCAGGAAACGCTGTATGGCTTTAAGACCCTTGGGTTTTGGCCATTGTAAGACAGCTGACAACTTATCTTTGTCCATGGCAATGCCATCATTGCCAATTATGAACCCCAAGAATGGCACACTGGTTCTATGAAACTCACATTTTTCCAGTTTACAAAATAATTTGTTCTCACGGAGTCGTAGCAATACTGCGGATACATCTTTGATGTGCTGTGCCATGTCTTGAGAGTAAATCAATATATCGTCAAGATAAACCACAACACATGTTTGTAACATATCTCTCAGAACATCGTTTATCAGTTCCTGGAAATGGCAATACTAGATACTCGTAGTGCCCAGCTCGAGTATTAAAGGCAGTCTTCCACTCATCACCTGCTCGAATGCGCACCAGATTGTAAGCGGCCCGTAGGTCCAATTTGGTAAAAATCGAAGCGCCCTTAAGCCTGTCAAAAAGCTCGGTGATGAGTGGTATTGGGTATGCGTTTTTTGCCATTAGTTTATTCAAGCCCCGGTAGTCAATGCATGGTCTTAATTCGCCATTTTTCTTTTTTACAAAAAAGAACCCAGCCCCAGCTGGAGAGGTAGATTTTCGTATGATCCCTCTAGCAAGGGCATCAGAAATGTAATCCTCCATAGCCTTATTTTCCTCACAAGACAATGGATAAGTGCGTCCTTTCGGAGGTACTGCCCCAGGCTGCAATTCGATGCAACAATCATAAGGTCTATGCTGGGGTAGCAAACTAGCCTCTCCTTTGCGAAAAACATCGCCAAACTGTTGGTACACATCCAGTATAGCCGAGGAGGTGCACAGGACCTTAATAGGCTGGATGACGCACTTGTCCATACAAAACTGGGACCAAGCAGCAATTTCACACTTTTTCCAATCAAATTGTGGCTTATGTAACTGTAACCACGGAAATCCCAATATTACCGCATGGTGCGGAGAATTAATCAGTTGAAACTGCTGCTCTTCTCTGTGAAGTGCCCCAATAGTCATAGACAGTGGCATAGTTTCAAATATAATCTGAGGCGCTTCTAAGGGTCTGCCATCAATCGCTTCAATAGTCAAGGGGTTTTCTCTTTCAATGCGTGGAACTCCGTGCAATTCAGCAAAGGTATTATCCATAAAATACCCTGCTGCACCAGAGTCAACCAAGGCCAAAACCTCCGCAGAGCGTTGTGCCCAAGATAATACCACCTGTATGGTGGGTTTCATTGCGCCCGACACTGGGGACGATTGTACACCACCTAGGGCCTGTCCCCCAAGGTACCCTAGGTGTGTGCGTTTCCCGGACGTACCGGACAGGAATTTAGCAAATGCCCTTTTTTACCGCAGTATAAACACAACCCTTGTCTTTTGCGATATAGTCTCTCAGCCTTGGTTAGTCTAGTGAAGCCTATTTGCATAGGTTCACTTGTCTCCCGTACAGGTTCACTAGACTTTAATGCCAGGGGAGGGATGGGTGGGCAAAACATGCTACTAGGCTCATTATTCTTTGACCGTATCTTACGATGTCTGGCAATTGATCTCTCACGTATTCTGGAGTCAATTATCATAACATACTCAATGTAGTCATCTAGATCAATAGGTAGATCTTTAGCAGCGATTTCATCCTTAATGTGGTCATTCAGGCCTTGAGAAAAAGCTGCCAATAATGCCTCGTTATTCCAACCTACCTCTGCTGCCAATGTGCGGAATTCGATGGCGTAGTCGCCTACTGTACGCCTGCCCTGATGTATCTCCATAAGGCGTTTGGCAGCAGAGGTGGTTCTACCAGGAGGCTCAAACACTCTTCGAAAGGATTGCACAAATTCTCTAAAGTTCTTAGTACAAGGTTTAGCATTCTCCCACAAGGGGTTAGCCCAAGCCAAAGCTCTACCAGTGAGCAAAGATATTGTAAACCCCACTTTACTACGATCATTGGGAAATGCGTGTGCCGTCAATTCCATAAAGATTTTGAGTTGGTTGATGAACCCTCTGCAGAGACTAGGGTCACCATCATATCTTAGCGGCAAGGGTGCAGAAGCCATTAACCCTTTAACAGTGCCCCCTAGGGGTCTGGTATCACTTTCCGGTGTCTGACTTGGCGAGACCACCGGGCTAGAGCTAGATTTGTCAGCAAGTACCGTGCGTTCAAGGATCGTTTGAATTGCAACTGCCAACTGATCCAAACGTTGCTCGTGCACATCCATCCTCCAATGGATATTCTGTGCATTACCTTCCCCTTTGCTGTCTGAGGTCATGGCCCTTTCGTACTGTCATGGTTTATTATGACTCTCAGACACAAGTTTTAGGTAAAAATCAATTTTATTGAAATAATAAATTGATAACGTAGGATGGCAAACACATACATACAGACACATACAGAATGTAACAAGACAGAATGCAGACTCTACCGGTCCTGTCAATATACCGGACAGGACAGTCTGAAGAAGCAGAATGTTAGGCTGTACCGGCCTTGCCAATACCGGGTAAGGCAACCTGCAGATGGAATAGCATAACGGTTCTACCGGCCTTACCAAATTACCGGGCAAGGCAGCCTCAAAAGATACACAATGTAGGCTCTACCGGCCCTGCCAATACTGGGTAAGGCAACCTCAGATGGAAAGTGGCAAAAGGTTCTACCGGCCTTACCAATACCGGGCAGGGCAGCCCAGAGATAGTAGCAGCAGTCAGATGGTAAGGGCAAATTGACAGGATCGTAAGCAACCTAGTATACACACACTGAGACCAACAGGGAGTAGTAAAGCCGCTAGACTTTGGAGCAAACCAGCGTCCGCACGCTGGGACCAACACAGGATTGTATAGTCGATAGGCTTTGGAGCAAACCAGTGACCGCACACTGGTGTAACAAGCAAGGTTGTATAGCCGCAAGGCTTAGGAGCAAACCAGCGTCCGCACGCTGGGACCAACACAGGATTGTATAGCCGATAGGCCTTGGAGCAAACCAGTGACCGCACACTGGTGTAACAAGTGAGTTAGTATAGCCGCAAGGCTTAGGAGCAAACCAGCGTCCGCACGCTGGGACCAACACAAGCTTGTATAGCCGATAGGCCTTGGAGCAAACCAGTGACCGCACACTGGTGTAACAAGCGAGTTTGTATAGCCGCAAGGCTTCAGAGCAAACCAGTGTCCGCACTCTGTGACCAACACAAGACTGTATAGCCGATAGGCTTTGGAGCAAACCAGCGTCTGCACGCTGTGACCAACACAAGACTGTATAACCGATAGGCTTTGGAGCAAACCAGTGACCGCACACTGGTGTAACAAGCGAGTTTGTATAGCCGCAAGGCTTAGGAGCAAACCAGCGTCCGCACGCTGGGACCAACACAGGATTATATAGCCGATAGGCCTTGGAGCAAACCAGTGACCGCACACTGGTGTAACAAGCGAGTTTGTATAGCCGCAAGGCTTTGGGAGCAAACCAGCGTCCGCACGCTGTTACCAACACAAGACTGTACAGCCGATAGGCTTGGAGCAAACCAGTGACCGCACACTGGAGTAACTAACAATGTCGCCGATGCGACCGGGCAGGAGGTCGCCAGGATACAGGAAACAGGCGATGAGATGACAGGAACCAGCAACGATCAGTCAGGTCAGGAAACAGCAGAGAAGAAGAACCGCAGGAACTGCAACACCAGAGACTAGGCCGGAACCAGGACTGGAACAACTCAGCAGGCAGGAAACACTGGAACAGTAGAGATCAGGAACTCAGGAACACATGAGATCAGGAACTCAGGAACACTGGAACAGAGGCCCAGCTACCACTAGCATAGTGATAGCAAGAAGGTCAGAAACAACATGAAAGGGCACCCAAAGGGTGCCCAATCCAGGTTTAAATAGGCAATGAGAGGCGGGCTATCTGCAGACAGCCAATAGCAGCCCCCTACTGGTGACAGACAAGGAACTGCAGCAATCACGGGCACCGTGATACTCAGTTTGAGTTCCCTTAAGGTTCAGATGTCTGCTCTCTCTGTTTTCATTCAGAGGCACATTGCCATCCTTCCTGATGTCAAAGTTTTCTTCCAGGGCGTTGCTCATACTCGTCCTTCCTTCAAGAATCCCGCTCCTCCGTGGGATCTTAACTTGGTTTTGGGCGTTCTTTAGCGCCCCCCATTTGAGTCTTTGGCTACTCTACGTCTGTTGACATGGAAAATGGCTTTTCTTCTAGTGATTGTGTTTGTTCTCCATGTCGCGGAGTTACATACCCTGTCCTGTAAACCACCCTATTTGGTGTTTCGCAAGGACGAGGCGGTGCTTCACACTACTCAAGAGTTTCTCCCAAAGGTGGTTTCGGAGATTGTGGTGCCTTCTTTCTGCCCTGACCCCACCTCTGACAAGGAAAGGGATCTCCACTTGTTAGATGTGGTGTGTTGTCTCAAGTTTTATGTACTGAGTCTATCAGGCAATCTGACGCGCTGTTAGTCATTCCTGAGGGTCCCAGGGCAGGAAGACCTGCATCCATAGTGACTATTGCGTCCTGGATCAAGTCCACGATTCACAAGGCTTACGAGCTGAAGAAGAAGCCTGTTCCCTTTTGGGTCATGGCTCATTCTACTAGATCTATTGGGGCTTCTTGGGATTACAGGAATCAGTCCTCTGCTGATCAGTTGTGCAAGGCTGCTACTTGGTCGTTTGTGCACACCTCTTCGAAGCACTACCGTGTGGATGTGTTGGCATCGGCTAACGCCAGCTTTGGGAGGAAAATCATTCATTTTGTTGGGCTACCTCTGATCTGATGGGTCATATCTGCTGTAGTGACTTTGGGTGCCTTGCGCCTGGTCCTTGCCTTACTTCCCGCCTCTGGGAAACTCCATGGTTGGACATCCCAATGTTACCATTAACCTGTATTGGATGACAGAGAAAAGAGGATTTTATTCTTACCTGTTAAATCCTTTTATCTTACTCCATACAGGTTACTGGTCTCCCACCCTGTCAAGGCACCATGCTTGACTCTCCAGTGGCAGACCGTGGGGGACCTTCAGGGTCATGCTCACAGGAGTCTTCTTTCCCCTCTACTATCTAGTCAATAGTTAGTATCTCAAATCTTACTGGAGCTGGTTGGCTAGCTGCAGCCATGGAGGGAAGGTAGGCTCCACCCGCTGCATACAATTTTAGAATTGTTCCTGCCTGCGGATAGCCTACCCAAAGTTACCAGTAACCTTTATGGACTAAGAGAAAAGGATTTAACAGGTAAGGCTAAAATTCTCTTTTCTTCAGCCTCCAACTCTCGCCCCTCCAACAAAACACACAGCAAACAATGAGTTAACAGCCAAGTCGGTGCCGACTCTGCCATACAGCTGAAGAACACAATGAAAAGTATAAAAGCATAACATACTGATTTATGCATTTATACTTTTCATTCTGTTCTCCAGCTGTATGGCAGAAGTGGTCACAGCACTTGCCTTTGAACACATTGGTTTCCGAATTAAACACTACCTCCTTTCCACCTCCTCACTACAACACAATGCCTTTACTTAACCCTTTGAGCGCCTTAGGGGTATGCAACACATTGCTTTGCAATGTGTTGCCTACCCCTCTGGCACTCAAAGCGTTAAAGGGTTAGTAATGTCAAAAAAAAAGTGTTTTGCATGTAGACGAGCTTAAAAAGTTGAGCTACATGCAAAAAACCATATCTCTCAAACCATAGCGGTTTGAGGGATACAGGCATTTAAAGTTCTATGTCTCCTGCTGACAGTTGTAAAGCTGTCAGCAGGAGATCCATGGAATGGTGTAAAACGTTTGCTTGGTTTGCAAGAACACATTTTAGACCAATCCAATGAAGGGATTCGTTGTCAATAACGCGATTGCGGCTCTGCTGCAGAGCCTCCGTGTCGTCCGACAGATCTCCTGCTGACAGCTGTAAAGACATCGAACTTTAAATGCCTGTATCTATCAAACCACACTGGTTTGAAAGATATGGTTTTTTGTATTTGGCTCAACTTTTTAAGCTCTTCTACATGAAGGACTTTTTTTTTTTTTGACGTTACTAACCCTTTAACGAGGTATTAGCAGACCCAATGAACCCCAATGCATAGTGTTCTCCTCGTGAGGCACTACAACTCTGCTTCCCAGGAGTCACTGGCATGCTTGGAAATGCTGTCCAGACACTTGTACAATAAGTTAGCACAGTGAATGGTGACAAGTAATGTCACCATTGACTCTGCTAATTTGCTGTATAAAGCTCCGGACACCATTTCCCAGCATGCATGTGATGCCTGGGATGTAGAGCTGTAGTGCCTCACTCTGAGTACATTATGTATTGGTGTCCGTTGTGAGAAGCAGCAGGAGGAAACAACACAGGACACAAAGGGGAGAGTGGGAGGAGCTCCTGCTACTCAGTCCATGTTTCCAACTGCAAGACTTAACACATTCAGTGGTAGAGGGGTACGCAGTGCATTAATTTGCAATGAGTTCTATACTCCTCTAGCTCTGAAAGGGTTAAAGTTGATACACGTGTAATCACCAGAAAAACCCCTTCCCTCCGGAAGCAGCACCCTGCTCCCTCTAACTCTTGAGGAATGACAGACACCGCTGGTATGTTGCACATCTCTGGGACTTAAAGGGTTGTCACACATTATATTATGTTTTCACATTAACCCTTTGAGTGCCAGAGGGGTACGGAATGCATTCCGTACCCCTCTAGCACTCAAAGGGTTAAACTCCCTACCACTGCCATTTACTGATGTGCCATTTATAGTATACAATACATGCCATCTTCATTATGATGACTTTTATATTGGGAGACTTCATGAATGAGGTTATGTACCTACAGTATTGCTCACCCTCCATGATGTCTGATTCTCTCTTCTCCTTAACATTTTCAGTGCCACAGAGGTATCTAAAGCATTGCAGTGGATACCTTTCTGCCACTCAAAACCTTAACAACAGGGAGTGAACACATTATAGAGGGTCTCCAATACTATATATACTAGCAGTGTGGGACGGCATTTAATGTGACACTTGAAGTGTTACCAAATGATGCAAAACCTTGCACATATTAAAAACTAGTCATGTATATTTGTTTGAGCTGCCTAAGATCTAACAGGAAAAAACATATACAGCAATACTGCTCTTCTTCAGGGTTCAAAGATCTTTTGGAGAACCTATGAACGGCTCAACTTTGTTTTTTCAGTAGGCAGTTGTGATGGAAAATGCATTCTGTGGTTATGTTTTCGTTATACTTACGATGGTATGCCCCTAATCTCAGGGGTCTATTAATTAAACATGGATCATGAGTACAGTTTGAAATGTATTGATGCAAGGAGATGATGGGGGAGATTCACAAAGGTGTGATGAAGAGGTGATGAAGATGTGATAAAATGGAGGTGACTTCTCTAGTAATATCACATCTCCAGTTCCTATGTTATTCTATGGAGCCGATGCACTGAGATTGCTCTAGTTGAAATATATTGGTTCATAGGCTCCCTAGAATAACAAAGGAACTGGAGAAGTGATATCACTAGGGGGGAGTCATCTCCACCTCATCAACTCCTTATCGCATCTTAGTAAATATCCCCCATGTTCACCCTACATAGTGGCCTGATCAACTGAAGTAGGGGAGGCTGAGGAGGCAACCAGAGTGCCAGAATACATTTTATCACCACCATAATAGCAAAGTCAGTTAATTTAGTTTGGCAGGTCGTCAACTGAAAAGTAGAATCTTATATCCTAAGGAGAAAGGCTCGAGAAGCAAAAGCAATGGGAATCCCGAGTTTCGTCGTGACATAATAGAATACCTTGGTCCAAAAGGAATACACATGTGGACGTGAATACACCATGTGAAGTAGGGTTGCCTCAGGGGATTGGCATTTAGGACAAGAGGAGACTGGGATAAGGCCAATACAGCGAGCTACTAGGGGCGTTACATAGACCCTATGCAGTAATCTGTAAGAAAGGTCATGAAAGTATGTGGATTGGGAGCAACGTAATCTACGCAAAAAGCAGGATTCAAACTTGTCAGCTGTCAGTGTGGGTATATCCATCAACCAGCCAGATGAGCTCAAGGGATTCTTGTCCCTATGAACTATCGAGAAAATAGTCCTATAAATACGGGAAATTTTTAAAGACACCGCCGGAAGTTTTTTAAGTAAGCAATCTAACGGGTTATAAGTAAGTTTGGGGGGACGGTGCCGGCAAAAGATAGTGAACATAATGCTTAATCTGCAAGAAAGCAAATAGATGGTTTGTCGGCAGAGTATATTTGGATTTCAAATATGGAAATGAGAATGTCAGGTGAGTTAGAGGATCTAGTAAATGGCCTACCGACGTTATACCCCGGGAGGCCCAATGAAGAAACCGAGTGTCCGTCAACCCACCCTGGAAAGAAGAATTGCGGATAAGGGGCAGAAAAATGAGACAGAACATGATTTAAAAATATATCTAATGCATTGCCAACCCTTCACAGTTGATGCCAGCAAAGAATTAGCTACACAAGAAGGGGGGAGAGCGGATAGAGAAGCATGTAAGACACGAGGAAGACTAAGCGATGGAAAGAAACATTGGTCTCTCTCTGAATTCGTGTAAACTGAAGTGCCATCCAACCAATCCTTTGCATACCGAAAAAGGCATGCTACATTATAAAATCGTAAATGTGGGAAATTAAAACCCCCAGATTTTTTAGGCTGGGTTAATTTGGCCAGGCTCAATCTGGGACATCTGCTGTCCCAGATAAATCCTTGGAAGCGACGGTTAAGCAACTGAATGTCCAGCGCGGATTGATACAATGGGAGCGTATGCAGAAGATATAAAATGCGTGGAAAGACTATAATTTTAATCAAATTAATGTGACCGATAAATGTTAGAGGTAAAGCCTTCCAAGCAAGAAAGTCAGAAGTTAGCTTGATCAACAAAGTACCAAAATTAGCCTGGTGAAGCACAGAAATATCCCTTGGCAAAACAATACCCAGAAATTTAAGATGGTGGGTGGACCAGTGTAATGGGCAAGAAAATGGCAGAGGAGGGGGAGGCTGCGGAGAAAGCCACATGGCATCAGGCTTACCAAAATTAATCGTAAAACCTGCTACCCTATGAAAATTCTCAAAAACCCGTGTAATGGAGGGAAGAGCAGAGTGTGGGTTACAGATCAACAATAGCAGGTCGTCCGCAAATGCAGCAAGTTTACACTCCAATGTCCCCATTTTAATACCCTGAAAATTCCATAACGCTAATAAAGTATGAAGAAGAGGATCTAGCGCTAGATTAAAAAGAAGCGGAGAGAGGGGGCAACCCTGTCTAGTACCTCTGAAAAGGGGAAAAAGGGATAAATTAAGAGTGTTAGTAGAAATCGTGGCATGAGGTGCAGAATAAAATTGTCCAATTAAAGCACGGAATAAGGGGCCAAAGCCTTGGATCTCCAGGACATATAAGGCCAAAGAATTTTATTTTATAAGTAGATTACTGTTACAAGGGAAGTCCGAAGATTTAATAAGGGCTGCTATTGCAGTACGGATACTAGTCACTGAATAACGACCAGGAATGAAGCCTGTCTGTTCTGGTGTAATGAGTTCAGGCAATATTTGATTGAGTCTATTCGCCATAACCTTCCCAAGGATCTTATAATCCATGTTTAGAAGTGAGATTAGCCGATAGGATTCAACCCGAGTAAGATCTTTCCCAGGCTTAGGCAGTAAAACAATTCTAGCACGGGTGAAGAAGGGGGGCATGACATGCAAATCGAATATGGTATTGTATAGAGATAATGATGTAGGAGAGATTTCATCACATAAAATGTTATAGAACTCAGCCGGAAGACCATCTGGTCCTGGAGATTTGGCATTATGCAAAGATTTAATCACCGACGTCAATTCTGAGGTGGTGATGGGCATCTCCAAAAGGGAGCGCTGATCATGTGTAAGAGTAGCTAGAGATAGGCAATTTAAAAACTCTGTCCGAGCAGAGGAATCGTCCGGTTTGAGACCATAGAAGTTAGAGAAGTACTCAACAAAAGCTGTCTTGATAATCGCAGGGTCCGATGTAAGTTTCGAATTTCAAGGTTGAATAGATGGAATAAGATTAGGGCCATGAGTAAGTTTAGTCAAATGAGCCAACAAACTCCCTTGTAAATTAGCAGTGCAGTAGAAGTGCGTTGAGTGTTTAGATAATTGAAATTGCGCAGCTGTGGATAATACGGTTTCATATGCCTTCTTGGCATCCAGATATTTAGAACGGTTTGCAGCCGAATCAACAGCAAGGTAAGCAGAATAACGGGCAGTAAGGGTACATTGTAGCTGCGTGAGTTTGATTGTCATCGCTTTGCAACATAAGAGAGATGACCAGTCAAAACAGCCTTGGCCGTTGGCCAAACAGAATGGGATCAGAAGAATGGAGAGCATTATCGGCCTGAAACGTAAGCCACGCATTACGTAGACTTGTACAAAATTCAGGGGATTGGGCTAGAGAAGAGAGCATGCGCCAATAAAAGGAGGAATGCAAAGGTGGACGAAAAAATAGATGCATTAATCTGGCAGCCAGTGAGCAACGATAGATTGGCCGCAGAGCCTAAGAAATAGTCTAATCTGGTAAAGGTGCCATGGGGATGGGAGAAAAAGGTATACTGTCTGTCAGTAGGATGAAGATGGCGCCAGATGTCAGTAAGAGGGACCTGATCCATAAAGCATCTTAATGGATTAAATGAAGAAGCCTCAGAAGCGATAGGGAGTCCTCTTTTATCTAATCTCTGATTCAAAACAATAATGAAATCTCCACCTAGCAGGATATTGCCAGGAGTGTATGGCAGTAAGTGTGGGAGGAGAGAAGCAAAAAAGGAATAGGTAGGATCACTGGGGGCATAGACATTACAAATCAGGAAAGGTTGTTGATCAATCTCGCAGTGTTCCAGTAGAAAACGTCCGTCTGGTTCGCGAATAGTCTTTAAAGGCACAAAATTGAGAGATTTATAAATGAGAATGGCCAATCCCCGCTTTTTACTAGAATATGAAGCAGCAATGCAATGCCCCACCCACTCTCTACGAAGTTTAGCATGTTCCTCATCTGTAAGATGAGTTTCTTTTAATAGGGCAACCTGAGAGTGCAAGCAGCGCAAGTGGGCTAAAATTTGTTTGCGTTTAATAGGGCTATGAATGCCATCAACATTCTAGGAGGTAAAGCAGAGAGAATGAGGAATCGATATATTAGAACACGAAGAATCCGCTTTGGAGACAACCAGTGAAAAAGAAACCAAGAGAGAGAAGCATAGGTGAGAGGAACCAACGACTCTCCCAGTGAGGAGCCGCTAGCTCGACAAAGAAGAAGGGGAGTGGGATAAGACGACCATGGGTCAATCCATTCAGAGGCGCGTGTCGACAAAACAAAAGACATGAACAACATAAACAAATAGAACATGGTCTATAACGAACCCATCAACCTAATCAAGAACGAAAGTTCTCAGGAATCCCAGATTGAACAATGCATTACAACAAAAACAATGGTATTGAAGCGAACCTGAAAACCCAGAGTCGGGCCAGGCTACACAATTGGACCCCGCCACGACACTGCGTTCCCTCAGAGGAAAAGTAGTTTAACCAAGAACAAAGACAAAAGAAACCCCACATCGCCCACCCGCAGACCAATGTAAAGTGCCCCCCCTCCATCAGTGGCGGACAGGTAACCGTATGAGAAGTGCTCACTGAAATACTAATCCCCCTAACCCCAGACACAAAGAACCAAACCATGTAGCGGGATTAACCATCTGGCCACATCTAAGGTGGCCTGGGGAAACCCTGAGCAATACTGCAACCGATCCATGAGGAGAGCCAGAAAGGGAAAAGGATCTCAAAGCCCATGAGGAGGGTAACGAGAGTCTGCCATAATTGTAAATCGAGTTTAATGAGCAGCAAACAGTTTAGGAAGTAATGGAAAGGTAAAGATCGTATTATAATCCTAGAAAAAACATGGGAACAGGAACCCTACCACCAATAATGGAGTGAGAGAGCTCCTCCGCAGTCACATAGATTGAGCTGGGCATTCCACAACCAGGGAGGGGGGGTCGGCACCCCCGTGCACCCAAATGGGCCCAACGGGGGCACCCCCCGATCCCAGCCCACCCCTGAGTGGTCATCTATCAATCAATCATCCGCTCCAGAGAGCAACCAACCCACCCACACCACCCCAGCCTCAATCAATGGTTTCCCACACAACCCACAAGTCTCAGTCAGTCTAATCCCCCTGACAAACCAAACAGGACCCGAAACAAAAACGTAGTCGGTTCAGGGGAAAAGCCTGACAGAGAATAATAACTCAGAATCTGTAAGGAATAAAAAAGGGGTTATCGTTATCACAAGAGTTACAAATAGACAATACAGTAATATTCAGTTGGCTCAAGAAACAAGTAAACAAAATTGCAAGGAGCTCAGGAGATCCAAATGTCTAGGAAGTGACTCTACTATAAAGCAAACTGTCTGCCGAGGCAATACTGGTCAGGCAAACAGCGGGTTAGGGACATCAAAAGCAGTCAATCACTTCAGGCTGGAGTACAAAGCAGCAGGGAGGACCTCCAGAATTCAGAACGGGTCAAACGACCACCCAAAAATCCAAGAGAAGGAGATCATGGAAGAGGTCATATAAGACATGAAACATCTCAACAGGTGGCCCAGATTCTGTAGAAAAAGTTCCAGGAGTCAAGAGTAACAGAGACCCTGGAATCGATGAGTTGAAGGGCAACAGAATCAGCAATGTCCCCCAACTCTCCTCTCGCTATTGCTTGCTGATAGACTCTCATAGTAATCCCGAGCCTCCCCAGGTGAAGCAAACCAATGAGTAGATGAACCATCTAAAACTTTGAGGCGTGCCAGATATAACACAGCAAATGTTGATGTTTCTTTTAAAGAGCTTGCTGCAGATTTCCAAGAAACCACGCTGCTGTGCAGAAACCTTGGCTGAAAAGTCCTGAAATATGAGGAGTTCAGAATTGAGATGTTCAACTCTGCCTACCTTCTTGTAGGCAGAGAGCAGTCGCTGTCGATCTTCATAGTGTAGGAGTTTAAAGATGACTGGCCGAGGTCTGCCTCCCTCTGACAGGGGTGTCTGCCCAAGCCGAAGAGCCCGTTCATTAACCAATGGAGCATCATAATCTTCCATTTACAGAAGTACCGGCAGGTCCACACTCAGAAAAAGCATCAGTTCCTTGGTTCGAAGCAACTCAGGCAGATGTGGAGATTGTTCCTGCGACTGCGGTTCTGAAGATCATCAATCTTGTCTGTAAGAGTGGCAGCCTTGGCCTCCAGGCTATGTATAGTAATACGGAGATCCTCCTCTAGTGCCTCGCAGTCATTCGCACGTTGTGTAAGGTCCACGATCTGTTTGCCATGGGTTTTAACTTCCTCCAGCATACAGTTGATTGATGAATGAAGCGCATCCAATTTGGTATCTAAAACCGGCGATGCAAGGACCGCTTTGACTGTGTCTTCAGCAAGTGTGGACTGTACAGTAGCAGCAACCGTAGCAGAGGCGCCTGTGGCATGATCTTCCTTAATTGAGGCCTGGGCAATTTTATTCTTGTCTTGCTTCTTGTCTCCACGCTGAGGGCGCAGGGTTTTAGTTTGATCTGCAGACTGCACAAAACGCTCCATGAGGACAGCAATAAACAGAGGACGTGTGCAATGTATCAGACGTAATAGGGACAAATATTACAGATGGAGAGGTAGGCCGGGGGGTAATAGGCGAGAGTATCACAGCAGAATATGCCCCATGAAAGTGACTGGGAAGTCCACAGGTTAAGAGAAATGCATCACATGGTAGCAAACATCTCGTAGTATAGCACTGTGATGATATCAGGCCAAAATTGCAGGAGGAACATCTCTTGAGAGAGCCTGCAGAGCAGCAATATATGGGAGAGGCAGGGGAACACAAAAGGAAAGTCACAAACAGGGTGATAATCTGGGGGAATCAGCAGCGTCCCATATAATTGGATGTGGGCCGCAGGAAATATGAAACGGGCACTCCAGCTGGATTCCTTATTGACATGCAGAGAGGCATAACCCCGGAACTCTGGCTGTATCCAAAAACAAATATTGCAGTAGAGGACAGCCTGAAGCCAAGAGGGCAGACCACAGGCCTGTATCAATACATGGGGCAGAATGGGGGGCACAAATACTGGAAAGGAACAGACAAGGGTGGGAGGGCGATCACAGAAGTAGAACACCACTCATTGGGATGCAGACTTTGGAGTGTAGAGGGTCAGGGCAGTACCGTAGGCCTTATTACAGTTGGGCGCTCTCCTCCACACCACCTCCCTGGCAGCAGTAAAGAGGTTCTTCTGCTGTGCAACTGCTATTTCCTTGGTAAAGGAAAGATAGGCCGCTGTGGCTGATTGGATAACTAGGGGCAAGGGAAACACTGAGGGATAAAATAAAAAAAAAGTCAATGATCCTAGGACAAGAGTAGAAAAGGGAGGGTGCAGAGGGGGGCTGGCGGGGCCCTAATGCGTGCTAGTGGCAGGTGTTTATCCTGTTTATGCCCCAGGAAGGGCCACTCACTGCGGCAGGCACCATCACTCTGGTCAGCTGGTCCGGCACACAAGGCCACGGTGGGCCCACAGATACTTAGTAGAGAGGCCAGCAATGCATAGCACGGAGTGCATGCAGTCCTATAGGATGCCCTGAAGCATAAAGGCTTGTTCATGGCAATGTAGAGCACCTATAGCAAGTGGTATACCATCCAATCCGATGCTGTCTAGTCGGGGTATAATATGTTCTATGTAAGATCCTAAGTTGAATTAATCTGTGTTTAGTATTAACGAATGATATCTTAGGGCTACCTAGTGTCTTGGACCATTCCCCATCCTCCAGTATCTCCAGGTCTCCCTCCCATTTGAATCAAAGGGTAGAATTGTAAGAATATGGCGTGTCATTAATCCACCCATAAATAGCTGACAGTAGTTTAGAAGGTCTGGCCTTTGATATTTTGGACAGAAGAGCAAAAGGTTCTACCTGGGAAGACTATTTCCCCAGAAGGAGGATAAAGCATGACTCAAGCGTAGATAAGTGTAGAAATAGGAGTTAGGAATGTTGAATAGGGAACGTAACTGTTCAGAGAATAATAGAAAATTGTCTTGGTATATGTGACCAAACATCGAGATTCCCAGCTCAGCCCACCTGCATCTGAAGTCCTAAGGAAGACAAATGAGGGGATCCAGCAGGACCCCATAGAGGTGTATCTAGGTCTACAGATGAGTAATTGGAAATGTATTTAATGTTTGTCCAAGAATTACATAAGGATTTGCTGGGAATAGAGGGTTATGTGCTGATGCCATCTCCCAGCAGGAGAAAATGCCCAGTATCATAACCGGGGTTTAAAAATCGTCTATCAAGGTCCGGAAACCTACGGGTGGACTTAGGCATAGCATGAGCCACAGCAAATTGGCCTTGAGCAGCAAGATAGTATTTGTGAAAATCTGGGAGGGCAATTCCCCCATTCTGGGTTGACTGCTTATGGGAGGATAGTTCGATTCTCGCCCTTCCCCCAGCCCACAACAGAGAGGTTATTATTTGGTCTATCTGTTTAAAATATCTCATAGGGATAGGGACTGGAGTTCCCTGAAAAATATAAAAACATTTTGTTAAAAAGACCATTTTTATTAAGATGGCTCTGCCCAGAACGTTTAGCCGCAGTATAATCCAGGCCCTAGTTTTCGTTTGGAACACGTTAATTAGGGGATCCAGATTATCTCCAAGGAAGGTATGAGCAAATGCAGAAATATTAATGCCCAGGTATTTAGTCACTGACACTATCTGCAATTGTCCTACGTTCACCTTGGACATAGCCAATGCTTGTTGTAGGGGTAGTATGGATGATTTTGCCCAGTTGATAGAAAAACCAGAGAAGGAGCCAAATTCCACCACCAGTTCTAGCACCCTTAGTAATGATCTCCCGCCATCACCCAGAAAAAGAAGTTGTCCGCATAAAGAGCGAGTTTCTACTCCCCCCTCCCCCCTAAACCGGGAAACCAATACTGTGTTGATCACCTTGAAGCCTGGACACCAGGGGATAGGGGACACCCCTGCCGAGTACCCCTCCCCAGAGAAGAAAGTTCAGAGGCAATATTACCAAGCAAAATTCTAGCCTGAGGAGCCTCATACAATAACTTGATCCATTGAACAAAGCCAGGCCAAAATCCAAAATAATATAGGACACACCACAAATAATCCCATTCCACCGAGACAAACGCTTTCGTAGTGTCAAGCGAAACACAAATTCCATCCCTGGCAGCATATTGGTCTGCATATACATGACCCAGAAGACGCCGAAGATTATGAAAAGTAGACTTACACGCCATGAAACCGGATTGGTCAGAGTGAACGAGTATAGATATAACCAAGTTAAGCCTTTTGGCTAGTATTTTGGCGTCAGTGTTAATCAGAGAAATGGGGCTGCATGAGTCATATCTTTGAGGATCCTTGTCTGGCTTTGGAAGAACAATGATTTTAGCCACGTTGAGCGACGGAGGGAGCAGCCAGGCGTCCAGAGCCGAGTAGAATGTATGTAGCAAGTGCGGAGCAAGTATGTTAACAAATCGATTATACCATTCCACCAGTAAGCCATCTTCTCTAGGGGATTTCCCAGGTGGAAGCTGTTTAATTGCCTCCACCACCTCCCACAATAGAATCTGGGAATCCAAACGTCTCCTGTCTTCCTCATTCAATTTCGGCAGGGGACAGAGCTGCAAAGAATTATGCATCTCAGTTAAATCATGAGAGGATCTGGAGGTGTACAAGGATTTAAAGAAGTTAGTAAACTCCATGCTAATGTCCTTGTCTAAGGTGAGGGGCTTACCCTCCTTTGAGGTCAGAAATGTAATCATGGTAGAGCAAGTATTAGTTTTGATTAAATGAGCTAGTAATGGTGGGGGGGGATATAAACATTGATAAATAGAAGAGTGCCCCTGGATTTTACATGGTAAGAATATAAATCTCCCATTAGGATCACTGTGAATGTCTAAAAACTCAAATGGTATGGGGTTGCGTATTAATATTGAAACACCCCTAGCATGTATAGAAAATGTAGAGTGGTAGTGGTGAGCGATCTATGGGCGCTTGAGCACCATGATTTTACTTGCATAAAGATAGGTTTCCTGAAGCAAAATTATATCAGGTTTTTGCTTTTTTATATGGGTAATGATTAAGTTGTGTTTAATGGGATCGATCAGTCCTGTCACATTCCAAGAAAGAATCCTAATATTGTCAATCATGTATCAGACATTGTAGTAGATTTGCCCCTGGGGGATGAAGTGCTCGGTCCAAAAACTCCCAACACACTCTAGCTAACCCTAGAGAGAAACCCAGTAAAGACCCTCCCACCTTGTCCCCAACCAACCCCAACCAGGTGAGGACCCAATCCAAAAAAAAACCCCTTGGGGAATCCCAAGCCGGACCCAGGATGCCCCATACATAGTAAACAATACAACTAAGTCGAAACAGAAGATTTCAAATATTGAAAGCTGCTTATAGTCCCATAGGTGTCTAAGGTGACCTACAGGGTATACGTCAGAGCATTACAAGGAAAAAGAAGTAAGGAATGCGATGACATATCCAACTCGAGTACCACCGTTAGAGAAAATGCACTTAGGAGATACCATCCTCTGTCACATTCCCTCCACAGGAGGAGCCAAGGGTAAGCTATATAATGCAAGATGTGCTCCCTGATTCATACTTTGGTTTGGTGTGCCTGATATGTGTGTTGGAATCACAACTGATTGCGCAGCCTGCATGACTGGAAAACACTCGGGGGTGGTGAAGAGAATTCTTGAAAACGCACCACATGCGATTTGGAACCATTGTTTTTTGCACAGGGAGGCATTAGCAGCCAAGGATGTGGTGCCAGTGTCTCACGAAACTTTGAAAGATGTTGTCAAAATGGTGAACTACATTAAACGGAGTGCCAAGAATGCCAGGTGTTTTCAAAAGCTGTGCAAAGACCTGGCCAGTGAACATGAACAGGTGCTGTATCATGTGGAGGTGAGCTGGCTTTACAGGGGCAAAGTCCTCTCACGTTTATATGAGGTGAGATCGGAAATCACGGCCTTCCTCTCAGAGTTCAACTCGCCTCTTCCTGTTCTGTTTAACAAGGATACATGGCTTGCACTAGCTGATTAACTCGCAGATGTGTTTGAGCAGCTGAAAACATTAAATGTGTCTATGCAAGGGAAGGGACACACTATTTTTTCACAGACTGAAAAAATTTAGGCTTTCAAAAATAAAATGGCATTGTGGACAAGTCATGTTTCCAAAGAGAGTTTTGATATGTTCCCCGATGTTTGTCATGAGGTTACACACCTGGACACCACAGGCAGAAATGAACTGAAGAAAACTATAATGGCACATCTCACAAAACTACAGGAGCGTTTCAATGACTACTTCCCAGAGCAGCACGGGGATGATGGCTGGGTACGCGATCCCTTTGGAATTGAATTGGAAAGCATAATGTTGCCAAGCAGTGAAGAGAGTCAGCTTGTAGAGCTCTCATGTGATTGGATGCTAAAAAATAAATTTACTTAGGTAACACACTCTCAGTTCTGGTGTAGAGTTATGACTGAATATCCCTCCATCACAACCCATGCTATCAAAATCATCCTACAATTCAGCACAACCTATCTTTGTGAGAGTGGGTTCTCAGTTCTGGTTCAGCTGAAGACAAAACATAGGAACAGAATGGGCATTGAACACAACCTCAGAGTTCCTTTGTCTGCCATCACCCCAGACTTCGAAACATCAAGAGCAAAAAAAGCATCCCCAGCTTTCCCATTAGTTCTAATTAATCTCCTATGTTTCAGTGACTGACTGTTTATTTGATTGGGTTTTTAACTCTGTGCTTTCATTTTCACTTGCACCGTGATTACTGCTCTATTCATTTTGCAAAGAAGCCCTGTTTGTTTGTTTACTGTTTAAAAGTGCATATATGTATTTTTCAATGCTGTACAATTTGTTTTGTGGAATAAATTATGTTTTGGAACTGAAATTATTTTTGGGTTTCAACTTAATGACCAAGGACAAACATGGGTCCTGAGGTTCCATGGGTTGAGAACCACTGCTCTAGAGTACATGGGAATCAGTTCTTAAAAAATACATTATTGAACTGCATAGAGTTCTTTGAATTGACCTCAGAGCTGAGCAGGGAACAAGAGGTTACCGATTATGACTAGAGGAAAGGCACTTTCAACTATAAAAGGCAGGGGTTTTCTTTTTTTTTTTTTTTTTTTTTTTTTCACCCTCATCAACTGTTACTTTGTGTATTGTTTGTGTAAATGTGTATTGTCCTCTCTCCGTAGGCCTCCCAGCCAGTCCAAGAATATTTATCAATGCCATTCGACTGTATGCACAAACAGTGCGAGATTGCACGTCACCTTCCCGCACCACTGTATGTGCTGTTTGTACAGGCCAGTGCGTACAGCCAAGCATGTGGTGAGTATTCTGGGAAAGAGGTCTGTGCTGCCAGTTTGAAGAATAGGAATAAAATTGCTCCAAGTTCCTATGTTTCTCTTTTACCCAATATTAATCAGGAGGTGTTCCCCCAATCATGATTTCTCTGTTGTCCAATACAGGTTCCTGGTAACTTTGGGTAGGCGATCTGCCCCTTTAAGTAGGCAGGAACAATTCTAGAAATGACTGCAGGGGGTGGAGCCTACCTTCCCTCCTTGGCTGCAGCTAGCCAACCAGCTCCAGAAAGATTTGTTCCTTGTGAAGATAACACAGGCAGGAGAACAGTTCTGCTATAGTTTTAGAATTTTTTTTTATTTTTCTGTTAGATATGGAATACCACCATTAGGCAGATTACCATAACTGACAATGACCTTAGATGTGGCTAGCAGTATCCAGGTGCTTTTTGTGGACCTTAAGCCCTGGGGGGAAAATCTTGGGTTCAAGTTCTTTCCTCAGGAGTTGCCCACTGAGGCTTCTTCTTAATACATGGTAATCTGAAGACAGAAGATCTGCAGGAAAGGTGAGCAACTCTTTGAGTGCTGCAGGTCCACTTGTCCCACAGTGCCCCTCCGCACAGGGGTTTTACCTTGGAGTTCTTATTGCACACGCCTGCACTCATTGGGTCTTTCTGTTACGTCTGTCAGTGTTTGGAGCAAGTTTATGTGGTAACTTAACCCCTTAGCTGCTGGTTCTTTGGGAGGGTTATTGGCACTTTCCCTACTGGGTTCAGTGTTTTCTGGGTCTGCTTACATGTTCTAGTGAGGTTTTAGGTATTTTTGTTTCTCAGTTTTAACTTTGACAGATTTAAGTAAAGACGCGCTTTACCGCATAGACGCCATTGCTCCATTCACCCCTATGGGACTGTACAGTTTGGGACATATCTCTGCATCCGCTCAATGTAGCCACTTCAGAGATTGCTCATTTTAATTGTCTGACCTTGCTCTATCATCCGGTTCACATTGCAAGTGTGTTGGGGTACTTTTTCTGGGAAAACTACATTTCCCATGAGTGTTTGCTTCGCGCGCTCATTTCTGATTGGCTCCTGCTGCTGCAGCCATTTTGTGATATTTCCAGAACGAGTATCCTACGCAGGGCATGGACTCTCCTCTGCAGATTAAACCTTCGCCTGCCAGGTAAGTGTATTTTAGCAATTTCTGGGGTGAAATTTTAATCACACATTGTAAATTGGGTGATTTATTATTCTGAATGTTGTTGACATTGTGAGAATGTCTACTCCTTTGAAGCTTGGAGCCAGGCCTAAGAGTGAGGACACTGGGTTCTCTGTATCGCCCATTGCGCATTGCTCCTCATGTCATACAGGGTTGCCTAGAGAATTCTCAGGTAATTTATGCCCAGCATGTTCTGATGCCCCTGAATCTCTCCCAGGGACCTCCAGCCATGCATTAGAGACAGTTTTGGGTGCAAGAGTTAAAGGCTGCTACCAGGGACCTTAGTCTACATTGCAACTCTTTCCATTCCAGTTACAAGGGGTCTTCCATTCATGACAGACCCCTTCCTCAGTCAGATCTTCCCTGCCCAAACAGCAAGGAGTACCTGACATTTCAGGTTCCTCTGAAGATGAACTGCTGGTGGATTCAGATGTTGAGTAATGTTCTGCTGTGAGCTCCTCTCAGTTTTTTGGGGACCCCTTTGAGGCTGATCCTGAACCCTTGGCTGAGAGCCTGATCAGGGCTGTCTTAAACACGCTAAACATTCCCCTAGTTCAGGAGGTCTCTTCAGATCCCTCTGATGTATTCCAGGAGCCTATAAAGCCCCATACTTGTTTTCCACCTAACCCCACTCTTTACCGCCTTGTGTCTGATAAGTGGAAATCTCCGGACAGAAAGCCTTCTGTTTCCAAGAAGTTTGCTAAGCTTTACCCCTTTTCTGAGGCGAAGCTTGCTCAATGGGTTCATCCCACCAAGGTGGATGCTCCTGTATCCAGGCTATCTAAGTCTACTGCTTTGCCAGTTTCTGATGCGTCTGCTCTGTAGGACTGGACTGACAAGAAGCTTGAGGTTTCCCTCAAGTCCATTTTTGCCACTGCTGGTACTGCCATGCATCCAGCATTCGCTACGGCATGGGTTAACTGGACCATTGTGGTCTGGACTGAACAGCTCACTCTAGCTGTGTACATCAGGGTGCTTCATCTTCAGATATGTTGCGGATCCTTGCCAACATATCTGAGGCTAGGCACTATGTTTCTGCTGCCTTATTTGATGCCATCCGTCTGGTGGCAAGGGTTTCCACCATATCTGTGGTTTCCAGACGAGCTCTTTGGCTCAAGATCTGGTCAGCTGACACAGCTTCCAAGAAAGCCTTACTGTCCTTGCCCTTTCAGGGCACATCCTTATTTGGGCCAGATCTTAAGGATCTGATTAGTGAGGCCACAAGGGGTAAGAGTACTCATCTGCCCTTGTTCCCCAGGAAGAAAACTCCTCTCAAGTATAACAGGTTTTTTCATTCCTTTCAGACTGAAACACATCCGGCGAACCAGGTGGTTCCCTCAGCTCCATGTGCCTCCTCCAAGCCCAAACAGCAATGGAAGCCCAAGGTCTCCTCCAAGCCTAAAGCTTCCATGACTCTCCAAACCCGGGTCCCCATTCAGCTGTGGGTGGTCGTCTATGTCACTACCACAGCATCTGGGAGGATTCAGTGGTGGACCCGTGGGTTTTACAGTGGTGGCAGAAGGGTACAGGATCCCTTTCGTTTCTGTTCCTCCCCTTGGCTTCTTCCTCTCTTACGCCCCAAGGTGCAGAGAAACTCCGTCTCTTCAACGGCACTATCCAGTCCCTTCTAGACAAGGATGTTCTAGAGCCTGTTCCCATTCAGGACAGAGGTATGGGTTTTTACTCAAACCTCTTCGTGGTGTCCAAGAAGGACGGCGGTTCTCGTCCAGTTTTGGATTTGAAGGATCTCATTTCCTTTGTGATACGGTTTAATTATCACAGGAGTCCCTGCTATGGTTCCGGGGGAATTCCTTGCTTCTCTGGATCTTCAGGACGCGTATCTACACATCACCATTCATCCAGAGAGCCGGCAGTATCTCAGATTTGCCTGCGACCAAGGGCGTTTTCAGTTCTCATCTCTTCCCTTTGGTCTGACTACAGCTCCTCAGGTATTCAACCGTGTCCTGGGAGCCTTAGTGTCTGTCCTCCACCAGGACGGCATCAGAGTTACTCCATACATGGACGACCTGCTTCTGAAAGCCCCCTCTGCCGAACTTCTTCATCAGTAGGTTCAGGACTGAATTCATGCTCTCACCCATCACAGGTGTATCATCAACATGGACAAGTCGCATCTTGTCCCATCCCAGCATTTGGTTTTCCTGGGCCTTCTCTTCGACGCTCAGCAGAGCATGGTGTTTCTCACAGAGGAAGTGGCTCACCAGATCGCCCACAGGGCTTTGGCTGTTCTAGCTCACAATCCAGTTCCAGCCAAGAAGCTATCCTCTTTGGTGGGGAAATTTATCTCCACCATGGAAGCAGTCCCGTTTGCCATGGCTCACACCAGGGAACTCCAGAGGTTTGTGATCTAGGTGTGCAAGGGTCAGCCGGACCTTCTGCAGACATCAGTATCCCTCCCTCTTCATGTGGAACTGAGTTTGTCATGGTGGCTCAACCTCTCCAATCTCCTGAAGGGCAAGTCCTTCCTGATATCCTTCTGGACCACTGTGATGACGGATGCCAGCCTCTCTGGCTGGGGAGCGGTTCTGGGTCACCTGAGTGTTCAGGGACGGTGGTCTCCGGAGGAATCTCTCCTTCCCATCAACGTGTTGGAGCTTTGGGCGATATTTCATGCCCTTCATCACTGGACACCCCAGCTGGAAGAATGCCCAGTCCGGGTTCAGTCTGACAACGCCACGGCTGTGGCTTACATCAACAAGCAGGGTGGAACAAGAAGTTTCGCCACTTGGTTAGCGGTCAAGGCTATTTTGTCCTGGGCAGAAGAACACATTCCTGCCATATCCGCAGTGCAAATTCCTGGTGTAGACAACGTCATGGCAGACTTCCTCAATCGACACAGCGAAGAGTGGGAACTGCATCCAGAGGTGTTCAACCTCATTGTTCAGAAGTGGGGTCTTCCTTGCATCGACCTGATGGCAACAAGGCACAACCGGAAGGTTCCAATGTTCTGCTCTCGCTGGAGGGATCCTCTAGCTCTGGCGGTGGATGCCATGTCCATTCCTTGGTTATTTCCTCTGGCTGTTACGGAAATTGAGACTGGAGCGATGTCCACTCATTCTGATTGCTCCTTACTGGCCTCGACAGGTTTGGTTTCTGGAGCTTCTGGATCTGTCAGTGGCGGAGCCATTCCGGCTCCCCTCCCATCCGGATCTTCTTCTCCAGGGTTAACTGTGGAAAGAAGACGTTCATCATCTGTCTTTGACGGTTTGGTAATTGAATCCTCAATATTGAAGAAGAAAGGTTTTTCTTCTAGTGTGGTGGCTACTATACTTAGTGCCCGCAAGCCAGTTTCTTCTAAGGCCTACCATCATGTCTGGTCGACCTTTCTATCTTAGTGTGCTGATAAGGATCTCTCTCAGGACTTTGTTCTGCCTACGGTCCTGGCCTTCTTGCAGGATGGTGTGGATAAGGGCCTCAGTTTGAGTTCCCTTAAGGTTCAGACTTCTGCTGTCTCTGTTTTTCTTTCAGAGGCTCATTGCTATCCTTCCTGATGTTAAGGTGTTCTTCCAGGTAGTTGCTCATACTCGTCCTGTCTTTAAGGCTCCTGCTCCTCAGTGGGATCTTAATTTTGGTCTGGGCGTCCTTCAGCACCCTCCCTTTGAGTCCTTGACTACTATTCCTCAACGCCTTCTGACGTGGAAAATGGCTTTTCTCCTGATGATAGTGTCTGTTCGCTGTGTCGCTGAGTTGCATGCTCTGTCCTGTAAACCCCCATTTTTGGTGTTTCACAAGGACATGGCGGTACTTTGCACTTCTCAGGAGTTTCTCCCGAAGGTGGTTTCGGAGTTCCACATCAATCAGGAGATTGTGGTGCATTCTTTCTGTCCTGAACCTACCTCTGACAAGGAGAGGGATCTCCACTTGTTGGGTGTGTTGCGTTGTCTTAAGTTTTATGTACATCGCACTGAGTCTATCAGACAATCAGATGCTCTGTTCGTCATTCCACAGGGTCCCAGGGCAGGAAGACCTACATCCAAAGTGACTATTGCGTCCTGGATCATGGCCACTATTCGCAAGGCTTACGAGCTGAGGATGAAGCCTGTTCCCTTTCGAGTCACAGCTCATTCTACTAGATCTATTGGGGCTTCTTGGGCTTACAAGAATCAGGCTTCAGCTGATCAGTTGTGCAAGGCTGCCACTTGGTCATCTGTGCACACCTTTTCGAAGCACTACCATGTGGACGTGCTGGCTTCAGCTGACGCCAGCTTTGGATGGAAGATCCTGGACGCAGTCTTGCCTGTCTAGGATCTGCTTTAGTTCTTGGTGCTTCCTTCACTTTTTAGCCCTGTTGGCTCTAGTTCAATGTGCTTTGTAACAGTTTTGGGGTGTTTACCCCTGTTCAGTGTCCGTTTACACTTCATTGTTGTTGGGCTATCTCTGATCTGATGGTTTATATACGCGCCGGTGACTTTGGGGGCCTTGCGCCTGGTACTTGCCTTACTTCCCACCTCTGGGAAACTCAACGGTTGTACATCCCAAAGTTACCAGTAACCTTTATTGGACGACAGAGAAAAGAGGATTTTAATCTTACCTGTTTAAATCCTTTTCTCTTAGTCCATAAAGGTTACTGGTCTCCCACCCTGTCAAGGGACCATGCTTGGCTCTCCTGTGGCAGACCATGGGGGTCCTTCGTGGTCATGCTCACAGGAGTCTTCTTTCCCTTCTACTATCTAGTCAATAGTGTCAAATCTTTCTGGAGCTGGTTGGCTAGCTGCAGCCAAGGAGGGAAGGTAGGCTCCACCCCCTGCAGTCATTTCTAGAATTGTTCCTTCCTACTTAAAGGGGCGATTCGCCTACCCAAAGTCACCAGTAACCTGTATGGACTAAGAGAAAAGGATTTAACAGGTAAGGCTAAAATCCTGTTTTCTTGTTTCAGATATTAATCCACATAGACTAATGATTAGGGTTGCACCGATGCCGGCATTTTCGCGAGTACTTGTACTCGCGCAAATGCGACCGATGCCAGCACCGATACCCTGTGTCAGGGTCGGTGCTGCAGAGATGGAGCCCGGGGAGCTGCTCTCTCCCTCCTGCAGCGTTGGAGCGTTGCCGCGGGTTACCATGACAATGCTCCGGTGCTGACCTCAGCCGGGGCTCACGAGAGAACAGCGAGCACCGGGCAGAGGAGGGTAAGGCAGGCAAAGGGGGATCAATAGAGGCAAGATGGGGCATAAAGAGCGGGTGAAGAAAGAGGCAGAGAGGGGGGTCAAGGGGGAGAAAAAGAGGCAAAAGGGACTCAGGGAGAAAAAAAAAGAGGCAAAAGGAGGAAGGATCAGGAGACAAAAGGAGGGGGGGCCAAGAAGAGGCAAAAGGAGGGGGGAATCAGGAGGGAGAGAGAGAAAGAGGCAAAAGGGTGGGATCAAGAGACAAGGAGGGGTAGAAAGGGGGATCAAAAGGGAGAGAAAAAGCCAAGGCAAAAGGAAGGGGCTGAAAAAAAAGTATCGGTACTCGTACTCGGTCTTAAAAAATTGGTATTGGTGCATCTCTACTAATGATGATATGATACTGATCGTTACATCCCGGATTATAACTTGTTAGTATTTTGAAATCTATATATGGATAGTTAAAAGAAGTTCAGCTGATAAGATAGTTTGCAATTCAGAAAAGATGTGCATTTGAGACATCTCTTTTAGGTTTAGTGTTGCACATAATAGGATCCATCTTTATCAATATGTCTCTAATATTCTTCCTCATCTGATAGAGGAGGATGTTTTCTCGAGCTGTTTGGAAGTTGTGTATCTGCAGCATTAATAGGCCTATGTTCAACAAAGTTCTGATTTGCTTTGAAGCAGGTTAGATGAAGTCTTCAGGATTTTTCTATCCTTTAAAGGAGAAGTAACACGTCTTACTTTACTGTGGCCAGGAAATCCTAACGGCACCAGTGAAGTTTGCACTTGTGCCTTTGTTAAAGTCATACATTCCTAACCAGTTATGGATTCCATGTCCATGGCACAAACTCCACTCACTGCATATGGTAACCTTAACCCTTAAAGGACCAGAGTGGTATGCAACACATTGATTTGCAATACTCTGAATACCCCTTTAACCCCTTCGCGACACAGGACGTACATGTACGTCCTGTGTGGTTGTCACTTAGTGACAGAGGACGTACATGTACGTCCCGGAAATCCGGCTCCCCGCGCGGCTGCACGCCGTTCGGGGACTCCGGATTCTTTTAAAAAAAAAAAAAAAAAAAAAAGTTAGACGGGCGTTAAGTGACGGCCGCATCTGCACGCGGCCGTCACTAAGGGGTTAAGCACATATCTGGTCCATAAAGGTTTCAGTAGGCTCATACTCATACCCCTTGCTCACAGTGCCTAGAGAGATCAGCTTCACCTCACCGACGAGGCCCAACAAGGCTGAAACGTACGTCTGGGGTTGGTTGCTTCTCTTGTTCAGAGAGGAATTGCCTGGCACTTCGTGGCTGGACTGCCTTTTGGTAGGATCAGTATGATGTGCTTCAGGATATTTCCTCTCTGTGAAAGGCACTAGTGAGCTAAAAGAGATTGCACCTTGGTTAGAATACTTATCCTATAGAGCTTCATCACTTTGAGGGCAGGCTCGTTTCTAGTTGAGCGTCTCTGACTAGTTCTTTTGCATAGGCTCATACACTTTACGTGCTTCAGTTTGGAAAATACAACCAGCAAGTTTCAAGTGCTCTGTGCAGAAAACACAGCTGGGTGAACATTATTTATTTTTATTTTTGTAATTTACATCAGACATTCATCCCCTCATTAGGTGAGATCCTATTCTCCTTTCATCCACGTTAGATATGGAACTGTGGCAGACTTTTCCAAGTCAGTGGGTCGTCTTGGAGATGGCTATCAGAGAGATAATACCCAAAAGACAAAAAACAAAAAGGGGGCGCCAATAGTGCTTAAACCTGATAGACTATGTATCGATTTCAAATTGAAAAGGATTGCACTCACATTTAAATGTGGCTGTATGTATACTTACGCGTACATTACTGATGAAGCAGCGTTGTAGCACTGCGAAATGTGTTTTTTAATGGGTTGTTTTAAATTTGTGGATATTCTTATATGTACATTCAATCATTGTAGAATAAATTGGAATTTTGGTAATTTTGGCTGGAGCGGCTATCATCTTTTTTGATTAAAGGGATAGTAATACTTCATTTTAACTTTGTTTTATTTTGTAGGCATTAAAAAAACATGAAGAATGATATAAGTCTTATCTCTCAAACCATTATGGTTTATGAGATATTCACAAGCAAAGTTTCCCCCTCCCGCCCCTTTTACCTACTGTAAACAATCTCTTCTCAGATGTGGAATGCAGTCCATAGACTGGACAGATAACAGAAGGGGACACTCTTATTCCTTTGAAAACAATGAAATCCCTGCCCCCCTTGACAAGCTTTTCAGGTTTTTCCGTTATCTTAATTGAAGATTGTCCCTCTCTGCAGTCTACCTGGGCAGCTCCCTTCTGCCCTGGCTGAAAAGTGTTACATCAGTAAAAGGGGCGGGAGGGGGACACTTTGCTTGTGAATATCTCTTAAACCATAAAGGTTTGGGAGATAAGACTTATATCATTATTCATGTTTTTTTAATGCCTACAAAATAAAATAAAGTTAAAACGAAGTATTACTATCCCTTTAAAAGAGGACAGTGGATCCTGTGTGAGCTGATGAAAGAATTCTGAGAGGTCAAATTGAAGAAATACCGAGCAAGAGCGGTAAGATATCCCTGCAAGTTTGATTAGTATACATACAGCCACATTTAAATGTCAGTGCAATCCTTTTCAATTTGAAATCGATACATAGTCTATCAGGTTTAAAGGGATAGTAATGTTTTATAATAAAAGTAGCTCTAAATTAATCATCATAGTATTTGGAATTTGGAGAGTGTTATTTCAATACTGTCAGAGTTGTAGTTCAAGAGTAATTCAATGACAAAGTGTCCCCCTCCCGCCCCTTTTACTGATGTAACACTGCTCAGCCACAGCAGAAGGGAGGTGCCCAGGTAGACTGCAGAGAGGGACAATCTTCAATTAAGATAAGGGAAAAAGCTGAAAAGCTTGTCAAGGGGTCCAGGGCTTTTATTGTTCTGATAGGAAGAAGATTGTCCCTCGCTGTTATCTGTCTGGTCTATGGACTGAATTCCACATCTGAGAAGAAATTGCTTACACTAGGTAAAAGGGGCGGGAGGGGGAAACTTTGCTTGTGAATATCGTTCTTCATGTTTTTTTAATGCCTACAAAATAAAATAAAGATAAAACAAAGTATTACTATCCCTTTAAGCACTATTGGCGCCCCCTTTTTGTTTTTTGTCTTTTGGGTATATTCGGTTCCTTCGAGAGTGGAGGTGAAGAGTGGTAGCCATGCTCTGAAGTGGAGAGAGCGGGATAAGGGACAGCTTTAATATCCCTGTGTTTTACTGCTGGTTCACACATATGTGTATTTCCAGCCAATAATTTTGTGAGTACCATTTCAATAGGTGGTGGTGAGGTGTCCATTAATTTTAAGGATATTTCACCAGGAAGCGCTTCTTGTTTCTTTTGTCTCCTATATAATCAGAGATTTAATAGCCACTCACCCTTTACTCTTTACATTGTTAGGAGCCTGAAGACTGAAGAGAATTTTGCTGTTTCAGATTGCACAGGTTCTGTGAGTATGTCATTTGTCTGTCTACAGGCCACAATCTAAGACCTGTAGTTCTTGGGCTTTTCCTTGCACCATGGCCCTTTATACTTTTATTTACTCACGTTTTATTACTCTGCCCTTGTCCTTCAGATGGGTGAAGGGTGATTTACAGTTTCAAACATACTTGTGCTTACTTGGGACTCATCTATTAAGTGGGCTTCTGGCAGTGGGAGTGGGATGTTGGGGCAGAGTGTGGTACAGTACTGTGGGAGATCCCCATGAGGGGCTCCCTTGCTGCGATAACTGCAAATAGGCTCAAGTGGCTGGAGAGCTACCATGCCATTTCGTTGAATTAGAGTCCCTAGAGGTTACCATGAGGATTCAATTTTCCATTGCTCCTTCTCTTCCCTTCCAGTGGTCGAGCAGTCAGAAGCCGCCTGACTTTGCAGGCCTCTCTCTGAGTGTCTGAATATCCCTCCTCACACCTTCTCTTAACCTCATAACAACAGGTAAGTACTATTTCATATTCTTTTTATTGTTTTCTCACTTTGGGGGGCCTCCTTGCTATGTTTGACCACAAAGGAGACATAGGGAAGACTAGGACCACCAAATCTATGGGGTTATCTGCTGTAGCTCTCTGTTACACATGTCATACTATTGTCCCCAGGGTTCAATATGCCCCTCTTCTTCTGTGGCCCTTTCACAGCCAACTCCAAACCCCTCTTACTCTGAAAAGGACTCTGCGCACCATGGTTGAGACCTGGGTCCTCTGTGGAAGTCCTTATTTTGACTGTACTGGAGACTCTTAAGGTCTCTGAGGCCTACGATTCAGGGTCAGCATTTCTGGATATTTTTAAAAGGCACAAATGGGATGCAGTGAACATTAGAAGTCACCTGACAGGAAAATATTTATCTACAGACACTTTTCTATCTCTTTTTCTCCTGCTGTGCTGCAGCAGTTTGCAACTCTCCCAGCTGTTGAATCCTCCTCCTATTTCTTGCCTTTCTAAGCACCTAAGCACACAGCATAACCAGTTTCAGATACAGATACTTTCAAGTTGACTGCCCGCAACGCGATTGATACGGAGCGGGGCGCTCCGAATTCAGACAGTAGTCCTCTTTGCGCCCCTGTGCACAGAGAGGACTACGGTCTGAATTCAGAGCGCCCGCTCCGTATCAGTTGCGGAGTGGGGAGTCTGTACTGTGCATTACTGCAGCGCGCGCAGCCATCTCTTCTGCGCATGATGGCTTCTGACAAACATAATAGCGAATTATAATATAGGATGTCCTGGCCTCTACTGCAGCCAGTTTTTAACATATGGTCCTACAGGCTGTAGTGCCTGTGTAGGAGCCTTTATTACCTTTATTTTGGGTTAACCTCTTTGCTGTTATTTTGTTTGATGGTTCAGTGTCCATTGACACCTGAGGTTCATAATTTTGAGGCTAGTTTGCATTTTTAGGTTTTTTTTCTCTTCTTCCCTGGAATCCTGGTGGGATAGCTTTGTTATATCTCCAGGATTCCTTTGTTTCAAATTGAACAAAACAAAGCACATCCCACTTGAAGAAAAAAAGGTTGAATTCCATGTAGGGATGTCCTTTGAGTTCTTTGGTATTGTGACTACCTTCCAACTCTACTTCTCTTTTCTTCTATATTGGTTGAAACTGAAGCTGTTAGGCAGTGGTAAAGTGAAGCTGGAAGGGAGTGTCTGCCTCCAAAGAAATCTACATGTAAGCAACCACTTATTTTACCCCATTGTTCTTGTATTCCACAAGGAATAAGAGGAAAGGATTTATGTGAAAGTACACAAAAAATCCCTTTTCTAAGGCTGCAAATCTTTGAATCACAAAAACATTTTTTTTATTTCCTTGCTCATTTAGCCATTTGACTGTTCCTCAATTGCTGGTGTTGATTATATGTTACCATTTCCATCTGTTAGCTTTAGGCTCCTGGTTCTCATAGTAATCTGTGGGGTAAACACACACACATACACTGTATCATCTGAATGGCCACATTTTTACCATTTGTGACAGTATTTCCCAGCCTCTCATAATAAAAAACATCATTAATGTATCTATTGTACATCAATATCTGCGTAGAGAAAATTATATACACTATAAATTAAGTGGTCAGGTGACCATAAATTCTACATCCGTGCCACACACACCACAGGGAGGCAACTAAGAGGAGATTTGCATATCTCCTACACACTGCCTGAGCCCACTACTACACACTTAAATATAACATACACACTGCCTAAGCCCAACATACACATTCCTGAGTGCAGCTAGGAGGAGATTTGCATAGCTCCTACACACTGCTTCAGTACAACATACACACAGCCACTTAATTTTCCACACCCCTCACTATCCATTCAGCAAAACCGAAAAAATGTCTGACTCTCCCCTCTTTAAGCCAGCACCACATTCTGTTTTTGCTGCAAACAGCACAAATACCATTGGGAAAACCTTAAATATCCCATGATTGATGTAATGATTGGGGGATTCCTGTACACTTCTCTAAGTCCCAAATATTAATTAATTCATAAATCTGTATGCTTAAGTAATGGAAAGAAGCCACCTGGGCATTACTCCTATGTAATACCTTTATTAGTGAGTCTGGTTATGGACCAGGAACAATATATAGACAGACAATGATAATGATTCAGATATCTCTGTGAGGCTAAACTTATAGGGAAACCCTGTTTAGTGTTAGTGAGCCCCGTATATTGCCTCAGTCAGTTTAAGTCATGCTAAATGGAAGCCGATAGTAGGCTTAAAACCAAGGGCAGCACCTTAACTCCTCAGATAATCTGTTAAAATTGATATATCAAAGTCTCCAAATATATCAGTACTAACGCTTATTGAAATGCAGAGAGGTAGCAAGTCTCCCTCTTATGTAACTTAAATTACAACTTAAAATAATACAGTTGGCAGTCTACCAGGTTGTAAAATTGGCTGCCAAACTGAGGAGTGATCTCCATTCATGAAAATATACTTGGATACCTCCCATCCATAAAACAGAATTATATTATTAGAGCTATAAATTAAAGTTTGTATACAAATGGACCCACACACACCAAGGCCCTCAAAGAGACACCTGTGGATACATACAGAAGGAATAAAGACTAAAAGGTGCTACAGGGGAACATACTGAATCAAAAAAAAAAAAAAAAAAGAGAAAAGAACCCTGCAGAAATCGCACATTTAAATGGTCTAAATATTCCCTAGGTATTCAGTGTCTGGACACAATTAAAAATTAGCTTTTATTAAATATATATAAAAAAGAGATGTGCCGGGGCATATCCGGCTTGCCACAATACAATATTATAAGACACATACAAGAAATTAAAATTTAAAAAAAAAGAGGGGTGTGAAGTGAATACTCTCATCTGATGTTTCTAAACAGACACAATCAAAAACTGAGGTCACTCAAAAGTCTTGTGGGATCTGCAAATAGAGGGCGTATAGAAAAATAAAACCAGCTCGTTAACAATATAACTATATGTTATTGTCTTCAGGTGCAGCTGCACGTTAGAATCGCTGGTGATTGGTCTCCTGCTAGTAGTTCTATTAATAGGCAGTATGGTAGTCCCTATAATGATCTAAAAAATAGAACTCTAAATAATCAAGATATGATTGAAATCTACTGCTGGTAAATATAGGTAGAAAAGCCCTACAATAAACTGCTTTATTGTAGGGCTTTTTTGACCTGGACAGCAGCATAGCTATCATGCAACTAACAGCCTCAGTTTAAACCAGACCTAAGATGAACCGATGGCAGAAAATCATTCCCCCAGCTGAAAAGACAATGCCAGTCAGGGGCTCTCCACATATTGGTAACTCCTATAGAAGTATAATACTGCTGGAAAATACACAATAACCAGCCCTGTACCCTTCAAAGGAGCAACTAAAGCTACCTTAAACATTTTGGCACATATTGTGCCTTCATCAGAGTTATCTCTGATGGTTATTGTGTACATGCATCCATAAAGTTCAGCCCACACCATATCACCCCTGTTGGTCCAGAAGAAGGCAAAAAAAACAACATTTACACCACTTCCAAATAAGCCCCAAGTGGGTTAAAAAATAATTTCCTGACTGAAAATGGCAGTCGGATATTTCTCTGGATTAACATCCTATCTGCTTTGAAGCCAACTATCATAATTCTCAATATTTTTGTTCTAGATAGGTATTCATTACTTTTCTGAAATCATTTACAATATCTGCAAGCAGAGGATCATAAAGCAAATAATTCCTTAACTTTCTGTAAAAAAACAATCCCTCTGCCTTTGTTTTAGTCAAAAGCTCTTTCCCTCTAGTTTTAATGGATGACCTCTTGTTGTTTGCTCAGCTCTTTGAATAAATAGTTAATGGAGAATTCTTTATATTGACCTTGAATACATTCGTAAATGGTAATCATATCACCCCTTAGACGTCTCTTCTCTAATGTAAACAAACCCAGTTTGGCTAGTCTCTATTTATAACTCAGATCTTCCAATCCCTTTATCAGTTTTGTTGCATGTCTCTTGTAGATGAGGTCTTACCAATGATTAATATTGAGGTAGAATTATATTTGCATCTCGTGCATCTATACCCCTTTTTATTCAGGATAGTACCCTATTGGCTCTTGCATGAGCTGAGTGACACTGCACACTGCTGTGAAGTCTATTGTCTATCAGTACTCCTAAATCTTTCGCTTACAAGAATTCTAATAGTGTATATGTAGCATGTTTGTTTCTATAGCCCAAATGTATAACCTTGCATTTATCTATATTAAACCTCATCTGGCAATTTTTGCTCAGTTTATCCATATCTTTCTGCAGAAAACAACATACATCTCTGTATGTATATTTTTACACAGCTTACTGTCATCAGCAAAGATTCAGATATTATTTTATGTATTTCTAGATCATTAATAAATAAAAAGCAATGGGCCCAGGACTGAACCCTGTGGTAGTCCTCACTCTTCTCCGCTCCTGCACCCCCCCACCCCACACAAACCAAAAACCAAATTCACACAAATCACTCTCTCATCTCCTGTCTCTCTCTTTTCTTCTGTTAATGGCAGCTGGAGATATCTCTCCAGACCCTGGTCCCATCTCCATTCACAAACACTCTACCTCAAGTCAGCAAAGGAACAATTCAAATCTAATCACCAATCCCTGCCTTCAACCTTATTTTCTTCCCTTTTCCTGTGTCCTATGGAATGCTTGCTCCATTACTAACAAATACATGATCTCTTTTTCTCCCGCTCCCTCAATTTACTTGCTATTACTGAAACTTGGCTCTCTATCACGGTCCCCGTGATTCCGTCACTCTCCGCGGTGGTGCTCGTCCATTGGAGGAGGTTGATTGGCCCGCCCAGGGTATACCTTTTTATATTGGGCCTATGGCACCTGTCAGGTGCCCTTTCGTGGTGTTCCTGATCCTGCGCCATTGTTGCTGTGTTACTGTGTACCGACTCGGCCCGTCTGACTATCCTGCTGTTCCTGCTCCGTGATTGACCCGGCTCCAGCTGACGTTCCTGCTCCGTGATTGGCCCGGATCAGGCTGACGTTCCTCCTCCATGATTGACCTGGTTCTGGCTGATGTTCCTGCTCTGTGATTGACCCAGTTCTGGCTGACGTTCCTGCTCCGTGATTGACCCGGTTCTGGCTGAAGTTCTTGCTCCGTGATTGACCCGGCTCCGGCTGATGTTCCTGCTCCATGATTGACCCGGTTCTGGCTGACGTTCCTGCTCCATGATTGACCCGGCTCCAGCTGACGTTCCTGCTCTGTGATTGTTTCCTGTGTTCCAGCGAGATTTCGATCGCCTACCAGCGACATTCTGAACTGTGCGGGTAGTATTGCCCTGACTGATCACGTCTCTGCAGCTGAGCTGTTGCCTCCGTGACCGAGCCAGTCTGCATATACTTGCTGAGCTGTTGCCTCCGTTACCGAGCCAGTCTGCATATACTTGCTAAGCTGTTGCCTCCGTTACCGAGCCAGTCTGAGTTTACTTGCTGTGCTCTTGCCTCCGTGTCCAAGCCTGTCAGATACACTTGCTGTGCTGGTTGCCTCCGATATTGAGCCTGCCTCTGTACACTTGCCAAGCTTGCTGCGTTCTTTCCGAGCCATTTAACACTTGATGAGCCTGTTGCCTCAGTGACCGAGCCTATCAGTTGACACTAGCAGAGCAGTAATCCAACTCGGTGCTCGTTCATTGCAGTTGTTGCTCTCCTCCGTTATTTCACCCTAGTGGTGTATTGGCTCTAGCTCTAGTCAGTCCTTGCTGTATCATCAGGCACCTTACTATACAGCTATCTGAGAGTGATTCAGTTCAGTCGCATACTGCACCTTCCTTTGCACTACCTCAGGGACTGTATATACCTACTGGGCGTTGGCTAATCACAACCACAGAGACTGATCAGTTTGCTTTAGGCATTAACCTTTGTTCCTCCATTGATGCTGTTTGATGCTATTTGCTCCTGCTTTATTGGGCCTGTACTACTGCCATTACTTGTCTATACCTGCTATAACCTGTTCTGGCCCCCAGGGGCGCTGTTCCTTAATTTTACTTCAATAAAACTGTGTTTTATTTTTAAACCTTGGTCTGAGTGTCAGAAAACCGTAACACTCTCTCAGTCTGACACTGCTTTAGAAGCACCAGTCTCCTACAGTGGTCTCTCCTTCTCTCACACACTCCACGCTCACATGGACATGGGGGAGGTGTGGGTTTTCTGATCTCTCAACTTTGTCATAACAAACTAATTTCGCCCCCCTCCTCACTCTGCTTCTCCTCTTTTGAGTCTTGTGCTGTCCGTATCTTTGCTTTGGTCTCTTTACAAGTTGCAGTAATCTATCTCCCACCTACCTCCACATATATACCTTCAGACTTCCTATCTGTCTTTGAATCATGGCTTTCCATCTTCTTCTCATCACAATCACCTTCACTTCTTCTGGAGGACTTCAATTGCCATGTGGATGATCCTTCTGTCTCCTGGGCATCCCGTTTTCTCTCTTTAACATCTGCATTTGGACTAACCCAGTGGATGAATGCTAGTACTCACAACGATGGTCAGTTCCTAGACCTTGTGTTTACTAGAGGCTGTGCTCTCTCGGATTTTAATATCTCTCCTCTTCCATTATCCGATCACCATCTTCTAACATTCAGCACTACTTATACACCTTCCGTAATCCCTGCTTCCTCTCCCCACTTCACACATAACCTCAAATCCCTTAATCTCATGGCTCTCCAGTCCTCCATGGCCACTGGACTTTCATCTATTCCCATTAATACTAACACTAACAGCCTTGTCAAAACATACAACTCAGTCCTATCATCCTCTTTGAACCTGCATGCTCCTCTCTCTCTCCGATCCACTCGCAGAACTAACCCACGGACATAGCTTAATAAAGACACCAGCTTCCTCTGCTCCTGTACCCATTCAGCTGAACGACTGTGAAGAAAGTCTGGTTCTCTGGCAGACTTTCTCCACTACAGGTTCCTCCTTTCCTTCTTGAACACTTCTCTGTCCCTCGCCAAAAAAATTTACTTTTCACAACTAATCAACACTCATAAATCCAACCCCCGAATCCTTTTCTCTTCCTTTGACTCCCTCCTCTGCCCTCCATCTGCTTCCCTCAAAAACTCCATACAGCCACAAGACTTTGCTGACTACTTCAAAGCCAAGGTGGACTCCATCCGGGATAATATACCACCTTGTATATCTCCTCCTAGCCTCCCTCGTTCCCCTCCTGGCACTCTGGACTCTTTTTCACTAGTCACGGAGGAGGAACTGACTAATCTGCTATCCTCTGCTTTGTCCACTACATGTGCACTTGATCCGCTCCCCTCTCACCTCATCCAGCTCTTCTCCCCCACACTAATCCCTATCCAACTACAAATCTTTAACTCCTCCTTTGCCACTGCTACCTTTCCTGATGACTTCAAACATGCCTTAGTAACACCCATCCTCAAGAACAACTCTTCTGACAGGAACACACCCTTTAGCTATCGACCCATTTCTCTTCTGCCTTTTGCCTCTAAACTCTTGGAATGCCTAGCCTACTCATGCCTGCTTGACTTCCTTAACACATACAACCTGCTGGACCCTTTACAATCTGGATTTTGCACTGCTCACTCCACTGAAACTGCACTTACAAGAGTGGTCAGTGATCTTCACATTGACAAAATCTCAAGGTCATTATTCAATACTTATCCTGCTTGATCTCTCAGCAGCTTTTGACACTGTTGATCATGCTCTCCTCCTCCGCATTCTTCACTCCTTAGGAATCCGTAACACAGCTGTGGACTGGCTCGCCTCTTATCTGTCTAACAGATTTGCCACTTCTTCATGCTCTGCCGTCCAGCTCTCTGTTGGATTTCCTCAAGGTTCTGTTCTAGGACTGCTTCTGTTTTCTCTCTACACAATAACACTTGGTGATCGTATTAACTCATTTGGTCTCAAATATCATCTCTATGCAGATGACACCCAGCTTTACTTATCTGCACCTCGACTGACTTCTGATATCCAAGCTAAAGTCACAGATTGCCTCTCAGCTATCTCAGGCTGGTTGGCTCATAGGCACCTCAAACTCAATATGTCTAAAACTAAGCTACTCCTCATCCGACATAGGCCTGGCCCTGTAGCGCCCTTCCAGGTGACTGTAAATGGCACTACCATAAATCTAGTATCAGCAGCGTGGTGTCTAGGGGTGATAATTGACAAGTCTCTCTCATTCTTCCCTCATATTAATGCCATTGCTAAATCCTGTCTCTTTTGCGTAACATTGCTAAAAGCCATCCCTATCTCTGCTCCTCCACAGCTAAAATTCTTATACATGCAATCATCATCTCCCGCATGGACTATTGCAACATTCTTCTGTCTGGCATTCCTACTTCCCATCTCCTTCCACTTCAATCTATACATAATGCTGCAGCACAAATTACTCTTCTGTCACCCAGGTTTGTCCCTGCCCCACTCCTCCTCAAAACTCTCCAATGGCTGCCTTTCAAATTCCGGATATCTTACAAAATCTTACTTCTTTCTTTCAAGACACTTCTCTCCTCTACTCCTTCTTACATTTCCACTCTGATCTTCCGTTATACCCCATCCCACCACTTACGTTCAGCCAGTGACTGTCCTCTCTCAGCTCCTTTTGTGTCTACAGCCCTGTCACGTATCAAACCTTTTTCTCTCATTGCTCCATATCTATGGAATGCTCTACCATCGAACCTGCTCCACTGCACCTCTCTGATAACCTTCAAATCTCACTTAAAAATGCATCTCATGGATAAAATCTCAATTTGCTAGAAGACACTGATGTTGTACAGTGAATACTCTTGTAAATTATTTACTTTACTGATGTCCTCTATCATCATCATAACTAGCACCATATTCAGCACTTGACCCTTATGTACTCTGTATGTCTCCCATTTCCACTTTAGATTGTAAGCTTTCGGGCAGGGACCTCACACACAATGTTTCACTCTACAAAGCACCTGTAACCCTGTATTGTTTAATCCCTTAAATTGTAAAGTGCTGCGTATACTTGTGGCTCTATATAAATAAACATATTCATTCATCATTTACAACTCTCTGCCATCTATCATTTAACCAGTTCTCTATCCATGCACAGATATCACTTCCAAAGCCAAAGCCTTTTCATTTATGCAGTAACCTGTTGTAAGGCACAGTGTCAAATGCTTTTGCAAAATCCAAACATACTACATTAACAGCAATTCCCTTGTCCAAATTACCACTTACCTGCTCATAAAATGCAAGTAAATTAGTTTGATATGATCTATTCATAAAACCATGCTGACTCCAACTAATAATATTGTTGCTTATCACATAGTCCTGAATGCTGTCAGTTAGTAACCCTTCTAATATCTTACCCACTACGGAAGTCAAGCTCACAGGTTTGTAATTTCCTGGTTTAGATGTCTTTTTGAATAATGTTGTTACATCAGTTTCCTTCAATCCCAGGACCCTATGCCTATGAAAGTGATATTGTAATACTTCGTTTTAACTTTATTTTATTTTGTAGGCATTAAAAAAACATGAAGAATGATATAAGTCTTATGTCTCAAACCTTTATGGTTTAAGAGATATTCACAAGCAAAGTTTCCCCCTCCCGCCCCTTTTTCCAAGTGTAAGCCATCTCTTCTCAGATGTGAATCAGGTTGTATGACAGGACTAGTGATGAGCGAGCATGCTCGGCCGAAGCTCGGTTCGGCTCGAGCATCGCTCTGCTCGGCACATGGCTGTACTCGTACGAGTACCACATGTGCTCGCCCGCCATGTTCGGGTCTCCTCCCCGCACATTTCGTGGCTGCTGCGCAGCCAATAAATGTGCGGGGAGGCTCTGACATCAGTGTAATGCCAGCAGCCATGTTGGCTGCTGGCATTACACTGATTGGCTGGGCAGAACTCGTGATCGGGTGCTGTATAGCACCTGACTCGCGAGTTCTGCTCATTCTCAGCCAGGGAGAGATGCGATCAGGCAGGGAAAGTCAGTGTAGGCAGAATAAAAGTGTTGGTAGTAGTTCAAGACCCAAAAGTCCTTTTTAGGAATGTTGTGTGTGGGGGCAGCATTTATATTTTGTTTGGGGAGGCACAATTTCATTTTTTTTTTTTAAGGTGGGATATTCTGTTTAGTGTGCCTAGCCGCAGATTAGCGTCACATTCTGTTTAGTGTGCCTAGCCGCAGATTAGCGGCACATTCTGTTTAGTGTGCAAAATCATAAATTAACGTCACATATTCCGTTCACTGTGCCTAGCCGCAGATTAGCGTCACATTCTGTTTAGTGTGCCTAGCCGCAGATTAGAGGCACATTCTGTTTAGTGTGCAAATTCATAAATTAACGTCACATATTCCGTTCACTGTGCCTAGCCGCAGATTAGCGTCACATTCTGTTTAGTGTGCCTAGCCGCAGATTAGCGGCACATTCTGTTTAGTGTGCAAAATCATAAATTAACGTCACATATTCCGTTCACTGTGCCTAGCCGCAGATTAGCGTCACATTCTGTTTAGTGTGCCTAGCCGCAGATTAGCGTCACATTCTGTTTAGTGTGCAAATTCATAAATTAACGTCACATATTCCGTTCACTGTGCCTAGCCGCAGATTAGCGTCACATTCTGTTTAGTGTGCCTAGCCGCAGATTAGCGGCACATTCTGTTTAGTGTGCAAAATCATAAATTAACGTCACATATTCCGTTCACTGTGCCTAGCCGCAGATTAGCGTCACATTCTGTTTAGTGTGCCTAGCCGCAGATTAGCGGCACATATTCCGTGTAATATGAAGAAGGCGGGTAAAAAGGGACGGGGAAGTGGACGTGATCCTGATAGTTCAGGGCGCGGGTCAGGACGCGTAGAAACTGTGCCTGGTGCCAGAGCACAAGAAAGAAAGACATCCACCATACCTAGCTTCATGTCTGAGTTTACAGGGCGTCGCAGGACATCACTCTCGAGGTCAGACCACTGCGAACAGGTGGTCGGTTGGATTTCAGCTGATACTGCTTCCAGTCGGTTAAGCACCACCCTGTCTTCCACCAAGTCCACTCTCAGTAGCCAAGAGTCTGGTCAACATAATCCTCACCCTGATCATCCTTCCTCCCACCATAGAGGGTCTGGCCAAAGAAGTGATCCCACACTGGGATATAGTGAGGAGCTCGTCTCATCACCAATCCTTCATTTGAACCTCTCTCCAAGCACGCTTGCAGAGGAACATGAGATCTTGTGCCCTGATTCACAACCTCTAGAGGGTACCCAATCACAAGAAGATGACAGAGGGGAACGGCATTTAAGGTCAAAGGAAGTGGATGATGATGATACACAGTTGCCATCAAATCAACCACAATTACTGTCTCAAGACCTTGTTGAGGAGGATGATACACAGTTGTCAATGACTGAGTATGTGGTGGGATCAAGAAATGAGGAGGATGATCAGAGTGAGGAAGTGGAGGAGGACTTGGTGGACGATGAGGTCACTGACCCCACCTGGGAAGGTGGAGAGCCGAGCGATGACAGCAGTCCTGAGGGTGAGCCATCTGCAGCACCGCAACAGGCTGGAAGAGGCAGTGGTGTGGCTAAAGAAAGAAGGCGGACCGCACCAAACCGGCCCGCAAATGTTCCACGGAGCACCCCCTTGCGTAAATCTCCCTTGCCAAGGGCTAGGTGTTCCGCGGTATGGCGTTTTTTTAAGGAAAGTGCGGACGACAAAAAAATTGTAGTTTGCAACCTGTGCCACACCAGAATGAGCCGAGGCATGAACACTAGAAACCTCACCACCACCAGCATGATCCGACACATGGCATCCAAGCACCGTAATAAGTGGGAGGAACGCCCGGATCGCCAATCTGTGTCTGCAGGCCACACCACTGCCTCCTCTTCCCCTGTTTTCGGTGCCGGCCAATCGCCTGTCGAAGGCGCAGGCCCGCATACCTCCCGCCCTGCACCTGTACCATCTGAAGCACCATCAGCGACCACATCCACTTCCCTGTCCCAGCGCAGCGTCCAAATGTCGTTACCCCAGGCATTTGAGCGCAAGCGAAAATACCCAGCCACCCACCCACAGGCCATAGCACTAACCTCACACCTTTCCAAATTACTGGCCATCGAAATGCTGCCATTTAGGCTTGTGGACACTGAGTCCTTCCGCAGCCTGATGGCAGCAGCTGTCCCTCGGTACTCAGTCCCCAGCCACCACTACTTTTCCCGGTGTGCCGTCCCCGCCTTACACCACCATGTGTCCCTTAACATCACCCGTGCCCTGACCAAAGCAGTTACTGGGAAGGTCCACTTAACGACTGACACATGGACAAGTGCTTGTGGCCAGGGACGCTACATTTCCCTGACGGCACACTGGGTGAATGTCGTGGAGGCTGGGAGCGACTCGGACCCTGGGATGGCACAGGTGCTACCCACACCGAGGTTTGCGGGCCCTACCTCCATCAGGGTTTCCGCCAGCACCTACGTTATTGGCTCCTCCTCCTCCGTTTCCACCTCCGAATTCTCTGCGCGCAGCGCCACTCACCCATCAGCCGGTAGCTGGAAGCAGTGTAGCACTGCAGTGGGGAAGCGTCAACAGGCCGTGCTGAAGCTGATCTGCCTTGGGGACAAACAGCACAAGGCCTCAGAGCTGTTGCAGGGGATTAGTCACCAGACCGAGCAGTGGCTCTCGCCACTCAACCTGCAACCAGGCATGGTTGTGTGTGATAATGGGCGTAACTTGGTGGTGGCTTTGGAGCTCGGCAAGCTCACACACGTACCATGCCTAGCGCATGTATTTAATTTAGTGGTTCAGCGATTTCTAAAAACCTACCCCAATTTGCATGATCTCTTGACGAAGGTGCGCCGCGTGTGTGCACATTTCCGTAAGTCATCTACAGCTTCAGCCGGCCTGTTGACGCTGCAGCAGCGCTTACAATTGCCAGCTCACCGGCTGCTGTGTGACGTGAGCACGCGCTGGAACTCCACCTTCCACATGTTGGCCCGGCTTTGTGAGCAGCAGAGGGCAGTAGTGGAGTACCAGCTGTTACACGGTCGTCGCCTCTCCGTTCAACTTCCTCTAATCAGAAGTGAGGAGTGGGAATGGATGTCAGACCTCTGTGAGGTTTTACGCAATTTTGAGGAATCGACACAGATGGTGAGCGGCGATAACGCTATTATCAGTGTAACCATCCCACTTCTGTGTCTACTGAAACGCTCGCTGCTCACAATTAAAACCGACGCTTTGCATGTGGAAGAGGTGGAAATGGGGGAGGAAGAGCTTACACAAGGTGATAGCCAGAGCACCCTCACTTCGTCTTCTCAGCGACAATTGGAGGAGGCGGAGGAGGAGGAGGAAGACACGGTTGCCTCCGCTACAGAGGGTAGCCATGGAACTTTATTTCCATCTCTTCAGCGTGGGTGGGCAGAAGAGGAGGAAGAGGATGAGGAGATTGAGAGTCATCCTCCTGGTGAGGACAGCGAAATCTTGCCTGTTGGTACTCTGGCACACATGGCTGACTTTATGTTAGGCTGCCTTTCCCGTGACCCACGCGTTATACGCATTTTAGACAACACGGATTACTGGGTGTTCACCCTTCTGGACCCCCGCTACAAAGAGAATTTCTCATCTCTCATTCCTCCGGTGGAGAGGACAAGCAAAATGGTGCAATACCAGAAGGTTCTTGTCGAAAAATTGCTCCAAAATTTTCCATCTGACAACGCTGGCGGCAGAGTACGTGCTACCTTGGCCAACCGAGAAGGGGAGAAAAGGGGAGCACACAGCAGTTCCGACAAAGGCAGGGCAACACTCTCCAAGGCGTGGGACACCTTCATGACACCCCGCCAGCACCCTCACCCTGATGCGCGGCCTAGTGTCACAAGGAGGGAAAAGTTTTGGAAGATGGTGAAGGAGTACGTAGCAGACCGTGTCAGCGTCCTCAATGATCCCTCTGTGCCTTACAACTACTGGGTGTCCAAGCTGGACACGTGGTATGAACTGGTACTCTACGCCTTGGAGGTGCTGGCCTGCCCTGCCGCCAGCGTTCTGTCTGAGCGGGTATTTAGTGCTGCTGGTGGCATCATAACAGATAAGTGTATCCGCCTTTCCACCGAAAATGCTGATAGGTTGACACTTATAAAAATGAACAAGGCCTGGATTTCCCCTGACTTCTCCACTCCACTGGAGGAAAGCCCCGGGTGAACATAAAGTCACTTTAGATATGTTATTTACAATAATGGGAATACTCTGTATTCCCATTCACCCCTTCCACCCAAAAAACGGGTATATGGTTGACTCTTAATCTTCTCATCCTCCTCCTCCTCTTCCATATGCCCTGTGATATAATTTTTATATAGGGCCAGCTCACCAGCGGGCCCTGTGATATAATTTTTATATAGGGCCAGCTCACCAGCGGGCCCTGTTTGACAATTTTTGTATAGGTCAGCTCACCAGCGGGCCTTCTCATATAATGTTTTATTGGGTCAGCTCTCTAGCGGGCCCTCTCATATAATGTTTTATAGCGTCAGCTCACTAGCGGGCCTTCGCATATAATGTTTAGGATGGTCAGCTCCGCAGCAGACCCTCACCCATAATGTTTTAGATGGTCGGCTCAGCAGCAGACCCTCATTCCTAATGTTTTAGATGGTCAGCTTAGCGGCATGCCCTCGCCCCTAATGTTTTAGAGGGTCACCAGCAGGCCATTAATCCTAATTTTTCAAGGGTGTGTATGATGCCCTCCTTTATGTGTAATAAAGGGTGTATTGGAGTGACATTTCAGTCTAATTTTTGGCAGCCCTTTCACTTAGTGCATAGGCTTTATGAGTGTTGGACCACTACCTGAACTATTGTACCACAATGTGAATGAGGCCCTCCATTTTGTGATATACAGGTTGTATCGGAGTGCCTCAGGTCCTCCCATTGAATTAAATAGGGCTGGGGTGTTCGACAGAGCAGAAGGTAGTTCTTGGCTTCATCCACTAAGTCACTTCGTCACTTTTACTCAATGGATCAGACCCCACTGTTCCGACTATAAATTTTGGACTTAACAAGGGCAAACGGACATGTTGTAAAACCTGTGGTAGCTGCGGCCTCCGTTCCTGAATGCTGTACCTTACCCGGGCCATAACCACGTTGAACACCTGCTTTACGCTGTGCACGTTTCCCTCTTAATCATGGCCCCAGTTCCGAAAAATCGATGAAATTTTTTGCAGAATTTGCAGATGATATACAAGTAAATATACAGCAAATACTGTTTGGTAACAATTTTTCGCCTAAAATCGTTTTTATCTTCCTTTTTGTGTGTTTTACGGTCAGTCTGTAAAAATGGCGTACTACGGGCGAAACATCGTTCCCAGCAGCGACGTTGGAGTCCAAGATGCATCCAGACATCCTCCCTATGCTGTCCCTGAACCATTTCTGTGGTGTTTCCATCATTTTCTGACCTTTTCCTATGAACCAGGCACCCTCCCCTCATCAGAGCAGGGGGTGCCTGGTGTAATGCTCGAGTCCTCCCATTGACTTCAATGGGGCTCGGGTGCTCGGCCGAGCACTCGAGCCTCCGGGGGCGCTCGGCCAGAGCACCAGAACACCCGAGCATTGGGGTGCTCGATCATCACTAGACAGGACAGATAACAGAAGGGGACACTCTTCTTTGTATGAAAACAATGAAAGCCCTTCCCCCCTTGACAAGCTTTTCAGCTTTTTCCCTTATCTTAATTGAAGATTGTCCCTCTCTGCAGTCTACCTGGGCACCTCCCTTCTGATCTGGTTGAACGGGGGGGGGGATACTTTGTTTGTGAATATCTCTTAAACCATAAAGGTTTGAGAGATAAGACTTATATCATTCTTCATGTTTTTTTAATGCCTACAAAATAAAATAAAGTTAAAACGAAGTATTACTATCCCTTTAAATATAATGGTCTTCATATCACTGAACTTATTTTGTCAAGTATCCTTAGGTGTATGCCATCAGATCCAGGTGCTTTATTCATAATAAACATTTCCAGTCTCTTTTGGACTTTATTCTCAGTAAGCCATGTACATGATGGAGGGAATTCAGTCATTCTGTCTGTTTGACCATAGCTTGCCCATTGCTTACAAAGGAAGCAACAATTGCAGTTGTTGCTTCCTTTGTATATACAGAACAAAAGAGTGTTTTAACTGAAAGCTCTGCTATGTTCTAAGGGCAAATTCTTTTTACCAAAAAACATTTTAATAATAATGTGTGATTGTATTTATGAACATCAACCTACCATTCATCTTGAAAAAAAGAGTTAGTGAGCACAAAAATAGTCCCCTTTGAAGTAAAGATTATTTAACCAAAAGAGAGATTACATTTTTGGAAGGAGTGGGTTGCTTGCTTGAAGCATCTCATTTTTGCCACTCTCTCCTCTTCTATGCCCTCTTCCTCCCTGTCTGGTACTATCACTTCTTCTCGTGGCCACACCTAAACAGGTGCTAGTGTCTGTGAATGATCTGATTCAAGATCCGAAGAAGATATCACTGTCTGTTTGGGAGTATCTCTATATTATGGGTTTCAATTTATATTCCCTCCTAACTGGACATCACATTGTTTTAGCTCCCCGGTCAACCACCTGTATATTTGGCTAGCTTTATATTAATCAACTAGTTGAAGAGCCTGTGTACATGGGCCACAGTGCCACCCAGCAACAGCCGTGGTGCAGTCATGTGCAGTATAGACTGCACATGCTGTGGCTGATACGGAGCAGGGCTCTCTGAATTCAGACTGTAGTCCTCTCTGCACACCGACTACGGTCTGAATTCGGAGCCCTGCTCCATTATCAGCCTCGGCACGGGCAGTCTGTACTGCACATGACTGCAGCACGTGCAGCCATCTCTACTTCGCATGACAGCTTCAGACAAACATACATTTAGCGAATTATTATATAGGATTACTTTATTGAACTTATTTTGTTTTTTTATATTCAGCAAGGTTATCTCTGAATGTGTCAATCTGGCTTTGAAATGTGATCCAGTCTGTTCCTATTTCAGCATTAAGAGTTTCTGAATATTTAATTTTCTCACCTCTTTCTTTTCTAAGCTCCTCCATGATCAGTACCATCATATCAAGGGAGCATTGGTTAAGAATGCCATTCCATTTCCTGTAGGAGTCTGCGTTAGTGCATCCAGTCACGAGTAGTTTCTTGACACTGACACCCTGAGGCATTCTTTTTTCCCGGTGGTATTCAGAAACAGTTAATCCATGTAGATAGAAGTCTACTGCCCTTTTTCCAGTTTTGGATATTGATCATAATGTGGAAAATTTACCATGTGTAGCTGTGAATTAGCCTATGAGCAGGATCATCTATCGGCCTTGCCTTAGTCAGTCTTCTATGTTTTGACTTCAGTGTCATTGCCTCCTACCAATCCTACAAACGCTTGCATGGAGCAAAAGAAAAGTTTGTTCGTACTTGGGTATTGAGAACAGTCTGTACTGGACGTGGAGTGTGGATGCACGATAGAGTCGCAGAATAAAATTCTAATGTTTATTAAATGAGCAGTTCAAAACAAAATCAACTGCCTGGGTGTAACTGCACAAACAAATTTAACAGTATTATAAGCTAATATCCATGCAGGCAGTCACAGCACAATTTATAATGAATTCAATTAATGTTTATTAACCCTTTACAGACCAGACGTTTGTAACTCATTACAAAGTAATTAGGGTTAAGTCAACATCGCAGCCAAAAACCTGAACCTTTATCAAAACGATAGGAATGTATAAACCAGTACTGTAATATACACAAAGTCATGTGAAAAACCCGAGAAAATCCAGTAAATCTGAAAAACATGATGGCATCACATTATATAGCCATTCAGTATCCAGATTTCCATTGACTTAAATGGATATTTTACCTCCTTGAATGATCTAAAACAGTTTTCAAAGCATTGTGAATTAATTTGTATTAGACAATGCTCTCACGGGGTTTAAAGCCAAGAAAACACCGGTTGGTAGACCCCACAGCGGGTGTAAAGCTCTCAGGGTACTAAACCCAGCCTTCTCGGTAATACCCAGGATAAAATCTGCACACTCAGGGATCAAAATTTATTTAAGAACATTTAATAAATAAATGTATTATAAATGTATGTATCTCAGTGTGTTTCCAGACTTTTAGCCCCTCGTCAGGAAAAAAACAAAAAAAGTTATTTTCTATCTTTGAAGGATTTGCATTATTATTCCTCCTGGTGTCAGTTTAGGTCCTAATGCCCTTCACTCTTCTTCTTTAAAAAAAACAAAAAAAGCAAAAAAAACACCTTTCCTCCCTCCCCCATACCATTACCCCTAACACAAACCAATGTAACACAACAAACATATTGAAATAAAGACAAAAATAATTATGTGGTGGTAAATTAAATAGCTCTCAGCTTTTATTAAAGGGTTTTGACCTATTTATGAAAAGACCCCCTCCCCGCGTTCAAAGCAATGCCCTGGAGCCCTATCCGCAGCTTGGGACATTACCAGTGCCCAGCTCTCTCCTGCTGAGGGACTTCCAAATTCCACTGCACTGAAATGCATACCATGCCCCAAAGCAGCGGCTACTTCAACTTGCTGAGGAGATGAATTGGACATAGCCAATGTGCCATGACTAGTCTGCCATGCTCCAGTGATTATGTGGATTTAGTTTGCCCTAATGCCTCACCTATACCGTAACCTTCCTGGCCAAGCCACACTGGCTGCGCCTATGAGCTCCACATTTCCAGTCCTAATAACTGCTAAACCCTTGGAATGAAAAAACTTTGATCTATGCATGATGTCTTCTGTAACAGACGTTACTCCAGCTGCAGACTAGGGAATAAAAAAGAAAGATGAGTTAGGCTGGGAAACACAAGATAAAGGTCAGACAATTACCACAGTCTCTAATGCCACATTTCTTATACTATCTTCTTACTGCATGTGACAATCTTATTACTTTGAGCATAAGGAAAGCCCTGCCCTCCCTCCTTGACAGGTTTTTCAGGTTTTTCCTTATGCTCACTGAAGATTGTCCCTTGCTGCAATCCATCTGGATGATCTGAGGTGATCAGTAAAAGGCGCAGGAGGGGGATGCTTTATCATTCAATTGCTCTTGAACTACAACTCGAACAGTACTGAAATAATGCTTTCCACGGCCCAAATACTATGAAGATTATTCAGAGCTGCTTTTTTGTGAAGCATTACTATCCCTTTAAAGAAGTCACAGCTTTTTTAAAGACAATTTATGAAGGGACCTCTGGGAAGACCCTCCCAACTCTCAGTGTTGCCCCCCAGACCCATATCCTCAGTTTAGGGCAGTTCGCTGCCACTGGGGAAATTGTAGGCACCACTGCTGTCAAGCATGTATCCTGCCTCAAGTGGTGGCTACCCCAGCTCGCTGAGGAGATGAATTGGACACAGCTAATGATAGACGACTAGTCCATCATGCCTGCCCTTTATTTGAGTGTTTACATGGCTTTAACCTGCTTACTGGGTGTCCTGACCACTGGCCATTGCCTCACCCACATTGTAACCTTCCTAGCTAAGCTTCACTGGCTGGGCCTGGGAGTGCCACCAGCCACAGACAGTCGTCTTGTCCTTGTTCTGACAAGTGCACACTATGAGCACTGTACAAGCCAGTCTATCTAATGGTGATGTCTCTATGCCTGATGGTGCATCCCTGTAGAGAAATGATAAACTGTATGACAGCACAGTTTACCTTTTTCCTAGATGCTTCCATGGCAGAAGGCGATCTTGCCCCCTTCCAGCTCAGAAAGGAGAGAAGGAAAGGATTGGTGCTGTGAATTGGATTGGTGCTGGTAAAGTGATCTGAGCTGGGAACCAGTTCTAAGCCTACGAAAGAGTTGGAGCTCTGAACAGCAGAGGTGCTGGGAACAGGAGCAGTGTGGAACAGAAGTGGTAAGGGGAACATGAGGAGGATGAAAGTGGCGCATTCATAGAAAGTGGGGCTGGAGTGCTGGGCAGCAAGGGTGGGTACATTAGTGGAAAGGTCAGTGTGTGGAGAGGTATAGGATGGGAGGCAGGCACGAAGCAGCTGGGAAGGGGAGCGGGGAGCCTTGTGGCCATATTGCCTGACACTACTGTGGTGTTCCCATGCAAGCTGTCGGCAGCTGGGTCCAGCATTGCCATTGCTCATGGAGCACAATAGGTGGCAGATTCTTCTATTCATACTGCAAAAATTAACAAGACAAAGGTAAGACAATGACCCCAGTTATGCCACCTTTCTTAAACTATTCATCCCTGCCCCTTTTACACCTACTCTACCTTTACCTGTTCCTCTACTTTGTCTCCTCCCAGGGGAAGGAGGGCCCACCTCAGTTGTCCAGTGGTACTTCTACCCCCTAAACAGAAAGGAAGAAGAAAGCTTTGGGTCTGGCCCTTTATGATAGTCTCTGGTTCATGTTAGAGCCTTCGGCCATTTCTTATTCTACCCCTCTGGTAGAAACTGATAGGTTCTAGCAGTTTAAGAAGGTGGGGTGAGGTGATTTTATGGACATTTGAATACTTATATATGTTTTAACTGACCATGACAGAGATCAAACCTGATATTAGATTCTCAGATTACTAAAACAAAAATCTTTAAAACTATTACAGTATTCTCATCTGTTTGCAAAACAAAAAGCTCAGAGTATAGATAGTTTAAATAGGTCCATTTAATGAGAATGAAAGCTGTGTAGGTGACAAGTCCACTTTAAGAACCACTTAATCTACTTTCAGGGAGAGATCTAGCAAAGCCCCAAGGCTGGATTTTATCATAATAGGTTTGAAGTATTCAAAATCTTCATTACTAACATGTCCAAGAACATGTGAATTAACAACAGTTAAATAGAAAATGGTGTGATATAGTAATAAATGTTCTTTGGATTTCATGGTTGACGAAGACAAGAGAGATCTAGCCACTGGGATAATAGAGGCTCCTCACATTGATAAGCTTAGATCTGACAAGGAAGGCAAGTGGTTGGAAAACCTTGGCACAGTGTAACCCTTTGAGCCAGAGAGAAGTACGTAACGCATTGCTTTGCAATGCGTTGCGTATACCACTGGAACTCAAGGGGTTAAACTATGTATTAGTGTGCGGGCTATTGTATTAATACTCTTATTTTTTCTTTACAGCAGAAGACAAGAAGACAGCAGAAGACAAGAAGACAGAAGAGAAAAAAGAAGATAGAAGTGAAGAAAGAAGATGGACAGTAGCTGACCAGGATGCTGAGGACTCCGCTGGACATCAGGATCAATGGTGTTACTTTTAATGGGATATTGCTTTGTTACCTAGTCTGGTTAACCCAATGAATGCCAGCAGGGAAATTTTACGCCACTGGCACTCATAGGGTTAATTCTACTAACTTTAAACACATTTTAGGTACTTTGGATGTATTTATATGGGGCTTAGGACCCATATCAATACATCTCTGGGGACTTAGGTTTTTTTTTTTTTACTTTTAATAGCTGCTTCGGCTGACTAAAGATCCGATAAGGGACTTTAGCCAGAAAAAAACTAGGTCTTAAATTTAAGTGCTAAAATGAGTCCCTTATCAAATCTTATCAGCTAATTCAGTTTATTGAATTGCAGCCTCTGGTGTTTGTTTAATTTGTGTATGGGTTTTTGCAGCATTTTTTCATAGCACTGTGAATTGAATGGCTTACAGTGCTTGAAAAAATGCTGTCTGAGGGTTTTTTTGCCTAACTGAGACAATTGAATCAGGTCCTAAGAAAGTTAAAATTATTGGCAAATCTTCCCTTTGCTCTTCAGCACCAGAATGTGAGCCTACTAAGAAAACTTCTTTTTGAAGGCTGACCAGTGCCACCCGCTCACAAGAAAATGCTTTAATAGAAGTCTACATCTCAGAATCAGGTCCTGAAAACACCCAAACAAAGAACAAGAACAAAGTGCTTGCAAACCAGGCATACTTTGTAGACTGTTCTAAATGAAGTATTTGTCTTTAGATATCGCTATATCAGCGCTGCTGAAGAGCCACATCTGGTTAAGCGACAGAATCTGCTTCTGCCAGCTTTACTGCTCGTCAAGCAGAAAGGGGAGGGAGCAGAGAACTTTATTTTCCTATATCTCTCAAACCATAATGGTCTGAGAGATATGAATAAGTGAATAAGATATGAATAATATGAATAAGATTAATTGTGTCTACCATATAGTTAATACTTTTTTCTGACATTACTATCCCTTTAATATTCATCCTGAAAATGCCAGATTCACAAGACCCAAACTAGGTTTTGTGAAATAATTTTTGTTTGTCAGTTCGTCATAACTGTCGTCCTAACCATTCAGATTGCCAAGAAAACTGATCACATTGAGGCTGATATTCTACAAAGAAAACTTCATTTAGGAGGAAACCATCTTCATTATAGGGGACTATTTTTTCCCCTATTCCCCACTGATTTAAATGTGGCTGTTAACCCCTTGAATGCTAGAAAGGTCTCCAAACATTCAAAGCAGGGTGTTGGAGACCTATCATTCATAGGGTTAAAACGCCAAGTTTAAATCAGTGGGCATTTGTATGTGTCCCCAGTATTACTATCGCAGTGATCCATATCATCCACATCATTAAATCTGAAAAATAAAAAAAGCAGGTTCATAATAAAGTCATAAATAATCATCTGAATAAGGCAGACAAACTGCTTGAGTGGGTTATTTGGGATGGGGAAAACATTAATTTTTTTCATTCAATCCTGAGATGAAGGAGGAACACACATACATACATACAATATATACATGCCTGCCTATTGAGGGGCTGCTGCTGCAGCGGCTGCCCGCCAATGACTTTTGTTGGTATAGTCTGTTCACTCACTTGGCTCTACCTGCCCTGCACACAGTCTCACCAGCTACACACTGCATAATCCATGTGCGTAGCTGGTTTCTGCTCTATATATGTAGCGCGCGCAAGCTGCTGCATGATGAAGGGCTTAGTGCATGGCAGCATTTGAGCATGTGACGTCATGACAGTCACAGCCAAGAAATCATATCTGGCAGGTCAGGTGGAGCAATAAAAAGGCAGCGAGTCACAAGTGGGGTGGCTTAGGCGTGAAGGTGCAGGCACCAGGACAGTCACTAATTTAAATTGTATTTGTTATTTACTAATGGAGACTTGGTATCATATATAGCTGTAGGAGAGTGTTTGGGCTTCAGTGATCATCAATCTGTGTGGTTTAATATAAAAACAGAGGCTGAGTTGTGCCACACAAAAACAAAGGTTCTAGACTTTAGAAAGGCTGATTTTACAAAAATGGAAACATTTTTATGTCAGTCTTTAACAACTTGGAGATCTTTAGATGGAGTCCAGTAGAAAGGGTAAAAGAAAAAGAAAACCACTGTGGTACTCTGCAGAAGTGGCAAATATAGTAAAGGAGAAAAAAGAAGCATTTAAGAAATATAAGCAGATGCAGAAGGCAGAAGATAGGTATCGGTACAAGACTAGGCTGAAGGAGGCCAAATGCATTATTAGATGTGCCAAAGCACACACACAGGAAAAATTGCCCAGTCAATAAAAAAGGGGGATAACACATTTTTATATATAATTGAAATGAAAGGAGGAAAATGAAACAAGGAATAGTTAGACTGAAAACAAAAAATGGAAACTATGTAAATAGAATAAAGGGCTAGCTGACTGTCTCAATGAATATTTCTGTTCAGTTTTTACAGAGGAAGATGAAGGGAAGGGACCTCTGTTAGAAAAATAAAATGGCAAGACATGGGAAACATGCATGTTTACAGAGGAAGAAGTTCTATTTCAACTTTCTAAGGTAAAAACAGATAAATCAATGGGACAGATGGGATAAACCCAAAGTTATTAAAAGAACTTAAGTGTGATATATATCTGATCAATTATGTCCTAACATGTGAATAACTGGTTGGGATTAATTATCCAACAGGTTAGGAGTGACTAGTTTCCTATTAAGTATAATCACACAGTTCTTGGGACAACGGATTTATCTGTTTCTTGATATATTTCTGAAAATAAGCACCCGTGGGTATTCAGATACAAATATATCTATTAGTCCATCTAGGAGAAGAGAGGCTATGCTCCAGATTCGATCTACTGTGCTAATTCGTCTAATATAAGAGGAATTATGCCCTCTTCAAACTGAGGAAAATAATATTTTAGTATATCCTAATATTGAAGTTTGAAATTAAGGACTAAATTGCATAATTTCCTATATTTTAAGATCAAATTACATCCACAACGTCCCATTACTCAATTACTGAACAATGAAAATCACTTCTTTTTGGTGCTTCTTTTTGGTCTATAATAAGTGCTGATAGCCTTAATCCCGTTTTTTTATTATATTCTTTTTAATAATACTAATAATAAAGTTTGATTTCAAACATTGGCACTATTGCGAGAGTTCGTCTCTACCTCATTTGTCCTTGCTATAGCTAATGCTGCCACTTACAATGGAAATAGGAAAGAGGAGTGCTAAAAAAAAGGGTCACACTTGTTAGTTCCTTCTTTTGGAATAACTTTTGTGTAAAATGGTGAGTGGTTTACAGGAAAATAAATATCAGGATAGACTAAAGGATCTGAACATGTATGGATGGAGGGGAGGAGAGAAGAAGGAGAGAGGGGATATGATAGAAACATTCAAATACATGAAAGGATTCAACAAAGTGCAGGATGGAAGTACATTTCAAAGGAGTAAAAATGTTAGGACAAGAGGCCATAGTCTAAAACTAGAGGGACACAGGTTAAACGTAATGTAAGGAAGTTTTACTTCACTGAGAGGGTAGTAGATAAGTGGAGTAGCCTACAGCAGAAGTGGTAGAAGTTAATACAGTGACAGAATTTAAGCATGCATGGGATAGGCATAAGGCTGTCCTTAACATAAGAAAAGACAAGGACCAAAAAAGGTTTGAGGTTTTTACAGTAGGAACATGGGCAGACATTCTATGTTTCTTTGTAAATTGAAACCAAGCGCTTTCACAGGCACATCGCATACTGTGCACCATATGTATTTAATGAAATTTATGGGCATCTAAAGCAGGTGGGCTGGTGGACGTGATAGTAGTGATGGGCGAAACTTTCCGCCTCAAACTGAAATCGGCGAAAAATGGCACTTTCCGCTTGGCAAAAAATTTCCTGTGAAAAGTGCAGATTTTCCGATTTTTTTCCGCTTTTTCCGCCCATTGAAATCAATGGGAACATAGAAGTTACATACAACACATTACAAACAATGTTTTATTTCCCAAAGGCATTGTATAAAAGGGGCATGAGGGTGCCTGTGTTGGTGGGGTGTGGGGAAAGAATCAGTTGAACAGGGAATTTTTTGGGGTGTTGTTTACTGGGATTGGGGGGCACTTAATAAAAAAGAAATCTTAAATAAAATAAAATAAAAACCAGATTCTACAGGATGGAATCTGCTCAGATGCCGCTTGATGCACTGATTGCTGTTCTCCTCCACCACACTGGCATGTGTGGTCAGTGCACCACACAGTGTGCAATCGGTAGAGACAAACTGCCACATCCTAACATCAACAGAGTGGCTATCATTTGGCAGGGGAGGTAATGAATGAGGAGGATTGGCAGAAGATGTAGTTACCCTAGAAGGTGATGGCGAGCTAGTTGTTTCGCTCGTCCTAGAACTTCCAGTCTCTGCCTGGGTTGTTCTACTCCTCTTCCTCTTTGATCTCCACCTCTCCTCTTGTTGCCTTTCTGGTGAGTCAGGGACAGCAAAAGCGGTGCTTGATTTCTGTGGTGGGTGTTTGGCTTTAACATGTTTAGAGTAAATGTCATGGTGTCTGTGTTTCATGTGTGATATGAGGGCGCTTGTGCCAAGGTGTGTTCCCTCCTTTCCTCTTTTCACTGATTTGTCACAAATTGTTCACAGTGCTGTTGCTGATGACTGTACTGTGCCTGCCCCAACAGAAAAATAGTCCCACACCCATGATGACTTCAGAGGGAAGGGGAAAGGTGGAAAAGAATGGCCTCTTTCTTCTTGTCCTCCAAATTCCCCTTCATTGTCTGTGGCAGTGGATAATGTTGCTGCTGTTGCTGCTACTGCCTCAGAGTCAGCACTGCAGCTAGGATCAGGAGTATTGCTACTGCTGGCAAATGGAACCTGTCCTAGTCCCACATCGCTTGTTAACCCCATTCCCACTGTGTCCAAGGTGATCTGTGGCACACTAACCTACTCCTCAGCATCCTGCTGCCCTTGCATCTCAGCATCAGAAGGAATTAGAGCAGTTACAAATTCCTCTAATTCCAAGATGTCCTTGCTAGTGGTGGTGATGATGACCATCCTCATTCCTGTCTCCCATTCCTTTTCAGTTTCTGCTAAAAAGGCCATCAATGTGTCTTCCACCCCAGCTTCTCCAGTATCATCACCACCACCACCACCACTAGTCCCTTGTTGCTGCTGCTGCTGTATTCCAGACATCTCACTGCTGCTGCTTGGAGGAGGTGACGAGCAATGTGACAGAGGGTCCCCTAATGTCACACTTGCCATTGCCTTTTGACCTGAAGAAGAAGGCAGACTAGCACTAGCAGAAACAGCAGCAGGCACAGGCAGCTGATCTTTGCTTCTGCTGGTAGTGGTGGTATTAATTCTCAGTCTGCTCGCCTCCCCCAATACCAGTTCTGGCCTCTTCAGGTTCATGTTCCACCTGGACACTGTAGTGAAGATAAGGGGAGGACTCCCAGTCCCAGGGTCAGGAGAATGGTGTGTGCTCCCTTGACCGCTAGTCTGGATGCTGTAAAATGTTTCCCCTACCACTCTGGCTGCTTCGCCATTACTACTACTACTAACACCAACCACATCAAGTAAAGCCGCAGAGTCTTCCTTCTGTGTCTCACTGTCACTAGTAATATCAGGATATTGTTGATTACCCCCTCCTTCACTCCTAAGGCTAACAAGCTTCTGGACCTTAGTAGCAGTAGTTCTAGCAGTGGCAGGTCTGCTTGGGAATGGCAAGTGTGATTTAGGGTCTCTTGCTGTCACACTTGGCATCATTTTCTCCTTCCCTCCCTGAGTACTACAAGAAACACTAGCAGCAGGCAAAGTATTGGTGGAAGCAGGTTCAGCGCTGGCAACAGGTTCAGCACTGGCAGCAGGTTCAGTACTAGAAACAGGTACAACACTAGTAGCTGCAGTTACAGAAATGGTGACACTGGCAGCAGGTGCAGCACGTCTGTCAACAGGTACAACACTAGTGGCTGCAGGATCAGAAATGGTGGCACTGGCAGCAGGGGCAGCACATCTGGCAACAGGTACAACACTAGTGGCTGCAGTTTCAGAAATGGTGGCACTGGCAGCAGGGGCAGCACATCTGGCAACAGGTGCAACACTAGTGGCTGCAGGAACAGCAGTGATGGAACTGGCAGCAGAGACAGCACATCTTGCAGCAGGCACAGGCATCTGATCTGTCCTGCTCTCACTATCCTTTCCTCCCTTCCTTCCCATTCCATTTTCTCCCTTCCTTCACTTTCCTCCCTTCCTTCCCTTTTCTCCCTTTCTTCCCATTCCCTTTTCTCCCTCCCTTCTTATTAAATTCCCCAAGATCCCTTGGGGTGATTTAGGGGGAATGGAAAGCATTGGTTGAGTAATGCTAGTCACTTCCTCCACCTCAGACTCAGTGGACACATAATAAGGGTCCTTCCAGTTCCTCTTTTTGCTGCTCATAGTGATAAGAGTCACTATGAGCCTCTCATGGCTCAATTTTTGCTAAATATCACAAGAGAACAGCACAGCACATCTGTCTCGCTCTGCAGCTGCTTCTATTATGTCTGCCTTCAGCGGAAACATCACGTTTTTATAGCAGAAGTCCGAAAACAATGTAAATCAATGGGCGAAAACTTTTTAGCCATTGAAAAAATGGCGAAAGATTTTGGCCAATGGGCGAAAGATGCAAAAATGTTAACTGCTAGTTTTAAAGCGGATTTTCACAGCGACAACTTTTGTCCACCCCTACACAAAAGGGCAATTCCCAGGTGCCTCTGAAAATTGGGCCTGTTGATAAATCCAGCACTGTATTCACCACTGAGATGTGTGTCTTGTCCAGAGGTGTATCCTGTGTTCCTACTGTCAGGTTTGATCCATTTCCCATTAAGGATGATTTACATAAATTTCAAAGAAATCTTTAATTGAGGGACTTTTGTTTAGAACAGTGATCATTTTTCTGTTTCCAACAATTGTCCCCTCAGACCAAAGAGGTCTATATGACACACTGTCTGATGACTCAACTGCTAGACTTAGAGGACAAAGCCAAGGAATGGAATAAGCAGCTAAGCTAGGCAATAGGAGTAGACTGCAAGGTCAGGGTAGGAAAGGTAGTGGTGCTGAGGATAAAAATATTCAGAGATAATATCCTAAGCCTTCCACTTACTGGCTGGAACAGAGAGGAGAAAGAAAAAGCAGAAAGAGAGAGAGCGAACGAGAGAGAGTGTCACACACACGGAGGGTAAGGATCCGTGCGGTGTCAGTTCTGCTGCTAGAAATCTCCAGGACCACTACGTGTAGTTGTATGGCTCCAGCCTATTCCAATGCCTTCATGTTTGTAAATGAGCAGACCTACATCATTGCTAAGTTCAGTGATCATGTCAATTGTAAATATCTCTATATAGATTATGTTTTTCTGATTTGGAAGGGAGGAGAACCAGCTTTACTGGCCTTTTCTTAATATCCAAACTCTATCCTCTCTACAGTCATATTCACCTTGCAATACAGTTCAAGTGACATTAAATTTCTTGACATTAGACCACAGATATAAAATTATGCAACATGCGCCACTACCAGACAGGAATACTTTTGTACATTGTCCATCCACATCACACTGTAAAGGGTGTTCCACATTCACAAATTATATTAATTATTAGAAGTATCCTTGAACATGCTGATGTCTTGGTTTGAAGGATAGGGTCTATAGGGATGAAGATCTTTTAAAACAAAATGAAAGCGCTCCATCAGTCAAACAACTTGACTTGCTACATATGATGAATCATAAAAAAGTATTTATAAAATAGACTGGTATTCCTGACCAGTTATTCAACTGTGTGCCCCAAATGATCATACTTTGTGCATAAGCATTGTGATTTGTTATCTTTTGTTTTATTATTTTTAATTTGATTATTTTATACATCTGTGTTATTATTGGCCCATTCTAATTAGTTATATCAGTGGGAGTTCGGACCGGAATCATTTTTCCGTGAAGATACTCTAACTGATCTATATTTTATTAATCGGGTAACTTTGGAACAATGTGGTGTCATTGGACACAATTTAACCCGACGGGGTATGGTCCGGGCGCAGCGTTGCCTTATAGTTATTAGATCTTACTGATTTACAGTGTATTGGATTTACCAGCTTTAGGACAATATGGCGTCAGTACACAGAAGGCATGCACAGAAAATCATTACTTAACCTTTTGTGTAAGGGTTAAGTAATGATTTTCTGTGCATGCCTTGCCGACAGCATTGACATTGCCTCTGCTACTAGACTTGTGCAAATTCATTCGGAGACATTCGGATTTCGTCGAAAATGGGGTCATTCGGAGACATTCGGCCAATCCGAAACTCAAGGGTCATTCGAGAAAAATGATCTGACTCCGAACAGCCCAGGACCGAAATTCGTCGAAACTTTCGGAAGTTTCGGCAATTGACAAATTTCCAAATGTTTTGACTACTTTCGACCAGGACTTTTTTGTACTTCCTGTGTGCGCTCAATTACTTTCCCTCCATAATTTTCCCTCCATGTCTCTAGTCCAATTCCATTCTCCGTTTCATGCACTACTTCCCTCTTTTGTCTGTTTTCCAATAGCCTTCTTCGTTTCATGATGGGGATTGGACTAATGACACAGTCACACAGACAGACAGCCTGCATTTCCTCATTACGTTGTTGGAGCTCAGAGAGAGAAGAAGAGATTAGAGAGTGTCCAGTTTTTGTGTAGGCAGGCAGGTAGCATTATCTGATATGAGGGGAAATCAGGATAGGAAAACGAGAGAGAGGAATTTGGGTACTAAAGAGGGACAGTAGGGTAGGAGGCTGGTACCAGAAAATGAAACCTTAACCTTTACCCATGTACTAACATAGAATGTGACATATAGTTTGTCCATGTTCGAGTCGACCACTTATGTTGAGTAGGATGTGACAGGCATGGGTTTTCGATGTTCGAGCATATGTTAAATTGAATGACAGTAATGGTTTTTCGATGTTCGAGCATATGCTATATTGAATGACAGGCATGGGGTTTCGATGTTCGAGCATATGCTAAATTGAATGACAGGCATGGGTTCTCGATGTTCGACGTTTGCATTGTGACTGGCATCCCATGCTGGAGTAGAGGTGTCATGCACAGACTGGCAGTGTACGATAATGTCCGTTTTTGGGATGGATCTTTTTCTAAATGCACACCCTGTCTGCAAAGAATGATAGCAGCGTGCACGGAGGCGCACTGCTATAATTTAACCCATGTTAAATTCGGCCGAATAATTTGGAATGGATCAGAATTTTGTTCGAATCTAATAGGCCTGGTCCGAAATTAGGATCATCCGAATTAGAAAAAAAAAATTAGTCCAAATTCGAATTTAATCGAAAATTTTGCCTGTGCACAAGTCTATCTGCTACATGTAATGCAAAGTATGAGAGGAGTTTTCTTTGTTGTAGAATGATGTAAATCATATGAATAGTGGAAGGTGGCCTCTTCACTGCATTGCAGCTAGCTGTCTTGCACAGCTGAGTACTATATCATGAATAACATTGCACAATAGCATATTTGGCTTAACTTGCGATATTACATTTGACTTACCCTGATCACAATATTTGCTAAGCACTGCTCTGGCCTCTCTCTCCCCTTCTCTGCATGCTCTGCTTGGCGCTGGCATTCTGCACACAGAGAAGGGGAGAGAGAGAGTCCGGAGCAGCGCTTAGCAAACATTGCGATCAGGGTCAAATTTAATATCGCAGGTTAAGCCAAATAAGCTATTGTGCAATGTTATTCATGATATAGCGCTCCTCTTTGCAAGACAACAACACCAGACATTAATGGGAATTGATTCACGGTGAATAAAGGAGGCGGACACACAACAGTGTCTTGGAGCAGAGACGGGGAAGGAGCGAGAAGGCAGAAAGAGATACCAGCTTTCCTGGACTTATGGGACACACTGAGACCCTTCATGGGATTAAAGTATGAGGCCACCTTTACTCTTAGAGCATCGCACATTGGCCTCTGTATTGAATGTAAGGGGCAATCTCTTACATGGTCTCTAATAAGTCCTAATCTTAACTTTTTCTCATCTCCCTGAATAAATAGCACAAAATACAAATATTGAGTGTGGACTGTATGCTCCATTCCGGTTAATGTGAATAACTACCCAATTTGCTAACGCTCTGAATTCACTCCTTTATTAGACATCCAGTACTCACACTGGGTTTTAATCTTTTTATGGTTATCATTTTCTCCTTTTAGGTAGGTTATTCCAAGGTGGTTTGGATATATTTTATGTGTTTTTGTGTAATTTTATTTGTATGTTTATTGTTTTTGACCATATTAAATTGCGATATTTAGATTTTATTGCGCTGTCTTGCCCCTCCCTATTCTTTCTATTATTTCCATGGTGGTTCAGGGTGGGCATGCAATTGTAAATGGACAGCCTACAATACATTGATACAGGGTGGGATGGCATGCAGACATTACTCATACTACAGGGTAACATATTAATATAAAGGCATGTATTGCATATGTAGGCACTCATACACTGACAGACTCACAATGCAATGATACTCGCGAGATTTTATGACTAAATAAAGTCTAACAATACAAAGGTACATGGTAGGCATATTAGCACTTTTCCAGGGACAGCCTTACAATACAAGTGTACTCCACTGACACATTGGTACTGTTACTGAGACAGTCTCACAATACAGAGGTACATGGTTGGCATGTAAGCACTCTCAGAGAGGCAGTCTTACAGAGTACATGGTAGGCATATTGCCAATCTTATAGCAGGACAAAAGCCTACACCATACTTAAGTTCTGTGCATAGCGTTACCGATATAGCAAGGCAGTCTACTAATACAGAGGCACAGGTTGTATGTGTAGATACTTAGACAAGCGCTTTCTAATAAAGCGGTCTAGGTACAGTATGGAAATACTCTTACCTCTAGACAGTACCATTAAAAATGTGCATACACAGTGGAGCATCCTCATTATTAAGAGTAATAGGTTGGGAATATTTTTGTTAATTTTATTCTGACTAAAACATAGAACAACAGTGTCATTTCGTTAAAGAGAACATGAGATGGATGGGGATATGTCAGGGATATGGGTGGGGTTAAAGGTGGGGATATAGGTGGGGCTAGGTGTGGAAACTGGTGGCGAGTAACTTTTCAGGCCTGTCTAGTAGCTCAGGACCTGAAATTTTGAGCCCTGCACGTACAATATACAGTTTGTCACATTGTTACTCATTTTTCTTACTTTGCTTTCTGTAATATATGTTGGATTGAGTTTACGGTTGACCAGTGGTGTCCGTAGAAATTTTTCCGGAAATCCTCTCAAACTCTTGGCTCTCTAGACTCTGCCACATAGAGGGAAGAAAGGAAGGGGAGCTCTGGTGTCCTTGGAGAAATTTCCTCTCCCAAAATAAGAAGGGTCTTGGTAGTTCAGGTTTGTCCTCTAAAGGAACTGACCGACCGGCCGGGAAATGGCACCTGCTTTTCCTGACCCTAATGAAAACCTTACTGTTGAAAACCTTCTTTATTGAAGTTTGTGCTTTATCCAAAGCTGTGAATGTATTCACAAATTTACCTACATTTTTTATGAAGGTTTCACCAAAAAGAAGACCATTAGCTTATGGCCCTGCTTCCATGGAAGCCATGTCAGACAGGGTCTATTCCAAGTAAAATTACCCTGCATCTTTCTGTTGAGAGAGCCGTATTGCCATTACTCAACAGACAAAAGGTTCTTTGTATCCAGCCTATAGGAATATTTAAGTCCACTGGGATATTGTTTGATACCGCTTCCTTAGTCAGAATAAAGATCTTGCTAGTGGGCCAACAATATCTAAAAGTTTGTCCAGACATTGCTTCAGAGATACTTCAACTCCCTTTCTTGGGTCTCTACCAGATTTTGATATATGTATTGAGCCATCTGAGGGTCCATAAATGGGGTTTTGCAAATCTTACTAATAGATGGCCTCAGGCATTCAGACTTCATTTGTTTCTGGATTTTGCTTCCAGAGCTTTCCTGATCCCAAATTCTATGTATTTGGATACAGGATCTTTAGGTATCCATTCAGCTTATCTGGGGTATTTAATACCCTCTGGATTGAAAAGTGGTTACCCTGTTCATCACGAATGATGTTATTTCCTTGTGTAGTACTGTCTACATTATTTTCAATAAAATTTTCATCCTCTGATATTTTCATCAGAAAATTGGCCCATATGTTCCTCTGACTCATAATTGGACTCCTCAGTAGAACAGTCCAGACAAAAGGAATCTGGTTTAGACTGATTCCTGTTTCTCTTTCTCTGCAAATCATCCTCCCGAGCTGAGGTTCATTTGTGTGGGTTTGAACCACAATTTTCCGTGCTAGATGTTCTAGCTTTTCCATAGCGAGAACAAGAATGTTCTCTTTTCTGTGAGGAACAATGTTTAGTTTTATAATTCATTTAGCCTTTGATATTTTTCCTGAGTTTCTCTCTCTCAGGTGAGGTGTCAGAATTTTTTTTATTGCCAATTAATTGAGGTTTTAATAAAGTTTGAGGAGGCTTCTTCAAATTAGTTTGATTAAGGACATCAGCAATCACTAAAGTTTTTGTTATCTGATTCTTGCAAGAAGAAATGGCATTAGATACAGATTTATTGACAGATATATTCTGTTCAGTATCAGGCCTTGATGACATGCCAATTGCCTCTTGTAAATCAGAATTGGAAACATTATCCTCCAACGTAAAATGAGGAGGGATCCTATTACATTTTTGTGGAGTAATGGGTGAAATTAATTTTTTGTGAGACATTTTAAATTTCCAAGGGAACAAAACTCTGAAGACAAAACTGGGATGAAAGATACAAGAAAAACAATCACTTTAAACCAGCAGAATTGTCTTGCAAAAGTAAATTCCAAAAGGACAGCAAAAAAGCATGTCTAAAAAGGGAAATATATACCAGAAAAGTATCAAAACAATGCCAATTATATATAACCAAGTCAGGAAAGGTCTGTTGTCTAGCAAATAACATCTGTAGTAATAAGAAACGTCACAAAATGATGTATACTGTGAAGAAAGGTTTGCACATGCTCAGAAAAGCAGAAAGGGCAAGGTGGCCAAATCCAAGTTGGCCGCTGCGAGTAGGGATATACAATAGAAAACGGGCACTTAACAAAGAGAAATACCCCACATGCTATATATCATTTGAAAGGAGAAGAAGAGGGGAGTCTAACTTCTATGAAGAAAAAAATGAAAGTACAAAGAATAAAAGGAAAAAGAACATGGAGGCAAGTTCTGAAGTAGGGAGTATGCTCAGAAAGCTAAAGGGAGCTGCAGGGCCGGATTTGCCATTAGGCAAAGTAGGCACCTGCCTACAGGCGTACGCCAACGAGGGGCGCCTGCCAATTGTATTTTTTATTTTTTTTAAATATTCTTTAAAAAAAAAAAAAACTAGCCACCTCGCTGGCTGCACCGGCGGCACCCACTCACAATGCCCGCCCCCCCAATCTTGTACCTGATGGAGCTCCCTTGTCACCTCTTTAGGAATGCAGAGCGCTGAGAGATGACATCATCTCCTAGCGCTCTGCATTCCTGAATAGGAGACCGCGCGGGAGCTCCATCAGGTACAAGACTGTGCCAAAGGAGGCACATACAGATCTCCTACCAGGGAGGTAGGAAACGGAGAACAGGGGGAGGCAATGTGAGGGCAATGTGGAGATAATGGGGGGCAATGTGGAGCTAATGGGGGGCAAGTTGGAGCTGATGGGGTGGAGGGCAATGTGGAGCTGATGGGGGGGCATTGTGGAGGTGTCCAGTGCAGATGGCCCGCGGGGGGGGGGGGGGCGCTTCAAATTTCTGTGCCTACACGCTCCTGAGATGTAAATCCAGCCCTGGGGAGCTGAGGTGAAGACATGCTGACAAGCTGAGGGGAAAAAACCCATTAGAGAAGGGAAATAAATATACCAGGGATACAAAACAAAGGACAATCCTCACAAGGAAATAAGAGGCAAATCAATAGCCTCAGGGGACCATGAAAAACTAATAATGAAAGTATAAACAAATGAAATAGACAGTATAAATTAAACAAAATTCATCTACACACCAGATAAAATATAATACACATTTTATCAATTATACACAAAGCAAACATTTTATCAAATTTATTAAACAAAACCACAGAGTACTTATCTTGTGCCAGCAGCAGCAAAGAAGAGGAAGTGGGGTTATTGGACCCCACAGTTATACAGCTTATTGTGATGTGATTGGATAAGCATTATCTAAGGGGCGGGGTTATAATTCTGTTGTATACACTTTTTCTTTCTGTAACTGTTTATTTTTTGCTCCTGGAGTAGTAAAGATGGAGTGTAAATGCATAATAGGAGTGTCCATGTCTTGCCATAAAATCAAAGGGAATATTGGGAATATTTATTTGATTCCTATGTTGTATTTGGTTTGCCTCACAATTCCTCCAGTGTTAATTTTTTTTGCATATTTATCCCATTGTATTACCATTTACAGAGTAGGCTCAGTCCATAGGAGGTTGCAACTACAGATTTCGCTGAATAGATATTATTTTTTCTTTGGGGAAATTCACATGGATAACTTTTAAACCTTTGAGTGCCAGAAGCGTATTCAAAGGGTAAAAGCTATGATAATTTTCAGTGGCAACTTTGTGTTATGGCAACATCTCACATCATCACCCATGTGAACTTGGCCTAACAGCAGCTAGTAAAGAGACAGCTAGCCTGGGAGGGTGGTGCAGTCCTACTCTCATTTGTATTCCGTTTTAAGAATCTTGTTCAACACTCTTTGGGGCCAACATTCCATTCCTGGAAAAATACATGTGTAGGGTACATCCAAACCACACAGCAGATAGCCAAAATGACTAAGCATGGGTTTATGACAGTACTTTATTTATTTTTAAGACATTTTAACCCTTTAAAGACCAGAACATTGCACACCCCACTGATTCTTAAGAGGTGAAAGAAAAAATTACAGTGCGCATTATTTTAATTACAGTAAATGCCTGTTGAGGAATTACAGTATATTTCACTGGGTTGGCAATCTATAACTTTGCAGCTATTGTTAAACTACAATTCCCATCTTGCCTAATCAGCAGATAGCTGATGGGATTATGTAGTCCATCAACAGCTGGAGTGCCACAGATTGCCCACTTATGGTAAATAGTTACCTATGCACAAATAATACTTTAGAAATGCAATCTTTATGGGTATTGATTGACTATTATCGATATTATCTGGCCAAAGTTGTTGCAGACATACAGATCTTGAATTTAAGGAAAGTAGAAAATAGAAATTAACTGACCATTGGTATTTAAATGTATCCAGATTAAAACAACACAAAAAAATCTGTGCAGTAATAATTTATTTAGAAAATATTTTACCAGGAAGAATACACTGAGATTTCTCTCATTTTCAAGTATGTTCTGGAGTGTTTACAGCAAAGAGTTGCATATTTGCACAAATACTGATACATAATCTCTCTCTCTCTCTCTCTCTCTCTCTCTCTCTCTCTCTCTCTCTCTCTCTATATATATATATATATATATATATATATATATATAATATATACAGGGCTAAAAATTTCCACTCGCTACTAGCCAATGGTGAGTGAAAATTTAGCCCTGGTGAGTAGAAATTCAGCCCTGGTGGGTATGCTATGGCTTGCAGTGGCGAGTAACTTTTCAGGTCTGGCTAGTAGCAAAGGACTTCAAATCTTAAGCCCTGTATATATATATATATATATATATATATATATATATATATATACATACACACACACACACACACACATACATACACATACTAAAAATGTTATATACAGTTGCATATTGTTTTTAGGTATAAAGAAGCAGTTATTTGTAAGGATTTTAGACTGGGAGAAGATCATCTTCTTATTAACGTAATCGAAGGGGGAATAGTTAAAATACAAGTGACCTGTCCAAGTTCATCTTGGTTTCTGATGTCAGGAAAAAGCACAATGAGCCATTACACAGAAAATAAGGAGTAGTTTTGGGAAAACCATCTACACCGTAGAGGACAATGAAAAATTTCCATTGATTTTAATTTGGCTTTTTTCTTTTCTTAATTCAACTCAATGATTAGTAATTAAATAATATAGGGAAAATGATAACAACAAAAGAAGGGCTGGGTAGGGAGAGGGGGGCAAGTACAATATAGATAATTACAGGAGTATAATCATAAGAGTATAACAGAATATAACAGGAGTATGACAAGATATATCAAGATAAACAGATGCTACACCTAAGCATCGGGTTGAGTAACTGAATTGGAGAGGAACCAGTAAAACGAAGAGAATGATAATTAACTTTTCAATTGTTCCCAGGTTTCCACAAATGTTTTCCTGGTAGCTAGAGCACATGTGCTTAACCCTTTGAGTAATGCATTGCGTTCCCCTCTGGCACTCAAAGGGTTAAGAAACTATTTTGATTAGATGTAAGTGTAGACAACATTTTAGAAAGGAGGAAACATTGATCCTGATAAATGGGCAACCGGAGCTTTTTACTATGAAATCCGTTTCTGAATGTAACACTGAGGCAACCCATGGGCCATTCCATCAGCAAAGCATGTGTGTGTTGTGATGCCCATTTTATAGAATATGGAAGGTGTCAAGCACCAATGCTAAAAAGGGTTTTGTACCCCTGTTCATTGTGTGTGACACAGAGAAAATATGAAGGTGGTTTCCCATATATCTACCCTAGTAGCATGGACAGCACAGTGCCCCAAATCCTTTCCAATGTTTTCACATAAGGAAATACGGATCATTTTTTTAAAATAGCAGAGTGAGTTACAGATGTTAGTGCTAAGCCCCTTGGATCAGTCTTCTGATCACGGACTCATTCATAATATGTCAATAGGGAAGTGAAGCCCAGTTTGATTTAGGAGGTGAGGACAAAGCTCCTAAGTTGTAGAAATTGAAAAATGTTGCTTTGGGGTTGACGAGTTCTGGCAAAGTCTTGAAATAAGAGTAAAAAACTTGGCTGTATAGATCTTTAATTCAAGTGATACCTAAAGAGTCTAGCAAGCTGAAATCCTAGGGGATAGTCCTGGAGCATTTAGCAAATGCTCTCTTGTGTAAAAATGGGGCCATATTTAACTGCAGTTGTATACCACAGAGACAGGATATTAGAGGTAGCCAAGGCAAATGTTATTGGTGGTCATATAGTTGGGAGGGAGCCAGATATGGTTGGAAAGGGGCATGGGTGAGCTTAGTTCTTTTTAGATGTCCACATATTTTGTAAGCATGGTGAGATGCCAGGCTAGAATTTGGGACAGCTGGGCAATGGGGTAATTAAAGCAAGGGTTAGCAAGACCCAGAAAAAGTGGGGGTGAAAAGGACATTTTGAAACACAGTTTTTTGTTCCGTCTGAAAAACTTCTCAATGGAAGTTTTTAGACTATTAAGTTCACTGGTCGCGTCAGATATAGGAAAGCAACTATACAAAATACATAATAGGTCCTTCATGGACTGCATTAACAAAATTAATTTTTAGATATATGGAGAGCCCTCAGCCTAAAGGCCAAAGTCTAACTTGCAGAAACCTATCCTTTCCCATTTACACATGACAAACTAGACCTCAAAACTTTAACAAAGGCTTTTAACCCCTTGAATGCTAGAGAGGTCTCTAACACATTGCATTGCAATGCAATGGAGACCTCTCAAGTATTGGAGGGGTTACAATTCAAATTTAAACCTATGGGGATTTTAGGCCTTTTTTATTTGTATCCTGTGGGGCACATCATTCACAGTTAATGCACTCCAGAATTACCCCTATTTTCTTTTGTGCATAACGTTCAGTGAGTATGCACAATATTTCTTCTCTTTTCAAGTTTCAGCTCAGGAAGTGAATTTAAAATAAGAATGAAGTGAGCACGATCAATTATTCTTTACTTTGACTATAGGTAGGTAGCTGGCCTGTACTGATTTGCAGTCCAATAACTACTGGATAGCCAAAAACTGTCCACTCCTATTCCTCACTTGATAATGGGCTGTATTCCATTGCAGGTTTTATCTGCAAATCCCCCCTTGTTCCTCGATAGTAATCTGTGAGATAAAACACAAAAACATTTTGGAATGAAGGCTTATGAATATTAAGAGATCCTGCAATTCTACAAACAGGCTAAAAATATCAATAGGCAACAATAAGATAACACCTTAATAAAATATATATATATATATATATATATATATATATACAATAAAAAATGGAGGTCAAATATTACCACTTCAATAATATTGCAATGCAATGTTGGAATGAAATCAGGATGAGGATGAAATGATGATAGATGAATTGAATGGATGGAGCAGCTTATCTCGAGTAATGCAGCAGGGAAGAGTTGAAAAAGTGGCCTTGTCTACTTGTGGGAAACACTGTACCTGTGACAACTCAATTGCAGTACAAAACAAGAACAGAGAAAGGCAATCTAAGTGTAGATGTTTTATTAACCAACAATGAGATAAAAAAGTGAAATATTAAACTCACATTTGTCCTACCTGGGCTTTGTGCAGTTGTTATTCTACTTTTGATGGAATCTGTGGCACGGTGTCGTCCAATGATGATGGAAACAAGTTCTTCTCTTGTAAATAGAGGTAACAGATGTTGGAATAATCTGTATCTTTAATACTACTCAATATTGCCTCATGGAGGGCTCAGCTAAGGACACAGAACACCTTCAAACCAGCGGGATGCTAGAGGCACGTAGCGTAGAAAACCCACAGAGCAAGTGGAGAGATACCCATTGTCTGGTTGAAACTATAGACTAGCCCAAATGTTTTTGCAGACTATTCTCTGCTTCCTCTGGGGCATAAGGTTAAACCTCTATTGTACAAGCCTTATATAGACTTTCATAGTGATGGCAAAGCAAACATATTGTCACTCCCATTCACCTGTGACCCCTTCCCCTCATTGGTCTGCATTATTTTATCTAACTGCTCTGTCATCTTACCTGTGCTCGATCTTCGTATCTTGTGCTTCTGAGTCACAGCTTCTGATCCTCAACATTTCCAGTTTTCCAGTGTACCGAATCTTAGTGTGTCTTGACCTTGCTAATTGTCTGCTGATCTGAGTTTATCATCTCTCCGTCTTCAACCCGGCTTGTCTTCCGATCTTGCTTCAGTCTCATCCCTGGGATCTCCACCTGTTTGTTTACAACCTACTTTGCCTGCAGCAGGTTCCAGTTCACTACAAGCGTCCCTTCAGCCACCTTCAACTTGTGAGTCCTGCTTTGCTGAATCCTTTTTGTCATCTACTTACACCTCAGGCCTTCCATCTGGTCGAGGTTGGGGTTGTCGATTCTCTGATCTATGCCTGGTACTTCTGACTAGTCGATGGTGTGATTAGGCCTAGCTTGACTCCCTTCCTCCTGCCTGTCCGACTTGTCGAGGGTGTCATAGGTCGTAGCTCCTGAGACCTCCACCTCCGGGCTTTCCAACAAGTCTAGGGTTTGGTAGTAGAAGACTTCAATCTCCGACTTCACCTCCGAACCCTGGGAGTAGAATACTAAATCTCCGACTTCACCTCCAAGCCCACGGAGTTGAATACTAAATCTCCGACTTCACCTCCGAGCCCCGGGAGTCGAATACTATTTCTACGACTGCCTCCTGAACTATCATCTCGACTATCTTCAGAGACATTGTCGTAGAACTGAACTCTGTCCTTAAACCTCCATCATTAGGATCCAGATATTTCCTTCATTTCTTTGTGCTCCAGAACCTAGCTTGACACATATATCTAACCCAATGTAAAAAAACCTAATTAAAGGACAACCCTTGTGAAACAGTTTTGTTGCTAAATTGCAACATATATTAAACCAAAATGGCCATCGTAATAATGTGACTACTAAGGCCCAGATTTATCAAACTGCGGGAAGAGCAGCGTATCAAATACACTGCTCTTTGCCGTGATAATTGATGGATACCTTCGGATAGTCATCATTGATTTTATGTGTTTCCCTGCTTTGCATATGCGAAGCAGGGAAACTTGCATAAATTGGTGAGTCATGGGGAAAACACACATATATGCATACGCAAAAGTGTGTATGTGTGTGTTCGCCCCATGCATTCAAATGGGATACACCAGCTTGAAGCTAGACTATCACATTTGTGGATCTATCTGGCCATCGCTTATTGAAGAATAAGAGATGGACAGATACAATCCGAAAGTTGTTGAATGTGCGAATGGTTAATACGCAGAGAAATCCTCTGATTTTCCTGCGTATTAATCCATTCACACCTTGATGAATCCAGGCCTAAGAAAGGAAATTAATATGAACATGGAAGAATTAAAGTAATGGTGATAGAATTATGAACCAACTTATACGTGCATAACCGTGTGTGTATGAACAAGTGATGAGATAAAGGACAATAATAGTAGTCTGAACTATTAAATGAAAGTGTGAACATGGTGCTTGTGAAGACAGATGTAGACTAATAAACTGAAAAATAGAAACTTGAGAGAAACGTGGCCGTGTGTATGTGCATAAAAAATGTAGAGTGAATGAGGGTGCTAATGGAAATATGTTGGGTGAATGAGGGCACAAATGGAGAAACACTAATTTTAGTAAAAGTTGCCACTTATATATGTAAGAGTGACAAAGACAGAAATAAGTAGAAATAATTGAAAGAATAATAATGAAAAAAATGATAAATAATAGTGAAAAAAGAGTATTGAAATAAATATGTAGAAATGGAAAAAAGATAGTTGATGTGTAACTGAATAAACGTGAATACCCTGACCACCCTTGGGAGATGAATTGAAAGAAAACGTTCTTGAGGTGAAGAAAAAAATTATCCTTGTAGTTCCACATTTTAGCTATTCTTATAAATTACATTAATCAACAGACTCATCATATAAGAACAAGTGCATCAATAAAAATTGTAAAATATAAAATTCATCCAATAAAAGATCAAACATATCACATAATAAATATAGTAATAATTGTTAGGCTAAAAATAATAATAAGGATAATAAATGGTAGCATATTAATGTAGGAACCACATTTAAAACATCAAGGATTTTGTAGAAAACTGTAGTATGAAAATCTTTGTTCTAGGAAAAAATATAAAATACAACATTCATCGAAACACACACGTGCAATCCCCATATGTAAGCACATGTGTACGCACACTAGTATCTATTCGCACACACAAAACTTTTACTAAAATTAGCGTTTCTCCATTTGTGCCCTCATTCATCCTACATATTTCTATTAGCGCCCTCATTCACTCTATATTTTTTATGCACATACACACGGCCAAGTTTGTCTCAAGTTTCTATTTATTCAGTATATTAGTCTACATCTGTCTTCACACGCCCCATGTTCACACTTTCATTTAATAGTTCAGACTACTATTATTGTCCTTTATCTCATCACTTGTTCATACACACACAGTTATGCACTTATAATTTGGTTCATAATTCTATCAGCATTACTTTAATTCTTCAATTTTCATATTAATTTCCTTTCTTAGTAGTCACATTATTACAACTGGCATTTTAGTTTAATATATGCTACAATTTAGCAACAAAAAGTGTTCCACAAGGGTTGACCCCTAATTAGGTTTTTTTTACATCAGGTTGGATATATGTTTACTTTGACATCACTATGAGAGTCTATATAAGGCTTGTGCAATAGAGGTTTAACCTTATGCCCCAGAGGAAGCAGAGCGTATTCTGCAAAAACGTTTGGGCTGGTCTGTAGTTTAAACCAGACAATTGGTCTCTCTCCACAACCCCAGTGGGTTTTCTCTGCTCCGCCCCTCTAGCATCCTGCTGGTTTGAAGGTGTTTGGCATCCTTAGCTGAGCCCTCCATGAGGCAATATTGAGTGGTATTAAAGATATGGGTCAGACATCTGTTACCTCTATTTACAAGAGGAGATTCCATCAACAGGAGAATAACATCAGCTCTCAGGACTAGAGGGTACCAGGTGAAATGGGCAGGAGATCGGGAGGACACAGAATGCTGTCTAACACAGAGAGGGACCCTGTGATGTGCACAGAGCCCAAGTAGGACAAATGTGAGTGCAATATTTTACTTTTTTTTGTTGGTTAATAAAACATCCACACTTAGATTAGCTTTTTCTCTTCTTGTTTCGTGCTGCAATTGAGTTGTCACAGATACAGAAAAAAAAACATTGACAGTGCTAACTGCAATGGGATATATCCCATTATAAACCCCATTTCACATTGGAGACACCAACACAGCCATTGCTGTAATGGTTCATTGGTTATGCCTCCCATGCTAAAAGGTAAGCATGAACACACCAAAATCCAGCAAATTAAATGTTACTGTGCTCAAGCAGGAATGAGGTGAAATTGTAGCAGGCCAGATAATAAATGGCTGCAGACAGATGTTACAGTTCTCATCTCAACCTCCAATAAATGGACCAACCAATTGGGAGTCACTAAATAACATTCGGCTGTCACTCACATGGGCCAGCCATCAATAGTAGTTGGAGTTGCATTTTTGGTTATGGAGAGCAGCAGTTATCAAAATTAGTAACATAGTAACAGTAAATAAGCCTGAAAAAGATATGCATCCATCATGTTCAGCCCTTATTGATCCAGAGGAAGGCAAAAATACAAACAAAAATCATGTTGAATCTATTTTCAATTAACCCCCAAGTGTGTAAAATGCTTCATTCCTGACTCCAAAAGGCAGGATATTTCCCTTGATCAGCATCATATCAGCTTTGAAACCAGTTGTCATAATTGACCTAGAAAGGTATACAATTTTTTTAATCATCTACAGTATCTGCAAACACAACTTCCAGAGACAATTTCACAACTTTACTGCCCTTACTATAAAAAACTATTGCATTTGTTTTAGTTAAAAATGCCTTTCCTCTTGTTTTTCGGTCAGCTGTACATGGTTACTCAGAAAGTTCTTTATATTGACCTTGAATATATTTGTAAATTGAAATCATATCACTCCTTTGACATCTCTTCTCTTATGTTAACAAACCCAGTTTGGCTAGTCTCTCTTTATAACTCAGATTCTCCAATACGTTTATCAGTTTTGTTCCATACCTCTGCACTTTTCCAGATCAATAATGTATTTTATAAAAGTGGTTTCTGAAAGTCTACTCCATATTCTAGATGAGGCCTTACTAAGTATTGATGTAGAGAAGGAATTATATCCCCATCCTGTGCATCTATACCCATTTTTCTATATTACAATACTTTTTGACTAGGATTCCCCAAGTAGTTTCCCATTTAGTGTATATGAAGGATACTTGTTTCTGTAGCTCAAATGCATAACCTTACATTTATCTATATTAAACCTCATTTGATACTTTTCAGCCTATCCACTCAGTTTATCCAATTTTTTCTGAAGAGAGAAATACATCCTGCTCTGTATGTATTTCCTTATACAGTTTAGTGTCATCAGTAAACACTGAGACATACCTTTCACCACCCACTTCAAGATCATTAATAAATACATTAAAAAGCATTGGGCAGGACTAAACCATGAGGCATCCCACTTACTACATTAGACCAAACTGAAAATGTTCCATTTATGACAACTCTCTGTTCAGCCAGTTCTCTGTCCATGTAGATATCACCTCCCAAACCAAAGCCTTTTAATTTATGTACAACCTGTTATGAGTAACAGTATTAAACACTTTTGCAAAACTGACGTATACTACATCGACACCAACACCCCTGTTGCTGTGGAGAAGCCCTTTAAATTAATTTAAAATGAAATCCCTGTGAAACCTTAACACTCATTATTTAACCTCTGGATGCTAGAGAGGTCTCTTATGCAATGCTTCTCCGTGCATTGGAGACTTCGCTAGTATCAGTTGTGTTTTAATGCTAGTTTGTACTGGAAACTTATTTTTATATAAACATACTGCAGGATTCTGTCGCACGTGTCACTGGTTTTATCCAATGATTTTAATTTGACAGGAATCTGTGAACTAAAACCATTGATAACATTATCACCTGCAATGCAATTCATCCCTTAATTAGGTAAAAGTAAGGGCCGGATTTTCATCAGAGGTGCTCCTAGTTGGTTCTCCTGGTCCTGCCCATGGTCACCTCCCATGAGCCCACCTACCATTTACACGGTTTCCTGGAACAGAAATGTCCTTCATCTATAACATATGTAGCACATCTATTCCACAATACCTTCAGATTAACCCTTTTGATACCATGGTCTAGTTCAGCCAGTCGGGGACAGTACTGATTGCTGCCTTCATAAACTGTCATATTGTCTACCATGTGCTGATTTAAGGTCCTCTTCTTCAGCAAGGGCCTTTGCGAATATGTTGTGTGTGTCAGTAAATGAACAAGCCTGGACTCTGGGAGTTTTAATTTGTAATACAGCCAACTGTTATTAACTAAAATAGGAACAATTATGAACATTCAGGGCAATCTTCCATCCATTATCCTACCAATGGTTGGGAATCTCTCTCCCCCTGAGAAATCATATTTGCTACTCTGGATCCCAAACCAGAGAACCTGGTTCCCCCACTCTTGGGAGAATGTCTGTGGCTTTTCTGCTCCATGCAGTCCATAGATACCCTTTAAGGTGACCCCAATCATCTGCTTTCCATGGTTGCTACAGTCAGAGAGTGACAACCCCTCCCCTGACCCCTACTACTCCTGGAGGTCCTAAATTATTTACCTGATAGGACATTTTATCCCTCCTAAGGACCTCCTAAGTAATGGGGAAATTACCTGTCAAAGGGGAAGCCACATGAGGGGGTACACATACAAAAATTGTTATTAACCACTTGAATATTAGAGTAATCTCCTGTGTATCTCAAGCATCAAGGAGGGTGATAAATAATTTGGGAAGTGCTTGGGGTATATACACTTGCAAAAGAACCCATCCAAACTAGAATGTAAACTGAATATTAAACATTTAAGGGCCAATGGAGTATGCAACTCAATTCATTGGATGCCCTTCTGGTCCTTAGAGGGATAGCACCATACATAATGGTTAGGATTCATCACGCGGTAGTGATAAGAGCAGTGTATCCGATGCCTTGCTCTTCATAGTGATTCTTGATGAACACTTTTATGCATTCCCCAATTTCTATCCAATTACAAAGCTTGTCCCCTAGATCAATTTCTATCCAATTACAAAGGCTGTCGACTAGACAAGCCTCCTGTACAACATTTTATCAAATTCCTTTTGTATAGTCTAGATACACTACTTTTGCTTATACATTCCCTAGGTTCCTATTTACTTCTGCATAGAAGCTCAATAGGATTGTTTGATAACATCTGTTCCTAATAAACCAATAACAATTTTGTTTTTCGCAATGTATTCCTGAATATAATCCTTTAGAACACATTAAAGCAACCTCCCTTATACCGAGGTCAAACTCACAGATCTTTAATTTCCAGGATCTCTTTTTTGTTCCCATTTAAAAAAAAGACACCACATTGGCTTTATGCCTGGGGAGATTGAGTATTTAAAGATTAAAAAAAGTGGTCTTCTTAACCCTGCACTAAGTTTACAAAGAACCCTTGGACATACACACACATACGGCAATGGCTGTGTGTACCTTTTTATTTTGAAATGTTTGCAGATATGGCTTGAGCACAGTTCATATTATTTGCTCTTGAGGTGTAGATGGCATTTCCTAAATTACCTCTGTAACACCATTGACTGTATGCACCATATTTTTCAGAAAAAAATAAGTTTAGGCCTTTGAGTAAGGGTGGGAGAAAAGTGAGAAAAGTTTCCTGTATGATTTTTTTAGAAAAACTGATGATTTTTCTCTTTTTTTTCCCAAAAGTTTTCTCCTTTTCTCCATTGCAAAATTTTCCTAATTTTTTTTTATCACTTGACATCATCGTGAATATGTGCCAGTGTCACTTAAGCAGGAAGTTAGTGTTGTGGGCAAAAGACAAATGCAATCTGCATGCTAACACATTTTTCAAGGTATATGTTGCTGTAGGACTCACAGCTTTGACTTCCAGCTACTTATTTCTCCACTACAGTCCTCAGAAGAAGCAATATTGTGCTGAAACAGAGGTGAAATGGAATAGAAGAAAATGTGTTGGAATAGGAGAAAAATGTGTTAGAATTGGACAAAATATGTCTTGAATAGGAGAAAAATGTGTTGAATAGGCAAAAAATGTGTTGGAATAGGTGAAAAAAATAAAATAAAGTACAACCTACAATGTGGCAGATGTTTATGGTAGTGGTGTGATTGGTGGGACCTTGACAACTCAACTACTGTGTGTATTTTTACTCTCTACAGTACACAACTGATGGAGTATGATGTTTTGCCTTGGCCTTAACAAAATTCTCAATGTCGTCTGCTGTCTATCAAGTCTGCCTCAGTCACAAAAAACAAAATCAACAACTTCTTTAACCAGAATTCCACAGTACAGACAATGAAAGCAAAATCAGCAAGTAATTTGTGCCACAGTTGCCTGTGTCTTGCCAGTCAGTTACACCAAATTTTGGGGTATTTAATGTCAAACTCCTTCCTCCTCCCAGTCTCCCGTAATACAGAGAACAAATGTCCTACTTAAAAGACTCCCTAAACTAAGCTTCAATTCCCCTTTATTTGCCTTCGCTAGCTCAAAAATGTGCTGCTGTCGGCATTCGGCAGGGTTGCGGCGCTTCAGTGAGGGCCGCCGTGACGCAGGTCTCTGTCGGCGCCCACCGAGATTGCGGAAGTATCGGAGTGGGCCGTCATTACGTCAGACATCGCCGCGTTATCCATGACATGCAGGGGGAACTCCTCTATATAACCAAGCGTCACAGTCTAGTTGACGCTTGGTTATTCGTAAGCTCCTTGCTCATTGCCTTCCAAGCTGTTTCTAGCAGTTAATCTCTCTGACCCTTTGGCTACCCTCCTGACCATCCATAGAACTCTGCCTGCATTGACCTTTGGCTACCCTCCTGACCATCCATAGAACTCTGCCTGCATTGACCTCTGGCTATCCTCCTGACCATTCCATTGAACGCTGCCTGCACTGACCTTTGGCTATCCTCCTGACCATCCATTGGAAGCTATCTGCACTGACCTTTGGCTACCCTCCTGACTAGTCTTCTGGCTTTCCGTCCACCTTCTCCTTCCTTTTCCCTATTGAGCCTGTGACTCAGGGGGGTCCTCAGTTTCCTGTCTGGGGCTCTCCCTCTGTCTTGGTTCTTAGTTGGGCTCCTCCTGCTATTGGGTTCCTACTCTACCTGAGTTCATTCCCTCATCTACCACCTCTCTGACTATCTGGCTTTCTGCTAGTTCTTTGTGGGGTAATCGTTTCCCATAGAGTACGGTTCAGCAAGCGTACATACCTACATTTTCCTCTTTGTATCTCCGACAGCTGCTTTCTCCTCTCACAAACACAGAATGACATGCTGTGAGAGCCTGATACCGTATTATATGCCTGAAGGAAAAGTAGAGAAAACGTTCATGTGGTATGGAAAAACATTTCTTCATATTAATTTCAATGCAATGAGCTAGGTGAAAAAAGCGGGAAAATGGCACTTTTCACAGGAAATTGTTCTCCAAGTGGAAAGTGCCATTTTTCGCCAATTTTGGTTTGAGGAAAACGTTTTTGCTCATCCCTGCCTTTGAGGACTTGATTGGGTGAGTCATGTGTTAGAATGCAATGTGTTGCACACCATTCTGGGTCCTTAAAGGGTTAACGGGACACTATCACCTAAATACAACTTTCAAAATGTTGTACTACCATTTTTATTTTTAAAAATAAAGTAGTTTTTGAGTTATTTAGATTTATAACATATTAATTGTCATGCCATGCAGTTGTTTCCCTTCATACTTTTTTCAGTGCTAGGGGAGATGGGGAGTGCATTGCTGATCAGGGTAGGTGAGTTGGGGAGGTGATGCTGAGCTAAGACTGTAAGTACCTATACGGCATGTTGTAAAGGGACAGTAATGTTTCAAAATAAAAGCAGATTCAATTAATCTTCATAGTATTTGGTACATGGAGAGTGTTATTTCAATACTGTCAGAGTTTTAGTTCAAGAGTAATTGAATGATAAAGTATCCCTCTCCGCCTCTTTTAGCTAGCGTAAGCCACCTCCCCTCAGATGTGGATTCTGGTCCACACACCAGACAGCTCACAGCAAGGGACAATCTTCTTACTGTGAGAACAATGAAAACCCTGCCCCCCTTGACAGGTTTTTCCCTTCTCTTAATTGAAGATTGTCCCTCTCTCAACAAGCCATCTGGACACCACCTTTCTGTTCTCAGATGAGCAGTGTTACATCAGTAGTGGGAGGGGGATACTTTATCATTCAATTACTCTTGAACTACAACTCTCTCAGTATTGAAAAAACACTCTCCATGGCCCAAATACTATGAAGATTAATTGGAGCTGCTTGTATTTGGAAACATTACTATCCCTTAAAGTAGCATAATGTAGAACAGTTGTCTCCAACCCTCTCCTCACGTGAACTTAACAGGCCATGTCTTTAGGATTTCCTTCTTATGCTCAGGTAAGTGAGTTAAATGACGGCATTGATGTTGTGATGTCTTTTGCATCCAAAAGGGTTAAATATAACCCTGAGGTAGAAGAAGACCGCTGCTGAAATGAAATGTTCTAGAGCAACATTCCGATTCCTAAGAAACTGAGAACTGTATGTGACATTTTTTCTCCAGAACATCAGGGACAATCTATGGACAGGACACTTGATCCAGCTGGCAAGTCATCGTAGGTTCCCTAGCCTCTGGCTTCATTCTGGCTGTAGCAATATCTCTGTAGCTGAAAGTCGAAAGTCAGATCTAGTGAACTGACTTTTGTTTTAACTAGCAACATGAACTTCATGCAGGAAAGAGAACTTTAAAATAAATAAAGCAGCAGCAGCCTGTCCCGGCCAGCAAAGCCATGCATGACTCTGCATATATTTCACTTCACAGCCACTGACAACATTAATATAACAGAATACATGTAGCACACTGGACAGAGGATTGTCAGATCATACTTTTAAAACTGAACATGCATATATTTTATAAATGTATTATCTATTAAAGAGAAGATCTGGAAACCCTGGCAGTGTATATCACAGGAGTATATGTAAAATAATACAAATAAGAATAACAATAATAATAAAAACAAATCCTTTGGGCTCTATGCATAAAAGAGAAGCCAAGTCAGATTAAGACTCCACAGGGCCCTACGCAGGATCCCAAAGTGGGACCCTCTGCCAGCTTCCCCCCCTCCTGCTGCAGTTCTTTCTCAATCTGCCCATTGTTCTTGTGGATAGAGCTATTAGTACCAACTTATTAAAAGACAAAATGAATGCTTTAACCCCTTCAATACCAGAAAGGTCACCAAAGCATTGCCAAGCAATGAATTAGGCACCTCCCTGGCATCTAACAGATTAAATATATATAAAAAAATGTACAACAGGGCTTATAATTGAAATGGAGCTACACTAGTGACACCACAGAGCTCACAAATGAAATGGGGCTACACTAGTGACGGCACAGAGCTTACAGATGAAATGGGGCTACACTAGCGATGCCACAGAACTTACAATTTAAATGGAGCTACATTAGTGATGCTACATAGCTTACAATTGAAATGGGGCTACAGAAGTGACTCCAAAGAGCTTACAATTGAAATGGTGCTACACTAGTGACACCACAGACCTTACCATTGAAAAGGAGCTATACTAATGACACACAAAGCTCACAATTGAAATGGGGGCTACACCAGTTATACCACAAAGCTTACAACTGAAATGGGGATACACTAAAGATACCGCACAGCTTGCAATTGAAAAGAAACTACACTAGTGACATCACAGAGCTTACAATTGAAAAGGAGCTATACTAGTGAAACCACAGAGCTTACAATTGAGATGGTGGCCACCAGTGATGCCACAGATCTTACAATTGAAATGGTGCTACATCAATGATACCACACAGCTTACAATTGAAATGGAGCTTCCCACTGATACCACATAGCTAAAAGTTGAAATACAGCTACACTAGTGATGAAAAAAGGGGGAAAGAAAATGCAAAGGGAGGGAACTCAAGAAAGAAGAAGGGCAAAAAGGGGGAAGCCCCCAATCTGTTTCCCCTTCTCTCTGCCCCCTAGTCTGTGTCTCTCTCTGTCTGCCCCCCACATTTTCTCTCTCCAGTCTGTTTAACCTCTTTCTATAGCCCTCTGCTTTTTCCCTCTCAGTTTTACTCCCTTCCTATAATGATTTTTTTCCATTTATTTTTCAAAATTTCCAATTTCCTGTGGCCCCCTCATACTTGCCTACCTTTGATGCCACAGGAGGGGTTGTGGAAGAAGAGGCCTGTGCCTTCTACTGCACAGACCAGGGGTGGACCAAAAAGAGGTCTGGCCCCCCTGACATCCTAAGCCCTGCCCACATGACATAATCATCCCCACCCACATCATCATAAGACCTGCCTTATGGCATCACCCACCACACCCATTACATCATCTATCCCGCCCCATGATGTCCTAAGCCCCACCTCCAATTACATCCTCAGATGTAATTTACAGACGTCGGTATTTAAAAATAAATAAATTCATTTAAAAAAGACTCTAGCCTTCCATTGCTGGCTAGCTTCTTGCTGACTGTCTGGAGGCTGCTTGGCAGCTGGCTTGATAGCCTGAGAGTGGGCTGATTGGATAGCCTAATGACTGGCTGACTGACCTGAGGGCTGGATAGCCTGAGGGCTGGCTGGCCTGTTGGCTGTGCCTGCAGAGAGTATGATATGTTATATATAATTTGCAGAAGTGGATGTAAAAACAAAATTAGATTCTTAAATAAATAAATAAATAAATAAAGACTAACCTTATCCTCCTAGCTAGCTGCTTGGCAGGGTGGCTTGCTGGAGGCCTCTTGGCAGCTGACTGAAGAGCCTAAGGGTTTTTTGGCTGTCTGGAGAGTCTGAGGGCTTGCTGGCTAGCTCAAGAGCATGAGGGCTTGTTGGCTGGCTGGAGAGCCTAAGGGCTGTTTGGCTGGCTGGACGGTCTTAGGGCTGGTTGGCTGGCTAGAGGACCTGAGGGCTGGTTGGCTGGCTGGAGAGCCTCAGATGGCTGGTTGGCTAGCTGGAGAGCCTGAGGGCTTGTTATCTGGCTTGGGGGGTACTTGGCTGGCCTGGGGGGTAGTTGATGTCATGGGAGTGGGGTTACTTGGATGGCCTGGGGGGTAGTGGCTGGCCTGGGGTATACCTGGATGGCCTGGGGGGTACTGGCCTATGGGCCTTGGATGGCCTGGCTGTGTTACTGGCTGGCCAGGGGGGTACTGGCTTAGGGGCCTTGGATGACCTGAGGGGTTACTGGCTAGCCTGGGGGGGTACTAGCCTAGGGGCCATGGGTGATCTGGGTGGTACAGGCCTAGGGGCCTTGGATGGCCTGGGGGATTACTGGCTGACCTGGTGGATACTGGTTTAGGGGCCTTGGATTGCCTGAGGGGATACTGGCTGGTTTGGGGGGTACGGGGCTAAGGGCCTTGGATGTCTTGACGGGTTACTGGCTGGCCTGGGGGCTACTTGCCTTGGAGTCATAGATGGCCTGAGGGGTTACTGGCTGGCCTGGGGGATATTGGCCTAGGGGTCTTGGGTGGGTCTTGGGTGGACTAAGAATTACTGGCCTAGGGGGCTTGGTTGGTCTGGGGGTTACTCTGGTCTGTGGAGTATTGGCTTAGATGCCTTGGATGGCTTGAGGGGTTACTGGCTGGCCTGGGGGTACTGGCCTAGGAGCCTTGGATGGCCTGGGCCCTTGCGGGTTATTGGCTGGCCTGTGAGCTTGGGTCTTTTGTTTCCTCCTCTTTTGCGTGCCTCCTTGGGCCAGATTCTTGGGGGTTCAGCGTCTGAGACTCTAAGTGTCCTCTTTGGCATGATCTGAGCCTCTCACTCTCTCTCTCCTCCTGTGTCATCACACACCCCTGCGGGCCATAATGACATCAATGCGCATGTTGTGCAGATCAAGAGGTCGTGTCCCCATGCAAATGGTGGAGTACTCGCTTCTCTTTATTGAGTCTCGATAGATGCAATGAAGAGAAGCTTTGCTTGCTGCCAGACGCGAGTCTGGCAGCAAGTCTAGGCTAGCCACAGGTGTGGTGCATCTCTCTTGGAAGCTGAGCCACAGAGCCTCATTGTAGCAGGAGTCAGATGCTGGATGAACTGCTAAACAGCGGTGGGCCCTCTTCGGTCGCAGGCCCCTGGTCCATGACCGATTGTCTGAATGGTCAGTCCACCCCTGTCACAGACCTCTATTAGCAGCTGCTTCACAATCCTCTCTTTGTGAAGTGGTACAAATTGCAGAGAGAGATGATGTCATATCTCAGCACTCTGCATTGTCTGAGGACAGTGAGGGAGATGCATGGAGAGGTCTGTGCCAACAGATCTTCCCACCAGCCAGCTGTTTTGCTGCAGGTCTAGATCAGTGGGACCCCCAAAATGGCTGGGCCCTAGGCAGGCATCTAGGGTGCCTAGCCCATGATCTGGCTCTGAAGAAAAGTGGATAATACAGGGGTACACAAACTGGACCATAAGAGACAAACACAAGTTCCCCACATACCCATGTTGCTAAACAGGTTTAAACGCATTGCTTTGCAATGTGCTAGAGGCCTCTTTAGCATTCTTGGGGTTAAAAGAGATCGATATCTAGCCAATGAGATCACTTCAGCTTACTAACAGAACACCTCCATCATCAGAGGATGCTGGGGAGAGTGACAGGAGCAGAGGCAATGTGGCAAACTGTGGCAGGAGCAGTTTAGCTGAAAGTAGGCTGCTGGGCATAGATTCACTTTGAGAATGCCTGCCCCATTCCTTTGATTACAGAGTTGTTTGATCGACTGAAGGTTCAAAGATATTCACCAAGCTTGATCTGAGGGCCACTTTCAATCTTGTTAGAATCAAAGAGGTTCACGAGTGGAAGACAGAGTTTAATACCCGAAGTGGGCATTATGAATATTTGTTCATGCCTTTTGGTCTATGCAACGCTCCCACTGTCTTCAAGGAGTTCAGCTCTACTTGGACAACATTCTTATCCATTCTCCGATGCTAGAAGCCCATCGTTTGGATGTGTCCATGGTGCTACAACTCTTAAGGGAGAATAAATTATTTTGTAAACTGGAGAAATGCGAATTTCATAAACCACAAGTGTCATTCCTATGGTATGTTATCTCCTCATCCGGCTTGGTTATGGATCCTCAAAAACTATCGTCAGTCTTGCAGTGGCCTCTTTCCGTGGGGCTTAAGTCACTATAGGAAGTTCATACTGAACTTTCCTACTGTGGTCAAACCTCTTACAGACATGACTCATAAGGGGATGCATACTACTGACTGGTCTCCCAGGGCACTTCTAGCTTTTGAGAACCTTACATCTGTGGCTTTGATATTGTCCCATCTGAACCCCGCCTTGCCTTATACCCTAGAGGTTGATGCATCCGAGACAGGAGTAGGCGCCCTCCTGTCTCAGAGCTCGGCTCCAGGAGAGGCATTGCTTCCCTGTGGTGGTGACCGTGAATTACTGGCCATTATCATAGCCCTTCGGGAGTGGCAGCAGCTACTCAAGGAAACTAGCGCCCTGATTCTGATTCTCACGGATCACAAGAATCTTACTTATTTGTCAGATAATTCTGCATTAACTAATGTGTTAATGTAATATTGGGACAACACACAGGACAGGTCCATAATACCAATAATGACAGGTACTGGGCACAAATGAATTAGGAACAGTAGCAGAATATACCTAATAGGACCATACAATGACATTTGATACATATGTGTTTAGTAATAAATATCCCAAGTGCAATAATCAAAAAACACTTGGGATTTAATAGTTACTTTACTTTTAGTACATTATGAAAAGGGTAAACTAAAGGAGTGCAACATTGTAGAAATAATATATGAGAGTATATTCAGCTTTCATTTTATTGATATACTAAACAGAGTGTCAAATACAATAATGAAGTAGACAGAATCTGACGTATGTCCTTTATACTGTATCCATATACACTGCTCAAAGTGATCACCTGTTACTATATCCCGATAGAGTTTACAGTAATAGATCACCTGTTACTATATCCCGAGTTATAGTTTAAGTAATAAGATTTGCATGTTAAAACAGTGAGAATCTACATGAATATATCACACAATGAAGTATGGGTTAACTCAAAGCTAGCTATTTTGTAACTTGCGAGTCACCGTACAAATGAACAGTGACTCAATCCGAGATGAGGTTTGGATGATTGCTAAGCCTCTTTTTGAATGAACGTGGGGTTTAAAAGAGTACGCTAAGGGTGGCTCATTTCCCCCTAATCCCCTGATGAAGCCTGACCGGCGAAACACGTTGGGTGATTCAACATTGATGTGGCACTACTAAGAATATGCATGGGACATTGACATTTTGGCATGATTGAAATTATGCCAAATGGTATTATCAACAACACTTAACAAGTTCAAACTTAGCATGCTAGTTCTCCTCCGTTGGCACCACTAAAAGGATGCCTCTCTGTTATTGGCACCACTAAAAGGATGCCAAGATGCTTACTTACTGGGTTCATGGACTCAACTAGCGTTCCATTATTTCTAAAGAGAGCGTGGTAAAACATTTTGTATATCGGCACCATTACAAGGATGCCTGGATACTTAGTGACCATATCTTAAGGGCGAATTAGCGTGGAACTATTCTGTTGCTGGCACTATTAAAAAGATGCCAGAGTACTAAAAGTTTCATCGGCTCCACTAAAAGGATGCCAAGGTGTGGAACTTATTACAAGTTACTGAAATTAATCCAGCTGTAATCAATCCAGAATATTTACAAATAGATTAATCCTTAAACTCTATAGTTGGTTCACACCGTGAGTCAATAGAGCGAACGGGATTCATTTATGATTGATATTTCACTTGGAAAATCATCACTGTATCAGTACAAATGTATATTTACTCAGAACGTCTCAAGGTATAAGATACTCAGATATGAGACTACCATTATAGATGGTTTAATCAATACAGACTAATAAACCAGTTGTTGAGTTAGCAGGCCACCTGTTGCCACTTAAGAACTCAGCGGGCAGGGCACCTGCAGTAATACTACTTTGGTGATATGCTAAAATGCTGAGAAAATAATTGCATACGAAGCAATTTGCAAGTTGGTGGAATAGGCAGAGCACCTGCAGCTGCTTAAATATCCAGCTGCATAGCTTTAGTTGAAAGGCTGTGTGAAAAAGGAGGTATTTGGCATGCAGGGCATCTGCAAAAATACTATCCTTGTTAAACTAACCGAATATGTAGCAAATTGCTCATAGGTGAATAGGCAGGGCACCTGCGGTGACTTTAAGCAGGCGCCTGCAGAATAACTATTCCGATGAAATCTTATAAGCGAAAACAAAAAATTTAAAAAATGATATATACTGATCAGTAATGTGGAATATAGTGGTGGGTTAAGTAAAACTGAAACTGCTTATTATTTAAAGGGACAGAACCCTGAAAATAGAAAAACATTTTTCAGACAACACAGTTAGGGCTCGATTCAAATGTTGGCGTCGGCAGAAAAAACTGGTGACGCTGGTTTTAACGTCAACTGAGCAATGCAAATGTTCCACTAGTAAGAAGGGACGCCAGTTCTGAAACACACGTCGCCCTTCGCCAGAACAGCAAGATCTCCCCCATAGAGGATAATGTACAAGCGACGCCAAAAGCTATTCAAATGTTGGAGTTAGGGCTAACGCGAGTTAAATTGCAACATTTCTCTCCAGAAATCTAACGCCTATTTTTTTTGGAGAACAGCACAGTAGGCAGAGTAAAAAATCCATGTCGACAGTTCTGAACAGCATTCTCTGTGCTTTTCCCTACCCAGCCACTAGGGGAACACAGAGATGGCTTTCAGTACCATGGACAGCTTTGAATGACATAGGGATGTGCACTGCTCACCCCTGTGGCATTCAAAGGGTTACAGTAAAGAAAACTAGTACACCAAGCACTACACAATGCCCCCTTCCACATCCCCCCCCTTAGTATGTCACATATATTGCATATATGTGACATACTAACCCCATCCACCTCATGGATTTCCATGTAGTGGACAAATCTGTCTTTTATTCCACAATTAACCCTTTGAGTACCAGAGAGGTAGGAAAGCATTGCTTAGCATGTTTCCTACCCCTCTGGTACCAAAAGGGTTAATAGGCAAGGTATGGACCACATACCTTGCCTGTATATATGTGTGTGTGTGTGTGTGTGTGTGTGTGTGTGTGTGTGTGTGTGTGTGTGTGTGTGTGTGTGTGTTTTAAACTTGCTTTATTAAAATACTATTATTACACATTAGTTTAAATTAGATCTCATTCATTTTTAATGCCCTACCTCCTGTGTCCCATTGCTATTAGTACTTTTGCTCCACTCTCCGATTGGCTGTGGTGCTAGATAACATTTTTATCGTGTGTTTTTAGGTAAGATTTTCTATGCGACGCAGGTTTAAGGTTAACGTGTATTTTGTTGCTTATCGCTCGTTAGCCTTTCTGGGTAAGGAAGATTTGAATCTCATGTTACCTGGTCTTGCTTAACGTGCGAAGGCAGTTTTTTTCTTCACGTTGGTTTTAACGCCAACATTTGAATCGAGCCCTTAGTTCTCTGTTTAATTAAAAAGGACTTTTTAACAAACATAAGTGTTCAAATAAAGTTATTTATTTTATTTTATTCTTCAAAACCTCACATTTTGTGAAAACACCGAACTGGTCTCCTCTTTGACATATGAGCTAGGGTGGATGGTATTAGAAAACTAATATACCCCTCAATTCTATAAAGCTCAATTGTTTGCTTTCTGTCTTTCTTTGTCTTCTCCTACAAACCATGTTATTTGTCTGAGGCCAAGAGATTATCTTCACGACAGGCCAGGTGGGCTTTGTTTCTTTCAAGATTCAATTACATGGTCTCATATCTTCCTGGCACAAAGAATATTAGGGCTGATGCCTTATCCCACCAGTTTGGATCAGATTCTAAGGAGGAGAGTACTCCAACACCTATCATTCCCCCCAGATCGTATACTGGCTATCCCAGAATTGTGCTGTGAACACGTCGTTTTGATGGTCCCTTCCAAGTTCTTTGTAGAGTCATTCCAGTTGCGTATGCCTTAGATCTTCTAGCCAATATGTGTATTTCTAACGTGTTCCATGTGTCTCTACTTAAGCCCTTGATTTGCAACTGTTATACCTCCACTCCTGTCCATCCTGGTCCTGTCAGGGTTGGAGGTCATGGGGAGAATGAGGTACAGAACATTTTGGATTCTCGTAAAGGCGGAGGTCAATTGCAATATTTGGTGCATTGGAAAGGATATGGTCCTGAGGAGCGTTCCTGGATTCCTTCTAGGTATGTGCTTGCTCCTGCTCTCACCCGTAACTTTCATTCTCGCTTTCCTCTAAAAACAACGGTCTGTGCCGCAGAGGAGGGGTCATTGAGGGGAAGGTACTGTCACAATGTGACTTAATTGTGGCCGGCAGCTGGGTAGCCGGCTGCGTCCATGTCTCCTTGCGGTGGTTCTGGCCGAGTCTCGAAATGCAGAGTGCTTCTGCATTCTGTTGTCCTCGAGTCGGCGTGCATCATCTGGCAGCTGTCCAGTGATGTACACGTTGCTTTTAAAGCTATACAGGGCTAATTGTGTGCTCCACCTCCCTACTGGTTCTCATGTATATAAACCATCTCAGTTGCCCTTACGTGGTGTTCCAGTGCAGTAGCTCCTACTGTCCTGTATCTGTTGGTTTGACCCTTGCTTGGCTTCCGTTCGCTCCAGTGTCCTGAACCCTGGCTTTGTCTGACTACCCACTTGGTGCTGACCTGTGGCTCTGGCTGACTACCTGCTCCGTGATTGACCCCTGGCTTTGTCTGACTACCTGCTTGATACTGACCTGTGGCTCTGGCTGACTACCTGCTCCATGCTTGAACCCTGGCTCTGTCTGACTATCCACTTGGTACTGACCTGTGGCTCTGGCTGACTACCCACTCCATGCTTGACCTCTGGCTCTGGCTGTCTACTCACTTGGTCTGACCTGCGGCTCTGACTGACTGCCCACTCCATGCTTGACTCCTGGCTATTGTCTGATTACCCACTAGGTACTGACCTGCTCTAGTTCAGATGCCTACACTACTGGGGATCATACTTGAGGTTTACTATATTCCTGATTTGCATTTTTCAATTAAAGTGGTGTTCATTATACTGTACCTGTGTATTGTTCTCATTTGTACTGCTACCATGACACCTTCTTCTGTTCATAGGCAACCCTCACGCATCCCTCCAATTATACAAGCCTTCCACTCCTTTCAACAGGTGGCAGGGTTCAAAATCAACTTCAACAAATCTGAAACCATGTGGCTCTCCCCACACACTCCCCCTCCTCTTAACTTTTTCTCTCACCTCTACTGGTCCCCCCACCATATCAGTTTCCTTAGTATTTGCCTTCCTAGAGACCTTACACTCCTTTAAGATACCAACAGGTCCCTGCTCCTATGCAAACTGACAACGGACCTTCAACACTGGTAGAAATTCCCTCTGAAATTTGTTGGAAAGATTAATCTTATTAAAATGTTAGTCTTCCCCCAACTTCTATACCTTCTCCAAATACTCACACTCACAGCCTCTGGTCTTCAGCTCCAAAATAGACAATTCAAGGCTTTATTTGGGGTGGCAGGCATCCCAAAATGAGCTTCTCAAAACTATATAAACCAAAACAATTTGCAGGATTTAATTTCCCTCACCTATGATTATATAGTGTGTGCTCTCTACTCCGTTACACCAAAGACTGGATAGACCACATTTCAGTCTACACAGACTCACACTGTGACCAGCAGTTCAGCCCCTCAGTCAGCCTACACTCACCCCTCTCTTCTCTTCCACGACACTGTTTAAATAACCCTCTTCTTTTACCCAAGATCAAGGCCTTGCAATTCACTAGACAACTCTTGTATAAACACACATTTATATCTGTCCTTTTGCCTCTCAATAATAATCTGATGTTTCAAGGTGGTGACTCAGATCCAAGTTTCAAAACCTAGGCGAGGCGGGGCATTAACTCTATAGGACATCTACCGCACCCCTTGACCAAACGTATGTATACCTATGAGGAACTGAAAGCCTTGTACCGCTTACCATCCACTCATCTCTTTGCATATTTACAGGTTAAACATTATGTCCAAACTCTTCTACCGATCTTGCACATGCAACTAGAAGACAACCCTTTAGAATGTCTAATTAAGAAACTCCCTAACCCTCTATTTAAAATCACATGCATATATAAAATACTGCTCCCAATGACTCACGCACAACATGGACTGGTGGTCCAAAGCAAGTGGCTCACAGACATCTCTGACTTGACTGTAGAAGCTTTATTATCTTCCTTTTTACTGCGACTCCACAATGCCCCTTCTGCATACTTTCATGAGATGTCATACAGACTGTTACACTGAACGCATGTTACCCCTACTCTAGCTCACTGCATTGTCCGCACATCCTCTCATTTTGAACCAGAGTCTTTCACTACACTACACTAATGACAAAATAGGTCAGCATCTTGTCTGAGATGCCAGCATTCTTGGTAGGAATTTATGACTCTCCCTCCTTTCTAACTAAAGGGCAATTATAACTTCTGGACTTCATAGTGATAACAGCTTTAAAATGCATCCTGACAGACTGGCTAGTGGCTAGCTGAATGAGCTGCCCTGCTTAAACACTGGACACAGAGAATGATCAATTTCACTAGGACACACTGGATCTTGGCCTTCTCCAATAAAGACATCCACGCTTCATACAGTTATGGGAGCCCTTTATCTCCACACTGCCCAATGCATGACAGACTGAATTCTACCAATCCTTCAGATATACTAGCTGGATGGAGGAGACGCTGCAGAGAGATGACAAATTATCGACCCTTCTGATGGATACCCCCTCAACTAAGGCTCTCCCATGTCACATTACCTCTACCCCAGGGGGGCGGGGGTGGACCCAGTGTCGGTCTTTACACCTAACTTGTTATGAGTTACACAGCTACCTTTCCCTATTCCTTCGACCCCCCCCCCAATAATCTTGCTGTTGTACGAATCTCTGTTATCCAATCCGTTTTACAACAATCATATACAATCATATACACCACATATATATTCTTTGTACTTTATGTGTCTGATTTTCCATTTGTTTTCCCTTGTTAGCTGGATTCTGGTTCTCTGCCTTGTCTTGGTTGCTCTGAGCTTCTATAGAGCCTCTGCGCTTTTGGGCGGGGCTCAATCAAAGCTTTCCAAGTCCTGACCTTCAGTTTCCTGTCCTGTTCCTGAGTGTTATCTTGTGTATTGACCTGTTTTTTTCCTGCGACTTCCCTCCTTTTTTTGCAGTTTGGTCCCATGATCATCTGATATCCTGTTACCAACCTTGACTCCATTGATTAGGCCATTCCTCCATCTGCTGCCTTGTACTGCATTTCCTGCCCGTTCCTGATCTGGCTTGTCTGAATTCCCATTTGCCATGACCCTGGTGGGCTTCTTCCTTCTCTACCATGCTGTTGGACTTCGATTATCCTGTTCTCTGTCTTCTCAGTCAGATTCCAGGCCTCTGTGTTCCTGTACAACAGCTACAATTATACTGCAGGTAGCTTATTTGTTCAGTGTCCTCTTCGATCCCAGTGGGTAGCTGCTTTTATCTGGGTTGTCATCCTGAGTGCGGGCCGGCTCCTCCAGGCAGCACTAATCTGGCCTTGTAGCCAGCATCTCTAACTCGTCCTAGGCCACAGCACAGCAACCAGGAGAGCAGCCACTGTCAGCCAGCTTAGGACTCTAGTCTTCCCTCCCTACCATCTTGCCCGTTGGTGCCTGCTTTGCAGTATGCCTGTATTGTCTGTTGTGCTTTTATCATAGTATTTACATAAAATAGCTGTCTGTCACATCTTTTTGGGGAATCTACTTCACATATACATCTACTTATACAGTATACCAGGCAGCTTACATTGGGAGCTTAGTCTGTAAAACCATTACAAGCCCTGAAGAAAACAAATGTGATAGCACCAGAACAATCGGTAAATAACTCGGTTTTTGGTCATTAGTGATTTTTTCCAATTAATAGAATCTGCTAACTTGTAACACAAAATGGCCATATACAGAGATGAATGTTTACTGTTTTTTTCTGCAGCGATAAACTATCCCAATTATCCCATTGCTTTTAGTTTTAGCAGTTACTTTAATTTAGAAAAAGTACAATTTCCGAAACTTTCAAACAATAAACACAATAATGAAATGTTGCCATTAAAACTGTTTGACACATCCATTTACTTTAGTGATGAAGGTCTTGCAATGTTATTTACATAAAATCACCACACATCCTTTTAGCACTTAATAGGTTGACCTCAATGTTCCATAATAAGTAAGAATTGGGCATGAGAGACACAATGCACATTTCATCAGTAGAAGGATCTCTTTAGAATATCCAGATCAGCTGCAGCTAATGGACATAAAACAGCGAATAACAAGAATAAGATGCCATTTGCACACAACAAAAGTAAGACAATTCTGTGGGCAGGCCATAAAAACATAAAAATTCTCCAAATGACCACTGATTTAACCCTTTGAGTGGCAGAGGGCTATGCAACGCATTGTGAAGCAATGCATGGGATACCCCTCTGCCAATCAAAGGGTTATTGAGACTTTTAATCCATTGCATGCTAGACAGCAATGCGCTAGAGATCTCTAGCATTCAAGGCGATAATTTAATTCTATGGGTTTTTTTATATATATTTATTTATTGATATTTTATTAATTTGATCTCTTGTGGTGTAGTTCCTTCAGGTCTACTTTCATCGCATACATGGAGAGGGGTCCCACCCCCTAGGTAGGATTTGGAACTTTAAAAATGGACTTCCCATCCCACTGTTTAACAGAGATTAACCAGACAAAATATTTATTGGTAATAAAAACTAGGACAGGAATTCTGTGTACTACCATAGAAAAACTGAAGAAAATAAGAGTTGGTAGGTGAGTCATTCTGTTTTTCTGTCAGGGTCTCCAGCACACAGAGAGATAGCAAAGCAAAATCAAAAGAGGGTATTAGATTACAGCTGCTCAAAAAATGTATGACGAAAGCAGCCTCCTCAAATGTCTGAAGGGCGAGTCTATAGTGTCTTGGAAAGGTATGATTATTCTTCCAAGCAACAGCTCTCCAAATCTTCCCAATGGAAGTGTCTTCTTTCTCAGATCAAGATGCAGTGATAGTACTAGTGAGATGAATGTCAATGTCTTTGGTGGAGGCTCACCTTATGTTGTATAAGTATGGAAAAGGCAGATCATACCTGTCTTGTGATAGTTGCTTAGAAAGCCTTCTTAATCTAGATAATGAGTCTGATGCTGCATTTCGAGAGAGCCAAGACAGTACATGATTTAAAGGGTTAGTAAACCCCCAAAAACACTGTTAGCAAATTGATAGGAATAATAAAAAAAACATGTAATGCCCTTAGTCCCATCTCTCAAACTGTTATGGTTTGAGAGATGTAAGAAAATAAAGACCTCCGCTCCCTGCCCTTTCTGCCTGATGAGCTGTAAAGCTGTCAGAGGCAGAATCCGGTCGACCGACTTTAGGCAGCTCTTCAGGAGTGCTGACATGGGGATATCTAACTATAATTACTTCATCAGGGCGGGAGCGGAGATCTTTATTTTCTTACATCTCTCAAACCATAACGATTTGAGAGATGGGAATAAGGGCATTACATGTTTTTTATTAGTCCTATCAAGTTGCCAACAGTTTTTTGGGGGGTTTACTATACCTTTAAGGCTATCTCTTATTTTGCACAGCTGACAATCCTTAAATCCCTGAATTTTAATGAAATGTCTATTCAGAAACATCGATATCTCCATAACCTGCACTGGTTTAGTCCTCTAGTTACAGTCTAAGATTCCTGCTCTAGAAGATCCAAAGAATAGAGGTTAACAAACAGATACGGAGTCTTTACAACTCTTTAAGACCTGGTTCTTTCCAAATAGCACAGGGGACACTACTTAACATCCAGTCTATGCAGCGATTCATTTTTAGGATTAAAAAGATTCTGACACAATGAAGAAAGAGAGATTTCCTTACTTATGTGGACGATAATTCTGGAGTAGACTCTGGAACAAGGAAGTTTGTAGGAAATATGGCTTTCAGTGAGAAACTGTAAAATTTTCCTCCCAGTTAGTTTTTTTCTAAATATTCTTGATGAAGCGTTGCATTTGCACTGATATACAGGAAACATCCTCATCCATAAAGTGTCCCACTGTTGCAGTAGCCAGAAAACACAGGTCAGGATGACTGGACCAGGATTGTGTATAAAGTGATTTTAGAGTAAATCACAGGAAAGTGTCAACAGCAAGATAAGAACTAGGGCTAATAATACACTGAAAATATACTGAAGTATACCCTAACTATAGATGGAATAGAGATGGGTAGGTGAAATATCATAATTGTTGCCTGCAAGTTTACCTCTAGGAACGCAGCCTAACACCAACAAAACTGGCATTGATGTAAATGGACAATAAAGTCACAGGATACAAAATAGGTCCAAACAAGATTGAATAAAGAAACTATCCCACCCTAATATACCAATAGCTGCACCCACCTTAAAACTAAAGCTCTGAGCACCCAGAGAGGAAGAGCGAGAGATAAAAGTAAAGTAAAGGAAAGAGCACAAAGAGAGTCCAGGACCTTCATCTTTTCCAAAGCTACTGCAAAGTAATCCTGGAGAGGTATGCAAAGCTAGCTGGAGGGAAGAACTAAAAAAATTATAATTAAAAAATATATATTAAGCACACAAAAAATAATATAGCTAAATAAAAGATGAAAAGTCTAATATCCCTTTAAGCCATTTGGTGAAATAATAGTAGTTATACAATAAATCCAATAGGACTCTCATTGTAGTAACAGCAGTTTCCTATTACATCCTTGCCACAAATGTAGAATATGGGAAGTGACCATAGTCTTTAACCCCTTAAGGACCATGTCATGTGCTATGACCCTCACACTGTTTTTTCCTTAAGGACCGGTGACGGTTCTCCGGGAGCAACGTAAGTAAAAACGGGGTCTGAAATTGACCGCTCCAGTCTCTCTCAGCCTCCAACGAGGCGCGACAGTACGCGTAACAGGTCATGTGTACCAGCACATCGGGAAGGATCAAAGTGGTAACTTCCCTGGACCTCTGGTCCTAAAGAAGTTAAGGAAGGTGTTGGGTGGTTAAATTCCAAAACGTGCCACTGGCTTGTCCATTTTACCCTGTTGGATAGCCTGCCTGATTGATGACAGACCATTCTGCCTCTGGAGGAGGCTGTTATTTTTCCAGTATAGTAATGACCACAAGGCTACATGATAAAAAAACATACTGTTTTGCAACTTGACAACAGAAATATCCAAATTCATGTGGCACTTCAGAATAATATAAGCAAATTATCTGGCACAAAAACTTTTAATAGACAAAATTAATTATAAATGCAATTGCTTCTTGCTGGATTTCATAGAACAATCCGGAGGTGTGATGACGATAAATAATTCTCCTCTCTCATCACTTCCCACATTTATGTACATTTGGTCCATACGACAATGCCCCAACACTCCAGAATCAAAAGAACAAAATCATCATACTGTATTTTCAAAGTTTAAAAGTAAAAGATCAGACTTGCCACAGTTGTATTTACACTTTAAAGGCCCCCAGGTCCTTTGCTTTTCATTTGTCATAAGCTTAATCATAGACCTGCCAACTAGGACATTTGAAACATCCAACCTTTGTCCTGAGAAGCCACATGGACCCACTTTTGCTTGATTCAATAATATGTTTAGTCTCGTAATGTCATTTTGTGAATTCAGTTAAATCAGTTTTCAACAAATTGTCCCTGAGGTTCGTCCCTGAACTGGAAGAAATACACAGATGTGGAGTGTTAAAAAAGACAGTGAATCATCAAGGATATCATTGGCAAGTTATTCCTAATGGATTTTGTAATCTTAGGGACACATGGGCAATATCTCGCTACACAAGGATGGCTGTCATTTTCAGAGCATAAATGATGTTGTGTTCATTCTGTACAGTGTGTAAATTGTGCATCAGGTACATCCTGTGGATATCCCTTCTGATGAAAAGTTCCTACCACATTGCTCAATTGCAGCTGACAAAATGCATGGTCCAAATTATCCCTTTTTGCAATTAAAAAGTGAACGAATGCTATACCTCTGATCTGAGAAGAAGGTTGACTACAACTTGCATGGTATATTGGGTTTTTGTTAGTGGATTTATGGAACAGAGGAAAAATGTATGTCCTTAAAAATCCTGGTATCCAAGAATTCAAAATTCTCTGTGTCAAAGCTCATCTTTAAACTTATACGGATATCAAGCAAATTAAATTCAGAATGCCATACCACAAGTCTCTCTGTGGGATCATTCCATATGAAAAAAAAATCATCTATATAACCTTGAAGAGCATAACACATGGTCCATCATGTACGTTGAGTCATACTGCAACATGAATAAAATGGCATACACTGCTACCACATTAGAAGCTATGGCAGCTCCCTTGTGATGCAGATAAAACATATCAATATTGGAAAGATCAAAAGTAATTTTGATCTCAAAATTGCTTTGGCCATTACTAGATTGACGGTTGAAATAGCAGTATGGTCAGTAGTTGGCACATGGATTATACAGGGCTTAAAATATGAAGTCCTTTGCTACTAGCGAGACCTGAAAAGTTACTCGCCACTGCAAGCCATAACATACCCACCAGGGCTGAATTTCTACTCGCCAGGGCTGAATTTTCACTCGCCATTGGCTAGTGGCGAGTGGAAATTTTGAGCCCCGGATATAGTAATGACATCCAAAATTCCAGCACACCAAAGCATACTCTCTGATGTGTGCAACTTCAAATATCCAAATAAACACATGAATAGTAATATACTAGATTAAATATTCCTTCCAAATTCACAAAGGGTTTTCACTCTGCTCTCTGCATCTGTGCGTTTTTCTAACCCTATTACGACACTACTCTATACAACATACGTTTACTTACTTTGATGACCTTGTCCTTTTGTTTAGTTAGCACTTACTCATACAGGATAAAGAGAGAGTTTATTATATAGAAGAGCTCTGTTTTCTAATCTTGCCACTTAACTTGAAGGCAACATCTTGATAAACACTACCAGTTCCACTTTCCTCCATACTGTTTCAAGGGGCACCTTTTTTCTTTTGCAGTTACAAGACTGTGGCTCTTATTCATCAAGCTAGAGTTGCTATTCTGGAGCAAAGCAACTGTACCATAAGGGAAAAAGAAAATACCCATTTATTTAAATGGGGCTTTTATCCCCTTGAATGCTAGAGAGGTCACCACTGCAATGCAAAGCATTCAAGGGGTTAAACACCCATTTAACTCATTGAGTGCCAGAAGGGTACGCAATGCATTTTAAAGCAATGTGTTGCATACCCCTCTAATACTCCAAGAGTTAAATGACAAATATACAAGGCTGTATTCTATATGATAAAGAAGCACATTTCTGGATAAACTGCAAACGGATGTAATGCATTGGATACCTGTCTGGCACTCAGAGGGTTAAAAGCCCCATTTAAGTCAATGGAAATGTGGGTAGGTTTTATTTGTCCCTGACACTGCAGTCGGTTCATTCCAGAACTGCATCACTATAGCATATTTAACTCTCTGAGTGCTAGAGAGGTATCCGGCGCATTGTAGTTAATGCATTCCAAGGTTTCCACCTTCCTTTACTCCTCACTCTTTGCATTCTGCCCTCTTCACTAGAGATAGGCGGACAGTCCTATTTTTGTTCCAGTGGCAATTTTCATGAAAAAAGCATGATTTTCCCATTTTCCTGCAGGATTTCCTGCCTATAGAGAAACCCATAGATTTTCTGCCATTTCACTAACCTCACAAAACTTCCCGCAATAATGGTTCAATTTCTTACCTTTGTTTTTCAAGGCGGTGAAACTTCTTGCCTTCATATTATAAAATCCCATAACTTCCCACCATGCATCCTGTTGTAGTTTAGAAAAGATAGAGACTAGAGGCAGGCAGAGAGAGAGAGAGAGAAAGAAATCATACAAATAAGAGTTAAAATAAAAAAATAAACTGTGCTGGCTAGCACTATAACCAGCAGTAGAGGTTGTATGGACAGCTGATGCTGCTGATAGAGCAATGATGGAGGAAATCAGAAGCACCAACAGTAAAGGGAGCCCACATACCCCTGACCCAATGATTCCCATTATCCCAGCATTATCCCTCTGGGGAAGCATATTGGAGAAGACAGAACTTTGCTAGCTGTATGAGCAGCAGCACACGTCAGCTGCCTCTGCTGGCTGCTACTGTAGCCAGTGCACCTTCTTCTGAGGAGATAGGACGTGTGACAGCACAGGACCCTCTGTCACACCTGTCATCCCCAACCAATCCCCAAGAGCCACAAGAGACTGGTGGTGGTGATGAGCGTGAAGGTGATGGTGGACCAGCTGGTGTGGAGAAGAGTATGAGAGTGTTTTTGGTGGAAAGCAATAAAGAATGGGAGAAAGAGATGCAAATGGGGATGGACTTCACCACCAACAGCAGAGGCATACATTTATCTGTAAGTGTAAAGATGAGAATGCTAGTGTGTCATAGACCACCTTGGCTACCATGGGCCTGAGTTCTTCATGTAGTGATATGGGATTAGGACAGGCTTCACTTGCCATCAATACACCTGGTCCTAACTCTACTACTAATGCTGAGGCAGCAGCATCACTTACCCCAGACAGTGAAGGTGATTCTGGAGAAGAAGAATGTCATTCTTCTCCACCTTTCCCCTCACTGAAATAATGGGACAGGCACAGAGCATTCATCAGCAACTGCACTGTACACTATGTGTGATAAGGTAGTGAAAAAGAGAAAGGAAGGGAAACACCTTGGCACATTTGCCCTCATTAAGAACTTGCGACACAGACACCACAATGTTTATGCTAAGCATGTGAAAGCCAAACCCCAAACAGAAATTGAGAGCCACTGTCACTGTTCCCCCTGTCCCTGCCCAAGGGCACAGAGGAAGACAAGAGAAAGTCAGTCTTCAGTGTTTCTACATGGATTATTAATATTACTGGTAGTGGAAATTTTTATGGGACTTTGACAAATTGCGTCCCCAGGAGAAGGATCATCATCATTTATTGTATACGATACTGAACAACCACTTTACTAACACATCCTTGCACTATTCCTACTCCTTTCACCCCTGTACCTACTACCTCTGCTGGACATTATTAAACTACTGGTTTTATTTTTACATTGAAGTATATAATAGAACTGATTATGTGTGATGTCTTGCCATTTACAAAATTCTCTCTCTCTTCTAGTATCAGTCTGCCTCAGTCACATCTTATGTCAGTGTCACCTCTCATTCAAACTTTTTCTAGCTTGTTTTTTTCCCTAATTGTTTTTTTTTTTTTTTTTTTTAACTGTTCCTATCACCGTCGAAGAAAAAGCACTCCAGTATTGCAATTGCTACTTCCCCCAGACTCCCATAACACAGAGAGACCAACCAGCTAGAAGAAACTTGGCTCACAGCTGCCTTTGTCTTCCCTGTGATTCAAACAAAATGTTGGGGTATTTGGGATACATTTCCTTTGCTCCCTTATCCCACCCCCAGACATCCCTAACACAAAGAGAGCAGCTAGATCAGGAACAAACATGGATCACAGCTGCCTTTCTCAGTCAACTTAACAGTATCCCCCCTCATCAGCACTTCATTCCCAATTCTCCATTTTATATGTGATATGTCTCTTCTGGTACATCTCCTTCTTCCCTTTATCATGTCTTTGAAACAACTGTTCTCATAGTAAATCTCTGTAACCCACCCATTCTATTGCACTATAGCTGATTTTGCTTAATTGTACACTCAGGCTGGCATGCCAAAGAATGTACCCAGTGAGAGTGTCAGGGAAACCTGAGACTATTTAGGTGAAGTCTCCTAATGCACTCTTTTAAACTCATCTTCAAATGAAAAGCATAACCACATGAAAAGCACAACCCCACAATATATTCAAGGAACACTAACATTCTAAAATGATATAGGATATATATACACTTAAACACCCTGTAATCCATACTTGCTTTTGTAAATAAGAGGATTTTAGTCTTACCTGTTAAATCCTTTTCTCTTAGTCCATACAGGTTACTGGTAATTTTGGGTAGGCGATCTGCCCCTTTAAGTAGGCAGGAACAATTCTAGAATTGATTGCAGGGGGTGGAGCCTACCTTCCCTCATTGACTGCAGCTAGCCAACCAGCTCCAGAAAGATTTGAGACACTAACTATTGACTAGATAGTGGAAGGGAAATAAGACTCCTGTGAGCATGACCCCGAAGGACCACTACAATCTGCCACAGGAGAGCCAAGCATGGTCCCTTGGCAGGGTGGGAGACCAGTAACCTGTATGGACTAAGAGAAAAGGATTTAACAGGTAAGACTAAAATCCTCTTTTCTCTGTCGTCCAATACAGGTTACTACTTTGGGATGTCCAACCATTGAGCTTCCCAGAGGCAGGAAGTAGGGCAAGGACCAGGTGCAAGGCCCCCAAAGTCACCAGAGTGGATATGAGCCATCAGATCAGACATAGCCCAACAAAACAACTGAAGTGTCAGTGGACACTGAACAGGGGTAACAACACCCCAAGCACTGTTACTCAACACAGAACTAGAGCCAACAGGGCTCAAAAGCAAAGGAAGCACCAAGATCCGAAGAAGATCCTAGACAAGCAAGACTGCCTCCAGGGTCTCCCTCCCAAAGCTGGTGTCAGCCAATGCCAGCACATCAACACGGTAGTGCTTCAAAAAAAGTGTGCACAGACGACCAAGTGGTAGCCTTGCACAACTGATCAGCGGAGGCCTGATTCTTGTAAGCCCAAGAAGCCCCAATAGATCTGGTAGAATGAGCCGTAACCCGAAAGGGAATGGGTTTCTTCCTCAGCTCGTAAGCTTTACGAATAGTGGACTTGATCCAAGACACAATAGTCACTTTGGATGCAGGTCTTTCTGCCCTGGGGCCCTCAGGAATGACGAACATCGCTTCAGATTGTCTAATGGACTCGGTGCGATGTACATAAAACTTAAGACAACGCACCACATCTAACAAGTGGAGATCCCTCTCCTTGTCAGAGGTAGAGTCAGGGCAGAAAGAAGGCATCACAGTCTCCTGATTAACGTGGAACTCAGAGACCACCTTCAGGAGAAACTCCTGAGAAGTGTGAAGTACCATGTTGTCTTTGTGAAACACCAAAAAGGGGGGTTTACAAGACAGAGCATGTAACTCCACGACACGGCAAACAGACACGATCACCAGGAGAAAAGCCAGTTTCCACGTCAGCAGGCGTAGAGGTATAATAGCCAAGGACTGAAAGGGAGGGAGCTGAAGGATGCCCAAGACCAAATTAAGGTCCCACAGAGAAAGCAGAAGTCTGAACCTTAAAGGAACTCAAGCTGAGGCCCTTATCCACACAGTCCTGCAAGAAGGCCAGTACTGTAGGCAGATCAAAATCCTGAGAGAGGTCCCTGTCAGCACACCAAGATAGGAAGGTCAACCAGACATGATGGAAGGCCTTAGAAGAAACCGGTTTGCGGGCACTAAGCATAGTAGCCACCACACTAGAAGAAAAACCCTTCTTCTTCAGTATTGAGGATTCAATTTCCAAGCCGTCAAAGCCAGACGATGGACATCCTCCTTCAACAGGTAACCCTGTAGAACAAAATCTGGATGGTAAGGGAGCTGGAATGGCTCTGCCACTGACAGATCCAGAAGCTCCGGAAACCAAGCCTGCCGAGGCCAGTAGGGAGCAATTAGAATGACTGGATAGCGCTCTAGTCTCAATTTCCGTAACACCCTGCGCAATATGGAAAGGGGAGGAAAGATGTAAGCCAGAGGAAATAACCAAGGAATGGACATGGCATACACTGCTAGAGCTAGAGGATCCCTCCAATGAGAGCAGAACCTCAGGACCTTCCTGTTGTGTCTTGTTGCCATTAAGCCGATGTAAGGAAGACCCCACTTCTGATCAATGAGGGAGAACACCTCTGGGTTCAGTTCCCACTCTTCACTGTCCACCGTGTGTCGACTGAGGAAGTCCACCATTGACGTTGTCTATGCCAGGAATGTGTACTGCGGATATGGCAGGAACGTGTTCTTCTACCCAGGACAAAATAGCCTTGACCTCTAACCAAGCGGCGAGACTTCTTGTTCCGCCCTGCTTGTTGATGTAGGCCATGGCCGTGGAGTTGTCGGACTGTACCCGGACTGGACATTCTTTCAGCTTGGGAGTCCAATGACGAAGGGCATGGAATATCGCCCGAAGCTCCAACACGTTGATGGGAAGGAGATATTCCTCCGGAGACCACCGACCTTGTGCACTCACCCAACCGTGGTCCAGAAGGATACTAGGAAGGACTTGCCCTTCAGCAGACTGGAGAGGTCGCGCCACCAGGACAAACTCAGTTCCACGTGAAGAGGAAGTAACACCGACGTCTTCAGAAGGTCCGGCTGACCCCTGCACACCTGGATCATGAGCCTCTGGAGTTCCCTGGTGTGAACCATGGCAAATGGGACTGCTTCTATGGTGGAGATGAATTTCCCCACTAGAAAGGACAGCTTCTTGGCTGGAATTGGATTGAGAGCCAGAACAGCAGATACTCTTTGGGCGATCTGGTGAGCCACTTCCTCCGTGAGAAACACCATGCTCTGCTGAGTGTCGAAGAGAAGGCCCAGGAAGACCAGACGCTGGGATCGGACAAGATCTGACTTGTTCATGTTGATGATCCACCCGTGATGGGTGAGAGCATGAATGCAGTCCTGAACTTGCTGATGAAGAAGTTCCACAGAGGGGGCTTTCAGAAGCAGGTCATCCATGTATGGAGTAACTCTGATGCCGTCCCTGTGGAGGACGGATACTAAAGCTCCCAGGACGCAGCTGAAGACTTGAGGAGCTGTAGTCAGACCAAAGAGAAGAGCTGAAAACTGAAAGTGCCCTCAGTCGCAGGCAAATCTGAGATACTGCCGGCTGTCTGGATGAATAGCTATGTGTAGATATGCATCCTGAAGATCCAGAGAAGCAAGGAATTCCCCCCGGGGACATAGCAGCAATCACTGTCCTTAGGGACTCCTGGTGATAATGAGTCCTGATCACAAAGGAATTGTGATCTTTCAAATCCAAAATGGGACAACAAACGCCTTCCTTCTTGGAGACCACAAAGATGTTTTAGTAAAAATCATACCTCTGTCCTGAACAGGAACCAGCTCTAGAACATCCTTGTCCAGAAGAGCCTGAATAGCACCATTGAACAGACAGCGTTTCTCTGCGCCCTGAGGCATATGAGAAGGTAAAAGGTGAAAGGGAGGAAGAGAGACAAAAGGGATCCTGTACCCTTTTCTCATCACCTGTAAAACCCATGGGTCCACCACTGAATCCTCCCAGATGCTGTGGTAGTGACTCAAACGGCCACCCACAGCAGAGTGGGGCCCAGGGTTCAGTGAGTCATGCTGAAGAAGGCTTGGAAGCTTTGGGCTTGGAGGAGACCTTGGGCTTCCATTGCTGTTTGGGCTTGGAGGAGGCAGGCAGAGCTGAGGGAACCTCCTGGTTTGCCGGACGTGTCTCAGTCTGGAAGGAATGAAAAAAACAATGACGCTTGAGAGGGGTTTTCTTCCTGGGGACCAAAGGCAGAAGGTACTTTTACCCCACGTGGCCTCAATAATAAGATCCTTAAGATCTGGCCCAAACAATGATGTGCCTTGAAAAGGCAAGGAAGGCAAGGCTTTCTTGGAAGCAGTGTCAGCAGACCAGATCTTGAGCCAAAGAACCCATCTAGCAACCACAGACATGGTGGAAAATCTAGCCACCAAACAGATGGCATCAAATAAGGCAGCAGAAACGTAGTGCTGGGCCTTAGAAATGTAGGTGCTACATATCCGAAGTAGGAGCACCGTGACGGATAACCAAGGTGAGCTGTTCAGTCCAGACCGCAATGGCCCGGTTAACCCATGCCGCAACGAATGCCGGATGCATGGCAGTCCCAGCAGTGGCAAAAATGGACTTGAGGGAAACCTCAAGTTTCTTGTCAGTCCAGTCTTTCAGAGCGGACACATCAGAAACTGGCAAGGCAGTAGACTTAGATAGCCTAGAGATAGGAGCATCCACTTTGGGGCGATGAACCCACTGAGCAAGCGCCACCTCAGACAAGGGGTAAAGTTTGGCAAATTTCTTCGAAACAGAAGGTTTCTTGTCTGGAGATTTCCACTCATCAGACACAAGGAGGTCAAGAGTGGGGTTAGGTGGAAAACAAGCTTTTTAGGCTCCTGAAACACATCAGAAGGATCTGAAGAAACCTCCTGAACTAAGGAAATGTTTAGGGTAGTCAAAAAAGCCCTGATCAGGCCCTGAGCCGAGGGCTCAGGATCAGCCTTAAAAGGGTCCCCAAAAAACTGAGAGGAACCCACAGCAGAACATTCCTCAACTCATCTGAATCCACCAACAGTTTCTCCTCAGAGGAATCTGAAACGTCAGGTACTCCCTGTGGTTTAGGCAGGGAAGATTTGACTGAAGAGGCGGTCTGCCAAGAATGGAAGACCCCCTGTAACTGGGATGGAAAGAATTGCAATGTAGACCGAAGGTCCCTAGTAGCAGCCTTGAACTCTTGCACCCTAACTGGCTCTAATACATGGCTGGAGGTCCCTGCGAGAGACTCAGGGACATCAGAACATGCTGGACATAAATGACCTGAGAATTCTCTAGGTAACCCTGAATGACATGAGGAACAGTGCACAACAGGGGACACAGAGACCCCAGCATCCTTAGTCTTAGGCCTGGCCCCAAGCTCCAACAGATTAGACATTCTCAGTGTCAAAAACATTTAGTATAATGAATCACTCAATTACAGTGTGAAAGATTATAATTTCATCCCAGAAATCTCTAAAATACACTTATCTGGCAGGAAAAAGGTTAATCTGCAGAGGAGAGAAGGAGAGTCCAAGCCCTGCGTAGGATACTCATTCTAGAAAATTCACAAAATGGCTGCCGCGTCGGGAGCCAATCAGAAATGAGAGCCCGAAGCCCCCCAACACACTTGCAATGGTAACCGGATGATAGAGCAAGCTCAGAAGTTAAAATGAGCTCTCTCTGAAGTCGCTACGTTGAGGGGTTGCAGAGATATGTCCCAAACTGTACAGTCCCATAGGAGTGAACGGAGTAAAGGCGCGGAACTCAAATTTTGTCAAAGTTAAAACTGTGAAATAAAATTACATGAGACATCACTAGAACAAGTTAGAAGACCCAAAAAACACTGAACCCAGTAGGTAAAGTGACAATAACCCCTCCCAAAAGATGTAAACCAGCAGCTAAAGGGTTAAGTTACCACATAAACCTGCTCCAAAACACCCAACAGACATACAGATAGACCCAATGAGTGCAGGAGTGTGCAATAAGAACTCTCAAGGAAAAAACCCCTGTGCGGAGGGGCACTGTGGGACATGTGGACCTGCAGCACTCAAAGGGTTGCTCACCTTTCCTGCAGATCTTCTGTCTTCAGACTACCATGTATTAAGAAGAAGCCTCGTTGGGAAACTCTTGAAGAAAGAACTTGTCGCTAAGATTTTCCCCCCAGGGCTTAAGGTCCATGAAAAGCACCTGGATACTGAGCTAGCCACATCTAAGGGCATTGTCAGTTATGGTAATCCGCCTAATGGTGGTATTCCATTTCTAACAGAAAAATAAAAAATATCTAATACTATAGCAGAACTGTTCACTTGCCTGTGTCTTCATCAAGGAACAAATCTTTCTAGATCTGGTTGGCTAGCTGCAGCCAAGGAGGGAAGGTAGGCTCCAACCCCTGCAATCAATTCTAGAATTGTTCCTGCCTACTTAAAGGGGCGGATCACCTACCCAAAGTTACCAGTAATCTGTATTGGACGACAGAGGAATTCTTTTATTTGATTTGTGAGCTCTAAATGCTGGTCTTACATGTAATCTGTGCTGGCAGCAATTCCTGTCTTGGCTCACTGACTCCCAATACCACAGCAATCTCGAGGTCTCAAAATTACATTACTATCTATAAATGGTCTGTGATAAGGTGACAGTGATTGTGAACAAAGGAGCATCAGGCAATGAATTGCATTAGCTCTTACCATTCATTTTAAACTGCACAAAAAATATACAAATTATGTTTTTCTACGATAGTCTACATGTGTTTAGAAATGCAACTTTAGGATTAGATTTTAGGAATCTAATATAAAGTAGCTAATTTGCATAGATGCTTTTTGGATATACATGCCATTTAATTATATAACCCAATTTAATTTCTAGGTGCTTTTGTTAATTTAAACTAAGAAGTTTAGATGCTAGAGATACCCCTTTAACTCATAGCATGCATGGAAGATATCAAGATATATGCAACATTCCAATTGTAGTGTTCAGATTTTTATCAGCAAAGTCACTAAAACTAGCTAAGCAATAGAGGAGATGGAAAGGTTAATTGCTCATTACTTTTACTACTGATCAGATCAACACTAGATTATGTAGTCATCATTAGGCAACTATTACTTCAAAGAGACAGAAAGATAAACTGTCCCTTTGATAATACAAAGCTTGTAAGTAACTGTCACAAAAGAGATTAAAGGTACATGTACTAGTAAGAGTACATTTGAAAAAAGTATTCCAGCTCCCAGTGCCAGCTTACCCCCTCTTGCTAATTGTATTACTGGCATTAATGTTGTGTAAGGCAAGTTATACCAAAGAGCTTACATTTGAAATTGAATAACACTATTGATAATGCGGGGTTTACTTTTGAATTGGAGGTATAATTCCACTGTAGTGCCATTTTTATTGTAAGCTGTGTAACATAATAACATAGTCCATGAAGTTGAAAAAAGACACACATCCATCAAGTCCAGCCCATGCCATATCACCCCTGTTGATCCAGAGGAAGGCAAAAAATAAAACATTGAAGCTATTTCCAGTTAAAGGGATAGTAAAGGCTGTGTTTAACAAAGTTTAATATTGTAGTTAGTAAGAAAATAAATGAATTGATGTAACTCCAGTATCTCAAACATGTATAGTTTGAGAGATATACTTTTCTAAAGTTCCCCCATCCCGCACCTCTCTCAGACATCAGCGCTCATGCTAGATCCTGGTCCTGAGAACGGCCGGCGGTAATTCAGCAGAGCAGAAGTAGCACTATCTAAAAATAAATACTTCATTGGAATGGTCTACAAAGCGTGCTTGCAAACCAGAAACACTATGTAGACCTTTCCAATGAAGCGTTTCTTTTTAGATAGTGCTATTTCGGCTCTGCTGAAAAGCCTCCGTCCGGTCGCATGACCAGAATCTCATGCTGTCAGCTAGAGCACTGATGTCTGTGTTTGAGAGACTAGACTTACATCAATTAATTTATTTTTTTTAATAACTACAATATTAAACTTTGTTAAAATCAGCCTTTACTATCCCTTTAATCCCCAAGGTGATAAAAACAAATCTTTCCTGATCCAATGGCAGTCAGATATTCCCTGGATCACCATTCTTTCTGCTGTGAGACCATCTGTCATAATTCTCAATATTGTTCTGATCTACAAAAGCATCCCTTACTATTTTGAAAGCAACTACAGTATCAGCAAGCAGAGTATCCCGAGGAAAATAATTCCATAACTTTACTGTCCTAGCTGCACTAAGGTGTGATAAGCAAGTGACAAAGTGGAGATAACCCCTCCAGTGATATCACTTTTCCAGTTCCTATGTTATTATGTGGAGCCTATGCACTAAGATCTCTTCCACTTGAGAAAACTTAGTGTTTGGCTCCATAGAATAACATAGGAACTAGCGATATCGCAGGAGAAGTCATTTCCACTTTATCACCTATTTATCAACCCTTAGAGCTCTCCCAAAGTTTTTTGTGTGCATTCCCCTTAAACTCTCTGTGTCAGGCTTACAAGACAGATACAGAGGGTTTATGGGGTCCTGTGTCTGGCAGAAATTGAGACTTTCCAGAGAGATGTAATACAGATACACCAGGAGGCTTCTGAGGTCACCTTTCAGACCTCTGTTCTGCTCCCCGGACTCACAATTAATCACCCAGTTGATCACCGGGTCTGATCCTAGAGAAGCAGATCCTGCAGCTAGGGTAAGTATCTTATATTATAAAAGAAGAAGAGGTAATGTGACCAAAATTCTCCAGCTCTGGCACACACCTCTAGAGATGGCAGTAATAAGGAGTTATTCAAATCTCCTCTATACTGCCTGTCGCATTGTTGTAAGCACGGGGGAGTGATCTTGACAGAAGTGGAAAATCAATGCAAGGTGGTGCAGGGGCTACAATGAGCACACACACGAACAACATACACACAAAAACAATACATATAATACACACATAATACACACACAATGTACACATTACACACACAATGTTAACATAACACACACAAACAAAATATACAAATACGCACACAGACACAATATACACAACACAAACAGAATCACACACAATATGCACACACAATCATACACAGTCACACACGTACACATTATGCACGCAATACACGTGCAACACAATACATAAAACACTATACGCAATATGCAAAATGCTATACTCCAAATGCTATAAGCCAAACAACATATGCTAAATGTTATAAGCCAAAACGTATACACCAAACGCTATACGCAATACACCTAATGCAATAAGCCAAACACTATATGAAAAACACCATGTGCAATACGTTATTCATAAAACGATAGACGCTATATGAAATACAACATCCACAATATGACAATGCTATCCGAAAAATGCTATATGTCATACACAAAAAAGCTATATACCAAACTCTATATGCAACATGCTATATGCAATATGCAAAACGCTATATTCAAAAACCTATAAACTATATACCAAACTTAAAACGCCAATGCTAAATGCCATACACACAACGCTATATGCAGGTTATATGCAAAATGCAATATACTATATTTCAAAAGCTACACACTATACACCAAAGTTTATATGCCAAACTCAACACTCCAAACACTATCAGCTGTACTCCAGATGCTATATGCAAAACGCTATCTGCTAAACACTGTACCTCAAACAATATATGCCAAACAGCAAGCGCTATACACCATATGGCAAATGCTATATACCATACGCCAATTGCTATATACAGTACACAAAAACACTATCCGCCAAGGGCAATAAACCATAAAATGTAATACGCTATGCGCAAAGCTCTATACACGATACACCAAATGCTGTACACCAAAAGCAATACACTGTACGCAAAGTGATATATACCAAACGCTATATGCAATACACAAAACGCTATATGTAAAAAGCCAAAAGTTCTACACTATTCACAATACACACAATGCTATATGCCATGTGCAAAGGCTGTATGCAAAACACAAAAGGCTATTCACAAAACACAATACGCTATATGCAAAATGCTATGCATAAAATTCTATATGCAAAATTCTATATGCAAATTACCCTTGGGATTAGTCACCCCAAGGGTAATAGGGGGAATCCAGCATTGGACCCCTTGCTCTCAGCGCTTAGAGAGATCAGCTGCTCTTCACTGATTAGGCCCAACAAGGCCAAAATGTACATCTGCAGTTGGCTGCTTCTCTTGTCCACAGGGGAATTGCCTGCCATTTTGTGATTGGACTGCTGTAATGGCAGGTCCAATATGATATGCTTTAGGATATTTTATCTTTGTAAAAGGAACTAGTGGGCTAAAAGTGATTGCACCATGGGTAGGACACCATTCCTATAGAGCCTGCAAATTTGTATTGCAGGTTTGTTCCTAGTTGAGCATCTCTGACTTTTAATATACATCTGCAAATTACCCTTGGGATTAGTCACCCCAAAGGTAATAGGGGGAATACAGCATTGAACCCCTTGCTCACAGTGCTTAGAGAGATCAGCTACACCTCACTGATGAGGCCCAACAAGGCCGAAACATACATCTGGTGTTGGCTGCTTCTCTTGTTCAGAGGGAAATTGCCTGCCATTTTGTGGTTGGATTGCCGTAATGGCAGGACCAATATGATATGCTTTAGGATCTTTCCTCTTTGTGAAAGGCACTAGTGGGCTACAAGAGATTGCACCCTGGGTAGGACACCATTTCTATAGAGCCTACAAATTTGTATTGCAGGTTCGTTCCTAGTTGAGCATCTCTGACTTTTAATATATACATGAAATGTTATACACAAATCACAATACGCAAAATGCTATACGGCCAAGGCAAAATGCCATACACTATATGCCAAACTCTATATAAGTAAGCTAAACTCTATATGCCAAATGCTATACGCACAACGATATACACACAAAGCTATACGCAAAACACAATACCCAAAACCGCCAAGTGCTATACACCAAACGCTATACACCAAAAGCCATAGGCAAAACAATATACGCACAATGTTATAAAGAAAATGCTATACAGAAATCACAGTATGTAAGTTGCTATGTGCAAACACTAGACACCAAATGCTATGCACCATACATAATGCGCTGTGTGTCTTATGTAAAACACAATATGCTATGCGCAAAACACAATATGCTATAAGCAAAATGCTATACACTACAGGCCAGACTTCATACGCAAAAAAGCTATACTCCAAACGCTATACGCAATATGCCAAACGATATACACACAACGATATTTGCAAAACGCTATACAGAAAATGCCAACCGCTTTACAACATACTCAAAAAGCTTCATGCCATATGCTATAAAATACAAAAAACTCTATACGCAAAAACACAAAATGCTATACACAAAACACTAAATGCTATGCGCAATATGCCAAAAGCAAAATGCCAAATGCTATACGCCAAAAGTCATACATCAAAAGTCATACGCCAAATAACATACGCACACGTTATACGCAAAACACAACAGGTAAAATGCTGTACGCCATGTGCAATAAGCTATACATCTTATGCAAAAAGCTATACACAATACGCAAAAACTATACTCAACACTCTAGACACAATACACAAAACACTTTATGTAAAACGCTATATGCAACATACCATAAGCAATACGCACTACACTATAGGCGATAAGCTATACGCAAAACACAATACATGCAAAATGCATTATAAGGAAAATGCAATACACATGCTCTCACACACACTCACTCTCATTCACATACACACTGACACACTCATACACACTGACATGCTTACACACAAACTCACCTACACACACTCACACGCTCCCTGATGAAGAGTTGTGTAATGCAGTGCTTTGCAATGCGTTGCACATCTTTTTGGAACTGAAAGGGATAAGCACTGAAAATTCCACAAGCCAGTTATTAACACAGTGATTGTTTTATTAACCTCATGGGCAAAGCTGTGCCAGTATTACTAGTTGGCATATGACTGTGATGAAGCAGTAGCTGGAGGACCTCATGTTGCCTACCCTACAATTTAACTGTTTGTGAGGTCTTGGGGCTTCTTACAGCTATGATTTCTGATAGGTTGTGATTTTTCTCTGTATTATTTTAAAGGGTTTTTAATTTTTTCTTTAATTCTTTTTTTTTTTTTTGTAATCTATGTTAGCCATGAATAACATTGAATGTCACTGTACAGAAATCCTATGAATATATAATAATGTTTCATATGACTACTGCTGGAGCGATGCAGTGCACAGCGAGTCTGAGCTGGACTTATATTGTATTATAGAGGGAATGATGTGACCGAATGAGTTTCCACCAGCCCTGTCCTGTGCACTGTGGATGAATCACTGCATACCATCTAATCAGTAGCTAATAATGGTGACATGCACAGCACATAACCAGCATGGGCATTGTTCCATTATCTTTTACTGTGTCATGGAGAATTGAGAGCCTCACAGGGTAACTCAAGCTAAACGAGCACAAACACATAAAATTAAATTGGGTTATATGACTTTATATATGATATATTTCTAGATAGTTATTTTATGTTAGATCCCTAAAATTGAATCCTAAACATGTTTTTCTTGGCACATTTATACTGTCCAACATAAATGCAATTTTGTTAGTTCTGTTTGTAAAGAACACTGTAGCCAAACCTTGAAAATGCTTTTTACTGTGATTACTAAAAAATACAAAGCCAAATATTTTTTTACTGACTCCTTTCTTTGACATGCCATATTTTTTATAGATTGACATTTTTATACAGACACATCGTATTAGAACATTTCTATTGACTGTCAGTAAAGTAGTTACTGTTGGCAACCCTTGTAATAAGAGACTATTACTAAGGCATGCCACTTATGGAAAGAAGTACCCAACACTCAAGTATTCAGAAAGGCTGTTACCTTCTCTCATCCCATTTACAACCAATACAGGACTATCACCTTTGAGACAACCTATCGAGATTACTATGGTAATGGGGTGAGCCCTGGAAAAGGCAGGAATGGCTGCCACTTATGGAAAGAAGTACCCAACACTCAAGTATTCAGAAAGGCTGTTACCTTCTCTCATCCCATTTACAACCAATACAGGACTATCACCTTTGAGACAACCTATCGAGATTACTATGGTAATGGGGTGAGCCCTGGAAAAGGCAGGAATGGCTGCCGCATAGAGCACATGCAAGACTAGATTTTAAGCTTCAGAAAAGAAATAGAGAAGTTTTACAGATTCTAGTATGAACTGCAGGGTTTTTAAGTGCATATAACCCCAAGTAATTTGTAGATCTTAATGTTTTTGAGATGTACAATTGATGCATAGAAATTTACACCACTCACCACCACTTTCATTTTTCACCATTACTAGATGTTGCCAACTCCCAGTGACATAATTTATGTTTAATTCAGTGAGTCCCTCATAACACACAGGTATCCAGTGCCTCTGGCAGTCACTGGTTATTTGTTTAGATGCACTTTTACTTTAACACTAGCGTGGGCTCCTAGGTAAGATACAGGTGGTCCCTGTTTATATACTGGAGTGAGTGCACCCACCTGCACAAAGGATTGTGGTATTTAAATACCATAAAGTAGGTAGCCCTGGGGAATTGATTATTTTACATATTTTCTGAGATTAGAAGTATAGAGATGGATGCCCAGCTACCCCTCCTCTCTCTTTACTATGAAGTGGCCTGAGCAAGTCTGGCAGGTAGAGTGATGCTATAAACCATCCTCACATCTTAATTTATAATTAGGAGGCTTAAACAAGATTGAAGGAGAGAGGAAAATGTACAGGACCTCAATCTCTAGTCACTGCTATGAGGGTCACCGGAGTTCACATGATCATCCTTTCTCCCACCAATTGCAGATAAGTGTTCGGGAATCCCCTCTCCAGAAGAATTGTAAAGTAGGGGCTCAAGTCCCAGAGAGGTATCCAGCGCACTGCAATGCAGTTTAGTAATTCTGGCACAAACCAACTGCTCCTTGAAGGGATAGTAACGTCATGTAACAAGTATTAGCTATATCGTAGATACAATAAAAAGAGATTACATGCGGTTATTCCTATCTCTCAAAACTTTATGGTTTGAGAGAGATACGAAAGTAAAGTTTTCCATTCCCTCCCCTTTCTTATACATCAGCTGTATAGCTGGTGGCATGAGATCCTGGTCCCGGGACCAGGTGGCGGCTCTTCAGCGATATGTAAAAATAAATACTTTACTGGAACGGTCTACAACGTGTGCCAGTTTGCAAGCACACTTTGTAGGCCATTCCAATGAAGTATTTATTTTTAAATATCGCTACGTCGGCTCTACTGAAGAGCCGCCATCTGGTCGCGCAACCAGAATCTGCTTCTGACAGCTTTACAGCTCGTCAAAAAAAGGGGAGGAAGCGGAGAGTTTTATTTTTGTATATCTCTCAAACCATAAAGGTTTGAGAGATAGGAATAACCACAAGTAATCTCTTTTTATTGTATCTACGTTATATAGCGAATACCTGTTACATGACGTTACTATCCTTTTGAGGACAAATGAAAATTTCCCAAATTTCCATTGATTTGAATTGGAGTTTTAACCCATTGAAAGCTAGAGAGGTCATAAACGCATTGCAATATGAGTTGGAAAACTAGCATTCAAGGTGATAAAAACTCAATTTACATCAATTACATTTTTTTATTTTTCTCCTATGGTGCAGTTGGTCTTCTTCAGATTTTCTCCATTCACCGGGTGGCAGTGGCACTGTGGCCCGTGTAACGGGCTGTTCAGCTAGTTTCCAATAAAGCCCCAAGCGAGTAAACAAATTCCTTCCTTCCTTTCTTCCTTCCCTCCTTCCTTCCTACCTTCCATCCTTCCCTCTTTCATCCTTCCTTCCTTCCCTCCTTCTTTCCCTCCTTCCTTCCTTTCTTCCTTCCCTATTTCATCCTTCCTTTCTACCTTCTTTCCTTCTTCTTTCTTTTTCCTTCCTTCCTTCCTTCCTTCCCTCTTTCATCCTTCCTTCCTTCCCTCTTTCATCCCTCCTTCCTTCCCTCCTTCCTTCCTTCCTTCCTTCCCTATTTCATCCTTCCTTCCTACCTTCTTTCCTTCTTCTTTCTTTTTCCTTCCTTCCTTCCCTCTTTCATCCTTCCTTCCTTCCCTCTTTCATCCCTCCTTCCTTCCTTCCCTCCTTCTTTCCTTCTTCTTTCTTTTTCCTTCCTTCCTTCCTTCCTTCCTTCCTTCCTTCCTTCCCTCTTTCATCCCTCATTCCTTCCTTCCCTCCTACTTACTTACTTTCTTTCTTTCTTTCTTTCTTTCTTTCTTTCCTTCCTTCCTTCATTCCTTGTAATGACTGCATCGTTACAAACTATTTAGCGAATTATTATATCGGATTTAGAGTTAACGAGTGCGGAATTCTTGGTTTGTGCAGCTGACATTCGGAAGAGGAATGTAGTTACTACTTCTAGCACCATTTTCACAGATGAGGGGTGTTAGTTACATTTTGGAACTTCTTGTGGGGAGAGGTATCTGCACAGCGGGGTGAGTGAAGCATCCAGGTTTTATATATTTACATTTGTATCTATCTCCTTATTATTATTGGGCTACTGTTTTACCTTTTACCCACCTGAGCGGTCTTGCTTGTTTGGTTTACACAATTCTATTTAGTATCGGAGTCAGAAGCATGATTTCTGTGTATTGAATGGGAGATTTGTTCTTGAAACCCAGTTTAAATGGGTCCTTTTCATGCCAAATTAGAATTCTAGTAGCATTTTCCACTGCCGTGTTGGATCTGCCATTTATATTTTGGATACTTGATACAATCCTACAATTCCTAATTTTTATTTTAGTAAATAAGAAAATGTTTTGCGGGCGTTTCAATGCATGGAGTCATGAGATTGTCCAGACAGGCTTCAATCAGTCATGGTTGTCATGAGATGGAGGTGAGGAACAAAATGAAGAGTGAGATGGCAATAATTTACAGATTATAATAATATGCAAACTCTTGGCACCCATGTATAGTAATCACTGACTGAATTAACCCTTGTAATGCATTGGATACCTCTCTGTTGCTCAAAGGGTTAATTATGAAGAGCTAATCTTCAAAGTAGAATGGGTACTTTTTTCACCCACACACAGAAGTGGAATTGCTGACACTCCAAAGGGATAGTAATGTTTCCCAATAAAAGCAGCTCCAAGAGTAATTGAATGATAAAGTATTCCCCTCCCGTCCCTTTTACTGATGTAACACTGCTTACCTCAGAGCAGCAAGACTGTCCTGATGGATTGCTGAGAGGGACAATCTTCAGTGAGTATAAGGTAAAAACCTGAAAAACCTGTCAAGGAGGGCAGGGTTTTCCTTATGCTCACAGTAAGAAGATTGTCCCTTGCTGTGATCTGTCTGGTCAAGGGACCAGATTCCACATCTGAGAGGAGGCGGCTTACACTAGGTAAAAGGGGCAGGAGGGGGATACTTTATCATTCAATTACTCTTGAACTACAACTCCAACAGTAATGAATACAATACTATGAATATTAACTAGAGCTGCTTTTTTGTGAAACATTACTATCCCTTTAACCCCTTAACGACCCTTGACGGTCATAGTACGTCAAGGGTCGATTTGACTTAACGACCCATGACGTACTATGACCGTCATCGAGTTCCGGGCTCCCCCCGCGGCTGCACGCCGTTCGGGGAGTCCGGAACGCAACGGAGCAAAAAAAAAATTTTGCTCCGTGGTCGTTCAGTCGCGTCTTCAGCCGGATTTCCCGGTCCTTAAGGGGTTAATTAACATTCTCTATTAGAATAGCTTAAAATATCCATTTTATTAGACTACACATAAACCCCATCAAAACAATCTAAGAGAAGACTGTAGCAAATTATTAGGTGTTTGTCTATAGAAGATCACTGGCAGTGGAATGTTGTCTGCATTGGCTACAAATCTTTCTCCCAGATTGCAAGTGACTGTGATAAACAGGTTCATTGCCTGGAAATGCTCATCAGCGCTTTACCCAGATGGAAACACCTTCAATGCTACTGCTGTACAGGACGCACTGTCCAAGGACAGCTTCAATCAAACTACCCACAGGAGGAAAAAAAGTTTGCATGAGGTAATGTAAAAGGTCAGACTGAAGCACTCGGTATGAATATACACACAGGGCTTATTCATCAAGCTAAACAGGTGCAATATTTGGAGCAAAGTAACTATACCTCATGAAGGAAATGAAAACTACCATTAAATTAGATGGAGCTTTTAACCTCTTGAATACTGAAGAGGTCTCCAACGCAATGCTTTGGAGACCTCTTCAGCATTCAAGGAGTTAAAAGCCCCATTTAAATTAATGGAGAGTTGTGGAATTTGAATTTCAAACTTAAAATGCAGTTGGTATGTTCCAGAATTGTACCTGCGCAGTTTGATGAATAAGACAGAATGTCAACACACACCACTGTAATATTGTTCACAAAGACATAAACTTAAAGGGATAGTAATGTTCCAAAATAAAAGCAGCTCCAATTAATCTTCATAGCAGGGCTTAAAATTGAGCCCTGTTCATAGTATTTGAGCCATGGAGAGTGATATTTCAATACTGTCAGAGTTGTAGTTCAAGAGTAACTGAATAATAAAATATCCCCCTCCCGCCCCTTTTACGGATGTAACACTGCTCACCTCGGAGCAGAAAGGTGGTGTTCAGATGGCTTGCAGAGAGGGACAATATTCATTTAGCATAATGGAAAAACCTGTCAAGGAGTGCAGGGTTTTCATTGTTCTCACAGTAAGAATATTGTCCCTTGCTGTTAGCTGTCTGGTCTCAAGACCAGATTCCACATCTGAGGGGAGGTGGCTTACACTAGGTAAAAGGGACGGGGGGATACTTTATCATTCAATTACTCTTGAACTACAAATATGAAAGTATTGAAATAACACTCTCCATGGCCCAAATACTATGAAGATTAATTGGAGCTGCTCTTATTTTGAAACATTATTATCCCTTTAAAGGGGCACTACCTGAAGGGATTTGTGGCTCATCATTTTTTAGCAGAAGGACTTGTCTAGGTAAGAGCATACCAGGAAACACTCTCGGGATCTGATTCCTGTGTTTCTGATTGTACCTTCTACTGGACATTTCATGCCTTCCACTAGTGATTAGGTGGTGTTACTGGGGGCGTGGCTGGTGGGAGGGGCATTGCTGAGAATTTTTAGGTTATTGACAACTTTTTGTGTAACTGAATAAATGATTTAGAGGAAGCCCAGAGTATGTTATTTACACAGATTAATCTATAAACACAAATACTGATGTTTAAACAAACGTTAACCCTATGAGTGCCAGAGTGGTACGGAACGCATTGCAAAGCAATGCATTCTGTACCACTCTGGCACTCAAAGGGTTAATGTGAGTGTTATTGATGTGGAGCAATGTGATACACTTATACACACAACACATGGGGGAGATGCACTGAGGCATGATAAAGAGGTGATAAAGTGGAGATAACTTCTTCAATGATATCGTTTCTCCTATGTTATTCTATGGAGCCAATGTACTAAGATGTCTCCAACATCTTAGTCTTAGTACATTGGCTCCATAGAATAACATAGGAACTATAAAACGTAATCTCCACTTTATTACCTCTTTATCATGCCTTAGTACATAACCCCCAAGGTTTGATCTCCTAAAAAGAGGGACACCAGGGTGGGAAAGAGGGACAGAGAGATTTGGGTCTCAAAAAGGGACTGTCCCTCCTAAAGAGGGACACTTGGGAGCAATGACATTCTCCTGTGTGTGTGTGTGGTGGTTTTTGTGTAATTTGAAGGCACAAAATGTCATTTTTGTATGTAAACATTGAAACTCAGTTTTAAATCTGTTCTTCCTTTGCACACAAAACATAGGCCTGTATTTATCAAATTAAATTGGAGTTATTTTGGAATAAACCAAATTAACATAGGGAACAAATACAAATTATTTTTAAATTAAATTGGGTATTTAACCTCTAGAATGCTAGAGATGCAAAGCAAAGCACTGGAGACATTGCTAGCATTCAAGGGGTTAGCTCTATTCAAGTGCATGGGATTTTAGGAATATTTATATATCCCCATAGCTGGGAACTCTCCGGATTTGCTCCACTCTGCATTACCGGGTCTCCGGGGCAGGGTCTGTGTCTCCATATGTGGGGACATTCTACTGAAACTCTACCCACTTCCGATCTTTTTAAGTCTTTCCTCCTACTACCCGCGGCTTCTGCTCCTTCCTCAGCCTTTTTTTGCTGTTTTTTTCTAGTCCATTTAGCTCCGCCCCACTCATGGTTAAGCCCCACCTCTTTTATTACACAACTCTCATCCCCCCCCACACACACACACACCAGCACCACAGGACTCCCCTTCAGGGAGAGTAAAGAACAAAGTTCCCAGGTATGTGTATCCCCTGTGGTACAGCTGGTTTACTCCAGAATAATTCCAGCTTACATTTATAAATATGGAACATTTTTCTTAGATTTTAATAAATAAGGAGATTTTCTCATGACAAAATGCATGTGAAGAGATACAAAGAGTGATAAAAATCTAGCATTAGTAAATAGAGGCCTATGGTGCAAATTTCATAAAACCGTATTCTTAATTTGCAACACAAAAAAAGTAGAATTTTGTTTTCATTTATAGAATGAGAGAAACCATTTTAATCCTGATACTGTGTGGTTGTCTTGAGCAACTATTTTTAAAGGAGCAGTTGTGCTTTTTGTTTGACTGAAAAATCACAGCTGTGTCAATATATGGATACAGTATGTACATTAAATGTCATTATGTATTTGTCCTACTATTTTAAACTGCAATGATTTCAAATTATTTTCCAAGGAAGCAATGCACTCAAAGGGTTAAATATTTTTAACTGACTTTAAGCCATTGAGTGTCAGAGAGGATGGAGTCATGTCAAGGGGCATGTTCTAATACATCTAATACAGCTTGTTTTCTTTGTTCACTATAGCACAGGTCACGTGATTCAGTTCTACTTAATATATGAGCCTCATTCACACTCTATCAATCAGAGGTAAACATTATTTTCAAATAGATCAAAGATTACATATAACTGGACATCACCCAATTATCCAAAATGTCTATTATTTCTTTAGTTTCATGGCTGGAGCCAAGAAGCAGCCATGTTGCATTTGCTGTGTCCTTTTCCTGACACAGGTATGCTAAAGAGGCTGCAAATACATTACTAATCCCTCTGACTTTTGCTTCCGCTGAGCAACACAAACCTGTTATTTCCTCTCTTCTTCAAGAGTTGTTTTACATGGCAGAAGCAATCAAGAGGTCAAATATGTGCTGATAGATAAAAAACAGAATGCTACAAGGATTAGTGTACATTAGCCTGGCTGGGATTAGTGTACCTTAGCCTGGCTGAGACTTCTTAAATGAAAGGATCCAAGCAGCTTGCCCTCTGGCTAGTACTGCAAACACAATAAAGTTTTGTAAGCCATTTCATATAATTTAATTACATGTTCTATCTAGAGTTTATTCTTAGATTGTAATTATTTTAAGTACAATTTAATATGCCTCTCACCTATGGTTAGCAATATATAATGTGTATCTTTTAAAATATTTAGGTACTTGGAAAGAAAATACAATAAATATATATGAAGTGTTCTGGAGTCAGTCACTATGTGGTCTCCTACGACCATACAATAGAGTGGGTGACCACCCACACCAAAAATCATGTGAATCTCTACTCACTTGTTCACATGGATTTGTATCACCATCAAATATAAAAATAAGAATAAAAATAAAATGCAGAAAGGTGAAACCAAAAATATATATAAATAACAGATAGTTAAGTGCAAGAATATATCTTGCCTAGAGAATATGTGTAAAAGAAAATCTTTTAATACCCGAAGATGCCACTTCGATTCTCCAAATGTCAGCGTGGGCACTTGATGGCTTGAACATAAAGGGAAATGTGTAATATATTTAACCCCTTAAGGACTACGTGACGTACTATGACCATCACGGTCCTTAAATACTTAAGGACCAATGACGGTCATAGTACTTCACATACTTTTTACTTACAGCTCTTCACCAGGAGTGCTGTAAGTAATAGCGGGGCCTAAAATTGACCGATCCAAGACTAGAGCGATCTCTTTTAGGACCCAAAGCAACGTGCCGATACACTCAACAGGTCACGTGTACCAACATGTCGGCATAGATCAAAGCGGTCCTTATGGGACAGAAATGTCCCAGGACCGCTGGCCCTTAAGGGTTTAAAAATGATTTAAGAAATCCTTAAATATCAGCTGTTAGAATCACACTCACATTTATTGAGGCATCAAGCTTTCATCAAAGTTAACCCTTTGAGTGCAAGAGGGGTACGCAATATATTGCTTTGCTATGCATTATGTCCACCTCTGCACTCGCAGGGTTAAAAGTGGGTGCTTAATATTGATCTCTCATTTCATTGTACACTTTAGCTCTGTAGCTGTTGAAGGGATCTTCTCTTGGGGGAAGATAGTACTTTGCCATGTGAAGGCCATCTTGGTCTGTCAGCGTATTGATTGCCCTAGTGAGCATGTGTGGGAGAAAATCTATCCTCCCTTTTTATAATGACATAAAGACATGGTATAAAAATAAAATGAAACAAGCCATCTAACAAAGAATCATAAATATGCATAAAACAAAAGGGGTGCCAGTTGTGCCTTATCACACTAACATAACAAGATATAAGATCACAGTGAATCACACTCACTTTATATAAAGGCTATGTATATGCATATGAACATGTACAGCAGAACAGACTTGCAGAGAATTTCCTACTGTCTCTGCTCAGTGCTTACAACGAACTGCTCTTGTCTTCATAGATGGAACAAACAGGACTCAGTAACCAGTTTCTTCAAAATACAGGTTTATTTAAAAAATAATAAAATCAGTATATTTAAAAATCATGCAATTCAATGCATTTTGCAGCACTCACCACTGCTTTATCAAGTTATGTAAGATGTTTGGAAATGTCAGTAATACATGGAGCAGTTTATAATTTTATGGCAAGCTCGGAAGCTTCATATTATGCATTATCCTTCCTCACTGCCCCTTCAGCAGCAAAGGAAAACTTTATTCAAATAAGTTTAAGAAGAAAAAACTTGCTGGTATGACACTCCTCCCTCCCAACCAATCACCAGTCCTTTAATGCCCTACAACTGGGATGCAGCCTTGACTTTCCCTATTTCTTTGCTGCTCCCTTCAAGATAAGTACATTCAACAGTGTCTCATTTGTATTATATGTATGCTTAGTATTTTGTTATTTTCTTTACTCTGTATTGTGTTATTGTTTTTCTTCTATCTGACTGAGAGGTTTGTGCCCTCTTGGATGCTGTGCTGTTTTAGTGCATTGATATTTTTTCTATCAGACTGAGAGGTTTGTGTCCTCTTGGATGCTGTCTTATTGTACTGTGTTTTACAATTCGTTCCAACCTATCTTAATACTTGCGGTCATTTTTCTCTAAAACAGTAGTGTACACGGATTTCTTTATTTATTTTTATTTTAATTTTTTTGCCTGTGCTTTTATTCCGTACTTTGGGCTTTCGGTACTTGTTTCTTCTTCGGTTGTGTATGTGGTGGTGCTCTCCCTGTTTCTTCACTGTGTTACCAAGCTGGGAGCGCCCTGTGCTGTTTGGTTATTTTTGAGCTACGTAGGCCACGCCTGCGCTCTTTGCCTTATCTGTCTATGGGACCCGTCTGCGCATGCGCAGGACGGACGTCATTTTGTTTCGATCGGCTGAGATGCTGCTTTGCACAGGCGTGGGATCGGCGCCTTCTTAAGTAGTGGCAATTCACTGGATGGTTCAGTGCACAGCAGACTGTTGGCCTGAACGGTTGTCACTGCGAACGCTTGGTCAGTTCTTTCTTTCCCTTATATATAGATTTGTTTTCTGGCCTTTTTCTTGGCTTTTATAGCTGCCTACCTAGCAGTGGTTTTTATTGCCATTATTTGGAATATTTCCTGCTCTGAGAATATATCATTTTCTTAGCTGGGTGTTACACATTTATCTGTTTACTATATACAGAGTGTATACACTTTCCTATTGTACTGTTTATCATGGCACATTCCAGTGAGGACAGCAATGGTACTGAATTACAGATTGATGATGAACAGAAGTTCCATCTGCTTAATACTGTTAACACCACAGTTTTCCCTGGGTTTACTGATGGTTTACCTAATACCTCTAACCCCCTTGGTATAAGTGACCAGGGTGAGCAGTTTCAGAGGTTTATGGAGCAATCAGTTCAATCTGCAATACTGACATTATCCAATTCATTTGTGGAATCTTTTAACTTGGCTTTTAAACGGACCCCTAATATGGGAAGTGCTCAGCCAATTATCACAGTGACTGGTGCCCCAATGGACATTGGGGACGCCATGACGACTCAAGGGACTGAAATGAGACATTTCTTTGAGCATAGAGGGGAACATAGAAATGGAGAGGAATAGGGAAGGGAGGTGAACAGGAAAATATTGAGGGAAGCAGAAAGTGTGGAGGTGCAGAGGATCATGGATGTTGAATGGATGGGAAATGCAGTGGTGGAGTGGAACCAGGAACTCAAAGGTGCAGAGGATTGTGGAAGTGCAGAGGAGTGGGAAAGGGTAGAGGTGCAGGGGTGGTTGACGGGAGAGAAGTGCGGCAAATACACAGAACAAGGAGGGCCCTGCGGTCTTTTATACTAGAGGTTGGTTATTGGATGCAGCGATTGGGAAGTTATTAGTATAACTCCTCACTACTGTCTCCCTTGCGTATGTCCAGCAGGGACGCAGCATCACTCAAAGATTGTGCTCCATTTCCTCGTGAAACCAAATGTTTGGCAATGAGCAGGAGAAACAAAAGAAAACAGATATCTCCGCAACATTATCACTTATTTGATATATTTTCCAAAATCTCAAAATTTGGCAAACTATGGGAAAAATTTAATGAAACCTAACATTTATTAAAATTATATGTAAAATCCAGACAAAAGTTTATAAAATAATTTGCTAATAAAACTGTATCCTAATATAAGTGTTTCTGGGGCACATGACTGGCTTGCCACCTGCACACAAATAGTAGCAAGTTGGTTATGTGCCCAGGAATGGGGTGCAAATTTATTAGCAAATTCTTTTATACATTTTATTTATTTCCATCTTTTGACAAATCCTATATTATAATTTGCTAAGTATGTTTGTCAGAAGCCGTCATGAGCAGTAGAGATGGGCACTCATGCTACAGTCATGTGCAGTACTGACTGCTCGAGCCTGATACGGAGCGGGGCACTCCAAATTCTGACCGGAGTCCAATGCGCAGAGAGGACTATGGTCTGTATTTGGAGTGCCCCGCTCTGTATCAGCCGTGGCTCATTCGGGCAGTCAGTACTGTGTATGACTGCAGCACCACCAATGTTGGCCCATTTATACTGGCTTTAAAACTAGTGTGGAGATTAGTGATGATCGAGCACCCCGATGCTCGGGTGTTCGGGTGCTCTGGCCGAGCGCCCCCGGAGGCTCGAGTGCTCGGCCGAGCACCCGAGCCCCATTGAAGTCAATGGGAGGACTCGAGCATTACACCAGGCACCCCCTGCTCTGATGAGGGGAGGGTGCCTGGTTCATAGGAAAAGGTCAGAAAATGATGGAAACACCACAGAAATGGTTCAGGGACAGCATAGGGAGGATGTCTGGATGCATCTTGGACTCCAACGTCGCTGCTGGGAACGATGTTTCGCCCGTAGTACGCCATTTTTACAGACTGACCGTAAAACACACAAAAAGGAAGATAAAAACGACTTTAGGCGAAAAATTGTTACCAAACAGTATTTGCTGTATATTTACTTGTATATCATCTGCAAATTCTGCCAAAAATTTCATCGATTTTTCGGAACTGGGACCATGATTAAGAGGGAAACGTGCGCAGCGTAAAGCAGGTGTTCAACGTGGTTATGGCCCGGGTAAGGTACAGCATTCAGGAACGGAGGCCGCAGCTACCACAGGTTTTACAACATGTCCGTTTGCCCTTGTTAAGTCCAAAATTTATAGTCGTAACAGTGGGGTCTGATCCATTGAGTAAAAGTGACGAAGTGACTTAGTGGATGAAGCCAAGAACTACCTTCTGCTCTGTCGAACACCCCAGCCCTATTTAATTCAATGGGAGGACCTGAGGCACTCCGATACAACCTGTATATCACAAAATGGAGGGCCTCATTCACATTGTGGTACAATAGTTCAGGTAGTGGTCCAACACTCATAAAGCCTATGCACTAAGTGAAAGGGCTGCCAAAAATTAGACTGAAATGTCACTCCAATACACCCTTTATTACACATAAAGGAGGGCATCATACACACCCTTGAAAAATTAGGATTAATGGCCTGCTGGTGACCCTCTAAAACATTAGGGGCGAGGGCATGCCGCTAAGCTGACCATCTAAAACATTAGGAATGAGGGTCTGCTGCTGAGCCGACCATCTAAAACATTATGGGTGAGGGTCTGCTGCGGAGCTGACCATCCTAAACATTATATGCGAAGGCCCGCTAGTGAGCTGACGCTATAAAACATTATATGAGAGGGCCCGCTAGAGAGCTGACCCAATAAAACATTATATGAGAAGGCCCGCTGGTGAGCTGACCTATACAAAAATTGTCAAACAGGGCCCGCTGGTGAGCTGGCCCTATATAAAAATTATATCACAGGGCCCGCTGGTGAGCTGGCCCTATATAAAAATTATATCACAGGGCATATGGAAGAGGAGGAGGAGGATGAGAAGATTAAGAGTCAACCATATACCCGTTTTTTGGGTGGAAGGGGTGAATGGGAATACAGAGTATTCCCATCATTGTAAATAACATATCTAAAGTGACTTTATGTTCACCCGGGGCTTTCCTCCAGTGGAGTGGAGAAGTCAGGGGAAATCCAGGCCTTCTTCATTTTTATAAGTGTCAACCTATCAGCATTTTCGGTGGAAAGGCGGATACGCTTATCTGTTATGATGCCACCAGCAGCACTAAATACACGCTCAGACAGAACGCTGGCGGCAGGGCAGGCCAGCACCTCCAAGGCGTAGAGTGCCAGTTCATACCACGTGTCCAGCTTGGACACACAGTAGTTGTAAGGCACAGAGGGATCATTGAGGACGCTGACACGGTCTGCTACGTACTCCTTCACCATCTTCCAAAACTTTTCCCTCCTTGTGACACTAGGCTGTGCATCAGGGTGAGGGTGCTGGCGGGGTGTCATGAAGGTGTCCCACGCCTTGGAGAGTGTTGCCCTGCCTTTGTCGGAACTGCTGTGTGCTCCCCTTTTCTCCCCTTCTCGGTTGGCCAAGGTAGCATGTACTCTGCCGCCAGCGTTGTCAGATGGAAAATTTTGGAGCAATTTTTCGACAAGAACCTTCTGGTATTGCACCATTTTGCTTGTCCTCTCCACCGGAGGAATGAGAGATGAGAAATTCTCTTTGTAGCGGGGGTCCAGAAGGGTGAGCACCCAGTAATCCGTGTTGTCTAAAATGCGTATAACGCGTGGGTCACGGGAAAGGCAGCCTAACATAAAGTCAGCCATGTGTGCCAGAGTACCAACAGGCAAGATTTCGCTGTCCTCACCAGGAGGATGACTCTCAATCTCCTCATCCTCTTCCTCCTCTTCTGCCCACCCACGCTGAAGAGATGGAACTAAAGTTCCATGGCTACCCTCTGTAGCGGAGGCAACCGTGTCTTCTTCCTCCTCCTCCTCCTCCAATTGTCGCTGAGAAGACGAAGTGAGGGTGCTCTGGCTATCACCTTGTGTAAGCTCTTCCTCCCCCATTTCCACCTCTTCCACATGCAAAGCGTCGGTTTTAATTGTGAGCAGCGAGCGTTTCAGTAGACACAGAAGTGGGATGGTTACACTGATAATAGCGTTATCGCCGCTCACCATCTGTGTCGATTCCTCAAAATTGCGTAAAACCTCACAGAGGTCTGACATCCATTCCCACTCCTCACTTCTGATTAGAGGAAGTTGAACGGAGAGGCGACGACCGTGTAACAGCTGGTACTCCACTACTGCCCTCTGCTGCTCACAAAGCCGGGCCAACATGTGGAAGGTGGAGTTCCAGCGCGTGCTCACGTCACACAGCAGCCGGTCAGCTGGCAATTGTAAGCGCTGCTGCAGCTTCAACAGGCCGGCTGAAGCTGTAGATGACTTACGGAAATGTGCACACACGCGGCGCACCTTCGTCAAGAGATCATGCAAATTGGGGTAGGTTTTTAGAAATCGCTGAACCACTAAATTAAATACATGCGCTAGGCATGGTACGTGTGTGAGCTTGCCGAGCTCCAAAGCCGCCACCAAGTTACGCCCATTATCACACACAACCATGCCTGGTTGCAGGTTGAGTGGCGAGAGCCACTGCTCGGTCTGGTGACTAATCCCCTGCAACAGCTCTGAGGCCGTGTGCTGTTTGTCCCCAAGGCAGATCAGCTTCAGCACGGCCTGTTGACGCTTCCCCACTGCAGTGCTACACTGCTTCCAGCTACCGGCTGACGGGTGAGTGGCGCTGCGCGCAGAGAATTCGGAGGTGGAAACGGAGGAGGAGGAGCCAATAACGTAGGTGCTGGCGGAAACCCTGATGGAGGTAGGGCCCGCAATCCTCGGCGTGGGTAGCACCTGTGCCATCCCAGGGTCCGAGTCGCTCCCAGCCTCCACGACATTCACCCAGTGTGCCGTCAGGGAAATGTAGCGTCCCTGGCCACAAGCACTTGTCCATGTGTCAGTCGTTAAGTGGACCTTCCCAGTAACTGCGTTGGTCAGGGCACGGGTGATGTTAAGGGACACATGGTGGTGTAAGGCGGGGACGGCACACCGGAAAAGTAGTGGTGGCTGGGGACTGCGTACCGAGGGACAGCTGCTGCCATCAGGCTGCGGAAGGACTCAGTGTCCACAAGCCTAAATGGCAGCATTTCGATGGCCAGTAATTTGGAAAGGTGTGAGGTTAGTGCTATGGCCTGTGGGTGGGTGGCTGGGTATTTTCGCTTGCGCTCAAATGCCTGGGGTAACGACATTTGGACGCTGCGCTGGGACAGGGAAGTGGATGTGGTCGCTGATGGTGCTTCAGATGGTACAGGTGCAGGGCGGGATGTATGCGGGCCTGCGCCTTCGACAGGCGATTGGCCGGCACCGAAAACAGGGGAAGAGGAGGCAGTGGTGTGGCCTGCAGACACAGATTGGCGATCCGGGCGTTCCTCCCACTTATTACGGTGCTTGGATGCCATGTGTCGGATCATGCTGGTGGTGGTGAGGTTTCTAGTGTTCATGCCTCGGCTCATTCTGGTGTGGCACAGGTTGCAAACTACAATTTTTTTGTCGTCCGCACTTTCCTTAAAAAAAACCCATACCGCGGAACACCTAGCCCTTGGCAAGGGAGATTTACGCAAGGGGGTGCTCCGTGGAACATTTGCGGGCCAGTTTGGTGCGGTCCGCCTTCTTTCTTTAGCCACACCACTGCCTCTTCCAGCCTGTTGCGGTGCTGCAGATGGCTCACCCTCAGGACTGCTGTCATCGCTCGGCTCTCCACCTTCCCCAGGTGGGGTCAGTGACCTCATCGTCCACCAAGTCCTCCTCCACTTCCTCACTCTGATCATCCTCCTCATTTCTTGATCCCACCACATCCTCAGTCATTGACAACTGTGTATCATCCTCCTCATCAAGGTCTTGAGACAGTAATTGTGGTTGATTTGATGGCAACTGTGTCTCATCATCATCATCCACTTCCTTTGACCTTAAATGCCGTTCCCCTCTGTCATCTTCTTGTGATTGGGTACCCTCTAGAGGTTGTGAATCAGGGCACAAGATCTCATGTTCCTCTGCAAGCGTGCTTGGAGAGAGGTTCAAATCAAGGCTTGGTGATGAGACAAGCTCCTCACTATATCCCAGTGTGGGATCACTTCTTTGGCCAGACCCTCTATGGTGGGAGGAAGGATGATCAGGGTGAGGATTATGTTGACCAGACTCTTGGCTAGTGAGAGTGGACTTGGTGGAAGACAGGGTGGTGCTTAACCGACTGGAAGCAGTATCAGCTGAAATCCAACCGACCACCTGTTCGCAGTGGTCTGACCTCGAGAGTGATGTCCTGCGACGCCCTGTAAACTGAGACATGAAGCTAGGTATGGTGGATGTCTTTCTGTCTTGTGCTCTGGCACCAGGCACAGTTTCTACGCGTCCTGACCCGCGCCCTGAACTATCAGGATCACGTCCACTTCCCCGTCCCTTTTTACCCGCCTTCTTCATATTAAACGGAATATATGCCGGTAATCTGCGGCTAGGCACACGAAACAGAATGTGACGCTAATCTGCGGCTAGGCACACGAAACAGAATGTGACGCTAATCTGCGGCTAGGCACAGCGAACGGAATATGTGACGTTAATTTGTGAATTTGCACACTAAACAATATGTGACGCTAATCTGCGGCTAGGCACAGTGAACGGAATATGTGACGTTAATTTGTGAATTTGCACACTAAACAATATGTGACGCTAATCTGCGGCTAGGCACAGTGAACGGAATATGTGACGTTAATTTGTGAATTTGCACACTAAACAATATGTGACGTTAATCTGCGGCTAGGCACACTAAACAATATGTGACGTTAATCTGCGGCTAGGCACACTAAACAATATGTGACGCTAATCTGCGGCTAGGCACACGAAACAGAATGTGACGCTAATCTGTGGCTAGGCACACGAAACAGAATGTGACACTAATCTGCGGCTAGGCACAGTGAACGGAATATGTGACGTTAATTTGTGAATTTGCACACTAAACAATATGTGACGCTAATCTGCGGCTAGGCACAGTGAACGGAATATGTGACGTTAATTTGTGAATTTGCACACTAAACAATATGTGACGCTAATCTGCGGCTAGGCACAGTGAACGGAATATGTGACGTTAATTTGTGAATTTGCACACTAAACAATATGTGACGTTAATCTGCGGCTAGGCACACTAAACAATATGTGACGTTAATCTGCGGCTAGGCACACGAAACAGAATGTGACGCTAATCTGCGGCTAGGCACACGAAACAGAATGTGACGCTAATCTGCGGCTAGGCACAGTGAACAGAATATGTGACGTTAATTTGTGAATTTGCACACTAAACAGAATGTGACAATAATCTAGGGCTAGGCACACGTTTAAAATGGCCCTTTTTGTCGCTGCGTTGTAAAATAATTGGCCCTGTGCACCTAACAGAATATGTCAGCTTGTCACTGCACTGTGAAATATTTGTCCCTGTGCACCTAGTACAATGTCACCTTATAAATATCCCCCCCCACAAAAAAAATGAAATTGTGCCCCCCCAAACAAAATATAAATGCTGCCCCCACACACAACAGTCCTAAAAAGGACTTTTGGGTCTTGAAAGAGTTTAAACAATTTAATTCTCCCTACACTGACTTTCCCTGCCTAAGCTCATCTCTCCCTGGCTGAGAATGAGCCGAACTCGCGCGTCGGGTGCTATACAGCACCCGATCACGGGTTCTGGCCAGCCAATCAGTGTAATGCCAGCAGCCAACATGGCTGCTGGCATTACACTGATGTCAGAGCCTCCCCGCACGTTTATTGGCTGCGCAGCAGCCGCGAAACGTGCGGGGAGGAGACCCGAACATGGCGGGCGAGCACATGCGGTACTCGTACGAGTACCGCCATGTGCCGAGCAGAGCGATGCTCGAGCCGAACCGAGCTTCGGCCGAGCATGCTCGCTCATCACTAGTGGAGATATTTGAAAATGTAACAGCTAGTGTTGCAGGGATACACACACACACCATACTGACCTATAGATTGCATTCATAACCACTCAGCTGTTTACAGCTCCTTCCACCAAGAGAACTGGATTTATTGGTGCACAAAATCCAACCTAAAGCATGCAATCTATAGGAGACCTAACCCACATTGTTTACATTAGATACACATTATATAGCAGAGGTTAAAAACAAGTAAACAATAAGTATTTGTACTTTATACGATAACTGACACACAGATTATAGCACAGAGGATTAATGATAGGGACACCGCACAATCACAGCTTGAAAGCTGTAGGCTGTAGGGCAACTGAATCATATAGCTTACAGTGCAGATAAACAGGAAATCTAAAAGCTTTCAACCATTAGAGACACTGAGCTGTCCAAGCTTTCAGTCTTCTTACAGTATACTGATCAGTTACAGGCTGAATTACAACGTGCTATCAATAAGGAATCTGAACTATCAGAGCTTGCAATCTATAGGGGAACGTACTGTTTATAGAACAGGTACTGACTGGATCATATAGCCTACAAAATCATAGGGAAACTGAACCATCAGAGTTTACAATCTATAGGACAAGTTACAGGTTACAGAACAGATGGAATCACATAGTTTATAATCCATAGAAAGCTGAAAAACAAGATCTTGCAATTTGTAGGGTAACTGACTTTTAGTTTACAGAACATGTACAGACTGAGCCGTAGATCTTTGTAACCCTTTGATTACCAGTGGAGTCCATATCACATTGTTATGCTGTGTACTGTGAACCCCTCTGACATTCAAATGGATTAGGAAACCTTTAATATGGAAAAAAACACACACACACACATTATATCGCTTTTGCTGCTGAATAAAACAAGGGTATGTCCAACATTGGGAGATGCCTTGTTCCAAAGTTATTACAGTTAAACAATAGTTTAAAAAAAAAAAAAAAAGCCTTAAGGACCACGTGACATGCTTTGATTATCACACGGTTTTTGTCTTAAGAATCGGTGATGGTCATAGCACGTCACGTAACTAAAAATGGGGTCTGAAATTGACTGGGGTCTCTCTCAGAGCCCAGCGCAGCACACCAGTACGCACAGCAGGTCATGTGTACCGGCACATCAGAATGGATCAAAGCAGTCCTTAAGGAAAGGTAAATTCCCTGGACCACTGGTCCTTAAGAGGTTAAAGTGAGATGTGGTGGGAGGTGCCTTGCTTCAAAGTTATTACAGTTAATCTATAGTTTTTGTTCTTTTTTTAAATATAAAACATTTAGTGACAGTAGGATGTGGTGTCCCGGCAGTTATTCTGTTGCTTCATATGGGAGAGGTGAGTCACTGATTACAGTTCTCTATAGCCTGTGATAGTAATAACTCCTCTACTTCCTGACACTCTGAACTTTAATGACTTTTGAAAAAAATAGCTGCAAGTGTCCTTGTTCTATTGAGTAGCAAAACCACAACAATATATGCTTTTTTCATAATAAAAATTGACTGATGCTAAAGATATGATTAATGTTTAGGGTACTGGTTTAGGGTTAGGGCATGGGACATTATGGGGATGAAATAAAGTGTTGTATCTAGATGATATGCACAATATGAAATACACCTATATTTGTGTTGCAGACTTCTCTGTCATTCAGAAGGTTAAAAGCTCTATTTGAATTAAAGGCAATTTGGGGGAATTTGTATTTGTCCCATAAGTGTAGTTTGGCCCCAATTACATTGCAGTTGATAACCTTATCAAGAGTTGTACCTACAAATTTCTCAATAGACCTTAAAGGGATAGTAATACTTTATTTTACCTTTATTTTATTTTGTAGGCATTAAAAAAACATGAAGAATGATAGAAGTAATGTAAAACGCATTGCCTTTGTGAATGAAAAATCTGAACATGTGACTGCTATAGTAGCGATCACGTGTACCGGAAGAACAGAAAATGACTGAAACTGGGCTCTCTGGTCCTGGATTGGTCAGTTTCAGCCTGTGCCGCATGATAGCAGCACGTGCTGAGGCGTGCTGCTATCGTTTAACCCTTGACATGCCAGGACCATCATGGGTACTTATGGGAAGTTTACCCATGACGGTCCTGGCATGTCATTAGTCGTTAAGGGGTTAATGTGTTCATTTGGCCCCATAGGTGAAGTTAGCTTGACTCTAAGTCAAGTTCATTTTTTTATTTACAAATAATTCAAATCTGCTTATATAGTGTACTACTTTTTTGTAAATTAAATAATTTTTGAGAAATGAACCTTTGTATTTTGGTGGCACTTTATGCTACTTGACTGCAGAGTGTGATAAATACTTAATTCTCGCTGTTCTGCTAAAACTGCCCCCAGTGAGGGCTCTGCTAAGATTCATTCATAGTTACAGTGTGTGGTAATACACAGTGTGTTGGTATACTGGATCAGCAGAGAAATGAATTAGCACTGTGCCATCAACAAATTAAGATTAGTTTCTAAAAACAATGTTCATTGCAAAACATACATGTACTAGTGTAAAAGCCTGTGTACACAGGCCAGCATTCTGTGCTTTCAGGCAGTCTCTACTGCGCATGACTGCAGAGGACAAACATACATCTGGCCTTTTATATTATAGGATGATTTTCCCTCTTTAAACATCTGGATTCCAGAACCAAATCCAATGCATTGCGAAGCATCCCAGGGGTTAAAACTAATCAGTTTTAGACCGACAGGTCCACTCAAGAATGTTATGTAATCAAAGCTGTGAACTTTCCGGATTTGCCTTGGAAACTACTGTTTCTGCTGCTGATTACCGGGACTCCAGGGAAGAGGCTGATTCTCTGGATGCGGACAGTTTTAATCAAACTCTGCCCACTTTTGCGTCTCCCCAGTCTGTTCCTCCCACTCCCCGCCCACTTCTCCCAACGTATTTCTCCTACTCTGTCCACATATTTTAATCCCCGCCCCCACATATGATTAAGCCCCACCGCTTTATGACGAGAATTGTGTCATTTTTCTCCCCCAACAGCACCACAGGACACCCCCTCCGGGGAGTCCACAAGAAAAAGTTCCCAGGTATGGTTATGTTACTGTGAGAGGCTGCTTGTTATGCACCTTCAAATGACATGTTTGTATGATAATATTAGTCTCTTTATTTAACCTTTTGCATGACAGAGTGCTGTGCAACACATTGCTTTTTATACTTTGTCACTCAGCGGATTAATACCGTTTGCACCAGTATGATAGATCTGAATACAATTGATTTAGGTTCCGATCCATTCTGGTTTCTCTGCCTCTTGGAAGTGACATCATGATTGGAAAATAATAATGCATAATTTCTCTGTCACTCAAAGGATTAAAAGTAGTCATTTCCTCACTTCGCTGGGGGTCTTATGCGCTAAAAGATAGATGAGTAGGGATGGGCAAAAATAACTGAAATCGGAGAATAATGGCACTCTCCGCTTGGCAAAAAAATTCCTGCTTTTTTCTGCCTTTTCCGCCCATTGAAATCCATGGGAAAAAATATTTCTACACCACACAAAAGTTTTCTACAGCCATATAAAATGCTGTCAGGCTCTCACAGCAGCCATTCTGTGTTTGTGAGGGGAGAGAGCAGCATGTTTTTTAGCTAGAGGAGATAGGCAAATAAAGAGGAATTGAAGCTTAGTTTAGGAAGTCATTTACGTAGGACATTTGTTCTCTGTATTAGGGGAGTCTGGGGGCCCTCTAGGGGATAAGAAGGGAGGAAGGAGGTTGTCCCCCAAATACTCCAAAATTCCATGTGACTGACAGGCAAGACACAGGAAACCTATTTGCTTGCTGATCTTGCTGTTATTGTCCCTGTGCTGGGTGGGGAAGTCTGGGGAAAGACATTGTTGATTTTCTTTTTCAGTTATAATTTTTTTTGGACAGACTGTGATAAGACAACAGGGTGGACAACTTAAAAAAAATAAAATAAATAAAATAAAAAATAAAAAGACTAAAAAACGAAATATCTTAGGTGACAGTGCCAGCTGACTGGGCTTAGGCAAGACATTATACAGCTCCATCACTTGTGTTGTGCACTGTACAGTAAAAAAAAATGGTGTAGTTGCAGAATGTCCAGCAAACGCACAAGGGGAAGGGGGAGGGGTGAAGAAGTGTAGGGATGTGAGAGTAAAGTAGTAGTCCAAAAACCTACTGCAGCAATGGTTGTTGAAGTGTGTGCAATCAATGATCATGATCCCTTTACTCCAAGGGAGGATGCGGTTTGTCAAGGTCCCAGCAAAACTAGGTCCAGCACCACCAGTGCCAGCAGAAATATAAAACCATATAAGAAGAACATTGAAGATGACAAGTCACATTCAAGTGTTGATGATGCTGGCAAAAGCATAACAGAGGAAGGTGTAGCAGCTGAACCGCCTGCTGCATCAGTGAGACACCAAAACACCTGTCCTCAAAGTAGTAATGAATATTATTATAGTAAAAGTAAAAAGAAATTATTTGAGACCTCCAAAAGCTTAGAGGAATATAAGGGTAGTGGGCAAGAATTGTCAGGTGATGCTGATGCTGCTGAGGATAACCTAATGATGACTGATGATGATGCAGAGCTAGAATATTAGCAGAAAATCAAAGGCTGTATCTACCGCCACTTTTAAGGAGCACTATGCTTGTCTATAAACTGTCTGAGAAAGCCATTGGAATGTCTGAGCCTGGACAAGTACAGATGTCAAAAAGCACACAGTCACCCTATCAGTCATCCTCAGCATAATTTCCTCTTCAAAGTCCAAGTCCCACTCAGCCACATACACCTGTTTTGAGTACCCAGCAACCAGAGGCATAACTAGAAGTCTCCGGGCCCTGGTACAAGAAGTGCCACGGGCTCCCACCACCACATTGGCACCCCTGACCACATTGACCCCCTCCACAATGCCCCCATAACCTACCTGGAGCTCCTGCGCGGTCCTCTTAGTAATGCAAAGCGTTGGGAGATGATGTCATCTCCCAGCACTCTGCATTACTAGAGCGCCGGCAGGAGATTGCGGGCACCAGGCGGAGGGGTCGCAGGGGGATGCTGAGCCTCTGGAGTGCACAGGCCCGGTCGCACCTGCAACCCCTGCGACCCCTATGGTTATGCCACTGCTATCAACACAGGTTGTGTTAGATATGACGAGTACCTCTGGTGCTGCTTGTTATAAGTGCTGCACCTTTGACACCTAGTAGTAGTGGCAGTAGAATTACATCAACATCTAGCTCCAGTAGTAGTAGCAGACAAAGCCAGGACAAATATATTAACAGCAGCACAGATGAGGAGGTGGAGGACGGATGTGAAGAAGGGTTGCCACCATCTACCCCACTTAGGACCACTGCTATGACCAATAAGTAATATGTGCCAATAATCTGAGAAGGAGGATAGAGTACGACAATGGTAAAAATACATATCACACCATGCCAGTCCCCCCACCACCACCACTACAATACATATCTGCCACATTGTAGGTTGTACTTTTTTTTTTATTACTTGATATCATCCTGAATATGTGCCAGTGTCACTTATGCAAGAAAGTGTTGTGGGCAAAGGACAAATGCATTCTGCATGCTAACAGATTTTTCAAGCCATATTTTGCTGTAGGACTCACAACTTTTACTTTCATACACTTATTTCTAAACTTCAGCCCTCAGAAAAAGTAATATTACAGTGGGAAATGTAGTACCTATAGGAAATATAGGCGAAAAATGTGTTAAAATAGGTGGAAAATTTGTTAAAATTGCAAGCACACATTGTAGACCATTCCGATGAAGTATTTAGATATCATTATATCGGCGCTGCTGAACAGCCACGTCTGGTCAAGCGACCAGAATCTGCTTCTGACAGCTTTACAGCTCATCAAGCAGAAAGTGGAGGAAGCGGAGAACTTTATTTTCCTATATCTCTCAGACCATAACGGTTTGAGAGATACGAATAAGCGCAAGTACGCTCTTTTAATTGTATCTGCCATATAGTTAATACTTTTTTTCTGACATTACTATCCCTTCAATGTTTTCTTTCCAGCTATATGAAATATTATGTATATACTGACTGCTGTATGATGGATTCCTACTTAGGTAATTCCTTCTGTTATGCACAGTAATCCTATAGATATACCTAACTGCTGTATGATAGACTCCTATCTACGTAAGTGCTTCTATTATACAGAGTAATGACATAACTATACCTGACTGCTGTATGATGGACTCCTACCCAGATAAGTCTTTCTGTTACACAAAGTAATTATATAGATATACCTGACTGCTGTACGATAAAACTATGTAGTTAAGTCCTTCTGTTACGCACAGTAATTATTTAGATATACCTCATTGCTCTATGATGGACTCCTACCAAGAAAAAAACTTCTCTTAAGCACAGTAAGTATATAGATATACCTGACTGCTGTATGATAAACCCCTGCCTAGATAAGGCCTTCTGTTACATACAGAAATGATATAGATATACCTGACTGCTGTATGATAGACTTCTACCTACGTAAGTGCTTCTGTTACACACAGTAATTATATAGCTATACCTGACTGCTGTATGATAAACTTCTATGAAGGTAAGTCCTACTGTTACACGCAGTAATTATATAGATACACCTGACTGCAGTATGATGGACTCCTACCTAGGTAAGTCCTTCTGTTACACACAGTAATTATATAGATACACCTGACTGCTATATGATGGACACCTACCTAGGTAAGTGCTTCTGTTACACACAGTAATTATATGGCTATACCTGACTGCTGTATGATGGACTCCTACCTAGGTAAGTCCTTCTGTTACACACACAGTAATTATATAGATACACCTGACTGTTGTATAATGAACTCCTACCTAGGTAAGTCCTTCTGTTACACACAGTAATTATACAGATAACACCTGACTGCTGTATGATAGACTCCTACCTAGATAAGTCCTTCTGTTACACACAATAATTATAGAGATAACACCTGACTACTGTATGATGGACTCCTACCTAGATAAGTTCTTCTGTTACACACAGTAATTATATAGATACACCTGACTGCTATATGATGGACACCTACCTAGGTAAGTCCTTCTGTTACACACAGTAATTATATGGCTATACCTGACTGCTGTATGATGGACTCCTACCTAGGTAAGTCCTTCTGTTACAGCGGTCAGGTGTTATCTATATAATTACTGTGTGTATGATGGACTCCTACCTAGGTAAGTCCTTCTGTTACACACAGTAATTATATAGATATACCTGACTGCTGTATGATGGACTCCTACCTAGCTAAGTGCTTCTGTTACACAGTAATCATATAGATATAGCTGACAGCTGTATGATGTACTTCTACCTAGGTAAGTACTTCTGTTACACACAGTAATTATATAGATACACCTGACTGCTGTATGATGGATTCCTACCTAGGTAAGTGCTTCTGTTACACACAGTAATTATATGGCTATACCTGACTGCTGTATGATGGACTCCTACCTAGGTAAGTGATTCTGTTACACAGTAATCATATAGATATAGCTGACAGCTGTATGATGGACTCCTACCTAGGTAAGTGCTTCTGTTACACAGTAATTATATAGATATACCTGACAGCTGTATAATGTACTTCTACCTAGGTAAGTACTTCTGTTACACACAGTAATTATATAGATACACCTGACTGCTGTATGATGGACTCCTACATAGGTAAGTGCTTCTGTTACACATAGAAATTATATAGATACACCTGAATGCTATATTATGGACACCTGCCTAGGTAAGTGCTTCTGTTATACACAGTAATTATATGGCTATACCTGACTGCTATATGATGGACTCCTACCTAGGTAAGTCTTTCTGTTACTGCAGTCAGGTGTTATCTATATAATTGCTGTGTGTATTATGGACTCCTACCTAGGTAAGTGCTTCTGTTACACAGTAATCATATAGATATAGCTGACAGCTGTATGATGTACTTCTACCTAGGTAAGTACTTCTGTTACACACAGTAATTATATAGATACACCTGACTGCTGCATGATGGACTCCTACCTAGGTAAGTGCTTCTGTTACACACAGTAATTATATAGCTATACCTGACTGCTGTATGATGGACTCCTATTTAGGTAAGTGCTTCTGTTACACATAGTAATTATAGAGATATAGCTGACAGCTGTATGAAGGACTCTTACCTAGGTAAGTGCTTCTGTTACACACAGTAATTATATAGATACACCTGACTGCTGTATGAAGGACTCCTACCTAGGTAAGTGCTTCTGTTACACACAGTAATTATATAGCTATACCTGACTGCTGTATGATGGACTCCTATTTAGGTAAGTGCTTCTGTTACACATAGTAATTATATAAATATAGCTGACAGCTGTATGATGGACTCCTATTTAGGTAAGTGCTTCTGTTACACATAGTAATTATATAAATATAGCTGACAGCTGTATGAAGGACTCCTACCTAGGTAGGTGCTTCTGTTACACACAGTAATTATATAGATACACCTGACTGCTGTATGATGGACTCCTACCTAGGTAAGTGCTTCTGTTACACAGTAATCATATAGATATAGCTGACAGCTGTATGATGGACTCCTACCTAGGTAAGTGCTTCTGTTACACATAGTAATTATATAAATATAGCTGACAGCTGTATGAAGGACTCCTAACTAGGTAAGTGCCTCTGTTACACACAGTAATTATATAGTTATACCTGACTGTTGTATGATAAACTTCTAGGAAGGTAAGTCCTACAGTTGCACACAGCTGGAGGTCCTCAGTGGGTCAGGGCTGAGGTCAGGTTCAGCTGGGGTGGGAGCAATTTGGGATCCTTTCTAGGGCTTTAGGGTTTCTTAATCCGGCTCTGAATTGGTTTGCTCCAGAATGTTTCCTTTTTTCATTTCTGCATAAGGCCTAGATTTCTGCCTAAGGCTTCCCCTTCCCCCCATGCAGTAACTGGTTTGCTCCAGAATTGCTCAGTTTTAGCTTTCTGAATACAGTCCATAGGGCCATATGCAAAAAAGAAAAGAGGAGCAATTCTGGAACAAATCGACTGCACCAAGGGTTCCCAAAAACCTTTGATTTAAATGGTGTCTTCTTAATCCTTTGAATGCTCCAGGGGTCTCCAAATCAGTGTGGAGAACTCTGACACTCAAAGGGTTAAAAGCCCCATTTAAATCAAATTTGTCCCCTATGGTGCAGTTGATTAGCTCCAGAATTGCGCTACTTTTCTTTTGTGCATATGGCCCTCTGTGCATGTAATGACTGTAATTCTACTTAACATACTGTAGAGGCAGTTATTATGGAATAGTGGTTCAGTTCTGGAGCAAACCATCTGTATCATGGGAAACAGATGAAATCCTTAAACTTACACTGATTTAAATGGGATTTTAACCCCTTACATTTTAGAGATTCAATGATTTAAAACCTCCAGTTAAATCAATGGGAATGTTTATTTGCTCAACATGGTGCAGTTGGTTTGCCCCAGAATTGCACACTTTACTTAGGACATGAACCTCAGAATGTACTAAGTGCTCATCAGACAGAATTTTGGACCAATATCCAGGACAGATTTATGATGTCATTGGGAAAGTGATCTCCTACTGATCTCCCTGCTATGCTTTTTGGCTGTCTCACATGCTGGCACCTAGCTAAACTGCCAACACCCAAGATGTTGGAACTGATCCACCAAGCAGAACATAAATCAAGTCTGCAGTGCAAGACATTCCTGAAACAGTCATGCAAAAATTAATGACCCTCTACATGGAAGAGTCAATTCACCACTGGGTATAGACAAATTTTCACTTGTAAACTTTTTTTGATCAGCAAATATATCTTGCAGATTTGGTGAAACACATGACCCTTTTTACTGTTGGATCTGGGGTAGTATATTGTGGACCAGATTTACATCTCAGGCATCCCTTGGTAAGGCATCTTAGGTGCCCTAAGCCACACCAATTTTATCACCCATACTCTGCCAATGACCACATCCCCACTCATCCCCTGACCACCCCCTGCTTTATTCATTCATAAAAAATAACCTTAGCTTATAAGGTACACGCACAAAAAAGTTCTGAATCCTTTGGTTGTGTCACAAAATATTGGAGTTCTCTCTAGTTTCCAAGGGATTCAAAAATATAAAGGTAAAAGTATACATAAATTGGTAAATAAACTGGGCAAAATAGAATAACACTACTAAATATTTCAACCACAGTAAATCAGTGGGTGCACATTACAGTAAGATTTGGATTGTGCTGGACAAACCCCCAACTCAGAATATGAGTGTAACTAGCACTGCTGGGGTACCCTTCAAAATGTGGCGCTCTGGTGCCTGGTCCCTGTGTACAGAAATTCCAATAGTTTGGCTCCAGGCTTGTATTGAAGTAATACTTGTGCCCATGGGGTAGATGCACAATACCTGAAGCCACCTGTAGGCATCTGCTCCCTAGAGAATTGACAATGGTCACAGAAGAATTTTCTTAGACTGTGTGCAATCCTGTGGGTGGAAACTCTATCTTCACCAGATGATTGGCAGAAGGGAAAATAACCTGGTGGGTGGTGTAAGTGTTCCTTTAATGGCACTGAGGGGGCAATAATTGGCAGGGTCAAACAGAGGTATGGGACGATGACAAGATTGTGAGGTATCCCCAAATTATTCTTGTCCTGGGCCTCATGATTTTTTAGTGGCAGCTCTGTTCTTCACTTTGCTTTTGCGTTTTCTGAAAACATGTTAACCCCTTAGATGCTTGAAATGTATCCACACTGATAGAAGCAATATGTCGGACACCTTGTCTGGCACACAAAAAGATGGGATAAATGTGCTAGCCCTAAAATAACCCCTTCTCTGCTAGGGAGATCAACAACACATTGCTTGTCAATAAGACAGATGTAAAAAGAAGACATGGAACAATTCTGGGGCAAACCAACGGCATTGTAGGGGATAGACAAAAATCCCCATTGAGTGTGTTGAAAGCTGAAAGACCCATTGTAGTCAGTTTAAATGGTGTTGTGTTGTGTGTGTGTGGTGGGGAGGTATGTGTGCTATATGGTGCAGTTGCTTTACTGTATAATTACTCCAGTTATTTTTAGTAATCAGCCTCAATATGTTGGAAACCACTATAGCATTGAAGGGGTTAATCTCCCAATTTAAATCAATAGAAATATTTATTTGTCCTCTGTGGTGCAACTGGGTTGCTCCAGAATTCCCTCAGTTCTTTTTATTGCATCCGGCAATTTGCAGAAGCTATCTATAAAATGCTCCTTTTAACCATTTGAGAGACAGAGAGGTTCATAACTCATTGTTCCACGATGTGTTGTGCACCCTTCTGACATTCATAAGACTGAATCAATGGAATTTAGGGGAATTTTCATTTGTCACCCAAGGGGCGCCTTATAGGGCAAAATGGTTCCAGTGTATCAGATGACTAACAGATGAAGATGTTACTCACAAAACGGTATGCAACTCTCCCAAAGTGGGCATGAAAGGCTTTTAGGGGATATTAAACCCTCAAGGAAAAGAGAGGTGGGTAAGGCATTGCAAAGCAATGCCTTGCCCACTTATCTGGTCCTTAAGGGCTTAAAGACTGAGACTCCACACAGACTGAGGTGAAAGATTTTGATGGCTCCTCCCCTCTGCTGACTGCTGACATCAGGCCATTGACATAATTAGTCATCAAAAGGACCTGGTACAAACATATTTTAGGCCTCTCTAACACAAAAATATTCTCCCAGAAGCATGAATAGAATCTTAGAGACCCAGAGACTGATGGGCACTTTGAACGCTGAGCCCTCTACCAATTAAACCCTCTTCACCCCCTGTAATTACGCCAATGTCTGTCTCCACTTTCATCTGGTAATTGTAAAGAATGGATCTCTTTTAAACTAGTTAGAAAATATATTTATTCAAGCTCAACATATACAAAAATAAAATAACAAACTAAATACAAAATAAAATTAAAAAAAATGCTCAACATGTTTCATGGGCCGCTGCCATCCATTTCAACAGGAAAAGTGAAATATGCGGGCATCCCGCCTACTGACTAATTCGTGACATATTGCATTTATATTCTTGTAGAAACTTAGCGTTCTGCAAACATCAGTTTTGCTGATTTTCTCAGATTTATTTCCATTAATCAGTTAAAGTTTTTAAAGTGGAAGTGGAAAATCTTTACAGCTCGCAGATGAAAAAGCTCTCTGCACATTATACATGGTGCATTAGTAGAGCACATAAACAAAGCTGACTACTCATGACTAAACCGAGTGGAAAGATTCTGTATTAATGGGTTAGTAACACTTAATATAGTGAAAAATATATATTACAGGGTTTCCCCTGCTGAATAAAACAAGGGCAATTCCATTGATAAGAGATGTTGGATGAAAAGCAGTAAGGCATGATATGGAGGTGGTAAAGCAAACATGACTTCTCCAGTGATATCACTTCACCAGTATGTTATTCTGTGGAGCCAATGCACTAAGATTTTTCCAACTTTGGACATGTATCTGGCCTAGATTAAACTGCAGTTGATCAGTGTTATGAACAGTGGTGTAACAATAGGGGTCGCAGCGGTCGCACATGCAACTGGGCCCGTCACTCCAGGGGCCCGGCCGCTGCCTGCGACCCCCTCGCCCGCAGCAGTCACTTAGCTGATCTCCCACTCGGCCAATGGGGTGCGGGGGGGCCCATGGCGATTCTTGCACCAGGGTGGGGGGGGGCCCATGGCGATTCTTGCACCAGGGCCCGGTGGCTTCTAGTTACGCCTCTGGTTATGAACTCATTTTAACTAATAATTTTGCATTGAAGTATATGGAGGAAATTGTAGATAAATCCCTTGATGAAGTTATCAACTGCAATGAAACTGAGGCCTGTATATGTGAAATGCAAGTAGACTGTGAGGCTTATGGAAGAGGCTGTAGCAATTTTAGGGCAAGCCAACTGCACCATAGTGCACAAATAAAAGTATGTATTGATATAAATGGAGCTTTTAAGTCAATGAATGCCAGATATGTCTCCAAAGCCTTGCTTCACTTCTTGTGCATGAAATGAAATTCTATTGGCCCCCATTGGAAAAAAATCCCTGCAGATACAGTAACATAGCCTTCTCCCTAACATTAATTCCAATAAGTTTGCACTGGATCAAATGTGCCATTAGACAGGGTAGGCAGCTGGCTAGGGAACCTACTTGTAAAGGGTACTTGTGTTTTGGTCATGCCCACCATGCTGAATAGTGGGTGAGTCCAACACAGTCCTAAATGAATGAATGTACAAATCCACCTCTGCCACTCCATTGGTGGTAGCCTCCAACATGTATAGGGTGTACACCACAGCATATGATCGCTGTATTGCTTACTTGTCCACACACTTCTCTGTCCTTACAACTTTAATGATGACAAATCCTTTTACTTGCCTCATACAGTTGTAAAGAAAGTGGAGTAAACTCCCTATATTTCCCCGATATTATGTTTAGTACACAGTGATAAACAAGGTGTAAAGGGAAAGGAATACCCCCATGACTAAACTACCCCATTGACATCACCTTGGCAATGTTAATGCGAACATTTTTTGGCACATTATCTCAGTAGTTTGGTGTTAAGTAGGCACTGGGCTAGAGAATCAATTCAGGAACTTGATCTATGGCGTATTCATTCCTCTATCCCAATGTCTCAGTAATAGACTCCCATACCTGGTTTATGGCAGTTGATGTATTTAGCAGTTGGGGATGTGGTCTCAATAGGAATAGGATATTGTAAAGGGGCTTTATGTATCAATACAACCTGGAGCAGTTGCTGAACAAACCAACTGCATCTAAATGATTCCTGATTTCCATTTCCTTTAATTCTGTGGAAATATATATAAATGGAGTCCGCACAGGTAGACCAATAGAAACTAGGAAAATAATCACTAATAGTGTGGTGCTCGCCAAAGCGAGACTCATGAAAGAGACACACAACACTATGCTTGTGTACCTCTTTCATGAGTTTCACTTTGGAGGCTTTTTTTCTCTCTCTCTCTCTCCGCTTTGGTATAGCATTTCCTTTAAATATAACTTTTAACCCTTTGAATGCTAGAGAGGTCTGCAATGCGTTGGAGACCCCTCTAGCATTAAAGGGGTTAAACATCCCAGTCAAATCAATGGGTAGATTAATTTCTCCCCTATTTGTCCTAGAATTGATTCAGTTTGCATTGATACTTCCTTAGGAGAGTAAATCTTGAATGCAGCTTTGGTGACAGTAAAGATGCAGCACTGAAGTGTTCATTATCATATCATTATCATATGTCTCTCTAGGGAACTGCAAGACTGGATTTAATGGAGGGATGGGAGTCCTGAGTGTGAGTGAGGAAATAAGTACAAACATGGAGAAGTTCTGGCAGGGGAAAACTTAGAAATCCAAGGTTTTTCCAAGAAATAATCGTTACATAAGATTCTGATCACAACCGACATTCTCTGAAAATATTAATGAGCCCAACTACACTGTACTTTGAAAAGTCGTTACAAACTACAAAAGCTATTTCGCTACTTTTTGAAAATATGTCCCTTAGTAGATGAGGCTGAAAAAAGACATGAGTGCATCAAGATCAGCCAATCAGATTTTACTATATCATCTTTGTTCATTCTGTGGAAGACAGAAAAAAATCCCTTACTGAAGCCATATCCAATTAAACCTCAGGTGGAGTGTACACAAGACAGGCCACATTGCTACACACGTGTCCTCCTTTTTATCACTATACATACGGACTTTGCCATTTGCTTTAAAAAAACACACATCCTACTTGTTGCAGGTATCTTAGTAGTGGCACATGGAAGAAAACAGAAAGCCTTCGCTAAAATATTATGAAACTGTTCATACAGAAAGGACAGTCCTGCGCTCCTCTATACACTGTGAACATAAGTGCCCTGTACTTAGCATATGCAATAACTCTTAGTAAATCTAAGTGAAAATAAGTGAGCATTTCGTCCCACAAATTGGCCAATTCGTGTGTAATCTTACCACCACACCAAGGTATCTCACTTTGCGGTAAGTCCTACTCTAATACACCTATAAAAACCCTATCTAAATTAAAAACAGACATTCTCCGAAGAAAGATGTTATAATAAACGCGTCAGTGGGGACCCTTTAAATATTATTTTGATGTTTTTATTTCTTGTGGGTCCCAGTGTAATGCAATTAAAAACAACAGACATACAACAAGACAAAGAAACCAAAATAGGTGTAGAGGGAGGACTTACCTGATACATGGCCCATAAGGGCCTGCATTGAAAACTATGTTCCATTTATATCCTTCCCCACAAGTCATGTGAGGAATGGATGATACCAAACAGGCAAGGGGGATTGCATACTGGAACAGGCCAAAAAGCCTTGTTCTTAAAGGCCAAGTGAGAAAGAAAAAAAAAAAAGAATGGTGAAATGAAATGAAGTAATGATGTGTTTTTTTATCTTTGTGAGTAAATTGGATAAAATGAGAAGCTGCTTAGTTGAGCTATGAAACTGTTCATCATGTAAAAACTAACCTTTCTGACATGCACAGATCATTACAACTTGGTGACTTAGTTCCCCCCTTTATATTCTCACACAGTTTTAACCCTTTGAGTGCAAGAGGGGTACGCAACGCATTGCAGAGCAATTTATTGCGTATCCCCCTGGCAATCAAAGGGTTAACTTTCCTCTCTGAATTACAGTATTTTCCTTTGCATTAGTTCATTTTCCCCCATAACTTTTTCTCCCCTTTGGCCATGAACTGGCCTGGAGATCAAAGAATGTTTATTGGTTGGTGAGCCCATAAGGTGATGGCATATCCCTTTAAAGCGGAACCTTCATTCAGATGAAAGTGCCCCCAAATCATAATTCACATAGCGATACGCATATCAATAGTTGTATTATCCTGAATAAGTCTGGTATTATTGAGAAATTCAACTTGTTCGGAGACTCACCAGCAGGCATCAGGGCAGACATCTTACCGAAGAGGCATCTGTGAGTCTGTGCTATCTGTTTCGGTCTCCTCTAGGATTAGTGAGGGGGAGTTTCATTGTACCTTAAAGGGATAGTAATACTTTGTTTTAACTTCATTTTATTTTGTAGGCATTAAAAAAACATGAAGAATGATATAAGTCTTATCTCTCAAACCTTTATGGTTTAAGAGCTATTCACAAGCAAAGTTTCCCCTCCCACCCCTTGTACCTAGTGTAAGCCATCTCTTCTCAGATGTGGAATCTGGTTGTAAGACCAGACAGATAACATCAGGGGACAATCTTCTTTGTATGAAAACAATGAAAGCCCTTCCCCCCTTGACAAGCTTTTCAGCTTTTTCCCTTATCTTAACTGAAGATTGTCCCTCTCTGCAGTCTACCTGGGCACCTCCCTTCTGATCTGGCTGAACGGGGGGGGGATACTTTGCTTGTGAATATCTCTTAAACCATAAAGGTTTGAGAGATAAGACTTACATCGTTCTTCATGTTTTTTTAATGCCTACAAAATAAAATAAAGTATTACTATCCCTTTAAGGTACAGAAAGGGACTGACGGCACAGGATCACAGATGCCTCTACAGCAAGATGCCTGCCTGTGAGTCTCTGAACAAGTTGGAGTTCTCAGTAATGCCCGACTTATTCACAATAATGAAGTATTGATAAGCTTATCGCTATGTGAATAATATTTGGGGAGCACTGTAATTTGAATGAAAGTTCTGCTTTAAATCAGCTAAGATTATGAAAACTTTATTCTGCAGAAGTGCACAAGGAACCAGTAAAACCCTGCAGTGCCCCTGATTTAAAGGGATATGAGGTCGCCATAGCCCAAAACAGCCCAAACAAACAACCTCTGCTACTGCAGCTTACACAAGCATTTTTTAAATACAATTTCAATAAATGTGCTGTTTGATACATGGGAACAAATACTAATTTGTAAAAATTTCCACTGATTTAAATCGAGCTTTCATGTCTATGAATTCAGTGCTTTGGAGACCTCTCTAGCGCTAAAGGGGTTAAATTCCCCAGTCAAATCAATAAGAATCATTATTTGATCCCAATGGCACAGCTGGTTTATTCCAGATCTTCTTAGTATATCATCCTCATAAACTATAGAATTGGTAATAATATTAAAAATCACACAACATCTTAGACTAGCGGTAGGCAACTTAAATTCTCAACCCTGTTTTTAAAGGGTCATAAAGTGACCCTGTTGGTCAACACCTTTCAGCTGCATATCAGCTGGTCTCCTTCTACCTCCATGTTTCCCACCTGACACCTCCCTTACTATCTCTCACTTTAATTCAGTGGTGGACAATGTGAGGCCCTGCAGCTGCTGCCAGACTACAACTGCCATCATTCCCCACCAGCCATTGATGAGGTTCTCACATTCCACATCCCTGCTCTCATTTCCTGTGATTTATTTTTTATCGTATCTAGCCTCATTTTTCACCAGGGGAGTTTTTAGGTTCACAAAACCCCAAAGACTCAGGTCAACCTAATGCATTAATAGTGCACAGAACAGCCAAACTTTAACCGTTTGAGAGACAGATGGGTATGCAATGCATTGCAAAGAAATTTGTTGCGCACCCCTCTGGCACTCAAAGGGTTAAAGGAGTTTGGCCGCACAGTACATGCCATCAAGATCCCGAGACATTTAGCTTTAGCATCTACTAGCTATGCCAGTGGCGTAACAATAGGGGTCACATGGGTAGCACCTGGGGCCCGGCCACCCCTTGCGATCCCCTGCCCGGCACCGCCAACATGCTGAGGTCTGTGCCTTCTTCAGCACAGACCTCTAGCTGCTGAACGCCCTCCCAGAGCTCTGCAATACTGAAGAGAAGACCGCACAGGAGCTCCGGTAGTATAGAGGTCACAGACCTCTCCTGCCACTCTGCTGGACCACCAGGGAGGTAGGAAACAGACACTGGGGGGGGCGGGCAATGTGAGGGCAATGTGAAGGGAATGTGGAGATGGGGAGCAATATGGAGATGATGGGGGCAATGCGGAGATGATGGGGGGCAATGCGGAGATGATGGGGGCAATGCGGAGATGATAGGGGGCAATGTGGAGATTGGGAGCATTGTGGAGGTGTCCAGTGGAGATGGCCAATGGTGGGGCCAATGTGGTCAGGGGGGCCCATGGCAACTTTTGCACCAAGCCCCGATGGCTTCTAGTTACGCCTCTGAGCTATGCACAGAATATATTTATCATTTTTACAAATTAACTGTCTCACAAAATTTATATGTAGTACCCTTAGTCATATTTATAGTATTCATGACATATGCAAAATGTGTCTCTTCATATAACATAAAGGGTTCTTCTCACCACATGAATAAAAGGAAAGCAATTCTGAGGCAAACTAACTGTACCATAGAGGAAATATAAAAATTCTACAATTCTCATTCTTTTAAATGTTAAACTCTTTAAAGCTTGGTGCAGTTGGCTTACTCTGAATTGCTCTTATTTTGATACCTGCATATGTCCTGGAAGAAAAACTGATTCTTTATAGAACATTGTCATCAACATCATCATCATCACTACTTTATTTGAACATGCTATTCTAGCCCCTAATGAAGTGGGCATCATTGCACTTTACAAACATTACAAAGATAATTATAATAAAATAACAATAAAATGCTGATACAAATAAATATTTACATTTAGGAAAGAACATCATGCTTAGAAAATACTAAAAAAAGAAAATATCCTAGGAGAGCTCTACAATGGAAAAGATCAAAGTGTACAGATTTACACACCTCAACTTGAGTATGTGGAGAATGTATATTTTCTGCCTCCCTATGATTTACTTGACTGTGCCTCTGCTCTCCTTTGACTTGTTTATATGTTTTTACTAGTCCAGTGTTATTTTGTGCAGGTAGTGATGTCATCAGCCATAGCCTCTAGGGCAGACTATGATAATAAGGTATGCCAGCCAGTTAGGACTGGACAAGATACCATGGTTCAAGGACACCCTGGGGAAGACCAGGGAGGTCAGGGAGAAGCAGCAAGAAAAGCTACAGATTAGACAAAAGAGGACTTTGGAATGACCTTTAACTCCTGATAAAAGTAAGTTAACCCCTGGAATACATCCTTGTAATACAAACAAACATACAGAGCATTGAAGGCCGGATTTACATCTGGGCACCCAAAGTAGGGTCCCCCAATTATCCTTCACTCCTACTATGGCCACTCCACACTATTTCCACTGTTCCAAGCCACAAAAATTACACTCAATTCTAACCCAAGAGAACAAAAAGCTATATACCTCTTGGTTGATAGAGAGGACTCCATCATACTACATCACATTGCATTAAAGACCTCTTTAGCATCCAACAGATTAAATTATAGTCAGTTAAGAGATATATAAACTGTTAAATAACATGGCCATCATACTTTGTGATGTAAAAGGGTTTTTAGCCCCTTAAATGCTAGAGAGGTCGTCAACACATTGACCAAAATACTGGGGGGTATACATTAAGGTGAGGTAAAGTCTTCAGTGAAACAAACTCTCCAATCTCTATTTTATTTTGTGGAGCCTTTGCACTAAAATCTCTCAAACTAAAGACACTTTAGTGCTTAGACTACATAGAATAACATAGGAATTGGATATTTTAGCACATCTGAGCATTTATGCCTCCTTTATTAAGCTTTAGAGAGGTGGACAAAATAAAGCCCTCAGACGGGATGCAGCCTGATGACCAACTTGATGCAGCCCACAGGTATTTATATATGAAACATTTTTCCTTTAGTATTAAAGCCAGGTGGTCCCAGCATTTTGATCTGGCTTTTCTGCTCTCTAGTGCCCTACATCTCATCATGCCTACCCCTTCAAGATCACATTGGGCCACTGGTGAAGAGAGAAGACAGATCAAGATGTGGGGGCCTCTACCTGCTTCAGTTCTAAAGTAAATATGTTTCTATTTTATTATTTAGCCAAGAAGGCATGAGAGTCCTCTTTGTACATAAACCAGTGATTCTCAGCCAGGGCACAATAGCATTTTGGTGTGTGATGGACATCCAATTAGGGTGGCCCTTTTTATCTATGAATACTGAGTTTTAAATGTATATTTATAAAAATTATTACACAGATTGAGCCGTATGTTCAAAGGGATAATTACAAACAAATGTCGTATGAAAGACAAAAATAAGTCGTATGCATGAACAACATATTTTCTATAGAGTATACGACAAAAAACTAGTAATGTCCGTTGTGTACGATACAACTCCAGAATTGAGAGGGGAAGGGGCGTGGCAAGGGCGTGGCCAAACTATTCTCCAGTGTCGTATAGAGGAAAAGAAAATTTGTCGTAACAACAAAAAATGTCTTGCAAAAGACAAAATTTGTATGTTAAGAAAAAAGTGGAGGGAGTGATAATTTTTGTCTTTAATTAAGACATTTTTGTCTTTAGTAAAGACATTTTTAAACACATTTTTGTCATTAGTTAAGACATTTTTTAATACATTTTTGTCCTTAGTTAAGACATTTTTTTGTCCCAACGACACTGTACTTTGAAAAGTTGTTACAAACGACAAAAGCTATTTCGCAACTTCTTTGAACATATGGCCCTGAGTGTAAGGCTTGATAAATGACTAACAAATGGTCATATCTTTAGGAAATAAAGTGTGTAAGCAAAATGACTTCAAGAGTATTAAGTCAATACACACTATTTAGAAACTATTCTATGGGAGCATCCAAGGCAAGTAAAATCACAGAATTTCACTTTAACTTAACCCTTTGGCACTCAAAGGGATTAAATGGAACTGTCACCTTAACCCCTTAAGGACCAGAAGGGTGAGCAGCTCATTATGAAGCAATGTGTTGCACACTCCCTCTGATCCTCAGGGGTACTAAAGGATGAGTAAAGACTTATTATGAAATAATCATATATTTGGAACTTTTTCTGGTTAGTAAAACAACAGCATCTCACTGCTGGCAATTGTTTTCATCAAAAGTTATAATAACTCAAACTATGATAGTAACATAGTTATCACATTTTGACATTCATGGAGAACTGTAGCCAGTGACTTACCTCTTTCACAAAATACAATAGAATAACTGCCAGAATAGCAGGTGAATTGTCTGGACATCAGGTGGCACTGTCAATCTTAAAAAAATGCAACAGTATGAACTGTCACACATTTGGAACACAGCATCTTCCAACAGTGGAAATAACCTTGTTTTGCTCAACATCATGTACATACTATAAATAAAATGCAAAAGATGATCAGTTCTCAAGCACACTAACTGTATCATATGGGACAGAACGTTCTCAAGAGTCACATTAATTTAAATGAGTCTTTTAACCCCTTTTAACCCCTTGAAACAAATAAAAAAGGGAAAAAAACAAGGATGCGCCCTAGTGTAGTATATTCAAAATGTCTTAGTCCTCCTCCAGATATAAAACATCCCACACGTGGATACTCACAAAAGGCTTTGCTGTCAGATCATATATATGATGGACAGCTGATTTGGCATTTCTGGGTTATAACCTGACCCAGACTCAGCACGCTGTATGAAGTGCCGCTCCTCCTCAATCCACTCTCCCCAAAGAGGTACATAGAATATATACAAAAGCAGAACACAAAGAAAGCAGGGTGCCCAACAGTGTAAAACAGCTTGATAGATATAGTATATGTAAAGAAAATAAAATGCCCTCACATGTTCCAGTGGTCATCCAAAGATGGTATCCAAAGCTGACTTCAGTTGCATGTGGAGAAATTATACCGTCCCCACTCAGTGTCTCGATCTCAGGATGTTGCTGTAAGAGGTGCTGTATAAAAAGAGGGCTGAAGTACTCCAAAGATTAATGCTTAATTTATTCAGTAATAAATGTATCCAAAAATATTTAACAGGGCTAACGCATTTCGTGGGTGCTCCCCGTTTTGTCAAAGTCTGAATTGGATCTAAAAAAAATATTTGACAAGGCTAATGCATTTCACGGGTGCTTCCTGCTTTGTGAAAGCCTGAATTGGATCTATAGATTCAATGTCAAAGCCTGAATTGGAGCACGCATGAAACGCGTTAGCCTTGTCAAATCTTTTTTGAAGTACTTCAGCCCTCTATTTATACAGCACCTCCTACAGCAACATCCTGAGATCGAGACATTGAGTGTGGATTCTATAATTTATCCACATGTGATCTGTGAAGTTGTTTTATACTATTGGGTGTCCTACTTTATTTGTGTTCTCTTTTAACCCCTTGAGCATTAGCATTAAAGGCCGTATTGATATCAATGGAAATGTTTATTTCCCCAGTACAGAATGGATGCTCATCTACTGTGCATGCGACCAATGCTTTTTAACTCTTTGAGTGCCAGAGGGGTACGCAATGGGTTAATAAATACTGCATATGATCAATTCAATTACTGCACAACAATACACACAGCACAGATGTACAGCATGGGACACAAAGAGGATCTCACATTTCAGGTTAATGTGAACTGTATGGCCCACCTGTATATTAACTATGAAACACCAGGGAACAAACAAACCGTGAACGAACAAGTATCAGGTTATGTTCTGTTGTAAAATAAAAACAAAACACAACAATGGAGTCATAGCCATGTGCTTGGTGACAGAAGATACTCATCTCCATTTTAATGGGATTGTTTAGGACAGGCTTTTACTCAATAGATTGGCCTTCATTCTTTGTATTGCTCTATTTTAAATATGGCACTTTCTACTTCCACAGGAATTCCTGCTAATTTTTCTGCACAAAGAAATCAATGATAGTAATGCAATTCCCTCCCAGATATAGTGTTTCCCCCATGTATTCAAACCGTATTAATTGGAATATCAGTTTACTTCAATGCTAGTCTGTACAAGAAGAGAGAAACAGGGAAAGATACTGAAAACACAAACCCAAGCCTTACCCCTCTGAACCACAAGCAGAACCACACATACTGACCGTCCAGCCTAGAACGAAATATACTGATCCCCCCCCCAGCTTTGTCCCACTGCTAGCCCTAGAACTACACATGCTGTTCCCTCATTGCACTGGCAGTCATAGAACCACACATATTTACCCCCGGTCTTGCCCCACTGCTAGCCATAGAATCACACATACTGACTCCCAGCCTTGTTCCACTGCACTGTTGCCACAGAACCACACATACTAAAGCCCAGTTTTGTCCAACTGCACTGTTATCCATAGAACCACACATAGTAAATTTGGTTGAAAAAAGACATAAGTCCATCAAGTTCAACCCTTGCCTCATAAATCACTGGTAGAACAACACATCGTGACACCCGGTCTTGTCCAAACGCTAGCAATAGAATCACATATACTGACCTCCCAGCATTGCCCCATTGCATGGGTAACCATAGAACCACAATACTAAGCCCCAAGCTTTGTTCCACAATAGCCACAGAACCACACTATCACAGTGTCCGTGATTACCCTCTGTTAGCGATGTTGCAATGTGCGGGCGACATTGTCTATCACTTCCTGAGTGTCGCGCATATGCGCATTCGCTATTCTTATAGGCCTATGGTTATTGCCTGAGTGAGTCTCCGCCTACTTGCTAGGCCTTATAGGCCTCATCCTGCCAGTACTCCTTTGCCCTTTCGTGGTGTACCTGTGCGCTAGCTCTTGTGATATTCCTATGCCTTGATCAGTGTAGGACCTCTGGCTATGTTTGAGAAACAAAACAGTCAGGTGGCTAAAGAAACCACACAATTGTCAAAAAAGAGGACGCACTAATAGGCACTCAAAAGTCCAATAAATACAAAAAGCTTTATTAAATAATATAATATAATAAGCACACAACCTAAAAAATGATAAAATTACACATACAGGCGAGGTAATATATCAAAAAAGTAGAAATACTGAGACTATAGCCCCCATGAATATTAATGTTGAAACAGAAATAACCAAATGAACAAATTAAATGAGAACGTTCAAAAGTGACAAGCATCAGTATTCAGTATACTATAGAACAAATACTCCTCTAAATATAATGGAAGAAGTAGCAACATGGGGAAATTTCACAGCATCAGCCTCGCTTGTAGACCCGAACCCGACGTGTATCGCCACTCATGTGGCTTCGTCAGGGGTTAGAGGGTTATCCAAATGAGGCACTTAAATTCAGGTAAACCAATTAAAATAGCACAAGTCTAGCGTGTGAATTGACATAGGCTACCAACTATGATTATAATCAAAATTACCTGAAAGTAAACGATCCGTGCATGCTACAGAGTGTCAGAACGGACACTGAAAATAACCAAAATGATAAGAATATATGCGCAGCTCAGGCACTCTGTGGTCATAGCAAGTCGTAGGTATTATAATAGGAACCCAATGACATGTCCATCCACACGGAGACAGGATGGTAGTTCAAAAACCATAAGCACATAAAAATACATACTAATTCCAAATTCTATACATATGTAAGCAAGGTGCACCTTGTATGACAATCGGAAAGTCGGCAAAATAATGCCAAGAGCCCGAAGTCAAATTAAGAATCTCTTTATAAGGATGATATTAAATATATCTTATATATAGAGAGAACTAATTTGATGTATTACAAAAACAAAAAGCGCTCCAAAAGATATGGACATTATACAATAAATGCAGTATGATCAAATAGTACAAGTTTTGATACAAAATCGGTCCAAAACTGTAATCCAAAAATATAAAACACAAGTCCATTGTATTAGAACTCCTTCTGATATTATGAATTAGGAAGTAAAAACTCCCATTGTTGAAAGGAGTTTCATGGGTCCTTCTGAAAAAGTTAGCTGAAATGTAGATACTTATAACAAGTTGTCCCCATAGATAAGTGGTGAATCTTATACTTCATAAAATTAGTTACATATTCTGCAGTATATGCAATCCTCAGAGCATTTATGATGATGAATAAAGGCTCTCGTTACGCTTGACTCCGGCTACATTTTGATCCCTGACTTGTTGCCTTCCACTCCGGTTTGACCGTTGGCTCCGTCTGACTATCTGCACTGGTCTAACCCTTGGCTCCATCTGATTATCCGCTCCGGTCTGACCCTTGGCTCCGTCTGACTATCCACTCTAGTCTGACCCTTGGCTCCGTCTGACTATCCGCTCCGGTGTGACCCTTGGCTCCATCTGGCTACCCGCACTGTGCTGTCCCCGGCTCCGGCTGACTATCCAATACGGTCCTGACTTTGGCTTGGCTGACTAACAACTCTGTGTTTACTCTGGCTAAGGCTGACTATCCTATCATTTCCAAACCTTGGCCTGACTGACTCCGCTCTCTTGCTAGACCATGCTCTAGTTGGTACAAGCTGTGCTAATTATCCTCCCGTTGCGCTGGACATTGACCCTGGCTACCCTATTCGTTACCAACAGTTAATGCCTTTGGGTATTCCCTAGCATACTAGGTAGTTAGGTCACCATTGCCTTCGCTACCCTAGTATTCTGGGGTATCTCTAGTTGCCATTGCCTGTTGGTTTTCCCTAGCATTCTAGGGGAATTACTCTCATTTTGCTTGGGCATTTCTGCTTCACCTGTACTAGTAGCTACTGCAATCCTTGCTACTAGTACATTCTGTAGTCAGATTGGGATCAGCCTCCCCTCAGTCAGTGGACGGTGTGCTATCTCCATACCTTGATAGTGAGGGCTGGGGAAGTGCTTGTGCTCTGTCTCCACACATGGTCCTGTGAGGGTTGGGGAAGTGCTTTCTGTATCATTTCTGTTCTTATTTTAATAAAGATATTGATTTTACTGTATCTGTACTTGTCAGTGTCGTTATTTCTCAGTCACCCCGTGTCACACACACATACTGACCCCTCAGTCTGATCCAGCTGCACTTGTAACATAGTAAATTAGGTTGAAAAAACACATAAGTCCATCAGATTCAACCCTTGCCTCATAAACCAGAGCCATATAGCTTTTCTGGTGCCAAATAATTTAGCCTATCAGAACTTTCTGTTTTTCCTACTAATACACAATATAACTATGTATGTTATTTATTTTTTTCAAATATTTTTTATTGAAGACAGCAGAGGATTGAATAGACTGTAGACATCATTGTACATCAGAAACAAGAATGTCAGTATGGAACAATGGTATACATCAAGTGACAATAAGTAAATAAAACCCCACTGCTAACACCATTTTCTCTTTATCCATTCTTCCCTTACCCTCCACCCACCCCTACTTCGGCCTCTAACCAGACAGCCTAAATATCCTAGACCCTGTATCTTCCCTTATGAAAGAAATGTATCTAATATTCTCTTAAAAGTATCCATTGTATCTGCCATAACCACATGCTTGGGCAAGGAATTCCATAATTTAACAGACCTCAATGTAAAAAACCCTCTCCTCTGCTGAAGTCGAAACCTCCTTTCCTCTAATCTCAAGGGGTGGCCCCTGCTTATTTGCTCAGTCCTTGGAATGAATAGCTCACCAGAGAGATCTTTGTATTGATCTCTCATATACTTGTACACTGTGATAAGATCTCCTCTTAGTTGTCTTTTTTCTAGCTTAAATAAACCAAGTTTGTCTAGTCATTCCTCATATGTCAAGTCCTCCATTCCTTAAATTTATTTTGTTGCTCTTTGCTGTACTCTCTCCATTTCTAGAATATAATTTTTCAGAACTGGTGCCCAATACCCCTTTTTATGCAAGACAGGACTTTGTTTGCTTTTGCTAAAGATATTTGACACTGGTCAATGTTCTCAAGTTTGTAATTTACAAGGATTCCCAAGTCTTTCTCTATCAATGAGTCCCCTAAAATGATTCCATTTAGTTCTTAGTTAGCAATGGTTTTTTTCTTCCCAAATGCATGGCTTTACACTTTAAATCCCTGTGCAGAGAACAAATATTCTGTTCTGAATTTATTACCCTGAAGAATTTAGTGTTGTTTTCAAATACCGATATTTTGCTTTCTATATCCATTTTCAGGCCATTTATAAACATATTACAAAGTACTGAACCCAGAGGTACTCCACTCTCAATCTTTATTGTATTGCAGAATTGTCCATTTACAACAACACACTGTTCCTTATCCTTCAACAGGTTTTCTATCCAAGTGCAAATGTTATCCCCTAGTCCCAGGTCCCTTATTTTATACCTCAGACTGTGTGGAAGTGTTTCAAATGGCTTCTCAAAATCTAGATATACCACATCAACTGCCTTACCATTATCTAGGTTACTACATACTTCTTCATAGAAGCTGAAAAGATTAGTTTGGCATGATCTATTCCTCATAAAACCATGTTGATTCCTAATAATAATCTTATTTTATGCAGTGTAATCCTGAATATTATCTCTTATTATCCCTTTTAGCAATTTTCCTACTACAGAGGTCAAATTTACAGGTCTATAATTCCCAGGTTCTGTTTTAGTTCCCTTCTTAAATAGAGGCACTACATTGGCTTTAAGCCAATCTTGTGGCACTGAGCCTGTGGCGAGAGAATATTTAAAGAGTAGAAAAAAGGGTCTTGCTAACTGCACTGAGTTCCTGAAGAACCCTTGGATGTATACCATGAGGACCCGGTGCTTTGCTAGTCTTAATTTTGATTCGTCTTTCTATGACCTTCTCTTGTGTTAACCCAATATCTGATAATGGTATGGTTTTATTTGTTACTTGATGAGCTCTTCTACCATTCCTTGTCCCCTTGTATATATTGAAGCAAAGAAAGTATTTAGCCTTTTCCTTATCCTCTCTAATGAACTCACTCATCTAATTTTTTAAAGGTCCAATGTACTCCCTCTTAAGTTTTTTGCTATTTATGTATTTGAAAACGTGTTTTGGATTAGTCTTGCTCTCCCTTCCAATTTGAGTTTCATTATCCATTTTTGCTAAACTAATTGCCTTTTTGCAATCTTTGTTGCACTCCCTGTATTTCAAGAAAGAATGTTCTGTACCTTCATATCTAAATAGGTTAAATGTCTTTTTTTTCTTGCTATTTCCTTCTTTATATCTGCAGTTAACCACATGGGCTGTGATCTACTTCTTTTGCATTTGTTCCCCACTGGTATGTACTGTTGAATACATTTCTGCAACCTAAATTAAAATTTTGACCATTTTCCCCTCAGTATTTTTGTCTTTAGTTTATCCCATTCCAAGTGTTGTATTGATGCTCTTAACAATTTTAAGTTAGCTCTTTTAAAATTAAGAGTTCTGATTGAACCTATACAGTTTTGCTTTGCCAAACTGATCTCAAATATAACCATGTTGTGATCACTGTTTCCCAAGTGTTCACCTACCTTAATATTGGATTCCATGTCTATGTTTTGTGTGTTTTGTGACATGTAGCTATCCATAAGCATGCTCACAAACCTGTTTCCCTTATCACTCTGACAGGTCTCATGTTTCCAGTTGGTATCTGCATAGTTAAAATCTCCCATAGTTATAGTATGTCCATAGAACCTGACATGCTGATCCACTAGCTTTGTCCCACTGCACTGGTAGTCATAGAACACACACATACTGACCCCCTAAAATTATCCCACAGCTCTGCTAGCCATAGAATCACACATACTAACCCCCAAGTCTTATCCCACATTAGCCAGAGAACCACACACAAAGACACTGACCCCCTTCCCCCAGCCAATCACACTGCTAGGCATAGAATAAGGCATACTGGACCCTTATGACACTGAAATGGCAGCCATAGAACAACCAATACGGACTTCCCCCGCACATACACACACCTTGACCTATTGTACTGGTAGTCATAGAACCATGCATACTGCCCCCTCTCATATTTGTTCCACTGGGAGCCATAGAAAAGCTCATACTGCCCCCCCCCCCCACCACCACCACCACCACCAGTCTTGTCTCACTGAACTGGTAGCCATAGAACCACACATACTGACCTCCCAGCCTTGACTCAATGGAATGGTAGCCATAGAACTACACATACTGACCTCCTATTCTTGTTTCACTGTACCGGTAGCCATAGAACTATATATACTGAGTCTGACCCCCTCGCCCCCATGGACTGCGGCAAGATTTCACAAGCCTTAGAAGGCATTGGTGGAAGACAAAAAAGTTCTTGTGTGGAAATTGTAGATACAAAAAGAAGGGGAGAAGAAAACAGGAGGCACCCCTTGTGTTGAATCAAACAAATCTATTTGACCTTCACCAATCACCCAAGTGAGTTGTACTCACAAGACTGAATGCTGTTTGTTCACTTATGTGCCCCTAAAACAGCAACTCTGTGATTCTTGGATGAAGATGGGTCAACTCCTTCCCAATATGCTCTCTCCAAAGTGATAAACCATGTACATGCAAACAGAAAAGCAGGAAGGGTGCCCAATAGTGTATTATTGTCTGTGAGGGGCACCAGGGGTGTCCTGATTGCACCAACTAAATTTGATTGTGTTTAAACCTAAAAAAACTTTGTTAGGTTGTGAGGAAATTATTAGTGTAAATCTTACAGGCTTTCTGTACAAATCAATTACTGTAGAAAAAGTGGCAAATTGGGAGTATTCTGTGAAAAGTCCTATGCAAAAGAAAAAAAAACACTTTTTGCCCATTCCTAATAGTAATCCCTGATTAAAGCAGGGTCTCACTCTAAAGGGCATGTTTCCCTGAGAACATTGGTGCATCTCCTAGACGTATCTCCTAGAACTGGTCTCCAATGCCAGCAACTGCACTTAGCAGCTCACACTCTGCAGTTGCTATGCATTTAATCTCCGCAAACCCTGTATATCTGCCTCACAGCATATGCAGGAAAATGGAGAAAGGTTACAGCTTTCTAATGCTTGTTTGTAAATGCTTGATGTAAATTTAGATAGCTAAATCTCACAAGCATCTCATTTCATATGGGCAACAGAGTTGTGGCAGCCTTTTGCCAGACTTGATGTCTTTGTAAATTAATTTCTCTTCTCTTGTGTTCCACTACTAATCAGTATGCAGGAAGGATGTGTCTTCCGACAAAGCCATAATAATATAATAATATTACTATGGCATCCATGTGAGCTGGCCATTCACTGGAATTTGCATCACAACCTCCAACTCTGCTCTTTTGAAAGGTCTCCTGGAAGCCCCAAAGGCCACAGAGCTAATCTTGCTTTCTGCAACTTTACTGTGAGGGAACACAGAAAAGTTGAAGCATTCTAGGTTTTTGTCAGATCACACGAGGCTGAAAGGTACCATAGCCCAACATATTACCAGTCACCTCTATCGGCAGATTTGGTGCAGCATTGCTGTGTTGGTATCTCCCATGTGAAACGGACCTTATAATCATACCTAGGAACTCTCCGGTTTTGCCCCGGAGACTCCGGATTTCAGACTGAATTACCGGGTCTCCGGGGCAATGTGTGGATCGCCGGGTGGGCAGAGTTTAAATAGAAACTCTGCCCACTTGTGCTCCATCCCGCCCAGTTCTTCCCACTCCCCGCACTCTTAGATACATTTTGCAGGTTTTTTTTGTTTTTTCTTTTGTTCCACCCCCGTCTGCGGCTAAGCCCTGCCCCTTTTATGACACGAATCGTGTCATTTTCCTCCCATGTCGGCACTGACAGGGTTACCCGGAGGGTAACCCTGTTTTAAAAGTTCCCAGGTATGCTTATAATGACAGAGCTATTAAATTGACATGTCTTTATGCTGTAGTGAATGAATGAGTTTCACTGTTGATCCAGTTTCCATCAATCACTACTTAACTGTCTCCTGTGATTTGTCCACGACAAACTGCTCAGCATTTAAAGGGATAGTAATGTTTCATAATAAGAGCAGCTCTAATTAATCATCATAGTATTTGGACTTTGGAGAGTGTTATTTCAATTCTGTCAGAGCTGTAGTTCAAGAGTAATTCAATGACACCCCCACCCCTTTTACTGATGTAACACTGCTCAGCCAGATCAGAAGGGATGTGCCCAGGTAGATTGAAGAGAGGGACAGTCTTCAATTAAGATAAGGGAAAAACCTGAAAGACTTGTCAAGGGGGGCAGGGCTTTCATTGTTCTCATAGGAAGAAGATTGTCCCCTGCTGTTATCTGTCTGGTCTATGGACTGCATTCCACATCTCAGAAGAGATGGCTTACACTAGGTAAAAGGGGCAGGAGGGGAAACTTTGCTTGTGAATATCTCTCAAACCATAAAGGTTTGAGAGATAAGACTTATATTATTCTTCATGTTTTTTTTAATGCCTACAAAATAAATTAAAGTTAAAACAAAGTATTACAATCCCATTAAACTGCAACACCAGCAATCAGGACTCATAGCAACAGGCTGTATGAGATATGCAAATTATTACAATTCCACTCTCCTTCTCTCCCTATTTATGGGAAAAAATACACATTTATACATTGTGCACCCAGAACAGCCTCACTCCTTCCTGATATCTGATTATAAGATTCAGTTGGTTACTTCCTGTAAAACTGGGACTGTTGGGAAACCAGGGTGAGGCCCTCTGACTCAGGATGCCCATGGCGAATGCCTGGTACTCCCATGCATTAAAATGCCACTACACAGGCATATCCTTGATACCTGACCCTCTGTTGTGTCCTGAGGTCTAACACTGAGATATGCTGCTGTAGAAGGATCACACAAAGCAACACTGTCTAACACAGATCAACGCAGACAAGAAATGACTGAGGTTTTCAACTCATACAAGAATGTGTACACAAGGTGTTACTGAACAAATAGCACATTAGGCCAGGTTAAGGGGCAGGTGGTGACTGAGATTTATTGTCTGACAAGAAACAATGTGCACATAGACATAAGGTTAATATATTGACGGGTAGCTTAAAAACTTCTTTCAGCCCACCAAGGGGACATGGTCCTTGAAACATCCACTAGTACATCTGGTTCAGTTACATTCCTCCCAGATTTAGGTGAGGGATTAACCCTCTGAGTGGCATAGGGTACGCAACGCATTCTGTACTCCTGTGGCACTCAAAGGGCTACTGTATGCTAGCTACAAAAATGAGCATCTCTGTACATTTGCACTAAATTATGATGTTAGCACAAGTAAGCGCTTTAAAGAGCAAAATAAAATGTTCATTCACCCTTCGTCTTCACAGATACTATGGGACATATGTAATTAGAGGAGAAACACTAAATACATGTTATATTTAACTATCTCTTTCTTTTCTTTCCACGGGAAGGAAGATTCATTTTCAGCCTATGCCTAGATACCAAGTACTCCCATTTATAGCGTTTGTTATAGAAAACAAAATTACACTGTTTAATATGAACCCCATCCCCCCACACACATACAAACACACACATTGGACCTTATATATAAACTATAAGAGGGGTAACTCTGTGGCAAAACAGCTGCACTAGGCCCTATCACTGATGACGTGCATCAGCAGACAACCTCATGGTGTACCACTTTCATCAGCTAAAGACAGGCAGTACAAGAACACGTATACTGGACACTTGGGGAGTGGAAAAAATTGCCTGGTCTGCATGGGGCAGTATCCCTGTGGACCAATTTTGGCACCCTTCTGATTGTCTCCTAAATAATTTTTTACTGTAAATATAATTTAGAACATCACTCACATTAGACACTTATTCAGATATAACCCCTTTGATGGTAAAGATGAAGCTGTAAATCAGAGTCATCTCCAACAACCAATAGGACGATGCATTCAATAGCCTCATTTCAAGAGTATGAATCAAGTGCAAACTTAAGGTCTCCTAGCCTTGATAATGGCTTTTGAATGCAGAATAACAAATGGCTTATTTTAACCCTTTGAGTGCCAGAGGCGCACAGAATGCATTGCTTTGCAATCTATTCCATCCCCTCTGGCGCTCAAAGGGTTAAACTCCTCTCTGGTTTTTTTAAATCTCTTATCTGGAAATCAAGAGTTTGTCCCTATGAAAAATGGGAGAAATGGTGAGAAGCTCACTTTTTGGGTAGAGAAAAACTGGGTGGAGAAAAGGCATGACAAAAAGTCCCATTTTCTTCTCGTGGGAATTTTTGCAGAAAAACAGAAATTTGCTGCTTTTGCAGGATAGAAACCCCATAAATCTTCCGCCGTTTTGCTAACCTCAAGACATTTCCTGTGGTTTCTGCTTATTCCCGAGAATGCCCACTGGGTATCAGACTCAGTATGCATAGTTCTATGGCTACCAATGCAGTGGGACAAGACTGGGACTCAGAGGTCAGTATGTGTAATTGTATGCCAAGCAATGCAGTGGGACAAGGCTGGGGGATAAGAATGTGTAGTTCTATTACTAACAATGCAGTATGAAAAGGTTGGGGGTCAGTATGTGTAATTCTATGGCTACCAGTGCAGTGGGACATGCCTGAGGGGGGGGGGTTAGTATATGTGATTCTGTGGCTACCAGTACAGTGGGATAAGGCCGAGGTTCAACATGTGTGACTCCATGACCAACAGTGCAGTAGGCAAAAGATGGGGGCATCATTATGTGTGCTTCTATGGCTACCAGAGCAGTGAGGCAAGGCTGGGGAGGGTAAGTATTTGCGATTTTATGGCAGTAGTGGACAAAATGAGGCCTTCCGGCTGCTGCCATCCAACAACTCACATCATTCACTGCCAACTGTACCAGTGCAGTGGGGCAAGGCTGGGAGGGGGGAGCAGTATGTGTGGTTCTATGACTGCTAGTGGACAAGGCAGCGGAGCAGGTGTGTGTGATTCTATGGCTACCTATGCAGTGGGGCAAGGCTTGGGCATTGGTATGTGTGGTTCCATGGCTACTGCTGCAGTGCGGCAAGGCTGGGGATTTGGTATGTGTGGTTCTGTTGTTACTGTAGGACTAGGCTGGGGGGTAGGTCTGTGTGTGTGTTTTTTTTTTGGTATCCACAGGCAAATCTGGGGTTGCTATGTGTGGTTCTATGGTAACCAGTGTAGTGGGGCAAGGCTGGAGGTAAATACTTTTTTGTGGAAATTGCTAAATAATGTGAAAAGTGCAATTTTTCTCACTTTTGTCTTTTTGGGCAAAAATTTTTGCCCATCTCTACTGAAGAGTTATTAAACAGGCGAACTATGCCCTAGTGGATCTTAATGTGTTTAATAGATTAACATATATATTTCTGTATAGATTCATGTACTTAGGCACACACAGCATTATCTATCTATCTATCTATCTATCTATCTGTCTGTCTGTCTGTCTGTCTGTCTATCTATCTATCTATCTATCTATCTATCTATCTATCTATTGTTGAAACATGTCTCTAAGTTACACCTCACAGTAAACAAGAGTCCTCAATAGACATGAAAGGATTGTAGGGGACCCATATTGTTTTCAGTCTTTATCAGACTGTAAACAAGAATAACTACTAACACACTACAAGACAGATCAAATGCTCAGAAATAAGCTACAAATATGTGCCTGACAGCTTCAGTGTTTGCCAGTGCCCCAGCTCAAAGTTGACAGTTTGGTCTAAATGATGGATTTCCGTAAGATACCAGTTTTAATTTAAAAACTCTAACACATAAATTGAGATACAACGTATATTTTGTCTTGTGTGTAAATCAATGAAGAAATTCAGGCATACTTGGGAACTTTCCAAATGAGCTGACCCTGAGATCTCTGGAATATTAACCCTTAAAGGGATAGTAATACTTCGTTCTATCTTTATTTTATTTTGTAGGCATTAAAAAAAACATGAAGAATGATATAAGTCTTATCTCTCAGACCTTTATGGTTTGAGAGATATTCACAAGCACAGTTTCTCCCTCCCGCCCCTTTTACCTAGTGTAAGCCATCTCTTCTCAGATGTGTAATGCAGTCCATAGACCAGACAGATAACAGAAGGGGACAATCTTCTTCCTATGAGAACAATGAAAGCCCTGCCCCCCTTGACAAGTTTTCAGGTTTTTCCCTTATCTTAATTGAATATTGTCCCTCTCTGCAGTCTACCTGGACACCTCCCTGCTGCTCTGGCTGAGCAGTGTTACATCAGTAACTATCCCTTTAAAGCTTCCTATATTGTAGATTTTATGCAATACGTACCTGCTTGCTCTAACTCGGAGGTGCATTCATTCATTCTGCAAGGAACCTTTAACAAGTTACAACTTACAAATAAGACCAACAGGACATTTCATGCTGCTTTTCTGGTACAAATGGCACCAGTTTAGATACTAAAGGAACATTTAATGGTGGCAAATCTTGTAGTAGGTAGCACAGACCTTTCTCACCCTGAGAATTTGGCCCTTCACTCTGAGAACCTGAGATTTGGGTCTAAACCCTGAGTCTCAGGGTCAAACCCTGAGAGTTCTCAGGTATGAATACAGGTAACCAGTGTACATAACTATAAACAACCTATAATAAGTATCAGCCCTACACAAGGATTGGTTAACTTTGTTTGCATTGTTTGTATTGAGAAACAAGAGCTATGGTAGTTAATTTATTAAGACAAGCACCCAAAACTTTTGTATTCAAAAATCTTATTACTTTTTATCAATACATTTACATGCAATACAGGCTTCTCAGTTGCCTATCAAGAGTGCTATGGTAATGGGAATCAGAGAGCCCAGGAAAAGGCAGGAATGGCTGCCTCCAATTAGTTTATGTTTATTAAAGGAACAGTAAACTTGTGTTGAGTAAAATAAGGGTACTCTCACTGCAGAGAGATGTGTATTTCCCGAGTTATTACAGTTTAAACCTATGGGTTTTTTAACAGTAACAGTTCCCTCTTATCATCAGATTCAAATTAGTTATTCCATTTGAGAGGAAAATCAATGACAAACAGTTGTGATAGAAACTGCCGAGTCACTTCCCGTCAGAACTTTCAGGAAGTAAACGCACAGTAAATTCACTTCCTGATTATTTGAACTGTTATAACTGTTGCTGATCAATGCATATTTCTAGAATTAAAACTCATGATTTTTTTTTTACATAAACAGTGCACTCTAGTGGTTAGATTCCAGTTAGTTATTCTGTTACATTCTATTTGAGAAGAAAGTAGCTGACAGTTCTCCATAGAATGTGATAGAAAATGCTGAGTTATGCTGTTAGAACTTTCAGTAAATGCCCAGTAAATTCACTTTCTGATTATTTGAAAAGTTATAACATTTGAATAAAACAACTAACAGCAGTGGAAATACCGTTGTTTTACTCAGCAGGAAAAGCTCTATGTATATTTTCATTAAGAAAAGTTATAGAATACCCTATATCTAAAACAAATGTGTAGCTATACTTAACAATATTTTATGAATGTTCTATATCTCCTGATACTGTGCGTGTGTACAGTTTTAAATATATGCATGGCTTGCCCACACCCTAAATTAATAACAAATCAATAGGTCTCCATCTTTGTCAACTCCAATGGGTCTATTTAAAGGAAAGCCAACAACTGAAATACTCTAGGGTTAAACAAATTTAAACACCTTGCACTTCTTGCTAGTGTCCATAACAATAGTTTTCTCTTAGGCCTAAAATATACTCTTACATAGCAAACTCACTGCACCATAAGGGACAAACTACCATTCCAAAAAATACTATTGATTTAAATGCATCCCTCCCAAGTTTCCCTCTATAGGAGGGACAGTCTCTCTTTGTGGCCCAAATCCCTCTGTCCTGCACAGGGTCAGATTTATGAATAAGTCAACTAGGCACTTGCCTAGATTTTTAGGAGCACCCTAGCAGTGGCCTGTCACACCCACCAGCCTTCCCACTTTGGGTCCCCCAGAAAGTGCAATGCACCGAGTTCTGTCACCGCTCAGCTGCCTTGGTTTATGTGTGTGGCTGCGCCAACCCCTGAGTCTCCTTATTGACCTTGCTGTTCCTGAAGTCTCAATGGATGGGCATGTGAACACCCAGCCATGCACTATGCTGTCCGTCACAGTGGCTTGTGTGGCTACTTAAATTTAGCAGGCACCAGCTACGCATGCACATTTGCAGTGTGTAGCTGGTGATGGCACACAGCACTGATCTGAGAGAGAGAATAAGCATCCTTCTTATAAGGTAATCTAGAATACAACTTTAATTGCAGAATGTGCAGGAAAAAAAATGTAATAATATTTTTCTGCTTAAAAACAATGAAAGCTTAATTACCATTTCCCGGCATTGATATTTTATATTAACCCATTGAGTGCCAGACCTCTGACACTCAAAGAGTTAAAAAAAAATGGATTCCAGCCTATAGACTTTGGGTGGTAACATATATAAATAAGTCAAATAAAATTAGAGGTGATCCAATTTTCTCTCATTGTTTTGCATGCCAAAGAAGTCCTCATTTAGGACCTCTCATTCTCTTGAAGAGGAAAGATTAATTTAGCCCCTAGATGGATTTAAGAAAGGGATATAATGGTTTTGGTTTACCCAGGCTTAAAGGGATAGTAATACTTCGTTTTATCTTTATTTTATTTTGTAGGGATTTAAAAAAACATGAAGAACAATATAAGTAAAGTTTCCCTTCCTGCCCCTTTTACCTAGTGTAAGCCATCTCTTCTCAGATGTGGAATGCAGTCCATAGACCAGACAGATAACAGCAGGGGACAATCTTCTTCTTATGAGAACAATGAAAGCCCTGCCCCCCTTGACGAGTTTGTCAGGTTTTTCCCTTATCTTAATTGAAGATTGTCCCTCTCTGCAGTCTACCTGAGCACCTCCCTTCTGCTCTGGCTGAGCAGTGTTACATCATTAAAAGGGGCGGGAGGGGGATACTTTGTCATTGAATTACTCTTGAACTACAACTCTGACAGAATTGAAATAACACTCTCCAAAGTCCAAATACTATGATGATTAATTAGAGCTGCTTTTATTATGAAACATTACTACCCCTTTAACAATCAAAGATCAGAGTTAACAATGAGAGGTCCGTCCTCCATTAAGAATAAATGAAAGGTGCTTTCAAAGAAAACAAAAGCAGGGATTTTTACAGTAAGATAGGTAAAGTTATGGAATTATTTGCTTTGGGATGCTATACTTGCAGATACTGTAACTGCTTTCCAAAAAAGTAATGGATACTTATCTAGCACAGAACAATATTGAGAATTATGACAGATGGCTTCAATGCAGAGAGGATGTTGATCTGTCTTCTTGCATAGTGAATTGGCAGGTACTTGATTGGCTGTTTTTCCATTTCACCAAATATTTATTATATTTTATTTTCACTACTGTTTAAATGTTTGGGGTCACTTAGAAATGTCCTTGTTTTTGAAAGAAAAGCAAATCTTGTCCATATAACATCAAATAGATCGGAAATACAGTGTAGATATTGTTAATGTAAATGATTATTGTAGCTGGAAACAGATGATCTTTAATGGAATAACTATATTTGCTGCAAATGGAGGATTCTTTGACGAAAGCAAAGTTTGAAGGACACAATTATTATTTAAATTAAAAATCATTATTTCTAACCTTGTCAACATATTGACTGTATTTCCTATTCATTTTGCAACTTACTCGATGTATGTTTTAATGGAAAACAAGGGAATTTCTGAAGTGACCCCAAACTGTTAAATGGTAATGTATAAAGAGCCAAAACAGTTGTTGGCACTGTGCAAAGTGGGGAAAAACACAAACAAGGTAACCCATACTGTATGTATAGACAGATACAAATGAAGAGAGGGTCATGCCCATGAAATCTTACAATCTATAGTTACTAGGGGCAAGTAAACATGGACAAATGGAGCAATTATGTACAACTACTACACCATAGGGAACAAATAACAATGATCTTAGATTTAAAGGGATAGTAATACTTCGTTTTAACTTTGATTTATTTTGTAGGCATTTAAAAAAACATGAAGAATGATATAAGTCTTATCGCTCAAACCTTTATGGTTTGAGAGATATTCACAAGCAAAGTTTCCCCCTCCCGCCCCTTTTACCTAGTGTAAGCCATCTCTTTTCAGATGTGGAATGCAGTCCATAGACTAGACAGATAACAGAAGGGGACACTCTTATTCCTATGAAAACAATGAAATCCCTGCCCCCCTTGACCAGCTTTTCAGGTTTTTCCCTTATCTTAATTGAAGATAGTCCCTCTCTGCAGTCTACCTGGACACCTCCCTTCTGCTCTGGCTGAGCAGTGTTACATCAGTAAAAGGGGCGGGAGGGGGATACTTTGTCATTGAATTACTCTTGAACTATAACTCTGACAGAACTGAAATAACACTCTCCAAAGTACGATACTATGATGATTAATTAGAGCTGCTTTTATTATGAAACGTTACTATCCCTTTAAAGGAGGCTTTGAGTCCTTGAATGCTATATAGGTCTGTGCAATGCACTGGATACCTCTCTATCACTGAGTGGATTAAAAGCCCCATTTAAATCAACAGGAATTTTAGGAATCATAATTCTCCCTTACACTGAAAATGGTTTGCCCCAGAATTGTTCATTCCTTTATACATAAGGTCCTGTTGACCATGTCTGTAATACAATATATTGCAATTCCAGGGCAAACCAACTAGATCTTAGGGGACAAATATATATCTAGACCTCAAACACAGGAGTCTTTTTTTAGCATTCAAGGCAGAGCAGTTTTAACCCTTCGCTGCCAGATTGCACAACGCATTGCTTTGCAATGCGTTGTGCACCCCTCTGGCACACAAAAGGTTAAGAACCCCTAAGAATTGTGAAAGGAGGCCCCAAATATTGGTTAATATTTAGGACCCTCTTAAGTTTGTGACCTTCCTTTTCTTCCCTTCCTATTTTTGCGAGATATAATTAATCCACTGAGTGGCAATCTAAAAATTGGTTTGGCCAAAAAAGAGGGTGTGGCTATAAGGAGTGTGATTAGAGGGTGTGGCAAAGGCCAGGCTATGAGCACCAAAGGATGCTGTGCCTGGTTGGCTTTGCCACCCTGATGTCCCTCATTTTAGGAGATTAGAATGTGTGGTGTGCAGTTAAGTGTATCATATTACGCCACATCAATAAAACTCACATTAATGTTTGTTTAAAATTCATAGAACCATAGAATTTGATGGCAGATAAGAACCATTCAGCCCATGTAATTTTCCTATATTTCCTACTGTAAAAACCCGAAACATTATTTGCTCCTTGGTCCTGTATTATATTCAGGATAGCTTTATGCCTATCCTATGCATGCTTTTTCAGGCACAGCAAGTCCCTGTGTTCATAAATTAGTCTGTGTAAATAAAACATTTTGGTCTTGCTCTTAATCATTTATTCAGTTACACAAAGAGCTGTCAATACGTCATGAAATAACCTAAAAAGTCTCTGGTCATTTGAAATATTGGGAAGTATGCATATGTTCTCTTGGTAAAAGAAGAAAGTTGATACAGTGTTAGCCATAGAAATACAGGAGGTAAATATAGTCAAGTTCATACATTTATTGACCAACTAAGCAGATTTAGGATGCAAGCTTTCAAGATCTCTCAGATCTATTCCTCAGCAATGTTATACAGATAAATATGAAAACATCTCTCTTAAAGGGATAGTAATACTTAAAATGTAAAACAAAATATGTTGTAGGGTTTATCCCCCTGAGTAAAACAAGGGTACTCTCACTGCTGTAAGGGGTTCCATTCAAATGTTATTAATTTTCAAAGTTGAATTTTTTAGGTGCAATACCACAGTGGCCTGAAATTGTACAGTGGCGCTGTTGCTACACAATCCTGAGGACAGCTCTGGTCCCGGGACCATAAATCTCCATAGGATGGTGTAGCAACAGCGCCACTGTACAATTTCAGGCCACTGTGATATTGCACCTAAAAAATTCAACTTTGAAAATTAATAAAAAGGAGTGTGATGTGTATTTGTATTTAAGAGAGATGTTTTCATATTTATCTGTATAACATGCCTGAGGAAGAGACCTGAGAGGTCTTGAAAGCTTGCATCCTAAATCTGCTTAGTTAGCCAGTAAATGTATAAACTTGACTATATGTGCTCTAGGGGTTCTCATTTCTGCTTTTTTTTGCAGGGCTTCAATTACAATAGCAAGCAAGTGATTCTGTTGTATTGCCTGTTACTAAGCCTGAGATATGATATCAGTCTTTCAAAAAGAAGCATACTAGGCACCAATCTCAATGTGTCAACATCATTAGCTGTGCACAAACAACTAACTACACCTACTCCATATAGTAGGTCTATTCATGCACTATAATTGGAAATTAGATTTTATGGATCTAAAATAAATAACTGGAAGTACATGATTTTTAAAATTATTTGAGTGAGAGCCCTATAGCAGTCTGATAGAAATGAGCAAGAGGACTGATATTATGAGTACATTGAGCCAGTTGATATTCAGACAGATTGGCTTGATTAGATGTCCCCCCCTATAAGATATGTAAAAGGGCAAGGTGGGAGGGATTTAGTGAACTGGCTAAACAGAGGAAGTAAGGGTATATAAAGGCTTCAAACTCTTCTCAGAAGCACAGACCCTGCCTTCCACATAACTCAATTTCATTTTTGGCATTAGTGTTCCTTTAATAATTTGTTCTATGACAGCACTGCACAAACTTTCGTTGCATTGTATTTAACAAAATCCATTGGACCCAGCACTTAAAACCTTCCATATATGTATATGTATATATATATATATATATATATATATATACACACACACTAGCAATGTGGGACGGCGTTGCCCGTCATGTTATGACTGTTGGGTGTACGTGTGTGAAATGTAGACACAGTGATAAACACAGACATATGCAACACACAGACAGACACATGCACAAAGTGAGCAGCAGAAACATGAAAAAGACATGCACACACAGACACACCAGAGATGCACACATGTACACACACATGTAACAGAGATGTACACACACACACAACATACATGCACAGACACACATGCGTGCAAAAGACATACTCACACACAGGTAACAGATATGCACACACACATGCAACAGACATTCAACAGACATAGACACACACATGCAACAGACATACACACACATGCAACAGACATTCGCACACACATGCAACAGGCATATGCACACACACATGGGACAGACATACGCACACACATGCAACAGACATACACATGCAACAGATATATGCACACACACAACAGACACACACACAACACACACATGTAACAGACACACGTAACAGACATACACATGCGCACACAAACTACAGACACACGTACACACACACTACAGACACACACCCATGCAACAGACATACTCACACACACACGCAATAGACATACACAGACACGCAACAGACATACACAGACACATACAATAGACACACACAGACACACAACAGACATGCAACGGACATACACAGACATGCAACAGACATACATACGCAGAGGGGACAGTGACACAGTGATAGCCGCCCCCCGTGTGTGGTCCCCCAAATCTGTAGGTTCTGAATGTAGAAGTGTTGGCTGTGGCCACCCTGGGATTAGTGAAGGAGCTTTACAGTGGTGTGTAGGTAACAGTGTGCAGTATTCAGAGAGTTAGAAGTCAAATATAGCCCCCTAGGGATCAGAGAACATCGCTTCACAACGTGTTGCCATCCCCATTTTCACCATTGAAATGGTGAAATCAATGGTATTTGTTATTGACTTTAATTTGGGGCAGAATTGTAGTATTATGCCTCTGTGTGGTTGACATGTAGAAGGGGAAAGCAGAGAATAAAAGATTATGTTAGAAGGAGAGAGATATTTATACCAGCATGTTAAGCCATAGAGTGTCATGCAGTATACAGTGGTGTGTCATGTCAGTTAACCCTGTGAGTGCTGAAAAGGCATTCAATGTATTGTGGTGCAATGCATTAGTTACCTCTCTGACACTCAAAGGGTTAAAGGGGTAGTAATGTTTCATAATAAAAGCAGCTCTAATTAATCATCATAGTATTGGAGAGTGTTATTTCAATTCTGTCAGAGTTGTAGTTCAAGAGTAATTCAATGGCAAAGTATCCCCCTCCCACTCCTTTTACTGATGTAACACTGTTCAGCCAGAGCAGAAGGGAGGTGCCCAGGTAAATTGCAGAGAGGGACAATCTTCAATTCAGATAAGGGAAAAGCCTGAAAAACCTGTCAAGAGGGGCAGGGCTTTCATTGTTCTCATAGGAAGAAGATTGTCCCCTGCTGTTATCTGTCTGGTCTAGCAACCAGATTCCACGGTTAAACAAAATAAGGGCTTCCACTTGCTGTTGGACTATATTTTCATTATTTCTGTCAGATATTGGCCGACTGATCATGACTAGAGTTGTGGTTTGATGACTCCCACCCCATGCTATAACATCTCATGGCTACCTAAAAGTAAATATTTTTTGAAAGTAGTAAACTTGCTGCAGGGGTTTCTTATGCAAAATCAAACAAGGAATCATTGTTGTTAAAATCAGGATTCAGTATGTTTCTGTCATTAAGGGTTACCACATATCCCTTTCAAGGGATAGTAATGTTTCATAATAAAAGCAGCTCTAATTAATCATCATAGTATTTGGACTTTGGAGAGTGTTATTTCAATTCTGTCAGAGTTGTAGTTCAAGAGTAATTCAATGACAAAGTATCCCCCTCCTGCCCCTTTTACTGATGTAACACTGCTCAGCCAGAGCAGAAGGGAGGTGCCCAGGTAGATTGCAGAGAGGGACAATCTTCAATTAAGATAAGGGAAAAACCTTAAAAACGTGTCAATGGGGGCAGGGCTTTCATTGTTCTCATAGGAAGAAGATTGTCCCCTGCTGTTATCTTTCTGGTCTATGGACTGCATTCCACATCTGAGAAGAGATGGCTTACACTAGGTAAAAGGGGCGGGAGGGGAAACTTTGCTTGTGAATATCTCTCAAACCATAAAGGTTTGAGAGATAAGACTTATATCGTTCTTCATGTTTTTTAATGCCTACAAAATAAAATAAAGATAAAACAAAGTATTACTATCCCTTTAAATCCATGACACAAAGGGGGAGATGTATAAAACTGGAGTGATAAAGAAAGTGTCTGTAAAAGTGTCTCAAAGCAACATAAGTATATGTATAAACATCTGGCGATATTTTACTAAGTGCTAATATGTCTTTAAAATAAATGTATTTTTGATTCATGCTGAGTTTTCTTTTTTCTGTGATCCAAAATACCAGACAAAGATGGGTTAGATCTCTGAACATGAGTTTATTAGTATCCCCATTCTAACCAATTTTAAATGTGAGTGTATTTTTCTGAGTATATATGTGTGTGCACAAGGTTTCTATGGTATAGCACTATTTGGGCACAGTTTCTGTTTCTTTCTATGGTATACCGTTGGAGGAGAGCGAGCAAGTTGAAAGTGCAGCCCTTCCACTTTTGAATATATGACATCAGTCACTATACTGCATTGAAGAGAATCAACTCTAAATGTTGGTTAGCTGAAAACTCTATATGTAATATCTCAGCCATTCTGTTTGTGAGTATATTATCTGGAGGATTTTTGTGGTGGTAGTCTTGGAACTTTAGTGACTTTATTACACTGGGGCGCATGTGTATATACGTTTTTTCCTTAAAAACATGCTTAGCACATGGCCTAGACCAGTGATCCCCAGTCCTCTTCTCAAGGATCCTTAGAAAGTTATGATTTTAGGTTTTCCCTGCTTGTGCACAGGTGAGTTATTAAAATGAATGGACCTCTGATTAACTCACCTGTACTTTATCAGGGAAATCCTAAAGATATGGGCTGTTAGGTGTCCCAAAGGAGGGGGCTGGGAACCCCTAATCAGCAGTTAACTGGTTGTGGATTAAATGAATCATAGTCCCAGCAATTGTAAGTTCAACAGTTCACATACCCTGTCCTAACTGATAATGGGGGGTAATGTACAAATAAGATTCCACTCAAAAGCAGGCACTGGAATAGATTCCCTATATATAAACCTTTCTAACACCAATTTACTAAGCTACTGACAACAAAAATGATCCACTGAACGCCAGCTGTGTTAAGGGGAGGGCAATGGGACCCTATAGGGAGCATGCCCTCTAGTACAGAGGTAGGCAGCAGTGGTATACATCCCCCACCACAAACTTCTATTGAGGGATGATGGGAGTTGTAGTTTGGCAGCAGCTGGAGGTCCTCACGTTGCCCACCACTGCTCTAGTACATACCATTCTTACACTCACCCCAGTGTTGCAATATACATTTTGTGTTTCTGCACATAAATTAGATTCCTTAATTCTTTGTGGGAAAGCTTCCATCAGTTTCCTTTAATAATTAGTTCTAAATGTCATCCAAAAGATATTGCTAAAATGCTTTCTAAGCTTTTGATGCAGCTGTAATCGAGTCCCCAGAGAGAAAACTGGAAATGAAAACCAGTAAACAGCATAAAAAGTATGCACATTGTAGAAAGACAAGTATTAGATATGAAAGTACGGCTATGGAATCTGTGGTTCTGGTTTGGGGTTCTCACTTCCCACCGACACTTTCCTTTCTGTGTCCTATTCCATAACTGATAAAATGATGTGACAAAGCAATATTTAACCCTTTGATTGAGATGTGCAAGGCATTGTAAAGAAATGCATTGGAGATGTGTTTAGAGTTCAAGGGGTTAGTCAATTGCATTTGGGCATTATTTTATGGAAATAATCACTAGTGATATTTATAAAGCAAATACAAAAATCTGCATTTTCAAGACGTTTCATTTATTTATTTTTTTAGGACAAATGCGCTTTACAATTGCAAAGTCCAGGAGAGTTAGACCCCTTTCCCATAGGTGACATGTTGGGGTTGTTCCCCAGTGGGAAAGGTTCTATACTGGCAATGGTTCCTTATTCATGGGTGATTATTGCCTCAAAGTCATACTCAGACTTTACTGTGCACCCTCAAGAATTCAGAAAAGTTGCAGTAAAGAAGGTCTGCATGGGTTCCTATGGGGCTATCCACTAACCTTTCACCTGAGTGCTGGTAGATGTTATAACATAAAGCACATATGGGGGCACTGGTACAAAGACAATATAATATACAGTAAAATGCTCTGGGTATGCTTTTCTCCTCTGCGTGTCCAGGGTTGTCATGTGACATCATCAAGCTGATATTATCATTATATGTTTCTTGAGTCTCCCCACGGGGTCTAATCCATAGATTACAGATTTATACAGTCCGGACAAGACAGAGAGCAGCAAACTCAGAGCAGGGCTAGCTACAGCTCCTGCAGGCACTATTAATGGCTGAGTTGGGATAGCCGGTTCTATATCTTATGTAAATTATTAATTTCAAATATTTATCACAGTCTCCCTTGGGCTATCCTGTGGTATCCTGTGCTTCCTTACCTTTGTATGGCTGCTGGCCAGCATGGATTCCAGCCACTTCCTCATTGCTATATCAGGTAACAAGCACTACCACGGACACCTGTTTATGGGCCTATTCTTGGTGGCCTAATTGGGTCCCGCCTCCTTTTGCTCCTTTATAATCCTCCCTGGGCCTAGGAGTCATTGCCTTACGTGGTGTTTCTGCTATTGTGTTTTGTGCTCTGTTGTGACCCGTTCCTTATCTGAGTATCCACTCGGTGTATGAACCCGGCTTGTCTGACTACCCACATTAATTCAGACCCGTGGCTCTGGCTGACTAACTTGCTCCATGTATGACCCCGGCTTGTCTGACTACCCACATCGGTTCTGACTTGTGGTTCTGGCTGACTACTCACTCTGTGTATGACCCGGCTTGTCTGACTACCCACATCGGTTCTCACCTGTGGCTCTGGCTTACTATTCACTCTGTGTATGACCCCAGCTTGCCTGACCAGTGGCCCTAGCTACTACCCGCTCAGTGTAGCCTCTGGTTGCCTAACCAGTGGCCCTGGCTCCTACTCGCTCAGCATAGTCTCCGGTTGTCTGACCAGTGGCCTGGTTACTCTCGCTCCGTGTAGTCCCTGGCTTGTCTGACCTGTGACTCTGGCTGCTTACTCGCTCCCTACACTACCTGCTTGCCTGACCTGTAGTCTCTGTCCCTCCTGGCTCTGGTCTGCTTTCGCTGTCTGTTGCCTCCGTTCACAGACCAAGTGGTGACTTACACATATCATACCATTCTCTGTTGTCCCACTTGAGTAGAGCAGTGCACAGCACAGTGTGCATCTCCGGAGGGACCTTGGGTCCTATTTACTTGCCTGGGGTTCTGTGGGCTATACTATTATTGCTGTACATTATAAATAAAGGTGGTTATATTTCATACAGTTGTGTCTGTCCTTCTTTTGCCTGCACACAGTGACAATGTTTTACTACATATTATATTCTCTTTGTACCAGCACTCCTATCTATGCTTTTTGTTGTATATGTTTAAAAGGATTGATGTCTGGATCCTCTGTTCATTGGGGAGCAGTAGTTTAACCCTTTGAGTGCCAGAGGGGGTATCCAACACATTGCAAAGGGTTAACTTAATTGTTTGACTGATTAGAGGAAGTCCATTTCCTCCAACTGCTCCGGTTCTCCATCATATATGGACCATATTATTGTGAGTGCCCTGGTACTTCGGTGGAGGTGTTTATTAATTGCTAAAGTTTTATACTATGAGCATCCTTTTGTACGGTGTAGAGGTTATGATGCTCATCGCAAACTCCAGTGAATGGCCAACCAACATGGGTGCTAGCTTTATAGCACACATCTACTGAGTTCAGATTAGAGGTGGAACGCAAGAGAAGGTGAGTGAGATACATTTTCCAGTTTCCAGTGGTATCCTATGGAACCTAAGCACCAGGCTCTCACCAACTTGAAAAACAGGCTTCTAGAATAACATAGGACCTGCAGAGTGTGAGGCTAATACGCTAAGAAACATAGAACTTGACAGCAGATAAGAACCATTCAGCCCATCTATTCTGCCTATTTTCCTACTGTAAAAACCTCAAACCTTATTTGGCCCTTGGTCTTATCTTATGCCTTATGCATTATGCCTATCCCATGCGTGTTTACATTCTGTCACTGTATTAACGTCTACCACTTCTACTGGTTAGCTATTCCACTTATCTACTACCTTCTCAGTGAAGACAGACTTTCTTACATTATGTCTATACATGACATCTAAACTTCTGTCTCTCTAGTTTTAGGCCTCTTGTCCTAACATTTTTACTCCTTTGAAATTGACTTCCCTTCTGTGCTTTGTTGAATCCCTTCATGTATTTGAATGTTTCTATCCTATCCCCCTCTCTCTTATCTTCTCCAGGCTATACATGTTCAGATCCTTTAGTCTATCTTGATATTTCTTTTCCTGTAAACCATTCACCATTTTAGTAGCCCTTCTCTGAATTCTGTCTAGAGTATCTATATATTTGTGGAGATGGGGTCTCCAGTACTGTACACAATACTCTAGGTGAGATCTGTAGAGTGATATGACTGCCCTTTTTCTGCTACTAATGCCCCTAGCTATACAACCCAGCACCCTGCTTGCATTTCCCACTGCTTTGTTACATTGCCTGCCTACCTTTAAGTCATCAGAAATAATTACCCCTAAATCTCTTTCCTCTGTTGTCTCTGACAGCACAGTAGCCTTAGTACTATATTCTCCCTTTGGATTTTTACATCCCAAGTGTATTATTTTATATTTATCAACATTAAACTTCAGCGGCCACATTCTGGAGCCAACCAACTGCATCATAGGGGACATATAAAACTTCTCTAAATTCCATTTGATTTAAGTGGGGCCTTTAATCCCTTTATTTCTAAAGAGGTCTTCATGCTAATGCAAAACCATGTGTTTGGGTCCCCCTTGCATTCAAGGGCATAAAAACCCTACTTAAATCAATGGGAATCTGGGGGATTTCAATGTGTCCCCTCTGGTGCAGCTGATTTATCCAGAATTATTTATTCCCAGTACATCAGTCTCTTTATGTTACTGGAACATTTTTCTCATCTTTATCTCACCTCAGTGCCTCCCCGAAATGTTTCTAAGAATGTGTGCAGTAGCTTCCATAGAATACTAATTACTCTGGAACATTGCTCTTTTATTTTGTTCTTCCTCCTTCAGTTTCTGTATAAGCAATCATTTCTATTCTTAACCCTTTGAAGCTGGGATTCTTATGTTATTGCTTGGGGCACAATGACAGTCCATGTTTTAACCCTTAGAGTGCCAGAGAGGTAGCCAAAGCATTGCGTAATCAGTACTAGAGAAGGGTGAAATGTCCAGTTTTTTTTTTGTTTGTTTTTTTGCAGGGATTTTTGTAGTTAAATCACAATTTGCCACTTTTTGCACTGAAATTCCAAAAAAATACATAAGATGTCCTCATTATTGCTACTTCCAATGGATTTCCTCCAAGAGAGGAGCGGTTTCGCACTATGTTTTCTATGACCACAAGAATTCATGTTGTAATACTTCTGTTGTTGAGTGCTGAAGTGGAGAAATACATAGCTGAAAATAAAAGTTGTTAAAGTGATCGTAATGCCCAATAAAAATATTAATTATGTGCAGAAAATCCCATCTCTCAAACATTTATGGTTTGAGAGATATTCATATCTACAGTCCCTTTGCCTGATGTCAGCTGTAAAGCTGACAGCAGGAGATTTGAGTCGAGGAGGCTCTTCAGCAGAGCCAAAATCGCGTTATGCAAAAAGAACTACTTCGTTGGAACGGCCTACAAGGTGTGCTTGCAAACCAGTAATTCTTTTGAAATAACGCAATTTCGGCTCTGCTGAAGAGCCACCAGCTGGTCTCAGGACCTGGATCTCCTGCTGTCAGTACAGCGCTGACTTCAGGAGAAGGGGATGGAGGGGGGAATTTTAGCACCGAATATCTCTCAATTTGTAAAGGTTTGAGAGATGGGATTTGTTGCACTTAATTTATTTTTTTACAATGCCAAATAAAATTATTATAGGACAGTACTATCCCTTTAAAGGGATAGTAATGTTTCATAGTAAAAACAGCTCTAATTAATCATCATAGTATTTGGACTTTGGAGAGTGTTATTTCAGTTCTGTCAGAGTTGTAGTTCAGGAGTAATTCAATGACAAAGTGTCCCCCTCCCGCCCCTTTTACTGATGTAACACTGCTCAGCCAGATCAGAAGAGAGGTGCCCAGGTAGACTGCACAGAGGGACAATCTTCAATTAAGATAAGGGAAAAACCTGAAAAGCTGGTCAAAGGGGGCAGGGCTTTCATTGTTTTTATATAAAGAAGATTGTCCCCTGCTGTTATCTGTCTGGTCTTACAACCAGATTCACATCTGAGAAGAGATGGCTTACACTAGGTAAAAGGGGCGGGGCGGGGAGGGGAAACTTTGCTTGTGAATATCTCTCAAACCATAAAGGTTTGAGAGATAAGACTTATATCGTTCCTCATGTTTTTTTAATGCCTACAAAATAAAATAACGTTAAAATGAAGTATTACTATCCCTTTAAGAGTCCTACAGCAAGGTAAGCCGTGAAGAAATTCTTAGCTGGCTGAATCTCTTTGTCCACAATACTACCAAATTGTTTATACAACGCCGGCACAGCCTACTAGAAAAATAATTGCAACTTTGGATATGCCAATGGGGTGTACCACATGACATTAGTACTTTAAAATCTCTGTTTTTACAAAAAACAGGGCAGAATGTAAACCGCCAATCTTTTGGCAAGTTTATCATTACACCAGAGGGCTTTTGGATTTTTTTTAGAACTCATTAGGGGACTGGGGGTTGACACAACATAAAAGAAGAGCTGTGTAACTTAATTGTTTTAACAACATGAATAGTGGTGGTGGTGGTAGAGTGCCTGGCTGTAGTGACTGTATGACTCTAATCACCTCTAACTAACACAGAATCATTCCCCTCTGTTCTTTGTATTTACACAACAGTAGGAGAAATGGGCGTTATTGTTACTATTATGTGCTATTCAGGACATTCACTTTTAGAAGTGCTTGTAGTCCTGGTTAAAAAAAAAAATGCAAAATTGTGGTGTACTCTACCTTAATGATCAATAGTGTTCAACAAGGTTACATATATGTGTATAGTTAGGAGAGTAGAAAAGACTATATGCTAGCTACGTATTCAGAGGTAAAGAAAAAGAAAATTCTGCACATCAAATCCTAACCAGTATTAATAAATAAACTGTGACTTATTACATGTAATAAAACAGTGAGGTTTTGGTACATGTTTATTACCACGTCTACTGCTGCTAGATGATGCACCTCTGACATGTTGCAGGGATGTCTCCCAATCAGACCTGTGTCTGGGCTTCAGGTTCAGCCCTATGAGGATGTATGTAGATGTGATTTTATTCTGAGGGAAACATGTTTAGCTTTCGGATTGCTAATAAAGTATCTCCATACTGTTGATTTTATAGACTGAGTTGTTCCTGAGGGGCTGCTGCTACTACTACTACTACTACAGGATCTAGATGTTGCAATAGTATTATCACTAGGTACCAGTGGCACTGCACTTCGGACAGCAGCAGAATCACTTATAGCTAGGGTTGTAAATGTCCTGTGTTACCACTTAGCCAGTAATGATGAGTGTGACTGGGTGGGAGTTGGACTTGAAGTGGATGGTGATGATGACAATGATAGTGCTAATCATAATCTCAAATATGATTTTTTGGACATAATGATGGTAGTTTTGATTTTAACTGCAACATAAATAACAGAGCCGTTAGCGTGTGGAGTAATGCTTGCCTGTCTGAAATAATGTATTATGCATGTCTCTCGAACCACCCCAGAGAAAGGAAAGCACAGATTAGAGTGGGTTACTAACGGCACCAAGTGACCAACTTTAGCTTGTTCATCCACACCCCACTCGCACCCAGTATAAACGAATGCCGTCAAAACCAGGGTAGAAAATTGATTGATGAAATAAATGTGCTTACACCAGCCTATCCAGAACATCAGACCAGGGCATGGTTAACTAGTCGAACACCCCAGCACAGAAGGAGATGGGACCACTGACAGATACTGCCAGCCAAGCTTAGACTCACACAGCGGTGGAGAACTAACTGTCGGGCTGATGAGGCTGAGGTGACACAAACAGAGGTAGAGGCCAGACAGTGGAAGTCGAAGTCAGACAGTGGGGTAATGTCAACAACACAAGGGATCAGCACCTGTTGTTTAGGTCTAAGCCAAAACAGTGGCTATAGGTAAGGGAGTGAACACAACTACCCAGGGCCCTGAGGCCCAAGGAATGAACATACCTGATGGTCAGAACAAACCAAGGTCACCAGGTGCGTACAGTGTGTAAGAGATTAGCAGATCTATAGTGTGTAAATGGAAGCCAGGGAATATACAGCTGGAAGGACAATCCAAGGTAACACAAACTAAGGTAGAAGATACACACGAATCCTCATAAATCACAAACAAACTTGAATAATCTGACAAGGTTCTTTTCTAATCCAGCCCTTTAAAAAGTCCCAAGGACCACTCAGAATGGACTCAGCGCCCAGGAGATAAGGTGGGAAGAAAGGTCCAAAGCAAAGCACAGAGCGTGCCATTTTGCTGTTGAGCGCTCTCAGATCTTGCTAGGCATTTCACATGTGTCTGTTCTTCTGGCTCACTCCATTAAGTCCTAATGACTTCACCCTCCATCATATTACACACCCACTTCACCTCATTTTATCTCTGTTCATCTGTTTGACTCACACTCCCCTTCGCATCATTGTGTCTTCGTTTACCTGTTTGACTCACACTTCCATTTGCCTCATTGTGTCTCCTTTCACCTGTTCGACTCACACTCCACTTCAACTCATTGATTCTTCTCCCCATCGCCGGACACTGGGGTCTAGCTCACTAAACGGACGCCTCTCCTCCCATTCAAACCAATGTGCGCAATGCATTCTGCCTGTGCTCTCTAGTCTCACAATATGTTTCTTTGCTGACACATTTCAACCACTGCCTTTTGTCCAACACACTAATTAAACATACATAAATATCACACCACATTACATTACCCAGCACGGTCTCTCCAATCTGACACTTTTGCCTTACCCTTTCCTCTTACTCAAACCTCCATTTCACCAACCACATTAACTTAAATAACACAAACAAATATAACAATGTCTCTGTTTACATATGGGCAACATGTGACCAATTTGCTAGTATAAGTATCAAAGTTACCTATGGGAATCATACCTAAACAGATGGATAGCAGAATGCTGAAAAAGTACCTGGCCTCAGAGGAGAAAAAAAATTCATGAGCTCCTGGCACTAAAAGGTTTAAACGACACATTTACATCAATGGAAATTAGAATCTCGCCCGCATTAAAATGAAGAGATTCTCCTTAAGTGTCGCATGAACATAAACATAACATCCCATAGAATCCAGTCAGCATTCCCATAGAATCCAGCAGTGCTATACCTTCTAATGAATCAGCTGATTCTCCAGCCTATCAGGGGAGATCACTGCAAAATGCTGAACTGTTTGGTAAACACCATAACAAAAATCATAACATTTGTTAACCCCTTAAGGACTATGTGACGTACTATGACCGTCACAGTCCTTATATCCTTAAGCACGTCACGTACGTTTTACTTACAGCGCTCTACCGGGAGCACTGTAAGTAAAAACGGGGCCTAAAATTGACTGCTCCAAGACCGGAGCAGTCTCTCTTAGGCCTCAAAGCGGCGCGCCAGTATGTGTAACAGGTCACGTGTACCGACGCGTCGGCAAGGATCAAAGCGGTCCTTAAGAGAAGGTAACTTCCCTGGACCACTGGTCCTTAAGGGGTTATAGACTTATACAAATGTGATTTTGCTAATGTAGTTTTCTTTTTGTTTGTGTGTAAAGATTCTCTGTATTCATAAGAAATAAATAAGAAGTGGAGTAGTACGCATACCCTAGTGATATTGAGCTTAGCTCCATCAAGCCAGAACAGTTCTGTGTGTACTCCCGCTCTCCTTCCCCTCAGTCTCTGTGGCTCATAATAAAACAAAAAAAAATCAGACACAAGCGCGCAATTCAGATAGTGATATGATTTTTTATTATTATTATGAGCATCGGACACTGAGGGGAAGGACAGCAAGAGTACACATAGAACTGTTCTGGTTTGATGGCGCCAAGCTCAAATATCATCAAGGTATGTTTATGGTAACGTGTATTCTCCAGTAAATATTTTCTCACTACTCCACTTCTAATTTCTACACACAAAAAGAACCAGCTGATTCAATAGAAGGTATAGCACTGCTGGATATGATGGAAATTGTAGCAATGCTGGCTTCTAATGAAAGTATACAATTTTTTGATACTATGAGATATACAGCACTGCTGGATTCTATGGGATGGTATTAGTGATGAGCGAGCACCCCAATGCTCGGGTGTTCGGGTGCTCTGACCGAGCGCCCCCGGAGGCTCGAGTGCTCGGCCGAGCACCCGAGCCCCATTGAAGTCAATGGGAGGACTCGAGCATTACACCAGGCACCCCCTGCTCTGATGAGGGGAGGGTGCCTGGTCCATAGGAAAAGGGCAGAAAAGGATGGAAACACCACAGAAATGGTTCAGGGACAGCATAGGGAGGATGTCTGGATGCATCTTGGACTCCAACATCGCTGCTGGGAACGATCTTTCGCCCGTAGTACGCCATTTTTACAGACTGACCATAAAACACACAAAAAGGAAAATAAAAACGACTTTAGGCGAAAAATTGTTACCAAACAATATTTGCTGTATATTTACTTGTATATCATCTGCAAATTCTCCCAAAAATTTCCTTGATTTTCTGAAGTGAGGCCATGATTAAGAGGGAAACGTGCGCAGAGGCAAATTATCCCAAAAATTTCCTTGATTTTCTGAAGTGAGGCCATGATTAAGAGGGAAACGTGCGCAGAGGCAAATTATCCCAAAAATTTCCTTGATTTTCTGAAGTGAGGCCATGATTAAGAGGGAAACGTGCGCAGAGCCAAATTATCCCAAAAATTTCCTTGATTTTCTGAAGTGAGGCCATGATTAAGAGGGAAACGTGCGCAGAGGCAAATTCTCCCAAAAATTTCCTTGATTTTATTGAACTGAGGCCATGATTAAGAGGGAAACGTGCGCTGAGCTGACCATCTAAAACATTATGGGTGAGGGTCTGCTGCAGAGCTGACCATCCTAAACAATTTTTGCGAAGGCCCGCTAGTGAGCTGACGCTATAAAACATTATATGCGAAAGCCCGCTAGTGAGCTGACGTTATAAAACATTATATGAGAGGGTCCGCTAGAGAGCTGACCCAATAAAACATTATATGAGAAGGCCCGCTGGTGAGCTGACCTATATAAAAATTGTCAAACAGGGCCCGCTGGTGAGCTGGCCCTATATAAAAATTATATCACAGGGCCCACTGGTGAGCTGGCCCTATATAAAAATTATAGCACAGGGCATATGGAAGAGGAGGAGGAGGATGAGAAGATTAAGAGTCAACCATATACCCGTTTTTTGGGTGGAAGGGGTGAATGGGAATACAGAGTATTCCCATCATTGTAAATAATATATGTAAAGTGAGTTTATGTTCCCCCGGGGCTTTCCTCCAGTGGAGTGGAGAAGTCAGGGGAAATCCAGGCCTTGTTCATTTTTATAAGTGTCAACCTATCAGCATTGTCGGTGGAAAGGCGGATACGCTTATCTGTTATGATGCCACCAGCAGCACTAAATACACGCTCAGACAGAACGCTGGCGGCAGGGCAGGCCAGCACCTCCAAGGCGTAGAGTGCCAGTTCATACCACGTGTCCAGCTTGGACACCCAGTAGTTGTAAGGCACAGAGGGATCATTGAGGACGCTGACACGGTCTGCTACGTACTCCTTCACCATCTTCCAAAACTTTTCCCTCCTTGTGACACTAGGCTGCGCATCAGGGTGAGGGTGCTGGCGGGGTGTCATGAAGGTGTCCCACGCCTTGGAGAGTGTTGCCCTGCCTTTGTCGGAACTGCTGTGTGCTCCCCTTTTCTCCCCTTCTCGGTTGGCCAAGGTAGCACGTACTCTGCCGCCAGCGTTGTCAGATGGAAAATTTTGGAGCAATTTTTCAACAAGAACCGTCTGGTATTGCACCATTTTGCTTGTCCTCTCCACCGGAGGAATGAGAGATGAGAAATTCTCTTTGTAGCGGGGGTCCAGAAGGGTGAACACCCAGTAATCCGTGTTGTCTAAAATGCGTACAACGCGTGGGTCACGGGAAAGGCAGCCTAACATAAAGTCAGCCATGTGTGCCAGAGTACCAACAGTCAAGATTTCGCTGTCCTCACCAGGAGGATGACTCTCAATCTCCTCATCCTCTTCCTCCTCTTCTGCCCACCCACGCTGAAGAGATGGAACTAAAGTTCCATGGCTACCCTCTGTAGCGGAGGCAACCGTGTCTTCCTCCTCCTCCTCCGCCTCCTCCAATTGTCGCTGAGAAGACGAAGTGAGGGTGCTCTGGCTATCACCTTGTGTAAGCTCTTCCTCCCCCATTTCCACCTCTTCCACATGCAAAGCGTCGGTTTTAATTGTGAGCAGCGAGCGTTTCAGTAGACACAGAAGTGGGATGGTTACACTGATAATAGCGTTATCGCCGCTCACCATCTGTGTCGATTCCTCAAAATTGCGTAAAACCTCGCAGAGGTCTGACATCCATTCCCACTCCTCACTTCTGATTACAGGAAGTTGAACGGAGAGGCGACGACCGTGTAACAGCTGGTACTCCACTACTGCCCTCTGCTGCTCACAAAGCCGGGCCAACATGTGAAAGGTGAAGTTCCAGCGCGTGCTCACGTCACACAGCAGCCGGTGAGCTGGCAATTGTAAGCGCTGCTGCAGCTTCAACAGGCCGGCCGAAGCTGTAGATGACTTACGGAAATGTGCACACACGCGGCGCACCTTGGTCAAGAGATCATGCACATTGGGGTAGGTTTTTAGAAATCGCTGAACCACTAAATTAAATACATGCGCTAGGCATGGTACGTGTGTGAGCTTGCCGAGCTCCAAAGCCGCCACCAAGTTACGCCCATTATCACACACAACCATGCCTGGTTGCAGGTTGAGTGGCGAGAGCCACTGCTCGGTCTGGTGACTAATCCCCTGCAACAGCTCTGAGGCCGTGTGCTGTTTGTCCCCAAGGCAGATCAGCTTCAGCACGGCCTGTTGACGCTTCCCCACTGCAGTGCTACACTGCTTCCAGCTACTGGCTGATGGGGGAGTGGCGCTGCGTGTAGAGAATTCGGAGGTGGAAACGGAGGAGGAGGAGCCAATAACGTAGGTGCTGGCGGAAACCCTGATGGAGGTAGGGCCCGCAATCCTCGGCGTGGGTAGCACCCGTGCCATCCCAGGGTCCGAGTCGCTCCCAGCCTCCACGACATTCACCCAGTGTGCCGTCAGGGAAATGTAGCGTCCCTGGCCACAAGCACTTGTCCATGTGTCAGTCGTTAAGTGGACCTTCCCAGTAACTGCGTTGGTCAGGGCACGGGTGATGTTACGGGACACATGGTGGTGTAATGCGGGGATGGCACACCGGGAAAAGTAGTGGCGGCTGGGGACCGCGTACCGAGGGACAGCTGCTGCCATTAGGCTGCGGAAGGACTCAGTGTCCACAAGCCTAAATGGCAGCATTTCGATGGCCAGTAATTTGGAAAGGTGTGAGGTTAGTGCTATGGCCTGTGGGTGGGTGGCTGGGTATTTTCGCTTGCGCTCAAATGCCTGGGGTAACGAAGTTTGGACGCTGTGCTGGGACAGGGAAGTGGATGTGGTCGCTGATGGTGCTTCAGATGGTACAGGTGCAGGGCGGGAGGTATGCGGGCCTGCGCCTTCGACAGGCGATTGGCCGGCACCGAAAACAGGGGAAGAGGAGGCAGTGGTGTGGCCTGCAGACACAGATGGGCGATCCAGGCGTTCCTCCCACTTACTACGGTGCTTGGATGCCATGTGTCGGATCATGCTGGTGGTGGTGAGGTTTCTAGTGTTCATGCCTCGGCTCATTCTGGTGTAGCACAGGTTGCAAACTACAATTCTTTTGTCGTCCGCACTTTCCTTAAAAAAACGCCATACCGCGGAACACCTACCCTTTGGCAAGGGAGATTTACGCAAGGGGGTGCTCCGTGGAACATTTGCGGGCCGGTTTGGTGCGGTCCGCCTTCTTTCTGTAGCCACACCACTGCCTCTTCCAGCCTGTTGCGGTGCTGCAGATGGCTCACCCTCAGGACTGCTGTCATCGCTCGGCTCTACACCTTCCCAGGTGGGGTCAGTCACCTCATCGTCCACCAAGTCCTCCTCCACTTCCTCACTCTGATCATCCTCCCCATGTCTTGATCCCACCACATACTCAGTCATTGACAACTGTATAACATTCTCCTCAACAAGGTCTTGAGACAGTAATAGTGGTTGATTTAATGGCAACTGTGTCTCATCATCATCATCATCATCCACTACTTCCTTTGACCTTAAATGCCGTTCACATCTGTCATCTTATTGTGATTGGGTACCCTCTAGAGGTTGTGAATCAGGGCACAAGATGTCATGTTCCTCTGCAAGCGTGCTTGGAGAGAGGGTCAAATGAAGGATTGGTGATGAGACGAGCTCCTCACTATATCCCAGTGTGGGATCACTTCTTTGACCAGACCGTCTATGGTGGGAGGAAGGATGATCAGAGTGAGGATTATGTTGACCAGACTCTTGGCTACTGAGAGTGGACTTGGTGGAAGACAGGGTGGTGCTTAACCGACTGGAAGCAGTATCAGCTGACATCCAACCGACCACCTGTTCGCAGTGGTCGGACCTCGAGAGTGATGTCCTGCGACGCCCTGTAAAATTAGACATGAAGCTAGGTATGGTGGATGTCTTTCTTTCTTCTGCTCTGGCACCAGGCACAGTTTCTCCGCGTCCTGACCCGCGCCCTGAACTATCAGGATCACGTCCACTTCCCCGTCCCTTTTTACCCGCCTTCTTCATCTTACACGGAATATGTGACTTTAATATTTGAGTTTGAAAACTTAACAGTATTTCTTCCTATTCTGCAACTGTGCAGAGTACACAGAATAGGCTGCTAAACTGCGGTGACACACACTGAATGGAATATGTGACTTTAATATTTGAGTTTGAAAACTTAACAGTATTTCTTCCTATTCTGCAACTGTGCAGAGTACACAGAATAGGCTGCTAAACTGCGGTGACACACACTGAATAAAATATGTGACTTTAATATTTGAGTTTGAAAACTTAACAGTATTTCTTCCTATTCTGCAACTGTGCAGAGTACACAGAATAGGCTGCTAAACTGCGGTGACGCACACTGAATGGAATATGTGACTTTAATATTTGAGTTTGAAAACTTAACAGTATTTCTTCCTATTCTGCAACTGTGCAGAGTACACAGAATAGGCTGCTAAACTGCGGTGACGCACACTGAATGGAATATGTGACTTTAATATTTGAGTTTGAAAACTTAACAGTATTTCTTCCTATTCTGCAACTGTGCAGAGTACACAGAATAGGCTGCTAAACTGCGGTGACACACACTGAATGGAATATGTGACTTTAATATTTGAGTTTGAAAACTTAACAGTATTTCTTCCTATTCTGCAACTGTGCAGAGTACACAGAATAGGCTGCTAAACTGCGGTGACGCACACTGAATGGAATATGTGACTTTAATATTTGAGTTTGAAAACTTAACAGTATTTCTTCCTATTCTGCAACTGTGCAGAGTACACAGAATAGGCTGCTAAACTGCGGTGACGCACACTGAATGGAATATGTGACTTTAATATTTGAGTTTGAAAACTTAACAGTATTTCTTCCTATTCTGCAACTGTGCAGAGTACACAGAATAGGCTGCTAAACTGCGGTGACGCACACTGAATGGAATATGTGACTTTAATATTTGAGTTTGAAAACTTAACAGTATTTCTTCCTATTCTGCAACTGTGCAGAGTACACAGAATAGGCTGCTAAACTGCGGTGACGCACACTGAATGGAATATGTGACTTTAATATTTGAGTTTGAAAACTTAACAGTATTTCTTCCTATTCTGCAACTGTGCAGAGTACACAGAATAGGCTGCTAAACTGCGGTGACACACACTGAATGGAATATGTGACTTTAATATTTGAGTTTGAAGACTTAACAGTATTTCTTCCTATTCTGCAACTGTGCAGAGTACACAGAATAGGCTGCTAAACTGCGGTGACACACACTGAATGGAATATGTGACTTTAATAGTTGAGTTTGAAAACTTAACAGTATTTCTTCCTATTCTGCAACTGTGCAGAGTACACAGAATAGGCTGCTAAACTGCGGTGACGCACACTGAATGGAATATGTGACTTTAATATTTGAGTTTGAAAACTTAACAGTATTTCTTCCTATTCTGCAACTGTGCACAGTACACAGAATGTGCTGCTAAACTGCGGTGACGCACACTGAATGGAATATGTGACTTTGATATTTTAGTTTGAAGACTTAACAGATTTCTTCCTATTCTGCAACTCTGCACAGTACACAGAATGTGCTGCTAAACTGCGGCGACGCACACTGAATGGAATATGTGACTTTGAAATTTTAGTTTGAAGACTTAACAGTATTTCTTCCTATTCTGCAACTCTGCACAGTACACAGAATGTGCTGCTAAACTGCGGCGAAGCACACTGAATGGAATATGTGACTTTGATATTTTAGTTTGAAGACTTAACAGTATTTCTTCCTATTCTGCAACTCTGCACAGTACACAGAATGTGCTGCTAAACTGCGGCGACGCACACTGAATGGAATATGTGACTTTGATATTTTAGTTTGAAGACTTAACAGAATGTGCTCTAATCTGCAACTTTGCACACTAAACAGAATGTGCTCTAATCTGCAACTTTGCACACTAAACAGAATGTGCTCTAATCTGCAACTTTGCACACTAAACAGAATATATAAAATTTTTTTTTGTTTGTTTTTTTCCCCCCACACAAAATAACCTGCTGCCCCCACACACAGTAGTCCTAAAAAGGACTTTTGGTTCTTTTTTTTTCACAATTTTGCTTTTTTTCTCCCTACACTGACTTTCCCTTCCTATCCTCATCTCTCCCTGGCTAAGACTGAGCCGAACTCGCTGGTCAGGTGCTATACAGCACCCGACCACGGGTTCTGGCCAGCCAATCAGTGTAATGCCAGCAGCCAACATGGCTGCTGGCATTACACTGATGTCAGAGCCTCCCTGCACGTTTATTGGCTGCGCAGCAGCCGCAAAACGTGCGGGGAGGAGACCCGAACATGGCGGGCGAGCACATGCGGTACTCGTACGAGTACCGCCATGTGCCGAGCAGAGCGATGCTCGAGCCGATCCGAGCATCGGCCGAGCATGCTCGCTCAACACTAGATGGTATGTTTATGTTCATCTGATGCTTTAGCCTGCAACATGAGAATCTCGGCCTTTTGATGTGGGCGAGATTCTCATGTCGCCCTTTTCATTCTGGTGACATGGTTTATGCGCCGTTTAGTTGGTCACACAATATTGTGCAACATTTTGATAGTGAACTTCAGGTGCTAAGGTCTGAGAGGATCCTCTCCACTCCCCTTTGAGCAAGTGGGGAAGCAAAGAGGATGTTCTCATATTTCATGGTTGTCAGACTGCTGGCAATGTGTAAGGGAGAGCAACCCTTCCACATCGCCAACTGTTTGACAACTCTGTAGGCTAATGGGGAAATTATCCCCACTTCCCCTTGCATCCCTAATTCTTATTGCATATGGTGATATTCTTTGCCAGACACACATCTCCACAGCATTGAACTTTAGTGCATCTCCCCCCCGCAAGATTTGCAGTTGGTTTGCACCAGAATCATACCTCTTTAGCAATTTAGAAAAGGGGAACAATTCTGGAATAAATGAACCGCACCAAAGAGAACAAATTGAATTTCCCACTGAATTCAGTATTGTTTTTGTTTACACTTTGACCGCCAACTCAATGCATTGGACACCTCCTTGGCACTCAAAGGGTTTTAACTCCATGACTGCTAGAAAGGTCTCCAACACATTACTTCAAAATGTACTGGAGTAATTAACTAACATTCAAGTTGTTAACCTGTCTGAGTGCCAGAGGGGTACGGAACAGATTGCTTTGCAATGCGTTCCGTACCCTTCTGGAACTCAAAGGGTTAAAAGCACTTGGGAAATGTAATATGTTGCTTCATTTTTCATGTGTGAATATGACCCTTAGAGTTGCCATAGGTCTATATCTCATCTGCTGCATCTCAATTAAGTTAAACCAGTCATTTAATCTAAATAGCAAGAGATCTTAATTAAAGTAATAGAAACCACTTCAATGAGAAGTTAACATGCCTGTTTTTAATTTTCTTGGTGAGATTAAGTTTCGTGTGATAAAACCATTTTCTTCTTATGTGATTTCTGTAAAAAGGACTGGCAGGGGAAACATTAAACATAGGATTTAAAAATATACTTTTTCTGCTAAACTGGCTGGTAATTAAGTACATTTTTGATTCAGCAATTCATTAATTGACACAATCAAAGAGTTAGGCAGACATGGGGTATATAATCCATATATTAAGCACATGTGTGTTGCTAGTTTTACCACCAAAGAAAAAAAATAATTCACCCTACATGGACAAATATAGATAAAACAGAGGCACGCTCACATGGAAGTATAACACTGCAAATTATTAGGTTTTTTTATAACAGATATGTGCCAAAACATTTCAAAAACATATACACAAAACCCCACCAAAATTGCTTACCCATGTAATAGATTCAAATACTAAACAGCACATTTCAAGGGATAGTAATGTTTCATAATAAAAGCAGCTGTAATTAATCCTCATAGTATTTGGACTTTGGAGAGTGTTATTTCAGTTCTGTCAGAGTTGTAGTTCAGGAGTAATTCAATGAAGTGTCCCCCTCCCGTCCCTTTTACTGATGTAACACTGCTCTGCCAGATCAGAAGAGAGGTGCCCAGGTAGATTGCACAGAGGGACAATCTTCAATTATGATAAGGGAAAAACCTGAAAAGCTTGTCAAGGGGGCAGGGCTTTCATTGTTTTCACTGTAAGAAGATTGTCCCCTGCTGTTATCTGTCTGGTCTTACAACCCGATTCCACATCTGAGAAGAGATGGCTTACACTAGGTACAAGGGGCGAGAGGGGAAACTTTGCTTGTGAATAGCTCTTAAACCATCCTCCACTTTTCATTTGAACGTACAGTCCTTTGTCTCACTCACCGCACACCCCTATATTTCTTCTCTCATTTCTACACTCGCCATCTACACTCTGCACACAACCTTCTGTGCTCCACAGCTCTTATTAAACCTTCCCATTCCCACCTACAGGACTTCTCCAGTGCTGCACCAGAGCTCTGGAATTCCCTTCCCCGCCCCATCAGACTCTCCCCCAGCCTTCAGATCTTCAGACGCTCCCTGAAAACTCACCTCTTCAGGGAAGCCTGTCAACTACCTTCATAAACATTATCACCAAGAACCACCCCTTCCCTGGACCACTGCACTCAACAGCACTTCTCTCTCCCCCACCCACTGACTGGCAGTTCATGTGGCAGGACACACTTACACCCAATAGCACTTACTACTTCTGTGTCCAACCTTCCTTCCTCTAGACTGTAAGCTCTCACGAGCAGGGCCCTCTGATCCTTCTGTTCTCCACATATGCTTTGTACTGTTTAATATATCTGTATGTCTATTCCCTATTGTATAGCGCTGCGGAATTAGTTGGCGCTATATAAATAAAGAATAATAATAATAATATCCAAATGAAAATAAGACCCAAGTGAATAAGATATAGATAGCAACAAAGAATGAGGGGGTTCTCTATGCCCCTAAAAGTAAGGTTGGGACCTAAATCAAAACCTAAAACAGACCTGTGATCCATATAAATGATCAAAATGTGCACCCTGTATAAAACATATATAATATCGCTGTTGATAAATTTTAGATTTTCGTTACATAGTTTGGCCAAAACATGTTTAAGCTCACCTACCATATTATGATACCCCAATTTCAAGCGATGATTATGTGTATTAGATAGGACTCACTTAAAACTGGAGTACCAGGATGTGGTAAGAGAGATTAAACAAATTTTGGTCACACTATGCAATGAAAACCTCAAACTTATTAACAGTGGTATAATATATGCTTTATACAGGGTGCACATTTTGAAAATTTGTATGAAGATGAGCAGGTCTGCGGTACACTCTCATTCCTTGCTGCTATCTATATTTTATTCACTTGTGTACTTATTTTCATTTGTATGTAATATGAATATGTTATGGTGAGCTAGTGCTGTGAGTTTTTTTGTTGCATATTTCTTCTACTCATTCTAGCTGCTTTTTCATTATATTGTATTTAATTTCACAATTATAAATTACTAGCAATGTGGGACGGCATTGCCCGTCATATTATTTACACAGAGAGACATTGTGTGAAACAGAAATATGCAGTGTTACAGACACGCACTTAAAGAGACAGAGAGTGTCACACACTGTGAAACGCATACATACAGAGAGACACACACACATGGACGTATATCACATACGTAGACAGTGTGTGACAGTCGCAGTGGTGATGTAGATATGCTGATAAGAGTTGTAAAACAGGTTTTAATTGCAGCTCTTCAGCTTGATGAATAAGGCCCTGTATCCTTACAGCTGAAGTGAGCGTGCTGTGTTACTTGGTGAATAAGGGCCTGTATCCTTACAGTTGAAGTGAGTGTGCTGTGGTTGAAGTGAGTGAGCTGTGTTACTTGATGAATAAGGCCCTGTATCCTTACAGTTGAAGTGAGTGTGCTGTGTTACTTGATGAATAAGGCCCTGTATCTTTACAGTTGAAGTGAGTGTGCTGTGTTACTTGATAGATAAGACCCTGTATCCTTACAGTTGAAGTGAGTGTGCTGTGTTATTTGATAAATAAGGCCCTGTATCCTTACAGTTGAAGTGAGTGTGCTGTGTTACTTGATGAATAAGGCCCTATATCCTTAACCCTTTCAGTGCCGGAGGCTCGGGCCATTTCCTGTACCCTGCAGGCCAGACACATTTTCAGCATTTTTGCTATCCTTCTGTTTACGCTTGATTTCCTCTTGGGATTTTTAGTTAAATATGGAAAACTATATATTGTTTTTTTCAGAACGAATTGAGCTTTCTCATGGTACCTTACATGAACAGAATTTTGCATCGTGCAAAAATCTATGATGTCATAATGACAAAAAAAAGTGAAAATTTACTAATTTTGCTAAAATCACATACTATGTATCAAAAACATTTACCTTGATTGAAAAAGTTTCAATTATTTGAAAAAGCCCTGAGTCCCCCGAGTAAAAAAATACCAAATTTGTATAGTTTTACCTACGTCCATGGCTAGCGTAGAGCCCTAATCACCAGCAGCGCAAAATGACATTTTCAACTTTATAAACTAAAATGCGCATTCTAGGGTTTTTGTGGTAAAACTGCCCTAAAACAGTGGAATAACTATATAAAACTATATATTTCTGAAAAGTAGACAACCTGACGCATCTAATGAGGGGTAACTTACCTTCTTGCCCCAAGCCTGTTGTGCACAAATGCTTCCAGAAGGTGGCACTATAGGAAAAAAATGGCATTTTCTTACGTTTCTGCCCCTTCATCTGTATGGAAATCTGTGAAAACCATGGAATTTCCAACTGTATTCATTAGCTAGTGCTCTTAGGAGAAAAATGACACCTCATTGGTATGAGTTCCCCTACCTTAGTGGGCGCTACAAGTACCAAACTACACCTATTGCAACCACTAATTTTTCTAACATTTTCTCAAACATTACTTGTCTGTACAAAAATGGTTATAACAACTAGAGAAGTGAAGAAAGGTTACACAAACCATACCATTTTGGAAAGAAGACAACCTGCCGCATCTAATGAGGGGTGAATTGCCTTCTTACCCCAAGCCTGTTGTGCCCAAATGCTTCCAGAAGGTGGCACTTTAGGAAAAAAATTGCATTTTCTTACATTTCTGCCCCTTCAAATGTACTGAAATCTGTAAAAACCATGGAATTTCCAGCAGTATCCATTAGCTAGTGCTCTTAGGAAAAAAATGACACCCCATTGGCATGAGTTGACCTACCTCAGGGGGCGCTAGAAGTGCAAAACGACATCTACTACAACTTCTAAGTTTTCTAACATTTTCTCAAACATTACTTGTCTATACAAAAATGGTTATAACAACTACAGAAGTGAAGAAAGGGTACACAAACCATACCATTTTGGAAAGAAGACAACCTACCGCATCTAATGAGGGGTGACTTGCCTTCTTACCCCAAGTCTGGTGTGCACAAATGCCTCCAGAAGGTGGCGCTAATGAAAAAAAAAGGCATTTTCTTACATTTCTGCCCCTTCAAATGTACTGAAATCTGTAAAAACCATGGAATTTCCAGCAGTATCCATTAGCTAGTGCTCTTAGGAGAAAAATGACACCTCATTGGTATGAGTTCCCCTACCTTAGTGGGCGCTACAAGTACCAAACTACACCTATTGCAACCACTAATTTTTCTAACATTTTCTCAAACATTACTTGTCTGTACAAAAATGGTTATAACAACTAGAGAAGTGAAGAAAGGTTACACAAACCATACCATTTTGGAAAGAAGACAACCTGCCGCATCTAATGAGGGGTGAATTGCCTTCTTACCCCAAGCCTGTTGTGCCCAAATGCTTCCAGAAGGTGGCACTTTAGGAAAAAAAATGGCATTTTCTTACATTTCTGCCCCTTCAAATGTACTGAAATCTGTAAAAACCATGGAATTTCCAGCAGTATCCATTAGCTAGTGCTCTTAGGAAAAAAGTGACACCTCATTCGTATGAGTACACATACCTTAGGGGGCGCTACAAGTACAAAACTACACCAACCTCTAATTTTTCTAACATTTTCTCAAACATTACTTCTCTATACAAAAATGGTTATAAGAACTAGAGAAGTGAAGAAAGGGTACACAAACGATACCATTTTGGAAAGAAGACAACCTGCCGCATCTAGTGAGGGGTGACTTGCCTTCTTACCCCAAGCCTGGAGTGCACAAATGCCTCCAGAAGGTGGTGCTAATGAAAAAAAAGGCATTTTCTTACATTTCTGCCCCTTCAAATGTATTGAAATCTGTAAAAACCATGGAATTTACAACTGTATCCATTAGCTATTGCTCTTAGGAGAAAAATGACACCCCATTGGTATGAACTGACCTACCTTAGGGGGCGCTACAAGTACAAAACTACTACTGCTACAACCTCCTGATTTCTCTAACATTTTCTCAAACATTCTTGCGTGTATGAAAATGGTTATAACAGCTATAGAAGTGAAGAAAATGTAGCGAAACCATACCATTTTGGAAAGAAGATAACCTGCCGCATCTAATGAGGGGTCACTTGCCTTTCTACCCCTAAGTTAGTGTGCACAACTATTTCCAGAATGTGGTGCTACAGAAAAAAAAAAAAAAACTTTTTTTTTTTTTTTTTTTTACAAATCAGTCACTTCAAAGATACGAAAATGGTTCAACACCATGGGATTTCCTAGGAGGACCTCCTGCCAGCCTACGATAAATGGTACCCCACTGCTGTGGGATGACATACCATATTGGGTGCCAGGAGTGTAGCTACCAGTTGAACAAGGATGGGGAAGCAAACAGCGTATGTATGATTCTATGGCTATCAGTGGTCAGTCAGTGTACGTGAGGACCTGTGACTGCCAGTGAAACCAGGTGGGGGGAGGGACGAGGGGTCAGGCAGTGTATGTGGGTATATCTACCACTGGGCAGAGCGCAAGTATGGCAGTGGTGGTGGGGGAGGTAAGGTAGTACATATGGGGGATCTGTGACTACCACTGTGCACTGTAAGTCCCCCACATACACTGTTTGATTTCCAGCCTGAATCCAGTGCGTATTGGCACTTGGGTCTACCAGTAGGCAGTGGAACCAGGCTGGGGGGGTCAAACTGTGGGAATGGGACTGCCAGTAGGCTGTGTAACTGGGCTGGTGGGTAGGGTACGGGGGGGGATTGAGTCATTTTGTGTGCATGCCACAGGGATGTCCGATGCATTGCAATGCAATGCAATTGACCCCCTGTCGCACACAGAGGGTTCTTTTAAAAAAAAAAAAAAATTCTTCTTTATTCATAGCTTGTTGGGTGGCCTTAGGGCCCCCCAACAAGCTTTGAATGTAAAGCAATAGTAAAAAAAAAAAGTCCTGTGTGTGCCACAGGAGGGGGTCTAAAATGAACCCCCTCCCCTGTGGCACACAGAGGGTTAATTTTTTTTGTCTGTTTTTTATAGACCTCATTGGGGGGCTTCAGGACCCTTCCTTATGTCCCCCAATGAGGTCTTAGTAAAAAGAAATATGGGCTAAAAGAATTGACCCTGTGAGTGTCACAGGGTTCTCCAGCACATTGCAAAGCAATGTTCTGGGGACCACTGCGGCACTCACAGAGTTAATTTTTTTTAATTTTTTTTAAATTATTATCAGACCTTGTGGGGGGACATCAGGAATTCTCCTGATGTCCCCCCAACAATCTCTGATTATAAAATACTAAAAAATATTCCTATGTCTGCCACAGGAGGGGGGCTCTGCAATGAACCCCCTCCCCTGTGGCACACACAGGGTTAATTTTTTTTTTTTCTATTTTTTATAGACCTCATTGGGGGGCTTCAGGACCCTTCCTTATGTCCCCCAATGAGGTCTTAGTAAAAAAAAATATGGGCTAAGAGAATTGACCCTGTGAGTGTCACAGGGTTCTCCAGCACATTGCAAAGCAATGTGCTGGGGACCACTGTGGCACTCACAGAGTTAATTTTTTTTAATTTTTTTTTTAATTATTATCAGACATTGTGGGGGGACATCAGAAATTCTCCTGATGTCCCCCCAACAATCTCTGATTATAAAATACTAAAAAATATTCCTATGTCTGCCACAGGAGGGGGGCTCTGCAATGAACCCCCTCCCCTGTGGCACACACAGGGTTAATTTTTTTTTTTTTTTCTATTTTTTATAGACCTCATTGGGGGGCTTCAGGACCCTTCCTTATGTCCCCCAATGAGGTCTTAGTAAAAAAAAATATGGGCTAAGAGAATTGACCCTGTGAGTGTCACAGGGTTCTCCAGCACATTGCAAAGCAATGTGCTGGGGACCACTGTGGCACTCACAGAGTTAATTTTTTTTAATTTTTTTTTTAATTATTATCAGACATTGTGGGGGGACATCAGAAATTCTCCTGATGTCCCCCCAACAATCTCTGATTATAAAATACTAAAAAATATTCCTATGTCTGCCACAGGAGGGGGGCTCTGCAATGAACCCCCTCCCCTGTGGCACACACAGGGTTAATTTTTTTTTTTTTTTCTATTTTTTATAGACCTCATTGGGGGGCTTCAGGACCCTTCCTTATGTCCCCCAATGAGGTCTTAGTAAAAAAAAATATGGGCTAAGAGAATTGACCCTGTGAGTGTCACAGGGTTCTCCAGCACATTGCAAAGCAATGTGCTGGGGACCACTGTGGCACTCACAGAGTTAATTTTTTTAAATTTTTTTTAAATTATTATCAGACATTGTGGGGGGACATCAGGAATTCTCCTGATGTCCCCCCAACAATCTCTGATTATAAAATACTAAAAAATATTCCTATGTCTGCCACAGGAGGGGGGCTCTGCAATGAACCCCCTCCCCTGTGGCACACACAGGGTTAATTTTTTTTTTTTTCTATTTTTTATAGACCTCATTGGGGGGCTTCAGGACCCTTCCTGAAGCCCCCCAATGAGGTCTCTGCAAAAAAAATACGGGCTGCAACAATTGACCCTGTGAGTGCCACAGGGATCCCCAGTGCATTGCAAAGCAATGCACTTGGGAACCCTGCAGCACTCACAGGGTTAATTTTTTTATTTGTTTTTTTTTTTTTTTTTTTTTATTTTCACACCTCGCTGGGGCACATCAGGACCCCTCCTGATGTGCACCCAGTTATTGATCTCCCAGCCGATTGGGCTGGGAGCTCAATATGGCGACAGAAGGAGAGCAAAGGCTCTCCTGTTCACTCCTACCTCCGGTAGGAGTGATCTCCATCGGGGAAAGCCTTGTAACGTCATCGGTGACTATGTCACCGATGACGTTGGGAGGCTTCCCCCGGTCCCGCCCACTCCTACCCGGAAGTTCGGGTAGGAGAGACGGAAGAGGAGAAGCTGCGCTTCTGCTGCGCTTCTCCTCTTCCTTTATTGATCTCCCAGCGCGATCGGCTGGGAGATCAATAACAGGGGAGACATGAGGAGTGATCCTCATGTCCCCCCACGATTGCCCACCTTTTTTTTTTTTTAAAATGCGGTCACTGCATGCCGGTTATACCGGCTCATGCAGTGACCGCATTTTAGTGGGTACATTGTACGAGCTTGGCACAGCGGGTACAGCTGTCCAAACTCGTACAATGTACCCACTTGGCACTCATAAGGGTTATAGTTGAAGTGAGTGTGCTGGTTTACTTGATGAATAAGACCCTGTATCCTTACAGTTGAAGTGAGTGTGCTGAGTTACTTGATGAATAAGGCCCTGTATCCTTACAGTTGAAGTGAGTGTGCTGTGTTACTTGATGAATAAGGTCTTGTATCCTTACAGTTGAAGTGAGTGTGCTATGTAGTTGGTGAAGGTCACAGTGAGAAGATGCTTATGAGTAAAGGAATAATTTAGATTACAGCAGTGGATACTGCAGTACATTTGAAGAAATAGGTTGGCAGACAGAGGGTTAAGTGACAGATGCAGTGATAGATAATGTAATGGTGATGTGGGAGTAAAATGGCGAGATTGGAACTATGGATGAATGGCGAGGGGATAGGTGAGTGGGGGTGACAAGGGAGGAGGAGATGAGAGATTGAGGAGAAGAGGGACAGTGAAGTGTTAAAATAAAGTAACGGGTGAGGGGGAGAAATGACTGTACATAGACAGTGAAGTAGACATGAAATACAGCGCTGTAGGGCTACTGCATTATACACACCTAGTGTACCTGTTAGTTGGAGTGAAGCACTTTAACTCTGAGTGTGAGAGAGATATGCAACACATTGCTGTGTAATGAGTTGTATAGTCCTCTGGCAGTAAAAGGGTTAAGTGACACATGTTGGGCACTTATACACTATGTGGACGGCATTGTCCGTCATGTTATGACCGTTGGGCGAACGTGTGTGAAATGTAGACACACTGATAAACACAGACGTATGCAACACACAGGCAGACACATATACACAGAGAGTGGCAGAGACATGCAAAAGACATGCACACACACACACCGGAGATGCACACATGCACACAAATATGTAACAGAGATGTACACACACACACGCAACATATATGCGCAGAAACACATGCGTGCATGACTTGTGCACCCCTCTGGCACTCAAATGGTTAAGGTATAGAGAGGCATGTCAGAGTGAAATAGCAGTGGGAAGTGTATTCATACCTGGGAACATTGACTTGTGGAGTCCCTGGAGGGGAGTCATGTGGTGCTGATGTGGAGAGACAAATGGGGCAATCTGGGTTAAAAGTAGGTGGGGCTTAATCGGTAGTAGGGGGCGGAGCTTAACATAAATGTGGAAAAGTGTTAGTAATAGGCTGGGGAAGGAGGAGAAGTGGGAGGAAAATGCAAGTTTACAGTGTGAGGGGTTTGAACACACTCCCTGAGGGTTAAAACTTGATACACAACCCTGAGGCAGTCAGTGGGTTAAGTGTGTACCTGATGGCTGTCTGTCCTGTGTCTTGCATGGCAAATGATGACAGTGAAGAAGTAATTCAGGCCTACCTTAACCCTTTGAGTGCCATTTTGTTCCACTGGTGCTGTAGCTTCTCTTCAGTGGCTGTACTACAGGTCCTGCTGAGGCTACTGGGAGTCAGGGTGAGTGACTGTGTGTCAGCCATATTTCTTTCTGGCTTTGTGTGTGTGGTGGTGCTGTGTGAGTGGGGCATATGTGTGTAATACCTGGGAACTTTTACTTGTGGAGTCCCTCATGTGGTGCTGATGTGGAGAGAGCAATGGGGCATTTTGAATTAAAGGTGGGCAGGGCTTAATCGCGAGTAGGGGCAGGGCTTAAGAGAAATGTGGAAAAGTGTTAGTAATAGGCTGGGGAAGGGGGAGAAGTAGGAGGGAAATGCAAGTTTACAGTGTGAGGGGTTTGAACACACTCCCTGAGGGCTAAAACTTGATACACAACCCTATGGCAGTCAATGGGTTAAGTGTGTACCTGATGGCTGTCTGTCCTCTGTGTTGTATGGCAAATGATGACAGTGAAGAAATAATTGAGCAATGAGGACCTACCTTAACCATTTGAGTGCCATTTTGTTCCTCAGTGGCTGTAGTACAGGTCCTGCTGAGGCCACTGGGAGTCAGGGTGAGTGACTGTGTGTCAGCCATATTTCTTTCAGGCATTTGTGTGTGTGGTGCTGTGTGAGTGGGGCATGTGTGTGTGTGTCTAGTGCTGTGTGAGTGGGGCATGTGTGTGTGTATTTGGTGCTGTGTGAGTGGGGCACGTGTGTGTTTGTCTGTGGTGTAGGAGCAAGTGGCAGTCATTTTGTTTTTTTCTGACTTTGATAGTGGTGGCGGGCTGCATAGTGGGGGCAGGCCAACTCCCTGCATGATTTTCACACCAATAGCAGTGGCCCTCGGCCACTGCAATTGGTGTGAAAGTCACACCCCGATTGAATCATCCAATGGGAGCCGTAACCCCTCCTTATTGCCGCCCCTGGGTGTGTATGTCTCCTGAGGAGACATAAATTATGTTATGAGCCTTTCTCTTTTATATATATAGATATAGAATTAAATGCACTTAAAGGGATAGTAATACTTGAAAATAATTTTATTTTATATTGTAGCCCTTAAAAAAACATTAAAAATGGTATAAGTCTTATCTCCCAGACCTTTATGGTTTGGGAGATATTCACAAGTAAAATAAAGTTCCCTTTTTCTGGCTGTTTCAGCCAAGTCTGCTATCTAGTGGACAGATTTGGAATCCAGTCCACAGATCAACCGGCAGCTCTTTAGCAGTGCTGAGTTCACGGTCTTTAAAAAGAACTACTTAATTGGAACTGTGTACAAAGTGTGCCTGGCTTGCAAGCACACTTTGTAGACCATTCCAATTAAAAAGTTATTTTTAAAGAATGTCATCTCGGCACTTCTGGAGAGCCGGAGCCGGTCCCAGGACCGGATTCCAAATCTGAGAGCTAAAACAGTGACGTCACTCAGGGGGAAACTTTGCTTGTGAATATCTCCCAAACCATAAAGGTTTGGGAGATAAGTCTTATATGTTTTTTTAAGGGCTAAAATATAAAATAAAATTATTTTTAAGTATTACTATCCCTTTAAAATTTATATTTGCACATTTATTATTTGCAAATAAGTTGTTAACCCTTTGAGTACCTGAGGGGTACGCAACGCATTGCAAAGCAATGCGTTGCGTACATCTCTGGCACTTAACGGGTTAAAGGAATGGTATTTGGCCTTCTGTTTGGCTTCCTTGGCCTGTATCGTTTTTGCAGTCACGGTAATATATAAACCCCATGTGACTTGTGGGAGGTGGGTGGAAAAGACCTATAAAGGGGACTGATGGAGCTCTGACCTTCTTGGACTTCCAGCCACTGCAAGTCAACACTGTTTGAAAGCAGATGAGTTGTTTTAGTTTTTAAAATAATGTACACTGGGGGCACACAATAGGATCAACAACACTTCTGGTGTCCCTGTGAGCAGCTACAGATAAAACGTTCTCACTCTCAAAGAACAAAAGAAATATATACAATAATATGAAACAAATCGAGCGCTACACAAAAACAAGGATAGCAAAATCCGCTGTTCTCAGTAATGGATTCTAATAGTATCAGTCAATATGACATACAAAGCAACACCTGTGAATAATATAAAGATGAATTAAACAATAAAATCTACCTCATACTTCTGTCTCGTAATATAAATTAAATAAAAAACACATGGCAATATCTTATACAAATAAAATCCAAGTAAAATACACATATAAACGAAAATATACTACAAATTGGCCAATAACAACAAATGCACACTGTATGATAGAGGTGCCAAGTGTCTAGATGAATAAGCACCCAGAAACACTCACCAAACAATACCCACGGTAAAATCCACCAAAATTCCATCAATGTCCCAACGAACCAAAACGGACATGACTGGACTCACCCACGTTCGTACAGTGGTGATATCCCCAGCGGGCCACCTGTCACTGTGCTCTCAAATATTCACACACGTTGTATATCTATATAATATATACAGTACCCTCTGATCTATGGTCCAGATGAACTCCACCTAGGCCAGAGTTCAGAGGCACCCACTGCTGAATACAGATAACCAGATGGAACTACTGGGTCCGTAATCAGTAAGCCCTTAATGATCTAATGACTCAAGCCACCATTTGAGATACTCATGAAATTGTTCCGGTCAATTGATCGAATAAAATATGTTAAGTTATAATATGACAAATATAAAATGAACAGAATGTAAATTCTTACATCTCATAGTGTACACTTCTGAATAAAACATAATTTCCCTCAACCCTGGTACCTAGGGTTATAGAAGGAATACAAAAAAATAGTCCCCTATGACTAATAAGCACCGATTTATGAATTGGAGCGAAACTCGGCACAAAAGAAATCCATGTCAATCACCAGTTATTATGACAATCACAATATTCTCTTCAGATAATGCTCTTATATCCACTTATATATATATATATGTCACGGTTTATTATGACTCTCAGACACAAGTTTTAGGTAAAAAAAAATCAATTTTATTGAAATAATAAATGATAACTTAGGATGGCAATAACATACATAATATATATATACAGATATAGCACAGACAGAAGGCAGACTCTACCGGTCCTGTCAATATACCGGACAGGACAGTCTTTAGGCTCTACCGGCCTTGCCAATACCGGGTAAGGCAACCTGCAGATGGAATAGCATAACGGTTTACCGGCCTTACCAAATTACCGGGCAAGGCAGCCTCAATAGATACACAATGTAGGCTCTACCGGCCCTGCCAATACCGGGTAAGGCAACCTCAGATGGAATGTGGCAAAAGGTTCTACCGGCCTTACCAATACCGGGCAGGGCAGCCCAGAGATAATAGCAGCAGTCAGATGGAACTGGCAAATTAGCAGAATCGTTAAGCAGCAAGGCTTTGGAGCAAACCAGCGTCCGCACGCTGGAAACAACACTGAATAGTATAGCCGTTAGGCTAGCGAGCAAACCAGTGACCGCACACTGGAGTAACAAGCGAGTAGTATAGCCGCAAGGCTTAGGAGCAAACCAGCGTCCGCACGCTGGGACCAACACAGATTAGTATAGCTGAAAGGCTTTGGAGCAAACCAGTGACCGCACACTGGTGTAACAAGTGAGTTTGTATAGCCGCAAGGCTAGGAGCAAACCAGCGTCCGCACGCTGGGACCAACACAGATTTGTATAGCTGAAAGGCTTTGGAGCAAACCAGTGACCGCACACTGGTGTAACAAGTGAGTTTGTATAGCCGCAAGGCTTAGGAGCAAACCAGCGTCCGCACGCTGGGACCAACACAGATTTGTATAGCTGAAAGGCTTTGGAGCAAACCAGTGACCGCACACTGGTGTAACAAGTGAGTTTGTATAGCCGCAAGGCTAGGAGCAAACCAGCGTCCGCACGCTGGGACCAACACAGATTTGTATAGCTGAAAGGCTTTGGAGCAAACCAGTGACCGCACACTGGTGTAACAAGTGAGTTTGTATAGCCGCAAGGCTTAGGAGCAAACCAGCGTCCGCACGCTGGGACCAACACAGATTTGTATAGCTGATAGGCTTTGGAGCAAACCAGTGACCGCACACTGGTGTAACAAGCGAGTTTGTATAGCCGCAAGGCTTAGGAGCAAACCAGCGTCCGCACGCTGGGACCAACACAGATTTGTATAGCTGATAGGCTTTGGAGCAAACCAGTGACCGCACACTGGTGTAACAAGCGAGTTTGTATAGCCGCAAGGCTTGGGAGCAAACCAGCGTCCGCACGCTGGGACCAACACGGAATTGTAGCAATGTCACCAACGCGACCAGGCAGAAGGTCGCCAGGATACTGAAGACAGGTGATGAGATGACAGGAACCAGCAACGATCAGTCAGGTCAGAAAACAGCAGAGAAGTTCAGCAGGAACTGCAACACCAGAGACTAGGCCGGAACCAGGACTGGAAGTACTTCAGCATGCAGGAAACACTGGAACAGTAGAGATCAGGAACTCAGGAACACATGAGATCAGGAACTCAGGAACACTGGAACAGAGGCCCAGCTATCACTAGCATAGTGATAGCAAGAAGGTCAGAAACAACACGAAAGGGCACTCAAAGGGTGCCCAATCCAGGTTTAAATAGTCAATAAGAGGCGGGCTATCTGCAGACAGCCAATAGAAGCCCCCTACTGGTGACAGACAAGTAACTGCAGCCAATCACGGGCACCGTGATAGTACCCCCCTTTCAAAGACCCCCTCTCCTAGAATAGGGTTTAGGTTTCTGCGGGTAATTGGCATGAAAGGCCCTAGTTAACCTAGGTGCATGAAGGTCCGTACTATCCACCCATGATCGATCCTCAGGACCATACCCTCTCCAATGTACCAGGTACTGTACCCTTCCTCTAAGCCTACGGGAATCAATAATGCTCTGAACCTCGTACTCCTCCTGGCCCTCGACCTCAACAGGTCCTGGCACCACAGGTGTGGTAGTATAGCGATTGCAAACCAGAGGCTTAAGAAGGGACACATGGAACACATTATGGATACGCATGGATGCAGGTAGGTCTAGTGCATAGGAGACAGGGTTAATTTTGCGAATAACTCTGTATGGACCAATAAACCGAGGAGCCAACTTATTAGACGGAACCTGCAGCTTGAGATTTCTGGAGGAAAGCCATACTCTATCCCCAACCTGAAAGGAAACCGCTGGAAGCCTTCTGCGATTAGCATGGCGCTGATGACGCTGAAATGACTGACCAAGTGCCCTCTGAACTTGTGCCCATGTGGAACGGAGTTGCTCGATATGCTCATCCAGAGCTGGAATCTGTTGCGTCTGAAATGAGTCTGGAAGCAAACAGGGCTGGAACCCATAATTAATCAGAAACGGAGAGCTCCCAGATGAAGAATTGACCGCACAGTTCCTGGCGAACTCTGCCCAAGGCAACAAGTCGGACCAATTATCATGATGGTCAGTAACGAAACAACGGAGAAATTGTTCCAAGCCCTGATTAGCTCGTTCAGCGGCTCCATTGGTCTGGGGATGGTAGGCAGAGGAGAAGGACAGCTGTATGCCCATCTGTTGGCAAAATGCCCTCCAAAATCTAGACACAAACTGGCTCCCCCTGTCAGACACCAGTACCCTAGGCACTCCATGCAACCGGAATACTTCTCTGGCGAACACCATTGCCAATTCCTTCGCTGAAGGAAGACCACGGAGGGGCACGAAATGAGCCATTTTAGAAAACCTGTCCACCACCATGAATATAAAGGAGTACCCCTTCGACATAGGCAACTCTCCCATAAAATCAATGGAAACATGAGACCAGGGGCGTTCGCCATTAGGCACCGGTTGAAGCAAGCCCACAGGGAGATGTCTCGGGGTCTTAGCGCGGGCGCAGGTGGCACAGGCATTCGTAAATTCGGCACAATCGTTTCTCATGGAAGGCCACCAAAATAACTGAGAAAGGGACCATAACAATTGGTCTCTACCAATATGTCCCGCAGCCTTAGAGGAATGGTAGGTTTCGAGCAGCCTAGTACGAAATGATTCAGCGACAAAACATTTGCCCACTGGGGTTTCATGGGGAGCGGACCCCTGAGAGGCCAGGATCTCCTCCCCTAGAGGAGAAGTGATACTCGTGCGTATAGTAGCCAGTATTCTATCAGGTTGGATGATAGGAGCTGGTGCTTCCACTCTGTCACTGTCGGCCTCAAATTGTCTTGACAGTGCATCAGCCCTGATATTTTTTGACCCTGGCAAATATGATACAATGAAATTAAATCGAGACAGGAACAGTGCCCACCTGGCCTGACGAGAGGACAATCTCTTGGCCTCCGAGAGATAGGTCAGATTCTTATGATCTGTCAGGATTAAGACAGGATTCTTAGTACCTTCAAGCAAATGACGCCATTCCTTAAGAGCAAGGATAATGGCCAATAATTCTCTGTCACCTATCTCATAGTGGCTTTGAGTGACAGTCAACTTTTTAGAGAAAAACCCACAAGGTCTGAGAGTTCCACCTTTCTCGTGTCGCTGCGAAAGTACTGCCCCGACCCCAATATCTGAGGCATCAACCTCTAACGTAAATGGAAGTAAAGGATTGGGGTGGGATAACACAGGAGCCGCAGCAAATGCCAGCTTCAAATTCTCAAAGGCTTTCTCAGCAGATACCGGCCAACAAGAAGGATTAGCACCCTTGTGCGTAAGATCGGACAGAGGTTTGACAATGGAAGAAAAGTTCTTAATAAACCTCCTATAATAATTAGCGAAACCCAGGAAACGCTGTATGGCTTTAAGACCCTTGGGTTTTGGCCATTGTAGGACAGCTGACAACTTTTCTTTGTCCATGGCAATGCCATCATTGCCAATTATGAACCCCAAGAATGGCACACTGGTTCTATGAAACTCACATTTTTCCATTTTACAAAATAATTTGTTCTCACGGAGTCGTAGCAATACTGCGGATACATCTTTGATGTGCTGTGCCATGTTTTGGGAGTAAATCAGTATATCGTCGAGGTACACCACAACACATGTCTGTAACATATCTCTCAGAACATCATTTATCAGTTCCTGGAAAACTGCGGGTGCATTACACAGCCCAAAAGGCATTACTAGATACTCGTAGTGCCCAGCTCGAGTATTAAAGGCAGTTTTCCACTCATCACCTGCTCGAATGCGAACCAGATTGTAAGCGGCCCGTAGGTCCAACTTGGTAAATATCGAAGCGCCCTTAAGCCTGTCAAAAAGCTCGGTGATGAGTGGTATTGGGTATGCGTTTTTTGCCATTAGTTTATTCAAGCCCCGGTAGTCAATGCATGGTCTTAATTCGCCATTTTTCTTTTTTACAAAAAAGAACCCAGCCCCAGCTGGAGAGGTAGATTTACGTATGATCCCTCTAGCAAGGGCATCAGAAATGTAATCCTCCATAGCCTTATTTTCATCACAAGATAATGGATAAGTGCGTCCTTTCGGAGGTACTGCACCAGGCTGCAAATCAATGCAACAATCATAAGGTCTATGCTGGGGTAGCATACTAGCCTCTCCTTTGCTAAAAACATCGCCAAACTGTTGGTACACATCCGGCATAGCAGAGGAGGTGCACATGACCTTAATAGGCTGGATGACGCACTTGTCCATACAAAACTGGGACCAAGCAGCAATTTCACACTTTTTCCAATCGAATTGTGGGTTATGTAACTGTAACCACGGAAATCCCAATATCACCGCATGGTGCGGGGAATTAATCAGTTGAAACTGCTGCTCTTCTCTGTGAAGTGCCCCAATAGTCATAGACAATGGCATAGTTTCAAATATAACCTGAGGCGGTTCTAAGGGTCTACCATCAATCGCTTCAATAGTCAAGGGGTTTTCTCTTTCAATGCGTGGAACTCCGTGCAATTCAGCAAAGGTATTATCCATAAAATACCCTGCTGCACCGGAGTCAACCAAGGCCAAAACCTCCACAGAGCGTTGTGCCCAAGACAATACCACCTGTATGGTGGGTTTCATTATGCCCGACACTGGGGACGATTGTACACCACCTAGGGCCTGTCCCCCAAGATACCCTAGGTGTGTGCGTTTCCCGGACGTACCGGACAGGAATTTAGCAAGTGCCCTTTTTTACCGCAGTATAAACATAACCCTTGTTTTTTGCGATATAGTCTCTCTGCCTTGGATAGTCTAGTGAAGCCTATTTCCATAGGTTCACTTGTTTCCCGTACTGGTTCACTAGACTTCAATGCCAAGGGAGGGATGGGTGGGCAAAACATGCTACTAGGCTCATTATTTTTTGACCGTAACTTACGATCTCTGGCAATTGATCTCTCACGTATTCTGGAGTCAATTATCATAACATACTCAATGTAATCATCTAGATCAATAGGTAGATCTTTAGCAGCGATTTCGTCTTTAATGTGGTCATTCAGGCCTTGAGAGAAGGCTGCCAATAATGCCTCGTTATTCCAACCTACCTCTGCTGCCAATGTGCGGAATTCGATGGCATAGTCGCCCACTGTACGCCTGCCCTGTTGTATCTCCATAAGGCGTTTGGCAGCAGAGGTGGTTCTACCAGGAGGCTCAAACACTCTTCGAAAGGAACGCACAAATTCACTAAAGTTCTTAGTACAAGGTTTAGCATTCTCCCACAAGGGGTTAGCCCAAGCCAATGCTCTGCCAGTGAGCAGTGATATCGTGAACCCCACTTTACTACGATCATTGGGAAATGCGTGTGCCGTCAATTCCATAAAGATTTCGAGTTGATTGATGAACCCTCTGCAGAGACTAGGGTCACCATCATATCTTAGCGGCAAGGGTGCAGAAGCCGTTAACCCTTTAACAGTACCCCCTAGGGGTCTGGTATCACTTTCCGGTGTCTGACTTGGCGAGACCACCGGGCTAGAGCTAGATTGGGCAGCAGGTACCGTGCGTTCAAGGATCGTTTGAATTGCAACTGCCAACTGATCCAAACGTTGCTCGAGCACATCCATCCTCCAATGGATATTCTGTGCGTTACCTTCACCCTTGCTGTCTGAGGTCATGGCCCTTTCGTACTGGCACGGTTTATTATGACTCTCAGACACAAGTTTTAGGTAAAAAAAAATCAATTTTATTGAAATAATAAATGATAACTTAGGATGGCAATAACATACATAATATATATATACAGATATAGCACAGACAGAAGGCAGACTCTACCGGTCCTGTCAATATACCGGACAGGACAGTCTTTAGGCTCTACCGGCCTTGCCAATACCGGGTAAGGCAACCTGCAGATGGAATAGCATAACGGTTTACCGGCCTTACCAAATTACCGGGCAAGGCAGCCTCAATAGATACACAATGTAGGCTCTACCGGCCCTGCCAATACCGGGTAAGGCAACCTCAGATGGAATGTGGCAAAAGGTTCTACCGGCCTTACCAATACCGGGCAGGGCAGCCCAGAGATAATAGCAGCAGTCAGATGGAACTGGCAAATTAGCAGAATCGTTAAGCAGCAAGGCTTTGGAGCAAACCAGCGTCCGCACGCTGGAAACAACACTGAATAGTATAGCCGTTAGGCTAGCGAGCAAACCAGTGACCGCACACTGGAGTAACAAGCGAGTAGTATAGCCGCAAGGCTTAGGAGCAAACCAGCGTCCGCACGCTGGGACCAACACAGATTAGTATAGCTGATAGGCTTTGGAGCAAACCAGTGACCGCACACTGGTGTAACAAGCGAGTTTGTATAGCCGCAAGGCTTAGGAGCAAACCAGCGTCCGCACGCTGGGACCAACACAGATTTGTATAGCTGAAAGGCTTTGGAGCAAACCAGTGACCGCACACTGGTGTAACAAGTGAGTTTGTATAGCCGCAAGGCTAGGAGCAAACCAGCGTCCGCACGCTGGGACCAACACAGATTTGTATAGCTGAAAGGCTTTGGAGCAAACCAGTGACCGCACACTGGTGTAACAAGTGAGTTTGTATAGCCGCAAGGCTTAGGAGCAAACCAGCGTCCGCACGCTGGGACCAACACAGATTTGTATAGCTGATAGGCTTTGGAGCAAACCAGTGACCGCACACTGGTGTAACAAGCGAGTTTGTATAGCCGCAAGGCTTAGGAGCAAACCAGCGTCCGCACGCTGGGACCAACACAGATTTGTATAGCTGATAGGCTTTGGAGCAAACCAGTGACCGCACACTGGTGTAACAAGCGAGTTTGTATAGCCGCAAGGCTTGGGAGCAAACCAGCGTCCGCACGCTGGGACCAACACGGAATTGTAGCAATGTCACCAACGCGACCAGGCAGAAGGTCGCCAGGATACTGAAGACAGGTGATGAGATGACAGGAACCAGCAACGATCAGTCAGGTCAGAAAACAGCAGAGAAGTTCAGCAGGAACTGCAACACCAGAGACTAGGCCGGAACCAGGACTGGAAGTACTTCAGCATGCAGGAAACACTGGAACAGTAGAGATCAGGAACTCAGGAACACATGAGATCAGGAACTCAGGAACACTGGAACAGAGGCCCAGCTATCACTAGCATAGTGATAGCAAGAAGGTCAGAAACAACACGAAAGGGCACTCAAAGGGTGCCCAATCCAGGTTTAAATAGTCAATAAGAGGCGGGCTATCTGCAGACAGCCAATAGAAGCCCCCTACTGGTGACAGACAAGTAACTGCAGCCAATCACGGGCACCGTGATAATATATATATATATATATATATATATATATATATATATATATATATAAAACGTAAAAGATCAAACTCATCACTAGATCTCATAGTTATGGTGAGCCTTCTTAAAAAATTTTATTCGTATTAGTAGGCATATTATCACGGTGCCCGTGATTGCTGACTTCTGCTGTCAGTCAGGTGTGTGTACTCTCTATTGGCCGTCTGTCTTTTGCCCACCCAGTATTGCCTATATAGACTGGGCTGAGGCACCCTTTGGTTGCCCTTTCGTGGTGTCTCTATGTTAGCAGTCACCTGCCTTGTACCTATCCTTGGGCCTGTTTCGCTCTGCTACCAGTGTCAGTGTTTCTCCAGTATCAGTGCCTCTCCTGCGTGGTTCCTGCCTCTGTTCCAGATCCGGTTGGGCTGTCATTCCTGCTTCCATTCCTGATCCCGTGCTGCCGCTGTTCCTGCTCCATTCATGACCTGGTTGGCAGTTCTGTCATTCCAGTGGTTGTCCTGGCTTGGCTGCTGTTCCTGCTGCCGTATCCTGACTGTCATCGTCTGGCTGCTGGGTCGTCTGGGCGACATTCTGATCACTGGTTTACTTCACATTTACCGGTTGCTGATCCCACTAGTATAGAACCAGTTGGGCGATACGATTGTCCAGTACGCAGTGCTGGTTTACTCCAAATTCACCGGTTGCTGATTCCGCTAGTATAGAACCGGTTGGGCGCTATTGTTGTCCAGTACATGGTACTGGTTTACTCCACATTCACCGGTTGCTAATCTCGCTAGTATAGAACCGGTTGGGCTCTATTGTTGTCCAGTACGCGGTACTGGTTTACTCCACATTCACCGGTTGCTAATCTCGCTAGTCCAGAACCGGTTGGGCGTTACTGTTGTCCAGTACGCGGTACTGGTTTACTCCATATTCACCAGTTGCTAATCTCGATAGTATAGAACCGGTTGGGCGTTACTGTTGTCCAGTACGCGGTACTGGTTTACTCCACATTCATCGGTTGCTGATTCCACTAGTATAGAACCGGTTGGGCGTCACTATTGTCCAGTATGCGGTACTGGTTTCCTCCACATTCACCGGTTGCTGTTCCTGCTAGTATAGAACCGGTTGGGAGTTACTGTTGTCCAGTATGCGGTACTGGTTTACTCCACATTCACCGGTTGCGGATCCCGCTGTATAGAACCGGTTGGGCATTACTGTTGTCCAGTACGCGGTACTGGTTTACTCCACATTCACTGGTTACTGATTCCGCTATAGAACCGGTTGGGCATCACTGTTGTCCAGTACGCGGTACTGGTTTACTCACATTCACCAGTTGCTGATTTCTCTATGACTGAACCGGTTGGGCATTCCTGTTGTCCACTACACGATATTGGTTTACTCCACATTACCGGTTGCTGATCCATCTTTATAGAACCGGTTTGCTATACTGTAGTCCAGTGCACGGTACTGGTTAACCCTTCATTCACCGGTTGCTGCTGCCTCCTTTATTGAACCGGTTTTACCTCCCTGGTTGTGTTACTGGTTTGCTCCACTGTTCCATCCTATGCTGCTGTTCCATCTATTCAGCATTAGTGGAGATGTCCTTCTGTCCTCCTGGCTGCCTTGCCCGGTATATTGGCAAGGCCGGTAGAGCCACATTCAGATTGTTGTTACCCTCCAGGCTGCCTTGCCCGGTATATTGACAAGGCCAGTAGAGCCACATTCAGATTGTTGTTACCCCCAGGCTGCCTTGCCCGGTATATTGGCAAGGCCGGTAGAGCCTGTCTCCATTCCACAGTGCCACCTTTCAGGCTGCCTTGCCCGGTATATTAGCAAGGCCGGTAGAGCCACATTCAGATTGTCGTGTTACCCTCCAGGCTGCCTTGCCCAGTATATTGGCAAGGCCATAGAGTCTACCATGCTGTATTTTGCAAAAACTACTGTTTGAACCCATTATGTACTTGTGATATATGTGTATGTTCAGGACCCGTGAGGGTTCCCATTAAACTTTTCAATAAAGTTTGATTTTTATCTTACTCTGTGTCTGAGAGTCACATCAAACCGTGACACATATATAAATATGATACAACTCTGTTATAGTGGGTATGAACCCAGCCAGTCACTCACAGTTTCTGAAAATCAGATGGTATGTTCATCAATACGGTATCTCGGTCTCTTAGTCTGCAACTGGCATAAACTCCTGTTGGGTTATGCTGGCGGCATCTCAAAGTAAACACCTGTGCCCTAGGTGTGGTAATTGACCGACTTCGGTTTGGACTCCGCAAACACCTCTTCTCTGGGTGTGTAGTATATCAAGTTTCCGTTCCGTCTTTATCACTTTCCTTTGTGAAATTGACTCTGTTATCTTGTTAACATGCATACACCTACTAGTACTACTAGATTCTTCTTTTTTCTCAAGTAGAATTTTCTTTATTTGTCACAATGTTTTCTTTCATGAATCAATTAGTCTAGTATAGTGCCGTTATATTTTCAACAGTTTTGCTCCAGATCAGCTTCAAAACGGGCTGTTCCTCCAATGCGTTTCAAAGCACACTTGCTTCTTCATCAGGGAGTAACCTGAATTGACCTCCTATATTTTTTTTATACTGTCACAACCCGGGAAATAATATCCTCGATATATTAACTTAGATGGAAACCATATCTAGCATAACTAATATCCCCATAGCATCTACTATCCATAATACAGGGCTAAAACTAATGATTATAAACAACATAGTTATCACGGTCCCCGTGTTGTTGCTGTCAATCTTGGCTGTATACCTATGCATTGGAGGAAGCTGATTGGCCCGCCTAGGATGTTAATTTATATGCTGGAGGTTGGGCACTTGTCAGTTGCCCTTTCGTGGTGTTCCTGTTCCTACCCTTCGTTGCTAGTTCCAGTATCTCCTGTGTACCGACCCGGCTTGCCTGACTACTCTGCGGTTCCTGCTCCATGATCTGACCCGGTTCTGGCTGACGACCCTGCTCCGTGATCTGACTCGATTCTGGCTGACGACCCTGCTCCGTGATCTGACCCGATTCTGGCTGAAGACCCTGCTCCGTGATCTGACTCGATTCTGGCTGTGGACCCGACTTCGTGATCTGACCCGTTGCTGGCTGCCGACTCTGCTCCGTGATTGACCTGCTTCTACGTTTGTGTAGTCTGCTGCCGTCCGGTTCCTGTTCTGGTGTTCCAGTACTCTGCAGTCGCTCCGGCGACATTCTGAACTGTATAGAGACTCACTGTTTCTCTCTGCAGTAAGCTGTGACCTAGGGTACTCTGCCTTATGCTGGTTGTTGTCACTCCTTCTCATACCGAACCAATTAACCCGTGCGGTGCCATCGGCCTCCGTGGTGTGCCTTCCGAAATATTCAAGTATATGGTTAACTGCTGAGCCACTTATTTGTGTACCTCTCTGTATCTTACGAGCTCCCTCTGTGCACCGACGGCCGGTGCTCGGTGTCTGTTTGCCCGCTCGCTACAGTAGTAGCTGCCCCGGAGGGGTGCTCTGGCTCCGGCCTATTCACGATAGAGGGTACGCTTTCAAGCCGCACTTCCAGTGCGCTGGCTCCATACAGCTGGTGCAGTAAACTTCACTGTGGCATCCAAGGGGTGTCCAGGCCCCATCTGTTTGGCACTCGCAGGGTTATTACGTAAACTAGTAAGGGCGTTTATGGTTCTGGTTTCCAGCACTGGCAGTAGTATTCCCAGACAGCCCACGGAGGTGGTATTGGTTCAGTTTTGGTCATAAGGGCGCAGTTCTATTCTAAGTGAGAGTGTATTCAGTCAGACACCTATTCTATCATTACTTGCTAGAGACTGTTCGATATATCCTGGGCGTTGGCCTATCCAGATCCTATTCCACTGTAGTGCACCTATTAACCCTTAGGGGTTATTCTCCTTTATATCATTGTGTACATTCACTTGTCAGTTTTACCATTACTGTTATTCTTGTACTGGCCCTTAGGGGCACTATTTTACTATCCAGTTCAATAAAACTGTGTTTTTACTTCATAACCTGGTCTGTGTGTCAGAAAACCGTAACAATAGTATCATATACCAATTGTCGGGCTGTCAATTATACAATAAGAAACCTCTGGTATAGGACTAAAACACCAAAATGAATGTCACTGAATATACACAATCTTACTCAACAAAAAATAATGATATATATTATATGTAGACACACACACACATATATATATACATATGCATACATATATATACATAACCATACAATTGTTAAGAGCAATAACATATATCAATAATACAGAAAATATATACATCAATCCAAAAAATCCCATAGTGATATCTAATGATATAATATAATGATACCTAATGTAATCACTTAAAACTAAACCAAATATATTCAATGCTAATAAATCTATGTCTCACAGATGTGTACTCCTAGTGTCAATCAAGTAGCACATATATACCTTCTCCATCTAATAATACTACTCAGATAGTGTTGTAAATAATATTATAAATAAGTTATACATCAAAATTATCCCATCACTAATCGAATTCTCACTTTCACTAATATATAAATAAATGATTAACTTAAGTGTGTCCCACATCTAAAATATAAAAAATGTATGTAGTAATAATAATAATCAAAATATTCATACGTCAATGTGTAGCAATCGTGATGCTTTTTCATGATACTGTACATCAGATAGGACAACCCCCCCCTAGTGAACATGTGTGCAATATCTAATCCCATTTATTCAAGAAAATCTAGATCTTTAAATTGTAAGCTGAATATTTCACAATGCTCAAACTTTTCGGAACACAATTGGCATCCACGTATTTCTGCAACATCACATGGTCCCAATAATATATTACAACTGAAACCTAAAATAGTGTATAGTAAGGTCCCCAATTTGGGGATAAAGATTACACCCACTGCTGGGAGAGTCAAACAGAAATCCAAGAACAATTGGTTACAAGAGAACCATGGTTTTTATACATGTGGAGAATGTGTTGGATGCAAAAACTGTAATAGGGAGAGATGCTCCAAAGATTTTCGTTCCACAGTGACAGGAGAAATTTATAAAGTGAAGGAAATGATTACCTGTAATACAAAAGGAGTCATATATCTATTAGAATGTACATGTAATAAACAATGTGTGGGAAGAACAAAGAGGAGACTAAGAGATCGTATTAAGGAACATGTATATAATATCATAACCAGTTTTACAAATCACAGTGTATCCGCACATTTTTTGAAATACCATGGTGGTAATGTGAAAGATTTATCCTTTATGGCCATAGAGAAAGTTAGAAAGAATTGGAGAGGAGGAGACTATATCCAACAAATGTCTAGGAAGGAGACTGAGTGGATATTTCATCTCCATACTGGCCAACCACATGGTCTTAATGTAGATGTAGAACTGTCTAGCTTCCTCAATTGATATGCTGGATGGATCGTCTCTTTCTACCAGTTATTATTCTTTTCCGTCTTTTAGTGAGATAGGGATTTAACTATTCTGTAAGATGTATTGGGATCCTTATAAATAGGAGTGAAATATATTTCAGTAGTGATAGACGAGCTGGAGAAGGTATATGGTGGTTTGATAGCACTTAGAAATATATACCATAAGAGTTATTGGTCACACATTGCAGGGAGACTATATTGTTACGAGTATTTTGATTATTATTATAATAGATGAATCAGGTAGGTTATTTGGTGGTTTGATAGCACTTAGAGATATATATTAAAATATCTATTGGTAACACATTGTAGGGATATTAAATTATCATGAGTATTTTGATTATTATTATTATTATTACATACTATTTTATATTTTAGATGTGGGACACACTTAAGTTAATCATTTATTTCTATATTAGTGAAAGTGAGTATTCGATTAGTGATGGGATAATTTAGATGTATCATTTATTTACAACACTATCTGAGTAGTATTATTAGATGGGGAAGGTATATTTGTGCTAGTTGATTGACACTAGGGATACACATCTATTAGACATAGATTTGTTAGCATAGAATATATTTGGTTTCGTTTTAAGTGATTACATTAGGTATCTTTATGTTATATTATATCATTAGATATCACTATGGTATTTTTGGTTATTGGTTATGCATATATTTTTGCATATATATATATATATATATATATATATACAGGGCTTAAAATTTGAAGTCCTTTGCTGCTAGCCAGACCTGAAAAGTTACTCGCCATTGCAAGCCAAAACATACCCATCAGGGCTGAATTTCTACTCGCCAGGGCTAAATTTTCACTCGCCATTGGCTAGTGGCGAGTGGAAATGTTGAGCCCTGATATATATATATATATATATATATGTGTGTGTGTATACATATAATATATATCATTATTTTTTGTTGAGTAAGATTGTGTATATTCAGTGACATTCATTTTGGTGTTTTAGCCCTATACCAGAGGTTTCTTGTATAATTGGTAGCCTGGCAATTGGTATATGATACTATGTTGTTTATAATCATTATTTGTTAGCCCTGTATTATGGATAGGAGATGCTATGTGGATATTGGTTATTCTAGATATGTTTTCCATCTAAGAGTTAATATATCGAAGATATTATTTCAGGGCTTGTTACAGTATAAAAGAAGGATAGGAGGTCAATTCATGTTACTCCCTGATGAAGACGCAAGTGTGCTTTGAAATGCGTTGGAGGAAGAGCCGGTTTTGAAGCTGATGTGGAACGGAACTGTTGAAAATATAACGGCACTGTACTAGACTAATCAATTCATGAAACAAAACACTGTGACACAATAAAGAAAATTCCACTTGAGAAAAAAGAAGAATCTAATAGTACTAGTAGGTGTATGCATGTTAACAAGATAACAAAGAGTCAGTTTCACAGAGGAAAGTGATAAAGACGGAATGGAAACTCGATATTCCACACACCCAGAGAAGAGGTGTTTGCGGAGTCCAAACGGAAGTTGGTCAACTACCACACCTAGGGAACAGGTGTCTGCATTGAGATGCCACCATAACCCAACAAGAGTTTATGCCAATTGCGGACGAGGAGACCGAAATTCCATATTGATGAACATACCGTCTGATTTTTGGAAACTGTGAGTCACTAGTTGGGTTCATACCCACTATAACAGAGTTATATCATATTCACATATATGCATACGGATACAAATGCAATTTTTTAAGAAGGATCAAAATAACTATGAGATCTGTTGATTGAGTTTGATATTTTACGTTCTATATATATACAAGCGGATAAAAGAGCATTATCTGAAGAGAATATTGTGATTGTCATAATAACTGGTGATTGACATGGATTTCTTTTGTGCCAAGTTTCTCTCCAATTCATAAAACCAGTGCTTATTAGTCATAGGAGACTACTTTTTGTATTCCTTCTATAACCCTAGATACCAGGGTTGAGGGAAATTATGTTTTATTCAGAAGTGTACACTTTGAGATGTGAGAATTGACATTCTGTTCATTTTATATTTGTCATATTATAACAACATATTTTATTCTATCAATTGACTGGAACCATTTCATGAGAGCTCGTGTATCTCAAATGGTGGCTTGAGTCATTAGATCATTAAGAGCTTACTGATTATGGACCCAGTAGTTCAATCTGGTTATCCGTATTCAGTAATGGGCGCCCCTGAACTCTGGCCCAGGTGGAGTTCATCTGGACCATAGATCAGAGGGTACTGTATATATTGTATAGATGTACAACGTGTGTGAATATTGGAGAGCACAGTGACAGGTGGCCCGCTGGGGATATCACCACGGTACGAACGTGGGTGAGTCCAGTCATATCCGTATTGGTTCGTTGGGACATTGATGGAATTTTTGGTGGATTTAACCGTGGGTATTGTTTGGTGAGTGTTTCCGGGTGGTTAATCACCTAGACACTTGACAACTCTATCATACAGTGTGCATTTGTTGTTATTGCCCAATTTGTAGTACATTTTGGTTTATATGTGTATTTTACTTGGATTTTATTTGTATAAGATATTGCCATGTGTGTTTTTTTTAATTTATATTATGAGACAGAAGTTTGAGGTAGATTTTATTGTTTAATTCATCTTCATATTATTCACAGGTGTCACTTTGTATGTCATATTGACTGATACTATTAGAATCCATTATCGAGAATAACGGATTTAGCGACTCTATATTTTATCCTTGTTTTTGTGTAGCACTCAATTTGTTTCATATTGTTTTAGCTTTTTCTTTAAACCTTGGCCTAAATTTTTGGGGCCTGGAGAACCCCTTCATTTGTTGCTGATATCTATATCTTATTCACTTGGGTTCTTATTTTCATTTGTATATAATATGGCTTCCTTAGCCTGTATCTTTTTAAGTCAAGGTAGGATATAAACCTGACCAAGTATCTCCCAGACAGAATAAGGGACAAATTTGACCCTGCATTCCATAGGCAAATTTTGGACAAAATGGCTTGCAGAATACAGAGGAAGATGGACATTGAGATGACTAGGAGTCAGATTCTGCTCAGGTGGCCTGATATGAAGCATAGGGAGGCAGGACTACTGTACATCAAGTAAGTTTAGTTTTCTTACTATGGGGATGGCCATGGTTACAGATTTTAGGGCAAATCAAATTGGGGTTAAAATCCCCATTTAAATTAATGGACAATTTTTTGTTCTCCACTGTACTACAATTGGTTTGCCCCAATGTATTTTACACATACTTTATTAAAGGAGATTTTGCATAATTGGAAATGCATGTTAATTTCCATGGTGTGCTATGCTTTTTCATCTTTATGCTTTTGGATTATTGAGTAGGCTTTACAGAGAGGGTTGGATGGTGGACCCTGCCCAGTTCTGAGAAAATCATACCCCAGTGCCGTCACCAACAGGAGATGCAGTATGGTCATGTATGCTGCAGGAGTACAGAAGGTTACTCTTATGCTGCTGTTCTTCTTATATACACACATGTATCTATTATATATATATATATATATATATATATATATATATATATATATACATACACACTACCATTTAAAAGTGTGTGGTAACTTCTGAAATTTCCTTGTTTTCCATTAAAACGCACATCAAAAATGTTACAAAATGAATAGGAAATACAGTCAAGGTTACAAATAATGATTTTTATTTTAAATAATAACTGTCTCCTTCAGATTTTGCTTTTGTCAAAGAATTCTCCATTTTCAGCAAGTGTAGATATTCCATTGAAAATCAGCTGTTTCCAGCTACAATAATCATTTACAACATTAACAATGCCTACAATGTAGTTCTGATCCATTTGATGTTATCTTACTGGACAAGGTTTGATTTTTTTTCCAAAAACAAGGATATTTCTAAGTGACCCCAATCTTTTAAACGTTAGTGTATACAATATATATAAATATATACTTCTGAACAAAATGTACACATATTTACAAAATACTATGTTCAGTAATATTCAAAGTGTGTGTTTGTGTTTATTTGTGTTTTGTGTGTGTGTAAGTGTGAGTATGTGTATATGTGTGTGCATGTGTGTTTGTGTGTATGTGTATTTGTGTGGTGCATGTGTGTACTTGTGTGTGTGTGTGTGCATGTACGTATATTTATGTGTATATGTGGGCTTGTGTGTGTATATTTGTGTGTGTGCATGTGTGAGTATGTATGTGTGTTTGTGTGTGTGTATGTACATATATGTGTGTGTTTGTATGTTTGTGTGTGTGTGTACTTGCATCTCAGAATAACTAGATGATACTTCCTTTGCAGCACAGGTCCTACTGCTGGATCTGAAGTAGCAAAGAGGCCTTGGCTCTGAGGATTCTTCCCTCCCTGAAAGGCAAGTAAACACACTATTTACACAACCCTTTTTACCTAGTCACTCTTCCGTTCCCACTCCCAGGCCAACCCTCTTGCACCAGGTGATTACCCCCCACCCAAAAAAGGGTGTGGGGGAAGGACAACCTCTCTCCCAGGAGAGAAAGGGAAGAAGACAGGGCTGTTATCTTAATAGACGATGTGGGCAATCCATACCTTCATTCATTCTTTTGCTGCTGCCCTCACAAAAATGTTATGAAAAAGTGAATAGGTAGAGGATGAGATCACAATACCTATACAGGATGTAAACTGACATTCCAAAGTCCACAATAAAATCCACATCACGTGTTGAAATGTAAATTGTCAGCTATAGCTCTGAGGTACTCCAATAAGGGTTTAATGACATAGTCTTCAACAACAAGTTTTAGTTGTTTTACAGTGTCTCAGTAGCATTTTATTCCTGTTTGTGGGTGTTGTCCAGAAAGAAATTGTTCCTGTTTTAATCCTGTCAAGCATTGTTTCTTTTCTAATGCATGTATAAATTTCCAAATTGTTGGGTGGCATGCTCCAAGTAGTTAACAGAATGCTCTGTGCCAACATTCCACTGCAGTGTTGACTTTTGCAAAATCCATGCAATACTGAATCATAACAGTTCCAGAGGTACACATCACAGAGGTCTTTATTCCTTTCCCCTCTTCTGCCTGGTCTTTCTATCCATGTATCCTCAAAATAATTAAGCAATGTCCGAAAATTCACCCATATTTTCAACAACAAAACGTGCATTAGTCTCAAAAGCAGACACTACATCATTTGCTGCCACAGTAGCAAGTGCTAGTAGGTACCACAAATTGAATGCATATTCTGCATCATCCATGTAAATCTTTGTCATAAATCAATAAGTAGTGCAGGGCATAGTTTCCTCAGTTCATTCAAGACACGGAAATACATATTGGTTGTCCTCTCACTCATTAAAACAAATACTAATGGTATTACTGAACTATATTTCAATACATGGATAGTATGAAACTGTAATCAACAAAGTCCCATCTGTGTATCAGAGCTTGCTGCTATCTAAGAGTATAAAAATGGCAACATGAGAATCTCACACTGTATGAAAGCGCAGCTTCTTATTGTCTGCTTTAGGTGGTTAATTGTAAGGAGATACACAGCAAAAGTTGATGTGGCTATTTCTGATGCTGCAGCCACAAGCTTTTGGGAGTTATGTTGGATCATCACAGCCCTTTCTTTCAGCCAAATGCATGGTGCTAAATGCCTCCAATATTATTCATGTCAACCAGACTCACCCGTTCTCTGTGACCTCTTCAGCTGTTTGAAATGTACTAACCCTACACTCCTCTTTCCCACCCATCCCCAGGGGTTGCTCCCTTGCACTTTCAGTGTCCACTGCCCAGCTCCGTTCATTTGCAATCCTGCACAAAAGCTATCTTTCCCTATTACACACAGCGTCTGGTTATCCTGCTAGGCTGGCGTGTTTCTACCTTGGTACGCTTCACTGCTTTATTGCACACTGTGATTTCTGCCTTCAGTAACAGTGTAATTGCATAGCGGTATATTTGTGTAATTTTGTTGTATGCTTCCTCTACTTTTTACTCTGTTTAGGGAGTGTATTCTGCCCCTTCTTAGCCGTGCTACCCCAGCAGCATGTTGATGGGCATGTTGATGTCCTCACTGCATGAACTCCATCTCCCATGCTCCTTTCTGTCCCCGGCTCCTGTCACCTCCGAACTTACAGAGGTCATTGCTGTAAGTTCAGAGGTGACACGGACAGGAGGGAACCTGGGAAATGAAGTTCATGCAGTCAGGACAGTAGCCGGTGACATGGGGTGGGATTCGTGGCACTGACTGTGGACATGGAATGTAGATGCTTCCTGAATACCTTTCCTGAAGGTTCGGGTTGTTTCATGAAGCTCTAAATCCATTCTACTGATGGAACAAGAGCTCTCTGTTTCCAACAGGTCCTGTGTTGTAAGCCATTGACTATGTACCATTATATAATATTACACAACTAACATTTTTGACTGCAGACAGCAGGGAACTTTCATGCCACTGGTTGCAACACAACAGGCTCTGAACTGAACCATGAGGAAGGACCCAATCCTGCATTGCAGGTGTTCGTGACATATGGGGTTATCGATGGAGCAGACGGTAGACTTTTTAACAGTCGGTAGGGAGTTTGTTAATGTTTTTAACCTGGGAAAAGGGGCTTAATAAACTTGAAGAGTGGGTTGTTGCAGTACACCTTTGAAGGTTTAGTCAGTAGCATCTACTCATTGGGACATATTGATATTGTAAGGAGTTTTGCACTGTATATTTCCCATGAGTAGATGCTAATGGAATGGGAGTGCGTGTCTCCTTTACATCACAACGCATTTGAATATGTACAATGAAGAGCACATGATGAAATAAAGAAATGGAATCAGGGGTAGTAGCAATTGATTGGGATAATTTTTTACCCAATCAGGTTCCAAACAGGAGGAAGAATGAGAAACGGCAACGAAGGGTACATCCCAGACCAAGAAACCTGTTAAGGGGAAGCTCACGAAGTGCAAAGGTCCATTTCACTGTGCTTCCACTATGATCAATCCAAAACTAATAAAACAGCAAAATTTAGCCTACTTCATTGCTGTCTGCCTTTACCTTCCCTGGACTCATGCATGAAAGCCAGGCCTCCCTCTTGGATAACCTTGACCCAGGCAATTACATAAACTTGGTCCTGGGAGCCAGAAACAGTGATACCAATTAGTGACATAGAACCAGACACCTACATTTTAATTAAGAAAGACAGATTTGACAGTTGGGAAATGCTTATAACCCTTTGAGTGCCAGCAGGGTATGGAACGCATTGCTTTGCAATACGTTCCTTACCCCTCTGGCACTCAAAGGCATCCAGGCTCATAAGACATACAGATACAGGGTACTGGAAGTGAAGTCCAGTGGTGATTGGAAACACTGGAAATGAAGCAAAGCCCAAATAAGGCAGATGACCGTAAGAGACTGCCTCAATCCCCTTAGTATAAAAGAAAAAAAGGTACGAAAGGATGCCATGATGGTGTTTTCATAAACGCCACATATCTTTCCCTCTTTGTGCTAGGAGAATATTAATAGGCCTCCTACGACTTATAGATCTGAAGAAGTTCCAGTGCTTAGAATACCTGTAGAGATCAATAGGAACTATCCCATGGAGGAAGGTGTGCAGGAGTAGCCAGGAATCCAGATTAGTATCCCCATCCCCTATGGACACCCTGTGGAGGTCTTGAGGATTAAAAATCTTCAGGAGGAGAATTGCCACTATCACTTAAAAAAAACTGCACTATATATGTCCCAAAGATATACATAAGAACTTTATGTATGAGGGGGAATCATGTGGTGCCGGCATGAGACTATAAATGAAGCCTTTCCCACCAAAAAAGTGTGGGAGCTTAATCGAGATTGGGGGCAGCACTTAATGGCCTCTTACATATTGAGCCCACCACAACCCCAATCAGTTCTATGAAGGTGACCCCAAAAAGAGGGGTTGCTATCATCACTTCTTATATGTATCACAGAGGTCTAGAGGACATGATTTAAAGGTTCCGTCCGTGTATCAGAGCTTGCTGCTACCTAAGGGTATTCTTTTAAAAGGTTACACGCAAAAGAGCATGCAACCACATGGCTCATTAACCATGGCACCATGATAAAAATGGCGACACAAGAATCTCGCATTGCATGACAGCACAAGATTCTCAAGTCACGCCATGAAACGTCTCAAAGCAACCTCTTATAGTTATCTTTATTTTAAAATGCCATGACTTCATACCTTGATAAGCCTCAACCATGGTACTATAGATTCCTTTAACTCCAGTGATCTAGCGATACCATGATCCCAATGTTGATGAGTGCTGCTCTGGGCTCTCTAACCTTCTCTGCTTGCTCCACTCTGTCTGTCTGATCACAGAGAAGGGGAGAGAGAACCCAGAGCATCACTCATCAAGATTGGGATCAGGGTATCACTAGATCACCTGAGTTAAAGGGATAGTAATACTTCGTTTTAACTTTATTTTATTTTGTAGGCATTAAAAAAACATGAAGAATGATATGTCTTATCTCTCAAACCTTTATGGTTTAAGAGATATTCACAAACAAAGTATCCCTACCCTGTTCAACCAGATCAGAAGGGAGGTGCCCAGGTAGACTGCAGAGAGGGACAATCTTCAATTAAGATAAGGGAAAAAGCTGAAAAACTTGTCAAGGGGGGAAGGGCTTTCATTGTTTTAATACAAAGAAGATTGTCCCCTTCTGTTATCTGTCTGGTCATACAACTAGATTCACATCTGAGAAGAGATGGCTTACACTAGGTAAAAGGGGCGGGGAGGGGAAACTTTGCTTGTGAATATCTCATAAACCATAAAGGTTTGAGAGATAAGACTGATATCATTCTTCGTGTTTTTTTTAATGCCTACAAAATATAATAAAGTTAAAACGAAGTATTACTATCCCTTTAAATGAATCTATACTACCATGGCTGGTATTCGTCTGTATATATTATTTCATTCAGACACTGGATGTGTGTTTGTTCTGAGAAGGTATGATGTCATGGCATTTTAAAATAAAGATAGTTATAAGAGGCTGCTTTGCTACGTTTCATGGCATAACTTGAGAATCTTGTGCTTTCATGCAGTGCGAGATTCTCATGTCGACATTTTTATCATGGCGACATGGTTAATGCTCCATGTGGTCACACTGTCTTTTGCGTGATACCTTTTAAAAGTGATCCCCATCCAAGACTGTAAATTACCCAGTGTGGAAAATATCACAAACCTTATTAGTCCCAGGCCACTGTCATAGAGAAAAATTATCTCCTTTTGTAGTTTTCATTTATCCACAGCTGAAACACAAATTCTGTTAATTGGTCAGATTTGCCAGACGATACAAATTATTTTTGTGAACACTTCTTATTGACTGCTTTACGTGGTTAATTGTAAGGAGTTACAGTGAACAGTTTATGTGGCTATTTCCAGTGTTGCAGCCATAAGTTTTTGGGAATTATACTGGACCATCACAGTCCTACCTGTCATTTGCCTTATAAGTCATTTTGTCTCTAATGCTGCTGTATCCAGAACATGACTGTGCTCTCCAGGTCCTCCACAAATGATGCCAGCTTTTGTATGACACCTTGAAGTGCAAAGTCTTTTTTTGTGTGCATTCTATGCACAATATGTTTTCCACTGATTACCTTCTCCTGTCTGAAGGTACATCCATCCACCACCAACAATTTGGCTCCCTTATAGCTTTTAATAAGTTCCCAAGCCATAGTGCTTTATCGACTTGTACTTTGAAAATGGTATGTATGTAACGATCACCTATAACAGTAGGGCTGTAATCTTCTCCTTATCTTCACCTTATCAATGCACATCCATGAACACACAACAGTGATGCATGCTTATAATAATAGAGCTGTAATGGCGCTTGACCAATTTCTCAATTATGGCGCACAAATTTGTTACAGACAGAGTACAATTTTGAGTGCCTGTTCTAAAAAAAGACATTACTGAACTGGAAAAGGTGCAGAGACGTGCAACAACACTGATAAGGGGATTGGAGGATCTGAGTTATAAAGAGAGACTAGCCAAACTGGATTTGTTTACACTAGAGAAGAGGCGTCTAAGGGGTGATATGATTACCATTTACAAATACATTCAAGGTCAATACAAAGAACTATCCAATGAATTATTTATGCAAAGAGCTGACCTAAGAACAAGAAGTCATCCATTAAGACTAGAGGAAAGGCGCTTTCGACTAAAACAAAGACAGGGATTCTTTACAGTAAGGGTGGTAAGGCTATGGAATTCTTTGCCTCGGGATGTTGTGCTTGCAGATAATGCAACTGGATTCAAAAAAGCAATGGATGCCTATCTAGCACAGAACAATATTGACAATTATGACAGATGGCTTCAAAGCAAATAGCATATTGATCCGGGGAACTATTTGACTACCAGTTGGAGTCAGGAAGGAATAATTCCCCCCCCACACATTTGGGACTAGATTGGAAATGGCTCCAGAGGGCTTTTTTGCCTTCCTCTGGATCAACAGGGGTGTTTTTGGCATGGGCTGGACTTGATGAACGCATGTCTTTTTTCAGCCTTATCTACTATGTTACTATATTACTATGTTTATGTTAGCATCCAAAGGGTTAAAATACAAATGCAGGTAAGACAAATAAATGTGTATGATTCCTGAATGTGGCAGTATGACCTCATGGGGGAGGGGGGAGTGAGGCTCTTCCAAGGGGGGAAGTGAGACTTTATTTCAGCACCAAACATCAGCATTGCTATGGAACATAACAGTAGCCATTTTGTCAAAAGTAGATCACAATTTGTTTGGGGAAGGCTGGTTCAAATAACAAGAATAACCCTCACAGTCTGCCATGTCTGAGACCAATCCAAGGATTCTTGCATATTAATGAGAATTTTATTGTGTCTCTTTTGGTGCCATTGATTTGCCGTAGACTTTCACCTCTTTAGCTTCTTAAATAGGGCCCATAATGGCCATTAGGATTGTATACTACTATTATTCTATGTGGGGGTTACTATTAGGACATCTGTATTTCTTAAAGGAGCAGTAAACTTTTTTTATGAAAAAATATATATGGTAGGGATTTTCCTATTGAGTAAAATAAGGGTACTCCCACTGCTGAGAGATTTATATTTCCAGAGTTATTACAGTTTAAACCCATGTTTTTTTACATTAGCAGTGCCCTCTAGTGGTCAAATTCTAATTAGATTTCCTGTTAGATTCTAATGGAGAGGAAAGTCAGAAAAATCAGACATACAGTTCTCCACAGAATGTGATAGATACTGTCTGTCACTTCCTGTCAGTTAGAACTATCAGGAAGTAAACACAGTAAATTCACTTCCTGATTATTTAAACTGCTATAAATTTTGAATAAACCGTCTGACAGGGATGGGAGTGACCTTGTTTTATTCAGCAGGAAAAGATCTATAAAATATGTGTTTTCATAAAAAAAGTTTACTGCTCCTTTAAGCAGGTATGTACTGCACTCACTCACAGGCCTGTTTTCCAGGCAAGACATACAAGATCAATTTGTATAGTTATACGTACAACATAGAAGTTAATTGATGAATTGTTTGTTAATTAGAGAGCGAACATCTGTCACACCCTCAAGATGGACAGTTCTGATATATATTATCTATATATTTTGTATCCAACTGTATCCAGTGTTTTGGTTTCATACTGAAACTAATTATACATAAACAAGAAAGGAACCATAAGCAAGGGTCAAGCGGGCAGGGTCCAACCGTTTATTGTGACAACAGTGTGGACATACACAAGCAAAATAACACATTATGTCCATGTTACAAATGCCAGAATCCTAGCTTTATTCATTTGTGTAAAAAAAAAAAACAAATCTGTTCAAATGCATTCATTCCATATAGTAGTGATTCGCAACCTTCTCCTCAGGGACCCAAAACAGGCCATGTCTTTTTCCTGCTTGTGCCTAGGTGAGTTAGATGATCAGTCATTTTGTTAACTTACTTGTATATGAGCAGTGAAATCCTAAGGCAAACCTACCTAGCGTCCCACTTTAGGAGGGAGAGTCCCTCTTTTAGACCAAAATCCCTCTGTCCCGCTTTCCCACCCTACTGTCCCTCTTTTTTTAGGGGATCAGACTGTGTGGTGTGTATAAGTGTATCACATTGCTCCACAGCAATACAATTCACATTAATGTTTGTTTAAACGTCAGTATATGTTTATAAATTAGTCTGTGTAAATAAAATACTTTAGTCTTGTTATAAGTAATTTATTAGTAATTCTTGGTAATGCCCCGCCCACCAGCCACACCCCCAGCAACATCACTGAAACTAAGGTGTCCCTCTTTGGCCATTTGAAATGTTGGGAGGTATGCTAAAGACATGACTTGATGATGAGACTATAAATCACCGCAACAAGGTGAGATCAAGAGGCTGGCATGTTAAGAAGCACTGGAGCAACTCTGGAGAAAAACACCACCGTAGGGGACAATAGTAATTCCTATTGGTTTACATGTAGGTTTGCCAGATTATCCATGCGTTCCCTTTGTCAGGGATTAAATGGGACACATGAGAAAACTGCATACTGCAGGGCTGTAGAGAGTACAGTGGTTCCCATGTATCAGTGCAGCAAGCATTTTTCATTTTCATCCCTGTTTAACCCTTGGAGTGCCAGAGGAGTACGCAACACATTGCTCTGCAGTATGTTGAGAAAACTCTGGCACTCAAAGAGTTAAACCATTGAATGCCAAAGAGGTATTCAACACACTGCAAAACAATGCTTTATATAGCTCTCTGGCACTCAAAGGGTTAAAATGATGATCTGGCAACCCTATTTATACAGGAATTTTAAACACTTAAATGTTAAGCAATGTGTTAGATGCCTACCTAGTATTCAAGGGAGTTAAAATCTTTAGTTAATCAATAATAATAATAATAATAATCAATAGACCTTAGTTAGACCAATAGGTATTTGGGGAATTTTTATCTCTTGTGGTGCAGAGTGATTGCTGCAAAATTATTTCAGTTGTTCTTCGTTCATCAGCCTCACATGCCTCCCTTCACATGTAATCGCTGCAGTTGCTTTTCGGGTTTAAGAGAACTGATGCCCATATTTATATTCTGGAGTAAACCAACAGTATCAAAGGGGACAAAAAAATCCCGATAAATTAAATTGGGCTTTTACCCCCTTAAGAGTTTGGCAGCAAAAACACAAAACTAGTCACCAAACAGCAGAAATATATTAGTGAAAACAGGAAAATGGGCTTATTTGAACCCTTAGCTGCTCGAAAGAAGAGACGTTTCCATATATTCAAGAGGTTAAAGGGGAACGAAAGCAGCTCTTATTTTGTTAAAAAGAATGATTTAGCTAAGTACTGTAAGTGTCCTTCATTCAACAGTCATATCTATATTTTTTGTATATATATATACACTTGTAGGCCATTACTAATTGTTTTAGTTTACAAAGACTAGAGAGTCATACAAGCCATTCAGGTCTATTGAAATCCTGTATGTGATAGAGATTTTTCTCCTGAGTAAAATAAGGGTACTACCACCACTGTCACTTTTTCAAAGTTAAAAATATATAACAGTTTAAATTGTCTGGAAGTAAATTACAATGCAGTTACTTCCAGAAAGTTCTAACTGCTAGGGTGACACAGCATTTTCTATGACATTCTGTGAAGAACTGTTTGTCAGTGACTCACCTCTCATATACAATGTAACAGAATAAATAATTGGAGTCTGACCACTACAGGGCACTGTTAATTTGAAATAAATTAGTTTAACCCTTTGAGTGCCAGAGGGGTTTGCAATGCGTTGCATACCCCACCAGCACTCAAAGGGTTAAACTGTAATAACTCTGAAAATATGCATCTCACAACAGTGGGAACACCCTTGTTTTATTCAACAGGAAAAGCCGTATGACAGGGGTAGTCAACCCTGCCCTAAAGAGCTACCATCAGCGCATGTTATCAGGATATCCCTGAATAAAAGCACAGTTGGACCAATTAAAGTGACAGAGACACTAATTAGTCCACCTGTGCTCCAGCTGGGATATACAGAAAACATGCACTGCTGGTAACTCTTGAGGACCAGAGTTGGCTACCCATGCCCTACCTACAATATATATTTTTTCATAAATAAAATATACTGCTCCTTTAAGATCCACTTATTCCAAGGTCATACTTTCCCTTTATTTGGACTAGCATATAGCTGACACTGTAAAACAATATGTCCAAGCAAGACAGTGATGTATACATTATTCATACATACAACAATGGTGTACTCAGAACTGGAAGTTTACTGGCTTCTGGTCTGAACTAAAAGCTTCTGACAGGTTCCAGTGGCCTGTTATGTGCTCTCTCTCTGACCTTCACTAAGGGCAAGGAAGTCACTTCTAATCAATAGTAAGTTAGGCTGCCAAATGCTTTTTCAGGACCTGTGACCCATTCCTTCCCTGCCACATACCCATACATACCTACATCTGTTTATGGACACTCCTGCTTGCCACCAGCAGTGAAGGCATATAACCCACAAGGTGCCAGTAATTTGCAGGGATTAATCTATATCCTCTTGGTTGCAAGAGGGGCTTCCAAAGCATTGCACTACAAACAATGTTTAAACCAGAGATAACCTCCAACACTTGGAGAATATAACTCCCATCATCCCTAAATATCCAGTCCTCAGGTTGAGGATGATAGCAATTGTGGTTCCCAGCCACTGGAATTCCATCAATTGATTATCCCTGGGTAAAGTTGTATAGCCATCATAGGAGTTCTCACATGACATAGGCAATTAACACAGTTATAATCTGAGTGTCAAAATAATGTATTTGCAGAGATGCAGTGAGAAAACACAAATTCATGACCAATCACCACACAATCCAAGGTTTCTGTCACTGCTGCTTCTAGACAAAGGTGTGTTGATTCATTACATAAACATAACAATGAGATAACAAGCCAAGTGAAAGCCAAAAGCAAGATGCCTGGTCTAAGGCCTTGTCCACATAGGCAATCTTAGCACAACAATTAACACTGTCCTAAACACACTCTAGTTAAACCAATTGCCCCAGTGGTGCTGTTCACATGGGTAGTTTTTGCTATGTGAAAGCCTCTTATGAGTGCATGCTGCAATGTATGGTGAAAGCCCACATGAGCAGGCCTTGTAACACACCTGTTCTATGCCCTCATGATAGAATTACCTGGGTAAAGCAGGACATCGGTGGTAAGTAAGCATGGGCTGTTAGGTATGTGCTAAAACAGAGCATATCCAAGTTGCCGGTGTGGAGATAGCCTAAGACTGAGATGAGTAGAAAACAGTAATTCTCCAAAGATGTAGAACAAAATTGATAAAGGAAATAAAAGTTTTTACTAAGAAAAAGACTAGCCATATTGAGAGGGCTACATTAGAAAAGAGAATATGATTAGTATTTATATTCAAAGCTAACACAAAGAACTCTCTGGAGAAATATTTATTCAGAGTTTAAAGGGAAATCAATTTCAAATAAAACAAAGGCAAAATCTTATTTGCTCTAAGGGCAGTAAGGATATGGAGTTCCTTTCCTTTGAAGTATTGTAGAATGTTAAAAAAAGCATACCTTTTTAGCTAAGAACAGAAAGTTAACCCAAGGAGACATTTGGAGCAATTCTGGGCCAAACCAACTGCACCATCGGGAACAAATAAAAATTCCCACTGATTTAAATGTCTTTAACCCCTTGTATGCTAAAGAGGCCTCCAGCGTATTGCAAAGACTGTTAGCTGCAGCGCCACATAGGGGTAAATGCACTAAAAGGCTTTAAGGGGTCAGGATGGTGATATACACATTTATTTAAATGTAACGTCTCCAATGTATTGCTTTATATGTTCGAGACCATGCTAGCATTCACTGGGATTCATTTAAATCAATGGAAATTTGGGGATCTTTTACATGCCTCTTACAATGCAGATGGTTTGCTCCAGAATCTTTTTAGTTGAATGTTATTGCGTGTGTGTTTATATATATATATATATCTAATAAATCAGCACATGTTTTCACCTTCAAAAACAAATGTATTGAGAAGCACTTATGTTCTTATGTTTAGTAGGGATAATTGCCTGGGTGCTATAAATATGGCCAACAAGTGTGTGTGGGGGGGGGGGGTCACTGTTTGGTTACCTTGATGAAGATTACAGAGTGTTAACCAAAATGTTGATCATTTAAATAAATTGTTGCTATTATTTTCACTATATATATATATATATATATATACTTATAAACAGAGTTCATAAAAATGTAAAAGCACTCTCAGGACTTATAAGTAGTTGAAAAAAGTGATAATCTTATTTGGTGATCACTGTTTCTGTTGTATTTTACAACTATCCTGAGGAAGGCTGTGAAATGCATTGATCACTAAATACAAGCTGTTTCAAATTTATCAACTACTTATAAGGTCAGAGAGTGCTTTTACATTTTTATGAACACTGAATATTATTGATGCCTGGTATATAGCACCCAGGCCCAGACCCTTAGAAGCATGAGTGAGTACATAAATCTGTTACTGGTTTCCTGTCCATCCCTCCTCAGGTATGAAGGGGGGACAGAGCTCACCATATACCAGCAAATCACCATGGTGCAGTGATTCTGATACAAGCTATATATATATATTAGGAATTTTATTCTAGAGAGTATTGGATTTATTCTGAGCAAAAATTATTTCAGATTTGATGGTCGTCATTTTCTTCAGGTGAGGGGACAGCCATGGGCATGTGCTTCACCCCCAGTTTCGCAAATTTATTTTTGGGAAGCTGGGAGGACGAATGTGTCTGGCCCATTGGTCGCTCTTCCCCTCAACTGAAACTGTATTGTAGGTACATAGATGACATCATCATAATATGGAGAGGGGAGGGAGGGCCTGCTAAAAGAATTTATCCAATATCTCAATTAGAACAATATGGTCTTACTTTTACATATGAATGTAGTGATACAAGCATAGTATTTTTGGATCTATGTCCTTTTGTTCATAATGGGAAAATATTAACGAAGACCCATTTTAAGGGAGCGGACCAAAATACTTATATCCCTTATGAAAGCTACCATCAGAAAGTGTGGTTGAGGAATGTACCAAGGGTTCAATTTATGCACCTTAGACGGAACTGTTCGAATATGGGAGATTTTTGTCAACAATCTCTGTTATTGTTGAAAAGATTTCTTGATAGGGGATATGAAAAAAACAAATTGTGTCATGATGTGTTTGAGATTATGCAGATGGATCGATCTAAGTTAATACAAAATAGGAGGGTAGATACTGATTTTACTACTTCTGATGTTTTAAGTTGTGAAGGATGTACCTTGAATACTACTGAAGTTACTAATGATAACAGAAGTTTTACTTCTGTTGAAGAGATTATCAGTGCTATGAATTAGATTATTATTACAAACTAGTTGAAGAGCCCATTACACGGGCCACAGTGCCACAGCCAGCCGGTCGCGGGGCAGTCATGCACAGTAGAGACTGCCCACGCCACAGCTGATAGACAGCTGGACCGCGAGCAGTCTCTACTGCGCATGATTGTGGCATTACACACGTTTTAGCAAATTATTATATAGGATGACAAGCAATCTAAGGATAATGAACTCCTTTCCAAAATAAAAGAACTGATTAGGAATGTACAGATGAATAAATGTATTTATAAAAAAGAAAAAGTTAAACATAAAGAAAAAGAAAAGGAGAAAAAAAAGGAAAGGGTTTATATATAAAATTAAAATTGAAAATAAAAATAAAAATATTTTATTCAAAATAAAAATGAAAATAAAAATAAAGAAGGACGTAAAAACATTCCGAATGAGAACGATAAAAATGTAAATGAAGTACAGATAGGTGTAAATAAGTTGAATAATAAGTTTACTAACCCCCAAAAAACTAAGAAATCTAAAAAATGTAAGATTAATATGGTGGATAAGATCTTGTGGTCAAGGGCAGAAGAGGAAAAGGAGGGAGATTCTTTCTCCATTATTCTGAGTATGCCTTATTCATACCATATATAAAGTTAAAGTGATGTGTGAACATTTTTGGCCCATTCTGATGAATGATAAAATATTAAGGAAAATTATACCAAATGAAGTTAAAATAATTTGCAAGAAAAATCAAAATGTAAAAACTATTTTAGCCCCTACAGTGTTGCATAAGCATAAAAATAAAGTAGGGATGGTACAGAGTAATCTTTTTAATTCAACACCTGTTACGGATTGGCACAAATGTGAGAATTGTGCAACATGTTCTAGTTGTCCGAAAATTAAAAAAATATGTTGAGGATAATGGAGGAATACAATATCCAATTGAACAGTTTGTCAACTGCAACAACACTGGTGTTATATACATATATTGGAATGCCCGTGTAGGTTACGCTGTGTAGGGCGGAGTAAAAGAACTTTCCAGAGGCGTTTCTAGGAACACCGAAGAAACATCAAAAACAGTGTTATCAACCATTCAGTTTCTATACACATTTTACTGAATGTCATGCGAGTAATGATAAATTACTGAAAGGGTTTTTGATAGAAAAAGTAATTCCTAATCCACATTGGGAATTTTGAAAAAATTTTAAATAGACGGGAGGCTTACTGGATGTTCACGTTGGGGACCCTCTTTCCAGAGGGACTAAACGAGAACATGGAGTTGGCATCCTTTCTATAATCCCAGTGTGTTATATTTTAGAGTATGTCAGTATTGTTTTATGGAATAAGAAGGGGTTAATTGGAGCTATACCATTAAGATCGGCATGTTTGAGGAAGCCTCCTAGAAATGCTTATAGTGTTTCTATTTTGATGAAAAAGGTTGACCTACAAGAGGTTCCTTAGTCCCAGATTATCAATTAACCAACAGAAGGGCGCTTCAAAGAGTTTGTAAAGCTGTTAAATAGAGAGTGCACAGTGTATCTTGTATTCTGCTTGATAAAGCACGATTTTATTGTGAAACGCGTTGCAGTGTTCCTATTTCCCCGGCCGGGAGTTACAGTGTGTACTTGGAAGTTTTATTATTCATGGTATTTTAATCCTGTGCATTCTAGACAGGTCTCCAATACATTGCTTTGTAATGCTTTGGAGACTTCTCTTGCATTTAACGGGATAATTAGGATGATTCCTTGCATTTAGAGTACATTTACATCTACATGTATTAAACAGAAGATGCGCTTCATTTAAACCCAAATGTTGACAGAAGTAAGAGAGATATGTGTTTGGACACACATTATCCAAAGAAGGAGCTGGCAAATAAATTGGTACACGTAGGTTTCGTTAGCCGTACAGAAAGATGATACTTTAGTTTAACGAACTGCCTCATACCTGCAATTAACTGCTTACAACAATTACAAGTCTAGTGTCAGATAATTGCTGGGAGACTTGATAAACAGGCTCTTGTCTGCTCTTTGGGTAATGGAAATGGATATTGTTATAATGATGAGCAGGCTGGCCGCTCTCCATGGTGCTAGGCTGGCTTTGTGTTATGTTTAGAGAGTAATATTATTAGACATGTTGGGCCATATACACAATGTGTAAGTGGAGAAATACTGGTTGCAAACCATCTCCATAATTGGTAACAATAAAATGGCCATTGATTTAAAAAGGGTGATTAACCCCTTAAAAGCTAGTGTGGTTTTCAGTGCTTTGCAATGCGTTCCGTACCCCTCTGGCACTCAGAGGGTTAAAGGGATAGTAATGTGTCATAAAAACAGCAGCTGCAATTAATCTTCATGGTATTTGGGCCATGGAGAGTGTTATTTCATTACTATACCTCCCACCCCTTTTATCTAGTGAAAGCCATCTACCCTTAAATGTGGATTCTGGTCTTACTACATAGATGGTATAGAACACCAAAAGTGTTACATAGAATTTCTCCACTCACATCAGATAGATGTTGGAGGTGTTCTGGGGAAGTCGGTTCAATGACTCATATCTGGCGGGAGTGTGAGAAATTAGATGTAATGAAAAGGAATATCAAGGGGTTGGTTAATGGGCTGTTTAATTCTAGGATTCAGCTGACGATTCAAAGTTTTATATTTCATATTGATATCCCCATTCAAGGAAATCTACGGAAGTACTTGCTCATAAACATTTTTTTGGCAATAAAAATATGTTTGGCTAGGAAATGGAAACGGGAGGAATTGCCCTCATGGAATAGTATTATTAATCAGATTCAATACCAGTGTGATATGGAAAAATATATTTACAATAAGAACAAGAAAATGTTAACTTACTTGGAGATATGGACCCCGTGGGTAGAACTAGTACATCGAGAAAAATGGAGCCTCGGAGTTGAGTCTGAGATCCCCAGGGAGTGAGATAGAAAGATAATACTGATCTGCCTAAACTAATGGAGATAGGTGCCACTGCATTGAAATTGGAATAAGATTGTGTTTTGAGTCTAGTGAGAATGATGGGTACTTTTTAGATTACTATGAATGTAAAGGAAAGACTTTTCATTGTATAAACTTTAATGTCTACTATTTCTTTCCTTATGGTTGGAAATGTTGTTGTAATGATTTACAAGAAAAAAAAAAAAAAAAAAAAAAAAAATGTGGATTCTGGTCTTGGGACCAGACAGAACACAGTAAGAGACATAGTTCTTACTGTGAACATAAGGAAAACCCTGTCCCTCAACCCTTGACAGGTTTTTCCTTATGCTCACTGAAGATTGTCCCTCTCTGCGACCCATCCGGACAGTCTTGCTGCTCTGGGGTGAGCAGTGTTACATCAGTAAAAGGGGCGGGAGGGGGAAACTTTATCATTCAATTACTACAATTCAATTATTGAAATAACACTCTCCGTGGCCCACATACTATGATGATTAACTGGAGCTGCTGTTTTTTTTGAAAGATTACTATCCCTTTAAAGCAATGCATTTGAGGCCTCTTTAACATTCAAGGGGTTGAAACCCTGTTTTAAAATCAGTGAGACATTCTATTTGTTTCCTGAAGTACAGTTGGTTTGCCCCAAAATGACTGCACTTTTCACTTGTACATATTGCACTTTGAGTTCCAAAGGATCTTTTAACCATGTGAGTGCCAGTGAGGTAGCCAATGCTTTGCAACGCAAAGCGTTGCGTACCTTTCTGGCACATAAAGGGTTAAACACCTTGAATGCTAGTGAAGTCTCCATTGCAATGCAAAACACTGTGTTGGAGATCTCTCTAGCAGTCAAGGGGTTAAAAGACCCGTTCAACCCTTTGAGTGCCAGAGGGGTACATCACGCATTGCCCTTCAATGCGTTACGTACCGCTCTGGCACTCAAAGGGTTAAAAGAAAAAAGGAAATGTATATCTGTTTCCCGGAGTGCAGCTGGTCTGCCCCAGATTTGCTTCATTTTCTTTGTGTATGTATTCCATGATCTCAGCTGCCTGATGCAGGAGTGCATATTAATAATACCTAAGCCAAGTATTAATCATATTATTTATGATTAGGTTCTTTAAATACAGTTACATAGATGGTGCAGTCTGATTAATGAAGATGTTCTACAATTTATCTAGCTATCCTTGAACATTTTTATTCCCAGGAGTAATTAAGGAGTCTCTGATTAGTTCCCTCCAGGGAATTTTTAATGAAGTACATTAGTTACTCTATATTGTTCTCCAAGTGAATTATTTTCTAAAGCTTCATATTTATTTATCTGCCTCTCACTTGGCTTGGGGATATAGACTTAGTACTTACTAACAAAAAGAGTCCAGCATTGCCTGATGCTATTAGAAGGGATTTACATTTTAGGAACTCCTAGACAAATACCCATGACTACACCCCACTCCTTACATGACACCATCCCCCTCCAGATTGATCCACTGTTGCCTGGCACAGTATATCACAGTATATCTTATACCAACATGCAAAAACTATTAAGCAATTAGGCCCTTGGATGCTAGAGAAGTCTCAATGCTAGAACTCTCTAGCATCAAAGGGGTTAAATAATGGCCTGTTAAAGTGGTATGTTAGCTAGTAAATAAAGTGAGCACCATAAAGTAGCAGAGGTGTGGTGCAAATGTAATTAGATTGCTCTGGCTGTACCCACTGAATATCGTCGGCAACAGCACCATTGACTGGATGAAGATAATGAGAGTTTATCTCCAAGTACAGTTGGAGAGTCGAAGGTTGACCACTCCTGCTTTAATCTGTGTATATTGTAACTACATTTCTACTAACATTTTGAGACCTCCTCCAGGTTGTTGCTGTATTTATTGGTATATCACTGATACATTGTTCTGGTCACAGTGCCAATTGACAAGAAATTCACTTCGGCTGTATTGGGACTTGCTGTTCTATGGGTAGGAGGTGTGGCAGAAAACAGAACATTGCCTAGTAAATCAGGACTGCAAATCCCAACATGCATTACTCTACTCTCATTTCACTCACCACCCAGGTTTGATTTCATTAGACTCTGAGAAAAGGTGTAAAGAAGATCCAGATATAAGTAAAAGTGAGGATAGCTGATTTATAAAGAAGTAGTTAGGATATTAGTGTCACTTCTCCAGTTCAAATTCTACTAACACCTCGGGTGTCTCTAGCATTTAGTGGGTAAAAACTCCAAATTATATAAAATCATGGCTAATTTACCCCTGCATTTTGCCTTTACCTGGTTAGATTTAGAAAAAAGGTTCAAATGATTGAGGGTTTATAATAACCAGAAGGGTACTCAAGGGTGTATGCAAGTAATTGCGGTACATGGACTAGGTCTAAGGTGGCCAGATATGCTATTAAATGCAAGATGCTTATGAAAATGACTGTCTGTAGGACTGCACAGGAATCAGTACAGTAGGGTGAGCAGACTTCACCTTTAATCGGGGACACATAGGAAATAGACGTATTTTAGGACTGCACTGAAATCAACTCAGCCCTGCGGCATGTATTTTTCATATGTGTCCCCAGTTAAAGGTGTGGTCTGCTCACCCTACAGTACAGCCCTGCATTGTGCATGTTCCATGTGTCCTACATTTACTCATTTGAGTACCAGAGGGATATGCAACACATTGCAAAGCAATCCTTTGTGCATCCCTCTGGCACTGAAATGGCTACCTTTTGAGTGCCAGAGGGGTACAGAATGCATTGCTTGGCAATGCATGCCATACCCCTCTGGCACACAAAGGGTTAAAGGGATATTGTTTCACCATAACTTAATCATAATTATAACTGGCATATCAATGATTTATACAAATGACTAGACTTATTTGCATGCTTCCTAATTAGTTAATTAGCCACCACTTGCTCAGTACTGGGAGATAAAGAAATATGGATGGACTTAAAGTGATAGTAATGTTTCACATAAACAGCAATTAATCTTCATAGTATTTGGGCCATGGAGAGGAGAGTGTTATTTCAATACTGTCGGAGTTGTAGTTCAAGAGTAATTCAATGATAAAGAGTTCCCCCCTGGCCCTTTTACCTAGTGTAAGCCACCTCCCCTCAGATGTGGAATCTGGTCCTGGGACGCACTTCTCTCCCCACCTCTTAATTTTTTGGGCGCACAGTGTCCCCGTGTCCCGGGACAGTAGGACTGAGGACCTCCTCATAAACCTGCTCCTGGCAAAAGTTAAGCTGTCCATCTACGTGACCTTTTGAGTGCCGGAGGGTGCGCAGTGTTTTGCTTTGCGGTGCACTGCGTGCCCCTCTGGTGCTCGAGGGGTTAATGGTTCGCCAGCCAATAAGGCAAATATCTGATAATATTCTGGTCCTGGGACCAGACAGCTCACAGCAAGGGGCAATCTTCTTACTGTGAGCATGAGTCAGTGGTTCTCAAGCTTTTTTTTCCTCAAGGCACCTCTAGCGTGCAGTCTGGAATTTTAGGGGCACCTCTATTATATTATGTAATTTGTCAAGCGTGTAATGAAGATTACAAATACATAAATATAGTTATACTTAGATCTTACAACTAAAATAAACATGTTGTGCATAGTAATCCCCATAAATATACTGCTATAACTGTTCATTCACATTTTTGCCAAAGCCTTATAGATAAAATGGGGCACCCTATGTGGATGTCTGTGGCACACCAAAGTGCCACGGCACCCTGGTTGAGCAACACTGGCATAAGAAAAACCCTGCCAACCTTGACAGGTTTTTCCGTTTTTCTTTATGCTGAAGATTGTACCTCTCTGTGATCCATCTGGACAGTCTTGCTTCTCTGAGGGGAGCAATTACTCAATTACTTTTGAACTACAACTCCAAGTACTATGAAGATTAATCGGAGCTACTTTTATTGTGAAACATTACTATCCCTTTATTACAAGCAATATATTGAGGATTGCTGGTTGGAAGCAACTGAAATAGCACCAAAACCCTGTGTATCTAAAATAACAGGATGTGTGTTCCATGTTTGTGTTATGATTAGACATTTTCTAATTAATATCTACAATAAATTATTTTGGACATTCATGGGGAATATTCCTGATTTCATCTAATCATCCTATCTTCATTACTACCATTTAATTCTCAATCCACATTGTTTCATCTGCTTTGAGGACACGTGAGAGTAGCACATCAGAGTGTATTGTAGCTTGCTGGGTTTTCAATATTAACCCTTTGAGTGCCAGAGTGGTGCGCAACGCATCGCAAAGCAATATTTTACACTGATGCACTGTCCAAATATGGACAAAACAAGGCACTCAAGCCAAAGCCAGCCCCCCCGAGCCTATTTAACCCTTTAAGGACCAGATGGTGATGTGCAATGAACTATGAAACAATGCTTTGCACATCCCTCTGTCCATAACCCCTTAAGGACCAATGACGTGCTAGGACCGTCATGGCTGTCCTGGACTCAAGGACCAGTGACAGTCCTGGCACATCATTGAATTCAGGCTCCCCATGTGGCTGCACGGCGCTCAGAGATCCCTGAATCAAATGGCACAAAAAAAATGCCCCGTGGTCCTTAACTGCCTGCTGAGCACCATGTGGATGGTCCTTAAAGGGATAGTAATGTTTCACAATAAAAGCAGCTCCAATTAATCTTCATACTATTTGGGCCATGGAGAGTGTTATTTCAATTCTGTCAGAGTTGTAGTTCAATAGTAATTGAATGATAAAGTATCCCACCTCCAAAAGGAGGCTCTAGCACTGACCAACAACAGAAGCAGCTGCTGCCGGAAGGAGAGCTCCATGTGAACACATTGCATGTGTTTGTGGGTTATTGTGCAAGCCGCAAAGTAAGATAGGGAGCAGGAAGCAGTGGATAGAAGCTGGTAAGATGTCTGTCTGCTGCAAGTATAGACAGATCTAGGGCCAGAGGGCACATGGAGATATTAGATGATGTGACGTGCACAAAAGAATTAGATAATAGGAGTGAAAGGGCACAGGGTGATATTGGAAACTAGCTGTAGAAGTGAGTGAGGGTTGAAAAGGGGATTTTGAGTGTATACATGGTCCAAAGTGAGTCGGACATATTGATGTTTTTTTTTTGTTTTTTTTGCAGAGAGAAGTTGAGGACGTAAAGTCCACTCCTGTCAAAATCACATACCTTCTATGTTTGAAACAGGCAGTATGGAGAAGATTAGTATATCTACTCGTCACTGCCGCCTTGGAGTGTGGTAGGCATGACCAGAGAATTCTCCATCACATAACTGGCTTCATTTGTATAGTAACATATTAGTGGGGAACAGAGGTACAGAAAATGACGGTTCCTCTTGTGCTGAATAGGGAGAAAACTTTATGTAGGAACTTTAATGTCACGAACATTTACATATAAACTTGGCTCAACTTCTACACCTCTCTCATCCCCACCCCACTTATTCATTATGCAGAAGTTCCTGCAAAAGGCAAAACTTTACACTTTCTTTATGTTTATGACTTTTTAATGCCGTGTTTCTCAATGCTAGTCCACAGGACACACCAGCAGTGCAGGGTTACAGGATATCCCTGCTTGATCACTGGCGTGCAATCAGTGGAACATTGTTTTAACTACCTGTACTTAACCCCTTAAGGACCGCCGTCACAACAAATGGGCGACATTCTGATATCGAAGTCTTAAGTGTCGCCGAGTAGCCTCCACCCGTGCTTTAATCCTTTGAGTGCCAGAGCAGTCCGCAACACATTACACTCAAAGTGTTAAGATGCCCTCTTCATCTCACAAGCCTGGATCAAAATTTCGCCCGCATCACATGCCTAAGTGTCGCAAATCTGCTAAGGCACAGATGGAGCAGATTTATGACATTTAAGCATGAATGTGATGCGGACCACATTCTGATGCAGGCTTGTGAGAGAGAAAGGGCACCTTAACCCTTTGAGTGCCAGAGGGGTCCATAACACATTGCTTTGCAATGTGCTATGGACCTCTCTGGCACTCAAAGGGATAAGGCACAGATGGAGAGTATGCATTATGCTATTTCTTACAATATTTATTTGGGGGGGGGGTGAGGAGAAGATGGGATGTTATTTAAGTTTTGTTTTTTTTTTATGTCTTCATGGATAACCAATAAGCCTTTGAGTGCCAGAGGGCTCCGCAAAGGATTGCAATGCTTTCCGTACACCTCTGGCACTCAAAGAGGTAAGGCACAGATAGAGGCTACTCAGCTTAGCGACACATAAGCCTGAAACATCAGAATGTCGCCCTTTTGATGCAGGTGACATTCTGATGTTGCCCTTTTCATGCAGGTGACATTTTTAACGCATTTTGTTGGTCTCCAAATTTAGGGGTGACATTTCAATAGTAAACCCAGAATCTAGCTTGTTGTGTAAGAGTGCATCTGCTATTATCCACAACTGATATCTAAAGATATCTATATTTTGATAGTACTTAATATACGATTTTGAGTGTGCTGTTTTCAGAAGCTTGGCGAGGTAGTGATTCTAATTAAATAAAAGGAACTAGAGCAAAGCTGGGGCAAACCTACTGCACCACGGGGACAAATAAAATTTCCATTTGTTGAAATGTCTACCATTTTTTGGAAATGTATTTTTGCTTCTATTGTGCAGATATTTGCTTCAGAATTACTCCAGATTTTTTAGTACTTCAGCCTTGGTACTTCTTGTACCTCTCACTCACTGCTTTGCCTATGGAGAGAGAATTCAAAGAAAAATATTCCTCCAGCCTGTTGAAAAATATAATTTGTAGTATTCAGTGTTTCTTTTTATATAATAAAATCAAAACTGCTTCCAGGTCCAGACTAATAGATTCATATGTGTCTGTGTTCTATACAGAGTAATGCTACAACAAATCTATACTGACACCAAGTGGAAATATTATCACCCTAACAATACGTAAGCAATCTCACTCCTTCCATCAACTTTATGTAGAATTATGTTTGAGCGTTAACCCCTTGAGTGCCGGTGAGGTATGCTATGTGTTGGATACCTTCCTGGCCCTTAAAGGGTTAATAAAGACCATTCAGAAAGAAGCCTTCCAAACACAGATGTTGAAGAGCTAAGTAGTACATTTTGTAGAACTTTGTTATTTCAGACAAAGATTTAGAGCATATTACATAAGTGATTAGTGTAATAGCACTGTTTATGTCATGGTAACTCTACTATTGTTTTACTGATAAGAATCATTACTAATATAGTTAAAGGAATATTAACATGTCAAATGATCTAGGGTTATATACACTTTAAGAGGAATTATCACCTTTCCAAATCTGCCCCTCAGTGGCAGCTTTCATCTTGAAAAGATTTGCATGATTAATCCTCAGTACTAATTTATGCCACCCCTCTGTTGGAAACTAGTGCATCCTATCAGCCTAAGAAGGTGGATAGGTGGATTATCATAGCCATCTTGACAGGGTGTATTAGAAGTGATAGTATTGTATTCTCTTTAAGTGGGCTAAGGCAAGATAGCAGCCTTTCTGAATGATGGGTAACAATCTCAATAAATAACCTGCTTGAGATAGTGTCTATCATTACAAACAGCACAAATGAAATTAACCAAACAGTGTCTTTATACGATAGTTTACACAAGAATTAAATAAAGCAAGTTTTGATTGGAGGGCTCTAACTTAAAATCACAAATTTTTACAGCTGTAAGTACATGATATTTAAAGGGATAGTGATACTTTAATATTACTAATCCCCATAGTATAGCTCTTTAAAAAATAATTCAATTGCTCCCAGGTTCATCTCTCAAACCTTTATGGTTTAAGAGATAACCGAAAGCAAAGTTCCCCCCTCCCTCCCCTTCTCTGAAGTCAGTGTTGTAATGACTGCAGAGGAAGTCTGTCGTACGACAAACAGGCAGCTCTGCATCTGAGCCGAGATTGCGCTAGTGAAAAAGAATTATTTCACTGAAACGGTCTTCTTCATGTGCATGGTTTTCAAGCACACGTAGAAGACCGTTTCAGTGAAATAATTTTTTTTTTACTAAAGAGATCTCAGCTCTGCTGCAAAGCCGCCTGATGAAAAATAATACCGGATATCCATGCAGTCAGTACAACGCTGACTTCAGGGAAGGGGGTGGGGGGGGGATAACTTTGCTTTCTGTTATCTCTCAAACCATAAAGGTTTGAGAGATGAACCTGGGGGCAACTGAATTATTTTTTAAAGAGCTACACTATGGGGATTAGTAATATTAAAGTATTACTATCCCTTTAAAGTTACATTACCCAATTTCTTTTTTAGCCGTTTGTGTTACTTTAAACGGAACTATATCTTTAGGTTCATATGTCTTTTATTTAAGAGAAGGACATATCTAAATAACATAAAGCGCTAGAATGCGTCTCTCCCTGTGTGCTAAAAGGTGTTTTATTTAAAAGTTATTAATTTTCAAAGTTGAATTTTTTAGGTGCAATACCACAATGGCCTGAAATTGTACAGTGGCGCTGTTGCTACAAGATCCTATGGACAGCTCTGGTCCCGGGACCATAAATCTCCATAGGATGGTGTAGCAACAGCGCCACTGTACAATTTCAGGCCACTGTGATATTGCACCTAAAAAGTTCAACTTTGAAAATTAATAACTTTTGAATGAAACACATTTCAGCAGTGTGAGTACTCTTGTTTTACTCAGGGGGATAAACCCTACAACATATTTTTTTTTACATTTTAAGTATTACTATCCCTTTAAGGAATTATGTTTGTGTAGGATCTGGGTGAGTGGTATAATATTCCTCATTAAACGTTTGAGTGCCAGATGAGTGTGCTACCTATTGTTGTACTTAAAGGGGAATTATACCTTTAAGGTGATACCCCCCTATGGGTGGGCGAAAAGTGAGAAATATTTCCTGCATGACTTTTTGTGAAAAACTGCCAATTTTTCTCTTTTTTCGTGAAAGTTTATTTCTCCTTTTTGCTTATTCCAGCAATTTTTTTTCCTATTCCAACATATTTGTCTCCTATTTTAACATTTGTTTTTGCCTGTTCTAACACATTTTTCTCCTATTCCAAAACATTTTTCTCCTATTCCAAAACATTTCTCACCTATTCTAACACATTTTTCTCCTATATTTAATATGATACAACATTTCCCAGCACAATATCATTTATTTCGAGGGCTATAGTGGAGAATTAAGTAGCTGAAAGTCAAAGTTGTGAGTCCTACAGCAACATATACCCTGAAAAATATGTTAGTATGCAGAGTGCATTTGTCCTTTGCTCAAAACACTTCCTGCTTAAGTGACACTGGCACCTATTCATGACGATGCCAAGTGATTAAATAAAATAAAGTACAACCTACACTGTGGCAGATGTGTATGGTAGTGGTGGTGGGGGACTGGTATGGAGTGATTGGTGGAACCTTGAAAAACTGCATCCACCACAGGAGGAGAGGGATCATCATCATACCTGGGAACTCTCCGGATTTGCCCCGGAGACTCCGGTTCTGACAGAGATTTACCGGGTCTCCGAGGCAGAGGAAGATTCCTCCGGATGTGGAGAGTTTCTATTGAAACTCTGCCACATCTGCTTTTTCTCCCGTTGTGCCTCCTTCCCCAGCCTTCTGTGTGACACATTTAACCCTCTGAGTACCAGAGTGGTACGGAATGCATTGCTTTGCAATGCATTCCGTACCACTCTGGCACTCAAAGGGTTAAATCCCCCCCCCAACACTCAAGTTAAGCCCCGCCCCTTTTTGACGCGATTAGCATCATTTTTGTTACCCCCTGCTGAACAGAGGACTACCCTCCGGGTAGCCCTCAACTGAAAGTTCCCAGGTATGATCATCATCATTTATTGCACATGTTGCAGCAACCATTGCTGCAGTCAGTTTTTAACTACCACTATACTCCCACGTCTCTGCACTGCTCCACCTCCCCCCCCCCCTCCTGCTTGTGCATTTGCTGGACATTACTCAACTAATGTGTGTATTTTTACTCTCTACAGTACACAACTGATGTAGTGTAATGTCTTGCCTTGGCTCTCAAAAAAATTCTCAATGTCGTCTGCTGTCTATCAAGTCTGCCTCAGTCACAGAGTTCACATCAGGCTCCCAGTCAACTGTCTAATATATTTATTTGTAAAATTATTTATGTTTTTTTTGTGCATTTATTTTTTTTAAGTTGTCCACCATGTCTTATCATAGATAGCCCAAAAAATAAATATATATAACTCAAAAATCAACAACTTCTTTCCCCAAACTTCCCCAGCACAGAGACAATAAAACCCAAATCAGTAATCTCCTCTAGCTCAAAAACCTGCTGCTCTCTCCTCTCACAAACACAGAATGGCTGCTGTGAGGCCTGACACCCTTATATATGGCTGTAGAAATGTAGAGAAAACTTACATGTGGTGGAAAAATATTTTTCTTCCCATTGATTTCAATGCAATGAGCTAGGGGAAAAAAGCAGGAAAACAGCACTTTTCGAGGGAAATTTTTTGCGAAGCGAAAAGTGCCATTTTTCTCTGATTTCAGTTTGAGGTGAAAATGTTCGCCCATCCCTATACCCCCACAACCTATCTTGCATGTCATCTGTTTGGAATAATCCTTTCAGGATGGATCTGGTCCTCTGGAGCAGGTTCATCGATGATGTAATTTTTATATCAAAAGTGAAATAGGATAGACTGGAATAGTTTATACTCTTTTTGAATATATTGAATTAAATGTATTTCTGTTATTGCTTCATAGTATAAATTCAATTGCTATTCTTGATTTAGAGAAGGACAATAGCCTGTGAACTAAATTGTATTCAGAGGTGAATAAGTACAATTACTTGCTAATGACATTCAGAATTTCAGCTTTGGTTAAGTAACACTATGTATAGACATAGTAGAATAAAACAAAATTATAGAGAGAATAGAGGGTACCATAAAGAGGGCACTAGCTCCTTAGGGCCATATGTATAAATATAAAAAGTAGAGCAATTCCAGGGTAAACCAACTGCACTAAAAGTGTCAAATAAAATTCTGATTTATTTAATCGGGGCCCTTATTGACTTGGCCCCACCATATTGCTTTGGAGATGTGTCTACTACCATCCTTATGTGTTCCTTATGGTGATACATTTATATGACATAGTGTGGTGCATTGCCCATTCCTCTGGTCCTTAAGGGGTTAAACATACATGACTAATACACAATTTGAAGCATGTATAAATGAACATTTAGTACAGGATTAGTCAGTTGTTACATTTCCAGCTCTTTGAGACTACTGCTCCAATAATCCCTGACCAGCCGTTGTCTGGTTGGTAATGATGGGACTTGTAGTCTCCAAAAGATGGAGGCTCAAGACTTGACTACACCTGATTTAGACAATAATAATCATATCACATGGATCCAGGGAGGTATTTGCCAGCCTTTTGGAGATAGGATGGAATTTTTTATTCACTTGGGGCTTAAAGGGGAATTGCTGAAATATGATTTTTATGCCTTTCACTGGATCAACAAGAGTAATATTGATTTTTTTCCAGCTTTGTCAACTATAATAAATTAAATATTAATTTAATTATTTATTGATCAGGTCAATAACAATAATGATGTTTAACAGACATCTATTCTAGAACTGTAGGCAGGGGATTAGGTCTTACTGGCCCACTAGCTAATATGTGCTAGATTTATACATCTCCCCTATTAAGAGGTACAGTTCTGAGGTACTGCAACTACACAATAGGGAGCAAAATTATATTAAATGAGGCTTTTAATCCCTTGAATGTGAGAGAGTTCTACAATGCATTCTAGCATTCAGGGGGTTAAAACCCCCAATTAAATCAAGGGGAATTTGCAGGCTTTTCATTTCAAGCCAATGTCACAGCTGGTTTGCTCCAAAAATGTACCCCTGAATAAGGTCTTTTGTTACATAATTTACCCCTTGCTTTCCATAAAGTGTGAGCCATATGTGTGTTAAAATTTAAATCTAAGGACATTTATATCGGAGTGTGTTGCAAACACCCCTCTGGCACTCAAAGGGTTAAAGGGAACTCAGTTAAAAAAATATAGTAATTTTAGAGCAAATTAACTGCACCATAATGGGCAAATACAAAGTTCTAACTTACCTTTGATTTTAAAATGATCTTTAACCATTTGAATAGTGGAGTCCTCCAATACATTTTGAAACAATGCAGTGGGGACTGCTATAGAATTCAATAAATTCCAAGCCCCATTTAAATTTTAATTTCTCCCCAGTTGGTTTGCCCCAAAATTGTTTCAGTTCTCTGTTGAACATTGGACCCTCCTTCTCCTTTGAGAAGGAGAGGGGGTAGAGATAAGGAACTAGCCAAAGGACAGATGTAAGTATATTTCCTTTGATGGAACCTACAAATTTAACCATTTGAGTGCCAGAGTGGTGCATAATCAACTGGTACTCAATATCACTTGGTGAATCCTCATTAGAGAAAGATTTAGAAGTACTGATAGACGATAGACTTCACAGCAGTGTGCAGAGTCACTCAGCTGCTGCAAAAGCAAATAGGGTACTATCCTGCATAAAAAGAGGAGTAGATGCAAGGGATGCTAATATAATTCTACCTCTATATAAATCCTTGGTAGGGCCTCATCTAGAATATGGAATACAGTTTTGGGCACCAGTCCTTAAAAATACATTTATTGAACTTGAAAAATGCAATGACATGCAATAAAACTGCTAAAGGGATTGGAGGATCTGAGTTATAAAGAGAGACTAGCCAAACTAGCTTTATTTACATTAGAGGAGAAATTTCTAAGGTGTGCTATGATTACCATTTACACATATATTCAAGAAAAGAAGTCTGTAGTCAAAGAGCAGAGTTAACAATCAAAGAGGAGCGTTAACAATGAGAGGTCCTCCTTTAAGAATAAATGAAAGGCGCTTCAAAGAAAACAAAAGCAGGGATTTTGTACAGTAAGGTAAAGTTATGGAATTATTTGCCTCGGGATGCTATACTTGCAGATACTGTAACTACTTTCAAAAAAGTAATGGATACCTATCTAACACAAAACAATATTGAGAATTATGACAGTTGGCTTCAAAGCAGAGAGGATGTTGATCCAGGGAACTATCTCTACTGGTTGCAATATGAAGTCAGGAACAGGGTTTTTTTTACCTTCTTGGGGCTTAATTGGAAATGGCTTCAATTTTTTTTGCCTTCCTCTGGCTTAACAGGGGTGATATGGCATGGACTGGTCTTGATGGACTTCTGTCTTTTCCCAGCCTCATCAACTATGTTACTATGTATGTTACTAAGTATTTTACCAGTTTTTAACATGATTTCTTTCTTCCACTTGTTTCAGCTGTATTGCAGGTGTCCTGAATCTATTGTAAAAAAAAAAATATTTACTTTAGGATGCAGTTTTTAGAATGTTTTTATATACATTGTTATAATAATAATTAGTGTTGAGCGAGCACCCGGATGCTCGGGTGCTCGGGTGCTCTGACCGAGCACCCCCTGAGGCTCGAGTGCTCGGCCGAGCACCCGAGCCCCATTGACTTCAATGGGGCGACACCAGGCACCCCCTGCTCTGATGAGGGGAGGGTGCCTGGTCAATGCCCCCTTCATCTCCGCTATGCCCCCTTCATCTCCGAATGCCCCCTTCAGCTCCGCAATGTCCCCCTTCATCTCCGCTATGCCCCTCTTCCACAATGTGCCCCTTCATCTCCGCTATGCCCCTCTTCCACAATGTGCCCCTTCATCTCCGCTATGCCCCTCTTCCACAATGTCCCCCTTCATCTCCTCTATGGCATAGAGGAGATGAAGGGGGACATTGTGGAAGAGGGGCATAGCGGAGATGAAGGGGCACATTGTGGAAGAGGGGCATAGCGGAGATGAAGGGGGACATTGTGGAAGACGGGCATAGCGGAGATGAAGGGGGACATTGTGGAAGAGGGGCATAGAGTCTATGCCCCTCTTCCACAATGTCCCCCTTCATCTCCGCAATGCCCCCGTACCTCCAGTCCCTGGTGGTCCAGTGGAGCGTCTTCGGATCTGTGCCTCTTCCGGCACAGATCCCCGCCACCCGAACATGGCGGGAGAGCACATGGCGGTACTCAACGAGTACCGCCATGTGCCGAGCAGAGCGATGCTCGAGCTGATCCGAGCATCGGCCGAGCACGCTCGCTCATCACTAATAATAATACATTTTCTCTTAATTTTTTACAACAAGGTTTCATGGACATTTGGGGTCTATGGTAAAATTGTTTTCAATATGTACTTTCAGGTCCATTAACATAGCAAGACTTGTGGATTTCTCAGCTTGAGCTGAATCAATATGACTGAATCTCTGATAAACTCACCTGCACTCATGCAGTGAACTTTTCATGTCCTGGCATTTAGTGGCCCCTGAAGACTATGGTTCAGAACCACTGTTATAAGTGATATGTTGTTACCACTGCAAAATGCATGTTATTTGATTATCACATGAATAATGTATTATGTATGTAAACTCCTTTTAAATAAATAATGCATGGTGTTTTAGTTTGATGTAATGGTTCATAATGTGAAGATTTGTTAGGATATGAAGTAAATTTGTTTAAGGAAATGTAGCATTGCAGTGGTGATTGGTAAGCAGTGCCATTATAAAAAAGGTGTGTGTGTGTGTGTGTGTGTGTGTGTGTGTGTGTGTAAAAACTATTCCAATGCCCCTGAGGAACTCCTAATAGGATGTGTTTAACCCCTTAATGACCAGCTGTCCTGGGACGTTTCCGTCCCTTAAGGACAGCTTTGATCCTTGCCGACGAGCCGGTACATGTGACCTGTTGCGTGTATCGGTGCGCCACTTTGGGGCCTGAAAGAGATCGTTCCAGTCTTGGAGCGGTCAATTTTAGGTCTTATTTTTCCTGGTGGAGCACTGTAAGTGAAAAGTACGTGACGTATTATGACCGTCAATGGTCCTTAAGGGTACAAGGACCATGACGGTCATAGTACGTCATGTAGTTCTTAAGGGGTTAACAATACAATGACATTGTCAACAAGGAAGATCAAGCCAACAGCCAGGACAAAGACCGACAAACAGTATTAGAGGGGACACAAGCGTGTTTTATATATTTCTTCCTAGTGAATTAGACTCATTTTTGTTTCATTTCTATACGAGTCATTATTTACAGCACCTTGCTTAACAATATGATTACCAGATACATATCCACATTGCAACACGCTTTTCTCACAATTGCGCCAGTTCTTCATATCACACTGGCCTCTTTGTATTTAAGAGTTTTTCCAATTATCTTGTCATTAGAAATTTGATTAAGAAGCCAGTCTTGCTCTGCGTCCTGCCGCCAACGCAGTCATGCACTGTAGAGACTGCCCGAAAGCACAGAATGCTCCCAGTATATCTACACTTTTCAGCATTCCATATGTTCCGGCAGTCTCTACTGCACATGACGGCTTCTGACAAACATTCTAGCAAATTATTATATAGGATTACGCTGCAAGAGACTCTCTTCTGGCTTTGTGTCTGGTGCTTCTATGAGGAACGGAGAGGTTATTGACTATTGACTAGAGGGGCATCTTGCAATGCCTTGGATATCTGACTGGCACTCAAAGGGTTAAACCAAAAATTGGTTTTATTTAAAACATTTTGAGTGCCAGAGGGGTATCCAACTCTCTGCAATGCATTGGATACCCCTCTAGCATTCAAAGGGTTAAGATTATTCCCCATTTATTGCACCACAGGAGAGAAATTTCCCATTGGGTGCATTGGAGACTTCTCTTGCATTAACAGTTAAAAGAGCCGTTAAGTCAATTTGGACATTTTGTATTTTCCTCTATGTAATGGTTGGTTCTAGATTTATCCCATTACTCTACTGCAGTCACCTCACTAATGGAGAAGCCAAGTTTGATCCTTGTGAGGTTCTCTAACTCCAAGGGTTCGATGCTATTAGCCTTGCTGTTTTTTTAATCCTTTGAGTGCCAGAAGAGTGCCTTACACATTGCTTTTCAATGCGTTGCATACCCCTCTGGCATTCAAATGGTTAAACCAGCGATGGGGGTTTTTACAGCACAGTTTGCTATTCTATTAACTGTGTTGTCACCAACGGGAGCAAAATATGCACCTATTGGACATCATTAAAAAAAAAAGTAGAATTTGCTATCATATTCCATGTTATGGCTTCACCACTTGTTAAGGAATGCGCTTTTCATGGAGCAGAGTCCCTAACACGAGGTGAAAACCATCGGTGTGTGTGTGTTAGAAAACTGGTTTCCAACACACACTTGTAGTAAAAAAAATTAAATTCAATTAAATTAAGTCTATGAGTGCCAGTGGGGTATGCAACTCAATGTACTGCGTTGCAAACTCCACTGATACTTATAAGGTTAATCTACCAAGCGTTAACACATGTGCCAAAAAATAAAAAATTATCAGTGATCCTGATGTCCAGTGGGGTCCTGGCCATCTTCTTCTTTAATCTTGTTTTCTTTTTTCTCTTCTTTTTTCTGTACAATTAGTTCTGCTTTAAAAAAAAAAAAAGAAAAAGAAATAAAGCCCCCCCAAAAGATGCCACAGTTAACCCTTTGAGTTCTCGAGGAATACCCCTCTGGCGCTCAAAGGGTTTGAAATGTGTCCTCCATTTAGTATTTCATTTTTCTTTAAAATTTAAATTCTTGTAATGTCCTTTTTTGTAGTAAAAAAATGATGGAGAATGTGCATAGTTGCTGGTGCTATCCCCACTGGCGGCGGTGGGCATGTAAAATGCCAGCTTTACAGCTCATCAAGCAGAAAGGGAAGGGAGAGAAGAACTTTATTTTCCTATATCTCTCAAACCATAATGGTTTGAGAGATACAAATAAGCGCAATTACTCTCTTTTAATAGTATCTACCATATAGTTAATACTTTTTTTCTGACATTACTATCCCTTTAAAGTAGCTTAATTGCTGTTTGTTTGGATCCTGTGAGCCCTTTTCCTACAATCTTATAAAATGAAACATAGGAATCCTATATAATAATTCGCTAGGATGTTTGTTAGAAGTCATCATGCTCAGTAGAGACTGCCCGAACGCACGGAATGCTGGGAGTTCTGTGCTGAGAGCATTCTGTGTTTTCAGGCAGTCTCTACAGTGCATGACTGCGTCGGCGGCAGGACGCAGAGCAGGACTAGACCTTGGCCCGTGTACACGGGCTTTTACACTAATATAGTATATATTCCTTAACCCTCTGAGTGCAAAGCAATGCATTGTGTACCCCTCTGGCACTCAAAGGGTTAACATCACCCAGATCTTGGCCCGTGTACATGGGCTTTTACACTAGTTCAATATAAATGAAACAGCAGTTAGATATGTTAGAGAGGACTCCAATGCACTGAAGAGCAACATCCAAGGAGTTAAACAATTTACTCATCCCTACTATTTAGCTTCCAATGGGTTAACAAGCTATAATCCATGTAGAACTGTTATCCTCTTTGATACATCCTGATTTACCAGTGTTTACTTCCATTCCCATAAGGCCTTATTACACATATACTCAAGTAGTTTCTATATTGGTACTTATTAGTTAAACTCGTCAAGCTGCTCATGTTTCCATAGCACCCAAACTCCCATTCAGTGATTGATTCTATTTATCATGACTACATCCTGTAGTTTCAGGGTTTTGAGATTCGTTACTTGACCAGCTGGATACCATTATCCAATTTATCGTTGTGAATGCATGCACATTACATGATCCAATTGGGCAATTATTTGAAATGTTGTGCTTTTTTCTGCCTTGTCATTTATTTAATAGAATATCAGATGAGGCCTTAGCATTGAGTCATTTGCACTTATTTTTTGAATAGACCAATTAGAGAGTGATTTCCTTTAGATTAGACTTTGATCTCTCTTTAAACAGCATGCCTTGCTTGAATAAGTAGCCTCTATTATAGTATGCTATGAAAACACATTGCTTCAATTCTAGACTGAACCTCAGTCTCAAATGGTTGGGGTCACTATTGATATTACCTGTTAGAGAGGTCATATTCCCTAAATGTTTGGGTCAGTCTTGAACAGGCCCAGAGCACTTCCATATAGAACTGGGAGTTGGGCGGCATTTGAATTCAAAGGTACAAAGGGCAGCAAGGTAGTGTCTTGCAACTGGTAACAATCACTGGGGGAGAGCAATGCAGGAGCAATTAATTAATTAATTAAGGCACAGTCTCATGCTGGTAATGTGCAGGGGGAATTCAGTGGAATTCAGTCTGCCAAAGCTATTTAGCAAGTGCAATATCCTTTTGTGCAAAAGAGTCGTTGGCTTCCGCACTGGAGCAATTACTGGGTTCAGGATTTCCCTGATAAGCACAGGGGAGTCTATCAAAATGAATGAGCCACTGATTAACTCACCTGTGCTTCACCAGGGAAATCCTTACATCCTGGCCTGTTGGTGGCCCTTGAGGACTGAACTTGGACAGCTCTCCTTTAGACTATTTCCAGTACATCCAAGCTCTTTTGCATCTCTAGGTTTTCAATTCAAGGATTATATATTTTTCAATACATTTTTACCGTTGGGGTGTTGATTGCCATGTTCATGTTTGAGTGGGTAATGAAGAAAGTGTGAGACTCTAAGATCACTTTCCTGTTTGTAGGCACAAGAGAAAGTGATGTTTGTAAAATATTGCTGGATGCTTTTATAAAAGTAGCTGGGCTACTTGGGATTCCTCTTACACATGATAAGACTGTGGAACCAACTATGGTTAGTTAGTGTTTTGGGAAATTACAACTGACAACTAACATGACATCATAAGAATGATGCCAGATGAAAAGAATGTTGCAACTTTGCAGCTTTTGGCTTTGCAGTTAAGTTCCTAAAAAATGAATATTACAATCAGTTTTGGTATTGCTTGCCTTTATTGCCCATGGGATGACTATAAGCAGGATATTTTCTACACTGTAACAGCAGTCTCATTGCAGTCTCGTTGTCCTATGCAATTGTCAAAAGAGGTTAATGAATACATTTTTGTGATAGAACATTGTAGTAGATACATAATTATAGTTGCAGCAGGTGTGGTATGTTACAGAACATACTGGGATGGTCACTTTTGTGTGAAACTATGGTCTAATCATTTGGCAAAGTGAGATTGCACTAGTGGTTTTAGAACAATGTCCTATAGTAGTAGCTTTGGAACTCTGGAACACAGAGTTTGCCAGTAGGCATATCACTATACTCTACAATAATGTAGGTGTAGCACATATAGCACCGACTCTACAACAGGAAATAGAAGTGTAACACAAAATGCAGGGGCCCACCTGTAAACTCAAAGAAGGGGCCCCATACCCTGCCTCTACAAAGTGTGCTTGCAAACCAGGCACACTTTGTAGACCATTCCAATTAAGTATTTCTATCTAGATAATGCTATTTCGGCTCTGCTGAAGAGCTGCCACCCAGTCAAATTACTAGAATCTCAATCTGTCAACTAGAGCACTGATGTCTCTGAAATGGGCAGTAGGGGGAAACTTTAGAAGATTATATCTCTCAAACTATATATGTTTTAGAGACAGGAGGTACGTTATTGCATTTCTATTTTTAATATCTACAATATTAACCTTTGTTAAAAGCAACAATTACTATATCTTTAAGCAAGTTATTCGGGGTGGGGGGTTGTTCATTTTTATTATTCTTTAGCCCTTACCTAAGCTACAGCAGCAGCCAGCAGCCAGCTCTGGTCTGGAGTCAGTGTGACACAAAAAAACGGCAGCTTCTGACTGGAGTAACACTTGACTACAGACACCAGTTACATACTGCAATAGTACATGTGTATCTGGTGTATGAACATTTTATGCAGCCTGCGCTAGGTACATGGTGATGTAGCGTTCTGCTGCTCAGCTTGGCAGGACCTGACCAGGCCATGCCCATCCTCAAGACTCGAAAGTCGAGTCGGCAGCATGTTTAGTCGGTTACGTGCGTGAAAGCACTCAAGGCGGGGGGAAGGTCAGACTCTGAAGGGGAGGTAACTTAAGAGGAGTGACTGACAGGATTACAGGAGTCAATCAAAGTCTGTGTAGTAGTGAGCTGCAAAGCTGCCCTGGACACTGAAAGGTGCTTCTCATTTGGGGGCCTCTCTTAAGTTCTGCTGCGGGCCCCATGTCTGGTGAGGCCTCCAATACAATATGGGGGTAACTTTTATGGGGGTCCCCGAGGCAGGTGCATGTTGGTCAGGCAATTGAATTCTGATGGTACAACTATGTGTGTATACCGTCCAGAACTCATTTTGGCCCTAATGACTGATTTACCAGTTCTAATTGAATCATGGTGTTTTAGGTGTTTTAGCCCCACCCATGGCCCACTCCTAACATGACCCCATCCTCAGTCTCATATACTGATGCCTGTTTGAACAAGCACACAAAAAGTTGTAAACCCTTTTGTTGCTAGGGATGTCTTCAGTGAATTGCTTTGAAATGCACTGGAGACCACTTTAGCATCCAAGGTGTTAAACAATAGCCAGTAAAGGGGGATGTAAACTGGTAAATAAACAGCTCACCATATAACAGGAGGTGGTTTTAGGGAACCAGAATAGTTCTGCACAGTGTCTGCCTGCTCTGCCTCATGGGAAGTCTGCCCCTGTGTAAATGTGTATTTGTATGGATAACCATACCACAGACTTGGCTCATGTGCTTTGACCAGGGGTAAGTAAATGACATGATCCATGTCATAAAGGGGGGTGGAGCTTAATCAGGTGGACAGTGCTTATGGACATGGGTGAGAAGCAGACAGAACAGGGTGGGGAGGAGGAAAAGTGGTCGGAAAGTGGGTTGAACAGGGTGGGAAAGAGGAGAAGAGGGCGGGACATGGGAGGAACAGGGTGGGAAGGAGGAGAAGTGGGAGAGAATTGGAAGGAACAGGCTAGGAAGGAGGAGATGTGAGTGGAGTTTCAGTAGAAAGTCCCCACCACCAGAGAATCATCTTCTGTTCCCGGAGACCTGGAAATTCACTTTAATAAATGGAGTATACAGGGCAGATCAGGAGAATTCCAAAGTATTTGTATAACTTTATTCATATGGAGCCCCTGATATATGCAACGCCATACAAAAAGTACTGTCATTTCACAAAAGGAAACAAGGCCTTTTCAAATAAAAAAGGTCCATATTTATTAAAACTTAAAAGATGTAAATCTGGAGCAAATGAAATGCACCATATGGGAGAAATTAAATTCCCACTTATTTAAATATGGCTTTTAACCCATTAAATTGTAGAGAGATCTCCAGCACATTACTAAGCAGTGATCTGAATACCTCACTAGTATTCAAAGCACTAAATTACAATTTAAATCAATAGGAATTTGGGAAGTTTTTATTTGTGCCTTTTTGTGTAGATGGTTTGCCCCAGAATGCACTTCTTTGGCTATTTCATTGGGAACTCTAGACCCCAGTATCTGAATGTACCTGTCTGCAGTACCCCAGTTAGAGAAATAAGCTTCAGAACTGATAAATACTCCAATGCTGATTTAATAAGAAAGACAGGCATGATTCTGGAGCAAACCAACAGGCCCTTAGGGGCAATTAAACTATCCCCATTCATTTAATGGTGTATTTAACTCCTTGAGAGGTCTAAATTGTATTTTGCAGCAATGCGTTACAGACCTCTCTCTAGCATTCAAGGGGTTTAAAACCTCCTTTAAATCAACTATAATTTTCATCTGTCCCCTATGGTTCAGTTGTTGTTCCCTACATCCAGTTCTTATTCAGTGGCGTAACTATAGGGGTTGCAGGGTCCATGCACTCCAGGGGCCCGGCCACCCCCTGCGACCCCTCCGCCTGGCAACCTCAATCTCCCGCCGGCGCTCTAGTAATGTAGAGCGCTGGAAGATGACATCATCTCCCAGCGCTCTGCATTACTAAGAGGAGCATGCGGGAGCTCCAGGTAGGAGATGGGGGCATTGTGGAGGTGGTCAGTCTGGTCAGGGCACTTCTTGTACCAGGGCCGGAGGCTTCTAGTTACGCCTCTGTTCTTATTAAATCAATCCCAAAGGCTTTTATCAGTGATTGTATTGGAAGAGTGACAGGAAGATGCATAGACCCCATAATGTGCTGTGGCTAACCCTATCTGTTCTCACTGATGGCTAATTACACCTTAATCCAGATCTAAATTAATTAAGAATGAGAATGACCACAATACACAAGCCTAGGGGTACACAATCTGTCATGTTGATGAGAGATTTACAGGTACAAATTAAATAAAAAAGCAGTTTCCCTTTTAGAGGAGAAGTAACATATTAACATAGTTGATGAGGCTGAAAAAAGACATGCGTCCATCAAGTCCAGCCCATGCCAGATCACCCCTGTTGATCCAGAGGGATAAAAAAAAGCACTTATCCCCAAGTGGGTAAATACAATTCCTTCCTGGATCTAAATGTCAATCAGATATTTCCCTGGATCAACATCCTATCTGTTTAAATCCAACTGTCATAGTTCTCAGTATTGTTCTGTGTTAGATAGGTATCCATTAGTTTTTTAAAGCAGTTACAGTAGCACAGCATCCAGAGGCAAAGAATTCCATAACTTTGCTGCCCTTACTATAAAAAGAACAGACTTTAGTTGAAAGTGCCTTTCCTGTAGTCTTAACCCTTTAAGGACCGGGAAAATCTGAGGTGGATTTCACTTAAGGACCAGAGCAATTCTATCCTTTTTGACTATATCTTTGTACAACAGTGTTTTCCCTCTAAGTACTTTATTTTACCCATGAAAATTATATACCCTTTTTTTTACGCACAAATAGGGCTTTCTTTTGATACCACACTTATATGGATTGGCTGAAGATCTTAGGGCAGAATTCATAGGGCCAATAGGATTTTCTGACCATAGTAAATTAATTGAGGGGGTTATTATTAGGAAGTGTTACCTCTCATTTAGCTCCTTGGTTGCTTGATGTTTCCAACAAACTGCAAAGCATTAAAGTAAACTATCGATTATATGGGTTTCCAAAGGAGTATTGGACGTGTGAATATAATACAACCCCTTTTCATTAGTCTCGTCATTTTAGTCTAACCTAACCTCACAGATACTGACCCTAACCTAACCTAACAGATAGTGTCCCTAACCTAACATATACTGTCCCTAACCTAACAGATATTGACACTAACCTAACAGATACTGACACTAACCTAACAGATACTGACCCTAACCTAACATATACTCCATTGCTTTGCAATGCGTTGTGTACCCCTCTGGCACTCAAAGGGATACTGTCCCTAAGCTAACAGATACTGTCACTAACCTAACCTAACAGATACTGACCCTAACCTAACAGATACTTACCCTTACCTAACCTCACAGATACTGACACTAACCTAACAGATACTGACCCCAACCTCAAAGATACTGACACTAACCTAACAGATACTGACCCTTACATAACCTAACAGATACTGACACTAACCTAAACTCACAGATACTGATAATAACCTAACTTCACAGATACTGACCCTAACCTAACATATACTGTCCCTAACCTAACAGATACTGACACTAACCTAACAGGTACCTGCCCATAACCTAACAGATACTGTCCCTAACCTAACCTCACAGATACTGACCCTAACCTAACCTCACAGATACTAACACTAACCTAACAGATACTGGCCCTAACCTAGCTTAACATATACTGTCCCTAACCTAACAGATATTGGCATTAACCTAATAGATACTGACACTAACCTAACAGATACTGGCCCTAACCTAACATATACTGTCCCTAAATTAACAGATACTGTCCCTAACCTAACAGATACTGACCCTAACCTCAAAGATACTGACACTAACCTAACAGATACTGTCCCTAACCTAACCTCACAGATACTGACACTAACCTAACAGATACTGTCCCTAACCTAACCTAACATATACTGTCCCTAACCTAACAGATACTGTCCCTAACCTAACCTAACAGATACTGACCCTAACCTCAAAGATACTGACACTAACCTAACAGATACTGTCCCTAACCTAACCTCACAGATACTGACACTAACCTAACAGATACTGTCCCTAACCTAACCTAACATATACTGTCCCTAACCTAACAGATACTGTCCCTAATCTAACAGATACTGACCGTAACCTAACAGATACTGACCCTTACCTAATCTCACAGAGACTGACACTAACCTAACAGATACTGACACTAACCTAACCTAACAGATACTGACCCTAACCTAACAGATACCGACCCTTACCTAATCTTACAGATACTGACACTAACCTAACAGATACTGACCCTAACGTAACAGATACTGACAATAACCTAAACTAACAGATACTGGGAGACATTATTTTAACCTAACCTAACAGATACTGACTCTAACCTAAGAGATACAGAGTCTAACCTTACAGATACTGACCCTAACCTAAGACCCTAACCAAGATATTATGAATGTGCCATATTGACACACACTATTTAGGTGGAACTGTTCCTTTTTTTTTTAACCCTCAGATCAGTAACTAACAACAGTCCTTGGGCACAATAAAAGCTCATGATACAAGATATCCCTGCTTGATCACGACCTGAGTAATCAGTGAGTAAGTCATTGTCCTTGATCTATCTGCACTTCATTATAGATCCATAAAACCTGACCTATAAGCGAGTGGACTTCAGCTGAGAATCATTGAGGCTGATATACTAAGAAAAAATTTGAATCATTCTGCAAGTGCATCACTGTGGTCAAATAAAACTTCCCTAAATTCCCATTGATTTAAATGTGACGTTTAATTCTTTGAATGCCAGAGAGGTGAAGCAAAGCATTTGAGACCTTTGTAGCATTCAAGTGGTTAACCTGTTAAAACTGTGAAATAATACATTGTGCACCACTTTGATACTCAAAGGGTTAAGGATCAGAGAAGTATGCAACGTAGTGTTTTGCAAAGCATTGTGCATGCCTCTTCTCCTTAAAGGGATAGTAATACTTCGTTTTAACTTTATTTTATTTTGTAGGCATTAAAAAAACATGAAGAATGATATAAGTCTTATCTCTCAAACCTTTATGGTTTAAGAGATATTCACAAGCAAAGTATCCCCCCCCGTTCAGCCAGATCAGAAGGGAGGTGCCCAGGTAGACTGCAGAGAGGGACAATCTTCAATTAAGATAAGGGAAAAAGCTGAAAAACTTGTCAAGGGGGGGAAGGGCTTTCATTGTTTTAATACAAAGAAGACTGTCCCCTTCTGTTATCTGTCTGGTCTTACAACCAGATTCACATCTGAGAAGAGATGGCTTACACTAGGTAAAAGGGACGGGAGGGGGAAACTTTGCTTGTGAATATCTCATAAACCATAAAGGTTTGAGAGATAAGACTTATATCATTCTTCATTTTTTTTAATGCCTACAAAATAAAATAAAGTTAAAATGAAGTATTACTATCCGTTTAAGGAGTTATATAAATGTTTTAAATGAATGGGGATTCTTATATCTTCCCTGTGGTGCACTTGGTATTCTCCAGAATTGTGCTAATTCTACTTTGAATAACAGCCTCACTGCCTCCGATGTCTGAGAGGTTTCCTGCACTTTACAATGCAATTTATCACAGTCTTCTCTAACATCCAATGTAATCATCATCATACAATAATATAAAAGGCCAGATGTATGTTTGTTCGATCCAGTCATATGCAGTAAAGACTGCCCGAATGCACAGTCATGTGCAATAGAGACTGCTGAAATGCACAGTCATGTGCAGTAGAGACTGCCCGAACGCACAGAGTGCTGGCCTGTGTACACAGGCTTTTCCACTAGTTTTGATATATTTGAATGAGAGCAGAATCCAAATTTGCAAAATTTCCCTGGAGTATAGAATTAACATTTTGAGTGCCAGAGAGTTAACCAACGCAATGCGTTGGATACCTCTCTGGCACTCAAAGGGTTAACAATTCAAAATGACAAATCAGTTATTCCTTGCGCACCTCCTGAATAAGAAAGTCATTTTCTTAGCAGTGGAATAACTTGTGAGTTCTATTATCAATCAGGGCACTATACTATATACTATATCATTTTATGTTTTGCTTTAATGGTGCCCTTGTAGGCTTATCATCTTCTGGCTTTTGTTACATGTTAATAACTTTACATGCCTCCCTTGATTCGTCTCTGTGCCTTAAAGGAATAGTAATGTTTCATAATAAAAGCAGCTCTAATTAATCATCATAGTATTTGGACTTTGGAGAATGTTATTTCAATTATGTCAGAGTTGTAGTTCAAGAGTAATTCAATGACAAAGTGTCCCCCTCCCGTCTCTTTTACTGATGTCACACTATTCAGCCAGATCAAAAGGGAGGTGCCCAGGTAGACTGCAGAGAGGGACAATCTTCAATTAAGATAAGGGAAAAACCTGAAAAGCTTGTCAAGGGGGGCAGGGCTTTCATTGTTCTCATAGGAATAAGAGTGTCCCCTTCTGTTATCTGTCTGGTCTATGGACTACATTCCACATCTGAGAAGAGATGGCTTACACTAGGTAAAAGGGGTGGGGGGGGGAAACTTTGCTTGTGAATATCTCATAAACCATAAAGGTTTGAGAGATAAGACTTATATTATTCTTCATGTTTTTTTAATGTCTACAAAATAAAATAAAGTTAAAATGAATTATTACTATCCCTTTAAAGGCACAGTTTAGGGTTAGAACCAGTTATTTTTAGATGAAAGGATAGAGAATGCTTGCAGCAGCAGACTTAGTCATTCCTATGTCTTAAAGGGATAATAATGTTTAATTTGAAGTTTCTTTAATATTGTAGGCATTGAAAAAAGAATTACATCAATGTAAGTCTTGTCTCTCAAACCTTTATGGTTTGAGAGATATAACTGGCTAAAATTCCCCCCTCCAGGCTATTTCAGACAAGTCTGCCATTTAGCTGACAGCAGCAGATTCCGGTCATTTGACGAGACAGCGGCTCTTCAGCAGAGCCGAAATTGCGCTATTTAGAAATAAATACTTCACTGGAACTCTCTACAAAGTGCGTTTGCAAACCAGATTTGCTCTTCTAAAGTCACTGCTTTTCTTCAAGCAGGGCGATGTCAGAGATTGTTTTGATACTCGTGGTGTATCCCTATAGAGCCTATTGTAATCATGTGCAGCTTTTCACAGGCAGCAATATCAACAGCACCACCTGGATGCAAAATATCTTGAACATAAGCTATTAGAAAAATGCCAAGTTATCTTTACCTTTTTGAAAGAAACATCACCAAGAATTGTGATAGCCCTTACTTTTGTTTTCACTTCTATAGACAAAAATATTTGACTGCTTCTTTAACCGCTTAAGGACTCATGATGTGTCAGGACCGTCACGGCTGTCCTGCACTTAAGGACCAGTGACAGTCCTGGCACGTTGTCAAATTCATGGGGTCCCCACACAGCTGCACGCTGCTCGGGGATCCCTGAATCAAACGCAAAAAAAATGTAAAATGCTCCATGGTCCTTAACTGCGGGCTGCGCAGCTGGTCGTTAACGGGTTAACAAATGGTAATTTCTAAACCTACGTTAAAGCAGTGATTCCCAAACCAACCTTAACAATGTTACTGGGGTTATGCACTAAGAAGTGATAAAGTGGAGATGTCTTCCCAGTGATATCACTTCTCCAGTTTCTATGCACTAAGATCTCCAAATCTGGAGAAATCTTACTGCATTGGTTCCATAGAGAAACACAGGAACTGGATAAGTGATTTCACTGGAGAAGATATCTCTGCTTTATCACCTCTTTATCATGCCCTAGTGCATCTTCCACTACATGTTTTCAGGTTCTCCTTTCATGGACACAGAAGGATCACTCATTGTATCAGCCATTCCCATCCAGTCTCCTGTCCTAATAATAGAATAACTTGTGCTAAATTGAGGATATCCAGAAAACACAACATAATTATATCCACCATTTACCTTAATTTGGGCAGAAAATTCTAATGACCACTACAAAGTATTGCTTGACTTGAGCGTTGATATTGCAAAAGCTTGTCTTAACCATTTGAATGCCAGATGGGTATGCAAAGCAATTCATTGCACACCCTCTGGCACTCAACGGTCTAAAATATAAGCTGTTTGTCCAAATTAGACAGGTTTCGCCAAATACTAAAGTGCTCTCATCTTGGTATTACCAAACCTGGAACAATAGGGGTATTACAAATTAATTCTTAATAGCCACTAGGAATCAGTTCTGCCTGGATTGGTTCCCACTAAATGAATAATTAATTAGTACTGGATATCATCCACAGAAGTGGACATGCTTTCTTGTTGACAGATTCCAGGACCCCAAACTCATTCACAGTGGAGTCTTCTTGAAGTCTTCAGTGTTAGGAGTAGGGATGGGCGAAAATATTTGACAAAAACTGAAACCGGTGAATAATGGCACTTCATACTTGGAGAATAATTTCCCACAAAAAGTGCAGTTTTTCTGTATTTTCCTACTTTTTTTGCCTAGCTCATTGTGCACTGAAATCAATGGGAAGAAAAATTTTTCTCCTCCACACGAAAGTTTTCTCTAGTTTTCTACAGTCGTATAAAAGGGTGTCAGGCTCTCACAGCACACCATTCTGTGTTTGCGAGAGGAAAGAGCAGCACTTTGTTTGAGCTAGAGAAATAGGGGAATTGAAGTTTAGTTTAGAGAATCTTTTAGGTAGGTCATTTGTTCTCTGTATTAGGAGAGCCAGTGGGGCACCCTGGGGAGAAGAGATACCCCAAAATTCCACTTGACTGACTGGCAAGACACAAACAGCTAGGGACCTATTTGCTTGCTGATTTTGCTGTTATTGTCTCTGTGCTGGTGAAGTCTGGGGAAAGAAGTTGTTGATTTTGTTTTTCAGTTATAATTTTTTTGGACAGACTGTGACAGTGATAAGATAGGGCTGACAACTTAAAAATAAATAAATAAATAAGAATAAAGAAGTAAACAAAAAACTAAATATATTAGTGATAGTGACAGATAGCTGACTGTGTTTAAGCAAGACAATATGGTCCATCAGTTGTGTTGTGTACTGTAGCGTAAAAACACACAGAGTAGTTGAATAATGTCCAACAAACGCACAAGGAGCAGGGGGTGGGGGAATGTTGGAGCATTGCATGGACGTCAGAGTAAAGTAGTAGTTCAAAAACTAACTGCAGCAATTGTTGCTGCAGCATGTGCGATAAATTATGATGATCCCTCTACTCCAAGGGAGGATGCAGTTTGTCAAGGTCCCAGCAAAACTTCCAGCACCGCCATTGCCAGGACAAATATAGAACCATGTAAGTAGAACACTGAAGATGACAACAAGTCGCATTCAAGTGTTGATGGCAATAGCATAATAGAGGAAGGTGTAGCAGCAGATCCGCCTGCTGCATCAGATAGTGAGACAAACAAGCACCAAAACACCTGTCCTCAAAGTAGTAGTGAACGTTGTTACAGTAAAAGTAAAAAGAAATTGTTTGAGACCTCCAAAAGCTTAGAGGAATATAAGGGTAGTAGTGGACAAGAACTGTCAGGTGATGCTGATGCTGCTGAGGATGACCTAATGATGACTGATGATGATGCAGATCTAGAATATATCCCTCCAGCATCCTTCTCTTGTTCAGATACAGATGAAGTTGAGAGTGAGAATGATGACAGGGCTATAATGTTAGCAGAAAGTCAAAGGCTGTATCTTCCGCTACTTTCAAGGAGCACTGTGCCTGTCTACAAACTGTTTGAGAAAACCTTTCCAAAGGCGCTGCTATAGAGAAGAAATTATATTTCACTTAGTTACTGCAGCCAGGAAAAAGTTCCCTGCTACTGGGGACTTATATCACAATACTTTTCCGGCACTTCCACCAGTGATTAAAAATGACACCAATAATACAATAACCTTGTACAGAAAATTGTTTAATATTAAAATTATATTGGATAACCACTAATTATTCTTTATCCAATACTAAAGCACAGCATAAAACAATATAAAACCTATCAGTGTTTGAAATAACTCCACATCAGCAGACACCATTGGGCATCGATGATGTTTATATTTCAATGGATATTTACTCAATTATTCTTCCTCCGGGTAATTTTAGTGAGCTGTGGATACCAATATCATAGTTCCCCAATGCACACTTACCCTCAGTGATCTTCCCTTTATCTACCCACTCCAGTCGGTACTTTCGTTTGTTCCAGTACTCTACGGGTTAAAACAGCTCAAACACTCTGTGTCATAGAACGGTAATAATTGCTTCTCCCCTCCAAAAATACCGGACGCCATTATAGGGCCATCTTATGAGTATGGAGAAAACCACCTCCGTCTCCACACAGGTGCAAGCAATTGAACCCGCCTAGTCCTGTCCAAAACAATTTCCCAGTTGTCACTGTTGTTATATACTCCCTCTAGGGGAACACAATATATATCCCATTGATAGTCAACTCCCAATATATCATTGCCTTTAATTATTAAAAAATAAAATAATTTGAAAAAATAAAATCAAAAATGATCAATCAACCCAAAAAATATGAAAATATAAAAAACTAAATAATAAAAAATAACTGTAATATCCAATGTTATCTTGATCCTTTAAGCGCTGACTATATTTTTTAATCCTTTTAATCAGGCAATAACATATACAGCTCCCTATTAGTTGTACTGTCCCTCCCCCCTCTCCACCTCCATGCACCTTCTCTAATCTAAATTCCTTTTCTACACTGTCTACCCCAGCTTAGGGGAGATGCACTATGGTGTGATAGGAAGGTGATAACATGGAGTTGACTTCTCAAGTGATATAATTTCTCCATCATTTCTCCATTTCCTGTGTTATTCTATAGAGCATATGCACTAAGATATCCAAATCTGAAGAAATATTAGTGCATTAGCTCCATACAATACATAGGAACTGGAGAAGTGATATCACTGGATAAGTTATCTCCACTTTATCACCTCTTTATCACTTCTTAGTGTATAACCCCCTTGTGTTTTTTCACCTCCCAGTTTCCTTATTTAAAGTTTCCTCCAACCCTCTAACCATCCTAGCTCTAGCACAGTAGCCTCTTTTCCACAAAGGTGCAAACTTTCTCTCTCTCTCTCTACTACAAATATTGCCCCCTTGCAAGGACAGCCCAGTACTCTAGAAACCCAAACCCTTCCTGCCTACACCAAGTCTTAAACCATTCATTTAACTCGCTAATCTCCCATTGCCTTCCTGGTGCAGTACGTGGTATAGGCAGTATTGCAGGAAATACTTGTAACCAGGGGAGGGCTTGCAACCTTTGGTCTGGGGGGCAGGCACAGTCAAATGCCTAATTTCTACTATTGTCCCTTCATATGACTGTCACAGCTGACCTGCGATACCTCATCATAGTTGAACCTATTATATATTATTGCTCACCCAACAATATATGTTTTCGTATAATTTTTCTTTACCTTTGTTTTGGGAGGGAGATCCTCTGAAAACCCTTGGTATGCCCAATACATGTCTGTCTTCTACTCACACATGCAGAGGATTATCATTCTGCCTCCATGCAGATACAAAAGATTTAGCAACCAGCTGCATCCCTCTATGGTAAAGGTCTCCTCTGAATTAAGAATACCAACCAGCCATGAATATCCAATGAATAAAAAGGAGGCACTCAAATTTCAGCTGTATGGGCTGAAATAAGCATAAAAATTGTACTTACATGTAAAGTAGGCCGTGAGTACCCAAATCAGCTTTAAGAAATGGGAAATTCCCCACCCCTGTTCAGGCTCCTCTGGTTAAGCGCTGTATAGATGAGGGGTACATTTTAAGAGTATACCAGTGTCACACCAAAAAAGAGATTATTGAAAGAAAGAAAGAAAGAAAGAAAGAAAGAAAGAAAGAAAGAAAGAAAGAAAATGGGCCTATGATTTGTCATTTTAATGTGCTTAAAGTCCTAAAGAAAAGGCATTGAGATACTTGAAACGCATTGTGACCGGTGACACACTAATTGCCTGGGCTGACAGTAACGGCCTTTTGGCCTCTTCCACTACATGATGTCTGGTTTCTCTTATTATCTCTTTGTTAATTATTGTAGTACGTTATATTGATTGTCTGTGATGCTCAATATGAATGTTAATAGATTTGTATAACTGATTGAGCTCTTGTGTGATAGAGCATCATTGGCCTCATTGCAGAGCTCTTAACCACCATTTGTAATATGTTGAAGCCAAAGCAACATTGGATACACTGTAGGTTATCTCTGTCCTATCAGCAATCTACTGAATGGTTCCGGTATTGTATAGCTCTGTGGAAAAGGATGGAACCATAGTAATAACTGATGATTAAACCTTTGAGTGCCAGAGGGGTGCACACAGAGATCTGCACCTCTCTGGCACTTAAATGGTTAACCCTTTGAGTGCCAGAGTGGTACGCAATGCATTGAAAAGCAATGTATTCCGTACCCCTCTGGCACTTAAATGGTTAATGGAGGGTATCTGGCCTATTAACCCTTTAAGTGTTAGAGTATTGTGCAGCACTTTGCAAAGCAATGTATTGCTTACACGTCAGGTTCTCAGATGGTTTATCCTTTGAACAACACAGCTCTAGCCAACACATTGTGAACTAATAAGAGCTATAATATGTGAAGCGGATATCTGCAATCAACTCTCTGATGGGCTCAGTCACACTTTCTTTTGATAGAAAAATGTTAATAAAAGGGTTCTTAATATCTTTTGCTATTGCATGCACTGACCTTTTGATGAAACATAAGTTATATTTTATGTTGAAACACAAGTTATATGCTGTGCCCGGGTCTGCTCGGCTCCTATGCTGCACTGAACTGAAATAGTCAGGTGTTTGAAAGTAGTTCAGGCAGAGGGGGCGCAAAGACAACATGAGATTTGCAGGGAGGCACGGATTCACAACTACAGCTTGGGTCTTTTGCCCCTTTCTGTGATCTGTCCGGACAAAAGACCAGCAGGGAAATTCACTAAGCGGTGATAAAGTGGAGATAACTTCTCCAGTTTATGACTTCTCCAATTCCTATGTTATACTATAGAGCCAATGCACTAAGATTTCTTCAACTTTGGAGATATTGGTGTATAGACTCTATAGAATAACATTGAAACTGGAGAAGTGATAAACTGAAGAAGTCATCTCCACTTAATCTCCTCCTTATCACTGCTTAGTGAATCTCCCCCTGGATCTCAGATCTGTAGGAGCTTTGGATGATATCACGAATAGGGGAGGGAGGGGTAAGATTGAAGACACAGTTTTAGGAAAAGTAAACTGTTGGTGAAATTCAGAGATGGGGGCATCTCTTGCAAATTTTGCTATTTACAATGATCAGGAAAGTGAAAATGAAGTATTACTGTACCTTTAAATAAACTGTATATGTCAGGAAGTGACCCATAGACATGATATATAGAAGCATCTCTTTAGACTAATATGGCATATAATAGAAAACTTAATACATCAGCCTCAGAAACCAAGAAAAAGCCAACCGAAGTCTGTGAGCCTAAAGGTTAGTTTTTATAATGTTAATCTTCATATTGTAAACTATATTAAAGGGGGCACACATTTTTTGCCCCCAAAAAAACAGAAGAAAGTCTTCTTATTATACTTTTCCTTTAAGCTAATTATTTTGGTCTGACTTACAAAGAATTAGCTGTTCAGTCTGATACTATCAAACTGTGCTAAGTATTTAGAGAAGAAAAGCCCTCCACAGATTGGACTGAAATTGCAGGTCACTATTTTGAGATCATGACAAGCAATTTAATATGCTAGCATTGTTCATGCAAGAAGGTGTGTATGTGTCAGAACTCTTAGTCCAAAATCTCATTTTTTATATATTTAAATGGGTATAAACATTTTCAGATTTCTCTTGGAACTGAAATATGCTTTTATAAGAATACATTATTATCCACAGTTCTCATTCCAAGAAGGCATTTGAAAGTGTAAGAATATGGTAAGTACAAGTAAATGCCAAAAGTACAGAATGATTCGCAAAATCTCAGTGCAGAATGGAGGATTAATTACATGAGCATGATTTCAAACAATAGAAAGCTCATATTATAAGAAAGCAGAGAGGTAAACCATTAAGGTGGTGGGTTGTACAAGAAGCTATATGAGCAGGCAGAAGTAAGAGATATTGATGGTAATCTCCCCCTGCTGTCTTGTCTCTCGGTTGTGTCTTCCTAGATGTACTACCACCTTATAAAACTGTACCTTATAAAACTGAACTAATATTTCTAACCTCTCCAACCTGCCGTCCCCTGATATTTCCCTCATTGTTAACTAACAACACTGCCATAAAACTAACCTCCAGAGCATGTTGCCTGGGGATCACCTTCAATTCTTCCCTGTCTTTCATTCCTCACATTCAGTCAATCTCCAACACATGCCACCTCTATTTAGGTGACATCTCTAGAATTCAACTCTTTCTCACCCAAGAGACTCCCAAAATTCTAATCCAAACACTCATCATGTCCTATCTCAACTACTGCAACATACTCCTAATTGGCCTTCCCCTCACCCGACTAATACCACTATATTCAATAAAGAACTATGCTGCCTATCTAATCTACCTCACATACTGTTCTCTGCCAATCCCTACACTGGCTTCCATTATCTTGTACAATTGAATTCAAAATATTGGTTCTAACTCATAGAGCCCTTACAAAAACAGCACCGTCCTACATTTCATCCCTTGTTTCCAAATATACTCCCACTCTCCATCTTCAATCTGCACATGATCTTCTTCTCTTTGCACCTTTCATTGCATCCGCCCATTTTTACCTACAGGACTTCACCTGTGCTGCACCTGAGGTCTGGAATTCCCTCTCCCATTCCATTAGACTTTCCTCCTCCCTTCAAATCTATAGGCACTCCCTGAGACTCACCTGTCCAGGGTAGCATATTAACTACCCTCATAACCACTATGAGCAAGGATTAATCAAAAGCCTGTCCAACCTCTACTCATGCTCATTCTCATTGTACATCCCTCTCTCCCCTACAACCCCGTCATGACCTCTTTGCTCAAACATAGCCTTTTTCTTGTGAATAGTCCCGCTACTTGTCTGAACCACTGCACTGAAAAGCACTTCTATATCCCACCCACTGACCAGCAGTTCATGTGGCAGGAGGCACTTACACTCCATAGCCCATACACCTTCTGAATCCTAGCCTACCTTCCTCAAGACTGTATGTTCTGTTTGCACTGTTGTACATCCCTGTATGCCTGTTCCCTTTTCTACAGTGCTGAGGAATACATTTGCACTATTTAAGTAAAGGCTATTCATAACAATAATCTATAAATCAGGAATGGGAAACCTATGCTCCCTCAGCTGTTCTTAGACTACATATCCCATCATCCTCAGCCAACCATTGAGAAGAGAGTAGAAAGGCAGGCAATATCAACAACAAGGGACAGAGAGTAGAGAAATGACAGGTAGGCGGTATATTCAACAAGGGTAGTAGTGCAAACAATTGCCAGGCAGGTTTTATCAGAAAGAAGCGCAGTAGGTCAGAGAGTAGCCAGGCAGGCAGCATAAACAACAAGTGCAGTAGGGTAAAGAGTAGTTGGGGAAGCAGTATCATCAAGAAGGGAGTCGGTAGAAGAGTAATCAGGCAGTCTTTATCATTATCAAGGGCAATAGATCAGAGAGTAGTCTGGCAGGCAACAAGGGCAGAAAGGCAGAGAGTAGCCAGGAAGGCAGTATGTACAACAAAGTAGTAGGGCAGAGAGTAGGCCAGTAGTATCAGCAACAAGAGCAATAGAGCAAAGAAAAGTGAAGAAGGCAGTATCAAGAATATTGGGTGTTCTCGCCACTTCCACCCACTCCCAGCCCTGTTCCTCCCACTTTTGATTAAAGCCCCACATTACCTCATCACTATCCCAACCACTTCTATGAAGCCCCACCCCCCACTGTGACACAAATCACATCATTTGGACACTCCCATCTCTCCCCTTATTTGTCATTCTTGGGTGCTGCTGCCATCAAAGTTACCAGGTATGGGTACTTCCTTAACTTCCTGCATAAAGCCCCAAATTTGGAATCTGCCAAAATATCGAACCTAGAGAAACTGACAGTTCTCATTCATCCTTTTTTGACAAAAGTGTTTAAATAGAAACAGCTTTTGATTTTTGAAGTTCAAGTCCACTGTTTAGCCGTTTGTATAAACCTAATGATTAAGTGTCAAATAAAATTCTCATAAGAAATATTCGGGTTTGCAGTTATATCTCTCATTAGAAATTATGAAATATTCATGTAGACATTAAGCAGCCCGACAGCCTGCTGAATGTCTCTGGAGTACAATTACACAAGGTAGAGCAAAGATTAATGGGCAGCAAAGTACTTTGGCAGAGAGTGACAGACGTACCAGTGTTTACAGCAGGCGGGACAATTGGGAGCCATCGATAATGAATGTAGGTTTTATAGGGTCGGTCTTGATATTGTCTAGGGGTTTCATGGTATCCCATCAATGTTCCCTGCTCTGCAGCTATATAGTTTATGAAGGCCATTTTAACTCTGTGAGCTCTACAGAGATATCCAACACATTGCAATGCTTTGGATAACTTTCTAGACCTCAAAGGGTCAACACGCTGCTGAGCCCTGTGCAAAGTATAATGTAACATGTCCCTTAACCCACTGGATACTATAGATGCTTCCAGTGCATTACTTCACAATGGTAGACCTCTCTAACATCCACAGAACCTATACCTAGTTTCCTCTTCAGCAACATGTTGCACATGTCTCTGGTCCTCAAGGGGTTAAAATGTGTACTTAGGTTTATAGAAGCTTTATTACAAAACTTTGACCTTATACTAAAATTACACATTGTTGTGTGTTCACACCGAGGTTCACACAATGACATGCAATTACACCTTTGCAGAATACTGAGTTTTCACACCAATCTGTGTATTATGTCCCACATCTTCAAGGAAAGATAGATTCAGATGGTTCTAAACTGTGCTGTATGAGAGCCCAAGTTTCTCTTTGATTGAGGGGATCCCCTTCAGCCAGTGGACCCTGTGCTGCAACTCACATTACCCTATTGTTAAAATGGCCCTGGACTTGATTATGTTATGTGCAGTCTTCACGGTGCAGCTGGAAAATAGGACTTTGCAGTCTTAGATATAAGTTGCAGACGCTGTGTGTGCTTTCCATAGACATCACCTGGATCTATCAAATCTCAACAGCTGCTGTTTATGCAGGGCTGAATTTCCTATAGGCAAAGTAAGTAAGTGCCTAGATCTCCAAATGGTTATGGCACTCAGTTGTGCTGGCCACACCCACATTCTGAATTGTGGGTGGGGCCAGGGAAATCTCATTGTCCCTGCACCAGTTTATATACCCTTTTACAGACTTATCTTCAACACAGATATTTCTCTAGCAACAAAGTGGATACAATTGTTTCCTTGTTTTTCTGTCCTTGCTTGTTATAGGCCAAGGGTATTTTCTGTGCCAGGAATTAGTGGATGGGACAGGGGTGTGTGGTGATTGGTGGAGCTAGATATTTTAGAGCTGAACAGTACAATCTTTGTATGGTTCCAAGGGGAAACATGGAGCGATATTGGCAAAAACAAATCTCAACCACTACATATAAGAAAAATATAAATTCCCTTAAAATATGGTTTAACTCATTAAAAATGCTATAGGTCCCCGACGCATTGTGTTGCTAAACGTCCAGGTGCAGACTGAAATGCTGACCCATTAAACTTCATGTTGTTTGCACAAATTAAAGACCCATTGGTGATACGTCTCTGTGATACATCTTTTTGATAAAATTGTTACTGTGAGTGGTACTATGCATGTCCCTTTTTATAAGTAGAAGATGTTGCTCAGTGCATTATATGTATGATTGATGTATGAATGGTAGATGAAAATAGACCAAGAAAAATACAGCATTAAAAATTGTGTTCAGTGAAATAAGGCCTTGTTCTAGAAAACGAACTTGTTTGTCCCTATTTGGTCCTTTAGCAAATTGACTATTTTGTTTTCAGCTGGTTTACTGAAGCTAATCATAATGTTCTCCAAACCTCTTATAGTTTCCTGCTGGGAAGATTGGACTTCACCCTGGGATGAGGTGACAGATGGGAATCAGCCAATCAGAGGGCAGGAAACTGTGTTTCCCTGTGTTATACTAAAGAAAAATGGGATTATTCCTGGGCAAACCTTTTGTTCTATTGGGGGAAGATAAAAACTCCCATAGTTTTTTTGTTTGTTTTAGGTAAAAAAGGTTAATTAGTTCTAGGAGATGCTTCATTCAAAAGTTATAACAGTACAAACTTTAACAACGTGATATAGTTACTACTGTCATATTTTATGTAGAACTGCAGGCTCTGCTTTCCCATAAAGTGCAATAGAATAACTGTCTGGAAACTAGGTGAACTGACTGGTCATCAGGTGGCACTGTTAATGAAAAACAGTAGTTTAAACTATTATAACTTGGAAATAAGCAACTTCTAGTATTAGGGAAAATATTGTTTTACTCAACAGGATATATAAATATATTGGATATGTTTATACCTTTGAGGACCAGATTAATGCATCAATGGAAATGGAAATTGTTCTGTTGTTTTGCCCCACAAATTGCTAGTGTTCTTTTGTGCTTAAACCTTTTGAGTACCAGAGGGGCGTCCGACGCATTTGCAAAGAAATGCAATGGATATCCCTCTGGCACTCAAAGGGTTATGGTTCGTACAACAGGAAGTGAGGACCACAGGGAGATTAGCTATATCCATGTTTCAGAAAAACATCACCGGTAATAAATCTTAATGCATATCAAAGGTTACGTAAAATGTAGACACAGTAATACAATTTAATATACAAGAATGCTTGTGATTCTGCTATCTTGCTCTGATGAAAGAGGTCACAACCTACAATGTTATCACACCTATACTTTGACCAAATAGATTGCAACTGCTGTTAAAAGATCAATAGACTATATGCACAAAGACAAGTGGAGCAGTGTGTGAGAAACCCTGCTGTTCATTTAAATCAGGATTTGTACCCCTTGAATCCTAGAGAGGATTTATATTATTTCCCTATGGTACAGTTAGTTTGACTGAGAATTTCTCCCCTTTTGGCTTTATACATATGGATCTGCAAGGCAAATAGCCTAGAAAGAAATGCTTTTGGGATTTCCATCTTCCTTGTAATATATCTTTAGCAAATACGATTTACATTTGGAAGCAGAGTGCATGTTTCCATGAACATATATTCCCATGGGAGAGATTAGAATCCACACACCTGCTACCTGGTTCTTTGTATAGTTACATCACACCCACTGCACATTCAGTGCAGTAAAAGCATCTCTAGAGTTCCCTAGCCCTGCCATAAAGAGCTCTTAGCTGTTACAGCAGAGAAAAGCTAGTTAGTCATACTGCTGAGAATTCACTGGGAAGCAGTTCAAGGCATTGAAAGTACATTGTGGGGTTTGCCCTTTCCTCCAAGTGCCTATAAGGGGATTTTATTTTGTGTTAATTTTATTTTAAAAGTAAATACTAAGGTGCATTTTAAGGAACAAAGGACCATATTCACAAAAAAACTGGACTAATTCAGGTAGAGGAATACAAATTCAAATTGATATTTTCTGATAATCTTAAAAAGAGCAAAACATCCTAATTTCTAAAATGAATCTTTAATTGATGCCGGATATCATGTCAGTGGTAGCAGGCATGATTATTTCTGAAGTAATCCAAACTCCACCCACTGAATTGTTCTGAGGAAGCCCTCATTGTGTGTGTGTGGGCGAAGGCGAGGGTCTTGAAGTCCTGTAACAACAAATCATATCTGCCTTCATGATATGTAGCACTAATTAAAAATATATTTCAGAGAACCAGTTCATGCTGAATTAATTCATAGAGGCCATTAGGGTTTTCTGGCCAAATTAACATAAGCATGGGGTTATTAGGTGTTAGTGTTCCTTTAAGGAGAGTTTTGGTTTTTTTTAAAGGTGCAATAAAGATTTACAGTAAGGATGTGTATATATAATATAATGCACACTATTACACATTTAATCCCTTGCATACTGGAGAGCTGAACACTTAATTGCTTTGCATTGTTACCAGACCACATTTTAGGAAATGCCATTAGTACAGTAGGAATCCTAAATCTCAATGATCTAATGAATGGTAGGCATACACAGAAATAGACTGTGTAGGTGAGCTGTTACACTGGCTTGAGTATGCCCCAAGTTTTCTTCACTGGGGGAATCCTCATGCATGATATGGATCCAATTTTGTTTCACCCTTAAAGGGATACTAATGTTTCATAATAAAATCAGCTCTAATTAATCATCATAGTATTTGGACTTTAGAGAGTGTTATTTCAATTCTGTCAGAGTTGTAGTTCAAGAGTAATTCAATGATAACGTATCCCCCTCCTGCCCCTTTTACTGATGTAACACTGCTCAGCCAGATCAAAAGGGAGGTGCCCAAGTAGACTGCAGAGAGGGACAATCTTCAATTAAGATAAGGGAAAAAGCTGAAAAACTTGTCAAGGGGGGCAGGGCTTTTATTGTTTTCATAGGAATAAGAGTGTGCCCTTCTGTTATCTGTCTGGTCTATGGACTGGATTCCACATCTGAGAAAAGATGGCTTACACTAGGTAAAAGGGGTGGGAGGGGGAAACTTTGCTTGTGAATATCTCTCAAACCATAAATGTTTGAGAGATAAGACTTATATCGTTCTTCATGTTTTTTTAATGCCTACAAAATAAAATAAAGATAAAACGAAGTATTACTATCCCTTTAAATGGATAGTAATGCTTAAATTGTAAAAAATATATTGCAGGGATGATCTTGCTGTGTAAAACATGGGTACGCCCACTGCTGACAAACTTATTGCAACTCTAACTTGCATTTTTCAGGTGCAATAACTCATATTTTATTCTGCTGTTACGACAAGAGTGTCTGCATATCTATGGTCAGTTGATGAAAAACCTCCACAGGGTGCTGTAGAAACAGCTCCACTCTACATTGTCAGGCCATGAAGATAATGCACTATAAAGTTTGAGCTGCAATAACTTTTGAATAAAAACATCTCTCAGTCTTGGAAGTAGTCCTGATTTACTCAGCAGGATAAACCCTGCAAAAAAAAAAAAATAAATAACAATAATTTTTTTTTGTTTGTTTTTTTTGTTTTGTTTGTTTTTGTTTTGCTTTTGTTTCTTTCCTCCCCTCAGTAGTAAGCATTACTACCCCCTTAACAAAGTCCTCTTAGGTCCCAACACACGCAATCTTTCTCTATATTAGACTGCCTACTTTATATAGTCTGGTGCTGACATGTGACACTCTCCCTGTAGGAGTGATCGTTTTGTTGGTCGTGTACCTAATAAACTGGTTACTTGGTATATATTATAAACTTTATTTCAACAGCACTGATTCGTTACAGGAAACATAGTAAAAATGTTTATGTGACAATTTCCCTTTTATATTATTTTTAGTATTTTGAGTGCCAGAGGGGTAGTTAACATTTTATTTTATAATGTATTGGATACCCCTCTAGCACTCAAGGGGATAAAGCAGCTTATGCAATTCTGGAGCAATCCAAATGCAAAATAGAGGACAAATAAAAAATTGCATTGATTCAAGTGGGGCAGTTACCTCCTAGAGTGTTAGAGAGGTATTCAGTGCATTGCAAAGCAATGCAACATTTGTGTTAAAAGCCCCATTTAAAGGAGCAATAAACTTTCTTTAATAAAAGCAAAAATATAAGCCAATTCTTGGTTAGTAAAATAAGGGTACTCTCACATCTGGGAGATTTTTAATGCAAAAGGTATTACAGCTCAGATTTACATTTTTTAAACAAAACTGTTAGCAACTGGGCCAGCTAGTGCCCAAGGGGTAATTGTTTCATATATTGCAGTTTATGGGAGAGCTTGAGTCATAGACAACAGCTCTCCATTGTGATAGGAGCAGCAACGCCCAGTGACCAGTTTATTTTATTTTTAAATAAATTATTTTTATTTTTTAAGTGGAAGTTTTGGGAAATTTTATTTATGGAACAGTTAGTTAGCAACAGAATTTCTCCTCATTTACTTTTGCATATGATCCATGGTGTTTTTTCTGTTATACTTCCAGTTTCCATTGCAGCACTTTTATTTCTAGAATATCCGTCTCTTTAGTTTGATTGGTTGTGAGTGATGCTTGTTTTTTTCTGTTGCCTCTTATATTAAGCCTTCTGCATTATCATACAGTAAGAGAACTCTACATAATGTGTCACTTTATAGTATTTGCTCTCTCTCTCTCAGCCTCTTTGGTGGGCATTACTCCCACCCCAGTCCTTAAAGGGTTAAGGTCACAATGTGCAGTGGGAGGAGTCTGTGTCCTGTGGTGCTGATAGTCACTGGAATGTTCACCTTCATGGATGCTCCATTAAGAATGTACAGACCATGTTCTCAACAAAGGCACATGGCAAATTCATTCCATTAGGATTTTATTGATATGGTGGAGTGGAGGGATATCATTAGGAGGTGTTACTTCTCCTTTAAGGCTTTCTCAAGGATGGTCTGTGTGGGAATTATCTGGCTAATTCTAACATTATCTCAGGTTCTCACCTTTCTAAATATGTGACTTTGTTAAAGGGCAAGATCAACCGCCATAATTCCCCAAAGTACTGGCAGTTCCAGTAGCCATTAATTAACATTAATGATTTTCTTGCTCATTAACAAATGAGCACGGGTAAAATATATTCCAGCAGGTGGGGTATCTTGGGGATTTCTGTATTAATTTCATGGAAAGGTTTATTATTATTTCTTTCATAGGGGAACTGAATGTTGTACATGATCTTCTTCACTCTGCATTAGGAGTAACATATTAAGTACCAATGTTAAGTTAAAATAGTTCAAATTGAACTATCATTGGTCTAGTGCAGAGGTAATCAAACTCTGGACCACCAAATGGTGGAGACCACGACTCCCATTATCCCCAACCAGCCATTTGGTGGCCTGGAGATGATGGGATTTTAAGTCCTCAATTCAATGAATTCCACAAAAACTTGTGGTAGGGCAAAAATTGCTACCGACTGAACTGACTGCAAAAAATTCAATTGCACTGCTAACTGAAACCACAACAAATGTTGGATCACGGAAACTGACTTGTGGCCAAACGTCCATCATGTGTTTTTAGTTACCAAAGCCCACGCTAAATAACGTGAGTAATGGGAACATCAAAGGAAAAGAGCTAATGATCAGTGCCTGACACAGTCAAGCACCAAACTTGAGCTCAACACACAGTCAACCTCCCAAATACTAACCCTACACTACCCCTAACAGTGAAGTGCAACAGTATAACCCTTAACACTGGCCTAATACCAAGATCCTGTCATCCATTGTCGGTCTTCTTCTGTCTTCTTCCATCTTCCTTCATCTTTCTTCCTCTTTCTGTCCATTTTCTGTCTTTTTCTCTTATGTCTTCTTATCTTCATTGTTTCAAATCATTTCCTGTAAAGAGACAACAACATTAAAAATAGAATTTTAGAAAAACAAATTGTGGCACACCAGTCTATAGATATTAAACATGGCACATCAGCAAGCAGCTAGAAACAAAGTCCCCCACTCCCATGGAGCAACCAAAACAAATAGATAAAAACACATATCCCAGAGCTGCACTGATATGTTGTGAAAAGAGGAAATAACACCACCACTTCAATCAAATTTAAAATGTACTATACAATTTAATGAATAGATGATAACATCACACATTTATAGTTCTACATAATCCTAATAAAGCAAATAACGTAGCTAATAATATTCTGGACAATATACTTCAATAATATTGCGACTATACTAGTCACACGACTTACATGGGTTCTCAAAAAGTGTTGGATATTTCTGTCTAAGAAACACTGTATCTGATTCTGTCACGTTGTGAGTCTAATAGTGACTTAATGGAATCCAGGAAATACACAGTCAATCTACCCCCGAAACACAGTGTTTGATGTCTTCACTATATAGCTACAGAGAATCAATACTGTGGCAATCTCTACCTGGGGTCTAACTTGTCCCACCTAAGAACCAAAGATACAATATCCACTTATCTACACAATAGTGGAGTATAGACCATGTCTAGGTTTCCAATCTCACCTCAGAGAAGTCACTAAATTAGTGTAGTGAATATATCATACCATAAACACTGGAGTCAAGTTCCTCACTATTTGTATCCGATAGAAAACAGAGCTCCAAGACAAAAAACACTATGTCCGATCTCCCCACCACAAATATCAGACACAGTTCCCTACCTTGAACACCACTGTTCCCTCCACCGGAACCACACAGAAAACCAGAGTATAGATAAAACCAGCATTTAAATGGACAAACACTCTGATTTTACATAAAAACGGTCATAATAAACCCAGGTTTTAATAAATGCAATTTCTATTACTTATCAATAATAAACATAAACATGAATACAACTCCCCCTAAAAATAAATAAAAATGTATATTTTAACATTGGAACCACTGGCAGTAAGGGTGAGAGAGAATGGAGTAATACGAGGTCTTCGGTTAGCCTCTGCAGAATTAAAGCTAATGATGTACGCAGATGATGTCCTTGTTACATTAGAAAATCCATATTGTTCCTTGGATAATTTTATGAAGGAGGTCAATATTATCTCAAGGTATTCGGGATATAAATTAAACATAGAGAAATCGAAATGTTTAATGTTAAATATAAAGTATGAAGTAGAACTGAGATTGAAAAAGCAGTTTAAGTTTGAATGGACTAAAGAGTACTTGAAATATCTTGGCGTATATATTACTGGTAAATTTAAAAATTGTATGGAAACAAACTTTATGATGATGTTTAGACAAATGCAGAGAAATTTTAAGGAATGGAAAGGACTGTTTTGTCTTGCTCAGGAAGAATATATTATATTAAATATTATGTTTTACTGAAATGGACGTATCTTTTGATAACAGTACTAACAGTACTAATATTAATGCCGAAGAGTTGGCATCAAATGATTCAATCCTCATTTGATACATTTATATGGCAGGGGAGGAATCCTAGAATTGCAAAGAGATATTTATCAAGGACAACTGGGGATGGAGGTATGGGGTATCCTGATATAGATGAAGTATATGGAGCAAGCAGACTTTTTCATATAATTTCCTCTCAGAATTCTACAGCTATAAAAGAAAAGTGGTATCAGATTGAAAGTGAAAGGGTTGAGGGGGGGAATATTTTTTGCTTTTTTTGGGACCCTAGGAAGACACAATTTTGTTTAAAAACTTCTTCTGTCATCTTAAAGGACCTTATGTGTTTTTGGTCTAAGGAGGGGGGAGGTTTTTGAATATTACACCTTTGCCGGTTTATAGAGAATATTACTATAACAACATGGGCAGAGGTGGGAATAGAAAATATTCAAGATTCAATGAGTGAGGGTAGATTTAAATCCTTTTTGGATCTGAAATTAGGGAATAGGGAGTTTTGGTATTTCTTAAGGGTCCTAGAATTTATAAAGACATTTTTTTATTAAAATAGAGCCATCAGATCAGATACTAACATTTAGGGAATTAATTCAAGAGGATTCAGAGATGAAATTGCTGGAAAGAAGTTCAATGTTTTTAAGTAAATTGATCAAACAGGCAAATCCCCCTGCTTTAAAAATGTAGGAAAAAGATTTAGAAAAATCAATATTAAGAGCGGACTGGAATGGAACTATAGCATTGATTAATAAGAACATACATTGTTTAAATCTGAATTAATTGTTCTATAAAGTTATTAATCGTTGGTATTTAATCCCGGAAAGACTAGGGAAAATGTACCCTGGTATCTCCAGGATATGCTGGAGGTGTAATGTAGATGTGGGGGATATTTCCATATGTGGTGGAGCTGTCTGGTGATAAAAAATGTTTTTGATAAAAATACTCCAGAAAATGTTAGATATATGTGGGTTTATACTGGAGCCGAAACCGGAGGTAGCACTTCTACATATGGATATTCCAAAAATGAATAAATGGATGATAAAATTGATCCTGCATATACTTGCTGCTGTAAAATTACACATAGAAAAAAATTGGAGAAGCCCAAGGATTCTCCTTTGAGTAGAGATACAAAAGCATGTGATATGGCAGTATAAGATGGAACGAGGATTATTGTTAATAGATAAGAAAAGTCCAACAATTATACAAATATGGGATAATTGGATTAGAAAAGTGTCTAGTGTTGGATAAAAATTATAAGTAATAAGAATATTTGAACCATCCTCACATTCATGTATGTATGGGTTATGAGTTACTGTATAAGTCTGAATATTGGAGATATGGATAGCCGAACAGTGTTATGCGGGCGAATAGAATTTGTATAAAGATGTGTTGTGGGAGGGGGAAACTTTATCATTCAATTACTCTTGAACTACAATGCTTACAGTAATGAAATAACACTCTCTATGGCTCAAATACTTTAAAGATTAATTGGAGCTGCTGTTTTTGTGAAACATTACTATCACTTTAACAAGGGGTTTATAGCTGACTGTACTGGGGCTCTTCTTCCTTGCGCCAAAGAATCACCTGCTACCAAACGGAAACCTTCTATTTCATGCCTCCCAATGAGTATAACATTCACTTCATCAGCAGTTAGCTAAGTTTGTAAGCCTTGTGATATATACATTACTTTAACCCTTTGAGTGCCAGAGAGTTCTGGAATGCATTGCTCTGCGATGCGTTGTGTACCCCTCTGGCAGTCAAACGGTTAAACAATGCAGTCAAATTGTTAAACAATGCAGTCAAATGGTTAAACAATGCACATATTTCCAAGTTATGTTCTTGGGAAAAAAATTTATTTTTCAAGTTTGTGTCTCTTTATAGGAAACTAATTGAAACAAGGAAGATAAGACAGAAGATAGAGAGATTGATGAAGAAGGAACATAGAAGAGTGAAGAAGAAGATGGAGAGTAGCTGACCAGGGTGCTGAAGACTCCACTGGACATCAGAATCAATTGTGTTTATTGTCAGTTGCTTTTTTTAACTTAGTTGGATTAACTCTGTGAGTACCAGTCTGTAAGTCTTCCCCACTGGCACTGATAGGGTTAGTTCTACTAACACTGCACACATGTTTGGATTGCTTTGGATGTATTGATATGGGGCTTAGGTGACTGGTGACTTTTTAAGCTTTTTTTCAGTTTCAGTTGATGTGTAGGCAGTTTTGAGATGTGTTAAGGGACTCTGCTTCCAAAAAGAGTGAGCCCCTTAATGTATTTTAATACTAATGCATGGAATTGAATGGTATATTTTGACATTTTGTAATGTGTTTTAATGGGTATAAACGGGAGCAAACTTAGCGCCCAAGCTGCTTTTTTTTTACTGGCGATATTTCTTCACCGTATTGTGAACTGTCAAAAATTGGTACCTGCAACCTTTGGAAATTGTTTGAACATCTTTGATCTGAACTATATCTAGCGGAGTCATGCCTCTTGGTTTATGCAATGCTCTTTCCACTTTTTTGCACTTTGTCAATGACACTTTCTCCTTGATCAGCTAATCATGGTGTACTTGGATAACAATCTAGGGCCACAGTACTGGAGTACAGGGGATCACCTGGTATAAATTAGGCAGATGTGAAAAAATGCTGTGAAGTAAGAATGCTTTCAAAAATAGACGTTAATAGTTTATTTTTTAGCAATTAACAAAATGCTTAGTGAGTGAACAGAAGAAATGTCTAAATCAATCCTCAACTCTATTTGCAGATATGCAGCCCCAAACTTGCAAGGAACATCCACCATGATTCACTTTTGTCTGCAGACACTCATTCGTGTACCTCTCTCTGGCCTTCAGCGAACAAACTGTCTTCTGCTATACCCAAATATTTCAAATTTTGACTTATCAGTCCAGAGCACCTGCTGAGTTGAGTCACTAGGCCTTGTTTCCATGTCAAAGGTATGGCTTTTTGGCCACAAGTCTTCATGAAGACTACTTCTGACCAGACTTCTCAGGACAGTAGATGGGTGTACCAGGGTCCCACTGTTTTCTGCCAATTCTGAGCTGATGGCACTGCTGGACATCTTCTGATTGCAATGGGAAGTAAGCATGATGTGTCTTTCATCTGTTGCAATAAGTTTTCTTGGCCAACCACTGTATCTACGGTCCTCAGTGTTGCCTGCCTGCCTGCCTGCTTGCCTGCCTTGAAATTTCAGCCTGGGAGAGACCTTGCTGATGCAGTATAATTACCTTCTGTTTTGTTGCTGTACTCAGTCTTGCCGTGGTGTATGACTTTTGACATTAAACTTTCTTCAGCAACCTCACTTTGTTAAGCTGATTTTGGCTGTTCCTCGCCCTGTTTTATTCCTCCTACACAGCTGTTTCTGTTTAATTCAATGATTGTGCTTCAACCCTCTTATTAAATTGATGATCATTAGCACCTGTTTGGTATAACTGTTTAATCATACAACTCACTATATGCCTACACAATCCCTGACTGTGCAAATGTACCTAGAAGAATTGATGCTGTTTTGAAGGCAAAGGGTGGTCACGCCAAATATTGGTTTTGATTTTGATTTTTCTGCTGTTCACTCACTATGCATTTTGTTAAATAAAAAATAAACAATGTCGATTTTTTAAAGCATTCTTACTTTATAGAAGTTTTTCACACCTGCCTAAGACTTTTATTTATGTATATATGTGTGTGTAAAACTCCATTATTTTCAAACCTCTCACTACTTTTTGTAGAGGCAGAAGTGTAAACCTATAGGTGCATATTTTTCAATTGAGCCACTTTCTGGAAACATTTGTGCACACCAGGCTAGGGGTAGAAAGGCAATTTGATGTATGTGTTGTCTTCTTTCCAGAATGGTAAACCTTGTTTACCTTTTCTTCATATCTATAATTACAGACATTTTGGTACAGGTAGGTCATATTTGAAGAATGCAAGAAAAACATCATATTTTGGTAAGGGTAGTTATCTGCTACTGAACTCCCTTTGTTATGTCAGCATATAGCAGTGTGATATAATTTTTCTTGGGAGAGGAGCTGCCTATGAATACAGTAGAAAATTCCAAATTTTTCAAAGATTTCAGAACCTTTGAAGGGGTAGAAAAAAATCTTATTTTTTCCTTTAGATATATCTTCTGAAAAATGTGTGCACACTGGGCTCATAGGATAAAGGTAAGTGACCCCTTAGATGGAGGGGGCTGTCTTCTTTCCAAAATGGTAGGCCTTGTCTACCTTTTCACCTGTAGTTGTTGCAAACATTTAAGTTCAGGTATAGCAAATAAAAATAAAAAAAAACTGTGGTTCATGTAGTTTTGTGGTCCTGGCACCCCCTATGGTATGTCAATGCATACCAATGGGTTAAGAAGGCTCTAGCTACCTAATCTAATATGGTATTACATGGTTGTCAGTGATTTCTGTAAAAGTGAAAAATAATTTTTTCTACCATTTTCTGGTTATATCTTAGCTAACCAGGCTCAGATAGAACTATATATAACCCTCCATGAAATTAAAATATGTGGTCCTTTTACATTAAAAATATATAGCATGCAGTTTCCCATGGTATATTTGCCACTTGTATGTGAGTGATAATTTCAGAATGATGCAAAATGAAAAGAAAAAAGAAAAACAGTTAATTTTTATAAATGTGTTGGATACCTCTCTGTCACTCAAAAGTTTAAAAGCTAATGATTTCCACAGGTATAGTTCCCTTTGACTCTTCTGTTATTATATAGTTCTCTTTAAATCTTCTGCTGTGAATTTTTACTTTTGTTCTCATTAGAATGACAGGCATTACAAAGGACTCTACAGCCTTGCTTCCCTATAATGGGACACAGGACCTAGGCTACATCCTCATGAAAACAATAGGGTATATGCATTTCTTCAGTAAGCACCAAGCACTTTTCTTTGCACTCTCACACTGAGATTATCTTGATTTTACAGATATTTATCCCAGTCACCAGGAACAATATGCGCTGCCAGTTGAGAGATTAGCTAGCGTACATTCAGTCTGAACTTGCAGGGGGAGTGGATAGAAAACAATAGTTTGGGAAGTCTGATCCCTCTTGCACATAGTTTAGCACAGTGGCTGGCACTGTCTCTTGCCTATGCTGTGAAATTAGAACTTTTACGTCCTTAACCTTTCATTATCAGAGCTGCCATACACTAATTGCTTCAGTAATAAAGTAGGTAATAGGACACGGCGGGGTGTGTAATTATAAGAAGATAATTGCACGGCTCAAGTGTTGCTACTTAGCACTTGCAATTACTCATTGGTATACCTAAAATGATTTAGTGTATATATTGTACGTAGCTAAAGGTAAACTCTTTATTAGTAATGACAAATAGAATAATGAAGTTATTTAACCCATTGGATATGTAAGAAGTTTCCCACATATTGCAAAGCAATTCATTGGAGTTCTTTAGTTTCCATCGAAAAGGAGAAGTAAACAGTTTTATGAAAAATATGTATTGTAATTATTTTCCTCCTGAGTAGTCTGCCCACTATCCTACTGTAAGAACTTCAAACCTTATATGGTCCTTGGTCTTGCCTTCAGGGCCGGCGCTAGCATAAGGCTGTTAAGGCAGCCACCTTAGGGCATTGCAGCGGAGGGGGTGCCGAAACGGGGGAAGCTGCAAATTTTTTTTTTATTATTATTATTTTTTTTTTTCCATTTATTTATTTTTTATATATATATCTGCTGCTGTCTTATGCTCAGGATAGCCTTATATCTATCCCATGCATGCTTAAATACTGTCACTGTATTAACTGTTCTCTGTTTAAGGGAGGGGAAATAACTCAGGAGATTGGCTACCTCTGTCTGGGTATCTGCAGATACCAGCTGTTGTCCCCCATATCTTACAATCTCCGTGAACAAGCTAAGGCTCTATACATCCGATGGGAGGTGCTACTGACAGCACACAAGGGACATTGCACTGTGTTGAGGACTCAATCACTTATCTTGCCTCCCTTTATACATTCTCTTTTCTTACGCATACGTCAGTTTTCCTTTGTAGCAAGATGGGGTTCTTGTTCTCGCTAATAATGGAGAACCCTAGTTTGTGACTCAAACTCTCCCATATATTATTATAAATATATTACTTTTGGGCACCTGTTGTTGGTGTTGCAAACTGATTGAAAGAAAACATATAATAAAATTGGAGATGTAATAACATTTAAATAAAAAAAGAAAAATCAGAGGGAGTGCCCTTATTTACTGTAGAAATATTAAGAATAAGTATTTCTTATTTAAAATGTTACTGTTCCATTAAATCATAACAATCTCTCCTTTCCATCAAAAATGTAAACCATAAAATACTTTATGACATGTTTTTTTATTAGCCCTCTGGGAGAGTCTGGGAAATGTGCCACAAATCGTATATTAAATAGAAAGAAGAACATAATTAATTTACTTAATTTACTGCAGCTTTTATTTTTAGACATTTCTAAATCAAATAAAAATACTTGAAGAGTGTAATTAGTAATACTGACTACTATTAAATGTATCATCTTGTTTGCCTAAGGTGACCAGATCACCTTTTTTTGTGCATGAAGCTTATATAAATGTCATTCTGCAAGGCTATATAGAAATCAATGCAGCCCTACAGTATGTGTTTTTATAAGAATCCTGCACTAAAGGTAAGGTCTGATCATATTACATTTACCTCTCCTCTCCTAGCCTAAAACAGAATAACAAGTAGACATAAGATATTATGCTAAAAGAGGACATGTACGCATCTATTAAAGAAAGAGGCATGTCTTTTGAATACACAATACCTTGGCTGAGTTGTACCAAAGATCAATAAGGGCTCAGGATGGCAATGCTGTCAGATCTGTGTCGAAGTCACATCACCAGTATGCACTAACATGTCTTCTCCATCATATTCTTGTCAATCCGTCAACAATCCGCTGTCATCATCATGGATCCACCATGCCTTCAACAGGTTTATGATTTTCTACCTAACACATCGACAATGGCTCATTTCCATATGGAAATGCATGTTAATGAGCCAGTGTTGCATTCATGTGGGTGTGTTTATATGTTAACTAGTTGAACAGCCCGTTACACGGGCCACAGTGCCACTGCCACCCGTTGCGGGGCAGTCACGCACAGTAAAGACTGCCCGCGCCACGGCTGATACAGAGCTGGGCGCTCCTTCGGAATGCCCAGCTCTGTATCAGCAGCGGCGCAGGCAGTCTCTACATGCGCATGAGTGCAGCACGCGCAGCAGTGTCTACTGTGCATGTTGCGGCGTTACACACAATTTAGCGAATTATTATATAGGATGTGGCTGTTCCTCACATGCACTAAGCTCCAGTAGCAGTCTCTGCTGTCTGGGATCTGTGCCAAGAAATAAGTACTAAACATACTATATAATTATTCGCTAGGATGTTTGTCACAAAGCAGTCATGCTCAGTAGAGACTGCTCGTGTTTGGGCAGTTTCTACTGCACATGATTGCATTGCACGAGTGAGGCGACTCAAGACTGCATCTCATGGAGCAGTGAGGTATCAGCCTCTTAATCTTTTGAGTGACAAAGGGGTACCCCACTGGCACTCAAAGGGTTAATGTTACCCGGACACTTTTACACTAGTATGTTAAATAACAAAAGAGGAACACCTTCTCTCTTATAATATATACATATATATATATATATATATATATATATATATATATATATATATATTTATAGTTAGCAATAAATCGGCACTCATGGGTCTTTTTCATGTTTAAAACAGCTTTATTGTGATCGACGTTTCTATCCCAGTCTGGGATCTTTATCAAGATGACAACTGTGCACCAAGAACCTCCCTAAATACCTTAACCAGGTGATAATCAGAAACCCTGCCAAAACATGATAAAGTGAATATAAAATATGTGTGTATAAAAACAATACATTCCTACCAGGGAAATATAAATACATATAATATATATTCATGAAAAATATTATTTCACAAAAAATAAATACCTATGTTTCATTGAAATAACACCTGTACTTCAAGGGTTAATACAAGGACCTAATATGCTATATTCTTCACGTATCTCCCATAGAACCACCAAAAATCCCCTTATTCTTTAAGGATCTCTTTAAACTCATGAATGAAACCTTCGCTTAAAGGGATAGTAATACTTCGTTTTAGCTTTATTTTATTTTGTAGGCATTAAAAATGAAGAATGATATAAGTCTTATCTCTCAAACCTTTATGGTTTAAGAGATATTCACAAGCAAAGTTTCCCTCTCCCGCCCCTTTTTCCTAGTGTAAGCCATCTCTTCTCAGATGTGAATCTGGTTGTAAGACCAGACAGATAACAGAAGGGGACAATCTTCTTTGTATTAAAACAATGAAAGCCCTTCCCCCCTTGACAAGTTTTTCAGCTTTTTCCCTTATCTTAATTGAAGATTGTCCCTCTCTGCAGTCTACCTGGGCACCTCCATTCTGATCTGGCTGAATGGGGGGGGATACTTTGCTTGTGAATATCTCTTAAACCATAAAGGTTTGAGAGATAAGACTTATATCGTTCTTCATGTTTGTTTAATGCCTACAAAATAAAATAAAGATAAAACGAAGTATTACTATCCCTTTAAATTAATTATACTATATCAGGAGGCAGTTTATTTTAAATTCTAATAAGCAGACCCGCCTCTCGCAGGGTTAATTAACAAGCGTGAAGTTCATGTAACACACTGCTTCCTCAAGTAGTATAGAGCATGTCGCATATAGATAATAAGGAAGCAGTTAATTATAAAAATATGTTATAAATATTCCCAAAACACTATTAATTTCCATGCAGGGCGTCAGTATATCACACTGCTTCTTCGGACAGTCTCATGATCGTCCCAAATGAACGTGGACTGTCAAATAAATAAACGGCAGTGATGAATGAGCATAAAAATACCCTATAGAAATTAAATAGAGGGAAAGTAATATAAGGTATCCTGAACAGTGTTAATTAACATGTGGGGCATTAGTAAGATACCCCGCTCCCTCCTATCGCACTCCAGCGGATGAATTAAGTGCCCTCTCAACTTTTCAATACAACCTAAGGGCGCTATTAATAATAAAGCATAAAAACTCCCATAAGATATAATATAGAGCATTAATGTCTCATGACGTTTCCTCAAGCCGTATTGAAATTACCTCTCCTCATAAGAAAACATAAATTGTATATAAAAGATCTAGAAGCAGTTAAATGATGTCATATAAACACTTCAATAACCCAATTCTTTTACATACGAAGAGTCAATACATCACACCGCTCCTTCATTAAGTATCATAATCAAAGCTGGCGAATCCCGTACAGCCCTCAATAATTTAAGCGCTGTCAGAAATCAAAATAGAAACATCCTAAAAGATTAAGTGATACAATGTATCAAGATAATGTTCAAACATTTACTGAATACTATAGTCGGTACGCTTGGAGATCAATCCTGTATTCATTCAAATGGCATTAAATCCATATAATTATTGATGTTAAATACACAATTGGATAAAGGGAATCTATTATGCTGGAGTTATATCATTATTCGCTCCACATATAAATCAAGCCAAGTAATCTCTGCCTGATCCACATCCATGTCATTGCTAAATAGTCCACAAAGATGAAAGGACATATTAGGGCACCTTGGTCTGAGCCTCCAGATATAAAAGCATACCTCATATATTTGGCACTCCAAATCGCACCACCAGTTCATGTTCCATTCCAACAACTGGACCCTGGTCGGACACCTTCGGGACAGGTGATCACCCATCATTGACAAGTGACCTCCCTTTCCACTTGTCTGTCTCTATAGGTCCCAGGAACATATCCAATCAATTTATATGACCCACTGAGCTTAACCAGCCTCCATTGTAGGTCAATGCAATAAAATAATAGTGCCATATCTCTTGTAATCCCACAGCCTCCACTCTCAGTGGATTAAAACTGTGTGTGGTATTCAATTTCACAGGAAACAAGAGTAAGATAAATTTTCATTCAAGCCCATGGGTGCCAGGGTCCCCATCTTCCGAATCCAGCGGACTTCACGTCGTAATAAGAATTTTCCTCGATCTCCTCCCCTATGTGGAATAGGTTCCTGATCAATTATCATGCATTGCATAGAAGCAATAGAATGATGTTGCTGAGCAAAATGTCTGGCAACTGGTTTATCCGAATCACCGGTCATTAATGCATCCCTTATGGATTTACGGTGATTTGCCATCCTGTCACGAAATGTAGTGATAGTTTTTCCAATGTATAATAATGAGCATGGACACTTGATAAAATAGATGACATAATTCGATGTACATGTAAGTCTATGTTTAATTTTTATATATTTATTGTTTCTTAAATCCTTGAAATTGTCACCCATAATAAGGTTCTTACAGGTGATACAATTCAAACAGCGATAACAACCAGGTTTGTCAGATTGTAGCCAGGTACCTTTATCCGAAGTGTAACAATGTCTTGGATCTGAATTGACCAACAAAGACCGTAAATTAGGGCCTCTTCTATATGAAAACAATGGTTTGTTTCTGAAAATTGGTGTTAAAGATCTATCAGTGGATAAGATTTGCCAGTTCTTTGTAATAATCTCTTTAAGCCACCCAGATTCTGGTGTATACATTGTGGAAAATACCAACTGATTCATCTTAGATTTGTTATCACTCGTTTCCAATAATTCCTGTTGGGTTTTACTCTGTGCCCGAGCTAGATGTACTCTTAGTTCTTTTTCTGGGTAAACTCTCTGTTTGAATCTTTCAATCAAGTCCTCCACCTGTTCTAACCCCACAGATCTATCACTATTGTTCCGCAGAATCCTTATCATTTGTGAGTAAGGCACTGACTTTTTAATATGTTCTGGATGACAGCTGTTCCTCATAAGGATAGTGTTTCTATCTGTTTCTTTTCTGTAATTCGTAGTTTTCAATTGTTTACCTTCTCTAAAAACTGAAATGTCCAAAAAATTAAACTTGTCTCTCGTCAGCAGTAGAGGTAAATTTGATAGGAGATTGTAATCCATTAAGATGTTTTACAAAGTTATCAAAGGACGCTCCATCCCCATGCCAAATGATAAACAAATCATCAATAAATCTCTTATAACAGATCAATTTGTCTCCATATGGTGAAATAATATGTTCAGTCTCAAATTCCGTCATAAAAAGATTGGCATAAGAAGGGGCAATGTTAGAACCCATAGAGGTTCCTGACACTTGAAGATAATATGATCTTTCAAATCTAAAATAATTATATCCCAGACATAATCCTAATAAACTTAGTAGGAATTCAGAAGGTGGTCTGGTTTCATCAGGAAATCTTACTAACGCCCTTCTAACCGCTTCCATACTTTCTACTACTGGAATCACAGTATATAAAGATTTCACATCAAATGTGGCCAGTATGATCTGATCCGGTAGATTACCCAATTGTTGTAGTTTAAGTATGAAGTCAGTCGTGTCTTTAATATACGATTGTGATTTTTGTGCCAATGGTTGGATATAAAAATCCAGATATTGGGCCAGGGGTTGCAACAATGATCCTATTGCAGAGACAGTGGGCTTCCCAGGGTGGATTGGAGAGGACACATTGGGATTCCTCACAAAGGACTACCCAGTCTGCCCTATCCTCTACACCTTGCCTAAAATACACAAGAATGCAGTTAAACCCCCTATGGAATAAACGGAAAAATTCCCTAATTTCCAATTCATTTAAATGGGGTCTTTATCCCCCAGTGGGGTTGAAACTCTTTAGCAAAACCCAATTTAAACAATATAAATGTTTATTCCCTATAATGCAGTCGGCTTGAACTAGAATCGCTCCACATTCTGAAGATGATGCTGTGTTCTCTGTGACCCTTTTTTCCTTGCACCTGGTTATTTTGAATACCTGTCTGCTTGAACCGTCCCAGTCCTGACTTGTGCTGTCTGTATCTATCATATTTACCCCTTTTGTGTTTCACTGATCCTTGGCTCCTGACTTGTTGTCACAGGGCCCAGGATCCAAGGGGGCCTATTTGCCCCAGGGTCCAATAGGTTCTTCTTACATCCTTAGAAGAAAATATTTGTGTTGGGAAACCTGGGTCCTCCAGTGACTTGCTGTGTCACTGCTTCTGACCTATGCTTGCATCTGACTGGTCTGCTTTGGCTTCCCTAACAACTGACTGAATTTTCAGCTTGGACCATATTCTGTAAGGTAGAAATGCAATTCTGAAGCAAAGCAACTGCACCACAAGGTATGGTTTGCCCCACAATTGCACTATGTTACCTCAATGAACACGGCACCTTGTTAGTAGTTTAACACTTTCAGCTGTACGTTCAAAGAAGAGTGGAGGAATTCTGGGGTAAACCACCTATAAGGGAGAGCTAAAAATATCCATTGAATTAAATGTGGATTTTATCCCCAATAATGCTAGAGAGGTTTCCAACGCATTGCCCTTTGCCTGTCCTGAATCTGACTCTTTTCTGCCCCTTACCCTACGGTTTCCTGCCGGGTTCTCCTGTGTCCCCGAACACAGACTATGAGCGGCCAACATGCAGCCCCCGGGTCAAATGCCTGACTCCACAGTGTAGAACATCTGAGATTTTTAACATAAACCTAATTAACTAGCACACATGAACTAGTACACCATTAAGCACTGACTGCCAGTACTGTATGGTTCAAGAATAGATGTCTATTAAAGATCAGTGTTGTTATTGTCTTGTTCAATAAATAAATCCATATTCTTGGAAAGCCAACAGGCTATATTCCCCATTGTTATCAATAAAAATAATGAATGTGACCCTTGCCTATGGATTTCTTGAAGTGAACTGACAGACATTTTCAGATGTTGGTTTCTTTTATTGCAAAGTGATAATTTTAGGCATGGTTTTACACAATTTGTTTGAATAAAATCTGTGCGCCATATATTATTTTCATATAAACACCAAGTGACTTATGCAGATAAGTATCACATTTCTGGGGCTCTACCATTAAACATTACCAAATGACTTCTTATTTATTTATCACCCTAAAATCATAGCCTGTCAGATGCCCTGGAGAATTACAGTTATACAGCCCTGGTATAATTGTAGCGTACTGAAAGGCAAACACAGCAGCCAAGGTGTATCTCTTTAATGCATACAGTCAGCTCCTTGAAAATTGTGCCTCCATGCATGTAAACAATACAAGCCCCCAGGGACTGTACTAACATTGGCACAGCAGGTGCAAAGCACTGGGACTCAGACAATTTTAGAGGTCCATTGACTGCTGAAAATATGAAAGATTTAGGGCTTTTCAGTAGATTACAGTGAATTGGAGGTCCAAAAATGATTTTGCAACAGGGCTCTCAGTCACTAGATTATGCCACTGGCAGGCACATTGTAATCACTCTTGCGGTCCCCCTCTGTTTGTACTGAGCACTTCCAGAAACCTACCTGCTCTAAGCAGAGCGTCTACGTGCCTTGACAGAACACATTTATGTCCTCTCAGATTTAACACATTGAATGTATTGGAAACCTCTCTAATTTTCAAAGGATTAACTTGTTTAACATACAAAAGCATGTCTAGTGGTTAATGTACAAAGGACTGGACCAATAAAATGCCCATTGATGTAAATGTTGTTTTACAATCCAAATGTATGTAAAGCCAGTGGATGACAAGTAGAAACTGGCTGCTGTAAGGCTGAGGAATTGATTCACTACTTGATTGATTTCCCACCTGTGATCCAGCATTATGAACTACGCACGCAAACTTTGGTGAGCCTGCCTACGGAACAATAAAGGCAGTGTTACGTTAATAGACATAAATGCGTAAATTATATGATACAGTCTAAACAATAGAATGTGTCCTACAAGAGTGACTAATGTAAACTTGTTGCACTATCAGGACAAAGTCACTCAAGTGGAATCTCATTGTTTGTTTTTACAACACATAAGTTGAATACACCCTACATGTCAAAAATGGCATGGGTTTGTGAGAAAGAGGGGAAAGGAGAGAACAAAAGCAACCTCATAATTTATACATTAATAAAAAACTGACAAGAACAACAAGTAATGGTGGAGAAAGGAAGCAAAGCTTTATACTCGTTCCACATATTAATACAAATAATAGACATAATAATATAGTTAATTCCACAGCACCTCACACCCTCCTGTAATAAAACATATTCAGCAGCACCACACAACATCACCGCACAGCCATGTAATACAATATGGAGGAAGGACGAAGATGGAGGAAGAAGAGGGAGAGATGAAGATGATATGATGGAGACTGGAGGGTGCTATGAAGACAATTAAGGAAAAGAGACTCTGGAGGGAGGAAGTATGGAATAAAGAAGCCACACACATGGTAAGAATAAAATAAAATACATTCTACATCATTATATTAGCTTAAACAAGGAATATGCATACAGTATTTAGTATGTACACACATCCCTCTGCAGCTTCAGCTTTGTTTTTAACATATGCCAGTTTTTTTATTTCGAAAGTGTGGACATGGTATATTTGTACATATTGTGTGCATCTTATTTTGGCTTCTGATGAAAAGAGGGAGGAAAGGAATTGGTTAATGGGAGAAAGGCAGGAAACAAAATGATAATAGAGGGAGGAAACAGATTGGTGGAGAGAAGCAGCGGACAGGATTGATGAGAGAGAGGCAGAGAATGGATTGATAAGAGAGGCAGGAAATGAATTGACAAGAGAGACAGAGAACAGGAGTATGGGAGAGAGGCAGTGTTAGAGAGGGAGAAAAGCAGAGATGGGGTAAAAGGTAAGAGACAAAAATATAGGGTTAAAAAAGTCATTTGGGAATAGGTTGAGAAGCTAAGAATGTGAAAGAAAGGTCAGGGTTAGACAGAGGTAAATCCAGGATGTGGTGTCTGATAAGAGAGAGTATAGGGTAAGAGAGTTAATACTGGCATGAGAGGAGCTGGGGTAAAGGGGTGGTCTGCCACCCCTTATAGTTCCAGTTCTCATACATCCTCACACTCTGTATGAACACTCCACGTGCTCATATTTGTTTACAATATAGTGGAGGGAATCTATGAGTTCCCTCTGCTATAGGAACATGGGCTGGCCTAGCACACATTCCTATCATCAATTACCTCTGCTCCTGCCCATCAGAGTGGAGCACTGGTAAATCTCCAGGGAGACATTTCACCTCAGAGAGGTATCTAAAGCATTGTGTTGCAACTGATACCTATCTGGCATTCAAAGGGTTAAAGGGATAGTAATACTTAAAATGTAAAAAAAATATGTTGTAGGGTTTATCCTCCTGAGCAAAACAAGAGTACTCCCACTGCTGAAAGATGTTTCATTCAAAAGTTATTAATTAAGTTGAATTTTTTAGGTGCAATATCACAGTGGCCTGAAATTGTACAGTGGCGCTGTTGCTACACCATCCTATGGAGATTTATGGTCCCGGGACCAGAGCTGTCCATAGGATCGTGTAGCAACAGCACCACTGTACAATTTCAGGCCACTGTGATATTGCACCTAAAAAATTCAACTTTGAAAATTAATAACTTTTGAATGAAACACCTTTCAGCAGTGGGAGTACTCTTGTTTTACTCAGGGGATAAACCCTACAACATATTTTTTTTTTACATTTTAAGTATTACTATCCCTTTAAGATGCTACTCTTGTTCTTGCACTTGGTGTCCTTTACTACACAATTTAGTCTTTCCATGCTTTTTTTTTTTTTAATTCTCATGCTCACCTGCCAGCCAACGTCCCTCACCAGCACTGAGCTATGACAAGCTCATATTGCAAAGACTTGGCGAGAGAAAAATTCAAACTTACTATAGTATAATATGTGGGTTCCCCAGTAATGTCCCATAAAAAATGTTTACAGTTTTGTAGAGATTAAAAAAATAAGCTAAATGCCACAAATCCTATCTCTCAAACCACTATGGTTTGAGAGGTATCATCCGTTAAAGTTCCCTCCTCTCCCTCCTCTTCTCCTGACGTCAGCTGTAAACTGACAGCAGAAGTTGCTGGTCCGGGGACCGACAACCAGCTCTTCAGGAGAGCCGCAATAGCACAATTTAAAAATAAATACTTCTTTGAAACAGTCTACAAAGTGTGCCTGGTTTGCAAGCACACTTTTTAGACCATTCCAACGAAGTAATTCTTTTTAAATCTCGCTATTGCGGCTCCTCGTGTCGGCTGACATGGATCTCCTACTGTCAACTTTACAGCTGACATCAGGAGAAGAGGAAGTTTAGCGGAGGATATCTCTCAAACCATAGCATTTTTTTTATTTATTTTTTTTTTTTAAAAGCACCACCTAAAGTGTTATGTATGCTAGGATTTGTGGCATTTAGCTTATTTTGTTTAATCTCTACAAAACGCTAAACATTTTTTATGGGACATTACTGTCCCTTGAAATGATGACAATCTTCATTCAGGGATATATATTAACGAGAGCCATTTAAGACCTTATATGGCTTCATTGATTATTATTTATTTATAAAGCGCCAGCGGTTTCTGCAGCACTGTACAATAGAATGGGGTTACAAACAAGACATACAATTAAACATTATATAAGAGGCAACCTTTGACAAAGGGATCTCCGCAGTGCAGGGTCTTTGGGGACCTCCACAACATTATCTTTTTCACACAGTAAATGGAGTTCAAACAGACATTATCGCCTAAACATGAATAGGGGTCATACCCTTTTAGATATCATTTACATACCTGGGAACTCTCCAGATCTGCCCAAGAGACACTGGTTTTCTGAATGAGTTACCGGGTCTCTGGGGACAGAAGCAGATACTCTGGCTTTGTGAGTTTAATGGTATCCTCACCATCACATGTTCTGCTCGCTCCCACCTTGTTCTTTCCACTTCACCACCCAATTAAATGTAAATCCCACCTCTCAGTCTCTGATTAAGCCCCTCACACATTATGACAAAATAGTGTCATTTGGACGCTCCCATTGCAAACCAATTAAGCCCCTCCCACATAGTGTCATTTGGACAGCCTATCCCCAGGCATGTGTGTTTCTTGGGGGAAATCGACTTCTCATCACCACATTGCATATCGGTAGCTCTTACTTCCATTCAACTTAAGGCTTTTGCTTTTAAAGTCCATTTCAAATTTTTTGGTGGTTATGGTTGTTTCTTGGGGGGCCATGGATGAGAAGGTTCCCAAGTATGATCACGTATTCCTAGGCAGCATTTGCAAAAAATATTGCTTAGGTGTATAAAATGCAAACTATGTTAAAAACATGCTTTTCCTATCCATCTGTAGCCATTTGTGTATGAACATCTGACCACACTTTTGTAAAACACTAACATAGCAAATATCTCCCCCCTCCACCTGCCTCTGAGCTGAACAAATCAGGTATCATCAGTAAAGGAAGAGTCTCCTCTTCATAATGAGTCCTCAATGATCCTGAGACCAAAGGAATGGATACTCACTCATATGTAGGGTATCAGTGAATAAAGTAAAGGTAGATTGTATAGTTAGGCGCAGAAGTTGGGGCTGAGTTTTAAGACAGCCCAAATCTTCTCCCCCTCCCCCTCTCAGATGATGATGGCCTCCTTTTCTGTGGATTTACTCATGATATGAAGTATTTTGGAGCTGGGGCATTATGAATATTTTTTGTTATGTTTAAAACAATAGAGTTGGGAGAGAAAAAGCCATATGGCATGGATATGTTGTTCACAGAAAGATTACTGAAACAGTTACTTGATTGGCAACAGAAACAAATGTGCTGTAACATGCTTATGATGACCATGCACAGTGAGCAGTGTTTGAAGTCCTGTGACCCAGCTAGCAATGGTCATGTCTACTCCATGAACTGGACATGGACACCTACACACCAAACCAAGTAACAGGAAACAGGTTACTGGTAATACAAATAAGGATAACTGCATGGTTACAACAGCTTATAGGACCTTCTATCCTTCTCCCCTGCCCAAACCTGTTTGGGTTTTATGGTAGGGCACACCTAGGCCCATACACATACTGGCAGGGCTAATGAAAAATATGTATGTACTGTGGAAAAGAACGTCTGGAGATAATAGTGCACCCTTATCCCAATAGCATGGCTAATAACCTTCTCCAATTCTGGGCCAATTGTTTCTTGGAAGACTGGTCAGACAATCATATTTTTTTTGCCAAAGAGTATGGTGCGCAGAATCAAAAAGTTCTAAGGCTGTCCAGTAAACTTAGCACAACCAAAGGCCTCTTCAGTAAGTTACTCATTAGCTTCAAGGATCTCTGCATGGACAGCCTATAAGAGTCCCCCACCCAACAGCAATGGCCCTAGTCACCCAAGCAACTGCAAAGGTGGGGACATAGAGTGGTACCAGAAGCCATAAAATTTAGTTCAAGATGTAATCTGCATGATCTTTAAGTGCCACTGAATTAGCAAGTGGAAATTCTGTAAGTTTAGAAAGGTGAGAAATCGAAGGGTCTGCTGCTTGGTGGGGGATAGCCCACTGTGATAAGGCATAAGAAGAGAATCAATGTAAGAGAGAAATAAGTCGGGGGGTGGAAGTCTCTTAGCGGATGTTTTCCATTCCTCCAGAGCTACCTGGTCTAAGGAATGGTGAGGAGGGAAAAATGCAGTCTCCTTCTTCACCCATTTAAATATATCTGGGGATGAAGAATTTGAGTCCAAGGCCTCAGACCTACAGGGTTTCTAGAACGGCCTTAATAAGTCCCTCAGCAAGTGACCCAGGGTCTTCTGCGAATTAATCCCCAGATGTAAAGGGCAAATGAAAATTGTCCTCATCAGTTTTCCCTTCCTAAATGGAGGAAACTAACTAAAATGTCTTTTAGGGGGAACTTGGCAATTCTGGGTTCAAGACTCAAAGATACGCTGAATAAAGAAAAGTATATCACTCACAGATGCTATCAGGGATTGAACCCATGATCAGGAGAAGATGGCCTAGAAGTTGTGTAGGGGCCACAAAACAAGAGGAACATAAAGTACCAGCAGAGTCCTTAGGAAGAATAATCTGACATAAGGACCAAAGGGTTAACAGGAAAAACCCTGAAGCCCTGGTGGTTTTTGACTTGCCCATGTCTCCATTGTGCTCAGACATAGCCAGGAGAACCCCAAAAAATAATTCAGGACAGAAAAATAATAGAATAGAATAGAAAAATACTTATCTGCCTGAAGGGTTTAAAGAGAACACAAGGTGGCGGAGATGCACTAAGGCGTGATAAATAGGCGATAAAGTGGAGATGACTTCTCTAGTGATATCACTTCTCCAATTCCTATGTTATTCTATGGAGTCTACACACTAAGATTTCTCCAATTTTGGAGATCTTAGTGCCTAGACTATCTAGAATAACATGGGAAATGGATATCACTCAAGAATTCATCTCCACGTTATCACCTCTTTATCACACTTTAGTGCATAACCCCCAAGGAGGGAGAATGGAGCCTCATGTGTCACACAGGAAAAAAACAGGCCTAATGGGAAACTTACTTTCTTTATCCCTCCAAATATAGAACAGCATGGTGGCTCTCCAGTCGTTACGTACATTTGCCTCCCCAGTAGTGAGGTCCCAAAGGGCATTCCATTAGCTATATAATAAAAAGAATAAGCCCCCATTTGTCCACTGGAATCTACTCCAATATGGCCTTTGGGAGCATTTTTTCTCTTAAAGGCACCGTTGACCCATGACAAAAACTGACTAGAATGAGGTAAGATTTTATCAAGAATAATACCACCTCTGAAGAAGAACAGAGTGTAGAACTAGTGATTCTACTACAGACTTTCATAATGTGGCTGCTGCACAGATAGGCAGGGACAAACTCACAGGTTCTGTGCACTATGAAAACTCTTCAGTCTTATACATAGAATATAAAATTGTGTACAGACAAGCCAAGCAGAGAGAGGGAGGGGAGGCTGAGAGAGCCATCCTCCGGCAGACCCAGGTCCCATAGCAGTCTGTACTCTGGTCCAAATCCATCAAGGAGGCCAGAGGTAGGAGCCTGACAAATGGGGGATTATACAGCCCTGATGAACCTCCTTTGAGGTCACTTTTAAAACTGAGCTAGACTGGTGGTGGTAAAGTACAGCAGGGAGGGAGTCTCCACCTTCAGAGAGCTTTTTAAGGTAAGTGTCCTGTCCTCCTGTCTGGGAGATACTTTACCCCATGTTTCTCGTGTTCCACATGTTACAACAAAGAAATGAAAACTCTTGCAATTTCCATTGATAAGGCTTTTAGCCCATTCAGTGCTAGACAGATCTCTTCACGTGTTCAATATATATCTAGCATCCAGTAGGTTAAAGGACACAGTTAAATCAATGGGAATGTTTATTTTCCCCTTTAATGCTCCAGAATTGCACATCTTTTGCTGCCAAAATACAGTCTACATCTCAATAAGTGCTATATTTTTTTTTGTTTGTTTTTAAATTGGCAAATAGCAGGCATTCTGCATACAACCGCCATAGGAAACAAATAAAAATGTACCACTGATTTCAATGGAGCTTCTAACCTCTTGAAGGATACAGAGGTCAACAATGCATTATGAAGCAATTCAGGAGGTTAACTCTTTGAATGCCAGAGAGGTATCCAAAACATTTAAGTCAATTATTATTTTAATTTGTTCCCTATGGTGCATCTGGTTTATCCCAGAATTGATCCAGTTCCGATTAGTGTATCAGCCTCTATGGGGAGATGCACTAAGACATGATAAAGTGGAGATTATATCTCTGGAGAAATTCATTCTCCAGTTGCTGTGTTATTCTATGGAGCCCATAGAATCACTGGAGACACTAGAGATGTACAATTTCAGGCCACTGTGACTCTGTGTTTGAGCCATAATAATTTTTGAATAAAACATCTTTCAGCAGTGGAATACCTTTTCTTTTTTTTTACTCAGGGGGAATAAACCCTACAACACATTATATATTTTACATATTAAGTATTACTATCCCTTCAAAGGGATAATAATATTTCATAATAAAAGCAGCTCTAATTAATCTCCATAGTATTTGGGTCTTGGAGAGTGTTATTTCAGTTCTGTAAGCATTGTAGTTCAAGAGTAATTGAATGATAAAGTATCCACCTCATGCCACTTTTACTGATGTAACACTGCTCACCTCAGAGCAGCAGGGAGTGTCCAGGTAGATTGCAGAGATGGACAATCTTCAATTAAGATAAGGGAAAAAGCTGAACAACCTGTCAAGGGGGGCATGGCTTTCATTGTTCTCACAGTAAGAATATTGACCCTTGATGTGAGCTGTCTAGTCTATGGACTGGATTCCACATCTGAGGAGTGGGGGTTTACACTAGGTAAAAGGGGCGGGAGGGGGAAACTTTAATATTCAATTACTCTTGGACTACAACGCTCACAGTAATGAAATAACATTCTCTATGGCTCAAATACTATGGAAGATTTATCAGGGCTGCTGTTTTTGTGAAACATTACTATCACTTTAACCCCTTAATGACCCTTGACGGTCATAGTACGTCAAGGGTCGATTTGACTTAACGACCGATGACGTACTATGACCGTCATCGAGTTCCGGGCTTCCCCCGCAGCTGCACGCCGTTCGGGGAGTCCGGAACGCAACGGAGCAATAAAAAAAAATTGCTCCGTGGTCACTTCCGCTTCCGGATTCCCCGGTCGTTAAGGGGTTAAAGAATCAATTAAATGACCACTAATACAAAATGTAGTTTTACACTATAAAGGCTGTTAGCTAACAGATATGCCTTTCAGAATAGAAAACTCCTGAAAACACAAGACAAGGCTGATACACTGTGAAGGACTAGAGTAATTCTTTAACAAACCAGCTGCACCGTATAGGAGAAATACAAAATGCCTTTTGATTTAAATGGGGCTTTTAATCCACTGTTAGAGAGACTACCAGCATTGCAAAGCAATGAATTGAAGACATCACTAGAATTCAAGGGATTATAATGTCTTTAAATGAATGGATATGGTTTGCTCCAGAATTACTCTAGTTCTTCTTAGCCTATCAGGCTCACTGTAGTTATACCGTTCCTGGCTACTCTTTCTGACCCACTTTTTATCAGGAAAAGGTTTCACAATGGTCAGAGATCAGCTCCAGAATTCTACACACGTCTCCCACAATTGGTACATTCCTCAGTAATGACAAACACTAATTGAGAAAATGCAGCGCAAGAGTGAATGGAGGAGAGCTGATTTGATAGAGGAAACACGTTTAAAATATATTTGTTCTTGTGAAAAACAGGAACTTATTGGTTTTAAAAATTGTCTTTTTTTTTTTTTTTTTTTTTTTTAGGCGTTTATAATAGAAGGGAAGAAAAGGAAAGCTACAACTAAATTAAAGGACAATTATTACACTGACAGTTCCCCATCTGCTGACCTGCTCCCCTAGGAATGGACCTGCCTTGTGAGCAGCAGCCGGCCATCAGGAAAACAAAGGGGTTCTGAAGAGGAAATTCCCAGGGTACCCCATTGGAAGAGCATGAACTGCAAAAGTTTAACATTTCAGTCTCTGTCCAGTACAATGCAGGTCCTTATAAACCTGGCTCGATAGGACGTCACAGAAGGCTAGCAAAGTTTGTGGCCAAGAAACATATACTTCCGGGTTGTTTTCCAGGTGAGAGGGTCAGTTTTCTCGCCTCCTCAATGGTTGACTGAAGTAATTGTCATAGGCATTTTACCAAGTCTGCTCCCACATGAGCAGACACTTTTTTGCACAACTTTTTTGTGGAAACTTAAAATGTTGCAGTGTTTTAGGCAGAAAGTCATTAAATAACAAGTAAAGTGCAGCTACCCACCATAGTTGTGAAATTTTAATGTGATTCCATTGACACCCATACTACAAATCTCAGATGCATTATAGCATTGTCAGATCAAAGTTACAGTGACAATTGCCGATTATGTTGCCCTGTGATATGCCCCAAAGGACACAGTGACTCACAACTCATACTTATTTTAATGTGCTTTCAACTTTTCAATAATTTATCTATACTTGGGGGTCTCCTATTACAATCTCGACATTTTTTGGCCCAATGGATTCAGGGATCTCTGAACGATGTGCTGCTGCGCAAGGACCCTGATTTCCATGATGCACCAGGACCATCATGGGCCCTTAACCCCTTAACGACCCATGACGTACATGTACGTCATGACGTTGCGGTCCCTAAAGGACCAAGGACGTACATGTATGTCATGGAATTCCGGGCTCCCCACGCAGCTGCATGCCGTTCTTGGAGTCAAGAATCGGACAGGTTGAAAAAAAAAATAAATAATAATAATGCTCTGTGGTCCTTATGTGACCGCTGCATGCCTGTGCGGCCGGTCCTTAAGGTGTTAACGGAAGTTTTCCCATGACAGTACTGGCAGTGGTTCTCAACCTGTGGGTCGGGACCCCTTTAGGGGTCAAATGACGATTTGCAAGGGGTCACCTTAAACCATCAGATATTTATATTTCGATTCATAACAGTAGCAAAATGACAGAGATGAAGGAGCAACGAAAATAATTTTACTGTTAGGGGCCCCCACAACTTGGGAAATTTTATCAAAGGGTCATGGCACTAGAAAGGTTGAGAACCGCTGCAGTACTGACATGTTTTGGGTCCTTAACGTGTGGAACTGCCCTGGTTTTTGGTATTCAATGTGTTAACCATATATTATTTCTATAATCACAAATACGTATCTAATTATTCTATATTTCAGCAAAAATTCTGCCTTATCAAATATGACGACTCTAAAAAATAGATCTGGGCATGTGAAATACAAAGAAAACCCAAAAAAGCAGGGACACTGGGGAGGAGGAATAAAAAGCCTTCTTAGTGTATGTTTAAGAATTGTTGCTAACATTCATCATGATATATCTATAAATACATATATACATATTTATAAATATGTAAAGTCAAGTTTAGAAATATGTCTGAGAATATTCACAAATGAAAAAATATTTTTTGCATGCACAGCTTTCACTATAGATTTCCATTAAGAACAGTTTATACTTGACATTAAGATTTAATCACTAAAACTGACTATTTTTTAGCGTTATTAGCAAATTCTTATTTGGACAAGACCAATTCTACTCCACTTTTCAAAATGTCCACTGACTAGAGTTAGCACTTAGCAAAAATGTCAGTAAATATTTATACATATTTTTATCTCGCTTTGAGATCATTTTACTGACACTTTCTTTATGTATATCTTTCTTTATATATGTCTTTATTTCTCTGTCATCCAATATAGGTTACAGGTCACTTTGGGAAGGCAACTGCCCCTTTAAATAGGCAGGAACAATTCTTGAAAAGTGCAGCGTGGAGCCTTCCTCTCTCTCTTTAGCTGGTTCCCAGCCAATCTCCATCCAGTAAGATTTGGTCCTTGATCAAGAATCTGCTATAGTTTTATTTATATTTATTGTTTTCTGTTAGATATGGAATACCAACCATTAGGCGGATTACCATTACTGACGTCCCAATGGTGGAGTGCTCAGTTCCCAGGTGCTGCTGTGGACCTTCCAGCCCTGAGTGGAAAATCTTTTGTAGCATGTTTTTTTCCCTAGAAGAAGCCCACTGAGGTTTCTTCTTCACAAAATGGTAATCTGAAGCCAGAAGACCTGCTAAAAAGGTGAGCAACCCTTTGAGTGCTGAGGTCCACGTGTCCCACGCTTCCCCTCTGGGCAGGGGTCTCCTTTGGAGTTGATATTACATACTGCTGCACTCAGTGGGTTTATATGTATGTCCTTTGGGGTTTGGAGCACTGGGGTTTATGTGGTAAATTTACCCTTTATTTGCCATTTTAAGCACTTTTATGGGGTTTATCACACTTTCCCTAATGAAATCAGTTCTACTCTTATTCTGGTGATTCTTATGTGTTTTTCTACCTTTAGAATCACTTGCTTATTTTGTATTATTTGAGTTCGGCGCACTTTACCGCATAGACGCCATGCTCCATTCACCTCAATGGCATTTTACACTTTGGGACATATCTCTGCAACCTCTCAACGTAGCTACTTCAGAGACAGCTCAGTCTGTTTGTTTACCCTTGTCCTGTCATCCGGTTAATGTTTAGAGTCTTTTGGGGGCTTCGGGCACTGTTTTTGGGGTACTTGACAGGAAACTACATTTCCCATGAACACCCATTTCGCTCACTCATTTCTGATTGACTGTCGTCGCTGATGCCATTTTCTCCTTTCCTGTCACGAGTACCCTACACTCCTTCGCTCCTCACCAGATTAACCCTTTGCCTGCCAGATAAGTGCATATTCTCTATCTCTAGGGTGAAATATTAATCCAAGACACTGTATTTGGGCTTTACCTAATACTTTCAGATGTTTATGCCCTGTTAGGATATCAGACCGGTTGGGACTTGGGGCTAGGCCTAAGACTAAGGATACTGGGGTGTCTGTGACCCCCATTGCTTCTCATGACAGGCAGGGCTTCCTAGAGAATACTCAGGTCATTTATGCCCTTCATGTGCTGCTGCCCCTGCCTCTCCACCAAGGACCTCCAGCCATGCACTAGAGCCACTGTGGATGCAGGAGTTTAAGGCTACTACTAAAGAGTTAAGGTCTACTTTACAACTCCTTCCCACACAATTGCAGGGGGTCTTCCAGACTTGGCAGCCCCCTACTTCATTCAGGTCCTCAGTGCCTAAACTGCAAAGTGTACCTCTTGTGTCAGATTCCTCTGAGGAGGAATTATTGGTGGACTCATCTGAGGGTGAATGTTCTGAAGCAGTTTTCTCCCAATTCTTTGGGGACCCCTTTGAGGCTGATCCTGAACCCTCAAGCTGAGGGTCTGATCAGGGCAGTACTCAATACTCTGAACATTCCTCTCATTTCTGAGGCTCCTAAGGAACCTTCTGATGCGTTTTACAAACCTAAGAAGCAGAGTACCTTTTTTCCACCTAATCCCACCCTTGATCAGCTGGTGATTGATGAGTGGAAAAACCCTGACAAGAAATCTACTTTGTCCAGGAAGTTTAAGAAGCTATATCCCTTCTCTGGAGCGGCTCTGGCTCAGTGGGCTCATCCCCCTAAAGTAGATGCCCCTGTTTCTAGACTTTCTAAATCCACATCTCTGTCTGTGGCTTAAGGACCTCATCTATGAGGCCACTGGGGGCAAGAGCACCCTCTTGCCCTTAGTTTCCAAGAAGAAGCCTCAGGTCAGATGGAGTTGGCTTTTTCATCCCTTTCAGGCTGAGGCGCATGCCACGAACCAGACAGTGCCCCAGGCTCCATGTTCCTCCTCCAAGCCCAAACAGCAGTGGAGGCCCAAGCAGTCCTTCAACAAGCCCAAGACCTCCAAGGTCTTCTTCGGCATGACTCGCCAAACCCCAGCCCCCACATGCCAGTGTCTGCGCCATTTCTTCAGTGTCTGAACAGACACCATGGCGGATCCATGAGTTTTACAGGTTGTAGCAGAGGGGAATAGGATTCCCTTCACCTCCTTTCTGGTTCTTTCCTTCTCACACTCCTCCGGCAGTAGAGAAGAGCCATCTTTTCAACAGTGCCACCCAGACCCTTTTGGACAAGGTGGTCCTGGAACCGGTTCCCGAGCTGGAAAGGGCTTTGGGTTCCTATTCCAACCTATTTGTGGTTTCCAAGAAGGATGGCGGCTGCCATCCGATCTTAGACCTCAAGGATCTCAATTCCTTTGTGGTCAAAACTCATTATCATCAGGAGTTTCTGAGGATAGTGATTGCGGCCATGTGCCCTGGGGAATTTCTCACTTCTCTGGACCTTCAGAATACCTATCTGCATATAGTTTCCATCCGGAGAGCCGGTAGTACCTCAGGTTTGCTTGCGACCAAGGGCACTTACAGTTTTCTGCTCTTCCCTTTGGTCTGACTACGGCCCCCCAGGTCTTCAATCGTATCCTGGGTGCCTTCGTTTCCGTCCTGCACAGGGATGGCATCGGAGTCACTCCATACATGGACGACTTGCTCTTGAAGGCCCACTCTCCGGAACTCTTTCACCAGCAGGTCCAAGACTGTATTCATGCTCTCACCCATTATGGGTGGAATTCTGAACATGGACAAGTCAGATTTGATTCCATCTCAATGACTGGTTTTTCTGGGTCTTCTATTCAAGACCCTGAAGGGCATGGTGTTTCTCACAGACAAGGTGGCTCAACAGATAACCCACAAGGTGTCTGCTGTCCTGACTTGCGATCCAGTCCTGGAAAAGAAGTTAACCTTTCTAGTGGGGAAGTTCATATCCACCATGGAGGCGGTTCCGTTTGCAATGACTCACACAAGAGAACTTCAAAGGTTCGTGATCCAGGTCTGCAAGGGTAAAACGGATCTTCTGAAGATGTCGGTTTCTCTACCCCTTCATGTGGAGTGGAGTCTGTCGTGGTGGCTGAACTGTCCAATCTCCTGAAGGGCAGGTCCTTCATGGTATCCTTCTGGACAATGGTGACAACGGATACCAGCTTCTCTGGCTGGCGAGCGGTCCTGGGTCACCTGATCAGCGCAGAGTGGGAACTGCATTGAGAAGTGTTCAATCTCATTGTCCGAAAATGGAGACTTCCTTGCGTCGACCTGATGGTGACCAGGCACAATCGGAAGGTTCCAGTGTTCTGCTTTCGCTTTAGGGACCTTCTTGCTCTGGCAGTGACGCCATGTCGATTCCGTGGCTCTTTCTCCTGGCGTACGTTTTTGCTCCCATCCCCATGCTTCACAGGGTGTTGAGGAAACTACGTCTGGAGGGCTCCCCAGTTATTCTGATCACTCCATATCGGCCCCACTAGGCATGGTTTCCAGAGCTCCTGGATCTCTCGGTGGTGGAGCCCTTTCGGCTTCGTCGCAGGCCGGATCTTCTTCTACAGGGCTATCTGTGGAAGGAGGACGTAGACCATCTGGGTTTGACGGCATGGAGGTTGAATCCTCAATATTGATGAGGAAGGGTTTCTCTTCAGGCGTAGTGGCCACTATGCTTAGTGCTCAGAAACCTGTATCCTCTAAGGCATTCCACAGAGTCTGGTCTACCTTTCTTGCTTGGTGTGCTGATAAGGATCTTCCATCCCAGGACTTCATCCTTCCTGCATTCCTGTCCTTTTTTACAGGATGAAGTTGACAAGGGGCTCACTCTGAGTTCCTTAAAGGTTCAAACTTCTGTGCTGTCTGTTTTCTTTCAGAGGCGCATCGCCATTCTTCCTGATGTTAAGGTTTTCTTTCAGGGTGTGGCTCACGCTTGTCCTGCCTTTAAGAACCCTGCTCCTCAGTGGGATCTTAACTTGGTTTTGGGAGTCCTTCAGCACCCCCCCCCCCCTTTGAGTCTTTGGCTACTATTCCTCTCCAACTGCTGACTTGGAAGATGGCCTGTCTCCTCGCGATAGTGTCTGTTTGCAGAGTCACTGAGTTGCACGCCGTGTCCTATAAACCACCCTTTTTGTTTTTTCACAAGGACAAAGCGGTTCTTCACACTTCTCAGGAATTTCTCCTGAAGGTGGTATTGGAGTTCCACATCAATAAGGAAATTGTTGTGCCCTCCTGTTCTAACCCTTCTTCTGACAAGGAAAAGGATCTTCACTTATTGGATGTGGTGCCATGCCTTAAGATCTATGTGCACAGCGCTGAGTCTGTTTGTCAGTCTGACGCACTGTCATTCCTGAGGGTCCTAGAGCAGGTAAACCAGTGTCCAAGGTTACCATTGCTTCCTGGATTAGGTCTACTATTCCTAAGGCTTATGAAGTTAGGAAGAAGCCTTTTCCATTTAGTGTCACAGCTCATTCCACTAGGTCTATTGGGGCCTCTTGGGCCTATAAGAATCAGGCCTCAGCTGATCAGTTGTGCAAGGCGGCCACTTGGTCATCTGTACACACGTTCTTTAAACACTGCCATGTTGATGTCCTGGCATTGGCTGATGCCAGCCTTGGTAGGAAGATCCTAGAGGCAGTCTTGCCTGTCTAGGGTTTTCTTCATTACCTTTTAGTACTCAACTGTTGAGCCTTGTTGGCTCTAGTTCTGTGTGCTGTGTCGGTTTCTGGTGTGCTATACTCCAGTTTGGTGTCCATTGACACCCTCTTCATTGTAAGGGCTGTTGTATGATCTGAATAGTTCATATATGCTCTGGTGACTTTGGGGACCGGGGCCTGGTCCTTGCCTTCATTCATGCCTCTGGGAAAATCAATGTTGGTACATCCCAAAGTTACCTGTAACCTATATTGGACGACAGAGAAAAGAGGATTTTAGTCTTACCTGTTAAATCCTTTTCTCATAGTCCATATAGGTTACAGGTCTCCCACCCTGTCAAGGGACCATGCTTGGTGCTCCTGTGACTGAACGTGGGAGTCCTATCGGGTTCATGTTCACAGGACTATTCTTTTCCCTTCTTGCTACCTAGTCAGTAGTAGCGTTTCAAATCTTACTGGATGGGGATTGGCTGGGAATCAGCTAAGGAGAGAGGAAGGCTCCATCCTGCACTTTTCAAGAATTGTTCCTGCCTATTTAAAGGGGTGGTTGCCTTCCCAAAGTTACCTGTAACCTATATGGACTAAGAGAAAAGGATTTAACAGGTAAGACTAAAATCCTCTTTTATATGGCGCCACACAGTGTACACTAGACTTATGCGAATTCATTCGGAGACATTCGGATTTTGTCGAAAATGGGGTCATTCGGAGACATTCGGCCAATCCGAAACCCAAGGGTCATTCGGAAAAAATGCTCCGACTCCGAAAGCCCAGGGCCGAAATTCGTCGAAACTTTCGGCAATTGACACATTTCCAAATGTTTTGACTACTTTTGACCAGGACTTTTTTGTACTTCCTGTGCGCGCTCAATTACTTTCCCTACAACTCCCATCATCCCCTGATTATGACGTTGGGAAATGCCCAGCAATTACCGTAGAGCCCTGTAGTGCACACTCACGGAAAACGGTGATATTGCTATACTAAGACAATGCTGTATAGATGTCAAGCATTTTTTTTTTATTTCTCTCCTGTGTTGCAGTTCGTTCACAACAGAATGTCTCAATTTTTCTTTTTAACACATTACATCTATCACATTACAATCATTGATGTTTACTCTTGATGTAGTATGAAACACTACAATGTATATACACATAGACTTATCTGATATGAGGGGAAATCAGGATAGGAAAACGAGAGAGAGGAATTTGGGCACTAAAGAGGGACAGTAGAGTAGGAGGCTGGTACCAGAAAATGAAACCTTAATCTTTACCCATGTACTAACATAGAATGTGACATGTAGTTTGTCCATGTTCGAGTCGACCACTTCTGTTGAGTAGGATGTGACAGGCATGGGTTTTCGATGTTCGAGCATATGCTAAATTGAATGACAGGCATGGGTTTTCGATGTTCGAGCATATGCTATATTGAAGGACAGGCATGGGGTTTCGATGTTCGAACATGCTAAATTGAATGACAGGCATGGGTTCTCAATGTTCGACGTTTGCATTGTGACTGGCATCCCATGCTGGAGTAGAGGTGACATGCACAGACTGGCAATGTACGACAATGTCCGTTTTTGGGATGGATCTTTTTCTAAATGCACACCCTGCAAAGAATGATAGCAGCGTGCACGGAGGCACACTGCTATAATTTAACCCATGTTAAATTCGGCCGAATAATTCGGAATGGATCAGAATTTCATTTGAATCGAATAGGCCCGGTCCGAAATTAGAATCATCCGAATTAGAATTTTACTGAAAATTTTGCCCGTGCACAAGTCTAGTGTACACAGTGCCTTATGACTCCAGTCTTATACTGGAGTTATTCTGGAGTAAACCAACTGAACCATATGGGACAAAGAATACTAATAATAAATTCCTATTAAGTTGGCTTTTAACCCCTTGAATGCTAGGGAGGTCTTCAATGCATTGTGAATTTAAGGGGAGGTCTCCAATGTGCTCTGTTAAAGTGCATGGGAATGAGTTTTTATTTGTCCCCTAAAGGTGTATTTGGTTTATTCCAGAATAACACCACTGAGTTTATAAATATGGACCACTGGGCCATATTCTAAATGCAAAAGAGGAGCAGTTATGGGGCTAACCAATTGCAATATAGGCAATACATAATTAATGGGTCTTTTAACCCCTTCAATTCTAGAAAGGTCTTTGCTTTGCTTTGCATTGCACTGGAAACCTCTGTGCATTCAAGGTGTTGAAATAAAATAGTTTTTTTTCATTTTAATTCAGTGGAAATGTTCATATGCCCCTCTGTTGCATATGGTTTGCTCAAGAATTGCTCATAAGTATACGTTCCATTGTGATACATAACATACTGTATAACAAACTACAGAGAGACATATGGACAACTCAATAAGTTGAGATCCCTGGCATTACATGGGTTAAAAGCACCTTTTAAATGAATGGGGATATTTACTTATCCCCTTTGGAGCAAATGGTTTGCTCCAGAATTGCTTCAGTTTTCTTTTTTGCATAAGGCCTTGTGTGTTACCTACAGACCTAAAAGATTCAGGTATGACCCAGTAATTTCACCATGTTCACTGTAGGTCAACAAATACCATTCACCAAACAAAATGCTTGCCTATTTCACTTCATTATATATTGTGATTTTAAGTATTTATTGTGGCATTCTTTAACCCTTTGAGAGCCAGAGGGGTACGCAATACACTGTTGTGCAATCAGAGGGTTAATTTGTATTTCTATGTTCCAACTCCAAATCAAAATCCTTCTTTGTATTCCACCAGAGCAGGGTCTTCTGAAGATGTACAAGAGGCCCCACAGAACAAATATAAAGGAGAACAGTAGAACAAGACTGGCGTGGCAGACATTATAGGTGTGTGGTTCTGTTACTACCAGTGGACAGAAGAACAAGGCTGGGGTGTCAGATGGTGTATGTGTGGTTCTATGACTACTAGTGGACAGCGGAACAAAGCATGGGTGTCACAGTCACATTAGGTTCTTGTACTACCAGCTGACATTAGAAAAAGGCTGGGTTACCACACAGTGTATGAGTGGGTCTGTTTCTACCAGTGGAACAAGGCTGGAGTACCACACAGTGTATGTGTAGACCTGTTACTACAGGACAGTGGAACAAGGCTGGGGTAACAGACAATTACCAGTTGAATTCAAGCATTTCAAAGTGTGTCATTTTGTTTCTATGATACTGGTCTTGTGAAAACCAGGGACGTTGCTAGGTTGCAAAAAAAGAAGAGGTTTGGACCCACCTAATACATTATAAGTGCAAAGTGCAGCCCAAATGTATCATAGCTATCAGGGAAACTGGCACCATTACCCTCAGCCAGTAAATAGCAATGGCCGTGATCCTAAAACCTCTAGGAAAGAAATGATAAGATACAATTACCCAGTAAATGACACAATATATTGTAGTATAATGAGTTAGAATTAAGTTATGTTCACCACCGAAGATTCTAATGCATTTTTATGCCTAACATCCAAAGAGTTTGATTGTTGAGGTTCCACTGAACATTATGTGAAATAAGGTATTTACAAAATAATTTGAGAACCACTGCACTAGAGTATCTGGATTTTCCAGTTGACATAATTTAAATGAGACAGCACATAGGTGCACTTTCATATGGGAGTGGCAGCATATGAACTTGACACTGATTGTTATGTATAAAGTTAGTGGAAAAATTATGTGGGAGTGGCAGCACATGAATTCCACACTGGTTGTTATGTATAAAGATAGTGGAAAAATTATCTGGAAAACTACACTACACTATAGGGAACAAATAAACATTCCCAAAATTCCTATTGATTTAACTGGGACCTTTAATCAGTTGATTGCTACAGAAGTCTCAAACACATTGATTCACAATACTTTGGGGCATTCAATGGGATACAAGCACCATTTAAACCAGTAACAATTTGGGGAATTTTTGTCACCTGTGGCGCAATTGGCTTGCCCCAGAATTGCTCTTTTTCACATATCGCCCTTACAATCTAGGACAGGAGTAGCCACCTTGGTTCTCAAAAGCTACCAACAGTGTATCTTTTCATGATATCCCTGATATAGAGTACAGGTGGACCTATTAGTGTCTCAGTAACTTTAATTGGTCCACCCGTGCTCATTCAGGGAATACATGTACTGTTAGTAGCTCTTCAGGACCAGGTACAGCCATCCCTGAACTGCATTTAATCCAGGGGTGTCCAAGTTCGGGCGTTAAGGGATAACAGGCCAGAATTTATGGATAACCCCTGATTAACCCCTTTATGCCAGATGGCATGCCAGAACAGTCACAATGGCCCTTGTGTTACAGACTGGTTACAGCTCTGGAACATCATGACTTTCTTGTATAACAGTGCACCTACAAGGCAAGCTGTATAACTGGGAGAGCCTAAAATTGACTGCTTCAAGATGGTAGCAGTCAGTTTCAGCCTCACCAGCGGAAAGCCGGTACATCTGATCACTCACAATTAACAGCTCTCCAAACCAAAAAATGTCATTGGACCTCAAGTGCACCCCACCCCTGGACCCCACTGTACTTAAGGGGTTAAGTATAGTGAGTTAATTAGCATCTCATTTATTTTGACTGACCCACCTGTGCTTTAGCAGCGAAATCCCTAAATCCTGGACTGTTGGTGGCCCTTAAGGACCAAACCTGGACACCCCATACCTAATGTAAATCCTCCAGCTGTTGTTGGACTACATCTCCTACAATCCTCAGCCAGTGATGAGATGCAGTCCAAAGCTGATGGATGGGCACAAATTTAGGGGTGGAAATACAATTAATTAATTTTTAAAAACACAGAACATAATGAAGTTAAATTAGCTATTTTTTCTGCTGCTTTAAATTTCTAACAGAAACTGTCCATGAACTGTTAATATTTGTATGTTCTCTAACACAATGACATAAAACAGGATCCCGCCACAAGGAACACGTGTCCCCCAAATCCACCAATGAGTAGTACATCGGGCCTTGGGTAGAAAAAGAGGATCAATTCTGGGACACATCAACTGCATAAAAGGGGTGAAAAACATTCCCAAGTTCCAGTTGTTTTAAATGAGGATTATGTTAACCCCTTGAATGCTAGAAAGGTCTCCAGCACATTACTTCGCATTGCACTGGAGACCTGTCTAGCATTCAATGTGCTTAAACCAGTGGAATCTTTTATTTGCCCTCTGTGGTGCAGTTGGATTGCCCCAGAATCAATCTTTTGTTTTGTACATTATGGTTAGAAATTCTAAATATGGGTGGGAAAAAGCAGATTAGCCCTTTAGATGCTAAATAGGTCTCCCATGTATTGCAAAGCAATGGGTGGGAGACTTCTCTAGCACACAAGGAGTTAAAGGAATAGTAATACTTCATTTTAACTTTATTTTATTTTGTAGGCATTAAAAAAACATGAAGAATTATATAAGTCTTATCTCTGAAACCTTTATGGTTTAAGAGATATTCACAAACAAAGTATCCCCCCCCGTTCAACCAGATCAGAAGGGAGATGCCCAGGTAGACTGCAGAGAGGGACAATCTTCAATTAAGATAATGGAAAAAGCTGAAAAACTTGTCAAGGTGGGGGAAGGGCTTTCATTGTTTTCATACAAAGAAAATTGTCCCCTTCTGTTATCTGTACTGTCATACAACCAGACTCACATCTGAGAAGAGATGGCTTACACTAGGTAAAAGGGGCGGGGAGGGGAACTTTGCTTGTGAATATCTCAAACCATAAAGGTTTGAGAGATAAGACTTATATCATTCTTCATGTTTTTTTAATGCCTACAAAATAAAATAAAGTTAAAACGAAGTATTACTATCCCTTTAAGGCAGAACGGTGCAGCATATACTATGAGGCAAAAGTAAGTAGATGTGTGTTTCTTGGGAATAAAATAGGGTGTGTACATGATTATCTCCAGCCCTAGGGTCACCTGTTACCTACCACTGCTGTAAGTGTTTAGCACTGTGTGAACAAGGGCATGAACACACACACAGAGCACCTTAGGTGCCCTACAGACAACTTGTGAACCAACCACTACTCTTTTTATGACACTGCCCCATCCATATCCATTGTTCCCTGACATACAGAATACCCTTCGCCTATTGGATACAAGCAAAGCTAAACAAATTGGATGCTAAAGGTCTCCAACACATCGCTTCACTAGGTGTTGGAGATCACTCTAGTATCCAAGGCGGTTAAGATGGGACACCAAGCATAAAGGGAGGTATGCACAGAAGAAAGATGGGACAGCAAGCATAAAGGGAGGTATGCACAGAGAAAAGATGGGACAGCAAGCATAAAGGGAAGTATGCTCCAAGACGAATGAGGATGTGTGCTTTTGGGGGATAAAAATAAGGTGTGTCATGTAAAAGGGAAATCAACTTCCTTTCCCACCATATGAGAGAACAGATTGGGGTCAACCTGCTGTCCACCACTGTTCTAACACACATATACAATACATTCCAGTTACAATGTAAATAGAACATGAATATCCATGGGGCAAGAGAGTTTTTTATTCAAGAAATTCATATTAACTGGAAAGACCCACTTTTATTTTATATACACTTTTCTTTCAGCAAAGTAGTATTTTATATCATACTAGTGTAAAAGCCTGTGTACACGGGCCAAGGTAGGGGTGATGTTAATCCTTTGAGTGCCAGGTGGTACGCAAAGCATGGCATTGCAATGCATTGCATACCCCTCTGGCACTCAAAGGGTTAAGAGACCGGTCCTGCTCTGCACTGTGCCGCCGACGCAGTCATGCACTGTAGAGACTGCTTGAAAGCACAGAATGTTCCCAGCTCAGAACTCTCAGCATTCTGTGCATTCGGGCAGTCTCTACTGCGCATGACGGCTTCTGACAAACATCCTAGTGAATGATTATATAGGATGGCTATAGGAATAACCCAACAATGAAATGCTGCAGAAATCAAAAGTCACTGGTGATTAATGCAATGCCATTCCTTAGGCCATACACACTACAAATGAGGAGCAATTCTGGGGAAAACCAAATGCGTCATAGGTGACAAATAAAAAGTTCCAATATTCCCATTGATTTAAATAAGAGTTTTAACCCGCTGAATGCTATAAAGGTCTCAAATGCATTACAGAGTATTCAGCAAGTTAAAAACTCCAAATGATGGGAATTCTTCTTTCTCCCCTATGCTGTAGTTGATTTGCTCCAGGATTGCTCCCTTATCTCTTTGTCCATCTGGCCCTTGTGTTTGGTCAAAACCCTGCAGGGAGGAATGAGCCAGTGTTACAAGTTATTGCAGGGTTCCAAGGCCATATACAATACTCTGCAGTTAATTTGCCCCAGAATTGCTCCACTTTTTCTTCGGCCCATAAGTGCTTCTGGTTTTTCTGGTTAGTTGAGGTAGACTTCACTCTCTCTCAGAACGTCCTCCTTTTGCTGGAAATAATTCCGGAACCACTCTATGTGTTCCTGCTTCTGTTTGATGCTTATGTAAGGGTTTTTGGAAAGGCCGCAGATCACAAGCTCCATGAAGTGACGGATTGGTCCATGTTTGGGGAAGTCTTCCAAGTACTTGTCAAGGAATATGTGTTCATGAAACTCGACATTCTGCTCCTCATCAAGACCTGGAATGAGAGGTATAGCATGAAGACTGAGTCAGTAGAACATGTGCTTGATAACAAATGCAGATGCTCATACTTGGGAATTCTGAATCTGCCCCAGAGACAGCACAATACTCTACGAAGTGTGATCAGAATTACTCTCAACAGAAACAAAGATATTCACCCTTATCACTCCAAATTGGGTACTCTCTAATGAGGAGGAGGATGCTGCCTCGACGTTACTGGCCTTGACTGGTCAGACCCCCAGTCCTGGTCGATTGCACTCCCATCTCCTCTCCTTCTCCTCTAAATAGCTCTTAGCTCTTCTTCTTGAAGTTTTATAAATACCTTGTACTTGAAAGAAGTATTCACTTTGAATTTGATCTGAGGATTTGATCGGAGGTCTTTACTCCTAAAGGATTATTAATCCTAAACCCCTTAATGACCCTTGACAGTCCTGGAAGGTCATGGGAAAAAGTGACTTAACAACCCATGACGTACCAGGACCGTCATGGATTTCAGGGCTCCCCACGCAGCTGCACGCCGTTCGGGGAGCCCTGAGTCAGATTGGCAAATAAAAAAAAAAAAAAAAGCTCAGTGGTCCTTAGTGACCACCGCGTGCCCGCGCGGCTGGTCGTTAAGGGGTTAAGGAAAGACTTTATGGGGAGTGGTGAGCTAAAACAGTTCAATATAAAACTGCCCGATAGTGAAATCATGAAACGCGTTTGTCTTATTATTATCTATGTACTATTGTCCCTATATTTAATTTTATTATTTTTATCTTTATAATAAACTAATCCTTTTTAATACAAGGTAGTTGCCCTGTTTCTGGATACTTTTCTGTCTCTGAAAGAGTTAATAAACAATATCAATAAAAAGTTGTTGCACAAAAGCGGGACATACACTCACGTTTTTATTTCTGTGTTTTTTTATTAAAAGTACGAGGTAAGCTCCTCTAGAAAAAAACATTTTAAATAAATAAATAAATATGCTGAAGCATGCTCAATCTAACAAAAAGCAAGAAAACCTGCATCAACCCTTTGAGTGCCAGAGAGGTATCCAACTCATTGCCTTGGTATCTGGTAATATAGTTCAGGTTAAAGCTGACGTAGTTCACAATCCAGTGAACGGAATTATGGAGATATGGTAATATAGTTCTGAGAACTTTAAAGGGATAGTAATGTTTCATAATAAAAGCAGCTCTAATTACTCGTCATAGTATTTCGGCCTTGGAGAGTGTTATTTCAATTCTGTCAGAGTTGTAGTTCAAGAGTAATTGAATGATAAAGTATCCCCTCCCGCCCCTTTTACTGATGTAACACTGCTCAGCCACAGCAGAAGGGAGGTGCCCAGGTAGATTGCAGAGAGGGACAATCTTCAATTAAGATAAGGGAAAAACCTGAAAAACTTGTCAAGGGGGGCAGGGTTTTCATTGTTCTCATAGGAAGATTGTCCCCTGCTGTTATCTGTCTGGTCTAGAAACCAGATTCCACATCTGAGAAGAGATGGCTTACACTAGGTAAAAGGGGCGGGAGGGGGAAACTTTATCAATCAATTACTCCTGAACCACAACTCTGACAGTATTGAAATAACACTCTCTATGGCTCAAATACTATGAAGATTAATTGGAGCTGCTGTTTTTGTGAAACAATACTATCCCTTTAATGTATGTTTATTGCACTTTATATAAATGTTTATACCTTTTTACTGTAGCCTAAAGCAAAGTGTTTTTGTAAAGTTTAAAAAGCTTTTTCTTCCACAAATAGTTCTATGTACTTCAACTAATTTCTTTGTTGTCACCTCCCTGGGACACCTCCATGTTATATTATTCACTCTTGTTTGCACAGTTATCTCCCACTAAGACTCTGCAGAGCTCCTGCCTCTCCACACCTCTAAAGAACCAATTGGCACAGTCAGCTACAAACCCTCTGAGGCTTTGGTAATTGGATGGGGTCCGCTCACACAGAAGTACCTTTTTAGCCAGGCTAAGTCCTGCTGCTTAAACAGAATAAGTAGCACCAATGGCCACACACACATTCCTGATGGCTATTGTGTCCTCTATAATTTTCTTCACAAGAACATTGGCTCTAACTGTACACAGAGGCACAATGACATGCAGGATTAGATTCCACTTCGATATACTAGAAACACAGTTACATACAACCTTGGGAACAGTGACTCACCTCATCAGCCATAATCAAGGTATTTTTGTCTCCTAATATTCTGTTTTACAATGGTTACAAGAAACAATATTAACCATTTTTTTGTAACAAGGCCTCAAACTTAAAAAGCAATATAGATGCACATTTAAAACTAGCATGTCCAAGTTTATTTTTAAATCTTTGTATCTCTGAATACAAAGACACTAGTTCTGTGGAGAACTGGAAACAAAAAGGACATAATAAAACATCTTTTAACCTTTAATGATCAGAATCATGTGCAACTCGTTTTACAGTGTACTGAGCTAAATGGTTTAATTGTATTGTTTAGCATTTCAAAGTAAGGGTTAATTCATCAAACAGTAAATGGCCCAGTGAGCAAGGAATCAGGAAAGTTGCTTGAACATTAGCCATTTGCAAATTGTACACCTGGCCACCCACCAGCTTCAGGCTAGCAGATACCATGTGTTTCCCTGCTTCATATACACAAGGCAGCAAATTACAATTCATTGTTCATAAAAACCTGAAGGTACCCATCAAGGATTGTGGAGAACAGCATACCTGATTTAAATTAATGTGAAGGATTTATTTCTCCTTTATGGAGCAGTTGGTTTGCGCCAGAATTGCTCCACTTTTTCTTAGTATATCAGATTTGCTGTCACACAGACCCAAACATGCACAATGACTCACAGCTTCACAAACACATTGACAGAGACAGTGAGTGTGAAACTGTATAGGTGTGTGGGACAGAAAGTGAGTGTGTGAGAGTGTGTGTGAGTGTGAGTCTCAGAGCACATATGTCTGTGTGTCTGGAGGGGTCTGGGGTGTGTGTCTGTGAGAGTATTATGTAAAGGCATAGATGTGTATGAATGCATGTACATGTATATGTGTGTGTATGTTTGTGTGTGAATGCGCGTTTTATGTATGTATAGTAGCACTGAAGGAAACAAGAGGGAGCAATGAACAGGGCAGAAGGTGAAGGCAATCAATAGGGCAGAAGGAAAGGAAAATGTGCATAGATGTGAAGGGGAGTGGCAGGACACTGGCGAGACAGAGGGGAGTTGGCAAAACGTAAAGTGGGGATGGTCCTGCAGTGATCTGGACAGGGGAAACGGCTGTGGAAGGGGATTGGACCTTGCGGTCAGAAGTAGGCATGAATTTGCATTCTGTAAATCCCATCTACTGCCACACAGGAGTGTGTCCGGTAGTACATTATATAAATGAGAAGGGTTACATTTATCCAAAACTTTAAGAACCAGAGGGGTGCACACATACACAAAAAGGGAGCTTCATGGAAAAAAAAGAAAGAAAAAATAAACAGGACCCAATGGACTGCAATAATTGTGCACCTGACTTGGGACTGACATTATTACTTGAGAGAGGAGTGTAAAGATTTACACTTTCTCTAAGAAGATACAGTATATAAAGGATACTTGCAATCTTGCGTCCTGATGAAGGTGTGGGAACAACGCTACAACTCTGACACTTTTTTCCCACTCTAAAAAGCAGTACACGGACTGTAAAGCTCCCTTGTGATGCTAGATTAACGGCTGCTAATTAGGAACTTACCAGCTTCATTATCAATCGGAAAAGTCCAAAGTTTCCCTTCTTTGGTCCACTGAATCATTTCCTCAAACCCATTTCGTGGCGGTTGCTCATTAGTGGAAGCCACCTGATTAGCCAATTCCAGATCCCACAGGCTAGGATGCTCGTCTGCAAATGAACAATAAGAAAAAGTAAGTAAGCTATTGGAAGAACATAGCAATCCACTAAAGTTCACATATACACTGGGGATGTCAATCCCAGAGTGGTACAGAAGTACAAAATGTAACCGTTTAAGCACCAGAGGGGTATGCAACACACTGAGAAGTGGATATTACAGTAAAAATGTGAATGCTATACTCTTAGGGAGATATGTTCAAATTAAAAGTGGAAGAATTCCAGGGCAATCCTGCATTACAAACAACATCACCATGATTTAAATGTGTTTTTGGAATGCCAAGTCTCTCTCCAATGCAATGAAGACCTCTCTAGCATTCAAGGGGTTAAAAGCCCCATTCAAATCAATGGGTATTAGGGGGGTATTTATTTGTTCCCTATGGTACCATTGGTTTGCCCCTTGGTTACTACAGATGTCTCAATGAATCCACTAGCGATCTCACTAGCACAAAAAGGGGTTAAAATAGTTGGGAACATACCATTTTTGTGGGTAACAGATGGGCGATGTTGGGTTACTATGTGACATGTAGATGGAAAGTGGAGATATTCTGGGGCAAACCAACCATATTGTAGGGGGGAAAGGTCTCCACCACATTGCTTGGAGGTTAAAAACCCATTTTAACCCTTTAACATTCACCTGATCGGGGGGGGGCAGCGCTGCCATCTCAGAAATCCATAATATGCCAGGACAGTCGCCGGTCCTTAACGTAAATCCCCCGGTGATGGTCCTGGCAAGTCACTGGTCCTTAAGGTGTTAATCAATGGGAATTTTTGGGAATTTCTATTTGTCCTCTCTGATACAGTTGGTACCTCTCTGGTACAGATAGAAATAAGGTCCCATGAGCCTTAGGTGCAAAAGCAATGAGCAATTCTGGGTAAAACCAACTACACCATAGGGGATGTATACAAATTTCCATTGATACAAATGGGGCTTTTAACCCCATTAATTCAAGAAAGGTCTGCAAAGAAATGCACTGGAGATCTTTCTGGAATACAATGGTTTACAGTGGACCTGTCACCTTGAATTCAAGCTTGCATATTTGAAAACTTTATTTAAAAGGAGCTGTCACCTTTCCAAATGTACCCCCTCAGCGGGAGCCTCCATCTTGAAAGGATTTGCATGTTTATCATTATCTCTGGAAGAAACGGATAGGTTCTTTCAGTCAAAGACAGATTTTTCTGGACATGTGTAATTATTTATGCAGTTTATCTGACCAAACCTGAGCTCTGGGGAGATCTGCTTCCCAAACAACTAAATTAAACGTCTCTAAAATGATGAACCTGTTTGTAAAACAAAAAGCCCAAGGGTGTATTCGGTTAAATACATAAGATTAAGGAGCCCAAAAGCTGTGTAGGTCAGATGTCCACTATAAAATACCCTCTTTGTTATGTTAGTCAAACAGTCAGCAGATAAGTAGTTTAGGAATTATTAATACATTTATTTCTGAAGGATAAGCTTTCTGAGTGAGGCACCATATGCTAATTTCTGCTAAGTGTGGCACGAGATTAAAGGCACAGTAATACTTAAAATGTAAACTAAATAAATTCTATATCTATATCTATATCTATATATATTATACAGGTCTTATAATTTTAAATTCTTTGCTACTAGCCAGACCTGAAAAGTTACTCGCCACTGCAAGCCATAACATACCCACCAGGGCTGAATTTCTACTCGCCAGGGCTAAATTTTCACTCACCATTGGCTAGTGGCGAGTGGAAATTTTGAGCCCTGTATTATATATAGGGGTTTATACCCATGAGTAAAACAAGGGTACTCTTACTGCTAAAAGGTGTTTTATTCAAAAGGTATTGCAGCTCATACTTAAACTGGATAGGGGCAGTATCACAGTGGCCTGAAATTGTACAGTGTACAGTACAGTTGGCTTGCTCCAGAATTATTGTTCCTCTACAAAACAGAGAAGCAACTTTGGGGGGGCATATCAAAACACCCAGTGATTCAAACTGCACTTGTGAATGCAACAGAGGCCTTCAACACATTGTGACTTCTAGTATTCATTCAAGGGATTAAAAGCCCTATTTAAAATCAGTGTAAATCTAGACCATAAATTGCAGTTGATTTGACCCAGAATTGTTTTTAGTGTATTTACTCACTAATTCAGTCATATAATCCAGTTTTTGATTTAACCTTTTCAAACATCTTGTATCTAGAGTGATTCAAATTACCAGTGTCGAATATTGATAAATAATGATTTCACAGATGATTTCTCTTACACTGACAACTATTTTAAGTATTGAGTAACCTGAAGTCATGTGGCTTTTTCGCAAATATATCTGTGATATAACGGAGTGTGGGAAGCAGTGCCAGAGAAAGAGGTTTGATCAAATTGGATTCCATTATGTTTTGTTTTATACAATGGCAGGTAGGTGTGTAACTGAACTCCCAAACACAACATAGTAATTCTGAGTTCATAACACTACAGTCATTATCTTCTCTTTATAACACCTTTTTCCTACCTTCATGTATAACCCTTGGTGTGTATTGTCACAGAATGCTACCCACAAGAAAAATACTAAACATTTCAAAGGGCCCTATGTTCAAAAGAAAACTGGAGTTAATCTGAGGCAAATCAACTTAATCATGGGGGCAAATACAAATTCTCAAACAGTGACTCACTGGCTTAAAGGGACATTAATGTTTCACCATAAAACCAGCTCTAAATAATCTTCATAGTATTTGGGCCACGGAGAGTGTTATTTCAATATTGTCAGAGTTGTGTTTCAAGAGTAATTGAATGATAAAGTATCCCCCATTCACCTAGTGTAAGCCGCCTCCTCTCAGATGTGGAATCTGGTCTCTTGACAGGACAGGTTGTGGCAAGGGACAATCTTCTTACTGTGAGCATAAGGAAAACCCTGCCCACTTAACAGGTTTTTCCTTATGTTCACTGAAGATTGTCCCTCTCTGTGATCCATCCGGACAGTCTTGCTGCTCTGGGGTGAGCAGTGTTACATCAGTAAAAGGGGTGGGAGGGGGATACTTTATCATTCAATTACTCTTGAACTACAACTCTGACAGTATTGAAATAATACTCTCCATGGCACACACACACTGAAGATTAATTGGAACTGCTTTTATTGTGAAAAATTACTATTCTTTTAAGTTTAACAAAGTTTAATACTGGAGACGTTTCTAGCATCAAATTTATGGTTTTGAAATAATGAAGTTGTCAGTGGGTTCTGTTATTGTTGGTAACAACAGTATTAACATGAGAACAATCTCCTCAAATACGCACCTAATTGTATTACACCTTCAAATACAACAGGAAGAACAGATCGTGAAATTATGCTGCGTCTAGACTAAAGCTTCTGAACTTGGGCAAACTATATTTCCAGTTTTAAAATTCTGTTTACCTTTTCGGAGAGTCCAAAAAACCTCCAAGCCTTTTACCAGCAGTCTGAAGGATGCGTTGCCAGAAATGACATTTCAAGCACATCGCTGCTAGACCCATAAAACTACCCTCAGTCTTGTGTATTATTCCACATGAGAGACAGGAACATAATGGAAAATTTGGGATCATAACTACTGAGCAGTCCTTTTTAAATCACCCATTTCATTAGCTCACCATAGAAAAATATAAATATTTACATGCCATGATGGACCCAAACACCAAGTTGCATAACCCTTTAAAGACCAGAGGAATACATAACACATTGCTTCACACTGCGCCGCACACACCTCAGGTCCTTAAGTGGTTAACTGGGAGTATACAGATGAACTTCAGGGCATTATATAATAAGACCTAATTATATAGTCCATGCACATTTGCATTTGTTATAGTTACATTACAGTTCAGAGTAAAACAGAAAATAAACTGTGTAGAAATTAATAATGTGAAGGATTTTATACAGGCACCACATGCCAATAAAACATCCCATTACATCTTTTCCCAATCATTCATTTATTATATTTTTTTATTTCAAGAGTTTAGGATACAAAAATAAGATGAGTAAAGGAGGAAGGGATGATGATGATGAGGATGATAATGCCTGTGAACTCTCTGGATCTATCCTGCAAAATCAAGTATTTACTGGACTGTGCCTTCATCTCTGGATCAGAGAGTTACCTGTGACACACCCACTTTCCACCTTCTCAGTGTATCTACCTGAACGTTCAGGAAGTAATCACACTGTAATTCACTTATTGACAAATTTAACAGTTATATAAAGCATAATAAAAACAATAAAAACAGCAGTGACAGCAGTTGGAGGGACCTTGTTTAACTCAGCAGGAAAGGACCCATAACATATACATTTTCATTAAAAAAAAATTACCAGAGAGATAGCGCTGCTGCCTGAACCAATTCTTGAGAATCTCCAGCTGCAACTCCCAAGTGTGGAATTGGGCAAAGTAGACTGCCTCCAAAGCAGAGACCATTTACCACAGCATCTTCATGTATTCCCACACCTTTGCTGATGGGAGAAGTAAGACTTGACACACCTGCTGAGACAACATTTGCATCTTGTCCTCCAACAGAAAGACCTCTTCCCTGAAGAGTGTTTAATCTCATTCTGAGAAAGATAAAGAGGGGACAGTAACAGAGTATTTCTTGAAATGGAGCACCCAGCTGTGTTGTTCCAGAATGGATACACAAATCTGAATTTGAAGGGGCAGGGTCTCCACAGAAGGAGCCTTTAACAAAAGGTAATCCAGATAGGGAGTAGGAGATATCCCTAGAGAACAAGAGACATATTAACATAATGGCAATAAAAAAGCCCTTGCACTTAGGAGTTAGGATACGATATATATTGCCTAAATTTTGAGGGATCAGGCTGCTGGGAACAGGTATTATTGTTTATATTTATCCATTTCCATTTAACCTTTAGCTCCATCATATTGATTTTGTATATTAACAAAATGGTTGTGGTGTTTTGAGTCCAGAATAAGACAGCAGCTGCCATCTTTCCTGAGGATGGACAGGTAAGAAGACCTGCTTGTCCACCAGCAAAAAGATAGCATCAAAAAATAGACAGCCCTGCTTTGGACTGTGAGGAACCAAGTCATAATGAAGAGACATGGAGAAGGGATTTGAAATCTCTATATGACACACTTCTAAGATCACCTGTAACCCCCACTGGTGCACCAGAGAGAGAGAATCCACATGCTGTGAAAAAAGACACAGATGTCCTCTGATTGCCTGAGGTATGAAGAACCATACAAGTCACGCAGAGGTTAACTTATCAGCTGGGGGCTTCTGGGTAGGCTTCTTGCCTGCCCAAGCCTGTTTGGATTTAGGGAGGGCACACTTGGACCTCTGTAGGAGTATACAACACCTGGGTCGAAACCCATAATGGCAAAGGTAACAAAATCCACTCATCATCCGTGGAAAAAGGAACACTTTGGAGGAACCTGAGTTAACAGCACACTCTTACTCCTAGGAGCACGGCTAATAATGTCTCCACTTCTGGGTCAAACAACTGTGTTCCAACAATAGGGAGAGAAACCAAGGACTTCTTGGAACACTTATTTGCCAATCAGATTTTTAGTCAAAGGGTATGACGTGCAGCAACAGGTAACGCTAAGGCCTTCCCAGCATGAATCAAAGGCAGCTTCAGTAAGATATATAATAGAATCAAGGATCATAGAAACATCAAGAACATGCTCCTCATTTGGTACATCTGCAAGGACAGCATCTAAGTATTGCTCCCCCACCATAAAGAAAATGTCCCTAACTACCCAAGCAATAGCAAAGATGGGTCCTATAGTGCACCTGAAGCACAGAATTCTGCCTTTAGGAGAGAATCAATGCATTTACCTGCCTGGTCCTTAAGTACTGCCTCATCTGCAAGCAGTAGTGCTGTAAGTTTAGAAAGGTGAGAAATTGGAAGAACTACTGCTTGGGGGGGGGGGGGGGGGCTCAGCCCAATGTGATAGGGCATCAGAAGAAAAGTAATTTAAGGGAGAAATTAATCTGAAAATAAAAAGTCTCATCTCAGGCGTTTTGCATTTCTCCAGAACTGCCTGGTCGAATGAGAGAGAGGGAAAATTGCAGCCTCCCTTGCGTGCCTCTTAAATCTATCTGGGAACAAAGAACTTGAAACAGAAACCACAGAGACCCTTAGGATATTCAGAACTGTCATGATAAGACCATCATAAGGTGACCCAGGGTCTTCCTTGAAAAAATAAGGGTAAAGGACAAATCAAAATCATCCTCCTCAGGAGAAATTGAGTGAGGGCAAGTGGAAACTGAAGCTCTGTATGAAAATGGCCCTTTTCCTGTGGCCTATTTTAATGTGCTCATGCTGTCCTGATGTGGTGTGTGAAGGTACCGGGCTGGGTGTGGAGTCACAGTGAGTAAGATGTTGCTGCATCGGATATCACCAGCCGGCATCTGCATATAGGAACTCCCGCAAGCTTACATTGCACAGGAAACCATAAGCAGTGGCTGGGGCAGTACTAGGAGCAGCCAACCAGGAGCACTGGAGGCAGAGGAGGTCGGAGCAGCACTGGAGCAGAGCACTTAGCACTAGGTATGGTTCATTGGAGTCAGACGAGTAGCATAGCACTGGCAATCAAAGGGTTACTCTGTATCCGGTTAGTAAAGAAAAATAAGAGGAGTGACAAGGGTCGTGTGACTGACTGACTTTGAATAACACCTTCTCATACACTTAGATTCAAACAGGAAATTTAATGGCACTACAGGGTTAATTTGGCCCTCAAAGGGTAAATATTTCCTGTCATTAAAGACAAATGAGAGGATCCAGAAGCGCTAGGTGTCTGACTGACTTGCTTTACGTTCCATCAACATGGAGCCCTTCTCTCTCCTCTAATCTGTCTTTAATGACAGGAAACATTAACCTTTTAAGGGCCAGATTAACCCTTCAGTGCCATTTCTTTTGAAGTCTGAGAAGGGACTGAATGTAAAGTGGGTCAGTTAGACACCCAGCCCTTCTCTCTCCTCTTATTTGTCTTTAATGACACAAAAACTATTAACCCAATGAGGGCTAGATTAAACCATGGGTGCCATTTCATTTGAAAGAGTTGAGCACTCAGTGTGACGTTTAAAACTTCACGTTTAATAAAACATTAATAAAATCCGGCATTTCACTCCTCCATTGGGACTTTCATCAGGAACAACAAAGTTACAGACCAGCGCCACGATCTGCCCTATATGCACTTTATTGTTAAACTTGGCGCCGGAATGACATCCAACATGTTGCCATAGCAACCAAAGGACGCCAACCGGTCACCCAATAAATGCACAGACCTCTAAAAACATTAATGTCCCAATGTACATAAAAAATACCCGGTGTATTTATTGGGTGACCGGTTGGTGTCCTTTGGTTGCTATGGCAACATGTTGATGTCATGCCGGCGCCAAGTTTAACAACAGAGTACATATACGGCAGATCAGGGAGCCGGTCTGTAACTTTGTTGTCCCTGATGAAAGTCCCAATAGCGGACTGAAACGTCAGATTTTATTAAGGTTTTATATTAAAGGTGACGTTTTAAACGTCACACTGAGTGCTCAACTCTTTCCAGTGGATATTATGATAAACTATTTGAGTCTAGAAGCACCGATTATATCAAGAGATTTGGAGTGTGTGCGGGAGTCCAGAGAAACATGCCATTTCATCTGAAGTCTGTTTGAAACCAATGCAGTGAGAAGGGGCGGAATGTAAAGCTAGTCAGTCAGACAACCAGCCCTTCTCTCTACTCTCATCTGTCTTTAATGAAATAAACCAGACTAACCCTTTGAGTGCCAGTGGTGCATGGGGTGCTTAATAGAGCAGTCAATGCTGTGCGGCATTCACCAGGAAAAAGAATAAAATACAGTGCCTGGTTGCTATTTGATATATTTAAGCTTAAAAGAATAGTCTTAATGAGAAAGTAATTTTTAAAAATTACAGCAAGCTTGATTCTTCAATATAGTGTTTTATAACAAACTGTACCATTCTAAATGTTCATAACATTGTGGTGTTAATTTTATTTTAATTTAAATTGTCCCCCTCCCACCCCTTTCCATATGTAATGCTACCTCCCCTCAGAGCAGCAAGCTAGTGTGACAAGGGACAATTAAAATAAAACAAACCACAATGTTATGAGCTGTTAGAACAGTACACTTTGTTATAAAAAAAAACTATAATAATAATAATAATACAATTTTATTAAATAATAAAATAATAGACTGCTCTCACTCCATACTTTCACTCGGTGTGCAGTGAGAATTTCTCCTTAGAATAGGCCCTACCCTTTCCCCTTGTCATGTCACTGCTGTCTGCTGAGGTGCTCCACCTCTTCTGTGTGACACCTGGCCAGAGCGGCACTTTACAGGGGGTGGCATAAAAAGATTGCCCCCCCTTTTCCTGCTGTGATGCTTCCAGGCACTGCCCACATCCTTGTATTGGGGGAGATGTCAAAAATTGGACTTTGAATGCACGTTGCATTATGTGCATGCAAACATTCTTTACCTTCTTGGTCGGAGTCCTCCTCCAGCAGTGAGTAAAGCACGTGGACTCATGAGTCTGACTCATGAGTGCCAGAGAGCTACCCATGTAGTGCTGTGTGTCAGGAGTGAAGAAGGTGTGCTTATAAATGGGTCTGACAGAGGTATGGGCTGTCTCTTCTCACAGTAGTTTGTAACTACGATGGAGTGTCTCTTTGGAGAACTGCATCAATAGACAGATTTGGTGAGTGTAAAACCAACCTTTACTCTTTGTGCCAGAGGGGGTAAGAATGCGCTCCATACCTCCTGGCACTCAAAGGGTTAAATGTGCTAGATTACAGACTGAAAATGGTAATGAGAAGAAGTTTAATCTTGTTGCACTGCATTTTGTGAGAGGCCATACCGCTTATAGAGTGTATAATCTTTGAAATGCCGGCAATTAACCCTTTGAGTGCCAGAGGGGTACACATCACATTTGCTTTGCAATGAGTTGCGTACCTCTCTGGCACACAAAGGGTTAAACAAGATGAAGATAAATTCAGCCACCTCCTTGAGCTACACATTACATCTTGTTCTATGTCATGAATCATGATGAAAGTGTGAGAGAGATTCTGCAGAGCACTGAGTATATATATTGCATAGTGTTACCTAGTTGAAGACCATGATGTGAGAAATGGCACTCAGCCGATTGTGGGCTAAATTCTATTACAGGTGATAATTTTATCTCTGCTTTTATCTACAGTTTTCCCCATAGACTTCAACAGGAAAATGTTTGAAAAAATCGGGTGTTAACATTTAGCATCTGCAATAGAATCTAGCCCTGTATGAAAGGTCTGCAGAGAAACTTGCATTTTGCAGTTCTGGGACAAACCACTAGTTGCATTTTCATGTTATGAGAGAAAAGGACAGTAGGAGGGAAAAAAGCTACCAAATCTCTCAGGCATAAGACATTTTTTTTTTTTATCCATTCCATCTCATCAATGTTGCAACAAAAGTTGCCTGTATGAACAATGCCTTCTTCATAGTTTATACAGTTACTAGTTGAACAGCCCGTTACACGGGCCACAGTGCCACTGCCACCTGGTCACGGGGCAGTCACGCTCAGTAGAGACTGCCCGCGCCGTGGCTGATACAGAGCTGGACGCTCCTTCGGGGTGCCCAGCTCTGTATCAGCCATGGCGCGGGCAGTCTCTACTGCGTATGACTGCAGCACGCGCAGCAGTGTCTACTGTGCATGTTGCGGCGTTACACACGATTTAGCGAATTATTATATAGGATGTGGTGTCTTAGTTCTGTGAGTGACTATTCCTTTCCAATAATATACATACATGGGTACCTTCAAATTGAGCTAACCCTGAGATCTTTGAAATATTAACCAATAATGTTCCTCAAAACACAGTTCTGGGTGATGGGTCCCTGTTTGCTCTAACCCAGGGTGTACCAGTCAGTCCTTAAATCGGAACTTTCAGTTACTACTAAGTCACCCTTGAATTATTAAACATATGGCGACCAGCATCCTAATACATGTATTACCTCTATAAAGTGCCACATTCTAAAGAAATCTTTCATCCTAGGAGACTGATGGGCAGGTTAGTGCAGTCTGTGCACCTGCACCATCATCCTTGCAGCATCATCCAATGCTTCTTACAGGAGACCGGGACTGACAGCGCAGGTGTGTAGACAAGATGTCTGCGCTGATACCTGGCTTCCGGTCTCCTAGGATGAAAGATTTCTTTAGAATGTAGCACTTTACAGAGGTAATACATATATTAGGATGCTAGTCGCCATATGTTTAATAATTATGGGGTGACTTATTAGTAAATGAAAGTTCTGCTTTAAGGAACCATATTCAACAACTTGGAGATCTGTACTTGTGTATACACACACACACACACACACACACACTAGACAGGCTTCTCACTCTGTCTTGCAGGTGGATGGAAAGGAATTAATTTCATTTCCTAATATCAGGGTTTAAATTAATACAAATGTAGCTGGGGAAGTTTTGTTAGGTTTTTTTTGTGCCAAAGGAAGCTTACTGCATTGAAACTAGCAGGTGTTTCTCATAATGTTTGCTGTGGTGGAACCCTGATTGGCACACCTGGTCAGAACCTTGGAGAACACCGATTTGTACACATGGTTTAATTACACCTTGAGGGGAACACCGATTTGTACACCTGGTAACCAGGTATACAAATCAGTGTTCCCCTCAATGTGTAACCATGTGTACAAATCAGTGTTCCCCAAGGGATGACCAGGTGTGCCAATCCGTGTTCCTCACTTCCCCTCCAAGGCGTGACCAGGTGTATATTTTTGTTAATTTCATTCTGAATAAAACATAGAACAACAGTGTAATTTCATCAAAGAGAACTTGAGAAGGGTGGGGTTAAAGGTGGGGATATGGGTGGGGCTAGGCATGGACACTGGTGGCGAGTAACTTTTCAGGCCTGGCTAGTAGGTCAGGACTTGAAATTTTGAGCCCTGCATAGGACATAATCAAGCAGAGAAAGAGGAAAAGGGCTGAGTGTGAAAGCTTTCCTCTAGCAGACACAGTTCCTTTAAAACCCTGCATCCTGATTCTTATCCATCAAGGAGGCCAGGGATAAGAGTCCACCTAATGGGGGATTGAACAGCCCTATGTAAGTCAAGAAAACAAAACAAGGCTAGCTAAGAGGTCACATTTAAAAATAAGTTTGTCTGGTGGAGGTAAAGTGGAGTTGGGAGGGAGTCTTTGCCTCCAGATAGCCTGCCCTGCCTCCTGGTGAGAGCATACTTTACCCCATTGTTCCTGTATTCACCAGAGGACAAAAAGAAATTGGCTGTTTGTGATGGATAATGTGTCTTTAGTTGCTTCAAATTCTATAAGTCAAATTATCATAAGTAAAAAGTGCAGAAATTCTTGATCAGTCCAACTGATCTATATTTATAAAAGCAAAAGCCCATTGAAAGTAATGGATGCTTTTCCTCTGATAAATACGGTGCAGTGTTTTGCTCCAGAACTGTTCCACTTTCAGCTCAGTAAATATGCCTCTGTTTTTAAACTACACCACTAGATATCAATCAATGTCATGTAAATAAATTGAAAAGAAAATAGATTTTGTTCTGCAGTGTAATTTTACACACATCCTCCAATATTTTGCAGACTGCCCGCTCCGCAGCTGATATGGAGTGGGGCGCTCCGAATTCAGACCGGAGTCCTCTCTGCGTACCTTCCTGGGACCACCTGGTGTACAGAGAAGACTACGGTCTGAATTTGGAGCACCCCACTCCATATCAGCTGCTGCACGGGCAGTCAGTACTGCGCATGACTGCAGCGCCACCAGTGCTGGCCAGTGTACACGGGCTTTAAAACTAGTTTTCAATCTGTTAAATGTCAGCGTTTATACAGCCTAACACATGGGCCCTCAAGCTAAACCAACAGTGAACTACAATTGATTGTGGATCTATGGGAATGAATGAGCCACTAGCCGACTCACTTAAAGTGAGGAGGAACCCGAAAACATACATGGCTGGTGAAGACTGAGGTCCAACTGAGAACCTGTGCCCTAATGTACCATAAACCACTTCATGCTAGAGGATCTCCAGTATATTGCTTTGCATGAGTTGGAGACCTTGCAAGCATCAAGGGGTTAAACAGCCAAGTGTCTAAGCAGTAACATGGCTCAATTTGGTTAACTAAATAGACCTTAATGGTCTCTCCATGTGCTTGCAGTGCCTATTTCTGTTTCAGTAGGTTCTCTCTGTCCTGTCAGCAATATACTGAATATTTCCCATATTGTATAGTTCTGCAAAAAAGGATGGAACTATATGAATAACTGATAGTATTTGTATACACATGGTGGTATGTGACCTCCTATGGTGCGGACAGTACAAACGCCAAGATCATCATCAACAGAGCTTAGTTTGCACACTGGTGAGGTTACGGACACTAAAGCCATTGAACGCCACCTTGAAAGCATCTTGCCAACTTATGAGAGAGTAAAAAGTGGAATTGCCAGGAAACTTCTGCTAAGATCAACAATTTAGGTTGGTAAAATTTAGGTTTCCTACAAAGGAAAAAGTTCTCCTCTCTATCTGAAAGGCTTAGTCATTTACTTATTTTGATAACAGTCTTATTATTATTATTACCTACATACACCAAGAAGGATAGCCAGGATGGATGAAAATTATTCACTGTAAAAAATAATAATTTATTTATTTATTTATTATTTGTGGAAGTCAAAACCCCAAGTTAACTTCCCCAGATAATGCATTTGCATCAATCTATACATTAAGGTGCAGGAAAAGAAGTGTCAAATATGATCAGGGATGGGGACCTTCATGGTATTCATCAATGTTTAACCTATTTGCCTGCCTTGTGTATACAAGGAATGGAAAGAAGTTGGAAATGTTGTGTAAATGGCACCATTCCAGCAATATACAGACATACAGCATTATGTTAACCCAAACTGCCTACAATGGTATCTGCCAGCCTGAAGCTAGCTTATGGGATTGACAGATCTTTGTGGCTATTGCTTTTTGTTGAAAAAGCCAAGATACGGCCAGAGAAGATCTGGCCATTGCTGAATAGGCGAATGGCTACTTTCAAGAAAATCCTGAGTTCCCTGTGCAGTGAGCTATTTGTGACCTGATAAATTCCCTCGAAAGTGCCATAATTATTATGAAACCTATTTGAAGTTATAGCATGTTGACAACAGTGATTTTTACCCATGAATGATCATCAATGATGAAGACAGACTCATAAATATCATCCTGTCACTATCTTCGAAGAAGATAAAAGACCTCTCTGAAATGTACATGATCCATCCCTACAGATCACTACAGTGATAAAGACTATGAAGGAACTTAGACAGTTGCAGACTGATGACTTTTTACAAAAGAGAGCATATCCTCCTAAGTAACAATTCATAATGAAGGAAAGCAGTCACAAGGGCTTTACATCACATGGACTGTTTATATTATATATATATATATATATATATATATATATATATATCATAAAGGCCTTCTGCATCAAGCTAAAGTGGCACAGTCCTGTAAGTGCTGTAAGTCTGAAATGGTTTGTTTTACAATGCTAGGGAAAGTTCACTTGCATTCAAAGACTTAAAGGAGCAGTAAACTTTTTTATGAAAAAAATATATATTGTAGGGATTTTCCTATTGAGTAAAATAAGGGCACTCCCACTGTGGAGAGGTTTATATTTCCAGAGTTATTACAGTTTAAACCCATGTTTTTTTTACATTAGCAGTGCCCTCTAGAGGTCAAATTCTAATTAGATTTCCTGTTAAATTCTTAATGGAGAGGAAAGTCAGAAAAGTCAGAGACATACAGTTCTCCATAGAATGTGATAGAAACTGCCTGTCACTTCCTGTCAGAACTATCGGGAAGTAAACACGGTAAATTCACTTCCTGGTTATTTGAACTGCTATAAATTTTGAATAAAACATCTGACAGCAATGGGGGTGTCCTTGTTTTATTCACAGGAAAAGCTCTATAATATATGTGTTTTCATAAAAAAAAAGTTTACTGCTCCTTTAACTGTACCATTTAAATCAACTAAATGGGAAAGTGCGTCATTTTCATTAACCCCTTATGGTGTAGTTGGTTCGAACAAGAATTACATTACTGTCGCTTTATGAAATAGACCCTAAGGGGTTTAAGCAGTAAGTTAGAGATGAGCAATTCTGAAGCAAACCAACTGACCAGTGGGGGGAAATTTAAATTTGTCTCTGAGTTAAATGGGGCTTTTAAAGGGATAGTAATGTTTCATAATAAAAGCAGCTCTAATTAATCATTATAGTATTTGGACTTTGGAGAGTGTTATTTCAATTCTGTCACAGTTGTAGTTCAAGAGTAATTCAATGACAAAGTATCCCCCTCCCACCCCTTTTACTGATGTAACACTGCTCATCCAGAGCAGAAGGGAGGTGCCCAGGTAGATTGCAGAGAGGGACAATCTTCAATTAAGATAAGGGAAAAACCTGAAAAACTTGTCAAGGGGGGCAGGGCTTTCATTGTTCTCATAGGAAGAAGATTGTCCCCTGCGGTTATCTGTCTGGTCTATGGACTGTATTCCACATCTGAGAAGAGATGGCTTACACTAGGTAAAAGGGGAGGGAGGGGAAAACTTTGCTTGTGAATATCTCTCAAACCATAAAGGTTTGAGAGATAAGACTTAGATCGTTCTTCATGTTTTTTTAATGCCTACAAAATAAAATAAAGATAAAATGAAGTATTACTATCCCTTTAAGCCTTTGAATGCTAGAGAGGACTCCAAGACATTACAAATGAATATGCTGCAGACCTCTTTAGGTTTAAGAACTCTTCTGGTAAACTGAAATAAAACATTCCACAAGGGAAATAGCCCTCTGCCTCCTTGACTGAGCTTAAAGAAAAACTGTAGATGAAGCTTGGGGTATAACCCTTTGAGTGTCAGAGGGGTATGGAATGCATTGCTTTGGGGCTTGCTTAATCTTGTCTGAGGGGGCTAAAGCCTCAGGTCTGTTTAAAGCACATGGGTCTTTTTGTTGGGGGGCAGCTACGGTGCAGCTGGGTTACACAATAATGCTCTAGGTCATTTGGATAGCCATCAGCTACTCAGGTGTACGTAAAGGCAGGCATAGAGATATAGACCTGAGAGTGGAAGGAGAGCGTTAGGGTGGAGGGCAAAGTTATTTCTTGCACAGGGGTCCCCAGCATCTTATTTCCACCACTGGAGCAGACCAACATTGTCATTGGTTTAAATGGAGCTTTTAACCCCTTGCAATGTGGGGGAGTCCTCTCTAGCATTTAAATAGTTAAAAGACATTTAAACTGCACATTTTATTAATCCCCATTTAATTCCATGGGTATGTACAGTTGTCTCTATGGTACTCATAAGGTTAATGCCGCAGTCTTAGAATTAAGATGTGTCACTGCAGATTAGAATAGTATTTTTTACACTGTTCTTGACCTGATTTCTCTTTCCAGTGAGATGCACCAACAATGTGGTCATTTCCTTTTAACCCTTAAGAACTAGAGGGATCTGCAACACATTGCAAAGCAATGTGTTGCACACCCCTCCAGTTCTTAAGGGGTTAAAACAGATAACACTATAAGATTACATTATTATATTGCACAATCCAGTTATCATGTGATAAAACTTGTTTTTCACACAAAGGTATTTCTAGACTTCCAAAAACATATGGCATGCCCACAGACTCATTCATTTTCTAATTGTCCCATTGCTTTCTGATTTTGGGACAGCCAGAAAACAGACATGCACGAGACTTCGAGGAACAAATAACTTGTGGAATTTCCTGCCAGAAATGCTAATATTTTGCAATCCCACTTTCAACAGCCCAGAACGTCTTACAGACTTTGTATGGGGATGCAATCATCTACAGGGATAATCTCCATAGGAAATGCTATGTTCCACAGGACTCTATCTGCACGCATGGAGTACTTACATTGTAACTTTGCTCTACATTTACATGCTTGGAAGAGATCAGAAAACCTGTCTACAGCAATGAATCTAAAAAGATTACCATTTTGCAATTGAATTCTCAAAACTCCATGAGGCAACATGCAAAAGAAGAGTAATCGCGTTTTAGATTCCAAACCCATATAACAAGGATAGGAAACCTCTGACACTGCAGCTCTTGGGAGTTGTACCAACCACAATGGCTGGATGGAGACAATAGGAGTTATGTTGTCTCCAACAGCTAAACATCAAAAGTGCCTATACCTTAGTGTATGCATATTCACATGTTGCTGCACCGAGTTCTGGGAGCACAATGGAAACATTGATAACTCTGGATTCTTTGCTGGAGACAGGTTCTCTGATCTGCTACAGATATGAATAGTTTTTCACAATTAAACATTACTGCTATTTGTGTTAAAGACAAAAGTAGCCTTCCCTATAAAACACTCTGTTTCTTGGAGAATTCTCTTAAAGGGATAGTAATAGATCATTTTTACAACAAAGGTTTGAGAGACGGGACTGGGGTCATTTAATTTCTTTTTTAATAGCTACAAGATGCACATTTGTAAAAATGATTACTATCCCTTTAAACCAATGTGTTAATCACCTAGATAATGAAATACATACCACCATCCAGGTAAACAAACCTCTAATAATCTGGGACTAGTAAAGTAATCCTGTATACGAGTAAAGCAAACGATTTTTGACAGGTGGCAGCTAAAAATTGTATACCTTGTGCGACTGCAACCATCTGTGGTTATGCAATTTTTATTTGCCCTCTGTTTTGGTGGTCTCCAGATTCATAGCTGTTAACTTTTCCCCACAATATGTGCTTCTTTTTGGGGCTGATGTACTAAGAAGAACTGCATTACTGCTGGAACCAACTATAGAGGTCAAAAAATGCCACAAATTCCTTTGGCTTTAAATGGGGCATTTAACTTTCATAGCGTTTAACCCCTTGAGGACCAAATCCATTTAATTAGCTGAGCCAGCACATTTGAACGGTCAGATGTACCGGCTCGCCGAGGTAAAGGCTGAAACTGACTGCTCCATTCTTGGTGCAGTCAGTGTCAGTCTCCCGGCATTATCATAGGACGCCTTCAGGAGTTCTGATATCATTTATAAGGATAGTAATGTTTCACAAAAAAAGGAGCTCCAATTAATCTTCATAGTATTTGGGCCACGGAGAGTGTTATTTCAATTCTGTCAGAGTTTTAGTTCAAGAGTAATTGAATGATATAGTATCCCCATCCCACAACTTTTACCTAGTATAAGCCGAATCCCCTCAGATGCGGAATCTAGTCTCTTGACCAGACAGCTCACAGCAAGGGACAATTTTCTTACTGTGAGCATAAGGAAAGCCCTGCCCACTTGACAGGTTTTTCCTTATGCTCACTAAAGATTGTCCCTCTCTGAGATCTTTCCGGACAGTCTTGCTGCTCTGAGGTGAGCAGTGTTACATCAGTAAAAGAGGATGGAGGGGGATACTTTATCATTCAATTACTCCCCCTCCCGCCCCTTTTACTGATGTAACACTGCTCAGCCAGAGCATATAAAGAAGATTGTCCCCTTCTGTTATCTGTCTGGTCTATGGACTGCATTCCACATCTGAGAAAAGATGGCTTACTCTAGGTAAAAGGGGCGGGAGGGGAAACTTTGCTTGTGAATATCTCTTAAACCATAAAGGTTTGAGAGATAAGACTTATATCGTTCTTCATGTTTTTTTTAATGCCTACAAAATAAAATAAAGTTAAAGTGAAGTATTACTATCCCTTTAACTCCTAATTTGCCAGGACCATCACTGGTCCTTAAAGGACTTAAATCTGTGACAGTACTGGCAAACCACTGGACATTAAGTGGTTAAGGCCCCATTTAAATCAATGGGAATATGCCAATTTTTATTTGTCCCCTATGATGCTGTTGGTTTAGCCTCATTATTGTTTTGTCCACACAAATTTGTGGATATTTACACATGAAATATTCAGTTGTATATTACCTTGTTCCGAATGGTGCCAAATACATCTGAGGCAACTCTAATGAAGACTGAACAAAGATATAAATATAATATGTGAACTAGTAATATTTTCCCTGTCAATTAGTAATGACATCACTGACTGGTTAAGCTTAGCATGCCTGTCAGCAACATTCAATGATGGTCATGCTGAAAGGTGTTAAAGTGGAGCTAACTAATTTCAACAATTTAAGTTCACTTGAAAGCAGGGCTGGATTTACATCCCTGGCACCCCTATGCAACCTTGGCTCCACCCATGACCACACCCCCATTCCTCACATGACCCTGCCCCCAGACCCATCCACTATTTACTGACAATTAAAATTCCCTTGGCCTATAACAAACAAGGACACGAAAAGTAAGGCTATGGATATATCTCTAGCATCCAAGGGGTTAAAGGGTCAGTAATGCCGTATTTAACTTTATTTAATATTGTAGAGGTCATAAAAATAAAATATTTGGAGAAAGTGCAATCTTCTCAGACCCTTACGGTTTGAGAGATATTCACTTCTAAAGTTTCCCTTTTCCTGCTGTCGGCTGACTCGAAGAGGCTCTTCAACAGAGCCGAAACTGCGTTATTTAAAAAGAACTACTTCAATTAAACGGTCTACAAAGTATGCTTGCAAACTAAGCACACTTTGTAGACCGTTCCAATGAAGTAATTCTTTTTAAATAACATGATTTCTGCTCTGCTGAGGAGCCTCCGGCTGGTCCCCAGACAAGGATCTCCTGTTGTCAGCAGAGAGCTGAGGTCAGGAGAAGGGGGGGGGGGAATTTTACAGGCGAATTTCTCTCAAACCAATGGCACTTTCTCCAATACGGGCATTACTCACCCTTTAAATAATATCCTGTAAAGGGATATACAACTGGTGCAGGGACACGGAGACTGCACTGGCCACACTCACAATTCAGAATGTGGGTGTGGCCAGTACAGCCGAGGCACCTTCCAAAATTTGGAGGTCTAGGCAGTTGCCTACTCTGCCTATTTGTAAATCCAGGCCTGCTTGAACAAGCTTTCAAAACTACCTATATGTTATGATGGACATTTTTTATTTAAAATAATCTCAGAAGAACATCAGCACTCACAGGGCTTGATTGAAGAGATAAAGATGTGCACAATTATTTAATCAATGTTTCAGCCCATACTGGGGCCTCTCTGAAGACTGAGATATGGGCCAAAAAGTTGATTAAATAAATGTGCACATCTTTGTCTATTCAATCAAGGCCTATTAAAGTGATTGTTCTTCTGGATTTAGAGGTATTGTTTTAATATGACAGGAACCAAAGTAGTAAGTATCCTTTTTATGAGTGAATGCTCATACTATTTACTTGACAAAGTTTATTTTTAACCCTCTGAGTGCCAGCACATGATGGAATGGCAGTTGGGAGCGAGAACAATGTTGACTATTAGTACCTAGCTTATAGCTGTGCCACTCATTATGGACTTAACTGACAAATAAATAATGCTAAATCTCTCAAAAATCATTACCGTAAAATCTTGAGTATTATAACACATATTTTTACCCCTTTTCACCTTATTTAAATTGGGGGGGGGGGGGTTATTATACACAAGAATTTTTTTTTTTTTTTTTTAATTAAAACTACTTCCTTCATTCTCTCTACCCCATCTCAATACACAAAGTTAAAGGGGGAACTTTCACCCCAACAAGATTAAGTCTCTGTGTAGTGTCCATAAATATATACACAACTGTATTATTGCTTTTTAAAACAAATAAATAGTAAACCCATTAGAGCCATAACAAAATCTACCTTGTGATATGGAGACCGGCTGGAGATGTACTGTGCATGACACAGAAGTTACCTTAACTCCTTTTTTTTTTTTTTTTTTACTATATGATTCCGGAGTCCCCAAACGGCGTGCAGCCGCATGGGGACCTGGACCTCCGGTACTACTTCCGCGACTTACCAGGTACATCCTCTATCACTAAGTGACAGTTTATACGGGACGTAACTGGTAAGTCCTTTGTCATTAAGGAGTTAAATTAACTGTCACTCCCACCAGTCTTCTTGATCCCTCCTACGTCTTCCCTTTCATGAGCATGTGACCTGACGCTCACTAACTTTCCTGCGCGTTCAATTCATTGTGTTTCATTGTGAGCGAGTGCATGTATCTCGCACGCCCTATATATAGTAGCTGGCTGTTTCTGTGCAACTAGAGAAGTGGTCTCATCCGATAGGCTGGCAGACGACTGGAGTGTATTTCATATAAGACTGGCACTCAAAGCGTTATTTAGGAGACACAGTGACAAGTCAATGCATTGGTCTTCTCTCTGGAACCTTGAATTGCATTACTGCGGCCACATATCGCTATGTAGAATTATGTAACCATTGGATGTTCCAAAAAAAATATCACTCAGTTTATACTAACTGTTTCTGTATCTGGATGTTAAGCAATGATTAGCATACTGTAATTTTATCCATTCCAAATATATAAAATTATTTTTACATTCTTTGTATAAGAATTATTTATAATAGTGTGTCCAGCGATGTTGCTATTTACTCCAGATGGCTTTGAACTTTTCAGGATGGTCCTGTGCAGTACAGCAGACACACTATATGCACAAGATGTAACATCAGATTGTCAGGTTTGAAAACCTTGACACACTACTTACCTAGCTATCCACTGGGTTTATGGTGTAGTGAGAGCAACCAGCAAGGAAGCGAACATCAGAGGTGTTCATTAGCATGCACACCTCACAGGCACACACCTCAGACAGGTGCGCTATGGGCAGCAGCTACAATAGTGAGTGACAGGCAAAGGAAGAACGAACGCATGCCCAGTGAAGCTGAGAAGGAAAGATGGCTGCAGCCTCGGTCTTCTTAGTGCTTCCAAAAAGGGTCGGATTTATAAATATAGCAAAATATATGAAATTTTTACTTACAATATCATGCTTAACCAAACTATATCTACTTGTAGAGCCAAAGATGGTATACTATGATAGTTACACTTTGAAATGACCCCTTCATACTCTCTACCCCTTCCCTCCCCTCAACAGTATTATCTGTCTGAACCCTTTCCCTCCCTCTTCCTACCTCCAGGATCCCCTGCAGCAGGCAGCATGCTTGAATTGCCGCCCACTTCCTCTTCTACTGTGCCTCCTCCTTGCAGGAACTGTTGCTACTGAAAATAGGTTTGAGCACTTCCATAGTTTAAATTTTCATACCTCTGTGCTTTAAAACCATGGTAGTGCCCGGTCAGAACCTGAGGGCATGAACCTCTCTTAATTTTCAACGGATCTTGCAAGGAGGAGGCTAATGAAATAACACTCTCTATGGCTCAAATATTATGAAGATTAATTGGAGCTGCTGTTTTTGTGAAACATTACTATCCCTTTAACTAATATCCATAGGTCTGGAAGAGGGTTGACCTCCTCACTGAGATTATAAAGGAAAAAAAAGGTTATACAGCTTAAATATGTTTTTTTTTTGTTTGTTTGTTTTTATAAACAATAAACTGCAATTGGTTATTTCGGGCACCAGTACTGCTTTTCCTGTCACTTTCTATAGAGAGCTATAGTTTATGACTCAAGTTCACCCATATCCTACATTACCAAAAAAAATGCCGTTTGGACATACATTTCTAATGGTTAGATTAGAAAATATTATGTATGAGCTGTAATAACTTTGGAATGGAAAAACCTTGAAGCAGTGGTGGTACAATTGTTATATTCAGATGGAAATGTCCTATGACCTGAGTCTCCAATGCATTGCCTCAGAGTTATGTGTTTGTATGTTTTCATGGTGGGCGCAGTCTGTCGCGAAGTTGCTCTTTCCTGAGTTTAACCCTTCGAGTGCCAAAGGGGTATGCAAAGCATTGTTTTGCATACCCCTCTGGCATTCAAAGGTTTAAAGAAGAATTATACCCTCCAAACAAGTGTTTCTTTATTTAACAAATTAACTTACTTAGGTAGGTGCCTTTTATATAGCAGTCAGGTGTATCTATTTTTTTCTGCATTATATTTGTAGTTGTCTCTGACGTCTGTATTTAGCTCTCCCAATAAGCAATGGGCTTCAATAGACCTATATGACCCATAAGGGACATTAGTGTTTAGCAAGTTCTTCAGTTAAACTAATTAAGAGCTGCACAGGGTACAGATCACCTTTTGAACAGCAGCTCACATGAAGAGACGTTAATGGATGCTGTACTATACGCTGTTAGGGAAGGGCTCCCCCAAACACAATCAGGCCTTATTGATCAAGGTAAACAGGTACATTCCTGAAGTAAACCAAATTCACTGTAAGGGGAAAATGAAAATGTCCATTGGTTTAAATGGGGCTTTTAACCCATTGATTGCTAGAGAGTTTTCCAAAAATATTTGCTATCATTAAAGGGTTAAAAACCATATTTATATCAATAATCATTGAGGCAGATTGCATCCCTCTCCTACTGTGTGGTTATAATTTGCACCAGAACTGTTCCTATGCAGCGTGATGAACAAAACATACCTGGGAACTCACCAGATCTGCCCAGAAGACTCCACTCCACAGACTTAAAGGGATAGTAATACTTACATATTACTAATCCCCATACTGTAGGCATGTTAAAAAGAATTTAATTGTCCCCAGTGTCATCTCGCAAACCTTTATGGTTTGAGAGATAACCGCCCACAAAGTTACCCCCCTCCCTTCCCTGACGTCAGCGTTGTAGCTGACTGCAGAGGAAGCCTGTCGTACAACAGTCAGGTGGCTCTGCAGCAGAGCTGAGATCCCATTAGTCAAAAAGAATTATTTCACTTGAAACGGTCTTCTACGTGTGCTTGGTTTGCAAGTGCATGTAGAAGACCGTTTCAGTGAAATATTTTTTTTACTAACACGATCTCGGTTCTGCTGCAGAGCCGCCTGATGCATGTAAGACCGGATATCTCTGCAGTCAGCTACAACGCTGACTTCAGGGAAAGGTGGGGAGGGAGGGGGGAACTTTGCCTTCGGTTATCTCTCAAACCAGATGACACTGGGGACAATTACATTCTTTTTAACATGCCTACAATATGGGAATTAGTAATATTTGCGTATTACTATCCCTTTAATTATTCGGGTCAAGCCCAGGATGGATTCTTCAGTTAGAGGGCTGCCTGGTAACCTCTCTTACTCCCCCCATCCCATTCCTTCCATTCGCACAGCAAACCCTATCTTTCTCCTTCCAATCCAGAACACTCCTGTTCAACTCTACCCTATTAGGCCACAAATTAAGTAATTTGTCCACTCCCATCCACAGCGCAACTTCTTTCTCCAAGGGCTAGGGACAGCAAGATATGTGAATAAGGCCAATATGCAGGGTGCATCAGATACCCCGGCTGTCATCCCTGTCAAAATAAACAGAGCTAGCTAGGAACAGCTGTTAAAATGTATGGGTGGGGGAGAAAGCTTCCCCATGAAATTGAAGCCAGCTTTTTATGCACTTGCAGAACAGGGAAAGACAAATTGCCTATATTTTTTGTATATTTTTTTATTTCATTGTTACCTTTTTTATGTCCATGCCCCTGACAGATGAAATTCCGTTTCAAGGTCCTGTGAATGCAGGGAATCTGATACAATGTAACACTATCCCGGAAGTAGAAAAGCCTACCACCAGTCCACAACACTAGCTGCTGAAGGGATACTGTTACATTGTATCACCTGCTTTTATAGGCCCTGAAAGTATTCTGGAAACAGATATCCAGGGACTTACTGCCAGAGACATAAGTGTAAAAAAAAATAAAACATAACTATATAAGAGGTTTTTAGTCTTACCTGTTAAATCCTTTTCTCTTAGTCCATACAGGTTAATGTTAACTCTGGGTATGCGATCCACCCCTTTATGTAGGCAGGAACAATTCTAGAATTGTATGCAGGGGGTGGAGCCTACCACCTTCCCTCCTTGGCTGCAGCTAGCCAACCAGCTCCAGAAAGATTTGAGACACTAACTACTGACTATATAGTAGAGGGAAAGAAGACTCCTGTAAGCATGACCCCGAAGGACCCCCATGGTCTGCCACAGGAGAGCCAAGCAATGACTAAGAGAAAAGGATTTAACAGGTAAGACTAAAATCCTCTTTTCTCTGTTGTCCAATACAGGTTACTGGTAACTCTGGGATGTCCAACCATTGAGTTTCCCAGAGGCAGGAAGTAAGGCAAGGACCAGACGCAAGGCCCCCAAAGTCACCAGTGCAGATATAAACCATCAGATCAGAGATAGCCCAACAAAAACAACTGAAGTGTCAACGGACACTGACCAGGGGTAACAACACCCCAGGAACTGTTACATAGCACACAGAACTAGAGCCAACAGGGCTCAAAAGTGAAGGAAACCAAGAACCAAAGGATATCCTAGACAGGAAAGAATGCCTCCAGGATTTTCCTCCCAAAGCTGGCGTCAGCCGATGCCAGCACATCAACACGGTAGTGCTTTGAAAAGGTGTGCACAGACAACCAAGTGGCCGTCTTGCACAACTGATCAGCAGACGCCTGATTCTTGTAAGCCCCAGAGACCCAATAGTTCTTGTAGAATGAGCCGTGACCCTGAAAGGGAGAGGCTTCTTCCTTAGTTCATAAGCCTTACGAATAGTGGACTCGATCCAAGAAGCAATAGTCACCTTGGATGCAGGTCTTCCTGCCCAAGAACCCTCAGGAATGACAAACAGCGCTTCTGATTTCCTGATAGACTCAGTGCGATGTAAATAAAACTTCAGACAATGTACCACGTCTAACAAGTGGTGATCCCTGTCCTTGTTAGAGGTGGAGTCTGGGCAGAAAGAGGGCACCACGATCTCCTGATTGATGTGGAATGCAGAGACTACGTTCGAGATAAACTCCTGAGAAGTGCAAAGCACCGCCTTGTCCTTATGAAACACCAAATAGAGTGGTTTACAGGACAGAGCATGTAACTCCGGGACACAGCGGACAGACACAATCGCCAGGAGAAAGGTCATATTCCACGTCAAAAGGCGCAGAGGAATAGTAGCCAAAGACTCAAATGGGGGGCGCTGAAGGACACCCAGAACCAAGTTAAGTTAATCTTAAAGGCAGGACGAGCATGAGCAACACCCTGGAAGAAAACCCTGACATCAGGAAGGATGACAATGCCCCTTTGAAAGAAAACAGAAAGTGCAGAAGTCTGAACCTTAAGGGAACTCAAATTGAGGCCCTTATCCACACCGTCCTGCAAGAAGGCCAGGACCGTAGGCAGATCAAAATCCTGAGACAGGTCCTTGTCAGAACACCAAGACAGAAAGGTCGACCAGACACGATGATAGATCTTGGAAGAAAAAGGTTTGTGGGCACAGTGCATAGTAGCCACCACACCAGAAGAGAACCCTTTCTTCTTCAATATTGAGGATTCAATTTCCAAGCCATCAAAGCTAGCCCATGAACATCCTCCTTCCACAGGTAACCCTGTAGAAGAAGGTCCTGACGGTAAGGGAGCTGAAATGGCTTCACCACTGACAGATCCAGAAGCTCCGGAAACCAAGACTGACAAGGCCAGTACTGAGCAATCAGAATGACTGGACAACGCTCCAGTCACAATTTCCATAACACCCTGTGCAACATTGGGAGGGGAGGAAAGATGTAGGCCAGAGGGATTAACCAAGGAATAGACATTGCATCTACTGCCAGAGCCAGAGGGTCTCTCCACCAAGAGCAGAACCTCGGTACCTTCCTGTTGTATCTTGTCGCCATCAGGTTGATGTAAGGAGGACCCCATTTCTTAACAATGAGGCTGAACACCTCTGGGTGTAGCTCCCACTCTCCTCTGTTCACTGTGTGTCGACTGAGGAAGTCAGCCATGACGTTTTCTACTCCAGGAATGTGCACTGCGGATATAGCAGGAATGTGTTCTTCTGCCCAGGACAAAATAGCCTTGACCTCTAACCAAGCAGTGAGACTTCTTGTTCCGCCTTCCTTGCTGATGTAAGCCATGGCTGTGGTGTTGTTGGACTCTACTCGGACCGGACAGTCTTCCAACTGAGATGTCCAATGTCGAAGGACATGAAATATCACCTGAAGCTCCAATATGTTGATCGGAAGGAGGGATTCCTCCAGAGACCACCGACCCTGAGCGCTCAAGCGACCCTGGACTGCTCCCCAGCTGGAGAGGCTGGCATCCGTCATCACCTTGGTCCAGAAGGGTACCAAGAAGGACTTGCCCTTCAGCAGGTTGGAAAGGTCGAGCCACCATGACAAACTCAGCTCCACATGAAGAGGAAGAGAAACAGATGTGACGGTACCAGCAGACACCCAGCGTTGGTGTCACCGTCAAGGATCACTTCTTCCCAGAATCCACCAGCAAAGGCTCCCGCAGCATACCGCAATGTACTCTGAATCACCAGGCAGAACCAGTGTCAGAGTAACCAGAAGCACCCTCTGGATACAGCAAGCTTAACCTCACCAGACAACACCAGTGTAGGTTAAGACAAGAACTCTTCTTTATTGAAACAAACCACACATATTTATAGTCAAACCTTATATTCAAATAAATGGACCAAGCAAATACATTAGGAACATAATTCAATCACACAGTAGACAAAAGGTCAATGGTCTAACAAATACAATGACTCAGACTTCATTACATATCAAATACAAAAGGGTTGCTGAACTCACACAATGGACATAAAGACTGGAGGGACTTGAATGAATTATCACACCGCAGGGGGTCTCAATACAATGGCTTTAGTGCCTACAATACACATTGCAAGTAACATTAGATAAACTCAAATTATTAACCCCTAATGGCCCTGTCCCCTGAAAGCAGGCTATGATTTTTAGTCCTTTTGGCACATCTGTCCACCAATATAATATCCCAAAGCTCTATATAGCTTGCGTCACTGGGCTGACAATCCATATGCCTAGACAAAGGTTGTTTTAGGCATGACAGAAATGTCCACAGTTCCTTGTGTTCCTTGTTTAACAGTCTTAGGCCCAGTGGTTCCTGTGACAACGGATGTCTTCAGAAGATGCGGTTGACCCTTGCACACCTGGATCACGAACCTCTAAAACTCCCTGGTGTGCGCCATGGCAAACGGGACCGATTCTATGGTAGAGATGAATTTACCCACTAGAAAGGATAGTTTCTGGACTGGAACTGGATCCTGAGCCAGAACAGCAGAAACCCTGTGGGCGATCTGGTGAGCCACCTCATCCGTGAAGAACACCATGCTCTTCTGAGTGTCGAAGAGAAGGCCCAGGAAGACAAGACACTGAGATGGGATAAGATCTGACTTGTCCAAGTTGGTGATCCACCCGTGATGGGTGAGAGCATGAATGCATTGCTGAACCTGCTGATGAAGAAGTTCCGAAGAGGGGGCTTTCAGAAGCAAGTTGTTCATGTATGGAGTAACTCTGATGCTGTTCTGGTGGAGGACGGATACCAAGGCTCCCACGGACACTGTTGAAGACCTGAGGAGCTGTTGTCAGACCAAGTGGAAGAGATGAGAACTGAAAATGTCCCCTGTCGCAAGCAAACCGAAAGTACTGCCGGCTCTCTGGATGAATGGCAATGTGCAAGTACGCGTCCTGAAGATCCAGAGAAGCAAGGAATTCCCCCGGGGACATGGCAGCAATTACCGTCCATATAGACTCCTGGTGATAATAAGTCCGGGTCACAAAGGAATTGAGATCCTTCAGGTCCTGAACTGGTGCCAGCTCTAGAACATCCTTGTCCAGAAGAGCCTGAACAGCGCTGTCGAACAAACTGCGTTTCTCTGCACGCTGAGGCATGTGAGGAGGACTAAAACGAAAGGAAGAGAGATGAAAGGGATCCTGTACCCTTCCGTCACCACCTGTAAAACCCATGGGTTCGCCTCTGAACCCTCCCAAATGCTGTGATATTGTCACAGACGACCATCCACAGCAGAGTGCGGACCCAGGTTCAGCGAGCCATGCCGAAGAAGGCTTGGAAGCCTTGGGCTTGGAGAAGACCTTGGGCTTCCATTGTTGTTTGGGCTTGGAGGAGGTAAGCGGAGCTGAGGGAACCATCTGGTTCGCCGGACGTGTGTTATTCTGAAAGAAACGAAAATACCGATTACGTTTAAGCGGCAATATCTTCCTGGGAACCAAGGGTAGAAGAGTACTCTTACCCCCTGTGGCCTCACTGATCAGATCCTTAAGATCTGGCCCAAACAAGGAGGTACCCTGAAAGGGTAGGGAGAGTAATGCTCTCTTAAAAGCAGTGTCGGCATACCAGATCTTGAGCCAAAGAGCTCATCTGGCCACCACAGACATGGTGTAAACCCTAGCCACCAAACGGATGGCATCAAATAAGGCAGCAGAAACATAGTGCTGTGCCTCAGAAATGTTGGCAAGAAGGCGCAACTTATCTGAGGTAGGACCATCCTGACGGACAGCCCGGGTGAGCTGTTCAGTCCAGACTGCAATGGCCCGGTTCACCCATGCTGCTGGGAACACTGGGCGCATAGCAGAATCAGCAGTGGCAAAAATGGACTTGAGGGAAACCTCACGTTTCCTGTCAGTCCAGTCCTTCAGAGCAGAGGCATCAGAGACTGACTGGTAAGGCATTAGACTTAGATAGCCTGGAAACAGGAGCATCCGCTTTGGGAGGATGAAGCCACTGAGTAAGCGCAGCTTCAAAAAGGGGATAAAGCTTGGCAAATTTCTTGGACACAGAGGGTTTCTTGTCTGGGGATTTCCACTCCTCAGACACAAGGCTGTCATGAGTAGGGTTAGGTGGAAAGTAAGGGGCTTTTTAGGCTTCTGGAACACATCAGAGGGGTCAGAAGGAACCTCCTAAACTAAGGGAATGTTAAGAGTAGTTAAAGACAGCCCTGATCAGGCCCTCAGCAGAGGGTTCAGGATCAGCCTCAAAAGGGTCCCCAAAAACTGAGAGGAGTCCAACACAGAACATTCCTCAACACCTGAATCCACCAGCAGTTCTTCCTCAGAGGAATCTGACATGTCAGGTACTCCCTGAGGTTTGGGCAGGGAAGACTTGACTGAGGAGGGGGTCTGCCAAGACTGAAAGGCCCCCTGTGACTGGGATGGAAAGAGTTGCAATGTGGACCTAAGGTCCCTAGTAGCAGCCTTGAACTCTTGCACCCAAGCTGGCTCTTATGCATGGCTGGAGGCCCCTGGAATGCTGTCAGGGACATAAGAACATGCCGGGCATAAATGACCTGAGAATTCTCTAGGAAGCCCTGAGTGACAGGAAGAGCAATGCGCAATGGGGGATACAGAGACCCCAGCCTCCTAAGTCTTAGGTCTGGCCCCAGGATCCAGCGGTATAGACATTCTCACAGTGTCAAATAACCTTACTGTATAAGAAATCGCGCAATTATAGAGTGTAGGATTAAAGTTTCACCCCAGAAATCGCTAAAATAAACCTATCTGGCTGGCGAAGGGTTAAGCAGAAGAGAGAAGAAGAGTCCAAGCCCTGCATAGGATACTCGTTCTGGAAAGATCACAAAATGGCTTCAGCGGCGGGAGCCAATCAGAAATGAGCGTGAGATGCAAGCGCTCATGGGAAATGTAGTTTTCCCAGAAAAGTACCGCAAACAGTGCCTGAAGCCCCCTGAGCCCCCCAACACACTAGAAACATGAATCGGTTGATAGAGCAAGGGATGACAAGTAAAATGAGCCATCTCTTAAATCGCTAGGTTAAACAGTTGCAGAGATGTATCCCAAACAGTACAGTCCCATAGAAGTGAATGGAGAAATGGCGTCTATGAAGTAAAGCGCGCACTCACATTTTACAAAATTAAGAGTGTAATACTAACATGTGTAAAACAGCATTAGAACATGTGAGGACACCCAAAAAACACTAAACCAGTAGGAAAAGTGTTAGAAACCCCCCAAAAAAGTGCCAATCCAGCATCTAAAGGGTTAAGTTACCACATAAACCTGCTCCAAAACACCCAATAGACATACAGATAGACCCAATGAGGCAAGAGTGTGCAAAAGGAACTCCAGTGAAGACACCCCTGTGCGAAGGGGCACTATGGAACAAGTGGACCTGCAGCACTCAAAGGGTTGCTCACCTTTCCTGAAGATCTTCTGTATTCAGATTACCGTGTAGTAAGAAGTAACCTCAGTGGGTAACTCCTGGGGAAGCACCTGGAATCAAGGTTTTCCCCCTCACGGTTTAAGGTCCACAAGAAGCACCTGGGTACTGAGCTAGCCACATCTAAGGGTATTGTCAGTCATGGTAATCCGCCTAATAGTGGTATTCCATATCTAACAGAAAAATAAAAAAAGGTTTCTAAAACTATAGCAGAACTGTTCTCTTGCCTGTGTGTTACCTTCACAAAGGAACAAATCTTTCTGGAGCTGGTTGGCTAGCTGCAGCCAAGGAGGGAAGGTAGGCTTCACCCCCTGCATACAATTCTAGAATTGTTCCTGCCTACTTAAAGGGGCAGATCACCTACCCAGAGTTACCAGTAACCTATATTGGACGACAGAGAAAGATAACGTGCCTACGTATTTTGCAATTTCATAACATGTAAACGCAAAAAGGAGGTTGGCTGTCACTATTATATTATAACCTATACATATATATTAAAAAAATACATTCAAAGAAAGGCTAGTTTGAAACCAAAACATAATTTAATGAGTGTTGAAGTGTTAACCCCTTGGATGCTTGAGATGTCTCAAATGCCTTGTGATCTCTGACACTCAAAGGGTTAAGTCCTGCTGACCACACATCAGTGCAATAATACAAGCATGTAAAACGAGAATGTGATTTAATTGAGATGCTAAACCAGTTTATTGGCGCTACCCGCCCATCAAACCCACCCATAAAACAGCCTAAATCAAGATTAAAATGTCATACAGACTGGCACATGGAAGATCTGCATTAGGAGATGCTGATTCATTTTATAGCCATGTAACCCAATAAAACCTAGTTTCTGTGCTTCTGTAAGGAGGACTTGGGATTTGTACTTTTATCCAACTTTGTTGCTAATCTTTTCACAGCTTGAAGAAACTATTATGCAAAACCTCTCCAGCTAGTCTGGTGGGTGACATTTAGTCTAATCACTAGGGTGCAGCCATCCTGTTTACATCGGGCACCTTGAGCTGCATTCTTTACTCAACAATGTGACAGAGAATCTAATAGTTGCTTCAGGGCTTGGTCACACAGAAGTGAGCATGAGCTTGATTTTCTACCTCAACATCAAGCAGTTCCTTTGTTGTCTCATTCCTTTAATGGGACATTATACCTCAAGAACAAGTTTGGTGATTTAGAATGAACTTTCAACATCATGTTGTTAGCCATTTTTAGATTTGCAAAACTATTTTTTGAGTTATTTAGCTTTATAGATTGTGCTAATTAAGGCATGAAGTGCAGATACTTCCTATCTTAGCACTACATTACCTCTCTTACTCACTGATGGCGCTCTGCAATGCACTGACCACCTCCCCTAGCACTCCAAGGAGTAATTGAAAATTACAGAATTTCCTCCATTATGTTCCTGACTTACAGGGGACAAAGTGCAAAACAGACTTGAAAAAAAGTTATGGTGAATAAAGAACCTGGACCAAATGGCACATACCAAAGAATACTTAAAAAGCTTGGTTCAGTAGAAACAATAGATCGTCATACCATGAAATTTGCTGTTGATGTAGTATACTTAAATTCTGCAAAAGCCTTTGAGAACGGATAAAATATAAGGTTTTGGCTTGGGAGGTGATGTCTGTGAATGGAGAGAGAACTGGATAAATAATAGATGGCAGAGAGGTGTTGTAAATGGAAACTTTTCAAGTTTGTCTAAAGTTGTAAGGTGTTTGAGTACAATGTATTAATAATCTTGAAGTAGGTACTAAAAGTAGTGTCTCAGTATTTGAAGTGGACACTAAACTGTTTAAAGGGGAATTCTCACCTCTATAAAAGTTCTCCTCATTGTAATATTCCTTTTGCGTTAATCTGTAATTCATGTTTATAATTATTATTATTTTTTTATTTAATGCAGTATAACCAGAGATTTAACATTTTAAAAATGAGCTGGCGACTTCAGTTCAGGACAGGCTGCGGGACAGCACTGTGCCACAGCCTGTCAATCTTTGTTTCTTCCCCTCCCTACGTCACTTCTCGTTCTCACCTCCTACTCTGATGGAGGCTTCCTCCAAGTGAGCTGGAGCGCTCTCATTGGCAAGAGAACACTCCAGCTCACATGGAGAAATCCTCCATCATCAGAGGAGGTGAGAATGAAGCACTACTTGGGAAGAGACGAAGACTGACAGGCTGCGGAACCGAGCTGTCCTACAGCCAGACCTTAACTGAAGTCATCAGCTCATTTTTAAAATGTTAAATCTCTGGCTATCCTGCATTAAATTAAAAAAATAAAATAAACACAAATTACAGATGAACTCAAAAGGAACATCACGATGAGGAGAACTTTTATAAAGGTGAGAGTTCCACTTTAAAGGGATAGTAATACTTAAAATGTAAAAAAAAATATGTTGTAGGGTTTATCCCCTTGAGTAAAACAAGAGTACTCACACTGCTGAAAGGTGTTTCATTCAAAAGTTATTAATTTTCAAAGTTGAATTTTTTAGGTGCAATATCACAGTGGCCTGAAATTGTATAGTGGCGCTGTTGCTACACGATCCTATGGACAGCTCTGGTCAGTTGACCATAAATCTCCATAGGATGGTGTAGCAACAGCGCCACTGTACAATTTCAGGCCACTGTGATATTGCACCTAAAAAATTCAACTTTGAAAGCCAATAACTTTTGAATGAAACACCTTTCAGCAGTGGGAGTGCCCTTCTTTTACTCAGGGGGATAAACTCTACAACATATTTTTTTTTACATTTTAAGTATTACTATCCCTTTAAGGAAATGCATACAGAGTGGGATGTTTTTTCTCTGCAGAAAAATTTGGATAAACCGAGTTAATGGACTGAAAAGTGGCAGATGAGGTTTACTATAGATAAACGTAAGGTTATGCATTTCTGCTACATGATACACTACATGGGAAACTAATTGGGGAATCCTTGATAGAGAAAATGTAGGTGTACTGATAGACAACAGACGTGTGCAATGTGAATCAGCTGCTTCAAGAGCCAATAGTTTACTATCATATATAAAAAGGGGACATACATGGGATGGGAATATAAGTCTACCTCTTTATAAATCATGAGTAAATTCTCATCTACAATATGAAATACAGTTTGGGGAACCAGTATAGAAAGAACAACTGCAGAGAAGTTCAACAAAACTGATAAAGGGATTGGAAGATGTTATAAAGAGAGACCAGCCAAACTGGGTTTGGTTACATTAGAGAAGACATCCACATGATTATCATCTGCAAATGTATCCAAAGGCAATACAAAGAACATTCTGGAGAAACTATTTACTCAAAGAGCTGAGCAAACTAACAAGAGTTAATGCTTTAAGATTAGAGGAAAGGTGTGGCTGATTAACCCCTTAGTGACCGGCCATGCGTGCACGCGGACGGCACTTAACAACGGGGTTTTTTTTTTGTCATTCTAGCGAATGACTTCCGGGACTTACCTGGTACGTCCTCTGTCACTAAGTGACAGTTTTTGCGGGACGTACCTGATAAGTCAGATGTAGCGATGGGGTTAAGACAAAGGAAGGGGTTTACAATAAGGGCAGTAAGGTTGGAAAAGTCTTTGTCTCAGGATGCTGTGCTTGCGCATACTGTATATGCTTTCAGAAAATGAGTGGATTCTTTTTTTGCTCATACAATACTAATAAATAGGATAGCTGGTTTCAAGGCAGATGGGATTTTGCTCCAGGGAAATATCTGGTAGCCTTTTTGAAGTCAGGAAGACATTTTTTTTACCCCTTGGTGTGTAAAGCGGAACTACCACCTATTTTAAACTTTGTGGCAAATAATTACCCATCTGGCGACTAGCTGCTCAGTAGTGCTAGTTGCCAGAATAATTACCAGGTTAATTACCTGAGAATGATACTCTGCTCCAGGGCTGACAGGCAGTAGAGAGCGCAGACATCTTTCCATAGTGACGTCTGCGCTCCTGCGCTGTCAGCCCCTTTTGGAGCCGAACAGCTCCCAGCAACACCTCCTAGAGCCAGCTGGGACTGACAGAACAGGCACGCAGATGTCACTGTGGAAAGATGTCTGTGCTCTCTACTGCCTGTCAGCCCCGGAGCAGGGTATCATTCTCATTAACCAGGTAATTACTCTGGCGACTAGCACTACTGAGCAGCTAGTTGCCATATGGGTAATTATTTGCCATAAAGTTTAAAATAGGTGGTAGTTCCACTTTAATTGGAAATGGTTTCAAGATGGTATATTTTTGCCTTTCCCTAGACCAACAAAGATGACATGGCATGGAATAAATTTGATGGACACGTCTTCTATTAGCCTAATCAAATATGTCATGTGTCAGTGAGGTGGGAAGGTAATGCAGGGCTAACACAGGAACTGCCTGCATGGCATGCCTTAATTAGGATAATCTAAAAATCTAAATAAGTCATAACTAGTTTTCATCAAAGTTGTAGTATTCATTTAAGGTCCAGAGGGGGTGTGCAATACATTGTTCTGGTTATCAAGGGATTAAAACATCACATCTCCTATTTTATATCAGTAATATATAAAATATACAATCAAAAAAGCTTTTGTTTTTGTTTTGCTCCTGGTTGTTTGCAAGCAATTTGTGTGGGGATTTTGGAAATGTGTATCTGTTCACTTTGGTGTACTTTATTTGCTACAGAATTGCTCCAATTTTTCATTGATATGGTCCTTGATTGTTGCAACCTAATTATGGGTACAATCTAACCCTAAGCGTATTAGTCTGAACAAAGCAAATACAGTTCGTTTTTCTGCATGGTAGATTCTACAGCTTGTTTCAATAGCAGGTTAATGTAGCCTTTAAAGTTACATTGGTATATGTATCTCCTAGAGAACGTCATGAAATATGAATCAGCGAGGGCAGATGATAAAGAATGCAATACAGTAATAATTTTCTAATTTAACATGCGTTTTCTCAACCACAGTCCTCAAGTACCTTTAACAATACGTGACCACAGGGAAGCTATTCTCTAATTGACATAAAAACTAATGCAGTGGTTCTTAACTGTGCCCTTAGGGACCAGTAATAGGATATGACCACATTTATCAAAACAAAAGATGAGCAATTCTCTGCTCCAAGAAAAACTCCCATTGAAAGTAAAGGGGGGGGGGGGTTCTTAAATAGATACAGCACAACTGCTTTGGCTCCAGTTTTGGCTTGATGTGACCCAATTTGTTTGGAATTTCCCTGCTTGAGCACAGGCAGGATCAAAATGGCCGATTCACTCAATGTACGCAAGCAGTATGCACTGATGACCAGTGCACTAATGAACACACGAGCTCAGGCAGAACCACACATACATTGAAACATTTTATTAATATTTTTCACAGGCTGGCACAAAGTACAGCAGGAAATGCCATTGTTTTGAAAGATTTTAGTATACTTGAGGTGACTGAAGTATAAAGAAGTTTTATCCTATAGTACCACTGGAAATAGCTGTAAACACTATACTAGAGGTAGAAAGGGACATATGCCTTGATGTGTCTGGTTGTCTGCTTTCCAAAATGGTATGTTTTGTTCACCTTTTCTTAATTTCTGTAGTTGTTACAACCACAAGACATGTGAAAAAATAGAAAATGTAATTAGCATAATTTGTGCTTCTGGCTCCTCCTATTAATGGAGTGGTGTTTTCTCAGCACAGCTGTAGCTAAGGAATACAGTAGGAAACCCCATAGTTTTAAAATATTTCAGTACCTTTCAAGGGTTGTGTTTAAAAAAAAAAACAAAACAAAACAAAAAAACACAACTTTATTTTTCCTTCAGCACTATCACCTGGAACCATTTGTGCATACCAGACTAAGAGCAGAAAGGGAAGTTACCCCTCATTTGATGCAACCACATTTAGGGGGTTATTTCGTTATGCATGAATTATGACTTTATTGATATACTTATTGCATTTTAGTTATCAGAATCCTGTTATGAATTATACCAATTTGAGACCCCAGGGAAGCAATCTGTGTACCTATGCATATTGGGTATTTGTGTACTCAGATTATAAGTGGAATGCATGTTTCTCATTTTCCTGTTTGTTACACCAAGTTTGCTTGAGATGTTGTATAGTAAGCTGTTACTGTAGTGTAAATGTCTAAACCCTTTCTGAAAAACCCTACTTTTAGCAAAATTAACTAGCTTCATAATTTCTTATAGCCCACACACACGCAGAAGCACAAACCTAAACGTATTAACCTCCTTACTTCCAGAGATGATCTAACACAGAAAGCACCAAAGTGGTTAATATATATAGAACAGATAATAGGTCTGATGAAGTGGTAGCCACACCTGTCCTCATGGACACCAAAAAGACCATGGGGGAGATGCATTAAGGTATGATGCAATGGTTATATGTGGCAATCACTTTGTCATTGAGAATATGTCACACTTCCCCATATGCACTAAGAATCATCTATGTAAGGGGAGGGGTAGAGACTTTAATAATTAGCATATGAATATGGAGTATGGCAATGTGTTAGGGAGGGCAAGTGGGGTAGTTGAGAGGATGCATTCAGACTTCAGCACCAAGACCACCACCAGCCCTCCCCTAACTCTTAGTGTGCCATAGTGGTTGTGCAAGGCATTGCTCTGCAATGCACTGCACATAACTGTGGCACTCAGTTATAACTTCCACAATCCCTGAACTGCTTAAAGCGGAACTACCACCCATCTTAAACTTTATGGCAAATAATTACCCATCTGGCGACTAGCTGCTGAGTAGTGCTAGTCACCAGAATAATTACCTGGTTACTGAGAATTATACCCTGCTCGGGGGCTGACAGGCAGTAAAGAGCGCAGACATCTTTCCATAGTGACATCTGCGTGCCTGCACTGTCAGTCCCAGCCGGCTCTAGGAGGTGTTGCTGGGAGCCGTTCAGCTCCAAAAGGTACTGACAGCGCAGGTGTCACTATGGAAAGAGGTCTGCACTCTTTACTGCCTGTCAGCCCCGGAGCAGGTATAATTCTTAGTAACCAGTTAATTATTCTGGCGACTAGCACTACCGAGCAGCTAGCCGCCAGATGGGTAATTATTTGCCACAAAGTTTAAGATGGGTGGTAGTTCCTTTACACATGATTCAAATATACACAGGGCTGGTAGATCAGCTGTTTCTTGTAACAGCTGCTCTGTCGATTCTGTGATTACCTGAACAGGCTGATCAGTTGTTTCAAGTCCACTGTAGGCCATCTTCTGATCAGTTTATTCAGGTAAAAAAAGACTACTCTGCTACTCTCCTCAAAGCAAACAGATTGTAACATTATTGTGCATGGTCACACACAGAGCAGAGACCACCAGGAAGTATTTGGAGGCAGAGGGCACCCTGTAATGGAGGAGTATTTAATTTCACCTGTAACTGATCTAAGCAAAGCGAAGGGATTATTAATAACTGGAATTGCAATAAAAAAAGAAAAATGAGAGGCATTGTAGGTAGCTGCTTTTGCTCTTGGATAGATGGTATCCCCAATCAATCATATCTTTTTTTAAAGAACATGGCCTACTGAAAGTTATTTGACTGTGAATGAGAACAAGAAATGTGTTAAAATATTCTTAGCACTTGGGAGAAATTATTTACCAGCTAAGTGGTTAAGAACCTAAGAAGAGTGTAATGAGTAAAGCAATGCATTACTCACCCCCTCCTCTGCTACTTAAAGGATTAGGAAATGAAAGCCAAAATGGCCTAAGCAGTGTTCTCTCAAAGCTAGAGGGAAGAAACACCTTGTAGTATATATACTAGTGAAAATGCAGTTAACTGTATTACTGTATTGTAATGTTCCCACAGTCTGGTAACCTGTGGATTAAGGTCAGCTGAGAATGATGGGTGTTGTAGTCCAACAAACTGCCAAGCCACCGATTGTCCTTCCCTTCTGTAGACTTTAGACAGAGGCCGACACATGGCCTAAGTGGTTAAGAGCATAATCTCAATTCATTTAATTTCACTGTTATAAAAGATCATGAGAGAATGAAATGCACTTAAAGTTTAACCCCTAGAGTGCCAAGTGGGTACAACGTACGAGTGAGGACAGCTGTACCTGCTGTGCCAAGCTCGTACGTTGTACAGCTTAAATGCGGTCACTGCATAGGCCGGTATAACCGGCATGCAGTGGCCGCATTTAAAAAAAAAAAATTCCTGGCACTCGTGGGGGGACATGAGGATTACTCCTCATGTCCCCCCAGGTATTGATCTCCCAGCCGATCGCGCTGGGAGATCAATATTTACGAAGGAGAAGCGGAGCTTCTCCTATCCCTCCTCTCCTACCCGAACTTCCGGGTAGGAGTGGGCGGGACCGGGGGAAGCCTCCCAACGTCATCGGTGACATAGTCACCGATGACGTTACAAGGCTTTCCCCGATGCAGATCACTCCTACCGGAGGTAGGAGTGAACAGAAGGAGAGCTTTTGCTCTCCTTCTGTCGCCATATTGAGCTCCCAGCCCAATCGGCTGGGAGATCAATAACTGGGTGCACATCAGGAGGGGTCCTGATGTGCCCCAGCGAGGTCTGAAAAGAAAAAGAAAAATTAAAAAGAAAAATAAATAAAAAAATGAACCCTGTGAGTGCTGCAGGGTTCCCTGGTGCATTGCTTTGCAATGCACTGGGAATCCCTGTGGCACTCACAGGGTCAATTTTTGCACCCCATATTTTTATTAAAGAGACCTCATTGGGGGGCTTCAGGAAGGGTCCTGAAGCCCCCCAATGAGGTCTATAAAAAATAGACCAAAAAAAAAAATTAACCCTGTGTGTGCCACAGGGGAGGGGGTTCATTGCAGAGCCCCCCTCCTGTGGCAGACATAGGAATATATTTTAGTATTTTATAATCAGAGATTGTTGGGGGGACATCAGGAGAATTCCTGATGTCCCCCCACAAGGTCTGATAATAATAATAATAAAAAAAAAAAAAATTAACTCTGTGAGTGCCCCAGCGGTCCCCAGCACATTGCTTTGCAATGTGCTGGAGAACCTTGTGACACTCACAGGGTCAATTCTTTTACCACATATTTTTTTTTTACAAAGACCTCATTGGGGGACATAAGGAAGGGTCCTGAAGCCCCCCAATGAGGTCTATAAAAAATAGACCAAAAAAAAAAAATTAACCCTGTGTGTGCCACAGGGGAGGGGGTTCATTGCAGAGCCCCCCTCCTGTGGCAGACATAGGAATATATTTTAGTATTTTATAATCAGAGATTGTTGGGGGGACATCAGGAGAATTCCTGATGTCCCCCCACAAGGTCTGATAATAATTAAAAAAAAAATTAACTCTGTGAGTACCGCAGTGGTCCCCAGCACATTGCTTTGCAATGTGCTGGAGAACCCTGTGACACTCACAGGGTCAATTCTTTTAGCCCATATTTTTTTTTTACTAAGACCTCATTGGGGGACATAAGGAAGGGTCCTGAAGCCCCCCAATGAGGTCTATAAAAAACAGACCAAAAAAAAAATTAACCCTCTGTGTGCCACAGGGGAGGGGGTTCATTTTAGACCCCCTCCTGTGGCACACACAGGACTTTTTTTTTACTATTGCTTTACATTCAAAGCTTGTTGGGGGGCCCTAAGGCCACCCAACAAGCTATGAATAAAGAAGAATTTTTTTTTTTTTAAAAAAGAACCCTCTGTGTGCGACAGGGGGTCAATTGCATTGCTTTGCAATGCATTGGACATCCCTGTGGCATGCACACAAAATGACTCAATCCCCCCCATACCCTTATCACCAGCCCAGTTCCACAGCCTACTGGCAGTCCCATTCCCACAGTTTGACCCCCCCAGCCTGGTTCCACTGCCTACTGGTAAACCCAAGTGCCAATACGCACTGGATTCAGGCTGGAAATCAAACAGTGTATGTGGGGGACTTACAGTGCACAGTGGTAGTCACAGATCCCCCATATGTACTACCTTACCTCCCCCACCACCACTGCCATACTTGCGCTCTGCCCAGTGGTAGATATACCCACATACACTGCCTGACCCCTCGTCCATCCCCCCACCTGGTTTCACTGGCAGTCACAGGTCCTCATGTACACTGACTGACCACTGATAGCCATAGAATCATACGTACACTGTTTGCTTCCCCATCCTTGTTCAACTGGTAGCTACACTCCTGGCACCCAATATGGTATGTCATCCCACAGCAGTGGGGTACCATTTATCGTAGGCTGGCAGGAGGTCCTCCTAGGAAATCCCATGGTGTTGAACCATTTTCGTATCTTTGAAGTGACTGATTTGTAAAAAAAAAAAAAAAAATGTTTTTTTTTTCTGTAGCACCACATTCTGTAAATAGTTGTGCACACTAACTTAGGGGTAGAAAGGCAAGTGACCCCTCATTAGATGCGGCAGGTTATCTTCTTTCCAAAATGGTATGGTTTTGCTACATTTTCTTCACTTCTATAGCTGTTATAACCATTTTCATACACGTAAGAATGTTTGAGAAAATGTTATAGAAATCAGGAGGTTGTAGAAGTAGTAGTTTTGTACTTGTAGCGCCCCCTAAGGTAGGTCAGTTCATACCAATGGGGTGTCATTTTTCTCCTAAGAGCAATAGCTAATGGATACAGTTGGAAATTCCATGGTTTTTACAGATTTCAATACATTTGAAGGGGCAGAAATGTAAGAAAATGCCTTTTTTTTCATTAGCACCACCTTCTGGAGGCATTTGTGCACTCCAGGCTTGGGGTAAGAAGGCAAGTCACCCCTCACTAGATGCGGCAGGTTGTCTTCTTTCCAAAATGGTATCGTTTGTGTACCCTTTCTTCACTTCTTTAGTTCTTATAACCATTTTTGTATAGAGAAGTAATGTTTGAGAAAATGTTAGAAAAATTAGAGGTTGGTGTAGTTTTGTACTTGTAGCGCCCCCTAAGGTATGTGAACTCATACGAATGAGGTGTCACTTTTCTCCTAAGAGCCATAGCTAAAGAATACATTTGAAAAATCAATGGTTTTCACAGATTTCAGTACATTTGAAGGGGCAAAAATGTAAGAAAATGCCTTTTTTTTTCATTAGCGCCACCTTCTGGAGGCATTTGTGAACACCAGACTTGGGGTAAGAAGGCAAGTCACCCCTCATTAGATGCGGTAGGTTGTCTTCTTTCCAAAATGGTATGGTTTGTGTACCCTTTCTTCACTTCTGTAGTTGTTATAACCATTTTTGTATAGACAAGTAATGTTTGAGAAAATGTTAGAAAAATTAGAAGTTGTAGTAGGTGTCGTTTTGCACTTATAGCGCCCCCTGAGGTAGGTCAACTCATGCCAATGGGGTGTCATTTTTCTCCTAAGAGCACTAGCTAATGGATACTGCTGGAAATTCCATGGTTTTTACAGATTTCAGTACATTTGAAGGGGCAGAAATGTAAGAAAATGCCTTTTTTTTTCATTAGCGCCACCTTCTGGAGGCATTTGTGCACACCAGACTTGGGGTAAGAAGGCAAGTCACCCCTCATTAGATGCGGAAGGTTGTTTTCTTTACAAAATGGTATAGTTTGTGTACCCTTTCTTCACTTCTGTAGTTGTTAGAACCATTTTTGTATAGACAAGTAATGTTTGAGAAAATGTTAGAAAACTTAGAAGTTGTAGTAGATGTCGTTTTGCACTTCTAGCGCCCCCTGAGGTAGGTCAACTCATGCCAATGGGGTGTCATTTTTTTCCTAAGAGCACTAGCTAATGGATACTGCTGGAAATTCCATGGTTTTTACAGATTTCAGTACATTTGAAGGGGCAGAAATGTAAGAAAATGCCTTTTTTTTTCATTAGCGCCACCTTCTGGAGGCATTTGTGAACACCAGACTTGGGGTAAGAAGGCAAGTCACCCCTCATTAGATGCGGTAGGTTGTCTTCTTTCCAAAATGGTATGGTTTGTGTACCCTTTCTTCACTTCTGTAGTTGTTATAACCATTTTTGTATAGACAAGTAATGTTTGAGAAAATGTTAGAAAAATTAGACGTTGTAGTAGATGTCGTTTTGCACTTCTAGCGCCCCCTGAGGTAGGTCAACTCATGCCAATGGGGTGTCATTTTTTTCCTAAGAGCACTAGCTAATGGATACTGCTGGAAATTCCATGGTTTTTACAGATTTCAGTACATTTGAAGGGGCAGAAATGTAAGAAAATGTCATTTTTTTTCCTATAGTGCCACCTTCTGGAAGCATTTGGGCACAACAGGCTTGGGATAAGAAGGCAATTCACCCCTCATTAGATGCGACAGGTTGTCTTCTTTCCAAAATGGTATGGTTTGTGTAACCTTTCTTCACTTCTCTAGTTGTTATAACCATTTTTGTACAGACAAGTAATGTTTGAGAAAATGTTAGAAAAATTAGTGGTTGCAATAGGTGTAGTTTGGTACTTGTAGCGCCCACTAAGGTAGGGGAACTCATACCAATGAGGTGTCATTTTTCTCCTAAGAGCACTAGCTAATGAATACAGTTGGAAATTCCATGGTTTTCACAGATTTCCATACAGATGAAGGGGCAGAAATGTAAGAAAATTCCATTTTTTTCCTATAGTGCCACCTTCTGGAAGCATTTGTGCACAACAGGCTTGGGGCAAGAAGGTAAGTTACCCCTCATTAGATGCGGCAGGTTGTCTACTTTTCAGAAATATATAGTTTTATATAGTTATTCCACTGTTTTAGGGTAGTTTTACCACAAAAACCCTAGAATGCGCATTTTAGTTTATAAAGTTGAAAATGTCATTTTGCGCTGCTGGTGATTAGGGCTCTACACTAGCCATGGACGTAGGTAAAACTATACAAATTTGGTATTTTTTTACTCGGGGGACTCAGGGCTTTTTCAAATAATTGAAACTTTTTCAATCAAGGTAAATGTTTTTGATACATAGTATGTGATTTTAGCAAAATTAGTAAATTTTCACTTTTTTTTGTCATTATGACATCATAGATTTTTGCACGATATAAAATTCTGTTCATGTAAGGTACCATGAGAAAGCTCAATTCGTTCTGAAAAAAACAATATATAGTTTTCCATATTTAACGAAAAATCCCAAGAGGAAATCAAGCCTAAACGGAAGGATAGCAAAAATGCTGAAAAAGTGTCTGGCCTGCAGGGTACAGGAAATGGCCCGAGCCTCCGGCACTGAAAGGGTTAAATATGTACAATTGTTTATTATTGTAAAAAGAGGTTTTACTGGCAGAGTACGCAGCCTTATCTTGATTAGCTTGCCTGGCCTAGGTTTGCCTGTAAACATGGTTTAATACACAGGCCTCATGAAGTTTATAGCAGTGGGCAGAACAGACCTATAAAAAGGGACGAATAGAAGTGGTCCAACACTTTTTGGCCCCCACCCACTCACTGCCAATAATTCCTGTTTGAAAGCAGGTCAGTCTAAACATGAGGACATCCGATATCTTATTACTTTATGAGTAATGGTTGTGTGTTTTTTTACTAGGTGTTTTTAAAGTAAATGTGTTTGTCCAGAAGATTAACAGATTGGTATAATATATGCTCTACACAGGGTTCACTTATGGGTAATTTGTATGGAGCAGCACAGGATTGCTTTTTGTTTTGCTAACAGTATAATATTGCATCTCCACCCAGTTCAGACTAAATGAGTCCAAAGTCAAGATGATAAATGTATTTTAATACCAAGCAACTGAAATCAACCAAGCATATCAAACACTGCTTCCCTGATCATTTCGATTTAAAGCACAGTGCAGCCAAAAACCCACAGTCATGAAAGGGGAGGCATCACACTACCAGTGCATGATTCACAGTCAGTACACAGCAGATCTGTACCAAGCAACAGTTTAGTTCCCTTTCTACTGACCTGTTCCAGTTGGCTGTTCAGTGCCGGCATAAACAGGAAATACGTTCAGCCGCTTTCCAGAGTATAGTCCCCTCCTGCTGTTAGAAAACACATGTTAACAACAAAAGGATTCCAGCCATCAAATTAAAAAAAAATGATTTATATAATATATATATACATACACTAGTGTAAAAGCCCATGTACACGGGCCAAGGTCTGGGTAATATTAATGCACTGAGTGTCAGAAGGGTAAGCAACGCATTGCTTTGCAATCCGTTCCATATGCCTCTGTCACTCAAAGGGTTACAATCATGTGCAGTAGAGACTGCCCGAACGCGCGCAGGCTCTACTGCGCATGACGGCTTCTGATAAACATCCTAGCAAGTTATTATATAGGAGATTTTATATATATATATTTATATATATATATCTATATATATCTATATATCTCAAAGCAAGAAAAGGAAGAAATTTACTTACCGATATTTCCTTTTCTTCTGTGTCCCCCCACGGCAATTGACCTCTATGGGAAATTGTCTCCTCCTCTACAGCTGGTGTAGGACCAATCACAAAAAACTATTTAATATCAAGCTACTCCTCCTCCGCCAGTCAACTTTTGTCAGAGCTATAAAAATACAAACACAAACAGGTTAGATAAGGGCAGGGAGTGCCGTGGGGGGACACAGAAGAAAAGGAAATATCGGTAAGTAAATTTCTTCCTTTCTTCTGTGTCCCCTCCCACGGCAATTGACCTCTATGGGATATACCAAAGCAAGGTAAAATAGGGAGGGTTAAAGAATATGTACATATATAAATATATGCTTATAGGTATATACGGATATGCATGAACTTGTCTGGGTATCCCAAGAACTCAAAAGGAAGAGAGGAACACAGGTGCCCTATCTGTGTACCTCCACAAGAAAAAACAAATTATATCACAGAAAGGTTTAAAGTAGTATAAAAACAGTCTTACCAAGTAGGAATGGTGGCTGCTTTCAAGACCTTTCTCCCAAACTTAGAAGCCGTGGATGACTGGACATCTAAGTGGTAATGCTTTATAAATGTGGTTATGGATGACCATGTTGCCGCTTTACATAACTCTTCAGTGGTAGCTGAATTCTTTGCTGCCCAGGATGTTGACACTGCTCTGGTGGAATGAGCTCTAATAATCTTAGGAGGTACTTTTCCTGCTTCCAGATATGTCTCCTTAATGCACTCAGTAATCCACCGTGCAATAGATGGTTTTGAGGCAGGAAGACCTTTAAATTTTCCCTGAAAATGCACAAATAGGGAGTCAGATTTCCTGAACAAGGCTGTTCTTTTCAAGTATTCAGCCACACATCTTAATAAATCCAATTTGTGAAGACGTTGTTCTTCATCATTCTTGGGGTTAGGAAAAAAGGATGGTAGTACTATTTCCTGGTTAAGGTGAAAAGAGGATACTACCTTGGACCTAAATTCTGTCCTTGTCCTAAGGACTATTTTGTCCTTATGAAATATTATATATGGTTCCTTTGAAGAGAGAGCTTGCAATTCGCTTACTCTCCTGGCAGATGTGATGGCGATCAAGAATGCTGTCTTGAGTGTTAAAAATTTTGTGGAACTCTTATCAATTGGTTCAAATTTCTGAGAGGTAGTTAACTGATTGAGCACCAAATTGAGGTCCCAAGGTGGAATAATGTTCTTTATTCTAGGCCTAATTTTTTCAATAGCCTTTAGATATCTTTTAATCAGTTCATCTTCTGAAAATTGTTTTACCAAACATGCAGAAATGGCTGATACTTGTACCCTGAGTGATGAGGGTCTTAATCCTTGTTCAAAACCATGTTGGAGGAAATTCAAAACATGTGGTGCGGAAATAGAGAATCTATCAACTGCATTTGATGAACACCATGCTGAAAAAATCTTCCATATTCTGTTGTAAACACAAGAGGTAGAAGACTTTTTGGCAGATACCATGGTAGAAATCACTGATTCTGATAGACCTCTAAGTCTTAAGGAGTTCCTCTCAGCCTCCAAGCTGTTAGCTTCAAAAATCCCGGATTGGGATGCCACACTGGTCCCTGGAACAATAGGTCTGGTCTGTGAGGTAGAATCCATGGTTCTTCTATGGACATGCTGACTAATTCCGAGTACCATACTCTCCTGGGCCAGTTTGGTGCTATGAAAATGACATTTGCCTTTTCCTGCCTGATCTTCTTGAGAACCCTTGGGATCAATGGAATTGGAGGGAAGATGTATGCTAGGCTGAAGTGCCAATCCTGAGTCATGGCATCTATTGCCAATGCCTGTGGACGTCTTGTTCTGGAAAAGAATAACTGGCATTTTGCATTCTCCGGTGATGCCATCAAGTCTATTAGAGGTTGACCCCATCTTAATTTGATTTGGTTGAATATTTCCTGGTTTAATGCCCATTCTCCCTGATTTAGGGGGTTGCGGCTTAGGTAATCCGCCTGGCAATTCTGAACACCTGGAATGTGAATTGCTGATAGCGCTGTTAGGTTTTCCTCTGCCCATAAGAGAATCCTTCTTGTCTCTGCATTCAAGGTTGTGCTTTTTGTTCCTCCTTGGTTCTTTATGTATAATACCGCTGTCATATTGTCCGATATTATCTGCACTGGTTTGTTCCTGATTTGCTTCTTGAAGCTTTTGAGGCAGAGAAATATCGCTCTTAACTCTAACACGTTTATGTGAAGCTTCTGTTCTCTCTGGGACCAAATTCCCTGGACCCATTTGTTTTGAAGCCATCCTCCCCATCCTGTCAGGCTTGCGTCTGTTGTGATCTTTTTCCATTCTAGTTTTTTTATCGATGATCCCTTTTTTAGATTCTTTGACACCATCCACCACTTGAGGTCTTTTCTTACTGCTGACTGAATTGGAATAATCTGAGTTGTATTGACTGGATTTTTGTCCCAATGTGCCAGGAAACTTCTCTGGAGGGGCCTCATGTGTAACCTTGTCCAAGGAACTACCTGAAGTGTTGAGGCCATATATCCCAGGATGGTCATGCAATCTTGTGCTGTGTGAGATATTGTTTTCTTGAATCTCCTCACTTTTGATGTGATTAACTTTGTTCTGTTGGGGGACAATGAAACCATCCCCTTGGCAGTGTCCAGAGATAATCCTATGAACTGAAGATGCTGTGTTGGATTCATCTGGCTCTTTTGCTTGTTGACTATCCAACCTAATTCCTGAAGATGGTTGATCACTATTTCCTTGTGTGCTTTTGCTTGAGACCTTGATTGGGCTATCAATAAAAGGTCGTCCAGATATGGTAATATCTTGATGCCCTTTTTCCTTAAAGGTTCCAATGCAATTGCTAGGATTTTTGAAAAAATTCTGGGCGCCGACGTCAGACCAAATGGCAGCACTCTGAATTGCCAATGATGATCCTTGTAACAAAATCTGAGATACTTCCTGAACTCCTGAGCTATCGCAATGTGGTAATAGGCGTCCTGTAAATCTATTGTCACCAGATAATTGCTTGGCTGAATGGATTGAATTATGGATGTTACTGTTTCCATCTTGAACTGTCGACGCCTTATTGATGCATTTAGGAGCTTTAGATCTAGGATTGGGCGATATCCTCCTGTGGTTTTCGGTACCATGAATATTGGGGAGTACCAACCTCTTCTCCTTTCTCCTGATGGAACCTTTTCTATGGCTTCCTTTTGGAGTAATTCTTTTATTGCTTCTTCCAGTTTCGCAGCCTTTTCTGCCTTCACTGGAGTTCTTGATTTTTTGAACATGTTCTGAGGTCTGTTCTGAAATTCCAGCGGGCACCCTGTTTCCAAGATTCGATGAGTCCAGCCATCCAGGTTGGTAAGTTTTTCCCAGGCGGACATTTGTAGTCCCAGTCGACCTCCCACTGGGACTGGAAACAGGTTCCGCTGGTCTTCAGGGGAACTCCTTCTTGAATTGATTCTTCCGAAACCCCTCTTTCTTAAAGGAGCCTCTGTTTGACTGAGAAGCTGACTGCTTCCTGGCTTCGTATCCTCTAGAAGGCTGATATCTTCTATCGTACCGGAAATTTTGCTTTCGGTTCCTGAAAGAAGTATTGGCTGGGGATGATCTTCTCTTTCTATCCTGGGGTAAAAAAGAACTTTTTCCACCGGTCATCTTCTTAATTATATCATCAAGCTGTTCACCAAATAAAAGTGACCCTGTAAATGGTAACGAAACTAATTTACTCTTGGAAGAAGCATCAGCTCCCCAGGACCTCAGCCAAAGAGATCTTCTTGCTGTTATTGAAAGTGCCGATGATCTAGCTGCCAGTCTGATAGCGTCCAAGGATGCATCACATGAAAAACCAACAGCTTCCTTGATAGAAGATAATTCTTTTAGGAGTTTTGACCTTGAAACTGAAGATTCTATGTGATCCTCAAGCTCAGTTAACCATATTCTGGTTGTTCTGGAAATACATGCCAAGGCAGTAGATACTTTCAAGTTCTGACCGATTATGGAGAATTGCTTCTTTAGGGAGCCCTCCATTCTTCTATCCATAGCGTCCTTAAGAGAGGATCCATCCTCCATAGGAATAGTAGTTCTCTTGGCAATTTGAGCTATGGAGGCATCTATTTTTGGTGGGGAAGTCCAATTTGCTGTATCATCTTCTTTGAATGGATACATCTTTTGAAGTCTTCTTGAAGAAGATATCCTTTTATCTCCCTTTGACCATTCTGCTTTAATTAAATCCGACACTGACTGATGTACTGGAAAAGTAGGCATCTCCTTCTTTGATCCCATGAAGGCCGTATCTAATATGCCTTGTTGTTTTGGCTCTTCCACTAGGCCAAGGGATTTCCTCATATATTTCAAAAAAGACTCAATCTTATCCAAATTAAAAGCTCCTTCCTCATCATCCTGAATTTCGCCTTCTTCTTCAGAAGAGTCATGAGATAAGGCTTCGAATATGCTTTCCTCCTCAACGTGATCTGTCCTAGATGAAGTACCCTCATCAGGATCATCCATTCTTGATCTTTTTCTTGGTTGAGCTTGCATTGCAGTAAAAGTTTCCTGCATTGAGCATTTCATCCAGGTAAGGAATTCCTGGAACTGATTCGGGACCTCTGAGGAAACTGACTTCTTTGCACATTCAGCACAAAATTTCATTTCAGGAGCAATTTTGGCTTCACATCCATCACATCTTTTAAGTTTGATAGCTGCTTCCTTCTCCTTTGATTCAGTTAAAGACTTCTCCTTACTGGGCTTAGGAGTAGTAGCCATTATGTAGCCGAAATAAAGTTTAAAACTTAACTTTTAATATTCTCTTAAAAAGGTATGCATATAATTAAATACATATATATCATAATCTAAACACAATGGACTTACATTGTCCTGGTGCTCTGCAGCCTTTATAGTACTCCTGGGCGTGCGTTTCAGCTTGGAACGCAGAGGCCCCAACCGGAAGTTAATTAACTTTTGCGCCCGAAACAACATAAGAGGAAGATAAAACTCACCCTCCTAAAAGCCTCGCTGTTGCCATTCTGTATTCCTCCTCATGCGCTGCCAGATCCGTTCCATGGAGTTGTCCTGCAGAAAGCCTTGCTAGCCGAGGATCCTCCAGTACCCGATCCCGGAAGTGGAAGCGCGTCATCAGGGGAAGTGAGGCCGACATCCGGATGCATCAGCGCGAAGGAGTACTACATACCAGGCCGGCTTGAGAAGCGGGGCCTGGTCTTCGGGGAGCTGATTCTTCCCGGCGGGGACAGCAATTTAATGCGGCCAAGATAAGTAAAATAATAATAAAGTTCGTATTCTTTTTTTTTTTTTTTTTAAAATGCACTGATCGGCAATCCTTGATGCCGTGACTCCATAAGAAAATGAAAAAAGGAGTCACTAGCTCCTACTCCAGCTAGTGTAGGACCAAAAAAGACTGGCGGAGGAGGAGTAGCTTGATATTAAATAGTTTTTTGTGATTGGTCCTACACCAGCTGTAGAGGAGGAGACAATTTCCCATAGAGGTCAATTGCCGTGGGAGGGGACACAGAAGAAAAGTTAATACCATAAGAACATAGTACAACGCTATGATGGTACATTTGTCTATTTGCTGACAGACAAATCTAAGCTAAACATGACTATGTGACAAAAAAATATATATAGGAGACATAAAATACATGAAGATGTATTCACAAAATAAAGTGCAAGGCCAATTTTTCTGTATACACCAATACATTGACCATGCCCCGATTAAGCCCAAGATGAACACAGCACTTTGATTTGTAAATAAGTTTTCATCTTATTCAAGTGAAACTTTACCTTCGGAATATGTAGTTCTTAAAGGAACATCAATAACAAAAAATAAAATAGGCTGATGTAACATTAAATATTACATATAGCTAGGCTATGTACAAATTAATCATTCAGGTTACAGCCTTAATATATAAAATTCTAATCTTGCTTTTTAACATGTGTACATTGTCCCGTTTAGAAAGCATTTATGTAATATTGTTCGTGCCGTTTGCATTGAGAGATGAGACCAACGTCAGCATTTTGTGCTCACGGATCTTAAATTCAGAAACATTCCTCATCTCTGCCTATTTAAAGATAATCTTGATCAATCAATCAACGGAAGCCATGGAGACCTTAAAAAGGTAGGGATGCCTGGCCTCAAAGCATATGCAAGACTATATTTTAGGCCTTGGGGTATTTTTACCAATACTAGCATGACTTACATGGTATTTAACCCTTTGAGTGCCAGAGAGGTTGGATACCTCTAGCACTCAAAGAGTTAATTGTATATTATGGCAGTTCAGTTTTAGGGGTTGTATATTAGTAGTAATCACTTTGGTAGGTGTCATGCTTATGTTTAATAAAATTTGACTACTGTATGAATCAGTGGCTCAATCGTTGAGAATGAGCCACCTGTGCTTAGCACACACCAGTAGGAGTAATTCTCATGGGACTTGAAAACAGGTCTTTGTAACGGTTCTATGTAGGAACGGAGATGTGGATCACTTATTAAAACCAAGTTGTTTTAAAGTTTCCTGTGTACTCCTAATTCTATCTCCAAGCAGAGCACAGCAATCAATTAATTACAGATTGTGGAGCTGCCATCCGTACCCCTTAGTTAGACAGATAGGTGCATTTACAGTAGTTTATTATCACATGAATTACAGGGTCTACTACATGATATTATTAATTCCCTAGACACTGAAGAGCTGGGCATGAGGCATAAAGTGGGATTTGGACAGCCCATACAGTTTTGCTAAACTGTATCTCAAACAAGTGTGTGGATCTAAAACTGCAAAACAGAGGTGGTCAAACTACTGTTCAACAGCTTTTGCTAGACTACAATTCCCATCATCCTCTGCTGGCCAAATAATGAAGGTTTTAGTATAACAGTGGCTGCGTTACCCACTTCTTTATTAAAACAAAGACCTTGTACCTCTAATGTATAGCATTCCAGGAGGCATTTTGAGGCACCGGGCTTATTGCGTTACAACTACTCAAATAAATTCAGTAATATTGTGTCCCCCCACACAATCCTCACACAGATTTACATTTTTCCAGCTACGAATCTCTAACTAAAAAATAATCTATAGCACATTTCCTCCCATATAGTATCCTATATGTTGAGAAATACACACCAAAGTGCTACAGGAGTGAATTGCAATGAGAGAGAGAGAGCCCTGTTCCATGCACAGTACATTGCAAAGTGATGCATTGCTCAACCATCTGGTGCTCGGAGGTGATGCATTGCTCAACCATCTGGTGCTCAAACTTACTACACACTAAATGTACTGGAGCTATTCACACCTCAGAAGGGAAATAAATCTGTACCACTTGGCCAGTTACAAAGAGATGCATCTACTCTTTTCATGAATGTATAACTTGTCATGTATTTTGTATTCAGCCTTCATTCTAAACATACCTGAAGAAGAGATCTATGTTGTCTTGAAAGATTGCATCCTAAAGCTACTCAGTTAGTCAATAAAGGTATCACTTTACTCTACCAGTCTCCTGTTGCTGTACACAATGACTCACTTATGGAACTAAAAACACCTTTAACCCCTTAAAGCGGAACTAGCACCTGGACACAACTTTAGTTTAAATAACTCCCCATCTGGCGACTAGCTGCTCAGTAATGCTAGTCGCCAGAACTATTACCTTGACAAACAGATTTAGCCTTTCTTCCTGGGCTGACAGCATCACGGAATGAGGACATCTTGCCATAATGACATCTGCGCGCCTGCGATGTCAGCCCCTTTTAGAGCCTGACGGCTCCTAGCAACGCCTCCTAGACCCAGCTGGGACTGACAGCGCAGGCACACAGACGTCATTATGGCAAGATGTCCGCATTCCGTTATGCTGTCAGCCAGGGAAGAAAGGTTAAATCTATTTGTCAATGTAATAATTCTGGCAACTAGCGTTACTAAGCAGCTAGTTGCCAGATGGGGAGTTAAGCTAAAATTGTTTTCAGGTGTGTGAATAGAAGGGGAAGCCAAATAACACTCAAATCACCTCAGCCCTGACAAGGACTTATGGGTTGGATTCTTAACTTTTCTATCACAAAATAATTATTTAAAAGGGTGAATCCTGTATATGCAGTTATTAAACTGTATCACCCTACTATCCAATACAGATTACCAGAGCTAAAAAGGATTTTTGGGTGCAATAAATATAATCGACTACAGTTGGTCAAAATACATGTGAGCTCTGAGCGTGTAGCTAATGTAAGCTATAAAGCCTATGACCCAGAGCAAAATTGCCAGCCCCGAAAAAGAGCCTTTGAGGCTAAAGTGTGTGTGTGAGTTGAACAACTGAAGTCAATTATAGTATCTAGCAGTTTTTAAAAATATATATTACTTCCAGTACTGAAAAGGGCCTCTTGAAAGTGAGTGTGTCCAGTGTCTATAAAAGGCACTGGTCAGCAATAATAATGGAACTACCACCCCTTACAAACATGGCCCCAAATAATTACCCATCTGGCAACTAGCTGCTCAGTAGCGCTAGTCGCCAGAATTATTACCGTGTTAATGAGAATTATACACTGCTCCCAGACTGACAGGCAGGAAACAGCACAGACATCTTTACATAGTGACGTCTGTCAGTTCCAGACAGCTCTAGGAGGCGTTGCTAGTAGTCATTCGGCTCCAAAAGGGACTGACAGCGCAGGAGCGCAGACGTCACTATGGAAAGAGGCCTGTGCTGTTTCCTGCCTGTCAGTCCGGGAGCAGTGTATAATTCTCATTAACACAGTAATAATTCTGGCGACTAGTGCTACTGAGCAGCTAGTTGCCAGATGGGTAATTACTTGGGGCCATGTTTGTAAGGGGTGGTAGTCCCACTTTAACCCCTTAATGACATGTGCCGTACGACCATCACGATCCTTGAAATACTTAAGGACCGATGACGGTCATAGTACGTCACGTACTTTTTACTTGCAGCTCTCTACCGGGAGCGCTGTAAGTAAAAATGGGGCCTGAAATTGACCGCTCCAAGATCGGAGCGATCTCTATCAGGCCCCATAGTGACGCACCGATACACGCAACAGGTCACGTGTACAGGCGTGTCAACGTGGTTCAATGCTGTCCTTATGGGACGAAACGTCCCAGGACCGATGGACGCTAAGGGGTTAAGGTCTGCTGTTTTATTTTGTTTTTACTTGTTTGTTTGTATTTTTTTTTTCTAACAAAAGAGTGATAAGAGTAACAAGATAGCACTGAAAAACAGAGTACACCTTTCAAGGCATGAAGCTAGGCCTGTCTCCTGTATAGAACTGAGGGAAAACATTTTATTGTATGTTAGAAACACCCACAAATAAAGAGTTGAAGACAATACAAGTAATCAAATGTCTATTTAAAAAAAAAAAAAAAAAAAAAAAAGATGAAAATGAACTGATGAAAAAAGTTAACTAAATATCTATCGATCTATGAGAAAGATGGATAGAAAATAAATAAATAAATCGCACGCACAACAGCGGCTGCTTTAGCCTGTACTGAGGAGAGAGGCGCTGTTACACATCATGTCATGCATTCACCGTGTCGGACACTCCAGTAGAAAGTTCAGGTTAAGCCTGTCAGTACGGCTGTTGGCATGTCACTGTCTGTTTTGAATGGAATTGAATTTATGCTTCTCCCAGTAAATGGCGCAATGGTGCCCCTGGGAGGGGGGTTAACCCTGAGTGCTGCTATGCTAGAGAGATATTCAAAGCATTATGGAGTTATGGAGGATATTTTTCATGTTATGAATAGGATAAACCTTTGAGTGCTACTGTGCTAGAGAGGAATCCAAAGCATTATGGAGGATATTTTTCATGTTATGGATAGGTTAACCCTTTGAGTGCTAATGTGATAGAGAGGTATCCAAAGTATTATGGATACCTCTCTAGCACAGTAGAACGCAAAGGTTTACCCTATCCATAACATGAAAAATATCCTCCATAGCGCCATAATACTTTGTATACCTCTGTAGCACATTAGCACTCAAAGGGTTAACCTATCCATAACATGAAAAATATCCTCCATAATGCTTTGGATTCCTCTTTAGCAGAGTAGCACTCAAAGGGTTAACCCCCAGGGGCACCATTACGCCATTCAGCGGGAGAAACAATTAATTCGACTCCAAACCAAGGTAGTGTTAGTCAAGTAGTGACTCCTGGTCCAGTACAGAAATTTGTCTTTGAAATGGACCTGGAAATGATTAAAAAAGATAATTTTAGTCTTACCTGTCAAATCATTTTCTCTTAATCCATACAGGTTAATGGTAAGTCTGGGTATACTATCTGCCCCTTTAAGTAGGCAGGAACAATTCTAGAATTGTATGCTGGGTGGAGCCTACCTTCCCTCCTTGGCTGCAGCTAGCCAGCCAGCACCAGAAAGATTTGAGACACGAACTATTGACTAGATAGTAGAAGGGAAAGAAGACTCCTGTGAGCATGACCCCGAAGGACCCCCACAGTCTGCCGCAGGACAGCCAAGTATGGTCCCTTGACAGGGTGGGAGACCAGTAACCTGTATGGACTAAAAGAAAAGGATTTAACAGGTAAGACTAAAATCCTCTTTTCTCTGTCGTCCAATACAGGTTACTGGTAACTTAGGGATGTCCAGCCATTGAGTTTTCAAGAGTCAGGAAGCAAGGCAAGGACCAGGCGCAAGGCCCCCAAAGCAGATATGAACTATCAGATCAGAGATAGCCCAACAACACTGAAGTGTCAACGGACACTGAACAGGGGTAACACCACCCCAACTTTACACAGCACACTGAACTAGAGCCAACAGAACTCAAGTGAAGGAAGCACTAAGAACCGAAGAAAATCCTAGACAGGCAAGACTGCCTCCAGGATTTTCCTCCCAAAGCTGGCGTCAGCCGATGCTAGCACATCAACATGGTAGTGCTTTGAAAAGGTGTGCACAGACGACCAAGTGGCAGGCTTGCACAACTGATAAACGGAGGCCTGATAAATGTAAGCCCAAGAAGCCCCAATCTTGTAGAGTGAGCAGTGACCCGAAAGGGGACAGGCTTCTTCATCAGCTCGTAAGCCTTACAAATAGTGGACTTGATCCAAGAAACAATAGACACTCTGGATGCAGGTCTTCCTGCCCTGGGACCCTCAGGAATGACGAACAGCACGTCAGATTGCCTGACAGACTCAGTGAGATGCACATAAAACTTGAGACAACGCTCTTGTCAGAGGTGGGCTCAGGGCAGAAAGCAGGCACCACAATCTCCTGATTGATGTGGAACTCTGAAACCACCTTCGGGAGAAACTCCTGAGAATTGCGAAGCACAGTCTTGTCCTTGTGGTTTACAGGACAGAGCATGTAACTCCGCGACAAGGCGAACAGAGACGATCGCCAGGAGAAAAGCCATTTTCCACTTAAGCAGGCGTAGAGGAATAATAGCCAAGGATTCAAATGGCGGTCGCTGAAGAACGCCAAAAACCAAGTTAAGATCCCACCGAGGAGCGGGATTCATGAAAGCAGGACGAGTTTGAGCAACGCCCTGGAAGAAAACCTTGACATCAGGAAGGATGGCAATACGCCTCTGAAAGAAAATATAGAGGGCATACGTCTGAACCTTAAGGGAACTCAAACTGAGGCCCTTATCCACAACGTCCTGCAAGAAGGCCAGGACCGTAGGCAGATCAAATACCTGAGACAGGTCCTTATCAGCACACCAAGACAGAAAGGTCGACTAGACACGATGGTAGATCTTAGAAGAAACAGGTTTGCGGGCACTGAGTATAGTAGCCACCACACCAGAAGAAAAGCTTTTCTTCTTCAATATTGAGGATTCAATTTCCAAGCCGTCAAAGATAGCCGATGAACATCCTCCTTCCACAGGAAACCCTGTAGAAGATCTGGATGGTAAGGGAGCCGGAATGGCTCCGCCACTGACAGATCCAGGAGCTCCAGAAAACAAGCTTGGCAAGGCCAGTACGGAGCAATCAGAATGAATGGACAGCTTTCCAGTCTCAATTTCCTTAACACCCTGTGCAACAATGGGAGGGGAGGAAAGATGTAGGGCACATGGAGAACAAGGGCCCATGCCAAAACGTACATCTGTGGTTATGCAGTTTCTCTCGTGTGGAGGGGATTTGCCTGACATTTTGGAGCTGGACTGTCTGTGGGAGGGACCAGTCTTATATGGATATGGAGATTTCCTCTCTGGCACATAGGAGTGAAAAACATGAGTTGTAGCACCATTGAGAGGCTACCATGCCTAGAACAAGACACTATCTTGTTTGTGCTTGGAAGCCTTGGGCTTGGAGACCTTGGGCTTCCATTGCTGTTTGGGCTTGGAGAAGGTACGCGGAGCTAAGGGAACCATCTGGTTCTCCGGACGTGTCTCAGTCTGAAAAGTACGAAAATACCGGTTACGCTTAAGCAGCGCTTTCTTCCTGGGAACCAAGGGTAGAAGGGTACTCTTACCCCCGTACCCTCACTGATCAGATCTTTAAGATCAGGCCCAAACAAAGAAGCACCTTGAAAAGGTAAAGAGAGCAATGCTTCCTTGGAAGCAGTGTCAGAAGACCAGATCTTGAGCCAAAGAGCTCGTCTGGCAACCACAGACATGGTGGAAACCCTGGCCACCAAACGGATGACATCAAATAAGGCAGGAGAAACATAGTGCTATGCCTCAGAAATTTTGTCAAGAAGGTGCAACATATCCGAAGAAGGAGTACCCTGACAGACAGCCAGGGTGAGATGTTCAGTCCAGACTGCAATGGCCTGGTTCACCCATGCTGCAGAGAAAGCTGGATGCCTGGCAGTACCAGCAGTGGCAAAAATGGACTTGAGGGAGACCTCAAGTTTCTTGTCAGTCCAGTCCTTCAGAGCAGATGCATCAGAAACTGGCAAGGCAGTAGACTTAGATAGCCTGGAGATAGGAGCATCCATTTTGGGAGGATGAACCCACTGCGCAAGCGCTGCTTCAGAGAAGGGATAAAGCTTGGCAAATTTCTTGGACACAGAAGGTTTCCTGTCCGGGGATTTCCACTCCTCAGACACAAGGCGGTCAAGAGTGGTGTTAGGTTTAATAAAGTTTAATATAAGCATTACTATCCCTTTAATAAGGATGAAGTAAAAGAAAGTTCTACCATCATAGATTAATTTCTCAAAAAACTATTTAGAATATAAACAAATGGAGAGCATTTAAAAAAAAAAAAAAAAAAAAAAAAAAAAAAGGTGACAAGTCCATTTTTACACCTTGGATGCAGAGGACATTTCAAACACAGTGCAAAGCAATTAATTGCATATGTCTCTAGATTTTAATGACCAGTTAAAGGGATAGTAATACTTCGTTTTATCTTTATTTTATTTTGTAGGCATTAAAAAAACATGAAGAACAATATAAGTCTTATCTCTCAAACCTTTATGGTTTAAGAGATATTCACAAGCAAAGTTTCCCCCTCCCGCCCCTTTTACCTAGTGTAAGCCATCTCTTCTCAGATGTGGAATGCAGTCCATAGACCAGACAGATAACAGCAGGGGACAATCTTCTTCATATAAGAACAATGAAAACCCTGCCCCCCTTGACAAGTTTTTCAGGTTTTTCCCTTATCTTAATTGAAGATTGTCCCTCTCTGCAATCTACCTGGGCACCTCCTTTCTGCTCTGGCTGAGCAGTGTTACATCAGTAAAAGGGGTGGGAGGGGGATACTTTGTCATTGAATTACTCTTGAACTACAACTGTGACAGTATTGAAATAACACTCTCCAATGCCCAAATACTATGATGATTAATTAGAGCTGCTTTTATTCTGAAACATTACTATCCCTTTAAATAATTTGCTACCATTCAATATCAGACCCCCCTCCCATATAAAACAGAACAGTACATATAGACTTCTCTCTTTTCCCCATCATCTTCCAGATGAACTTTACTTTTCCTATCGCAAGACTGTCAATTTTCGGAAAAATAATGGTGACCAATACGGCTGCCAGGCTAGCTAGGGAAGTTAGGCCTCTCAGTCCTCAAGTTAAATTAATCTAAAATGTTCTCAAATGGATTTGCTGCCATATAATACAGGCAATTAGGCATGGCAGACATATTCCCAGTATACCTCTCATAAAATGGGTTTGAGCATTTCTCATTACTTTAGATAGGATTGGTTGTAATTGAAATGCTTTGAGGAGGAAAAAAAAAAGAAAAAAAAAAAAAAAGTAATTTAATGGGGGAACTGCTAATTGGGTAAAGTAGAAAACGGTGAGTCACATCTGGATGGATCCTGCTTGCACAATTCAGATGAACAAGCTAATAGCAATACTCTGAACACAAGGAACGAGTATCCTCAGTATGTTTACATATCCTCCCACTCCCACTTTTCAAAATCTCTCGTATACAGTAAGCAGTATTCAGACTATTAGTTTAATTCCTAGGATACATATGCTGATGCATTTAACCCTTTGACTGCCAAACATATTGCTTTGCAATGAATTGGACACCTCACTGAAATGCCAAGGGTTAAAGACACACACACTGCTTCCGTGCAGTACACAAGTGTTTATGCAGAAAGTCACAGAGAAACAATTCTGGAGCATACCAAATGTGACACTGCCCCAATGCACAGAATTCTGGGAGGTGTAGTTCTACGGTTTTACGCACTTTGGCCCGTGTTCACAGACTTTTACCCTAGTATTTTATTATATATACTAGTTGAACAGCCCATTACATGGGCCACAGTGTCACAGCCACCCGGTCGCGGGGCAGTCATGCGCAGTAGAGACTGCACGCGCCACGGCTGATACAGAGCTAGACGCTCCTTCGGAGCGCCCAGCTCTGTATCAGCCGCGCTGCGGGCAGTCTCTACTGCGCATGACTGCAGCATGCGCATCAGTGTCTACTGCGCATGTTGTGGCTTTACACACGATTTAGCGAATTATTATATAGGAGATATATATATATATATATATAGCTTCCCAAAGTTGGCACTCACATCTCCTCAAAACAACCACCCGGGTGTTCAGACATAAAATTCTACAGCTTCCCCAAGAGACCAGCACTCACGGGACTTATCACAAAAACATATCCTATATAATAATTCGCTAGGATGTTTGTCACGATGCAGTCACGCTCAATAGAGACTGCCCACATTCGGGCAGTCTCTACTGCACATCACTGCATCTCCGGAGTGAGGCGACACTAGACTGCATTGCGTGGAGCAGTGAGGCAGCGGCCTCTTAACCCTTTGTGTGTCAGAGGGGTACGCAATGCATTATATATAGTGTATATATACACACTAGTGTAAAAGCCCGTGTACACGGGCCAAGGTCCAAGTAATGCATTGCGTACCCCTCTGAGACTCAAAGGGTTAAGAGGCCTCTACCTCACTGCTCCACGCGATGCAGTCTAGCGTCGCCTCACTCAGGAGATGCAGTCATGTGCAGTAGAGACTGCCCGAACGTGGGCAGTCTCTACTGCGCGGGCAGTCTCTATTGAGCATGACTGCATCGTGACAAACATCCTAGCGAATTATTATATAGGATATATATATATTACACACTTGGATATGAAAAGTAAATAAAAAGGGTTACTATTCCTTTAAATGGGACTTTTACCATGCTGAATGATAGAGAGGTCTCCAACCCAATGAAAAGGAATGTACGAAAACCTTCCAGCAATCAAGGGGTTAAAAGCCTTAAGAACCAGGATTGCTCAACACATTGTGTTGCAATGTACTGCACACCTACTGGTCACCTACAGGGAAGGCTGATCATTTTTATTTGTCCCATATGGAGCAGTTGGTATGAGCTTTTACCTTCTGTGTAAGGCCCCACGGGATGGTAAACACAGACGAAAAAGGCAGGAGCAATTCAGAGACAAAATGGCCATACCACAGGGCAGAATAAATTAAACAAAAAAAATAAAACACCAATTTAAATGGGGCTCTTAACCCCTTGAATACTATAGAAACGTCCAATGTACTGCAAAGCAATGAGTTGGAAACCTTTCTAGCATTCCCTATTTGAATCAAAGGAGGTTTTACTTTCTCCCCTTTGGTACAACTGGTTTCCTTCAGAGTGTTCCTATTTCCTTTTGTGCTCAATAAGGCCCTTAGGGAGTAATGCAAGAGAGTGGAGTAGTCGCTATTTTTTGAAAGCCATTTCTGCTTTATTTGTGATTCTCCATGTTTTGATGCAAGAAACATACTAACACCTTGATGCTGAATCTTACATACTCTTCAATCAACAGCAAAGTTAGCATTTGTGCTTAAATTAACAGCAAAATTAGCCAGATTTAAGAAAATGTGTGCCGATTGCGTTGCAAATGTTTGCCAATTCAGAAAAACATGCACGGTTCGGTAAGATTTTGATGCTAATCATTTTGCCATCAAACTTCCATTGTAAATAGCGATTGCACATGTTGCGTACCCCTCTGGCACTGAAAGGGTTAAAGCGGAACTACCACCCTTAAAAAAAACATTGTACCAAATAATCCCCCATCTGGCGACTAGCTGCTCAGTAGCACTAGTCGCCAGAATTCTTACCGCATTCATGAGAATGAGCCGCTACTCCAGGACTGACCGGCAGGACGGTGTGCGGACATCTTTCCCTAGTGATGTCCGTGTGCCTGCACGGTCAGTCCCTTTTGAAGTCGAATGGCTCCTAGCAACGCCTCCTAGAGCAGGCTGGGACTGACAGCACAGATGTCACTATGGAAAGATGTCCACGCTCCGTCCTGCCTGTCAGTCCCAGACTAGTGGCTAATTCTCATGAACACAGTAAGAATTCTGGTGACTAGCGCTAGTGAGCAGCTAGTCGCCAGATGGGGGATTATTTGGTACAACGTTTTTTTAAGGGTGGTAGTTCTGCTTTAAAGCAGTGTAGCCTTTGCAACTCATTGCTTCACTCTGCACTGCACACCCCTTTGGTACTAAAACTGTTAATACATAATACAAAATCTACATTCCTGTTTTTTTGGCTTGGTGCCTAGACTAGATTTGTAATTTAGAGATTATTATTATGTTTTTTTTTTTGTTTTTTGTTTTTTTTTTTTTTACAACAGAAAAAGTACTGTCTTCTACTTCTGTACACACACACAAAAAAAAGATTAAACTACACAAAATCTGGAACTTCTGGACATTCACCACACCTGTGTTGATTACGCCACTTTGCAGAAGCGCTCAGGCCCCAGACCAATTTTCTCATATTACTGAATTACAATTGGGACATGATTTTTTTTTAATTCTAAAACTGAAACTCAGAATAGATTATCGGAAGGAAACATTGGTTTTATGTTGGCAAATATTTAAGAAAAATGAAAAACTGAAATATACTGCTTGCATAAATATTTAATCCCTCTGCTGTAGAAGCTCCCAGTTTACACAGAAAATGCCCTAACAAGAACAGTTACCTTACATTGGTCTCCATCTGTGAACCATTAAAAACCCTATATTGAAGTATCATTGGTCAGGCTGTGGATCTGAGGGAAACTAAACACCAACAAACACTCTACAGAAGTTAGAGATACAATAATAGTAATGCATAGATTAGGAATAGGCTAAAAAAATACTATCCAAGCATTTGTGTAGCTCAGTCAATTATCAGGAAATGGAAGCTGCATCATACTACCCAGGAAGAGCCAAAAAAAGGCCATGTAATACAGAACTCTGCACTCAAACAAGGAAGAGGTTTATGAAAAAAGCCAGAGAGGCCAACAATCATTTTGAAGGAACTACAGAATTCAGGGGCTGGGGAGTAATGATGCACCAATCAACCACATGACGAGCTCTGCATAACATTGGCCTGTACGGGAATGTGGCAAGGATGACTCTGTTACTTAAAAAGCAGTAACTGAAAGTACATCTGGAGTTTGCCAGAAAGCATGAATGTCCCAGCTGCAATGTGGGAAAAGGTTTGGTGGTCAAAGTGCTGTTGTGACACAAATTTAACACCACCCATGTCTGAAGACACTATCCCTACAGTGAAGTATGGTGGTGGCATCATCATGCTGCAGAGGATAATTCTGAGAAGCAGGAACTGGGCATCTTGTTCAAATTGAAGGAAGAATGGATAGAGCAAAATATTGGGAAATACTGCAAGAACGTGATTCAGTCCACTAAAAGACAAACAAACCTGAATTTTGGGAGGAAAGTCACCTTTCAGAAGAACACTGGTCCCAATCACATGGCCACAGCAACACTGGAGATTCTCAAGAACAAAAAGGTGTGTGTCCCTCCAGTGGCCCAGTCAAAGTCCTGTCCTCAATCCAACTGAGGATCTGTGGCACTGTTTGAAAATTGCGGTCTACAAGTGACAGCCAACCAACCTGAACAACATGGAGCAAATCTGCATGGCTCTACCAAGTATTAATGTGTACAGACTGAATACTTATGCAAGCAACATATTTCAGGCTTTTATCTTTGTTACAAATATTTCCCAACATAAAACCAATAACTCCTTATAACAATTGATTTTGAGTTTCTGTATTTTAAAAGAAGATCATTCTGACCAAATTTACAATGTACTATTTGTGATTCACTAAAGAAAATTGGACAAGGGCATGACTTCTGCAGGCACTGTATATAAACTGTTGCCACATCCCTCTCCAATACCTGCATCCACCAACTAATTATATTACATACAGTTGTATGCAAAAGTTTGGGCAAAAAATATGTTTTGTTAATTAAGTGAAAGGAAGTTAACATAACATGTGCAACAAACCTCTGCAAATTCTAAAGCACAGTTACAATTTATTTGCTGAACTTAACAGACTGAAAGAAAAAAAAAAATGTGGCATGTGTAAATGTGTGGGCACCTTATCAGTCCGTACTTAGTAGCATCTCTTTTGCAGAAATCACAGCCTCCAAATAGTCTTTCTATTCTTGCTTCAGGATTTTTTTTTCCACACTCTTTGCAGACGTGCCGGTACACGTGACCTGTTGCATGTATTGGTACGCCGCTTTGGGGCCTAAAAGAGATCGCTCCAGTCTTGGAGAGGTCAATTTTAGGCCTCATTTTTACTTGCAGCGCTGCCGGTGGAGCGCTGTAAGTAAAAAGTATGTGACGTACTATGACCATCATCGGTCCTTACGTATTTAAGGACTGTGATGGTCATAGTACGTCACGTAGTCCTTAAGGGGTTAAGCTTTCATTTCTTGAAGTAATTCATGGTTGATTTTGAGCTATAGTCTGGGCCATTGTCTTGTTGTAATATACAAACTTTTCTGCTTCAGTTTCTTCACGGTCTGTGTGACATTAGCTTCTACCATTTGTTGATAATTAGTAGAAGGCTTTCTTCTCTCAGCCCTCACAATATTTGCTGTGTCACCAGCTGTCAAACAGCCCCAAAGCAGAATACCAACCACCACGCTTAACAGTTAGGAAGGTGTTCTTTTCTTCAAACTCTTCTTTTTTGTTTTTTCCCTCCAAATATACTTTTGGTGTTCATAACCAGAGAGTTACATCTGAATTTCATCAGACCACAGCACTTGGTTCCAAAATGCCTCAAGCTTATCTAAGTGTTGTGTACCATGACTTTTGTGATGAGATCCTTCTGATGACTCTTCTATGCAGATCATGTTTGTGCAAGCAATGCTACACAGTGGTCTGGTGCACCACTACTCCCATACACAGTGGTCTGGTGCACCACTACTCCCATACCAGCTGAACTTTCCTGCAGACACTCTGCATTGATATGGGGTTTTGCTTTGAGTACCTGACCAGTCTATGAGCCATTCTGTGAGATTTTTCTTGGTCTTCCACTTATTTTCTTTGCTTCAACAGTTTTCCTTAACTTCCACTTCTTGGTGACATTTTGGACAGTGAAAACTGCAAGCAGGAAGTATTTAGATATATTTCTATAGCCTTCCACTGTTTTGTAAGATTCCGTTATCTTTACTTTCTGATCTACAGTCAGGTGCTTACAGAAGCCCATGGTTGCTGAGTGTTTGAAGAGTCAAGGAATTTATTAAGCTCTGGAACTATCACTTAACTTAGATTAACTCCTTAATTACTGGTGATGTGCCAGGACCATTGCCAGTGACTGTCCTGGCAAGCCATGGGTTAAACGATCGAAGCGCACCTCAGAGCGCAGTACGATCATGCTGGGGAGGCTGAAATCAAGTGCTTCAGCATATCAGTGCTATGCATTATGATAAAAAAAAAAAAAAGTACAGAAACACAGAAGTCACATTTCTCTGTACACTCAGCCAGACTCAAGAGCAAGATCAAATTGGGCACTGGGCTATATTTTGTCCATCTATAGTGTCATTGTAGATGCTTGTTTTTGCCGTTTACAAACTGTGGAGTTATGCCACTAGAAATAACATACCAGTTAACACCAAAATGGTATTAACTAAATAAATTATAGAGGCGGGAAACAACAGGCATCAACCTAATGTCCCTCTGCAAATTTGTGTACACAGTCAATCCTTGCCCTGTCTCAAACTGTACACAGAGTTCAGTGAATAGTTGGGGACAAACTACATCTGGACATGTATAAATAATGAAAATGAGTCTTCCGGACAAGTCTTTAAATCAAGAATTAAATCATGAATTGAATCAAATTTGTCATAAACACAAATTTCCTATTCCGTGTAATGGGATTACACAACTACCCAAGGCAGAGGGGAAAAAAATGAGGGAAAAAAAAAAAAAATCCCAAAAACAAATAAAACCGTTGAATCACAGGTCCACTTTAAAGGGATAGTAATGATTCAAAATAAAAGCAGCTCCAATTTATCTTCATTGTATTTGAGCCAGAGAGATTGTTATTTCAATACTGTCAGAGTTGTAGTTCAAGAGTAATTGAATGATAAAATATCCCCCTCCTGCCCCTTTAACACTGCTCACCTCAGAGCAGCAAGACTGTCTGGGTGGATCGCAGCCACGGACAATCTTCAGTGAGCATAAGGAAAAACCTGTTAAGGGGGGCAGGGCTTTCCTTATGCTCACAGTAAGAAGAATGTCCCTTACTGTGAGCTGTCTGGCCCCAGGACCAGATTCCAAATCTGATTTTAAAAACTACCTAGATGTTATACTAGCCATTTGTTTGCAATATAAATCACTCTTGAGAAATTAGCCTTTGTTGGTGGCACAGACTGGTAACTATATGCCAATTAGTTTTTGCATTGGGACAATATTACCAAACACTGTGCTATGAATAAATCTAATAAATAAAAAAAAAAAAAAAAAAAAAAGAGTAAAAAAGAAGATAAGAGGGTTTAGGAAGACTCTATAAAGTCATACTTATGATTATATGATCACTAGCAACTAGAAAATATAGACAAGACTTATAGACAGAGTCTGTTCTATATACATGAACTAGCAAATATATATAAATATATATATCTCCTATATATATATCCTATATAATAACTCGCTAAATTGTGTGTAACGCCGCGACATGCGGAGTAGACACTGCTGTGCGTGCTGCAGTCATGCGCAGTAGAGACTGCCCGCGCCGCGGCTTTTTTTTTATTTGGGTTCATGACCTTTTAGGGTGAACCTGTCTATTTTAATAAAGTATATATTAATAAAGGATAAATAATAAACAATGTTTTGTTTGGGTATGATATAATGAGATTAAAAGGACGACTGGTACTTCATGACCTTAGCAGGGGAAACGTGGTATTATTCAACTAATACAGATTGTTCTCCTATGCTATCCCTACTGGCTTCTAATATGGATTAGGGATGAACTGGTCTTACAAGTGAATGGAAAGGCTCTCCTTTTTATAATCATAATAAGTATGAATTTATAGTCTTCCTAAACCCTCTTATCTTTTTTTCCCTTTCTTATCTATTCAGGGGCGGACTGACAGGACCCAGGGCTCCTGGTCCAAAAAGAGGTCTGGGCCCCCTGCAGAAATCTCCACAATGCCCCCATCTCCACATTGCCCCTTCATCTCCACAATGCCCCCATCTCCACATCTTCCCTTCCACCATGCCCCTTCATCTCCACACTGCCCCTACCTGCAGTCCCTGGTAGTGTAGGGACCACCAGGGACTGCATCTCCCAGCGCTCTGTATTACTAGAACGGTGCGCCGGAGGCCGTTGTTGGAGAGCTGCTGGGCAGCGCTGGAAGTGGCCGCGGGCCCCCTTCGGTCACAGGCCCTCGGTCCGTGACCGAATGCCCGTATGGACAGTCCGCCCCTGTACCTATTTGATTATTGTTAAATGGATAGAAATGCTTAATTGGAGCTGCTTTTATTTTTAATCTTCATAGTATTTGGGCCATGGAGAGTGTTATTTCAATACTCTCCGAGTTGTAGTTCAAGAAATTGAATGATAAATTATCCCCCTCCCACCCCTTTTACTGATGTAACACTACTCACCTCAGAGCAGCAAAACTGTCAGAGAGGGACAGTCTTCAGTGAGCATAAGGAAAAACCTGAAAAACTTGTCGAGGGTGGAGAGGGTTTCCCTTATACTCACAGTAAGAAGATTGTCCCTTGCTGTGAGCTGTCTGGTCTATGGACCAGATTCCACATCTGAGGAGATGGGGCTTTTACACTAGGTAAAAGGGGCAGGAGGGGGATACTTTATCATTCAATTACTCTTGAACTACAACTCTGACAGTACTGAAATAACACTCTCCATGGCCCATATACTATGAAAATTAATTGGATCTACTGTAATTTTGAAATATTACTATCCCTTTAAGAAATGCGGAGCAGATACAGCAATTGAGATAAATTAATTTAGGATTCTCCAATATATCCATGTTTTTTTTTGTTGTATGAATAAATCTAGCCAGAATCCACACAGTGGGGACCTGTCTAATAGTGTGGCCTGTGATAGGTTTGACCACAAATAAAACTAATTAGCATACTGTGCAGGGACTTGGCAGTGCCATGCAATGCCATCGAAGCATAATTAATTAATAAGCTTAATTATTCAAAACCTTTATTGTAGAGGAACATGGCTAGAACATCATACGGGCAGTTTTTTTTCCCCACAGAGGATTAAAAAGTCTTTGAATGACATCTACACTTTAATAACACTTAAAGTGCCAGAGGGGTGCACAATGCATTGTAAAGCAATACATTGCATACCCACCTGGCACTCAAAGGGTTAAGAATCGAACCCCTGAGCAGCAGCTTTGAAAAAGGCTCCTTTGAAGCCCAAGTAAATATTTTGAGCCACACACATCCTGCCCTGCCTCCCTGGTCATTGTAGCTTTCCAGTGAAATGTCTTGTGGTTCTTGGATTTATTTTATTACATATCCTCCTTGTTGCCAGAGCAACACTTTCCCTCCCTGCCCTCTGCATCTCTTCCCCCCTGCTGTTTTGAATTCTGAGTTGGCATAAAGGTTGCTACTACCATTTCAAATATCCAAATGCATGCCAGCATCTCTGACCTATTTAATTCAGTTTACATTGCGCAGAAGAGCAGGATGACAGAGGGGAAAAAAACTGCAAGACAGAAAAAATTATATCCCGTCAGCGTAGTCAGTGTTTTACATATTCAAGCCCCCATGGTTTATTATTTAATAAATAAGCATTCTGTATGCTTAAAGAGTTTATGTACCTGTCAAGCTAAGTTTTTTTTTTCTTTGTTTGTTTGTTTGTTTTACAAAGCATCATGAATGCAGAACTTTCATTCACATTAAAGTGCCCCCCAAATAATTATTCACATAGCGATACGCATATCAGTACTAGTATTATCCTGATTAAATCCGCCATTATTGAGAAATCCAACTTGTTCGGAGACTCGCCAGTAGGCATCAGAGCAGACATCTTACCGAAGAGGCATCCATGACTCTGTGCTGTCCATCCGGGTCTCCTCTAGGATTGGTGAGGGGGAGTTGCATTGTACCTTAAGGTACAGGAAGGGACTTTTGGCACAGGAGCACAGATGCCACTACAGCAAGATGCTTGGCGGAGAGTCTCCGAACAAGTTGAATTTCTCAATAAATTTCAGGCTTATTCAGCATATACAAGTACTGATACATGTATCGCTATGTGAATAATGATTTGGGGGGCACTTTAATTTGAATGAAAGTTCTGCTTTAAGGCTACAGCCAAATCTATTGAACGGATAGCCACCAAATTCTATCAAGTACTATTCGTTTTAAAGGGATAGTAATACTTCATTTTAACTTTATTTTATTTTGTAGGCATTAAAAAAACATGAAGAATGATATAAGTCTTATCTCCGAAACCTTTATGGTTTAAGAGATATTCACAAACAAAGTACCCCCCCCCCTGTTCAACCAGATCAGAAGGGAGATGCCCAGGTAGACTGCAGAGAGGGACAATCTTCAATTAACATAATGGAAGAAGCTGAAAAACTTGTCAAGGGGGGAAGGGCTTTCATTGTTTTCATACAAAGAAAATTGTCCCCTTCTGTTATCTGTCCTGTCATACAACCAGACTCACATCTGAGAAGAGATGGCTTACACTAGGAAAAAGGGGCGGGGAGGGGAACTTTGCTTGTGAATATCTCATAAACCATAAAGGTTTGAGAGATAAGACTTATATCATTCTTCATGTTTTTTTAATGCCTACAAAATAAAATAAAGTTAAAACGAAGTATTACTATCCCTTTAATTCACCTCTTAAAGATCGGCGATGCTGTTTGAAAGTCATGTCAGTTGAAAGTTGTGATTTTGCTAATGTGTAATAAGGTTTTACACAGCAATCTCGCAAGTGGATAATGTGTAGAGCTGACATTGTCTGGGGCAGATTTAATACACTGGGCACAATGGAGCAATTCTGGGGCAAACCATCAGAACTGTAGGGGACAAATACAAATTTCAATTACTTTAAACAGGGCTTCAATGCTACAGAGGTCTCCAATGCATCACCTGCAAGCTTCATCCTTCTTGTTCTCCCTGTGCGGTTGGTGGTTAGACTGCTGGTCACAGACTGAGAAGAGGATAGGACAAAGAAGGGAGTGTGGAGGTACAATGCGTTGGGCACCCCTCTGGCACTCAAAGAGTGAAATGGGATTTTAAAGGGATAGTATAACTTCAAAATTACTATCCCTCGTATTGTAGCCCTTAATAAACTGAGTTAAATGACACCAGCTGCATCTCTCAAACCTTTATGGTTTAAGAGATAGCCGCTTTCAAAGTTTCCTCTCCTCTGCTGTCAGCGTTCTGCTGCCAGCAGGAGAATCCAGTTTCTGAATCAAGCGGATACTGATTACAAAGCAATACTGATTACAAAGATTACATTGATTACAAAGCAATGTGTTGGAGACCTCTCTAGCATTCTACGCTATGGAATAAGTTTATCACTATAGAAATAAAACATAGTGATTGTATCACTGGGAGTTTTCATTTGCTCACTGGAATAGTTGGTTTACGCCAGAAGTGGCCCTCGTTATCTTGCTGAATAGGGTTCAAGAAGAGTGCAGTAAACATATATACGTTCATTTGATTGTCACGCCACCCAAAATGTTACATTGTTTTATATTTTAACCCTTTGAGTGACAGAGGGGTACGCAACGCATTGCACTTTGCAATAGGATGTGTAATTCTCTGGCACTCAAAGGGGTTAATCAGTTTTCAGGTGACATTAGTTACAAAATGATTAACCCTTTCAGTGCCAGAGGAGTATGCAATGCATTGCTTCTCAATGTGTTGCATACCCCTCAGGCACTGAAAGGGTTAAGGCATGCCAAAGCTGCATCATCTTCCATTCCTGAGAACCCAGTCACAGGCACGTGAAATTACATAGATAGAGTGAGTAAGGAGGAAGCAAACAAGATAGGCCAGGCCCAGATTTCATGGGTAAACAAGACAATAGGATAAAGCAGTGGTGACTCATGTAATGACACAATTTAATGACGCAATAGTCCTTCAAGGTATTGCATAAGCACTCTAGGGGAGCTGGCCACTAGGACAGGGAGCTCAAACTGGTCCTCAGTAAAGCCAGTGAGAGAGGTGTTGCTCACCATTCTAACACTCAAATGGTTAAAGTTGCATATTATGAAGACAAAGATCAGTTAGAATAGATACATTGTACCAAGTAAGCAGCATGAACTGGTATGCTGTGGCCCACATAATATACATATCCATACACTGGCATAGACAACTGTAGGCTTTTCAGTTTGTGGATGATGGGAATGGATATTGTAGTCAAACAAAAGTTGAAGGAGCTGCAGACTGCTCACCCCTAATTTACTACTTCCAGGCCACATGGAGACCATGAAGGCCACTATTCTCTCTGGCAATTGTTGCAGCAACAAATATCATTGTTTTCTATTGGACAGTTTACAGTGGTGGCTTTTTCAGCTACAATCGATAGTTTTCAATGACAATCGTTCATTGCTGCAACAAAGTAGCCAGTGTGAACTAGGTCTTAAATGCAGTGAGTACGCTACACATTCTACTTTCCTTCAAAGCCATCTGTTAGGCAACAAGGGAGCATGAACACTGGTACACATACACTGCTTATCTTCCCCAGAAGAAGTGAATGTGCTCACATGTACCCTAAAATCTCAGCAATAATAAGGAGGTGCAGATTATACCCAAGATTTTAGGTGAAAACAAGAGTACCTATGTACAATATGAACCCTTGTTTTTCTCCTCAACTCAGAAAACAAACAAACAAACAAACATGTTTTTGGGGCTCTTATGTGGAAGTGGGGGGGGGTGCATAATATACACGAGGAGGGGAAAAAAAAAAAAAAACACATTTCTGCTCCCCCCATCTCAATCCTTTCTCAGCTTGCTCTCCTGCCACTCATCCCCTCCAGAGTCATCTTCATGACTGTGTCTCACTGCCCACCTCCAGCAATTCCCCGTGAGGACCTTTTCATTTAAGACACTTTTAACGCCCTTTGAGGACTTCACGGTCCTAACAAGGCTATACCATAGATCCAGTGTGCAGAGAACTATGCAGAGAGCTATGCACTGGATCTGCAGTTTTGCCCTGAGAGGACCTTGCCACGGATTTAAAATAAAAGGTCCTCATAGGCATTGCTGGAAGTGGACAGCAAATGCAAGCATGCCACCCCATGTGAAGCTGTCACAGATGACTCCGGAGGGTGTGAGTGGCAGGAGGGCAAGCTGAGAGAGGACTGAGGTGGGTGAAGGGATGGGGGGAGCAGAAATAAGCACATGGGTTTTCTTTCTTGTGTATAATACGTACACACACACACACACACACACACACACACACACACACAAACACACACACACACACACACACAAACACACACACACACACACACACAAACACACACACTTCACATAAGGTGAAGAGGGGCAGAATGATGCGTATTTGTTCACACTGGTGATATCTGATCAGCAGTTTTACCTCTGAGCTAACTGGCCCCCAACATGACTTTTCACACTAGTGATTATCAATGACACTTCATATACTAATTAAGAGTTTCAGTGACTTTTCATATGCTAATTAAGAGTTTCAGTGACGTTTCATATGCTAATGAAACTTTGTGTGGTACCAGGAAAAAAAAGTGTGACTATCTCCTAAACTGTACATCTGCTGGACTAACATTACATATAGGCAATTTTTAATGAAGTTTTCAATTATGTAAGTTTGAATTAAGGTGAAAGTTCCACTTTAAGTAACTGGAAATGTGGATTGGAGCTGTACTGCAACTCCCTTCATGAGAAAAAAGCATTTATAGGACCAATATAAAGAACCCATAGCATTATAAAAATATATTTTAAATATTTTATACATATACATTTTTTAAATTAAACAGTATTTTGATTAAACCCTTGTTTGCCTGAGGGATGCGTAATGTATAACAGAGTAATGAGAGGTCCACCCCTTCTGACAATCAAAGGGTTAACACCACTCACAGTACTTTAATATACTGTGCTGTAAAGACTGTGGTCTGTACCTATGCAAAAATCAGAAATGCTTCCACACCCCCACCTCATTCAGCACATCTGCTGTTATGCAACCTCATTCCCAAGAGAGAATTCTGTGGTCACATTTGCACATGGCCAGTGAACAAAGAAAAATATGCAAAATCAAAACTCCATATATGCTGACAAAAACAACCACTTGAGGACCAGATGCATTGCAAAGTAATGCACTGCACACCCTTCTGATCTTCAAGGGGTTAATAAACAGTGTTCCTTTTTAGCTAGACAAATGTATGCACTGCCAGCATGAATCTGGCTGTCCAAGCCAGGAGTGAGCGAGCTGGAAGTACAGAGCACTACTGTTCAACACATTACGAACTGGGACAGGAAGTGTCTGCCTCTTTCTGGACTGCCACGGTCTGGCACAAAGTACAGCCAGGCAAAAGTGGACAGCAATATCAGCACATCTGAGAACTTTTTCAGAGTAAGCTGACCTTGAGATCTCTGAATTGTTAAAATCTTAAACCTTAACCCTATGGCTCTCAAAGGGCTAAAATTACATAGAATGTAGATTTTATGCAAAATGTCCTTGCTGGCTCTAACTCAGACTTGCACTAGCCGGTCCGCAATTGACCTGTAACACTTTCAGCTCCAGGGAGGTATCCAATGCAATGCAATGGATACCTCTCTGGCATGGTTAACACAGATATATCATTAACAATGTGGCTATAGATCTGTCTGATCACACCATGACAGGCAGGACCTCTCTTGTGCCACTTTTCTGGAAGCAACGGCACCAATTTACAGACTAATGAAGTACAGTAAAATCTCGGGTATGATACACACATTTTTACCCCATTTCACCTTATGTGAAATGGGGGGTGCATATTATACAGGAGCATAAAAAAAAAACACCTCAGTATCCCTACTTGTCTGCCCCCCTTTCTGCAATCAGACCCCATAAAGCTCAGCACCCCCCCCCCCATATGTAGGCAGCGGGCGGCATTCCTGCACTCACCACCCGCTTCCACTCTGCTGCAATACTGCAAAAACTGAAAAAGCCCACCTTGATAACCAGGATCACATGCTTATAGAATCTACGGTAGGTCCTGACAGGGCAACCCAGATAGGCAGAGGCCTTCCACAGGCGGAAGAAGCGGACGGCAAATGTCAGAATGCTGCCCGCTGCCCATATTTCACGGCTGCCTGGACTCTAGGGGGGGGGGTCCTGGTTATTAGGGTGGGATTTTTCAGTTTTTGCAGTATTGCAGCACAGAGAAAGTGGGCGGTGAGCGCCCGCTGCCTCCAGATGGGGAGTGCTAAACTTCAGGGGATCTGATTGCAGAAAGGGGGGCAGGCAAGTAGGGGTTGCATATTATACATAGGAACTAACTTTTTTACCAAAAATCTTGGGTATAATTTGCACCTGTGTATTATACCTGAGATTTAACGGTAGTTAAATGGGGCAGATCAGGTATTCTGACTCAGATTGTTGTGATAGCGATCTATCCCTTGTAAGACCTCTATGCCTGGTCTGAATAAGCAGATATACCCACTGCGGACAATCCTTATCAGATAGCTGAACTCACCAATACCGGTTTTCATCCACAAGCTGGTTTATTCTGTACAACAAACAATGGAATACAGCAGAATGAATGGATTTCAGTATTATGCGGTCAAAAGATGATGCTTTCCTAACTTAGCATGCAGAATACATATGTCCCTGTTACATGTGGCAGGCAACCATGATACAGGAAGTGCCTCACTAGAGAGCAGGGGTGTGGTTTACATACAAAGTAAATGTGTCATAAGTGCATTACCAACAAAAAGGCCACAAGATGGCAGCAAATAACTAACCATAGAGAAATCACTAACCATAGAGAAATCCATAGTAAATGGATCAAAGAATAAACTATGTAATTCCCATCTACAATAATGAGAATATTAACTGTGTAACAGCACACTCCCCGTCTGGCATTTTAAATGTCACTATTTACATCATAACGGTAGTTATACAATTGCAAATAAACATTAGTGCAATTTGCTTTGATGTCTTGAAAACCTGGAAGACATAAAAGAGAACATGCAAATAATGCAACAACTATAATGTAAGACTTCAAGTCGTAACAATAAAGTTCAAGACTCTTCCTTCTTGAAGTCACAGGTAGGATCCAGCAGCATACGCAAGCAAGTTCATTCTCCAAAGGGCAAGAGCAAAATAAGTTCCGTGATAGGTCTGATGAAAGTCTTTATAGTCCCTTGTCTTGCTACTTTCACCTCCACCTTGCGTATCTTACCGTCATCACTAGGAACGCTCTTTATAATAAGTCCCATAGGCCAATCAATTCTTTCGGCTTGTTGATCCTTGAGCAGAACGAGATCTCCAATTTTTATGTTAGGGTTCAGGCGTTGCCATTTCCTGCGTCCTTGCAGAGTAGAAAGATACTCCATCTTCCAACGATTCCAGAAGCAGTTGGCGAGGTGTTGTACTCGCCTCCACTGGTCATAGCACAGATTTCCTGATTTAAAGTTTCCAGGTGGAACAGGGATGGACCCAAGCTTCTGGGTAAGCAGGGTAGCTGGGGTAAGGATAGTTGGGGTCTCTGGATCTTTAGACACTGGAACAAGTGGTCTGGAATTGATTATGGCAGATGCCTCTGCCATGAAGGTGGTTAGAACCTCGTGAGTAAGTCTTGTGGAATTCGAGTCCATAAGCATAGAGTCCAGTATTTTACGTGTGATGCCTATCATTCTCTCCCATGAGCCGCCCATGTGGGAAGCATGAGGAGGATTGAATATCCATGTACAGCCCTTTTCAGCTAAAAGATCTTGAATTGGCCTAGAGTTGAGCTGTAACTCTCGACAGGCACCAACGAAATTAGTACCACAATCAGATCTTAGTGTCTTGACTGGTCCTCTGATGGCAAGAAATCGTCTGAAAGCATTGATGAAGCTTGAAGCATCCATAGATTCTATTACTTCAATGTGTACTGCTCGCACACTCATGCAAGTGAACAGCACTGCCCATCGTTTGCTATTTGCTTGGCCACCTCGAGTTCTGCGGGCTGTTACCATCCATGGTCCAAAGACATCCAGACCAACATGAGTGAAGGGTGGGTCAGTACTCAACCTCTCAGCTGGCAGATCTGCCATTTGCTGTTGCTGATGTTTACCTCTTAGTTTACGGCAGTGAACACAGCTGTGCAGTGTAGCTGTAATTTGTCTTTTTGCTCCTATAATCCAAAGGCCTGCAGCTCTTATGGCACCCTCTGTGAAGTGTCTACCTTGGTGCTTAACCCCTTCGTGGTAGTGCCGTATGAGCAGAGTGGTAATGTGATGGCGAGCAGGTATAATGAGAGGATTCTGTTCTTGCCTTCCCAACTCGGCCTTGTTTAAACGTCCACCAACTCTTAACATGCCATCACTGTCAATGAATGGGTTCAGATTAGCAATTGGACTGTTTTTTGGAATGTCCCTCTTGTCACGGATACATTTAATTTCTGAGCCAAAGACATCCTGCTGTACAATGCGTATTATAATCATTTCCCCTTCAGCAATGTCCTTTGCAGAAAGAAGCTTTTGACACATGTGCCAACCTTGACATTGAACATCGGTGGGCTTCGTGTGAAAACAGTGTGCAATGTGGACTAACCTTGCAATGGTGCGTACAAGCCTTATCCATCTGGAAAAACGTCCAAAGCGCTGACAGTCCAAGAAGAGTCTTTGCTTAGTTCGGGTGACGAGGGTTTTAACTTCCGGACGAATCTCTGGATCTTTGTCCGGTTCTAGAATGCTGAAGACATCAACTGTGTTTTCTTCTGGATGATACAGCAAGAATTCAGGACCTGTTAACCAAGAAGAATTTGCAAAGGCACTTGCAGACACTGGCCTGGTGGCATGATCTGCAGGATTAATTTCAGATGGGACATAATGCCATTGTTCAGGTTTAGATGATTTCCTGATTCTTTCAACACGGTTGCTGACATACACATAGAAACGTTTAGTCTGGTTGTATATGTAGCCCAGAACAACTTTACTGTCTGTGTAGAATTTGATGTCATCTATCAGAATGTCCAGCTCATGTAGTATGAAATCTGCAATTTCTACAGCTAGCACAGCCCCACAAAGTTCAAGCCTAGGGATTGTGTGCTCTGGCTTAGGTGCTAACTTAGCTTTCCCAAACAGAAATCCTATGTGGGTTTGATTAGAGGAGTCTTTTACCTTGAGGTAGGCAACAGCTGCTATGGCCTCAGTAGATGCATCTGAGAAGATGTGAAGCTCTTTTCTCTGACTTGTAGTAAGAGAAGCTGAAGTGTAGCAGCGTGGTATACGGATTCCATCTAAGGCATGAAGAGATTGTTTCCAGGACTCCCACTTTGGAAGCTTGTCTGTTGGCAATGGGGCGTCCCAATCTTTAATAGCCCCTGAGAACTGCCTAAGCAAGGATTTGCCTTGTATAGTGATGGGAGCCACAAATCCTATTGGGTCATATAGGCTGTTCACTACTGACAGAACGCCACGCTTGGTAAATGGCTTGTCTGCAGAACTGACTTGAAAGCCGAAGGTGTCCCTTAATAAGTCCCACCATAGGCCCAGACTTCTCTGTGGTGGCATGTCCATCCCCAGGTTTAGGTCTTTGAACCCTGTGGCATGATCGTCAGGTTGAAAGGCTTTCATAACGGCAACACTATTTGAGGCAATCTTGTGTAGTCTGAGGTTAGCCTCAGAGAGCATACCTTGTGTCCTTTGGAGCAGATCTATGGCTTCTTCATCTGTAGGTAAGGACTTAAGTCCATCGTCAACATAAAAGTCTCTCTCAACGAAGTGTCGAGCGTCCACGCCATATGCCTTTTCTCCATCAAGGGCAGTCCTTCGTAATCCATATGTTACAACAGCGGGTGAGGGACTATTCCCGAAAACATGTACTTTCATGCGGTATTCCATGATCTCATTGTCCATGTTGTTGTTACGGTGCCACAGAAACCTTAGGAAGTTCCTATGGTCTTCGCGTACAATGAAGCAATGAAACATTTGCTCAATGTCGGCAGTTATCGCAACTGGCTCTCTTCTAAACCTCATAAGTACACCTACAAGGTTGTTGGTTAGATTCGGGCCCGTAAGAAGAACATCATTCAGGGATACGCCTTGATACTTGGCACTGGAGTCAAATACTACCCTGATTTGTTTAGGCTTGCGTGGGTGATACACTCCGAAGAAAGGTAGGTACCAGCACTCATCATGTCTTTGAAGTGGTGGCGCTGGTTCGGCGTGATCATTGTCGAAGAGCCTTTTCATAAAGGCGATGAAATGGTCCTTCATTTCAGGCCTGTTCTTTAGTGTTCGTTGAAGTGAGTTGAATCTGGATAGAGCCTGTTCACGATTGTTTGGGAGTTTGGCCCTTGCAGCCCGAAGGGGTAATGGCGCAACCCAGCTGTTAGACTTATCCTGGAAGAATTCTTTATCCATTATTTTTATGAACTCTCTGTCTTCAACTGACAAGGCTACTCTGTTATCATCACTGATAGTACTAAACACTGCAGCACCTAGGTTGTCATCACAAAGGACAGGAGTATCATGCCGTACTTGGATGATGTCAAGAGGCTTCTCCTTTACTTCGTAATGGTGAGGGCATTGTTTGAAGTGGGAGGCACGTCCATTTCCCAACACGTAAGTTTTGAAGGAGCGGATCTCGGCTGACGTACGCATCCTGCTCAAGCATACATCTCCCACTATTACCCAGCCTAGGTCAAGTCTTTGTGCATAAGGGGCGTCGTCAGGTCCATCACACTGTTCGCGTACTTTATGTACTCTGAGAATGTCTCTTCCTAGCAGGACCAAAATTTCAGCACTCGTGTCCATTGCAGGAATCTCATCAACAAGGTGCCTTAAGTGAGGATGATGATATGCGGCTTCTGGAGTGGGAATCTCTTCCCTTTCGCCTGGTATCTGGTCACACTCAACTAATGTTGGTAGGGGTATGCCCTCTCCCTCCTTGATGTGAGAAACCATGAACCCATCGACCCTTCTGCCGAAGGTCTCTACTCGACCAGAACACGTTCTGAGAGTATACGGTGTGGCTTGACCCTCTATGCCAAAGATCTCAAAAAATTTAGGCTTAACCAGGGATCTATTGCTCTGTTCATCTATTATGGCATACATTCTAGCAGCTTTCTCAGGATGGTCCTTCGGGTATATCTTGACTAGGCATACCTTGGCACAGCATTTGTGATCCAAGCCCTCTCCACAGACTTCTGTGCATGAAGATAAAACATTATCGTTGGTTGGAGCATGACTTTGTTGCTCCCCGCCATGATTTAAGGCAGGGGGGGAGGTAGCTAGCGGCTGTAGGTTGTCTGGAAGTGGAGTAGGATGCATAGCTGTAACATGTCTGTCGCTACTGCATTCTGTGCACTTGATGATGACTTTACAGTCTTTAGCGAGATGACTATAAGAAGCACAGCACTTGAAGCAAATTCCTAGTTTCTGGAGAATCTCCCTGCGCTCTTGTAAAGTCTTTGCCCTAAGCCCACGACATTTCTTAAGAGGGTGAGGCTTCTTGTGAATAGGACACTGACGATTAGGGTCTTTATCTCTGTCATCCACAACGCCCTGATCACTAGGTGAGGTAGTTGAGGGTGAGATGTCTGTCCTCTTGACAGATATTGCTCTATTAAAGTCTCTACGTTTAGGTACTGTTTTATCATACCTTGATGATGATGAGGATGAACCAGGCAAGTTGGGTTCACTGAAGCTGAAGCTGGGGTCGTTTCTCATCCAGGCTTGATCACTAATGAACCTGCAAAAGTATGAGAATGGAGGAAAGGATACGTTATGGTCTCTTTTGTACCTTGAGCCCTGTTGTGCCCATTTCTCTTGCAGGCCATATGGCAGTTTAGACACCACTGGGTTGACACCATGAGCTGTGTCCAGGAAGCTTAGTCCAGGTAGACGTGGGTCTGTCTTTGCCAACTCTAGCTCCATGAGGAGGTCACTCAGATCTTGCAGTTTGCGATAGTCTTTGTTTGCTAATTTTGGGAAGTTTTGCAGTCTCTTGAATAGAGCACTTTCTATGGCTTCAGAGCTACCATAGGCTTGCTCAAGTCTTGCCCATGCAGCAACAAGACCTGCATCCGGGTGGTCCACGTGTACTGTTCTCAGTCTTTTAACACGATCTGCAGATTCTGGTCCCAGCCACTTTATGAGCAAATCAAGTTCTTCCTTAGTAGTAAGGTTGAGATCAGCAATAGCAGCCTTGAAGGTTGATCTCCAGGCCCTGTAGCTCTCTGCACAATCGTCAAACCTTGAGAGGCTAGTGTTAATGAGCTCACGGCGTACCATATATCTGGCAAAGTCATTCAAATCTGATTTCTCACTCTTTGTTGCCAAAGTAACTTGTGGAACCCCTTGGGTGTGAAAGTTCTCTGGTGATGTAGGGTGAGGTTTACCAGGGTAAAATGATGTTGCATGAGCGTTTAACTGTGGTGTAATCTCTAAGGCTTGTGCTGGCTGTGGCTTGAGTTGCAGCTTGTCACCGGAAATCACGTTGTTGTTGGCAGGAGTTGATGTGGTTTTCTGCGTAGAAGTACTTGTGTTGTAAACTTGATGAGGCTCAGGCATATAGAGTTGAGAGGTCTCCGTGTTGAGAGTCAGAACAGTGTTGTTAATAGGAGGTACAGGAGATGACTCTGTGTCTTTGCAAATGTTATGCTTTAGTACGTATTCACTGGTGCGTTCAACTGGATCTTCCAGTTCTGCTGGGATAAAACAGTCCGAATTAGTGCTTTGTCCCATTGCTTGTTCAAGGACTTTCAGCCTTGCCATGGAAGCTGCTTCCTCCCCTTCCATTTGCAAAATCTTTATTTGGGACTCTGCCTCTGCTTGCTTTCTGGCAAAAGAGCTTCGCGCTTTTTTTGATTCGGCATCAGCGCGGGCCTCTATTAGCTTGTTGCTTAATGTAGAACTTCTGGAGCGAGATGATCTAGAAGAAAGTGCAGTGCGCTTGGTTGAAGTGGATCTGTGAGATCTGGTCTCCTGCAGTTGAATAATGCGGAGTTCTGCTTTAAGCTTTGCATTTTGCACTGCGAGATCCCTTTGTTGATTCAGTGCATTGGTCCTGATCAGTTCTGCTGAAGAATCCTCTATATTAGAGTCCTGCAAGAAAGCTGAGTATTTTACAGACAGCCGCTGGTAGCGTTCATACGCAGCAAATAGGCGATTTATAGAGTCTCTTAATTCAGCTGGTTGATCAATAAAGTGTGACAAAACTGACATGCAATGTGAGGTTCTGTCCCAGAGGTCTGACAGATTACTGGAGAACTCATCTCTAGTGGCTTCATAGTTTTCCCTGAGTTTCTGTGTTGGTATTATTGTACGTCTGGGTCTTACACTCTGTTCGGTAATATCTGCCGGATCTGTTCCCTGTACGACTGCCGGTTCGGCGGCATGATGTATCTGTGTTGATTCGGCCATAGAAGAGTGTTCAGAGCCTTGTCTAGACATTTTGTGAAAAATGGTACTGTCTCTTTAAGAAGATGAACAGCAGCTTAGACAGGTGAGGTAACACAGTTTAATGTAGAGAAACAGTTTTCAACATTCACGTGAAGTGCAGTAAGCTTGCGCGACCATGTGCTTCACAAGATGGCGGATAGCACTGAGCTTGATTGCAGATTAAGTACACACATATAAACAGCAGGCTGTAGAAATTCTATGCATCTTTTGACTATTCTGACTCAGATTGTTGTGATAGCGATCTATCCCTTGTAAGACCTCTATGCCTGGTCTGAATAAGCAGATATACCCACTGCGGACAATCCTTATCAGATAGCTGAACTCACCAATACCGGTTTTCATCCACAAGCTGGTTTATTCTGTACAACAAACAATGGAATACAGCAGAATGAATGGATTTCAGTATTATGCGGTCAAAAGATGATGCTTTCCTAACTTAGCATGCAGAATACATATGTCCCTGTTACATGTGGCAGGCAACCATGATACAGGAAGTGCCTCACTAGAGAGCAGGGGTGTGGTTTACATACAAAGTAAATGTGTCATAAGTGCATTACCAACAAAAAGGCCACAAGATGGCAGCAAATAACTAACCATAGAGAAATCACTAACCATAGAGAAATCCATAGTAAATGGATCAAAGAATAAACTATGTAATTCCCATCTACAATAATGAGAATATTAACTGTGTAACAGCACATCAGGACTTTCTGGGTGAAGGACCAAGTTCTCAGAGCCAGAGAGTTCAGAGGTATGAATAGTGATCCCAGTTTTAGAATAGTTTGAAAACTGCATTAAAAATAAGGAAATGGTTGTTCCATTCATTAACAAACATTAGAGATATATTATATACATATCTGTATTGCGGACTACAACTGCCAAAACCCCATTTCTTCATTCATAAAACACTTCAGTGGGAGGGATTTGGTGTTGTGGAGCACAGCTACAACAATCACATCTTCCTCATGGATCTGATATCCAGTACCCACTAAAATTTGATTTTGACCCTTAGATTCAGAATGACCATTAAGATTTGCTTCCCTGATTAAACTAAGGGCCATATGGTCAAAGAAGTAGCGAAATACCTTTTGTTGTTTATAACGACATTTCAAAGTACAGTGCCGTTGGGCTCATTAATATTTTCAGACAGTGTCGGTTGTGATCGAAAATGTCATTTTGTATGATTCCTGACAAAAATGTCTGAACTAAAAGAGAAAAATGTCAAGTATATAGGTATGATAATTGTGCTTATGTTGTGTTTCCTTCAATTATTATAGGTTTCTCACATTCAGAACTTCACATTCCCTCCACTTTTTTCTTAACATGCAAATTTTGTCTTTTGCAAGCCTTTTTTTTTGGGGGGGGGGGGGGTTTTGTTGTTGTATATGACTAATTTTCTTTTCCTCTACATGACAGTGGAGAATAGTTTAGCCACACCCTTGCCCCACCCCTTTGTCCAGCAATTCCAGAGTTGTGTTGTACACAATGGACATTACTAGTATTTTGTTGTATATGCTATTGAAAATATGTCGTTTATGCATACAATTACTTATTTTTGTTGCTCATATGACATTTTTTTGTCGTTATCCCTTTGAACATACAGCCCTAACTGTGGGATTATTATTATTAGATTGTGTTAGAGATCCTTTGAGTGCCAATGCGTTGCACACCTCTTCTGGCATTCAAAGGGTTAAAATGGAGATGTCATATTTAGCCAAGTTTACTTAATTTGAAAGAGAACTAAAAACTGGTTATATGTTGCAACATAGCAACATATTTGACGAGGCCCAAAAAATATATATGGACCATCAAGTTCAGCCCATGTCATATCACTTCTGTTGATCCAGAGGAAGGCAAAAAAACATCTACACCATTTATAATTAAGCCCAAGTGGGTAAAGGAATTGATTCGGGATATTTCCCTAAATCAACATTCTATCCACAGTGACACCAACTGTCATAGTTATCAAAATAGTTCTAAGGTAGAAAGGTATCCATTACCTTTTTTTTTAAAGGGATAGTAATACTTGAAAATAATTTTATTTTATATTGTAGTCCATTAAAATGATATGTCTTATCTCCCAAACCTTTATGGTTTGGGAGATATTCACAAGTAAAATAAAGTAAAATTCCCTTTTCCTGGCTGTTTCAGCCAAGTCTGCCATCTAGTGGACAGATTTGAAATCCGGTCCACAGATCAACTGGCAGCTCTTTAGCAGTGCCGAGTTCACAATCTTTAAAAAGAACTACTTAATTGGAACTGTGTACAAAGTGTGCCTGGCTTGCAAGCACACTTTGTAGACCATTCCAATGAAGAAATTATTTTTAAAGATCGTGATCTCGGCACTTCTGGAGAGCCACGGCTGGTCAAGGGACTGGATTCCAAATCTGACAGATAGAGCAGTGACGTCACTCAGGGGGAAACTTTGCTTGTGAATATCTCCCAAACCATAAAGGTTTGGGAGATAAAACTTATATCATTTTTCATGTTTTTTAAGGGCTACAATATAAAATACAATTATTTCCAAGTATTACTATCACTTTAAAGCAACTATAGTATCAGCAAATACAGCATCCAAAGGCAAATAATTTCATTACGTTACTGCCCTTACTGTAAAAAAATTCCTTGCAATTGTTTTAATCAAAAGCATCTTCCTTCCCTCTAGCCTTAAGGGATGACCTCTTGTTTTTTGCTCAACTCTGAGTAAATAGTTCCTTAGAGAATTCTCCGATTGATCTTGCATATATTTATAATTAGTAATCATATCGCCCATTAGATGTCTGTTCTCTAACCAGTTTGGGTAGTCTCTCTTTATAACTCAGATCCTCCAATACATTTATCAGTTTTATTGAACATCTCTATACTTTTTCCATTTCAATAAAGTATTTTTAAGAATTGGTCCCCAAAACTGTACTCCATATTCTAGATGAGGCCTTACCAAGGATTTTTGCAGAGGAATAAATATATTTGCATCCCGTGCATCTATACCCCTTTTTAGGCAGGCTAGTACCCGATTTGTTCTTGCAGTACATGAGTGACACTGCACACTGCTGTGAAGTCTATCTGTACTCCTAAATCTTTCGCTAATGAGGATTCCACAAGTAGCTTCCCATTAAAGGAGTAGTAAACTTTTTTTTATGAAAAAATATATATTGTAGGGATTTTCCTACTGAGTAAAATAAGGGTACTCCCACTGCTGAGAGATTTATATTTCCAGAGTTATTACGGTTTAAACCCATGTTTTTTTTACATTAGCAGTGCCCTCTAGTGGTCAAATTCTAATTAGTTTTCCTGTTAGATTCTAATGGAGAGGAAAGTCAGAAAAGTCAGATACATACAGTTCTCCATAGAATGTGATAGAAACTGCCTGTCACTTCCTGTCAGTTAGAATTATAAGGAAGTAAACACACTTCCTGGTTATTTGAACTGCTATAAATTTTGAATAAAACATCTGACAGCGATGGGAGTGACCTTGTTTTACTCAGCAGGAAAAGCACTATAAAATACTAGTTGAAGGGCCCGTTACACGGGCCACAGTGCCACTGCCAGCTGGTCGTGCTGCAGTCATGCGCAGTAGAGACTCCCCGCTCCATGGCTGATACAGAGCTCTGTATCAGCTGTGGCGCGGGCAGTCTCTACTGCGCATGACTGCAGCACGTGCAGCTGTCTCTACTGCGCATGACTTTGTCGTTACACACGTTTTAGCGAATTATTATTTAGGATGTGTTTTCATAAAACAAAGTTTACTGCTCCTTTAAGTGTATATGTAGTTTGTTTCTGCAGTCCAAATGCATAACCTTATATTTATCTACTAGTTGAACATCCAGTTACACGGGCCACAGTGCCACTGCCACCCAGTCGCGGGGCAGTCACGCACAGTAGAGACTACCGGCGCCACGGCTGATACAGAGCTGGACGCTCCTTCGGAGCTCCCAGCCCTGTATCAGCCACGGCGCGGGCAGTCTCTACTGTGCATGACTGCAGCACGCGCAGCAGTGTCTACTGCGCATGTCGCGGCGTTACACACGATTTAGCGAATTATTATATAGGATATTAAACCCACAAGGCGCTGGACACCCCATTTGGTATTACCCTTTACTTGTTGGTGGCACAGTGTGATAGTTTATGCTAACTAGTTTTATATGCTAGGCCAATACTACCACACGTTGTGAATCTAGGCAGGACCATCACACACTGGGGTGATTCCTAATAACATAGAGGGCAACGTTTGTCCTTGAACAGAGCAGAATAGCATACTGAGCAGGGAATTAGCATAACTTGTGACAATGTGCCACCAAAAGATAAAGGTTAATTTCGCCAAAACTATATTACGGAAAAAATGGCTAGTGCAACATGAAGACATATTTTGACTGACTGCAAAACAAACTAAAGTTGGCTTAGGTGACAGGTCTCCCTTAACCTTCAAAGGGATAGTAATGTTTCACAAAAACACAAGCTCCAATTCATCTTCACAGTATTTGATCCACAGAGAGTATTATTTCAGTATTGTCAGAGTTGTAGTTCAAGAGTACACGAATGATAAAGTATCCCCCTCCCGCCCCTTTTACCTAATGTAACACTGCTCACCTCAGATGTGGAATTTGGTCCTGGGACCAGACAGCTCACAGCAAGTGACAATCTTCTTACTGTGAGAACAATGAAAGCCCTGTCCCCCTTGACAGGTTTTTCCCTTAAGTTAATTGAAGATTGTCCCTCTCTGCAATTCACTTGGATACCACCTTGCTGCTCTGAGGTGAGCAGTGTTACATCAGTAAAAGGGGCGGGAGGGGGATAATTTATCATTCAATTACTCTTAAACTACAACTCTGACAGTAGTGAAATAACACTCTCCATGGCTCAAATACTATGAAGATTAATTAGAGCTGCTTTTATTATGAAACATTACTATGCCTTTAAGAACTACAGGGGTGTGCAATACATTACAATGTAATACATTGCTCATCCTTCTGGTAATTCTGGTCCAATTACTCATTTAAACAAGGAAGACAATGGGGGAGATGCACTAAAGTGTGATAAAGAGGTTATAAAGTGGAGATGATTTCTCCAGTGATATCACTTCTCCAAGTTCTATGTTATTCTATGAAGCCCATGCTCTAGCTTTGAAGATCTTAGTGTACAGGCTCCACAGAATAACACAGGAACTAGGGAAGTGATATCACTAGAAAAGTCATCTCCGCCTTATCACACTTTAGTGCATAACCACCGTGTGCACTACTGTTAACCCTTTGAGCACCAGAGGTGTATCCAACGCATTGCAACTCCCTCTGGCACTCAAAGGGTTCATTCAATCCCCTGAATGTCAGCACATAGCTTTGTAATGCCTTGGAATAGTTTCTTGCATTCAAAGGGAACAACTCTGAAAGCAGATGTCTCCTGCTGCTGGGTGACAGTATTACAGTGTTCTCCAGATGGATTTCTCTTTCTTAGACAGGGGTTTCTTCCATGAAAGATCTGTGTAACAGCCTTGAATATTATTTATATCTCATTTGTAATTATTTGCTTTGCCAACGTTGGTTTGAGCAGAGCAAACGCAAGAGCCCTATATCTATCAGTTAATACTGAAGAACCGAGTCAAGGACAGAGTTCTAATGCAGACTAACCTTGTTTTATAATCAGATTCTACATGTTACAAAACGCCTGTGTACAGAAACTACTGAAAACCTGCGTCGGTGACCTCTGTAACATTCAAGGGGATAAATGTCACATTTGAATCCTTGGTGATTTGTGGAATTTGCATTTTAATCCTACAGTTTGCTCCAGAATTGCACCTCTTTAGCTTGACGAATAAAGCATAGTACCATTAGAAACTGTTGTAGTATCTTTACCGACTTCCCGTGACTCCTTTTTAATATGGAACAGGGAATAATGAAAAAAGAGGAAGCCCATGAAATGCATTGGGACAGCACAGTAGACCAAGTGATAACTGCACCTGATAATTGGGCATGCCAAAGGGGACATACATAGGAGTCTCTAATACAGCAGCCAGGAATATCTAGTTATATATTCATTGCACTGGACATCTACAGCAGACAGTACAGGGGATGTTGATCCAGGGAAATCTCTGACTGCCATTTGGAGTCAAGAAGGGATAGTTTTTTGACACACTTGAGGCTTAATTGGAAATTGCGTCAGGTGTGGTGGGGTTGCCTTCAGTTGGCTCAATAGTGGTTATATGGCATGGGCTGAATTAAACCCTTTGAATGCCAGAGAAGTATGCAATGCATTACAGAGCAATGTGTTGCGTATCCCTCTGACACTCAAAGGGTTAAGGCGGAACTATAACAAAAATGAAAGTTACCCGCAAATAAACAGGCACATACCGATAAGCATATCCATACTAGCATTATCCTGAATTATTCCGGCGTTACTGAGAAATCCAAATCGTTCACAGACGAACAGGCAGGCATTAGAGCAGACATCTCACCAAAGAGACACCTGTGAGCCTGCGCTGTCCATCCTGGTCTCCTCTAGGAGGAGTTGCATTGTACCTTAACCCCTTAAGGATCAGATGACGTGCTATGACTGTCACGGTCCTTATACCCTTAAGGACCAGTGACAGTCATAGCACATCATCTACTTTTTACTTACATCACTCTACTGGGGGCGCTGTAAGTAAAAACGGGCCTAAAATTGACCGCTCCAAGACTGGAGTGATCTCTCTTAGGCCCCAAAGCGACACGCTGATACGTGTAACAGGTTATGTGTACCAGCGCGTCGGCAAGGATCAAAGTGATCCTTAATGGAAGGTAACTTCCCTGAACCTCTGGTCCTTAAGGGGTTAAGGTACAGAAAGGGACTGACGGCACAAGTGCACAGATGCCTCTACAGCAAGCTGCTTGCCTGTGCATCTCAGAACGCGTTGGATTTTTCAATAAGGCTGGACTTATTCAGAATAATACTAGTATGAATATGCTTATCGTTATGTGTGTAATTATTTGGGCGTAACTTTAATTTGTGTTATAGTTCCGTTTTAATGGACATGTATGTTTTTTTCAGACCCGTCAACTTTGTCATTGTGTTCTGCAGCATAAACTACTCCTACCTAGGTAAATCCTTCAGTTAAAGAAATACTTTAAATCATATAACCTAAGACATGCCGTAGCAAAACTGATACCAGATTAGTCTAATTAGTGACTATCAAGCATTTATGGAATGCAATATGAGCAAACAACTGTATTTGGCATTAACATAAAAAGTATCAGAGCTGACAAAATTCTACTAAAAGGGAATCTAATGAACATAATGTAAATTACTGTTACAAACCCAGCACTTTTGCCTACAGTTACTAATCTTGTATTCATGTGATGCTATATAATATATATTCTCTTTTTAAAGGTAGAAGAGCACCAACACACACAATTAGAGGGGCAGCCATTTTCTGTTTACATGTACCAGCACCTGTCTCAAATCTGACCTTATCCACCCCAACCCCCCATGGCCAACAGTTCAGGGTTTCTGGATCTCCTCTCAATAACACAATCGAATCAATTGGTGATTTAAGAATTCTGAAGTATCTGCCTGGCTTAAAGGCATCATAACATCATAGACTTGAGCCCCCCCCCCCCCCCCCGTTCCACAGAGATTAAAAGTATCACCCAATAGTTATGAAACCCTTGTTGTGTTCTATATACAAGGGGATTGTTAATTTCATTTGCATTTTTGGGGTTAGTCATATCAAAATGAATTTCACTATGAACCAAGTTCTGCTCTCTTCAGGAACAGAAGACCTTACGTATAAATGGCACAGTGGAGCTTTTCTGGTGCAAACCATGTGCACTATAAAGAAGAAATTAATCTTCCTTTTGATTTCAATGGGCTTTTAACCACTTGAATGTTAGATTGGTCTTGCTGCATTGTTAAGGAATGTGATGGAGACCTCCCCAGTATTCAGTGAGTGGAAAGCCTCATGCAACAGGAGACAAAAACATTTGCACTGATTGAAAAGATAACTGGAGACATCTCTAGCATTCAATGAGTTAACCCTTTGAGTGCCAGAGAGATGCGCAATGCTCTGTACCACTCTGACACTTAAAGGGTACCATAAAATCTCAGGTATAATACGCAGGTCTTTTATACCCAAGATTTTAGGGGAAAACAAGAGTGCCTATGTATAATATGAACCCTTGCTTTCCCCTGTTACACACATTAATAAAAAGCCAAGCTTCCTCTCTTCTCTCCCTCCCCGCTTGCCCATGGCCGCCTCTCCGGCTCCAGAGTTCAGATTCCACATCCTGACAGGGTCCCAGCGGGCGAATGCTTGCATCCGCCACCCGCTTTCAGCATGGCCCTGTCATGACCTCCTCTACCCAGCCCACGGTAATGTCTTGCGAGGACCACGAGGTCCTCGCAGGGCAATACCATAGATCCAATGCGCATAAGACACTACCATTGGCTGGGCAGAGGAGGTCCTGACAGGGCCATGCTGGAAGTGGGCGGCGGATGCAAGCATGCCGCCTGCTGGAACCCTGTCAGGATGTGGAATCTGAAGTCTGGAGCTGGAGAGGTGGCCATGGGCAAGCGGGGAGGGAGAGAAGAGAGGAAGCTTGGCATTATTTTTTTTTTGTCAAGAAATTTTTCTCGTGTATAATACGCAACCCCCACTTCACATAAGGTGAAGAAGGGCAAAACTGTGCGTATTAAATTTACTGTGTATATAAAAAATAAATAAATAAACACTCCATTTTACTCAATGGGAATTTTTCTTTGTCCTCTATGGTGCAGTTGGTTCACCCCAGCATTGCTTCCCTTTGACTCTATATATCAATCCTAACACTTCTATGGAATAACGAAGAACAAGTAAGCCTGTTGTCACAGTTTCAATATCTTTAACCCCTTAGGTTCAAGAAAGGTCTCCAACACATTGCAAAGCAGTGTGTTGGAGACCTGTCAGGCACTCAATGGGTTAAAATATTCAGAGAAATCAACAAGGCTTTGAAGGTCATCCTAGTAGTAAAAGAAGTGTATAAAATGATGAGACATTTACACTCAGTATAAACCAGCTAGCTTAGGCTCTGTATTGCTGTTTTACAACACAGAATGTCTTTCAAAGGTTAGAATGTGTCTATGAGGAAGAACCAGAGCAATTGAAGGGCAAATCAACTGCACCACAGAAGAAAAATAAACCATCCTAATTATTAAACTAGAAAATTTTAAACACCCTGATTGCTAGATGTCTCCAACGAGTTTTTGCTTTACAATGCATTGGTAATCTTGATAGCATAATAATGGATAAACTGAGAGCACTAAAGTGCACTGCAGGTCTACATAATCACAACTATGTCAGAAATAAAGACTGGTATAAAGTCAAATACAGAATAAGACCTGATCAGTGCTGTAACAATTGCCCTTACACAGATATTTGTTAAAAACCAAAGAAGCCCCAAAAGAAACAAATAATATCAAAGCTTTATTCACAAGAAAAAATAAATGAAAAGCTAAAATAATCAGACTAAACATAACTTAATACTATACTGTCTTGCCACCGTAGTATCTCTCTTATTTCGTATATCACCCAAGTGCTCTAATATACGAGTTCTAAATTCGTGTTTGGTCTTTCCCACTAAAAACTTTGTGCAACTGCATATGATCAAATATATAATACCTGTAGTTTTGCAATTTACAAATTGTCTAATTTGGTATTTACATCGATCACAGACTGAAAAAGATGTAGTTTTGTATACGCATGGACAAGCACTGCATTGATTACAAGGAAAACTGCCTTGTAATGATGTCTTAAGCCATGTTTTTGAAGATGTAATTTGAAAATGGCTGTGTACAAGATAATCTCTTAAATTTTTATTTCTTCTATAAGTTACTGAAGGTCTCGTACTTAGAACCTCTGCAAGATCTGGGTCCAATTGGAGGTAACGCCAGTGTCGTTTTAAGATGTCAACAATGGTTTGATGTTGTTTATTAAAAGTCCCAATAAGTCGAATTTGTTTTATGCTGGTTTTTTTACTTGTTTCATTGGATATCAATAAGGAATTTCTATCAGCAAACAAAGCTTTGTGATACTTTGTTTTTAAACATTGTTTACTGTAGCCACGTTGTATAAATCTGTTCTGCAATTCCTTTGCTTGGATTTTAAACTCTTATATTGTAGAAGAGTCTGCGTTGACGCATATATTGCCCAGTTGGAATGCCCTGAATTAAAGGACCTGGATGAGCACTATGGGCAGATAACAGACCGTTTGTGGCTGTGTCTTTTCGATAGACTGTTGTACTCAATTTTTAACATATATCTGTGTAAGGGCAATTGTTACAGCACTGAACAGATCTTATTCTGTATTCGACTTTATGCCAATTCTTTTCTGTCTTCTTTATTTCTGATATAGTCAATCTTTATAGCAGGGCTCAAAATTTCCACTTGCCACTAGCGGGTAGAAATTCAGCCCTGGCGAGTAGAAATTCAGCCCTGGTTGGTATGTTATGGCTTGCAGTGGTGAGTAACTTTTCAGGTCTGGCTAGTAGCAAAGGACTTCAAATTTTAAGCCCTGTTAATAGCATTCAAGAAGTTAAAGGAGCAGTAACTTTTTTTTTGAAAACCTATATATGTCATAGTGTGTCTCCCAGTAGGTTAAACAAGAGTACTCACACTGCTGTTTCATTAAAAATTTATAACAGTTCAAACTGTTGGGGAATAATAGCTTCAGCACAATCTGTTGTTAGCGACTCTCCTCTTCCATAAAATGCAACAGAATAACTGTCTGTACACAAGGTCAATGATAGGTTAACTTTTGGCCACTAGTAGGCTTAAAAAAGTAAACACCAGAACTGTGCAAAGACTGCAATGGTGGTACCAAAAAGGCTCTACAATTATATATATATATTTATTATATATATATATATATATATATATATATTTATTTTTGTAATAACAAAAATGTAACTGTTGTTTTAACCCGTTAAGGATCGGCCGCACGTACAAGTGGCCGGCACTTAAGGACCATAGACTTTTTTTTTTCCTTTTGCATCCGGTTCCGTGCTCCCTGAATGGCGTGCAGCCGTGCGGGGAGCCCGGAATTCCAGTGCTATGACCATCAAGGGTCGTTAAGGGGTTAAAGGGCAATTATGTTTCTGTACCCCAAACCTCCTATCAGCTGTTTTGGGGGTGGGGGTAGCAGGTAACTGACAGTTTAGGACACAACTCCATGTAGTATATTTTTTATAAAATGGAGTAAGGACGTTTGTAAAACGTGGCTCAGTGAATGTATAAAGAAATTTTGTGACAGAATTTGCACCAAATATTTAAAGACATGTCTGACCTGTTCTTATTCTTTCCTGTCACCACATTTATAAATGTAACTAGAATATTATATAAATACAAACATTCAAAGATTTAAGGATCCATTAAAAAACTGAACTATGAGACTTTGGTCACTTGTGATCAATGAAGAAGACCTGGGAGTCAGTCCCCTGACTCATCATTGGTCCATCAGGGCTCATAATGTCTGCTCACAGGAAAGCAGAACCGCAGGTAGGACACAGTCAAAGTGATAATTACCCCTAAAAAGGCCTGCTTAAAATCAACCTGGATTTCTTATTTATTCCCTTGGACGCAGCTAGTTTGCTCCAGAATATCTCCTCTATTTTTTGCAAGTGGCCCAAGACATCTATAGGATAAAAAACTTTAAACAGAAACTTGCTGCTACGGTTTCTTTTTTTTTTTTTTTTTTTTTTTTTTTTTAACATCTTAGATACTACAGAGGTCCAATGCACTGTTCATTTCTCTAGTATTCAAGGGGTTAAAGGGATAGAAATGTTTAATTTTAACATCCTTTAATATTGCAGGTATTAAAAAAGAATTACATTGATGTAAATCTTGTCTCTCAAACCTTATAGTTTGAGAGATATAATCGGCTAAAGTTCCCCCCTCCAGGCCATTTCAAGAAGACAGCTGACAGCAGGAGATTCCAGTCATTTGTCCGGCCAGCAGCTCTTCAGCAGAGCCAAAATAGCGATATCTAGATATAAATACTACAGTGGAATGGTCTACAAAGTGTGCCTAGATTGCAAGCATACATGTATATGACTCTTAACCCATTTTTGCCCTCTTTCGAATTGAGAACCTTCACATTTGCTGCTTTGGAGATTGCAATCCTCACTGCAACCTCCAATGAATGGCTACACCATGTGGGCAACAGCCATTAATATTTGCCTTCAGATACATCTTCCCCGCTTTCCAATCAGAGACGGAATGCAGGAGAGAGGACAGTGTAGATACACTTGTGACAGAATTGTTGCAGTGGGCTGCAGAGGCCTAAGTGTATGATGACTGTGTTCATCCCAGGAAGTCCAACCCACCAAAATCAAATATTTTCACCACCATTTTTCTTCCTGAGAGAACTTCTGCTGACAAGCGAAACAATATTCCTATCCTGCTGAAATTCCCACAAAACAAATCTTTTTGTCTGTCCCTAATAAAGTGCATATTCAAAAAATACTCTTGAAAAAGTGGGCTACCTTCTGACGCCAGCCAGCTCTTGAGTGACACCCTTGTCATGAGTGTACCCCCGCCCATCATCATCAAATCGAATCTGATTAGAGTGCCAGGACGTAGATCTGGACCCTGGGTGCTTTCCAATCTTCATCTCCGATATTATGTTGCTGGAAGAAAAAGGATCAAAAACACAATTGCTCAGTTTAAAAGAAAAAAATACATTAATTACATGTCACTATACATTTGGACAGAACAAAAAGGTATAGCAGGGTAATAATAGCATTTGCACCCTAAAGTTATGTGCTAAAACATTCAGGAAAGCTGTGCTACAACCAATGAAATGGGCCCTTCTACAGAGCAAATGTTCATAAAAGGTTTTCATTTTATAACAAATCTAACCCCTTTGAAGACTAGAAGTCAGTGCGTGCTTTTTCTCCACAACGATTTGCACACCCCTATAGACTTCAAGGACTTCAAGTGGTGCACAAGTGAAGGTAAGAGAGTGAAGAGACAGTGAGAAAGGAAAGAATAAAGGAAAAGTAGACAGGGGAACAAAAAAAAAACAAAAAAAAAAAAAAAAAACCACCCCAGTATAAAAATAGCAAACATGTATAATTTTACCTACATGCATGGCCTCTGCAGACCCTTAACCCTTTGAGTGCCAAAGGGGTACGCAATACATTGCAACAGGAACGCATAATAGTATTTTCAACTTTATGAAATAAAATGCACATTCCTTTGGTAAAACTACTCTAAAATAGTTCAATACCTATATAAAAAGCATATTTTTAAAGCAGAACTACCACCCAATAAGTATACTGCCCCACGTAATTGCACATCTGGCGACTAGCTGCTCAGTAGCGCTAGTCGCCAGAATTATTACCAGATTAAAGAGAAATCTCTATTCTTCCAAGACTGACAGCAGGACAGAGCGCGGACATATTGCCATAGTGACGTCCGCGAGCCTGTGCTGTCAGTCCCAGCCGGGTCTAGGAGGCGTTGCTCGGAGCCAGCCGGCTCCAAAAGGGACTGAGAGAGCAGACGAAAGGACATCACTATGGCAAGATGTCCGCGCTCCGTCCTGCTGTCAGTCTTGGAAGAATCTCAATGTATTCTTCCTGGTAAAACATTTTCTAAATAAATAAATAAAAATAGTGATTTCTCTTTAATCAGGTAATAATTCTGGCAACTAGCGCTACTGAGCAGCTAGTCGCCAGAGGGGCAATTATGTGGTGCAATTTTATTATAGGGTGGTAGTTCCGCTTTAAGTAGATATCACACTGAATCAAATGAGGGGTCACTTGTCTTTCTAGCCCTAGCTTGGTGTGCAACAATATTTTCAGAAGTGGCACTAAAGGAAGAAAAAAGCTCCACCTCTTTCTACTGCTTCAAATGTACTGAAATCTTTGAAAACGATGGAATTTCCAACTGTATTCTTTAGCTATTGCTCTTACAAGAGAAAATGGTATCCCATTGCTGTCAGTTGACATACAATATAAGGGGGGGTGGAAGAAGCACAAAAATTACACTCTCTCATTTCTCTTCCCCCCCCCAAACATGACTTGCTGGTACACAAATGATTGTAATAACAACAGAATGAAAGGTAGACAAAGCATATAATTTTGAAAAGAAGATGACCCACTACATCAAGGGAGGGGTCACTTGCCTTTCTATCCATTGCCTGATGTGCAAAATGTTCCAGAAGGTGACACTAATGGAAAAGAAAAAAAGCTTTTTTTCTTCTTCTTCTTCCCTTAAACATTTCAATCAAAATTTCCTAAAATCTTTGTAAACTATGAAATTTCATAGTGCATTAATAAACTACTGTTCACCTAAGCAAATTGTACCCCACTGTTATGGGCTGATATACCATAGGGAGTGGCAGAAGCGCAAAACTATATATAACTATTTTATTTTTTGGAAATAGGCTGTCTGCACTTAAATGGTCATAACTATTTGAGCTATAAAGGAAAGGTATGACCTACATCAAATGAGGGAATGCCTGCCTTTCTACCAGTAATAATTTGGCAAAATATTTATTTTTACAATTCTACCACTTCATGACATATTAACATTTTTGAAACCCATCCAATTTGCTACTATATTAAGGACTTTTTGTGAGGCCAAGAAAAATGGTACCCCATTGGTATGGATTAACATACCGTATGGGGTACCATGACCACTATCCTACACCTGCCACTTTTCTTATTTGAAATAACCTACCTGCAATAACATGTTCATAACTATTACAGATGTGATGAAAAGGTCAGTAAGGAATACTATTTTGGAAAGTAGGCATTCACCTACATCAAATGAGGGGATCAGTTGTCTAGTTTACCTCTAGACTAGTGTGCACAACTATTTCCATTGCATACTTCAGCAGGAAGTATCTTTCAATACCATGGATTATCCATTGTATTCAGTAAATAATGCCACCCTGAGCAAAATGGTAACCCATTTGTATGTGCTGACAGAAGCATGGCTACCAGTGGAACAAGGCTGGGGGTGCAGGCATTATATGTGCAATTTCATGACTAGCAGTGGAACAAGGCTGTGGGAGTCAGTTTGTGTAAGCAGGGATCTGTGACTAACTCTGGGCAGTAGAAGCAAGGCGGGAGGGATCAGTCAGTGTATGTGGGGATCTGTGATTTCAAGTGAGCCGTGGAGATATGAGACTACCAACTAGCAGTGGAATAAATCTGGGGAGGAGGGGGGCAGATAAAGTAAGTAGGGATCTGTGACTACCAGGTTGCAGTGAAACAATGTTGGGAGGGGGAGGGGTCAGACAGTATATCGGGGGGCTTGGGCCACCAGTGGACCATGGATCAGGAGGCTGAGGAAGCAGAGTTTGAGGTGTCACTTCCATAAGCGTGTAGAAAGAATTGCAAAGCAATGCACTGAACACCACTCTGGGACACATTATTTATTATTACTCAGACTTCTTTGAGAGGAATTAAGACCCCCTCCTGATGTAGTATTCCTTTCCCCCTAGCTACTGATCTCCTGGCTGACAGCACTATGAAATCAATAGAAGTAACCATGGGTGAGCAGCATGGCTGCCCTGCTTCCACCCCACTGTAACTAACAAGCAGGAGTGGCTAGGATTGGGCAAAGTTTCTCAAGTCAACAAGATACTACATGTGGGAGGCCTTCCCCTATCCCCATGCATGCCTACCAGGAAGTTCGTGTAGCGCTGAAGCAGGGAAACCACTCTACTCTCCTAAAATTACTTCTGTTGTTCTCCCTGCACTATTGGATGGAAGTACTAGTTTATGCAACATGCATTGTGTGGTTTGGTGTACATGCGTGGCATGGTGCAGTGTGTCCACCAGTATACACTATAATGATCATATGGTGTGGTGCATACTCCAAAATGTTACCAATCATGTTGGAAGCCAACAACAGTGGATCTGCATTGAAGTAATAATTCATTCACTCCACCAGCACTTTCTCAGTTTGGGTAACACATTTTATCAGAGATGAAATTTCCACTTGTATATCAGACTAATCCCAACCAAAAGGCAGGTCCAGTTTTGAAATGACTGGCTTGTCCCCTTACAAATACCAGCTAATTCCAAAATGTATGGTTTGGCCTATTTTGCTCTTCATCAGTAAGGTGCAGCTGGTTTTCCTAGGCATTGAGAGAAAGTGGTCCATGTCTGGATTAACCTTCACTATTAGTGAGAAAACATAATAGTTTTTAAAACAAAGCTTCTCACGTATTTTGACTTAGGTTTGATACAGCTAAAACTATTGTAGGAGCAGGATAATGAGCATACTAGTCAGTATCTTCATGAATGCTACAGCCAGCCATTTAAGTTTTTGAGTGTCCTGCCTTAGAAAAATGATGTAATTAATTATTTACCCCTAGGACGATAGAAAGTTTCTCTACAAATTGCTTTGCAAAGGTCTGGTGACTATTAGTCTCCAAGGAGTTAACTAGAATGTTCAAAGAAAGGTCTGAATGTTATAATGGCAAGACAAATTCCCATTCTTGCAGTAAAAGTGACACCTTGTGGTCAAATGGAATGAATGTACATTCAATCAGCGTTATGACGAAGGCTGGAATAAACAATAAATTAATGTTAGAATGATAATCTTTCTTACATCCTGCCTGATATGAATGGCCTTTTTCTGACCAGCTCCATGTTCTTTTATCAAGATACAAACATGTTATTGTAAATATAAGTGTGGCAAGCTTTAAAACACTCAGCCTTTAAGCTGACTTATTACTTAAAGATTTCAGGGAAATTGGTCATTCACAAACAAGGAGTAATATGTACCAAGCTCCCCAAGGGCCATATGTACAATAGAAAACTGGAGCAATTCTGTGTCAATATACTGTGACATGGGAACAAAAACATTTCCAAAATTCCTATTGTTGTAAATGGGGCTTTTAACTCAAGTCCTAGCAAGGTTTCCAGCACATTGTGAAGGGACGTAAGTGGAGAACAATTCAGAATGCAATTCAGAATTGGCTGGAAAACTATAGGGGGTCTTCTGTACACACTAAAAACAAACAAAAACATATGACTGCACCCTTATGCTCCAGTAACTACAAGAGATTAGGCCACAGAATCTGATGCAAGCATATTTATTTTTGTCCCACCCATGCTTAACATCTCTCAGATGCAGAATCTTGGAACACATTAGAGAAATTAAGCATGTGCAGGACAAACCAGTCGCCCATCATGTCAACAACTTACATCAAGGTGACATGAAATTGTTACAGTTCCAAGGAATTGACAGAGTTATACCTAATTAGAGAAAAGGAGATATAGACCAAAATCGGCTGTGAATAGAAGCAAAATGGATCTATTATCTACAAACCAGATCACCAAGGGGATTAAATGAAGGCTTTACCTTCCACCCCTTCATCTCTGATTAATATCCGTATAGGATTCTTCTATACCATCATTCCTGAACGTAATTCTAGAGATGACCATCTATAGACTATATGAATCTTTTGGCTTTTTTCCCAAAAAACTGGGCATATATAACATATACTTTCCACTCCATAAATATTTAAAGGATGGCCAATTGTCATAGATAGTATGATTAGCAACTGGGTTGCACCCAGGGTGCAATCTCTTTTAGCTCACCAGTGCCATACGCAAAGAGGAAATCTTCTGAAGCATTTCATACCGGTCCTGCTAAATGACAGTCCATCCATGAAATGCCAGACAATTCCTCTCTGAACAAGGGAAACAGCTAACCCCAGACGTACGTTTAAGCCTTTTAGGGCCTCGTCAGTGAGGTGCAGCTGATCCCTCTAGGCACTGCGAGCGATTATACAGCCCAAGTGAGCTTCTTGCATGTATCTGCTAGCTCATGAGCCTAGTTGAGCATCTCTAACGTTTCTTTCTACAGGTAATATGTAGATGTTTGACCTGTATAATATACATTAACATGTACAACTTAGGGATTTCTTATTATATTCTACAACACACTATGTGCCTCTCTCTCTCTATTATATATATATATATATAAATATAAGAGAGAGAGAGAGAGAGAGAGAGAGAGAGAGAGAGAGAGAGAGAGAGAGAGAGAGAGAGAGAGAGAGAGAGAGAGATTATATACAATTACATACTGCCCATATGTACTGAAATAAGGAATTTGTCTTATTTATCACTCATTGTAAATGTTAATCTGGCCAAAACTTAGCCTATAAACATATCTATTCTATGCCATTTATTAAAACATCGTTGCCCACTATATTGTGGCATCTACTTAACATCTTGTAAGACTTAATACCGTCAATCACAATCATAGCCCCATCATTTGACATCAATACGTACCGCCCTGGAAGTACCGACGTCAAATGAGGACCTATAAATAGACTGTGCCGAGGCAGAAGCTGAGTAAGAACTTCTGCCAAGAACTGGATCAGAACCCGAACCCTCTGATCAGAAGGCTCACTGCCACCACTGCAAACCCCTTCGACCGCTACTCGCGTGTGACAAGTCAACACAGACCAAGAAGAATCCAAAGCTGCGACTTCAAACCCAACCCGAGAAGATGGAGTAGTGAGGCTCACGCCTCGGTATCCAAAAATCACCGCTGATGGATAAAATCTATCAGCAAGAAGACGATGACAGCGGCAGAATACTCTGCAATATTGTTAGCTCTTGATGAAGCCGTGGTTGCTCATGACGAAACGCATTGGGCAATAAGCAAGGGGTTAATTTGGTGCTAGAAATATGAGAGCTGCAATTTACTCTCTATAATCACGATATCTAAATGACTTAACAAGATCGCTGCTTTTTCACGCTCTCACCTAACCAAATGTATCTAGGGACGTTCTGGTCTAATATAGTGCTCGTCATTTAGGATGAGCTTCAGGGTTTCCTCTCTGTTCAATCTATCATTTTTCTAAAAACACAGCTGATCAAAAGAATTCAGTGGGGGTAATGAAAAGTAGAAAGATAGTTCGTAAATACTTGCTTACAGTACCACCAGACTAAACGAAAGAGGGAATGCAAGAGTTAATACTGTGTCTGGAGATGCCGACTCAGTAACGAATTGTACTCTGAATTAGTCAGATAGGCAGTCACTAATTCTCTACCTAAAGTACTCCCGCCAAAAGTAAATATGAGCTCAAAGACAAAACATTAACTTAGCATGAATGCTCAAAGAGATGCTATTAAATATAACCACGCAAGGGGTTAAATCATAACCCTCAATGCGAGCGCATATCGAAGAGGAATCCTGTTAAGAGAGAAACAGTGTAACGGGCTGATATACTCCAATACAATAAAAGGGATCCAATCAATGAAAGCAGCAACAATGATATACTTTTCAATCACATATTGTTTCTAACAAAGTCAAACTAGGCACTCATTCACAAGCACAACCTCTAAGTATATGTTTTAGTGCTTACTGCTGAAAGGATTTACCACCGTGCTTGGGAATTTGACAAGCAAGTGATAATCTTCAATCACCAAGCTTTTAATATAAGCTATGAATAAAAAGAGTCTGCGTTAACACTTCAAAAGGTTAATTCCTTTTTAATAAATACAAGTAAAAGTTATGTATTAACAGTGTTACAAATTAAAGTAATAGGGCTACTCCGTGTCTGAACGGGTCTATTTTGATGCCGAGCAGTGTTGGAGTGAAGTAACCCAGCACTGATAGCTCTAGCATTATTTTGTTCTTCCTTTGTGTGTGTATCTAGTTTTACCATGTAACCAATAGAATGCACATTTTTAGCTCATAAAGTTGAAAATACCATTTTGCGCTCCTGGTAATTAGGGGTCTACACAGCAAACCCATGTTGGTAAAACTATACATATATGGGAATTTTGTTCTCTGGAAATTTTGAAACTTTCATAATCAGCATAAATGTTTTTGATATACAGTGTGTGATTTTAGCAAAATAAGTAATTTTTATTGTATTATGATATTATAGCTTGTAACACATTCAAAATTTACTTCAAGTGGGGAACCATGCAAAAAAAACAATTTGTTCTGAAAAAAATATGTCGTTTTCCAACTAGAATGTTAGACTCATAACTAAACAGATGGATACCAAAAATGCTGAAAATGTGTCTTGACTACAAGGTCTAAAAAAAAAAAAAAAAAAAAAAAAAAAAAAAAAAAAAAATGGCAGAAGCCTGTGGCACTTCCAGATAAATCCTTCAACAGAAGCAGGTTGCTCACCTCTGCTCTAAACTACTGTGTGATTGGGAACGCCAGTCTGCAGGAAACACCAACAGTTCAGGATTCTGCCCTCCTTACTGTCTGCACACAATCCATGCAGTTAACACTAAATACCCCTAAATAAATTCAGCCATTTCTTCCTTTTATGGGAATACACACTGTATATGTTGTCCATGTATTTTAGCAGTTATGGGGTTAAAAGTATAACATGCACAGTTTGTAAATCTGTAATTTTATTATTTATTTTCTATCAATGTGGGACATGCACACTGCAGCATGCCCTTGTCACATTAAAATGTGGACTGTGCCTTTTACACAGATTCCATCCGGGTCAATCCCACCGAGATTCTCAGTATTAAAAAATCTTTGTCACCAAAGAAATAAAATAGATTGATATATTATTAAATAGCACTACTTACTCTAGCATCTGTAAAAATGAATTATTCATATATTATATTATATCCTTAATACAATCCTAAACTCTCTCTTTATCACGTGTTTGTTTTCCTTATTCAGAACAAATTAATTTAATGATTTTGTGCTGTCTGAATAGTGATAAGCTCTAGTCAATCGACTGTGGTTCTGATAGGTTTTAAGTGTGTACAACCCCAGTTCATTTCAGTGTTAGAGTTGTTTAAAGGAGCAGTAAACTTTTTTTTTTTTTTTAAATGAAAAAATATATATTGTAGGGATTTTCCTATTGAGTAAAATATGGGTACTCCCACTGCTGAGAGATTTATATTTCCAGAGTTATTACAGTTTAAACCCATGTTTTTTTACATTACCAGTGCCCTCTAGTGGTCAAATTCTAATTAGATTTCCTGTTAGATTCTAATGGAGAGGAAAGTCAGAAAAGTCAGAGACATCCAGTTCTCAATAGAATGTGATAGAAACTGCCTGTCACTTCCTGTCAGTTAGAACTACCAGGAAGTAAACACAGTAAATTCACTTCCTGATTATTTAAACTACTATAATGTTTTATTAAAACATCTGACAGCAGTGGGAGTGACCTTGTTTTATTCAGCAGGAAAAGCTTTATAAAATATGTGTTTTCATAAAAAAAAGTTTACTGCTCCTTTAAGAAACATGAATATTAGTTGTATGCATGGGAGAATGCTGTCAATACTGACAGCACGCCCCCTTTCTTCCTAAGTGAGATACTCCAGACTGCAATAAGAACAATTTTAAACAAAAGTGAAGAGAGCTGATTAATCTTTTCCCTTTACTGCAGAAGACTATAGCATACACTGAAACAGCTGGCTTGAATTTCCTGATCACACACTGAAAAATAGGTAACTGCTGACAGTGCTTCCATTCTGTTTAAAGGGCCAGATGACATTTATAAATGTCCTTGTAACTTTAGGCAGGAAAAAAAATGAAATTTATAAATGTAATGATGGTCCTCAACTCCTTAAGGGCCAGAGGGGTGCACAAAGCATTGTAAAGAATTTAATCAGCCACTATAAGGGATATTTACCAAGAGGCAATTTGCCCCTTACCCCACAATAAAAAAGTGAGTGAGCACTTGCTCAATTTTACTATCACAGAACATACTAAAGTGGATTCAACAAGAGGAGGATCTCTTTCCTCTCTAAAACTTTTGAGCATCTGTCCACCGGAAAAAAAAAACACGACTTGGCTTTTGCCAGCATGCTATATTCATAGCGCACCTTAAAGTGACAGTGATGTCCCATAAAGTATTCTTGTTTTGTAGATGAAAAAAAAAAGTATTATTTACAGCAAACCGCTATGGTTTGAGAGATATTCGCACTGAAAGTTTCACCCTGGAAATTCAAGTTGGCAGACTCAAGGAGGCTCTTCAGCAGAGCACAAACCTCATTATTTAAAATTATTTAATTGAACAGTCTACAAAGTGTGCTTGCAAACCAGGCACAGGTTGTAGACCTTTCCAATGAAGTAATTGTTTATAAATAACAAGATTTTGGCTCTGCTGCAGGGCCACTGGCTGGCCCCAGGACCGGGACCTCCTGCTGTCAGCACAGCACTGACGTCAGGAGAAGGAGACGAAGGGGGGGGGGGGACTTTCAATGCGAATATCTCTCGAACCATAGCAGTCTGAGAGATGGGATTTGCTGCAAATATTTTTTTTTTCATCTACAAAACAAGAATACTTTATGGGACATTAGTGTCCCTTTAAGCATAACAGGGGCTCTGCTTAATTTTCTCTACTTCTACTGGAGTGGAAAAATGATTTGAGCTGCTGTTTAGGAATGGAGAGAAGCAAACAGAGCACGGAGCTTTCTTCACTTAGTAAACCTCGTCCACTGTGTGCTCAAACATGAAACTATGTAAGAAACAATAAAATTAGGTGTAAATGTATAAAAAGAATTTTGTGTTGGTGAAGGGGTTGCTTGCACCCCACCCAAAAAGGCACAACTTAGCCTCTGGGATATAAAGAGCAATAAAAGTATTATTATGAACAAAGGCATTCTCCAGATAAGTAAAAAGGGGGTTTTCCCACAGCTGGGAGAACTCTCTATCAAATGTTATTACAGCTCATATGTTTACAATACCAACTGGGGTCCATTGGATATTTTATTTTCTCTCTATTTGAGGAGCTTAAAATGTGGATTAATACTCTGTGTAGAAAATGAAGCAACATCGCCACCTATTGATCATAATATTTAATAGAAAAAAACAACAGTTTTGAATGAAGCATCTGCCAGTAGCTTCCATGTTTTACTCACCAGAAAGGCTTATTCACATTCACCTTTAATCCTTTGCGTGCTAGAGGGGTTTCCAATGCATTGCTTTGCAATGTGTTGGATACCCCTCTGGCACTCAAAGGGTTAAACTACATTTGTGTGCAAAAATGCGTTATATTTTTCACAAGTTCTTTATCAAAAATAAATTTTCTTGCATAAGTAGTGAAAGGGTAATCATACAGAATTTCAGCAGTTGTGAGAATTACAGTGAAATATAGGTCACAAGTGACAGTACAGTATGATCGCGAGAAGGACATTTCTACATAATGAGATTTCCTTACTGCTTATCTGATGTGGTTTATAGAATGCATCAGGTCTTACTAAATGTTTCCTGCCTCAATGAGAAGACACACTTCACTAAGAATCAGAGGCAGGAAGGCAAATACTGCATTTAAAGGGATAGTAATGTTTCATAAAAAAAGCAGCTCCTATTAATCTTCATAGTATTTGGGTCATGGAGAGTGTTATTTCAATACTGTCAGAGTTGTAGTTCAAGAGTAATTGAATGATACAGTATCCCCCTCCCACCTCTTTTACTGATGTAACACTGCTCACATCAGAGCAGCAAGACTGCCCGGATGGATCACACAAAGGGACAATATTCAGTGAGCATAAGGAAAAACCTGAAAAACTTGTCGGGGGGGGGGGGGGGGGTTCTTATGTTCACAGTAAGAAGATTGTCCCTTGCTGTGATCTGTCTGGTCCCAGGACCAGATTCCACATCTGTGGGGACGTGGTTTACACTAGGTGAAAGGGGTGGGAGGGGAAAAGGTTATCATTCAATTACTCTTGAACTACAACTCTGACCGTATTGAAATAACTCTCCATGGCCCAAATACTATGAAGATTCAATGGAGCTGCTCTTTTTGTGAAACACTACTATCCCGTTAAATGGTTTCCTGCAATGTGAGAATGGAGTCCAGGCAGGTTTTTCCTTCAGTGTTTCGTTGTCCACGCTGTTCAGATGTTCCCAATATGGACCCTAGGTTCAAAATATCTGGTGCAAGCCGACTGGACAAATAAATATTCCTAAACGTCCCTTGATTTACATAGGGTATTTAACCCTTTGAATGCAAGAGAGGTTACTAATGCATTGCAAAGCAATATACTGAATATTTCTCTAGCATTCAAGAGCTTAAAAGCCCCATTTATATCAGTTACAATTTGTATATGTCCTCTATGGTGCAGGTGGTCTTGCCCAGGACTATTCCACTTCCTAGTGCATCAGCATTATTGACTGAAGATCTCTATAAAGACCAATAGCACCACCTGGTGACCAGGCCAAACACAGGCTGAACTTCTATAATAACTAATGTTTTACTCAGCATGTGCGTCCTCCACACTGAAACGTTATTATTCCTTCAGATAATTTCCTCTAAAGTGTATAAAGATTTTGAGCAACATTTGTAAAACTTCATTTATACCTATAAAACTTTATAGTATTTCAAAATCTCCCCTACTTGCTGTGTTGTAAACTCGTGACTTCAGTTACTGCCAACTAACCCTTTGAGTGCCAGATGGGTGTGCAACAGGGTTAGGTTTATTAACTGCTGACTAAAAAAAAAAAAACAAAGATCCTACCCTCAGCTTGACAAGCAATCCTTATTAAAGGTGAACCTTCACTTCCTTCTCATCATCACTAGAGATCTACACATTAGCCCAGACACATTATATTTAGCGCAGACTGAATCACATGCCTTCACCTGATAACTGGATGTCCTGCAACTAACTGTCTCCATCCCCTCTTACACCTACACTCACTGTACCAGTGATAGATTTGGGAAGTATAGCGAATTCATCAGTGCTCCGTTGGAATGTAAATTGCCTGTTGCAGAGATTTATTGTGTCCCATGCATTAACATCAATATGTCCAGTTTGACTCACCTGCATCAAACTCTCCTCCACCTGCACCCACATTGACTATCACCATAAATACTGCATCCTCACTTCTCTGCTCCCATGAAATCTCTCCTTCAATTCCCCATCACCTCCATTTAATGCCACCTCTGCAAAAATGTCCGCCAGCTTCAGATTTCAATCCCACATTTTGTCCCTCACTTTTCCTCCTGACTGCTGCAAGAGACACCTCCCCTGATCCAAGCCCACCTTTTATTCCCTCCTGTACATCAACTCCCTTTCATTCACAGAACATCATATCTGTATCATGGCACTTAACACCCCCACTTCCTTCTGTTTCACTCACTGGAACACCCACTCTGCATGCTATAAACTAACTACTGTTCACAACCTGTTCATTTCACTCTCTAAACCTACTTACTATCACAGGAACATGGCTTTCCTCATCATCCATGGACTTCACAGCTGCACTGTCATATGGGGGCCTACACTTCACCCATACCCCTAGACCAGGCAACTAACTAACCAGTTGCTCTCCAACGACACATTTCAACTCATCCCACCTCTATTCCATATCTCTCCTTCCCCACCTTTGGAGCTTGCACCATTTATCCTCAAACTCTTCTCTTTAACAATATCCTTTGGACTCTCACAGTCTACTAACTCTCCCCCACACAGTGATGGCCACTCATTTGACCCGATCTTCCCAGACCTCTGCTCCATCTCTAATGATACTCCTCCTCTCTCAGACCACCACTTCAAAACTGGAAACCTCATAATACCACACAAAACAAACTCCATATCCATAATCAAAAACTTACAGAAAGACCTGAAGGAATTCTCCAGATCATTGCAACCTCACCTTATCCCCATTTCTGAACTTACCTGTCCTGACCAATTCTCTCTACAACAGCAGCACTCACAGTAGCCCTTGACTAGGCTGCATCTACAACTCCTGAAAAACCCTATTGCAACCTTGGTACACAACACTAACTCAATACCTTCAAAAGTGCTCACACACTACTGTGAAGCAGAGGAGAAAATCATACAACACTGCAATTTATACACTACAAAGGTATTCTCTATTCCATTAGAACTGCATTCTCCCTGGCCAGACAGACATACTTTTCCTCCCTAAAATGTAATCTACCTTCAAACATCAAACACCTCTTCTCTGTCTACCAACACAACACCATTCCACTAACTTCTCTGCCTGCGACCTTACTAATGTGGAAAGTCTGTAGACAGCCCCATAGGTTACGGTGCAGACCTTCCTTGCTGCATCATTACAGAGTTCCTGTGTGAACTCAGTAAAGATGATCTGAAGTCACCAGTGTGAATGGTGCCTTTTATTTTACAGTGAATTGAAAATTGCTTCTATGTTATCCTAGCCATTTGTCTGTAAAACAAAATGTTTTTGAGAAATTGTAGTTTATGTTTTGATGGTACTCTTAGCTAATTCCCTGTACCTTATGCTAGTTATGTTTGAGGACTAAGGTAATTTATAACAAAGTGCACTGTAATACTGGCCCAGCAGATACATTAATCTGCATAAAGAGTCATACTGTGGCACTGACAAATAAAGGTTAATTGTTCAAAAGCTATTTAACATACAAATGGCTAGCAGTACAACATATAGGCAATTTTTAATTAATATTTTTAAGGCAGGTACACTTTAAAGTGCCAATAGGTTTTCACTCAATAAAACATTTCTGAACAATATAATGATTGGGTAGGCAACCTGAGGTGTTCAAGCTATTGTTAAACTACAATTCCCATAAACCTTAACTGCCCTTTTTTAGGCTGACAATGATGTGAACTGTAGTCCAAAAACAGCTGGAGGGCTGATGGTTGCCGTATCCCACCACAATTTGACACTAAGGATCGTATGTTCGAAAGAAAAGTGGAGGAGTTCTGGGGCAAACAAATTAGACTTTAGGGGAGAACTAAATATTCCAAAAATTTTCCATTGATTTAAATGGGGATTTTAACCCATTGAATGCTAGAGAGGTCACCAACGCATTGCTTCACAATGTATAGTCCCCTCTAGCATTTATGTGGTTAAAATTCATTGGGAATTTTCAATTCTCCTCTAGTGCAAACTGTTTGCAAAACTCCTCTACTTTTCTTTTGAACATTCGGTCCTAAGTGATATCATAACAATCCCAACAAGCAGATATGTTTCTTTATCAAATTGTGGTGCCCTGTGAGCATTTAACCCATGACGTATCAGGACTGTCACTGGTGCTTAAAGGACCAAAATCTGTGACAGTCCTGGCACATCATTGGACGTTAGAGAGTTAAACTGGCCAGAACATGGTGTAGGGAAATAGGGTGGAATGCAAGAAAGTAGAGCATTAGTTTGTTTTGTTTTGTTTTTTTAAAGCCATAAATGTATACGTTGTTTGAGATTGCTCATTTTGATGCAAGAAACATACTAACCTCTTGATGCTGACTAGCACATTCTAATAAACTACTGGCAAAGCAAGCACATGAGCATAATCTGAAGGCGTATGAAAATGTGTGCGGTTTTGCTAAATGAGATGCAATGGAATCCTCTCGCAAAATGACATTTTAGCCACACCCACTTTTACAGATGCATTCACAAGTTCGCTAATTCATAAAAACAAACATGCGCAATTCAGTAAAATTTGGAGCTAATCATTTTCCCATCCAAATTATATCAAATACCGATTGTGCATGTTTCTTGCACTCTGCCTATTGTTCCGTTACTGCGACATTTCATTTTATTTTCTCAATGAAGAATTGATAAATGCAAGTTAAAGGGGAACCATCACCCCAGTACAAGTTTGGTTCATAATGATCTTCATATAGCGATAAACTGTAATAGTGGTTTTATTTTTTTTATACAATGCATGCTATGGCGAAATTTAAAGTTTTAAAAATGAGCTGGGGCCTTGATTCGGCACCGCAATGTCAATCTTCATCTGTTCCCTCCTCAAGTATTGTCGCGTTCCAACCTCCTCCGATGATGGAGGATTGCTCCATGTAAGCTGGAGCGCTCTCTAGTCAATGAGAGTGCTCCAGCTCACAAGGAGAAATCCTCTGTCATCAGAATAGGTTGGAACGAGGCTCTATGTGGGGAGGGGAAGGGAGAAGATGAAGACTGACAGGCTGCGGGGCAGAGTTGTACCCGCAGTCTGTCTGGAAGTAAGGCCCCGACTCATTTTTAAAACTTTAAATTTTGCCATAGCACGCATTGTAGAATAAAATAAAACAACTGTTACAGCTTATGGTTATATGAAGATCATTATGAACCAAACTTGTATAGGGGTGATAGTTCCCCTTTAAATGAGAACTATGTGAATGCCTAGACCAATAAAAACGTTAGTGTTTCCCCCTGTATGATTAATCACCCACCAGTTAATCTTCAAGGCCAGATAAAAATATAATATCCCACAGTCTTAACACTTGAGGAATTTAAGACGACATATAAGCACATCCCCACACAGACCCATCCAGTATTAACCTTTTGTGTGCCAGAGGGGTAACTAATGCATTGCATGGTGTTGGGTACCCTTCTGGCATTCAGAGGGTTAAAGCACATATGGAGTGCTTTTATTTTATGCCTGTCCCACAGGCACTTATTTATTAACCCTTTAAGGACCAGAGGGGTTTGCAATGCATGGCCTTCTCAAAGAGCTGCACACAGTCTTGTCCTAAAAATGTTAAATGGTTAGTAACCTTTTATTTTGGCTATTTATACTTTTGCACTTGCAGAAGTCAAATTGCCTATACTTATTTTTCTCCATCTTTACCAATGAATACTGTAACCCTTTGAGTGTCAGAGAATAGTGCCATGCATAGCTCATGTTACGGAGAGTAATCTCACAGAATTTCCGTTTCCAGAGAGATTTCTGCACAGTGACCATCAAACCTGGACAGTGAAACAATTTAACACTATACGTGCAGCACAGAGTGTTCTATATGAACAATTTCAATTTACATAGTATGATCATGCAGGATATGTAAAGTTAATATACAAGGTTAATATGCCTTTGAGAAACAAGTCCATATTTCAGAGATGGGGAAGCTGAATTTCCAGACCTCCCAGAAATTCTGACAGCCTAGACCAGGGGCAGCCAGCTCTGGTCTCTAGAGCTACCAACAGTGCATGTTTTCAGGATATTCCAACTGAGGCAAACACAGACTAATTAGTGGCCCGTCACTTTAACTGCACCTGTGTTCATTCATAGAAATAATGAAAACATGCACTGTTAGTAGCTCTTGAGAACCAGAGTTGGCTACGTCTGGCCTACTCTTCTTTCAACACAAATGAAGGTAGAGCATTTGAACTTTTACTGTTGCCTACTCTGTGGGAGGTGCCACCCAGCGTGACAGCAATCACTGCTTCCCTACTGAGCAATGCCGATGGCATCCAAGGCATTTTAAACCAGTTTTGAATGTTGCATGAGGTGTAGCGCCCTGCTCCATCCTTATAAAACACTCAAATAATTCCCCATCTGGTGACTAGCTGCTCAGTAGCGCTAGTTTCCATAATTATTGAGAATGAGCCACTACTCCAGAACTGACAGGCAGGAATGAGCGCAGGAATCTTTCCATAGTGACCTCTGAAAGCCTGCACTGTCAGTCCCTTCCGGAACCAAACAGCAACTAGCAACGCCTCCTAGAGCCGGCTGGGACCGACAGCACAGGCGCACAGATGTCACTATGGAAAGATGTCTGCACTCCTTCCTGCCTGTCAGTCCCAGAGTAAGTGGCTCGTTCTCATGAACGCGGTAATAATTCTGGAGACTAGCGCTACTGAGCAGCTAGTCGCCAGATGGGGAATTATTTGGGACAATGTTTTTTAAGGGTGGCAGTTCCGCTTTAAATTGGGGTGAGTGTCATCATTCCTAGATCCCCTGTAGTGGAGATGGGCATTGTGAAGCCCTCCAGCTGCTGCCAAAATACAACACCCTTCTCTCTGACAGCCAAAGGCTGGCGGGGAATAATGGGATTTGTAGTCAGCCCACAAATGGAGGACCTCACACTGCTGGGCAGTAGTGGGCAATCTTCTAAAAAGGGGGCTCATTCCTTTTCTGCAAACCATCTGTGCCCAAGAAGGGAATCTTTTAATCCTGGCCTGTCGGTAGCTTGTCAGGCCCGAACTTAGACATCCTGCACTAACAGCTGCCTTCATACCATACCTGATGCTGTTTTCCCCTTTCTTTTGTGCATCTGTCTCCTGCTCATGTTTTCGCAGCTGCTGAAGGAGCTCGGACTCCACTTGCTTTTTGGTTAATGGAAGAGAAGAAGCAACAGCCGAGACTGCTGCCACCAGATCTGGACTCAAGGGCTTGCTGTTGTGAAAGAAGAAAAAGTGATAGAGAAACATGAGTGACCCCGAAGTCTGGGACAGGTACCCAGGCCCTAATAAGATCAAGAGCCTTATGTTCAACTGAAAAGTAATGTGAGGGAAAACCACCTGCATCAGAGGGGAGCAAATACAAATTACAACTAACATGAATGGGGTTTAACCACTTTAACCCTTTGAGTGCCAGATAGGTAAAGCTAAAATCTCCAATGCAGCACGTTAATGACTTCTAGCATTCAAGTAGTTAAAAGTCCCATTTAGGCAACTGGGAATTTTGGTAATTTGTATTTTTTCCCTACATTTTATTAATGAGGCAAGAAGAAAGAAGCATCCCCGTATGACACACAGGTACCAGTATCAGAAGGTACATATACAAGATAACATATGGACAGTACAATCACAATAAACCAGGACTGAGGCATAAAGTAAAGGGAGGATGGGAAGAGGGGAACACAGGGTGGTTACAGTTCCAAATAGCCAATAAAGAGATCAATTAACTCGAAAATGAGTAAGGAACACAAGCACAGAGTACCTAGTATTGTGCTACCCCTAGTCATCCCTAAGTGATCGGGTCAAAGACCAGGAAGTATGTTGAAAGCATAAAGTGAATTGATCTGTCTGGGTGCAGTTAATGTATCTTTATTTGTATAGCACAAGGGTGGACAACCTGCTATCCTTCAGGTGTTGCCAGACTACAACTCCAGTCATACTTAACAAGCCTATAGCTGACCGAGAGCATTGTAGTCCAAAAACAACTGGAGAGCTGCAGGCTGCCCACACAAACCAATATAGACCCAACACATTAGCAGAATGCTTCATAACAAAAACATACACAGGCAATGTGCAAAATAAATACTGGAGCAAACCATCAGCACCATAGGAGACAAATACAAATTCCCACTGATTTACTTGTATAGCATCCCTTTGAATGATGCAGAGGTCTTAAACTTCTCTAGCATTCAAAGGGTTAAAATTCCTCAATAAATCATTGGGGGTATTTGTTTCTCCCCTATAGGGACGTTGGTTGGCCCCAGAATTACTCCAGTTTTCTTTTGTGCATAATGCCCTTAGGGCCATATACAGGAAGATAATGGGGGGCAATTATGGAGCAATCCAATTGCAGCATAGGGGACAAAAAAAATGTCTCTCTTGTTTCGATGGGGCTTTTAACCCCTGGAATGTTAGAGAGGTCTACAAAGCATACAAGAGGTTAAAATCACCAATTAATTAATTTGATACAGAATTTTTCAATTTAGCTCCCTGAAGGTCCTTAGGGTTGCACTGAACAAGATAAAGCACTACAGAGAAAAATGAAAATTCTTGTTCATTTAAATGGTGGCTATATCACCTTGAATGCTAGATGGGTCTATGAACATAAAAGATGTTTAGACAGCCATTTAAATCAGCCATTATTTTTATTCCCCTTTTACTGATGTAACACTGATCACCCCAGAACAGAAAGATGGTGTCCAGATGGCTTGCAGAGAAGGACAATCTTCAATTAGCATAAGGAAAAAACCTGAAAAACCTGTTAAGGAGTGCAGGATTTTCCTTATGTTCACAGTAAGAAGATTGTCCCTTGCTGTGATCTGTCCGGTCCAAGGACCAGATTCCACATCTGAGGGGAGGTGTCTTACACTAGGTAAAAGGGGAGGGAGGGGGATACTTCATCATTCAATTACTCTTGAACTACAACTCTGACAGACTTGAAATAACACTCTCCATGATTCAAATACTATGAAGATTAATTGAAGCTGCTTTTATTTTGAAACATTAATATCCCTGTAACCCTTTCAGTGCCAGAGGGGTAAGCAATGCATTGAAACTTTGATCCCACCCACCAGCCTTGTTCCATTGCCCGCTGGTAACCACAAATCCCCATGGATAGCCAGATAAGCCCATGGTACACTGTCTGTCCCCTCCAGCATTGTTGCCTTGCCCCTGGTAGCCACAGATCCCCGATATATACTATCTGCCCTCCCCCAGCCTGGTTCCACTGGTAGCCACAGAACTACACTTTACCTGTGACAGTCCAGCATTTTCCATTGGTAGCCAAAGAAAAACGCACACATGCGGACACAATCTGCTTTCACCTTGTTCCACAAGTCATGCCCTATGGTGACTTTGCTTTACTCCAGAATTGCACCATTTGATTTATATATAACCATTAACCCTTTGAGTGCCAGAGAGGTATGCGATGTATTGCTGAGCAATGTGTTGCATTCCCATCTGGCATTCAAAGGGTTAATTTGGACCAAATACTTTATGACATAGGTTATTTTGAAATACCTTTCAAATTAACCTACATTTGTTAGCCATTCTTTATATGAAATTCTAGTTAAGGAGATATTTTGCTTTATTTGTAATTACGTAGTACTGTCTCCCTCCCAAGTGACACTTCCTACCAGTAAATATGCATAAACTGACAAATAAATAAAAAATAAATATCTCTTTTAAATAAATAATGGGCAACATAAATATAGCTGACACTTTTCATAATTTTGTGAATGTTAAACCATGCTTATAATATATATATTTTTTTTTATTCCACACTGGTGTTGGTCCTGTTTTTATTCCTATCACAAACAGAGTGTAGTAGTCACCTTTCTGTGTGGCTCTCTTCTGCAGCCCTCTGGAACATGCTGCTGGCACTCTCCATGCTTTCCACTTGCTCTGCATTATGCTCTTTGGTCTTGTTCATTTTCAAAGACTGGAATCTCCTCTTAGAGCTAATTTCCACCTTCATCCCACCAATTACATTAAGCAAGTTGCCTGGTACATGCGGGTCTGCATGCTTCTCCTCAACTTCTCCTTCCTGTTTAGCAGTACCAGGAACCTCAGGAGGAGTCTTGGGCTTTTCACAGTGGAGGGCACTACTGGAGCTGAACCATCTAAGTGCCTGATCTGCATTCCTACATAAATAATACAGAGATCAGAAACATCATTGTTCTATGTAACAGAATCACAGAACTAGAAAGCATACTCTGATGTAGATGTACAATAATGTCTCACTATTAGTAATTATCCATTTAAGAACAAGAGGGGTGTGTGACACATTGCGATGCAACGCGCTGCTTACGTTTCTGGTCCTTAAAGGATTAATGGCAATCTATCTTTTGTGTGGTTTCTACAAAGGCCTCCAATGAAATTCTGTGCCACCTGTTAGAAGACCCTCTAGCATCCAAAGAGTTAAAATGTGTCATTGGAGATAAAACCTATACATAAACATGCAAAAGGTGTTTCAGCTATTTTTTTCCCCAGAAAATTGCATTTTTCAGTTAATAAGCAGATCACAATGTCTATTTCTTATAACAATGAAAAATAATGAAAATGTGTCTAAATACTATAACATTAAAAATAATTAATTGAGATTACAACTAAACTGTGTGATCAGGGTTGAATTTCACAGCTAGGCAGAGCAGGCAACTGCCTCCAGCACCAAGTTTTGAGAGGCTCCACACTCACCTCAGCACAAATTCCCCATAGCAAAACACTGACTCCTGGTTTATGGAAGACTGTTTATTTTCCAATTTTCCCTTACTGGACATTATTTAACTGACTGGGTGCTAGAAAGGTCTCCAAAACTTTTCTAGTATTCAAGGGGTTAAAAATGTTTGTGTTTTAGTATTTAAAGGTTATGGGTATTTTCTGTGCCAGATTACAGTGAAGATTGCTGGGGATGGGGTCAGGGGAGAAGTTCTGGTGGGGCTAAGGATAGCTAGGATGTGACAAAGATGTAAAACCAGGATTGAATGCGGAGCACCTTAAAGGGATAGTAACCCCCCCCGAACAACGTGACGCCAAAAGCGAGCAACCATGCCAACATACTGAACTCCCTTATTCCCATCTCTCAAACCTTTATGGTTTGAGAGATGTAAGACAAGAAAGACCTCTGCTCCCTCCCTTTTCTGTAAAGCTGTCAGAGGCAGAATACGGTCATCCGACTTACGGCGGTTCTGCAGGAGCGCTGTCATCTAGATAGCTCCGTATAATTACTTCATCAGCATGGTCTACAACATATGCTTGCAAGCCAGGCGCAAGTTTTAGACCATACCGATGAAGTAATAATATGGAGATATCTAGATGACAGCTCTCCTGCAGAGCCGCCATCTAGAAGCAGGATCTCATGATGTCCGCTATACAGCGGATGCATGAGAAGGGGGAGGGAGCGGAGGTCTTTCTTGTCTTACATCTCTCAAACCATAACGGTTTGAGAGATGGGAATAAGGGAGTTCAGTATGTTGGCATGATTGCTCGCTTATGGCCTCAAGTTGTTCGGGGGGGGGGGGGGTTACTATCCCTTTAAGGCTAAAAAAAAATGTATACTTTGGCAGACTTAGGCACAACCATACAAAGAGAAGGAAAGGAGTTAAAAAAAATAGAGAAACAATAACAGGAGCGCTAAGAAACTAGTGACAGCTGTAATGCATTGCTAAGCAAGTAGGGGACATCTAAAACTAAAGTGGATAAGGTGTCAATCTACACAAAAGGTATAAAGAGAATATAAAGACATTTTCCCCTGCAAAAACATAAATAAATTAGCTTAACACCAAACAGAAAAGATGGTATAAAACAATAGTAGTATATACACACAGACTGCGTAACACTCATTTATTAGGCTTTACAGGTGGCAAAACAGCTTGCAGGAATCTATCCTCAGCAAACTTAATCTGTTATAGGGAAAAAGGATTACCAGATAACACAGTCAGGGACATGCTATCCTCCAGAAGAATAAGCCACAGAAAGGGTTTTTGACATTGCCCCACAGTGGGAGTGTGTGCACGTGTGCTTCTAGCCATTATGCTCTGTGCATATTTGCACCTGCTCCAGTTTTATGGAAACTTGTAGGAAAGTAATTACAGCCCTGACAAGACTATAAAAATGAATGCGGAAGCAGAAATAGAAAAACAAAAATCTTAACCACAGATAAATAAAAAAAGTAACTTCTTGGCTCCCGGACTACCAGCATCGTGTAATAACATACCATGTATCACTAGAGGATGTTTAAAATCAGCATTTATTAATGACACAGCAATAAATTAAGAGCAACAGGACCTACAATACACACCAGCCCACTAATTACTCATTTCAGAGGCTCAAAGGATGTCCATTTCAACAAACTTTATATAAACACGAATAGAGATGACATCATTGAAACCAAGACCAATCAGAAAGCCATAAAGTACCATATAAACATGTAAACAGATATAAAATAAAAATAAAAAATTACCCTAAATAAACATTATTTATAATACCAATACAAAAAAAAAAAAACGCCATCACACACACAAACACACATCTACCTACCATCAGGGGAGGTTTACTATTGCACACACAGTTCTAATACTTATTTTTATCATCATTAGTTATTGATATATTTTTTTAATCATAGGTTTACTAGTTTAAAAGCCCGTGTACACAGGTCAAGGTCCGGGTAATGTCAACCCTCTGAGTGCCAGAGGGTTACGCAACGCATTGCTTTGCAATGTGTTGCAAACCCCTCTGGCACTCAAAGAGTTAAGAGGCTGCTACCTCACTGCTCCACGCGATGCAGTCTTGCAATCATGCACAGTATAGACTGCCCGAACACACGTAGTCTCTACTGTGCATGACGGCTTCTGACAAACATCCTAGCAAATTATTATATAGGATATTAATATACCTTTTTTGGGGTATGTGACTATTTCATCTGTGCAATTATACAAGTCCAAACACAGAGGAATTTCATATAATAAAATATAAAATAATTGGTATTTACTACAATATTAGGGATCATAAGTAATTATATATACCGTAATAGATCTCTGATTCCAATCACACATCTAGCTTTGGTTAGTGACCCTTTGTGTGATATGCGTATTATTGCTTTCTCGTGTTACAACTTTCTGCGCCCAGGGGGCGGGGGTTAATTAATTGTATAATTTTATATATTTTTAAGTCATTCTTAGTGATCAGCAATACATGTATATTTGTTTTAAATTTGGATTGCTTTACAATTTTGGACTGCTCAAAACTATGCCTACTGGTAAAACAGCCGGTAAGGCAAAGCAACAAAACCACTTTTGTAGCCCAGCTATTCTATAACTGGCCCAATAAAAGGACCAACAATGGTCAGCGGCCAAAACGCACTTTGATTTTTGTTCCCACATCTCACTCTAAATAGTGTGAACCACAAAGGAAAAAGCCAACTCTTGTTGTTGGACAAGAATGAGCTCAAAACAGTCACCCTTCCTCACCTCCCACACACTAACCCTACACTATACCTAACATGACACTTAAATAATACTACCTCTAACACTAGAATAACACATAGAAATGTAACACTTACCTGTCATCGACTGAGCTTTGTCTTCTTCACACTAGAAGCTGATAGTCTGTAAGGTACGCAAGTATATGTCCCAGCCAATTGGAGGCTGCCAATCATTTTGAACAGCGACTGGCATATATAAGCCAGTCTCTGTTCAAAATGCCTTCAGTGGAACTCAGGCAACAGCCTGTTATGTATTCATCGGGGGGGGGGGGGGGGGGGTCTGTGACTGTAAGAATGTCTGCCGCCTCTAGGGCAAGCGGCCATTTATCAGCAATTTGGAAAATTTTTATCCAAGCAATATAAGAATGATTTTTTAACAAAAAAATAAATAAATAAATAAATAAATAAAAAGGCTAAGACAACCTTTTACTTTGATGAGAGATGTCACACTTTTTGCAATGTATTGTGTACCCCTCCGGTACTCAAAAGGTTAACTTGGCATCTCTTGGGGGCATTATTTGATTTAAACATGAAATCTAATTGGATTTTTTAAAAGATTTTAATGAAGAAAGAAGAGAGAATACAGAATGTTAAAAGAAGAAGATGGCCAGTAACTGCCCAAGGTGCTGAGGACCCAGCTGTACATCAGGATTATAGGTCATTTTTTATTTTTCAAGACATTTGTTAATTCTTGGGAAATTAATCCTGTTAGTGCCAGTGGTGTATGCAACACTGTACAATGCTTGCATACCCCCTGGCATTCATAGGGTTAATCTTATTTTCAGGGCTTAAAAGTTGAAGTCCTTTGCTACTAGCCAGACCTGAAAAGTTACTCGCCACTGCAAGCCATAGCATAACCACCAGTGCTGAATTTCTACTCGCCAGGGCTAAATTTTCACTCGCCATTGGCTAGTGGAAATTTTGAGCCCTGTTATTTTGTTTTTATGCACCAGTGTGCGTGTTGGAAACCAGTTTTCTAACACATTCCAGTGGTTTTCAACACACATTAGGGACTCTGCACTTCCTAAAATAGTGCTGTCCTTAACTACGGTGACACCACTGCACGGAATAGAATACCAATTTCTACTTGTTTTACATGGTGTCCAATGGGCACAAATTTTGCTCCTGTTGGACATTTTTGTGCAGTTGTTTTTCACTGCGCATTTAATAGAACAGCAAACTGTGCTGTAAAAACCACCGTCAACAAATAGCGGGGAGATAGAATTGAGCCCCAAATGTGAGTACATCTCCTGCTTTTAATATCAATAGAGAAAATCTGTTATACATCAGAAAGTGCCCTGCATTGTAACTTTTTTGTCTCACAATGCTGACAGTTCTTTATTCAAAATTTATAACAGTTCAAAACCTTTATACTCTTTGGAAACGGAGTTTGTTTGTATAAGTGGTTTATGTTTTAAATGGTTAAATGTGTTGCAGGAATTATATGCTTATAAAGCCAAGATACATTCAACACTTGCATAACTACTACTATTTGTGCAACAGAACCTTGAGATCTAAAAACTCATTATGACTACCTTATGATTTGTTCACTATTTATTTGTTTTTAACATTTACATTTTGAGGTTGATGTACTCAAAAAAGAGGTGCAGTTGTGAAGAAAGCCAGCTGCCTTATGTAATAAAATCTCCTTGCATAAGGCTTAAACCCATTGAATGATAATGGGATCCAACGCAATTTGAAGCATTCAATGGGTTAAAATCTCCATTTAAATTAATGGAAAGTTGGCATATTTATTTGTCCCCTATCGTCATTCTTCACACCACCCATGGTAGCAGAGGACTCCCCTCCGGGGAGACAACAATAAAAAGTTCCCAGGTATGCCTATGGTGTACATGGTTTGCTACAGGATTGATCGGCTTTTTTATTAGTAGTAGTAAGTCAGCCTCACTGTGTGTACTTCCCATTACTTTAACTTCTCATATCCGATTGATATAGGATCTGTGCTCCAGTCTATACCTGCAGCTGCCGCCGGAGCCTCCCGCATGGCCGGTCACCCCACGGACTGCAGCCCAGCTCCCTCCTCCCCACACGCACAACACAATCCTCCGGTACATCCCGAGCACCCAGTGGGACACGGCGTGACCCTGACAAGGGGGACCAGAAATCGAGCACACTCAAGCGCTACAGTCTTATCCCTCCGGGTTGAAACAAACAATGCAAAAAAAAGTTCCGGAATAAAAGGGCAGGCAGCAGGTGTTTGTGTATAACACGCAATATGCGTCTCTGCAATTACTACTAGGATACAGTTCCATGACCTTCATAATGTGGGGATTTGTACGCTAACAAAAGGTGGAGAGTTCAATGTTGCATAATTCTGCATGGAATATAAGCACAACTGTCAGTGTCCTTTGGTTTATAATACATACCTCCCACAATTTCAAATGTCCGAAGAGGCCTTTGTTTTAGGGTGCGTGGCTTGGGGGCGCGGCTGGTGGGGGGCATTACAATAATTTTTATGTTATTTATTGACTGACATCTCTTTGGGTAACTGAATAAATGATTTAGAACAAGCCCAAAGTATTTCATTAACACAGACTATTTAATTTATGAAACACCTATTTTTACGTTTAAATAAATATTAATGTTGAGTTTTATTGCTGTGGAGCAATGTGATACGCTTATACACACTAGGGTGACCACATTTCCCTTCTGCCATTCCGGGACGTGGTCACCCTAGTTGCCCCGTCATACCTTAAGTCCCTGGTGGTCTAGCGGCGTGGAAAGTGCTCTGTGCCTCCTCCGGCACAGAGCTGAAGCTCCCGCGCGCTGTGCTCAGTAATGCAGAGCGCTGGGAGATGATGTCATCTCCCAGCGCTCTGTATTACTAGAGCGCTTGCCTCCAGGTAAGCTGCATTGCCGCCCTGGATGTCAGCCTGCAAGCGGTGTGTCATATCATGGACGCCGCAAGTGGCGTCCATGATGTGACACACCACTTGCAGGCTGACATCCAGGGCGGCTTGGCTTCATTCCGGGACACTTCATTGTCCCGGTTGAAGGGGACCCGGGACGCGGGACATAGCCCTGAAATAAGGGACAGTCACGGACGTTCCGGGACCCGTGGTCACCCTAATACACACCACACAGTCTGATCTCCTAAAAGAGGGACACCAGGGTGCGAAAGAGGGACATTGAAAGGTATGCTAATATTATACCTTCCAACTGTAGCTTTTCAGAAGGTATACTACCTTTTTGTGGCCTTTTGCCTTATAAAAAAACAACATGAGCATGTTGTATCCTTTTAGCACAATATTTCAGGGAGCTCTGTTGAATCCATTCCTCAAATAAGTGAGAAAGTCAGAAACAGGCGTCATCACTGATCACAGACATACTTTGTAATGGGAATTCATTCACAGTACCAAAAAATATGTAATTAAAGAAAATCTCATTATTAAGTCTATGCCTTATTCTGTGCACCCTGTACTGTGTGTGATGTCTGACCTTTAACAGATCAGTATATGCAGAGAAAGTGTGTTTTAGCATTGATATTGAAGTGTACTTTTTTATTTGTGACTTTTTGAAACAGGATATATTCCTATCTGCTAGAAAATATATGTAACACATGTAATCAAATAATCCATTAAAATAAACGGTTGATTATGAATATTATGATTAGAATAACTTCTGAATAAAATTAATGCAGACTGAGGAGAATATACTTAGTATTTGCAGGATAAGATTAAATATACTGTCAAATGAGCTATAGCTCTATATTAGTGAGATAGAAAAGTGATGCGATCCTCATCCTGGGGCAAACCAACTGCATGTACCATAGGGAAAAAATAAATTTTCCACCGATTTAAATGGGCCTTATAATTATTTGAATGCTAGGGAGGTCTCTGGCGCTTTTCTTCTCAATATTTTGGAGACCTCTCTAGAATTCAAGTTGTTAAAAGTCCCATTTAAATCAATGGACGATTTGAGGAATGTTTAGATGCTTGCCAACATTAAAAAAAAAATCTAGGTGTCATTAGTGGTTCAAAGCCTGTGTAGCATGACTCCAACAGAAAACCAAATACAAAGGACTTAGGCCCATATTTACAAAAGCAAACTGGAGTTTTTCTGGAGTAAACAAACTGCACCATAGGGGACAATATAAAACTTCCTAAATTCCCATGCACTTAAATAGAACTTTTTTAATCTCTTGAATACTAGATACGACTCCATTGCATTGCTTCACAATACATTGTAGACCCCTCTAGCATTCAGGGGGTTAATGCCCAATTTAACAGGAATGTTTATTAGTATCTAGTGGTGCAGTTGGTTTACTCAACAATAACTCCAGTTTGCTTTTATAAATACGAGCTTTAGAGCTGCATTTCTACAGCATAATAGACAGTACCCATACAACAATACCACATGAAATAATTTACATTAACACATTTATCAAATGTAGATGCTTATAAACTATAAACCTTTTAATGACACGCATAAAATATGGGTTTGTAATGCAATTTTAAAATCAGAGACAGCAGGATCCAGGAAGAAAGCCCAAACTAGGCATGGTTTTGTTCCATATAGTATAGCAGCTTCAGTAGTGTGTTTTTGCCCCCTTGTATACTATAGCTATTACAAAATCTGAATACGTAAATAGTATTTCTTATAAGTCAGTTTATTTATCATAATGGAAATGTTCTGAGCATGACTTCTTTTATGAAATGGGACACGTGAAAAATAGACACAAATGCTCTTTTTCTCCCCCCCCATTAGAAGTGGCCAGCTGTTTGCACCTAGCATCCTCTCCCAGAGTGGGTAGAACTGGACGAATTCCAGCTCTGGAACCCATCAGATCTGTGGGAATTAAACCTCTTATTTAGTGCTTGTCCAGTTTGTCCCACATACAGAACTGCTGGGCATTGTGCACACATGATAAGGTATATTACACTGGATGATTTACAGGTGAAGGTACCATTGGTCTTATGGTGTAACTGGGTGTTTGGAATTGGTATCTTGTCTGTGGTGTAAAAGTGTGCACAGGTTTCACATCTCTTTTGTAGACAGGGAGATGTGCCATTTTTTGTATTTTTATTCAGGTCACTCCTTACCATCAGTTGTTTCAAATTGGGAGGTTGTCTGAAGGAGAGTAAGGGAGGCTGTGGGAATATGTTCTTAAGTCTTTCATCCGTATGTAATTTCGTTTTAAGTTCTCTTGATATTTTGTGTAGAACTTGAACCTGGGGGTGGTAAGTGACCACTAGTGGTCACCAGTGGGCACTACATAAGAGGTTTAATTCCCACAGATCCAGTGTTAATAACAAAAAGACAGAGACACCAGTGGGAGAACATTTTTGTCAAAATGGGCACAGTGTCAGGGACATTAAGTTAACTGTATTGATGGTACGGTTGCACACAAAGAGGGACAGAAAGGTATGGGAGGTAAAATTAATGTTAAAATGTAATGCTATTTGTAGTGGTTTAAATAAGGACAGAGAGTTTTTGTCACATTATCACTTAGTGGGTTGACCTTTCCAACAGACCCAAGAGCATCGTAAATACTGCTAAAGCCTCAGAGGAAGAGTGCAATTTACCACTGAATGATCAAAGTATCTGGATCTGGATTGAGTTCTCTTATCTGATTTCCATGCTAAACAATGCAATGTGTACTTGTATTTAAGATAGATATTTATTTGTATAACATGCCTGAGGAAGCTACCTAAGGTCTTGAAAGCTTGCATTCTAAATCTGCTTAGTTAGCCAATAAAAGGTATCAAAAACTATATTTGCCTCCTGTATTTCTATGGCTAACTATCACGGTGCCCGTGCTATGCTGGCGACATTCTGTCAGTTTCCTCTATTGATCTCGCTCATTGGTTGAAGTGACTTGTCCCCGCCCAGTATTTGTCCTTAAATACTGGGCCTTGTCACTTATCCGGTGCCCTTTCATGGTGTTTCCGTACCAGCGCTTGTTCCTGTACTTTGTGTGATCTCTGTGTACCGACCCGGCCTGCCAGACGACTCTGCATCTTGTTCCTGCCTGTGCACCGACCCGGACTGTCTGACTATTCTGCATCTCGTTCCTGTCTTCTGTACCAACTTGGATTGGCTGACGTTCCTGCTTTGTGTACCAACCCGGCCCAGCTGACGTCCCTGCTCTGTGTACCGACTCGGATTGGCTGACGTTCCTACTCTGTGTACCAACCCAGCCCGGCTGGGCTCCTGTGGTGGCGTATCCCTCCTGCTACATCTTAGCCGGTCTCCGGTTGGGGTTGTGACAGGATCCTCTCTGTCTCCGGACAGTCTCTCTCTGCAGACTAGTCTCCGTTGTTACCGGTGTCGCCCAGGCGACATTGCTGTGTGTTCCTTCCCTCCGTGCAGTCCCCGGTTGGGTGCCTCTCCGGGCAAGTTGCTCTAGTTTCCATTACTGCTACGGCAGTCCACAAGTTGCCCTGGTCTCCGTTACTGCTACGGCAGTCCACAAGTTGCCCTGGTGTCCGTTACTGCTTGGGCGTTATTCTATATTGTGCTCTCTCATCAAGATTGAGTTTCTTAAAGGGCCTCGCGCTATTAGGGCCTGTCAGTCCTCTCGGCCTAATAGTAACCCATTCAGTGCTGCCTAACTTGAGTATCACATGAAAACTGCCTGACCTGTGTCAGTATATTGTATTCTGTACTACTTGCATATACTGGACCAGTGTGGATATACCTCATTGTAACCTGTCCTGTGTCTGTACTATATTGCTGATATATTACTGGACCTGTGAGGGTTATTGTTATTACAACTGTTCAATAAAATTGTGTTTTATCCAAACCTACTGTCTGTGTGTCAAACAAACCGTTACAGTACGAAAGCACCATGACCTCAGTAATTCGTTCCAACATTATCAGCACCTCGCTAATTGCAGACGGTTGCCAGCGGTCTCCTTCCAGGTTGGGGATAGGGTATGGCTATCCTCTAGAAACCTCAATTTGCAAGTTTCGTGTAATAAGTTGGCTCCCCGGTTCATTGGTCCCTTTAAGGTGATCCGCAAAATTAACACTGTTTCGTACGCTCTGGATCTCCCAGCATCAATGCGGATTCACAATGTGTTCCATGTATCCCTTCTGAAACCTCTGATATGCAGCCGTTACACTACCACTCCTGCAGTCCACAGTCCTGTGCAAGTTCAGGGTCAGGAGGAGTACGAAGTCCAAAGTATTATTGATTCACGTAGATGTAGAGGAAAATTGCAATATTTGGTCCATTGGAAGGGCTATGGCCCTGAGGAGCGTTTCTGGGTTGATCAGAGTGACCTTCATGCTCCTAGATTGTTACACAGTTTCCATTCCAAATACCCTCTGAAACCAGGTCCCTCTTTTAGGAGGGGGAGGTCTTTGAGAGGAGGGTTCTATCACGGTGCCCGTGCTATGCTGGCGTCATTCTGTCAGTTTCCTCTATTGATCTCGCTCATTGGATGAAGTGACTTGTCCCCGCCCATTATTTGTCCTTAAATACTGGGCCTTGTCACTTATCCGGTGCCCTTTCGTGGTGTTTCCGTACAAGCGCTCTTCCTGTACTTCGTGTGATCTCTGTGTACCGACCTGGCCTGCCAGATGACTCTGCATCTTGTTCCTGCCTGTGCACCGACCCGGACTGTCTGACTATTCTGCATCTCGTTCCTGTCCTGTGTACCGACTCGGATTGGCTGAAGTTCCTGCTCTGTGTACCGACCCGGCCCGGCTGATGTCCTTGCTCTGTGTACCGACTCGGATTGGCTGACGTTCCTGCTCTGTGTACCAATTCGGATTGGCTGACATTCCTGGTCTGTGTACCAACCCGGCCTGGCTGGGCTCCTGAGTTGGCGTATCCCTCCTGCTATGCCTTAGCCGTTCTCCAGATGGGGTTGTGACAGGATCCTCTCTGTCTCTGGACAGTCTCCCTCTGCAGTCTAGTCTCCGTTGTTACCGGTGTCACCCAGACGACATTGCTGTGTGTTCCTTCCCTCTGTGCAGTCCCCGGTTGGGTGCCTCTCCGGGCAAGTTGCTCTAGTCTCCGTTACTGCTACGGCAGTCCACAAGTTGCCCTGGTCTCGGTTACTGCTATGGCAGTCCACAAGTTGCCCTGGTCTCCGTTACTGCTACGGCAGTCCAAAAGTTGCCCTGGTCTTCATTACTGCTACGGCAGTCCACAAGTTGCCCTGGTCTTCATTACTGCTACGGCAGTCCACAAGTTGCTCTGGTCTACGTTACTGCTATGGCAGTCCACAAGTTGCTCTGGTCTACGTTACTGCTTGGGCGTTATTCGATATTGTGCTCCCTCTTCAAGATTGAGTTTCTTAAAGGGCCTCGTGCTATTAGGGCCTGTCAGTCCTCCCGGCCTAATAGTAACCCATTCAGTGCTGCCTAACTTGAGTATCACACGAAAACTGCCTGACCTGTGTCAGTATATTGTATTCTGTATTACTTGCATATACTGGACCCGTGTGGGTATACCTCATTGTAACCTGTCCTGTGTCTGTACTATATTGCTGATATATTACTGGACCCGTGAGGGTTATTGTTATTACAACTTTTCAATAAAACTGTGTTTTATCCAAACCTACTGTGTCTCTGTGTCAGACAAACCGTTACACTAACATGGTACCAACTCTCATCTATTTTCAAAAACCTAGGCATCGTTCATTGCTGTCCCACCTCCGTCTTTTGAGGAGTGCCGTATCGCCATCATCACCCCCCCCTTTCACCTCACCTGCTATGAGCATGGCCCAAACCACTATATCACTCATCACAAAAACCTGTACCATGCACAAATGTGCTCTGTCTTGGAAGACTGTATGCTGTCTGCAGGGAGAGGAGTCTACAACTTACATGAAAGCATGACGGTGCACCCTCACAAACTTAATCTCTTGCTTTATCCACTAATGTATAGTTATTGTCCTACCCTCCCATCCTGCACTCTGCCACAGTTCTCCCCATACATTGGAATAGAATGAGGTGGGTCATTATTGCTCGATAATTTAACAGAGAAAGGGAAACATGCAGAGAAACTTAGAGAGTGGCTGTTTATGGGTCCCCCACTGATCTGCATAATTGGTTCCCGCCTATGTCTGCTCCTTTATAAACTTCCCTGGATCTAGGAGTCATTGCCCTTACGTGGTGATTCTGATATAACTCTTGCTTTCCCGTTGTTACCCATGTCTGACCTCCGAATCCACTCTTTGTATGATCCTGGCTTGTCTGACTACTCACATCGGTTCTGACCTGTGGCTCTGGCTGACTAACTCGCTCAGTGTAGACCCCGGCTTGTCTGACTACCCACATCAGTGCTGGCCTGTGGCTCTGGTTGACTAACTCGCTTCATGTAGACCCTGGCTTGACTGACTACCCACATCGGTTCTGACCTGTGGCTCTGGCTGACTAACTCGCTTCGTGTATGACCCCGGCTTGTCTGATTACCCACATCTGTTCTGACCTGTGGCTCTGGCTGACTAACTTGCTCCATGTAGACCCAGGCTTGTCTGACTACCCACATCGGTTCTGACCTGTGGCTCTGGCTGACTAACTCGATCCTTGTAGACCACGGCTTGTTTGACTACCCACATTGGTGCTGGCCTGTGGCTCTGGCTAACTAACTCACTCCGTGTAGACCCCAGTTTGTCTGACTACCCACATCGGTTGTGACCTGTGGCTCTTGCTGACTAACTCTCTTCATGTAGAGCCTGGCTTGTCTGACTACCCACATCTGTTCTAAACTGTGGCTCTGGCTAACTAACTCTGTCCTTGTAGACCCGGCTTGTCTGACTCGTGGCTCTGGCTGACTACTCGCTCCGTGCATTACCCAGCTTGCCTGACCATTAGCCTTAGTGTTCCGTGGCTCTGGCTTGCTTTCGCTCCCTGTTGCCTCCGGTTGGCAATACCCTGGGTGGAGACTTGTGCAATCATCTACCGGTTCTACTGGTGCTCACCCAAACCTATTTCCATTATCCTCCGGTATCTTGCAGTAGTGCAGTGCACAGCACAGTGTGCAGCTCCGGGTAGAAGCCTGGATCCTACCTTCCTGTTGTCTGGGGTTTTGTGGGCTACATTGCTATTACTATTTACAATCAATAAAAGCGGTTATATTTTATACTGTTGTCTGTCCTTCTTTGCCTGAATACCATGACAGTGCGTAAGGGCCATGTCTACTGAAGGTACAGGCAGTCCACCTAATCAGAGCATCCTATCCAGGATGGATTCTTAGGACCAGAGAATAGATCAGTTGTTGTTTGACATGCAGACGCTGTTAAATCACACGACACACCTTGACTGATTTATTCAGCAACTGGTGGCTTCCCCAGAGCCTGTGCCGGTTGTGACAACTACCTCTGAGGCTGGCATGATTAGAGGGTTGTCTGGCTCAACTCCCCTACCCCAAAGATATGATGGGGAACATACACTATGCCGGGGGTTCCTTAATCAACTGGTAAGTTTTTTTGGAGATTGTACCACATGCATTCCCTATTGAGCGAAGTAAAGTAGAATTCCTGATCTCCCTCCTGTCTGGCAAGGCATCGGCCTGGGCCAACCCTTTGTGGGAGATTGAGAAACTCGTAATTCATAGACTTGTGCAAATTGTTTCAGAGACATTCAGAATTTGTCGAAAATGGGGTAATTCGGACCATCCTACACTCAAGGGTCATTTGAGAAAAAAGATCTGACTCCAAGCAGCCCTGGACCGAAAGTCTTCGGAAGTTTCGACATTCGACAAATTTCCGAAAGTTTTGACTACTTTCCACGAGGACTGTTTGGAGTCGGATCTTTTTTGTACTACCTGCGCGCTCGATTACTTTCCCTACATAATTTTCCCTCCATGTCTCTAATCCAATTCCATTCTCCATTTCATGCACTACTTTCCCTCTTTGTCTGTATTCCAATAAGCTTTTTGTTTCATGATGGGGGTTGGACTAATGGCACAGTCACCCAGGTAGTCAGCCTGCATTTCCTCATTGCGTTGTTGGAGCTCAGAGAGAGAAGAAGAGATTAGAGAGTGTCCAGCTGTTGTGTAGGCAGGCAGGTAGCATTAGGCTAGACATAGGCAGGCAGCCAGCATTAGTGCCAGTTATTGCCACTGCAAGGGAGAGTCATCTTTGTTCCTGTGCAAAATATAAAAATATATTAGGGATTTCTTTGAATAATTTTCAGAGTGTCACATCAGCCAGTCTGACAGTTGTATATGCCTTATTGCCACCGCAAGGGAGAGTCATCTGTGTTCCTTAAAAAAATATATAAAAAATACAAGTTATTGGTTTTTATATAATCTTCAGTCACACTGCCAGTGTCACAGTGTTACAGCTTACCTTAGTTTCAGCGTCATCTACAGGCGCGAGGCTTCAAGCATGCAGCAGGCATCTGTTTTATGTGTTTGCTTCCTGAAGTCTCCTCCAACCTACTTCCTCCCTCTGAGCTGCTCCTCCTACCTACTTCCTGTGAAGGGGATTATAAGGCCGACTGAGTCCTGGTTCAGTTGCCCTTGCGTTGTTGTGCTTAGCAGTTCTCTTACCTTGGGCTCTGTGTATGACCTGGCTAGCCTTCCATCCAACCTGGTGCTGACCTGTGGCTCTGTCTGACTATTCTTTTGCGTATTCCTATTAGTGGACATCCAACCTGGTGCAGACCTGTGGCTCTGGCTGACTACCTGAACTGTTCATGACCTGGCTTGTCTGACTACCCCCTCTGGTGCTGAATTGTGGCTCTGTCTGACTACTCTTATGTTTGCTCCCTTTACCTAGTAGACACCTAACCTAGTGCAGACCTGGGGCTCTGGTAGACCAGCTCTGATACTGACTGCAGGCTTGAGTTAATTATCTGCTCCCTCTCTGACTGCAGGCTGAGTCAGAGTTCTCTCCTTACTGACGGCAGGCGTGCATCGGTACATCTCCTACTTCGGATCAAGATCCGGTGTTCCTGTTCCTGACCCAGTATCACGGTTCCCGTGATTCTGCTGTCACTCTCTGCTGTGGTGCTCTCTCTCATTGGCGGAGCTTGTTTAGCCCGCCCAGGGTGGCCTTCATATACCGGGCCTCTGGCACCTGTCAGGTGCCCTCTCGTGGTGTTCCCGTACTCGTGCATCCGTTGCTGTGTTCCTGCGTTCCTGTGTACCGAGTCGGCCCGTCTGACTACTCTTGTTGTTCCTGCTCCGTGATTGACCCGGCTTGGCTGATGATCCTGCTCCGTGATTGACCCGGCTTGGCTGACGTTCCTGTTCCGTGATTGACCCGGCTTGGCTGACGTTCCTGCTCCGTGACCTGCTTCCTGTGTTCCAGCAAGATTCTGATTATATGTCGCCCGGCAACATTCTGAACTGTGTATGCAGTGCTGTGCAGACTTATCACCCATTTAACCCTTGCAGAGCTTGTTGCATCCGCTACTGAGCCTGTCCATGAACACTTGCAGGGCTTGTTGCCTCCGTTACCGAGCCTGTTCGTTAACACTTGCTGAGCTTGTTGCCTCCGTTACCGAGCCTGTCCATTAACACTTGCTGAGCTTGTTGCCTCCGATACTGAGCCTGTCCGTTTACATTTGGAGAGCTTGTTGCCTCCACTGCTGAGCCTGTCATTAACACTTGCTGAGCTTGTTGCCTCCACTATCGAGCCTGTCCGTTAACACTTGCAGAGCTATCGTGGCCTCTGTTAACTGTGCTTCCACCTTACACCTTATGAGCACAGAATAGCAGTAGTTGCACCGCTTGGTGCTATTGGGCGATTCCTCTAGCTCTTGCAGTGTTTGTCTCCGTTACCGCACCGGAAGGGTGTCTTGGCTCTGGTCTTATTCAGCTCTCGCAGTATTGTGCCTTCGTTACCGCACCGATAGAGTGCTACTGGCTCAAGTTCCAAGTTGCCCTAAGCCATATTGTGCCTGTAAAGACATCCACTATACTTATCCATATACGTGTTATTACCTATTCTAGCCCTAGGGGGCAGTGTTCCTTGTTTTCGCTCAATAAAAGTGTGTTTTATTTTAACCTCTGGTCTGAGTGTCTTTAGAAACCGTTACACCCACCCTGCCATTCACTCTAGAGGTGGACTCCTTGGAGTCGGGAGTAGGTGCTTTGCTGTCCCAGCGCACTAGCCCTGGGAAACCATTAATCCCATGCGGTTTCTTCTCTAAGAAATTGTCTAAGACGGCGAGTTTATATGATGTGGGTGATCGTGTATTACATGCCATCATCCTTGCACTAAAAGAATGACGATATTTGTTGGAAGGGACTACCATTCAGATCCTGATACTGATGGATCACAAGAACCTCACATACCTGTCAGAGGCCAAGGGGTTGTCTCCATGGCAGGCCACATGGGCCTTACTCCTCTTGAGGTTAAATTTTGTGATTTCCTACCTTCCTGGTACCAAAAATATTAGAGTAGATGCTCTTTCTTGGCAATTTGGGGCAGAGTCTCAGGAGGAGTGTCCTCCGGTACCTATGATTCCTCACAACCACATTTTGCTACGATACGTACTACTATTACCTCTCCGCTGGGTTGTGGATCTTGGCTGCTCAGGCTTCCGGTCTGGCAGATAAGCCAAATGGGGAATGTTTTATGCCTGAATCCCTACATACCAGACTGCTGGAAACTTACCACTCCTCGATTGCACCTGGGCACGTGGGGAGAGATCAACTAATATGGTCAATGACTAGACTCTTTTAGTGGCCCAGCCTTAGAGCAGATTGTTCCGCGTTTGTTGTGGTATGTTCCACTTATGCGTGGACTAAGACTCCCAGACACCTTCCAGTGGGTCTCTTACAACCCATACCTAATGGGGAGCATCCATGGTCACATTTCTTCATCGACTTTATGGTTGAACTGCCAGTGTTAGAAGGCTACACGGTCATCCTCATGATCGTGGATAGATTTTCCAAGATGGCCCATTTTGTACCACTCAAAGGACTCCCCTCCTCTAAGGAGTTGGCCAAAATCTTTGTTGAGGTGGTTCGTCTCCACGGTATACTCAAGGTGGCGGTCTCATATCGTGGGAGCCAGTTTGTGTCACGTTTTTGGAGAGCTTTTTGCAGTCAGATGGGCATCCACTTCTCTTACTCCTCAGCTTATCATCCCCAGTCTAATGGTGCTTCAGAGAGGTCCAATCAGGTGTTGGAACAGTTCCTTCGTTGTTTCATCTGGGATCACCCTGATAATTGGGTGAACCTGTTACCATGGGCAGAGCTTGCCAGAAATAGTGCTGTCAATTCCTCCTCTCGGAACGCCCCATTTCTGATTAATTATGATTAATTAGGCTCAGAATATTCCTGCTCTGGAGGAGCACTTTAGGGCGCTCCGCTCCACGTGGGTACAGGTTCAGAGAACCCTGCAAAGTTCCATGTTACGCTATAAGAGACAAGCAGACCATAGAAGCCTACCAGCTCCAGTGTTCCAGGTGGTAGATAGTATGGCTGTCCTCGCACAATCTCCATCTCAGGTATTTTGTAAAAAGCTGGCTCCTCGATTTGTGGGTCCCTTTCAGGTTTTTCGTAGGATCAACCCTCTAACCTATGCTCTCGAACTCCCTGCGAATATGTGCATTTCCAATGTGTTCCATGTGTCACTACTGAAACCTCTGGTTTGTAACTGCTATACTACCACTCCTGTCCGTCCTAGACCTGTTCAAGTTGGGGGTCATGAAGTGCAGAGCATTCTGGACTCTTGCAGGGTCAAAGGCCAAGTACAATATCTACTTCATTGGAAAGTATATGACCCTGAAGAGCTAGGAGGCCTAGCGATCCTGTGCTTCCTTTTGCTGTGTTGCTACTAGCCGTCTTGAAGACCGGCCATTTCCGCATTCCTGACGTCTACTGTAGCAGGTTACATTAGCTTGTTTATGGGTCCTCTACTGATTTGCCTAATTGGTTCACACCTATGTCTGCTCCTTTATAAACTTCCCTGGGTCTAGGAGTCATTGCCCTTATTTGGTGTTTCTGATAGTACTCTTGTTTTCCTGCTGAGACCCGTGCCTGACCTCCGAATCCGCTCTGTGTATGATCCCGACTTCTCTGACTATCCGCATAGGTTCCGACCTGTGGCTCTGGCTGACTAACTCACTCTGTGTATGACCCCAGCTTGTCTGACTACCCACATTGGTTCTGACCTGTGTCTCTGGCTGACTAACTCGCTCTGTGTAGACCCTGGCTTGTCTGACTACCCACACCGGTTCTGACCTGTGCTTCTGGCTGACTAACTCGCTCCGTGTAGTCCCTGGCTTGTCTGACTACCCACATCGGTTCTGACCTGTGGCTCTGGCTGATTAACATGCTCTGTGTAGACCCCAGCTTGTCTGACTACCGACATCATTTCTGGCCTGTGGCTCTTGCTGACTAACTCGCTCCATGTAGACCCCAGCTTGTCCGACTACCCACATTGGTTCTGAACTGTGGCTCTGGCTGACTAACTCACTCCTTGTAGACCCGGTTTGTCTGACCTGTGGCTCTGGCTGACTACTCGCTCCGTGTACTACCCAGCTTGCCTGACCATTAGTCTCAGTGTTCTGTGGCTCTGGTTTGCTCTCGCTCCCTGTTGCCTCCAGTTGGCGATACACTGAGTGGAGACTTGTGCTATCATCTACCGGTTCTACCGGTGCTCATCCAAACCTATTTCAATTATCCTCCAGTATCTTGCAGTAGTGCTGTGCACAGCACAGTGTGCAACTCCATGTAGAAGCCTGGATCCTTCTTTCTTGTGGTCTGGAGTTTTGTGGGCTACATTGCTATTACTGTTTACAATAAATAAAGGTGGTTATATTTTATACTGTTGTCTGTCCTTCTTTGCCTGAATACCATGACAGTTATGAATTGAGAGAGAAATAAGAGAGAGAGTTGGCAAGTGAGCAAAACAGAGAGTGACATAAGATTGAACTTGTGAATGACTCCAACAGGACTGACACACTGGGATGTGGATGTAACATCCACACCCAGTGTGTCAGTCCTGTCACCCTGTCAATGCCAGGCTATTATGCTAGATATAGAGGTAACATTAACATTCTGAGTGCACCATGAAGTTGTCTTGGACATGGCTCGCCCATTCTAGGAGCTAAGTGATATGACTTCAATTTGGATGGAGAAAAAAACAACACACACACACACAGAAAGTACTGTATAAGTGAAAGCCAGGAATTATATAATTCCAGGTCATGATGCAGTACATATACTCCATCGAAGTCTGTCCAACAGAAAACCACTAAAGCAGGGGGGGTTTAGGTACCCAAAAGGGCTTGGGTCAACTTAATGACAATAGAAGTGCTTTGTGCAGCCTAATTTCACCTCAAGCTGTCAACAAGAACTGGGGCATTAAACAGGAGAATTGGGGCTTTAACCTCCTCAGCCACTTTCTAACAAGGTCCCTGCATTAAATTATTTCAAGTATATGACAATTTGGTAGATGTCTTATAGTCAGTCAAATAGACCAAAACCCAGAGATCCTTCTCATTTCATTATCACCAAAGTTATCACTGGGTGGGACTACATTAATTATGAAATGTTTCTCAAAGGATTTATCTCAAAAATCCCTATTATACTCTTTGGTGAAATGTGGAGTTAAAATCCCATTTATGATTAAATTTGTTGTTAAAATGCAATGGCAAACTTAACAAAGATAACATAAACCTGCACAGGGTGGACACCCTGAGGGTGGGCTAAAGCCACATAAGCACTGAGGTAAAGGGGAGGCATGGTGAACTAATAGTTGCAGACCAGCTGTATCCAATTCGATTCCTCAGCTAATTGAGGCAGCCACCTCTTGGGAGCAGGTTACACGTTTCACAGCAGTGGTGCCTGAAAGGTCCTCACACTCATCCTCTAAAGAGAAGCAGCTGGGCACTGGTCTTGGCCCAAGCTTTGTGTCTGGGGCATGCATTGAGAGTTGGAAGGGTATTCTGAGGGATTCCTTCATAAATAGATGAAAGCTGTGACATGTTTAATTTGCCACCTACATCTGTCTTTATTTCAATATGTTCTTTGCGTACAGTGGTTTCTGTTGGGGTTATGATATGGGAAGAAGGGGTGGGGGAGGGGGTTCTTAAAAGAAGAGGTGTGAAAGGCATTGGCATCTTATGCATGATATTGTCTCTGTATCCGTACAGTGGCTACTATCTTGCTTCCAATCAATCATAAAATTAACTAAAGCTAAGGTAATTTTACACTTAAAATACCACCCCCCACACACCTTGACTGTCAGTTGTTCCAGGCTGTTCTAGTATGAATAATGTCAAACAGATCATCAGGCAAATGGACAAAATTCTGCTGATAAGGAGTTTTCTTTGTCTCTAGACAACCAAAGCTCATATGACAAAGTGAGTACCCCCCCCCCATGTGGTGCAGTTGGTTTGCCTTTACACATATGACCAAATATGCAGGGTCTTTTTTCATAGTCACTTGTATTTTTGGATCTTGTGTGTTGTTCTGTGGTGTTGAAGACCTCTCTATCATTCAAAGGGTTAAAAGTAGGGATGGGCAAAAGTTGTTGCATGTTACCACGAAAAATTTTCGTGAAACCCACGTTGTTAGCCGCTTTTTCATGGGAAAATCTGCTTTAACACTAGCGTGTAAAATTTTCGCATCTTTCGCCCATTGGCCAAACTCTGGCCTGCTGCCAGAGCTGAACCTACTGCCACCAATACTTTGCCTGTTCCTAGTGTTTTTTGTAGTACTTGGGGGGGAAAGAGAAAATTATGCCAAGTGTGACAGCAAGGGACCCTAAATCACACTTGCCATTCCCAAGCAGTCCTGCCAGTGCTAGTACTACTGCTACTAAGGTACAGCAACTTGTTAGTGTTAGAGGTGAAGGAGGGGGTAATCAACAATATCCTCATATTACTAGTGACAGTGAGACTGAGGAGGAAGACTTTGCGGTTGAACTTAATGTGGCTGGTGTTAGTAGTAGTAGCAGTAATGGTGATGCAGCCGGAGTGGTAGGGGAAACATTTGAGACCATCCAACTTCAGACTCACGGTCAAGGGAGCCCACACCATTCCTCTGGCTCTGGAAGTCCTCCTCACCTTCCCTTCACTACAGTGCCGGGTGGGACATAATCCTGAAGAGGCCCACTGGTGTTGGGGGAGAAGAGCAGGTTCAGAATTAATACCACCACCACCAGCAGGAGCACAGATCAGCTGCCTGTGCCTGCTGCTAGTCTGTTTTCTTCTTCAGGTCAAAAGGAAATGGCAAGTGTGACATTAGGGAACCCTCTGTCACATTGCTTATCACCTCCGCCAAGCAGCAGTGAGATGTCTGGAATAGAGCAGCAGCACGTAGGGACTAGTGGGGGTGGTGATGATGATTCTGGAGAAGCTGGGGTGGAAGAGACATTGATGGCCTCTTTAGCAGAAACTGAGAAGGAATGGGAGACAGTAATGTGGATGGGTATTACCACCACCACCACTAGCAGTGAGATTTGGGAATTAGAGGAATTTGCAACTGCTCTAATTCCTTCTGATGCTGAGTTGCAAGGGCAGCAGGATGCTGAGGAGCAAGCTAGTGTTCCACAGACCACCGTGGACACAGTGGGAATGGTGTCAACAGTGATGCGGGACTAGGACAGGTTCCACTTGCCAGCAGCAGCAATACTCATGGTCCTAGTTGCAGTGTTGAATCTGAGGCAGTAGCCGCAGGAACATTATCCACTGCCACAGACAATGAAGGGGAATGTGGAGGAGAAGAAGAAAGAGGCCATTCTTCTCCATCTGTTCCCTTCCCCCTGAAGTCATCATGGGTGTGGGACTATTTTTGTCTTGAGGCAAGCACAGTGCAGTCATCAGCAACAGCACTGTGCACAGTTTGTGATAAGTCAGTGAGAAGAGGAAAGGAGGGAACACACCTTGGCACAAGCGCCCTGATATCACACATGAAACACAGACATCATGACATTTACTCCAAACATGTTAAAGACAAACACCCACCAAAGAAATCAAGCACTGCTTTTGTTGTCCCTGACTCTCCAGAAAGGAAGCAAGAGGCGAGGTGGAGATCAAAGAGAAGGAGGAATAGAACAACCCAGGCAGAGACTGGAAGTTCCAGAAGGAGTGAAACAACTAGCTCGCCATAACCTTCTAGGGTAACTACATCTTCTGCCAATCCACTCTTTTGACGATAAGATGTGGCAGTTTGTCTCTACCCATTGCACATTGTGTGGTGCACTGACCACACATGCCAGTGTGGTGGAGGAGAATCGCAATCAGTGCATCAAGCGGCATCTGAGGAGATTCCATCCGGCAGAATATGTTAAGATGGTGGCAGGGAGGGTTAATCATTACTATTAAACTGTCAGCAAGTTGTCATGTGTCCTTAGCGGGTCTGGAAAAGGGGTACATTGACAGCTGCAGTACTTGGTTTCGGGTGTCATGGTGTTTGGATATAGTTGTGCCCGTAGATGTTATTTACCACACACACACTGTGCACATTGCAGTTGCTGATGAGACCTGCTGTTTCTGCTATCAAGGGAAAAATATATTCTAATAACAACACAACCATGATGATTTTGGAGGGGGGGGGGCTGAATGGAAACTTCTTCCTTTCTCCACATATACTGGGGGCTACTTATTTTGCTGCTACTGCCTCAGGTGGTATCACTGGAGCCAGTCATGGCAAGTGGAACCTTTATCATCCATCTTCCATGTTACTTCTATTGTTGATCCCATTCCATTTCAGCTGCCTAATCATCGTGCTGCTTAAACAACTCAGCAGCAGCAGTATGAACAGCAGTTGCAACTCAGGAGGACATTTGACAGTGGTCACTGGCCAACATAACCTGCTGGCATTAGGTCAGTAGGGTATTTTCATTTTTTTCTCAGGGCTTGTGTTTTGAAGAAAAAAAAAAAAGCTAAAAAATTAAAAAAAACTAGTCCTAAAAAAAAATAAACAATTTTTGGGGGGTTTGTCCTACAAATCAGTGATTCCTTAGGCCTTGTGCCAAACAAGCTTAAGTCCTACAAATCAACGTTTCTTCAGGGCTTGGGCCTCTAATAAGTCTAAGTCCTATAAAGGCCTCTATCAACAAATCAAGTCAAGTATCAGTTCACCCCAGTGGCAGCTTATGTCAGGAGGTTCCTGTCTCTATCACTTTACATACAAATTTCTTATTTTATTATATTGATTTATTTTTGTATTAACTGTGTCACCAGTAGCAGTCAAGAAATCCCCCCAAAACAAATTCCCTGTTCAAATTATTAATTAATTCATCAACACAGGCACCCTCCTCAGATCCCTTTATACCATGTCTTATGGTTTCTATTTTATTTTATTTTATTTAGGATTTCTTTTTTATTAAGTGCCCCCCAATCCCAGTAAACAACCCCCCAAAAATCATCCCCAGTTCAACTGATTCTTTCCCCACACCCCACCAACACAGGCACCCTCATGCCCCTTTTATACTATGCCTTTGAGAAATAAAATAATATTTGCTATGTGTTGTGTGTAACTTCTAAGTTCCGATTGATTTCAATGGAATGAGCTAGGCGAAAAAAGCAAAAAAAAGCAGAAAATCAGCACTTTTCGCTGGAAATTTTTCATCAAGTGGAAAGAGCCATTTTTCACCAATATCAATTTGAGGTGGAAATTTTCACCCATCCCTAGTTAAAAGTTCCACTTATTCCACTTTTTTTATGAATGTCTCATTGTTTCTGAATTGCATGTTGTTATTTGTTTTATTTCTGTTTCATAGCTAAAAAAGAAAAACAAATCATACATAACCTTTCAATAATCAAATGATGTGATGATGATCTTAGATTTACTTAATGTTTCAACCTCTGGTGTGTGAAGATCCATTAGTCACAAACATTAATAAATAACTCTATATACACCCTAAGGCTTTCTCTTTTGTCTCTTTGGACTTTGCCAAATCAGACAAAAAGTCTTCCTGGTTGGAGAAAAGGCGGGTTCTTAAACAGAGGAGTGAAGGGCATTGGCACCTGATGCATGATATTGTCTCTGTATCCGTACAATGGCTACGCTTTCTTCCCATCAACCATAAAATTAATTTAAGCTAAGGTAATTTTACACCTAAAATTTCCCCCCATCAACTGACTGTCAGTTGTTCCAGGCTGTTCTAGAATGAATAATGTCAAACAGATCATCAGACAAATGGACAGAATTCTGCTGATAAGGAGTCATCTTTATGTCCAGACAACTAAAGCTCACATAACAAAGTGAAGTCCTCTCCAATGTGGTGCAGTTGGCCGAATATGCAGGGACTTTTTTCATAGTCACTCTCATTTATGTTTGGACCTTGTGTGTGGTTCTGTGGTGTTGAAGACCTCTCTATCATTCAAAGAGTTTAAAGTTCACTCCATTCCACTTTTTTACAAATGTCTCATTGTTTGTGAATTGCTTGTTGTTATATCTTAGGTTATTTGTTTTATTTCTGTTTCTTAGCTAAAAAAAAAAATCTCACATAACTTTTCAATAATCATATGATGTGATTTACTTATTATTTTAACCTCTGGTGTGTCAAGATCCATTAGTCACAAACATTAATAAATAAACCTATATACCCTAAGGCTTTCTCTTTTGTCTCTTAGGATTTTGCCAAAAAGGCTTACTCATCCCCAAGAAGCTCCTGAACACATTATTGTATAACTTTATAGATAACGAAATACTGCCTGTTAGACAGGTATACATTTCCTCTCAATCACATGCTTTTGTTAGCTTGATAAATGAGTTATCCTCCACTTGGCGAAAAGCCCATTCCAAAAGGTAATTTCATTTTTGGATGCAAAGATTAAATGAATACAAGGTAAATTAGTAACATCATTATTTTCCAAACCAACAGCTCAAAATAACTTACTTTTAAATAATAGCTACCATACTCTCCACCTAAAAAATAGTTTACCTTATTCCCAGATGGTGTGGGTATTAAGGACTGAAAGCAATAAAGATCAGTGGAATATAGTGTTAGATCAGGTTATGGATAAATTCAGAGCGAGGGGCTATTCAGTACATATTTTAAGGAGAAACAAAGTGAGAGCCTTAAAGGAAAAGTCAAATAGACATCAAGAAAATAAACCAAACGAGAAAGTGGCAAAACTTTGATTTATACTACATTATACAACATGATGAACAGGCTATGGCCTGTCATAGCCTCTGATCCTGAATTGCCAGAGATTATGAAAAAAACAACTGAGGATTGGATATAAAAGAGGTTTGAATCTAAAGGATATTTTAATGAATATAAATCCCAGATGTAGTTACATGAATGGACCTATGAGGATTAAATCAGGCTGTTCTAAATGTTTATCATGTGTAACTGGCAAGATATATAAGCTAAATTATCGAGTAACATGTACAAGCCAATAAGTAATCTACTGTATGTGATGAAATTCCTGTGTGATTTATTTTATGTGGGGAAGACTATTACTACAATTAGGGAGCAGGAAGGATAACATCACAGTGCATTGGAAGTAGATCCCCAAAGAAGAAAAGTTTGGCTGATCAACCAGTAGCAAATCATCTTGCACATCCGGGTCACATGTTGATGGATTTAAAATACATGATTATTGATCATGTACCATTGTGAACAAGGGGCGGAAACAGAGATAATATCTTGCTACGTTGAGAGGCATTGCGGATTGACAGACTGGAAATGGTGTCTGCAAAATGTCTGAATGAACTCCTCTCATTGGATTGTTTTGGATGACACCCATGGGTTACATGAGAGGAAGGGCATTATAGGATTTTCAGCCCACTAAGGGTCCCATGGCTACTACGGTAAATGTCTACCATGTGATTGCTCTCTAACCGTGACTAGGTAGTTGCAGTTGTGGGTAACAATAAGTTGGTATTAAAGGGATAGTATTACTTCATTTCAATTAAGTTTAAAATTGTGCATATTAAAAAAATAAATGTAAAGATATAAGTCCCATCTCTTAAACTTTGCTAGTTTAAGAGATATAAGCTTCTAAAGTTCCCCTCTCCCGCCCCTTTTCCAGACGTCTGCTCTCTAGATGACATATTGAGATCCTGGTCCCGGGGCCAATGGCTCTTCAGCAGAGCCGAAGTAGCATTATCTACAAAGAAATTTGTCATTAGAATGGTCTACAAAGTGTACCTGCACCTTCTAATGAATAATTTCTTTGTAGATAAAGCTAATTCGGCTCTGTCCAGTCCCGGGACCAGGATCTCAATCTGTCAGCTACAGCACTGACGTCTGGAAAAGGGACAGGAGAGGGGAACTTTAGAAGCTTATATCTCTTAAACTAGCAAAGTTTATAGAGTGATCTTACACCTTTTCATTTATTTTTTTTTAATATGCACAATTTTAAACTTCATTAAAATGAAGTAATAATATCCCTTTAATACAATGTGAGTCTTTAATTGATGCTGATCATGAGATTGTTGAAAGAAATTACATTACTGATTGGAAGACAAAACACGCTATGAATTACTTTTGTGTTTGATACTAAGGGCTCAATTCAATTATGTCCATTAGGGAAGCCAAAGTAATGTTGATAGTTTTAAGTCACAGTTTGGTATTCTATTACCTGCGCTATGACAAACTACCGACCAGTAAAAATGCACAACGGGATCTAAATTACAGCCCATTGAGTACAATGAAAAAGCAGATGAATTTGCTATTCAGTTATATGCAGTGGCTAATAACATGCATTAAGGACTCTCTTTTTTGTGTTAAATTAGCACCTAGTAAACCTAAAGGGTGTTAAAGGAATAGTAATGCTGTAAGTAATACTGTAGAGAATTAAAAAAGAAACTCATCAATGCCATTCCTTAAAGGGATAGTATTACTTCAAAATTACTATCCCTCATATTGTAGCCCTTAATAAACTGAGTTAAATGACACCAGCGGCATCTCTCAAGCCTTTATGGTTTAAGAGATAGCCACTTTCAAAGTTTCCTCTCCCCTGCTGTCAGCGTTCTGCTGCCAGCAGGGGAATCCGGTCCCGGGACAGGCAGAGGCTCTTAAACAGAGCCGATATCTCGTTATGGAAGGAAAAATTATTCAATGAAACAGTCTTCTACATGTGCTTGGTTACCAAGCACACGTAGAAGACTGTTTCAATGAATCATTTTTTCTTCCATAATGAGATATTGGCTCTGCTGAAGAGCCTCTGCTTGATTCAGAGACCGGATTCTCCTGCTGGCAGCAGAACGGTGACAGCAGGGGAGAGGAAACTTTGAAAGCGGCTTTCTCTTAAACCATAAAGGCTTGAGAGATGCCGCTGGTGTCATTTAACTCAGTTTATTAAAGGAATAGTAACACTTCGTTTTAACTTTATTTTATTTTGTAGGCATTAAAAAAACATGAAGAATGATATAAGTCTTATCTCTCAAACCTTTATGGTTTATGAGATATACACAAGCAAAGTTCCCCTCCCCGCCCCTTTTACCTAGTGTAAGCCATCTCTTCTCAGATGTGAGTCTGGTTGTATGACAGTACAGATAACAGAAGGGGACAATTTTCTTTGTATGAAAACAATGAAAGCCCTTCCCCCCTTGACAAGTTTTTCAGCTTTTTCCATTATCTTAATAGAAGATTGTCCCTCTCTGCAGTCTATCTGGGCATCTCCCTTCTTATCTGGCTGAACAGGGGGGGGATACTTTGTTTGTGAATATCTCTTAAACCATAAAGGTTTCAGAGATAAGACTTACATCATTCTTCATGTTTTTTTAATGCCTACAAAATAAAATAAAGTTAAAATGAAGTATTACTATCCCTTTAAGGGCTACAATATGAGGGAGTGTAATTTTGAAGTAATACTATCCCTTTAAAGGTTTGAGAGATAGAACATTTTAAAGTTTCCCCCTCCCTCCCCTTTCCCTGATGTCAGAGCTTTATCTTAGAGCAGGATAATCTGGTCCTGGGACTGGCTGAGGCTCTTCAGCAGAGCCACAATAGTGATTTTTAAAAAGAACTACTTAATTCGAACGGTCTACAAAGTGTGCTTAGTTTGCAAGAGAAACAAAAATAAATAAACCCTTTCAGTGCAGAGCATTGCATTCCCCTCTAGCACTCAAAAGATTAATCCCACTGTACCTAACCCAATCACATGGCCCATTCCACGCAACACTAACATTAAACACTTACCAGGAAGTCTGAGGCTCAGCAGGGGTCTTCTGCACCTTGGTCTTTCTCTTTAATTCATCTTCTCTAAGATTCTTTCGTCTTTTTCTTTCATCTACTTCTTTAAAGTTTCTTGTGACCCTATAAACAAGAGTAATCAGTAAACACAGTGCCCCCAGCCGCCAGCAGAACAAAAAAAAAATCCCCATTTCTGTACCTTTCAGACATTGCAGGGCACAGAACGCCTTCCAGCCAATCAGCTTCTAGCTGGAGGGGTTACAAATTCACATTTTGTGATTCCTCCAGCTAGCCAATCATTGTGATCCTTCCAGCTAGAAGCTGATTGACCTGAAGGTGTGATTACCGCAGTGCCCTGTGTAACCCCACATCCAAGCCAATGGGATCGTGGGAACAATTTTGAACAGAGACTGGCCATATAAAAGCCAGTCTCTACTCAAATTTCCCTCAGTCTGCAAATGGTCTGAAATGTACAGAAATGGGGATTTTATTTCTTCTGCCTGTGGCGGCAGAGAGACTTTACAGGGGCATTGGATTTACTGAATACTCTTGTTTTATAAGGGCACAAAAACTTTAAAGAAGAAAAAAGAAGAAGAGGAAAAAAGAAGAAAGAAGCTTAGAGAAGACAAATTAAAGAGGAAGACCAGGCTGCAGAAGACCCTGCTCGACCTCAGACTTCCAGGTAAGTGTTACAGATATGGGGAAATGGTAATGGGACAGTGTTATGGCTATTATTTTTACACTTTATTGTTAATGTTAGGTGTAATGTAGGGCTAGGGATAGTGTTAATGAGGGGGAGGGGGGCTGTTGTTAACTCACTCTTGCTGTTTGCCTTAGCTAGTTTCCTTTGATGTTCTCATTATTCATACTATTTAGCATGTGTTGTGTTGAAAAAAGCTACAATGAACAATGGGCTGCAAGTCATGTTCTGGTGCACAACGCTCTCTGTATTTCATGTTGGTAGGGCAATTGAATTCCGACAGTACTGTGTGTGTACCGACCGGACCTCATTTTGGCCCTTAAGTACGTTTACCAGCTCAAATTGAATCAAGCCCTAAATTTGAAACCCACATGACTGAAGATATTTGGAGTATAATCTTCATACTTTTGGTACAAATAGTAAAGGAATAAAATTCTATACAAATAAAAGATGTATTATTTATGACTAAGAGGATATGAATGTCATATAGGGTTCTGTCACGGTTTGCAAGCAAGACAGTAAAGTAAAATTCACCTTTATTTACGTAAGTGTAGTAATAATAATACTCAGGATGGAGCAGAGGGTAACCAAGAGACCGGTACTCTATCAGCAATAGTAGTAGGTCTCCAGATCCCAGAACTGCAGACACTAAGCTGAAGCCAATGGTAGTCCCTAAGTCAGAGATGAAGAGTAATCCAGACGATTCTCTCAATGATGGTAATTGGAAGGTGACTGACTCACGCCTGCAGTCAGCCAGGAGAAGACCGTCGCTAGAAGGAGCGGCAACCAGAGAATCCACTGACTCATGCCTGCAGTCAGTAAGGTCCGAGTTTGCCAGAGCCACAGGTCTGCACCAGATAGGATATCCTCTCAATAGGAGGTAACGCAGAAGTCAGCTGAACAGAGCCCCAGGTCAGCACCAGGATGGGTGGTCAGACAAGCCTAGGTCATACACGGAGTGGGTAGTCATCCAGAGCCACAGGTCTGCACCATATTGGGTGTCCACTACAAAGGTAACACTAGAGCGTAGTCAGACAGACCCACAGGTCAGCACCTGGATGAATGGTCAGACAAGCCTAGGTCATACATGGAGCGGATAGTCAGCCAGAGCCACAGGTCTGCACCAGATTGGGTGTCCGCTATAAGGGGCAACACGAGAGGGTAGTCAGACAGAGCCACAGGCCAGCACCAGGATGGATGGTCAGACAAGCCTAGGTTATACACGGAGCGGGTAGTCAGCCAGAGCCACAGGTCTGCACCAGATTAGGGGCTAGATTTAAAGGCAGCCGTTAAACCATCCGCTAAGTAAAAAAGGCACATCGGCCGCAAAGAACACATGGTTTACGGCAGATTCAAAGGTAAGCGTACAAGAATAGCTATCGGGCGTAGGCACTACAAAAACATGTTACACAAAAACCAGCGTCGCACCTGATTTTGCATCACCGTGCGTCCCAAACACCCGTTAAAACACAACTTAAGTCAAAATGTTACATTACGGCTGCCGTTGTCTAGCAACCCTGATAGATGCACAAACAAAATTCAAACCTACAGCCAATCCCAAGGCCCCAAAGTATAAAAAATGTTCAAATACACCTATATATACCTCAAAATAACGGTCACACCCTGTCTGTGTTTCGAGTTTCAGCAAGCTAGAGCACAGGACCCAGGAGTGGAGGATAGTGTTTAGAGAGAGAGAGAGAGAGAGAGAGAGAGAGAGAGAGAAGCATACACAGGAGTAAGGTAGAGGGATCTTGGAGAGAAGTACATTTAAATAGACACATAGCACACTTTTGCACATAGCACATACATCCATACAAACACAAACACATACATACACATAGTCTTTTTTTTTTCATCACACCTTACACATTTTAAACTTTATTTTTACAGTGTGAATCCGTGAGTGAAAGTGTGTGACAGAGAGTGAGTGGGATCGAGTGTATCTGTGAGGGCGTGTGAGAGTGCCTGGGTGTGAGTGGGTGAATGATGGCTAGGAGAGGAGGACAGGAGAGAGGGATGGGAAGACTAGTGGAGGAGGAGGAAGGTCAGGAGGGGATCCCTCAGCAGAGCAGGGGTGGGAGAGGGAGATCCGCAGGGCGGAGGGGGACCAGGCCCACAAGAACAGGCACACTAAGAAGAAGAGGGACAGATCCTGCAGTGGGACGAGGGGTAGTGCCTGGGGACCACCACACACAGGCAGGGGCAGAGCAGGCAGGACACTCCGGGTCTGACTCCTCGCATGCCGGAGCTGAGGGGGACAGGCTCAGGGATCCCCGATATACCGAGGAAGAAAACACGGCCCTCGTGGAGGCTGTACTGGAGAGGGAGAGTGTCCTCTTCCCGGGGGAGAGACTCCCTGGCCTGTCTGCGAGGAGCTGCCTGGAGTCAAATCTGCAGCAGAGTTAATGCAGTGGCCACCAGCAGACGGGATGTGGACTCAATCAAGAAGAGATGGGGCGACTGCAAAAGGCAGGTGAAGAGGAAGATGGGGGATGCCGCCCTGCACGCCCGAGCCACCGGAGGTGGGCCACCTGTCCCCATCACCTTCAGCGCATGGGAGGAGAGGCTGCGGCAGACACTGTCGTCTACCCTAATTGAGGGGGTCCCTTGAGGATCAGACACTGGGGATGAGAGGAGCCTCCACACCACCGGTAAGTGCATCACCCCAAAACCACACACCACCTCAAACCACACACCCATCACAAACAAGCACTCACATCCCAACATCTGCCCTTCATTCAACCACACAATTGCACCAACACAGCACCCTGAGGGTTTAAACAGGAAGCAAGACAAGGACAAATGTCAAGGTTCAACAAGGCCAAAACCTGTCCAACTCCCTGGTTAACCCTCATGTTGCTGTGCTGATCACACACAACACACACAAACCATGCTCAGTAAAGTGTTGTATGTCAAACATCACAATTGTTGTCACACAGTGTTACCCATGTTCACACAGGGAATCCAGCACATAACCCCATGAGTGCTAGAGGGATCAACAATGCATCGATCAACAATGCTTTGGCAACCCCTCTGGTACTCAAAGGGTTAACCAGACAACAAACACATGTCGATAGGTTAACAATTACATGACACATAGGGGACATTCACTAAGCGGTGAAAAAGAGCTGATGTAGAGAATTTGACACTTACATACCCTCACTTTACCAATTACAATGTTAGTCTATGGAGAACATCCAATAACAGGATTCAAGCTGCACAGGCCCCATTGTGTGGACTCCATAGAAAACACTGCAGATGGGGAAATGAGGTCAGCGGAGAAGTCAGCATCATAATCAGTTCATCAGGTCCACTTAACCGCTTACTGAATCACCAACAGGATGGATCAGGTCACAAATCACAGTGCCACTGAGAATAAATGCTTGTATGTGCAACACACAGGCCAAAAACAATCACACATAACTAAAGGTGAAAAAGTTGGCCTTGGTGTTGTGTATGCAATCATTTACGCTAACTTCAATTTACATAGCTCACATTTGATTCACATATAGATCCTCAGGAGTGCTGATGCCATGGATGGATGGTACACCAGACACTATTTGCAGGATACATATGGGAACCAAATATGAACCATTGAGGTTTGGTCAATAACAGGCCAGGAATTATGGATATCTATGATCGGGTCTGGTTGCCTCACACAGAACAATGGATGGGCTGATCCAGGAAAAAAAAGGCCTCAATCAATGATATCCTTCAATACTGGCTTGATTGTTGCCCCTCAGGATTCAACTTGAACAGAGCTCATGGACAGAATCCTGTAATGTACATCAATCCCTGATTGCCACGGTGGTATCCCATGCATCACAATGCAATGCATAGGATACCATCATGACTACCAGAGAGGGACATGTCTAATCTGACAAAATCCAGCACTGTACGGGATGAACTGATAACATAGGGATGAATACTACTTGAATCACACTGCAGATCTATTACAAAAAGATATGTACAGAAAGATAAACGACCAGATATGTATGTGGATATATCCCTTTCAAATGGGTACAAATAGGTCCCAACAAGATGTAAACCCAGAGTTCGGTTCAGTACGTGTGATTGTCCTACTGCCCATATATGTGCACCCTCAACAAAATAACTCATATTGATATCATCATCAGAGTACATATACCTAGTATATTACACCTACTTGGATGGGTATCAGTGGTATCTATGAAAGTTCATTTGTGATGGCTGTACATATATAGGCAGTAAGACAATCACATGTTCTGAACAGATCTCTGGGTTCATATCTATCAAGGATATGTTTGTACCCATATGAAAGGTACATATACACACATATCAGACCATATTCCTCACTGTGTACCTTGGCATGGCAATGGTTAATTTCACTTTGATGTAACCTTGCAGGCATCATAAAGAGATGTTTAGAAAGATGTTACTGTATGTGACAGCTGGAGATGTCAGTCATATGACCACACGGAGGCTCTTCAGCAGACCCAAAATTGAACCAATTGGAGATGGATCCATCATTGACATGGTCCACAGAGCGTGCTTACAAACCAGGAACACTTAGTAGACAATGGCAAAGATGTAGTTATCTCCAAATGGGTCAATGTGGAGTCTGCTGAAGAGCCTCCGTGTGGTCAAATGACTGACATCTCCAGCTGTCACATACAGCAACATCTTTCTAAACATCTCTTTATGATGCCTGCAATGTTACATCAAGGTGAAATTAACCATTGCTATCCCGTTAAAGAGATAGTAATACCTAAAATGTGAAAGGAAAAATACATGTCATAGGATTGATCCACCGGGTAATGCAAGGGTATTCCCACTACTGAAAGGTGTTTCATCACAAGAGTATAACAGCTCAAAGTTGAATATTCCATGGACAATATCACTGTGGCCTGAAAATGTACTATGCCAATGTTGCCAGACCATCCTCTGGCTAGCTTTGGTCCAGGGAGCAGAAATCCACAAAGGATGATGTGGCAACAGCGCAAATGTACAATTTCAGGCCACTGGGATGTGGCACCAAAGGAATTCAACTCTGAGCTGCAATACATGTAGAATAAAACACCCATCACCAGTAGGAGTACCGTTGTTTCACACAGGGGGATAAACCATACAACATATATGTTCCTTTACACATTTCAAGTATTAATATCAATTTGACACCATCATGGCTAAGTTTACTGATCACACAATCTCAATCCTCCACACAGGTTATGTGTCTCCAGCACATCAGGAGCCCATGGAGGAGGCCACCTCACCACCCAGTGAGGAGTATATGGAGGAGAGGACCAGCCAGTGGGCACCGTACCCAACGACATCCACACCTCTTGGCCAGCTGGATGCCCCAACTCTGCCTGCGCCACCTCTGGCTGCACCAACTCTGCCTGCACCAACTCTGGCTGCACCAACTCTGCCTGCACCAACTCTGCCTGCACCAACTCTGCCTGCACCACCTTATTACAGTGACTGGATGCCCCCCACCACCTCCAGGAGCTATTATCCTCCAGCAGCAGCAGCAGCACCACCACCACCAGGGAGGCAATGGCTGCCCGGTGATGTGTCCACCACCCAATACGGGCCATACTCATCACAGATTGACCTGGATGGCTCCCCAGCATGGCCCCAGGTATGATCCCAGGAGGGGGCCAAGCACATACCAGTGGCCAAGGTTTGACCCTTGGCCACTCAACTACCAACACCTGGGCCTGCTTGGGGAGCCCCAACAGCCTATGCGAAGGGAAGTGTTTACCCCACCACCTCCACCAGCACAGACATCGGTGGGCAGCAGTGGGTCAATTGATGTGGTGGGCACATACCCATCTGCAGCACAACCAGCACCAGCAGAGGAGGACACAGCAGCAGCAGAGGAGGACACAGCACCAGCAGAGGAGGACACAGCAGCAGCAGAGGAGGACACAGCACCAGCAGAGGAGGACACAGCACCAGCAGAGGAGGACACAGTACCAGCAGAGGAGGACACAGCAGCAGCTGATTCACCAGGCACAAGCATCACCAGCAGTGAACGGCCCACGGGGATGGAAGCAGAGTGTATGGCTCTGCAAAGGAGACTACTCAGGTCAAGCCTCTGCACCAATGACAACATCACCAGGAGCCGTAGGGAATCCCGTAGAAACACTAACAGGATAGAGGCAAGGATCCATGCCCTGGAGTCGGAGGTCATGAGGATCAACACTCAACTCCATCAGCTACACACAGGGGTGATGGACCTGCTTGCACAGGTACTGGTGGAGTTGAGAGAGCTGAACCGCAGGGAGGACTTACGGTTGGAGAGGGAAAACCTGCGCTCCACAGAGGGATCCACTGCCCCCACCACCCCCTCTAATGTGACCCCCGAAGCCACACCTAGGGGGCAAAGGGTGACCAGGAGATCATCCAGGTTATCCACTTCTGCCACACAGTTTAAGCCCCCCACCCCTAAGAAAAAAAAAATAAAATGCCCAACATGTTAAATTTCCCCTGAATAAAGGAACATTGTGCTTTTGAATCCTGTCTGATCTGCTTTGAATTTGGTCATAGATTGGGTGGCAGAGTTGTCTCCAATGCATTGCCAAACAATTCAGTGAATACAACTTCTGCCTAGGTAAGATGTTTGTGGGATGTTACAACATGGGTTCACACAAACATCGTTGTACAAAATCAACTGTAAAAACATCCCTGTTGCCATATTACACAACTGTGTTATATGGCAATGTTGTGTGTTGATTTTGCTTTACAAAACATTCCCCTTAGGCCAACATTTGGTACAACATTGAACATTCATCTACATCATATGTTGTGTTTAACCCTTTGATAGCCAGAGTGGTAGGCAACGCATTGCAAAGAAATGCGTTGGGTACCACTCTGGCACTCAGAGGGTTAAGGGGATAACCAAACAAACGGCTTAGCGGTGAGATAACAAGCAGGACAGATAAATGGGACATGTATCCATATTGTCTTGGATTCACACACTCATTGTGCAACAGACTGACTGGGGAAGCCAATGTTTTTAAACTAGGATTTCAATGTGTAGCACACACATTGATATCCTGGGGTGAGCATTGGGGCCTCCAGTAAGTTGACTTGTTTTTTCTAAGGGTGTAACAGACTTCCCCAGTGAAAACACTTGTCCACTTGGTCATGTACTGTGATATGTCCCAGTGGAGCAATATCACTGAACATTGATTATACTGAGCAACACATTAACTGTGGACAGGAATTCACTGTGGAAGTATGTCCCCTTTATCACCTCTTTATCACTCCCACAACACATTAGTGTATCACTGCCACCATCTGTTAGCGTGAATACATCACTGAGTCCACTCACTTGCAAACAAGTGGTGGAGTCCTGTGATATGGGTGATGCCTTTCCATGTATGGGGATACTCTACCCTGGGTGTGGTAACGCATTGACAAATGTGTTCTCAAATATATCCTCCTACAGACACAGATAGAATGGTGATGGTTCATCTTTATTGTGTCTCAAAGTACATTAGGATGTACATGTGTTTTCTGTGTATTGCCTATATGCATTGAACACCTGTATGAGAACACTAAATGTACTTTGAAACTAAATCGTACTACTTCAGTAACACTGCTGCCCAGCTCATGTGTTGTCCACAAGGTTTGACAACTCTGTAGCTGAGCATCCTAACTGTACAGGTTATAACACTCAAGAATTAGTGTTTTCTGTGTCTATATGAAAATGATCCAGTAGAGGTTTGTGTGAACCTCAGGTCAAACTTTGCATCACCAACAACATCACCATAAACAGCAAGGGGTGATCTCCATGAAGGTGTTGTCAAGACATCAATCCAGTCACATAGAAGATCTTCAGTTCAAGGATGGATCATGTTACGGATGCCTGTGGAAGAAGAGGACAGGATTTGGAGCAGTTGACCTGAACTGATCATCAAGCAACAACAATTTAGTCTTTTTAATCCCCTCAATTTTCACAGTTACAGGTGAGTACACAAACCATTGCTTGACAATGTGTTGTGTACTCATCTGTAACCAATTATGTGGAGAACTAAGGACATGTGCCCCAGCCCTATGGATATGTGCCCCTGACATGGATACACACATCAACAAGTGTTCTGAGAGCTCCATGGAAGTAATGAATTTGGGCTGCCACTGTGAATGTGACAGTGGCAGCCCAATGTCATTTGTTCCATGGAACTGTTAGGACACATTTGTTGATGTGTGTATTGTGTGTATTCATGTCGGGGGCACATATGTCTGCACACTCACAGGTCAGCATGGTGTCCCTGGTAATCTGATCTACGTCTCATGACCTCTACATTGTGTGCCCATACCACTGTACATCCACCCCTGTGCTGCTCTTCTCAGCTGTAGCACAGTACAGGTCCCATATTGAGTCCAATGGCCCTTTAACCCCTGATGTGACGGAGTATTATCCAATGCATAGCATTGGATAACACTCTTTCGCTACAAGGCTAGCATGGTTGCTCTGGCTATGCTCATGGCAAATCAAGTTAGCTGCTGTCAATCAAGCCCTGTAAGGCGATGAACATGGGTTATGTGTTGTACCTTGTTTCTCCTGAGGGTGTGCGTGATATCCTTGGGGTCTGTATGTCAACGTGGAGAGTGGAATGGAGGATGGTTTTTGAGTCCACACACACAATTTGCCACGTCCGCTGCCAGTGCAGTGCTGTGTCACTGTTCCTGTGGGGTGAGACAGAACAAAATGTGCAGTGTGGTTAGTGTCACAGGACTGATGGGGGACTTGCATGGATTGTTAGCATGCCTGTGTTATACTCACATGTAAAGTGTTCCGTGATGAGCCTGTCTCTGATCTGTGTCCCTCTCAGGGTCTCCTCAACGTGGCCGATGTCCATGGGCACTTCCTGTATGGGGGGGGCCTGGATGTGCTCCAGCAGCCTGGTGTCCACTGCGATGTTGTGCAGTATTGCGCACGCCACAATGATGTCGCACACCTTTCCAGGTGCATACTGCAGTGCTCCCCCCAAGTGGTCCAGACATCGGAATCTTGACTTGAGGAGGCCAAAGGTCCGCTCAATGGCATTCCTCGTTCTGCCATGAGCCTGGTTGTAGCTTTCCTGGGCATGTGTTCGAGGATTGGCCAGAGGGGTCAGTAGCCAGGACTTGCATCCATAGCCAGCATCACCTGTGTAATGTGAGTGACATGGTGAGACAGGGAGCACATGTTGTGTGAATGATGTTTTGTGTGGTGGACGTAGTAGCTGTGGGTCAGGAGCATGCTAAGCAGCGTTGTGTGTATGCCTGTGTATGTGATGTGATTTTGTATTGTGAACTCACCCAAAAGCCATCCCCCTGTAAAAGTTCCATTCTCGAAATCTCTGTGGACTGAGGAGTTTTGGAGAATGTATGAATCATGTGATCTGCCAGGATACTTTGCACAGACATTCATTATCCTCATATGGCTGTCACACACCATCTGCACGTTGATGGAGTGAAAGTTCTTCCTGTTGATGAATATCTGTGCGTCACGTGCTGAGGCCTTAATTCGGACATGGGTGCAATCTATAGCACCCATGACCCTGGGCATGCCTCCCCTGGCATAAAAGGCCTGCTTGACTTGTATCCAGTCCATGTCGGTGGTGGGGAAATGTATATAGGTACTGGCCTTGTTTTTGAGGGCTGGCAGGACCTGGGCCAGCACCCTGGAGAATGTGGCCTGTGACATGCCAGATGCGTAACCCTCTGTGGACTGGAAGGCCCCGCTTGCCATGAAGTGCATGGCACAGAGTAGTTTCTGCAGGCCAGTTAGGGCATGGTTGTGGATGTAGATGGGATCCACCTGCTCCTTGATGACCTCATACAAGGCAATGATGCTGTCAGGCCTCAACCTGTAGCGATCAATTACCTCATCATCGGTCATTCCAAAGAGGGTGACCCTTGGGCGGTATACCCTGGGCCTTGGTGGTCGTCTATACATCCTGTGCCCTCCAGGTGGGGATGGGCTCCTGTGTGGCTGCTGAGCCAGAGCCTCCTCACTTGCAACAGGTGGTGGCTGTTGATCAGGCATGCTTGGAGGTTGCTGATGTTCCCCAGCTCTCTCCCTTGCACGCCTTCTCCGCAGCCTTCGCAACAATATGTAACCCAACATACTGTTTGCTCTCTCTATCTGTCTCTATCTGTCTCTATCTGTCTCTCTCTCTCTCTCTCTCTCTCTCTATCTCTCTCTCTCTCCCTCCCTGAGTGGAAAACAAGCCACAAGTGAGTGTGTTGAGTTGTCCCTTTAAGTACTTGCTAGGGCGTTGTGTAGGTGTGGTGATGAGGTTAGTGCAGACCAATGGGGTGTTGTTTTTGTCCAGGTAAGTGTTTGCAGGTGTGTGTGTGTTATAAGATGTGGTGTGTTGTGCTTGTTCTGTGTGTGCCATTTGCGGACGTGCAGTTGTGGGGTGCAGGTCGCGTGTTGATGTTGCCCAGGTGAGCTTGTATTTGCAGGTGTCCGCTTTGTGTGATGACCCCCATTGTTCCGCGCCATGTTGTGTTGTTTTTTTGTGTGTCGTTGTCCCTGTGGTGTTGGTTGTTGTTGTGTGTGTGGTGATTTGTGTTGTGTGTACATGTTTTTGTGTTGTTTTGGCATTGCACGGGTTAATTTTCCCATTTACATGGTTGTGCGGTAAGCATTTTGTGTGTTTTCCTATGTAACGGGTGTTTTGTTTTGGCCGTTAAGTGTCTAACGGCTAAAAAAAGTGGGTCTTAACTTTTAGCCGTTAGGTGTGTCTTTTTTTCAGCCGTTATCAGTACCGCAAGCCTTTGAATAGCTCTGGGGTATGTTTTTCCATGCGTCTGAATGCACGTAAGTGTATCGGCCGTAAGGATTCTACAACTGCCGTTAGCTGTTGTTTAGACGGATCTTTGAATTGCAACATGTCACTTAACGCACCCGTTAGTGATTTTTTTTGCTAACGGCTGCCTTTAAATCTAGCCCTAGGTGTCCACTACAAAGGTAACACTAGAAAAACAAGAGAGTAGTCAGATAGAGCCACAGTTCAGCACCAGGATGGATGGACAGACAAGCCTAGGTCATACACGGAGCGGGTAGTCAGCCAGAGCCACAGGTCTGCACCAGATTAGGTGTCCACTACAAAGGTAACACTAGAGCGTAGTCAGACAGACCCACAGGTCAGCACCTGGATGAATGGTCAGACAAGCCTAGGTCATACATGGAGCGGATAGTCAGCCAGAGCCACAGGTCTGCACCAGATTGGGTGTCCGCTATAAGGGGCAACACGAGAGGGTAGTCAGACAGAGCCACAGGCCAGAACCAGGATGGATGGTCAGACAAGCCTAGGTTATACACGGAGCGGGTAGTCAGCCAGAGCCACAGGTCTGCATCAGATTGGGTGTTCACTACTAGGGGCAACATGAGAGAGTAGTCAGATAGAGCCACAGGTCAGCACCAGGATGGATGATCAGACAAGTCAGGTCATACACAAAGATAAGGAGCAAGTAGACAACTGTACTGCACACCAACGTAAGGGTAACTGGATGAGAATCCAGTTCCCTTTAAATACAAGGCACCAGGAAGTAGTTAGGAGGAGCCAGACCAGAACCCAAAGATAAGAAGGTGGCCTGCGTCAGCTATGTCTCTTTGTGCCCGAAGTCGCTGAAACGGCGACGCTGGATATAGGTAAGCTGTGACAGGTTCTGACATCAGGCTCTATGTAAGTGTTTATTTTATCCGTCACAATGTATATTGGCAAAGTTTCTATTCAACATCGCAGTGTTATTTTTATAAGTACATGTGGGTGATAAGCGGTGATTGCTGCAATCTGAATGTTTTATGTCAAGCATCATTGCTTTTTGACAGAAAACACATTGGGTTCCACGTTTCTTTTAAGGGAATAAAAGAACTGATTGTTTGATTTCTTCATTGTCTTGATAAAGGCCTGAGTATCGGCCAAAACATTGACATGGTTTCTAATATTTTTATTTTTGTAAAACCTTGAGTGCCGCTTAACTTTTGCTTAGATGCTCATATACAATATCTGTATATCTAGCTATGTATAGAATATATATATATATATATATATATATATATATATATATATATTATCAAAGAGGACATGGAGTTGCCCATGTGTATGTGAAATGTATTGTCAAAACAATATATTTGTATATGTGTTTATGCAATGTTTTTCTAAGGGTCTGTTAGACAGCTGCATTGGATGCTGCATGTAGAAGTAGGGCCCCATATGTAAGTCATAGTGTGTGTTTTCACAAATGTTGTGTGGACTTGGCAGGTGTGGTTGTGTCCCCTGGTCATGCGTGTGTACATGAGGCTAGAAGGTATAATGTGCTGTTGCTGGCATCTTGTGTTTGGGTCTTTGTCATGATCGCCCGAGAGTCCGTTTCAGGCATGTGTATGTTGACAGAAAGCAGTGGAGGAGAATAGTAATGGCAGTATACCGTTGCGGAGACATATTGAAGAGAGCAGTGTGTTTAATGAATGTGATTAGAAGCAAGTGTGTTTTTAATACTAACCATATTAAAGTGCATGAAGAGCAATGGGAGCAATGTTAATTGTGTGTGCTACAAATATTTTTAAAGAATGATTTAGGGATGGAGCAAAGTGAAAGGGGAATGTGAGGGCATGTTGGCATATGTAGTGTGAGACTATGTTGCCAAGTAAGATTGAGACAATCAGTCGAAGTGTTGTGGCAGTGGATGAATCGAAGCTGAGTGTTTGGCAATGACTTGAAGGCTAAGTATGATGGGAAGAGATGAAGAGTACAGTGACTGGATGTGTGGAAGGAGAGTGACATGATTATCGGTAGGTTAGAGGGTAGTGGATGAAGCAAGTGTATGTGTGAAAGGGGAGTGTGAATTGTATGAAGTGAAAGGGATGTGTGTGCTACGTATGTTGACATTAGCCCTTTGAGTGCCAGAGGGGTATGCAACACATTGCTGTACAATACATTGCATAGCCCTCTGGCACTCAGAGGGTTAAGGAGTGGATGACAGTAGTAATTGTAGTATGGGTTGTTGTAGATATATGGATGAAAATGCTGTGTTGAAGCAATGAGGGCATGAGCAAGAGCTACACACTGAGTACATCTGTGTTAGTATGTATTGTTGCTGAAGGAATATGCATGTGGCAAGAATATGGGGGGGGGGTGCAAGGGGAGTATGCGGGCATGGAAGGAAGGAAGTGTGAGCCAATCAGTGGAAGTATTGAGGTAGTGTGTGAAGCGAAGGGGACAGCAATGTAAGAGTCATACCTCCCAAGTGTCCCTTTTTAGAAGGGACAGCCCCTCTTTTAGACCCAAATCCCCCTGTCTCTCTTTCCCACCCTGATGCCCCTTTTTTTAGGAGATCAGACTTTGTGGGGTGTATAGTAGGGTATAATGTTGCTCTACAGCAATACAACTCACATTAATGTTTGTTAAAACTTCACTATATGTGTTTATAAAATAGTTTAAATAAAGTAATTTGGACTTGTTATAAGTCATTTATTAGGTTACACAATAGTTCATGAATTAGTCTAAAAATACTCTGTAACGCCCTACCCACCAGCCACACACCTACGCACACCACCTAAAACAAAAGTGTCCCACTTTGGCCATTTGAAATGTTGGGAAGTGTGTATTATTTGTAATTTTTTTTTATTTAGTTGATGGGGTTTGGTGCAGGCTAAAGTGGAATGGGAGAATGAGGGCATGTTGTAAAGGGGATTGTGAGGCAATGTGCATGCGTGGAAGGCGATGCAAAGTAATGTGCCACGAAGAAACAATGCAAAAGTGTGTAGAGTGTGTTATAATATTTTGTTGTAGAAGTAATCTGTGGCAGCTCAAGAGGACTGTGAGGGCATGTACAGAAAGAAGTGTGACGCAATGAGTGGAAGTGTTGCAGTACTTGCTACAGAGAAAGGAAGTGTTTGTCAGTGAAGGAAGTATAGTCAAAGGCTAGTGTGAGGCCATTATTTGTAGATGAGGGGGTAGTGGATGAAGCGACTGTGAGCTGAAATGTCAAATTGCAGTGTAAGGGCATTAGTCGAAGTTGAGGGGGTAGTGTATGAAGCAAAGGGAAATGAGAGCCAATCAGTAGAAGGGGAGTGTCATTTGAAGAGATGAATGATAGACTGAGTTGATGTGTCGAAGGGTAGTATGAGTGAAGATGAGGCTGGAAGGTATACTGTAAGTCTAATGTTGTGTATGTGTCCAGTAGGAGGGAGGGTGTATGGTGAGATGTGTTGAATAGGAGGAAGGTTGTATGGTGTGGAGGTGTGTACTGTGTTGGAGGGTGAAGTCCACTCAGAGATTTTCACAGGAGTGGGCGGGGGGCTATGACCCCCTGTCCACTCCTGTGAAAATCATGCCCCCATGCTGACACCAATGGGACAGCCAGTATAGGACAGAGATGCATAACTCATCATTACTGCCGCCCATGGGTGTGTGTGTCTCCCGAGAGAGACATAATTTAAGTTACATGATGCGTCCTCTTACGGTAATGTGCAACAGTTTTAGGCAGGTGTGAAAAAATGCTGTAAAGTAAGAATGCTTTCAAAAACAGACATGTTAATAGTTTATTTTTTTTATCAATTAACAAAATGCATAGTGAGTGAACAGAAGAAAAATCTAAATCAAATCAATATTTGGTATGAGCACCCTTTGCCTTCAAAACAGCATCAGTTCTTCTAGGTACACCTGCGCACAGTTTTTTAAGGAACCATACCATCACTTCCAGGACAATAAACTAATAACATGTCTATTTTTTGAAAGCATTCTTATCTTACAGCATTTTTTCCCACCTGTCTAAAACTTTTGCACATTACTGTATATATATATATATATATATATATATATATATATATATATATATATATATATATATATTTAGCTACACTGACATACATCTGAACGAACTAAACTATCAGACTCTCCCCTTTTTGTTTCTTCTTGAATTTATGTTAGCCTGTTTTCCTTTAACTCTTGTGGTGAATGCCAGAAGGGTGTACAATGCATTGCAAAGAAAAGTGTTGCACACCCCACCAGCAGTCACAGGGTTAAATCTAATACACCCATTCGTACATACATACAGAAGAAATAAATATATTTTATTTAGTTTTGTTTGTTTTTTTGTCTCCACTCTCTTTAGAAGTGCCTCTGGTGTGATCTTTGTAGCTATATGTTATAAGCTGGAGTCTAGTTAAATATATTCTAAACCTCACATGATCCTCTAATTGCCCAACTATTACTTTGACATGAGAATAAAAAAAAAAAATGAATAGCTTGCAGAAAAACAGATGACCAAAGATCGGTATACTCTGAACTGCACTAGAAAAGAGGCTCAGTTCTCCCACAGTAGGCTCTATAATATAAAAAAGTAGCTTGTATTCACTTCCCCCTAAGTATGGACTTGATGGGACGTGGCAGAGAGGAGGATTATATTTCCTACTGCCTGTAGGAGACATTTAACTCCATCCCCGCTGCTGAAGATGAAAACCTAATGCATTAGAAATATTTTTTATGTATCTAACTGGTATTTTAAATGAAATTCACCATCCCACAGATAAAATAGGTAGGTGACTTTAAATGAAATGACTAAACTGACCCAGCTGCATTTTGAGATTTGTATAGTTTATGTGTGCAATGTTAGGTGCCTTTTCATTATGTATTAGGGGGATGTACTAATAAGAATTTGCACTAAAATAGACACTGAGATCAATTTACTAGTACAGAACCTGCAAAACACCTATTTACTAACCATTTCACACTGAAAGATCTCCCCTTAAAGGAACACAGACACCTAAAAATGTTCTGGGGTCATACACACTTAAATACCTTGTATTCCATGCTAACGTCTGTAAAAAAAAATTCTGCTTTTTTCCAATACAATAGCAATCTATAGGGAATATAAGAAGTGGTTGCCCTGCATTGTCTTTAAAAGGACTGAGATAGAGTAACAAGCTTTCTAAGTAGAAGAACAGTGGGTGCTAATCTGTATATATTAACCCTTTGAGTACCAGAGAGGTATTCTGGCACTCAAATGGTTAACTCTGCACAAACAAAATCTGCCTATATGGGACAATCCACAAATGCATTAAAATACAAGAGTAGGATTTGATGTGGGGGATTTAACATGAAATAAATGCATTTTATAGATAATAGATGGAAGTGCATTATATTTAAAATGATGTAACCCAACTTCATTTTTAGATATTAGTGTCCCTTTAACATTGCAGCAAGGGGAGGTCAGTGTGAAAGTGCATGGGTGTATTGTTTGTATGTAAGTATGTGTATTTTTATTTATATAGCGCCAACATGTGCACTTAGCACTTTACAATTTACATTTATTATGGGAAGGGTACAAATAACTGCAGTAATTAAGTGTTTATATAGACAATCATAATGTGAACACCAGGTGAGTATACATTTAGATAAAAGGTCCCTGCCCCATAGAGCTTACAATCTAAGTATAGGTTGGGTGACATACAGATACAAGCAGGTAGAGGAGGAAGTACAGTTTTTGAGATATGAGCTAATGTTTCCCTATTACGGTAGTGCTACATTTAAAAGGTGCTCTTTTAGCTTGGATTTGAAGTTATTGAGGGTTGAGGCTTGCAGAATGCTGGGTGGTAGGGAGTTCCAGAGGTAGGGAGCAGCGAGGGAGAAAGCCTTCAGTCTTGAAACAGCGATAGTGGTTAAAGGGGCAGAGAGTCATACACCATGCGTGGTGCACAGAGGACATGCAGGTATATTGAGGGCTAACAAAGATGAAATGTAAGGTGGGGACAAGGGATGGAGAGCCTTGAAGGTAATAAGGAGGATTTTGAATGTAATATGTTGCTTTATGGGAAGTCATGACAGTGTGTTACACTCCACCCGTTACTTCACCTACCACCATCTCTATTGGCCACAGTTGCCTTTAGCTACCTGCTTCATCCTCCAGTACTTGCTCGATTTTCGCGCCAGGTTCCTGAGAGTCCTTGCTGTAGAGTTCTTGAGTTCCAAGATCTAAGTGTACTGACCTTTATTGTGTTTCCTGACCTCGTCCTCAGTCTTCTGTATTCTGAGACATTTTGCCTTCTAATCTCGACCCGGCTTTCTCCTAGACTATGGCTCCACCTCATCCCCAGGTACCTTCATCTCCTGTCTGGCTCCGACCTTGGCTTTTCTTTTGACCTCTCTTCTTCGAACCTGCGACTCCTTTCCTGCTGCTTTTCTACGCAACGAATGTCCCTTCAGCTGTCGTCTGCCTGAGACTCCTGTTGCTTTTGGGACTTTCAAATCCGACTCGTATCCTGCCATCTTCTGTTCAATGAGAGTCCCTCAAGCCGTTCACTGTCTGGCTCTCCAGCTGCTTCAGGACATTCAAATTGCTGTTTGTTTGACTTCCACACCTCAGGTCTTCCAACTGAGTCAAAGGTGTCATTATTGGTGGCTCCGATTAACACCCCGGCTAGTCGAGGGTGTGGACGGTCGACGGCATATGACTCCCTGCCTCTTGCCTGACCGACTAGTCGAGGGTGTCGTAGTTGAAACCTTACGACCGATGCCTCCGGGCTTCTGACTAGTTGAGGGAAGTGGTAGTCGAACATTCAACCACAAGCCTGTTTGAGGTCTTCAGATCCTCTCTTAGCCCAGTTAGTGGAATACGGTTCCAGAGTCCTGCAGCTCCAGATGTATCTGTCCTTTTCTGTGCTCCTACTGTAAGATCCTATCACCCAAAGTTGCTCACAAACATTGACAGTAAAATTGAGACAGACAAAATGGATGCTGCAGAGGCTTCACGCATCACATCCAGACAGGAACAGCAGGAGCAGATCTTGTCTTCTTATGCAGCACACTTACAGACTGAATCACAAGCTGGGTGCTATGATGGAGATGCTGCGCACTTTCTCTCCTTCTCCAGCTACTCAGGATCATCCTGTACTGGCTCCTGAGACTGCTGCTTCTGCTGGGACTCCTGCAGGGTTCAAGCCACCTAAGATACCAGAACGATTTTCAGGGGTCGTCCTAAAGACTGTTGTGGCTTTTTGAGCCAAAGTCAGCTTCATTTTAAGACCTTGCCTCAATCATTCAATTCTCATGAAGCCCTAGTAGCCTTCATAATATCTTTGTTGAAAGACGAGGCCCTTGTCTGGGCTTATCCTCTTGTTGAAAAGAGGTCCTCACTTCTTGATGATTCCAATGGCATTATAGCCGCCTTTAGAACTGTTCTTGATTTGCCTGGATGACAAGCTTCAGCTGAAGCTGCTATACTGGGACGTAGACAAAGAACTCGCACGGTAGACCAATATGCCGTGGAGTTCCGTACCCTATCCTATGAAACAGACTGGAAATCTGGGGCATTGAAGGCCACTTTTCGCATGGGATTAAGTGAGCGGATCAAAGACGCTTTAATCAACCAAGAGATACCGGACGACCTTGAAGGTTTCATTACTCTCTGCCTAGAGCTTGACCGTTGCCAGCATGAATGTCAACTTGAAAGCGATCACTCCCACATTACAAACCTATGTCTGCTTCTCGATCTACTCTATCAGTGGAAACATCTCAGACCCATACAGAACCAATGGACATAGGGTCTGTTACCAAACTAAAGATGCAGAAAAAAGCCGGGAATGGAGCCAAGACCTATGTCTGTACTGTGCTCAGAAAGGTTATCTCTTACGTCAGTGCCAGACACGTCCGGGAAACTCCCTGGCTTAAGGAACTTCGGAGACTCCTCCTTAAGCCAAAACCAAGAGACCCTCCTGACTGATCCAAACTGCTTGATGGTACCCGTCCATTTGAGTTGGTTGGGGGAGGGCAGTCTCCACTAAAGCATTTTTGGACTCTGGTGCTGCTGGAGTATTTTTGGATGCAAATTTTGCCTCAAGACACTCAATTCATCTCATTTGGAAAGACAAACCATTAAGGGTTTCCACTGTGGATTGTGGTCCCTTGGGATCCAGTCTGGTTACCCTTGAAACCCAGCAGATTGTTCTCAAGACGGGAGTTCGTCATTCAGAGATCATCCAATTTGACATGATTAATTGTCTGTAACGGTTTGTTACCTCTGATCCCAGAACTTTTTGACGCTGAATGAAGCTAAAGTTTTCACAATGGTGGACCTGAGAGGAGCATATGAATGAAAAATGTCATTTAACACCCATACAACCACTATGAGTACCTTGTCATGCCATTCGGCCTCTGTAATGCCCCCGCAGTGTTCCAACACTTTGTCAATGAGATCTTCAGGGATATTCTGCTCTCCTGCATAGGGGTCTACTTTGATGATATATTGATTTTTTTCATCATCACTTCATGATCACAGGGAACATGTTCGCTCAGTCCTACACCGCCTTCGGGAGAATCATCTCTTTGCTAAGGCAGATAAGTGCATCTTCAAAACTTCCCAGCTTCCGTTTCTAGGATATATAGTATCTGACTCTGGTTTACTGATGGATCCTACTAAATGGCCACGACCAACCACCTTGAGAGCCATGCAGAGATTCCTGGGTTTTGCCAACTATTATAGAAGATTTATTAAGAATTTTTCTTCTATTGTCGCGCCACGATAGCGTTTACCAAAAAGAATGCCAATCCCAACATCTGGTCTCTCAAAGCTATTGATGCCTTTGAACATTTAGAACAGTTATTTGTTTCTGCCCCCTGTTACGTTATCCAGACCCCTGGGTTTGTCATTTTTGTCCTATTTCAACAAATTAGCATCCTTAGGTCACAAGTATTGCACTCAATCATGGAAAAAATGGCAAATTTAGGTTTTCCATGAACATTACTGCAAGGAAAAAGGGGCTTTTTGATCATCCCTAATTAGTAATTCAGTGGTCTCAGGGTCAGCTCATTTTGACAGTACCCAGATATGTGTTAAGTAAAGTACTGCTGTGAGTCCCTACAAAAGTAAAGTACTGCTGTAAGTCAAGTAAAGTACTGCTGTGATTCCCTACACAAGTAGAGTACTGATGTGAGTCCCTACACAAGTAAAGTACTGCTGTGAGTTCCTACACAAGTAAAGTACTACTGCGAGTCCCTGTACAGGTAAAGTACTGCTGCGAGTCACTACACAAGTAACGTACTGCTGTGAGTCCCTACACAATTAAAGTACTACTGCGATTTCCTACACAAGAGAAGTACTGCTGCAAGTCCCTACACAAGTAAAGTACTGCTGTGAGTCCCTACACAAGTAAAGTACTGTTGCGAGTCCCTACATAAGTAAAGTACTACTGTGAGTCCCTACACAAGTAAAGTACTACTGTGATTTCCTACACAAGTGAAGTACTGCTGCGAGTCCCTACACAAGCAAAGTACTGTTCTGATTCCCTACAAAAGTAAAATACTGATGTGAGTCCCTACTCAAAGTTCTGCTGTGAGTTCCTACACAAGTAAAGTACTGATGTAAGTCCCTACACAAGTAAAGAACTGTTGAGAGTCCCTACACAAGTAAACTACTACTGTGTGTCCCTACACAAGTAAAGTACGACTGTGAGTCCCTACACAAGTAAAGTACTGCTGCATGTACCTATACAAGTACTACTGCGAGCCCTCTACACAAGTAAAGTACTACTGTGAGTCCCTACACAAGTAAAGTACTACTGTGAGTCCCTACACAAGTAAAGTACTGCTGCGTGTACCTACACAAGTAAAGTACTACTGCGAGTCCCTACACAAGTAAAGCACTACTGTGAGTCCCTGCACAAGTAAAGTACTTCTGCGAGTCCCTACACAAGTAAAGTACTATTGTGAGTCCCTACACAAGTAAAGTACTGCTGCGTGTACCTACACAAGTAAAGTACTACTGCGAGTCCCTACACAAGTAAAGTACTACTGTGAGTTCCTACACAAGTAAAGTACTACTGCGAGTCCCTACACAAGTAAAGTACTACTGTGAGTCCCTACACAAGTAAAGTACTGCTGCGTGTACCAACACAAGTAAAGTACTACTGAGAGTCTATGACTGTGTCTGTGATTGCCTCTCACTGTATTGCCTATGTGCGACATTGTTTACTTCCTGAACTGTTGCTCCCACTGAGTTGCTATTCTTATAGGTCTACTTGTTGGTGAGGTCATCGCTCCACCCACCTGCCAGGGTTTTTAAACCTCAACCCGTGTCATTACCTTTGCCCTTTCGTGGTGTACCTGAGCTTATTGCTGTGTTGGTCCATTCCTGTTCCTGTGCATTACCTGGCTACGTCTGACTACCCGTTCCGGTTCTGACTCCTGGCTACATCTGACTACCCGTTCCGGTTCTGACTCTTGGCTACGTCTGACTATCTCGTTCCGGCTCTGACTCCTGGCTACGTCTGACTACCCGCTCTGGCTACGACCACTGACGACGTCTGACTACCTGATCCGGTTCTGACCATTGGCTGCCTCTTGGGTTTATCACAGTGCCTGTGATTCTCTGTCACTCTTACTTGTGGTTCGCTCTCATTTGCTGAACCAGTTTGGCCCGCCCCTGGTGACCTTCTTATGCCTGGCCCAGACATCTGTCAGATGCCCTTTCGTGGTGTTCCTGAGCCAGTAGTGCTGTCGCTGTGTTCCGGATTCTCGTGTACTGACTTGGCTTGTCCTGACTACGCTCCAGTGTTCCTGATCGTGTTTGACCCGTGCTCGTCTGCGATCCACCTCTGTGTCTTGACCCGGCCTGGCTGACGTTCCTGTTCGTGTATGACCCGGCTTGTATGACTACCTCCTGCGTGCTCCGACCCGGCCCGGCTGACTTCCTGCTCCGTGATCAAATTCCAGCCTGTTCCTGTGACCTCCGTTCCCGTTGTCACCGCCGTGACATTTTGCACCCGCTGTTGCCAGCCACCGTGTGACCATCCTGCCTTGTGTTGCCTTTTATCAGTGCAGTGTACCGTTGTCTTGCTGAGCTGTGCGTGCCTCACTATACTTGCAGAGCCTCGTTACCTTATTGAGCCTTGTGCAAACGTGCATATTAACCCTTGCAGTGCCGCTTTACTCTCTCTATCTCGATTCCCAGTATAGAGCCTCTTTCGTTGTGCTACATCTGCTGAGTTGGCCGCTCACCTTCGGCGACTCTATCTATTCTACTGCAGATTAGTCACTTTATGTGGGCCGGTAGGGCGTCCTTGGCTTTCACTTCTCGTTGTTCACTGGCCGATACCTACTGTGGTAGTGTGGCAGCAGAGAGAAGGCTCAAGCTCCGGCAAGTTCCCGTTGTATACGCCCGTGGGGGCTATAGACTCTAGCACTATTACTGCTGGTATCCGGTTACGTCTGAGGAGGCTATTATCAGCTCTTGCATTGCAGGCTGGTTTCCGTTACGCCCGTGGGGGCTACACACACTTGCACTTGCAGAAGCAGTCTTCCTGTAGGTACGCCCGCGGGGGCTATTTGGATCTCTGTTCTGCTTTACAACTTGGTCACTTTGGCTAGGCATTTACGTTTCCAGTACACTGTGGACTGTCTCTGTCAGCACCTCCTTTTAACACCCAGGGTGTGCCAAACCACCACATCTGAGACTGACTGATTTATGCTCTTAACCCTTTGGGGTATAGAACACCATTCTCTGCATAGAGATCTTGTATGTCAATTATATTGTGCATTATCTCTTTGTACTATATCAGTCTTCACTGTGTGTCTATTTCTACCGCCACTAGAGGGCGATCGTTTGCATTATTGATATTCTAATAAAATTGTGTTTTATTTTACCTACTGGTCTGAGTGTCCTAAAAACCGTTACAGGATTGCTCTCTCCATTGTTGAGCTCAGCGCCCGCTTCCGTTAGCAGTGCTTGTTGGTCATACCGTGTGTTTGACCTCCAGTGGCCGTTCCGGTTGCATGCTGCCTTATCAAGCCTCAGTTTACTTCCGGCATATTATACCCTGTCCGGGTATTGGTGCACTCCTTTCATTTCTGGTCGACTGTGTATGTGTGGGAGTGCTCTGCACTGCCCTCACATCTACCGTGTAAAGTACTGCTGCGTGTACCTACACAAGTAAAGTACTGCTGCGAGTCCCTACACAAGTAAAGTACTACTGTGAGTCCCTATACAAGTAAAGTACTACTGCGAGTCCCCTACACAAGTAAAGTACTACTGCGAGTCCCTACACAAGTAAAGCACTGCTGTGAGTCCCTACACAAGTAAAGTACTACTGTGAGTCCCTACACAAGTAAAGTACTGCTGCGTGTACCTAGACAAGTAAAGTACTGCTGTCAGTCTCTACACAAGTAAAGTACTACTGTGAGTCCCTACACAAGTAAAGTACTACTGTGAGTCCCTACACAAGTAAAGTACTGCTGCGTGTACCTAGACAAGTAAAGTACTGCTGTGAGTCCCTACACAAGTAAAGTACTACTGTGAGTCCCTACACAAGTAAAGTACTGCTGCGTGTACCTACACAAGTAAAGTACTGCTGCGAGTCCCTACACAAGTAAAGTACTACTGTGAGTCCCTATACAAGTAAAGTACTACTGCGAGTCCCCTACACAAGTAAAGTACTACTGTGAGTCCCTACACAAGTAAAGCACTGCTGTGAGTCCCTACACAAGTAAAGTACTACTGTGAGTCCCTACACAAGTAAAGTACTGCTGCGTGTACCTAGACAAGTAAAGTACTGCTGTGAGTCCCTACACAAGTAAAGTACTACTGTGAGTCCCTACACAAGTAAAGTACTGCTGCGTGTACCTAGACAAGTAAAGTACTGCTGTGAGTCCCTACACAAGTAAAGTACTACTGTGAGTCCCTACACAAGTAAAGTACTGCTGCGTGTACCTAGACAAGTAAAGTACTACTGTGAGTCCCTACACAAGTAAAGTACTACTGTGAGTCCCTACACAAGTAAAGTACTGCTGCGTGTACCTAGACAAGTAAAGTACTGCTGTGAGTCCCTACACAAGTAAAGTACTACTGTGAGTCCCTACACAAGTAAAGTACTGCTGTGAGTCCCTACACAAGTAAAGTACTGCTGCGTGTACCTACACAAGTAAAGTACTACTGTGAGTCCCTCCACAAGTAAAGTACTACTGTGAGTCCCAAGAATGGACCTTATGCATAAAAGAAAATAATAGGAGGAATTCAGGAGCAAACCAACTGCATCGTAAAGGAGAAATAAAATCTCTCAAATTCCTTTTGATTTAAATCTGGTTTTTAACCATTTGCTTACTGGAAAGGTCTCCAATGCATTGTGAAGCAATTCTTTGGAGACCTTCCTAGCACTGAGGTGATTAATGGTAACATGTATCTGTCCCCTATGATGTAGTTGGTTTGCTCCAGAACTGCTCCTCTTTTGTGAATAAGGCACTTGAGAATAACATACAAATGTGTATGCAAAAGAATAAAAGAGAAATAAAGAGAACACCGCTCTATTGAAAGAGGGAGACTCTGGAAAAACACTAGCGGCTTGAACCATGAAAGGGTCACAATGGACTATGTAAACAGAGAGAGGAGAGTGTCATCATACTGACAGGGATTAGGACATTAACCAAACAGGCAGACTGAGTCAATGACAGAAGCTGTGATTCTCATACACTGAGCGGTCCTGTTATATGACTTCACACAGATCTGGAAGCAACTGTAGCGAAATAGTGAGTATGGGACTTTCTTTTTCAATTGAAATGCATTAGACATAGTACTTAAAGAAGCAACATAGTTATATTATGAAAAAAATAACTATATATATATATATATATATATATATATATATATATAATGATCCTTTACTGATAAAATGCCAACTTATTTCACAGAGCTGTACATCAGGGAATAGACATAATGAGAAATAAATCTGTACAGCAGAATGTAGAATACAAGACGGATCAGCAGGTCCTGCTTGTGAGTCTAAAGCATACATACTCATCATTAGTCCTAAGGACACACAAACAGGTGACATTTTCAATACACGTTTGTTCAAAGGTGGGTAATCAGTGGCTCAGTCATTCTGATTGTTCTACTATACAATTGTGCTTAATTAGAGATAACATTAAAACCTGACCTGTTGCTGTGTCCTGTGGATTGGAGCAGAGAATCACTGGTCTAGAGGGTGGCAGGCTGGGACACAGAAGGTATAAGTACTACTCACAGTGATACACTTGTTCACAGGTGCCTAGAGATAACAGTTGCACCATCTATGAGCTAAAAGAGATTACACCCTGGGTATGATACCAGACGTATAGAGCCTTCTATATACCCTGGCAGGTGATTTCCTAGTTGAGAATATCTGATTTTGTATATGCAAATTACCCTTGGGCTTGTTCACCCTATAGGTAATAGTGGAATGTAAATACGGACCCCTTTCTCATAGGTTCCTATAGAGCACAGCTGCAATGGATAGAGTCATGTCCGCCTCCTTAGACATAACATACAGGACTTATTTATGATGTTATCTCTCAAATTAAGGCGCAAGGAAATAATTCATACAGACCAGGCAATTGTAAGGTTAGTTGGGGGATGTTATTATTTGGAGGTGTTACCAGGGGCGGATTTTAGTTTAGTACCAGTCCGCAGGGCCGGATTTCCCAATAGGTAGAGTAGGCAACTGCCCAGCGCTACAAATTTTGAGAGATACCTCAGCTGTTCTGGCCACACCCACATTCTGAATTGTGGGTGTGGCCAGAGCAATATCAAGGTCCCAGCACCAATTGTATACCCCTTTACATACAATTATGTAACCACCTTGAATGCTGGAGAGATCTCCAATGCATTGCTCTGCAATGCATTGGAGATCTCTTTAGCAACTAAGGTATTTACCCTTTGATTGCCAGAGGGGTGCGCAACACATTGCAAAGTTTTGGCACTCAAAAGGCTAAAAGGTAATTATCATGTTCACTAAGTCCAAGGCTAGGACTATATTGTGACCCCTCAGCTGGAAACCAAATATATATTGCCACAAACATATTGGTTGCATGTGCAGTCCTCTTAGGCCTGCAGTGTTGGGCTTTCTAGCCCAATACAGAGGGTTTATGGGACACTGTATCATGCAGAATATGAGACTGCCCTGTATGATGCAGTATCAATGCACCTGAGAGGCAACCACAGTCTCCTTTCAGATCCATCACACTCCCCCTGTGTTTTTACTGGGTCTCACAATGCAGACTTGCTCCCGGGAGAACAGGTTTATCTACAGCAGTGGTTCTCAACTGATGTCCTCAGGACCCACTAACAGGCCAGGATTTGATGATTTCCTTGTTACAGCACAGGTGAGTTAATCAATGTGAATAAGCCTCTGATCACCACACCTGTGCTCTAGCAGAGAAATCCCTAAGTCCTGGCCTGTTAGTGGGTCCCGAGGACAGAAGTTGAGAACCACTGGTCTACAGGGCACTACCAGATGATGTTACTACCTTGGTAAACTCCAATCATCTCTAACAGTACAGCTTTTCAGGATCTCCTCAGAAGGACTCAGGTGTTTCTATCATTAGCACAGGTTGGCTGGTTAGAATGATTCATCCACTGCAATCTACATCTTTCCACTGAGTTACTGGAGCTTTTAACCCCTTGAAGGCTAGAGTGGTCACCAATGCATTGCGAATGCATTGTGTTGGAGACATCTATAGCCTTCCAGGGTTATAAAGCACATTAAACTCAATTACATTATTTATCTGTTCTATATAGAACAGTTGTTTTTGTTCCCTTTACTTTGTGTATATGGCCCTATAAATCAATGCATTGCATCAAATCAAACCCAAGGTGACACAACAGTGGATGCTGAACCAATATGAATCCTGTGACAGAGTTGGCAGAAGCTGACCAGTTAGTCACATGGTCTGTCTCAGCGTCACACAATCTGTGACAACATTGTCTTGTAGACCTTTACTTAGATGTAGGTTGCAAGCTCTTCGGGCCAGGGACCTCCTATCCTAATATATGCTCACCATGTGGGAGATTCACTAAGGTGTGATAAAGCGGTGATAAAGATGACTTTTCAAGTGAAATCACTTCTCCAATTCCTAGGTTATTCTACGGAGCCAAATGGGAGAGTCCTTAGTGCATAGCCTCCATAGAATAGTATAGGAACTGGAGAAGTGCTTTACCACCTCTTTATCATGTCCTAGTGCATAACCCTCCTGTGTTCCCCTTATGATTGTTTATATAACCATTTCATTACTGCACTTATTGTATCCCCTCTATACAAAATGCAAACTGCAGAGTGCTACATACACCTGTTGATGCTATATAAATAAAAATATACATACATTAATACATACATACAGACTAGAACAAGTGATCCCACATTATTCAAAACCTAAAAGTTATCCTATGCACATTGAGACATATAGAAATATATCCAAGTAAAACTACAAGGCACAATAAGGGAGCCGTTTCATCCAGTTCCCCCACACTGATATACTTAAAGGGGAACTAACACCTCCAAATAATAACCCCCCACTTACATTACTCTTGCCAGAAAATTCTAATAGCCCCGTGACATTTTCCCTTGCTCCTTGTTTCAAGAGATAACATATTCAGTCAGTCCAGGATGTCAGATCTATGAAGGCTGACATGATGGATGCTAGCAGGACTACAGGACCTCAAACTCTGCTCAATGCACAAGGCAATCTTAACCCTTCATGAATCAGAGGGGTGTGAAACTCATTGTTCTTCAATGTTTTATGAACCCTTCTTGTCCTTAACACCTTGTGAGTCAGGGGCACTCAAAGGCTTATAGCAACTAGGTTCATGCACTCTGCCTGCTTCAGTTTTAAAAAACTGGCAGCAATTCTCATGTCCACCTCCATGGACATGACACCAGGACTGATTGGAGATGTTATCTCTTGAACAAAGGCACAAGGACAAAATTCATAGGGGCCATTAGGGTTTCCTAGCCATAGTAATGTAAGTGGGGGGGTTATTATTAGGAAGTGTTACTTATCATTTAACTAAAAACAGATGGGTGTACATGCAATATACAGCCCAACAGTATATTTCAGAGTTTACACTTAGCCAAATGGCATCTCACACTTTAAATTATTGCTAGAGGACACATCTCAAACAGCCTGGGTTTAATCCTTTGAGTGCCAGAGAGGTAGCCAATGCATTGCAATGCAATGCGTTGGATACCTCTCTGGCGCTCAAAGGGTTAACTCCTTCAATCCCACTGCTGGAATTGAGCATTCCCAAGGATATGGACCAGAGAATAGACACCAAAACTGATTTATTAAAATGAAATAAAACTTAGAGTTACATAAAAGTCTGTTACATCCAACACGGAAAAGCAACCAGTGGAGGAAAGGCCTGAACCAAGCCCTGTTCACAAGAGGTTCAGGCCAAGTTCTCATATTTCAGTTTGAGCAGTGTATTCTGGACCCAGTCCTCTTTCCATAGAGTCAGATGGGTAGGATTATAAAAAACACCATGAGACTCACTATGAATTACAATTTACATGGAAAAATATGTGTGTGTGTGTGTGTGTGTGTGTGTGTGTGTGTGTGTGTGTGTGTGTGTGTGTGTTATAAATCTCAGTCTTTTACTAGTTAATTGCTGCTATGCCCACCTCTGTGAGTAGCATCATTACAAATTAATAGTACTCAGTGTAAAGTTCCTCTTAGGCTTCTCCTCACTAGCACTTGCGCTGTTATGTGGTGAGAGGCAGCTGATGATTCTTACTTGCTACTGTAACATCACATTCACCCACACAGCAATTTAGGAGTCTGGCATTGGTCACTTCATCTCTTGCATGAAATGGGACAGGAAGCTTGGAATAGTTAGAGCTGTCAGTTTATAATGATGCTGCTACCAAAGGGTGGAAAAAGTAATAGACATATGTTCATGTTACTTGCTCTTCAAAGCATCAGTTCCATATTGTTTGCATTATTTTTCAGGCTCACCTGTCAACGAAAGATTGGAGTTTATTGCTAAAGGGAGCATCTCAGTAGAGGAACATGAGAACAAACAACACCATCCAAGCAGCCATTGACCTTACAGCAGGAGCTGCAGGTAATACAAACACATGCAAAGTATATATTGACACCTCCATATGTCACACTGTTTGACATTCTCCTCTCAGGATCTGTGATAAGAACTCTGCTCATCATTAGGTATAAGGGCAGCTAATTGCACAGTCTTGTAGAACTCACAAGTGAATTAAAGGAGCCTGCTGAGTAAAACCAAAAATTATTCAAAATCTACCACTGCTCAACTTGTTTTTTTTTTACAATTAGATTTCAGTTTTCTATTGTAGCCACTAGGTGGTGCTAGTCTGATCACTTACTATGGAAAGGCATAGTCATTGGCTCAAGCTCTTAGAAAGCATTACTGAAAAAGAAAAAGAAAAAGCTTTTACAAAATTGTATTTTCAACACCAGTTGTCATTGCTGTTAACAGTGTGAGCTGTAATAATGTTTAGATGAAAAGTCTCCCAGCAGTTAGAGTACCCCTGTTTTTTGTTTTCTTTTTATAGATAAGGTACTTAGCCCATAAATACAGAAGAATGTTTTTTACAGATGTTTTCATAAAGGTCATCGACTACAGAACTTTTAAAGGCACCCATCACCTAAAAACAACATTGTGATTTTGCTTTCAAATCACCTATATATTAACCATTGTTTATTTAGTAGCTTGGTTTTTGAATTATTTAGACATATATTATGCTAGTTTTGGCGTGCCGTGCAAGTACCTCCTGTCTTAGCCCCACATTTCCTCTCCCACTCACTTTTAAAAACAAAGAGTAGCAGATCATTTTATCCTTGGTGGACATAGTGCCAAAAATATAGTAGTCTCCAGCAGCTGGAGGTCTTAATGAATAGACTCCTTATGAGAACAAAGGAAATGGAGAGGGTTCTCTTTTCTCCCTCACAACATAGTGGATCACACCCCCACGAGCTTACCATTGCTGCTTCTACTAATAACAAGATGGAATGACTGTTGTTACAGGTGGAACTGCTTGTGTCCTAACTGGTCAGCCATTTGACACAGCCAAGGTGAAAATGCAGACGTTCCCTAACCTGTACAGAGGGCTCATAGACTGTGCCGTGAAGACATACAGACAAATGGGTATCAGAGGCTTCTACAAAGGCACTAGCCCAGCATTACTGGCCAATATATCTGAGAACTCAGTGTTGTTTATGAGCTACGGATTTTGTCAAAGAGTTGTGAGGAGGCTTGTTGGCTTAGAAAAGAATGCAACGTTAAGGTAAGTCAGGGATATGTGCAAATAAATATTTTAGAATCCAAATGTTTAGAATATGCTTCCATCCAAAATATACTAAAGCAAAAAGATACAAGCAGGAAGTGATTTATTTCTGGAAGAGCTAGCACCTGTGTAATAAGACAGGAATTAACTTTGAAGTCTTAGAGTTAGTTATTACTTAAACTTGTGATTCCAATATAATGTATATGTTGTGTTAGCTATTTATGTATTCATGTTTACCACAAATGTATATTACTGTTTATAAGGTTTCCACCATTGTGGGTGTTATATTCAGTATGCTGGATGCTGATCCTTGGTGTTTTCTCTGTAAGATTTCCTGTAGGATGGGATTGGTTGGGAGGTTTGTTGTAGAGGTGGCCATGGATACAGAATTCAGGGCAAACCACTATTTTCAAGGTCACGTTTTGGTATCTGTCTTTTAGTGATCTGCAAAATGCCACGGCAGGCTCTTTTGCAGCTGCATTTGCTTCATTGGCCCTTTGTCCCACAGAACTGGTGAAGTGTCGTCTGCAGGCAATGCATGAGATGCAGCTATCCGGAAAGATCATTGAAGGACAAAAGTAAGCTCCAGTCTGCATGCTGCCTGTTACAGCTATTTATAGAATATTTGGGTTTTTAAGAGGAACTATGACTTTTAAAGGACCCCATCCCCCCAAATCTTTCCTTAATATGCTGTAGATACAGCAGTCATCCTCTGAGTGCTCCTTCCATGGCATATGGACCTCTTATTCAGCCAAAAGTAGCCTCTAGATATGTCCATGTTGCACTGTTGTACTTCTGTCTTTCCTTTTCTCAGTGATGGGTCTGTGAATGGGTGCACATACATGACTTACCCAGCTTTGCTATATTCACATGCACAGACACAAGCAATTCAGATTGGCATGAAGAGGCTAAAAGTGTGGCAGGCATAAAATCATTTATCAGACCCTATGCAGACAAAGAGGAACAACAAATCCCATGATTGGAGCATATTGAAGATGGAAGAACCTTCCTCCCCAGCATGACACAATTGCATGTTAACCCTTTGTGCGCCAAAGGGGTATCAAACACATTGTGAAGCAATGCATTGGATACTCATATGCTTAAAGTAAGATTTGTTACCTCTTGCACAAAGCCACAAAGGCAAATTCATATTGGCCATTAGTTTTTCTGGCCATCCCATATTGTTGTGAATGTGAGGAACAGTCACCCTTCCCAGAGCCAGTGTAACATGGATCCCGTGTACACGGGCAACAGTGCATGCCGGTCGCGGTGCAGTCGGGCACAGTAGAGACTGCCCATGACACGGCTGATACCGAGCGGGGTGCTCCTAATTCAGACTGTGGTCCTCTCTGCGCATCCTTTGGTGCACAGACAGGACCAAGGTCTGAATTCAGAGCGCCTGAAACGTATCAATCGCGTCACGGGCAGTCTCTACTGCACATGACTGCAGCACGCTCAGTCTGTACTACGTATGACTGCATCGTTACAAACTTTTAGCGAATTATTATATAGGATGGTATCCTGACAGAATTTGTATCCATCCTGCTCCCAAGGCTGACTAGCTGGCTTTGCTCTGCCTGCTAGGTGTGTCCTGCAGTAGTACATGAGCAGGCAGAACTTCTTGGTCCTAAATACACACCAGATTAAAAGTGCATTATTTTCACCCTACTCCAATCTTTAAACTCCAATTAACCCACTGTATGAAATGCTAGAGAGGCATCAATTATCATTTATTAAGCCCTTAACTCATTGTATGCTATAGAGAGGCATACATTATCAGTTTTAAAACCATTGTATGTCAGATAATTATATAGAAATGTTTTATTCTGTGATTAACTCCTTGAATGCCTCATAGATGCAAAACACATTGCACAGGAATGTGTACCTCACTGATTAATCCCTTGTATGATAGAGACACATAATTCATCAGTGATAACCAATTGATATATGGGATAGAAGAGGTTAATCACTCATTAATTATGCCTCTCTAGAATACAAGGGGTTAGTCAATGAGGTACACATTCCTGTGGAATGAGTTTTGCACCTCTCCAGAATACAGTAGGTTAATAACTGATAATTTATGCTTCTTTACAGCATACAGTGTGGTAAGGGTTTAACTGATAACTGTTGAATATTTAGGACCCAGAATCTCTGCATGCTCATGTAGTGCCAAGTGGGCTGTACAAATAAACAGAGAAGGGGTAATATGCTGGGGGAGAGGGAAACATTTAGGGAGAAAGATTGGAAGTTGGTGGGGTTTTATTTCATATATATACACACACACACATACAGAATAGAATACCAGTTAGTGGGCCAGTTTAAAAAGAAAATCCTTGGGCTGGTATTCCACTACAGTCCACCCCTGGTCCTAGAGGACCTTGGGGAAAAACACTATTTTCAATAGTAATCTGACTCCCATTCTAATTTTAGTTTATTAGTCTCCTAAATCATTCTTCAGTACTGATTTCCCTTCCTTCAGGCTGATGTTCGGCTATTTATTAGGGCCATAAAACCTGTTTTCCCCCTTTCCATAGCACAGTGTGGTCAGTGGTAAAGAGCATTCTCTGCACGGATGGCGCATTGGGGTTCTACCATGGACTGTCCAGCACTTTGCTCAGAGAGGTCCCAGGCTACTTCTTCTTCTTTGGGGGCTATGAACTGGGTCGCTCATTTTTTATATCTGGAGAAAAAACAAAAGATCAGCTAGGTAAGTGTGCTTAAATGTTAGTTTGTTTTTTGTCTTTTAAACATTGATCAGTTTTGAATATGGGACAAGAAGAAAAATTCAGTGGGTGGGAGGCAAAGGACATGCAACATCACATACTTCATGGACTGTGGAGCACACACACATTTTGTTATGTATTATTCTCTGTAGATATATAGTGTCATTTAAAGGTAACTTTGCTATAGCTAAGTTTATAGGAGTAATACCGTCTAATAATAACCCTCCCCCTTACCTTATTATAATCAGAAAAACCTAATTGCCCCTATTAGAACTTCCCTTACTCCACTGTCAGTCCTGGATGACCCGTCCATGGAGGTGGACATGACAGTTCCTTGCAGATCCACAGAACACAAACTGTGCACTGTATGTGATGATCATAAACCTCTATGGACAAGATGGATATGCAGAGTATTGACTCTCTAGTGTTTAACCCTTTGAGTGCCAGGAAAGTGCCTAATGCTTTGTGTTGCAATGCATTGAATACCTCTCTGGTACTTAAAGGGTCAAAGTGTTAACTAGGCTCAGGCCTGCTTCTGTTTGTAAAAGGAACTGCTAGCATGTATCATTTCCATCTCCATAGACATGACACCCAGAACTGATTGAATTATATCTTGAATCAAGGCACAAAGGCAAAATTCAAGGGGGCTATTCATATCCTTTTGCCATAGTAAGGTAAGGTGAATTATTACACACTGTTGGTTTGCTTCGGGACTGGGTAACCTGAAGACCTCTAGCTGTTGAGAGTTACAATTTCCATCATTCAAGGATGATGGGTAATGTAGTCTTCAACAGCTGGAGGGATTCTGATTGCTCATCACTGATCTAAACCAATCATCTCTTTATTCGATCAACACTAATTCAATATAAGTGTTTAATTTTACTAAATCAGTAGACCAATAGAGTAAAAGTGATACCTTTACTGACTGAGTAGCTTTACAGTGCACACACACACACACATATATATATATATACACACACACACACACACACACATATATATATATATACACACACATACACACACATATATATATATATACATACACACACATAACATAGATTGTACGGCAGATAAACATTCATAACAACTTCTCAGTTACTTTGGATTCTATTGAATGTGATAACCTTATAACCAGTTTCTCTAACAATTACTATTTCGATTTCAGCAGAGGCTTTTATAGTATGCAATAACATCCACCTCCACTATAAATTAATTTGTAGTAGCTGTATTAGTCCAGTTTTAGTACTTCAAATATGTATATACTTTGGTAGTAGACTGCCAGTTTATATAAAAAAAAAGGAAATGTAAAAGAAACTCACAGTGCTAGCACAATAATATCTATCTATCTATCTATCTATCTATCTATCTATCTATCTATCTATCTATCTATCTATGTATATATATATATATATATGTATATATATATATATATATATATATATATATATAGTTTTGTGGTTCAAGAACCGCACTCACAGGACTTCCAAATGATGCAATAATGTGCAAGATTTATTATCAACGTTTCAGCCCTACCTTGGGCCTTTGTTAAGATTAATCTTGACAAAGGCCCAAGGTAGGGCCTAAACTTTGCTAATAAATCTCGCACATTATTGCATCATTTGGAAGTCCTGTGAGTGCGGTTCTTGAACTACAAAACTGCATGTATTCTGCATGGAATTTGACACCCGGCCATTGCTTTTGATTTGGAGAGTGCTTGGACTCAGTGATTTGATATATATATATATATATATATATATGAAAGTGATTCAGCCAACCACTTACAAAAAAAAGTTAGACCTCGTGTGGGGCATCAGGACCCCTCATGATGCCCCCCTAGCTTATGATCTTTCAGCCATTTCACCTAGGAGATCAATAGAGGTGACACAGGAGAGCAAGAGAGGTGCCCTCTTTTATTCTACCCGGAGTACCCGGGTAGGAGTGGTCAGGATCAAGAAATCCTCTCTCAAGTCAATGCGAGAAAGCCTCCCTCATTGACGTACAAGGGTTTCCCAATCCCACCCACTCCTAACCGGTAGTAGGAGTATGATGAAAATATCAGAGCTCACTTGCTCCCCATCATTGCTACCATTGGTCTCCCAGATGAATCAGCTGATAGGACAGTAGCTGGGGGGCATCAGGAGGGGTCCTGCTGCACTTCCATGAGGTATGAGTTTTAATACAAAGCAACAAAATTTGTTGGATACCTCTCTGGCACTCAGAAGGGTTAAAAAAAAACAAGGTTTGCTGCACGGGCAAAGCCAAGCCACACTCCTGCTAGTATCAATATATATACAATAAGAAGAATCCAAGTTAATAAAGTATGGAGTACAACAGGAAATGAGGGGAATCTCCACAGTCCCCAAATTAAGAACAAACCATAAAGCATAATCAAAAGACAATACTGCACTGTTCCATACATAATTCTTAAATGTGAAGAGCATAAGTTATACCAATGTATTAATTCACCTGTTTCCAAAAAATGGGTGTTATGTCACATAGTTTGGCCAAAGTATGTTTAAGCTTACTTACCTCACCAAGGTACCCCATTGTAAGCAAATGGAAATGCTCCAGTTCTTTGGGTTCCCACCCACTTACTGTAAGTGACCTCTGTTCAAAGGCAGGTCAGTTTAGCCATGAGGACATTAGATAGATTGAGCTTTGAGAGAAATGTTTCATCTGGTTTTAGGAGTAATATTTAGGTGTTTTTAAATCCAATGAGTTTCTTCAGGGGAATTTCTAAATAATATGAGTTTTTTTTATTCAAAGTACTTTTGTAAGTCATAAAGATGCAAATATATATTAGACAGAACTCGCTTAAAATGGGGTACCTTGATGAGGTAAGCAAACTTAAACATATTTTGGCCAAACTATGTAAGAAAACCCTTATTCTTTTTAAACACATTGGCATAATATAACACATTGGTATAATATATGTTCTACATAGGGTTCATATTTAAGTAATTTGTATGGAGCAGCCCAGGATAGTCTTTGGTTTTATATTTTATGATAAGTTTTCAAGAGATCAGCTCTCTTCTTTATTGATCTCTCGAAAGCTTGTCTTAAAATTTAAACTGCAGATCTTCTAATGTTGTCTACCTCATCATGTGTGTGTGTGAAATGTCCCAACACAGGATTATCTGTTGTTCTGTGATTACCAATGGATGTGCTGATGATCCACAGGGTTGCTAATCTCTGAATATGATTTTACTGTCATAACTAGAAAAAATTACACAAAAGCAATTTTTTTTACTGACACCTTTCTTTGACCTGTCATATTTTAATGACACCACTGTTTTTACATATACCTTCATGAATGAATGAATGAATGAATATGTTTATTTATGTAGTGGCCCAAGTATATGCAGCACTTTACAATTTAAAGGGATAGTAACACTTCGTTTTAACTTTATTTTATTTTGTAGGCATTAAAAAAAATGAAGAATAATATAAGTCTTATCTCTCAAACCTTTATGATTTATGAGATTTTCACAAGCAAAGTTCCCCTCCCCGCCCCTTTTACCTAGTGTAAGCCATCTCTTCTCAAATGTGAGTCTGGTTGTATGACAGTACAGATAACAGAAGGGGACAATTTTCTTTGTATGAAAACAATGAAAGCCCTTCCCCCCTTGACAAGTTTTTCAGCTTTTTCCATTATCTTAATTGAAGATTGTCCCTCTCTGCAGTCTACCTGGGCATCTCCCTTCTGATCTGGTTGAACAGGGGGGGGATATTTCTTTGTGAATATATCTTAAACCATAAAGGTTTCAGAGATAAGACTTATATCATTCTTCATGTTTTTTTAATGCCTACAAAATAAAATAAAGTTAAAATGAAGTATTACTATCCCTTTAAGTTTTGTTAAGATTCCACTAGGATTTCATTTAATGTGGGCCCGTCACCCTGAATTCAGGTTTAAAAAATTGGAAACTTGATTAAAAACTGCTCATGTGTATGTTAACCAAAAGACCAGCAGATGTAGGGTTAGGGGGATGTACATACTTTTATAAGGGGAGCTCTCTGAGTGCATTACTGTATGCTAATGCATTCTAATCAAGCAGTTCAGGTATGTTACTAAGCAACATGTTGTGCACCTCTCTGGTCCTCAAGGGTTTAAGATCTGTACTGGAGTGAGACGTTTGCTTTTATTTTTTCCAGACATAAAAGCATCAATATTTCCTAATTTAGGCATCGGACAGTCTTTTGGCTAATATAACAAATATGAAATTTTGAATGAAGTTTTCAAATATGTAAACAAATTCAAGGTGACAAGGGGCGAATGTAATACGGCAGTTCCATGCTAAATCAAGTGCTATATTAGGTCTTAAATCTTTATGCCTTTTTAACAACAATGTACTAAACTGGGCCTGGGGGAAGGCAGTGAAGCAGTCTGGGACAGCAGTTATGACCAATAACTAAATTATATATTAACAGGGTATAGACGACTTGGTCATTGTCACTGTCAGCCTTCCTGTGCATGCTATGGAGGATTGATAGCATTAATGCCGAAATAGTATATCTGCGAATATACACTACAGTCATCATACACTGTAATGCATAGCCAAAAGCACAGCCACTGGCTTTAGACTCTAACACGAGTATAGCTGCACTGACACATCCGTATATTCACCACAGGATCACTTTAAAACTAAAGGGTTCCATCATTGCAAAAGGTTTGAGAACCACTGTTCTATCTGGTGCTTTGTATCCACACAGGGAGCTATAATCCTGCCACTATGTACTTACTGTATGCTCTTCCTATAGGAGTCCTACCTCTGATGATTAGTGGAGGAATTGGAGGGATCGCGCTCTGGCTGGTGGTCTTTCCAGTGGATTGTGTTAAATCTAGAATACAAGTCCTCTCCATGACGGGAAAACAGGCTGGTTTCTTGAGGACATTTGGACACATTTTAAGGAATGAAGGTAAACATTAACAGAATAAGCACTATAAAGACATAAACTACAGAAACATAACTGCAATAGGAAAGACAACTGTGGAAATATTTTCCAGACTACTGAAAATGTTCATAAAATGTTTGAAAATAAAGAAACATTATTCAAAATATCCACCAACGCAATGCATTAGAGGTATCTCTGACATCAAAAGGGGTTAATCAATATACTTTTTGCAACACTTTCCTGCTTAAACACTTAAAGGGCCAGCCTTGCAACAAGTTGCTTTCCAATGTTTTGCGCACATACAAACACTTGAAAATTATTAATCTGAAAGCTATGAATTGCATTCCCCAAAAATTGCTAAATTACAGTTCTGCTAATACTGAGAGTTTTAATAGAGTTTTCTGTAGTGAAGTAGATTCTCCAGAATTAAAATAAGAGAGTAAACTACATGAGACAGCCACCCGTGAACTGAAAAAAAAGGAGAAATGTATTTATAGATATGAGTGGCTATTAAAGGGAAATATGCCAAAGGAATAAGTGGCTCTTAATTTAGTCAACATATTAACTTAGGTAGGTTTGTTTGGTACAGCAGCCAGGTGTATTTATATAGATATTTTACCTTACCTCTCCAGTTTCCTGTTTATATTCATCTCTATTGGGTTCTGCCTTTAGTTCACACGTCCATATAGCAAAAAGTCTCAGTAGTACTGAATGAATCACAAGGGACATATTAACCACTTAAAGGGATAGTAATGTTTCATAATAAAAGCAGCTCTAATTAATCATCATAGTATTTGGACTTTGGAGAGTGTTATTTCAATTCTGTCAGAGTTGTAATTCAAGAGTAATTCAATGACAAATTATCCCCCTCCCGCCCCTTCTATTGATGTAACACTGCTCAGCCAGATCAGAAGGGAGGTGCCCAGGTAGACTGCAGAGAGGTACGACTTTCAACTAAGATAAGGGAAAAACCTGAAAAACTTGTCAAGGGGGGCAGGGCTTTCATTGTTCTCATAGGAAGGAGATTGTCCCCCGCTGTTATCTGTCTGGCCTATGGACTGGATTCCACATCTGAGAAGAGATGACTTACACTAGATAAAAGGGCCGGGAGGGGAAACTTTGCTTGTGAATATCTCTCAAACCATAAAGGTTTGAGAGATAAGACTTATATCGTTCTTCATGTTTTTTTAATGCCTACAAAATAAAATAAAGATAAAACTAAGTATTACTATCCCTTTAACAGAATATAAACAGAAATATCTAGCAGTTCCCTGCAAAACAGATTGTATGTTCAAAAATAAACTCTATAGGTATATCTGACTGCTGTGTGATGGACACTTACATTGGTAAGTCATTCTGTTAATCAAAGTAAGAGCCACTTGTTACTGGAGTATAGTTTCCCTTTATTTATGTTAATAGGATTTATATAAGTACATGTCATGTATATCACAGTGAGCTATTACTATATCCTTTTTACATCATGAACTTTGTTCAGTTTTTTTATTCCAAGTAAATAAACCAGTTGTGCCTTTGTTCAAGAGATAACATGTTCATTCAGTTCTGGATGTCATGTACATTTGTTGTCATGTTTGAGTCAAATGGCCTGATTTTACCCCAAAATGTGGTGGATCCATTTTGTATAGAGCTAACAAACCATGTGCAAAAGTACATTTAAGGTATCCGCTTTGAGAGTAGAAAGGATAATACTGAATGTTTCATCAGCAAGTTACATTACACAATATAGCTGTGGTGTACTACACCTGACCTCCAGGACTGCACCACAACAGATTGTACACATATTCCTGAGTGAGCACAAGGAAATCAGTCAAAATTATTTTGTTGCACAAAAGCAGGGTGCACAATGCAAGGAGGTGCAATGCTTTGTGCACCCCACTGGTCCTTAAAGAGTTAATAGAATGTATCACATGGAGATACGTTTCAAAAACAAACAAACAAATCAGCAAACACTTTATAGTTCCTATGGTTTTCTGACACACTAATGCAGTATTTCACAATATTTGACGTTCATAGATATCCAGGGCACCAAATGAAAACTGCACTAAGAGCAAAAAAAATGTTGCTCCTCCCTTTTGCATCACTGATGTGTTTGTGGCTGTGAAATGAGTGCAATGCTGCTCCTGATGCTAGGGCAACATTTTTTTTTTTTTTTTAATCAGTCCAGTCAGAGTGCATTTGGATACCAAGATACGAACTGGACAGGTTCTGAACTAACACCAGGAGCTAGATGGGCTCAGTACATGTCCACAAATGCATCCATGGTTTAAAAGGGTAGAGGAACATGGACTCTTCCTAGGGCTATATGTTAACCCTTTGAGTGCCAGATGCATTGCGTACCCCTCTGGCACTCAAAGGGTTAACCTGGTAGCAATCTGTGTAGGGGCATAACTAATCAATGTAGAGAGCCCTGAAGCAAAACCTTTTTTGGGCCCCAAACATACAAATTTTCTCCCAAGGGCAAAGCAAGGACTTATTGGGCCCTTCATCACAACTGCACCCTCTAACAGTTACCCCAAAGCATATGGTAATGTCTCACATTGTGGTATACTGATTTAATATTTCAAGGTACACTGGAACATATAAAGTGTGTTTCTTTTCATAATCCCTTAGATTCTAGAAACAAATATTGTTTTGTTGTTCAATGCTTGTCTCAAACATCCAAGAAATTAAAGGGATAGTAATAATTAATATGTAAAAAATACATATGTTGTAGGGTTTAGTCCCCTGAGTAAAACAATGGTACACCCACTGCCAAGAGGTGTTTTATTCAAAAGTCCTTACAGCTCAAACTTGAATTTTGCAGGTGCAATATCTCAGTGGCCTGAAATTGTACAGTGGAGCTGTTGCAACACCTTCCTTTGGAAATTTATGGTCAACTAACCAGTAGGGTTGCCACCTTTTCTTCAAAAAAATACAGGCCATGGCATTCCCTCCATAGACTTAACATTGGACAGAAGCCAATTTTTTACCGGCCTGCCGGTAAAACACTGGCTGGGTGACAACCCTACTAACCAGAGTTGTCTTTAGGATGGTGTAGCAACAGCGCCACTGTACAGTTTCAGGCCACAGAGATACTGTACCTAAAAAATTCAAGTTTGAGCTGTAATAAGTATAACTGTTGAATAAAACACCTTTCAGCAGTGGGGGTACCCTTGTTTTACTCAGAGGGCTAAACCCTACAACATATTTTTTTTGTTACATATTACTATCCTTTAAAGGCACTTATTTACAGGTGATATTTTTCATTAATGCACATGTGCTCAAGCACAAAAAAAAATAAATAAATAAAGAAATCCAGATTGCGGTTATACACAATTGTGCAAGAGTATGGCTGGAAATCCCCCTTGTTGCTGGGTCTGGGCCTTCAAAGCCAGATTTCTTATTAGACAAAGAAGGAAGCTGCCTAGAGTACCAAGCTTTGAGGGGTGCCATTTCCTTGTTGGTCATATCCAGTGTGCTAAGGCTTGGCCTACAGTTTCTATGTCCCTTCCACTGAAAACCACACATAGTAACACCTTATGACAAGCTACTGTATTCAGAAATAATAGTTTACAAGTTCATTAGCTTTATTTATTTATCAGTTTTACACTGCTGTCCCTCCCACCTGCCACTCTGACATGCACCTCGTTAACCCGCTGAGTGCCAGAGAGGTATCCAACATATTGATCACACTCCAAGGTTTAATGCCTCCTAGTTATTTTAGTAACTGGAGACAGGAGGTTCATAAAACATCACCTTACTTACAAAAAAACAATATAACTAAGTTTATTTTAACACTTTACTGATACAGACTTGGGCATCCCTCTGCCACTCAAAGTGTTATAGCTAATCTACTAAAGTTAACCTATGGAAACTCATTCTCCATTGATTTCTAAGGGGAACGCATTGATCTTACATTATAATGGTGCTCCCTTACATGGATGGAGAGATGAGAGGTGGTTATGTCTTGTCCCAATTAGCTATAATCATTTAACCCTTTGAGTGCTAGAGGGGTACTCAATGCATTGCAAAGCATTGCATACCCCTCTGGCACTCAAAGGGTTAAGTGCTAAAAGGATGTCTAGCCCTCTGGCACTCAGAGAGTAAAACAAACAGTCACTTTTTACTGTAGACAAGTATCTTATGAAAGCCCAATTTCTTCAGTTACATAAACAGGTATGAAAATCATTTGGGAGTGACAGTCGGGAGGGAGTGCAGTGTAGAATATAAGTAGCTGGCACATGGATGTGTCAGCCAGTACTGTCTAATTTGCATAAATGGACACATATAAAGCTAAATACCCCATAAACTAGTATTTTAAATAAAAATAGCTAACATAATATACAGGTGTTTTGAAAGCTCTTTCAAATAAACCTAAGCTGTCATAAGGCATTCCTTTTACTTTAACCCTTTAAGGACAAAAAGGTGTTCAATGAGTTGCACATCCCTCCTGTTCTGAAAGGGTTAAGCCTCTGAGTGCCAGAGGGGTACCCAATGACTCTCTGGCACTCAAAGGGTTAAAAGCTTTTTTTTTTTTTTTTTTTTTTTTTTGTACATTATAGGTCAAGTGTATTTTCTGAATGAGGCAACAGCAGATCAGGCCGGGGGTTAAGTCATGTGAGAAATAGGGGAGTGGCCATTTGTAGATCGGATGGTGAATAGAATCCCTTACTTAGAGTTATAGGTAAAGGGTGGTACCATGTTAGCCATAGGAAAAGCAGGAGACTAGTAGAGTAAAAATGATACCTTTCTTGGCTGAGTGGCTCTAGGATGCAGGATTTCAAGACACTAGGGGGAGATGCACTAAGGCATGATAGAGAGGTGATAAAGTGGAGATGACTTCTCCAGTGATACCACTTCTCCACTTCTGTTATATGGAGGCTATGCACTATGATCTCTCCCACTTGAAAAATCGCAGTTCATTGGCTCCATTGATTAACAGAAGAAGTGGAGGAGTGATATCACTGGAGTAGACATCTCCAATGTATCACCTCTTTATCATGCGTTAGCGAATCGTCCCCCCACCAGATCTCTTCTCCAAGCATTATGTCTGAAGAAGAGACCTGGGGGGAGATACAATAAGATGTGATAAATTGGCGATAAAGTGTAAATTAGTTCTCCAGTGATATCATTTTTCCAGTTCCTGATTTAGTCTATGGAGCCAGTGCACTAAGATTTCTCAAGTGGGAGAGACCTTAGTGCATAACCTCCATAGAACAAGTGGAGAAGTGATATCCACTTTATCACCTCTTTATCACCCCTTAGTGCATAGCCCCGTAGGTATCTTCTCCAAACATTATGCCTGAAGAAGAGATCTGGGGGAGGGAGATACACTAAGTGGTGATAAAGAGGTGATAAAGTGTAGATAACTTCTCCAGTGATATCACTTCTCCACTTCCTGTGTTATTCTATTAAGCTAATACACTAAGATTTCTCAAGTGGGAAAGACCTTAGTGCATAACCTCCATAGAATAATATAGGAACTGAAGAAGTGATATCACTGGAGAAGTCATCTCCCCTTTATCACCTCTTTATCACCTCTTAGTGCATAACTTCCCTAGTTTCTTTAAAGTTTGCACCCTAGAGCTGCTCAGTTATCCAATAAAGGTATCACTTTTACTGTACCAGTTTCTTACTTAGAGTTGCCTGAGGTGTAAATTGGGCCTTGAGGGACTTCAGTAAAAAGCTGTTTAATGGCCTCTTTCTGATTTTTTGCAGGTATACTAGCACTATACTCCGGACTGAAGCCCACTTTAATTCGTGCATTCCCAGCTAATGGAGCACTCTTCGTAGCATATGAATACAGCAGGAAATTAATGATGAAGCAATTTGATGAATGATGACAGTCTATGAACTTGTCTGAGGACATTGCACATGACTCAGGAGATCAAACAACCCAAGATAAATTATCATCAGGAAAGGGCAAAGTTCTCATCTGCCTGCTGCCTTATCATGCATATGACGTGTCTACATACACCACACTTGTGCAAACTGTTTTTGTGTAGAAGATGAATGAATGGAAAACATAATGTTCTGTCTAAATCAGTGGTTCTCAAACCAAGTACTATGGGTTACATGAAATAGATGTAACTAATAGCACAAAGGGAAACGTGACTATGGTGGCAGACAATGAGGATGATGTACCATGGAAAAGTGAAACAATTCTGGGGAAAATCAGCTGCACCATAGTGAAATTCCCATTGACTTTTAAACCCTTGATTGCTAGAGAGGTCATGTTGTATTGATTCACAATGTATTGGTGACCTCTTTAGCATTCAAGAAGTTAAAAGCTCAATTAAAAATACATTGTAGTTTATGAACTTTTTTTGTCCCCTATGGTGCAGTTGGTTTGCGGAAGAATTGTTCCACTTTCCGTAGTACACCAGCCTCAGTGTATGTGTGTGGTCCTTTGATTCCAGCGAACATGCTGAAGAATGAAGATTATAGTAATGGTTACTTCGGGTGACCACATAGTCCTTTACATGCAGGACACTGAAGAAAAACACATACTGATTCCTTTCCAGTCCTGTAGAGTGTGGATTTCATAACTGTCCTGCATTTAAAGGGAAATCTGCTCCCCTAGGACTCGATACTATTATCACCATAAAACTGGTGGTTATAGAAAAAACAGTAGCGCCAAAAAAAAAAAAAATCAGCCCTGTACCCCAGCTGTTCTATTGCTGGAGAGGTACATGGCAAAAAGAGTGTTGTTGTCTAAACTCACATTTTGACAAAATGCTCGGTATTGTTTTTTTGTTCCCACAACTCACGCTAAATTGCGAGAATTATGGGAATATCAAAGGAAAAAAAGCAAACTGTCATTTTTTGACAGTGTCAGACAATGCGTTGTATATATCACTGGCACAGATAGGGTTAATCTTTTTCTTTGTTTCAACCACAAGCACGTGTTGGAAACCAGTTTTCTAACACATACCGGTAGTTTTGACCGCCTGTTTTGGGCTCTGCGCCTGCCTTCTCATGGCGCAGGATTTGCACCATAAAAAGGGAGTCCTAAACATGAGTTGAAGCCACCACATGGAATAGGATAGCAAAAGTGACTATTTTGAGTTAATGTTCAATGGGTGAAATTTTCTCACCCTTTGATCATTTTTGCACGGTTTATGGTGTTGACAACATAGTTTATAGTATTGTAAAATGTGCTGTCAAAACCACTACCGCCTGTTTTGAAAATAGCAGGGTTAATAGTATCGAGCCCCTTATGTTTACCTAAAAATTTAGTTTAATTTATTCTTAATACTAGTTTAATACAAACAACCATTCAAGTATATATGATAATGATACCGTGTTAACCCCATAGATGCTAGAGAGGTCTCCATTGCACTGATTTGCTCAGTCTTTACAGAAGGTTGTGAAGAAGGCACCCCCCAGCCCATTAAGAACTGCTAATGATAACCCTTTGAGAGCCAGAGAGAGATCCAACAAACTGCATTGCAATACATTGGAGATCTCTCTGTCACTCAAAGGGTTATATCAGATGGTCCAGATTCAAGAGTATTAAAAGAGCTTAGGCCTGCTCTTGCAGCACCTCTAGCTGTGCTTTTTAACCAAATGCTACTACAAGAGTAGTTCTGGATAACGAAATGCTGAAAAGTGCAAGATAATGCATTTCGGCACTGAAACCCAGAGGTGGAATACAGGCTTAATGATACTGTGCTAACAAAAGCATCAGAGGAAAGCGACTTAGGTGTTATTATTTCAGATGATTTGAAGGTAGTCAAGCAATGCAGTAAAGCAGGTGGGAAAGCAAACAGGGTTTTTGGTTGTATAGGAAGAGGCATTAGCAGGAGGAAGAGAGAGGGGTACTAATGCCACTCTACAGAATAATGATAAGACCTCGCCTGGAATACTGTATACAGTTCTGGAGACCACATGTCCAGAAGCTCATTAATAAACTTGTGCTAGTTCAGAGAAGACCCACCAAAACGATACAGGGTAGACTTGTGCACGACAAAAATTTTCGGTAAAATTTGATTTTGTTTTTCATTCGTTCACAGAACTGTGAGACTGGCTGAAGTGTCACTCTCAAAATTATTCAAATAAATCCCTACTATTATTTTTAATATTTTACATAGGAATAAAGTTGACTTTCCCTTGCGGACGCAATAATGTACTAGGACTGCCTATAGAACTGTGAGACTGGCTGATGTGTCACTGTAAATTATTCAAACGAATCCCTATTATTATTTTTAATATTTTACACAGGAACAAAGGTGACTTTCCCTTGCAGTGGCAATAAGGCACTAATGCTGGCTGCCTGCCTATGCCTAATGCTACCTGTCTGCCTACACAACAACTGGACACTCTAATATCTCCTGCTTCTTCTCTCTCTCATCTCCAACAAAGCACTAACAGGAAATGCAGGCTGTCTGGGTGTCTGTGTCATTAGTCCAACCCCCATCATAAAACAAAAAAGCTAATTGGACTAGAGACAAAGTGGGAAAGTAGTGCATGAAACAGAGAAGCTAATTGGACTAGAGACATGGAGGGAAAGTATGGAGGGAAAGTAATCGCACGCGGGTAGTAGTCACCGAATTTCTGAAATTTTCAACAACATTCGGAGCAGGGCTGGTCGTATTCGGATTTTTTTTTGGCAAACAACTCTTGCCTTTCGGATGGCCCAAATGCCGCTGAATGACTCTTTTTTTGTTGAACTCCGAATGTCGACGAACCGAATTGCACAAGCCTAATACAGGGTGTTCATAACACAGGGTGAAAGAATAGGCTCATATAGCTTAATATACACCGTTTGGAGGGGGGGTGATGTGATAAAAATATTTAAATATATTAAAGGATTTAATATAGATCAAGAGGGAAGAGGATGTGACCTAAAGTTAGATGGTGGAAAATTCAGAAGTTATGTGCATATATACTACTTTATTAAAGGCTGATAGACTCATGGAACAGCCTCCCAGCATAGATTGTATGGATAAATACTCTTAGGGAATTCAAAAATGCTTGGCAAAGACATAAGTCTATTATGAAAATAATTTAATATAGTGTATTTTATAAGATAGGGAAATGGCAGACTGGAGGAGCCAGATGATTTTTTTCTGCTGTCAATCTATTTGCTTCTATGTTAATGCGTTGTAGACCTCACTACTATCCATGGTGTTAAAGGGTTTGGTTGCTCAGGTTCCTTTAGTTTTGTATGAAACCAGAAGTTTGAGAACAACTGATCTAAACATTTCTTCTTACCCTTTAAAAACAAAGGAAAATACATTTTAGAGGACAATTATGCCTGTAGGAATAAATGTCTCTAAATGTGTTTAACCCATTTAAAGGCATCCCATCAGCTTATAACAAGTTTGGTGATTATGAAAAAGCTTTTAAAATCACCTACCTTTTGTATTAGACATATTTCATTTAGGCGTGCCATGCAGGCATATCCTGTCTTAGCCCTATAGTTCCTACTCCACTCATTGACACTTAACTCTTTCAGTGCTAAGGGATTGCTGAGTTTGTGTGTGTGTGTGTGGGGGGGGGGGCAAAGACAGGAAACACCTGCAATGCATGCCTTAATTGGCAAAGTCTATAAATCTAATTACTCAAAAACTAGTTACCTAAATACAAAATGGCTTCAACATTATAGTGATGATTTTGAAACATGTTGCAAAATTACCTCTTTGTTTCTAGGTGCACAACATATTGCATGTTAACAGAAGGAATCCTTCATACAGCAGTCCACTCATATTAAATGGCAATTTCCATACAACTTTTGAATGTATTGACCAATTTGTTTGAATCATTTTTCATTCTCACAAATCTGGTAGATATTTTAAAATGAAGAAGGTTAAGAAAATAAGTAATTTCAAATTATAAAATCGGATCCCATCAGGGTCATCTTATCCGGGTTACAGCACGTTTTATGGATAGACAACAAATATCACATTTAGTTAGATGTTATTAGGTTCTGTTTACTTTGCACCTCAATGTTGTTGAGAGCTGCACCGGGCACTCTTTCCCCTTCTCTGCATGCAGAATGACAGGTCAGAGCTCGCTAGAAGGGAAGAGAGAGCCCAGAGCAGGGCTCAACAACATTGAGGTGCATGAGCTATCAGTACATTAAAGTAAGGTAACAAGCAAGTTTTAATTTCAGATATTGATTATTTTACAGAGCATTACAGTATGTGATGAAAAAAAACATATCCTATATAATAATTAGCTAGGATGTTTGTCACGATGCAGTTATGCGCAATAGAGACTGCCCGCGTTCAGGCAGTCTCTACTGCGCATGATTGCATCGCGTGAGTAAGGCGACGCAAGACTGCATCGCATGGAGCAGTGAGGTTGCGGCCTCTTAACATTACCCAGACCTTGGCCCGTGAACATGGGCTTTTACACTCGTATATATATATATTTGTGTGCTGATTATTTGGTCCTGGAGCTATCAGGCTCTCAAGCCCTTAGGTCAGTGATTCTCAGTGTTAGTCCTCAGGGCACACCAACATTGCAGGTTTTCTGTTAATTCCTGCTTAATCACAGGTGAGTAATTAGTGGTTCAGTCATTTTGATTGATTCACCTGTGATTAATTAGGGATATCTTGGAAACATGACCTGTTGGTGTGCCCCGAGGACTGGAGCTGAGAAACACTGCCTTAGGTTACTGAGACAGAGTGGCAGGAAACTTTCTAAGCAACATTTAATGCGGCAACATGAGAGTCTAGTGCTTTGATGCAGGGCAAGATTCTCATGTTGCACTTTTCATCATGGTGACATGGTTAGTTCGCCTTTATGTCACACGCTGTTTTTCAAAGGATACCACCTATCGTGGTTGGATCAGATTTTTGTCCTGGACCCTTCCTCTTTGACACCAGTGTCCAAGTCATGCTGTCATCATCCTGAATTCATACACACCCCACATCCCCGTGGGACTAGGGCTAGGTACTGGGTCCTTTACTGAAGAAGAAAGGGTTAACAGTGAACAGTTCCTTGCTGAGAGTCAACACAGGTAAACCTGCTACAGTGCAGTGGGAATGACTGGATGCCATAGCGGTCAGACGCGTTGACTGGGAGCTCCACAACATTTGCCAACTTATGGCCTCTATTTCAAGGCCAATAGCCTTCAAACATTTGGCACTACACACCACCGTGCCCGGTGACATAGGCGAATTAGTGAGATACCCAACTCTCAGCCACAGACCCGTTTGTAACTGAGATCAGCCTGCCCGCAGCTCTTGCGGCCTACCTCATGGGACAGCCACCCAATGGCACTGCTCCTTCTTATCTGCCCTGTGGAGACAGCACATATCCCGGACATACTAGACTTGGATTACGGGGACATCAGACCTACCTGCTCACACTGCAGTATGCCTAGAGAAGATGATGGGGGCCCTGCATGGCAGGCATAGAGCCAGTGGTGGGGACCTTCCTCTTTGACCTGCATCCAATGAGGCTTACATCAGGCGGCTGTCAGCCAAACCCTAGAGGGGGAAAATATCTACTGCTGTTTCCATGTGAGTATCAGAAGGGCCGGCCCAAGGCATTATGCTGCCTGGGTCCATGGATGAAATGTCTTCCCACCCCCAAAAAAAACACACCCACTAAAACATGTAAAAAGGAAAAAAAAACATCTTGGTCAGGGCTGGGCAATCATAATCTCATTTCTGCACTAACATGATGTTAGTGCAGAGATTACATTTTTATGATGCCCAAGCCTGACCACATTTTTTCCCTTTTTACCAATACAAAAATAAGCTTAACAGGATGCACACATTGCCCCTCAATCTCCCCAATGCCCCCAATCTCTACAATGCCCCTCATTCTCCACAATGACCCTTCCACATTGCCCCTCAATCTCCACAATGCCCCCATATCTCTACAATGCCCCCCATATCTCCATAATGCCCCTCAATCTCCACATTGCCCCAATCCCCGTAAATTTCCACATTTCCCCCATATCTCCACATTACTGCCTCCACATTGCCCCTTCCACAATGCCCCTCAATCTCCACATTGCCCGTCAATCTCCACAATGCCCCTACTGATACTGATCCCCCGTCTATCTCCTACCTTGAGTCCCTGGTGGTCTAGCGGCATGGCATGAGAGAGACTGTGCTTCCCTTGGCACAGAGCTGAAGCTCCCGTGCGGTTCTCAGTAATGCAGAGCACTGGGAGATGATGTCATCTCCCAGCGCTCTGTATTACTAGAGAGCTGGAGACTAGTGGGAGATCAGCTGGATTGCCGTCCCTGTCAGAGTGCCGCCTGGGTCCATGGACACACCGGGACCCATGTAAGGACTGGCTCTGAGTACCAGCACCTGCCACTTCCTCCCATGGTCCCTGGGTGACACTCTGGAGGTCGTTTTGAATGCAGACCCCCACTATCTCTATAGGTACAGACAGGGTGAGACAATGACACCACACTGCTTCTCCGCATACCACAGACCCTGCAGCAAGTGTTTCATCATGTCACTTACAAGAGATCAACACAATGTTCCCACTTGCTAGGATGGGGTCCCTGGCATTCCTGTACACCATGGAGTGATTAAGTGCTATGCACTGACCCTATGTTCCTGCTGCCTATTCTGACCCCATCATCCCTAATCTTTGACTCTGGGTGACACCTATTATACCTTCACTGACATACAGCTCTTCTCATGCCCTTGCCTTCCCTGGACACTCACCTTCTCAGCTTATAATGCTGCCTGACATTCCTGGCTTCTTTTTTCCTCCCCTCTCTCAGTCATCAGGAGCACAAAAAAATGGCACAATGCCAAAGAAGGACAACAAGATAAAGGCTTCCACTGTGTCTGGAGGGCAGTAGACCTTCTAAAGCTTTGTTAACGATGACACCCCTGTCTCTGACCAGGTTACAGATCACAATACCGTGACAGCGACAGCAGTTGTAGACATGCTGACACTGATCATTCACCAAAAATTAGTAGGTCTCAATCTGGATGTTAATGGCAGAACCAAAGAGATGTCCCTTGTATTTGTGTGCATGCTAGGGCTCTACATCGAGTTTGGTGTCCATGCAATAAATTCATCATTATCACGGTGCCCGTGATCCTTGTCTGTCACTCTTGGTTGTGGGCGTTCCCATTGGCTGAGCTTGTTTGACCCGCCCATTGTGGCCGTTTTATACCTGGCCTTTGGCACCTGTCAGGTGCCCTTTCGTGGTGTTCCTGAGCCAGTGTTGCTGTTGCTGTGTTCCAGTGTTCCTGCTTCCTGTGTACCGATTTGGCCTGTTTGACGACGCTCCTTGAATCCTGCTCCATGATCTGACCCGGCCTGGCTGACATTCCTGCTTGTGACCTGATCTGGCTTGTCTGAGAATCCTGCTCCGTGATCTGACCCAGCCTGGCTGACGTTCCTGCTTGTGACCTGATCTGTCTTGTCTGAGAATCCTGCTCCGTGATCTGACTCAGCCTGGCTGACTTCCTGCTCCGTGACCTGAACCGGCTCGCTGCTGACCCTGCCTCCTTTCCTGCCGCTGCTGCTTGGTGTCGCCTAGGCAACATTCTGACTTCCACTGTGCTTGTGGAAGGGCTGACCGTGTCACAGCCTCCGTTAACACTTGCAGAGCCGTGCCTCTGTTCACTGAGCCTCCGTTAACACTTGCAGAGCTGTTATCTCCATTCCCTGAGCCTCCGTGTACACTTGCAGAGCTGTGTCTCCATTCCCTGAGCCTCCGTTAACACTTGCAGAGCCGTTGTCTCCGTTCACTGAGCCTCCAGTACACTTGCAGAGCTGCTGTCGGAGGGTGCTATTGGCTCTAGCTCGTACAGTGTTTAGTCTCCATTACAACGCCCGTGGGGGCTATTGGCTCAAGCTCGTGCAGTGATTAGTCTCTGTTGCTAAGCCCGTGGGGGCTATTGGCTCTAGTGCTTCGCTCTTGCAGTGATATTAGTCTCCGTTAAACGCCCATGGGGGCTATTGGCTCTAGCTCTTGCTGTGTAGTTTGTCTCCGTTGCTACGCCCGTGGGGCTATTGGCTCTAGCTCTTGCAGTGTGGTTATCTCTGTTGCAACACCCGTGGGGGCTTGTGGCTCTAGCTCATCTCTGCAGAGTATTTGGCATCAGTTCCTGTTCTGCGTAAGCAGCAATCTCTGTTCTATAGACTGACAGTGTTGTTTCATCTAGCACCACTTGCTGCTCCTTTACCACCTTCGGCGTGTCAAACACCACAACAGAGACTGATTGATTTACATGTACTTTAACCATGGAGTACCCTTATGTTTCTATGTCTGTCCTGTGACAGTATATGTATATTTATTGCATCTGTACACTGGGCCTGAGAAGGCATCTGTAAGCCACTGTTCTTTCTATTATTCTGTATGGCCTATAGAGGGCAGTCTTTCTTGTTTTATTAATAAAACTGTGTAACCTGCTGGTCTGAGTGTCCTGGAAAACCGTTACAATCATGTTCCATGTCAGATTTTTGACATGATGCATGTTTGAATTTAGCACTCTGAAACCCGACTTGAAATAGAGTCCCAGCATGCACTGTGACTAAACTCTGACACTCTTCTCCTGTCAGCCATTATTTTAAGGCGAGAGAATGAGCTAGCACAGAAAGTGAATGGCAGTGTTTAGTCAATATAATAGCGAAAGGAGGTGCTGATCCAGCTAATACTATGCTCTCAATTGCATGGCCCATCTGTGCCTCCCTTCATGGTGACTTCTAATCTCCTCTTCAAAACTTGATGCCTCAGTAACAGCCTTGGTTGCTGCTGAAACTCATTGTCAGCTATTTTCTCACTGGTCACAGATCATTAGACAAGTGGGATTTTCCACTTGTTGTTGGCTCCTAAAAATTTGCTCTGGCTCCAAAGAATTGGACTACACCATCCAGTTTAATTTGGAGAATGGAACATCTGGAACATACATCAAATAAAGACAGTATATTCGGAGAGCAGGAGAACGGATGGACAACGTTCGTTTGGCTAAAGGGAAAAGGGACCTGTTATGTGCATAAATCCCAAGTAGGGCTATTGTAAGTCCAATATTTTACCTTTATCTTTTTCATTTAATAAAACATATTGCACTTAGATATTTCTTCTTAGTGCTGTGTGCTGTCTTTGAGGTCATCTTGGATACAGTTACTACAGAGGGTGGACAAAGCTACTAGATTGTCTCATTCTGCAGCACTCACATCTAGAGATTTCATCTCATCGGATTCTACTTATTCATGATACGAACTTAATTTCCTCGTTATCATCATGAACTGTTGGTAACTGTTTTCTTATCTAAATATTTCAGTCTATGTATCTCATGTATTAGTAGTATTCACTCACTAATCAGTGTGAATATTTATCCATTTTTCTTGTGATATTATTTTTTTGTTTTGTTTTGTTTTTGTGACAGATATTTGTTCAGGAGCACTTTTTACTAGGTAATTTCTTTTACATTGTATTACTGGCTCCAAAGATTGTTATATTTTTGTACATATAATATATATTATATGAGATAGCATCATGTAACTTAATTTATGTTTTCCTCAGGAGTTGCTACAAAGATAGGAAAACTCACACACTCAACAAATTACAATTCAAAAGTATATAAGTAGGTCGTGAAAACCCTGCAATGCTAGCATTCAATTCGGGCTTGCTCAAAAAGCTATCCTCAAAAATATAGCAGTACCCTAAAAATGTTACCTTTATGAATCAAACATAAAAATTAAACGTGTTACGATGTTGTACATGGGCTTAAACCAGCTTGCCACAATAGATTTCTACTTCACACTGACTTATAAGGAATTCCTCACATTCATAATAGGCATCTTTGTTGAAGATAATGAACAGGAAGGGAACTCAGTAATGTAAGACACATCATAATTGCATAGGTGTGGAGCCTCAATTACTTGATCACTTCTACAGATACATTTCTACCTAGTCACTCATACACAATACTGGGTTCCCTATATTAGTGTCATCTCACCCTGACCAACAAATTAGTACCCAGAAGACTAAGTGTAATAAATACCAGGATGGCTGGTAATAATAGCCTCACAAAATGTGCTGAATCATGTTGGCTGTATATTGTTACTTCACAGGTGTGTTGTTCAGCTCCACAAAGCTAGGTGTTGTTCCCAAAATGTAATGCAGTCACTTCATAAAATTAGCTGATGTAAATGGCATCACAAAATACAATAGGGAAATTAGCTGTTTATTATTGCATCAAGAGTAGTGTTTTTGCCAGGGCACTAAACGGCTTGCCACATTAATTTTGTTTGTAAAAAAACAGCTCTCTAATAATCTTGGTCAAAGCCAATTAAGCTAAGTACTCGTAAAAAGAAAGGGAATTCGCTTATAATATATAATCAAAAAAGATCCCATATCACTATTCTTGAAGTGTTAGTGTGAGACAATCCGCAGGAGGGGAAAGATTGACACTCAAAGTACTGAATCAACTAAGATGACATCACTAAGGCTTTATATTTCAGTACAGGTATAACCTTAGTTCTCTCATGAGTAAGTGTTCTGTGAACCAAGATGCATGCTGAACCAATTTCATGGTATATCGCTACACCGCTAGTCCGGTGCCTACAAAGATAACACCTTAAAATTGATTTGTTCCTATTATTAACAAAGTATCAGTGCTGTAGTGGCATCAGTTCAAATCAAATTAAAAGAAAAGGCACCTGATGCATGTTTCGTCACTGCTTCTTCAGAGGCATAAAATGAAATCTCAGCTAATCTTATGTCATGGGGAAATATACAGATAGGCTCATATAATGGTCTGATGATCTAGTGGAACAGAGTAATGCACTCATGCTTCATGAAATGGGATAATGCTGTGTAAGGACTCCTGGTATGTGGTAATGGCCTGCTTATTTCATTTAATGGGTTAATGCACTGCTGGTCTCATGTAATGGTGTAAGCTCAAGTAATGGGGTAATGCACTCATGTTGCACTACAATGTTGTTGGTTTGTTTTTTGCTTATGTCTGAATTTTTTTATTTTTTATATATACTTAATTTAGGATAGCTGTGTTTGTCCAGTGGTGTAGATGCAAAATTATTGAATATCACAATATGTAATAATACCTTTTTATTTGGACTAACATACAATTTTCAGGACTAGCTCTCGAGAGCCACAACCTCTCTTTAGTATGCTTTTGACTTGATAAAGGGAGGTTTTGGGTCTTGATGGGGCTTCCTGAAAATTGAATGTAAGTCCAAATAAAAAAGGTATTATCACATTACGATACTCATTCATTTTGCATATATATATATATATATATATATATATATATATATATATATATATATATATACTAGTGTTAAAGCCCGTGTACACGGGCCAAGGTCCGCGTAATGTTAACCCTTTGAGTGCCACGCAACGCAGTGCTTTCTCCTCTTGCCTCTTTCTACCCCCTCTTGCCTCTTGCCCACCATGCCTTTCTATCTCCTCTTGCCCACCATGCCTTTCTATCTCCTCTTGCCCCCCATGCCTTTTTCTCCACCCTCTTGCCCCATGCCTCTCTGGCAAACCCTCTTGCCCCCCCATGCCTCTTTCGTCACCCTCTTGCTCCTCACACCTCTCTTGCCCCCCATGCCTCTTTCACCACACTTTTGCCCCCCCAATGCCTCTTTCACAACCCTCTTGCTCCCCTTACCTCTTTTGCCCCTCATGCCTCTTTCACCACACTTTTGCCCCCCCCAATGCCTCTTTCACAACCCTCTTTCCCCCATGGCTCTTTCACCACCCTCTTGCTCCCCATACCTCTTTTGCCACCCTTTTGACCCCCATGCCTCTTTCACAACCCTTTTGCCCCCCCCATGGCTCTTTCACCATCCTCTTGCTCCCCATACCTCTTTTGCCCCCCCCATGTTTCTTTCACCACACTTTTGCCCCCCCATGCCTCTTTCACAACCCTCTTGCCCCCCCATGGCTCTTTCACCACCCTCTTGCCCCCCCATGCCTCTTTCACAACCCTCTTGCCCCCCTATGCCTCTTTCACAACCCTCTTGCCCCCCATGCCTCTTTCACAACCCTCGTGCTCCCCTTACCTCTTTTGCCACACTTTTGCCCATCATGCCTCTTTCACAACACTTTTGCCCCCCCCCAATGCCTCTTTCACAACCCTCTTTCCCCCATGGCTCTTTCACCACCCTCTTGCTCCCCATACCTCTTTTGCCACCCTTTTGACCCCCATGCCTCTTTCACAACCCTTTTGCCCCCCCCATGGCTCTTTCACCATCCTCTTGCTCCCCATACCTCTTTTGCCCCCCCATGTTTCTTTCACCACACTTTTGCCCCCCCATGCCTCTTTCACAACCCTCTTGCCCCCCCATGGCTCTTTCACAACCCTCTTGCCCCCCCATGCCTCTTTCACCACCCTCTTGCTCCCCCATGGCTCTTTCACCACCCTCTTGCCCCCCCATGGCTCTTTCACCACCCTCTTGCTCCCCCATGGCTCTTTCACCACCCTTTTGCTCCCCCGTGGTGAAACCCTTTTGCTCTCCCATGGCTCTTTCACCACCCTTTTGCTCCCCCATGGCTCTTTCACCACCCTCTTGCTCCCCATACCTGTGGACGCGCATAAGTGACAGGCGGCCAGCTGCCAGCCCTCTGAGCTCGCACCGTGCATGTGGACGCATATAACTGACAGGTACCCGCGAGCGCGAGCATGGAGGAAGCGGGTGCCTGTCAAATACGCGTCCCTAGTTACCATAGAGGGCGCGGGTCAAGGGGAAGCGAGTCACGTGGCTCTCTGTGAGTTAGTGCTTCGTGCTACGCTCACAGGGAGAGACGCATTCTTATACTTTATAGTATAGGATATATACACATACATATACACATACACACACATTTACTCCAAACACTATATATTCTGTGGAAAATATGCTCTCAAAATTTTTTTACCACATATCATACTTCATTTAAAGGGGAACTTTCACATATAAAACACTTTTTGCCAGGTGCTTATGTTATTAAAATTATATTAGGATTTGTTTTTATTTTTTTTTTATTTTACTTGCAATCTCAGTATAATGGTAAATGGAGCTTGCTGTAACGATAGACCAGATAAACACCATAACGAAGGGATGAGTGAACGCACTCCCTGGGACAGCTGGGAGGGAGGTGGGAGAAAAATTACAGGACTGGAAAGTCCTGCACCACTGTGCAAACATACAGTGTGCCACAGAATGTGGAAGTGCCCAGAATTAAGTCTGCATATCTTAACCCCTTAGTGACCCATGACATGCCTGGACTGTCATGGGTAAACTTCCCTTAAGGACCCGTGGTCCTGGCACATCGTGGGTTAAATGATAGCAGCGCGCCTCCGTGCATGCTGCTATCATTCATTCCAGGCTGAGACTGAGCGTTCCGATACCCGGAGCATTCAGTTTCAGCCCCTGTCACTTGTGCCGGGTCATGTGATCGCTACAGGAGCAATCACATGTACCGGCATTCTGAATGAATGAGGCAGTATTCAAAGCATATTGCCTCTGCGTCTCCCCTCTGCCTCTCTGTCTCTTACGAACAAAGTAAGGGAGAGAGAAGCAGAGAGGAGATACCTAGTGTTTTTTTTTTACTGTTTTCTTTAATTTTACTAAAATAAATGGTAGGCTATCCATATAAGTGTGGTATCAAAAGAAAGCCCTATTTGTGCGTAAAAAAAGTATATATAATGTTCATGGGTAAAATAAAGTACTTAGAGGGAAAACACTGTTGAACAAAGACATAGTCAAAAAAGTCAGAATTGCTCCGGTCCTTAAGTGAAATCCACCACAGATTTTCTCGGTCCTTAAGGGTTTAAGAAGTACACAAGTATAATAAAAAAAAAATCAGGAATCATAATATTATTTTAATAGCTTAAGGACCTGGCCAAAAGTTTTTTTACATGTGAAAGTTCCCCTTTAAGGTATTTAGCCACCTTATTCTAGAGCAGCGGTTCTCAGCCTGTGCCTTCAGGGCCCATTAACAGGCCAGGATTTGAGAACGTCCATCTTGGAGCGCAGGTGAGTTAATTCAATTGATGGAGCCTCTGATCAACACACCTGTGCTGTAGCAGGGAAATCCACAAGTCATGGTCTGTTAGTGGGACCTGAGGGCACAGGTTGAGAACCACTGTTCTAGAGGAGACTAACTGTACCATAAGAGACAAAGGAAACATTACCAAATCACCATCGATTTCAGTTGGGGATTTTAACTTCTTGAATGCTAGGGAGTTCTCCATTGCATTGCAAACCAATGTGTTTTGGGCCTCTTTAACTTACAAATCAATGGATGTTTTAATTTGTTCCATATGGTGCACAATTATTTAGCTTCCTGAATACAGTCCTATGTCTCAAAATCCTCACTGTAAAAAATGGCCTTCATATACTCTTAGGAAAGAACTATTTCAATAGGGTTCGTATTATACTTTTTCATATTGGTGCGGTTGTAATTAGCTGTTTCTGTAATTTTAGCACAGTAGCAAAAAGAAAAGAAACCTGTCAATTCAATAGCACATAATAGAAATGAATGTGAAATTATGTCAAATAATGGAGGCAATTCAAGAAAATAAATGTAAAACACACCTTTTATTTCTATTATAAATATTTTATGATTATGCTAATCTTTTGATTTGTATGCAATTTAAATGCAATAGTTTCTAAGAAATCAATGGTGAAATATTAGAGAAAAAAACAGTAACATTTTACATTATGAATGTCTAAGCTTGCAACCACTATAATTCACTGGAGAATAAAAAATTGTAATATTAAAAACAAAACTTTTTTAAAGGGAAATATACCTTATACCCTTGCATAATTTTAAAGGGACCCATATACCTAAAAACTGCTTTGTTGATCTTGAAAGAGCTTTCAAAATCACCAGTATGTTGCACTGACTATTTTTTACTTAGAAAATGACTTTTTTAGTGATTTAGATTTAAAGATTATGCTTCCTTTCTTAGCCCTACAGTTTTTTTAAATATAAAAATTTCTGGTACAACATAGAGGCTGTTTAGCGATAACTTGATCTATTTAACCCTTTGAAAGCTAGAGGAGACTCCAACACTTTGCTTCACAATGCGTAGGAGACCTCTATAGCATTCAGTGAGTTGCAAAGCAATGCATTGGCTACCCCTCTAGCACTCAAAGGGTTAAAGTGCACACAAGAGTCTCCATGTCTGGGTTAAAGTGCACACAAGAGTCTCCATATTTGAGCTGTAAGACTGAGGTTGTAATCGTGCATAATTGCTCTTCTGTGTTCTCGACAAAACTTTAGGTAATGGAATGGCATCAAAAAAGGAACTGGGCCGATTCTGAAAAGACAGACAAGCATTTTGGGAGAGATGCATTAAGGTGTGATAAAGGTGAGGTAGGCACTCCAGTTCAGAGCCGGATTAAGACTCAATGGGGCCCTAGGCAGGATCCCAAATTGGGCCCCCCCTCAAACTCAGGCCTATTACCCCCCCACACACACACACCCTTGCTGCGACCCTGTCTCATTTGGCCCTTGTTATTGTGGGTAGAGGTATTAGTACCAACTTAACTGAAAACAAAATTACTGCTTTAAATATATTAAAAAGTACAATATAGTTTAGAATTGAAATAGGGCTATATAAGTGACACCACAGAGCATACAAATGAAAGTGCTAAACTAGAAATACCACAAAGACTGCAATGTTATGACTACTTATGTATTAAATGCATTATACATATACACAGTAGTATTGAATAAGAGACTCCTACCTAGGTCAGTCCCTCTGTTACACACAGTAATTATACAGATATACCTGACTGCTGTATGATGGATTCCTACCTAGGTAAGTGCTTCTGTTACACACAGTAATTATACAGATATACCTGACTGCTGTATGATGAACTCCTACCTAGGTAAGTGCTTCTGTTACACAGAGTAAATATATAGATATACCTGACTGCTGTATGATGGACTCCTACCTAGGTAAGTAATTCTGTTACACACAGTAATTATATAGATATACCCGACTGCTGTGTGATGGACTCCTACCTAGGTAAGTGCTTCTGTTACACACAGTAATTATATAGATACACCCGACTGCTGTGTGATGGACTCCTACCTAGGTAAGTGCTTCTGTTACACACAGTAATTATATAGATACACCTGACTTCTGTATAGAAGATAAACAATACCATTGATTAAAATGAGGCTTTTAACCCCATGAATGCTAGAGAAGTCTCCAATACACTGTGAAGCAATACGTTGGAGATCTCTCTAGCAGTCAGCAGGTTAAAAGCCCGTTTTTAGTCAGTGGGTATGTAGGGATTTTTAGTTTGTCCCATACAGGATTAGAGCATTCCACCCCACCATCAGTAGCCCGAGCCCCTCCCAAACTCACAGTCATCAGCTCCTCACCAACAGTCCTCAACTCCCATCACAACCAGACTCCACAAAAAAAAACTTACACAACCAACACAGCCCTCTGCCCCAATCATCAACCATCAGAATGCTCCCTCCAGACACACACAGCCCCCAGCTAGTGTCTCACACTTATTATAACCATTCCATGCAAAATAGATTGCAGTTCTATTCATCCAAAATTTTAACACCCTGAGTGCCAGAAGTGCATTAAATGTATTGCTTTGCAAAGTATTGCATAACCCTCTGGCACTCAAGGGGTTAAACTCTGTCACCAGTGACACACATGGCCCTATATCAGTATTACAATGCATGTCTCAGACTATATAGCACACACAAACACATTGGATTAAACATAGCAGTGCAGAGAAAATATCAAATGTGTGAGACCATTGCAAGCAGAACACAGATAATAGTTCAAATGCCCAGGGCCGGCCCAAGACATTGTGCTGCCTGGGTCCAAGGATGAAATGCTGCTACCCCCCACCAAAACATGGCCACATCCATTATGATATATCAGTCATGGGAGGTGCTAATGGGGAGAAACGGGGCAATGGGGAGAGATACATAGGAGGTAGTCATGGGGAGAGAAGTGAGGAGACATCACCCTTACATTATATCAGGGGAGGGCTGGCCTGGGGGGCAGAGGGGCAATTGGCCCCTGGGCTGGTCACAGGTCTAGGATGTGGTCCAATGCCTCACTCAATATCCTTCTTGCTGCTGTAAATGGAACTACACTAATATCACCACAAGGCTTGCAGCTAAATGGAGCTACCCTAGTGATACCACAGAGCTTACAATTAAAATAGAGCTGCACTAGTGATCCCACAGAGCTTACAACTGAAATGGAGCTACAACTGTAGCATAACCAATTTCCCTTGTAAGCTCTATGGTATCACTGGCTTAGCTTTAAATTGTAAGCTCTATAATATCACTAGTGTAGCCCCATTTAAATTGTAAAGTCTCTGGTAATTTCTTGCCTTCACAAAATTAATGACAAGTTTAAAATGAACAAAATGGGGTGGAGTGGGATAGTGGGCTTAGACCATTGTGGAAATGGGCCACCTGATTGTATTTGCCCCCCAGGCCACTAATTCCCAGTCCTCCCCTGCATTATATTAACCTTCTGGGTGCCAGAGGAGTGTTCAATATGCTTGACAGCCTGTCACTCAATAGGTTAAATAAGAACAAGTAATAAAATTAGGTTGCCATCCTCTCCTTCACTCCAATTAACCCTTTGACTTCCAGAGGCATGTTCAAAGCTTTGTCCACCCCACTGGCACTTAAAGTGTTAAACCAGTATGCTTATTTTTAGAGATGCCTCCCATGCTGAGTCCCCAGCCCTCCTCCCCCCCTAATGAGGTTGCATCCTTCCCTTGCAGCTTTCAGCTGCCCACCAACACAGACCCTGCTCCCAACAGACTGTTTATCCCACTACAGCCCCCAATCCCAGTTTCACATCTTGATTAGCCCCCACAACTCTTATGTCCCTTTTTCATCACAGCCCACAGTCCTCTATCACCAATGTTCACAGCACCCCAGACCTCAGTCCCCACACTGACAGTCAACAGCCCCTATCAGAGTTCCACATCTCCACAGTCATTAGCTCCATATGGCCTTTTGCTACCCATGACTACAACCCTTATCCCCCTCCACTAGACGTCTCCCAACTCCTACCACCATCTCCGCCTTCAGCCCTCCTCTCCATTAACGAACAGCAAATAACTTAATGTCCCAATTTTATACCTGGCAATAAAACAGTCAAAGTGTAACTGAAGTTCTCTCTTCCTCCATCTCCTCAGAGGATCTTATGTCAGCAGAACCAGACAGCATCACATGATTTGGGTCAAGGGGGTGGAGTAGGTGAGCCTCCCTGTGTTGTTTTTCATTGGTGGGGCAGACTGAAATATGCTGGGGCACTAAGAAAACCTGACATGGGAGCAGACATCTGCAATTCCAGTTGCAATCCACATCCCCTTATCACATGCTTCCTTTCAAATAAGGACGTGAACTGCATGCCTGCTTTTTTAACTCTTACAGTGCTGGGTTGCTCACCTAAGATAGAGCACTATTGGGTGTTCTGTAGAGGCTTTCATAGGGTGACATCTGAATAAGAACGGTCAACTGGCATGAAGCAGCCAGGTGTATATTATAGGGGGTTGTGGATGGGTTGCAGCAAATGGTGTGTTAGGGTGATAGCTGAAGGAGCAGGGGTTGTGGGCAGAAAGCAGACAAAAGTGTGCTATAGGTAGGGCTCCCATTATTTTAAAATAAAAATGGGGGAATCTCCATCCAATAAACTATTAAAATTAAAAAGCTGTACTTGGTTCAGTTCTTTGCCATTCCACTACTTCAATCAATGCAGTTTAGACTTATTACATACATAGCAACATAGCTGAGGTGAGAAAGTTCATGTGTGGAATTTGCCTGTGAAAGGCTCCCAAAAACTGTGACTTGCTTGGGATAGCTGTGATTAGGAAGCTCTAACTATAGGGGCTGCTATTAAAGTGATGTCAGAATGGGCAGGGGTTGTGGGCAGGATGCAGCCAGAGCCGCACTATAGAGACTGTTATAAGGTGATAGCTGAAGGTGCAGCCAGAGTTGTGCTATAACCACTACTATAGAGTTACAGCTGAAGGCTGTGGGCAGAAAGCAGATTGAGGTGTACTGCAGGGGTTTCTCTAGAGTGACATCTGAATGAGCATTAGTTTTTGGTATGATATAGCCAGGGGTGTGCTATAGGGTGACTGCAGAAAGATCATTGTTTGTGAGCAGAGCAGTCCAGAGTTTGCTACAAGGGCTGCAAAAAACAGCATTTGTGGATGGGGAGCAATCAAGGGTTGCTATAGGTACTGATGCAGGGATACAGATAAATGTACAAGGGTTGTGGGTGGGATGTAGCCGGGAGTATGCTGTAGAGGTTGCTGTAGGTGACATCTGAATTTGCAGTTTTGTGGACAAGGACCAGTCTGGGTTATGCTATAGGGGCTGCTGTATGGGACACCTGAATGAGCAGGGCTGTGCATAGAAGCAGCCTGGACTATGCCATAGGGCAGTGGTGTCCAACATGTAGTCCACAGACTAAACACAGTCTGCCTGGCCCCTGAGTGTGGCCCTCCAGAGAATTTTCACAAAAAAAGAATATTTTACCTAATTAGCTGTCACACATACACTAGTAGACCCAGAGGGCCTAATCACCTAGTTGACAATATCGATATGTAACTGACACCATATAGTTATCAAGAACAATTTAATAGGTTAAATACACAAATCATTGACATAATCAGTTATTAGAACTAGGCTTATACCTGTGCACTTTTGTACAAATAAAGTCCATTAAACTTGTTTTTATCAATAAAAAATGCATCCCAGACAGCAATGGATATCTGATCATGTGACCAAATGAAAAACCTGGAAGTCCCTGCTATAGGAACGCCTCCAAGTGATATCTAAATGAGCAGGGGTTGTAAATGTGAAGGAACCTGGCCTATGATATAGGTATACTCTAAATGGGCATAGGTTGTGGGCAGGGAGCAGCCTGGGTTATGCGGTAGAGGCTACAATAGGTGTAATCTTAACCCTCTGAATGCCAGAGTTATCCAACTCATTGCTTTGCAATGCATTGGAAGCCTCTCTGGCACTCTGAGGGTTGATGAGCAAGGGACAGGACCTGTGGGCGGGTAGAAGCCTGGGCTATGCTATAGGGACATATGAAACAGTAGTGGTTGTAAGCAAGGAGCAGCCAGCTGTGTGCTATAAGGTCTGCTACATAATGACATCTGAATAGCAAGTGGCTGTGTGTTGGGAGCAGTCTGGGGTGTCCTACAAGGTGACATCTGAATGAGCAGTGGGTGTGGGCGGGAAGTAGTCTGGGGTGTGCTATAGGGATTGCTATAGAGTGACATCTGAATAAGCTGTGGTTGTGGGCGGGGAGGAACGGACAGCCGGAGCTAGACAGAGGTTCCTGGCCGGTGAAAGAGGCGCACGTCAGTGGTAAGAACTGTAATTTCTTCCGGTATAGACGACCTCCTGTGCCCTGCATGCTAAACTTGTATATGTTAGCTGTGGATTCCGTTGGCTGGCTGGGTACAGTGGAAGCTGGGGTAGCCAACAGCTTGATATCCAGTAACTGATTCCCCTTTACTGTATATGGTACCCGCTCTCTATTGCTCATTCTCAACATGCTCATTTGCTTGCCCTGCTCATGTCCATACCCCGGTGCTGCTGTGCCCCACGTGTGACATTGTGAATGTGGTGCCCTTGGCTGGCAGCTGTTGTAACCCACGTACTACAGGGTATTCTCTTCCTGCTGCCTCCTTTGTGGCCCTCCTCTTCAATGATGGATCAGAAGCAGCATGCCTCGCTAAGCTCGGGACGGCAGCTGGGCCGGTTCGGTTCAGCGTCCTCTTCTCGCCGGAGCTATTGACATTATGCTGAATTATTTTAACCCTTTGAGTGCCAATGAATGAATTCGTTACCCCTATGGAACTCAAAGGGTTAATCATATAAGGCCCAGATGGATCTGGCCTGGCGGTCAACATCTCCTTTCTTTACTGTAGTCAGCAATGACCGGTTGTGGCGGGGGAGATAAAGGTCTAGAACAGCTGGAGAGTCACAGGTTGTTCACAGCTGTTATATAGATTGGCCTTGTATCTCACTGTTAGAACGGGGTAATATAAAATTGTTTGTATTTACTGTAGAATCTGTAATATAGCATAACAAATGTATGTACAATTTATAGAATACCGTATAATACCTTAGTAACGTTTTACTTTTACAGCCTGAGAGAGTGAGAGCGATTTATTGTTGACTGGTGATTGCCATACTTCTACATATATATATATATATATATATATATATAAATATGTGGAAGAAATACAAGAGTCACGCATTGAACCTCCTAAGAAATATTGACCAGCAATGTCAGTGTCTAGAAAAGCTGCTACTATTCTTATAGGTGTGGGACAAACTATATAAAACTAAAAAAAAAAAAAAATAGTCAGGATCTACACCCCCTGTGCATATAAAATATATGTATATATATCAATTTTTATTTTTTATATGCATAGGAGATGAGGGGATGTAGTTCCTAACTATTTTTGTTGGGATACATGACAATAAGGGCCCAGCACTAGACCTTTATTGTCGTGTATCTGGTCAAGGAGGGGTTGGATCCTTACGGGTTTTAAAGCTGGAAGATCTCATTTCCACATCAAGCTATCTGACTGGCGGACACTGTGGGACAGTCATTACACTGTTGTACCGCCACTATATATTAGTGTGATATTTTTATTAGGAGTCTGCACTCCCAGTGCATAGTGATTTTATCATATCTTTATCATTTTATTTAGCGCTCTTCCATTTTTTATTTTGCTATGGAAGAAATACAGTACATGTTAATTGCATTACACGTCTCACAGGGTAAAAATTAACCCCATGTATGCTAGTGCTGTCTCTTGTATCCATGATTTTATAGTATCTTGCAAACATTCAAGATTTTAAAGTATCTTGTAATAAGAATTGAACATATATTTATTGTAATTGCACTATTTAAGCCGTGAACTGAACTATAAAATATTAATAGGTCCACCAGTTAGGGAAGAAGAGGAAAACGTTACTGTCTCACCCAGTACTAAATACAGACAACAATATCATTTTGTCGGCTGGATATATCTACTAGTCACAGATTAGTGAACTAACATGACTAACATGCTTCTCTCTGGCCAAATGCTGCCAACCTGAGTCCAAGGTGTAGCCCACCTGCTAATTTTAACAAAAACATGTCTTTTAACAAAATGAGCTTGCACACATTAACTAATAGGCCAGCAAAGCCTAACCACCTGCTTACCGCTACTGCTGTGTAATTGACACTCTATAGTTTTCAAGAATAGTTAAGTCCTTTTAAATGCCAATATTCTCAATTACTTGATTAAAATTGATCAGTGACTATCACTAGGTCTATAACTGTGCAGTTTTTTACGAATAAAGCTGAATAGACATATTTAACCTTTTGAGTACCAGGGTCAATACTGCTTTGGTATTACTGCAAGAAAAAAAAAATCAATAATTCATCATTGTGATCTATAAAAAGAAAAAGTGACCCTCACACATAGATTTCTGATCATCTGTCCCATGACTAAAAAACATTGGAAGACCTTAATCTAAGCCCTAGTTCATATGAACTACTTTAATTTTTTTCAGAAAATGCATTACAACAATTCACCAAATAGATGTAATTGATTTCTTATGGAGTTTTTCACATGGATAACTTTTACAGCTACAATAATTTTCAGTGCCTGCCTTGTGCTGCTGCAACATCTTGAAATACGTTTGTTGAAACAAATTCACCCACATGGACCAGGCCTTACCGTACACATAACTTTGTATTCTGCTCAGCCTATAAAAGGAATATTTAATATTTGGCTCTCCAGCTGTTACAGACTACAATTTCCATCCTCCTCAGCCAGCCAGTGACTGGTTGGGGATGTAGGGATTTGAGTTCCCAGCCACTAGTGACCCCTGGCATAGAGACCTGATTTGATTAATTATAACATATCTATAGATCATTGATTCTCAACAAGGGAGCTATGGACTTTTTGTACACCACTGACATCTACTTTAAATGCCCTGTTTTTTTCCATAAATACCTTAACAAAAGTGCAGATGTTAACTTTAAAATGTATATTTATGGAATTTAAAATGCAAAATATTATTGTTTTTATTATTAGTATAACTACATTTCTCTGTCGTCCAATACAGGTTACCCGTAAATTTGGGTAGGCGATCCGCCCCTTTAATTGTAGGCAGGAACAATTCTAGAATTGTATGCAGGGTGTGGAGCCTACCTTCCCTCCTTGGCTGCAGCTAGCCAACCAGCTCCAGAAAGATTTGTTCCTTGGTGAAGATAACACAGGCAAGAGAACAGTTCTGCTATAGCTTTAGAAGTTTTTTATTTTTCTGTTAGAAATGGAATACCACCATTAGGCGGATTACCATAACTGACAATGTGCTTAGATGTGGCTAGCTCAGTGACCAGGTGCTTTTTGTGGACCTTAAGCCCTGGGGGGAAAATCTTGGCTACATGTTATTTCCTCAGGAGTTGCCCACAGAGGCTTCTTCTTAATACATGGTAGTCTGAAGACAGAAGATCTGCAGGAGAGGTAAGCAACCCGTTGAGTACTGCAGGTCCACATGTCCCACAGTGCTCCTCCGCACAAGAGTTTTTCCTTTGGAGTTCCTATTGCACACTCCTGCACTCATTGGGTCTATCTGTATGTCTGTTGGGTGTTTTGGAGCAGGTTTATGTGGTACTCAACCGTTTAGCTGCTGGTTTGACATTCATTTGGGGGTTTTCTGACACTTTTCCTACTGGTTCAATGGTTTTTGGGTATCCTAACATGTTCTAGTGATGTTTCATGTCTTTTAATATTACACCTTCAATTTTGTAAAATTTGAGTGCTTTACTGCATAGACGCCATTGCTCCATTCACTCCTATGGGACTGTACAGTTTGGGACATATCTCTGCAACTGTTTAACCTAGCGACTTCAGAGATGGCTCATTCTTCTTGTCTGCCCTTGCTCTATCATCCGGTTAATGTTTCCAGTCTGTTGGGGGGCTCAGGGGGCTCCAGGCACTGTTGGAGAACATTTTTCTGGGAAAACTACATTTCCAATGTATGCTTGCTTCACTCGCTTGTTTATAATTGGCTCCCGCCACAGCATCCATTTTGTGCTATTTCCAGAACGAGTATCCTATGCAGGGCTTGGACTCTCCTTCTCAACTCTGCTGATTAACCCTTCGCCTGCCAGATAAGTCTAAATTAGCGATTTCTGAGGTGAAACTTTAATCCTACACACTGTAATTGGGTGATTTATTATACTGTAAGTTTATTGACACTGTGAGAATGTCTATACCGTTGGAGTTTGGGGTCAGACCTAAGACTAAGGATGCTGGGGTCTCTGTATCCCCTATTGCGCATTGCTCTTCCTGTCATTCAGGGTTACCTAGAGAATTCTCAGGTCATTTATGCCCAGCATGTTCTCATGTCCCTGAAAATCTTCCAGGGGCCTCCAGCCATGCATTAGAGCCAGTTTGGGGGCAAGAGTTCAAGGCTGCTACCAGGGACCTTAGGTCTACATTGCAACTCTTTCCACCCCAGTTACAGGGGGTCTTCCATTCTTGGCAGACCCCCTCCTCTGTCAAGTCTTCCCTGCCAAAACCTCAGGTTTACCTGACGTGTCACATTCCTCTGAGGAGGAACTGCTGGTGGATTCAGATGTTGAGGAATGTTCTGCGGTGGGCTTCTCAGTTTTTTGGGGATCCTTTTGAGGCTGATCCTGAGCCCTAGGATGAGGGCCTGATCAGAGCTGTTTTAAATACCCTAAACATTCCTTTAGTGCAGGAGATTCCTTCTGACCCTTCTGATGTATTTCAGGAACCTAAAAAGCCCAAGCCCCTTACTTGCTTTCCACCTAACCCCACTCTTGACCGCCTTGTGTCTGAAAAGTGGAAGTCTCCAGACAAAAAACCGTCTGTCTCCAAGAAGTTTGCCAAGCTTTATCCCTTCTCTGAGGCGGCGCTTGCTCAGTGGGTTCATCCCCCTAAAGTGGATGCTTCTATCTCCAGGCTATCTAAGTCTACTGCCTTTCCAGTGTCTGATGCGTCTGCTCTAAAGGACTGGACTGACAAAAAATTTGAGGTCTCCCTCAAGTCCATCTTGGCCACTGCTGGTACTGCATGCATCCAGCATTCGCTGCATCATGGGTGAACTGGGCCATTGCGGTCTGGACTGAACAGCTCACCATTGCTTTTCGTCAGGGTGCTCCTACTTTGGATATGTTGCGCCTCCTTGCCAACATTTCTGAGGCTCAGCACTATGTTTCTGCTTCCTTATTTGATTCCATCCATTTGGTGGCTAGGGCTTACACCATGTCTGTGGTTGCCAGACGGGCTCTTTGGACTTGAAGGATCTCTTTTGGACTTGAAGAATCTCAATTCCTTTGTGATCCAGACTCATTATTACCAGGAGTCGCTACTTAAGGTGATTGCTGCTATGTCCCCAGGGGAGCTCTTTGCTTCTCTGTATCTTCAGGACACGTATTTACACATCGTCATTTATCCAGAGAGCCAGCAGTATCTCTGATTTGCCTGCGACCGGGGGGCATTTTCAGTTTTCAGCTCTTCTAGTCTTCATCCGTGTCCTGGGAGCCTTAGTGTCCGTCCTCCACCGGGAAGGCATCAGAGTTACTCCATACATGGACGACCTGCTTCTGAAGGTTCCCTCTGCGGAACTTCTTCATCAGCAGGTTAAGCAATGCATTCATGATCTCACCTATCACAGGTGGATCATCAACTTGCACAAATCAAATCTTGTTCCATCCCAGAGTTTGGTCTTCCTGAGCCTCCTCTTCGACACCCAGAAGAGCATGGTGTTTCTCACAGATGAGGTGCCTCATCAGATCGCCCACAGGGTTTCTGCAGTCCTGGCTCAGGATCCAGCCAAGAAGTTGTCCTCTCTAATGAGGAAATTCATTTCCACCATAGAAGTGGTACCATTTGCCATGAAGCACACCAGGGAACTCCAGCGATTTGTGATCCAAGTGTGCAGGGGTCAGCCGGACCTTCTGAAGATGCCTATGTCCCTCCCTCTTCATGTGGAACTGAGTTTGTCGTGGTGGCTAAACCTCTCTGCTGAAAGGCAAGTCTTACCTGGTATCCTTCTGGACCACGGTGACGACGGATGCCAGCCTCTCCGGCTGGGCAGCGGTCCTGGGTCGCCTGAGTGCTCAGAGTCAATGGTCTCCGGAGGAATCTCTCCTTCCCATCAACATATTTTCACTTCTGGCGATATTCCATGCCCTCGTCATTGGACATCTCAGCTGGCTTACATCAACAAACAGGGCAGAACAAGAAGACTTGCTGTTTGGTTAGATATCAAGGCTATTTTGTCCTGGGCAGAAGAACACCTTCCCGGTGGAGACAACGTCATGGCGGACTTCCTCAGTGGGCACACAGTAGACAGAGGAGAGTGGGAACTGTACCCACAGGTGTTCACCCTCATTGTTCAGAAGTGGGGTCTTCCTTTCATCGACCTGATGGCGATAAGACACAACAGGAAGGTTCCGAGGTTCTGCTCTCGATGGAGGGACCCTCTAGCTCTGGTAGTGGATGCAATGTCCATTCCTTGGTTATTTCCTCTGGCCTACATCTTTCCTCCCCTCCCAATGTTGCACAGGGTGTTACGGAAATTACGACTGGATCACTGTCCAGTCATTCTGATTGCTCTGAACTGGCCTTGCCAAGCTTGGTTTCCTGAGCTTCTGGATTTGTCAGTGGCAGAGCGATTCCGGCTCCCTTGCCATCTGGATCTTCTTCTACAGGGTTACCTGTGGAAGGAGGATGTTCATCGGCTAGCATTGACGGCATGGAAATTGAATCCTCAATATTGATGAAGAAAGGGGTTTCTTCTGGCGTGGTGGCTACTATGCTCAGTGCCCGCAAGCCTGTTTCTTCCAAGATCTACCATTGTGTCTGGTCGACCTTCCTATCTTGGTGTTCTGATAAGGACCTGTCTCAGGAGTTTGATCTGCCTACGGTCCTGGCCTTTATGCAGGACGGTGTGGGTAAGGGCCTCAGTTTGTGTTCCCTTAAGGTTCAGACGTCTGGTCTCTCTGTTTTCTTTCAGAGGCGCATTGCCATCCTTTCTGATGTCAAGGTTTTCTTCCAGGGCATTCTTGTCCTGCCTTCAAGAATCCTGCTTCTCCGTGGGATCTTAATTTGGTTTTGGGCATTTTTCAGCGCCTTCTATTTGAGTATTTGGCTATTATTCCTCTACGCCTGTTGAAGTGGAAAATGTCCTTTCTCCTGGAGATTGTGTCTGTCCTCCATGTCGCAGAGTTACATGCTCTGTCCTGTAAACCACCCTATTGGTGTTTCATAAGGACAAGGTGGTGCTTTGCACCTCTCAGGAGTTCCTCCCCAAGGTGGTTTTGGAGTTCCACATCAATCAGGAGATTGTGATGCCCTGACCCCACCTTAACAAGGAGAGGGATCTCCACTTGTTAGACTTGGTGCATTGTCTCAAGTTTTATGTACATCGCACTGAGTCTATCAGGCATTCTGACGTGTTGTTTGTCATTCCTGAGTGTCCTAGGGCAGGAATACCTGCATCCAAAGTGACTATTGCTTCTTGGATCAAGTACACTATTTGTAAGGCTTATGAGCTGAGGAAGAAGCCTTTTCCTTTCAGGGTCACTGCTCTTTCTACACAATCTATTGGGGCCTCTTGGACTTACAAGAATCAGGCCTCTGCTGATCAGTTGTGCAAGGCTGCCACCTGGTCGACTGTGCACACCATTTCAAAGCACTACCGTGTTGATTTTTTGGCATCGGCTGATGCCAGCTTTGGGAGGAAAATCCTGGAGGCAGGTTTGCCTGTCTAGGATTTTCTTTGGTTCTTGGTGCTTCTTTCACTTTTGAGCCCCGTTGGCTCTAGTTCAGCGTGCTGTGTAACAGTTGGGGTGTTGTTACCCCTGTTCAGTGTCCGTTGACACTTCTTTCTCTGATCTGATGGTTCATATCTGCTCTGGTGACTTTGGGAGCCTTATGCCTGGTCCTTGCTTTACTTCTCGCCTCTGGGAAACTCAATGGTTGGACAACCCAAAGTTACCAATAACCTGTATTGGACGACAGAGAAAAGAGGATTTTGGTCTTACCTGTTAAATCCTTTTCTCTTAGTCCATACAGGTTACTGGTCTCTCACCCTGTAAGGGGCCATGCTTGGCTCTCCTGTGGCAGACCGTGGGGGTCCTTCGGGGTCATGATCACGGGAGTCTTCTTTCCCTTCCACTATCTAGTCAATAGATAATGTATCAAATCTTTCTGGAGCTGGTTGGCTAGCTGCAGACAAGGAGGGAAGGTAGGCTCCACCCCCTGCATACAATTCTAGAATTGTTCCTGCCTACAATTAAAGGGGCTGATCGCCTACCCAAAGTTACCAGTAACCTGCATGGGCTAAGAGAAAAGGATTTAACAGTTAAGACTAAAATCCTCTTGTACTATATATGTTTGAAACCTTCATTACATACTCGGCAAATGATTTATAATATTTTACAGGTGCCGTAAAAATCCCAGATTACATGTTAGTGGTGCTCTGAGCAAAAAAAAAATTGAGGACCACTGCTATAGATAGTCTATTTTGGGAGATACTTTTATTACTAGATGATTTAAAAAAATTTGAGTGCCCAAGAGGTATCCAATGCATTTTAAATGGTTGAACTTGAACTTGATCTATTTATTTTAGCCCCAGTAATTATGTAACTATAGATACTCTTCAACTGCAGTGCATTCCTCTGGCATGGAATGGGTTAAAAATTGTTACATCTAATATCCTGCTGGGAGAAAACCAGTATAACCACTGAGAGATTTAATATAGTCAATTAAGTATATCCAACATGTATTTCTGTCATGTAGATGTTCACAGGAGATTCCTTAAGTTGGCTTTATGAGATGCAAAATATTAACCCTTTAATGACCAGTGCACTTAAAAGTAATGCGTTGCATACACCTCTTGTCCCTAAAGGTTTAAAAAGACACAGTAGGGGGATGTACCAACTCCATTCTGCTCTAAAATATGTTCTGGAACTGATTTTTTTGTGTACTCGTCCTGTCTAACAGCTACTTACTATGTTGTTTACACTGACAATTCTCCTCTTTGGAGAGGGCAGTGTGGAAGCCTGTGGGCATTTTGGGTGCAAGGTAAATATCCATAAAATGTATCCATTTTCATGAACATGCTAAAGGCACAGCTGATTTTCTGCCAGGTCAGTGATCAGGTAACTTTTATCAGTAACTACTTTTTGTGGCACTTTTTCCACCAAGAGTAAGGTGACCTGGTACCATCCTTTTTAGAAAATCACCCCTTGGTGTAGGGGAGGCATTAGGGGATTGCTAAGTCTTATGAATGGCAGATTGTGTGTGCTGGTACATAATTAAGCATTCATACACTCTAGTACATTCTCCTAAAGTGCAATAGCTTCATTTTATACTGATGTGCAGGTGCGGAAAATGAGCAGCACTGGCAGGTGTGTACATTTTGCTGGGTAACAATCAGTCCTATTCCACATCAGTGACAGGCAACAGGATTTACACCAAGGATATGTGGCTCGCAAGTCCACCAAAGGGCCACATATTATGGTTAAAGTGTTGGTAATGTCTAGGTTAAAAAAGGTCATATTATAGCTATTAGAAAATTAAACTAAACGACCCCAGTCCCATCTCTCAAACCTTTATGGTTTGAGAGTATCACAGTGCCCGTGATTGCCCTCCGGGAGCGCTGTTGCAGTTTGCAGGCGACATTGTACTGTCACTTCCTGAATGTCGAGCTTATGTGCGTTCGCTATTCTTATAGACCTGTGGTAATTGCCAGAGTTAGTCTCCGCCTACTTGCTAGGCCTCATTCTACCAGTACTCTTTTGCCCTTTCGTGGTGTACCTGTACACTAGCTCTTGTGATTATTTCCTATGCTCTGTTCCATGTATGACCTCTGGCTATATTTGACTCTGGCTACGTTTGATCCCTGACTTGTTGCCTTCCGCTCCGTTCTGACCCATGGCTCCATCTGACTACCAGCTGTGTGCTGACCCCGGCTCTGGCTGACCATCCGATACTGTACCGATCTTGGCTTGGCTGACTAACCTCTCTGTGCTGACCCCTGCTTCGGCTGACTATCCAATACTTTTCCGACCCTTGACCTGACTGACTCCGCTCCTTCGCTAGACCATGCTCTAGCTGATCTGTCTGGTACAAGCTGTGCTCAGTATCCTTCTGCTGTGCTGGACTTTGTCTCTGGCTATCCTATACTGCTTGATACCGAGGTTTGTGTCTCGACTGGCACCAAACTTAGGGCTCCCACCCATGCCTCCTAGTGCCGAGGTCAGTAGGGCTGAGCCCATGCAAGTTGGTTTTATATGCCTGTCCAGGGAGGAGTGGTCCTTCTGTTGGAGACAGGGTCTATGCCTGTACTGTGGTAAGGCTGGACATGTTATGAGCTTGTACTGTGCGTCCAGGAAACGCACGCACCTAGGGTTTCTGAGGGGACAGATCCTAGGTGGTGTAAATCAGCCCCCAGACCAAGAGCAAAACAAGCCCATTTTACAGGTGGCAATATCTTGGGCAGCCTCTGTTGTGACACCAGCCCTGATTGATTCAGGAGCCGCAGGTTATTTTATTGATGGTGAATTCGCTAAGCAATATTCCCTTGTTGCCTCGTGTCTCTCCATTGGCTATTGAGGTGATTTATGGTAGACTGTTACAACCATCCCATGTCATGCTTGAGACCTGTCCATTGTCTCTTAGAGTAGGAGCTCTCCATGTGGAGACCCTACAGTTTCAGGTCATTCAGTCTCCAAACTATACCATCATTCTGGGGTTTCCTTGGCTTCAGACACACACAACCCCAGAATGGACTGGAAAACCTGTGACATTATCTCTTGGTCCAATAATTTAAAAAAGTCTTGTCTACAACAGCCCACTAAGATATTGTTTACCTCCCCCTCTATACCCTCAGAGTACCAGTCGTTCAGTGAGGTATTCAGTAAGGGGGAGGGTAGCACTCTGCCGCAGCATAGGGCATATGACTGTGCTATTCGTTTGACGCCAGACACAATACCTCCTAAGTGGCACACCTACTCTCTGCCCTGACCATAGGAATTATCAGGAAGTCTTCCTTGCCCGCGAGGGCAGTTTTTTTTTTTTTTTTTAAAGAAAAAAGATGGGGAGCTTAGACCTTGTATTTAATATAGAGGTAGAAACAAGCTGATGGTTAAAAATGCGTACCCCATTCCATTGATAACTGAGTTATTCGACCTCTTGAAGGGCTCCTCAGTTTTCACAAAGCTTGATTTGCGGGCAGTCTACAACCTAATTAGAATCAAGGAGGGCGAAGGGTGGAAATTTGTATTTAATACTCGTAGTGGCCATTATGAGTACCTGGTCATGCTCTTTGGGCTGTGCAATTCTCTGGCAGTGTTCCAAGAATTTAGCAATGATTTACTGACCTGCTACAGTCCTGTGTATTAGATTACTTGGATGATATCCTGATACACTCTTCAGATATTGAGGCACATCGGAGGGATGTTGATACTGTGCTGCAAAAATTGAGAGAAAACAAACTGTATTGTAAATTGGAAAAGTGTGAATTCCTTAAAGATCGAGTGCTGTTTCTGGACTATGTAACCTCTACTGACAGTATTGATATGGATACAGAGAACCTCTCGGCGGTTCTGCAATGGCCGCGTCCGGTGGGCTTGAAGGCCATACAGAGATTCTTAGGATTCGCAAACTGTTATAGGAAATTCATACAAAATTTCTATACGGTAGTCAAACCCTTGACTAACTTGATTCATAATCCATCGGCTTGGACTTCTGAGGCCAGCAGGGCTTTTGAAGCATTGAAGTCTGCTTTTGTTGAGGCTCTAGTATTATCGCATCCCAGCCCTGCCTTGCCTTTTACCCTGGAGGTGGATGCATCAGAGACAGGAGTGGGGGTGGTCCTGTCCCAATGATCTGGGCCCTGCAAGACCCTCATGCCTTGTGGGTTCTTCTCTAAAAAGATGACTAAAGCCCAGAACCTTTACGACATAGGCGATATCGAGTTATTAGCCATTATTTTCGCTCTCCGTGAATGGTGTCACCTTTTGGAGGGGACTAATGCTCCAATACTGATCTTGACTGATCATAAGAATCTGACATATCTGTCTGAGGCCAAAAGACTGTCACCACGGCAGGCCAGATGGGCACTGTTCCTGTTCAGATTTAATTTTGTGGTCTCATATCTTCTGGGGTCCAAGAATGTCTGAGCCGACGCACTGTCTAGGAAATTTGGGCTGGACCGCGAGATTGAAAGTACGCCTGTGCCTATCATTCCTCCAGATCGCATATTGGCTACCATACACACTAGTATCATGTCTCCACTGAATGAAGAGATTTTGGCTTCCCAGGGCAATGCTCCAGCAGAGAAACCTAGTGGTAAATGTTTCATAGCCGTATCAGATTACTAAAAAACATATCACTCCTCGAGGGCAGCTGGACACATTGGATGTGACCAACTGATTTGGTCAGTCTCTCAGATCTTTTGGTGGCCTTGTCTAAGAGCAGATTGTGCTGCATTTGTGGAGGCCTCTTCCATTTGTGCTCATGCTAAAACCCAGAGACACCTTCCACTGGGGTTGCTTCAGATGGTTCCTAATGAGAGCACCCATGGTCACACGGGTCCATAGACTTTATGGTGGAGCTTCCAGTATCCAAAGGGTGTATGGTCATATTGATGATAGTAGACCGCTTTTCCAAGATGGCTCATTTTGTCCCTCTCCAGGGACTGTCTTCCTCCAGGGAATTGGCTGAGGTGTTTGCTACAGAGGTGTTCCGACTCCACGGAGTGCCCAAGGTTCTGGTCTCTGATCGTGGGAGTCAGTTCGTGTCATGGTTCTGGAGGGCTTTTTGTGACCAGATGGGTATCCAATTGTCATTTTCCTCTGCCTACCATCCCCAGACTAATGGTGCTGCTGAGAGATCCAACCAGGGGTTGGAACAATTTTTGCGCTGTTTTATCTCTGACCATCATGATAATTGGTCTGACCTGTTGCCGTGGGCTGAGTTTGCCAGGAATTGTGCCATAAACTCTTTGTCCAGGATCTCTCCTGATCAACTATGGGTTCCAACCATCCCTGCTCCCGGACTCCTTTTGGACTCAAGACATTCCGGCTTTGGACGAGCATATTAGGCAACTCCGTTCTACATGGGCACAGGCTCAGAATGCCTTACGAAGGTTCTCACAGTGCTATCAGAGACATGCAGACCACAGGAGGCGTCCTGCTCCTGTTTTCCAGGTTGGGGATAGAGTGTGGCTGTCTTCCAGGAACCTGAACCTTCAAGTACCTTGCAGTAAGCTGGCTTTTTGTTTTGTAGGTCCATTCCGGGTACTTCGCAGAGTGAACCTTGTCACTTATGCCTTGGACCTTCCTGTGGATATGCGCATTCACAACGTGTTCCATGTATCCTTATTGAAGCCTTTGACCTGTAGCTGCTGCAATTCTACTCCAGAGGTGCCAGGACCTGTGCACATTCAAGACCATAAGGAGGATGAGATTCAAAGCATTCTGGACTCCCGTAGAGTCCATGGGAGCATTCAATATTTAGTGCATTGGAAGGGTTATGGCCCAGAGGAACGTTCCTGGGTAGATCAGTTTGATATTCACGCTTCTGTTTTGTTGCGCAAATTTCATTCTAAATTCCTGAATAAAAGTTGGTCCTCTTCCATGGGGGAGAGATCGTTGAGGAGGGGTACTATCACGGTGCCCCCTGGGAGCACTGTTGCGGTTTGCAGGCAACATTGTACTATCACTTCCTGAGTGTCGAGCTTTTGTGCGTTCGCTGTTCTTATAGGCCTGTGGTAATTGCCAGAGTTAGTCTCTGCCTACTTGCTAGGCCTTATAGGCCTCATTCTGCCAGTACTCCTTTGTTCTTTCATGGTGTACCTTTGCGCTAGCTCATGGTGTACCTTTGCGCTAGCTCTGTTCCGTGTATGACCTCTGGCTACATTTGACTCTGGCTACGTTTGATCCCTGATCCCTTCGCTCCGTCTGACTACCTGCTCTGTGTTGACTCCTGCTGACTATCCGATATGGTACCGACCTTGGCTTGGCTGACTAACCGCTCTGTGCTGACCCTGGCTCTGACTGACTATCCGATACGGTACTGACCTTGGCTTGGCTGACTAACTGTGCTGTGCTGACTCTGGCTCCGGCTGACTATCTGATATGTTTCCGACCCATGGCCTGACTGACTACACTCGTACACTAGACCGTACTCTAGCTGATCTCTCTGGTACAAGCTGTGCTCAGTATCCTCCCTCTGTGCCGGACTGTGACTAGGGATTTGAGTCACCATTGACCATAGCTACCATAGCATTCTGGAGAATTCTAGTCGCCATTGCCTGTAGGTCTACCCTAGCGATCTAGGGTATCCAATCTATTACCTTGGTGTACCCTAGCATTCTCGGGGAGCATTTCTCATTTTTGTTTGGGCAATTCCGCTTTACCTGCACTAGTAGCTATTGTTATCCTTGCTACCTTCCCATTCTGTAGTCAGATTGGGATCAGTTTCTGTTCCGTCAGTGGATCATGTGCTGTCTCTACACCTGGTCCTGTGAGGGTTGGGGAAGTGCTTGTGCACTGTCTCCACAACTGGTCCTATGAGGGTTAGGGAAGTGCTTTCTGTATTTATTTCTTTGATCTTATTTGTAGGGGTGCACCGAACTTTTGGCCACCGAAATGTTTCGGCCGAAAATGGCATTTTCAGCAAAAAGCTGAAATAAAAAAATGGCCAAAACGGGAAAAGCTCTCTTATTTCTCCCTGAACTGTCAGAGCCTCGTTATATTCAGTCAGTGTCCTCACTCCTGCGGCATGCTCCCAGAACATTATAGTTACACTTTAAAAGTTGCTATCTTCACTTTACTACAAGTCCCATCATCCTTACCTTGCCTGGTGCCGACCATAGCTTTGTTTGAGTGCTAGAGAGAGCAGTGAATGAGCACTGCCTCACTCTCTCTCCCCACCCTGTCATTCTGCATGCAAAGCAGTGTAGAAAGTGGGGCAGCACTCATTCATGACTCTCTCTAGCACTCAAACAAAGCAAAGCTCGGCACCAGGCAAGGTAAGGATGATGGGACTTGTAGTAAAGTGAAGATAGCAACTTTTAAAGTGGAGGGCTATAACATTCTGGGAGCATGCCGCAGGAGTGAGGACACTGAACATAATGAGCAAAACCATCTCTATGGAGAAAATGGCGCTCAGTCCCCAAATTCATTAAAATAAATATAAATGAATGAATGTAACAGGCAAGCACTGTGAAAGGAGAGCGCTAATTTCGGCTAGGACATAAATATGTATATCAGATCCTAATACACTAATGTACACAGGTACTAGCAGTAAAAAATAAATTAGTTTACTAATAAAGTAAATACATACAAACGATACCCATAAAAATACAACGTAGATCTCTCCTGTCAATTTGCATAATTATACTTTGCGCAAACTGTGGTCCATGCACTTAACAAATTTACAACTTTGTCCAGAGAACTTTTCATAGACTGAAGGCCATTTATTTTGCAGAACACTGCATATTTAGTTGGATATTTTAATTCATACAGTGTTTTACTATATTGTATATTTTAGAGTAAAGTTATATTAAAGCAATGCACCCTGGGACTTGTAGACCTGTTTAGCAAGCAGTATTTTGTATGTGTGTGTGACTCATGGTCAATGTGTTTGGCACATCAGTAAAAATGGGACTTGCGGATAATGTAATCGTAATGGATTGGAAAGGTCACTTTTTTTCCAGGCAAGTTAGTAACTTTCAGCTCATGTGACTTTCATTTTGACTGTGCCATGTCTGCTTGCTTTACTATATTTTTTGCTTCCTTTGTTAGCCCTATAAACTTAAAAAAAGTCATTTTCGGTTTCTCGGCCAAGTGCATCCTGACATTTCGGTTCAAAATTTTCATTTCGGTGCATCCCTACTTATTTTTAATAAAGAGATTGATATTACTTTATCTGTACTTGTCAGTGTCGTTATTCCATAATCACTCCTTAACAGAGAGATATAGAAGACTAAAGTTCCACCCTCCCTCCGCTTTCCCTGATGTCAGCTGTAAAGCTGACAGCAGGAGATTCGAGTCGACCAACTCGAAGCGGCTCTTCAGCAGTGCTGTGTAAAAAGAAATACTTAATCAGAAAGGTCTACAAAGTGTGTCTGGTTTGCGGGCACACTTTGTAGACCGTTCCAATTAAGTATTTCTTTTTACATTGCTCTATTTTGGCTCTGCTGAAGAGCCGCTTGCTTGTCCCAGGACCAGGATATCCTGCCGTCAGCTTACAGTCCACCAAAGGGCACCACATTATGATTAAAGGGTTAGTAATGTCTATAGGTTAAAAAAGGTCATATTGCAGCTATTAGAAAATTAAACTAAACAACCCCAGTCATATCTCTCAAACCTTTATAGTATGAGAGAAATAGAAGGCTAAAGTATGCTTTCCCTGACATCAGCTGTAAGTTGACGGCAGGATATCCTGGTCCTGGGACAAGCAAGCGGCTCTTCAGCAGAGCCAAAATAGCGCAATGTAAAAAGAAATACTTCATTGGAAAGGTCTACAAAGTGTGCCTGCAAACCAGGCACACTTTGTAGACCGTTCCGATTAAATATTTCTTTTTACATAGTGCTATTTCGGCTCTGCTGAAGAGCCTCTTTGTGTCGACCGACTCAAATCTCCTGCTGTCAGCTTTACAGCTGACATCAGGGAAAGCGGAAGTAACGGGGAACTTTAGCCTTCTATATCCCTCAAACCATAAAGGGTTGAGAGATGGGACTGGGGTCGTTTTGTTTAATTTTCTAATAACTGCAATATGATCTTTTATAATCTATAGACATTACTAACCCTTTAACCATGTTATTTACTGGTTGAAAAAAGTAGATTCTAAATGTAAATATAAAAAAAAAAGTATATTAACCCCTTGGATGCTAAAGAGGTCTCCATTGCATTGCTTCTTGATGGATTGGAGCCCTTTTTAGCACTTGAGGTTAACCCTTTGAGTGCCAGAGGGGTACGCAATGCATTGCAAAGCAACTCCCTCTCTGACACTCAAAGGGTTAATAGTAATAAAACCAACAGAAATAACTGAAAGTAGAAATTATTTTTATTGGTTCAGTAGCCCAAGGTGAACAAATGGTTTATTTTAATCTCTTAAGAAAGGCAATGTCAATCCAAGGTCAGTTGTATAAGGGTATTGGACTGTAACTCTCACAATTAGTAATGTAAGTTATGATGGAAGTAATGCAAGTTATGTGGAAGACTGGATGAACACGCAGCACAGTTAGGCAGTGTATCATTTCAGTGGCATTGTAAACTACCGCCAGTAGAGAAACATATGTAGATGTATAGTAATTTACAGATATCAGTCAATTATTACATCAACCTCACTCTGGTGCTTTTAAACCCATAAATGCTTCAGAGGGTTCTAACACATTCCTTGGCAGGGCCTGGGAGACATCTCTAATTCTAAAGGGGTTTTAAAGTCTAATTTAATTCAGTGGGGTCCTGCAGGGCTGTTTTTATCCAAGGGCCCACCATCAAGAGGGGGTTCACTGATGGAGGCCCTTGTTACATTTAACTGATACCTGCCACTTTTCCCATTAGATAAAGCGGCCCTCACTGTAGTCTATGGGCTGCCCACAGAACTGAGATGGGATGTTCTAGCTTAGTTACATCATTGGACAGAAGAGGCTTCCCCCCCCCCTTTCCAATGATACATTGTTTGCCTGTATAAGATCTTAGGAGCTGAGAAATTGGCTCTTAAAGAGCCCTTCCTCTCATACTCCTATGTGTAAGATTAGCTGTTAAGTTCATGCTGGCTGATCGGATGATCACATAGCATAAATATTAGCATGTGGGACATTGTTAGGATGGGAAGAGTAAGTGGTTTCACTGGGGGGCCCACTTGCATGAGCATTTGCCCAGCAGCGTTGGGTCAAGAGAAATTTTTTCACCCTAAAATTCTGTTGGATTACCCCACATTTACTCTTGTTTTGTTTTGTGCATAGGGTCTTGGAATTAAAATTGAAAATTCAGGAATTTAGTATTGTGAATGAAGGGCCATGTGCACAAAGTGAAATAGAAGCAAATCACCCCCTTGTAATGTGAGTTGTAGAGCTAGCGCAATTACCCCACTCCACTGAAATTACTGTGGGGGCGGGTATTTACCTAACCCTCAACCTGTTTGTTTTAGGGTGAGTGGACCATTTGTCATGTTCTCCAGGGTACAATTTTTTTCAAATGCTACAAAGACTTATGTAAATAAGCGAGGACTCTATGACCCCCCCCATGTAATTTTTATATAGGGTGATTCACGCAGTGATAGGTGGAATCCCTTGTTATTTCCTGTGCTCAGGGCTGGATTTTCATCCCAGGTGTCCCTAGGCAAGGCAGTCTAGGTACCCTCTCTCCCCATAGCCACACCCCACTTTTCACATAGTTCCATCCCCATACCCATCCACTGTTTCCTGGCACATAAGATACTTTTGGCCTATAACAAGCAACTAAAAAGCTTTTAACCCTTTGTTTCCTATAGAGGTGTCCGATGCATTACTCCGCAGTACATTTGAGATCTCTCTCTAGCATCCAATGGATTAAATAATAGCCTGTAAAGGGATATAAAACTGGTGCAGGGGCATTGAGATTGCACCTGGCCACACCCACACTCTGAATGTGGGTGTGGCCAGCACAGATCAGGCACCTCTTAAAATTTGGAGCTCTTGGCAGTTGCCTACTCTGCTTATTAGGAAATCCGACCCCTCTTGTTTTAATTGCACCCAACCAGGTGAATGCCTCATCTTGCTACCGTTCCCAGTGATCTTTTATAAGAAAAATTTAATTAATTTGATGCTTAGGGAGGAGAGAGACTGTCAGGTTATTATTAGGAAGTGTTACTTCTCCTTTAACCCTCTGAGTGCTGGGAGGTATGCAACGATTTGCAAATCATTGCATACCCCTCTGGCACTCAAATGGTTAAAGCTGAAGGTACCTAGTATTCACTAAAGCTACCATACACACTTGTTAATATCTCAAAGTGCAGTCATATGACTTTTTTGTCAATTTATAAGCAAGAAAATAGGCTGGACTGGTGATTTCATACATTTCTTCCCAATGATTGATTGGTGCAATGTGAGATTAACGAAGATTTTACCATAAACATTAAAGTTTGTTCTCCAGCTTTTCACTGCACTATTTAGTACATGACCTTCACTTTGTTTACAAAAATATCTTATTTTACTGAAAGAAAGCATGCCTTCAGAGAAGAACTTTAGAGGTCACATAGAGGAAACCTTCAATAACTACTAAGGAAGATCATGACGTCCGACAGCCATGGAACGTCCCTGGGGCTGTGACACTGATCCACCCAGGACTGTCAGTCTTTGTACTGATGGCAATATGGTAAAAGAAGGGGGAGTAATTATGAGGGAGCAATAACAATTCACATTGATTTTAAACGTGACGCCAAATGCAAGGACTCATGCAAACATACTTAACCCCCTTATTCCCATCTCTCAAACCTTTATGGTTTGAGAGATCTAAGACAAGAAAGACCTCCGCTCCCTCCCCTTTCTGCCTGACGAGCTGTAAAGCTGTCAGAGGCAGAATCCGGTCGTCCGACTTACGGAGGTTCTGCAGGAGCTCTGTCATCTAGATATCTCCGTATAATTACTTCATCGGAATGGTCTACAACAAGCCAGGCACACGTTTTAGACCATACCAATGAAGTAATAATACGGAGATATCCAGATGACAGCGCTTCTGAAGAGCCGCCGTCTGGTCATGGAAGCAGAATCTCATGACGTCCGCTATACAGAGGATGCATGAGAAGGGGGAGGGAGCGGAGGTCTTTCTTGTCTTACATCTCTCAAACCATAAAGGTTTGAGAGATGGGAATAAGGGAGTTAAGTATGTTTGCATGATTCCTCGCATTTGGCGTCACGTTTGGGGGGGTTACTATCCCTTTAAAGGGGCTTCTTTTAGGATACTGTGCAGGAAATTAGCATACAGTGCCACACAATGTCATAAACTCATGACATTTCCCAAAGCATGTTTATTTTACAGATAATTGGGTAGTACAATATATGGGCAGATTTAATTAAGTGTAAAACAAACAGAACTTGCCTTAAAGGAATAGTAACAGTAACATTGCCAATACTTTAAAAAAAATTTTTTTCATCTTCACCTATTTTTGTTTTAATACACTTTTATGTACTTGACCATGAGCATTCTGGATCTGTTTGCAGAGAGCTTTCTACCAGGGAACATGAAAACAGATTTGATGCAAAGTGAAAAAGTAAATGTAAAAAGAAAGCACACACAGAGCATTCAGTGCTGCAGCGAGAGAGTAATATTGTGATTGTCTATTGACCAGAAAACGCTCTGTAAACAGAGATCCAGGTAGTTCACTGTCAGGGACATGGGAGTGTAAAAAAATACGTGAAGATGGAAAAAAAGTATAATCAATTTGGCTGGACACATGATGTACTTTCAGTAAATATAAAATCAAAATAAAAGGTTACTATTCCTTTACGGTGACAGATCCACTTCATTTCTGACCAGTCCCATTCTGTCATCATTTACTAACATAAACTGCTTTCATATTTAACCCTTTGAGTGCCAGAGTGGTACAGAACACATTGAAAATCTACAGGAACATTGGTAACGTCTTCAGTAAGTCCCCCCCCCCCATTTCTGCCATGTTACATTACATTACATTGGTTATTGTTTAGTGCACAGGATCCCCTCACCACACACCCAGATGAAAGCATAAGTGTCAGGCTGTGACCCATAGACTTGCTATAAAAACTGGTTCTAGCATAGCTTAAAAACTGTGATAGTGTTACAGCTGTAAAGTGAGACTGCAGTTGGCAACAAAATGATGCTGAGATTGCACTGACAGCTGTGGATGCTAGTAGAAATTCCATGCTGTCCCTGTGCTTATCACATTGATATCTCTACGGTAGCTGTAGGAGCCTCCACTGATCTCCACTGACTGCAGAGAGGGAGCTTATTAATGCAGGACCACAATTGTGGCATAAAGTCTATATGAACCACTGGCCAATGCAACACTCATCTCTGATCATTTTACCACCAGATGCACATGTTCTTACTTCAGAATCTTTTTTCCAGTAGATCAGAGAATTCAGTGACTCTATTCTGTGGAACTAAAGTGTTTCCTTGAAGATGCATAATTGCGAATGGAAACTAGACTGGAGTGACAGGCAGCGGATGCGTGATTCTGTGGTTTCATGTGGATGTGTGGAAGACTGAAACATTTTACAAAGAACCCTGATGTGTAAAGAAAAGTGGATCCATTTGAGGGCAAACCAATTCCAATTTTTGTGATAAATAGCAACAATTCTCCAAGTTCCTTTGGATAAAATGGGTCTTTTAATAATGAATGCTAGTCCACTTTTCTTCTGGAGATAGTTTTTGGAGTTAAAACTGGAGCTGAAATCATCCTTTTTTGGAACTTATGATTTATATGTTTTGATGTTAAATTTGACCATATCCAATTTTAAACCCATTTCTCTAAAATTGTCTTTCATTGCACAGTAAAAAAGGTCTTTCGTTTTGAAAATCTGTCGTTGTAATGCCAAAATAGAATTCTGACAAAAATAATGTATTTTAAAGGTGCACTAAAAGTTTTCATATTAACGTAGTGGGTTTTTCCTGCAGAATAAATCAAAGGTTCTCAAACTGCTGACATTTGCTTTATTCAATAGTTTTTTCTTAGATAGAGAATTTACAGCGGCTCCAACACAGCAAAACCAAGGGCTTTAATGCCTTCTACACCAAATGTCTAGGCAAATGGCAACAGTTCCCTTCTATTAAAAGTCTGTCTTAATAATCTGTAGGGTTTTGTGTGTGCAACTTAAAGCTTCTCCATTTTCCGTTTGATCTCTTAACCCTTTGAGTGCCAGAGGGGTACGCAAAGCATTGCACAGCAATGCGTTGCATACCTCTCTGGCACCCAAAGGGTTAACATATAAAAAGAAAGTGCACTAGCACAGTAATAATCCCTTAAGGATGTTGCAGACTGTTAAAAACATCATATCTTTTATTAGACAATAATATAAAAAGTACTTTACGTGACAATGTCAAGTCACATGTAAAGTATTTTTAATTTTTATATTATTGTCTAATAAAGGATATGATGTTTTTAACAATCTGCAACATTATTAAGGGATTAATAGTGCACTTTATATTTTTTCAAAACTTCTAACTGTTCAAAACTGTAGTACTCTATGGAAAGTGAGATCCAGGGGGACTACTTCCTTAAAGTTCAAACTGACAGGAAGTGACTCAGCAGTTACTATAACATTCTGTGGGGAACTGTTGTGAGTGATTTGCCTTTCCCATAGAATGCAATAGAATAACTGTCTGAAATCTGATCACTATAGAGAAAAGTGGAAAAACAATTTAAACTGTAATTCTTCTGGAAAAGAGGATTCTCCCAACAATGAGAGTAACATTGTTTTACCCAGGAGAAGCCCGACAATATTTTTTATAAAAGCCCTACTATATTTTTTTATGAAATAAAAGTTCCCTGTTCCTTTAAGTCAGATGTTGCTATTGAACATTGCACTCCTAGACTTTATTATTATTACTGTTGTTTACTTCTTTGAGTGCCAATATATTTGCATTAGAGTGACAGGGAGAATTGAAACATCTACAGTTCATTTCCTAGATCGGTACATATACATCCAAATTGTTCCTGTGAAGGAGAACTTACTCTCTGAAATGAAGTAGTCAGTTGTTGGGTGCCCAGCTGTCAGGGACTACCACTGGATCTAGGCATATACAGTACTTGGGATTTTGCTTCTATAAATTTATTTTCTTCTTTATACAGAAAAAATCATCCCTGTTTGGTGGAACACATCTATTCCAAGTTATTGGAAACCCATCCGAATCATGGTAACAAACCCGGCACTCCAGGCTGTTATAGACCTCACTGCAGGGGCTGCAGGTATGTCACCAGTATAACTCGTAAGGGCAAAGTCGCTAACCACCCATACACTTCCACGCTGCCCTCTCTTTGTTGTAAATGGCATAAAATGTTTGAAGGGACACTGTCACCTAAAAGCAACTCTGGTGATATTGAAAGAGCTTTCCTAGTTAGCTATTTGTTGTATCAGTTAGTGAAAAATAGATATATAAGCGTGGCTTATGCACTGCTCTCCAATTTCTTATATCCGCCTCAGTGTGCTTATTGTCATTGAGAGTAGTTTCCTGCCCAGATCATCATATGTAACCCTTTGGATACTAGAGTTTTCTCTTGGTTCACAATGTTTTGGGTCCAATCTCTAGCATCTATGTGGTTAACCCTTTGAGTGTCAGAGGAGTATGAAACTCATTGCAAAGCGTTGCATACACCTCTGGCACTCAAAGGGTTAAAGTAAATTTCTCGTTTGGTTGCTTATATTTTAATGTTTTAAATGCAGTCCGATAGTTGAGCTTTTATCTGCTTCGGAAGTGAATAGGTTAATGGGGATAAAAAAACAATTCCTAATAATATCCCCCACTTATTTTACTATGGCCAGAAAATCCTATGGCCCCTCTAAATGTTTTCATTGATTCAAGTGATAACGTCATCAATTAGTCCTGGATGTTATATACATGGAGGCAGCCATGATAGTTACTAGCAGGGCCACAGAACACAAACTCTACCCACTAGAAACAGTAATATTAACCCTTTGAGGATGAGGGACCCCTCTGGTCCTTAAAGGGTTAAGTAGGCTCATGTACTCTGCCTGCTTCAATTTAAAAAAAAAATACCTGCCAGCAACTGTCACGTCCATACTTGGGAACTCAGCAAGACCCTGAGACTGTTGAAATATTAACCCTTAAAGTTCCCCAAAAGCACGCTCGTGGACTACTGAGCATTTTCTTTTTTCTTTTTTTTCTTTTTTTTTTGGCAATCTGACACCGGGCTCCCCAAATGATATGCAGCATTGTGGGGAGACCTGAAATCCATGATGGCCCTGGCATGTCATCGCCCCTTGACGCACAGCGTGACGGTCCGGGTACGTCACAGGACGCGAAGGGGTTAAGGACCCAAGGCGGTCCTGGCACGTCATGGGTCGGACGTGCGTCAAGGGGCGATGACATGCCAGGACCGCCTTGGGTCCTTAACCCCTTCGCGTCCTGTGACGTACCCGGACCGTCACGCTGGTCCGGTACTTAAGGACCAGTGACGGTCCTGGTACGTCACATACTTTTACTCACAGTGCTCACCGTGCACCGGGGACTGAACTTGATTGCTCCAAGACCGGAGCAATCTCTCTCAGTCCCTCGTTCGACGTGCAGGAACACGTGATCAGTCACGTGGGACGGCACGTCCAACTCACCTATCTGGTCCTTAAAGGACCAGACACCCTGGGACCGCTGGTCCTTAAGGGGTTAAAGGGTTAATCAGAGGTGTTTCTGTCAGACCACATCTACCATAAAATCTCAGGTATAATACACGGCCTGTGTATAATACGCAGTTGCAAATTATACCCAAGATTTTGGGGGAAAACAAGAGTACCCTTGTTTTCCCCCGTCTCACTAAAATAAATTTACTCTGGAGGCTCTGAATCCCTCCCTCTACCAACTACAGTCCGCTTCCCTTCGCCTCATGCCCTGCTTCAACTTGCCTCCGGAGTCAGCTGTGATCATCTGTGCACAGCGAGCGGCACTCTTGCATCTGCCGCCCACTTCCACTAAATCCCTGCGAGGACCTTTTTCATTTAAGCCAATGGTAAGGCCTCAGTGTCCTCGTGGAGCAATATAGTACATCCTTAGACCTTTGTGCATTGGATGTACTGTATTGCCCTGCAAGGACCTTGAGGTCTTAGCATTGGCCTAAATGAAAAGGTGCTCTCAGGGATTTACTGGAAGCAGGCTCCCACTGTGAACAGCCGATCACAGCTGACTGCGGGGGTGAGTTGAAGCAGGGCAGGAGGCAAAGAGAATCAAAAAATATGGCATTTTTATTCATTTATAATACGCACCCCCCCATCACATAAGGTGAAGAGGGGCAACATTTTATGTATTATATGCAAGCTGTTCCAATACATCATGGAGTTATCATTGCTTGGACACACATGGGACAAGCAGGACTTCTCCCTCTGCCTTTATTTTATAAATTATACAATTATTATAAACTAGTATAAAAACAGGTGTACACGGGCCAAGGACGCTACCTCACTGCTCCACATGATGCAGTCTTGCGTCGCCTCACTCACACGATACAATCATGCGCAGTAGAGACTGCCGAACACGCTCAGTCTCAACTGCACATGACAGCTTCTGACAAACATCCTAGCGAATTATTATATAGGATTATGGTGCAGATGATTAGGAGGTTATACGTACACTTTAACACCTTTTTTGTAGAAAACAAGACACAAAGTAAAATGTATATGTAAATCCAAACTTAATACTAATGTGGTACAATATTTGTTTTTTATAAGAAGTGCAAAGATAAATAATCTCTTATGTCCTAAATCGAACACAGGAACCATGGGATGAAGCTCCCCTCCTCCATAGGGCTGTGTACGTAAAAAAAAGGCAGGGCCTTTGAGGTGGAGACTCTCCTCTCTTCATCCAGGTTTATCTCCCACCTGCAGATTCATGTGACCTCTCGAGACATGGTGCTGTATAATCGCCTATTAACTGACTTCCCTGGATTTGGATTGCCCAGTTGAAGTGTATTTCTGTACTATTTTGCTGTGGAGGTTGACTTTATTACACGTCTGTTCCTCATGGCTGAACTTCGCTGAGGTTCTACACAATACAATGGGAGCCTGAAGAAAGAAGACTTGTAAGTTAACCATTTTAGTGCTATGGTCCTCTTTATTTATGTCACATTTCAGTTTGGGCACCCACTTGAAGTGGAGACTCTGCCTAATTTGCAGTCAGTCCTTCTTTTTCTCATCAAATCCTATGAAATAAATGGGGCTGTTGCTATTAGTAGGTCCTATTAACCCTTTCAGGGGTAATATATCTTTTCTGTATCATCCTTCTTCATTGTTAGTCTTATTGCAGGGATTGTTTTCTGCCTTTCGATAGGCATTTCTACTACTTTCAGTCTTGTATCAGTTATTTGGTAGTGCCAGCTGTCTTTGTTACATAGAATCAATGGGGAATTTTCTTTGGGACATATATGTGAACCCATTTGACATAAAAGGGGCAGGGTGGGCACAAATTAAAATTGCTGATTCATGTTCAAAAACTTTTGCTGTATTCTCATGGCTGGAGAGACTCCATTTGCTGAGCACAAGCAATGAAGTAAAAAACTACATTTCCCAGAATCCCTCTTTTCCCATGCTTTTTGACTAGATGTGTGGTGCCCTGGCAGGCATCTTACTCTACCCATTATTTATGCTATGCAGAGGCTGGTTCTCTTTCCCTTCCTCGCCAGTTGAAACGCTTGCAGCCAGATAAGTTCCTTTTGGATATTTCTGTGTGATTTCTTTGTCTCTCACTACCTAGAACTACTTTATCCTAGTTTTGGGGGTTGTTTTTTGAATGTATGTTATCCTAAAGGACACATGGAGAACTCTAAAACTAAGATTTCAGATATCCCCTTAACCTCTTTAGCTCATTGTTCCTCATGTTAAACTTGGCTTCCTAGGGACTTTTCTGGCACCCTATGTCCCACTTGCCCCATGCCCCCATTAGACATATTGATCCTGTCTTTAGGGGCCACTGTCAGTTGGTGATACCTCTAATGAGGAGATAGATACAGGAGGAAGAGGACATGCATTCTTCCTTGTGTTTTTGGATTCCCATGAGGCTGACTCTCCCCCCTCATTGGAGCTGCTCTGAGGCCTCTGATGTTGGGTTTTCCTCACAGGACATCTTCCAAAGGCACAAAAAAGATTCTCTTATTTTTCCTCCCAACAAAAGCTCAAATCTGGATTTTCTTGAGGAATGGAAGATGCCAAACAAGAGGTTCTTCCTTAATAAACATTTTTCCAAATTATATACTTTTTCTGTTGAGGTTTTAGCACAGTGGACTAACCCCCCCACCCCACCCCATCTTGTCAAACTAAAAAACACACCTCTGTCACTGGCAAATCCTGCAGCCCGTAAGAACCAGAAATGCTTTGATTCCTTATTAAAGAAAAACTTTGCGCCCACTGGGGCCTCTCCATAACGCATCTTTATTTCAGCCTGGGTCAACAGACCAATAGCAGTCTGGGGCAAACAACTCTGAGAGGCTACCCATGGGTATGTTCCTAAGGAGGAGCTTCTTATTATGCTTATCAACATTTTGGAGGCATATCTTACTGAAGTGGCATTTGATGCAACCAGATTCTCTGGTAAGACCTCAGCTGTATTTGTTGATGTGCTTAACACATTTTGGATCAAAATTCGGTGGACTGACCCATCTCAAAGAGATCCCTGGCGTCCCTTGCTTTTGTGGGTAAGCATCTATTTGGACCTGACCTGGGTAAGATCATCAGTGATGTCACTGGAGGCAAGATCATGCTCATGCCTCTGATTTCTTCAAAATATGCATGGATTTCATTCCCCCACCCATTTGGGTGCATACAGTTCAATCCCCTCAGGCCCGCCTCACCCCAAAACTGGAGCAGGTTTGTCAGAGCAAGAAGTCTGCTCAGAAGCCGAAGGCTGACAAGTCCACCTCCGCATTACCTGTGGGGTTCTGGTCCATCCCTAACCGTAGGTGGTAGTCTCTCTCTTTTTCAAGATGCCTCAGAGTCTTCTTTGATGGACCAGTGCATTTTCTGGTTATTTTTAAAAAAGTACTGCATAGACTTCAAGTTCCTTCCAACTCACTATTTATTTTTTTTTTGCCCAGAGTTCCTTCTTTCTTTTTGTCCTGATCCTTCCACCAAACAGGAACAGGATGTGCTTTGATGCCTTAAGTATTATGTGTATCACATGTAGCCTTTTGACAGATTCCTTCTTTGCCATTTCTGAAGGCAATAGAATGACTCAGGCTGCATCCAGAATCACCATACGAAAAACATATGTGATCAGACAGAAACCTGTTGCTTTCAATGTCACGGCGCACTCCACTACATCTGTTGACTCCTCCTGGGCCTACAAGAATCAAGCCTCTGCCGAACAGCTGTGCAAGGCGGCAATGTGGTCATCCTTGCACACATTCATTACAAGCTACCATTCCAATGTTCTGGCCTCAGACGAGGTCAGCATTGGCCGAAAGGTCCTTCAGGCTGTTGTGCCAGTTTAAAGGGGAATTCCCACCGACACAATCTTTACCTTCACTAAGTCCCCATCTGGCGACTAGCTACTTAGTAGCGCTAGTCGCCAGAATAATTACCTTATTTAATAGATTTCTCCTCTCTTCCATGGATAACAGGCAGGATGGAGCGCGGGCATCTTGCCATTGTGACGTCCCTGCGTCTGCGCTGTCTGTCCCAGCCGGAGCCAAATGGCTCTTAGCAACTCCTCCTAGACCCATCTGGCGACTAGTTGCTTAGTAGCGCTAGTCGCCAGAGTAATTACCTTATTTAATAGATTTCTCCTCTCTTCCATGGGCAACAGTCAGGACGGATCGAGGACATCTTGCCATTGTGACGTCCGCTCGCCTGCGCTGTCTGTCCCAGCCGGAGCCAAATGGCTCTTAGCAATGGCTCCTAGACCCGGCTGGGACTGACAGCGCAGGCGCGCGAATGTCACAATGGCAAGATGTCCGCGCTCCGTCCTGCCTGTCGCCCAAGGAAGAGAGGAGAAATCTATTAAGGTAATTACTCTGGCGACTAGCGCTACTAAGCAACTAGTCTCCAGATGGAGACTTAGTGAAGGTAAAAATTGTGTCGGGTGGTAGCTCCCCTTTAAAGGGATAGTAATACTTCATTTTATCTTTATTTTATTTTGTAGGCATTAAAAAAACATGAAGAACGATATGTCTTATCTCTCAAACCTTTATGGTTTGAGAGATATTCACAAGCAAAGTTTCCCCCTCCCGCCCCTTTTACCTAGTGTAAGCCATCTCTTCTCAGATGTGGAATACAGTCCATAGACCAGACAGATAACAATGAAAACCCTGCCCCCCCCCAACAAGTTTTTCAGGTTTTTCCCTTATCTTCATTAAAGATTGTCCCTCTCTGCAATCTACCTGGGCATCTCCCTTCTGCTCTGGCTGAGCAGTGTTACATCAGTAAAAGGGGTGGGAAGGGGATACTTTATCATTCAATTACTCTTGAACTACAACTCTGACAGAATTGAAATAACACTCCACATACTATGATGATTAATTGGAGCTGTTTTTATTATGAAACATTACTATCCCTTTAAAGACTTTTAATTTTGAGTCTTGTTGGCGCTTGTTTGATTGCTTGCTGTTCTAGTTTGGTGCCCATTTACACTTGAGATTTCAAAATGCCAGTTAAGTTCTATGGAATACTGGTCTTCTGGTTTTTTTTCTCTTTTCCCTCCCAGGAATGTTAGTGGGCACTTTGGTATATCCCCAAGGTTCCTTTGTTCCATATAGGGCTTAAGAGAAAACTGGATTTTAGTGAACATACCGTTAAATCCTTTTCTCTTATATGGAACACATGACTCCCACATGGAAAAAAAACTTTTGTTTCCTTCCTTGGGCAGAGGAGTCCTCTTGGGGTCTTTGTTCAGGGAGCTTTCTTCTTTTTTTTCCTGCTTTTATTTTTTTCAGGTGCTACTTTGCATTATGTAAAGCAGAAGTGGTGGGTAAACCTGGCATAAGAGAGGGGATTCTCCGCTTCAAAGGCCCTGCCTTTATGTAGTGCCCTGCCCTGTGGAGGAGAAGAGCTGTACCACATGGTTTCTGTGTTCCACATGGACCAAAAGAAAATAATTTAACAGTTCAATTCACTAAATCTTTTTCTCAGGTGGAACTGCATGTGTCCTAACTGGTCAACCGTTTGACACAGCCAAGGTGAAAATGCAGACATTTCCTAAGCTGTACAGGGGGCTTATAGACTGTGCTGTGAAGACTTACAGACAAGTGGGGATCACAGGTTTCTATAAAGGCACCAGCCCAGCACTGCTGGCCAATATAGCTGAGAACTCAGTGCTGTTTATGAGTTACGGCTTTTGTCAAAAAGTTGTGAGGAGGATTGTCGGCTTAGAAAAGAATGCAACGCTAAGGTAAGTCGGCAACTGACATGCTGGAACGTACACTCTTTGAAAGGATGTTATTTTTGTAGTTTTCAATTTGGGTAGAAAAATACACACTGTTAAATTGGAACGACCACCCTATAAAAAGTCACCCCCCAATAATTAGGCATATGGCGACTAGCTTCTTAATACTGTTATTATCTTCCACAAATACCGCGTTTTGAAGTAATCCTATTTCTTCAGAGACTTACGGCCAGGCTTCTTGCTGCAGAGCCGTCTGCGTGCCTGCCCTGTCAGTCCTTTCCGGTGCCTTTTGGCTCCATGCAATGCCTCCTAGAGGAGACCGGGATGGACAGCGCAGGCGCACAGATGTCTCTGGGCAAGATGTCTGCATCCAAGCCTGGCTACAGGATTACTTCAAAATGCAGTACTTGTGGAAGATAATAGCCGTATTAAGAAGCTAGTTGCCATATGCCTAATTATTGGGTGGTGACTTTTTATAGGGTGGTAGTTCCGCTTCAATTAGCCCTTTCAGTGCCGGAGGGGGTTGGAACCCATCGCTCTGCAATTCGTTGCATACTCCTCTGGCATTGAAATCAAAGGGAAGTAAAAATTAATATGGGGAAGGGCTTTCCTGCTGAGTAAAAGAATGGTGCTACTACTGCCGGGAAATGCTAAGGTTATTTATTGGACTATTATACGTGGTCTGTTGTATGTTTTGTTGTTTATTTTTTTAGTTAAACTGCAATTTTGTATTGTTTTCAGCAGATGGTGTTGCTGGTATCACTTTCTATGAGCATCTTTAGTACAGACTTAAGCTATTCTATAAGGAGCAATAGAAAAAACACATTGCCCTCTGGCACTGCCATTGAAATTTTGATTAAAAACACAAAAGTATGACTTTAATAACTTCTGAATGAAGCTTCTTCCAGTGAGAGTACTTGTTTAACTCGACTCATAATAAAACTTTGAAGTGGGACTCTCATCTCCCATAAAGTTAAGCTGTAATTTATTTATTTTTTTAAATCTCTATGGTCATGGAGCTATTAGCAGTTAAAGAGTTACCTGCTGTCGTCACTGGTGCGATCGGTGCGGTACAACTCAGGACAGAAAGGCTGTCAATCATCTCCCCTCCTCCTCCCCGATGTACCTTGTTCCCTTCTCCTTTAGAGACTCTCATATCTTCTTGTGACCTGGCTCACACTATTCCCAATCGAGGTCCAGGTCATGTGGTCACCTGTCTAGGTCCCAGGAGATGAAAGTCCATTTCAATCAACAGGGACATTTGTTTATTACCTGGATGCAGCGGCTTTGCCTTATACACCATCCACTATTGTCAGACTTACAATGAACCTTCTTACAGCTGTAATTAACGTCTTAAGGACTACGTGACGTGGTATGACCGTCACGGTCCTTATACCCTTAAGGACCAGTGACAGTCATAGCACGTCACGTACTTTTTACTTACAGCGCTCTACCGGGAGCGCTGTAAGTAAAAACAGGGCCGAAAATTGATCGCTCCAAGACCAGAGCGATCTCTCTTAGGCCTCCAAGCGGCGCACCGGTACGCGTAACAGGTCACGTGTACCGGCGCGTCGGCAAAGATCAAAGCGGTCCTTAAAGGAAGGTAACTTCCCTGGACCGCTGGTACTTAAGGGGTTAATCTTTTAAGTGTTGGAGGGGTAGACAGTGAGTGCATGAACGCGTCCAGGTCATGTGGAGGCAAAGTGGGAGCGATTTCATGCACTTATTGCGTACCCCTCTGGCACTTAAAGGATTAATTACAGCTTTGAGAAGACTCATTGTAAGACCTATAATAGTGGATAGTGTATAAAGCAAAGCCGCTGCATCCAGGTAATAAACAAATGTCCGGGTTGATTCAAGTGGATTTTCTTCTCCTGGGAACTAGAGAAGGGACCACATGACCTGGACGCGCATTGGGAAGAGCACTTGCCAGGTCATGTGAAGATTTGGGAGTCTCTGTAGAGGATGGAACGAGACACAACGGACGAGGTGTGACTGACAGCCTTTCAGTCCTGAGTTGTACCACACTGATCACGCCAGGGTCATCAGCAGGTAACTCCTTAACTGCTAATATCTCCATGACCATACACAATTTAAAAAAAAATTACAGATTGAAACTTTATTTACATAGGCTTAACTTTATGGAAGGTGAGAGTTCCACTTTAAAGCAAAATACTTACATATTTATTTAGAAAAAATGTTTTACCTGGAAGAATACATTGAGATATCTCTAGATTTCAGGTATGCCCTGGAGAGTTTACAGTAAAGAGTTACATATTTACACAAATAGAGAAACATTATATATACATACAAACATAAATACATATTAAAAATGTATATACAGTTACATATTGTTTTTAGATACAAATAAGCAGTTATTTTTAAGGACTTGAACCAGAAGATCTGATTTTTTTTTTTCAGGCAAGCTATTCCAGACGTTCGGAGCTCTGAAAGAGAAGCATATCGATCACCTTCTTTCTTGTAGTTTGGTATACTCAGTGAGTTGTTAGTAGTGGAGAGGAGGTTATAGTTAGTGTGGAGAGCTGGAGCAACCATACTGCTCAGATAGTCTGGTAGATTTCTAGAGAAGTGGTTAAAACCAGGCAAGAAAGGTGAAGGTAAATCTGTATTTGAGTGTTATCCAATTTAGTTCTTCATACATATCACAATGATGGGTTGTGTAATTATATTGGAGGATAAAGCAGCATAATGATTTATACAGACTGTGAAGTTTACAAATATGTATTTGTGGTGCAGGACCATATACTAAGCATATACTAAGTACCCGTGGTCTATAACTGGCATTAACGTATCTCTGGATGTTAATTTATCAATATGAAGACCAAAAGATATTTGTAGGAGTCCAAAGGGGCCAAGTTATAATTAGACTCAGTTACAATGGATAGATGAGTATTGCAGAGATTATGTTGTTTGTGTTTTGTACCATATACCACCGTTTTGTCTGTGTTTAAGAACAGTTTTTCTTTGCTATCCATCTTTCAACTTCATACCATAATATGGCTTCTACTTGAGAAACATTTGAAGTTTTAGCATAGATTATGGTGTCATCTGCATACATGTGCACAGAAGATGCTTTGCAAACTATGGGCAGATCATTTATAAATAGAGAAAATAGAAGAGGGCCAAGAATGGAGCCTTGGGGAACCCCACTTGTTACTTTGAGAAGAAGGGAAATATTGTCAGTAATATACACATTTTGCATTTTGTCTGATAAATAGTATTGGAACCAGTTTAAAGAATAATTACCCAAAACTGACCTTTTGCATTTAGTTATCAAAATATTATGGTCTACTATATCAAAGGCCTTTGCAAATTCTAGAAAAATAGCTCCAGTGAGTTCACCATTTTCCATACCAGTCACTGCATACTTTTTACGAGGGCAGTGACTGCTGGGTGATTTGGAAGAAAGCCTGATTGAAACGGGGTGAAAAAACTGGACAGTCAGTAATACTTATATTGTTGCACGTGGACATATTTCTCTAGGATTTTAGATCATGTGGGGAGTAGGGATATTGGACTGTAATTTTATACTACATTTGTATCCCCGTTTTTGTGGATAGGCACATCTCTTGCCACTTTCCAGGCTGTGGGCATGTACCCAGATGACAGGGAAACATTAATTAGGGATGCAATAGGATGGGCAGTGACCGAATCACTGAGCTTTAATAACATTGCTGGTATTTGGTCAGGGCCAGTGGAGGTGGTCAAATATTTCACTATCATTTACTGGCATTAAATTGAATTTGCTAGTATTGTTGGACCAGGTTGTAGGTGATAGACTTTGTTCCATGCATGTTTCTGTTTTAAAATTACCTTTGTTTTGTGTAATGAACTGCACATCCAATGAAGTAACTGTTTAATGCATTAGCTATTGCTATGGGGCACTGTATTGTTTATTTGTTTATTTTTATAGGTGATGTGTGAGAATGGTTAGGGGGTTGTAAATGTTTTTAATAACCTTCCAAAAGTTGATCTGTTATGATATGTTACTGTTCAAGTTGTCAGTAAAATACTGAGCTTTTTCTAGTTTTGTTTGACTATGGAGTGATCACTAAAAACGTTTGCTAGTATGCCTGAATCTTGGATTCTGCTTGGGCAGGATGGAAGAATCCAATCTAGTGACTAGGGGAGGAGATTAGTTGTGATAAGTTCAATGTCTTAAGCAATGGACAGAATATTTTATTACTAGAGTCCAGCCAATTAATATTAAAGTTTCAAAGAACCAGCAGCTCACTTTTCTTGCTTTGAGTGGCAATCTCATTGACGTAGAGGGTTATGTCCGAAAGGGACTGTGCTGCTGTATTAGGCAGCTGCTAGATGCCAGCAGTTATGATTTGTTTTGAAAATTGAAGAACAATTTTGTCAGCAATGTATTCATAAGAAACAAGGTCAAATCATTTAAAAGTGTAAAGTTTATAGACTTTTGTGTATATACGATTATGCCTCCTCCTCACCTTGCTCGGTCTTTCCTAAAGCATGAGAATCCTTCAATTGCAACAGCAGTAGCAGGTGTTTTAGAGTTTAACCAGGATTCAGTGAGAATAAGGATTTTCGGCTTGTACACATAACACCATGCTTTTAGTTAATCCATTTTGGATTAAAGGTGAAGTTTCCATTTGTTGCTGTTTGAGAGCCAGCAATGGTTTCTATGTAATTTGCAAAAGAAAATAACAAGATGCATAAAAATTTAGTGAGTTGTTTGTGGTGAGCGTATAGTGAAAGGTTGCTTTGCAGCTATAATTACTGGGGCTGGATGAGCTTGTTTTAGTACTCTCCACCAGCACTCTGAGGGTAGTGCACATGTATGCAGAAGAACATGGTGGATTAATACGCTATGGCGCAAATGAGGAGCATGATTGGTGGGATAAAGGAAAACTGTATTAGAAGTGGAACGGTTAGATCCGATAGTAATGTGTTCATTTTGGTATGCATGTCACAAAGATAGCAGATGGGAGAAACAGGAAGCAGGTGACATATCACATCTAACCTAGTTTGTTTGGTAAGACAATGTTATATATTTGTAACATTTTTCTTCTCTTCCCTCCAATTACACTGCATACATTTATGTTTACTTGCTTTTGTTATCTTAAGGTGGCTGTGCTGTAGCAGCTGACTTTCTCTCCTGTCTACCTCTCCTGTCTAACTCTCTTGTCCAACTCTCAAAGTACTTAGAAAAAGGTGTACTGGGACTAAAGGTGCCAACTGATGCCCCTTGCAAAAAAGCAAACCCCTGCAATGAAGCACCCCTCAACTATTCCTAGATTTAAACTAGCTAGGAGTCCCTACCTAGACTGAGTGACTGTGTGACCCCAATTACAATTTATTTTGCAAAGGGAACTCCATGAGTGCAACCAGGTGTGACACCATTAAAACATCTGATATGAAACAGACACAGGGAAATATATGAAAGAAGTGGGGGGAGGCAGACAATATGGAGACTGGGACAAGGAGTTAAGAAGTGGAGTTATTAGTACATACCACAAGGGGTTAAATCACAGGATGGAGACAGCATCAGGGTTGGAATAGCAGAATGGATTGCTAATAGTACATACAACAAATGGTTAAATCACAGGATGGAGCATCAGGGTTGGAATAGCAGAATGGAGTGCTTATTACCTGTAAGGAAAAGAGACAGATATTATAAGAAGATTGTCTTCTTCCATCATAGATATGAATATTTTTACCAGTATTAAAGCTCAATTCATTCATCTAAAGTGGCAGAACATTATACATAAACAGTAATTGTAAAGGAGAATATATAATACACAAACAGTAATTTTAAAGGAAAATTGTATTCAAGTTGGAGGAGTAGATTAATCAAAACTGGATCCCTTTCAGTGTCAGAGGGGTTTGCAGTGCATTGAGGGGCAGTACAATGTGGTATGTATTCATATTATAGGACATGTTGTAACTCATTATCACCCCTTAAGAATTAACCCAGACCAGTGACCCTCAGCTCCACTCCTAGTGACACCCCACAGGTCCGGTTTTGTGGATAACTCTACTTAACCAGGTAGCTCAAGTCACAATGACAGATACACTGACTAATCACCTGAGTTGAAGCAGGAATATCCTGAAAACGTTGCCTGTTTTTGTGTCCTTCCCTAACATTGAGAACAATTGACCCAGACCGTGGGTGTCCAATGTTTTGCCTGTGGGCCAGATGCCTGACACCAGGGTGCGGCCCACCTGATATTTTTAACAACATTTTTTTTTTACCTAATTAGCTATCACACCTGAACTAGAAGGTCAGTAAGCTATAAAACTGTATGTGACTAGTACTAGGCCTATCACTACACTTTTATAAGAATAAAAATAAAGCTTATGACACTCTTCTTGTATTACTGTTATAAAAGTACATATTGTTGAACAGCTGACAGGTTATAAATCACCCCTGTTAACAATAAATAAATTAAGGAGGCTCTAACACATGGATTTCTGATCATGCTGCCCACAACTGAAAAAACTTGGACGCCCCTGACCTAGACTGACCAAACCTCCCCGTTAACAGGAGACACATATGAAAAATGCATTTAGCCCTGCATGATTACAGCTGGTACAGACACTGTGATTGCTCTACTTGTTTTTAAGTATGGGTATCCATAAAACCTTACCTGTTGGTATGTTCTAAGGACCGGAGTTGAGGATCTCTGAATTGTAACACATGCTTACATTTGTTTTTACATGTTTGTCTTTGTCCTGCTGACTCTAAAGTACATGATGAAATGGTGATATGTTAGGATTGATCTCAGTGGGCCATATGCACAATGAAAAAAAGCAATTCAGGGGAAACCAACACCAGAGGGGACAAATAAAACTTCTCAAAATTCCCATTAATTAAAGTGGGTCTCTTAACTCTTTGACTTCTAGAGAAGTCTTGAACACAGTGGGAAGTAACGCGTTGGAGGCCCCTCTGTAGCATTCAATATGTTAAAAGCCCCATTTTTATCAATGAGAATGTCCTAACTCTAAATAGTTTAAGCCTTTGAGTGCCGCAGGGGTGTGCAACGCATTGCAGGGCAATGCATTGCACACCCCACCGGCAAGCAATGGGTTAAAAGCCCCCCCTTTTTTTTTCCTTGCTCAGTGGCTTAAAAATCTGCCCTGTACCCTCTAGTATAATGCCTGTGTTGTCCTACACACATAGTACAGCGGAGGCTGTTGGGTACAATTCCTATGTAGTGGTCATTAGAGGGTATTACACCTATTACAGTTTATAGTGAACTAGTGGCCACAGCACAGAAATTGAAGTGATGGTGGGAGGAACCAAATGTACCACAGGGAACAAACAGACATTTCTGAAATTCCTATTGATTTAAATATTCTCCAAGTGTAGCATTGGGCATAGGTTAATCCTGTGTCTGTTTTCTTATGACTGTATTTTATTCTTTAACCCCTTAAGGAACAGCTGCAAGGCCAGCACGGAGCATTTTTTTTTATTGTTTTGTTACTGGAATCAGAGGTCCCCAAAAGGTGTGCATCCACGCAGGGACCCCTGAATTCCAGGACGTACATGTACGTCATGGGTCCTTTACACATGTTCTCCCTATGACGTACATGTATGTTAACCCCTTAAGGACCAATGACATGCCAAGACTGTCATCCTGGCACATCATGGAATTCAGGGGTCCCGGGCAGCGTGCAGCAGCTGAATCGAATGCCGAAAAAAAATGCAACGTGTTCCTAAAAAGCCTCATGATTACAATGAATACTTTGTATATGTTCTTTGCTGCGCAGCTGGGTTGCACTAGAATTGCTCCATTCTTGTTTTGTGACTATGGCTGTAAAGGTAATTTTGGAGTTATTCGTCAGTAAACCAACGGCACCATAGGAGACAAATAAAGATTCCTAAATTCCCATGCAGTTGAATAGAGCTTTTTTAACCCCTTGAATGCTAGAGAGGTCTCCAGTGCATTGCAAAAACCTCTCTGGCCTTCAAGGTTTTAAAAATCCAATTTAATCTAACAGGAATTTTTATCTGTCCCCTATTGTGCAGTTGGTTTGCCCCAGATTAACTCCACTTTGCTTATATAAATCTGGGCCTTTGTCCTCATATCTCTGTTCTCTAATATACACCAATGTGTTAGGATCCCGCCATGTCCTATGTTACACATTCCCCAGGTTTAATGGACTCTCTTGTGCTTGTTTGCAGTGACCTACAGAACGCAGCTGCTGGTTCAGTGGCATCTGTTTTTGCTGCCCTCGTACTTTGCCCCACTGAGCTGGTAAAGTGTCGCCTTCAAGCCATGCATGAGCTGCAGTTATCCGGAAAGATAACACAAGGACAAAAGTGAGTCACTAATGTATGAGTTCCCTCTTAACCCTTTGTGTGCCAGAGGGGTATGCAACACATGTAATTATAGTGTGCACCCCTCTGGCACTTAAAGGGTTAAAGGGGGCTCTGGTCTGCTTAAAGGAGAATTAATGACTCCTAATAATAACCCCCCTAATAATAACCCCCTTACTTTGACCAGAAACCCTAATGCTCGCTATCAGGGCTTATAATTTTAAGTCCTTTGCTACTAGCCAGACCTGAAAAGTTACTCGCCACTGCAAGCCATAACATACCCACCAGGGCTGAATTTCTACTCGCCAGGGCTAAATTTTCACTCGCCATTGGCTAGTGGCGAATGGAAATTTTGAGCCCTGCTCACTATGATTATTTTCCCTTGCCCCTTGTGAACAACAATACCTTCTGTCTCCAGTAAAATACTCCTGGGGCCTTATTTTCAAAAGGAAACTGGAGTAATTGTGAGCAGAACCAAATGCGCCCTAGTTGAAATATAAAATTCCCACAACCCCCATTCATGTAAATGAGGATTTTAACCTTTTGGGTGCCAGAGGGCTATCCAACTCAACCCAAAGGTTTAATCCCTTAAATGCTAGAGAGGTCTCCAACACATTGCAAATCAATTCGATTTCTCCCCTGTAGTACATTTGGTTTGCAGCAGAATAACTGTTTTCTCTTGATCATAAGGAGGCTGATGTACCAACAAGAAATGGAGTCATTTTTCTCACTAACCAAATGCACCATAGGGGCCATATAGAAATGTCTGTTAATTAAATGGGGCTTTTTAACCCCTTGAATGCTAGCGGGGCCTCCAATTAATTACAAAAGAGAAAGCGGCAGAATATGGGAATGTGTTTGTGAGGTAAACAAACAACAGGGATTCTGTGCTAAATCAGGAGCTGGAATCACCATTAAGTCCCTGCACCTGCCTAATACCAATTTACTAAGCTACTTACACCAAAATGGCTCCCCTTAACTCATCAAGGGAAGGGCAATGAGGTAACCTGTGGACATTTTGAGGCATTCATTTAAACAACTCCAAGATCTAAACTTGGTTGCTGCCTCTGTCATTTTCCCAGCATTCTCTATGGGGCAGACGTATGGGGATTTCTGGAAATAAAGTGTAACACTGGAGGAGGTTTGTGTGTTTTGTTTCCATTCAATTTGCAGGTGTCAACACTCATGCAGCATGAAGTTGTTTTTACCTTTGTATGAATAAAGTTCACTTTTATGGGAAGATCCATAACTGAGTCAGCTGTTTGGAACTAGAAGGTCCATTGCAGTACTTCCTTTCTGTGTCTTCTACACTGGAGGAGTGTGTCAGCCTGCATGTACTACAGTGATCATAGACTGTACTGCATATCTCCAAATGCAGCCAGTTGGCTTCAAGAGGCCACCACCATGCAGCTGCACTGGGGCATTCATACATACTCTCCAGGTAGCCCAAATCAGGGACTTTACCTGGAAATCAGGAGAAAAATGGAAGGTGTGCTAGCATTCAAGGGGTTTAAAGCCTCAATTTAAGTCAGTGGGAATTTGGAGCATTATTATTTCTCCCCTATCGTGCAATTGGTTTGCTCTAGAATTACTTCTTAGTATATCAACCTCAAAGCCTTATATATACTTTTACATTGTACAGATGGTTCAATAAGCTAATGGAGCATTATTAAACGTGGCTTATTCACATAGACATAAGGCTATAGATATATATATTTTGCTATCACTGCTGTTTATTTACTTTTCCTCAGCTAAGGAAGGATGGATTGATAAGAAGCAAATAGAATCCTAGCTATTAGCCATAGTGGGCAGGAGAGGATCAGTCCATCACGCTCAGCTGAAAACAAGAGTATTATATCTCAGTCAATACAGTTCAACAGTAAAGAGTTCATACACTGGTTAGTCCCACATTGAATAAGACAAAGAGGAAGAATATCCAGAATATTTTGTTAGTACCAGAACTATTGGGTCACTTTCACATGGGCCCCCTGCTATAGTTCTGTAACTCCTGTTTTTTCACTCCCCTTCTCTTGCATTTCACCTCCAATATGGACACAGTTTGATGGCTGGCACATGTGAGCACCAACCAGATGTCGGCCTGCCATCCACTGTTATGATGAGAATCACAACCTCCAACATCACTTATGTGAGAGGGCTGCCGGTGGCCTATAGGTCACTGTACAGACATTTCTTACTGCAACTTTAATGTGTTTCTGTGTGAACACTGTAAAGCTCTCACAAGGGCTGACAACACCAAAACAGCATCGCCTGTGAAAGGGGCCAAATAAGATGGCAAGAGTTGTTTGTTCAATAAAGTCTCTTCCTGATTGGTTCACTTTATTTTAACACCCTTGCATGCTAGCACATTGCTGCGTTAGTCACAGCTATTAACTGGTTCAGCACCTGTGAGGCGTCTCAAGCAATTATAATCTGATTGAGGTTAAAACGTAACCCTTTCAGTGCCAGAGGGGTAAGCAATGCGTTGCAAATCCCTCTTGCACTGGTAGGGTTAACCTTAAATTCTTCCATTTAAAAACCGTCAATGTGATATAATATAAAATGACACTTATTGTGTGAATCCACCATATCTTCAACACAATCATTAAAAAGTGTAAGAGTATACTGGGTGCAATATCTCCACTTCCACTAGTTTAGTATAAGGGCAATATCATGTACTTGGAGCCTGTCAGTATCACCTTATCAACTAGAATGTGATCCAAACTAAAGGATAGGTAAAGAGAATGCAAAGCCTCTAGAGAGCATGTGTTAGAAATTATCACTAAAACACCTCCAGTATAGGAATCACCCAGTTCTGTAACCATTCCCTAAGTCACATCAGAGGTATAATAGATGGACCAGTAAGTAAGAAAGAAATGAAACAGTGTATAGGTATATTCAAGCTAAGAGCAGTAAAATCAAGTTGCTCTGTATTACAAGCGTTGTGAAGACTGCATAGGGGCTTCATCAGGGGATATTAAGTTCTATATAGAGGCCATCTGAACCATCCTGCAATTTAGCAAACTAATTTACCTCCAGCATTCCTGTAGGTGGCACTGTTTCCCTTTTACTGTACTATACAGCACTGCTTACAGATACAAAGTATGTTAGTCAGAAAAATAAGATGGTACCATGTTAGCCAGTGGAGTAGATGGGTTTCAATGTAGCAAAAAACTCACAAGAGTGGTATAAAGGTGATACCTTTTAATGGCTAAGGACATAGAAATTGCAAGCTTTCAGGACACTAAAAACCCATGCCTGAAGAAGGGGCCTTAGTGTCCTGAAAGCTTGCAATTTCTGTGTCCTTGGTTAGCCATTAAAAGGTATCACCTTTATATCACTCTTGTCAGTTTTTTGCTACACTGAATCCAAAGTATGTTAGTAAGATCCTTTGATAGTGCACTGATGTCTTTGTGTGAGTCCCTTCCTTGTCTATGGAACCCAGAGGGACTTTATTTGTTACTGCACAATTGACTGTTCAATTTTAATTTTTTGGCCATATGTATAAATGCAGAGAGGAGTAATCCTGCAACAAACCAACTACAATGCAGAGGACACAAAAAGTCTTAAAATCCCTATTGCTTTAAATGGGGGCTTTTAACCCATTGAATGCTAGATAGGTTGAGCACTCCAAAACAGTGCATTGGAAGTACTTCTATATTATGTAAAATCTTTTCATAGAACATCAGGGGCTCCATGCTATTGAATGAATTAATATATTTATATAGCGCCACAAGTGTACGCAGCATTTTACAATTTATGGGTTTAGACAATACAGGGATACAAATACTTTGCAAAGTAAAACACTGGATGTGAGGGCCCTGTCCGAAAGCTTACAATCTAAAGTGGTAACTGGAGACATACAGAGTACATGAGGGTCAAGTGCTGAATACACTGCTAGTGTTCTGTAGATATTGAATGTTTTGTGTGCAACTAAATGTAGATACTGGTCAGGATAGGGGACACAAACAAAGTAAATAATTTATAAAGAACCGTTGTTGTACAAAGTCAGTGCCTTCTAGCATGTTTAAGTTTTGTTATGGAGGTGTAGTCTCAATCGTGATATACAAATACAACAAAGTATGGCGCGATACTTATTTTAATTACTTGGTGAAGATCATTACATCAAAAACAAGAAAAAGAGAAAAAAAATAAACCATATAGTATAATATATCAATAATAAAGAGAATATCTCACCCCTACAAAAATTAGGCTTATTTAAAAAAAGGTAAAAAAAAAAAAATGTCTCCTAACACCCCACCCACCAAGCACTAAGATAAAAAAGAAGTGCCAGATGGGTATGCAGTGTATTGTGACACTAAGCTATCTCCCATGACCCTCCCCACGTTTCACAAGTACATAACTTACTTTGATGTTGAAGGTCCAGCTGTCTCCTCAATGCTCTGGTTCTTGTGCATCATCTGTGAAACTAAAAATTAGAGTTAATAAAAAACTCTAATACCCCACCATCCCCACATCTAATAAATAACCCCCCCCCCTTTAGTCCTGCTTGGGCCATTGCCTAAGCCAATGTGAGCAAAAAATGAACCCCCACCATCCCCACATCTAATAAATAACCCCCCCCCCTTTAGTCCTGCTTGGGCCATTGCCTAAGCCAATGTGAGCAAAAAATGAACATTGACTGGCCCCAACCTCCCAGCCAATCAGTATCTAGATAGAAAGGTCATGCATGCATCCCCTCTCCATGTGTTCATGACATGATGCACTTTGGTAACCCTTCCATCTAGATGCTTTTTGGTTGCGTAACCCCACTTCCCAGCCATTAGTAGAGTGGTATCTAATTTGAACTTGTAAAAGTCAACCCATGTTCATTGTTTGCAACGGCCCAAGCAGGATTAAGGGGGTGGGGGTTATTTATTAGAGGTGATGGTGGCTGCAGAATATTAATTCTGATTTTAGTTTTGCAGACAATGCAGGAGGACCAAGGCATTAAGGACCCCTCTGGTCCAATATCAAGGTAAGTGATTTACATGTGAAACATGGGGAGGTGCACATGACATGTTAGTCTTAGATGTGGGTGGGGGTTGTATTGGTAGGGGGAGTGGAGTGGTGGGGAGTACTTTTGGGGTTAGTGTTTGGGAGGGTGGTGGGGTGACCGAAAAATCCTCACAGTCAAAGTCACTGACCAAACAGAAACAAAAGGTGCTGCTAACTTCGGGCCTTAAGTTTACAGGCAAAGTAGAGCAAACCAGCTGGACTGCCATGTGTTGGAGAGCTCACCAGCATAAAGCGGTTAAAAGTCCAATTTAAATTAATGATAATTGCATTTCTGTTGCTCTATAGAAATGTTTACATGTATGGTTGGTACAACATGCCCTTTCATTCACTATCAATTTGTTATTGTAAAATAAGATGCAATATTAAAACACTGTCACACTGACACGCACATGGACACACACAGTTGGCATACATATACACAGACACACATACATATACACAGACACATACATATACACAAATACACACTGACATATACTGACATACATATACACAGACACATACATATACATAGACACACACTGACATATACTGACACTCATACATAAACACAGACACACATATATATACAGACACATATGTGTACACAAATACACACTGACATATACTGACACTCACACATATACACAAATAGTGACGTATATATATATATATATATATATATATATATATACACAGACAAACACTGACATATACTGACACACACACACACATACACAAACACTGACATATATGTACACATATACACAGACACATACATATACACAGTCACACACTACCATATACTGACACACACATATACAATCACTGACATATATATAAGTGCCCACACACACGGATATATACAGACACTTGCACACACAAACGTACACACACTCATATACACGCACAAATTATACCCAAACACGCACACATACACACACACACACACACACATATCATACACACTCACATATTCTGTTTAAATTCAGAATATAATAACATTGCCTTTGTTTCTTCTTTGTTTCTTTGTGTCAGTACGGTGTGGTCTGTGGTGAAAGGAATTGTACGTCAGGAAGGAATCCTGGGTTTCTATCAGGGCCTGACAAGCACTATATGCAGAGAGATGCCAGGCTATTTCTTATTCTTTGGTGGGTACGAACTGAGCCGATCATTTTTTGCGTCAGGTGGCAAATCAAAAGATGAACTAGGTGAGTACAGTGCATCTCCAATAAAAGGGCAGAAATGTTTAACTCTTTGAGTCCCATGTGTTGCAATGCATTGGATACCCCTTTGGCACTCAAAGGGTTAAACAAACACTAACACCTAAAATGATTCATACTTAAATACCATGCTGTCCATGATACATCTGTAAATATTCTCAATTTATTTTCTGAGGCCTACAGTCTAGTCTTAGATGTGCTTTCTGGGGCTTCTCATCCTTGCATTTTCCAAGGCCCAAAGGATCCCACGAACATAGCAATCTTTACAGGTGTCTGAGAAGTGCAGGTGTTTTATTGCCTGTAAATGAACCTACAGACAATATAAATAGAAAAGCTGTGGTTAATAATTTTAATAAAATCAAATCAAATAGTGTCTATATAGGACAGGGCACATGCATTAAAAATGCTAGTTTAGGGTTACATTTTAAGTAGCTAGCATGAAATAACTAATTTTTACAGCTTGTAGCTGGGAATATATGATATTTACACTCATTAACCCTTTGAGTGCCAGAAGGGTACGCATTGCAAAGCACCCCTCTGGTACTCAATAGGTTAAGTAGTAGGAGGTGCACAGCTGCTGTCTACAAGATATTTTGCATCCCCTAGAACTCCAAGGATTAAGGAGGCGTTAACACATTATAAGAACTATATTTCTTTTAAGGTTTTCCTACTGAGTAAAACAATCATACTCAGCGTTGCTGTAGTTCAAAATCTACATTTTTTGTGAATGGATTGATGCATTGTTTTCATCGCCTTTCCATCTGAAGCTGACTGCAATCCTAACTGCTCTGTCAGTTACACAGTGAACCACAGTGGAACAATTCTGGGGTAGACCAACACATGATGAGGACATATTAAAATTCCTATTAATTTAAATGGGGCTTTAAAGAGGATCTATCACCCCTTTACAATTTATGCTCATTAGTTAGAGCATTTAGAGAATACATTTAAAACTGTATTATTTTTTTAAAACAAAACGTTATTTGCGTGAAAATTAATGTTTATAAAGTCCCCTGCAGCCTACTTCCAGCCTGACTGCTCTTGCCGCACTGCCTCTGCTCCCCTCCCTCTACCCAGCATCCTCTGCTGACAGAGGCTTTCTGTCTCTAAGCTGGAGCAATCTCATTGGCAGAGATCGATATCTAGCTAATGAGACCCCTCCAGCTTTGAGACAGAAAGCCTCCATCATCGGAGGATGCTGGGTAGTGGGAGGGGAGCAGAGGCAATGCAGCAATCTGCGGCGAGAGCAGTCAGGCTGGAAGTAGGCTGCAGGGAACTCTATAAACATTGATTTTCGCTCAAATAATGTTTTGTTTAAAAAAAATAATACAGTTTTAAACATATTCTCTAAATGATCTAACTAATGAGCATAAGTTGTAAAGGGGTGATAGATCCTTTTTAAACCCTTTGGTTGCTGCAGAGGTCTCCGACGCCTTGCTTTGCAACGCATTGGATATTTTTCTAGCATTCAAGGGGTTAAAAGATCCATTTAACTCATTGACAATATGGGGAATTTTTATGCCCCCATTATCTAGTGTTTATGACATATTTAAAACAATAAACGTATTCAAGAACATTAGAAGATGATATATATCCAGGTGTCCACCATGCACCATGGCAACACCAAGATTATTTATAGTTAATACACATTCCCAGAGTCTATGAATTGAGTGGGGACATGATAATTAATCAGTGTTGACATACAGAGCGATTTATAGTCTAAACATTCTACATATTCATTGTATTTAAGCAGACTACAAGATCCAGGTACGATTATTATTAAATCATATGTATACTTGGATAAGAATATATCCTTATAAAATACACTGTATAGATTATACAAATAAGCATATAGCTATCGAGGTATCATAATTTGAACCATTAGTAAGATATTTAGAATAATAATCAACTAGACAACAGTAAAAAATAGCAGCATATATTTTGACATCAAGCATCGCAATTACAAGATTATGTATAATCAATACATGTTCCAAGAGTCTTGAATGTTACAGTGTGCCCTTTCTCATAATATCAACTTTTAAGCATTACTACCCATAAACTGCTGAGTATTCGGCTATATGTTCATATCTTCTGATTAATAAAGTGGTTCTCCATCTTTTTGGTGTGTTGGAAACCTTTTATATAAAGGGATAGTTATGTCAGAAAAAAGTATTAACTATATGGTATATACAATTAAAAGAGAGTACTTGCACTTATTCATATCTCTCAAACCGTTATGGTTTGAGAGATATAGGAAAATAAAGTTCTCTGGTCCCTCCCCTTGCTGCTTGACAAGCTTTAAAGCTGTCAGAAGCAGATTCTGGTCACTTGACCAGATGTGGCTCTTCAGCGGCACCGATATAACAATATCTAAAGATAAATACTTAATTTGGAACGGTATACAGTGTGCCTGGCTTGCAAGCACACTTTGTAGACCGTTCCAATGAAGTATTTATTTCTAAATAGCGTGATTTCAGCTCTGCTTAAGAGCACCTGTCTGGTCAAATGACTGGAATCTGCAGCTGTCAGCTAGATGGCAGACTTGAGTAAAACAGCCAGGAAAAGGTAACTTTAGCAAGTTATATCTCTCAAACCATAAAGGTTTGAGAGAAAAGGCTTACATTGATGTTAATCTTTTTTAAATGTCTACAGTATTAAATCAACTTAAAATTAACCATTACTATTCCTTTTAAATGGAATAAGAGAGGTTCCCATATAATCAAATTCTTTAACCCCTTAGATTCTAGATAGGTTTCCAATCCATTACTTCACAATGTACCTCCATATTTTGTATACTTTTATACTGATACATATATCCCACTGTGTTGGATTCAATGTCTCTCAATGTGTTTATGCATTATAATAACATGGATGTTACTTCTTAGGCCCAGTGGCTCTAATGGCAAGTGGTGGTTTTGGAGGTGTGGCTCTGTGGCTTGCTGTGTATCCAATCGATTGCATCAAATCCAGAATCCAGGTCCTTTCCATAACTGGAAGACAAGCTGGCTTCATTAGAACCTTTTGCAATGTCGTGAAAAATGAAGGTAATTGTTTTTGTGTTTGTTACTCACAGCAGAGCAATTTGTGGCTCAAATAACCATCCTAGCTCAACAGTGGGCAACCTGCAATCTTCCATCTGTTGAAATACAACTCCTGTCATCAACAACAGCCACTGGCAGAGAGTGTATGATGGTGGTTGTAGGCCAGCAGTACCTGGAGGTATTCAAGTTGGCCAACCCTGAATTCTGTGTTAACCCTTTTATTGTCAGAGATGTGATAATAAGAGGCAATGTTTGGGTAACCATTGGCACACAAACAGATTAAAATCAGAGGATGTTAAATTACAATTATTTGTTTTTTAATAAAATTCTTAGGTAATATGTATTTAATCAGCAGGTGGTGCTGTATGACCTTTATTTTCTAATTGCATGTCTTAAAGGGAAACAGGTAAAGGGCGGTAATGTGTTAGCCATAGATAAAGCAGGAGACTAGTACAGTAAAAGTGATACCTTTATTGGCTAACTGAGTCGTTTTAGAGTTTCAAGACATGTCTTTACAATATGTTGTCTTGAAAGCTTGCAGTCTAAAGCTACTCAGTTAGCAAACTGAGGTATCACTTTACTAGTCTCCTGCTTAAATAGAAACAAAATAGCAATATACAAGCAAAAGCTGGAAAGCGTCCATGCACGAAGAGGCAAGAAGAAGGGAGAAAAATTCCACCACTGTCCCACATGTAGTCACAGACACACACATGCACATTCTGAAACCCCAGCCTTATTCTACTGTCCACTGGTAGTCACAGAGCCAGTGTCTGACACCCCAGCCTTGTCCTACTGACAACAGTGAAACACAGAACCACATAGACACTGTCTGACACCCCAGCCATGTCCTACTGACAACTGTGAAAGAGAGAACCACACAGACACTGTCTGACACCCCAGCCTTGTTGGAACTACACAGAAACACGGAACAACACCTACACTGTCTGACATCCCAGCCATGTTCCTCTATCTACTAATAGCCACAGAATCACAAATACACTTTCTGACAACCCAGCCTTGTACCACTATCCACAGGTAGTTACAGAGCCACACGTACACTGTCTGACACCCTAGTATTGTTCTACTGACAACTGTGAAACACAGAACCACACAGACACTGTCTGACACCCCAGCCTTGTTCTACTGACAGCTGTGAAACACAGAACCACACAGACACTGTCTGACACCCCAGCCTTGTTCTACTGACAGCTGTGAAACACAGAACCACATGGATACTGTCTGACACCCCTACTGACAGCTGTGAACAGAACCACACAGACACTGTCTGACACCCCAGCCTTGTCCTATTAACAACAGTGAAACACAGAACCACATAGACACTGTCTGACACCCCAGCCTTGTTCTACTGGCCACTGTGAAACACAGAACTACGCCTGACACTCCAGCTTTGTTCCTCTATCCACTAATTGTCACAGATTTACACATACACTGTCTGACAATCCAGCTTTGTACCACTTATCTACTGGTAGTTACAGAACCACATGTACACAGTCTGTCACCCCTGTTTTGTTCCAGTAAATGTCTTTACTCAGATTTGGCTGGGACAGGAGACTTATTCCACTAGGCTTGTTCCACTACTGCCTCCTCTGGATTTGTATGACTAGGACACAAGATCCCATCATGTGATACTGCCTTTTATATGTATAAATCTGAATTTGGTTCTAAGATCCTATAGCATCCAAGGGAATTAAAGTGAACCTGTCACATTGAATTTATGTGCATGTTTGCAAACATAATTGAGAACTACCAAGTTAAGCAAAAGTCCAGCAGATGCATAGTTTATGAGATGTCTAATGCAGCACTGTATGCTAATGATGCTCCCTCTTTAATTAGTATATGGTGGTACTTTGAAACCTACTTTCACTTTTTAGAAGCAACAAGTATTAATATCTCCTAAACTATTTATCTGCTGTTTTGAATGAAGGTATCAAGTTGCCACTATGTTCACAGTGGCAACTTGAACTGAGCTGCAATAGTGTTCCATTTAAACCAACCATTTTACCTGCGATGATCCTGAAGCAGGATTACTGGAAGTATGAGGTGCATGTTGGGGCATGACTGAAGTAACGCCATTCATGGGGTGTTATGATGCACATAACAATGTCCTAGTCACCAGTGTGAACAATCAAATCTATGGCCCATAGGTTGCTGTGCACAGTGGCTCTGCTGAACTTCCCTGCTCTCAGCACATGAATGCAATGCAGTTGCAGCATGCTGCATTAGGTTGCTTTCACACTTACTTAAAACACTTTGGAAATGTTTCAAGCACTTTCTTGCCCTAATTATACACACACACACTGAAGAAGTACAAGATATTTGCAGAAGGCCAGACCCCCAAAGGTATTAGACAGCACTCATTAGGACGTTATGTGAATTTTTTAACCCTTTGAGTGCCAGAGTGGCAATGTGCTGTGTACCACTCTGGCACTCAAAGGGTTAAATTATTGATGATTGCATTACCACCATGAAAGATAAAATGATACATTACCCACCTGTTCTCTCATCACCCATTTGTATTTAGTGAATCATGCTCACACAAGGATTATTTGTCCAGCTCTGCAAAGCAAAATTTGCAATTTGTATTCCACATCACACAGGCAAAGGTTGAAGGAGAAACTGTACATTTGTTTTAGTCAATTAAATGTAACACACGTGAATGCTGTTTAACCCTTTGAGTGCCAGAGGGGTATATAATGCATTGCAAAGCAATGCGTTGCATACCCATCCTGCACTCAAAAGTTTAAGCTGAAATAATCAGCAATGTAAAGATTGATTTCTGTGTCATCTGAATCTGTAAACTCATATTAATTTACCTTTATGTTGCAGGAATATCAGCGTTATATTCTGGACTAAAACCCACTTTGATTCGTGCGTTCCCAGCCAACGGTGCTCTGTTCCTAGCCTACGAATACAGCCGCAAACTCATGATGAACCAGGTTGCGTCATATTAACGCTTAGTGAAATGAATCAAGATTTTTATGGATCATCTTTGTAATTTGCTGCAACTATGTGCAGAGACATCTGAAGAAAAATGATATCTATGTTTTTATAATTGAAAGAGCATCCTTTAAATTAAAGGAGTTACTCGGATATTTAAAAAAAATTAATGTTAAAGCCTCACTTTCCATCTGAGGAAGTCTCTGTATTTATGGCGTTGTGGTGCACCGGACTACACTCCCAGAATCCTAAGTGGGTTTTTTGAACAAAAAGCACTTCCAGAACTTGTAAAAGAAGCAATATATGTCCAAAGGATGGGAGACCTGGTCCACCAGGGGTCTCCTTGGACGTGTGTTTTATGGATTACCGTAGAATTTATGGACAGGACTACAGTCCAGGACTGCTGAGAGGATTAAAGACTCATGTGGGGTCCTACTGAGCACATAATGTTTTAGATACTGTTACTTTAGAAAAAGTATTCACTAGATTTTAAAGGGATAGAAACTTTTTAATTATTTTTTTATTGTAGTGCTTTTCCTGTTGAGTGTAACAAGGTTACTTCCACTGCTTGAGAATTCTTATTTTTAAGTTATTACACTTCAAACTTGTCACCACTAGGTGGTGCTGTTGCTGTTGATTTTTATGGAGAACTACAATCAGAAACAGAAGGTCTGCAACAAGACAGAACAATGCAAAATGCATTTTTAGGTCTGGTTTGAGCTGTAAACTTGAATAAATCATCTCCAAGCCATAGAAGCACCTTTGCTTTACTCAGCAGGAAAAGTCATACTATATAAAATATATAGATATATTTTCATTAAATAGTGGCACTTAATATGTAAAAGCTATATATTGCAGGGTTGTTAAAATGTCTGTTATTGTCAATGTGAAAATTTGACGTTTCACAGAGAATGTGAATTATTGAACCAATGATGAATTAGTTCAGGATTTATTAGTGTAGACCAGAGGTGGGCAACCTCAGGCCCTCTAGCTGTTCAAGACTACATTTCCCATCATCCTAAGCCAGTCGCAGGCTGCAGGCACTGATGTGAATTATCCTAATCCTAAACAGCTGGAGTGCCTCTGGTTGATTACCACTGGGGAGAGAAGTGAATGCCTAACGTGAACAGGAAGCCTTATGCTTTGGGGCATATATATATTTAAATATCTATCTGTATCAAAAGATAAAGCTGCAGCCATTGTCAGTCCACTGCAGGATGAAGACCTCCTCAGAAGGCTGAGGGTATGGACCATAATCTGACATGCTGGCCCAGTGCAGGTTGGCAGATATTCCAAATAAATGAGTGCCGCAGTATGTAATAATACCTTTTTTTATTGGACTAACATTCATTTTTTGGGACAAGCTTTCAAGAGAGATGCTCCCTTTTATGAAAGGCTGTCCCTACATTTGAATATTAGTCCAATAAGAATGGTATTATTATAAGTTGATATACAGTAATGTGCAAAAGTTTTAGGCAGGTGTGAGAAAAATGCTGTAAAGTAAGAATGCTTTCAAAAATAGACAAGCTAATAGTTTATTTCTATCAATTAACAAAATGCAAAGTGAGAGAAGAAGAAAAATCTAAATAAAATCAATATTTGGTGTTACCACCCTTTGTCTTCAAAACAGCATCAATTCTTCTAGGTACACTTGCACAGTTTTTTTTAAAGAACTCAGCTGGTGGTTTGTTCCAAACATCTTGGAGAACTAACCACAGTTCTTCTGTGGATTTAGGCAGCTCAGTTGCTTCTCTCTCTTCATGTAATCCCAGCCAGACTCAATGTTGAGATCAGGGCTCTGTGAGGGCCATACCATCACTTCCAGGACTCCTTGTTCTTCTTTACACTGAAGATAGTTCTTAATAACTTTGGCTGTATGTCTGGGGTCATTGTCATGCTGCAGAATAAATGTGCCAATCAGATTCCTCTATGATGGTATTGCATGATGGATAAGTATCTGCTTGTACTTCTCAGCATTGAGGAGAACATTAATTCTGACCAAATTCCCAACTCCATTTGCAGAAATGCAGCCTCAGTCTTGCAAAGAACCTCAACCATGCTTCACTGTTGCCTGCACTCATTCTTGTACCTCTCTCTAGCCTTCAGTGAACAAACTGGCTTCTGCCATAACCAAATATTTCAGATTTTGACTTATCGGTCCAGAGCACTTGCTGCCATTTTTCTGCACCCCAATTTCTGTGTTTTCCTGCATAGTTGAAACACTTGGTCTTGTTTCTATGTTGGAGGTATGGCATTTTGGCCGCAACTCTTCATGAAGACCACTTCTGACCAGACTTCTCCGGACAGTAGATGGGTGTACTGGGGTCCCGCTATTTTATGCCAATTCTGAGCCGATGGCACTGCTGGACATCTTCCAGTTGCGAAGGGAAGTAAGCATGATGCGTCTTTTATCTGCAGCAGTAAATTTCCTTGGATGACCACTGCGTCTATGGTCCTCATCATTGCCCGTTTCTTTGTGCTTCTTCAAAAGAGCTTGGACAGCACATCTGGAAACCCCTGTATGCCTTGACATTTCTGCCTGGGAGGGTATTTACTGATGCAGTATATCTATTTTGTGTCTTTTTGCTGTGCTCAGTCTTGCCATGGTGTATGACTTTTGACATTAAACTGTCTTCAGCAACCTCACCTTGTTAGCTGAGTTTGGCTGTGTCTCACCCAGTTTTATTCCTCCTACACAGCTGTTTCAGTTAATGATTGTGTTTTAGTCTACATATTATGATCATTAGCACCTGTTTGGTATAATTGTTTAATTATACACCTAACTATATGCCTATACAATCCCTGACTTTGTGCAAGTGTACCTAGAAGAATTCATGCTGTTTTGAAGGCAAAGTGTGGTCACACCAAATATTGATATGATTTAGATTTTTCTTCTGTTCACCCACTATCATTTTAATTGATAAAAATAAACTATTAACATGTCAATTTTTGAAAGCATTCTTACTTTACAGCATTTTGTCACACCTGCCTAAGACTTTTGCATAGTACTGTGTGTGTGCGTGTATATATATATACATACACAAAGGTGGGTCTTTTCTGGGTCTTTTCTGTTACAAAACAACAAACTTAAAAATAATTCCATTTATTCAATTTATATTTCATCCCTGCTGATGTTAGATAGGCTGCAGTGCAGTGCAAAATATTGTGATGTTGTTTTGCCCTAGAATTACTTTATTTTTTCTTATATAAACATGCACTTTAGACTTCAAGGGCCTTATTTATCAGGCTAAAGAGGTGCAATTCTGGGGTAAGCCAACAACACTATAGTGTAGAAATGAAAATGACCCAGTGATTAAAATGGTGCTTTGAACCCATTGTATGCTGCCACTGTCTCCGATGCATTGCTTTGCTACATGTTGGACACCTGTCTAGCATTCAAGGAATTAACTCTTAGCGTGCCAGAGGAGTAACCATTTAATTGCAAAGCAGTGCATTGGATAATTCTATGGTACCCAAAGGGTTAAATGCCACACTTAGATCAATGGGGATTTGTGGAATTTTCCTTTACCCCGTGTAGTGCAGCTGGTTTGTGCTAGAATTGCATGTCTTTAACTTAATAAAGTCCATAGAACACAATTCTGGCACAAACCAACTGCCCCATTCAGGGTAAACAAAATTTCCCACTGATTTAAACAGGGTTTGTAATCCCTTGAATGTTAGAGAAGTGTCCAGTGCATTGAGAAGCATTCAAAGGGTTAAAATCCCCATTTAAAGCAACTGAAATTTGAAGAGTTTTCATGTCAACCCTGTGGTGCAGTTGGTCTTCTCCAGAATAACTCCCGGCGGGGGGATAGTCACTAAAGTGTGATAAGGACATGATAAAGAGGAAAATATAACTTCTCTGAAGTGATAACTTCTCTCGTCCCTATGTTTTTCTGTAGAAGATATGTACTAATATCCCCGAATTGAGAGATTTAAAGCATAAGCTCCATAGAATAACATAGAGACAGGAGAGCTTATCTCCTCTTTATCTCACCTCAGTGCATCCTCCCTCCCCCACGTCCTCTTAGTACATTAGCCCCAAGGCCTGTGTCTAAGATGACACCGAAGATTTGGTCAAATAAGCTAATGTACTTACATTGTGCTAATTCACATTCAGGTGGTTACAAGCCCCTTCAAACCAGTGAGAATTTGCACAATTTTCATGTAGTTTCTACGGTGTGTTTGGTTTAACCCATTCAGTGCTAGAGAGGTATCCACGCATTACAATGCAATGCATTGGATACTTCTGTGGCATTTCAAAGGGTTAATGCATATTGCACCTGTTTAGTTTGATGAACTAGGCCATTAACCCCTCCCAAGTACCTTAGTGCAAGAAAATAATGAATGACCCCTGTGAATTTTGTTTAAGAGATAATGGGGGAGATCCACTAAGCAGTGATAAAGAGGTGATAAATTGGAGATGACAGTGATATCACTTTTCCAGGTACTATGTTATTCTGTGGTGCCTGTGCACAAAGATTTCTTCAGCTTTGAAGATCTTAGTGCACGGGCTCTATAGAATAACATAGGAACTGGAGAAGTGATATCACTGGAGAAGTCATCACCTCTTAGTGAATCGCCCCAAACATCTTCAATTTGTCTTGGATGTAATGTTCATGGAGCCAGACATGACAGCAGCTAGCAGGATTTTAGGGCACACACTCCAAACACTGCACATGGGCTTGTGGTAATCTTAATCATTGAAGGATCAGAAAGGTGTGTGGCACATTGTTTCACACTGTGTTGCACACCCCTCTGATCCTTAAAGGGTTAAGTGAACTCATGCACACCTCCAGTTTAAAACATGATAAGAAGGATGGTTGAAGATGTTATGTCTCGAGGTGTGACTCCTTAAAAAAATCACAGTGATCCATAACAGCATTAACTTGGTGCAAGGTCCCCTTGTCTATTCCATAAACAAAGATGAATGAGGATTGGATTAGGCCATACTGTTTTATACTCAATTCAGAATCTAGTGGGGCTCATGTATGAAATGTGGGAGCAGTGTATAGTGTACAGTAGCATGCAATAGGCCCATCTGTGCATGTACAAATGCAATGGTGCCTGTTGTTACATAAGGGAGCACAACTCGTTCAGAGCACAAACCGTACAGGCATACCTTCATTTAATGGCACCCCTGGGATTGGTGTAAAGATAATCGAGGGTTCTGCCTATAGGTTTTTTTGCTCTCAGATAATTGATAGCAGAGTCCATCCACACTACTACATTGCTCACCATTTGGTTCTGCCAGCTCATAGAATCTGACTGCATTCCTATTTAGTGAAGGGGAGAGTTGCACTCCAGACTCAAAATGAATATGTACTTGTAAATTGTTATCTCCATTCATGTTGGGACTCCCTTTCATTTTTATTTTCTCCATTATACATATGAAATTTCTGGTTCACTTGTTAGAAAATTAGAAAATGTTAATCGACTGTTTGAGAGTATTGGAACACAAAATCAGCCATATTTCTGATGTTAAGGCTTGATAGTAAGGGCCACGGAGATACCTTAACCCCTTAAGGACCAGCCGCACGTGTACTTTGTGGTCCCTTAAGGAACACGGAGCAATTTTTTTTTTTATGCGATCCGATTCCGGACTCCCCCAATGGTGTGCAGCCTTGGGGGTAGCCCGGAATTCCATGACGATCCAGGACCGTCATGGGTCCTTAAGGGTATACCAACCCATGATGATCCAGGACCGTCATGGGTCCTTAAGGGTATACCAACCCATGATGATCCAGGACCGTCATGGGTCCTTAAGGGTATACCAACCCATGATGATCCAGGACCGTCATGGGTCCTTAAGGGGATAAAGGGAAAGTAACATGGTTTTCTAAGTCTGCTCCTATGAGAGGAGACTTAGACTAAGCTCTGCAACCCAAAACCAGCACCAATCAGCTGTGTGTGGGTAGTCAGAAAACAGACTCCCCCCCGGGCTGACATTGGGTTGCAATGATGTCATCCACAAACTTTGTTTATTAAGGGTATCGGTGCCCTGCACAGCTCATTAATGTATCATTAGAGTGGGTCTACATGTGTGACCTTTTGCGAATATATCATATATATCAGCAGTAGGAATGTTGGTGTCCAAAAAAAGGGGGGGGTTGCCTTCTTTTGGATCTATAGCGGTAAACAAGAATTGGAAAAGGGTTGAACTTGATGGACGCAAGTCTTTTTTTCACCCTAATCTACAATGTAACGATGTAATGGTGAATGCTCTTCTTATCTCCCTTATGGTACTGGTACAGTTGAGTTGCACAGCAGACTAGTGTATTAGGCATACACAAGCTGCAGATCTGTAGGTGCCAAACAACACTCCTTTTCAACACTATTACATTTCAATGAAGACTTAAAATGCTTCTCTGTATTGGATTTATCCAAAAGTGTTATGCTGCTACTTTTATCAATTCATAAAATATATTAAAATAGTGTTCAATAATTTAGCATATTTTTCTAAGTGTACTAACTGGCAGCCTGTTTGACATGTAATGACAAACCAAGATAAGGGGTTTCCAGTTGTCCTAATACCCCTTTTTGCACAGTTGCTCCTTATCGTATTAAAGAGACACAAACACTATGACTGTGCCAGAATTGCTCAATTTGCAGCGCTCTAGCTGTTGTTGGAATACAACTCACATCATCATCATCATTAGCATCTGGCTATGATTGATAGATTTTTAATTGCACCATAATAATTTCCCCAGAAGGGGTTAAATATAAGTGCAAAGGTTGCCACCTTTGCTAAAAAAAAATGTCAGCCACTCTATCATTGGTATATTATTCTATTATTATTGCTGTTAAAATATTGAGTAGGTGGCAACCCCTAATAGGTGCTAAGCTCCTTCCTTACATCCTGGGTATAAAGCCTTCCAGTCACCAGCAAACCTTTCTCTGCTTTTGTGATGCAAAACCCCAAACAATATTATACAAAGGAAACAATTTTATTTTTATAATAATCACAAAGGGTCACATGCACAAAAGAAACGTGGAGGAAATCTGGGGCAAACCAACTGTGCTATAAGGGAGAATTTTTAAAATCCTGCTTTTTCCTCCTTGAATGCTAGAGAGAGTCTCGCTTTGGAGACGTCTCTAGCATTCAAGGGGTTAAAAGCACACTTTAAATCAGTGGGAATTTTTTTTTATTTGTCCCCTTATGGTACAGTTGGTTTGCCCCAGAATCGATCCTCCTTTCTTGGTACTAGTGGCCAAAGAGCAAATCTGTGTAAGAAATTGAAATTCTCATACATTTGTAGATTGCAGATCATTGTACTTGATTAAATTATTGATCCTGGCACTTAAAGGGTTTAGATTGCTTGTCAAAGCTGTTGTAATAAAAAAATCAATTTTTTTAAAACTTATTATGTGTAATAATGAAAACTGTTCATAATCAGATGTGTGTTTGTGTTCAATTTCAGGAGGTTTTTTTAGCTTAAGGAACATAACTTTTTCTGAAAAAATACAGGACTTTTCTGCTGAGTATTCCATTTGCTAGGAAACTTTTTAGTCAGATGTTATAGCTTAAACGTTTGAGTGCCAGAGAGGTATGCATCTTATTGCTTTGCAATGCGTTGGATACCCTGCTGCCACCCAAAGGGTGAAATTGTTTTTGGTTTGTTTGTATTTTTAATAAACAGATATTTTCTGTTGTGGTCACCAGGTGGTGCTGTTCCTATCACTTATTATGGGGAATAATAGTGTGGAACTCAGCCTCTCCCAGACTGCAAGAGAAAGTGATTGTGGACACTAATTGACTTTGTTGATTATTAAAAAAAATAGTTTGAGTTGTAAAACTTTTGAGTGAAAAACTCTCCCAACTGCGGAACTTCTGCAGAAAAAAAAACCTGTAACATATATTTCTTCACATGATATTCCTTGCCGTTGATGCCTACAATACCGCCAGGTCAGTTGCTGGAATGATATTAGATCGGTGGTTCCTCTATTACCAGTATTGCTTCACAAGTATGTTTTTTCATACTTCTTTTCTGCTTAAATATTCCACAAGTCTATATATATATATATATATATATAAAAGAGAAAACCTGCTTCTCTGGCCACACACACACACACACACACAGGGGCGGCTGTAAGGAGGAGATATTCAAAACTCCTCCATACGCCCAGGCCTCAACATACACAGGGGTGTGATTTACACAGGCATAGGCAGGTCCTGAAGGCCCCTGCCTACTTCAGTGAATATCTCTGCAAGGAGTTGGCCCGTTCACCCTACATCCGCTGCTTCTAGATCAAAAACATGGCTGACTTTAGCAGCATGGCACCACAAACCTACCCTGACTACCTCCCGCATCACCTGCAGCGCCTCACAGGGGACACCACCAGCCACAACAGTAGGGACAGCTACCACGCAAACACTGGCAGTCTGGACACTCAGCGCCCTCTTACATTACCATGACACACAATCTCATGAGCTGCAACACAGGGACTGAGATCACATACGCACACTCACCTGCAAATTTTAACCCTTTGTGTGCCACAATGGTATGCAATGCATTGCTTTCCAATGCACTGCCTACCTCTCTGGCACTCTAATAGTTAATTCGCTGCTAACTCCGCTTCACTACATTACAACTAACTTTCATTGCAGCCTTTCACATTTTCAGTCCCACACATTCCCCAACTATGCTTTCTTTCCGTTGTCCATATTTCATGTAGCACTGAAATGGTACCCTTCTGCCTGTGTGAATGGACCTACAACTGCACTCCATAGTTTTATGTTTGATAATTCTTTCACCTTTCTGTGCATTACTCTGTCACGCACTTCTCCAAAACCAGATTTCAATAGCTGTGTGCTACTCAGTACGTTATGGAGCACAGACTAATGCACAGGGAGGTAAAAAAATTACCAAACATAACCATATGGAGTGTGATTGTAGGTCCATTCACACAGGCAGTAGGGTAGCCTTTCAGTGCTACATGAAATACAGAAAATGCAAGCACGATGCACTGGATCCACTCTTACTGCTCATGCACTCAAGCCCTTAACCCTTTGAGTGCCACAAGGGGATAGAATGCATTGCTTTGCAATGCATTCCGTACCCCCCTGGCAGTCAAGGGATCCATACAATGTCCTCCATTCTATTAACCTCTTCGGTGCCTGCCATGATACACCAGTTGCAGGACATGACTCAGGAGGCTCAAAGTAACAGCGCACTACTGCTTTGTTGCCTATGTTTATGTGGGAAGGACGTCAAATTCTACAGGATGCTACACAGTGCGTCCATTACTTGCTATTGATCATGTGGCAGGGGGTCAAGTTCCACACCACACTGCACGATTCCTCTGTTACTTTGCCTTTTACAAGGGTACCACAACACTTGACTAAAATGCAGCCAGCTCTCAGCTTAGGGCACCAAAAATACAGTTTCCACGTAGGCAAAGCTATTACTGTCCAAGGTTGCCTCTGTTAATCTGCAAGGGCACTTTGACAGGACTGTACAACATGTGTGTAAGCCTACTCCGTCTTCTGTAAGCTGAGTGGAACAGTAAAATGCCTTACACCTTATTGTCCAGTTGGCCTCCAGAAGGCGGAGCAGCCTCACATGCATGCTGTACACTCCTGTTGAAGTTCCCTTCCACATTAACACAAACCACAATCAACAGTAGTAGTAGTACCCCCACTACCCTATGCGGACAATTGTATGCATCTTAGCCTCTCTTCTGTGACCACTGTGAAAGGCCAGGTAATGTTACGTTTATCCTTCTCCTCTCCACATGAGCAGAGCCAACAGGAGCAGTACTGCAACAACCAACTGGGGAAAGGAATCCGAAGACTGCTCCTACACTTGGCTACAAATTTCCTATGTCAAATCAACAATACAGGCTTCTATGTTACATATGTGTATCCTGCTCTGTCTCTTCATTTTGTGCATTGCATGTGTGTGAATGAATGCCAATATGTGTCTGTTTCTGTGTGTCTCACTATGTGTGTCTGTATCTGTATGTCTACATTTTTCACATTCTTATGCACAACGATTTATCTTTTATAACTCATTTAATGGGGAACTACCACCCTGCAATAACTTTACCTTAAATCAGTCTTCATCTGGCGACTAGCTGCTTAGTAGCACTAGTCGCCAGAAATATTACCCGGTTCAAAAGATTTTTGCCTTTTTCTGACGGTCACAGGAACAGGAAGCACGGACATCTCATCACAGTGACGTCCGTGTGCCTGCGCTGTCAGTCCCTTTTGAGTCGGCTGGATGCATGCCCTCTAGGGCAACTGAAAAAATAATTTGGCTTTAACTACCATCTCTATGCAGACGATATGCCAGTCTATCTCTCTGCACCCTCAATATCACATGAAATACAGCAGTGGGTCTCAGATTGCCTTTCTGCTATCTCTTCCTGGATGGCTCATCATTGCTTAAAACTTAACATGTATAAGACTGAGCTCCTTATCTTTCCTCCTAAATCCTGCACAAAACCTCCATTTTCTATAACTGTCGAGGGCTCCATATTTTACTCTGTAGACAAGGCGTACTACCTGAGGTAACTTTGGAATCTTTCCTTCACCACCCACATTAATGAAGTAACTAAAATCTGTTGCTTCCTTCTTTGGAATATAGCAAAAAATCAGGCCATTCTGCTCTCACTCTACAACAGAATCTCTCATGTATGTGCTTATCCTTTCTCACCTGGACTACTGCAACTCCTTACTTATTGGTCTGCCTGCTAACCATATCGCTCCTCTCCAATCAATTCCTGATTTGGCCACCAGAATACTCTCCTCCAGAACAGTACTGACCCCATCAGTTTTAAAATCACTGTCATGGCTTCCCATAAAGCAATCTATTACATTCAAAATCCTCCTCATTATCTTCAAGGCTCTCCATCACTTGTCCCCAACTTATATTTTATTTTTGATATCCAGCCATATACCTGCATGTCAAAGATAAGGAATGGTGAAAAGGCGCACATCTATTCCAATTATCTCACTAACGATAACTGCATATATCAAATGCAGGGTGCAATGATCCCTCAAATATAGTCAGAAAAAAGAAAAAATATAGATAGGGATCTTCTTCGCACTCAACTATCTTCAAAAATAAAGTAATAAATACACTGTAATAACAATACTATAAAAGTATCAAAATTTTATTATACCACATGGCATTAAGAGTGGACTCCAAACCCATTCACCCATCCCCCCAAAAGAGAGAAAACCCTCAAGAGTCCTCTTGCCATATACCTGCATGTCCCCTACGCACCACGCATGGTGGACAACTCTCTGCCCCTTTAACCACTATTGCTGTTTCACAACTAAAGACTTTCTCCTCGCTACTTCCTAACTTTGGAACTACCTACCACCCAGCATTCACCATGCCTCGACCCACAACAACTTCAAATCAAAGCTAAAAGAGCACATCTTAAAGGGATAGTAATACTTCGTTTTAACTTTATTTTATTTTGTAGGCATTAAAAAAACATGAAGAATGATATAAGTCTTATCTCTCAAACCTTTATGGTTTATGAGATATTCACAAGCAAAGTTTCCCCCTCCCTTCCCTTTTACCTAGTGTAAGCCATCTCTTCTCAGATGTGGAGTCCAGTCCATAGATCAGACAGATAACAGAAGGGGACACTCTTATTCCTATGAAAACAATGAAATCCCTACCCCCTTGACAAGCTTTTCAGGTTTTTCCCTTATCTTAATTGAAGATTGTCCTTCTCTGCAATCTACCTGGGCACCTCCCTTCTGCTCTGGCTGAACAGTGTGACATCAGTAAAAGGGGCGGGAGGGGGACACTTTGTCATTGAATTATTCTGGAACTACAACTCTGACAGAACTGAAATAACACTCTCCAAAGTCCAAATACTATGATGATTAATTAGAGCTGCTTTTATTATGAAACATTACTATCCCTTTAAATGTAGCTCTACCGTAATAGGGAAACATTATGTTGTATGTCAAAAACTGCACCTCCTACTCAACCTGCTTGTATCTGTATGTCACCCATCCTATACTTAGACTGTAAGCTCAACAGGGCAGGGACCTTTTATCCTAATGTATACTCACCTGGTGTTCCACTTATGATTGTCTACACAAACACGTAATTACTGCACTTATTGTACCCCTTCTATACTAAATGTAAAGTGCCATGTACACAGGTTGGCGCTATATGAATAAAAACATACATACAGACAGTACTAGGCAAGGCACAATATGTGGCCTAGCCCCTCCCATGATCACACCCCCACTCTCCACATTTCTATACACTGTTGCCTTGCATAAAAATATCACTAGCCGTAGCATATAAGATACAAATGAAACAAGGTTCTTAGGGCTCGATCCAAATGTTGGAGTTAAAACCAACATGAAGAAAAAAACTGCCTTCACGAGTTAACCAAGACCGGCTAACGTGAGATTCAAATCTTCCTTACCTAGAAAGGCTAACGAGTAACAACCAACAAAATACACGTTCACCTGCGTTGCATAGAAAATCTTACCTAAAAACGTTACCTAGTACCACAGCCAATCACAGCACCCCAAAGTAAAACCCAAAATAGCCGACACACCTTTGTCTGTGCTCCATGAGCTAGATCGCAGGACCCAGGAGTGGATGCAGTTTAACTCATGTTATCCCTAACTCTCTACTTTGTTTTCCTCTACGGTGGTTTTCTACTCTGAGTTGTGTGAAAAAAGTAGGTGTTAGATTTTAGGAATAAAATGTTGCAATTTAACTCCTGTTTTATCCCTAACTCTGTTTTATTTTCCTCTATGGTGGTTTTCTACTCTGAGTTGTGTGCTGTGCGCCTAAAAAAGAAGGTGTTAGATTTCTGGACGTAAATGTTGCAATTTAACTCACGTTATCCCTAACTCCAACATTTGAATGGCTCTGGGGTTGTCCTCAATGGGAGATATTCTGATCTTTTGGTGACAAGCGTCATGTTTTCAAAACTGCCGTTATTTCTTACTTGTGGGAACATTTGCATCGCATACTTGACTTAAAAAACCACCGTTGCCAGTTTTTTCTGCCGACGCCAACATTTGGATCGAGCCCTTAATCCCACAAACGCTATAAAGGTCTCCAACACATTGCAGAGCAATGTTATATATACCTTTCTAGCATCCAGATCATTAACCCTTTGAATGCCAGAGGTGTGTGCAACACATTTTAGAGCAATGCACTGCATACAACTCTGGGACTCACTGTGTTAAATAACTTGGCCAGTAAAGGGTGTGTAAACTGGACATGTGTGTCTAAAGCAGAAATTACAGCAATGTATAAGCAAACTTATCATTTATGAGACAAAGAGAATAAACAAAGGTTAATCTTCACTCATTAGAAGTCAGTCTATTGCTTTGCTCTCTTTTACTAGTACACAAGATAAACGTTCATTTGCATGCGGGTCTAATGCAGCACACAAAGGTATTCCAGCCCTTTGCATGATAAAACTAGCAAACCCCAGACATACACTTAGGCCTTTTATGTGATTTGCCATTGAGGTGTGGCTGGTCTCTCTAGAGCAGTGGTAACCAACATGAGACCCTCCAGCTGCTGCCGGACTGGGAGTCATAGTCCTGCAGCAGCTGGAGGGCATCACGTTGCATACCGCTGCTCTACAGCCTAATACAGAGTGCAAGTCTGGAGTACATTACATCACATTACACCAACAATAAACAGAATTCCAGAAACCAGGAGCAGGTGCCTGGTGCAGGAACAGTGGTATTCCTCTGGCCACACCCATAATTCAACATGGTGGGTATAGCAAACACAGCTACAGCTCCCATCAGAATGAGGCACCCTTCTCTACCTAATGGGCAAATGGGGCCTACCATCCCATTGGCAACCCAAGTTAGAAAATTAATGAAACCTTGCCAAATGTGAATAAGAGAAAAAAAATACAAAATTATATGGGGTATCATGTATTAGCACATGCCGCATTTATCTGTTTTTACAACACAGATGCTTGTTGTATTGATTATATATAATCAAAATTGAATTTCCACAGAAATATGCAAACGTAGTACTTGTCACAGCAACCACAAACCTTGGGTACAGACTGACAGTTCATTCTAACAGGCACCTCACCACAGTATGTTAGCATGAAACGCGTAAGCTTGTGCTCCAGGTATGTTTGCTGTAAACAGTGCCTAGACTGTTTTTAATAAAGCCTTTATTTTCTGAGTGTCACAATTCTTCTTTGATCTGACTCAGTGGTGGCCAACTTGAGTCCCTCCAGCTGCTGTCAGACTACATCTCCCATCGTCCACTGGCAGGGGATGATGGGAGTTGTAGTCTGACAGCAGCTGGAGGGCGTCACATTGCCAACCAATAATCTGTTGTCTTAACCTAGATGTGAGTGGATCTCTACTTGCTGCACCAGCGTGGTGGGAGCTGAAGGGCACACTGAGGCACTGTGCCTGACCAATGGTAACACTGCTATAGCCCTGTGCATATTGGTGGAGTTGACACACAAGACGCAAATGGTAATAAGAGAGAAAGTAAATGCTAAGGTTGTACAGGTGAATGTCTTAATTATACGGTGCTTGATTATAATTGTCTTCTGCTTCAGGCTTTGGTAGTCAACCTGCCATCTAGCAGCTTATATATATCAGCTACAAAGACTGGTGAACTAAGAAGAACTAGAGTTATTCTGGAACAAGCCAACTTCACCATAGGGAACAAATACAAATTTGAATAGATTTAAATGGGGCTTTTAATCCTTTGTTTGCTAGAGACTTCCCCACGCATTTTGAAGCAATCTGTTAGAGACCTATCTAACATTCAAGGGATTATTTGCCACCATTTAATATCAATTTTCATTTGTCCCCTATGATGTATTTGGTTTGCCCCATAATTAACAAAGTATGTTGAAGACATTTTTAGCATTCAAGGAGTTTAAAGCCCCATTTAATCAATGTGGGTGTTTCTATTCCTCCCCTATGGAGCAGCTGGTTTAAACCAGAATTATACGAGTTTTCTCATGAACACAGGGCCCTATAACTTTGCATTGACCTATTCCCTGCTCTTCCTCTTGTTGTTTACATCCCAGCTCATGGTAGATGTCTTCTTCTTGCTCCTTGCTGCAGCACCACTGGAGGAAACCTCATTTCTGCTCTGCTCTTGTAGGCTAAATAAACAACAATCCTCTACAAGTCTATTCCGCACCTCCTCCTTTCTGTTTCTTTGCTTCCTGTTCCATCACCAAACTGCTCCTTCCAAGAATATACTAAGAATTCCCTTCAACATTTAATTAGTTTACAGTATTTGCCGTGTCTGACATTTTGGTTTTGATCAGGTGTGTTGATAGTTATTACCAGGTTTTATGAATAAAACCCTGGGTCTTGTTACCATACTAATACTAATCTAGTAGTGGTGTGCTAATAAAGAATTAAGTGGGCCTGAGACACAGATCTTGATCCATGATACTATGCACATCTCCATCGATCACATGTGGTCTTCACATATTCTTAAGAACCTTCTTCTAGCTCTTTCACTCCTATACTTACCCATATCACTTTTTTGCCTTCTTGCTCCACAGTCGTTTATATTATAATAGGTTAATATACCAAGACACACAGAGTTTATAGCTTTCTTTTGCATTGTTATCAATTTCTTTTCAGGGATATACACTATTCTATATTTTTAATCATGTTTTTCCAGTGTTCACTGTTTTTTTTTAACTGAATGTTGTATTTAGTAAATAAAACCAAATCCAAAACAAATATGTCTGTGAATCTTCTATAATTAGAAACATTGTTAAAATACAAAACTGTTTAGATGGTGGTTGTCGTGGCCTGTTGCAGTCAACAACAGCCTCTGTATTTATGTCCAGCTGTGTCTTCCAGCATTGGATCACTATCTGATCTCTGTGATTTAAGACAATAGTCAAGCTTTGAACTTCCGACTGTTGAAGACCACAACTCCCATAATCTCCAACCAGCCTTTGGAGGTCCAAAGACTGCCTACCCCTACCATAAAATACTGACATCCGCACTGTACAGAGATTAAACATGAAATACACTTTAGTACTTATAAACTCTAAGCTGCTGTAACACCTAAAAAAGATTGGTATCTAAGTCTTGCCCTCTCCCTGCATCTTGAAATATCCCCCTCTGTCTTTAAGTCTACCCTGATATCTTATCTAGCACTAGGACCATGCACTGCCTTTGGCCAAACTCAGCACTTGTAATCTCAGCACTTAACATCCTCTTACCCCACTGTCTGTCTCCTTTTACCCATTTAGACTGTAAGCTCCTTGGGGCAGGGACCTCTCATTGTTTCTATGAATGTCGCACTTATTTCAACCCCTCTTATTTATTGTAACATATGTCTATTGTAAGGCGCTGCATACACTGTGTGGCACCATATAAATAAAGATATACATATATACATACATGGTTGCATACAGAAGAGCGTGCGACCATTTAACACTCTGAGCAGGTCACCTGGCTAAAAAGCACAACGTGAAAATCATGCAGTGCATGACAGCGTGAGATTGTCAAGTTGCCTAGTCAATGGGCTCTTTTAATGCTGGAGCGCATCTGTGTGCTGCATACAGAGGCTCTCTGCACGTTACTATGGTCACCATTAAGCACTGCACAACATGAAGCTCAGGAATAAATTCTTCTGTGAGTTCTATTAATTCTCCTTGCTCAGTCATTGATAGTATTAAACTTTTTTAAACCTCAATGCCTCCTCCGATACCTCTACTAACGGCTCTGTCATTGATAGTATTAAACTTGTTTTTAAACCTCAATGCCTCCTCCGATACCTCTACTAACGGCTCTGTCATTGATAGTATTAAACTTTTTTTAAAACCTCAATGCCTCCTCTGATACTTCTACTAACGGGTGATATTCAGAAGCTGGGTGTAGCAACTCTTCCCCGGGCGATGTCACCCCATTTAGTTCTCCATTTTCCCAGCAGTGTGGTGTTGTAGTCCACAGACGGGCTCAATACCTTCAGTACCCCCGGGAGCCTCCTCCCGGCTGCAGAAGGATACAACCCCTCTGTAGTTCACACACTGCCTGTCCTGTGGCTGCAGCTGCACCCACTGCCGGTACACAGGCATTGGGCTCCTCCTGTCCAGGCTGTGGGAGCCGGACACTGTGGTGCATATAAGACGAGCCAGGCCCGGGAGACAGAAGGAAAGTGGACTTGATGAAGGGATGCCGGACACGTTCCTCTTCAGCCAATGCTGAGTCTGCACTAGTGCTGCCGTTAGTAGAGGTATTGGAGGAGGCATGGAGGTTTAAAAAAAGTTTAATACTGTCAATGACAGAGCCGGATGCTCCCTTACAGTAGGCGACCTAATAATCTCACTCTGTCATGCAGCGGGAGATTTTCAAGCCCCCACTGAAATCATTGTGCCAAAGTTAATGTGTTATTTGGGTCATTTTTTTTTCACCATTGGGGACCACTGAATTCCATGACATGCCAGGTCCATCACTGGTCCTTATAAACAGGACAGCTGTGACGGTCCTGGCACGTCATTGGTCCTTAAGGGGTTAAATACCCTGTACTCTGTGCTATCCTCTGTAAAAATTCTGTTTTCTGAGGCCTAATGTATAGTCATATATGCTCAATGGGGACTCTCATTTTGGCTTTTCCAGGGCTTCCACTACAATAGCAATCTTGACATGTGTCTCAGAAGTGATAGTGTTTTATGTCTCATCAGATATCAGTCATTCTGAATACAAAAACAACTGTGCACAAAGTTAACCGAATTGTGTCTATATAGGATAGTCTAAACTTGCATTAAAATGTAAGTCTAAAATTAGATTTTTTGGGATATAAACTAAAATAGTTACATTTTACAGATGCTAGCTGGAAGTACATGATATTCACAATTATTAATTTTTGGTGTTGGTGTCCCTTTATTTCACATTTTCAACATTTGCACAAAACTGATGTCAACACACTTCAATAGCAGTCACAGGGGATCATCTTGTAAAGCTAGAATTCACAATTCCCTTATTTATCAGTGCATGGCTGTAAACCTGTTCTCGGCCATTTATTAGTGAGAACAGATACCTCACTCAAATATACCAAAAACCATAGCCAGCAAGAAAGAATAATCCATGTTAGTCACGCATGTGATTTTTACATATAGCGCTCAGTCAAGCTTTCTGAGTGGAAATCCCTACTTCTACTCATTTTGTTCTGGTTTTCACTGTGTACCATTCAAACTTTTACTACATACGAGGAAATATGATCACTGAGAAATATCCAGGGTTCTTTGTTGGTATTTTACTGATGAAAACAGTGAAATGATGGAGAGAAATGAAGAGTAGTGTATTTGATACTCTTTCACCACAAATTAGTGAATGTACTCTAGTCGCTTTTAACTAAAATAATCCTAAGCTAATGCCAAAATTAGTATTGTTTCTGAACTAATGAAAAGCCTTCCAAATACTGTAGAGTGTCGTATAGAATCTACCCGAGGTGTATTCTCAGTTAGATCACAGGAGCCATACACAAAGAACAAATACCCTGCAACACATCATACGGATCCTGTCCCAAAATGCCAATTCAATGTGCCAAATAATTCTTCTCTGAATGAGAGAATCAGTGAACTAGACATATGTCTTGGCCTCATTGGGCCTTGTCAGTTTGGTGCAGCTTTCCTCATACAGTCAGCGGGGTTAAAGGGGCCTGTTACATTATACAAATGTGTTTTATGTATCAATATAGGATGGGTACTCCCACTGCTGGGAGATATTATATTCAAAATGTATTACAGCTCAAACTGCTATGATGAAGCAGAGTTGTTATCTATAAGGTGACCACGGGTCCCGGAATGTCCGGGACTGTCCCTTATTTCAGGGCTATGTCCCGCGTCATCTCCAACCGGGACAATGAAGTGTCCCGGAATTAAGCCAAGCCGCCCTGGATGTCAGCCTGCAAGCAGTGTGTCACATCATGGACGCCGCGAGGGAGCGCTTGGTAGCATAAATCAGCGCTCCCTCGCGGCGTCCATGATATGACACACCGCATGCAGGCTGACATCCAGGGCGGCAATGCAGCTGAGCCTGGTCTCCTGGAGGCAAGCGCTCTAGTAATACAGAGCGCTGGGAGATGACATCATCTCCCAGTGCTCTGCATTACTGAGCACAGCGCGCGGGAGCTTCAGCTCTGTGCCGGAGGAGGCACAGAGCACTTTCCACGCCGCTAGACCACCAGGGACTCAAGGTAGGGCATCAAGGGGCAATGTGGCGATGAGAGGCTTTATGGTAGGGTGACCACGTCCCGGAATGGCAGAACGGAAATGTGGTCACCCTAGTTATCTATCACATTGTATAGGGAGCTGTAGCCTACAACTCACTCTCTGCTATATATAAAAGTGTGCTGTTTGGGCATCTAGTGGCACTGATACAAACAGTTTAGTTAGCTGTAATAACTTATGAATGAAGAACTTCCAAGCAATATTTTTCATAAAATAACTTTACTGTTCTTTTAAAATGACCCTGCGCTCAAGGGGTTAAACTAGTGGTCATTTTGATATGTCACATGCCATGTTTAGTCTACAATTAACTGGCAGATCTAACATTAGCATCGATGAAGGTGTGGTGACTGAGAAAAGTACAAACTTGCTGCAACACTGGAACACAGTGTCCTGATCTCAGTTGGGTTTATTAGTGAGAAGCAGATACAACCAATTTCACATTCAGTGTGTATGTTCCGTACATATAAACCGGATCTGTCCAGCGTGTCAGACAATTAGTGATTTTTTCAGGCTATAACCAGAAATATGTTACTGGTAACTTGCATATATATTTTGTTTAACACTTTGAAGGTTATTTAGCAAATTTCCCATATGCACTTCAGAGCAACTGTGCACAGCTAAATCTGTGTAAAATGTAATAAAAAATTAAGCCCATCTTAGTTCCCATTTGCACTAAAAGTATTTAAACACTATTTTTAACCCTTTATAGGCCAGTGAGGTATGCAAAACTTTTCATGCAGTGTGTTGCACACCTCTCTCGTCCTTAGAAGTGTAACGCTTTGAGTGCCAGAGGCATCCAAGGGTTAAAGGAACTGTAAAAGAAACAGGAGAGACAAAGGGGGCACCCCTTGTGCACTATCAAAAGGCAAGAATGAAAATCACCACTATAACACCTTAAACTGGGCACTCACACAAAACTGTCTGAGAACCTACATACGCAGGTCTCAGCTATATGCACCCCTGGGAGTGTAAACTGTAACAGACACAGCTAGTAGGATTGAGGGTAGAACAGATGAATCAACAGGCTGCTCCTTATAACACATTCTCCTAAGTGGCAAGACGTATAAAAAAGAAGAAACATATGGTGCCCAATAGTGTAACATATTAACACAGTAAATTAGGTTGAAAAAAGATACAAGTCCAACCTTTGCCACATAACCCAGACACATGAGGATTATATAGCTTTCCTGCTGCCAAATAAGTTAGTTTTTATCAGAACTTCCTGTTTTGCCTACTAATACACAGTATAACCCTATATGTTCACTTTTGAAATAAATGTATGTAATCTTCTTTTAAAAGTATCCATTTTATCTGCCATACCCACATCCTTGGGCAAGGACTTCCATAATTTAACAGACCTTACTGTACAAAAAACCCTTTCTTCTGCTGAAGTCAAAACCTCCTTTCCTCTAATCTCAAGGGGTGGCCCCTGGCTATTTGATCAGGTCTTGGAATGAATAGCTCACCAGAGAGATCCCTGTATTGACCTCTCATATACTTGTATATTGTGATAAGATCTCCTCTTAGTCGCTGTGACGGCCCCGCAGCAGGCAATCGCCCCTGTAGTGTTAGGGGGGTACCTACCAGGTAATTTACACTGGACTGGCCTCAGAGGACCACCAGACAGACCTGGTCCGTTTGCCACTGGATCTAGCTGCACCACCCAGGGGAAGAGCGGTCAACCAGACTGGAAGACCTCCAGGTGCAGCCAGCTCAATGGACAGCAGTGACCTGGGTAGGGACTCGCACTTCTACCCACTGGAACAGGTCACTGCAGAGCAGGTATCATCCCCTCTGCTGCAAAGTCTCTGCTGGGCAGGCACTAACCCCTCTGCTTTGTTCTGGAGAACAGATTCAGTCTCCTCTGCGATCACTCTTCCTCCAGGCAGCAACTAGATCACTCTTCCTCCAGGCAGCAACTAGCCCCTCTGCCCCAATAAAACACTTTAACAAGGCCTGGTGTCTGCAATCCCACCACCAATAAACATCTGCTTCAGGTGTAGATACACACATCTAAGTTTATTGAAATTGAATACCAGGTCTTTCACAGCATACATTAAACTTGGGGCAACATGAATGTAACAAAATATCACAATACACAGAAGACAAAACATACAACAAACATAACAGAGTATCACAATTTTGGGGTGTAAGGTGGGGGGATATAATTAAAACGTTGAAGAGAAACTGAAGGTACCAGAATGCAACAGCGACATATTTGCATACTCGCATGGGACACAGCAATGCTGCAATGTACGTTACCAACCAATAGATGGCAGTGCACTGAACAATGCTGCTATGCTTGTCACCAACCAATAGATGGCAGTGCATAGCACAATGCTGAAATGCAAGGTTCAAGTAATAGATGGCGAAGTTGAGTTCAAAGGACTTGAGATAGAAAAAGTCCATAGCATAGCAGTCCTCATATATCACAGGGACATGAAAGTTTAACCTCCTGTTTCTTCACAGTCGCCTTTTCTCTAGAGTAAATAAACTAAGTTTGTCTAGTTGTTCCTCATAAGTCAAGTCATCCATTCCCTTAATTCATTTTGTTGCTATACTCTCTCCAGTTCTAGAAAATCACTTTTCAGAACTAGTGCCCAAAACTGCACTGTAGTAATGTCATAAAGATTTAAGTAAACTCAGAACACCATATGAGTATTTTCTCACAAATAAATGGTCAAATCTGGAGTACTCCAACAATCTGACTGCCTATAGATAAGGTGAGTAAAAACGGCTGCTCGTCACCAGTAGACTCCATGAATATTCATTTTTTTTTTTTAAATGTGTATATAAAACACCAAATACATATAAAAGTAGAGGCCTAATCACCACTTTATCAAAGATGATGGCCAATTAGATGAATAACAATTGTAAAGGAACTGTGTTTATAATATTATACTCTTCTGAAGAGGTAAAGAACACCATTTTCATTAAGATATAGATTTGCTCATGGCATCAGAAATACAGGTTCTAGAATTTACAGGACACTCCTACCATCGCATAGATCATTTGCTATTATGAAGGATACAAATACATCAATATAGGTATTATTAGTTCTTACAATCAGAATGACAAAACAAGCATATTGTAACAATATCCATAAATATATGTGATACACCTTTGCCAACGGAGAGGTCATGAAGCCACCCATTTGTGAATCTGTGGGACCTGATGGCACTTTGTTATCTAGGTGTGCATCAGTTATTAGCTACTCCTCTTCTAGTGTCATCACATGTCCCAGATTGCCCAGGAGAGTCCTGCATTTCAATTGGTTGTCCTGGCCAGCTCCCTTCTGGGAAAAATCAAAGTTTTGGAATGAGTACTCCAAAGAACAGAATTCTAAACACCTGAGGGAAAACTTCCTTCTGTTGACTGTGACAGAAAATGACACCTGTGCTAGATTACAATAAAATGTCATCCACATAGAGTTCTACACATTAGAGGAAGAACTAAGACCTACTTCCTAACATCGAACAAGAGCTGCAGTTTTCACTCTAGAGTTTAAAGCTTATAAGCACTCCAAAGAAAGTAATTGTGCACTTACGTCCAGTGATGTCACACATGTATTCTGCTGTATTGTGACTGAAAGGGTTTTCAACCTAATCTCTACTTATTCCCAGGATGTTGGTTCTGTGGGACAGGTGTATGCAGGGGGCTTCATGAGGAAGATTTGGATGGATGTCCGGCAATCATCATGAGTGCCCCTTACTGGACCCAGAGGCCTTAGTTCCCAGAACAACTGGCCCTCTCCATTCGGGATCCGTTTCCGCTGCCACTCAGACTGGATATCCCTTCAGGGTTACCTGTGGAAGGAGAACATGGAGCTCATGGCTTTGATGGCATGGCTGTTGAAGCCTCCATCTTAAGGAGGAAAGGATTTTCTCCTGATGTGATCTCCACTATGAACCAGGCTAGGAAGCCAGTCTCTTCCAAGGCACTCTTTTTCCAGAGACGCATTTGCATCTTGCCTGATGTCAAGGTCTTTTTTTCAGGGTATCACTCATGCCTTCCCTGCCTACAAGCCTCCCACTCCGCAGTGGAAGCTTAATTTGGTTTTTGGAGTCTTGCAGTGGCCTCCCTTGGAGTCCTTGGCTACCATTCCTCTGCGCCTGCTGATGAGGAAGATGGCTTTTCTCCTGGCTGTGGTCTCTGTCCACAGAGTAGCTGACTTGCAGGCCTTGTCCTGCAAACTGCCTTTCCTGGTGTTTCACAAGGATAAGGCTGTTCTTCGCACCTCCCAGGAATTCCTTCCTAAGGTGGTCTCTGAGTTCCACATCAGTCAGGAGATTGTTGTGGCTTCATTTTGTCCTGACCCCAAATCTGACAAGGAGAGGGATCTCCACTTGTCAGATGTGGTATGTTGCCTCAAATTCTATGTGTACTGTACTGATTCTGTACATAAGACTGGGTCCTAGGGGCAGGTATAGTTGTATTCAAAGTCACTATTGCATCTTGGATTAAGTCTACCATTCGCAAGGCTTATGAACTCAGGAATATACCTGTTCCTTTCCGCATTACAGCACACTCCACCAGGTCTGTTGGGGCTTCCTGGGCCTACAATAAAATCAGGCCTATGTTGGACAGCTTGATGTTCTGGCTTCAGCTGATGCCAGCTTTGGCAGGAAGGTCCTGGAGGCAGTTCTGCCTGTTTAGAATCTTTACATTCCTGTGTCTTACCATTCTTCAACTGTTTGAGCCCAGTTGGCTTTTGTTCTTGCGTGCTGCTGTATTGTTTTTCAGTGCCCGTTGACACTTAGTTGGTTTGGGATGATCCTTGTCTTGGATAGTTCTTGGGAACTCAAGGATCATGGGGACCAGCACTTGGTCCTTTCCTTCTCTTCCCACCCTGGGAGATTGATGTTGGTGCATCCCCATGGTATCTGTATGTCATATTGGATTACAAAGAAAAGTAGATTTTAGTCTTACCTGTTAAATCCTTTTCTCGTTGTCCATATGACACCCAGTGAAAGGGACTAAGCATAGCTGGATGTGGGGGTCTGCTTGGGTCTGTTGCTCACATGAGTTTTCCTTTCTTCTTTCTTAATGTCCTACTTAGTAGGCTTGTCTCAATTCTAACTGGAGTGGGGCTAGTGGGATAGCCTGATAAGGAAGAGGGGAGGCTCCACCCATATCTTCTTTCTAGAAACATTCCAACCTACAGGGAGGATCTGTCACCTCCCCATGGTACCTGTATGTCATATGGACTAAAAAAAAGGACTTAACAGGTAAGACTAAAATCCTCTTTTATTGCATTTAACTTATTTGAAATATATATTCTATTATTATAATGATCTATTCAGACTTTGTGTGACTTCAGTTATATCGAAGGGCATAGTTCCCCTTTAAACAGTGGAAGCCTTGCATTTAGCTTACAATAACAGAAAGCTGACATTTCTTCTTAGGGCAGGGTCCACTCAATCCTGCGTTTTCAGGATCATCTCAGTTAACCCACTGAGTGCCAGATAGTATCCAATGCATTGTGTTGATATGAGTTGGATACCTCTCTGGCACTCAAAAGGTTAAACACAAGTGAATGTCACTAACTCAGGCAGATGCTTCAGAATGATTGAACCACTAATTGATTCACCTGTGTTCATGAGAGAAGATCCAGGAAACCTGCACCATTTTGGGGACCTGAGGACAGGTTTGAACTGCCCTGTCTTAGCGATATGTATTTCCCTTAACAATAGTGAATTTAACACGTCTGTATAGAAAAACTGATCCAGTTAGCACCATTCTGGCTTTTTTATCTGCTCATCCTAAATATTTGTAGGGCCTTATTTATCAATTAAAAAGATGGAATTTAAAGTGGAACTATCACCCCCAACAAACCTTATCTAAATCATTAGATCTATAAAAACTGCCTATATATTTTGTAATTATCTTTTAAAAAACACAAAGCCTTTGGAGATATAATGCTTTAAAAAGTACTCGATGAGGTCATACATTACATTGCTGTGGGACAATCTGCAACGCAGCTCTGTACCACAGAGCTCTGCAGGCCGTCCTCTGTAACGGAACACTCTACCCACCACCCTTCCCAGCTCTCCCCAGGACTTTGTTTGCCGACTTGGTGAGAGAATGTTACATGTCTTTTCTATTATTAAAAACATAGCTGTGTTCATCATGAACATTTACAATAGCACCACTTGAAATGTTAAAATAAAAAGATGAATCCAAATAGCAGTGATTGCAATACCTGCGTTAGGACAAAGGGACTGGCTTGCAGAGTATATGAGAAGAGGATTGGCAGCTTCCAAGAAGAGCGCTGCCAATCATTTCATATGTCATAAAGATGGCTGCGCTCTCCCTCTTGAAAACCAATATTGAATAAGGTAATTTTTAAGCTTGGGGGTATAAATGAATATAAATACAGGATGCTTTTAAACATGCCAGGGGGATATAAACTTTTTTGGCAAGTGGAATAGGAAGGTGATAGTTACGCTTTAAGAGCAAACCAACTGTACCATATGGCTGAAATGAAAATTCCACAAATCTGCATTGCATTTAATGGGTTAAAAGCCCCATTTAACTCAATGGGGATGTTCATTTCCCCCTATGGTGCAGTAGATGTGCTCTAGAATGTCACCTTTTTAGCTTGATGAATAAGGCCCTTAAAATCTTATATCCTCAAGGGAAAAATTTATAGACATAAGATTACATAATACTACTAATAAAATGTTACTGCTGAATAATTATAAAAGGCAATTGATAGAATTATTTCAGTATATGTACTCTAGAGAGAAACTCCCTAAAATCACTGTATAAATAAAATTCTGATCTAACAAATGAGCGGGGAACACTTTCTGTTCGGTGACCCTGCACATGTACTTCTGTGCTGCAGAATGCAATTTTGCCATACCTACACCAAGGGGTGGATGGTGTGGAAGTGCATGGGTGGATTTGAGGGTATGCTGTTCCTTGCCACCAATGCACGTTAGGTAAAACCTGAACACAAGAGCTTAAAAATTCTTTCCTTATGCCAACTTTGGGGTGGCATTAAAGGATTGTTCACATCAAGGTTGTGCACAGTTGGAGTTGTGGGTTCATGCATTCGCATTGTGTTGTGTTTCATAATAATTCCCCTTACTATTTTATTTTGGCTTCTTGGATGATAAAGAAAGTTTGCTACCATGTAGAGCTAAAATACAAGTTACTTGAGACCAGATTTCAATATCACAAATTAATATGCAACAAAGTATTGTTTCAGAGTAAATTATTTTGTAAGATCACCCCTCCCTGTCCTTTTCCTGACATTAGGCTTTTTCTGCGAGTAAGGGACAAGGCTGATGTAATTGAGAAGTTGCCATGACAACTCGCTTGTCTTTGAGTTACACATTTTTCTCTGTGTGAGTAATTTTACTGCCCCCTGTGCATTGAAGGAGCTTTAGGCAGCGCTCGTGATGCATTAAAACTACTCACTGTCACAATGCCTGACTATGATGACCTAGACTCTAATTTGAACTGCCACTATGAGCTACAAGACTCTGGAGGGTGGTGCTAGAGTGCAGAGATAAGGTATGTTGATAGAACACTGTCCAACCTTGCTCTGGCAAAGATGGGTAAAGGTTCTGACAGCAAGGTTTGATAACACTATATTCAGGATGACTGGAAAAGTTCTGTAGAAATGGTCACCAGTGGAGTTCTATAGTCTATTGCCACGCAGTGACCAAGAAGACTAGACAAGATATTGAGGGCTAACTGCAGTACAGGAACTGAACACTAGGAGGAGTAGCTGGAGTGTGGCCGCAATACAGAGACTGGACACAAGGTGGACTCGCTGGTGCCAAGATGCTGCACAGGTTCAGAACACTGGTGGCAGTGTAGAGGAAACCAGCAACAATAGCACAGCTGGACAACCACCTGAACATGACTGAGCACTGCAAATGCTTACAGTGATCATCAATACCCAAACGTACAACAGCAACTGAGGAGCAGGGGCAAATATAATATTCTGGAACAAGTCCAAGAGCTTATAACCAGGCTGGATCTAGCAGGAAGCAGCGCTAGAAGTCTCAGACATTGAAGGACTGAAACAGGGCAGGTTCAACAGACGCAGGCATAACCGTAACAAGCAATATTAGTTAGCAAAGACAAGAACAGGTTCAGCTCAGTAACTGCAGATCTATACAGGAGCAAGCAGCAAACAATGCTTTGGACAGGAACTGGATTGATTCAACAACAGGACTGGTTCAGCAACAGCGGATCAATGCAGGAACAGGCAGCAAACAATACTGGCAAAGACAAGAACAAGTTCAGCTCAGTAACTGCCGATCTATACAGGAGCAAGAAGCAAACAATTCTGTGGACAGGAACTGGATTGATTCAACAACAGGACTGGTTCACCAACAGACGATTAATGCAGGAACAAACAAAATAGGACTGGTACAGCAACAGGACTGGATCAGCTTCAGCTGATCAATGCAGGAACAGGCAATAAACAATACCGTGGACTGGAACAGAACTGTCTCAGTAACAGGGCTGGTACAGAGGTTGTGGATCAATGCAGGAACAAACAGCAAACAAAAGCATAGTCAGAAACAAAAGCCAGTCAGTACTGAGAAAGAAGGAGCAAACAGCATATACAGGACAAGGCCAAACAGGAAGCTTTGAGCAAGTGCTACTGCAAGGAAGAGGTGGCTCTATAAAGGACACAAAGTGGTTTCAGGAACTGGACTGAACAATGGATGAGACCACAGGTAGGGCAGTCGTAATCACTGGACTCGACTATGACACTCACACAGAGACAAACGTTCCTGTGTGAGTGAACTGTCGGGAAGACTGCAAGTTCTCAGATAAACCAGCTAATGTCAGGGAAAAGGGAGAGAGGGTGAATCTTAAAAACTAAATTACCTTGAAACTAATGAGTATTAAAGAATATGATATCAATCACATTATTTATACTTTACAGTACAAATGAGAGAAAAAACCTTTTCAATCAATAGTATCCCTTTAAAGTGGACCTGACAAATGAAAAATGTTTTGCCTTTTAATTAAAGCAATGGTAATATTTCAAAATAAATGGAGCTCAGATTAATCTTCATAGATTTGGGCCATGTAGAGCGTTATTACAATACTGTCCAATGCGTAGTTAAAGAGTAATTGAATTATAAAGTATCCCACTCCCTCCACTTTTACTGACTCAACGCTGCCAGCAATACCGTCCGAATGGATCACAGTGAGGGACAATCTGCTGTAAGCATATGGAAAAACCTGCCCTCCTTTGTCAAGGCTGGAGGGTTTTCCTTATGTTCACAATAAGAAGATTGTCCCTTGCTGCGAGCTGTCTGGTCAAGAGACCAGATTCCACATCTGAGGGGAGGTGGCTTACACTAGGTAAAAGGGACGGGAGGGGGCTACTTTATCATTCAATTACTCTTTTACTACATATCGGGCAGTATTGTAATAAAGCTCTACATGGCCCAAAAACTATGAAGATTAAACGGAGCTCCATTTATTTTTAAATATTGCTGTAAACTAGCATATTTACTTGCACAAAGGATGATATAGTGGGGCAAAACAAGTTTGTAATTCACCTTTGGTGAGATGTTATCATACTAGTCTGTTTTTATATTTACCATAACTGCATAAAATATCTCAAAAATCCATTTAATCCTTAAATGTACAAATAGTGTCACAATTTATAGTCATAACATGTTTTGACCTTGTTAGATTGGAGGAAAAAAGAAATCAAGCACTGCTCTGTTACAGGAAAAAACTGATTTAGTTGAATTTTTTGGGTACAAATTTCAAAGCTCTTATTGTATTCAAAGCACATTAACCCTTTGAAAGCCAGACAAGTATGCAATGCTTTGCTTTGTGCCTATGTCTCTTGGGTTTGTACACTTCAAATTGTGTAGATACAGAAAACATAGTTCTAAAAATCTGGACATACCTTAAAAATAATGAAGAAAGCATGACACCTTTAGGCCCATCTTTGGGTAAGTACACACAGGCAAATTTATCCCAATATTGTGAAGGTATGGCTGCATTTCAGATCAAAGCAGCTTGCTATAACTTTGGTCCGACAGTGCATTTTATCTCCATAAAATATGGAGCATGGGTTTAAATGGAAAAACGACGGAATTGTACAGGCACGTGCACACACAGACACCAAGGGGGGCTTGAACACCTGCCCTTTTTGTCCAAAGTGCCCTCGTACCCTTTTAACAAAAAAAAAAGTTGCCTCGCCTCCCCCCCACTGCCCAGTCAGGTCTGTGCCTCCTTCAGGACAGACCTGTAGATGCTGCGCTCCCTTGTCGGCTCTTTAGTATTACAGAGCGCTGGGAGATGACATCATCTCCCAGAGCTCTGCATAAAGAGAAGACCCCGTGGGAGCTCCAGCAGCTACAGGTCTGTGCCAAAGGAGGCACATACAGACCTCTCCTGCCGATGGACGACCAGGGAAGAGGTAGGAAACGGACACTGGGGGGCAATGTGGAAATGATGGGGTAATATGGATCTGATGGGGGGTAAGATGGAGATGATGGAAATGTAGAGATGATGGGGGGCAATATGGAGATGAAGGGGGCAATATGGAGATGAAGGGGGCAATGTGAGGGTAAGTTGGAGATGATGGGGCAATATGGAGCTGATGGGACAATATAGAGCTGGTGGGGGCAATATGGAGATGATGGGGGCAATGTGAGGGTAAGTTGGAGCTGATGGGGCAGTATGGAGCTGATGGGGGCAATGTGAGGGTAAGTTGTAGCTGTTGGGGGCAATATGGAGATGATGGGGGCAATATGGAGAGTAGGAGCATTGTGGAGGTGTCCAGTGGAGATGGCCAATGGGTGGGGGGAGCTTCAGATTTCTGTGCCTACAGGCTCCTGAGATGTAAATTCTTTTCTTTTTTTAAAGGGGAACTACCACCCCGCAATAACTTTACCTTAAATCAGTCTTCATCTGGCGACTAGCTGCTTAATAGCGCTAGTCGCCAGAAATATTACCCGGTTCAAGAGAGTTTTGCCTTTTTCTGATGGTCACAGGAGCAGGAAGCACGGACATCTCGTCACAGTGACGTCTGTGCGCCTGCACTGTCAGTCCCTTTTGAGCCGGCTGAAGACTGATTTAAGGTAAAGTTATTGCGGGGTGGTAGTTCCCCTTTAAATATATATTTTGAATAAATAATTATGAGAAGTGCCCTTTTTTTCATTTGAGCCCCCGCACCCCAAAATGTCTGTGCACGTCCCTGGAATTGTACTAATAAGACAAGTAATAGTGTTTTCAATATGTTTTTGATCAGCTCTTTATAGACCAAGCAATGTCGTGAGAGAAAAAGAAAGATCTGCTACAAATTTCATATAAAAGACAATAAAAATTCATGAAGAAACAGCCAAATAGTTTTCCATAGGATTTCACTGCTACAAAACATTCACCCATATGAACATAGCCATAAAGTGAACCACCCCTCCAAAATATTTTATTCAACAGTTCTCTGAACTACTGTTTCAGTACACTTCTATGTAAATAAAGGTATAAACATACACACAAGATGAAATATCGTGTATTTAAAAATATATGTAACAATGTATTTTGAAAAAGATCTATTCTGAAAACCTTTTCCACTTGAGTAAAGCAAGGGTACCCCACTGCTGAGTGATGACTCATTTGAAAGTGATTACAGTGCAGAAAAGCATTTATGTGATCGGATGACATCAGACTTTTGGTGAGACCTTTTCATTGAAGAGTGATGTCATTCCTGAACTTTGGTCAATGACCAGATAGCAGCAGCATCACCATTTAAAAAAAACAACTCATTAAAAAACTAAACAACAACACATATTTGTATCAAAACAACGTTTAAATGAGATATCTACCAGTAGTGGGAGCACTTTTGTTTAACTCAGCAGTAAAGGTTTAACCGAATGGGTATCCTTTTAAAAGGTCGCACGACAAAAAATGGCGACCTGAGAATCTCGCACTGCATGAGAGCAGCGCTGAATGACAAATAAATCTCTGAGGAGGCTGGGTAAATTAAATTCTCTGAAGAACTAGAGAAGCAGCTGCAGATGAGCTAGATTGCGATGTTTTGTAGCACGACCTGAGAATCTCGCCCTTTCATGCAGGTCGCCATTTTTATCATGGCGACATGGTAAATTAATGAAGTGGTCGTACGCTCTTTTGCGTGTAACCTTTTAAAAGTGAACCTACAGAATGTATATTTTTCATAATTAGCATTACTGTCCATTTAATCTTTAGTATTTTCTCTTTATCAGGACTGACATCTCATATTCTGCTTACAAACGGTGGCTGTACTGTCTAGGTCCACACATAACCCCTTAGATGGGTTGGAGACTCCTCCAGCATTCCAGGAGTACAGCACCACACAATGTTGGAGGAGCAGGTGGCGATCTCATTTTAACACATTGAACACCAGAATGACACTCAAAGGGTATCAGTCAATCATCAGTCGATGGTATCAGTCAATAGAACAGAAGTACTAAAAATAAGGATTTTGTAACATTTAAGGGGTTAAAATACCCATTTAAATCAATAAGAATTGGTATAGTGCAGTTGGTTTGCTCAAGAATTACTCCTCTTTATCTTATTGAATATGGCCCAATAGCTGTTCTAATTTCAGAAAGATCTAGATCAGGGCTGTCCAGTTTCAGTCCTCAGGGGCCAACAACAGACCAGGATGTAAGGATTTCCCTGATTACACACAGGTGAGTCAGTCACAATGAATGATCCACTGATTAACTCACCTGTGTGTAATCAGGGAAATCCTTAACCCCTTAATGACCGGCAGCGCACACATGCAGCCGAGTGGGGAGCCTGGAATTCCATGATGTACATGTACGTCCTTGGTCCTTTAGGGACCGCAACCTCATGACGTACATGTACGTCATGGGTCGTTAAGGGGTTAAATCCTGGCCTTTTGGTGGCGCTTGAGGACTGAACTTGAACACCCCTGATTTAAATAAAAACATTTTCAAATGTAAAGAATACATGCAGACATTTTTACATATTAACAAATGTATTAAAATCTGTCATATAAGAACAGTTTGGCACATCCATCCTGTATGTACATGATAATTCAGTACTTCATATCTGCACTGCGAGGCCAATGCAGGAATGTGTGTTAAAATGGCCAATATCCAGACGTTCAGTTTCTAAACAATAAAGATCAAGACTCAAAGTTCAGTTCCACTGCAAAGCCCTCTTTGTAAATTTTCCCGGATTTTTCTTTGTGGGGGTTGTCCAACTCATTTTTGGAAAGGTAAAGCCTATAACAGAAAGTACGGTGTTAAAAAAGGGTACAGGTGTGTGTCAGGGTAAATACAACCTACTAGGCTTTGGAACCACATTTGAGGCTGTCCTCTGCCCCCCCCCCCATTCATGGTCTGGAGGATTTACTATCAAAATGTTGCGGATAGAAACGCGCACCTCAAAATAGTGAATTCACAATATCGTGGACGTAAAAAAATGCTACCATTCAGAATGTCACCCTAGTATAGCCTAAATTAAAGGGATAGTAATGTTTCACAAAAACAGAAGCTCCAATTAATCTTCATAGTATTTGAGCCATAGAGAGTGTTACTGTCCGAGTTATAGTTCAAGAGTAATTGAATGATAAAGTATCCCCCTCCCGCCCCTTTTACCTAGTGTAAGCCACCACCCCTCAGATGCAGAATCTGGTCACTTGACCGAACAGCTCACAGCAATCTTCTTACTGTGAGTACAAGGAAAGCCTTGTCACCCTTGACAGCTTTTTCCCTTATCTTAATTGAAGATTGTCCCTCTCTGCAATCTACCTGGGCACCTCCCTGCTGCTCTGAGCTGAGCAGTGTTATATCAGTAAAATGGGCGGGAGTGGGATACTTTACCATTCAATTACTCTTGAACTACAACTCTGACAGTATTGAAATAACACTCTCCAAAGCCCAAATACTATGATGATTAATTAGAGCTGCTTTTATTATGAAACATTACTGTCCTTTAAACCACCACCCAATCCTAACAGAGACTGACCCTAACCTAACAGATACCAACCTAACGACCTAACTTAACAGATACTGAATCTAACCGAAACCTTACAGATAGTAAGCTAACGTAACTTAACACATACTAAGCTACCCCTAACCTAATAGATAGTACTAAACTGTGCACTGGCAACATTCAGATAGGTGACATCTTGCAGATGACATTTTGATGTGCACAACATTGTGAGCATGCTGCAATGACTCACTCAATGTAGATAGCACCATTTCAAAAGCATAGCATCAGGAGTAAGACTGAATAACACGTACCAGCACATACCTTTGCAATTCCTTGTACATCTCTCTGGTGCTCAAAGGGTTAAGCAACGGGAAGGGTCTCACAGATGTTATACTTATCTTAGTGGCTGGCAGTAGCCGTATGTGATGATATCAGAAACTGCCAGCCAAGATAAGAAAATGGTCTGATTGAAAGAGGCTACAGATTAGTGCAGAGCCAAAGGGCCCCCTTGTGTGCTGGGCCCAGTCACAGTTGCACCCTCTGCGCCTCTCTGTAGTTATGCCCCTGCTGTATGATATTTGGCAGGCTAAACAATGCTTTGGCTACCCATCTGGCACCCCAAGCTGGGCCAGATTTACATCTCATGCTCTCTTAGGCAGGCACACTTGGCGCTCTTAGCCCCACCTAGGACCACACCCCCACTTCTCACATAACCCAACCCCAGCCCAATCCATTCTTGCCTAGAACCGAAACTACCATTCACAAGTGCAAAAAAACATTTCTATCCTCATGAATGGTAGAGAGGTGTCCAACGTTTTTGGAGACCTCTATAGCAGTCAGGTGGTTAAATAATAGCCAGTAAAGGGAGGGTGTAAACCGGTAATTAAACTGACTGCAATAAACCAGAAGCCTGTGTCTGGTGCAGAAGCACTGGCATTGCCCTGGACACATCTATAAGTCAGAATGTGGGAGTGGTCAAACAGCTGAGTCTCCCCTCAAAATCTGGTGTTCTAGATGATTGTCTACTCTGCCTTTTGCTTAATGGGAAATTGAGCCCTAAATCAAGGATGACATACAGAGCTCTCAAAATCAGGTATATTCTCTTTTTTTCATTACCCTTTGAGTACCAGAGGTGGGCAGCACAAGCTGATGATAATTGAAGCTATAGTTCAACAACAGCTGGAAGGCTGCAGATGGAAAGCATAAACATACAACAGCGCACACACACTTCTCAGTATTAGATGGTTGAGTTTTACTGTCTTTCTGATCTGACAAGAAAGTGCAAGTGGGGTTTCTGGGCAATTGAAAACTCCATCGTTGGGGTTATGTCACTAAAACACCCCATTGTATTAAGACATATGACAATTGTGCTCTGTCTTACATCATATAACATGTTACATCTTAAATTGTCTTTAACATCACGAAGATCATATGAAGAATAACATTCCAGTGAATGAGGTTGTTTAGATGTACATTATAGATTTACCTGTTGTTTTCTATAAAAGACGTGTTGAACCAGAAGTAGAATGGACAGTCATCATAGCCCTTTGGAAGATTCTAGATGTAAATGTACAAAGTTGATGTTTTACAACATGAAATATATACTGGAAATAATTGTTCAATCATGTTTTAACCCTTTGAATACCAGAGGGGTATGCAAAGTATTGCTTTACAATGTGTTGAATACTCTTCTGGCACTCAAAGGATTATGAATAAATGTCTTCACCCTTGCAATAAGCTTGAAAATAAAGTAACAGTAATAGCTGCATTACAAAATGTTAGAATTCCCAATGACTTATATGTATCCCTTTAAACTTTTGAATGCTAGTTGTCTTCAGTGCATTGCGAAGCAATGTGTTGGAGACCTTTCTGTTGGAGACCTCTCTAGTATACAAATGTTTAAAAAGCCCCATTTCTATTAATGGGGAGTTTTAATTGGCCCCTTATGGTGCATTTGGTTTGCCCCAGACCTCTCCAACTTGAAAAAGAGGCTCCCCTGAATGACATAAGAACTGGAGAATTTCTCTCACTGGAGATACTTCTTTTTGTTTTCTGTGACTTTAGTGCATACCCCATTTGGCCTGTAGTGGTCCTAACTTTTGAATTCTGGAGGGGTTACGCAATAAAGCAGGGGTGTCCAAGTTTTTTCAGTCGTGGGCCAGAAATCTAATTGTATGAATGCCACATTTTATTCTTTTTTTAGATCACAATGGTGAATTATAGCCAGTGAGCTAACTGAAAATATGGATTATCTTTATTTTGAGCACACGTGGTGCAGGCAGCGGTAAAGGCGGCACAATCAGAGCGGAGGCTCGGCCACCAAAATAGTCTAGACAAGGATCAGATTAACTGGTTGTGCCCAATATGGGCAATGTATCAGGAATAGCAGTCTCCCAATCTCTGTACCGCACTGTCCGAGACTAGGCCTCAGCCCACTGGAGTCTCGTGGTAAGGTAACGCCCAAGAGATACTGACTCAGCCTGCAGTCAGTAGCTAGGAGTCTACTAGAGCCCCAGGTGAGTACTAGGAAGGATGTCTGAATAACGGAACCAACAAACTGAGTGAACAGACAACGCCTTCTAGTAAGCACCAGATAGGATAGTCAGACAAGCCAAAGTCATACATGGAGCGGGTAGTCAGCCAGAGCCACAGGTCTGCACCAGAAAGGATATCCGCTGAAGCGATGGAATGTGGGATGCGCAGTGGATAGAGCCCCAGGTCAACACCAGAGTGGGTAGTCAGGAAAGCCTAGGTCATACACGGAGGGGGTAGTCAGCCAGAGCCAGAGGTTTGCGCCAGAAAGGATATCTGAGCCAAATCTGAACGCCAAGGAGAATAGTCAGACAGAGCCACAGGTCAACACCAGAATGGATGGACAGACAAACCGGATCATACACAGGAATCAGGAATACTAGAAAATGAACTGCTCAGAACAACAACGTAAGGGTGACTGAGTCAGGACTCAGTCTGCCCTTTAAACCCCTTCACAGGAAGTCAGTAGGAGGAGCAGCTAGAGGGAGGAAGTAGGTAGGAGGAGACTACAGGAAACAAACACACATAAACCAGAGGCCTGCAGCATGCTTGAAGCCTCTTGCCTGCAGATGACGAATGGAAAGATGCCAAGCGTCGCTGAAGCAGCGGCGCTGGAAACAAGGTACTGTGACACTGGTCCTCCGTATTGCCCGACGGTCCTAGCGTTCCTGCTTGTGTGCCTTACCACTTCCTGTTCGTGGGTTGTGCTTACATCCTGGTTCTCATTCATATGGAAGCGATCTGTCTATGTTCAGTGCTGTTCCTGCAGTGGACCTTGCACTGTCACCATGCCTGACCCTGGAAAGTTGAGGAAGTGTGTTTATTATTTACTGCCTGAATTTCAATAAAATATTTATTTTATTCTACCTGTACCGTCAGAGTATTTATTTGTCTAGCAGTCCCATGACACCTGGCTGGGGACCGCTGCTATAATGTATCTGCCCCTTGGCCTGTTCTGGGCCAAGTTGTATACTCCAGTAGGGAGATACACTAAGGTGCATTTAAGGTGAGATAAACTACCCAGTTCCTATGTGTCATACCTCCCTCCCCGCTGTACGCTCCTGTCCTTTTCCCTTCCTGTCCCGGACGGTGCAGCCCTATGTCCGTCAGGCACATGCACGGAAGTCTCCTCTTGACTTCAAGGGCGCATGCGCGGATCCCCCTGCTTCGGGGCACGTGTGCAGCTGGCTCTGCCGGTCCAGGACCTCCAGCCTTACTTCTTCCAGCCTCTTCACTACTTAAGGGGGTAAGTGCTGCACTGGGACGTGTTGATATAGCGTCTCCAGTGCTACTGAGTGCTTTGTAGCCTGTGATAATGTCGTTTATCTCTTGACACTGCCTGCCTGACCTATCTTGCTCTACTGCCCTACGTATGACCCTGGCCTTGTCTGACTACGCTTCTCTTATTCCCAGTATTCCTGTTTATCCTGTGTATGAAGCGGCCTGGTATCCTGACTACTCTTCCGCCTACTGATTGTGTTCCTATTCCAGGGCATCCTGTGTATGACCCGGCCTGGTATCCTGACTACTCTTCTGCCTGCTGATTGTGTTCCTGTTCAAGAGCATCCTGTGTATGACCCAGCTTGGCTTACCATTCTCTTGTTTCCAGCAGTTGGACTCCCACAGTTCTCACCGTCCCATCAGAGTGAGCACTTGTTCCTGTTGGAGAGTGTTTCCTCCATGGGGATAGTGGTGTATAGTTTGTCTAGAGGAGGATATTGTGGGACTCCTTCGGCTCAACTGAAGGGGGCAATCTAGCTTAGTGGCTAGCACATTTATATGGCTTTGGGCCGCTGCGCAATTCTCTTCAGGCAACCACGGATCGCAAGCTTCGTACCCTAGCATCGTCCCCTAGCTTCTAGCCCTAATATCTCTTGTTGGAGGAGTCTGACCTTCTTGTACTCCACAGAGGGTTTTGGGGGGTTCTGTGTGTCCTTTTCCTTGCCAGGTGTACCTGACACTATGTTATTGTATGGAGTAAATTAATGTACTAAGGTCTCTCCATAGTGGAAATGAGGCTCTGTAGAATTTCACTGGAGAGTTTATCTCTCCATTGTCTCACTTTAAGAGTATAGCCTCCTGGACAGAGATACTATAAAGTGAGAGATATTCCCCAGTTCCTATGTTATTCTATGGAGCCTACTTCTCAAGTTGAAAACATATTAGGCATAGGAGTTCCAGCATTACAATGGAATTGGAGAGATTTCTCTCATTGGAGTGACTAATCTCACCTCTCTCACCACCAGAACTTCTTGCATGTAATGTAAACAATAAAGTCATTTACAGTCCAATTCAATTAACACATTTTAGATGGTTAATATCAAATGCAGCAAAAAGTGTGCTACATAATATGTATCCAGTATTAGCAAGTTTTTTTAACAAATGAACATGTCGTCAATATCATAACACTTTTAACACTTGAAGTAGCATCATATATGGTACAGTGCAAACTAGTCAATGCCCACACAAACACAAGGCTCAATGTTTTACAGAATAAAAATGTAAAAAAGAAAGAAACCTGCACTTACCATCAAATAACAGAGAACAGAATGGCATTGTGTGGAGTAAGGGAATAGACCAACAAAGGGGGAAGCGATAGGAGGAAAGCAGGAAGTTCAAGAAAAGGTCCAGTGGACCAGGCATTTCTTCAGATGAGGAAGATACAGGACCAAGCAGAAAACTGATGGGATCCCTGGGAGTATATAGTAGATGTAGAAAAACCAGGTAATGAGACCAATAGTTTGGAGGTACAAGACGGTGAGATTATCAGTTAGCAAGCATGCTAGAGACTAAAGTAAAGGAAGGCAATGGAGACAAGACAAAATTGTAGGATTCTAACTCTTTCAGGCCTTATCACTTGCAATCTCCCCATTTCTCTTGTTTTGTTCACTCTTTGAAACCAGAGATTAATGTCTAAGTTACTGGATTTCTTCTATTGTGCTGGAAGAAATAATGTAACATTATGTAACAATCAAAGAAGATTTGTGATGAGAAAAAAAGTGGAGAAAACAAACAAAAATAAGAGTGGGTCAAGGGGAAGTTGACAGTAATTTGAGTAATGTAGTTAATGATATCCAACCAGTATTTCGGAACAAAAATACGACATCCATATATGAAAGTTATAAAAAGCCACCGTGTTTTATGTAATTCTGAAGTTGCATATATCTCCAGAATTTAGAAAAAGGGACACCTGAGTTCCATTTGTGAATGAAGAAATAGGGTGAGGGATAAGAGACCCAGAGATGCTTAGCACTGAGGTCATTCCAAGTCTTTAAGATGTGGCCTAACACAGGATGAGATAACATATTTCAAATATGACCAGTTTCATACCATAGAAGCTGGAAAGGTTGGATAGCCTGTAGGAGGTTTAGAGAGAGGGAAATCCAGCCCATAAGATTATTGTCACTAGACAGGTAAGGTATGTATCTAAGTGCAGCCCAATGATAACGGAATGAAATATCAGGTACATCCCGTCCCACCCCCTTGACTGGGAGAGTAGTTTTATATCAGAATCTAGGTTTCTTATAGGCCCAGATTAATTTATTGATCAGTTGCTGAAATTTTTTGTAAATCGATTGTCAAGGAGATGATCAGTATTAGTTAAAGTAGTTTAGATAATATTGTCATCTAAACCATATTTTTCTGGCCAAGCCATGAGATACAGAGGTCTGAAATGGCCCATTCACTATTTATTTAGTGTGGTGGGATAATAAGGCAGACATGTATCTCATCAGTTTACTATAGATTTGGAAAAGTTTTGTTGTCTGATTTCCACAAGAAGGGGTATTTTGCTCAGATACCTTACATCATCTGGAGGGAGATTTATATTTAGCATTTCTGATATGGTGAAATGTATTGTTGATTGTTAAATTATTTTGTGTTTGCCCAGGAGATGCGTTACAGTGCTAAGGGAGCACATAAGATTAGTGAGGAAAATCAGGACCTCGCCTGTGAAACTCACCTCTTTTATTGATAGTTAGACTTATCATCAGTCAGCTTATCCCTTTGAGTGCCAGAGGGGAACACAACACATTGCTTTTGCAATGCATTGCATACCCCTCTGGTACTAGAATGGATTAAGACTCGTGATAGTGTCAGAAAGTCTGATTGCATTTATTAGGGATACGTGGCCAATAATGAAAATTAACAAGGAGAAAGAGCAGTCTTGCTTAGTATTACTAGAAATTTTGACCACCAACCTTGCAGATAGGAAGGAGTAGAGAGATAAAATAGATATTATGGCATATGGACAAAAAAATTAATCTTTCCCAGAAGTCCTTCGATACATGACCACCTAATCCTGTCAAAAGCTTTTCCTGAATCTGTTGAAATGTTTCTGTAGCTAGGAAGCTACCTAGTGATGTCTTGTGTTTAGATATAAGGGGAATGTAATAAAAGGTGAGATCTCATTACTAGTGTGTGTGTGTGTGTGTGGGGGGGGGGGGGGGTGTTATCAGCCTGAGTATTGTTCGTTGTGTCTTGCACTCCTCCATCTCTCTTTTCTCTTTATGTCATACTAAGGGTCACATGCACAAAAAAAGAGTGGAACACTTTGGGGAAATACCTACTGCACCATAGAGAACAAATAAAAATTGCAGTTGAATTAAATGGGACCTTTATACATCTGAATGAAACATAGGTCTCCAGCACACTGCACAGCAATTCAAGGGACTCAAAACCCCATTTAAATCTAGTGGAATTTCCATTTGTTCCCCCTGCTGTAGTAGGCCATCCTCAGAATTGCTCTGATTTTTTTGTGCATACGACCCTAATTTTCCTAGAACCTTGACTGCAGATATTTTATTTTAGCCAACTTAGAGCCAGGACACACCTCCTCTGGCACAACACATAAAATCTCAGTGGTTGTTTTAGCACAGAATCGTATTCGTATATTACCCCTTTTGTCGCTGATTCAGAATATGTGGCCTTATTCATCAAGCTAACGAGGAGCATTTCTGGAGCAAACCAACTGCACCATTGGGTTGAAATGAAAATTCTGCAAATGGAGCTTTTAACCTTTGCCCATTGAAGCTACAGAGGCCTCAAATGCATTGTGAAGCAATGGGCTGGAGACAGTCACATAAGGCATCATTGGAGGGCATTTTTGGGCCCCTAAGATAAAATTATTTTTGCAGGGGCATAACAAGAATCAGCTGAACCCTTGCGCAGATGGCGCCCTCTTGGATGTCAGGTCCCATAACCTCTGTATACACCCTTGGTTGGAGACCTCTCTAGTATTCATGGGGTTTAAATCTATGGGAACTCCCATTTGTCCCCTAAAGTGCAGCTGGTTTGCTCAAAAATTTCACCTCTTTAGTCTGATGAATAAGGGCTATGGATCTTGTTCTACAATCTGTGCTATGTTTATTATCAGCTTATCTCCAGAGCTCATCATTGTGCAGTAAAATACAGTCATTACTTATCCTCAGAGGGTTAAAAAAACAGAACTAAGACCAAAGGGAGCTAAATGGTTTAATAATACATATAACGGCGTGAACAGTGGTCATTTTACTTTAGTGTCGTACAGATGCTGTGTAGTCAGTACTCGGTAGTAAGTAAAAAGGACATTTACATTGCTACAAGTAGCCATGTGGATATAAAGCTTCCTTTTTGTGTAAAATTGAATATGTAGATAGTTTCCTATGGAAATCCATTGGCACAGGGCTGCCCAAGCTCAATCCTCAAGAGCCACCAACAGGCCAAGATTTAAGGATTTCCCTGATTATGCACAGGTGAGAGAAATCTTTAAATCCTGGACTGTTGGTAACTTTTGAGGAGCAAAATTGGACACCCTTGCATTAGCAGCATGTAAAAAGAAAACAATGAGGATTTGGTCATTCTGTAAGTAGGGGTGTCTAAATTCAGTCCTCAAGAGCTACCAACAGTCCATAGTTTAAGGATTTCCCTGTTTGAGCACAGGTGGACCAATCAAAATGAATGAGCCACTGATTAACTCACCTGTGCTTAATCATGGATTCTTTAAATCCAAGCCTGTTGGGGGCCCTTGATGATTTAACTTGGACATCCCTGCTGTAGGTGGCTTTGAGATAAAAAAGGATGTTTGTGAGATCCATCTTCCATGTGACACGTGTGTGGAACTCTCAGAGCCCAAGATACAGAGGACCCAGCACAATGGGCAGGATTTTATTCAAAGTAATAACCTCTTGTTATTTTTAAGTAGATGATTTTTGAAAGGGGAAATATTCTGTTTATTGATCCTTTAATGCCTTAACTGCTAAAGATATCTCCAAAGAACTGCATCTTTAGCATTCAACAGGTTTTTCAGTGCACTGCAGACCTCTCTAGCATTCAAGGGGTTAAAAGTCCAATTTAACTTAACTGGAATTTGCATTTGTCCCCTATGGTGCACATGGTTTACTCCAGAATAAACCATTTTGCTTTTATAAAAATGGGCGTCTGTTCTCTACAAAACAACATTCTATTGATTCTAATGGTTAAAAGGCATTTGTCACAAGTCAGAGTTATACTTACAGTACTGGATTCGAATCTTATTTTGACATCTCCAGAGATGACCGGACAACCTTCCAGACTGATAACTACTGCATTGTTTCCAGCATCGAAAAACAGCTAAAGGAAAGAAGATTGTTTCATAAATTTCTGCTGCCCAATGTTCTAATAAATTACTATGGAGGAGATTTATAAAAAACATTCTTATTGTTCAAATCTGATCTGTCGATATAATTTGCTTTGTCATTTTAGCAACGGGTCTGATTTAAAAAGTTGTAGGAGTGCTTTTATATATGTGATGTTTTCTTGCGAAAATTTCTAGATTCCTAACACCAAAACTTCATTAAAGGGGAACTACAACCTGGCAATAACTTAACATTAATTAATTCTTCATCTGGCGACTAGCTGCTTAGTAGTGCTAGTCACCAGAAATATTACCCAGTTTCAAAGATTTTCCAGTTTTTCGGAGGCTCACAGTAGCAGGAAGCACAGACATCTTGTCATAGTGACGTCCGTGCACCTGCTCTGTCAGTCCCTTTTGGAGACGTAAACCTGTGTACAAATAACGAAAACCATTTTAACACCATTTAACCACCACCCTATAGGCCTTATGCTGGAAGCTAAAAGGCTCAGTTCTGGAGCAAACCAACAGCACAAAAGGGGAGGAAATAAAAAGCCTCATTGATTTAAATGAAGCTTTTAACCCGTTGAATGATTTCACATTGCAAAGCAGTCAAACAATTAAAAGCTCTATTTAAGTCACTGGAAATTTGGGGAATGTTTATTTGTTCTCTACAGTACAGATGGTTTGCTCCATAATTACACCTATTTAGCTTCTATCTATCTATTACACAGATATATAGATAGATAGATAGATAGATAGATAGATAGATAGATAGATAGATAGATAGATAGATATAGATATATGCTGTATCCACTGCTATGCATGTATGAGGTGAAATTACAGTGATGGTTGTGTGCTGATTGGACAGCTCATTCCCCCATTGACAGTTTGGTCCTGTCAGTGTCCTTACCTTACAGTTTTCCTGAGTGCCACAGACACACTGAAACACCACATCTTTCTTCATTATTATCTGGACTTTCAAATCACTCCCATTACTTTTTCCTACACCTAAAAATATAAATGTATTATTTATTTATGAAAAATAATAATTTTTAGTTTTTCGGGGACAGTAAGTTTTTTATATATTAATATTACATTTTCCTGCAGAATAAATGGATATATATATACTACTTATGTAAATGTCAAGCAACCTGAGGTGCTTCTACTATTGATGGACTATAACTCCCACCATTCTACAGCCAGTCAGATGACAGCAGTTGCAATCCAACAAGCATTCAATGGTTTAAAAGTCCAATTTAACTTAACTGGAATTTGTATTTGTACCCTGGTAACTCCCCTTGGTAACTCCTTCCGGGGGCATCCCGAAGGTCCGTGCAGCAGGCAGCATTCTTGCATTTGCTGCCCACTTCCTGTATATCTGTGAGGACCTATGCTCAGTCAAGCTAACTGAAGTGCCCTGTGAGGACCTCACAGGGCACTACTGTAGTTTTAGTGTGCAGTGGTCTGTGCATTGGATCTGTGGTAGTACCCTCACAGGGAGATGCAGGAAGCGGACGGCAAATGCAAGGATGCTGCCCACTGCACTGATCTCCAGGCTGCCTCCGGAGGGGGTCATGTGATGGAGATAAGTAGAGGGAGCGGAGCAGTCACTAAGATAGTGTTTTCTCGTGTGTTTTTCTTTTATTTTCATGTATAACATACACATACACACCACTTCGCATAAAGTGATTTGGGACAAAAAGATTTTATGCTAAAAGTTTTTGCACATTATTACAGAATCAAATGTTTCCAATGCTAAATGTGGTACAAAACTGGCTCTCAAACTGTGTTCCGTGGAGCGACAAGGTTCCCTGATACATTTCAAGGAGTTTTACTGAACAAATTTCTGTCAGACAGGATAAAAATAAAAGTTCCAGATGGTACTTATCTAATCAATTTTTAAGTGAACAATTTACCATAAAGTTACCAGTAACAACCAGCATTCAGATACATTTGATACTTATGTTAACCCCTTGAATGCTGGATAAGCCTCTATTGCTGTGTTTCACAATGTGTTAGAGACCACACTAGAATCCAGAAAGTTAAAGGGATAGTAATACTTCGTTTTAACTTTATTTTATTTTGTAGGCATTAAAAAAAACATGAAGAATGATATAAGTCTTATCTCTCAAACCTTTATGGTTTATGAGATATTCACAAGCAAAGTTTCCCCCTCCCACCCCTTTTTCCTAGTGTAAGCCATCTCTTCTCAGATGTGAATCTGGTTGTAAGACCAGACAGATAACAGCAGGGGACAATCTTCTTTGTATGAAAAGAATGAAAGCCCTTCCCCCCTTGACAAGTTTTTCAGCTTTTTCCCTTATCTTAATAGAAGATTGTCCGTCTCTGCAGTCTACCTGGGCACCTCCATTCTGATCTGGCTGAACAAAGGGGGGGATACTTTGCTTGTGAATATCTCTTAAACCATAAAGGTTTGAGAGATAAGACTTATATCGTTCTTCATGTTTTTTTTAATTCCTACAAAATAAAATAAAGATAAAACAAAGTATTACTATCCCTTTAAAGGTTTCACTGTTAGGGTTCCACAGAGATCTAGAGTGAAATGTTGGACCTTCTTCACAAAACAAACGAGGACCAATTCTGGAGCAAACCAGCTGCACCTTAGGGTACAAACAGTACTACTCATTGATTTAAATGGGGCTTTTAATCTCTTGAAAGCTAGTGAGGTCCCCAACACATTGCAAAGAAATGCATTGGGGACTTCACTAGCATTCAAGGGGTTAAATCCCCCATTAAATTAATGGAAATATGAAAAACTTTTATTCAGGTTTGTCCATGAATTACATGGCACTACAGTAGTTTCAATGTGTAATGGTCTGTGTATAAGATCTACAGTAATGCCCTGTGAGGACCTTCTACTACTGTTAATTTGAATGAGGATAGGTCCTCGTGGACAGATTCAGGAAACAGATGGCAAATGAAAGCATTCTTCTGCTGCACTGGTCTCCCGGCTTCCTCCGGAGGGGTCATGTGATGCAGGTGAGTATAGGGAGGGGAAGGTGGTGCATATTAAGGTGGGTTGATGGATGGAGAGAGGGAAGAAGGGGAGCAGACACTAGGATTCTACATTTTGTGGTGGGTAGAGGGAGGTGTATAATACTAGTACACTTTTTTTTTCCTAAAATTTTGGGTATAATTTACACTTACATATTGTACACAGGTGTCTATTATACCTGAGATGTTACAGTAATTGTTTCATTGTAGCCAGAAGAATAACAGCTGCTTACTAAATCCCCACACAGGTCAGTCTTACCTTGGATAGAATGGATTCTGATGCTCCGGATTTTAAGTTTCTTCTCTGGAGGAAGCTGCAGCTTGAACTTATTCTTCACAATTTCATAATATGCAACATACCTACTCTGAAACACAGTATCAGATGGACAAAGAGTTAGGGAACCACTGAAACAAACCAAGATTTCCAGAAAAGAACAACCAGTATATAAAACAATACCTATAATGTGTCTTTGTAATTCCACACTAAAATTCACTGAAGCCTCCCAGCTGTTATTGGATTACAGTTCCCATCATCTTCAGCTGACCACTGACCACTGAGGATTATAAGCATTAAAGGGATAGTATTACTTCAAAATTACTATCCCTCATATTGTAGCCCTTAATAAACTGAGTTAAATGACACCAGCAGCATCTCTCAAACCTTTATGGTTTAAGAGATAGCTGCTTTCAAAGTTTCCTCTCCTCTGCTGTCAGCGTTCTGCTGCCAGCAGGAGAATCCGGTCTCTGAATCAAGAGGAGGCTCTTCAGTAGAGCTGATATCTCATTATAACGAGATATCAGCTCTGTTTAAGAGCCTCTGCCTGTCCCGGGACCGGATTCCCCTGCTGGCAGCAGAACGCTGACAACAGGGGAGAGGAAACTTTGAAAGAAGCTATCTCTTAAACCATAAAGGTTTGAGAGATGCCGCTGGTGTCATTTAACTCAGTTTATTAAGGGCTACAATATGAGGGATAGTAATTTTGAAGTAATACTATCCCTTTAAAGACCAACAGCAGCTAGAGGATGGATGCAGGCTGCCCACCCCTGACACAGGCATATATGCGCAACAAAAACAAGCATTTATCGTTATTGTGGTGCTATATATTTGCATCTCTCCATGATCTGATGGGGTCAATAAAGAGCAAGGGGAATTTCTGGGAAAGGGGAAACCCAGTCTATGTCTGCCTGTAACAAGTACCAAATATTGAACAAAAAGGACAGCACCAGAGTTATCTACTATGAGGATTGAGCACGCAGGATAGGGTGAGATGCTAGGGAGCGATGGCAGTGTGGAGATGTACTCTTGCTGCGGCTTACTCCAGGGTTAAAGTTGATGGCTGCAAAGCCAGATGACAGGATAGATACAACCCCACCTCTATGTAGTAGATCACTCTGATAAACTTCTGGACTCCAGCTGAGAGTGAACACATTCGAGTCAATGAGATGTGAAGTAGGAGGAGGCAGAGGTTGAACACAGTCACTTGGATACAGCAGGCAGAATCATCGTCGAATGGATGCTTAAGAATGTCGGATACAGCAGACTTGGTCTTAGTGAAGCCAAGGTCATACACAGGATGTCGAATGCGGCAAACTTGGTTGTACGGAAGCCGAGGTCGTACACAGAATGTCGGCTACAGAAGACTTGGTCGTAAGGAAGCTGAGGTCTTACACAGGTGTCAAACAAGCAGTAAACAGGAGTGTAGTCAATGTAATGCTGAGGTCATACACTTTTAGTCAATCAAGCAGCAAACAGGAGCGTAGTCAATAGAAAGCTGAGGTCATACACTGGAAGTCGAGCAATCAGCAAACAGGAGCGTGGTCAAATTGAAGCCTGGGTCGTACACAAGTGGTTGAATAACAGCAACAGAATACAGCAATACAAGACGGCTCAAAGAATGCACAGTTTGTAGGACAGGTAGATAAACACAGACAAGTCAAGGAAAATGCATCAGATGAGGATAAGGATGATGGACAGTAATGATCCATAGGTATTATAGGTATTAATCTCAGGTGCCCCTAGCCACACCCCCAGCCCCATCTATTACTGATTAGTCTTAGCCTATAAAACACGAGCACACACTCTTTCTCTCATTTAAATCATACTGCACTAATGTATCCTGATAAATAAGGTCCAAACACTCTTAGATAAAAAAAGCAAGTGCGGGAGTATATAAACTAGTAAATACTGTTGAACTTAGTATACAACTAGACATTACAAACTAGTAAATAAACCATCCATCATAATTAAAGAGGAGATATCTCTTGCAATACCATGAAGATGATGCCGATGATACCTATAACTCAATATGGAGGATGTGGTCAGCACGGCTGATGCACACACTCAGTTGGGTTCCTTAAACTCCCTAGTTGTAAATCTAGCGCTGTTAGACACATAAACATCACATCTGGGAACATCCTTAGGACATGGATTGGAGATCATTGTAAAACCAAATATAAACATCAAATGCACTTACCTGAGATGGGGTTTCCACTCCCTGGAACTTGGTGCTCACACTTGTATCTGTCCGTCGTTCTCCAAAATAATCCAGGCTTTCCTAGGAAATGACCAAGCTAATTTAACAAATATGTAAATAGTTAACATATGGAAATAATAAAGTAATTTCCCTGCATGTTTAGCAAAATAAACTTTCATAAAAAAAACAAAAATACAATTCTGGTATGTTTGCACCTGATTCATGTGTATGCTTTACTACTCTTTTTGGAAAGTCATTGTGGTAGATGTACAAAATGGGGATGCAGGGCATGATATATACCCATGCAGAGTCACACAATAGTATGAGCTGAGCTATGTATGCTTGCAAATGCATATTAGTATATATAGATGCACAATGTCTCCACAGTGCAATCTAAGCACACAAACCTTAACAACTACCCTGGAGGTGGTACAAAAGTTTTGCATTTAGTTATTTTACACTCAGGTTGCAAACAGCCTGCCCTTGGGCATAGCAGAATAGTATATCCATAAATGCCCACACACGCCCACATTATTCATCCCAACACACACGGCGAAAATCTCCATTTCAGTTCAAAATGACCGTTTTACATAGACATTAAGGGGCAGAACCTAATTAATCCCTTGAAACAGCTCTTTGCATGGAAATAACCACTATTTTGCTTTTCCAACCAAACAGAGCACTGTGTATACATTTATAAAGTACCTTTGCACTCTCAAATTGGTCACTGTCAACAAGGTACGTGCAAACCATGGTGCCCGTCCGACCTAAAACAAAGAAAAATAATAACAAATTAAAAATGCATTCACTGAGTATATGTAGGGAGATATTCGTTGGTCCAACAAATTAATTTTTCTGTCTTGCAAATAAGATTCTACTATTATGAAATCTGTTATTATCCCCTATCACATTCACGGGAGGCTGTTCGATGAAATTATAACCCTTTCTTACACACATTACTTCTGAGCCTTATAGAAACATTAATTTAATATAGCATTCATTACTATTCCAATTTATTTATTAAGCTCCAAGTATATTCCACAGCGCTGTATACTGGGAAAAAAACACACAAAGATGCATGATAAAAAAGTATGTGGGCCACATTTTCTAAAGCTTACAGCAGGAGTAGACAACCTGTAGACCTCAAGCTGTTAACTAACTACAACTCCTATCATTCTCAGCCAGTCATCTTCCATCTTATGATTATGGGAACTGTAGGCCAAAAACAGGTGGTGAGCCACTCTTTTCAAAGAGCTAGTCAGAGACGCTCAACTAGGAATGAGTCTGTCCTCAAAGTGATGAGGCTCTATAGGATAAGTATCCTACCCAGGGTGCAAACGAGGGTAGGCTCATTCCTAGTTGACCATCTCTGACTAGCTCTTTGCTGGTGAGCCACAGTTTGCCCTTCGCTGTGCTACCCTGCACTCCAGCAATCTGTGACCTTGAACAAGATGAAAATTCTACCTTTGCCTCCTTTACAGTGAATAGCTATCACGTTTTTTGGATCTTCTGCCATCCATGCACGGACACTTGCAGTGAAGGTCAACATGTCTCTGGAAAGATTTTAACAGATTAATTCAGTTTCTACTTTAATTCAATTTCATTTTTATAATTTAACATTAAGGGGAAAGTATCCCCTTTACATAAGTGGCTTAAAAAACACTTTTAACATCCTGAAGTGCACAGGAACACTAGTGCAACATGTATTTGTGATTTTGATGGACAACAAAGAACTGGAGCAATTCTGGGGCAAACTAACAGAACCACAGTGGGAAATACAAATTCCCTTTCATTTAACTGTGGCTTTTAACTAATTGGAGGTTATGCACTAAGGTGTGATAACAAATAACAAAGGTCTTGGAGAGCTTAAAACACTAGAGAAGTCATCTCTACTTGATCACCTGTTTATAACCTCTTTGTCACACCTTAGTGTATCTCCTCCTAGGAATGCTAGTGAGGTCTCCAAAGTTTTGCATACATCAGTGCCAACTGGGCAAAATGCTTTAAAGGGATAAGGGATAGTAATGTTTCATAATATAAGCAGCTCTAATTAATCATCATAGTATTTGGACTTTGGAGAGTGTTATTTCAATACTGTCAGAGTTATAGTTCAAGAGTAATTCAATGACAAAGTATGCCCCTCCCGCCCCTTTTACTGATATAACACTGCTCAGCCAGAGCAGAAGGGAGGTGCCCAGGTAGACTGCAGAGAAGGACAATCTTCAATTAAGATAAGGGAAAAAGCTGAAAAGCTTGTCAAGGGGGGTAGGGCTTTCATTGTTCTGATAGGAAGAATATTGTCCCTTGCTGTTATCTGTCTGGTCTATGGACTGCAGTCCACATCTGAGAAGAGATGGCTTACACTAGGTAAAAGGGGTGGGAGGGGGAAACTTTGCTTGTGAATATCTCTCAAACCATAAAGGTTTGAGAGATAAGACTTATATCGTTCTTCATGTTTTTTTAATGCCTACAAAATAAAATAAAGATAAAACAAAGTATTGCTATCCCTTTAAGAGCAAGATAAGTGGAAACTTCCATATTCCTCATCCCATTGCATCACTGATGCCCCTCTTGCACTCAGATAGTTAAACTCAGCCCTAATCTGTTTTGGACACCTGACATGGGAAAAAAGGTGTTTTTATCCAGTCAGCCTCAGCCTTCATGTACCTGAATGAGATGCCTTGCTAGTGTTTTTGGGCATTCTTAGTTATGTAAAGCATTTTAAGCACTTGTTTTCAGATGATACTTTCCATTAAATTCATCTCTTGTATAACTCAAAACAAACTATGGTTTCAGACCTGTTAGGGTATGGAAGAACTGAAAAAACTTACGCCAGTGCTGGAACATTATGATCGTCTATGAATACTCGCTCCACTCGATAATGGAAATATTTAGGGTCATATCCCTTTTCACCTACAGGAGAGAATGTTGACGTGATTTAATCAGAACTCCTTTTTCTATTGTTATACAAGTTTGGAAGCCCCTTATGATTATTATTAGATATGAACTTTCAAGATTATTACTCTTGAACCCTTGTCAATTTTTAACCCCTAAGGAGCTAAAGACTTCTCCAACTCATTGCTTCACATTGCTAATGCCAAAGATATATAGGAGGGTTAACTCTTTGCATGCCAGATGCAATGCTTTGCAATGTGTTGCATATCCGTATGGTACTCAAATGGTTATTACTAATTTAGAAGTTTATTTTCTATTAAAAAGCATGCTGTAATGGTACCATCTGAAAATCAGGGGACTTGCTAAGTTTTGAAGAGATGAAGGGATTGTGCCAACCTAATGCATTATTAGTGCACCCTGCAGCCCAACAGCACCATCAATAGAAGGGAAATTAACTACATACCCAAAGCTGGCAACAAGAACCAGACCTTCAGCTAGGACACAGCAATGCCCTGCTGGTACAATTATAAATTCATATTATGTGCAGTGTAGAATTCTTCTGTTTCTCTTCTCTGTGATGATGTTACAAACTTAGTTCTCCAGATCAAATGGGTTAATTATTGATATCTTTAACTTGAAACAACACAACATATGGTTTTCTACCCTTCTTATTTATTTCAGACACAGAAAGAGCCCTCTAACATTAACCCTTTGAGTATCAGAGGGGTACGCAATGCATTGCGTACCCCACTGACACTCAAAGGGTTAAAGGGACAGTGTACAATTACTATGAAAAAGTTTGTATGTAGAGAAAAGAAAGGGTAGTCCCATTGCTGGAGGATGCTTCATTAAAAAAAAAAATTACAGCTTCAGCTTGCAGGGTTTTTTGACAGGTAGAGCTTAATATTTCTCACTGCCATTGCATTTAAAGGGAGCACTGCTGCTAATTTAGTCTATTAAGAGATGAGTAACAGTGACCATTGTTCCCTGTAGACTGCAATAGCAGTAACAGTGTCCTCGTGTAATATGAAGGACAAAACAAACATTAACTTTCAACCATCAAAAATGAGTTCAGGGTTGTACTACAATGGATTTTAAATTAATCATCTTGCATCTGCCAGTACGCTTCCTTTACACAACTAGATAAATGTTATGATTTATATTTTTATAATAGTAACACGGTAACATAGTTGAGGAGGCTGAAAAAAAAGCCATGCGCCCATCAAGTCTAGCCCATGCTAAATCCCCCATGTTGATACAGAGGAAGGCAAAAACAAACAAACAAAAAAAAAACATTGAAGCCATTTCCAATGAAGCCTCAAGTGGGTAAAAAAAGATCCTTCCTGACTTAAAGTCACAGTCAGATATTTCCCTGGGTCAACATCCTTTATGCAGTGAAAACAATGGTCATAATTCTCAATATTGTTCTGTTCTAATATATGTTCATTCTCATTTTAAATTGGAATAAATATTTACTCTCATTATAAAGTAGAACTAACACCTTATAACAACTTAAAATATCTTTTAAAATCCATTATATTAGTAATTGTTTTATTAGGGGACCCTGTCAGTCTTAGATGTATGGATTGTGATAATTAAGGCATGCCATGCAGGATTGTCATAGCCCCACATTATTCTCCATATTCACTGATACTTAACCTTTTCATTTCTTGGGGAGTTGGGATAAGTGTCAGTGTGAAGAATGGTAATACAGGTCTAATATGGGAAATAGCTTTAATGCATGCCGTAAATAGCATTATCTAAACGAATTTTATAAAATGAAAAATGGCTAATACAACATAAAGATGACTTTGAAAGCTCTTTCAAGAATTGGAAAAGCTGTTAAAGGGTTAGTAATGTCTTGTATTAATAAAAGTAATATTGTAGATATTCAAAAAATAAATCAATTGATGCCAGTCCAATCTCTTAGATCTTTATGGTTTGAGAGATATACGATATTAAACTTCCCCCCTCCCTCCCCTATGTACAAGCTGACTTACTGACAGTCATGTAAAGTCTGTTAAGATGGATGCTCCCACTGAGGTAAGAATGTGGACAGGTGACAGCTCCACTTTAATTACTGTATTTTAAGCTGGGGGTGGGCAGCTCTAGAGGACCACTACACATTTTCGGGGTTTTTTTTTCCACAGCTATGCATTCTGGGATAGCAGAATGGCATGCAGCCGAGTTGCTATCCCAGAATTCCAGGACGTGCCATGACTGTCACTGGTCCTTAATGCACAAACACCTAGGATGTTATCGGTCATTAAAAACAGATGTATTGCATATTACTTACTGCATAAATTGTAGATTTTGTAATGATCTTTATGCTTTAAGTCTAAAAATCTTGCAACATCCTTAAAATAAAAAAAAAAGAATTAAAAAGCTGAATTGTGATGGTAACAGAAACATGTAAATAATTCAAGCGTAAACAATTACTGGGAGAAAAAAAAAAAAACATTTTTATAACCAGAAATTAAAATGTTACATGGTATATAAAATTATCAGGTCTACTAAAATTGGTCAGAAACATGTAATTAAATCCCACAGTTTGTTATCTATAGTAAGTCACAAGTTATTTATTGGTAAAGGTCAGGAATCGATGTGCAGGCTTTCCTTTTGTTTACTCAGTATATGTCACCAAGACATAGTTCTTGCTACTCTCCTGACTACACACATGTTACTATTTGAACACTATTGATAGATGCTATTTGAGCTCCCAGGAACCTATATATTATATTTTCTATTACTAAAATGTCTGGGATCTTGTATTCAAAAGAAAAAAAAAAATGCTTTTTTGAGATCGCCAGGAACCAGTATATTTTATATTTCTGTATGTATTTTGGGAGCTTTTGGCTCCTTCCCTCTTTGCTGTTAGCTCCCTGCAATAGGTGATGGCTGTAATTAGGGAAGGTATGACCCTTTGTGTGCCAGAGAAGTACGCAATGCATTGCGCTGCAATTCGTTGCATAGCCCTCTGGCACTCAAAGGGTTAAATACATCCCTTATTTCCCTCACAAGGGTTTTGTTTACAGGAGATGAAAGGTTGTATCACTGCTTGTTAATTGCATTATACTAAATAAATGTTCTCTTAGACTTGAAGCAGGTAGGTATGTGCCTAAATCTGGGATGCCTTGATGTGGCAGGCAAGTGTATCATGGTTGTGACAAGAAACATGTAACTAATCCCACTGTTTGTTATCGATAGGAAGTCTCGTTATTTATTGGTAATGGGCAGGATCTGATGCACAGACTTTCCTTTTGTTTACTCAGCATATGTCACCAATATATAGTTCTTGTTACTCTCCTGACTACACTGTAACTATTTGAACTCTATTGATAGATGCTATTTGAGCTCCCAGGAACCTGTATATTATATTTTCCATTACTAAAATGTCTGGGATCTTGTATTCAAAAGAAAAGTGCATTAATTATGTGTCAAAAACGGTCCCACTACAGACAATTAAATCTCCCATTTGATTTAACCCTTTGAGTTCCAGAGAGGTATATGACTCCAAGATGTAGTTCTTGTTACTCTCCTGACTACACTGTAACTATTTGAACACTATTGATAGATGCTATTTGAGCTCCCAGGAACCTGTATATTATATTTTCTATTACTAAAATGTCTGGGATCATGTATTCAAAAGAAAAGTACATTAATTATGTGTCAAAAACTGTCCCACTGCAGACAATTAAATATTCCATTTGATTTGCCAGAGAGGTATCCAACATACTCAAAGGGTTAAATATGGCTTTTTCCCTGCCTGAAAGCTAAAGAGCTGTCCAAGGCATTGCAAAGCACTTTGTCTTAGAGTTGTCTAGTGTTCGCTGGGTTTAAAGGCCCCATTTAAATCAATGAGAATTTGGGGAATTATAATTGTTCTCTACGGGGAAGTTGGTTGGCCCCAGATTTCTACCATCTGCCTTCTCATAGAAAAACGGACAATTCCAGGGCAAACCAATGGCCTCATACGGTACCAATAAAATCCCCATTTACTTATATGGGCCTTTTAACCTCTTGAATGCAAGAGAAACTTAATGAATTGAACACCTGACAATCAAGGGGTCAAAAGCCTAATTTACATAAATGGGAAGCTTGGGAATGTGTATTTGTGGTGCGGTTGTTTTGTCCCTGAATTACTCCAATTTTCTTTAGGACATAGGGCCCTATATGTATGGTTACAGCCCTTATCCCATGGAGCACCAGATGGGTGACCAGAGTATTTCAACATGAGAACCAGGAGAGACATGTAAAGTGTTGATAGCTCTCTGTCTTTCTACCCACTTCCATTGGTTTATACGCTGCTAACAGAGAATGAGCAACAGAGGATGTAGGTGGGGTCATATGAAAAGTAGGGGTGTGGTTATGGGCAGTGCTGCGGAATGAGGAAGTGCTTTAAGTAGAGTCATCTGGATGTAATTAGGTTAGGGACCAGGAACCAGACAAGATACAAAAGTGTAAAATGCAATACACCTTTATTAATGAAACAAAAACAGAAGCATGATCCAAGAGCATAAACCAAAAGACACGCCAGGGTCAGGGACCAAGACAGGTATTCAGCCGAGCCGGAGTCAGGAAACCAGAAGTCTGTGATGTCAGGAACAAGCCAAGAGTCAGAAGCACACAAGTCAGCGAAGTCTGGAACAAGCCAAGGGTCAGAAGCAAAATCCACAGCAGCCAGCAGCAACAGGTCAGCAAACAAACACAAGGACAATGGGGAAGTGAGCCAAGCTGCTTTAAGGGTTGGCTGATAACAGTCAGATAAGCAATCAGAGAGATCAGCTGATCAGCCTGAGCCACAAATTCAGAAGACAGCAGCAGTGGATAGCAGAGCACTAGACTAGCTCAGACATCAGAATCAACAGGCAGAATAGAGCTGCTCAGCAAAACCTTGACAGTACCCCCCCTCAATGACCCCCCCTGCGAACAGGGCAGGACCAGGTTTATGGGGAAAGCGTTCATGGAAATCACGGAGGAGGGCGGGGGCATGCACATCTGCGGCTGGAACTCATGAGCGCTCTTCTGGACCGTAACCCTTCCAATGGACCAAATATTGAAGGCTCCCTCGGAACCTCTAGACTGTAAGCTCTCACGAGCAGGGCCCTCTGATCCTCCTGTTCTACACATCTGATTGTACTATTTAATACCTCTGTATGTCTTCCCCAATTGTACAGCGCTGCGGAATTAGTTGGCGCTATATAAATAAAGAATAATAATAATAATAATAATAACCTATGAGAGTCAACTATGGATCGGACCTCGTACTCCTCATGACCCTCAACGTGCACCGAATGAGGTCGAGGAGTGACTGTAGTGAAACGATTACATACCAGAGGCTTCAGAAGCGAGACATGGAACACATTGTGTATCCACATATTGGGAGGAAGGTCTAGGGCATAGGCCACAGGGTTCAAACGTCGGAGGATATGGAAAGGCCCCACAAAACGGAGAGCCAGTTTCTGAGAGGGCACTTGGAGGTGAAGATTTCTGGAGGACAACCAGACCCTCTCCCCGACCTGGTAGGAAGTTGTGGGTAGGAGTTTACGATTGGCCTGGAGCTCCTGGGATTGTTGTGAGCGTCGCAGCGACTCTTGGACTGCAACCCATGTGGAACGGATTCGCTGGAGATGATCCTCCAATGCCAGAATCCCCTGGGGAGCGAATGAATCTGGAATCATGGAGGGTTGATACCCATAATTCACCATGAAAGGGGAGAACTGGGTAGAAGCTGAGACAGCACTGTTATGAGCAAACTCTGACCAAGGTAGTAGGTATGACCAGTTGTTCTGATGGTTTGAGATGTAACACTGCAGGAATTGCTCCATGGCCTGATTAGCCCTTTCCAATGCCCCATTCGACTGAGGGTGATAGGCCAAGGAGAAGGAGAGTTGGATACCTAGTTGCACACAGAATGTCCTCAAGACAAACTGACCACCCCGGTCGGAAACTATGAGTTTGATAACCCCGTGTAGCGAATAGACCTCTTTGACAAAGACCGTAGCCAACTCTTTAGCGGAAGGAAGTTTTTTGAATAGTATGCAATGAATCATCTTAGAAAATCGGTCAACGACCATGAAGATGACAGTGTTACCATTAGACAAAGGAAGGTCGACAATGAAGTCCATGGCAAGGTGTGACCATGGATTCTCCACGTTGGGTATAGGTTGGAGAAGGCCCACTGGAAGGTGACGGGGTGATTTAGTCTGCATACAGACTTAACAGGCAGCGACAAACGCAGCAATATCTTTGCTGACTTAGTATTATGGTAGGTAGAAAGTACCTTAGTACGGAGGTTAATAGGTACAAAACAGCGGCCAGAGGGAGTCTCAGCAGCTGCATCTACTTGGGTGGCCCGTATTTTCTCTCCTAGAGTAGATGTTATGCTGGTACGTATGGTGGCCAGTACTTTGTCCTGAGGAATAATAGGACTAGGAGGACTCCTCTTTAGCGCCCGAAAACTGTCTGGATAGTGCATCAGCCCTGACATTTTTGGTACCTGGTACGAGACCACATAATTAAAACGAGACAAGAATAAGGCCCATACGGCCTGCCTTGGAGACAAGTACTTAGCGTCAGACAAGTAGGTAAGGTTTTTTTGATCCGTGAGGATTAGTACTGCTTGGAAGTTACCTCAAGCAAATGCCTCCATTCTTTGAGAGCAAGTATCATCGCCAGAAGCTCATGGTAGCCAATTTCATAATTGCACTCAGCAGGACTTAGCTTCTTCGAGAAATACCCACACTGGTGCAACTGGCTCTCAGGAGTAGGACGTTGAGAGAGGAGGGCACCTACTCCCGTCTCAGACTCATCAACTTCAAGTACAAAGTTAAGCTCGGGTTTTGGGTGTGCCAAAATGGGGGCTGCTGCAAAAGCGGCTTCAATGACTCAAATGCTCTGATGGACTCCAGGGACCAGTTAGTGGAGTCACCATTTTTTTTGGTCATATCGGTAAGGGGTTTCACCATAGAGGAAACATTGTGGATAAATTTCCTATAGTAGTTAGTGAACCCAAGGAAACGTTGGAGGGAGCGGAGACCTATGGGTCGTGGCCATTCAAGAACTGCTGAGGGTTTTTCAGGGTCCATAGGGAAACCAGCCACTGAGATTACATATCCCAAGAAGGTGACCTGTTTGCAGTGGAACTCACACTTTTCCAATTTGCAAAACAGGTTATTCTCTCTTAACCTTTGCAGAACTCGCCCTACATCTGCATGGTGGCTTTCCATGGAGGCAGAATGGATCAGACTGTCATCTAGGTACACCAAAACGCATTGTTGGAGCATGTCCCGGAGGACATCATTTAAGAATACCTGGAAAACCGTGGGAGCATTGCAGAGACCGAAGGGCATTACGAGGTATTCGTAATGTCCGCTCCTGGTGTTAAACGCAGTTTACCAAATTGTATGCCCCATACAAGTCGAGCTTAGTAAACATCTTGGACCCTTTTACTCAATCAAACAACTCTGTAATAAGTGGAATTGGGTAGGCGTTTTTAATCGTGAAAAGGTGGAGCCCCCTATAATCAATACAGGGTCTCAGTTCACCACTCTTTTTCTTCACGCAGAAGAATCCGGTCCCGGCAAGAGAGGAGGACTGCGGATGAACCCCCTGGACAGCGCTTCCGCAACATACTCCTCCATGGCCTTATTCTCTGCGACAGAAAGAGGGTAGACTCGACCTAGAGGAGGTATGGCACCCTGTTGTAGTTCAATGGTACAATCGTATGGGCGGTGAGGTGGGAGCTCACCAGACCAGCCCTTCTCGAATACATCACGGAACTCTTGGTACTCGTCAGGCAGCAAAGAGACAGAGGATGGGGTTAGCACCCTCCCCCCTCTACCATCAATTGACTCGAGGGCAAGTGGAGTGGTACGGAGCTGCAATGGAATGGAGTGCTTCTGGGTGAAGTCACTGTCAACAAAGAGGCCCGCTGCACTGGAGACAATAAGTGCCTCTGAAGTAATGGAACTTTTGCCCCAAGAAAGCCCAGTGGAGATTAGTGGTTTATCAGTATGAAAATCCGGGGATGCTGAGACGCCACCTAAGGTCTGTCCCCTGTAAGACCTTAGGTGCGGTCGTCCCGGGCATGTGGGACAATTTTGCAGTAGATGCCCTGCCTTACCGCAGTAACGGCACTGGCCCTCCCTCCTCCTCAAGGCCCTTTCCAAAACTGAAAGACGAGTGAACCCAATCTGCGTGGGCTCCACATCGCCTGAGGTTTCGAGACTAGGAGGTACGGATGGAGAGGGAGGTACGGGTGGAAACGAAAGGCTCAGAGTTAAATGGATGGGATGCCCTTGCAGGCACTCCCTAAAGGAAGTTCTCTCACGGATTCGGGTGTCAATCATAATACAAGATGAGACCAGTTCCTCTAGATCACTGGGAAGGTCCCGGGCTGCAATCTCATCCTTAACTGTATCCGAAAGCCCTTTAGAGAAAGCAGCCACGAGAGCCTCATTATTCCAACCAACCTCAGCTACCAGGGTACGAAACTCTATGCTAAATTCTGAAACCATCCTAGTATCCTGCTGGATGGACATTAGGTGCTTGGCAGTCGAGATGGAGCAGCCCGGTATATCAAATACCCTTTTAAAGGATGCCACACACTCAGGGTAATTGTATACAATAGGTTTCTGCATCTCCCAAAGGGGAGTAGTCCAAGCAAAGGCCCTGTCAGAGAGTAAGGAAATCACGAGGCCCACCTTACTCCTATCAGATGGGAAGGACTGTGGTACCATCTCCAGATAGATGCCAACCTGGTTTAGAAAACCTCTGCATTGGTTAGAGTCACCCCCATAAAGCTGGGGAAGTGGGGTAGACCCTGTCATACCTCTAGCAACATTGGAATCACCATTGGCAGCCAGAGCGGAAGCGGCAGCAGCTATAGGGTCAGCCTGCGCCGAGGACCACTGAGGCTGTGGAACCATATGCTCAGGACGGAGCAACAAAGTCTGGAGGGCTGCAGCAAACTGGTCCATGCGCTGGTCTACCTGATCCAGCCTGAAAAAAATATTCGGTGGATTGCCTGCATCTCCTGAGTTCATGGTCCTTGTGTACTGTTAGGGACCAGGAATTAGACAAGACACAAAAGTGTAAAATGCAATATACCTTTATTAATGAAACAAAAATAGAAGCATGATCCAAGAGCATAAACCAAAAAACACGCCAGGGTCAGGGACCAAGACAGGTATTCAGCCGAGCCGGAGTCAGGAAACCAGAAGTCTGCAATGTCAGGAACAAGCCATGGGTCAGAAGCACAGAAGTCAGTGAAGTCTGGAACAAGCTAAGGGTCTGGAACACAGAAAACAGGCGTGCAGGAAAATCCAAACAGGTCAGCAAACAAACACAAGGACAATGGGGAAGTGAGCCAAGCTGCTTTAAGTCCCCTGGGAGGGTTGGCTGATAACAGTCAGGTGAGCAATCAGAGAGGTCAGCTGATCAGCCTGAGCCAGAAACTCAGAAGACAGCAGCAGTGGGTAGCAGAGCACTAGATTAGCTCAGACATCAGAATCAATAGGCAGAATAGAGCTGCTCAGCAAAACCTTGACAAATTCAGATCCTGAGCATCTTCATACCCTGCTGTGACTTACAGTGAACTTATCTTACATAATAACAATGTGCTAATGTTATAGGAGGTTGTATAGAAAGCTTAGCAAACATGAGGTGTGATATATTTTCTGCAATAAATGAAATCAGAGCATGTAAATATTGTCTTTGTTTCCCCTCTTTTAACCAGTGTGAGAGAACCAAGAACAAACATTTTGGGGTGGGATTTCTCTCTTACCACTTTCAGGTTTGTTTGTTTTTTGAGGTTTTTTTTTCTTTTGGAGGAGGGGGGTTCTTTTTGGGCAGCTCAGATATCACTACATCATGAAACTTCACTCCCAGGAGTGAGGTCACCATTGACTTGCAGAAAGACATTAATTGGAGGATGCCTGGAAGCTTTTCCCCAAAAAACACTTTGTTAAAACACATTAACTGAAAATATATTTTGTAACTTAATACAACATTTGTCTGTGTCTCTGTCCCCACATAAATACATGTATGTATTTATTTCAAAAAGAAATAAAAATTACATTATAATCCCTACAGTACTGGTAGTAATAGTGTGTGTATGTAGTAGAGGAAGATTTCCAGATGGATACTCCTGGGTCACTGTAGTGAACTGTGGGATAGATCACAACTGGACGTAAGGTAGGAAAAAGGACTGCAGTAACTCCTAGCTGTGACTCAGCTCAGAATATTTACATGGTATACATAAGGCATTACATTGAACTGAAGGGTTGATGTCACCAGAAAGGGTGTGGATCATTAATATACTTTAATATCTTAGTCTACACACTGCAGAGAAAATTGAACAATACAAATATGCACAAAACATAATGCTTTTTCAATTGATATAAAATGTATTCGCCATGACAGGATTTCTTTGGGCGTCTTTAATCAAAACAAAATTGGAGTAATTCTGGATATATATAATCACCGCTCAAATTTGTTTTTTGTTTAAATGAAACTGCAATTTTTTATTGAGGCCAATCCTAGCACTTAGCTGTGGTCAGTGATTCAAGCTTTCCTATAAAGTGGGTTATTATTTTACTCAGCATGAAAAGCCCAATAACATATACAACAATAAAAGTTTACCGCCCCTTTAACCTTTTGCAGGGCAATGCCTTGTGCACCCCTCTAGTAAGAAAAGGGGTTAAACAAAAAGTAATTAATTTCATATTAGTATTAGTTTGAAAAGCCGTACCTCTATAGGATTCCTATAAAATGACTGTTTTCCAGATGAAGGAAAAGACATGGCAATTATCCGATCTATACAAAATAAAAGCAGGAAAGATTGTTTACATACTGGACTCACGTCAATAACTTTATCAGTCCATGGGAATGAAGTTATTTTCATGTTACACAATCTAATCCAATAATTGGATTGGATTGCTGTATTATTCAATGTTGTGGCAAACGTATTAACCCCTTAAGGACCAGCATTTATAAGCAATGCATTGTACACCTATCTGGCCTTTAAGGGGCTTTATGTGACCACAGTAATGTTTTGCATGCATACTGCTGTATAATACAAGAGGAGAACTTGTTCAATTCACTATCATAATGTTTAAGATCATTTAACCCCTTAGATGCTGGAGAGGTCTCCAAAGCATTGTGTGGAGACCTCTCGAGCATCCAAGAGTTTAATTTATAAGTATATTTATCTACTCTTTTTGCCCATTTGCATAAAAAAAAAACAAAATATGTCAAACAGACACAGATCCAATTTAGAAGCAGAAAAGGAGACATATGTAGGGGGATGCACAGCTATATCAGAGCAGCACATTTCCAGCACTAGGATCTTTGCTTCCTTTGGGGTATGTTTTAGAGAGTATGAACAATTTAGTGCATACTGGTGTTTGCTCTCCTCTGTTGTTAATACATTAATGCCAACAAGCACAGAACTCCCCCTACTAATTCCCATACAAAAATATGCATATATGTGTCTATGATAGCGTGTGTATTTTTGTGTGTATTTGTAAGTGTGTGTGTGAGACAATGCATGTCGGTGTATAAGTGTGTCAGTGTCAGTGTGTGTGTGTGAGAGGGAATGAGTTGAGGGAGAGTGTTTGTGGAGGAGAATGTTCATGTGTGGGGTTTGTATGTGTGTGTTTGTATGTGTGTGTGTGTGAGAAAGTATCTGAGGGTGAGAGTGTGCAAGTGAGTAGTTGGGTGAGTGTGTGTGTGTGTCTGTGTGTATGCATGTGGGAGTGTGTATGTGTATAAAAGTATTTGTGGGCGGTCAGGTGAAAGTGTGTAGGTGGGAAAGAGTGTGTGCAAGCATGCATATGGGTTAGAGTGATTAGGGAGGGAAAGAGTGTGAGTGTGTGAGAGAGAACATGAGTGAGTGTGTTTGTGGGTGGATGAGAGTGTGCGTGGATGTGAATATAAGTGTGCATCAATGTGAGTGAGCGTGTGTGGGAGAGAAAGTGAGTGTGTGTGTGTGTGTGAGAGAGAGCGAATGGGTGAGAGTGTGTGTGGGTGGATGAGAGTGTGTGTGTATGCATGATTATTACCCCCCCCATTCTAACCCCAAATACAGCCTTCACACAGAAAGATTTGCCCAGCCCTGGGCTAGGTGTTCGATGTATTGTAATTGGCATTGAAGTACACAGAGGTAAAATGTAGAACTTATTCTGGATATTACTGAATATTTGGAGGAATTAAATAAAAAGAAATTGAAAAAGTACAACTAAAGCAGAAAAGACACAAAGCATTAATGGAATTAAAAAAGGTATGAACTTGTAATTAAGAAGTATTAATGGACCAGGGCAATTATTTAAAAGAAATAATTTTAGATGACCCCCTTATTTATGCTAAATAATCCCACAGATGTGCATTTAAAAAATTACCGTTATCTGTAAAAAACAAAGTGAGTTTAATTTATGTATAACTAGTGTATCAGTTGCAGGAATTTATTTTTTTTACCCAAATTACATACAAATCCAGTCGATCCTCCAATTAGACCAAGGAATTCTGGAACAAATTAATTTTAGGTACTATTTCTCTAAAATTTCCACAAAAATGTATATTTTTATATATCGTTCCTCTTTTCTTAAAATTGAGATCAGTGAAGATTAAACCTCACAGAACTTCCCTATTCTGACTTTTTAACTCTTTCAGTGCCAGAGGGGTATGAAAACGCATTGCAAAGCAATACATTGCATACCCCTCTGGCACTTAAAGAGTTAACTTTTTTATGGCTAAACCAAACTATTTTGCTAGCATCAGCCAGTTAGTCAGAGTGAAGCAAAATTTGCCTAGTTTCTCCTCTTGTGGCTCTACCTTGGGTTGCATTTCTGCTGGCCCTGGGTGCTACTGACAAGGACACTTGGTGAGCATATCTGTTATTTATCTTCCTCTGATTTACTATTGGCTAATGTATTGTACTCTAGTGCCATACATCAGGGCAATACAAGTTCAGTCCTCAGGAGCCACCAACAGGACAGGATGTAAGTATTACACAGGTAAGTCAGTCGCAATAAATGATCCACTGATTAACTCACCTGTGCTTAATCAGGGAAATCCTTACATCCTGGCCTGTTGGTGGCCCTTGAGGACTGAACTTGGACAGCCCTGCTATACATTTACCTGATACACAAACTGAGGAGAAACCCTTGGGATCCTGCCTGGCCTCCAGCTCCAGTTCACCTTTTCCTATATCTCTGGAAGCATGTTATAGATGGCAATGAGCTTTGTTAACCCTTTGGAGTGTCTGAGATGGGTGTGCAATTTTGTTATTCTACATCCAGGATGATGGATGATGATCGTTAACCCTTTAAGGACCAGAGTGATTAGAAAAGCATTACGAAGGGTTAAAAAGATGGAGAGCTGTGGCTTGCCCAACACTGGGCTATAGCACCTGTGGCAGCAGAAAGCAGGCGTACACAAGCGTAATCAGAGGGGGCCATGCTGGGACTAGGCAATCTGAAATTGTGTTAGGCTTCACTGGGAGGGATGTTAAACCTGATCTCTGAGATCAAGAATGTATCCGGTCTTGGAGATTAGAAATTCAGACAGAGATCACGGAACTTTCTTTATCTGCGAGCTCCCATATGGGCAAGATGTTTAAACTAGCATAAAGGTTTTCCTTCCTCTTCTCACTGGTAGCGAGTTATACAATATTTCCCCTCCCTATTTCCTCCTGTTCACTAATTACCCTCACAATAGGTGAGATAAATAATAATTCCCTCCCATCTTGAGCTGAGGTAAAATTTCCACTTTGGCAGTTGGAGCAGCCATGGTTTTTTAAATTACCGGTGGTGATGTACAGATTCCATCCCTTGTCTGGGGGTACAAGTTTCCCTCTCCCTGTCACATACATCTAAACATTCAAATGACCAAAGAGGGTACATTTTATTTAAAGTGGAACTATCATCAAAATTAAATTGCCCCCTAAATCTTTATTAGCACAGCGATAAGCATATACATACTTTTAATATGTATATGACCCAAAAAACCCACCGGTGTGTCACAGAGGATGCCCAAGAGTCTGGAAAAAGATGGTGATGACCTCCCACAGGCAGGGATGGACCAGAGCCCTGTGACTGCTGAGGATGGCTTGCCAGCCTTAGGCTTTTGAGCAGACTTCTTGTTCTGCCAAGCCTGTTTGGGTTTTGGGGTGAGGAGGGCCTAGGAAGTAGGAGTTGAATTCACTGCACCCTGAACTGATATGGGGAACAAAATCCATGCACCTGCCCGGTAAAAAAAGGAAGTTTGGAAGAAGTCTGAGGCAGAAGAGTGCTCTTGCCTCCTGTGGTATCATTAATGACCTTGCTAACATCAGGCCCAAAGAGATTCTTGCCCTGAAAATGGAGAGAAACTATGGATCTCCAGAAAGATTGGTCTGCAGACCAAATCTTGAGCCACAAGGTATGACCCATGGCAACAGATAATGCTGAGGACTTATCAGAAAATCTAGCGATATCAAAGACCGCTTCAGAGAGATATACATTAGCTTCCAAAATACTGGAAAGCATAACCAATAGTTCCTACTTAGGAACATCACCGCACATAGTCTCTGATTGCTGTTTATCCCAAACAGCTATAGCTTCATTGACCTAGGCTGAAGTATAGATGGGGTGTAGAGCTGTCCCAGCAGGAGTGAAGGCAGCCTAGTCCTTGAGGCCTGCAGCGTTCTCCAATGGCAGAGCTGTATTTTTGTCCAGAAGCAAAATAGGGGGATCAATCATAAGATGGGAAACCCACTGTGCTAGGGCCTCAGCAGTAAAGGGTATAATTTGAAGATATGCTTATTAAGGAAACGCCTCTTATTTAGCATCTTTTATTCCTCCAATAGGATCAATGTGTCTAATGGGGTCATGGGTCACCATGAGTGGAGGATCCCCTGTATGGATGAGGGAATGGATGCTTCTGAAGTCATCAGAGTTTTAACCCATGCTGAATCTTGATCAGTGCTGAAGGGCCCCGGAGGAGTAGTAGGGGCCACAGCACAGCATGGACATATGTTTCCAGAATATTCTCTTGGAAGCCGAGTATGGCATGAGGAACAATGAGCTAAAGGTCTGGTTTAATTTCTCGTGTGTCCCTTGGGATCAGACATACCCAGACAAAATAACCTTAACTCTTTGAGTGCCAGAGTGGTACGGAACGCATTGAAAAGCAATGCGTTCCGTACCACTCTGGCACTCAAAGGGTAAACTGGGACACAGTAGTCCAAATTTGAAATAAAATTAGAATAAACCTCCAGAAAAGACCCCAAAGTTACTTATCTGACATGCAAATGTTAAATTGGAGAAGGGACAAAAGAAGAGTTTGCATAGCATAAGCAATGGAGGAGTGAGATGACAGCTAAATTGTCACCCATCCACTCAGAAAAAATCCTTGGAACCAGTGGATTCTGGGAAATTTAGTCTTCTTGTGTATTGTATATTCGGCAAGTCAGCCATTCCAATGGTATATTTTTGGGTTGTGTGCATTTTTGTACTTCTAAGGACTGAGTAAGGATGGGCTGGCATCACATAGATGAAGAACCGTGTAACTTAATTGTTTTAACAACATGACTAGTGGTGAATTTTGTCACTTCCATCTAAGTCATAGTTATCTTCCTCAGAGCTCTGCATTTACCCAGCAGCAGCAGTAGGAGACATGGGTGTTATTGGTATGGACAACAATGTTGTTTAGAACACTAATATTATGTTCCCCTCAACCCTGTACACTCTTAGGAGTGCTTCTACTGCTGCACTCTTGTATCTGTGATGTGCTGCTGGTGTGTCTCACAATCATAAACTGTGGTTGTGTTTCAGGTGGGATATCAATGAAGATGTGCCTAGATGTGATCCTGCTTTCTCTCCACTCACATGTGGATTTTTGGTTTTACAGATACAACAGATAGCAACATGTTAAAGGGATAGTAATGTTTCATAATAAAAGCAGCTCTAATTAATCATCATAGAATTTGAACTTTGGAGAGTGTTATTTCAATTCTGTCAGAGTTATAGTTCAAGAGTAATTCAGTGACAAAGTATCCCCCTCCCGCCCCTTTTACTGATATAACACTGCTCAGCCAGAGCAGAAGGAAGTGTCCAGGTAGACTGCAGAGAGGGACTATCTTCAATTAAGATAAGGGAAAAACCTGAAAAACTTGTTAAGGGGGGCAGGGCTTTCATTGTTCTTATTGGAAGAAAATTGTCCCCTTCTGTTATCTGTCTGGTCTATGGACTGCATTCCACATGTGAGAAGAGATGGCTTACACTAGGTAAAAGGGGCGAGAGGGGAAACTTTGCTTGTGAATATCTCTCAATCCATAAAGGTTTGAGAGATAAGACTTATATCGTTCTTCATGTTTTTTTAATGCCTACAAAATAAAATAAAGATAAAACAAAGTATTATTATCCCTTTAAGCTTTTGGATGAATTATCATCATACTGGAAATTTGATTGACTGATGAGTTCCTGATGGACTACTACGAAAGGGGTTAGATGTTGCAATAGTGATAGCAGTATGTGTCAAAGGCACTGCAGAATCACTCATAGATTAGGTGGTGGATGTTGACCTTCGTTGCTGCTTAGTTGATAATAGTATGTGTGTAACTGGGTTGGAGATTGATTTGAAAGTGTTGACAGTTATGATGATGGCTGAGATTATTTGCTGGACATAAGGATGGTAGTGTTGATTTTTACTGTAAAGTACATGACAGAGCTGTTAGAATGTGATGTTTTGTCTGTCTGAAAATAATGTATGATGCATGTCTTTGTCACTGTCACTTTTTAGTCTCTGCTCAGGTATAGGAATATGATCTCCAGACCGCCTGTCACTTATTAGTCAAAAGTAGTATTCTTCTCCGAGCAAGAGACACAATTAACTCCAGACACGTTTCATCCTTCTCCAAGATCCCAAGAGCAAGAGACTAACCTGACAAATACTCCACCAGGCCATATTGATGAACAAATTAATTTCAATGATGAGGTCCGAGAAGGATTAGAGGTACATCTGGAGTTAATGTCTGCTCTCGTTTGTAGCCTGACACCTCATGGCTGGACTGTCATTTCTGGTAGGATCAATATGATGTCCTTCAGATATTTCCAGTTTGTGTATGGCAACTGTGAGCTACAAGAGGTTGCAATGCGTAGAACCCCCCCCCCCCCCCCCGGTCCTTAAAGGGCTAAGATTACCAAGGTCAGTGGACAGAGTTTGTGTCCTGTGGTCCTACCAGGAACTGTCATGGCTGCCTCCTAGACCTGACATCCAGGACTGATTGTCAATGTTATCACTGGAATCAAGGAGCAAGTAAAACATTCAGAGGGCCATTATGCTCTTCTGGCTATAGTAAGGTAGTAATTACTCATGAGAAAATTATGGAATGAGACACAAACCAGTGACATAGGTGAGATCCAGGTCAAAGCCATCCTTCTGATATCGTCTTTTGTTTTCAGAAACCTACAAAACACATTTTAACATGAACATAATTATTAGCGGTGCTTAAATAATTTGTGAAGAATAAAATAAGTAAAGAAAAACCTGTTTAAATCAAAGGGACTTTTGGAAATTTTTGGCGCTCTATGCTCTAGGATTGCTTATCTTTTATCTTTTATTTATAACCCATGTCCCTAACCCCACAGAGTGTAAGTTCCCATTAGCCTAGACCTTAGCATCTCTGGATGCAGATGGTGTTCACAGATTGTCTGTCTCTTTACACTCTGTTGCACAGCACCAGATAACATGTTGGAGAGTTATATAATCATAACAATGACTTTGACCAGCAGTGTCTTCTAACTAAGGGGTGGGCAAAGTGAGCCCTTCCAGCTGTGATCCATCATCATGGGACTTTGTAACGGATTTATGTACACTCAGAGACGGAAGGTTTTGGTAAAACACAGTTTTATTAAATCACACAGGATAATAGTAACCCTCGCGGGTCCAGCATGTAAATACAATTATAACACTGACACAGGACAGGTTACAATGATATAATTAACCCACACAGGTCCAGTCTGTAATGGACAATATACAATACTGACACAGGTCAGGTACAGTTCGTATGATTCAGTGAGAATATGGCAAAATGGTACCATTAGGCCAGGAACAGCAGATAGGCCCTAATAGTGGAAGGCCCACAGTACACTCTCTACGCAGAGAGTGATAATAGCGACTGTAGCTACAAAGGAGCAAGCGGAGCCTAGGATATGTGACTGGCTACTGGGGCACCAGAGGGAGGCTGCAACCGGAGGTGCAGTGTAACGCCAAACCGGGACTGCAATAGACCGTGACCCAAGTGCACAGCACCAGAAGGTGCAGCGTAACGCCAAACCGAGACTGCAATAGTCTGTGACCCAAGTGCACAGCACCGCCCCGCAAGGGGTTAACGAACGCTCCTGTCTGAGGCAACTGCTAGATAGTATAGACAGACTGAGGCGCCCAAGAGTAACCCAACCTCAGGTAAAGCAGTAAACAGACCAAGTGTACCGTGGTGCAACCGGAATCTCCACACCGGAGTGAGGGAGGACAAGGCACTATGGAGTGATCGGGTCACAGTATAGAACTGCCTGAGAAGTAACCGAGGCAACCGGAGCTCTGTACAGACAGAGAGAGTGAGTACTGGACTCACAAACCGGATCCCCGGAATGAGTGCAGATCAGGTAGTAACACAAAGAGCAGGATCGTAGCCAAGCCGGGTCGGTACACAGAGCAGGAACGCCAGAGAATCCGGGTCGGTACACAGAGCAGGAATGTCAGCCAAGCCGGGACTGTACACAGAGCAGGAGCGACAGCCAAGCCGGGTCGGTACACAGAGCAGGAACATCAGTCAAGCCAGGTCGGTACACAGAGCAGGATTATCAGCCAAGCCGGGTCAGTACACAGAGAAGGAACGTCAGCCAATCTGGGTCGGTATTCAGAGCAGGAACGTAAACAGGCAGAGTAGTCAGGCAGTCCGGGTCATACACAGGAATAATACGAAATAACGGAACAAGCGCTAGCAACGGGAACACCATGAAAGGGCACCGCAGAAGTGACAGGACTGAGTATTTAAGGGTTGTCACTGGGAGGAGCAATATAACGTTAGCCAATAAAAAGGTATCAGGAAGAAGCATCTGTCAAAATGTTGCCCGCATAGCACGGGCACCGTGATAGAGTTGTAGTCCAGCAGAAGCTGGAGGGCCTCAAATTGACCACCACTATCTTAATTGCTAAACCAACCCTATGCACATGCCTTTGCACAGTGGAAAGTCCAGCTCAGCAAAAAGCTACAAGCTTCCAGTGTTTTTAGATGATACATTTGATTGAACACCCAGTGATAAGTGCTAGAAGGCACTAAGCATTAACTACCAGTGAAACTAGGCTAGGATATGTTAGTAAATATATATCTAAGACACTTGCTTATGGGAACATTTTTAATTTAAAAATAATGTTTCCTTGACTATCAAAAGTTGCCCATTCCTTGTACTCACATAAATGCTATAACAAACCCACACATGCAGACTTCCAAAATGCTCCTTCATTTAACGTAAAGCAACACATTAAAGAATTCCCTGGCATTCAATGGATTACATGCTCCATATATATTAATGAGAATTTATAGAATTTAAATATGTCCTCAATGGTGCATTTGGTTTACTCCAGACCTGCACCTCTTTTCTTTTGTGTATAACTTGAAAAAGTTATATGTTTAACCCCTTGATTATCACAGAGGTCAATCTGCAAGTGGAAATGCTGTAGGTTTAGAAAGGTGAGAAATCAGAGAGTCAGCTGCAGTGGGTGTAGCATGAGGAGAGAAGGAATATAAGAAGGAAAATCGCATAAGAATTGAAAACTTCTTGTCAGGTTCCTCCAGAACCTCCAGGTCCAAGGAATGATGGGAAGGGAAAAGTGCAGCATCCTTCTTGTGTCTCAAAAATATCTGGGGATGAAAAACTCAAGTCAGAAACCTCGAAGACTTTAATGGTCTCCAAAACTGCTCTAATAAGACACTCAACAGGATATCTACAGTCTTCCACAAAAGAATACCAAGAAGGAACCCAAATCCCCCTCATCAGTTTCCTCATCATCATCAGAGGAATCTTCCTCTTCCAGAGGAAACCCCCAAACACAAAATGACTAGACGGTCTTTTGAGGGGACGGGAAGGTCTTTGGTCCAGGACTCAAAGATCCCTTTAATAGAGAAAGCAATATTATCTACAGAGTAAGTGCCTTAACCTAAGACGAACGTGGCTAAGAGTGAAAGCCATCTTCCAGCAGACCCCAGGACCCTAAAGATCTGCACACTGATCTGTATCCATCGAGAAGGCACAGGGATGGGAGCTGGCCTAATTGGGGATTGAACAGTCCCATGTATGTTAAGAAAACATAAAAGCTAACAAAGAGAATCTTTGCCCTGGCCATCTAAATTGAGGTCACTTCTAAAACAGAGTATGTCTGGAGGGGGTTAAGCAGAGCAGGGAGGGAGTCTCAGGCTCCAGGGAGCTCTATTTATGGAAGTGTCCTGCCCTCCAGTGTTCCACAGTTGCTGAAAAAAACTATTTTTATAAAAAATATATGTTATAATGCTTTTCTTAAATTCCTACTGTTGGGAGATTTATTTCTTTAATATCTTATTACTCTTACATGTGTTTGTGTATGGTATTAACTCTTTGGGGGAGATTCACTAAGAGGTGATAAACAGGTGATAAAAGGTTATAAAGTGGAGATGACCTCTTGTAATATCACTTCTCCAATTCCTATGTTATTCTGTAGAGCCAATGCACAAAGCTGAAGAAATCTTAGTGCATAGTCTCCATAGAACATAGGAACTGGAGAAGTGATAAACTGGAGAAGTCATCTCCACTTTATCACCTCTTTATAACCTCTTATCACTACTTAGTGGATCCCCCCTTTGAGTTCCACAGCAATGTACAATGTATCACTCTGCGAAGCTCTGCACTTTCTGGCACTGAAGGAGTTAAACTGTTAGCAGCAGCTGCAGCACCATCTGGTGTTCAAAGTGTAATCTTTTATAATGCATTCTATTGGAGAGGAATAGTGTGTGGCTCTCCATAGTTAGTGATAGCAACCACCTCACCTGATGCCCTGAATAGAAACAAGTTTAATTAAAAAATAAAATAAAACTGAGCTATAATAACATTTGAATGAAAACTGTCCTTGCAAAAAAAAGCCCAATAAAATATAAATTTTCATCAAAAAAGACTTAAACATTTGAGGACCAGAGGAGTGAGCAATGCATTACACACCCCTGTAGTTTTTAATGGGTTGATCTAAATTCATTTCTATTACAACCCACCATTCTCCTTGTGACTTTCTCCAGTTGTTTCTTCTGAGAAGCCAGACGGAAGATTCTCACTAAGATGATTATTCTCAGAGCTCGGAAGAAGTTTACCATTCTAGGGAAAGAATATAACCTTGAAGTTAATCATTTTTCTTTCATATAATAAATCTGAAATTCATTTTGTGTACTACTCAGCCCGTGACTCGTAGAACTAATAACTGTCATAATTACACTGAAATTGGAGATGGTTTTCTTGTCTTTTTTTGGAAGGATGATAACACTGGTCTGTGAGTACTGTAAACTACACTTCAGTATAGCATAAAATATATATACCTTCAATATTGCAATTATCTTCATTAGCAGACTGGCTAGGTCATTTTAACCCTTTGAGTAACAGAAGACTGTCCCAACACATTGGTTCTCAAAGCACTGGACATCCACCTGGCCCTCAAAGGGTTAACCTCATTGGTGGAAATACCAAATTTCCAGTATTAACCGTTTGCGTGCCGCTCAAATGGTTAATCTCTTGGATGCTTGAGACAGTTCCAACACATTGCAAAGAAATGTCTGTAGCATGAAAGAGATTAAAGGAACACAGCTGATAAAATACACCATATGAGCCATATGCACAAGGGGGGATTCTGGAGTGTACCGATCGCACCATAGGGGAGAAATAAAAATTGCCTAAACTCCCACTGATTTAAATGGGACTTAAGCATACAAGATGTGAGAGGCTTATGAGGACGAACAACAGCACAATGGCCTGTTCTATGGCTAGTCACCACTCAGAAGCATTGCAGGGGGGGACTTGCCAATAATTTTTGGAACTGGACCTCCCTTTTGGGCAGGATTAGTCTAATATGTATGTGGAAATTTCTCCTCTGTAATGGCACTAGAGAGCTAAAATGTGATGCCTCTGGGCAGTGACTAGCCGTAGGGCAGGCCATTGTGCTGTTGTTCATTCCCAGAAGCCTCTCACATTCTGTATGTTTATTTTGAATACTCTTAGCGGGTCTCCCTAAGAGTGAAGGGTAATCCAGACGTGGACCCCTTGCTCTCAGTGCCTAGGGAATCCAGCTGCACCCTCTTGACGAGGCCCAACTAGGCCAAAACGTACGTTGGGGGTTAGATGTGTTCCTGTGCAGGGGGGACTTGCACATCATTTTGGAACTGCATCGCCTTTTTGGGCAGGATTAGTCTAATATGTATGTGGAAATTTCTCCTCTGTAATGGCACTAGAGAGCTAAAATGTGATTCTTCTGGGTGGTGACTAGCTGTAGGACAGGCCATTGTGCTGTTGTTCATTCCCAGAAGCCTCTCACATTCTTTATGTTTAAATGGGACTTGTTAACCCTTAAAGGGATAGTAATACTTAAATATTACTAATCCCCATATTGTAGCCATGTTAAAAAGAATTTAATTGTCCCCAATGTCATCTCTCAAACCTTTATGGTTTGAGAGATAACCGTACGCAAAGTCACCCCCTCCCTCCCCCTTCCCTGATGACAGCGTTGTAGTTGACTGCAGGGGAAGCCTGTCGTACGACAGGCTTGCGGCTCTGCAACAGAGCCGAGATCGCGTTAGTAAAAAAGAAATCTTTCACTGAAACGGCCTTCTAGAAGACCATTTCAGTGAAATAATTCTTTTTTACTAATGCGATCTCAGCTCTGCTGCACAGCAGCCTGATGCAAATAAGACTGGGTATCCCTGCAGTCAGTACAACGCTGACTTCAGGGAAGGGGGAGGGAGGGGGAACTTTGCGTGTGGTTATCTCTCAGACCATAAAGGTTTGAGAGATGACACTGGGGACAATTAAATTCTTTTTAACATGGCTACAATATGGGGATTAGTAATATTTAAGTATTACTATCCCTTTAAATAATAGAGATGTCTCAAATGCATTGCAAAGAAATTAACTGGGGACAACTGTAGCATTCAGAGTGTTAACTGCCCCATTTAAATCAATGTAGAATTTGTATTTATTCCTGATATTGAAGTTGGTTTGCTCCTCTTTGAATTTGAGCCTTGGCCCCCTGTTATGTGACATATCACGTGGTAGCCTTCATGTGTCTATTTGAAACGTTCCCATACCTTAACCGTCTGAGTGCCATTCGACACTCAAAGGGTTAAATGGCTCTAAAACCCTGTTATTTGTTCTTCTAAATGTTACACTTGTTCCTCTGAGGTGGGGAACCCTTAGACTGGCCTCTAAATATCCCCAAATGCCACATTTATCCATTTGAGTGCCAGAGGGGTGTACAACACTTGACAAAGCCCTTCTGGCACTCAAAGGGTTAAATCAATGAGCATTTTGGGAATCTTTACTTCTTCATAGTGGTGCATTTGGTTTGCCACAGAAATGTTCCTTGTTATTCTGGTTGTATGGCCCTTAATGTTAAACCACCAGCTACAAGCATTATAATAATTTCTTCCTTAAGCCATATTTGTCCACACAGTAGTACCTTGGAATATTTGAAGCTCCGCTGAAATCTGTGAAGGCGTAAATCAGAGTAACGATCAGTGTAACAATCACGATAGCAGCATCAAAAATGTTCAGCTTGGAACTAAAATACTGATGAAATCTAGAATGGAGAGTACAAATGGAGCAGTTAGAACAAAGGCCGTACAGATATTCCATTCAGCCTGTTACAGAAGTACCAGGAAATGTGATAGACACTAGTTTGGATAGAAATGGAAAGAGTTACTCGATCTGATACCCATCATATCTAAATAATTCATGTGCCAGTTCTTCCTATCATCTTTCCCAATCTATACAATGTCAGTGATGGTCTTCACCATGTGATAGTCTACCTGTTTTAATCTCTTAAAGGCAAGGTTATTGTATGCATTAAGGGCCAAGTGAAACAACTGTCATGCTATTTGTGTGTTAAAGGAGATTTAACTAGCTTATTCTGTAGCGTACACATGAAAACTATATATTCTTTTTCTCGGGCTAGAGTAAAAAAATCTAAATTTTTCAAGGGTCCACCCAGTTGTCTTCATGTAATTAATAAGGCAACGGGTCTACTTTAAAGGGATAGTAATACTTTAATTTTACTAATCCCCATCTTGTAGAACTTAAAAAAAGATTTTTAATGCCCCCAATCACATCTCTCAAACCTTTATGCCAAAACACTGATTTAGTTACTGGGCTCAATTTCCCAGTAGACACAGTAGGCAACTGCCTAGAGATCCAAATTTTGAAGGATGCCTCAGTTGTGTTGGCCACACCTACATCCTGAATTGTGGGTGTGGCCAGAACAATCTCAGTGTTCTGAACCAGTTTTATATCCCTATTCAGGCTATTATTCAATCCCTTGGATGTTAGAGAGATCTTCAGAGCATTTCTGAGCAGGGATTGGACTAGGGGTGGAGTCATGCTAGGAGTGGGGCTGTGATCATGGGTAGAGCTAAGGGTACCTAGAGTGTCTTGCCTAAGGGCGCCTGGGATTTAAATTCCAGTCCTGTTTAGTGAAAGCTGTGGTTACCTGGAGAGATCTGGTCACCACACATTTACTCTAAGACGACACCTGTGATGTTAAGTTCAATGTTATTTGCTATGTACTTTTTCTCAACCCCTATATACTAGAGATGACTCCAGCGCTTTGCTTTGGGGATGTATTTACCATGAAAGTGGTTAAAAAATATGTGCGTGTATGGCTGTTGTGCTGTGTGATCAGTGGGTTTCTGCTCACAATAGACAAGTTCCAAAATCTGGACCAAGGACTGAAGCTGCCAGTGGCTTCCTGGAAGAATGAAAGCTATCAAACCTTGTTCAAGATCCCACTGCAGGTAGTAAATGTTATCCACTGGATTTGTCTAACTGATTCCTAATTGTGGTCTATGGCAAAGCAATGCACTGGAAACCTCTGTAGCATTCAAGAGGTTAAAAGCCCCATTTTTATCAATGAGAATTTTTGTAACGTAAATTTGTTCTGATTTGCCTCAGAATTGGTCCCTTTTTGCATTTTCTATAAAACATATTTTTGAACCACTATCATAACTTAACCATTTGACTGCCAAAGAGACAATGCATTATTTACCTCTCTGGCATTCAAAAAAATAATCCTTTTTGGGTTTGAGTCACAGAGGGGTATGCAATATGTTGGATACCCCTTTGGCACTCAAAGGGTTAAAAGCTGTCATTTATCTGGTAACATTAAAGGGATAGTAATACTTCAAATGTAAAAAAATATATTTTGTAGGGTTTATCCCCCTGAATAAAACAAGGGTACTCCCACTGCTGAGAGATATTTTATTAAAAAATTATAACAGCTCAAACTTGAATTTTTTAGGTGCAATATCACAGTGGACTGAAAATTTACAGTGGCGCTGTTGCTACACCATCCTATGGAGATTTATGGTCTACAGACCAGAGCAGTTCATAGGATGGTGTAGCAATAGTGCCACTGTAAATTTTCAGGCAACTGTGATACTGCACCTAAAAAATTCAAGTTTGAGCTGTAATAATTTTTTAATAAAATATCTCTAAGCAGTTAGAGTACCCTTGTTTTACTCAGGGGGATAAACCCTACAAAATATATTTTTTTTACATTTTAAGTATCACTATCCCTTTAACTGTACATAGTAAATTATAGCACAATAAATTATTACATTAATAGTTAACATAGGAACATAGATTCTTATGGGAGATAAGAACCAAAATGGACCATCCAGTCTCCCATTTTCCAATTTAATTAAAAAAACTGTCTTACACAGTCCTCAGACTAGACTTATGTCTGTCCCATGCATTTTTGCATTCCCTTACAGTATCAGTCACTAACAAATTTGCTTTGAGTGCCAGAGGGGTACGGAACGCATTGCATTGCAATGCGTTCTATACCCCTCTGACACTCGAAGGGTTAAATGAAGTATTGCACAGGACCATGAAATTCAAAGAGTTAATAAAATTCCACATCCAAAAATTGAATTAGCTCATCTTGGCTGTGAACCCCTTAAGTCCTATCCCTTGGATGAGAAAGATGTCTCCAAAGCCCTCTTTTTCAATGTGTTAGAGACCTCTCTAGCATCCAAGGGTTAACTGGTACAGAAGATCTCAGCAAGACAATCAGGAAGTTTGTCACTTACCCTTCCACAAAGATATGCAAGAGCACATCACACAGAAAGAAAATGGATATAGCTAAAGATATCCCGGACACGATAGTGCTGGCCTCTGTTGTTTTATGAGTGACAGACAGATCCACGATGACAAGGACAAAGTCCACAATAATGAGGACAACACCAAAGACCCTGAAATAACAACAAAGAGCAATGTATGATATCACCTAATAAAAAAATAAGCACTCAGATCTGTATTCCACTGCAAGAGATACAGTGAGTATTAGTTTTATCTACCATTCACCCCAAACACTTAAAAAAAAAAAAAGTGAACATTTATCACCTGCAATGGAATTGTGTTCATGACCCTTTAAAGGAGTAGTAATGTTTCACAATAAAAGCAGCTCCAATTAATCTTCATAGTATTTGGGCCATGGAGAGGGTTATTTCACTACTGTCGGAGTTGTAGTTCAAGAGTAATTGAATAATAAAGTATCCCCCTCCCGCCCCTTTTTCTGATGTAACACCGCTCACCTCAGAGCAGCAAGACTGTCCAGATGGATCTCAGAGAGGGACAATCTTCAGTGAGCATAAGGGAAAAACCTGAAAAACCTGTCAAGTGGCCAGGGTTTTCATTGTTCTCACAGTAAGAAGATTGTCCGTTGCTGTGAGCTGTCTGCTCTTGAGACCAGATTCCACATCTGAGGGGAGGTGGCTTACACTAGGTAAGAGGGACGGGAGGGGATACTTTATCTTTCAATTACTCTTGAACTACAGCTCTGACAGTACTGAAATAAAACTCTCCATGACGCAAATACCATGAAGATTAATTGGAGCTGCTTTTATTTTGAAACATTACTATCCCTTTAGGGACCACAAGGGTGTGAAAAGCATTACTCTGCAATGCATTACACCCCCTGGTCCTTAAAGGGTTAATTCAGCAGTCTCCAAACTATTGCTAAGCAATGTAGATCTGTTACGGTTTTCTACCACTCAGACACTGGTATAGTAAAAAACACAGTTTTATTGAAAATAAAATGAATGAACAGCGCCCCTGGGGGCCAAGAATGGTAACTGTGAGATACAGGCCCAAATGTGTCTAACAGAGTAATCAGCACAGATAAGCAATTACACAGGGTTAAATGTGGAGAAAATGAACTTATTTAGTAAACTGATTGGCCAACGCCCAGAAATAGATATCAGTCTCTTGATGGTGAAGAGAAGGGTGTATTGTGTGACTGAACTAATCACTCTCAGATACTTTTGCAAATGAACGCCCAGATAGACCAGCAAATGCCCAGGACCGAGCCTATACCACCTTAGTGGAATAATTTGGAGTAGAGCCACTGCGAGAGTAGATGGACCAGAATCGGAATCTCCCTTAACCTTGTCACGGATATAACCCTGCGTATGCCAACGGGAGAAGAGCCGTACGCACCCCTTGGGTGCCAGAGCGGACGAATCACTACACAAGCGATAATAAGCCAACGGAATAGTGATACGGTAGCAACACAATGAGTGCTTAAGTGACCTGGACCGGAACACCTCACCGGTGTCCAGCGGAGCACATACAGCAAGAGCAACGGGGGTACCAACGCCAGCCGGCGCAGTTGTGGTGCTAACGGCACTGGAAAGACTACAGCTCTGCTAGTGCTAATAGGTAGGCACGGTCAGGAAGGTACAGGCTCGCTCAGTGTTAACAGGCTCGAATGGAATACACTGGCTTGGCAAGTGAAAGAGAACAGGCTCAGATATCGGAGGCAACTGGCACAGCAAGGGTTAAAACTGGTTTTACAAGGGTACTATAGCTCAGCAGTGCTATGGAGCAGGCTCAGGCAATGGTCCAGTAACCAAGAGAGGATTAGTCAGAGCAACACAAACACAGTTCAGAATGTCGCCAGCCGGCGACCAGGAACACAGGAACAAACACAGCACTGGATCCCAACCGGAACCGGATCGGTACTCGGAGCTTGAACGTCAGCCAGAGCCGGGTCAATCACGGAGCAGGAACGTCAGCCAGAGCCGGTCAATCACGGAGCAGGAACGTCATCCAGAGCCGGTTCAATTACAGAGCAGGAACAATGGGACGGTCAGACTAGCCGAGACGGTAAACCAGAGAGCAGCAACACAGCAACAAGGCGCAGGTTCAGGAACACCACGAAAGGGCAGCTGACAAGTGCCCACAACCCAGTATATAAAGGAACATCCTGGGCGGGCCAATCAGCTTCCTCCAATGCACAGGTAACCCAGCAAAGATTGACAGGGAAGCACGGGAACCGTGATAGTATCTTATTCATCATGCTAAAGAGGTGCAATTCTGGAGCAAATCCACTGCACCACAAGGAATAAATTAAGTTTCCACAAATTCCACCCAGAACATTAACCCCTTAAGGACCAGCCGCGCACGCACGGTGCAGTCACTTAAGGACCACGGAGCATTTTTTTTTTAACTATTCAGTTCCGGACTCCCCGAATGGCATGCAGCTGCGCGGGGAGCCCGGAATTCCATGACGTACGTGTACGTCCTTGGTCCTTTATTAACTGCAACCTCATGACGTACATGTATGTCATGCGTCGTTAAGGGGTTAAGAAGAAAAATGTTTAACTCCTTAAATGCTCGAGAGGTCTCCAACCCCAGTTTAATTAAATATATGGGGATTTTATCCCCCCCAGGTGCTCAGCAATTGGTTTGTTCCAGAACTGCACCTCTTTAGCTTGATGAGTTTGATTCACGTCTTGCAGTTACCAACATGCAATGAGCACCATACTGGTCCTGGAGCTTGTGGATCTCTTCCAAAATCAGTCACTTCTTATTTTGCTCCTATATAGCACCCTTGGTGGACTAATCCTGAACAAAATACACTTACACAATTAGCAAGACGGTGTTCAGTGTATGTTCACAACTGCATCAGTGATGTAAATGGGAGGAGCAACATGGACTTTGAATTCCGGTGCATAGTTGGTTCTCTGGCTACCTGGTAAAGTATGTAATGTGGAATACTGCGTTGGTGGTTCATAACACCTTACATTTACATTTCTTTATAAACCTTGATTAGTTAAAGAATGTACACCTCATTCTAACTTCCATACACAATTCCCTTACTATGGCCATAAAATCCTAATGGCCCTTTCTTCTTGGTTGAAGAGATGACATCTTCAATCTGTCATGGATATCATGTCCACAGAGGCAGACATGACAGTTGCTAGCAGGATGACATAACCTCAAACTGCTCACTACACATGGTAATCTTTACCCTTTACGAACTAATGCAATGCAAAATATTAAGAACTGGTCCTTAAAGTTGTAGGTAGGATAACACTTCAGTTTGAAGAACTGCCAGCAACTGTCATGGCCTCCTTCATAGACATGACATCCAGGACTATGTGAAGACATTATCACCGGAACCAAGGCACAAGAGGAAAATTCCTAGGCACTATTGGGATTTTATGGCCATATTTAATATGTGGGGCTTATTATAAGAATTTGTCTTTTAACCCCTTAAGGACTGGCTACGCATGCACGCGACGGTCACTTAAAGGGATAGTAATACTTAAAATGTAAAAAAAAATATGTTGTAGGGTTTATCCCCCTGAGTAAAACAAGGGCACTCCCATTGCTGATAGGTGTTTTATTCACAAGCTATTCATTTTCAAAGTTGAATTTTTTAGGTGCAATATCACAGTGGCATGTGGCGCTGTTGGTACACCATCCTATGGAGATGTATAGTCCAGAGCTGTCCATAGGATGGTGTAGCAACAGCACCACTGTACAATTTCAGGCCACTGTGATATTGCACCTAAAAAAAATTCAACTTTGAACTGTAATAACTTTTGAACACCTTTCAGCAGTGGGAGTACCCTTGTTTTACTCAGGGGGATAAACCCTACAACATATTTTTTCTTACATTTTAAGTATTACTATCCCTTTAAGGACCAGGGAGCTTTTTTTTTTTTTTTTTTTTTTTTTTTAAAGAATCTGATTCCGGACTCCCCGAATGGCTTGCAGCCACGGAGAGAGCCCAGAATTCCATTACGTACATGTACGTCCTTGGTCCTTTAGGGACTGCAACCTCATGACGTACATGTACATCATGGGTGGTTAAGGGGTTAACTTGAAAAAAACAATTCTGACTTTACTTTGCTATCTTTAAGACCAGAAAGGGATCCAATCAAAATATAAATTACTGAAGTTGAGAATATTATGTTCAATAAGTAAAAAAACATTTTTAAAGATGCTACAAGAAAGATGTGCTAATGATTGGGATAGGAAAATAAAAGAAGTAAAAAGAAGTATTTATTTTCACAAATGTACAGTTTCAAGTGTAAAAGGGACACCATTGTTTAAAAACACTCTACACTTAATAAATGGTACAATTTATTGTAAAGGCATCTAAAAGGCAACACCCTGGATTTAGTTGAATCACAGATTTATAACTAATAAGGTACATACATTTAGAGTTAATTGTTACTGTGTGTTTGAAACAGAATGGTCTCAAATGTACTTATATTGGCTGTTGAAACAAAAAGTCTGCCTATCACATGACTACCATATCACCACCATCAAAGGCTTGGGCTAGTTTCAGCACTTCCTGTATCTTTGGGTATGAGTGAAAAGTGAGATTGACCTGTTCAGTCAAAGGGAGTAAAAGACAGAAGAAGAAATGTACAACAAAATAAGTACAGGGAATTTCTTTTAAGAGATGAATGGTCCCATGCTTTTGTAATGCATCAGAGAACTCTCAGGGATTCAATGAGTTTAAAGCTCCACTATAATCAATGAAAAATGGGGAACTTTTCTGTATCTTATCAGTGCAGTTGGTTTACTCCAGAATTGCTATAATTTGTCATAATTCTCATTAACATAAGTGTATTTTGCAAACAGAACATGCTCTAAACCAGGCATATCAAACATAAGGCCCCAGGGTAGTGGTCCAGGTGTGTAGAAATTATCTGTGTAAACAAAGAGGTCCTGATGGGGTTGTGGTTGGGAAAGTGATGTAAAAATAATAGTGAGTAGAAGTTACAGAGAGGCTGTTGACTTGGCCTTGCTCTTAACAGTTATGGAGGCAGTTAATATGTGTCCCTGAAGAGGTGAGTTTTTATGTAGTGTCTGAAGATCTGACGGCTGGAGAGTCTGGCAGGAAGAGGGTAGGAATTCCAGAGCACAAATGCAGCTCAGGAGAAGTCTTGAAGGTGGAAAAGGGAGGATGTAATGAGAGATACAGAGAAAAGACTATCCTATTCCAGAGTAGGGTTGCCACCCAGGCGGTATTTTACCGGCAGGCAGGTAAAAAATTGGCTTCTGTCCAATGTTAAGCCTATGAACAGAATGCCATGGTCAGTATATTTTTTTTAAGAAAAGGTGGCAACCCTATTCCTGAGCAGAACAAAGATGGCGAGTGGATGTGTATTTGGAAACAAGGGATGAGATGTAGGAGGATGCAGTATTGTTAAGGGCTCTCAAAGTTAGTCTGCAACTCATTACAAAGCATTTTCTAGCATGTACGGGGATAATGCAGTCCCTCTGTGCATGAGTGAGTTTTCCTCTGCACTGTCTTTCCTAGTGAGATCAAGCACCAGCCCAAGTGTCTCTCTGTCGTGCTGACCTGGTTCATGCCTTCACACCAGAAAGTGCAGTCAGAAGTGACATCCGCAGCACATAAACTCTTGGACAGGTGCTTTATGCCTCTCTGAGACACAGAGTGCAGAAGGAACTTCACTTGTCCATGGAGGGTCTCTGCATTAACTCCTTGCATGACAGAGGAGTCTTCAATATGTTGCTTTACAACGCTTTGCAGACAATTAAAGGGATAGTAATGTTAGCAAATAAAAAATAAAGTTTGGAATCGGAATGAGAACCCATGTATATTGTGCCTCTTTTCATCATTATTGTTTAAGCAAATACACACTTTTACACACTTAAAAGTCAAGGGAATGTGAAGTCCGGTGGCCATCTTTAAAAATACCTTGTAGCTGCGCGTTCTCGTGTCAGCTCCCTGTATCTAGCGCGCTCCACTTGTTTTACCCGATGGGAGGGGGGAACGCACTCCTTGTGTGGTCATGACTTGTTCACTGCGGATGATTAGCTTTGAAGGCTAAAAGACGAACTGCGCATGTGCAAAAAGAAATAGTCCTGCACGGATCCTCAAAAGGACGTGAATGGCAAGTGGTAAATTGTTAAAACACCACAAGAATAATAATGATGGAAGTGCTCACTAGGTAGATGCGGGAGAGGTTAACCCTTTGAGTGCCAGAGGGGTACGGAACGCTTTGCAATGCGTTCCGTACCCCTCTGGCACTCAAAGGGTTAATGAGGCATTAAAATATCTGTAGATGCCCATAGTACCAAAGTGGGAAGTGTACAAAGCATGAACAAAAATAACAACAATATGGTCCCACACAAGACCAGGCTCAATAAACATATATGTGCTTTTCACACAAGGAAGGCCAAGCAATAAATTCTGGGTAGGTAAACGTCATCGCAAGAAGATCCGGCTAAAGGGGATGGAACTCATAAGGCTTCATAGTGACGCCAGTAAGCTGAGTGGGCATGGCTTGCAGCTCTACAGTACAGCTATTTTGTCCCTCTAGAGAATCCGTCCAGTCCCGGGACCAGATTTCTGAGCTGCGACCTCCAGCGGTGACGTATGAAAAAGGGGCGGTTGGGGGAAACTTTAACAGGCAAAAACTGAATAATTATAGAAGTGAGGACAGAGAGACACGAATAGGATGATTTCATTTTTTAAAGATTTTATGAAAAGTGAAAATGAAGTATTACTATCCCTTTAAGCATACAAGGTATTAAATGGGACTTTTCTAGGTTGGGACATGACAGTGGTGTAATACAATGTATGTGTGGTTCTATAACTACCAGTGGACAGTGGAACAAAGCTGAGGTGACAGACAGTGTATGTGTAGCCTTGTGACAAACAGCTGAACACAGCTTGAGTGTGAGACAGTTTCTGTGACTACCAGTGAGCAGTGGAACAAGACTGGGGTGTGATACTGAACTAGCAGTGGGCAGTGGAACAAGCATAGGTTGTTGACTGTGTATGATTGGTTCTGTGACTGCCAATGGAACAAGACTTGGGTGACAGTGTATGAGTGCTTCTGTGACCAGCGGACAGTGGAACAAGACTGGAGTGTAATACTGTGACTACCAGTGAACAGTGGGAAAAGTCTGGGATGTTGTACTGTGAATGTGAGGGTCTGTGACAGAGGAACAAAGCTGGGGTGGCAGACCCTTAATCAGGGGAAAAAGTGGTGTAGAGGATCAGGCAGCAGAGTTTTGTGAATGGGAAGGTGACACCAGAGGGAATGAGCCAGCTTTTAAAGGGATAGTAATACTTCATTTTAACTTTATTTTATTTTGTAGGCATTAAAAAACATGAAGAATGATATAAGTCTTATCTCTCAAACCTTTATGGTTTATGAGATATTCACAAGCAAAGTTTCCCCCTCCCGCCCCTTTTACCTAGTGTAAGCCATCTCTTCTCAGAAGTGGAATGCAGTCCATAGACTGGACAGATAACAGAATGGGACAATCTTATTCCTATGAAAACAATGAAAGCCCTGCCCCCCTTTACAAGCTTTTCAGGTTTTTCCCTTATCTTAATTGAAGATTGTCCCTCTCTGCAGTCTACCTGGGCATCTCCCTTCTGATCTGGCTGAAGAGTGTGACATCAGTAAAAGGGGTGGGAGGGGGACACTTTGTCATTGAATTACTCTGGAACTACAACTCTGACAGAATTTAAATAACGCTCTCCAAAGTCCAAATACTATGATGATTAATTAGAGCTGCTTTTATTATGAAACATTACTATCCCTTTAAAGGAGCAGTAAACTTATGAAAAATATATATTGTAGGGCTTTTCCTGTACAGTAAAACCAGGGTACTGCCAAAGCTGAGAGATACATATTTTCAGTTATTATAGCTTAAACTCTTGGGTTTTTACATTAATTGGTAACTGACCCCCTAATGGTCAGTTTCCTATTAGATATTCTGTGGCTTTTTTTTAGGATCGGTGAGTCACTTGCAAACTGTTCTTCATAGAATGTGACAGAAACTGATGAGTCATGCTGTCAGTTTAACCCCTTAGCGACAATGGACGTACATGTACGTCCTCTGTGGCTGTCACTTAGTGACAGAGGACGTACATGTACGTCCAGGAAATCCGGATCCCCGCGCGGCTGCACGCCGTTCGGGGACTCCGGATTCATCTGAAAAAAAAAAAATGTTAGACGGGCATTAAGTGAGAGCCGCAAAGTGATTTGAATGTAAATTAACTTCCTGATAATTTGAACTGTTATAACTTTTGAATAACTCAACTGACAGCAGTGTAGGTACCCCAAATTATTCAGCAGGAATAGCTCTATAACATATGTTTTCATTAAAATAGTTTACTGTTCCTTTAAGGACATGGCATGTCCTATACTTTAAAAGAAAAACCTGCTCAGATTAGTGTATCCCATATTTTGGAAGACCTAGAGTTTGCTGGTTCTAGGGAGGTCACCGGGGTTTAGAACAACTACCTGACAGCCACCTGCTGCAGCCCAAGCCTATGGAATCTGTCCTCAGGGTGGCACCTGTTAGTCACCTTTATATATATGTGTGTGTGTGTGTGTTCTTTCATATAATAATATGCTTTATATCTACAAATGTTGCTTATAATACTCAGTAAGAATTGGGTCCTTCCAACTTTTGATCTCAGATATTGCCCTAAGCATGTTATTATCGGCTGGATTATCACAGAACATACAAGTGTGCTCCACCTCATTCTACATTTGGTCTGTTTTGTAAGCTGAATTTGTTTTCATGCACCACCGAAAAGTTGTTTTGTGCAGATGAATCAGGACAGATAATCAACACAGCCTCCCTCTTGGTATCTGACCGTACTGAACTTTGTGTTATGTTGCAGTTCATAATGGATTTTGTCCAATAGCCCTCCTCCACATTTATATGTAATTATCAGGTAGTGCAATCTAACAATAACTACAAGGGCAACATTAAAGGGAATAGATTGAAAAGCACGTCTGTAAAAGTGATATTACCAACAACTGTCAGTAATCAGTACATGGAAGGACAAGTCTGTGGCAAACCAACTGCACTATAGGGCTAAAATGAGAAATTCTTCAAATTTCCATTGATTGAAATGGTAGGAATTGAAGCCCTCTCTAGCATTCAGTGAGTTAAACACATTGTTTAAATCATGAGGAGTTTTCATATGTCCCCCAATGGTATAGTTGGTTTGTTAGTGAATTGCACATCTTCAATGCCAGAGGGGTACACAAAGTATGGAGCAATGAATTGTGAAACCCTCTAGCATTCAAAGGGTTAACTTGACGAATATGGCTCTTAGCATTAATTTACTAATTAATATTCCCTAATAGAACTTCTCTGTGGAATATGTTTCGCTTTATAAATTGTGATCATAGGAATAATAATACAAACTATCAACTGTGAAACTACCTGGGAACATCATCCTCTTGAGCATCCGGAGTGGCCTCATGTGCTGCAACCAGGGGGAGGGGCTTACCAGCACTGTGCCATGAAGTGCGCAGGGAAGTGGGCAGAACAGGGTGGAAAGGACATGGAGTAGGCAGATCAGGGTGGGAAGAGGAGTTGTGGGCAGGAAGTGGGCAGATGAGGGTGGGAAGAGAAGCAGTGGGCAGTAGGTGGGCAGATCAGGGTGGGAAGGAGGAGTAGTGGGCAGGAAGTGGGCAGAACAGGGTGGAAAGGACATGGAGTAGGCAGATCAGGGTGGGAAGAGGAGCTGTGGGCAGGAAGAGGGCAGATCAGGGTGGGAAGAGAAGCAGTGGGCAGGAAGTGGGCAGATCAGGGTGGGAAGGAGGAGTAGTGGGCAGGAAATGGGCAGATCAGGGTGGGAAGGAGGAACAGTGGGTAGGAAGTGGGCAGATCAGGGTGGGAAGGAGGAACAGTGGGTAGGAAGTGGACAGATCAGGGTGGGAAGGAGGAACAGTGGGTAGGAAGTGGGCAGATCAGGATGGGAAGGAGGAGTAGTGGGCAGGAAGTGGGCAGATCAGGGTGGGAAGGAGGAACAGTGGGCAGGAAGTGGGCAGGTCTGGGTGGGAAGGAGGAACAGTGGGCAGGAAGTGGCAGATCAGGGTGGGAAGGAGGAGCAGTGGGCAGGAAGTGGGCAGATCAGGATGGGAAGAGGAGCAGTGGGCAGGAAGTGGGCAGATCAGGATGAGAAGGAGGAGTAGTGGGCAGGAAGTGGGCAGACCAGGCTGGGAAAGAGGAACAGTGGGCAAATCAGGGTGGGAAGGAGGAACAGTGGGAAGGAATTGGGCAGATCAGGGTGGGAAGGAGGAGCAGTGGGTAGATCAAGGTGGGAAGGAGGAGCAGTGGAGAGGAAGTGGGCAGACTTGTTTTCCCCTAAAATCTTAGGTATAATATACACCTGCGTATTATACACACGTGCATATTATACCTGAGATTTTACGGTAGTACACAGTTGTGTAGGTCACAGAGAAAAGAGTATTTTTCATGATTGCGATAAAACAGGTAAAATGCATTGCTCTTAGCCCTCTTGCACGCTAAAGAAAAGCAAGATATTTAATTTCATAAGCTTAACATCAGAGGATGATAGAGCTCCAGATATATCCTATTAGATATGCTTTTTTTAATAGGCTTTTGGAAAGCAATTTTTATTTGAACTTCGTAGCCAGGTCACGGTAAGGTGCAGTTTCCCATTTAGTGTTTATGTAGCATGCTCGTTTATGCAACCCAAATGCAAAACCTTCCATATATCTATAGTAAACCTTATCTGCCACCTTTCTGCCCATTCAATGAGTTTACAGAAACAAACACAAGCACAAAGGAAAAAATATAAAAGTGGTGTTACTTTATTCACAAAACACTTACAGGTCATCTCTTTAAAAAATGCTTATCTTATTCCCAGTTGTGAGACTGCAATGCCGTGTCACTTTCCAGTTCTACAACCTTGTAGCAACACACCAGCAACACACCTCTGCTTTTGGTTCACTCTGTGTCCATATCCTATATAATAATTCGTAAAACGTGTGTAACACTGCGTCATGCGCAGTAAACACTGCTGCGCGTGCTGCAGTCGTGCGCAGTAGACGCTCCGTCCAGCTCTGTATCAGCCGCGGCGCGGGCAGTCTCCACTGTACATGACTGCCCCGCGACAGGGTGGCAGTGGCACTGTGGCCCGTGTAACGGGCTCTTCAACTAGTTCAGTATATTGTGCATAAATGCCGGCAATAGATTTTTCCTTTTCACTGGTAACAGACAATCCTCAGATCTCTCACACAATGGGCATTAAAACAAAGTCTAAGCAGACTGCCACCCTGATGAAGTGGAAAGTATACTTCCACAGTACACGTTAGGAAGGAAAGTCTCCTTGCAGATATCACTTAGATTGCCATGGGAAGCCCGTGTCATTTGAAATGGCAGTGGTCTGCTTAGACAGTGCTTTGATGCCTGCTGTGTGAGGACTATCAGTTACTGGTAAAAAGGAAAAAAAAAGCTATTGCTGGCATTTATGCACAATATACTTAATAGGAACACTGAGTGAACCAAAAGCAGATGTTTGTGGCTATAAGGTTGGATGTCTGGAGAGTGGCAGAGCATTGAGATCTCACAACTGGTTGGGAGATGTGTTTTTCAAAGAGATATCCTTTAAAGCGGAACTACCACCTCCACTAAAGTCACCCTGCAGTACTAATGCAGGTGGCAACTAGCTTACTTATTATTTTACCTTTAAAAAGTGCCCATGAATAAAGTTATGCTTAAGTTTCCGAGACTGACGGCCAGGTTACTGCAGAATAAGTATTGCAGGGCGACTTTGGTGGATGTGGTAGTTCCACTTTAAGTGCAATCAAATTTGTGTCTGTTTTGTTACTGAAGTAACACAGCTTTTAGATCTTTTTCTTTGAGCTTCTGTTTGTTCCTAGTTTTTTCTGATATGGGATTGGAGGTCCCTTTACAGCAGCGGTTCTCAACCTTTCTAGTGCCGCGACCCTTTGATAAAATTTCCCAAGTTGTGGACACCCCTAACAGTAAAATTATTTTTGTTGCTCCTTCATCGCTGTAATTTTGCTACTGTTATGAATTGAAATATAAATATCTGATAGTTTTAGGCGACCCCTGGTAAATCGTCATTCGACCCCCAAAGGGGTCCTGACACAGAGGTTGAGAACCACTGCTTTACAGAGAGATGCACAGGAATTATTCTTTAAGAGGAATATGTCTATGACTGTGAAAACTAGAGACTTGGGTACAATTTGTACATATCCATTATCAGTCATCGATCACTGTAACTGATACTGTAACTGCTTTAAAAAAACAATGGATACCTGTAGCACAGAAGAATACTGAGAATTATGCCAGTTGGCTTTAATGCAGATAGGTTGTTTATCCAGGGAACTATATGACTGCCATTTGGAGACAGGAAGGAATTATTTTACCCACTTTGGGCTTAAAACTAAAGGTTTTTTTTGCCTTCCTCTGGATGAACAGGGGTGATTTGGTAACTATGTTACCATGTACAGGGCTTATAATTTTAAGTCCTTTGCTACTAGCCATACTTGAAAAGTTACTCGCCACTACAAGCCATAACATACCCACCAGGGCTGAATTTCTACTAGTGGCGAGTGGAAATTTTGAGCCCTGACCATGTAAATTTGTAGAGTAAAAGTGATACCTTTATTGGCTAAGTGGCTCTAGGATGCAAGCTTTCAAGACACTTTAGGTCTCTTCTTCAGGCATATTTACATTGAAGGCTGAATACTAGATACATGGCAGGTTATACACTCCTGCAAATTGCTTTTACTTTAAAATTTCACTGAAAGAAACATTCTTATCTCCCATTGTCAGCATACCTCACTTCTTAGGCTCCAGCACAGATGTCTCCCTGCAGCTGGTAGAAACCGTACAAACATTTGTTTTCCCTTTGATGTGTGAATAGCTCCAGCAAAGAAGGATAATTCTATGGAATGTATGTGTTAACCCTGTGAGCACCAGAGGGGTGTGCAACCCAATGCAATGCATTCCACACACCCCAAAGGGCCCAGCATTAACCCTTTGAGTGCCAGAGGGGTACGCCAACACATTGCAAAACAATGCGTTGCCACGCCTGTGGGACTCAAAGGGTTGAGAGATATCCGCATTCAAAGTTCCCTCTCCCTTGAATTCAGCTTTGTAGCTAACAGCAGGGGAATCCGGTCCGTGAGCAAGCAGTGGCTCTGCAGCAGCAGAGAGATTGAGTTATAGAAACAGAAATCCTTCACTGAGATGGTCTTCTACGTGTGCTTAGTTTGTGCTTAGTTTGCATGCACACGTAGAAGACCATTTCAGTGAAGGATTTCCATTTCTATAACTCAATCTCGCCGCTGCTGCAGAGCCACCGCCGGTCCCGGATTCCCCTGCTGTCAGCTATACCACTGATGTCAGGGGAAAGAGAAGGAGAGGGAACTTTGAATGCGGATATCTCTCAAATCATAAAGGTTTGAGAGATGCCTCTGGTCTCGTTTAACTCCGATTTTTTTAAGATCTACAACATGGGGGATAGTAAAAATGAAGTATTACTATCCCTTTAAGGAGAATTTTCAGTATAAGTATCCTTTAGTAGGGCTAGAAAATTCATTCCAGCACCTGTTTATGTGTGCAGTTATTTTTATTCCTCCCCCACACATATATATACACACACACACACACACAAAAGAACTTGGATCAGGACTAGATTACCCATTGTGTAGAGCAAGCAACTGTCTAGAGAGGGCAATATAGGTCTCCAACGATTTGCTTTGAGATGCACTGTAGACCTCTCTGGTGCCCAAGGCGTTGAGAACATGTTTTGTGTTTGTATGTTACAGGTTAACAGCAATTACTGTGCCAGACAACAGTGATTAAAATTCAGGGTAGAGTACAGTAATAAATTGAAGTGTGGCTATGGGTGGGGCTAAGGGGTCCTTGGGTGCCTTTGCCTAGGGATGCCTCAGATAGAAATCCAGCTCTGCTTTGGATACTAAGTGTCTATAGCATTGTGAAGCAATTATTTGGAGACATCTAGCATCCAACGGATTAAAAAAAGTTGTAAGAAATATATATCATTTATCATGTTCATACCGAAATCCAAAGGATGCCACAATTGGAGAAATTATTTTCTTCAGTTTGCTGTTGAAAAAACAAAGAAAAAAACATTACAAAAAGTATGACTTATTCTTTACTAAAGTGATTTAAGCAATTCATATTGATATTAACCCTTTGAGTGCCAGAGGGGTAATCAATGCATTGCTTTGCAATGTGTTGTGTACCTCTCTGGCACTCAGAGGGTTAATTTTGGATATATAAAACAGAAAACTGAGCATACTTATTTGTTCATTAATTAGGTCAAAGATAACTTATTGACATACCTATTAACGTTTAAAAAGAGCTGATTCAGAATCTTTGACATTTTAACCCTTAAACTTCCCCATAATATACATTATAGGGCATATGCCCCTAGATGCTTTAAACCAGAGGTCCTTGCGGAATCTTTAACATGCAATAACACTGTTGGGTAACTGATGGCCCTGAGACCAAATGCGGCCCCCAGAGGCTTCCATGCAACACACAGAAGATTCATTTTGGGGCAAACCAACTGCACCACTGTGGAGAAATGATAATTCATATAGATTTAAATGGGCATTTTACCGTTTCAATGCTAGAGGGGTCTCCATCACATTGAGAACCAAATCACTGAAAACCTCTTTAGCATTCAAGGGGTTAAAATCCACATTAAAATCAATACAAATATTGGGACGTTTTGTTTGTACCCTGTGGTATGGTTGGTATGATCCAGAATTGCTCCTCATTCTTTTGTGTATAAGGCCCAGTCTGTCAATGTTTTGGCCAGAGTACCTGGCCTTTTACAAGACACAGTTACAGTGCAATAAACAGATCTTAATATACAGTACCCATAAGATCGATAATTAGCTCCAAAATTGGTGTCTTCATAGAATGATGATTTAATAGAGTGGGCAGAGTCACCCATACAATGTATAATTAACGTGAATACAGTAAACGTAAAGAGAACCTAACCCAGGTGTGATGAACAGGAAAAAAAGAAAGAAAAAAGTCATTGTGAAAACAGATCATGAGTACAAAGTAACAAAATTAAATAGAATTGAAATAGAATTGTATTAGTAGAAAATATTGGCTGACACTACTAAAAAGTTTCCCGCTAAAAAGACTGACTCTAATCTATCTATTCACAAAAAGATAATTGTGAAAACAGTATCCCTTGATAAGATTATAGTCATTAGACCAGAGGATACACGTGGCGCAATCATGTTAATAAATGACACTAAATATCTGTTACAGATTACCTTGACTTCAGCATCATCTGCAGGCATGAGGCTTCAAGCATGCTGCAGGCCTCTGTTTTATCTGTTTGCTTCCTGTAGACTCATCCTACCAACTTCCTACTTCCTCCCTCTCAGCTGCTCCTCCTACTTCCTGTGGAGGGGTTTAAAGGGCAGACTGAGGCCTGACTCAGTTGCCCTTGCGTTGTTGTTAATAACAGTTCTGTTACCTTGGGCTCCGTGTATGACCTGGCTAGTCTTCCATCCATTCTAGTGCTGACCTGTGGCTCTGTCTGACTATTCTTTTGCCTAACCCATAATAGTGTACATCCAATGTGGTGCAGAATTGTGGCTCTGGCTGACTACCTGAACTGTGTATGACCCGACTTGTCTGACTACCCCCTCTGGTGCTGACTTGTGGCTCTGTCTGACTATTCTTTGTCTTTTCCCCTGGTGATCAGACACCCAATATAGTGCGGGCCTGGGACTCTCATAGACTTGCATAGCTGACTGCAGGCTTGAGTCAGTTTTCACCTTACTTCATCTGACTGCTGCGTGAGTCAGAGGGTTCAGTACCCATGTGCTATAGCCTAGGAGTTCCCACCTGGCGGCAGGTGTGGTTCTGAGGGTTCTTACTGTCGGCAGGTGCATACCTGAGACTCACTCTTACTAACACTACTAGTGGCTTCTCTTCGGTTCCTGAGCATCCTGGTTTCCTGTTCATCGGATCAAGATTGCCGTTCCAGTTGCTGATGTATCACTTGTCCTTGTATGTGAGACTACCAGTGGCTTTGGCCTAGTCTCCAACAGGGTGGTCTAGGACCCAGCCTATTATTTCTGGGAATAGTGCTTGCTGACTAGTACCCCCTGCTTGCCTATTGCCTATTCTTTTATTTGTTGTTTTCAATAAACTTCATTAACTATACTGTACAGACTGTGAGCCTCCTTAGTATCCGTGACAATATCAATGAGAAATGTTGAGATAATTAGTGCATACTGGTACATACATCAAATTACCCAGTGATCCTATATGGACATACAAATATATCGACGATACCTTGGAACAGGCAGGCATTTTAACCCTTAAACTTCCCCATAATATACATTATAGGGCATATGCCCCTAGATGCTTTAAACCAGATGGATCGACTACTCTTTTTTTGCAATTTCTTTCCACTTCATACTTCATTTGTCCTATGATCTATATCTAGATTTTTTTGACTGGGTAACTAAAATAATAGACCAAGGGGGAGCAGTAGATATAGCTTATCTAGATTTCAGTAAAGCATTTGAAACTCCTCATAGAAGACCCATTAATAAATTGCAGTGTTTGGGTCTGGATGCAAAAATAGTTAAATGGATAAGGCACTGGCTGAGTGACAGGAGACAGAGTGGTAGTCAATGGAGAATATTCGATCGAAAGGAGTGTTACTAGTGGGGTACCTCAGGGGTCTGTACTGGGGCCCATGCTTTTTAATATTTTTATTAGTGATATTGCAAAAGGTCTTCAAGGTAAGGTATGCCTTTTTGCAAATGATACAAAGATCTGCAATAGGGTAGACTTTCCATGGGGAATAAGTCAAATGACAAATGATTTAGGTAAATTAGAAGAATGGACAAGAGTGTGGCAGCTGCAGTTTAACGTTGATGAATGTAAAAAACATCCAAAGGAAAATATACTATTAAGGGTACTGTGCTGTCAGAGACAACAGAAGAAAGGGATTTGGGAGTAATTATTTTTTTAATGACTTAAAGGTAGACAGGCAAAGTAAGCAGCGGGGAGTGCAAGCAGGGTGCTGGGTTGTGTATCTAGGGGCATTAGTAGCAGAAAAAGGGAAGTGGTCATGCCACTCTACAGATCTCTAGTTAGACCTCACCTAGAGTATCGTGTACAATACTGGAGACCCCATCTCCACAAGGATATAGATACTCTAGAGAAAATTCAGAGAAGGGACACTAAAATGGAAAAGAAATATCAGGATAAAATAAAGGATCTGAACATGTATAGCTATAAATACATGAAGGGATTCAACAAAGGATGGAAGTACATGTCAAAGGAGCAAAAATGTTAGGACAAACTAGAGGGACACAGGTTTAGATGTAATGTAAGAAAGTTTTACTTCACTGAGAGGGTAGCAGATAAGTGGAATAGCCTACCAGCAGAAGTGGTAGAAATTAATACAGTGACAGAATTTAAGCACGCATGGATAGGCATAAGGCTGTCCTTAAAGCGGAACTACCACCTGATGCAATCTTTAGCTTCACTAAGTCCCCATCTGGCAACTAGCTGCTTAGTAGCGCTAGTCGCCAGAATAATTACCTTATTTAATAGATTTCTGCTCTCTTCCCCGGCTGACAGACAGGATGGAGAGCGGACATCTTGCCATTGTGACGTCCGTGCGCCTGCGCTGTCAGTCCCAGCCAGGTCTAGGAGGCGTTGCTAGGAGCCATTTGGCTCCGGCTGGGACTGACAGAGCAGGCACGAGGATGTCACAATGGCTAGATGTCCGAGCTCCGTTCTGCCTGTCACCCATGGAAGAGAGCAGAAATCTCTTAAATAAGGTAATTATTCTGGCGACTAGCGCTACTAAGCAGCTAGTTGCCAGATGGGGACTTAGTGAAGCTAAAGATTGTGTCGGGTGGTCGTTCCGCTTTAACATAAGACAATACCAAGGACCAAAAAACGCTTGAGATTTTTACAGTAGGAAAATAGGACGAATGGTTCTTATCTGCTGTCAGATTCTATATTTCAATTCTACCAAAAATTTATAAAACTCTAAACAGCCCCACCCCCTGGGAAACCACCAATAATACTGGTACTGGGTTCTATATTGCAACCCATGGCAACTTTCCATGATGTTCTATTCTAGCCCTTTGTGCACTCTGTGCTTTCATACTTACATTATAAGATACAGTACCTCCCATCTTTTACATCTGATTTTCCCTTTCATTGATCTCTGTAAATCAAACGGCCTTATCATCATGGAAGTTGATAGCCTATACACCGCCATCCCTCATGAGGAGTCCAGGAAGTCTGATATACAATCTTGCACTGTGATTTTGATATTGACATACCGGTTGAATTCCTATGTGAACTGTTAAAAATCACTCTCACAAAAAAAGTTTTCACTTTGAAAACACATTCTGTTTACAAATGACTGGTATATCAATGGGTTTGGACACCACTCCCGCCTATGCTAACCTGTGCATGAAACAAAATGGGACTTCACTATAACATCCTATTTTATAAGTACTATATAGATTATTTTTTTCTCTTCTGGCAGGTGACATTCATGGATTACTTGAATGAACTACAACACCAAACACATTAGTCACACCCATCCGCTTTAAGCTGACCTCCAGAAAAAAACAATTGATTTTGGAATTCACATGAAGGTCCCAAACTATGTACCACTCTCTTTCAAAAATCCTTTGAGCGTAACTCAAATTTATATGCAACTAGTTGGTGTCCTCCAATACAAAAAGAGGTGTTCCTTACACATTTCCTTTGAGTTATCAGAAATAATACTGAGAAAGTCATTCCCAATGAACAACGAAGCCTAATGAAGAGCAGATTCCAACAACACAGATCTGAACTGGGCTTCCTGCTAAACAGATCAAACCACTAAACAAAAGGTCCACAGAATGACTTTTTTTGACCAAATTCTTTCCCAACACAGCAGGCATTGCTAATGCCATAAACCCTTTCGGTGCCATACGGATACACAATGCATTGCGTAGCACTCTGGTACTGAAAGGGTTAAGATAAATTGGTCTCTTCTAGCTACTGATGAGACGTTGCCATTTTTCAATATGCCACCACCTTTTATGGCCTAGCATAGAGGTAGACTTTTATGTGATATTATCATGCAGTCTGACCATTCACTATCAACACCAACAGATGAATCTAAGGTTTCTAAACACTAAAACAGAGACAACATAAACCGCCTTGAGACTGGTGCCATAACTGCCTTACTAGCAATAGTATTCTGGAACCCACTTTAAATACCCACACACCATTGAAGCCACCAAATTACATAGGTTGCCCTGCTCTTCTCAGTATGTAATCTATCTACTTATTTGTGTCTGTGGTGTCTATTATGTGGGCAAGACCATCGCATAATTAAAAGAAAGAATGGTGAATAATTCATTGGTCTACTATTAGAGTGGTCTTGGAGAATAAGAAAATGGACAAACCAATTGCTCGGCACTTCTTGAAATAAAACCATTCTCTTCCATCTCTGCGATCTACGTCAATGACTAAATGCCACCAAGAAAGAGTGGAAGCAGGTTACTACGTGAAACACAATGGATACACAAACTTAACATTATTTCTCTGAGGTGATTTAAGGAGATGAAAGAAGAAAGCTCACAGCGCTTACTCACCATAAAATATCCATATCCCTTTATAAATTAAATATAAGAATAAAGATTAGAAATATAGATAGCAGCAAGGAATGAGAGGGTTCTCCAGTCCCCCTGACATTAGGCCTAAACCCAAAAGTGAAAACACATACAAAAAAGACAGACCTGCGCTCCTCTATATATTGCGAACATAAGTGCCTTGTGTTTAGCATATGTAATAACTCCTAGTAAATCTAAGTGAAAATAAGTGAGAATTTTGTCCCACAAATTGGCCAATCCATGTGTAAGCTTACCACCACGCTAAGGTATCTCACTTTGCGGTAAGTCCTACTCTAAGTCCTGCCTATTATTCAACATACACCGAAAATGACCTGACTCAGTATGTAATAATGATATCACATGCATACATTATCTTCAGTCAGAAAAAATCTCATGACTGCGCACATGTGTATACCATAGATTAACAGATTAAATTAAAAGATTGCAAGAAATGATTCTCTCTAAAAAATAGCCACATCTCTTAAAGGACAATGTTTTATTCCTTAAAGGAGAAGTAAAAATTCCTAATCCCCAACTTACATTACTGTGGCCATAAAATCATTACAGCCTTTATAAATGTTGCCTTTGTACCTATGCTTTTAATCCATCCTGGAAGTCATGTCCATGGAGGAGGAAATGACAGTTGGCATTGGTTTATTCAAACTGAATCAGGTAGAATGCATTATCTTACTTAACCTTTTAGGAATGGAGAGGTGTGCAAAGCAATGTGTTGCACAACCCTCTCCCCATTAAAGTGTTAAGAGTACTATATACAGAAGTAGAGTTTGTGTCCTGTTGTCCTGCCAGCAACTGTCATGTCCGCCTCCAAGGACATAACATAAAGGACTGACTGATGATATTATCTCTTGAACAAAGTCACAAAACCAAAATTCATAGGGGACATTATTATTTTTTGGTCATTTTGAGCTAATTGGGGAGTTATTATTTCTTTAAACCTTTGAGTGCCAAAGAGGTATCCAAAGCATGGCAACACAATGCGTTGGATACCTCCCTGGCACTCCAAGGCTTAAACCACTGGAATTACCAAACAAAGTGAGAATTAGTGCAGAGACACTCCTTGTTTATGTTATAAATACAGACACTTGCATCTCAGTTCCATGAATCTAGAACTTACTTGCACCATGTGACTGGCTCCTCCGAATCACTCCTCCCATCATCAATTTGCACTTTCTCCTCCGTCTTGCTACAGCTATTTAAACAGTAAAGATAAATGGAGAATTCATCAGTAAAAGACAATGAATAACTGTATTCTCTTTCAGCCCAAGCTAATCTGGACAAAGGCTTTATTTGTTGTTACTATGTCAGTATGGGATAACATAATACAGTATTAATATTTGCATCATACTATTTGTGTCTTTCATTATTGCTGTTACAACATAGCAATTAGTACTAAGGTTATTACTTTGTGTCAGTAGAAAATAATACTATGATTCATTCAATGCCTCTGTCCTGAGCCCAGGATAATGTGTCCTCAACGTAGAGCTTATAGTGAAATGGAAGATATGGTGATAGTCTTCATCCTTGAAGGCTATATGATCTCTCTAGAAACCAGAGTAACTCAAATGTCAACAAAGTAGGACAAATTATTCCACAAAAATAGCTCTGCATTAGAATCTATACAACTATTTCTAATTATGTTTTCTCAATAAATAACCCCATAAATATTCACATATTGATTTTAACCAGTGCATTCTTGCAAGAGCGCTCATTGTGAATTTTCGATTGAAGGGTCAGTAAAATAAAGTGGTTCAATTCTGAGGCAAATCAGGTGCTCACTAGGGGACAAATGAAAATTCCCTTTGACAGAAATGGGGCGCATTGCTTCAAATTGCATTAAAAGCCTCTCTAGAATTCAAGGGGTTAAAAACCCATTTAAATGAAAGGGGTTTGGGTTCATTCAACCCCTATGGTACACACGGTTAGACCCAATTTAGCTCACTGGATTAGGCCCTAAGTGACAACATTGTTTCCGATCAAAGTGGTCAGATTTTAGGTTACTCCTATATACAGATACACCCTAGCCTGACCTAGCCTTTCTTCTGGCATATATCAAACACTGGTAACTTAACTGTTGTGCTATGACAAAGCCCATTCTATGGTTACATGGTTGACTTTAGTGCAATGTTACTAATGCTCTTAAAACATCCATGTAGAACAGCTCTTGCCTAGTGAGCAATTCCTGCATTGCAGAATGCCCTGGAATGAAGCATGCGGCAACTTGGATGTGCAAACATTCAAACTGCAGAAAGCTGATCTGCATTTTGACCCATAGGCAGCTGTGCAGATTGTCCAAACATGCGTTCCTGGAAGATGCAACGTCATTCATTTTGAGCATCAATAAAAAAAGGGAAACCGAAAACAAGGGCTCAAAAGAGTATTCTGAAACACTCCCAGAATCAGGTTCAGATCCCACGGAGGATTGGGATCCCAAAAGAGAGGGCAGACATGAGCCACCCAATGGATAAAGGTTAGGACATTAGGTAGCAAGGCAATACACCTATGGAAAAGGACAGAAAGGGCTGAAAACTGAACTTGAATAAAACTAAGACCAAGCCTTTTCTGAAGACCATCTTGAAGAAAATCCAAGATAACCAGAAGCCAAAAAGGTCCCAGCCACTAACACCGGTCTTTGCACCACTTATAGAACAGGGACTATATCCTGTTTTATGCCTTAGAAGAAACTCGCTTTTGAGCCTTTAGCACAGTAACAATGACAAGTCAGAAAAACCCTTCTCTCTCAAGATGCCGGCCTCAAGAGCCAAGCCGTGAAATCTAACTTCTCCTCCTCTGGATCACAAAGCAGACTCTGAGTCAAAAGGCCTTGATGCAGAAGGAGCCAAAATGGCTACACCACAGATAGATTGAAAAGATCTGAAAATCATGCCTGACAGCACCAGAATGGGACAATCACTATGACATGAGCCAGCTCCATCACCCTGGGAATCAGAAGAACCAGAAGAAATGCCAGAGGAAAATGACATGGAATTATCATCACTTTTACCACAAGAGTTGGATCCTGGAACCTGGCACAAAACTGCAGAATCTTATGGGTCAGCTGAACGGCCACTAGGTCCACAACTGGAAGACCCTACAGTCAAACTTTTGAGTCCAATACACTCTGATTGAGCTGTCAATAGCTTTGATCCAGGTGCTGCCAATTGAAAGAGTCTGTCAAAATATTCTCTACCCCTGGAATGTGAATGGCAGAGAGAGACAGCACTCGAGCCTCCACCAACATGAGAATCTGCCAAATCTCAAATCACACAGCCATACTCCTTGTTCCTCCCTGGCAGTACATGTAAACTACCTCCATCACACTGTCTGATTAGCATTCCTGGAGGGGCTGAGACCAATGCCACAGGGCTAGGCAAATCGCCACATTTATGGACAGAGTGCTCTCTGCCCAGGTCCAACAACCCTTAGCAGTCTGAGTACCCAGAGTGGCACCACAGCCTGTCAGGCTGGAATCCGTCATGACAATGACCCAATTCAGGATAACAATGGGCTGTTCCAAGGTCAGATGAGGCCTCTGAAGCTACAAACGAAGGTCTATCTTTGTCCTGTCAGACAGAGACATGACACGGGAAAGGTGACACTTGTGTCTGGACCAATTCCTGAGAATTTCCATCTGCATCTCCCACATATGTAATTGAGGATATGGGACTGCTTCTAGTGTAGAGAGAAGGTAGCCTAGTACTTTCATGTACTCCTGTAGCACAGCAGATGGCCAGGCTACCACCTGAGTCAGTGACTACTACAGAATTGCATTGTCTAATAGAAAACCCTTCCCCTGAAGCATGTCGGATCTCACACCAAGAAAGTGAAGGACCCGAGACGTAACCAGAGCTGATTTCTTGAGGTGGAGAACCCAACCGTGTTACTCCAGAATAGACATGCAAGGCTAGATCTGTACACCTATGGAGTCCAAGAGATCCTTTGATATGAGCCACCAGGGCTGACATGATTTTTTTGAATACCAGCAGAGCGGGAGTTAATCCAAAGAGAAGAACAGTGAACTGAAAATGATGATCTTGCAATGCAAACCTCAGGAAATGCTGATGATCTTTATGGATAGAGATGTGCAGGTAAGCGTCCTTTACGTCTAAGAAAAACAAAAAATTCTCCTGGACACATGGCAGCAATGACAGAGTAAAAGGACTCCATCTTGATCCATCAAGTGAGAACAAAGTGGTTGATGCGTTTTAAGTCCAGAATAGGACTGCATATGCTGTCTTTTTTTGGGGAACAATGAAAATATTGGAATAGGATCCTGTGACTCTGTCCCAAGAAGGAACTGGTACTAACACCTTTGTCTAGAAGGGAAGAATCTGCGTCTAACGATAGATGGCTTTGCTCAAAATTACAAGGAACTCTGGACATGAAGGAGCAGCATGGAGGAAGGTACTTGAAATCTATGGGTACACTTCTGAAATAACCCGCAAAACCCACTGGCCCAACATGGAAGTGGCCTACGAGCTGTGGGAAAAAAACATAGACAACCTTCTACAGCCTGAGGTGGATTAGACTCCTGCAAATAATGAGGAGGTAGGTTTGTCGGTTTTAGGCTTCTGCACAGGCTTCTAGCCTGACCAAGCCAGTTTGGGTTCTGGGGTGTAATGCTCCTGGGTTGCCACAGGAAGTGGTGCCCTGTCTGCATACCCATTCTGGAAACAAAGTGATAATGCCTCGACTGGCAAGACTGATAACCTTCTCCAGTTCAGGGGTTGAGATACCAAAGATTTATTATAAGACAGGTCAGCCAACCAAATCTTAAAACCCAGAGTGCAACTCATGGCCAAAGAGAAAGCCAAGGCCATTCCAGTATGCTTAATGACATCAAAGGCCACTTCAGTAAGATAAGCTTTAGCTCCAAGGATCTTAGAAAAAACCCAACAGACTTTCCTTACATGCGCCTGCTTTGACCGGATCTAAAAGCTGTTGCCCATAGACAGCCATAGCCCTAGTTACCCATGCAGTGGCAAAAGCAGGGCACAAGGTGGCACCTTAAAAAAGGAATCCAAGTGCTTATACAACAGATCTTTAACAGTCACATCATATATTTTTGGCAAGATGCAAAATGGTGTGCTAATGGCTCAGCTGAAAAAGGGTGCATGAGCAATATAAGCAGATCAAGGAATAACCTCCTCTCAGACATTTTCCATTCCTCCAAGAGTAACTGGTCTAAGGAATGGTAATGTAACGGTTTTCAAGACACTCAGACCAGCCGGTAAAATAAAACACAGTTTTATTAAATAAAAAGAAATAGGAATGAATGCCCTCTACAGGCGACAACTGAAATAGCGAACACAAGCAGAGTTGCTATACAGTTAAGTAGCTGAACACCATGGTCACTATCACAAATCACTGTGAGGTACACAGTAGTCAGGCTACTCAAGGGTTAAACAAGAATAAGTCAGTCTCAATTGTGGAGTTTGGCACTCCCAAGATGGTAATAAAGCTGTAGATGGTAGTGCATAGAAGGCTAGATGCACAGTCAGCACTGCCTTAGATTATGGCGGTGCAGAGCCCCCACGGGTGTAGCAATGAAGACCACAATATCTGCTAGTGCTTGAATCGGTAGCCCCCACGGGCGTAGCAATGAAGATCACAATATCTGCTAGTGCTTGAGTCGGTAGCCCCCATGGGCGTCACTACGGAGACGGCTATAATGCAAGAGCTTGCCTATAGCCCCCATGGGCGTAAAAACGGAAACCAGCGATACGGTGATTTGAGCCTGTAGCCCCCACGGGCGTATACCGGAGAAACTTGCAAGAGATTCAGCCAATAGCCCCCACAGGCGTAATACTGAGACTGCTGTAACGGTAGAGATGGTCAATAGCCCCACGGGCGTACACCGGAGACCACTCTGTACTGCCTGAGAGGTAAGCCACTAGCCCCCACGGGCGTATACCGGAGACAATGCTAGAGCCAATAGCGCCACTACCGGACGTGGTAAGCGATACCGACTACTCTGCTAGGTGGATGATTGAGCTGCCGTCCAAATCAAGCGTCCAAGCGGCCAGCTCGGCAGAAGTAGCAGTTAGACAGGAATAGGCTCAGCAATGAACGTAAAGGCTCACAAGAGGTATGCCAGCACTGAACAGGTTAAGCAGCTCGTAGAACTAAAGCTTAGCGAAATAGAGAAATGCTCTGCAAGTATCAGGAAGGCTCAGTACGGAAGCACAGCTCTGCAATCGGTAATGGAGACTGAGCACAGGAGGCACTACACAGAAGGAGTACTGTGGCAGGAGACAATCAGTCCGGTACCCGGCCTTGGCGGAAGTCAGAATGTCGCAACGGCGACAGCAGAGCAGGAAGCAGTACTCGCGGGTCACTGGAACAAGCCGGTTCAGGTCACAGAGAAGGAAGTCAGCCAGGCCGGATCGGTACACGGAGGTGGTTCTCAGACAAGCCGGATCAGTCACAAGCAGGAACGTCAGCCAAGCCGGATCGGTACACGGAGGTGGTTCTCAGACAAGCCGGATCAGTCACAAACAGAAATGTCAGCCAGGCCGGGTCGGATCACGGAACAGGAACACAGGAGCGTAGTCAGGACAGGCCAATTCGGTACACAGGAATCAGGATCAACTGAAGACAGCAACAGCAACATTGGCTCAGGAACACCACGAAAGGGAAAATGACAGGTGTCACTGGCTAGGTATAAAAAGGTCACCGGGGGCGGGCCAAACCTGCTCAGCCAATGGGAGAGCACCACAAGCGAGAGTGACAGCAAGGGATCACAAGCACCGTGATAGGTAAGGAGGAAAAACGGCAACCTCCTCCTTGTGTCTCTTGAAGAGGACCTAGAAAGGGAAGCCTCCAATACCTTAAGCGTCTCTGCAACCAATCAAAATAAAACCCTAAGGGGGTCTTCCTTATAAAAGTTTCCAAAACAGAAGCAGGAATGTAGGTCCTCTGCTTCACTTTCAACTTCCTCAGAGGAGTCCCACCTTCTAGAATATGAGGAGCAATGGGTTAAAGGACCCCTGAAGCTTTAGCAGCCTTGGACTTGGCCTTGTCTCCATTAGGTTCTGACATAGTCAGTAGGCCCATAAAATGGTAAAAGTTGTAGAAAAGTAGCCGGTGCTGAACAGTGCACCACAATATCTGGGGTCGGGGTCCCACAGTGCTCCAGTAATCAATGTGTAAAGTTAGAATCACCTTCAGCTCCCTTGCAAACTCCAAAACATCACAGATGCAAGTTCTATATGTTCTATGTTTCATCAAATATGTCCTCCATGTTTGCCTGTTCTTAAAGAAACAGCGACCTAAAAAAGTTAAAAATTTTGAAAAACAAACATACCTCAGCAACAGTTGTTAAAATGAATGAATGAATGAATATGTTTATTTATATAGCGCCACAAGTGTACGCAGCACTTTACAATTTAAGGCTTTAGACAATACAGGGTTATAAGTGCTTTGCAAAGTGAAACTCTGGAAGTGAGGTCCCTGCCCAAAAGCTTACAATCTAAAGTGGTAATTGGAGACATACAGAGTACATGAGGGTCAAGTGCTGTATACAGTGCCAAAGTTCCAATTAGGATAGGTGACATAAATTAAGTAATATACAAAGTGAGTGCCATGTAACATGTTTAAGTGTAGTTTCAATCATAATCTGAAGACCATCAGAGAGGTGCTGTGGCGCAGAGTGGGAGGTAGAGCATTCCATAGATACGGAGCAATGAGAGAAAAAGGTTTGATACGTGAGAGGGCTGTAGACACAAAAGGAGTTGAGAGAAGATTGTTATTGGCTGATCGTATGTGGCAGGTTGGGGTATAGCAGGATATTAGAGTGGAAATGTAGGACGGGGTAGAGGTGAGAAGAGTTTTGAATGAGAGAAGCAGAATTTTGTAAGAGATTTGAAGTTTTTAGGCAGCCACTGGAGAGATTTGAGGAGGAGTGGGGCAGGGACAAACCTAGGTGACAATAGGATAATTCTTGTTGCAGCATTCTGTTTGGATTGAAGAGGATGGAGATGGGATGCATGAAGGCCAGAGAGAAGAAGGTTACAGTAGTCCATGCGGGAAATGATGAGTGCCTGTGTGAGAATTTTGGCTGTGGAGGAGCAAAGTAAGGGACGGATTTTAGCAATGTTACGCAACTGAAAGCGGCAAGATTTAGCAATGACGTTAATATGAGGAGAGAATGAGAGAGATGTATCAATTATCACCCCTAGGCACCGTGCTTCTGATACCGGATTTATGGTAGTGCCATTCACAGTCACCTGGAAGGGCACTAGTGGGCCAGACCTGGGTGGGATGAGTAATAGCTCTGTTTTAGTCATATTGAGCTTGAGGTGTCTATGAGCCATCCAGTCTGAGATGGCCGAGAGGCAATCTGTGACTTTAGATTGAATATCAGACGTCAGTTGAGGTGCAGATAAATAAAGCTGGGTGTCATCTGCATAGAGGTGATATTTGAGACCAAAGGAGTTAATAAGATCACCAAGTGTTATTGTGTAAAGAGAAAACAGAAGTGGTCCTAGAACAGAGCCTTGAGGAACACCAACAGAGAGGTGGTCAGGAGATGATGATGAGGTGGCAGAGGAGACACTGAAGGATCGGTTAGTTAGGTATGAGGATAGCCAGTCCAGCGTTAGGTTACAGATTCCTAAGGAGTGAAGAATTTGGAGAAGTGCATGATCAACAGTGTCAAAAGCAGAGGAGAGATCAAGAAGGATAAGTATAGAATAGTGACCTTGTGATTTGGCAATGTGTAGATCATTAACCACTCTTGTGAGAGCGGTTTCAGTGGAGTAAGCAGTGCGAAAGCCAGATTGTAGCGGGTCGAGCAGGTTGTGCGTGTTGAGGATGTCAAGCAGGCGGGAGTAGGTTAGGCGTTCCAAGAGCTTAGAAGCAAAAGGCAAGAGAGAAATCGGTCGATCGCTAGAGGGTGTGGTGCTGTCAGTGGAGTTGTTCTTGAGGATAGGTGTTACTATGGCACATAAAAAAATATACAAACAACCCTGCCAATAAAAGTCTGATTCCTAATGAAGAGAAAAACCCCACAGAATTAAAAACCAGGCAAGAACTGCCCACAGACAGGCAGTGCAGGGGTTAAAATGCCACTATTGCAACCAATAGGAACAAATGTTTTCACAGACGTGCTGTTAAGCCAAATGTGGCTGCCAGGAAGAGAAGTAGGGACATAGTTACAGGACCTGTGCTCTCAGAAGAGAGAATCCAGTCTCTTCAGTCTTCAGAGGAAAAGGCTGATAAAGCAAGCCATCCTCACATACTCAGGCAAGCCATCCTCCACATACTCAGGTCCTGAAAGTCTGTGCACTGGTCAATCCTTCCAAAGGAGGACATAAATAGGAGCCCACCTAATGAGGATTAATACTGCCCATTAGCCTACAACATTGAATAAAAAGGAGGGTAACTAAGAGAGAAGCTTTGTCCTTGCACCACCTGTTTGGTCAGTTTTAAACCTGAGCATACGCATGCGGGGGTAAAGAGGATAGACAAAGGAGTCCCTGCTCAAAGACCTTTTTTATTTGTACCCCTGGAAAAGGGAACTTTACCCCATAGTTCCTGTGTTCCACATAGGATGTAAGAGAAATATGGTTAACATCAACATAGGCCAGCCTTGTGGCACACCTAAATGCAAGAGACTCATAGGGAGGAATGCAGGTAATTTGGCACAGGCAGCTAGGCATGTACTAAAATGCAATACAGCCTTAGGCCAGAAGTACTGGAACAGCAGTATATTCATTATCATTAAAAAATACCTTTGGAAATTTACCAATTATTTGGACATATTTCCCTGCACTGAATATGCAAGGCTGGGAAATTTGAGAAAAAATTTGGAGTAAATGTCCCCTTTATCATTATATACATTCATACATATACAGAGCATGCTTTTGAGTCTATCTGTCCCATAGAGCTCTGTAAAGCCACTCAATCTGAAATCAGTGGAAGGGAATGGATTTACCATGTACACACTCAGTGGCATATGAACAAGTAACAGATGTGATCGGTCCATTAATGAATTTGTGAATGAATGCTCAGGGAATTCAGAGTACTTGCTTGCAAATTTATCCATTTGACACTGGATGATTTCTGGGCTAAGGTGACTAGACCTCCCTTTAAGCCCCTGGATGTCAGAGAGGACTCTAATGCACTGAGAAGCAATGCATTGGGGATGTTTCTTGCGTTAAAGGGGCTACTGCCTAATGCAGGGCACTTAAAGGGATAGTAATGTTTCATAATAAAAGCAACGCTAATCATCATAGTATTTGGGCCATGGAGAGTGTTATTTCAATTCTGTCAGAGTTGTAGTTCAAGCGTAATTGAATGATAAAGTATCCCCCTCTCACCCCTTTTACTGATGTAACCTCTCAGCTCAGAGCAGCAGGGAGGTGCCCAGGTATACTGCAGAGAGGGACAATCGTCAATTAAGGGGGGCAGGGATTTCATTATCACAGTAAGAAGATTGTCCCTTGCTGTTATCTGTCTGGTCAAGCAACCAGATTCCACATCTGAGGTGAGCAATGTTACACTAGGTAAAAGGGGCAGGAGGGGGACACTTTATCATTCAATTACTCTTGAACCACAACTCTGACAGTATTGAAATAACACTCTCTATGGCTCAAATACTATGAAGATTAATTGGAGGTGCTGTTTTTGTGAAACATTACTATCCCTTTAAGAAACATTCCTCTACTACTTTTATTCTCCAAAGCCTCTGCATTAAAGGACAGATCTGCTCACTTTATTCTTACAGCAGTCATGAATATCTAGTTACAGATTTGTTGCACTTTATTTTTAGTTGCCTGTGTATAATCTTAATTTTAATCTGTTTTACAACAAGGGACGTATATGTGACCACCAAGTCTTAAAAAGGGTCACACACCAGATTTAACCTTTGGTTAGACCAGCAATTCCCATAGTTGAACTCAGCTCAAACCAGAAGATGAGGTTTTCAGGATATCCCTACTTGTTGTTGGGTTGATAATCCATGAATCAGTAATTCTGATTGATTTTCATGTGCTTAACCAAAGAAATCCTTAAAATCTGACCATTTTATGCATCAAGGGGAATGGCAATTAGAATCATAGCAATAGACCAGTGGTTCCCAACTTCTTTTAAGCTGTGATACATGCATCTTTAGCCCTTTGAGTACCAGAGAGTGGAGGATAATGGACACAAACATCATCCTCTCTGGAACTCAAGGGGTTAAAGCATGACACACATGTAGAAAAAAAATCCAATTTGAAAAGTGAGACATAATATGGTCGATTCTGAAACACATATATGTATGGTGATGCACCTGTTGAGAACCACTGTGTTAGATCCAGGTTCAATTAAATTATCCATGGATATGTTAAATCCTATAAATAAAAGTATTTAAACTAAGGGGTATGCAGCCATGACCTTAATGATTCTACAGTCTAAAATGTAAAGCCAAACAAATTGGGTGTTTCACCTTTACATAGGTTCAGTTATAAAACAGGGCTTGAGTAATGAAGTTTTCCCTAAGCACAACAGCCATTGTGCCATCGCACTTTGGTCTGTCTTGGGGAAATGCTTGGGCTGCAACCATTTGAACCCTTTGATTGCCAGAGTGGTAAAGAATGCATTGCAAAGCAGTGCATTCCGTACCCCTTTGGCACTCAAAGGGTTAACAAAAAATGTGAATGTTGACTTTTAACCCCTTAAAGGAATAGTATCACTTAATATGTAAAATATATATATATTGTAGGGCTTGAGTAAAACAAGAGTACTTACACTGCTGAGAAGTGTTTTATTCAAAAGCTATTGCAAATCAGACTTTAATATTTTGGTGCAATATCTCAATGGCCTGAAATTGTACAGTGGCGCTGTTCATACACCATCCTATGACCAGGGTCTCGATTCTATTACCAGCACTAAAACTGGCGTTACAAGAAAAAGAAGCAACGTGAATTTTGCAAACACATGTTACGTTGGAATTCTATTGTAGAATCATAGTAAAACAAAACTGGAGTAGACAGCACATTTCAGAGTACTAACAAATTGGAGCTGTTTGCTTTTATTCAACTACCACCTAAAAAATGTCAAAGTCCAAGGAAATAGGAGTACGTCTGACGACAAAAAGATCATGTTCAGTGTTAGATATGTTCCACACATTATCAAAATACGACATAGAGTGTCCCAATCCGACATTTTAAACCCCCTTTAAAATTCAACTTACGGTACTTTCTTTCACCACTTTAATTTGACGAATATTGGACATTTGACATTTTAACCCCCCCTTTAAAATTCGACACATAGGGTACTCATAGGGCTAATAGGCAAGGTATGCGGCTGCATAACTTGCCTGAATATGTGTAAATATTCTTAAAGAAGAAAATGCAGGGAATCAAAAAGGACAGTTGACTATAAATTAGATAGTCAAAATGTTTATTTATCAAAACCCCTTGACCCCTAAAGTGATCAGTTCGGTACTTAACTATTTAAAGACCGAATGTTTGCCTAACACTTAACCTTTATTCCCAATCAATGTAAAAGAACTAGTGTAAACAGTGCTCCTCATTATTAACCCCTTAAGGACTGGCCACGCACGCACGGTGTGGTCACTTAAGCTGCATTTTTTTTTTTAACCATTCAATTCCGGACTCCTCGAACGGCGTGCAGCCGTGCGGGGAGCCCGGAATCCCATGATGTACATGTACATCCTTGGTCCTTTAGGGACCGCAACAGCATGACATACATGTACGTCATGCGTTGTTAAGGGGCTAAATAAACCTATATCTTGATTCTAATGGGTAGCCTAAACTCTATTTTACAAGATCAGCTCTTAGTAAATAAATAGGGATCTAACTTCTAACACTGCCGGTCGTTCGTGAGCCCTAGGCTGTAGAAGCCTCAGAGTTCTCACAGCCAGCATGTGTATGTATGGAGTGCTGCCAAAAGCCGACAATAAATTCCAATCAGCCCTTGCCACAAAGTATTCGTGAGCACACTGACCGAATACTTTGTTGCAAGGGCTGATTGGAATTTATCGTCAGCTTTTGGCAGCATGCCATACATACTGTCATGGTTTCGTAAGAACACTCAGACAGTTAGGTAAGGTTAAAAAGCTTTATTGAAAATAAGGAACAATCATCCCACTCAGGTCCAGATGAGGTCCGTACCAAATACTTCCCAGATCTGACTCTGGTCAGGATGAGGAATATCACAGTAGCAATAATAAGAGATATATGTATATATAGATCTAGGACTTTGCAGGCTTGATCTGTGGACAGGTTCAGGAACAAGAATATCCTCAACAGCCCCACACCGCCAATAGGTGACACAAAGCGATGGGTAACTGCAGGGCAATCCCCTAGCAGACTAGGGATATCAGAAGCAACACAGACAGTGTTCAGGTAGATACCTCACCCTAGACTTCTAGGGTTAACGGAGGCAACACAGGCAAGACTCTGGCAGCAGACTGACCCTAGAGGGCTAGGGTTAACGGAGGCAACACGGACTGGACACTGACAGTGATCTTACCCTAGTACACTAGGGTTAACGGTGGCAACACAGACAGAACTCTGGCAGTGGACTGACCCTAGAACGCTAGGGTTAACGGAGGCAACACGGACAGGACTCTGGCAGAGACTTGACCCTAGAACGCTAGGGTTAACAGAGGCAACACAGACTGGACTTTGGCAATGACTTGCCCCTAGCACGCTAGGGTTACTAGCACGTTAGGGTTAACGGAGGCAACATAGACCAGACACTGGCAGTATTCTGACCCTAGAACACTAGGGTTAACGTAGGCAACACAGGCAGAGGTCTGGCTCAGACTGGACCCTAGTACACTAGGGTTACTGGAGGCAACACAGACACTGGTGAGTGAACGGGCTCCCACAAGACCCAGGAGACTACTGGGGCAGGTAGGACTAACAGGTGCAGTGCAGTATAACGAGTGGGAGTGAGCAGTGTGCGTAACGTAACCGATCAGTAACCAGTGTTGCCCTAATCAGTACAGCACAGAGATAGTCGGCCAGTCCTGTTGGCAACGGAACCAGCTGCTCAGCCAGGTTGGCACACATGGAATAGTCAGCCAGTCCAGATAGTACAACCAGACACTAGCCCAGCCAGGTCGGCACACACAGAGTAGTCAGCCAGTCCTTAGTCGGTAACGGAATCGGATACTCAGCCAAGCCAGGTCAGTACACACAGAGTTAGTCAGCCAGTCCTAGTCGGTAACGGAATCGGATACTCAGCCAAGCCAGCTTGGTACACAAGAAGTTAGTCAGCCAGTCCTTAGTCGGTAACGGAATCGGATACTCAGCCAGGCCAGGTCGGTACACACGGAGTTGGTCAGCCAGTCCAAAGTCAGCAACGGAATCGGATCACAGGAGCATCAGGAATATAACATAGTCAGGCGAGCCAGGTCATACACGGAAACAGGAACAAGTAATAATAAACGCTAGTTACGGGTACACCACGAAAGGGCACCGGTAAAATTACAGGAGGGAGTATATAAAGGCAGACCCTGGGAGGAGTCACCAAAACAGAGCCAATAAGAATAAGGCCAGGGTAAACCAGGAAGTAACAATGTCGCTCAGTCACGGAAATCATGGTCATCGTGATACATACACGCGCTCGCTGTGAGAACTCTGAGGCTTCTATACTGTATACTGTATTTTGCACTGCTTTTGTTCGAACGATGGTTTTGAAACTGTGGTTGTGTCTTCTATGCCTCAAACTCTGAGGTGTAGAATTCCTGACTTAAATGTAACCACAAAACAGGTGCTAATACTGAGCATGGGTAATAGGATACTACTTGCACGTTGTTTTTAGTTGTTTCCTATGGGCTTTTTTTTGACTGGCGGTAAGTCTAATTATCGCTGATTTTGTTTTCACAAGTCAGGTAATAGGATACTAAAACCGACGCCTGTTTTTTTTTTAGAGCAGGTAATAGAATCCAGCCCCAGAGCTGTCCATAGCATGGTGTACCAAAAGCTCCACTGTACAATTTCAGGCCACTGAGATACTGCACCTAAAACATTCAAGTCTGAGCTGCAATAACTTTTGAATAAAACACCTCTCAGCAGTGAAAGTTCCCTTGTTTTATCAGGAGGTTAAACCCTACAATTTATATTTTTTCACATATTAAGTGTTACTATCCCTTTAAGGACCTTAAGCTATCCCTTTTAACCCTTTGAGTGCCTGAGATGTATCTAATGCACTGAATACCTTTCTGGCATTCAAACGGTTAATATAGAGATGAAGATTTGAAAGTTGATATTGTTTTATTCATCAAATCATTTTTTTTTTATTTTTTTTTACTTTGTTGGAACATCACCAAGGAAACACTGTGAAATACTAATCTCCTACTCTGGAGATGATGAACGTAGTTTATTGGGAAATACAGAAACTGTTTGTGCTCATTTAGTATTTGTTAATCTTCCTTATTATAGGTATGCTGCAATAACTTAAACAAAGAAACAGCATATTAAGCCCTTGGATGATAAAAATGTCTCTATGAACTGCTATGATGTAAGGAGGCTGATGTACTGACAAAAAATGGAGCGATTCTGGAGTAACCCAACTGCACCATAGGGGACAAACTGACATTCCCACTCATTTAAATGGGACTTTACCCATTGAATGATGTGCATCTAATGCACTGAATTAAATCAACAGGATTTGTTATCCTTATTTTCAGACATAGTTATTTTGGTGCAAATGTAATTACTTTGACAAAACGTAAACACATGGAGCAATAGTCAATAAGCTAAGGGTGGGCCATTCTGGAGCAAACCAACTGCACCACAGGGGAGAAATTAAAATTCCAAAAATTCCCATTGATTTAAATGGAAAATCTAACAGGTTTGCAATGCATTGGTGACCTCTCGAGTATGCAAGGGGTTCAAATCCCCATTTAAGTCAATGGGAATTTTCAGTTCTCACCTACAGTGCAATAAGTTTACCCCAGAACACCAGAGGAGGAGATACACTAATGGGTGATAAAGAGGCGATAAAGCAGAGATGATATCACTTCTCCAGTTCCTAAGTTATTCTATGGAGACAATTCACTAAGCAATGATAAAGAGGTGATAAAGTGGAGATAAAGCGGAGAAGACTTCTCCAGTGATATCACTTCTCCAGCTCCTATGTTATTCTATGGAGCCACTTCACTAAGCAATGATAAAGAGGTGATAAAGCGGAGATGACTTCTCCAGTGATATCACTTCTCCAGTTCCTTTGTTATTCTATGGAGCTAATGCACTAACATCTCCAAGGCTGGAGAAATCTTATGCTCCATAGAATAATATAGAACCTGGAAAAGTGATCTCACTGGAGAAGTCATCTCTGCTTTATCACCTCTTTATCACCATACCTGAGAACTTTTTCTTCTGGACTCCCCAGAGGGGGAGTCCTGTGGTGCTATTGGGGGGTGATAAAGACAAAATTTGTTTCAAAAGTGTGCGTGGCTTAATTGTGAGTGGGGGGTGGGGCTTAAGAAACAGTAAAAAATATGGTAGAGACAGAGGAGAAGTGGGAGGGAAATGGGAGGAACATGCAGTGCAAGAGCAGAAGTGGGTGGAGTTTCAATAGAAACTCCCCACATGTGGAGGAATCAGCCTCTGCCCCAGAGACCCGATAATTCAGTGTGGAAACCGGAGAGTTCCCAGCTATGGTTATGACGTGTTAGTGAATCTCCCCCCTGGACATACTGACCAAGGTGCTGGAGACTTGTTTGCATTCACATAATTAAGCCCCACCCTTTGAGTACAAGTGAGGTACCCAGTACTGAATAAGGCCCTATGCAGGAAGACAGGGGGCAATTCTGGAGCAAAGCTGCAGCATAGGGGAGAATTGGAAACACATTGAATACTAGAGAGTTCGCCAAATAATTGCAAAGCCTTCAGAGGGTTAAAAGCCACATGGAAATCAATGGAAATTTTATTTATCCTGCATATTACAGTTGATTCTCCATAGAACTGCTCCTCTTTAGACTCCCATTCGACCTTTATACACATTTCTAATGAGAACTATCATTAGCATTGCTTCATAATGATGTCAATTGAACAATACACATCCACCCTTTTTCTCACTTGCATACCATTTATTATTGTTTATTTGACAGTATTGGACTGGTGTCACATTCCCCATGGGAGGAGACCTAGTAACTCGTGATACTTTCCCTTTAACCCTTTGAGTGCCGGAGGGGTACGGAATGCATTGCTTTGCAATGCATTTCGTACCCCTCTGGCACTCGAAGGGTTAACCTTTTGAGTACAAAAGGTTGTTCAATGCATTGCAAAGAAACACGATGGTCTCCCCTCTGGCACGCCATCATTTTTTTTTCTATTTATAATTGACATTTTTATTGAGTAAAGCGGTAAATAAAGTTACAACAGACTTGAACTAGGTACAATACATCAATTACTAGTAGAGATACAGCTAAAGTTTTACAGAAGTTGAAACACCATAAACATAGCATATACTATGTCTGCCATAGATGAAAGTAAATCACCACTAAGGCCAAGAAATACTGAGAGGAAGGGAAAGGAAGGGAAACAAGGGGGGAAAGGAGCTCAAGGATATAGAGGCAAGCAGAAAAGAGAGTGAGCTTTGGGCATTTTGGAGCTAGAGCCAGCGGGGAATACTGTATGGAATGCATTTACATATTGTCCTTGTGTACAATCCTTCCCTTGATAGGGTTTTTTCTCTGCTGCCTACTGACCTGAAGTCCTTAATACTCCCTTGTTACTGCTCTTAGCCCTTTTGGCCATACTCCTTGCCCTCCCCCCTTTTTCCTCTCCTGGGATCGCTGGGTGGGGGGGCCCTTGGATTTTCCTTTTCACCATTGCCCTTCTCATCTGTCTACTCTGGGCCTCTTCCTTCAGGTTGAGTCTGGGAGTTTCTCCGCCCCAGGGTGAGATGGCCCTTCTTGACACAAGTTCTCCAACATATTGGTCTTGGGGACGAGATGCTTAGCCGGATTCTTTCGTTATATCACTCCCCGACTTCGCGTATCTGCGTGAATGGCACTCTCTCTGTACTTGACCTTGAACCCTTCCTGAACGCTGTCCGTTCTAATCCTGAGATCCATGGTGTAGTTTTGCCCACTCATGAATTTAAGATTGCGGCATTTGCTGACAATCTTTTTTTTTTTTTTCTATTTCCCATCCTCGGGTCTCCGTCAATAACTTGTTACAAGATCTTGAAGTCTATGGTAACCTGTCTAATTTCAAAGTTAATATGAACAAGTCAGAGGCCCTTAATGTTTCCTTTGCCCTGTGTGATTGTGAGGTCCTTAGGGATTATTTTCCATTTCTCTGGCAATCTGATAAGGTAAAGTACCTAGAAATCTTTCTGACTGCTGACCCAGCACACTTGTTTGATTTTAATTTTGCCCCACTACGTTTAGCTATACAGGTGGATATTACTTGTTGGACTAAGATGCGGCGCTCTTGGTTTGGAAGAGTGGAGGTCATTAAGATGAATATCTTACCTCGGTTATTGTATGTACAGACGTTGCCCATCTTGATACCGAGATCATATTTTAGATCTGTCAAAAGGATGCTTTCTGATTTTGTCTGGCGATCGAGGAGTAGACGGCTGGGTTATAATTGCTTGATCCGTCCCAGGTACCTGGGAGGTCTGGGTCTCCCTGACTTGCAAACCTACTATGACTCGGCAATGGCCTCCAGGGTGTTGGAATGGTCCTTTTCTTTTCCTAAGCTCTGGATGATGTTGGAGCAGGCTGAACTCTTGGTCCCTTCTAATGTGGCGGTGTGGGTAGGCTGCCATCAATGTGTCTGTTCTGATATGTCTCATCCCACTATCCTCGCTACCCTACGCTTGTGGAAGAAGCTTAGGTCTATGCAGTGTTTTCTTCATTCCCTCCCCTCTTCTCTCGCTGACATATAATGAAGATTTCCCACCCGGTTTTTGTGGGGGCCACTTTGGGAGGATGCTTCTGGGGGAGGTTCTCCTCCCTCAGTTGCGGGATGTCGCCTCAGTATCTGAGCTTAGGTTGCTCCCTGCCATTTTGGAAGGTAGGCTATGCCATGACTTTCTGCCTTATTTTTATAGCCAGCTCCATCACTTTTCTCATTCTTTACCCTCTCTTATTCTGGGATCCGTCGCTCCTAATCCTTTCGAAACTGTGTCTCTCGAATCCACTACCTAGAAAATTGGTTTCTACAGTTCACAGGTTACTATTATCTCAAACACACTCATCTAAGCCACACTTCATCAGATCTTAGGAAGTTCATTGTAGTACCGCCTTAAATGAGACTCAAGGGCTAAAATCTTGATTCTAGCCCATAAATTTTCCATGTCTTTTAGGGTCCAGGAAAATGCATATAAGATTCTGACACTTTGGTATAGGGTGCCTGCTCTTTTGCACCGTTTATATCCGGTGGTGTCAGACACCTGTTGGCCCTGTCCATGCTTACTTCTCCATCATATGTCCCATCCAATAGAGAAATACACTAAATCCTTCTCGGTTCACTTGATGAATGCAGCCAAAGTGCTGATCCTACAGCTTTGGAAACAACCACAAGCTCCCTCTTATAGCTTGTGGAAGAAGCTTAGGTCTATGCAGTGTTTTCTTCATTCCCTCCCCTCTTCTCTCGCTGACATATAATGAAGATTTCCCACCCGGTTTTTGTGGGGGCCACTTTGGGAGGATGCTTCTGGGGGAGGTTCTCCTCCCTCAGTTGCGGGATGTCGCCTCAGTATCTGAGCTTAGGTTGCTCCCTGCCATTTTGGAAGGTAGGCTATGCCATGACTTTCTGCCTTATTTTTATAGCCAGCTCCATCACTTTTCTCATTCTTTACCCTCTCTTATTCTGGGATCCGTCGCTCCTAATCCTTTCGAAACTGTGTCTCTCGAATCCACTACCTAGAAAATTGGTTTCTACAGTTCACAGGTTACTATTATCTCAAACACACTCATCTAAGCCACACTTCATCAGATCTTAGGAAGTTCATTGTAGTACCGCCTTAAATGAGACTCAAGGGCTAAAATCTTGATTCTAGCCCATAAATTTTCCATGTCTTTTAGGGTCCAGGAAAATGCATATAAGATTCTGACACTTTGGTATAGGGTGCCTGCTCTTTTGCACCGTTTATATCCGGTGGTGTCAGACACCTGTTGGCCCTGTCCATGCTTACTTCTCCATCATATGTCCCATCCAATAGAGAAATACACTAAATCCTTCTCGGTTCACTTGATGAATGCAGCCAAAGTGCTGATCCTACAGCTTTGGAAACAACCACAAGCTCCCTCTTATAAGGATTGGGTTGCCTCTGTTGAAGGTTGGCCGAAGATCGGATTCATACAGCTGCAGGTCGGAGCTTGGCACATGCCACCAGGTGGCTCCGTTGTTCTGAATTCCTGGAGAGTGATGATTTTCGCCTGAAGCTGGCTCAGTACAAGTGATCTTGTGAAATTTTACCTTATCTTGCTCTGCCCAGACGGGACCTTTCTCTCTCTCTTTTTTGTTCCTTTGCTTTTCCCTTTTTCTTCTTTCCCTTTTATCTTTCTCCTTCTCCATTTTTTTCCCATTCTCTTTCTTTCTTTTTTCTCTGTCTTCCCCTATCCTCTGTTCTCTCACTTTTCATGCCGTCTTCCTTCTCCTCCTTCCCCACTGACAACATTCTGCTCTTCCCTTCCCCACCACTCTTCTTTACCCCTTGGAGGGTTCTGATGATTATTGTGGAGCCCTTATTTTCTGGGGCTTCGATATGTTTCAATGGAGAAGGGTGCTCAAGACTGCTAAATTTATCTTGTGTATTTCCAGTAGGCTCCTTTCCCCTTTGGGAAACATTTTCCCATGTGTTACATTATTTCTTACATTGTTCACATTTAGTGAAGCCATGTGACCTCACATAAGGTGTCATGTCTTTTACTTTGTCTTCTGTATATCTTGTCTTATGTGTTATACCCTGTATGTTCTGATTTAAAAATCTAATAAAAAAATATTAAAAAAAAAAAAAAAAGAAAAGAGAGTGAGGAGGGCAGAAGAAAAAGAGGGGAGGCGGGGTAGAGGTAAAGGCTGGATATATAAGAGTAATGCAAATAAGTCTTGGCAGGGAATGTAGGAGCTTATTAGGGCAGGCAGAGAAATGGGAGTAAGGTGAGATAAAAAAGAACGACATTAGGCCAAAGAATGCGGAGGAGAAAGTGGTGAGAGGAGCGAGGATAGGTTGAGCCTCCCTCCCCATCGCCCCCCAAAGTTCCGTCAACAGTTAAACCCTGGGATCTGGGGCGTTGGCAGGATTGGTGACAGCAGAGTTCCAGAGTGACAGGAGGGACATGAGGGAGCCTGGATCCACACCACATCTCAATTTGGTTAGCCTGGTAAGTAGCAGATAATCAGTCACCCTCTCAGCCCACTTCAAGAAAGTATGAATGAGGAGGCAATGAACAGAACTACATCCAGAGTGTAGACCGCTGGTCAAAGGCCAGAATCTGAACCTAGAATCAGGCTCCTGCCCCGGCCAAGGGACCTCAACAGGCTTCAACAAACAATTAAAACAAAGAAAAAGAAAACAAGTTTTCAAGAGCCAAATGGCGAGAAATGCCCACAGACTATGTGAAATCTAATGAAGAACAGGTAACAGGCCTAAAGTCTGCAACTTGGAAGGTGCAGGAGTGAAAGTGGGTTGTGTAGAGTCTTTGAGGCAAGAAGGTCAAAAGAGTCAGCAGTGACCAAGAAAAACAATCTCACAGGAATAGGACAGTCAACCTTGACCCGAGGATTGAGTAGATAGTGACTCGCTCCTGTTCACCGGCGAGGCACTCCATCATTTTAATCAGAGCAGTATGCCTTTTAAAGGAACTGTAAACTTTATTTAATGAAGAACTATGTTATAGGGCTTTCCTGCTGAGTAAAACAAGGGTACTCCCACTAACGAAAGTTGTTTCTTTCAAACGTTATAACCATTCAAAACTGTTATACACTGAGTATCATGAGAAGGGATGGTCATGTCACTGCCTTGCACAACTGCTTTACAGAGACCTGGAGCCTGCAGGCCTACGAAACACCCATCACTCTGTTGAAAGAAGATGTAACCCTAAAGGAGGCAGACCTGTTTCCTGATGGCGTAGGCCCCACGAATGGTCACCTTAACCCATGAAACTAAAGCCACCTGAGACACAATATGAAGGCCCTCATTCAAGGAGAGGCTTCTCGTGATGAACATAGCACTTCAAGCACCTAGAACATACAAACAATGAAGCTCCTGTGCACTAGATGGACCCAGAAAAAGGAAAACAAATTCCTGAATAATGGGAAACTCAGGCAACCTTCATGGGAATCGCTACAAGAGTTCCCAAACCCACCCTATCAGAATGAAAGATTAGCAAAGGAGGTTTACAGGACAAAGCCTGATATCGGTCACATACTGAAAACACACAGTCGCAAGAAGGAAAGATGTCTGAAGAGACAAGGGCAGAAAGAAAAGACAGAGGCTCACAAAGAAGCCTCACAAAGGAGCCTTCTGAAGCACTCCCAAGACTGATATCAAGTCCCATAGAGAAGTGGGACCCTGGAAGACTGGGTAAGCAAGAGCTATTCTCTAAAGAAAGGTCTGTGCAACCTGAAAACAGTACAGATACAGCAGAAATCTGGACCTCAATAGAGCTAAGATTAAACCCTTTCTGAAGGCTACCCTGAAAAAGGCTAAGCTAGCTGACAGATGAAAAGGGCACAGCTACAACCCCTAGCCTTAATAGCACTTAAAGGGATAGTATTACTTCAAAATTACTATCCCTCATATTGTAGCCCTTAATAAACTGAGTTAAATGACACCAGCGGAATCTCTCAGACCTTTATGGTTTAAGAGATAGCTGCTTTCAAAGTTTCCTCTCCCCTGCTGTCAGCGTTCTGCTGCCAGCAGGAGAATCCAGTCTCTGAATCAAGTGGAGGCTCTTCAGCAGAGCCGATATCTCGTTATGGAAGGAGAAATGATTCATTAAAACAGTCTTCTACATGTGCTTGGTAACCAAGCACACGTAGAAGACTGTTTCAATGAATCACTTTTCCTTCCATAACAAGATATCGGCTCTGTTTAAGAGCCTCCGCCTGTCCCGGGACCGGATTCCCTTGTTGGCAGCAGAACGCTGACAACAGGGGAGAGGAAACTTTGAAAGTGGCTATCTCTTAAACCATAAAGGTTTGAGAGATGCCGCTGGTATAATTTAACTCAGTTTATTAAGGGCTACAATATGAGGGATAGTAATTTTGAAGTAATACTATCCCTTTAAAGAACAGGGTTCATACTGTACAGTACACCTTGGATGACACCGGCTTGTGATCTAGTATCATAGTAGCAAAGACAGAATCAGAGAACCTTTTTCTTTCAGGACACTGGCTTCAGGAGCCAAGCCATTAAAACTAACATCTCCATCTCTGGGAGACACGGAAGACACTGAAGCCAACAAGGCTCAGCTATGGCAAACTGTTGAGAACCAAGCCTGAAGAGGCCAGAATGGGGAGATCAGAATCACATGAGCCTGCTCTATGCTGACTGTCGTCAGCACCCTGGTAATCAGAGGGAATGGTGGACACACATACCCCCAGTGAAACTCCCGTGGAATGACCATGGCATCCACAACAAGATCGAGAAGGGTCCTGGGATCTGGAGAAAAACAGGGTAGCCTTGCGATTCAACCAAGGGACCATTAGAACCAAGAATGGAAGACCCCACAGACCCCTCATACTTTATAATGCTTTATATTATACTGTTCAGTGTACTGTATGTCATTTGTACAACAGTTGATTAGAAGTGCTGTTTATGGAAATGTGTATAAAGCTGGGTGAGACCCTAGTTCAGGAACATAAAACTTCACTATGCAACTGTTTTAAGGCACACCCCTCTGGTCTTCAATGGATTAAGTAAAAATCTGATTCAGCTGGACTTACAAAGGCTGATGTACTAAAAAGAACTGGATCAGTACTTGGGTAAGCTAACTGCTCCATAAGGGACAAATACAAATCCCCACTGATGTTAAATGGGGCTTTTAATCCCTTCAGTGCTAGAGAGGTCTCCAATGCATGGATTCGCAATGCATTAGACACCGCTTTAGCATTCTAGGGGTGAAAAGATACATTTAAATCAAAGGAGATGTTGGGATTTTTTTATTTGTCCCCAATGGTGTAATTGGTTTGTCTTAAAATTGCTCCTACTCTGATTCCTGATTAAGCTCCATTGGGGAAGATTTATAAAAAGTGTTCCTTAAAATGTCCTTATTCCTTTTTATGAATGTTGGTTTTTATAAAGAATTCTAGGTACATTTATAAACGTGGTGACTGTATAGAATAACAACAGGTCAGACATGGCCTTAACCCTTTGGGTGCCAGAGGGGTACAGAACGCATTGCAATGCATTCCGTACCCCTCTGACACTCAAAGGGTTAAATATTTTGATAAAAATTTTGTCACTACATTGATGCAAATAGTGACATTTCTTTATAAATAAGCTGCACAACTTCCTTACTCCATGTTATAAAAAAAGTACTACACTGCGTTATGTCCTCCTGAACTACCCTTAAAGGGACTGTAATACTTCTATTAAAGTGGAGGTACGAGTCTTCTTTATTCTTTTTTGAGCAGGTAGCCCTATATTTCAATACTTACAGTTTTGTAGTTGAAGCGCTATTCAATCAGAAAGGATCCCCCTCCCGTCCCTTTCCCCTGCATCACTCATACCTCTCAGTCTGGTCCGGATGGAGCGAGGCGAGGGACAATCTTCAGTAAGCAAAAGGAAAATCCTGCCATTCTTCATCAAGAGGGCAGTGTTTTCCTTATACTTACTGAGTGAAGATTGTCCCTCGCTGCATCCATCCAGTCCCAGGACCAGATTACAGATATAAGGGGAGGTGGCCAGAAGGGGTTGGATTGAATACCTTGAACTACATATAGTGCTACATGTTAAAAAAAATAAAGAAGGCTCGGACCTCCAGTTTATTAGAAATATTACATCCCTTTAATACTTTTATAACTACCAGCGGAATTCTTAAAGCCATTTTAACTCTTCTTTTCCATTAACTCCACTTTTATAAATCTCCCCCATTGTGCCTTATCCCAGGACCTAACACACTATAAGAGGGAGGACTGCTTATGCAGGTAATTTCATATGTCTTCGGTAAAAGAGATACTTTCTACAATGGATACACTTCCCTGTATATAGATTACCAGTCTCAGTAACATGCATTGTATAGTGGAAGTGAGAGACTGACACAGGACCACTGGGCATTTTGGGGTTTTTCGGCATTCCATTCTGTGATGCCGAGCGAAGTGCAGCTGTGCAGGGTCCCCTGAATTCAATGACATGCCAGGACCATCACTAGTCCTTAAGTCCAGGACAACTTTGAAGGTCCTGGCATGGCATTGGCACTTAAGGAATTAAGAAACAGAGTGATGTGCAATGCATTGTGAAGTACTATGTTGTACACTCCTCTGGTCCTTAAAGGGATAGTAATGTTTCACAATAAAAGCAGCTCCGATTAATCTTCATATCATTTGAGACGTGGAGAGAGTTATTTCAATATTGTCAGAGTTGTAGTTCAAGAGTATTTGAATGATAAAATATCTTCCTCCCGGCCCTTAGAGCAGTAAGACTGTCCTGACAGATCACAGAGAGGGACAATCTTCAGTGAACATAAGGAAAAACCTGAAAAACCTGTCAAGGGGGTCAGGGTTTTCCTTATGCTCACATTAAGAAGATTGTCCTTTGCTGTGACCTGTCTGGTCCCAGGGCCAGATGCCACATCTGAGGGGAGGTGGCTTACCTAGGTAAAAGTGGCAGGAGGGGGATACTTTAACATTCAATTACTCTTGAACTACAACTCTGACAGTATTGAAATAACACTCTTCATGGCCCAAATACTATGAAGACTAATTGGAGCTGCTTTTTTTTGTGAAACATTACTATCCCTTTAAAGGGTTAATATTACCATATACAGTAAGCAGAATTAGAGGTCCTCTGCTCCTGCTATCAACTTTAGCAACTGGCATGTCCACCACCATAAGCATTATCATCAAGGACTGATAGAAGCTGTCATATTTTGAACAAAGGCATAAGGACAGAATTCATAGAGGCCATTAGAATGTTGTGGTCATTGTAAGGTAAGTGGAGGGTTAATGATACTATCTACATACAAACTTTTTGCCTGTGCAAAGAGGTGGGCTGTATGGGAGTATGTGGGAATGTTTGAAGAGAGTTTTTCCTCTGCATCCAGATGTATGTTATGCACTGTTAGGCACAGAGGAAATCAGTGCAAAATTATGAGTCACTTGGTTCAAGGATAAAAATACCATTTATGATATAGGAAACTGCATGTGGTATTTTCCAGCAGACTGAGGGAAGCAATTTTCTTTTGCTGTCGGTCTATTGTTATAAGTTACTTATAAAACACCAAAAAACTCTGCATGAACGTGTGGCCAATGTAAAATGTGCCATTTGCATCTGGATGGTGCTAGTCTCTAATGCCAGAAGCCAGGGCTTATAATTTTAAGTCCTTTGCTACTAGCCAGACCTGAAAAGTTACTCGCCTCTGCAAGCCAAAACATACGCACCAGGGCTGAATTTCTACTCGCCAGGGCTAAATGTTCACTCGCCATTGGCTAGTGGCGAGTGGAAATTTTGAGCCCTGCCAGAAGCTACACTTTAGGGTATGCAGTACCGCGTATGAGAGAAGCAGTGCATATCGTCAGAACACTCCATCAGCCTTAGACTTTAATGCTAGCAAACGCCGTACAGGAAAACTGACAGTGACGGCAACCAAGTTGCTTGTGCTGTGTTAATACATGGTGTAGATCTTGCCACTGTTTAATTGAAGGCCTTGAAACACCCAGAGACTGCTTGATTGTCCTCCCCTTGAATCAAATGGTGCTAAGTGGTGGCATTTTTGAGCACAAAGCTTAGTAAAGTGGCATTAGGCAGACATGTAAGAACCTGACTGTGAGTCCAGGACCTGATTTAGAGTGTAATTGCTGTTGTACATTTGTGGACCAAAGAACACAACTATACCAATAACTGATTAATAAAAACAATGAAACAGAATGACTAAAACTAGTGTTCTTTCAATATATGAGCAGGTTATCTCTTTGAATGCATGAAGGAGGTTCAGAAGGGTCAGAAAAGGGGCACCATTGCTCTCTTGCTGATCCAACAATAATGACTGACCTTAAAGTCTTCAAGTCTTACCGATCAGGTTATGGGGGGTCACCCAAATACTGCTAGGAATGGGATTTCTAATCTGGTCATAGGAGTCTATGGGACTATGGGCTAGGTTCTATTGCAGGTGAGACATGTTACCACCCATTTTATCAAACATTTCCTATTGAAGTCTATGGGGAAACCTGGGGATAAAAGCAGTGATAAAAGTAGCACCTGCAATAGAATCTAGCCCTAAGAGGGTCAGTTTCCTAACTACCCAAAGTTGCTGATAGTAGCAATGTTAGGGCCAGAACAGCATCCATAGAAGTAGACATGAAGACATAATAAGTATGCTTTAAGTTACAATGCAAATGTTGCAGCAAAAATTAATAGTAACCCAAAGTATGAACCCCCCCCTTGTTAAATGGATACATTGATTGTAAATGGGAAGTTACAGAAAGACAGGTCTACTTTTTCCATTAAGAAGTTACCACCACATCTATTATACGTTAATAGATATATACTGATGCTAAGCACAGACTGGGTAAAACAATGTTTGTTCATGACTCACCCATTAACCACAGAAGCCTCTGCCCTGGGCTCATATCTTACACTGGACATGTTTCTTGTTATGGAAAACTGTGATCTGTACAAAAGAACATTTCATAAAATGTTATATTCTGATACAAAGAAACGGTGTTAGAATTAGAACGTTAATTAGAAGATTTCACACTAGGAAAAGCTCTGTTTATTCCTGTGGTACATTACAGTAGATTTGGAACCACACACAGAAAGATAAAATTGGGGTAGCTAACCCATTGAGCACAGGGGTGCGAGAAGCAATACATACACCCCTCTGGTCCTCCAGGTAGTAAGGTGAAACTCAATTGTGTCATAGTGATAAGCATTCCATTGATTTAAAAGGAGCCTTGAATGCTAGAGGGGTTGTTAATGCATTTCAAAACCTTCTCTCACTGAAATGGTTATTACAACTTCTGTTTTTATTTACCCTTTAGATTCTTGTGAGATTCAGAGCCCTTTTAAGCCACTGGTGTACCCTGGAAAATTATATAGTATACTTTGTTTTATGAAAACATTTATGTTATAGAGCTTTCTCTACTGAGTAAAACAAACTGCTGTCAGCTGTTTTATTCAACATTTATAACAGTTCAAATAACCAGGAAGTGAATTTACTGTATGTTTACTTCCTGATAGTTCTGACAGGAAGTGACTCAGCAGTTCCTACCACATTATATGAGAACTGTAGGTCACGGACTTTCTTCTCCATTAGAATGTAACAGAATTACTAATTGGAATATGATCACTAGAAGGCATTGCTAATGTAAAATTAAACACGGGTTTAAACTGTAATTCCACTGGAAAGATGCATCTCTCAGCAGTGGTAGTACCCTTTTTTTACTCAAGAGGAAAAGCCCTGCACTATAAAAAAGTTTGTGATCCTTTAACCAGGCCTCCAGAACATTGTGCATAAAACCTACACCTGTTTTCCACTACAGCTTTAAGTGAGCAGCTTTACACACTTAAAGTGGAATGCAACTCTGTAACAAATAGGTGATTTTGAAAGAACATTCAAAATCACCTATATTTATGTCAAACATTTTTTTTATATTTCAAACAATACCTTATGATGTGTATGTATTTGCCAGACTACGCAGCTGACCTACTACAGACCAACAGGAACTGTAAGTGGTTATGGTGAGCCATGTGGAATGTTATATCTGGCTGGTGTGCCTGACAGATCTGCATTAATTTACAATCAAAATTTGAAATCACAAGATGGATTAAGGTCCAGTTTGCCACCACCTTAACTAACTGGACTCTTACCAAACCTTAGTGCATTTCCCCTTTAGAGTCGTACAGCCTGTCCACTCCTGCTCTAAGCTGTTGTGTGATTGTTAATTACATACCTACATATTATGTTTTTTATTATGTCCCATAATAAAGAATATAAGAAGCAATAAGATAAACTGTAAACATACAGTAACAAATTGGTAGATGGATCTGGTTCAGCAGAGGTTTATTCGGTTTTGGGGGAGGGTTCTCCACTTCCACAAAACCAAAAGGGTTTTCCTTGACTTCTGATTTAATTTAAGGGATCTGGGAGCTTAAAAGGAACACTAACATCTCCTAACAATAACTCCACTTATCTTTGTTTGGGAGAAAATATTAATGGTCAATATGGATCAGTTCTGTGTTGATCATTTCCCTAAAATGAATCTTTAATTAGCACTGGATGATAGGCACATGGAGGCAGTCGAGATGCCACACTCCACTGAACTATTCTTAGGAAACCTTTAGTGGGAGGAGTCTGGGATTCTTGAGTCCTACAATAAAGAATCATATCTGCCCCAAGGACATGGAATCCAGTACTAATGAAACCTTTAAATGTAGTTAATTAATTCCCACGGAACTAATTTTAAGTGATTATTGTGATTTTCTGAGCAGATTAAAGGGATAGTAATACTTTGTTTTAACTTTATTTTATTTTGTAGGCATTAAAAAAACATGAAGAATGATATAAGTCTTATCTCTCAAACCTTTATGGTTTAAGAGATATTCACAAACAAAGTATCCCCCCCTGTTCAACCAGATCAGAAGGGAGGTTCTCAGGTAGACTGCAGAGAGGTACAATCTTCAATTAAGATAAGGGAAAAAGCTGAAAAACTTGTCAAGGGGGGAAGGGCTTTCATTGTTTTCATACAAAGAAAATTGTCCCCTTCTGTTATCTGTCTGGTCATACAACCTGATCCACATCTAAGAAGAGATGGCTTACACTAGGTAAAAGGGGTGGGGATGGGAACTTTGCTTGTGAATATCTCATAAACCATAAAGGATTGAGAGATAAGACTTATATCATTCTTCATGTTTTTTTAATGCCTACAAAATAAAATAAAGTTAAAACGAAGTATTACTATCCCTTTAAGATAAGTGAGGATTTATTAACAAGAGGTACTAGTGTTCCTTTAACCCCTTAACGACCCTTGACGTACCAGGACCGTCAAGGGTAAATTTGCTTTAAGGACCAGTGACGGTCCTGGTACGTCAAGTGTTAAATGGTAGCAGCGCGCCGCCGTGCACGCTGCTACCATTCAATCCAGGATGAGACTGAGCGGTCCAGTACCGGACCGTTCAGTCTCAGCCTTCGTCGGTTGTGCCAGGTCATGTGATCGCTGTGTCAGCGATCACATGTACCGGCATTCTAAAACAATGAATGAGGCAGTGCTACTTACTGCCTCTAGTGTCTCCTCTCTGCCAACGCGTCCCTTACATCAAAGTAAGGGACAGAGAAGCAGGGAGGAGACACCTAGTGGAAATAAAAAATACAGCAGCTGGGGGTGTTAACCCCTTCACTGCTGGTGCAGGAGGATCTCTAGATGCAGGTCAATTTCTGACCTGCTAAATACACTTTTTTTTTTTTTTTTTTTTTAAATAAAAACACCACACTTTTTTTTTTTTACAAATAAAATAGTTTAAAAAAAAAAAATCTCAAGAAACAAAATTGGAAGTGTGATTGTTGTGGAGTCATGTAATACACTTACACACACCGCCAAATGTAATGAACAAAAAAGTGGGAAAATAGGGTGGGAAAAAGAGACATGGGGATTTTCACCCAGGGGGACAGTGGCCACTTTAAACTGCGCATTTTGTAGGTATGACTGAGTGGTCATACCTTTCATGCAGTCTCCATAAAAATGTAACCCTTTGCGCACAATTGATCCCAACAGAAAAAACAAAAATGGTGGTTTTTTTACATTTTTTTTTACCTTTTTCTTTAATTTTAATAAAGTAAATGGTGGGTTATCCATATAAGCGGGGTATCAAAGGAAAGCCCTATTTGTTTGTAAAAAAAACAGTATATAATTTATGGGGGTGGAATAAAAGCCTAAGAGGGAAAACACTGTTGAACAAAGACATAGTCAAAAAGGTCAGAATTGCTCCGGTCCTTAAGTCAAATCCACCTCTGATTTTCCCGGTTCTTAAGGGGTTAAGAAACGGGAATCCCCCCAACAAAACATCACCAAAGACCACATCTGCCCATTTTTGTTCCAATCTGTTCCTAATTTTATCATTTGGTAAGTTTAATTTTTATTCTGCAAAACTACTGTAATTAGTTGCATCCTTTGGTGTTCTGATGCTATTTTCTTTTCTTAGTTATCTATTAATCAACAAAATTGCCTACTGGGGCATACCTCTGTGAAATATCTTACAGAGTTTATAAATGACTGTCATAATGCCGTATTGCAGATTAATGAGTAACATCCTTTGTATTGGGCTTGGATAATTAAAGTTGAAGGTACAACAACAATTGAGTAACTTACAACCCATTGTCTTAATCTAAAACAAACAATGGGGCATATGCACAGTAAAGTGGAGTAATTCTTTATGCACCATAGGGAACAAATATTCCATTAATTTAAATATGGCTATTTAACCCCCTGAATACCTCTGTTATGCCTCTGTTATGTAGGTCCTTATTAAGGTGCTGCAGTGCTTGTGGTAGATGTTCAAATACATCAGTGCAACTGCACTGGTGTCGGCGTCCTGCAGCTGTGCAGGCCTCACATTAACCCTTTAAGTGTCAGAAGGATGAGCAATGCATTGTGTACTCCTCTGGCACTCAAAGGGTTATAGCAACACTAACAATTACTATTTCTATGGATATAAAAGACTAATAACCACTATGATTTTTTCCTAGTGCCTTTGTTCAAGAGATGCCATCTTTAATCAGTTCTGGATGTCATTTCCAGATAAGTTGATATGACGGGCTGCTAGAAGGACCAGTGGACCTCAAACTCCACCCAATGCCCATGGAATCCTGTGCGGCTCATGAACTCTGACTGCTTCAATTTGAAAATAAAAAAAAAAAAACAAGAAAAAAAGTTCCAGTGGGCAGAATCTGGGGTCCAATACCAACTGTCATGTCCTTAACATACAGAAACGATTAAAGAATGTATGTATTGAACAAAGGCACAAGGGTAGAATTCATAGTGGACTTTAGGATTTTCTAGCCATAGTAGGGTAAATAGGGTTATTGTTAGAAAGTGTTAGTGTCCCTTTAACTGAATCATCTGTTACGGCAATTCAGTTAGCCTCTATTGGATGTTCTCTCATTGGTGGGTTCTCAGCAGTGAGCTGTGGCAGAGCCTGAAAATCATCTGGGACAAGCTTGAATGGATAGTAATAGCTCTATTAAACTGCAGCTCTGATTCTTCTTTAAGCTTTTTATAACACCTAGCGCTGTGTTTAATTACTTACAGTTCTATAGTTCAAAAGATATTCAAACTGAAAGAATCCCCTCCCGCCCCTTCCACTTCCTGTAAGCATGGTTCAGATGGAGTGCTGTGAGGGACAATCTTCAGTAAGCAAAGGAATATCCTGCCCTCCTTCATCAAGGGGGGGCAGGGTTTTCCCTTATACTTAATGGGTGAAAATTGTCCCTAGCTTCATCCGTCCAGTGCCAAGACCAGATTGCAGCTCTAAGGGGAGGCAGCCAGAAGGGGCAGGAGGGGTATCCCCCTCCCTCCCATTTTACTGATGTAACACCGCTCACCTCAGAGCAGCAAGACTGTCAGGATGGATTGCAGAGAGGGACAATCTTCAGTGAGCATAAGGGAAAAACCTGAAAAAACTGTCAAGGGGGGCAGGGTTTTCATTGCTCTCACAGTAAGAAGATTGTCCCTTGCTGTGATCTGTCTGGTCCCAGGACCAGATTCCATATCTGACGAGAGGTGACTTATACTAAGTAAAAGGGGTGGGAGGAGGATACTTTAGCATTCAATTACTCTTGAACTACAAATCGGACATTATTGAAATAACACTCTCCATGGCCCAAATACTATGAAGATTAATTGGAGCCGCTTTTATTCTGAAACATTACTATCCCTTTAAGTACTTCACACTATCCTACTTCCTGAACTCCTTTCCTAGTCCCTCCTCACCCCATCAGGCTCCTTCCTCCAAATGCCTTGTCTACAGGGGTTTTGCTATCACACCTTAGTGCATAACCACCCAGTTCTTCTTAATGCATTAGCCTTGCTATGTAAGGATTTTTGGAATCTGCCAGAGCAGCTCCACTGGTGTTTTTCTCTAGTATATACTAGCAATTTGGGACGGCATTGCCCGTCATGTTATGCAGGGAATGTTGTTTTTTTATTTTAAGAAATGTTATGATAGTGAAATATAGCGTTGGGTGTACGTGTCAGAAAGGTACACACAGTGATACACAGACACATGCGCAACCACACACATATACAGGGGGACACACACTGATAGAGAAGCATGCAACACACATACATAAATACACACACACACACACATGCACTGACATACACAAACAGTGACACACAGATGCAAATCAGAACATATATACATACAGTGTGAGCAGTGTAAGCAACATACCTCCCAACATTTCAAATGGCCAAAGAGGGACACTTGTGTTTTAGGTGGTGTTACTGGGGGCGTGGCTGGTGGTGTATTTTAGAGAATTTTTAACTCTTTGAGTGCCAGGGGGTAAGCAATGCAGTGCATCCCCTCTGGTATTGAAATGGTTAAGTTACTCTTTCTGTAAGTGAATGATTTAGAAGAAGATGAAAGTATTTTTTTACACAGACTAATTTAACAAATATATACAGAAGTTTATACCCACATCACTGTGGGTTTTACTGATGTGGAGAAATCTGATACACTTGCATATTAGGGTGACCAGACCTCACCTTTAACCAGGGACGCATATGAAAAATGCATACTGCAGGGCTGCTTTGATTTTGGTGCACTCCTATGTGTCCCTGGTTAAAGGTGAGGTCTGGTCAGCCTATTGTATATACACTACACAGTGTGATCTCCTAAATAGAGGAGCAGAGGGATTTGTGTCTCAAACAGGGAATGTCCCTCCTATACTGTACAGTGCCAGTCCTTATACACAGACTGCATTCTATACAATGCCAGACCATATATAAATAGTTTGTCATACATGCTATACAGTGAGCTATGTACAGCATGGAGATGATTGCAGGAACTGGTACCTTTACTTACAGACAGACTGACAAACAATCTGCTCTCTTTCTCTCTCTTTGTGCAATATATAAATACAGTCACACCCATGGTTTCTGCCACTTATCAGCTCAGCTGAAGCCCTGCTCTGCACTGCCTGATCACCTCTCTGCAGTTGTTCCACTTTCCCAGCAAGCCAGCATCCTGCCTGCTGATTGTTTAGAAATCAGCTCACTTGTAGTAATTGGCAGGGCTGTGCAAGCTCACAGACAGGGAATGAAGAAGCTGCATAATACAGATTGGACCATGGCCTTCCAGGTATAGCTTTAACATAGTTCCCATCATCCTCAGCTGCTCAGTGTTTGTGTGTGTATATGTCTACCAGTGTGTGGGGGGGCATGTGTGTGTGTCTGTGGTGTAGGAGTGAGTGGCAGCCATTTTCTTTTCAGCCTTAGATAGTGGTGGGCGGGCTGGATAGTGGGGGCAGGCCAAAAATCACACCCCCATTGAATCACCCAGTGGGAGCAGTAATCCTTTTTACTGCCGCCCCTGGGTGTGTTTTGCCAGGCACAAAGTCTTCTTTTATATATATAGACTAGATGGACAATGAGAGGCCTCACTTTGCCCACCACTGTACTGTAGCGTATGATTGCTTCAGTGCATACTGACCACACACTCCAGTGTTGCAAGACTTTGATGCTGGCAAGCCCCTTACTCCTACCCCATATCATGCACAGGAGAAGGGTATAAAGCTGTACCATTTCTACAGCATCTTGTTTAACCCCTTCAAGACCAGAGGGGTGAGCAGTAGCACATTGTTTAACAGTGTCTTTAAAGGGATAGTAATGTTTCATAATAAAAACAGCTCTAATTAATCATCATAGTATTTGGACTTTGGAGAGTGTTATTTCAATTCTGTCAGAGTTGTAGTTCAAGAGTAATTCAATGACAAAGTATCCCATTCCCGCCCCTTTTACTGATGTAACACTGTTCAGCCAGATCAGAAGGGAGGTGACCAGGTAGACTGCAGAGAGGGACAATCTTCAATAAAGATAAGGGAAAAACCTGAAAAAAGTGTCAAGGGGGGCAGGGCCTTCATTGTTCTCAGAGGAAGAAGATTGTCCCCTTCTGTTATCTGTCTAGTCTTACAACCAAATTCCACATCTGAGAAGAGATGGCTTACACTAGGTAAAAGGGGCGGGAGGGGAAACTTTGCTTGTGAATATCTCTCAAACCATAAAGGTTTGAGAGATAAGACTTATATCATTCTTCATGTTTTTTTAATGCCTACAAAATAAAATAAAGATAAAACGAAGTATTACTATCCCTTTAAACAAGACAGAGGAAAGGAAGCTGTAAAATGTTCATACAATTCCCCACTGTCCTCCCCTTGGTGCAAACAAAATTAAAGGGGAGAATTTTGTAGTGTAAGTAGATTAGTAAATAGGTGTTAGGCAGGTGCAGAGCTAAAAAAATCGATTTCAGCTGCGTGCCATTCGGGGAGTCTGGAATCGGATTCTTAAAAAAAAAAAAATGTTGCCGCGTGCCTGCGTAGCTGGTCATTAAGGGGTTAAAAAAAACCTACAACACATTATTGGAACACTTTACATGATGCTTTATAAGGTTTACAGAAACAAAATGTTTTATAGGACAGATTGCCTTTATACATTGTTCAGAAACAAACAACAAGGAGAGCTATCCTGTCTCTTTAAAACAGTATATGGATCAAATGTAAGTGAGAATCAATACTCACACAGATCATGTTTGACCGGTTGGATCAGCTAATACACTGTTATCATCTTTCATCTGCACCTTCATCCATTTCATTGTCATCTACTGATTTACTAGAGACTCTGCTAAGTATTGTTAACAAGACATCTAACCACCACTATCATCTCCACATTTCCATGCGTTTAACTTTCATTTTTATCAATTATTTCAACTAGGAACTTTGACTACTTTGGTTTTTTGATTATTTATATCTGAATACATATTTATCATACCACTGGCATGTATCTATAAATTTGTGAGATTTTGTTCATTGTTTGAGTTGACCAGTTACTATTGTATCATTATAAGTACCATGACAGCTTAAAGGGTTAGTAATGTCTGATTTTCACAAACTTTAATACTGTAGATTAAATAAATAACTAAATAATAAATTAACTGATGCAGATCCCCTTTCTCAAACATTTATTGTTTGAAAGATTTGCAATGATAAAGTTCCCCCTCCCTCCCCTTTCACAGACATCAGCCTCTAGCTGACAGAAAGAGATCCTGGTCCCGGGACCGGCCAGCGGCAATTCAGCAGAGCCGGAATACCGCTATGTTAAAAGAAATACTTCATTGGAACAGTCTGCAAAGTGTACTTGCAAACCAAGCACACTTGTAGACTGTTCCAATGAAGTATTTCTTATTAAATAGCTCTATTTCTGCTTTGCTGAAGAGCTGCCATCGAGTCGCACAACTTGAATCTTTCTGTCAGCTAGAAAGCTGATGTCTGTGAAAGAGGAGGGAGGAGGGAACTTTATCATCGTATATATATCTCAAACTGTAAAGGTTTGAGAGACGGGACTTGCATCACTTAATTTTTTTTTAAATAATATTAAATTTTGTGAAAATCAGACATTACTAACCCTTTAAAGGCACAAACCCAGCTAACACCCAAAAGCCAAAATTCTACCCAGAAATGATAACAGACAACTAGAGATGCACCGATACCAATTTTTTAAGACCGAGTACGAGTACCGATACTTTTTTCAAGTACTCACCGATACCAATTACCGATACCCTTTTTTTGCAGTCATTTGCCAGTTTTCTAAGTACCTATATACTTATGTATTGGTAATTGGTATTGGTGAGTACTTGAAATATATATACACACACACACATACATACATACATACATATACACACACCACCTCTTGATTCTTGAGTCTCCCCTTTTGACTCTTTCCCCCCTCTTGATTCACATTCTACCTCTCTTGAGCCCTCTTCTTTTGCCTTGGCTTTTTCTCTCCCTTTTGATCCCCCTTTCTCCCCCTCCTTCTCCTTGACTCACCCTTTTGCCTCTCTCTCCCTCCTTTTGCCTCTTCTTGGCCCCCCTCCTTTTGTCTCCTGATCCTTCCTCCTTTGCCTCTTTTTCTCCCTCTTGGCCCCCCCTCTCTGCCTCTTTCACCACCCGCTGCCCCATCTTGCCTCCCTTACTCTCCTCTGCCGGGGTGCTTGCTGTTCTCTCGCGAGCCCCGGCAGAGGTCAGCGTCGGAGCGTTGCCATGGTAACCAGCGGCAATGCTCCGACGCTGTAGGAGTGAGAGAGGTGACCGGGGAACATTGTGAGTAGCTCCCCGGGCTCCCTCTCTGCAGCACCGACCCTGACACAGGGTATCGGTGCTGGCATCGGCCGCATTTGTGCGAGTACAAGTACTCGCGCAAATGCTGGTATCGACACCGATACCGATACCAGTATCGGTATCGGTGCAACCCTACAGACAACAAGTTTGGGAAGGAAAGGGCCACAGCATTTATTAAACATACTAGTGTAAAAGCCCGTGTGCATGGGCCAAGGTCCGGGTAATGTTAACCCTTTGAGTGCCAGAGGGGTACGCAACACATTGCTTTGCAATGCATTGCATACCCCTTTGGCACTCAAAGGGTTAAAAGGCAGCTACCTCACTGCTCCACGAGATGCAGTCTTGAGTCGCCTCACTCACGCAATGCATTCATGCGCAGTAGAGACCACATCTATTGAGCATGACTGCATCGTGACAAACATCCTAGCGAATTATTATATAGGATTTAACAAGACATTAACTATATGCCAGACCCTGATGACAGGCACAATGAAAACACACAACACACCTAAGAGTCACTGCCTCCATTTGAGCTGTTAGGCTGCAAGTGGGAACCTAACTCCCCAAACCTGCTAGGGTACCTAACAGCTCAAATTACTCTTTGGCAAGGACCCACCACAGCCAAAAACACATTGCTTTGACTAGATAAAAGCCCTACATGGGGAGGGGACAAAGAAATCCCCCTGTGCAGCTGCCTTAAAGGGATAGTAATACTTCGTTTTAACTTTATTTTATTTTGTAGGCATTAAAAAAACATGAATAATGATATGTCTTATCTCCCAAACCTTTATGGTTTAAGAGATATTCACAAGCAAAGTGTCCCCCTCCCGCCCCTTTTACTGATGTAACACTTTTCAGCCAGGGCAGAAGGGAGCTGCCCAGGTAGACTGCAGAGAGGGACAATCTTCATTTAAGATAACAGAAAAACCTGAAAAGCTTGTCAAGGGGGACAGGGATTTCATTGTTTTCAAAGGAATAAGAGTGTCCCCTTCTGTTATCTGTCCAGTCTATGGACTGTATTCCACATCTGAAAAGAGATTGTTTACAGTAGGTAAAAGGGGCGGGAGGGGGAAACTTTGCTTGTGAATATCTCATAAACCATAAAGGTTTGAGTGATAAGACTTATATCATTCTTCATGTTTTTTTAATGCCTACAAAATAAAATAAAGTTAAAACGAAGTATTACTATCCCTTTAACCCTGAAATATAAGTGAGTAGGCAGCCACACAGGACATATTTATAAACAAAAGTGGACCCATCCAGCCCACCACAATGGGCTCGCCAGTACATACTCGCCAACAACAAAATATTGCCAAAGGATGGATCAGCACCCCGCAGTCACGCAGGAAGGGGGCTCTTTTTAGTAATTTTATTTTATGGCTCACTGTGTATATACTCCATTCTTTTCTTTCATTTATCTAGTACTGCGTATCCATGTTGATACTCCGCTTGAGTAGAGTCTGCTGTTTATTTTAGCTGTTCGACCTGCTCTCATTGATGTTTATTCTTTGTCGGGGACAGCCAATAATTGATACAATCACATTAGTTCCATTCATGTTGATTATCAGTCTGTCAGTTCAATAGTTCAGTTTTCATTACTGTGTATATATGTGCTGTTCACTGTTGGGAGTATATATCTTTCTATTTCAGTGTCTAGTTTTCACCATTTATGTGTGGCTATTATCTTTTCCTAGGTTAACTTTACTGTATTTAATTATAGAATCTTATGCAGAAGGGAGAAACACGCATCTTGTTACTGTTCCAGGCCAGATGTCACTAGTGAGGTGCAGATCTGTAATCATGTGTGCAATGGACAGACCGTTCTATTTGCTTGTTTATAATAACAGAACTTGTACATCATAAAAGTGATTCACTGCTAGTCCTGCTCAACTGTGTTAAATCTGAAAGTGAGTGATAACTAATGATATTGTGAGCCCTACGTTTAACCCTTTGAGTTCCAAAGGGGTGCACAATGCATTGCAGAGCAATAGGTTACGTACCCCTCTGGCAGTCAAAGGTTTAAAAGAAAGCTGGAGTAATTTTGGGTCAAACCAGCTGCACCAAGGGGGGGGGGGGGATAAAAATTCACTTTGATTTAAATGAATCTTTTAACCCCATGAATGCTAGAAACATATTCGATGCAATGCTTCTTATTGCACTGTAGATCTCTCTAACACTGAAGAGGTCAAAAGTCTAATTAGCCCTTTGGCACTGACAGGGATAAGAAAGTTCTACAATGCAATAAAATGCAATGTATTGATGCATGATGCATTCAAACGTTAATCCTTTGAGTTCCAGAGGGGTATGCAACGCATTGCAAAGCAATGCGTTGCATACCCCTCTGGCACTCAAAGGGTTAAATCAATGAGCGGTGATGTATTTGTTTTTCTGCTGACCTATGCCCAATCAAGAGCATGTTAACCCCTCCCCCTACACACTTTGATAAACCCTCACTTTATCCAATCCCTTTTGAAAGATACAGACACATGATGTCAATATAAATAACGAGCATCCAATGTGCTAAAGAGTGGGAAATTTGATCTATGAAGAAAGACCATTTGGGTATGTTTGTTCACTTTGGGAATGAGATGCCTCTGAGGAAGCTATAAACTCTGAGCCATAAAGTAACAGTTTCTTTTAAATTGTGCATTTTCTTTGTTAAATGGATATAGCTCCATTCTGATGCCCCTGCCAATATGCTGCCCTATGCCTACCCATAATAGGCATAAATATGTCACTGACAATGGGAAATGGTGTTTCTCTCCTGTGTTAGAGTTGACTCACCTCAGAATTGTCCCATTTTCCTTTTGAGCGTAGGGCCCTCTAATTTTCATTCTGAACAAATGTCAAATTAATCCCTGAAGTACCAGAGTAGTGAGCAAAATGTTTGACAAATACCAGTAGCATATTTGAAACAATCAAAAACAACCAAAAACCTGGGAAAGTTTTTTAAAATGAAAGGTAGATAAAGCAAAACTTTTTATTTAAAGGCCAATTGTCAAGTTTTACTGAATCTTATCATATGGGAGTAGACTTGGTAAAACTGCTTTTACTTCCTGATTGTTCTAACTGACAGGAAGTGACTAGGCAGTTTCAATCACATTATAATTGGAAACTCTGGAAAAATGCATCTATCAACAGTGGGAGTATACTTATTTTACTCAACAGGATACAGTGCCGGATTTACATCTCAAGAGCTCCTAAGCACAAGACCTTCTGGAGCCCCTAGCCCCACATTCATCCTACCCCTAGCCAAACTCCCTCATATAACCACACCCTATTTTGTTGTCAAACTCATTTTTAAATTATTCTGCACAGTAATGTGACAATGTGTGGATGAAAATGTTATAGATAGGGATGGGGTATATATTAGGAGCTATTCCTATAGGAGTAAATAGCTGTAATTGAATGTAATAAAAGAACTTATTTAGGAAGGAGTCCATCATACAACACACACACACACACACACACACACACACACATAGAGAGATAGATAATACATAAATATTGCGGTACAGTAGCTGCAGTGGCCTGCATTTGAAACCTCAGTATAATGCCTGATGTAACGATAGAAGCGATTCATACCACACCGAACAGAAGCATGAACGCGCTCCCTGGGGCAGCTGGGAGAGAGGTGAGAGAAGAAGAAGAGCTGCGCCAAAGATTCAAGAACCAGGAACCCACAACAAATAAATACATTCTGACTTCTCTGTGGCCCTTTTTAAATATAAGAACAGACCTGTTCTGAACTAATGCATACCTCCCAAGTGTCCCTCTTTAGGAGGGACAGTCCCTCTTTGAGACCCAAATCCCTCTGTCCCTCTTTTTAGGAGATCAGATTATGTGGTGTGTAAATAAGTGTATCCCATTGCTCCACAGCCATAAAACTTACATTAATGTTTGTATAAAGGTCATTATATGTGTTTATAAATTAGTCTGTGTAAATAAAATACTTTGATGTTGCTCTAGATCATTTATTAAGTTACACAAATTGGTGTCAGTAGGTCATGAAATCACCTATAAGCTATTGGTAATGCCCCTTCCACCAGCCACGCCCCCAGTAACACCCCCTAAAACAAAAGTGTCCCTCTTTGGCCATTTGAAATGTTGGGAGGTATGCTAATGTCCTCCCAGTCCTACTGCCACCCAGGGACAATCAATACCATCAAGACTCTCTTCCTGCACGGTGAGAGATATGAATCCATGCCTATAGCAGGAGGAGGCAGCATATGTATAAAGCCAAAAGTGGAGCAATCCTGAGGCAAACCAGCTTCGAAATAGGAGACAAAGTCCCCAATGAATTGAAGCTTTTAAAGGGATAGTAATACTTCGTTTTAACTTCATTTTTTTTTAATGCCTACAAAATAAAATAAAGAATGATATAAGTCTTATCTCTCAAACCTTTATGGTTTAAGAGATATTCACAAGCAAAGTGTCCCCCTCCCGCCCCTTTTACTGATGTAACATTTCTCAGCCAGGGCAGAAGGGAGCTGCCCAGGTAGACTGCAGAGAGGGACAATCTTCAATTAAGATAAGGGAAAAACCTGAAAAACTTGTCAAGGGGGGGCAGGGCTTTCATTGTTTTCATAGGAAGAATACTGTCCATTGCTGTTATCTGTCTGGTCTATGGACTGTATTCCACATCTGAGAAGAGATTGTTTACACTAGGTAAAAGGGGCGGGAGGGGGAAACTTTGCTTGTGAATATCTCATAAACCATAAAGGTTTGAGAGATAAGACTTATATCATTCTTCATGTTTTTTTAATGCCTACAAAATAAAATAAAGTTAAAACGAAGTATTACTATCCCTTTAACCCCTTAGCGACCCTTGACGTACCAGGACCGTCAAGGGTAAATGTGATTCAACGACCCTTGACGGTCCCGGTACGTCAAGGGTTAAACTCTCCCATCGCGGCCGCACGGAGCGATGGGAGAGCGCGGGCTGCTTGTTACTAAGTGTCCCGATACCGGGACACTTAGTAACAACCAGTAAAAAGTTTGTTGCAACATGCGATTCGCTTGATAAGCGAATCACATGTTGCAAATGCTGATTGACAGGGACAGTATTTGTAAATACTGTCCCTGTCATATATCTCTGTCTCCCTCCATCTTGCACACTGCTGAGGTGGAGAGAGACAGAGAGAGTTCGTGTGACAGTGTGTTCCAGAGTTCCTGCAAAAAAAAAACTGAGTTTAAACGATAAAATTAACCCTTTGATCACTGTTTTACAGTGATCACCAAGTTCCCCCCCATCTGATCACTTTTAGAGTGATCAATAAACTGCAGATCAGCGTCTGCTGATCTGTGGGATACCCCCCATCCCCCTTGTATCCTCTGAATTTTTTTTTTATTTTTTTTAAATTTTTTTTTATTTTTTTTATTTTTTTTTTATTAAAAATTGATTTAAAATATAATTTAGGTAGTTTAGGTAGGTAGGTGGGTAGGTTTAGTGTAGACTTGTGTTAGGGAAAGGTTTAGGGACAGATCTAGGTTTAGGGAAAAAAAAACCAAAAAAAAACAAAAAAAAACCAAAAAATAATAAAAAAAAAAAAATATATATATATAATAAGTATAGTTTAGATAGGTAGTTTACTTGGGTTAGGTAGGTTCTAGATATACGTAGGTTAGGGTAAGTTTTAGGGTTAGAGTTAGGTTTAGGGATAGCGTTAGAGTAAGGAAAAAAAATTTAGTGGGCAAAATGCAGCGCACTTATAGCGTTGAAGAGGCATATGCCTTTTTGGCATCTGACTCAGAGGAAACAGATACTGCGTCAGATTTTGAAATAGAGCAGTTTTCAGAAACTGAGAGCAGCTCTACTGACGACGCTGGGCCTTCTATTAAGAAAAGACGCACTGCCCCAAGAGCTGCCCTGGCAACTGCCCCAGCACCTGCCAAAAATCCTGCCCCAGCACCTGTCACAAATCCTGCCACAAATCCTGCCACAAGATCTGCCAAAAATCCTGTCAAAAGATCTGCCAAAAGGAATGCCCCAAGTGCTGCCCCAAGAGCTGCCCTGGCAATTGCCCCAGCACCTGCAAAAAGATCTGGCCAAAGAAATGCCCCAACACCAGCCACTCCTGATCATAATGAATGGGTATCCCCAATAAATTTTTGCCCACAAATACCAGAATTTACAGGCACCCCAGGGATTCAAACTGATGTTGAGGGATTTAATTATGATAATTTTTTTGATTTATTTTTGGGGGAAGACATTTTAGGGGAAATTGTGTCCCAAACCAACTTGTATGCAGCCCAGTATACTGCCGCCAACCCTACAGCTTTTGTAGTTAAGGAAGAAATATGGAAACCCATAGACCTCATAGAATTTAAGCAATTCTGGGCCTTAATAATGGCAATGGGTATAATAAAAAAGCCCAGTATCCGATCCTACTGGAGCAAAAACCCAGTATGTGATACCCCTATATTCCCCAAGACTATGACCAGGTCCAGATTTGAAATCATTTTGCACTTTATGCATTTTAACGATAATACCCTGTGCCCCCCAAAAGAACACCCCCAGTATGATAGACTATACAAAATTCGTCCCCTAATAAGCCATTTACAGAAAAAGTTTGCCCAAGTGTATATGCCCCAAAAAGAAATTAGTGTAGATGAATCCCTAATGAAATACAAAGGCAGGTTAGGGTTCAAGCAGTACATCCCCTCAAAGCGATCCAAATTTGGTGTCAAATTTTATAAATTGTGCGAAAGTGCCACAGGCTACACCCAGGCTTTTAGAATTTATGAGGGCAAGGACAGCAAACTTGATCCTCCTGGGTGCCCCGAATTTATGGGAACAAGTGGGAAAATAGTTTGGGATTTAATTTACCCCTTATTAAATAAAGGCTATCAATTATTTGTTGATGATTATTACACCAGCCCCCTTTTATTTAGGTCTCTGTTTTATTTTGACACCGTGGCCTGTGGCACTGTCAGACGCAATTGCAGGGAGTTTCCCAAAACACTCATAGATGCCAAATTAAAAACTGGGACGTCCTCATCTTTGTGCCAACAGGAGCTGCTGGCAGTGAAGTTTAGGGACAAAAAAGAGGTCTGCATGCTGACCACAATGCATGAGGACAGATCTGTGGCAGTCACTGTTCGTGGCAGGACAGTGGTAATGAGAAAGCCAGTCTGCATCAGGGAATATAATAAAAACATGGGGGGAGTTGATCTGAGTGATCAACTAATGCAGCCATACCTCACAATGAGGAAGTGTAGGGCATGGTATAAAAAAGTTGCCATCTATTTGATGCAGACTGCTGTCCATAATTCATTTTTACTTTTCAAGCTGGCAAACCCCAATCAAAGATGTAGCTTTTTACAGTACCAGCTACAACTTATTTCCATATTTTTATTTCAAGGTGCGTCTGAAATAATTCCACCAAGACCCGGGTTAGTACATTTTATTTATAAAATCCCCCCAACTCCCCAAAAGAACAAACCACAGAAGCGCTGCAGGGTTTGCTACAGAAAGGGAATACGGACAGACACCACCACTTACTGTCCTGATTGCCCTTCCAAACCTGGCCTCTGCATTGGTGACTGTTTCAAGGAATACCATTCAGGCACAATGCAGTAGTGCTGTAAAGGTTCTTTTATTATTTGGCCACTTTTTCCCCCTGAAATATCCTGTTTTTTATTTTTCAAAATACATCCCTCCTTAGATCTAACACTATCAAAATTTATCTCTGATAATGGAAACACACATGTTCCCTACTGGGCCTAGTAGCTCCCCCAAACCCTGACAAACCTATGCATATGGGGCATTGCCGTACTCATACAATGTAACTCACCACTAATGTAAAGCATTTAAAAAAATCTGCAAATATCATCTGATTGAAATCCAGAGCAACACTAAAATAGAAATGTGAAAAATGGTGTTTCTCTGCCTTACTGCAGATTTGGGGAGGGATTGGTGATACAGTGGCAGCAAAAAAATTGATAAGATGCAAATAGAATGAAAGCCAGGGTTGTCTACTCTTCTACAAAATATACTTTTGGGGGTAAAATTAATTGCAGCATTGCCAAACAGACCGAAATGAGACAAGGCACCAGCTGTAAAAATGGCATGTCTGTAAAAGGAAACTAACATGTTCCAACTAGGCCCAGTAGCTCCCCCAAAACCCCGACAAACCTATGTATATGGGGTATTGCCGTAATTAGAAGAAGGAGCCGAACACTAATCAATGCAGTTTATAAAATCTTCACCTGTTCTGTGCTTGAAATTCACATCAACATTGAAGGCAAAGCGTGAAAAATGCTGAATTTTTTATTTACGTCAAGTTTTCACAGGCTTGGTGGTAAAATGGCTGTTTGCAAGATTTGAAAACACACCTAAAATGAAAGCCTGGGGTGTCTACTTTAAAAAAATATACACTTTTGGGGGGAAATCTTAAAAAAGAGCAGTGTTACACAGCCCAAATGAGAAATGGCACCAGTAACGCAAGCTGTGAAGATTCAAAGTGTGAACCTGGAAACGCGCATGTTCCAATTTGGGACCCATAGCTCCCACAAACCATGAAAAAGCTATCCATATGGGGTATTTCCGTACTCAGAAGAAGGAGCCGAACACTAATCAATGCAGTTTATAAAATCTTCATCTGTTCTGTGCTTGAAATTCACATCAACATTGAAGGCAAAGCGTGAAAAATGCTGAATTTTTTTACTTACGTCAAGTTTTCACAGGCTTGGTGGTAAAATGGCTGTTTGCAAGATTTGAAAACACACCTAAAATGAAAGCCTGGGGTGTCTACTTTCAAAAAATATACACTTTTGGGGGGAAATCTTAAAAAAGAGCAGTGTTACACAGCCCAAATGAGAAATGGCACCAGTAACGCAAGCTGTGAAGATTCAAAGTGTGAACCTGGAAACGCGCATGTTCCAATTTGGGACCCATAGCTCCCACAAACCATGAAAAAGCTATCCATATGGGGTATTTCCGTACTCAGAAGAAGGAGCCGAACACTAATCAATGCAGTTTATAAAATCTTCATCTGTTCTGTGCTTGAAATTCACATCAACATTGAAGGCAAAGTGTAAAAAACGCTGTTTTTTTTACTTACGTCAAGTTTACGAGAAAGTGGTGGTAAAATGGCTGTGTAAAAAATTTGAAAACACACCTAAACTGAAAGCTGGAGGTGTCTACTTTCCAAAAATATACACTTTTGGGGGAAATCCTAAAGTGGAGCACTGGAACCTAGCCCAAAATGAGTAATGGCACCAGTTAAGCAGGACTTGAAAATTCAATATTTGTTCAAAATTGGGCCCTGTAGCTCCCCCAAACCTTGAGAAACCTATGCATATGGGGTATTGCCGTACTCAGAAGAAGGAGCTGAACACTAAAAAATGCATTTTTAAAAATCTTCACCTATCATGTGCTTGAAATTCACATCAACGTTGAAGTGCAAGTGTGAAAAATGCTGTTTTTTTAACTTACGTCAAGATTTACGAGCGATTGGTGGTAAAATGGCTGCGTAAAAAAATTGAAAACATACATAAAATGAAAGCCTGGGGTGTCTACTTTCCAAAAATATATACTTTTGGGGGGAAATCTTAGAGTGGAGCACTGTTACACAGCCCCAAATGAGACATGGCACCAGTGATGCAAGCTGTGAAAATTCAAAGTGTGAAACTGGAAACGCGCATGTTCCAATTTTGGCCCCGTAGCTCTCCCAAACCTTGAGAAACCTATGCATATGGGGTATTGCCGTACTCAGAAGAAGGAGCGGAACACTAAACAATGCATTTTTAAAAATCTTCACCTATCATGTGCTTGAAATTCACATCAACATTGAAGTGCAAGTGTGAAAAATGCTGTTTTTTTAACTTACGTCAAGATTTACGAGCGATTGGTGGTAAAATGGCTGCGTAAAAAAATTGAAAACATACATAAAATGAAAGCCTGGGGTGTCTACTTTCCAAAAATATATACTTTTGGGGGGAAATCTTAGAGTGGAGCACTGTTACACAGCCCCAAATGAGACATGGCACCAGTGATGCAAGCTGTGAAAATTCAAAGTGTGAAACTGGAAACGCGCATGTTCCAATTTGGGCCCCGTAGCTCTCCCAAACCTTGAGAAACCTATGCATATGGGGTATTGCCGTACTCAGAAGAAGGAGCTGAACACTAAACAATGCATTTTTAAAAATCTTCACCTATCATGTGCTTGAAATTCACATCAACGTTGAAGTGCAAGTGTGAAAAATGCTGGTTTTTTAACTTACGTCAAGATTTACGAGCGATTGGTGGTAAAATGGCTGCGTAAAAAAAATGAAAACATACATAAAATGAAAGCCTGGGGTGTCTACTTTCCAAAAATATATACTTTTGGGGGGAAATCTTAGAGTGGAGCACTGTTACACAGCCCCAAATGAGACATGGCACCAGTGATGCAAGCTGTGAAAATTCAAAGTGTGAAACTGGAAACGCGCATGTTCCAATTTGGGCCCCGTAGCTCTCCCAAACCTTGAGAAACCTATGCATATGGGGTATTGCCGTACTCAGAAGAAGGAGCTGAACACTAAACAATGCATTTTTAAAAATCTTCACCTATCATGTGCTTGAAATTCACATCAACGTTGAAGTGCAAGTGTGAAAAATGCTGTTTTTTTAACTTACGTCAAGATTTACGAGCAATTGGTGGTAAAATTGCTGCGTAAAAAAAATGAAAACATACATAAAATGAAAGCCTGGGGTGTCTACTTTCCAAAAATATATACTTTTGGGGGGAAATCTTAGAGTGGAGCACTGTTACACAGCCCCAAATGAGACATGGCACCAGTGATGCAAGCTGTGAAAATTCAAAGTGTGAAACTGGAAACGCGCATGTTCCAATTTGGGCCCCGTAGCTCTCCCAAACCTTGAGAAACCTATGCATATGGGGTATTGCCGTACTCAGAAGAAGGAGCTGAACACTAAACAATGCATTTTTAAAAATCTTCACCTATCATGTGCTTGAAATTCACATCAACATTGAAGTGCAAGTGTGAAAAACGCTGTTTTTTTAACTTACGTCAAGATTTACGAGCGATTGGTGGTAAAATGGCTGCGTAAAAAAATTGAAAACATACATAAAATGAAAGCCTGGGGTGTCTACTTTCCAAAAATATATACTTTTGGGGGGAAATCTTAGAGTGGAGCACTGTTACACAGCCCCAAATGAGACATGGCACCAGTGATGCAAGCTGTGAAAATTCAAAGTGTGAAACTGGAAACGCGCATGTTCCAATTTGGGCCCCGTAGCTCTCCCAAACCTTGAGAAACCTATGCATATGGGGTATTGCCGTACTCAGAAGAAGGAGCTGAACACTAAACAATGCATTTTTAAAAATCTTCACCTATCATGTGCTTGAAATTCACATCAACGTTGAAGTGCAAGTGTGAAAAATGCTGTTTTTTTAACTTACGTCAAGATTTACGAGCGATTGGTGGTAAAATGGCTGCGTAAAAAAAATGAAAACATACATAAAATGAAAGCCTGGGGTGTCTACTTTCCAAAAATATATACTTTTGGGGGGAAATCTTAGAGTGGAGCACTGTTACACAGCCCCAAATGAGACATGGCACCAGTGATGCAAGCTGTGAAAATTCAAAGTGTGAAACTGGAAACGCGCATGTTCCAATTTGGGCCCCGTAGCTCTCCCAAACCTTGAGAAACCTATGCATATGGGGTATTGCCGTACTCAGAAGAAGGAGCTGAACACTAAACAATGCATTTTTAAAAATCTTCACCTATCATGTGCTTGAAATTCACATCAACGTTGAAGTGCAAGTGTGAAAAATGCTGTTTTTTTAACTTACGTCAAGATTTACGAGCGATTGGTGGTAAAATGGCTGCGTAAAAAAAATGAAAACATACATAAAATGAAAGCCTGGGGTGTCTACTTTCCAAAAATATATACTTTTGGGGGGAAATCTTAGAGTGGAGCACTGTTACGCAGCCCCAAATGAGACATGGCACCAGTGATGCAAGCTGTGAAAATTCAAAGTGTGAAACTGGAAACGCGCATGTTCCAATTTGGGCCCCGTAGCTCTCCCAAACCTTGAGAAACCTATGCATATGGGGTATTGCCGTACTCAGAAGAAGGAGCTGAACACTAAACAATGCATTTTTAAAAATCTTCACCTATCATGTGCTTGAAATTCACATCAACATTGAAGTGCAAGTGTGAAAAACGCTGTTTTTTTAACTTACGTCAAGATTTACGAGCGATTGGTGGTAAAATGGCTGCGTAAAAAAATTGAAAACATACATAAAATGAAAGCCTGGGGTGTCTACTTTCCAAAAATATATACTTTTGGGGGGAAATCTTAGAGTGGAGCACTGTTACACAGCCCCAAATGAGACATGGCACCAGTGATGCAAGCTGTGAAAATTCAAAGTGTGAAACTGGAAACGCGCATGTTCCAATTTGGGCCCCGTAGCTCTCCCAAACCTTGAGAAACCTATGCATATGGGGTATTGCCGTACTCAGAAGAAGGAGCTGAACACTAAACAATGCATTTTTAAAAATCTTCACCTATCATGTGCTTGAAATTCACATCAACGTTGAAGTGCAAGTGTGAAAAATGCTGTTTTTTTAACTTACGTCAAGATTTACGAGCGATTGGTGGTAAAATGGCTGCGTAAAAAAAATGAAAACATACATAAAATGAAAGCCTGGGGTGTCTACTTTCCAAAAATATATACTTTTGGGGGGAAATCTTAGAGTGGAGCACTGTTACACAGCCCCAAATGAGACATGGCACCAGTGATGCAAGCTGTGAAAATTCAAAGTGTGAAACTGGAAACGCGCATGTTCCAATTTGGGCCCCGTAGCTCTCCCAAACCTTGAGAAACCTATGCATATGGGGTATTGCCGTACTCAGAAGAAGGAGCTGAACACTAAACAATGCATTTTTAAAAATCTTCACCTATCATGTGCTTGAAATTCACATCAACGTTGAAGTGCAAGTGTGAAAAATGCTGGTTTTTTAACTTACGTCAAGATTTACGAGCGATTGGTGGTAAAATGGCTGCGTAAAAAAAATGAAAACATACATAAAATGAAAGCCTGGGGTGTCTACTTTCCAAAAATATATACTTTTGGGGGGAAATCTTAGAGTGGAGCACTGTTACACAGCCCCAAATGAGACATGGCACCAGTGATGCAAGCTGTGAAAATTCAAAGTGTGAAACTGGAAACGCGCATGTTCCAATTTGGGCCCCGTAGCTCTCCCAAACCTTGAGAAACCTATGCATATGGGGTATTGCCGTACTCAGAAGAAGGAGCTGAACACTAAACAATGCATTTTTAAAAATCTTCACCTATCATGTGCTTGAAATTCACATCAACATTGAAGTGCAAGTGTGAAAAACGCTGTTTTTTTAACTTACGTCAAGATTTACGAGCGATTGGTGGTAAAATGGCTGCGTAAAAAAATTGAAAACATACATAAAATGAAAGCCTGGGGTGTCTACTTTCCAAAAATATATACTTTTGGGGGGAAATCTTAGAGTGGAGCACTGTTACACAGCCCCAAATGAGACATGGCACCAGTGATGCAAGCTGTGAAAATTCAAAGTGTGAAACTGGAAACGCGCATGTTCCAATTTGGGCCCCGTAGCTCTCCCAAACCTTGAGAAACCTATGCATATGGGGTATTGCCGTACTCAGAAGAAGGAGCTGAACACTAAACAATGCATTTTTAAAAATCTTCACCTATCATGTGCTTGAAATTCACATCAACATTGAAGTGCAAGTGTGAAAAACGCTGTTTTTTTAACTTACGTCAAGATTTACGAGCGATTGGTGGTAAAATGGCTGCGTAAAAAAATTGAAAACATACATAAAATGAAAGCCTGGGGTGTCTACTTTCCAAAAATATATACTTTTGGGGGGAAATCTTAGAGTGGAGCACTGTTACACAGCCCCAAATGAGACATGGCACCAGTGATGCAAGCTGTGAAAATTCAAAGTGTGAAACTGGAAACGCGCATGTTCCAATTTGGGCCCCATAGCTCCCGCAAACCTTGAATAACCTATGCATATGGGGTATTGCCGTACTCAGAAGAAGGAGCTGAACACTAAACAATGCATTTTTAAAAATCTTCACCTATCATGTGCTTCATATCAACAGTAGTATTGAAATGTAAGTGTGAAAACTGCAAAAAAACAAAATATTACCACAATTTTGAAAATTTTTTCTGGAAAAATAGCTGCATGAAAAACTCCAAAATTCTCCTGATTATTTACTTTATGTTGTGTAGTTTTCAGAAACATATACCTTTGTGGGACATTTTTGGTTCTGGCACCGTCAGCTAAGCTATGATGCTCACATGCCAATTGTTGAGAAATTACAAGTTGGAAATAATGGCATCCATCTTGTAATATTTACCTTGTAAATGTGAGGAAGTGATTGAAATACTAGGCATATGGGGTATTCTTATATTCAGGAGAAGCAAATGAATATATTTAGGGGTATTTTTTTGTCATAAACTAATTGTATGCAAATCCTGACACGAAAATATAAGCAAAATGTTGTTTTTTTTCAATTTTTTTCCTCTTTTTTTCTATTTTAATCAAATTAAACAATGAGGTATTCATATAATTGTGGTATCAAAAGAAAGCCCTACTTGTGCTTAAAAAAACAGTATATAATTTATGTGGGTGCACAAAAGGAATTAAAGAGAAAATATGGTTGAACAAAGACATAGTCAAAAAAGTCAAAATTGCTCCGGTCCTTAAGTCAAATCAAACTCAGATTTTCCCGGTCCTTAAGGGGTTAAGCCCTTGAATGCTAGAAGGATCCTGTCTAGCATTCAGAGGGTTAAAGGCAGCAATTAAATCAGTGGGAATACTTGTCTGTCCCCTATGCTGCAATTGGTTTTCTCCAGTATTTCACACACTATCATGTATACATGTAAGGATAATCTGAGAAGTTGTTGTTGTCACACAGTACATGTGTAATGTTTGAAGGAAAAAAGACAAGCTGGAATCTGTAGTGCATGCGTAGCTGGTTTCAGGGTTATATAGACAGCAGGCAGCCCACACACACTATGCTGTAGTGCGCAGCTGCATATGACTATTTAGCAATGTGACGTTATGACGTCACTGCAGCAAGTTTGCAACACTGATTGGATATGGCGGCCGGGTCAGCAGGGAGGCTGACGAGTGGGTTAACCATATCTGTGCCAGAAAGGTGTCAAAGGGTTTTAAAGTATTTTATTACCCCTGTTCAGATCCCCAACTGATCTGTCAGGGCTTGCAATGCAGGTCTGTTTCCAGAGGCCTACAACGGCTGAGAAGCATTACTATGATAGTTACTATTTAATAAAGGGAAAATTTGGAAAGTGCAGTTCCACTTCTAACCCCTGTCCAGCAATGCAATCAACATAATCAGCTTTACATGACACATTAATCATCTACAAAAAGAGTTGCATTAAATAGGGAGTCCTGGCATTCCTTCCCTCCCAAACATATCATTGGCATCTATTTACATCCCTAGCAATTTACAAGTTCTAGTACAAGGGTTCCCAAACTTGACCTTACCTTTTTGAGTACCAGAGAGGTATCCAATGCATTGCAATGTGTTCAATACCTCTCTGGCACTCAAAGAGTTAAGTATTACTAACCATGTGTTTAGGATTTCCTAGCTTTAGCACAAGTGAGTTCATTAAAACGACCTCCCCAGTGTCCAGAGGACAAACCGAAGACCAAGCCTGTTAGTGCTACATGAGGACAGGTTTGGGAACATTTGCTACAGTAAAAAGACAGCAAGGCACAAACTGTTGAGTAAACGGAGTAAAATTAGAAGATGCAAATCGATCAGCACAATTAAAAGTTTAGACCAGTCAATTTTTTGGTGACTAGATGCTTATGAAAACTTAATTCTACATGACTGCAACCTTGTTATGTGTGTTTTTCATAAATGTCCTGCATTTAAAGGGATACCTGGTCAGCTTTGCTATCTATCTATCTATCTATCTATCTATCTATCTATCTATATAGGCTAGTCCTGTCCCTGTTCTGGGTGCCTTGAAAAGGGTTTCTGACAGTAGCCAGCCAATGGGATGTGTGGGGAGGGATTTGAGTTGGCTAAGGAGGAAGACCTCTGCTTCCTCAGCCAAACAGATACACATCAACTTCGCTGCTAAAAAAAAAAAATCAGACCTTGTGGTGGGGCATCATGACCACTCCCGATGCCCCCAGCTACTGATCTCCCAGCTGATTTGACTGGGAGATCAATAGAGGCAAAGCAGGGGAGTAAGGGAGCTTCACTGCTTCCATTCTACCTGTAGCCACTGAGTAGGAGTGGGCAGGATCAGCAAACCCTCTCACGTCAATGACTGAAAGCCTCCCTCAATGACATGGGAGTGTTTCCCCATCCCACCCACTCCTACATGGCTCGGGGTAGAATGGAAGCAGGGAAGCTCTCTTGCTCCCTTGCATTGCCTCTATTGATCTCCCAGCAGAATCGCCTGGGAGATCAATAGCTGTGGGACATCAGGAGGATTCCTGATGCCCCACCGCGAGGTCTGACTTTTAATACATTTCAACCCTTCGATTGCCACAGAGGTATCCAACGCAATGCGTTGCCTCTCTAGAACTCAAAGGGTTTAAAAAAAAAAGTTTGTCGCATGGGCAAAGCCATGTCATATGCCTGTTGGATATATATATAAATATATACCATGTTTTTATCACTAGTGCAGACTTATGTATATCAGGGCAGACAACCCTGGTCCTCAAGAGCTATCAACAGTGCATCTTTCCAGGCTATCCCAGCAGGAGCACAGGTGCACTGATTAGTGGCTCGGTCACTTTATAACTGGTCCACCTGTTCTCCAGCTGGGATAACCAGAAAACATGCACTGTTGGTAGCTCCTGAGCACCAGGGCTGGCTACCCTGATATACATATGTCTGCATTGGTAAGAAAAAAATGGTTCAATCAGATGGCGCAGAAGAAAAGTCATTATGGGCTAGATTCAGTATTGCACTGGTGGATGAAGGATAAACTGCCCAAACCTCAACCTCTAACTGGGGACACATAGGAAATATGCATATAGGGCTGTGCTGAAATCAAGGCAGATCTCCTGTATGCAGTTTTCATATGTCTCCCCTATTAAAGACAAGGTCTGGTAAGACTAATGAACTGGTCCGAAGAAAAACTGATTTTAAGGACCCACACATAGGACATCTACATTTTGGAAAGAAATAAAAAGGAGAAAACTGGATGAAGGGAGTAAAGACTGGAGTGAGGATTAAAAGGAAGGTGTAATAGAATCTGATTTGCAAAATGCATAAAAAAGGCACCAAAGCAGGACAAAAGAGAAGAAAAGAGAGAGCGAGAGACACAGAGAGAGAGGGAGAGAGAGAATGGGTCAGAAGCAAAGAAGGGCAACTGGAAGGTGGTAGTAGATTAAAGGGGTAAATGACTGAGACAGAGAAGAAAGGAATGAGAAGAAAAGAGAAGGAAGATAGATGGGAAAACTGGAGAAGAAAGGACTGGAGAATGAGGAGATAAAAATGATGCAATGGAGAGGGAGGGTGGAGGCACACTTTATACCAGTGAGGCACAACGCGTTGGAATACTCTGTTTTTGAGTTTCACCCATATTGTCTTTGGGTTTTATCTTTCATTTTGTTAATTATGTATTGGTCTGAATTATTATGTTACTTGTACTTTGATTAAGCCAATTTGTGAGACAAGGAGGGGGTTCATTAAAGGGGAACTACCACCCCTGCAAAAACTTCATCTTAATTAATTCATCTGCCGACTAGCTGCTTAGTAGCGCTAGTCGCAAGAAATATTACCTGGTTTCAAAGATTTTCCAGTTTTTCGGAGGTTCACAGTAGCAGGAAGCACGGACATCTCGTCATAGTGACGTCCGTGCGCCTGCGCTGTCAGTCCCTTTTGGAGCCAGCTCCAAAAGGGACTGACAGCGCAGGCGCACGGACGTCACTATGACGAGATGTCCGTGCTTCCTGCTACTGTGAACCTCCGAAAAACTGGAAAATCTTTGAAACCAGGTAATATTTCTGGCGACTAGCGCTACTATGCAGCTAGTCGGCAGATGAAGAATTAATTAATGTAAAGCTATTGCGGGGTGGTAGTTCCCCTTTAAGTCATGATAAAGAGGTGATAAAGTGGAGATGGCTTCTCCAGTTTATCACGTCTAGTTCCTATGTTATTCTTTAGAGCCTATTCACTAAGATCCTTAGTACATAGGCTCCAAAGAATAACATGGGAATTTGAGAAGTGATATCACTGGAGAAGTCATATCCACTTTATCACCTCCCCCCAAGTATCTTTACCTTTCATACTTGATGGCAAGTGTTAATAGGAGGTTCATTGTAGTTGGTGGAGTCGTTACGTAGATCGTCTCTGTCTTTCTTAAAATGCCTATTCAGTGTATTGTTCAAGTATAATCTGAGCAAGCACTCTCTGTGTGAAATGCGTTAGATCATCTGGATCTTTGCACTGGTGTCCACATGTGTATACGGATAACTTTCAAAAACTCAATTTTATTTTAATGGCTACTTTCTCCTTGTTCGAGTGTGGTCCAGGTTGCACAGGATTACTGTGAGAATTGGCGGTTCAGTGAGTGCAGTGAGTAATACATGTCTTTTGCACATACTATGTACTGTGAACAAATTGTGCCACTATTTGCTTTTTCCTCTTGGATTGCAATGTGTTGGATACCTTCTTGGCACTCAAAGAGTTAAACATGTTTTAAATCAGTGGAAATTATTAGAAATGTATATGTCCCCTATGAGGCAGTTGGCTTGACCCCAGAATTGCTTCACTTTTGGCTTTGTGCATCTGACCCAGAGATGTTATTTTGGTTGAATGTTAAAGGGTAAGTAACACCTCCCTATAATTACTCCCACATGCCTTATTATAGCCAGAAAATGCTAATGGCCCCTATGAATTTTGCCTTTGTGACTTTTTTGTGAGATAACACCTTCAATCAGTCCTGGATGTCATGTCTATGGAGGTGGACATGACAGTTTCGCTGAAACTGCAACTAACTGCAATGAAAGTTCAGCAGTATTACAAGAGGATATGGGGCCTCATTAAGGAAGATAAAGAGGATAACCAGCTGCACAATAGGGGACAGATACAAATGCCTCAAATTTACACTGATTTAACCTCTTAAGGACCAGGTCCATCATGGGTAAACTTGCGTTAAGGACCAATGATAGTCTGGCATGTCATGGAATTCAGGGGTCCCCACACAGATACACGCCGCTCAGGGACCCCTGAATCCATATTATGAAAAAAAAAAAAAAAAAAAAGCTTTGTGGTCCTTAACTGCCAGCCATAGGGGTTATTGGGGAATTAGCAACAAGAAATAAAAGGAGCTCAAATTCATTAAAAGCAGGGATGTCCAAGTTCAGTCCTCAAGGGCCACCAACAGGCCAGGATGTAAGGATTTCCATAATGAGTGAGTTGATCAGTGACTCATTCATTTTGACTGAATGACCTGTGCTTAATCAGGGAAATCCTTACATCCTGGGCTCTTGGTGGCCCTTGAGGAGTGAACTTGGACACCCCTGCATTAAAGTATTATGTTCTCCTACACAGCACTTAAAGGGATAGTAATAATTAAATTTTACTATCCCCCATCTTGTAGCCATTAAAAAACTGAATGAAATTAGCCCAGCTGCATCTCTCAAACCTTTATGGTTTGAGAGATACCCGCTTTCAAAATTTTGCTTTTTCCCTCTCCCCTGACATCAGCGTTCTAGGTGACAGCAGGGGAATAGGATTATAGGAAGTCTCTCTTTACAAACAGAGTTTGCTGAACATATAAACTCAAACTAAAGGGTTACTATTCCTCTAAATAAGTGTCAGCCTAGGGTGCTAAAATGAACTGGATGTAATACACACTTAAAGGGACAGTAACATTTCATATATAGTTAAATTTATATTGTAAGGTTTATCCTCCTGAGTAAAGCAAGGGTACTCCCACTGCTAAAATATGGTTTATTCAAAGTTATTGAATCTCAAACTTTAATTATTAGGTGCAGTATCACAGTGGCCTGAAATTGTACAGTGGTGCTGTTGCTACACCATCCTATGGAACTTTATGGTCAATTGCCCAGAACTTTACATAGGACGATGTAGCAACAGTGCCACTGTACAATTTCATGTACAAGTGTGTGCATGTGTGTATACACGTTTGTATGTGTATGTATGTACAAGAGTGTGCGTGTGGGCATACAAGAGTGTGTGTGTTTATGTAAGTGTGAGCATGTGCAAAGTGTGTATGTGTGTGTGCTGTATTTATATACAAGTGTGTGGGCTGTATGTATGTACAAATGTGTCTGTGTTGTATGTATGTACAAGTGTGTGTGTGTGTGTGTGTGTGTGTGTGTGTGTTTTGTGTCTTACCTTCCCACAGTCTGCACCTGGTTCCACACTCTCCCGTGTGCCTGTACCCTGATCCCTGTCTCGCCACTACATGAAGACCAGACACAAGGGAATAGCTGTTCCTGCTCTATCAACTCATCACGTGTTGAATGTGATTTGAGAAGAAGCAAGATCAAAGGACCAAGATCTGGGAGGGGATAAAACAAAGTGCAGGCAGAAGTCTCACTAGCTTACCTTTCACTGTTAGACCTGACTCTCCTTGTCTGTCTTCTAGATTGATCCTCTTCCTTGTCCCATCCCGTCCCTTATTTCCCTTGTATCACTTCAAACTCCTTCACTCCCCCTGTCCCTCTTCCTCTAACTCTTCCCCCTCTTCCCCAGCTCTGCACATCCAGCACTTTTCACTTCCTGAGCTCCCCTCTGCATTCGGGCTGGAAACTGACACCTACTTGTGGGAGTGCTACTGCCGCATCATGAATTGTGTAATGTTTTCATGTTCTCAAGAAGACGCACAAAATACTTGTCCTTGGTTCAGATCCCTCCTTTACTGAACGGCGTATGTAGTACAGGTATCAAACGTCTTGTACATCAAAATCCGCACTCGGAACTTAACCCATTAATCACGTAAACACAATGCTGCCAAAATAATTTCCAAGCTCCGGAAATAACTTGCAGTTCCCCACATACCAAACAGCCGCATCAGCAGATCAAGCTGTTTTGCTTTTTGGTGGGATCCTTAACCCTTTGCATGCTAGATGCAAGATATAAACATTTTCGTTATATAAGTGGTTAAATGCCTTTGACATAGCGCAAAGGGGAGATGTTATTAATTCCTTGAGGACCAGAGGGGTGAGCAACACATTGTTTATGGGATTAAAGCAAAATAATTTATATTTTTTGCTATATTCCTAGATAATTTTAAAGAAGAAAATATTTTATTCAAAATATAAAAACTGAATTACTTATTACAGAGTTCAAAAAAGAGTAACTAGAAATGTGAATATTAAAGGAACATACTTGCTATTCACTTTTAAAACAAAATTCCACTTAACCGTTTGGTTTCTAGGGGCAATACAGATGCCTCTAGCATGCAATATGTTATGCACCAAGGTGTGATAGGAAGGTGAGAAAGAGATGAATTATTCAATGTTATCACTTCTCCAGTTCCTATGTTATGCTGTAGAGGCTATGCACTAAGATCTCCAAAGGTGGAGAAATCTTAGTGGATTGGCTCCACACAAAATAACAGGAATTGGATAAGTGATATTATTTAAGTCATCTCCTCTTTATCACCTTCCTATCACACCTTAGTGCATCCCCCCCACAGTGCTTTGCCAAGGGCCACCTGATATGTTAACCCTTTGAGTGCCAGAGGGGTAAGCAATGTGTTGGATACCCCCTGGCACTCAAAGGGTTAAAGATCAGAGAGGTGTACAGTGCATTTCAATGCTAGGTTATGCTATGCAAGAGCACTATGTTCTTCTTCCCATTCCATCGCAGTCTCCTGCACCAAACTAATAGTGTTGATACCACCTATTATAGTTTGTAGCAATGAAGTACATAAAGGTCTTGAACAGAGGTTCTCAACCCTTGCCCTCAGTGGCCACTAACAGGCCAGGACTTAGGAATTTCTCTGCTACAACACAAGTGGGCAACCTGAGGCCCTCTAGCTGCTGCCAGACTACAAATCCCATACCCCTACCAGACACTGGAATCACGGGTAAAAAATATACAAGGCTGGAGAGGCAGATTGTATGTGTGATGTGTTATGTAAGTATTCTGTATGTATGTGTGGTTATCGTACCTGCCATGCCCCCCAGGGAAACAAGTAGGACTGAAGTGTTAGTGTCCTAATGATGCAGTTTGTGTTATGAAGGTGTGGGCTCAAACTAAGGAGTCTGTGTTTTTCTCAGAAGAATTGGGCAAGGACTGCACAGAACACACTGTGTGACAGAGGGGATATATTCACCAGTGTGAAATTCTTAGTGCATAGGCTCCACGGGATAACTAAGGAGAGTTTCTCATTTGAGACATTCTGTCCTCTTAATCATCTCTCATACCTTAGTGCATAATCCCTCCAGACCTAATTTTGGAGTAAAGCAATTGAACTATAGGGGATAGGTAAAATTCCCATTGATTTAAATGGGGTCTTTTACCCTTTGAATGCTAGAGATATCTCTAATGCATTCATCCTCAGCTGGTTTGTTCAAAAATTACACCACTCACCCTTACTGCCATCCAACAGTCCCTTTCCACCATGCTGATATCACAGCTCGGTGAAGCTTTGAGGTGTCAGTAAGGTGGAGACACGATTGTCCGTATATATGCACAGACATGAATTCTAGTGGATATCAGCTGGCCCTGAGCACTTCCATAATATGTAAAGTCAAAGAGGACATTACCCATTACACATATTGGTAACACTAATCCAACAGCATGAGCAATGTGGCTCCACTCCCTTTGGATACCCAATTCATAGAATATTTGGTGAAAAGTGTCTTATTCTCTATGGCAGAGTTTTCACATCACATAGCCAGTAGAAATCTGCCAGTATTAGGCATTACTGCATCTCCCCCAGGTAACGAACTGAGAAAACAGTGGACCTAAAGAGATTCTAAGCTCTGTGATTCTGTAACTACCAGAGATCTGCGGAAGACTGAACGCGCTTTGTTTTTGTTAGACTTTGATTATAATAAGCAGTATAACATAGCCCTCTCTAGGGAAAAAACAGCTATTGGATACATTACCTGGTGACTGTTATCTTATACATTTTGCACTGCAATACTTTGCATACCCCTCTGGCACTCAAAGGGTTAAATAAAATATAGCGGAAAGGAGTATTCTAAAAAGCCCATAGACTGTCCATTGCCTTCTCATTGGCACAAGCAGCATTAACCCCTTTCAGTGCCAGAGGCGTGTGCAACACATTGCTTTGCCATGTGTTGCATAACCATCTTGCATTCAAAGGGTTAATCATAGTGCTTGTCAATAGTTTCCAGCACTTCATCTAGGAAGGAATCTTATTGGTTCATTCACCCCACTGATACTATGTTAACACTTTGGATTGTTTCACAATGCAATGAAGACATCTCTCACATCCAAAGAGTTAAATAAACTCTTCTTAATCTCCTGTTTTTAACTGAAAATATCCTCCAGCCTTTTCCTCAAAGGAGTAGAGCACTCGGTATGTAGTCTGTCCTGGGGAGTTGTTTATACTCTTCTAGTCTAGTGTTTTGTTATTGTAGAATTGAGTGACATATACTTCTCCTAATGTCCAGAGGCAAAGAATATCTCCCTGTACTGGAGGTTACTTGGTAAAGTCACCTGAATGCAAAATGGGCAAAAATCAGTTGGGAAAAAAGTACCTTGTTTATCAAAGGAAATAAATCTCAAACCAACACAATTTTCTCTTTAATAAATCTGGTGCAATTTTATTTAACTAGAATTGCCCTAGTTTTGAAATCAGACTTTAGTGAATAACGGTGCTATTTGCATGAACACTTAGAAGTCATATTATTCCGTGTGTAAAACAAGCATTATCTAACAGTGTGAATACCAGAGGGGTATCCAATGCATTGTTTTGGACACCTTTCTGGTATTCAAAGGGTTACGGTTGCATTGTAGTCCTTCTTTACCGTGCATGCAATCCTTATAATGATCTTAGAGTAAGATTGGACAACCTGAGCCACTTAAGCTGATGGTGAACTGCAGCTACCATCAACTTCAATTGGACAGCTGCTAGCTGAGGATGATGGTTATACAAATAATCTACAACACAGCAATAGATTGGAATGGTTATGCTCAGAATCTTGATGTTTGTCAGACAAGCAAACCAATGCAATGCACTATGGGTAGTGAAAGTTGACATGTGACCGCATGAAGCTCAGAGAAAAGGGGAGTGCATTACAAAGACTGCATGGTGACTACAAGACTGAGTGGGCATGTCTTACCTCGGCTGTATTGCTCTATCTCCTCTCTCTAGACACTCCCTATGGTCCCGGGACCAGATTTCTGTTCTTAGAGCTTAAGAGGTGAAGTTGTAAAAAGAAGAGGGGAGTGGAATATAAATGGCAATTACTAAATAACTACAAAAGTTAGGACAGTGAGACATGGATGATATGATTTTTTTAAGGCCTAACAATATTAACTAAAGTGAAAATTAAGTATTACTATCCCTTTCAAGCTTAGTTTACATAGGATACTTTGTTGCAGTTCTAGTAATGTGCCAAAAACATAAAAATGACTTGTTGACATGGGCTGACCTGGGAACTCTCTGGATCTGGCCTGACGACTCCAGTTTTTTTGAGCTTACTACCAGGTCTCCTGGGGCAGAGGCTGATTCTCAGGCGGTGGTGTTTCCACCCCCTTCCCGCCCACTTTATCAAACAAAGATGATAAGCCCTGCCCTCCCGGTTAAGCCCCAATCCCTTTATGATGCAAATCACATCATTGACATCCACCTGGGCACATCACTTGAGCCTTCTCCAGGAGGGCTCAAGAGAAAGAAGAGGGAGATTTATAAAAACCATTTTTCATACTGTTTAAAGAACTGTCCTTAATGCATGGAAACATTCTAGAGTTAATTTCTAGAGTTAATATTGTCGCACAACTATCGCAAAATGCAACAATTCTTTATAAATTTGTTGCGCCAATATTTTCCTTCTCCCTAACACCAATTTTTCTCAGCCTCTACTAGTTGGCGATACATGCAAAAAAATGGATGTTACACAGTTTATAAATAACGAAATGCATGTTATCGCTATCTTTAAAGACAATTTACATGTAACCCCATTTTTATGAATCTCCCTCAAAGTTCCCAGGTGTGGACATGGGCGACTATCACGGAGCATGTTGCAGGGAGATGTGACTTTCTTTACTTTTCTACCATGAGTGACTCAGTACCTAACAAATTTATTGTATACATACCTCCCTACACTTCAAATGGCTAAAGAGGGACATTTTTGTATTATACAGTATTGCTACTGCTGGGGGTGTGACTGATGGGCGGGGCATTACTAAGACTTTTTTGAGGTTACCTCATGACCTATTGACAGCTCTTTATGTAATTCAATAAATAGTTTAGAACAAGACCAAGGTGTTTTATTTATACAGACTAATTTATAAACCTAATAGTTTAAAAGCCCATGTGACACCCAGCAGCCTCAGCTGGTGCCCGGAGGCCTGAACGCATATATTTTATTCAGTATATGCTACACCTTATGTTCCTTTTACACCTATATTTCAGTGAATACTAGCTGGACTTCTAGGATTTAAGCAGCATTGACCTACTGATGGGTTAGAGTCTTGGGGGGCAGTTTTTGGTATTTTGCACTTTTTATGAATGCATTATAACACTTGATTCATGGATGCACATATACAGTACTGTGCAAAAGTTTTAGGCAGGTGTGAAAAAAATGCTTTAAAGTAAGACTATTTTAAAAAATAGACATGTTAATAGTTGATATTTATCAATTAACAAAATGCATAGTGAGTGAACAAAAGAAAAATCTACATCAAATCAATATTTAGTGTGACCACTATTTGCCTTCAAAACAGCATAAAGTCTTCTAGGTACACTTGCACAAAGTCAGGGATTTTGAAGGCATATAGTAAGATGTATGATTAAACAATTATACCAGGTGCTAATGATCATCAACTTAATATGTAGGTTGAAACATAATCTTTAACTGAAACAAACACCTGTGTAGGAGGAATAAAACTGGGTGAAGAACAGCCAAACTCAGCTAACAAGGTGAGGTTGCTGAAGACTGTTTAATGTCAAAAGTCATACACCATGGCAAGGCTGAGTACAGCAACAAGGTAGTTATACTGCATTAGCAAGGTCTCTCCCAAGCACACATTTCAAGGCAGACAGGGGTTTCCAGACGTGCTGTCCAAGCTCTTTTGAAGAAGCACAAAGAAACAAGCAACACTGAGAACTGTAGACACAGTGGTTGGCCAAGGAAACTTAGTGCAGCAGATGAAAGACACATCATGGTTATTTCCCTTCGCAACTGGAAGATGTCCAGCAGTACCATCAGCTCAGAATTGGAAGAAAACAATGGGACTCTGGTACAACCATCTACTGTCCAGAGAAGCCTGATCAGGAGTGGTCTTCATAGAAGACTTACAGGCAAAAAGCCATACCTTTGAAGTGGAAACAAGGCCAAGAGAAAACACGGGAACTGGGGTGCAGAAAAATGGCAGTAGATGCTCTGGACTGATGAGTCAAAATTTTTAAATATTTGGCTGTAGTAGAAGGCAGTTTGTTTACTGAAGGGCTGGAGAGTGGTACAAGAATGAATGTCAGCAGACAACAGTGAGCATGGTGGAGGTTACTTGCAAGTTTTGGGCTGCATTTCTGCAAATGGATTTGGTTATTTGGTCAGAATTAATGGTCCCCTCAAAGCTGAGACGTACAGGCAGATACTTATTCATCATGCAATACCAACAAGGAGGCATCTGAATCTGAACTATCTTCAGCGTAAAGAAGAACAAGGAGTCCTGGAAGTGATGGTATGGCCCCCACAGAGCCCTGATCTCAGCATCATCAAGTCTGTCTGGGATTACATGAAGAGAGAGAAGTAACTGATGCTGCCTAAATCCACAGAAGAACTGTGTTTAGTTGTTTGGAATAACCTACCTGCTGAGTTCCTTAACAAACTGTGTGCAAGTGTTCCTAGGAGAATTTATACTGTTTTGAAGGCAAATTGTGGTGACACCAAATATTGATTTGATTTAGATTTTATTCTATTTATTCATATAATTTTGTTAATTGATAAATATCAGCTATTAACATGTCTATATTTGAAAGCATTCTTATTTTACAGCATTTTTTCACACCTGCCTAAAACTTTTGCACGTTACTGTAATTGGTAATTTTTATTTTGCACTTTGTATTAACCATGTGCATGTTGAACCTGAGCCCTTGACACTTTTGTGTGATGGTTTTTCCTTTTTTTTTCACCTTAACCCTTTGAGTTCCAGAAGGTCATGCAATGCACTGCACAACCCTCTAGCAGTGAAAGGGTTAAACAAGGCATTGAGGAAAGGAACACCCCATAATACCCACATATTGGCCCACCGTTTTGCCCTTAGTGCAAGAAGCATCACGGAGAGGAAGTTTGGGGTACATATCTTTGTAAATTCACAAAGGTTTTAACATCAATACCATCACCTGATTTACATTGAATCGGCGTTGTGCATTGAGGCATTGATACAAAAGTCAGGCTAGGAGTACTTTATAAGGGTATGAACCTTTCAGTTTTCGGTAATATTGCCTTCAGAAAGTACATAGCTTATGAAAACCCAAACCAGATGATAACAACTTGTAGTCCTACAGCTGTTGGACTACAACTTCCGTCATCCTCAACCATTAACCTTTGTATTCCAACAAGAGGTAGAGGGATGGAGTCTGCCCACCTTTGCCACATACTAGACATGGGCAAGATTTGGCTTTATAGCTGTTGGCTGGTTGAAGATAATGGGAACTGTAGTTTGCAACAGCTGGAGAGTCAAATTGTACGTACCTCAGCCAATGACTGGTCTTTTCAGATCTTCACTATCTACATAAGTGTGTACTGTAACACAGTCTGGAGAACTCTGCACATGCATATAAAAATCTCAACAGACAGATATAGCTAGCTGAACAGCTACCAGTCCCATCCTCCACATTGTATAAAGATAGACTAAAAGATACCACTGCATATCCTAAACACATTTCTCAAAATGCTGAATCATCTGCACTTATAACACCAAGAGATCGCCACTGCAACCAAACCACAACGTTTACAGTTTAAGATACAGAGTGAAACACACACACACATTGAAAGCAACAGGGAAACTGACTTTCAGAAAGTACAGTATATAGAAGAAATTATTTAGAGAATTTATACTTATCCCATAGATTGCAACACTAAGGGTTATTTTCACTGCTTGCTCTTGCTTACTCTGAACAGGCATATGCATCTCTATTGTTTGTATGCAATAACAGGTAGAAACTATTGGCCAATCTAACCACAGGGCAGGGAGTTTGTGGGGAAGCAGGGACACATAGTGGTTAGTCTTAGTTTTGGCTGGCTGAGGGTGATTGTAGTTGTAGTCCACCAATATGAGTGTAAAGCGCTGCGGAATCTGTGTGCGCTATATAAATAAAGGATTATTATCACCAACTTGAACTTGAGAGCTGCATGGTTCCTGGATTGGATTATTGATCTTAGCCAGCAAAAGATCATGGTTATCCTTGCCAGTCAGAGGAAGTATAGATTACCCAGCAACTAGGTACCATGGAGTAACTGCAGGATCAATTGGATAAAAAAACACATCACTTGGACAGACAGTGGTAATGCATTGGACACCCCTTTGGCTCTCAAATTATGTTGCTGAAGCTGTGCTCACTAAACACCTTTATAAACTGTAATACTCTGGCCCCCAGTATACATTTTGTGTGCATGTATAAATCACAATAAGGACTCTCTCACATGGACAACTTTTGTAGTATCCATTTTTTGTAACAGTAGAAAACTCTTGCGCATTTAGTGCAACAGTGTAGCAATTTTTCCCAACATACCAGTTGTGTGATTTCAATGAGATTTCATTCATTGACACCCATTCTGCAAATTTGTACCTGAGTTATCCCAATGTTATCCCAATGTTCAAAAAAGTCACAGCAAGCTGCCTCTCATCTGATCTGTGTGTGACAAAAGTAACACATGTTGCCAGTGTGAAAGGCTCCATAGACCTCAATAATTTACCATTTATAATTTTCACGTGTTGCTATCGCAGGCACATCATTTGTGTGGTAGTTTTATTTCCTTGAGCATTAGCCATTCACAGATGTATTAATGGAGGGATCTAGTATTTGCTCATAAATAAGTAAGCGAGTACCAGGTAAATCTGCCACTTTCATCCATCAAGTTCAAGCTGGTGGTACCCATGCTAATCTATAGAGTGGTCATATACAGACACATACACAGCATTTTGTTGCTATGGCAGCTTTGAGGCCAAGTTTTTTCTCATATTTCCCTGTCTTGAGTACAAGACAGGTAAACATGTCCAATCATTGATAAATATCTGAGGGTATGTAACAGTGACCACTTTGAATAGCAACATACTGGATTCTTTGCTGTTCCTGCAATTTGATGAATTATAGAATAACTGCCCAATTTGGCTACAATGTCAACTCTAGTATGTGAGATTCTGTCAAAAAAAGGGCAGAGTTCCCTACATACTTCTGTATCTCTGAAAAAAAAGGTCTGGAGTGGATGCATGCTACAAAGAAAGGAACATCTATATGCATCTATGCGCCACCTAGGGGTAACAAAATGAATATCAAGAGTAATTTTTGTATCAAAATCGTATTGTTTGGTTCCATTATTTATCTTAACCCGTACCTTCCAAGTGTCCGTCTATAGGAGGGATTGAGATCCAAATCCCTCTGTCCCTCTTTCCCAGCCTTGTGTTCCTCTTTTTAGGAGATAAGACTGTGTGGTGTGTATATATGTGTATCACATTGCTCTACCGCCATAAAACTCACATTAATGTTTGTTTAAACTTCAGTACATGTGTTTGCAAATTTTTCTGTTTTAATAAAATACTTTGGTCTTGTTCTAAATCATTCATTCAGTTAAACAAAGATGTATCATTAGATCATGAGATTAGCTAAAAATTTTCAATAATGACCTTCCCACCAGTCACACCCCCAGCAACACTACCTAAAACCACAGTGTCCTTCTTTGGAACTTTGACATTTTGGGAGGTATGTTAACCTGTAGTATGCAGGACACAGGCAGGGGATACCTTCCTCAGGGATCATCTGCCTTTTGCATGTACTAAGTGCCAGACTGTACCACAGCAACATTATGTAAGCAAGCACATCCTTCTTGTGTGCAATCTGACAGCAGCTGTGCTTGCATAATGCTGATGATGACCAGCCTGGCATGTAAGAACTGTATGACCCCCAGATTAATAAACTTTATATAACTAGTTGTATCCTGTTTTCGGCCATTAGTATAGGCAAAGAGTAGGCAAGAGGCTCAGCAAAAGTTACCTGCAACATGCAATGAATGAGTAGCTTGTCACAGCTAACTGTACCCATTACCTCTGTCCCTGTTGAAAGTACTGCATTATTGCTGTGTTTGTGTGTGTATGTCTGTGTTTCTGTGTTTAAGAAGCGTGTGTTTGTTCACCTGTGCAGTTTCTACTCTTTCATACCTCCCAAGTGTCCCTCTTTAGGAGGGACAGTCCCTCTTTTAGACCCAAATCCCTCTGTCCCTCTTTCCCACCCTGATGTCCCTCTTTTTAGGAGATCAGATTGTGTTGTGTGTATATAAGTGTATCCCATTGCTCCACAGCAATGTTTGTTTAAACATTAGTATATGTGTTTATAAATTAGTCTGTGTAAATAAAATACTTTGGTCTTGTTATAAGTCATTTATTAGATTACACAAGGAGGTGTCAATAGGCCATGAAATAGCCTAAAAATGAATTGGTAATGCCCCTCCCACCAGCCACGCCCACAACAACACCCCCTAAACACAAGTGTCCCTCTTTGGCAATTTGAAATGTTGGGAGATTTGCCCTTTTCCATTCTTACAGAAGTGCTTTGTTTATTATGTAAATATTATTTCAATAGAAATCGTTGGAGTACTTCTGAAAAATGTTTGCATTGCAGAGATACTTGTTACGTAAAAGATTATGAAACCCTGATTTAAAGGAAAGATTCTGCTAGTAAATTATTTAAAGCCTTATAAGTATAGTAAGAGGCCAAGCAGAAGTTAAATAACATTTTTAAAAGAACAGTAAAGAGCAGGTATATACAGCATTTGTAGTAAAGGAATTTTGTTATCACCAATAAAACCAAAACTGGCGTTGTTTTTTAAAGTAGATTTCAGTATTCTATCACCCAGGTTGCTAAAACAAAATTTGCAGTATTTCTACACACCGCCTGTCAAAAAACATAAGCCCAAAAGAATCAACTGAAAACAACGTGCAAGTAGTATTCTATTAGATACAGTCAGTTCTACCGCGTGTTCAGTGGATTGTTTTCCATCAGTAATCCTGCGCCTCAAAGTCTATGTGTAAAATCCACAAAGCAGAGCAGAATCCATGCACCATGCTCTCTAAGGCCAAAACAAATGGAGAACTGGCAAGTTAACCCATGAAAGCACCAAAACAAATGGAGAACTGTCAAGTTAACCCCTGAAAGCACCAAAACAAATGGAAAAAGCACAAATAAAGAACCTGAAAAAGTAAACAAAGTGTCCCTAAACCTGCACAGCTACCAGCAACACAGGAACCCCTTGAATACCAAAGGGGTGTGCAAAACAGTCCCTACAGATGAACAAGGGCTAGAGCATAGGCCCAAAAACACATACCTACCTAACCAAGGTATGCACACCTGTCTATTGCAGTGGGAGGGGAATGCAACAACCTCATGTCCTGAATCTGCTCAAACCACACAGGTTACTAGCTGACATCCACTCTGTTCCCCTTGATCCAGGGTGCCAAAGCCATTGGTGGGTGACATCATAAGCGTTGGGGTGACACAGGCCAGGGTCATCAGGGAATACATTACCTGTGCGTATCATGCATACACCCACATCAAGCTAACAACACCATATCACGAACATGGGTTCACATTTTCCAAACGTCCAACATGTGTTGTCTCCATTCCCAGGATGTTGATCTCCTGCTGGACACCTGCCAGTGCACCTGAGTGTTGTGGAAGTGACTGTTCCTCCTGAACTTCCTCTTCAGACTTGACACCAACTACAACAACCCCCTGGAACATGCAGCCTGTCACATTCCCAGGACATAGCCTTCATTGGTTTGAAAGGATCCAGATGCCTTGCAATGGATGGCAGCAGGTGAGTCTGTACTGACACCTAACATGTGTGGTATCCTACAGTGTCAGTTGTCCCATATGTGACCCACCTCATATAGCCACCTGTGATTTGTTCACTGTCTTACATCTGTTTACTTCTCTTTCCCTACAGAGTTCCACATGTCACCAATCTACAGAGGACCCTGTGGCTCATGGATGCAGAAGAGATGTGTGTGTGTGTGTGTGTGTGCGTGTGTGTATGATTCAGTTCTCCTTCTTCCTGTAATTGTAATTTTACATTTCCAAGTACCATTTAAACCTACACTGTGTTCATGTACATGTCCTGTTGTGTCATGCTTAACAAGTCTATGCCTTATGCTTAAAGGGGAACATTCATATCCAACAAACTTGCGCCCATTTGCTTTAACATGTAAAACTAGATTAGCGTAGGGGACTGAAGTTATGCAGCATTAAAATCTGGCACTTCCGCAATTTGCGGCACACAGTATGTGCAGCATGCTGCCCCAGGACTTTCCACCTCCCTCCCAGCTGCCCTATGGAGCGCGTTCACTTGAGGCTGCCCATCTTTCTCCTGTACACTGCGACTGCATTGACTAAGACAGCCACTTCTTGCCATGCCTGCTTTTTATGGGCAGCAATGCCCCTGGACTTATCTGAGGAGTAGAATACCCTCTCCCTGTCCAGGATACCATGGACCACGGCCATGTTTTCATCATAGGTGTCCATGGTTTCCCTGACCCTATCACCTTCCACTGCAGGCTCAGCTTGCTGAGATGTGGAAGGCATAACCTGTGCTGACCCTGTCTGTATGTGTCCCTCCCTGACACCCACACCCTGTCCCACTGCCAGTTGTCTCCCTGCCTGGCGTGTACCTGTCACTTGTCGGGTACCTATCTTCCCACCTGCTCTTCCTCTCCTTCCCTGCCCAGGGATGCCCTGCACACTTTCCTCCCCTCCATCTTCTCTCACCATCCTTCCAGCTATCTCTCCTTTCCACCTCCCTCACACACAAGCACTCACTCAAGCACTCGATCACAATCACCCCCTAGTACTCCCTTGCACTCACTCAGTCACACTGTATAAAAAAGTTAAATGTGTGTAGTGTTAATAAAAAAAAAAATTGTTTTTCATTGTGTGTGGATGTAATGTGTGCAATATGTTCAAAGATATGTTATTTTAATGTGCAATTCACTCGTCTACCCACTCCGACTCTACCTCTCTCCAGTGACTGCTATTCTCTCTCTATCTCTCTAATGCTATCCTCCACTCCTGGGGCCCTGTGCTCTAGCTCAAAGACCTGCAAAACGCAAGCAGTGTTTGGTGTTTTTTTGGGGCGTTTTATACATTTAAGACTAATATTGATACTTTTCTGGCTTTGGATTGGCTGGGGCTTAGATTTGCCCTTTCTAACACTTAACTTATCCTTACTGTCATGAAACATTTGCCAATTTCCTTTCACGTTGAAGTTTTACGCATGCTTTTTTATGCGGAAGTTTAATGCGTAGTTGATTAAAAGCAGACAGCACCATTTTTGTTTGTACGGCGACCTATGTAGTCTACACCGGTTTTGATATTTTCTGGTTCTGCACTAGAATACCGGCTAAACACGTTTGCATTTTACACTGTGCTTTTTTTAATGTTATAACTGTTTTGACACTGCTAATAGAATATAGCCCTAGGTATGTACCAGTATAGCTTAACCCTTTGAATGCCAGAGCTCTGAAATGCATTGCATGCCCCTCTGGCACTCAAAGGTTTAATTCTTCTGCTGAGTAAAACAAGGTACTTCCACTGCAGATAGCTTCTTAGTTATTGCAGATTAAACCTTTCTTTTAATAAAAATTAATTTTATGAAAATACACCACTAGATGGAGCTATTTCTGTAGAAAACTACAGTATGGAACTTGGCCTTATCAAAAGACAAGTGAATAATGCATGGTCTGGTTTGAGCTGTAAAAACTTTGAATGAAGCAGCTCCCAGCAGTGGAAGTAACCTTGTTTTACCCAAAGTAAAAAAAAAAAAAAAAAACAACATACACCAGACAAACTCATCTCCACTACTGCAAAAATTATGTTTAATTTAGGGATGCCTAAGATGTGCCAGCCACACCCACATTCCAGATGAGCAACATCACCCGCACAGGACTCTCCTCTTCAGCAATGGGGCTGTGAGCTCCAGAGAGACAACTGCTAATTCCCACCGGCTGCCATTATTATAAGCCCACCTGCACAGCCAGTAGGAATGAGGTGGCCACTGGTAACCTCTGCTTTTTCAGGTGGGTTAACATCTCGGGTGGACCTGTACATTTAGGCTGTAATTCTATAATGCTATGATAATTGCTTTTTAAGTGCATGAAATCAACTATGTTAATAAAACAAGGTGCATCATAGAACTGTAATGCCAGCCCACGGTTTAAGACATTTAGGTCATAAATTGAAATATCTGAAATTCCACATTTTTTTAAGCTCCCTGGAAGAAAGTATAATATAAACCATCTGGGAGAGATAGTGAGGCAATCTGGCTGTTATTAAGAGAAAGGAAACATCTTCTGTGTTTGATTTGGTTCCCTTTTATACAAACGCCACCACGAAAAAAAGCTTTACAACTATAAAATCCTACATTAAAAAAGGTACGTAAACATTACTTTTATGGTAGGTTTTAATGTCTATTATATAGTCATTATAGTCATTTTCTTAGGTACTGCAACTGTTTGGTGTAATCTTCGGAGCAGAGTGTTATCTATGTTTATTTTTATAGATGCCAATTGACAAAAACTAGTACGCACTGCATCAGTAAGTTATAATCTAAGGGCCTCCTGTGTTCAAAAGAAAGTGATTCTGGGGCCAACCTACTGAAGCACATGAGACAAATAAGGATTCCCATTAACTGAAATGGGGTTTTAACCCGTTGAATGCTAGAAAGGTCTCCAGCGCATTTTGCAATGTGATGGAGAGCTCTCTAGAATGCAAGGGAAGGGGTTAAAAGCCCCATTTAACGCTTTGAGTGCCAGAGAGGTATCCAACGCGATACATCTCTGGCACTCAAAGGGTTAAAGTGACCGGTAAACTGCTTTTTTGACTTTACAGGCTCTCTAAGTGCATTCTATGTAAAGTCAAATTGCCTGTATTTTTATTTACTTTTGTCCATATGTTTTTTTGGACATTATAGCTGGATGAAAAAATTGGGTGTCTCTGGCCAGATTACATGTTTTGCTCATTTTCTAAGAGAAAAGAGGTTAACAAACAGCAAAAAACCTTAAACTTTACATATTTCTGCATATTGTAATGCACAGATACTATTTATTTGCTGAATTTAACAGATCACAAAAATAAAACAGAAAATATGGCATGTGTAAACGTCTGGGCACCCTATCAGTTGGCACTTAGTAACACCTTAGGCAGAAATCACAGTTTCCTAATGTTTCGTTTAGCCAGATAACAGTCTTTGTATTCTTCAGGAAATAAATATAAAAGTGGCACAACTGATAGATAGGAGTAGAATAAACCACCTAATTACAACAGCAGGAGCTTGACCCTCACTCCCATGGTCATGAAAACATCGGAACTAGATAGAAATACTGCACTGGCTCTTTAAAACAAGTTCAGGAATTTTTTCTAACTCTTCCTTGCAGAATGCTTCTAGTTCAGAAATATTCTTAGGTCCTCTTTCATGCACTGCCTGTTGGAGATCTACCCACAGATTTTTATTTATATTCCGGTCTGGGGACTGTGAAGGACATTCCAAAACCGTAAGCTTTTGTTTCTTGAAGTAGTTCAAGGTTGATTTTGAGCATCAGTTTCTTCACTGACTGCGGTACATTAAACTTCTAAGATTTGTTGATCCTTAATTTTTTAGAAATACTAAAACCAGAAGTTTGGCTCTACCAATACAAGACGTTTGAAGCTAGAGTTGGGTATTGCAACACAAGAACGCAGGCGATAACAAAACATAAAAGGAAGGCAATTAAAATACTGATATCCCTTTAGCTAATCAAAATAGGCATGTTTATATTTATTAAAAGATTAAATGATATATCACCCCTTAATTATAGAGGCTTGGCAGGTTTATATTTATTAAAAGATGAAATTATTTATCACACCTTAAGTATAGACACTAATGTGTCCCATGCAAAAAAAGTCTATTTGTGCTTCTAGTGGTATTCATTTTCTTAGCACTGGGGTATACTTTGCACTGCTTTCTGGCTGTTAGCACTGTAATATCACTAATGTCCTGTTTATCACAAACTGATGTCCCCTAATAGGTATTCAATGGGAATGATGTTCTGGCTGACTGTGTCCCTAGTTCTTCTATTTCACTATGGTTTGTCTGCTCCTAGGCTTAAGGTACGTGATATTTTTAATACATTCAGGGTAAAAAAAAATCAAGAGCCCTATTTTGTTCATTTCTCCATTATCACATAATACGCTTGCTTCAAAATGTCTTCTTCATACATCAACCTCAATCAAGAGATTAACTACAGTGAGTGCCAAATATACAGTTACACAGGACCCAGCATCCATAGAGGCAAATTGACACCAGAGTCAAACAGGTTCTAGTTATACTCCTGGGAGAATATTTTTGCATTAGGAGGCCCCATAAAATGTTAGCACTGGGACTTCAAATGACTAGTTATGCCACTGAGCTCATTAAGCCCAGCTGCATAGAATATACTAGGTAGTTCCTCAATCTGTGGCTGGCGAGTATATGCTCTTCTCTCTCTCCTCTCTCTTTTTCCACCCCGGGGTCTACTCACATGTTATATAATACAGCATCATATTGGCAATTTGGGGTGAAGGTTGAAGAAAGCCTTTATCTTCGAATAATTATTGCCAAGAATAATTTTTAGTAATATTCACTGAATCAATCTAAGGATTCATGGGGGGAGACAGGGCCGGATTTACATCTCAGGAGCCTATAGGCACAGATATCTGAAGCACCCCCCCTTGGCCATCTCCACAATGCTCCAAATCTCCATATTGCCCTCACATTGCCCCCCATCAGCTCCACATTGCACCCCATCAGCTCCACATTGCCCTCATATTTATCCCATCATCTCAACATTGCCCTCACATTGCCCCCATCAGCTCCACATTGACCCCATCAGCTCCACATTGCCCTCATATTGCCCCATCATCTCAACATTTCCCTCACATTGCCCCCCATCAGGTCCACATTGACCCCATCAGCTCCACATTGCCCTCATATTGCCCCATAATCTCAACATTGCCCTCACATTGCCTCCCATCAGCTCCACATTGACTCCATAAGGTCCACATTGACCCCATCAGCTCCACATTGCCCTCATATTGCCCCATCATCTCAACATTGCCCCATTCAACCTCATATTGCCCTCACATTGCCCCCCCCATCAGCTCCACATTGCTTGCCCCCCATCATCCCCATATTGACTTCATATTGCCCCCATTATCTCCAAATTAAGCCTCATTCTCTCCCCCACATCCATTTCCTACCTCCCTGGTGGTCCAGCGGCTGGAGAGATATGGGCTTCTGCACAGACCTGCAGCTGCTGGAGCTCCCGCGCGGTCTTCCCTTTAGTAATGCAGAGCGCTGGGAGATTTCATCCCCCAGCGCTCTGCATTACTAAAGAGCCGGGAGAGCTCAGCAGCTAAAGGCACAGCTTACAATGCGGAGGCGGGCGGCTCTGCGCAGCATGGCAAGCCGCGCCATGTCAAAAAAAAAAAAAATTGCAGTGGCAGGAGCCATTCTGTAGGGTGCGCCTGTAGGCAGATGCCTACTCTGCCTTACGAGAAATCTGGCCCTGGGGGGAGATGCACTAAGGGTTGATAAAGAGGTGATAAAGCAAAGATGACGTCTCAAGTGATATCACTTCTCCAGTTCCTGTTATTCTATGAACCCTGTTCACTAAGATTTCTCCAACATGGGAACGTGAGAAGTGATATCACTGTAGGAGTCATTTCCAGTTCTTTTACTCTTTATCATGCCTTAGCGCATCTCCCCCCATGGAACTGATGTACATCTCCTGTTAGTGATCCAAAGGTGCAATTCTGGAGCAAACTGAATACACTGTAGGGATAAATGAAAATTTCCATCAATTTAAAATGGGACTTTTATCCCCTGAATGCTGGTAAGGTCTCCAGCGCATTGCTCAGTCACATGTAAACCAATGGGAATGTAAGGAATGTTTATTTACATACCTGGGAGTGACAAGCATGGGTGTACGTGGGAGGGTCTAAATCAATCTATTCATATCACAATGTGGGTGTGGCTTTATAGAATTCAGTTGGATTGTATTTAGGGAAGGTGGGAGTTTATCCCAAAAATGGGTGGAATAGGGCGGGGAGTAGGCAAAATGGGTGAGAATGTAGATGGGTGGGGTCACTACAGACCTCTTACCCTGTGAATCACCCTCTGTCCCCAGAGACCCGGTAATTAAGTTACCAGATATATTAATTTGTCCCCTATGGAGCAGTCGGTATGCTCCAAAATTACACTTCTCCAGATTCCAGCAATGAAACTACAGGTGGAGCTGTGATCACATCACGTTCTCATTCACTGCGTAGGTCTATACCTCTTACACACAAAAGAAAAGATGAGCAACCTTGGGGCAAACCATCTGTTCTATAGGGACAAAAAAGATTCCAGGAGAATGTCCCATTGATTTAAACTGAGCTTTTAACCTTTGGAATGGTAATAAGATATTGATGAACTGCTCTGCAATGTGCATTCAAGAGTTTAAAACCCCATGGAAATCAATGAAAACTTGTATTCCTTCCCTATGGTGCAGTTGGTTTATCCCAGTGCATAAGGATGTCTAGGTGCAATCCTGGAGCAAGTCACAGCATCTTAGGGGACAAATAAATACTCTTAGAATTCCCAATGCTTAAAAATGTGGCTTTAACTCCTTCAGTGCTAGAGGTCTTCACGACTTTACTTTGCTACACATACATTGAAAAGTAACGTAAAAGTTGTCTTCTATATAGAGCAAGTCTAGCTTTTGGGCAGGGAACCCACTTCCAATGCTTCACTTTGCAAAGCACTTGCCACCCTGTATTGTCCAAACCCTTAAATTGTAAAGCGCTGCATAAACTTGTGGCTCTATATAAATATATTAATTCATCCATTCAGTCAAACAATCTGCACCAGTTCAAAATCATGTATTTTGTCAATATACGTGTGTGTGCGCTTATATATATGTATATATGTGTGTGTGTTTATATATATATATATATATATATATATATATATATACAGTACCATGCAAAAGTCTTAGGTGTGAAAAACTGCTGTAAAGTAAGAATGCTTTCAAAAACAGACATATTAATAGTTTATATTTATCAATTAACAAAATGATAGAGACCGAACAGAAGAAAAATCAAAATCAAATCAATATTTGGTGTGACCACACTTTGCCTTCAAAACAGAATCAATTATTCTAGGTACACTTGCACTATGTCAGGGACTTTGTAGACATATAGTCAGGTGTATGATTAAATAATTATACCAAACAGGTGCTAATGATCATCAGTTTAATATGTGGCTAGAAACACAATCATTGAAACAGAAACAGCTGTGTATGTGAAATAAAACTGGGTAAGGAACAGCCAAACTCAACTAACAAGGTGAGGTTGCTGAAGACAGTTTAATGTCAAAAGTCATACACCATGGCAAGACTGAGCACGGCAACAAGACACAGGGTAGTTATACTGCATCAGCCCAACAGAAATCTCAAATCAGACAGGGGTTTCCAGATGTGCCACCTAAGCTCTAAAATCTGGGGTAAAACCTCTTACAGCTTTAGACTTCTTTGGAGAACACTACTAGAGAAATTATCTAATTGGTCCTTTCTTCCATTATTGCTTTTTTTTGTGGAATAAATGCTATAAATATGAATGTCCTTCCAAAAATCCTGTATTTATTTAGAACTCTACATATAAGAATTAAAAGGTCTGATCTTTTTGGCTTCCAAAATGAACTTTTCAGCTTCACTTGGCTTCATAAGCATCCATTAATTGGAGGGAGGTCCTCTTCAGAGAAAAGCACCACGGCGGACTACTCTTTCCTAACCTTTACAACTATTACCTGTCCAGTAGACCAGTGTTTCTCAACTACTGCCTTCAGGACCCACTAACAGGCCAGGACTTAGGGATTTCTCTGCTAGAGCACAGGTGTGGTGATCAGAGGCTCATTCACAGGTCTAGCATCAGCACCCAATGGAAAAGTCCTGATGTTTTCTGGTCTAACATCCTTGACAAGATTAATTTTGTTTGCAGAAATGAATACCTTAGCTCTATAGAACTGGATAACTATAACACCTTCCTCTTCATATGGGCCCCTTGGTTGAACAGTAAATTTTGTTCAAGTCCAAATTTTTAAATAGGGTTTAGAGCCTCTGTCTCTTCTTGGCCTTTTTAATTTATCACTATATAGTATATTATTCTATATTACAGTTTTCCTATATTATATTATATTATACTATACTTCTGTTCAATTTCTTGTTTACCTTTTAGTTTATATATTTAATACATTTGTTAAATAAAATGTAAGTTTAAAAAAAAAGGAAACACAGGAACTGGGTTGCAGGAAAACGGCAGCAGGTGCTCTGGACTGATAAGTCAAAATTTCAATTATTTGGCTGTAGCAGAAGTCGGTGTGTTCGCCAAAGGGTTGGAGAGTGGTACATGAATAAGTGTCTGCAGGCAACAATGAAGCATGGTGGAGGTTCTTTGCAATTCTGTTACTGCATTTCTGCTAATGAAGTTGGGGATTTGGTCAGAATTAATGGTCTCCTCAATGCTAAGAAGTAGAGGCAGATACTTATCCATCATGCAATACAATCAGGGATGCATCTCATTGGCCCCAAATGTATTCTGCAGCAAGACAACAACCTTAAGAATACAGCCAAAGTTATTAAGAACTATCTTCAGCGTAAAAAAAACAAGGAATCCTGTAAGTGATGGTATTATTGATTCTTTCTGGTATTACATGAAGAGAGAGAAGCAACAGAGGCTACCTAAATCCACAAAAGAACTGTGGTTAGTCCTCCAAGATGTTTGGAACAACCTACCTGCTGAGTTCCTTAAACAACTGTGTATGAATGTGCCTAGAAAAATTAATGCTGTTTTGAAGGCATAGGGTAATCACACCAAATATTGATTTGATTTAGACTTTCCTTCTGTTCACTCACTATGCATTGTTAACTGATAAAAATAAACAATTAACATGTCTATTTTTGAAAGCGTTCTTATTTGACAGCATTTTTTCACCTGACTAAGACTTTTACAGAGTACTGTCTGTGTGTTTATATATACATATATATATATATAATATCAGAGATGGTCTGGAAGCACTCACAGTTCAGAGGTCAATAGCCTTGGTGCAGTCAGTATAGCCCAATGGTACAGAAATAAAAATCAAAGTAGCACACACAGGACTTCTTAATAATAATTCAAAATTTATTGTCAATGTTTCAGCCACATATTATGGCCTTTCTCAAAGGCCAGAAAGGCCATATTCATGATCCAGAATATGTGGCCGAAACGTTGACAATAAATTTCTAATTATTATTAAGAAGTCTAGGACTGCAACAACTAATCGATATTATCGATAAAAATCGATTATGAGAATCGTTGTCAACAATTCTCATAATCGATTAGTTGCAGCCCCAGGCTGCCGCCGCCAGTGTCAATATGTATCCTCCAGATTGCCTGTTATTTGGGCCTACCCGCTCCTAACGCACCCGCCGGCCACCGCACTGGGAGGCACTGAGGCCTCACACTATTACTGGCAAGATCCATCCTCCCGCATCATCACGTGCCCCTGCGGGCCATGATGACATACATACAGAGAGGAGGAAGAGGGCAGAGGCACCGGAAGAGAAGCGCTTGCTGCTGGACTCTGGCAGCAAGCGATTCTCTTCCGGTGCCTCTGCCCTCTTCCTCTTCTCTGTATGTACATCATCACGGCCCGCAGGGGCACGTGATGATGCGGGCGGGCAGGAGGGAACTCAGAGTCAGCCAGCCACAGGGGACCGGATGTCACTCAAATTACCCCCTAGCCCGCCAACTCACCAAGTAAACGCAGCAAGAGGAGTGCAGCAGTGACACAGAGAGCGACAGAGTGACAGTCTAGACAGAGAAAGAGAGGTACAAAGGGGAGAAAGAAGTACATGGGGAGAATGAGAGGTGCAAGGGGGAGAAAGAAGTACAAGGGGGAGAAAGACACAAGGGGGGAGAAAGAAATACATGGGGGAGAAAGAGACACAAGAGGGGAGAAAGAAGTACATGGGGAAGAAAGAGAGACACAAGGGGGGAGAAAGAAGTACATGGATAAGAAAGAGAGGCACAAGGGGGGAGAAAGAAGTACATGGGGAAGGAAGAAGTACAAGGGGGAAGAAAGAGAGGCACAAGGGGGAGAAAGAAGTATATGGGGAAGAAAGAGAGGCACAAGGGGGAGAAAGAAGTACATGGGGAAGGAAGAAGTACAAGGGGGAAGAAAGAGAGGCACAAGGGGGAGAAAGAAGTACATGGGGAAGAAAGAGAGGCACAAGGGGGAGAAAGAAGTACATGGGGAAGGAAGAAGTACAAGGGGGAAGAAAGAGAGGCACAAGGGGGAGAAAGAAGTATATGGGGAAGAAAGAGAGGCACAAGGGGGAGAAAGAAGTACATGGGGGAGAAAGAAAGGTACAAAGGGGGAGAAAGAGGTGCAAGGGGGGGAGAAAGAAGTACATGGGGGGGAGAAAGACGTACATGGGGGAGAAAGAGGCACAAGGGGGAGAAAGAGAGGCACAAGAAGGAGAAAGAAGTAAAAGGGGGGAGAAATAGAGGCGCAAGGGGGAGAAAGAGAGGTGCATAGACCCCATAGTAAAATAATAACAATGACACATGTTAATGTGTAAAGTTTTTTATTCTGCTGTTCGTTTTTAACACTCAGTTTGTTCATTAAATCATTTTAAATAATGAAAAATTGGCATATTGGTTTTTTTATCCAATTAATCGATTAATCTAAAAAATAATCGGCCAACTAATCAATTATCAAAATAATCGTTAGTTGCAGCCCTAAGGAAGTCCTGTGTGTGCTGCTTTGATATTAGTTTATATATATTATTTTTGCACTATGTGTATGGGTGAGTTGAGCACTGTACATGTACACGTCATAGGGGTCAAACAAAAATTCTCATTACTTTAAATGTGGCATTTCATCCCATAGATGCTAGAGCAGCTGATATACTAAGGAACACTGAAGCAATTCTGGAGCAAACCTTGTACAAGATAGCGGGCAAATAAAATTCCTCGTATTTCCATTTATTTAAAAAGTTACTTTAACCACTTGAATGCTGAGACCTTGCTAACATTCAAGGGGTTAAAATAACCATTTAAATCAAAATAGAACTTAAAATTAAATTACTCCAGTTCTAAAGCATTAAGAAAATCATAGAATTCCTGATTTATTGTGTCTTTTTTTTTTTTTTTACTATGAAGGACATAGAGATCTGCCAGTTGGATAATATTAAACTCCAGCGCAAGATTGAAGTTCTACAAAATATGATTCTCTTAGGTGATCTGCAGATCCAAGACATCACAGGAAACAACTATCATTCAGTGAAAAGCAAGGTCTTTATAAGCAACTTCAACAGAAGTAAAGTTCTACATGTCCCGCTTCCCACAACTAGTGGGAATCTAATTGTTTATGATGAAGGTAAATATTAGCAGAGCAAATCTTTCCTAATCAGAATATTTCGCAATAATTATTCAACACCATTCTGCATCTATGTCTTACACACCTGAATCAATGGTAGGCATGTCAGGGGAGGGCTATCAGTGTTTGTCCTGGGGGTAAGTACAATCAATCAGCCTATCTCTACTATCACTCCATCCAAATGTCCCAGCCTAGCACCCTTTTAATGTTATAGCGGGCATTAATGTTATGGAGTAAGGCAAGTGATATTACAGAGCTTATAATTTAAATTGTGGTACACTAGTGATATCACAGAGCTTACAATTGAAATGAAGCTACCCTACTAGTGTAACTCCATAAATTCTGTTCACTCCATTTACAGCAGCCAGAGGGAAATTGAGTGAGGCAATGGCCCACCGGCCCAGACTTATGACCTGATCAGGGGGCAATTTCCCCCCAGGCCAGTCCTCTCCTGAGGCCTGCTATCTGAAACCAAGCAGATTTTCAGAAACCTAGGATTGGATGTCCCAATATGTAGGGTTGCTATCTAGCCGGCATTGTATGGCATACCTGCCAACTGTTTCTGATATCCAGGGACAGTCCCAGGTCCTGGCTTTCTGTCCCTGGATTCTGCTTTTGTACCCAATTCTAAAATTGATTCTATGTCCTTGTCATTAAAAGGTTAATAGGTTATGAGCTTCCACACATGTTAATATTGCTTACTTAAAGGAATTCATGTAGTAATTTGGTGTGGATTATGCCTATTTTGCTGTAGAAGTGTAGTTTTAGATCTGTTGTGCAAGGTTTTCTATTGACATCTCTCTGTTTCATACTCTGCAATGTGACTGCCCAAGGGAAAGGTGTCCATGGATCAAATGGCAAATATAGTCGTTGATACCTTTATTGTCTAACTAAGCAGATTTAGAATGCAAGCTTTCAAGACCTTAGGTCTCTTCCTAAGCAATGTTATACAGATAAATATGAAAACATCTCTTATATACAAGTACACATTGCATTGTTTAGACTGGAAATCTGATAAGAGAACGCAGTCCAGATCCAGATACTTTGATCAGTCAATGGTAAATTGCATTCTTCCTCTGAGGCTTTATAGGTATTTACGATCTCATTAGGGCTGTTGGATAGGTCAATCTACAATGTGATAATGTGACAAGAACTCTGTCTTTATTCAAACCATTATGAATAGCATTAAACTCCAATGTTAACTTAATTTCCCATACTTTTCTATCCCTCTGAGTGCAGAACAGTCCCATCAGAACAGTTAATCTAATGTCCCTGACACTGTGTCAATTTTGTCAAAAATATTCTCCCATTGGTGTCTCTGTCTTTTTGTTGTTGACACTGGATCTGTGGGAATTAAACCTTTTATGTAGTGGTTGTCCAGTTTAACCCACCAACTCTCATCTGTTATCAACATGGATCAAGTTTCAGGAAAGATGGTAACCCTAACAGTATGTTCATTTCTTAGATATCCTCTTCCCCTACTAAGCATACTGCACAAGAAGAAAGAGTTTATGCTGATCATTCCCTTTGCACAACAGATGCATTTGTGACCATTCATTATGCACTATTCTCCTCTTAGTGCAAGTCTTTTGTTTTCATAGTTGTTCCACTACCTAGTTTGGTATCTCATTATGCTCCTAGAAAAAATGCACACACTCCAGAGTAGTATGGTGGTCCATGCATGCAGGGCCGGATTTGCCATTAGGCAAAGTAGGCACCTGCCTACAGGCGCACGCCACCGAGGGGCGCCTGCCATTGGGATTTTTTTTTTTTTTTTAATCTTTTTTTTTTTTTTAATTAAAAAAAAAAAAAAAAAAAGTAGCCACCTCGCTGGCGCTGGTGCTGCCCGCCCCCCGCTCCCTATTTCCTACCTCTACGGCGGCAGGACATGTCTGTGCCTCCTTGGCACAGTCCTGTAGATGGTGAGCTCCCTCGTCGCATCTTTAGGAAAGCAGAGCGCTGGGAGATGACATCATCTCCCAGCGCTCTGCATTCCTGAATAGGAGACCGCGCGGGAGCTCAATCAGCTACAGGACTGTGCCACAGGAGGCACAGACATGTCCTGCCGCCGGAGAGGTAGGAAACGGAGCTAATGGGGGGCAAGTTGAAGCTTATGGAGCAGAGGTCAATATGGAGCTGATGGGGTTGGGGCAAGTTGGAGCTGATGGGGTTGGGGCAATTTGAGGGGATATGGAGATGATGGGGCAATGTGAGGGGCAATTTTGAGATGATGGGGGCAAAGTGAGGGGCAATATGGAGATGATGGGGGGCAAGTTGGAGCTGATGGGGTTGGGGCAATTTGAGGGGATATGGAGATGATGGGGCAAAGTGAGGGGCAATATGGAGATGATGGGGGGCAAGTTGGAGCTGATGGGGGGGCAATATGGAGCTGATGAGCATTGTGGAGGTGTCCAGTGGAGTTGGCAAATGGGGGGGGGGGGGCGCTTCACAGTTCTGTGCCTACAGGCTCCTGAGATGTAAATCCGGCCCTGCATGCATGTTTACAACTGCACATGTAATCAAAAAAGGGATGGCTAAACATGGATTCTTCGCTATGTCCAGTTGGTGTCCTGGTTAGCTGTTAAAGGTATATGCTAAATCATTTGGTTTCAGGTGAGACCTTCCCTGTAGACTAGATAGATGGGACAGCAATTCTCTATATGTCACTTTGATGGAGGTCCTGGCTAATTAGCTTTGCTCAGAGGACCTGGCTAATTTGTTTTGTATGGAGGCCCTGGACAATTCATTTTTTGTGGAGGCACTGGCTACTTTGTTTCTATGGATGCCCAGGCTAATTTGTTTTGTACGGAAAAAGTTGGGTTTTGCTTCTTGTTGATTACAAGCACGGTGACTCCATTCTTCTGTGGATATAAGTCCCGGTTTCCATAGATTACACTGTCAGGGTCTCACTTCTAAACAGAGAGAGGAAGAGATATGCAGCATGCGACACCTTTCCTCAGATAGTGTGATAATGCAGCTACACATTTGTAGAATTAATTTTAATGGAATTGCATTGAAATTACACAAATTTTCAGATCACTGTTTTTCCTTCCGTCTTCTCACTTCTTTTTGTATTGAGAGAATGGGAAAACCGTGCTATTTTCAGTGCCTACAAAGTAGCCTATGTGAAAGAACCCTAAATATCAGTATGCTTTGGTTTGGATGATCAATGTTTTTGCAGACTGTTCTTCGGTCTTCGAAAGCGGAAAAAGGGAGAGCGGCTACTTTCGTGTGCGACCAAGAGCTGAAAACGAGCCTTTCCTTGTATATTGTGACATGTCTGATGGAGGAGGGTGGACAGTTATCCAACGTCGCAGCAATGGCAAAGTGGATTTTAATCGGTATCAGACATTATTCCTTAGATTTATTGTTCAACTGTGTATTAAAACACAGCTATTTTAACCCTTTAAAGGCCAAATGGGTGTGCTTGTCACTATGCAGCAATGCATTGCACACCCTTTTGGTCCCTAAAGATTTAAAAGAGGCATTTTAATTCTAATTATCATACATTAGTTTCAGCCAGTTCCTCCCACAGCAAAGAATGGTGATTTTGCAAATGATTCCTACCCATGCTTTAAGAGTCAATTACTGCAGCCACAGATGTAGTCTGACCAATAGTCCCTCAGTAAGTATGGTAATGTGCTATGTTTCTCTACAATCTAGAACACTGGATTACTGTAGCATTCTGGTTTACAATAGACACTAGCTTTGAGTTCCCTGTTTTATCTATGAAGACCTATACAGACCACAACTAAATACTGTTGCTGACCTCATTCAGATAATCTTGTTCATTCTTTTAAAGGGATAGTAATACGTATCATGTAAAAAACATATATATTGAAGGGCTTACCCTCCTAAGTAAAATAAGGGTACCCCTACTGTTGAGAGGTGTTTAATTCAAAGTTTTTGCAGCTCAAACTTGAATCCTTTAGGTGCAATATCTTAACGGCCTGAAATGTTACAGTGGAGCTGTTACTAAACCATCCTATGGACAGCTCTGGTCAGCGGACCATAACCCTGCATAGAATGATGTAGCAGCAGTGCCACTGTACAATTTCTGGCCATTGAAATAATGTTCCTAAAAAAATCAAGTTTGAACTGTAATAACTTTTGAATAAAACACCTTTTTGCAGCGGGAGTATCCTTGTTTTACTCAGTGGGCTAAACCCTACATATTAAAGGAATGGTAATGTTTCACAAAAACAACAGCTCCAATTAATCATCATAGTATTTGAGCCATGAAGAGTGTTATTTCAATACTGTCAGAGTTGTAGTTCAAGAGTAATTGAATGATAAAGTATCCCCCTCCTGCCTCTTTTACTGATTTAACACTGCTCACAAAAGAGCAGCAAGACTGTCCGGATGGATCTAAGAGAGGGACAATCTTCAAACAGCATAAGGGAAAAACCTGTAAAACCTGTTAAGGGGACAAGGTTTTCCTTGTACTCACAGTAAGAAGATTGTCCCTTGCTGTGAGCCGTCTGGTCTCAAGACCAAATTCCACATCTGAGGGGAGGTGGCTTACACTAGGTAAAAGGGGCAGGAGGGTGATACTTCATCATTCAATTACTCTTGAACTACAGCTCTGACAGTATTGAAATAACACTCTCCATGGCCCAAATACTATGAAGATTAATTGGAGCTGCTGTTTTTGTGAAACATTACTGTCCCTTTAAGTATTACTTTCCCTTTAAAGGAGAAATAAAACCTCCTATCAACAAATGCCACTTACCTTTCTGTGGCCAGATAATCTAATGGACGCTGTGATTTTTGCCTTCATGCCTCTGATCAAGGAATAACCTCTTCAGTCAGTCCTAGATGTCACGTTCATGGAAACAGACATGATAGGTGCTAGCAGTACCACAGGGGACAGAAGCTTCACACTGCACATGGTAATCTTAACCCTTTGAGGACCACAGGGATGCACAATGCAAGGGTTAAGTAAGCATATGCACTCCGAATATATCCGTTAAAAAACCAAAAACACAAGCAATTATCATGGCAGCCTCCATGGATATAACATTCAGGGCTGTTTAAAGTTATCTCATGAAGAAATGCACAGGGGCAAAATTCACAGGGGGCCATTAGGATTGCCTGCCCATAGTAAAGTAGGTGGGATTTATTATTAGAAGGTGCGGCTTCTTTTTTAAAAGTCTCCAAATTTGGAAAACGTAAAAGTCGCCTACTCCTGGGGTAGCTCATCTGAGGTCTCCTATTACCAGAGCATGCTCAGTGGGGGTGTTCCCTCTGGCCACCCCCGAAACATATTCTATTGCAGCAGAATGACATTGTGCAATACACCCTTTAACCATTTGAGTGCCAGAGATAATGCATCAGATACCTCTCTGACACTCAAAGGGTTAATACATAACCTGTCATGTTGCTCGCTAAAGTAGTTAACATCATTTGCATTTACATTTCTCCCAGAAGTTATGATTGGTTATGAGCATCCACTTTTCATCTTATATAGTCACCCTGCAATAATTAAGCAGATAGCGACTAGCTTTATAATAATCTATTACCGCTCGAAAGTAGACGATTGTAAAGTAATCCTTAATCTTCGGAGACTGGAAGCCAGACATCAGCGCAAACATCTTTTCTGCGCGCCTGCGCTGTTAGTCCCGGTCTCCTCTAATAAGCATTGCAGTGCGCCGAAAGGTAACTGGAAAGAACTGATGGCACAGGCATGCAGACTGCACTAACCTGACCGTCAGTCAATGAAGATTAAAGGGATAGTAATACTTAATAATTACTAATCCCTATATTAAAGACATATTAAAAATAAATATATTGCCCCCAGTGTCCTCTCTCAGACCTTTCTGGTGTGGGTGATAATCGCTCCTAAAGTTCCCCCCTCGCGTTAATAAAAAAGAAATCTTTCACTGAAATGGTCTTCTACGTGTGCTTGGTTTGCAAGACTGTTTTAGTGAAAGATTTTTTTTTATTAACGCGATCTCGGCAATGCTGCAGAGCCGCCTGATGATCGTAAGACCGGATTTCCCTTCAGTCAGCTACAACGCTAACTTCAGGGAAGGGGGAGGGAGAGGGCAAATTTAGGAGTGTTTATCTCTCAAACCATAAAGATTTGAGAGATGACACTGGGGGCAATATATTTATTTTTAATATGTCTTTAATATAGGGATTAGTAATAATTAAGTATTACTATCCCTTTAAGGATTACTTTACAATCGGCTACTTTTGAGAGGTAATAGACTTATTATAAAGCTAGTCGCTATCTGCTTAATTATTGCAGGGCGACTTTATATAAGATGAAAGTTCTGCTTTAATGACATAAGGTTGTGATGCTCTTATGTAGAGTTGTAATGCTCTTTACTTCAAACAATATTTCTACCTGAGATAACATTTTCCACTGATTTCCAGAAATTGGGAGGACTATAAACAAGGATTTGGCCTCTTTAAAGGCAGAAATGATGAACACTGGCTTGGGAATAATCACATTTTTGACCTGCTGGATAAACGTAAGTATATTCCCCATTTTATTCACTAGAATGGCATGATATGGAATAGTTTTAACAAGGGGGTACCAAATCCAGCTTTTATTTTTCATCTAAATATTGGTAAAAAGATCAGAAAATATACTGCAACAAATCCTATTAAAGTGTAATCCTTGAATGTCACTGTTGAACACTACAAATGATCAAATAAACAGCTGGCCTGGAATGATGGGAGTTGTATTCTGCCAGAAGCTGGAGGAACTCACATTGCAGTGAGGTACAATGCAGTGTCCTTCTGCTACTGGTCCCAGGACCTGCCCCGGTCCCTGGCAATATTAATGCCGGTCACTGGAATGCTTTATCTGGACTTATGCTTTAATTGACATAAATGGCTTAGACATGAATAGTAAGTCCTTGTAAGTTTAGGAAGTTCCATTTGGTCCCTGTCTTGAAACTATCTGTAAAACACTGCGTTAGAGGACACTAACCTATCAGTTGTTGAAATGTTCATTATTCACTTTACGACTGTGCAGGAGAAATGTCACTGCAAATTGACCTGATGGATTGGCAAGGAAACATAAGACAAGCAATATATGAGAACTTCAGAATTACAAATGAACAGGTAAGGCTGGATGATTGTAGGGTATATATGAGTGTATTTGTTTGTATTGCTGCCTCTGATCTTAGCTGAGATGAGATAACAGACATTAGTGAACTAAAACAGAAAACATTACATATGGGGCTCAGGAACAAAGGAGTGGTGTTAACCTTCTTGGATGATTGCTGGAGAACAAGCTTATCTTTTAATCATTCTCTTCCCCTACTCAGCCAGGGCAGGTCTGGGATGGTAATACCAGGTAGAACAGGGGTCAAGTCCTTCCAGAAGTGGTCAGGTATTGTCCAGTTCCTGGATGCTAAAATGTGTTGCTGGAAATTGGCAAGAAGGCATTCTAAAGGACACTGGGGTTAAACATCAGATATCAACACACCAGGCATGTTTTTGTTTGTTTGTTTGTATTTTAAAGCTCGAGGAGACTGACTGTGCTCAGGTTCTCAGTATTGCGTGGAGCTAGGCTCTGTGTTCTTCAGGCCCTTTGAACGCTGAGGGTTTGGAGGGGCCCTTGACTTTTTCACTACGTCCTCCTGGGATGGAGTCTTCAGAAACATTATGGAGCAGTGACAGCCAAGAGGCATGTTAACCCACCTCTCCCATCAAGTCCATTTCATGGACCCAGCCTGAATATGGCATTTTAATTGTGAAAAAAACATGGCTCAATATAGAATATAAATGCTCTAAAATAAGTGCTTTTCGGGTCCCATCCTTGTGTCCAAGGTAAAAGTATTTTCTACTGCCAGGCAAAAGGCCTGGACAATAAAAAAATTAAACATAGGAGGAGCAATTCTGGAATATACCAAATACACCAGAGGGTGCAAATAAAAATTCCCCAGATTCCTATATAATAAAATGGGCATTTTAACCCCTTGAATGTTAGAGAGGTTTACAATATTTAATGAGTTAGAAAACCAAGTTAAATTAGCATGAATATGTATTTGACTCCCTACGATGCCAGTTTGCTGCAGAATTGCTCCTCTTGCCTTTTGTGCCAAACTGCTGCAATTCTGGTGCAAACCAAATCCACCACAGGGGAAAATAAATCCTCCCAAATCTCCCCTGCATTAAAATGGGTCACCAACACATTGTGGGTTAAAGTGGTTAAAGAGCCCACTTACATCAATGGGAATTTTCTTCCCCATGTTAGAGTTGGTTTGCTCCAAAACTGCACCTCTTTATCATGATAAATAAGGCACCAAGTCCCGTATTTATAAATGCAACTGCACCATAGGGGAGAAATATTCCTAATTCCTATTCACTTGAATACAGATTTTAACCAATTGAATACATTGCAATGCATTGGAGACCATTTTAGCATTCAATGGTTAAAAGCCCAATTTAATTTAACAGGAATGTTTATTTGTCCCATATGGTGCAGTTGGTTTACTCCAGAATAAATCCAGTTTTGCTGTAATAAAGCAGAGCCTTAGTGTCATGTGCACAGAAACAAACAAGGAGCGATTCAGGTGATTTTATATCAACCATTAACCCCTCCATTGTTGGGTCAGCTAATATAAGACAATTCAACAACGAAGGGGTTGATCATAGTTTGGTTTAAGATAAAGCCTGGTGGCGAGGGGATACTTTACTAGAGGTTGTTTTTTATTAAATGTCAATATATATTAACCCCTCCAGTTGCCAGTGAGTTTGCAATGCATTGTGTTTGTGTGTGGGGGTATGTGCTTTGGAGGTCTAGGGGACAGGAGGTTAAGGTAGGACAACAGTAAGGCTATACCCCACTGTTGCAAGTAAACTAAGTGTAAAGAAACAGGCTTATAGATTACCTGTTTTCTCTGCATTTATGTACCTCAGCACCATGCCTGAGCACAGACTCATGCTGATGGTGTCATCTTTCCTTAGCACATCTACTTGTCCGCTTCATGTATAGACAGGTTTGAGGCAAGTGCAGAGATTCCATTTTCTTATGGTTAGCACTGGATCACCTTGTTGCACAGGTGTAAATCAGGTGCAGCCTGCTTTCCATCTATATGCAAGTAAATACTACTGCAATCCACCATTATCGTAACACTTAATCTAATTATAACTGATGATAGGATGTGGTAGGAAGTGTATTAATATGGGTCAAGGCTGAAGGAGCTTAGTGCATGTGGCGAGTAGCCACATTAACATATAAACATGCCCACATGGAAATGACAATGGCTTATTAACCTGCATTTCTATATCGAAAAGAGCCATTGTCAATGTGTTAAAGGGGAACTATCACCTATATACATGTTGCTCCCATATGAAAATGGAAGCACAGAAAATAATAAAAAGTCAAGTGGTTTTTTTCTCTGTATTTTTTCAAAAACTGACTAAATAAATCCTGTTTACTGCATGCCTGCGGCACGGCAGCACTACGTGTGGCAATTTATGTCCGTCCACCACCTTCCCCCTTTCCTCCAGCATTTTGTGTAAACAGCTGCCTTTGGGCAGCAACAATGTGGAGGAGCAAGCAGGGCAATGAATACACTGTAAACAACAATGTCCTGCACTGATAAGCGGAGAATGTTGCTTTTTACAGTTCATTCATTGCCCAGCTTACTCCTTCACGTCAATGCTGCCTGCTGGCAGCTGTGTAGACAAATTGCTAAAGGAAAGGTGGAAGGTGGATGACGGGGAGATCGATTCACTTCATCTTAAACGAAGGAAAGATGTCTGCGCTCTCCCTCGTCTTGGTGCATTTGGCTTACAGTTTCACCTACAGTGAAAAACTATAATAGGTGAAACTGGCTTGTTTATTATTTGTTATATAAGCAATTGATTCAGGGGGGTTGCAGATGGTTACAGCTCCGCTGTAAGTGCAAAATTTCAAACCTGTCAAAAGCTTGGCGGATTGATGGAGATGAGAGAGGACTGGTGGCAGATTGAAGAGGATATGATTGCAAAGACACGTTAGTACATATTGGTGATGTGCTTTCAATACAGATCTGACACAATAGTGACATTCCGAACCCCTATCAAACTTTAGTGAATCTCGGCCCTGGTGGCAGCATATTCGGAGTCTTAGTTCTCTTTTAATCCAAATGACTGAGCCTTTTATTGACTTACTTGCTAGCACACAAGGAGGGAAAACCTAAAGGGAAACATGGCCTGTTATTAATATATGAGGATGTTTACAAAAGTCTGCTAATGCAGTAAAAGTATATTTTAATCTACAGTGAAAGTTGGGGGGGCTGGGTCGCTATTCTTAAATGTTGTAAAGGAGTGACTTTAAAGATTTTGATATTAAACATTTTCCCTCACTCATTTTGATAATGCCTGTGGACAATGTATGCAAAGTAGAGAGGAAGTGACATAATTACTTGGGGATGGAGAATAAACATATTAAGCTACATGTGAGGTGGCCTTAAAAGTAGGGCAACTTTTTAATTGTGTGATAGAGTCAAATTAAAGAGGACAATTTGTGGGCGGAACAGGGTGGGAAGGAGATGAAGTGGGCAGGAAATGAGATGATCAAGCTGGGAAAGAGGAGATGTGGCAGAGTTTCACAAGAAACTCACCACCACAGGAGAATCAACCTCTGTCTCTGGAGAACCGGAAATTCACTGCAAAAAATGGAGACTTCAGGGCAGATTCGGACAATTCCCAGGTATGTTAAGACTCTATGGGGGTATGTACTATGGAGTGATAAAGTGGTTATAATGTAGAGACAACTTCTCCAGTGATATCACTTCTCCAGTTTCTGTTATTCTATAGAGCAGATGCACTAAGATCCCTAAAGTTTGAAAGATCTTAGTCCATAGGCTCCATAGAATAAAACAGCAATTGTAGAAGTTATATCATGGGAGAAGTTATCTCCGTTGTATCACACCTTAGTGCAAAACCTCCTATGTGCTGTGAGGTAATCTAGGCAGAACCTACAAATTGGGGACATTTTTAATAGTGCAGCAGGCAATAAGTTTGGCCTCGAATATAACTAAGTAGCTTAATCATGAATTAGCATAAAGTGGCACACTGTGAAACCATAACATAAAGGTTTATTTCTCAAAAACCATTTTACAAAAAAAAAATCACTAGTGCAACACATGGGTAGATTTTACTTCTATGTAAAAGTAAATTATACTAGGTTACAAAACATATTTTTTTACAAGGAAAATATTGATGAGTATGCACTTATTTTTTATGAAGGACAATTATAGGCTGTGGGTTGGCTATTACTCTGGCAATGCAGGAGACAGCCTCTCTGGTGGGAGTAACTTTGGAGATCAGTGGTCAGCATCGGTGAAGGGAATGCCATTCAGCACATCAGATAAAGATAATGACAGGTTCCTCACCGGCAACTGTGCAGAAGAGAACAAATGTGGCTGGTGGTTCAACAGGTAGGTAAAGAGAGTCATTAAATGGGGACTATACCCTTAGATATAACTGAAGTCACATAGACTGAATAGATAATTTTAACAGAATATATAGCTCAAATAATTCAAGTAGTAAAATATATAAACTGTCCCAAAAGGTCCTTAGCAAGAAGCATAGTGCTGACCTCCATTTGTCAGTACAAACTTACAGTTGGTCCTTTACAAATTAAAACATAAACCAGTATACCTTGTCTGTGCTATACATGTACTTTCATGTTTTCTACTCACAAGGGACAAGCTGTAGGTTTTAGCTAACAAAACAGAATTCGCTATGCCTCATGCTGCAGAGCTTTTGGGATACTTTATGTATTTTAATCATTATCATTAAATATTATATTATAATTATCTATTCAGAGTCTCCATGACCTCAGTTACATTTAAATGTAAAGTTCCACTTTAAAGTGGAAATATCACTTTCTAATAATGATTTTGAAAGAGATTTCAAAATCATCTATATTTGTTAACTTTTTTTATTTAAAACACTAGTTTATTAAACATTTTAACTTTATTTGTCAGTTTATGCAATTTAGACAGTAGTGGCCAGTATGCCAGCTAGACACTAACATTCCAAACTGCTCCCCATACTAACTGTCACTTCCTGTTGGCCAGTACTAGTTCATTTGTATTAAAGGGATAGTAATACTTAAATTTTACTGCCCCACATCTTGTAGCCCTTAAAAAACTGAATTAAATGAGCCCAGCAGCATCTATCAAACCTTTATGTTTTGAGAGATTGCCGCTTTCAAAGTTCCCTCTCCCCTGACATCAGCGTTCTAGCTGACAGCAGGGGAATCCAGTCCATGAGCAAGCGGAGGCTCTTCAGCAGAGCCGAGATCGCGTTATTGAAGAAGAAATCCTTCACTAAAATGGTCTTCTATGTGTGCTTGGTTTGCAAGCACATGTAGAAGACCATTTCAGTGAAGAATTTCTTCTTCCATAACGTGATCACGGCTCTGCTGAAGAGCCTCCGCCGGTCCCGAGACTGGATTCCCCTGCTGTCAGCTAGAATGCTGATGTCAGGGGAGAGGGAAAAAATCAAAACTTTGAAAGTGGATGCCGCTGGGCTCATTTAATTCAGTTTTTAAGGGCTACAAGATGGGGGATAGTAAAATTCAGGCATTAACTATCCCTTTAACTGACAAAAATATAAAGCTAACTATCTCGAACTGCTGGTTTTACCAGTACTGAAACTCACGTAAGAAATAAGGAAATACTTTTAGAGCCATCAGTTCTTTTGGTTAGCTGACTACTGCACACTGCTTTGTTGGATGCCCTCTCTGCATGCACTTCACCTTAGTGCAGCAAACTTAAACACAGAGCATATCTGGGAAAGGCAGGAGTCACAGCATATAATGAATTCATAGTGATATTTTGCCCAGGATACAACATGGTTGTTCTTGATGAAGGGCAGTACCCTGACATATGCTGTGTGGTGAATAGTGTATCACTAAGGATTCACTATTTGATGTAATTTCTGCCCTTTCCAAGTATGCGCTACAGTTGAAGATATATGTTTGGGGAGAACAAGCTATAGTTCTCTAGCTGCTTTTGGACTACAGCTTCCATCATACTCAGCCGGCCAGTGGCTGGCTGGGGATGATGAAAATTTAAGTGAAACAATAGCTGAGACCAGGTGATGACAATGGGGTTTGTAGTTCAACAGCAGTTGGGGAGCTGCAGATTGCCCACCACTGATCAAAAAAAATACAAAATGACAGACTTTTCATTTAGATGTATAATATCAACAATATATATTTTTTTCCTTTCCTCTATAGGTGCCATACAGCTAACCTAAATGGTGTATATTATAAGAAGGGGAACTACACTGGGAAATACGATAATGGAATTATTTGGTCTACTTGGCATGGATTGTGGTACTCACTAAAATTTACAGCAATGAAGATCAGACGTCCAACATTTCTCAATGCTGGGAGTGGAGATGGTTAATGGGCAGTCAGCAATAAACAGTTCCCATGAATTTACACATTGAAATGGGCAGTACATCTTTATAAAGATAATTAATAAAAAGTACATGCTGTCCTGCACCTAGGGACCCCCACACTATCCAATTATTTATCCACCCAATCGCCTAATCCATTGTGAGTATTTTGAAGGACCTGGTTATATTGACACCTTTATTCTTTTATCAACGATTTGAAAATATGAGGTCTGAACAGGGATCGTACACTCTAACTAAGAGGGGAATTTATTATGCAAATAGCTTAATGTGCAAAGAAAACTGAGTATTTCCCTGCACTGTAACCATTTGCCTATTCATCACTGGCTGAATCATATCTTACCTCTCGTTCATCCATTAGCAAGTGCCAGATAGATCTACCAATTCCTTACACCAGTTTCACGCTGGGGGATGCCATAGATTTTATTGGGCTGGAGATACATACACTGTACAAATATGTGTGTGTATTACTGGAATGACAGCATTTACACATTTGCTTCATGGTATTTCTCTGCTTCTCATATGCATGGCAGAGAAATATGATTGATCGTTTATGCATACCCAAAGTTATCCATCAATGATCACAGATAAGAGCAGCATGTCTGATACGCTGCTTTAATCAGAGCTTGATGAGTCTCGGCCGAAGCAAAACACTCATGTTGCTTCTGCTTTTAAACAGAAAGAAAGTTTGTCATTTCTAGATCCCATATTCTCTGGTCACCGATAAGAAGAATATGTTTTAACATTACCCAACACCTACACCCAATACATTTGCAAGTAATCATGATTGCCAAAATATAGACTTGTCTGTAGGTGAGGGGCTAATTTGTGGCTTCTAGCATACCCCTTAGGATACTCACATTTGTTAGGGTTTACTGCCACTTTAAGAACACTAAACTAATCTCCAAAGCTAAGCAAATAAGTACTATACTTAGCTAGTATTCCTCTATTGATTGTACAGAAGATTTTACTGTGCACTGATCTTTACCACCTTTCCACTGTTGTAGGAACAAAATATCAATAACTAAGTGATTTAAAAAAACTAACAAAGGAAATGTGAAAGATACATGTATATAAATCTTATGAATCAAATAAATGCAAAGAGATAAATGCACTGACAACATCTCTCTCATCCAAGGACATTGCAGGTATAGTTGACAAGGTAAACACTAATTTTTCTGCAGGCTGGAAACATCATCACTGTCTGAGCCTGGAATATCATGCTAATGAGTATACTATCATGTATTGATGAAGTTCTGTTCACCTTATAAAACAGCACTTATAGAAAATTGGTGTGGTTTTCCTTAAAGGGTCAGTAATGCCCGTATTTAACTTTAATATTGTAAAAGGTACAAATAGTTTAGTTTCCCTTTTCCTGCTGTCAGCTGTAAAGCTGACCGAAGGAGATTTATCGGCCGACTTGAGGAGGCTCTTCAGCAGAGCCAAAATCGCGTTATTTAAAAAAAACTACTTCAATGGAACGGTCTACAAAGTGTGCTTGCAAACCAGGGACACTTTGTAGACCGTTCCAATTAAGTAATTATTTTTAAATCATGCGATTTCGACTCTGCTGCAGAGCCGCCGGCTGGTCCCAGGACCGGGATCTCCTGTTGTCAGCAGAGCAGGCACGTGCACACATAGACACCAAGGGGGGCTTGAGCACCTCTCCTTTTTATCCAAAGTGCCCTTTTAACAAAAAAAAATAATAATAATAATTATGAGACGTGCCCTTTTTTCATTTGAGCCCCTGCCCCCCAAAATGTCTGTGCACGTCCCTGCAGCAGAGCGCTGATGTCAGTGGAAGGGGAGGGAGGGGGGACTTTACATACGAATATCTCTCAAACTGTAACGGTTTGAGAGATGGCACTTTCTCCAAATACTTTATTTTTGTAACCTGGTGTCTTATATAGAAAGCACATTCAGTGCAGTTGTGGAGCATACCTATAGGTGCCAAATAAAAATTGCCATTTATATAAATGGGTATTTTACCCTTTGATTGTAAGGGAGATCTAGAACACATTGTTGCACACCCCTATGCCCCTTCAGGGGTTAATGAGGGTTCTGTAACTTTCAGGAAAGTCATGTGATCTAGACTCTAAGATAAGGAAGGGAAACCTGCTCCATCTCAATTATTGCTACAATACTACAATACCCATCATGCACTGCCAGCCTACTGAAGAGAAGACATTCACTAGCAGCTGAAGTTGCCTCAACTGCTTTCTATTTCTGTGTCACCAACATACAGAAAAAATGTACTTTTCTTTTTAGTAATACACTCGCTGCCATTTGCTTCACACAAAATAAGTGTCACTTTAACCCCTTGGTTGCTAGAGATATCTCCAAAAACTTGCAAAGCAATGCAGTGAAGAAATTGCTAACACCCAGGAGGCTAAAGCAGTGTTTGGAATTTTCAGGGCACCTCAGACATATTATAGGACATTTGTAAAGAGCATATGTAAGGAAAACAAATACACAGGTCCCACAACCAGAATGAGAATATAGGGCAGAACATATTCCACCAATATTGTGCAAAATAGAAAAAAAGGAGGCAATCCTAGTGTAATATCTTCTATAATATGAATCCAAAAAACACCAACCACCACCTGTAGATATTATACTTCCAAACATAGAGGCTGAAACACCCACATATGTGTTGTTCAGCTGTATAAGTCAAGGGATTATAGTATAACCGCCCCCTTTATACCAGTATCTGCAAGGCAGCTTTCTTCCAAATAAACTCAACCGAAGTATGGCCGTGGACTATGGAAAAGAAGAGAAAGAAAACAGAAGCGTCAATAGTGCATTATCCAATATATAGATATGTTATATCACAATGGCATCATATCCACTCACATTCAGGCATACGCCTGTCATCGACTACTACAGCATACAGGGTACTTTACCCATCCCTGTTTGGGTAAGCCACTCTGTCCCCGGTTCAGGCTTGGAAAATTTTCTCCACCTCTCCTTCTTGATGTCCACTCTCTTAACTCCACCAATAACTTCCACAAAGCTCGCTAGATAGGAAAGGGATATCAAAAAATGCAAAAATAAAATGATAAAAAAATAAAATAAAAGTAGCTGTTCTTCTCTCGATAATAAAAAAGATTTTATTGAAACAACAGACATCTGTTAGATTGACAATAGGAACGCGTTTCTCAGCATTAAGCTGCTTTCTCAACCCTAAAAGTCTAATAGCTAAATCAAAAAACCTTTTTTACATCTTTCTGTATCCCATCTCTCCCCCAGGATTTTTCCTCTCTCCCAGTTTCTACCCTCCCCTAATCATTTTCCCACTGTTTTTTTTTTCTTTTCTTTCTTCCAATCCCCCCTTTCCTGCAACCCACACCTACTTGCTTCACTTTGCTGGCACAGATGAGGGCCTTATCTCTGGTGGTCCTTCACTATGTGGAAGAAGAGTGCTGTGGACAGTGAGGGAGATGGTTGTAGAGGCCTGTGCCGAAGGAGGCACAGACCTCAGCTTGCCGGTGGACAGATCTATCTTATCTTCCCACTGGCCAGCTGTTTTGTTGCAGGGCTGGTTTGGCTTTGCAATCCCCCCAGCTTGACTAGGCTCTAGGCATATGCCTAGGGTACTTGTCCATGATCTGGCTCTGAGTAAAGTCAACAACAGCTAAAAGTAATATGCCACCCATCAGTGTTCTAGAACAGGGATGGGCAATGTGAGACACTCCAACCTGCTGCCAGTTTACAACGCCCATCATTCCTTGCAAGCCAGGTGAAGGGCCTCACTTTGCCAATTTGTTCTAGACTGCCTGTAAACTCTAGAACACAAGGCTATTGTTACTTTATATTTCATTTACTTTGTATTATCAACAATATATGCTTGTATATCCATCTACCCACTGTGCAGCCCTGCAGAATAGGTTTGTGCTTAATCAGAGTACAGAAATAATGATGTCTGGGTTAACCATTTGAGGACCAGAGGTGTGTTCAATGCACTGCTTTGCAATTCAGTGCATCTCCCTGTGGTTCTCAATCTGATAAACAAAATTTGTTTTGCAGTATTGAGGTATACTTTTTTAAATGACAATGTAAAAAATCATATATAATAATTCGCTAATGTATGTTTGTCAGAAGATGTCATGCGCCGTACAGACGGCTGCTTGCGCTGCAGTCATATGCAGTACGGACTGCCTGTGCCGCGGCTGATAACGGAGCGGGGTGCTCCATTATCAGCTGCGGCACGTGCAGCCTCTATTGTGCATGACTGCACCGCGCCCGTTGCTGCCTGGCAGATAGGAAGTTGTAATCCAACAAAAAGGATGATATGGCAGGTGCTGAACTTGATGGATACATCTTTTTTTCAGCCTTATCAATTATGTTACTACGTCAGGCTGAACTACAATCTTTGATAGAACAATCAACTCCTTTGACCTCCTTGGATTCTATTGAGTGCTTCAGAACATAGATTCACTATGCATCCAAGAAGTTAAACAAATTTCAGTATCAGTATATTGAATGGTAGCTTAGTCATTGTATCATGTATGTTATCTTTGGCAGGTAAAATTTACCCTAGGAATAAGTGTATGTTAATTTGTTTAACATAAGGACTTACACAGACAGATGGCCTATATTGAGCAGTCAGTTTGAGAATTACTAACCACACTCAAACGCTATAAAAAGAGGAAGGCCCCCAGGTCCCTGCATCCACTTACTGTGTGACCCACTTGGGCCTAATGTTCCCTCTAATACAAGGGTATGATACATGTTGTTGCAGTCCAACAACCAGTGACAGCTCTAAGGCTTTTTAGCTTGTGGTCATCTTTGCACAATATTTTCCAGTAAAAGTGTTCATGGTAGACAGCTATAAGTATGTAGACCGTACAAAATGGTTTCTCAAAAAAGTGTAAATTCACAAAACAGTTTGGAACATTTCAGAATAGACTCAAACCGCAATAAAGACCAGACAAAATACTAACTATAGTTTTGTAACATATGGCGCGATGCAAGAAACATGCACAATCTCTATTTCCCTTGTGAAAACCACTAGGGAATAGGTTTGCGCATGATTTTGTTGAATTGCGCATGAAAAAAATCAAGATTAGCGGACAGCTGCGCATATTTATTTTTTTGTGGGCGTGGCCAGGATTAACGAATCTGTGTGAGTGGAACAGCGAATGCGCCTAATGCAGGAAGTGCTATTGCGAATGAATGTATACGTCTGTGTAGTGTTGTCCTAAAAAGGAATTTTTTTATGCGCAATTCAAGAAGCGTTCGCTATTCAGCTTCCTGGATTAGAACATGCGCAAAATCTATCTGTTCACAAAAATGCCTTTATCAGATGCGAACATTTCTTGCATCGCTCCAAAAGGTTTTTTACACAGGACCGGCATGTTGCATGACTAACTCATTATGAGTGCACAGAACAATCTACTGGACACTAGCACTCCAAGTTAAAGTACATGCAAAATGTGTATTTCCACAACTTCTCACTTAGATACAGAGAACAACTGATTTTGACAGCGGAAAAGAACCATCTGGCCCATTCAGTCTGCCCATTTATTTTTCTAAATAAAATGCATAGTCTTAAATACATCTCAAAATAGACTTATGTCTACCCCTGACATTTTGATCTTCCTAACAGTAGCAGTGTCTTTAATGGTTTGCCTCAGAACTCCTCCACTTTTCTTTTGAACATACAACCACTAGCCACTAAGGCCCACCAATAATGTCACATGAATAGAGCAGCACTATATCACTATCCTGTTCAAACACCATATCACTGGCCTATGCAGGAAAATTTAGATGTGTGTGTTTGTGTGTGTGTGGGGGGGGTTAGAATAGTGCATATCTGCACCAATCATCAAAAATAAGGATTTTTTTTCCTTTGGAATAGAAATACCAAATCAGAGTGTAGGCACAGTAATAAACATGGATATACAAGTTATATAGTAAATTATATTGAAAAAAATAAGTCCATCAAGTTAATCATTTGCGACAGTATAACCCAGAAAATAACAATTATATTATCCTTCCTGACTCTTTTTTATCTGTTTACTAAAACTTCCTATTTAATGCACAAATACATATTATAACTCTGCACATACCCTTCAGCTAGAAATGTATCTGATACTTTCTTAAATATATCTGAACCTTTCTTAAATGTATCCATTAAATATGCCATCAGCACAATGTAACAGAACTTGCTATATAAATCCTTTCCTCTTCTGAAGTTGTAACCTCCTTTCATATAATCTTAAGGGGTTGCACTTAATTATATGATCAGGCATTGGAATGACACGTTTACCTGAGAGATCCTTGTGTTGATCAAACAGATAAGTCTACAATGTAATAAGTTTGGCTAAACATTCTTCCTGCTTTAATTCCTCTGTTATATTAAATCATTTTGTTGCTCTTCCCTCCACTCCCTGAGGCAAGGTCTTGCCCAAGACTTCTAGGCCTCAATTTAATATGCCCCGTTAAAAATGTTGGTAGAGCAAAAATGGATACAGACTGGTACACACACTGACTTTTGGCCCAACTTTCGGCATGTGTAGCGTGCGAAATGGCAACATCAAATGAAAATGGCTAAATCTTGGTGCATGGCACACTGTCAAACACTGAGCGTGAGCTAAAACACAGTCACCCTCCCAAACACTAATCCTATACTATACATGATTGTTAAACAATACTAGCCCTAACACTATCTTAACACTCATACCCCAGAGCTGTATAACACTTACCTGTCATCCACTGTCAGCCTTCTTCTTTAATCTTCTATCTTGCATCTTTGTCACGGTTTCTTACTGTTTGTAAAAGAACACTCAGACAGTTTGGTAAGGTTAAAAGCTTTATTGAAAATAATGTACAATAACCCCACTCCAGATGAGGTCCGTACCAAGTACTTTCCAGATCTGACGCAGGTCAGGGAAATACTATAAACACTGAAACAGTCAGCAAACAAGTATAGCGATCTTGAACTTGTTGGCAGATTCTCAGCAAGGTACAGGAACAATAATATCCTCAACAGTCCCACAACGCAATAGGTGACACAGGCGATGGGTGACTGAAGGGCAATCCCTAGTGGACTAGGGTTCACGTGGGTAACACTGGCAAAACACTGGCAGAGGACTGACCATAAGAGAGTAGGGCAGACTGAGGCAACAGGGGCAGGACTCTGGCAGTAACGGGACCCTAGCACGCTAGGGTTAACTGAGGCAACACAGGCAGTACTCTGGCAATGGCAAAACCCTAGGGCACTAGGGTTAACGGAGGCAACATGACATGGACTCAGGCATCGATTATTCCCTAGCACACTAGGGTTAACGAAGGCAACACGGCAGTGGCACTTATAGTGACTGAACCCTAGTACGCTAGGGTGAGCGGAGGCAATACAGACTGGACTCAGGCAGTAACGGGACCCTAGAACACTAGGGTTAACTGAGACAACAGACACCTGATGCTGGCGATGTAATGACCCTAGGTCCCTAGGGTTAACTGAGGCAACACAGGCAACAGTGTGGCATTGGCTAGACCCAGGTATTATCGGGTTACCGGAGGCAACACAGACACTGGTTAGTACAGGGACTCCCACAAGCTCCCGGAGACAGCAGGAGTGGCGAGCGAGCGGGAGATAGGCACGTAACGTCACCAGTCCAGGACCAGTGTATGCCCTGATAGTATATGGAGGTAATAGATTAGTCCGGTAAGAGATGGAACTAGCAGCCCTACCAGGTCGGCACACACGGACTTCACAGCCACTCAGGAGGACCACCAACACTAGCCCAGCCAGATCGGTGTAACAGAGTCAGCCCGTCCTAGTCAGAAATGGAATCATATACACAGCCACGCCGGTTTGGAACACAAGGAGTTAGTCAGCCAGTCCAGTCAGTAATGGAATCAGACACTCAGCCAAGCTAGATCGGTACACAAGGAGTTAGTCAGCCAGTCCAGGTCGGTAACGGAATCGGATACTCAGCCAGGCCAGTTCGGTACACAAAGAGTTAGTCAGCCAGTCCAGGTCAGCAACGGGATCGGAACACAGGAGCGTCAGGCACAAGCGTAATCAGGCAAGCCAGGTCATACACTGAAACAGGAAACAATAACAACTAGTCACTAGATACGGGTAACACCACGAAAGGGCACCGGTATAGTGACAGGAGGGCGTATTTAAAGGTAAGCCCTGGGAGGAGCAATAGCCCAGAGCCAATAAGAGCGCAGCCAGTGTAAACCAGGAAGTAAGAATGTCACTCAAGGATCACGGGCACCGTGATAATCTTCTTCTTTCTCTTCATCTGCATTCTTCTTATCTTCTGGCTTCTAATCTTCTTTGTTCACTGAAAAGTAAAAGTCCAAATTAAAGATGCCCCCAAAAATTTTGCATCAAATATATACTGGCCTTAACACAATATGATGTGTACTCCTCAGGTAGTCCAAAGGTTAAATTGATGCTGTCAGTCCAAGATAAAAATAGATGATCTCAGTCCAAGATATGATCATATAAAAGCCAGTCTCTGTTCACTTTTTCCACAAAATGGCTCAGGCACGAGAGCACGAGGTAACGTGGGGGAAGGGGAGATTTGTTCCTCTGCATTCTTGTAACTCTAGGACTGCCAGATTAGATTTATATCTTGGACTGTCATCATCTCTTTTTATCATTGCATACCCCTCCGGCACTCCAAGGGTTAAGGCCAGCATATCTTTGATACATAATTTATGGGGGTATCTTTAATTTGGACATATTTATTTGTTTTCAGTAACATATTTGGAATGAGGAAGATTAGAAGATAGAAGAACGAAGATGAAGAGAAATAAGAAGCAAGATAGAAGATTAAAGAAGAGGACTGACAGTGGATGACAGGTAAGTGGTATACAGCTCTGGGGTATGGGTGTTACGATAGTGTTAGGGCTAGTATTGTTTACCTTTCATATTAGGGGTAGTATCGGACTAGATAAGACTTGGATAGTGGATGACCAGGGTGCTGAAGATGCCGCTGGACATCTGGATTAAAGCAAATGTTTATTTTCCAGGGGGTTTTGTTGGTAAATTTAGGGGGATTAACCCTGTGAGTTTTTTTCCCCCTTCAATTCCTGCGTCGACTGGTTTAAACAGGCGTTATGGGACTAAAAATAGTAGATCTAGATTTTGTGGAGCTAAAGTAGGTCCCTTAACCCATGTTACTGCCTAACGCATGGAATTGAATGGGAAAATCAGACTCTTTTTAATGTCTTGACATGGGTGCAAAATTTAGTACCCAACCTGCTTTTTTTTCCTACTGCATTTTTTCATTGCACAGGTAATTGAATGGCTTTCTGTGCTTAAAAAACTGCCAAAGGCTGTTTTTTTTTAGCACCAGGGACAATTGAATCAATGTCCTCCTGTGGCAAAATGATGTTACCGCTCTTGTTTTAATACCCCTTTTTTATACAGGATAGTATTTTGTTTGGTTTTAATGCAGCTGCTTGACACTTAACACTGTTGCCAGGTTTACAAGTACTCCAATGTCTTTTCCAGAAGTAAGTCTCCTAGGTTTTCTTTCATGAGGTGCTCCAGTCCGGCCTCTATACACAGCACTGTGCTCATTTTACAGACCAGGCACCTGAGTTATATGATGATCTCACACTCAGGCAGCTGATCTGTCTAGTTCTGAACATAGAGGGAAAGGTGTGAGGAACAACAGCAGGAATAGAGCACCTCTGGTCACCAGCAAAAAGTGGGCCTCAATCATTTCTTTTTCCTGCACCCTGACTGGAGACCACATTAATGTATTTCTTTAGTTTTGTAGGGGAATATTTGAGTTCCCTCTGCATGCATTGAAGAGGCATATATATATGCAGTCAGCAGAGGAGCAAGCCAACCACTACATGTCTGAACTGATATGAGGTGTAAAGCAAGAAGGTTTTATCCTTTGAGCACCAGAGCTGTACAACACTTTGATGTGTCTCCTTGGAGGGCAGACCTGTACCGCCGATGGGAGGAGAAAAGTGGCGTGATTCGTTGCAAAAAAGGGTGGGGCTTGGCTTAATGGGTGTGAAAAAAGTGGTAAAAATATGCTGGGGAAGGAGAAGAATTGGGCTGGGAGTAGGAGAAACAGAAAGGAAAGAGCAGTAGTGGCAGATTTCAGTAGAAACTCCCCACATCCGGAGAATCAGCCTCTGCCCCGGAGACCCGCTAATGCAGTGTCAAAACTTTAGTCTCAGGGAAAATCCAGATTGTTCTCAGCTATGCCCTTAGTGCATCTCCCCATTGTTCCTTCAGACTTAACACACATACAAAATGTGAGAGGCTTCTGAGGATGAACAACAGCACAATGGCATGTTCTATGGCTAATCACCACTCAGAAGCATCACATTTTAGCTCTCTAGTGCCAATATATAGAGGAGAAATTTCCACATTGGCCTGTTCTAAGGCTAATCAATTAGCAATTCTGAAGCAAAACAACTGCAAAACATGGGAAGCAAATCTAAAAAATTAGCATTGATCTAAAAGGCATTTTTAACCCCTTGAATGCTCTAGAGGCCTCCAACACATTGCAAAGAAATGCGCTGGTGATCTCTATAGCATTCAAAGGGTTACAAGTCCCAATTTTAATCATTTTTATTTGTCCCCTACGATGTCGTTGGTTTGGCCCAGAATTGCGCCAGTTCTACATAGTACATCACTGTTTAAAAGAGGAACAAGTAAAATGAATTGAGGTCATATATACCTAGTCAGTGTCTTATTTTGCGCTAGGCAAAAATTTAGTAAAGATGATACCTTTATCGGCTAACCAAACAGATTTAGGTGCAAGATTTCAAGACCTCTTAGGTCTCTTCCTCAGGCATGTTATCTGATAACATGCCTGAGGAAAAGACCTAAGAGGTCTTGAAAGCTTGCATCCTAAATCTGTTTAGTTAGCCAATAAAGGTATCAACTTTACTAAATTTTTGCCTCCTGTATTTCTACGGCTAACATGGTACCAACTCTCACCTGTTATTTTGCCCTAAAATCTTGCTTTGTGGAGGTACCTAAAAGCTGACATAAAACCGTTTTTTATTGATTCCAGCTGGAAATGAGTGCAAGGGAGAAACTCAAATAATGTCTGCATCCATTAGCATGAACTTATTGGTTAGGACTGGACCAAAGCAGAATTATACTGTATGTTTTAGAAAACAGCTTCAAGTGATAGGTATGAAATATGTAAATGTATCTGGAATCTATGGGTCAATAGTTACAAGTGTAACCCTGGGTACATACATATTCATGAAAAGAGCAAGATTGGGATTGGCTGAACCATAGAGAAAACCTCTGAGAGGATTGGCTTTCATATAGGTACAAAGAGGGTGGAGCCCACTAGACACCTATGTTCAAAGGCAATCTGCCAGTAATTCACCAGAAAATAAAGTTTTTGTTCTTGCCTCAAACCTGTTTACTACTGAGAGGCGATCAACGATTTCCCAACCTGGCATTCTATGAATGTCTGTGTTGAGTAGAAGGATGCTCAAGACCCACGTGATGTGAGTGGGTCCTGTGGATCCTCCTACTCAACACAGACATTCATAGAATGCCGGATTGAAGAGGAGGTGGTAGGGGAAGGCGGTGATCTCCTTCCTGGTCGCTGAATTGATCAACTATACTATTCGATATGTGTCAATGTCAGGGGGACATCATACTGCTAGGTCTGATTTTCTTTAAAAAAACAAAATGGTACATAGTGCAGGATTAAAGATGCAGCACTATGCATTTTTTTAATGTACAAACATACTAATGTTAACCCTTTCAGTGCTGGAGGGGTATGCATCGTTTTGGCACTCGAAGTGTTAATATCACGCATATGCTGCCGCATAACTTGTATATTAACCCATGAAATCGCAGAGAGGTGCACAGTGCATTACACGGCAATGTGTTGTGTACACTTCTGCGACTCAAGGGTTAATGTCAAAAACATATGTTTTCCGTTTTTTGAGTTATAAAATTAGACCTACCACATAACTTATATATTACTGTCAAAAAATAATATCTGTTTTGTGTGTTATAAAATCGGACTTCACGGGGGGGTATCAGGACCCCTCCTGATGTCCACCTGACATTGATCACCTATCCAGTAGCAATGTGGCAACCAGAAAGGTGATCGGCTCCTTCCCCTTGTGTCACGGGAACCCCATGGCCCTTGACTCCTGGAGAGGCCTGGGGTCCAGCCCCCTCCCTACGGATCAGGGATTCCATGCATGGGGAAGCGCCTTTTTCATCTTGCCAGTCCCCTCTCGTGTCTAAGTCACCCTGTGCTTATTGGGGGCACAGGGTGACTGGGAACACCCCGTCTGGTCTGCCTAGGACAGACCCAACAGACTAATCAGCCCGGAGGGCTGGGTGCATGTAACAAGCCATGGATCAGTGCCTGGCAGCTTAGTTGGGGGTTACATGAAAAAACAGCTCCTCCAAAGGACTAAATTCATGTTGCCCGAGACGGCCGGCAGGACTATCACGAAAGCTGTCCGGCTGTGGAACGTAGGCCGGCTCCTGATTGGCCAAAGCCCTGGGTGCCACGTTTAAAGGTCCCCCATAAACTTAACATGGGGCAAAGTAGGCGTTCCAGGGATTGGTCGGTTAGCCACCCACCCATAGCTTCTGATAGGCTAAAGGCGGGTGAAACACCAGAGGCCAGGATTGGCCACATTATCCTCGTCCCTGGATTGGCTGGGGTTTGAAGCAGCTGAATCAAATTATGTAAAAGATGCTTTGGCACAAAGGACACTGTTGTGAATGTGTATTCTGGCCTACTGTATCCAGTCCCAGCCCTTTGTTCTAATGTTTACCCACCGCCCCTCACTATTGTCAGTTAATGCAGTCATGTCTGGTTCCATTGCCCTATGTGCCCACCTTCCCATTGGCCTTTGTGTAGCTCTGGTGTCCCGCACATTGTTCCCTGACCCCACTGTTCTGTATATAAGTCTGCTGGTTTGTGCAATAAAGAATTCTAAGTTTTACCCTCCAAACTGGTTCTGTCTGGTTCTTGGAGGGGTTATGCTGAATGAATGATGGAGATTGGGATGTCGGTGCAGCAGAAGCAGAGTGACGGTGGTACTGACCTCTAGTACCAGGACTCACGTCACACCTTGTATCTCCTATCCTCCACTCAAGCCGGCTTTCCATCAATGAGCGCTTGAGTAGAGGATCAAGTGCCCATTCATAGAAAGATGGTTCAGAAGCTCTTTAATATGTCCAATATTAACTGTGTGGCAGCATGTTGATCGTACACATTGTGTGGCAACATTGTAAACATCACCATTGTTTGTTAGCCCACATACACTGACTGACTGCCCAGGCAGTGCCCATGGGGATTTGAGGCTACCAGTTAGCAAGGAGAAAAGGCTGGGGAGGTTCAGAAAGTGTGCATGGGGATTTGTGGCTACCAGTGGGGAAGGGGACATGGCTGGGGCCAGCCAGTGTACATGGGGTTCTATAGCGTCCAGTGGGCAAGAGAACAAGGCTGAGGGACAAGTGGTTGATTCTTCCCTCCTTTATGGGCAAATTTTGAACAAACTGGTGGGCATTGTACCCCACCTTTTCTGACTAACAGAGTGGTGCTGTCACTTTCTGTCTTTATAAATGTCTACAAACTCTGCTGATGGTGACTTTAATATTTAAACTTCATTTGTGGTTTTTCATTCATTATTTGTGTATTTCCACTTTTCCATTCATGAATCTCTGTATCACTGACTGATGCCATTTGACAGTCATTGTCCTCATCACTCTAAATTTTCCCTAAGTCAATCATGAGGAGGAGCCCTATGCGATGAACTACAGTGTAATAACACCTACATTGACCAGTTTCTGGTGCTTCTCTGAACTCAACAAGCTGTTTTACAAGATTTAGCTCAGAACTGAGCTCACAAACACTTTTATGGGGTTTCTTTATGTTTTACTAGCAAAGGCTTTGCACGTGGGGATTAAGTCCTTTGAGTGTTTCAGGGGTATTGAGCACATTGATCTACAATGGTTTGGATACGTTTGCAGCAGTGAAAGTGTTAAGTGTTTGACAGGCAAACAGATATCCATGCAGTGGAATGTGTTGAATTCCTCTTTGGCACTGAAGGAATCCAACACATTGCACATTTTCTTTCTTTTCTTTAAAGCAGAACTATCATCAAAGTTAAATTGCACCCCAAATCCTTATTAACATAGCGATAAGCATATACATACATTTATTATGCTGAATAAGTCTGGCATTAGTGAGAAATACAACTTGTTTGGCAGGCATCAGCAGCAGGGATCTTGCTGTAGGAGGTCTCTGCGCCTGTGCCGTCAGTCCCTTCCAGTACCTTAAGGTACCAAGGAACTCCATTCACCAATCCTGGGGGAGACCGGGACTGACAGCACAGACTCACAGATGCCTTTTCTGCAAGATATCTGCACTGTTGCCTGCCGAACAGTGTTGTATTTCTCACAAATGCCAGACTTATTCAGGATAATAAAAGTATGTATTTGCATATCGCTATATTAATAAGGATTTGGGGGCAATTTAAAGGGACACTAATGTCCCATTAAAAAATCTTCTACTTTTATAGAGCTTAAAAAAATAAACTATGTCCCACAAATCCTATCTCTCAAACTGCTATGGTTTGAGAGATGTTCACACTGAAAGTTCCCCCCTCCCCTTCTCCTGACGTCAGTGTCTAACTGACAGCATGAGATCCCGGTCTGGGCACCAGCTGGCAGCTCTGCAGCAGAGCCGAAATCACATTATTTAAAAATAATTACTTAATTGGAAAGATCTACAAAGTGCACCTGGTTTGCAAGCACACTTTGTAGACCTTTCCAATGAAGTAATTCTTTTTAAATAATGCAATTTTGGCTCTGCTGAAGAGCCTCCTCGAGTTGCACTACTCAAATCTCCTACTGTCAGCGTTACAGCTGACATCAGGAGAAGAGGAGGAAGATGGAAACTTTCACTGCGAATATCTCTCAAACCATAGCGGTTTGAGAGATAGGATTTGTGGGACATAGTTTATTTTTCTAAGCTCTGTAAAGGTAGAAGATTTTTTATGGGACAATCCTGTCCCTTTCATTTTGATGATAGTTCTGCTTTAAACTTCTCCAGTGCCAAAGAGGTATGCAACACATTCCACTGCATGGATACCTCTTTGGCACTGGAACCTTTCACTGCGTCAAACGTACCCAAACCATTGTCAATTAATGCGTTGAATACCCCTCAAGCACTGAAAGGACTCAATACCCACGGGCAACTCCGTGGCATGTGTGTGTGAATAAGAATTGTTCGGACAAAAATAAAAACACAGAACTCATTTATTTTCTCCCCTTAACATGTTTTTGTATTTATCGCAATTGTGCCCTAGGAGGCACTGAACCTTTTAAGTCTGATCGCACAATCAAATAACCAGTCTTTCAACACTCAGTGTACTTGTTTCATCTTCTTCATTTGATGCAAAATATCCAGGCAGGTCAATCATCTGCTGTTCTGCTTCTGTCAACTTAAACATTGAATTGTCATAGAAAGAACAGTCAGTTCCCCAAGGAAAACTCTGGCACTTTTCCCTTCGATACTCAGAATGACTAAGAGAACTCTTCCTCTGGTAATCCTCTTTGGGTGAATTGGAAAACTCTTGGACTTTGTTCCAAGACTTATCGACAGGAGAAGGGCCTTTATGACATTTATTTTGCTCTGGTCTCTCAGCTCTTGTTGCTCTTGCAGAAAGCTGACGACTGCAGACTATATCAGGTTTACTTTCCACTGGCCACATGTATGGATTTTTGGTGGAAAAGGTGGTTGCATCAATGGTCACATTCGCTCCTCTTATAAGATTTTCAGGACTCTTATCTGTCCTTATTGACTTGTGTCTAGATCTTTCTACTGTGGAATACTCCCATGTCCTGGTCCTAGGGTTATAAGTCATTGTTTGTCTTGGAGAAAGGGTGGTTAGGCTTCTTTCCCTGTGGGGCTTGTAGTGTTTAGTTTCATGAAAGCTAGATGTTCTCCTAAAGTTGTTTTTGTGATAGCCCCTCTCAAAATGCCTTGCTTTGGTATCTTGGTTCTTTAAATAGGATAATCTAGGCAGTGTTTGACTAGGGCTCATTCCCTGAAATGGTGGGAAAGCACACTTTGAGTTCGGTCTTTCACCATGACAATGGGTTTGTACATTCCTTGGCTCTATAAATGGAGACTTAATATGAAATTTGTTTGGGGCAGTCTCATCGGAATTGTCCATGATTAGGGGTGGGGTCAATGATGCATCTAGGGCAGTGTCTGCCATTGGGTTCTGAGATACATGATACACCTTTGTGGCTTCAGTTAGACCCTTTTGTTTCATCTCTTTCAGCTGTTGTTGTGCAAGACGATAACTGAAAATTGGTGGAATGATTTTCTGTACATTTGTTTGGGAGCTGTCGTTTTCTGGTGCTACTTGTTCTTCAGCAACACACCCCGTTTTCCTGTATGTTAAGGGTATATGAACAGTCTCTTCTATGTTCTCCTGGAGAACCTCACCAAAATCACAGAAGCTCTCCCTCACCTGATAAATATTTTCCTCATCAGAGTTCTTCCGACAGCTGACTGAATGGGTAGAGTTGTGTTTTACAGTTGTGCTGCACTTCTCATCCTTGTGGAGCTTCCTCCACACAGTGATCACAATGGTAATCATGATGATAATCAAACACAGAGAAATGCCAGCAATAGTCACTGTATTACTTGTTTTAGCATCATCGGTAGAATGTGTGGTAGACTTGCCTGAAGGTTTCACAGCTATAAAACCAAAACAGAAATCAGAAGTTATCATATGTTCATCATAACAAAATGAATAAACAAAGTCAAGATATAGGGCCATCTGAGATGAGAAAATGTTTGGCGCACACACACACACACATATATATATATATATATATATATATATATATATATATATAATTCTCCACTTCATGGTATCTTATCAGGTGTACCTCTTGTTCCCCTCTCATACCACCCAGCTTATTTGCGTATATAGATCCTCAACATTTTTTTATTTGGACTTCCTCTTCTCTCAGAATTTGCTAGTTTGAAATATTGTTGGGCTATCCTCTCTTTATTTTTGCACGCTTTCAAGACGTCAGGCATAATAGAAATGAGGGCTGAATACACAATACGGGACAGGTTAAACAATTGTGCAAATTATTTTAACATTTAATCTGACATGGCAGTGACAGCACTGTCCATAATTCATTTCCTAGGCTCCGTAGTGGACTAAGAAATACAACACAAAATATATTACCTTTTTGATCTGTTGACTGTTAGTCTTTAGCCAGAGATGGTTAAGTCTATAGAATGTATGGGTTAACCCTCCAAGCACCAGAGGGGTACACAACCCATTACTTGCAATTAGCTGTGCAGTCCTCTGGCACACAAAGGCTCAAAATATGTTTACTGTGTAGGATAATATGACATAAATTTCTTGTCAAGTTTCATGCCACAGTTCAGAGTGTTAACCTTGGTTATCAACTTATATTACACGATCTCTTTGTTTCTCTGTGCCCTAAAATTTCCCATCAGTACAGTCACTTTGAGATCTTTAATGCTGTGATCAGTTTTTCAAAAATGTTGACCCACTGGGGTGTCGCTTTTGTTTTCATACTGGACCTATGAGAATTCATCCTTTTTCTTAGGGTTTGTCCTGTCTCACCTACTTATTGTCCTGTCTGGGTATATTTCACACACATGATGAGGTAAACAACATTAGATGAGCTGCAGTAGAATGTTTCCCTTGATATTGTGGTGTTGTGGGAATGTGGTATGAGTATATTATCATTTCACATACATTACAATGTCTCCCATCCTACCATTAACCTCAAACTTAGCCATGCACCCACACAAAATAACTTTCTGGGTACTTCAATCGGTAATAGTAGCAACTTCTTCTGGACAACTCTGTATGCAAACCAACAGACAGGCCTAATTATCTTAGAAATCACAGTTTTCATCCCAGCCTTACAAAAAAAAACTCCATTGTTTACAACCAGGCCCTAAGGTATAACTGCATGTGCTCTGACACTTTTGACTGAGATCAACATCTTAAAGGGATAGTAATACTTTGTTTTAACTTTATTTTATTTTGTAGGCATTAAAAAAACATGAAGAATTATATAAGTCTTATCTCTCAAACCTTTATGGTTTAAGAGATATTCACAAAGTATCCCCCCCCCCGTTCAACCAGATCAGAAGGGAGGTGCCCAGCTAGACTGCAGAGAGGGACAATCTTCAATTAAGATAAGGGAAAAAGCTGAAAAACTTGTCAAGGGGGGCAGGGATTTCATTGTTTTCATACAAAGAAAATTGTCCCCTTCTGTTATCTGTCTGGTCTTACAACCTGATTCACATCTGAGAAGAGATGGCTTACACTAGGTAAAAGGGGCGGGGAGGGGAAACTTTGCTTGTGAATATCTCATAAACCATAAAGGTTTGAGAGATAAGACATATCATTCTTCATGTTTTTTTAATGTCTACAAAATAAAATAAAGTTAAAACGAAGTATTACTATCCCTTTAAATAAATCTCCTGAAATACAAACAACCAGAGGTAGAGAGTGTCATTAGTAGTCACTTACAAGCCACAGCTTGAAGTACGCCACAAAATCTCAAAAGAGCTCCAAACAATACTACATACTGATGGCAGATTATTCCCAAGACTTCAGCACCTTTCCTATAAACAGCCCCCCAACTGAAAGAACTGGTGGTGAAAAGCTACCTTAAGAATGCAACAGAAAATGCTATTTCTCCCTGTCTACAAAAGACATGTGGAACCTATGCACACACAATTGTACCAGAGACAAGGTGCCCATACCACATTCCTACCGAAACCACAATATCAAGGGCAAATTCTCCTGTGGCTCATCTAATGTTGTTTGTCATTGTGTATGAAATGTCCCCAAATAGGAATATATGTAGGTTAGACAGGACAAACCCTAAGAAAAAGGATGAATTCTCGTAGGTACAGTGTGAACAACAAAAAAAGACACCTTAGTACTTTTGCAAAACGTATCACAGCATTAAATATCTCAAAATGACTGTACTGATGGGAAAATTTAAGATACAGAGAGACAGAAATATTTGGGAGTATAAATTGATAACCAAAATTAATACTCTGAACTGTGGCCTGAAACATGACAATGAATTTATGTCCCATTATCCCACATAATAAACATATTTTGGGCCCTTTGGGTGCCAGGGGGCTGCTGTGATGGGTTGTTCACCGCTCTGGAGCTTGGAGGGTTAACTCATACATTCTATAGACTTAGCCATCTCTGGCTAAAGACTAGAATTCAGCGGAGCATCAAAAAGGTAATAAATCTTGTACTTTTTTAGTTCACTATGAGACTGCTGGAGCCTAGGGAATGGATTATAGACAATACTGATAAGAATATTCACTGCCAGTGGAATTTAAATGTTAAAATAATTAGCATGAGTGTTTAAACTGTAATGTATTCAGCCTTTATTTGTATTATGCCTTAAAGGATTAGTAATGCCCTCTTATGCAGATTTAAAAAACACACAGTATGTGGAGAAAATCCCATCTCTCAAACCTTTATGGTTTGAGAGATATTCACAGCTAAAGTTCCCCCTCCCTCATGTCAGCTGTAAAGCTGAGAGAAGGAGATCCGTGTCAGCTGACTCGAGGTGGCTCTTCAGCAGTGCTGAAATAGCGATATTTAAAAAGAACTACTTCATTGGAACAGTCTACAAAGTGTGCTTGCAAACCAGGAACACTTTGTAGACTGCTCCAATTAAGTAGTTCTTTTTAAATATCACTATTTTGGCTCTGGTGAAGAGCCGCCGGCTGGTCCCAGGACTGGGATCTCCTGCTGTCAGTAGAGCGCTGATGTCAGTGCAAGGGGAAGGGGTAACTTTAGCTGTGAATATCTCTCAAACCATAAAGGTTTGAGAGATGGGACTTGCTCCACATATAGCATAAACTTATAAGAGGGCATTACTTTAAACTTGCATCCTAGAGCCACTCGGTTAGCCAAAAAAGGTATCACTTACTATGCCAGTCTCCTGCTTTTTCTATGGTTAACACAGTACTGCCCTTTACACCTGTTTATTTTTAAGTCATATTTGCACACTGGTTGGTCCTTGCATTTGGCTAATTCCAATTAAGCCCAAAGTTAGTTCAAAATTCCTTCCTGACTCCAAATAGCAGTCAGATTTTTCCCAGGATCAACATCATATCTGCTTTGAAGCCATCTGTCATAATTCTCAGTATTGTTCTGTACTAGATAGTTATCCATTGCTTTTTAGAAGCCGTTAAATTATATGCAAGCAGAGCATCCGGAGGTAGAGAATTCCATAGGTTTACCACCCCTACTATAAGAAATGCCTGCCTTTGTTTTAGTCAAAAGTGTCTTTCCTCAGTCTAGTCTTAATGGATGACCTCTCATTCTTAGCTCAGCTCTTTGAATAAATAAATAATTTGAGAGTTCTTTTAATTGACTTAGAACATATTTGTAAATGATAATTATATCACCTATTAGACATCTCTTCTCTAATGTAAACAAACCCAGTTTAGCTAGTCTCTCCTTATAACTCAGATCCTCCAATTCCTTTATTAGTTTTGTTACACATCTCTGCACTTTTTCCAGTTCAATAATGTCTATTTAAGAACTGACCTAACCAAGGATTTATACAGAGATAGAATTATATTTGCATCCCGTGTATCTGTACCCCTTTATCTGCAGGATAGTACCTTATTTTTTCTTGTAGCAGCTAAGTGACTTTGCACACTGCTGTGAATGGTACTATCAATACTCCTAAATCTTTCTCTAATGAGGATTCAAGTTGTTTCCCATTTTGTGTATATGTAGCTTGTTTGTTTCTGCAACCCCAAATGCATAACCTTACATTTATCTACATTAAATGTCATCTGCCACTTTTCTGCCCATTCACTCAGTTTATCTAAATCCTTCTGCAGAAAAAAGACCCATCAAGCTCTGTATGTATTCCCTTGCACAGCTTAGTATCAACTCAAAGACTGAGACATTACTTTCAAATCCCACTTCTTGATCATAAATAAACAATTAAAAAGCATTAGGCCCAGGACTGAACCCTGTGGCGCCCCACTTACAACTTTAGTCCAACTTTAAAAGGTTACAACAACTCTCTTCTATATGTCATTTAGCCAGTTCTCAATTCATGTACAGATATCACCTCCCAATTCAAAGCCTTTTAAAGTGATAGTAATACAATAATTTAAAGAAATTTAATTCAGTATATATTAAAAAAAATGAATTAATTGCGTTGTTTCTGATCTCCCAAACCTTTACGGTTTTAGAGATATCAGTTTGAAATGTTCCCCCTTCCTTCCCCTTGCGCTGATGTCAGCTTTCTAACTTACAGACGGAGATCCCGGTCCACAGATTGTCCTGTGTCTCTCCAGCAGAGCCGAAATTGCACTAGTTACAATGAAATACTTCATTTGAACGGGCTACAACGTGTGCTTGCAAACCAGGCACACACTGTAGACCATTCAAATGAAGTATTTCCTTGTAACTAGCATGATTTTGGCTCTACTGAAGAGCCGCAGGACGGTCTGCGGACCGGGATCTCTGTCTGTAAGTTAGAAATCTGACTTCAGAACAAGGGGAGGGAAGGGGGAACTTTGTAAACTGATATCTCTCAAACCATAAAGGTTTGGGAGATCGGAAATGGTGCAATTAATTCATTTTTTTAATATCTACCGAATTAAATGTCTTTAAATCCGTGTATTACTATCACTTTAATTTATGCAGTAACCTGTTGTGAGGCACTGTATCAAAGGCTTTTGCAAAATCCAAGTATACTACATCCACAGCAATTCCCTTTCATTAAATGCAAGTAAATAAGTCTAATGAGATCTATTCTTCATAACCCCATGCTGGCTCCTACTAATAATATTGTTTGTCTTCACATAGTAACCCTTCTAACATCTTATCCACTATAAAAGTCGAGCTCAAAGGTCTAAAATTTCCTGGTTAAGCTCTTGCCCCCTTTGGTACTACATCAGCTTTCCTCCAATCACAGGGCACTATGCCTGATGAAAGAGAATCAATTTATTTTAAGTATAATGATCTTGGTATTACTGCACTAAGTTTCTTAAGTACTCTTGGCTGTATACCATCAGGTCCAGATGCTTTATTCACCATAACATTTTCCAGCCTCTTTTGGACTTTGTCCTCCATAAGCCATGTACACGATGGAGGAAATTATGTGGTTGTGTTTGTTTGCTTATAGCCTATCATTGCTGGTTTCTTTATATATACAGAAGAAAAGAATTTGTGTAAGGTCTCAGCCATAGCCTTATACTCACTGATCAATTCACCTGTCTCAGCCTTACGAGGACCAATATCAACCTTAAAGGGATAGTAACCCCCCCCCCCGGTAAACTTTAATCCAAAAGCTAGTAATATGCAAATCATACTTAACTCCCTTATTCCCATCTCTCAAACCGTTATGGTTTGAGAGATGTAAGAAAAGAAAAACTTCCGCTCCCTCCCCTTTCTGCCTGATGAGCTGTAAAGCTGTCAGAGGCAGAATGTGGTCGACCGACTTACAGCGTCTCTTCAGGAGCGCTGTCATCTGGATATCTCGGTATAATTACTTCATCGGTATGGTCTACAACATGTGCATGCAAGCCAGGCACGCGTTTTAGACCATTCCAATGAAGTAATTATACCGAGATATCCAGATGACAGCGCTCCTGAAGAGACGCCTTCTGGTCCGGGAAGCAGGATTTCATGACTTCCTCTGTACAGCAGACGCATGAGAGAGGGGAGGGAATGGAGGTCTTTCTTTTCTTACATCTCTCAAACCATAACGGTTTGAGAGATGGGAATAAGGGAGTTAAGTATGATTTGCCTATTACTATCTTTTGGATTAAAGTTTACCGGGGGGGTTACTATTCCTTTAATCTTTTTGTTATTAATATATGTGTATAGGATTTTTCTTGCTCTCTTTTGAAAAACTTCTCTCATTTTCAGTTTTAGTTAGCCTAATTGCTTGTTTGCATATTTTATTACATTCTTTATATTTTTGAAATGATGCATCTGACCCATCTGACTTAAACACTTTAAAAGCCTGCTTCTTATTTCTCTTATTTCCCTGGAAGCTTCATTTTTAAACCACATTGGTCTTAATTTGCTCCTCTTGTGCTTATTCCCCAGAGGCATATATTGACATGTATATTTGTCTAATAGCATTTTAAACATATTCCATGATTCTTGTGCATTTTTATCTTTGAAGATTACATCCCACTGAATATCCTTTAATACTGCTTTTAGCTTTGTAAAAATTGAATGTTTTGTTTAAATCCTTGCTATTGGGTTTCTCATAAGAAATTTCAAAAAATACCATGTTGTGGTCACTGCTGCCTAAATATTCATTTACCTTTATACTGTTTATCATGTCACAATTTTTTGAGAGCACTAGGTCAAACAAGGCCTCATTTCTTATTCTTTTCTACTAGTTGGGACAGAAAACTGTCATTAATTATACTTAAAAATAATTTTCCTTTGTGCTTAAAGTCATATTTCTTCAGTCAGTTTCAGAATAGTTGAAATCTCCCATTATGATTACATTCCTGATAGAGGATCCTTTTCCATTTGCAGTAACAGTTGGGCTTCTTCAAACTCCCCAACGTTAGGTGGCTTGTAGCAAGTCCCCATTAACTTAATTTTATTATGCATGCCCTCATTGTGCATTTCAACCCACAGGGCCTCTACATTTTCACTGGAGGCTTAATTTATATCTTCCCTTATACTAGGTTTTAAGTCATGCTTTACATATAGGCATAACCCCCTCCCCTTTTATTAACCCTATCCCTCCTAAAAAATGAGTAACCCTCTAGACCGACTGACAAGTTAACTAACCATGTCAACCATGTTTCAGACACACCAATCAGATCATGCTGCTCATACACTGCAGGCAGTACATGTAATTGGCTACAGACACACTGCTATAACTGTATTTCTGACAATATACATACTACCAGAGTTAAGAGTGACCCTCACACATTCTCAGGAGCCCCATATCTGATCCGGTGCCAATAATAATATATGGGGTCAGTCTTACCTATTTATAGTATAGTGTCAATAATAATATTATATCACCATAATAATAACCAGATATTGACTATATGTGGTATTGGGGTATAGAGAGGGGGGCAGCAGTGTTATCCAAAAGGAGTACTTACATACCCAGGTCTGTCACTTAAAGTTAACCCTTTTAGGGCCAAAGGGCTATCCAATGCATTGCTTTGCAATTGTAACACATTGCAAAGCATTGCATTGGATACCCCTCTGGCACTAAAAGGGTTAAAATAGGACAATGCTGTGCAGACACAAGATATTAGCAGAATTGAAGTTAGAGAGAACTATCACCATAAATCAGAATAAAACAACAACTGGCTCTCCATCTCCATACCGCAGAAGGACTTGGTCCCTTAGCCCATATGAATCTAGCCAACATTTGTTTTCCCTTCTCCTGGATGCTGAGAAATTCAGTAGAATCACTGTGTTCAAGAGCATAGAATTGTGCTTATATTGAACAATCCATATTTGCTGGGACCTCCTCTGGTTAAATGATAGAATGCAGGGAGTTATAAGCTGAACCTTTTCAAGTTGGACTAAAGTTGTAACATAGTAACATAGATAATAAGGATGAAAAAAGACATCCATCCATCAAATACAGCCCATGCATAAACACACTTGTTGATCCAGAGGAAGGCAAAAGAAAAAAAAAATTGAAGCCATTTCCAATTGAGCCCCACGTGGGTAAAATATTCCTTCCTGACTCCAAATGGCAGTCAGGTAGTTACCTGGATCAACAACCTATCTGCATTGAAGCCATCTGTAATAATTCTCAATATTGTTCTGTGCTAGATATATATATTGCTTTTTTTGAAAGCAGTTCAGCAAGCACAATATCCTGAGGCAAAGAATTCCAGAGCTTTCCCGCCCTCACTGTAAAAAATCATGGCCTTTTTTAAGCTGAACGTGCCTTTCCTCTAGTCTTAATGGATTACCTCTTTTTCTTAGCTCAGTTCTTTGCGTAAATAATTCATTGGATAGTTCTTTGCATTGACCTTGAATATATTTGTAAATGGTAGTCATATCACCCCTTAGACGTCTCTTCTCTAATGTAAACAACCCAGTTTGATTAGTCTCTTTTATAACTCAGATCCTTCAATCCCCGTATCAGTTTTTTTGCACATCTATTCACTTTTTCCAGTTCAGTAATGTCTTTTTTAAGAAATGGTGCCCAAAACTGCACTTCATATACTATATGAGGCCTTATATATAGGATTTATATAGCGGTAGAATTATATTAGCATCCTGTGCGTCTGAGCCTCTGTTTTTGCATGATAGTACCCTATTTGCTCTTACAGCAACCGAGTGACTCTGCACCCTGCTGTGAAGTCTGTCATCTATCAGTAAGTAAATGGGATCACTCAGATTTTCGTCCTGGACCCAATGCTTTTCAATTTGTTTATCAGTCTTTGCTGATGACACTAAACAGTGTAAGTAAATGCATACAGGGAAGGATGTTTTTTATCATCTAGATTATGGAGAAAAACGAGAAAAATTAAACAAGTAATAGTTAGACTAAAAACAAAAGATTGAAGTTATTTAAATGAGGATAAAGGTCTAGCTGACTGCCTCAATAAATATTTTTGTTCAGTTTTTAAAGAGGAAGGTGAAGGGATGGGATCTCTGTTAGACAAAAGAAATAGTGAGACATACGAAGCATGCATGTTTACAGAGGAAGAAGTTCTACTCCAGCTCTCTAAGGTAAAAATAGATAAATCAATGGGACCAGATGGGATAAACACAAAGTTATTAAAAGTACTTAGGAGTGTTCTGGCAAAGCCTTTAAAGGAATAGTAATACTTAAATGTAACTATACTGCATCTTGTAGCCCTTAAAAAGCTAATTATGGTTTGAGAGATATCCACTTTCAAAGTTCCCCCTCCCCTGATGTCAGCTCTGTAGCTGACTGCAAGGCTATCCTGTCCCTGAACAAGCGGCAGCTCTGCAGCAGAGCCGAGATCGCGTTAATGAAAAAGAAATCTTTCACTGAAAAGGTCTTCTACGTGTGCTTGCAAACCAAGAAAACGTAGAAGATCGTTCCAGTGAAGGATTTCTTTTTCTATAACGTGATCTCGGCTCTGCTGAAGAGCCTCCACCGGTCCCAGGACCAGATTCCCCTGCAGTCAGCTACATCGCTGACATCAGGGGAGGGGGAACTTTGAAAGTGGATATCTCTCAAACCATAAAGGTTTGAGGGATGCTGCTGGGGTCATTTAGTTTGGTTTTTTAAGGGCTACAAGATGCATTATAGTAAATTTAAGTATTACTATCCCTTTAACAAAATTATTTAATCAGTCACTATTACCCAAAGTCGTTCAGAAGATCGGAAGGTATAAAATGTAGTACTGCAAAAAAAAAGCAGGTAAGAGACTGGCAACTGCATTTTCTATGGCTAACACAGTACCACACTTTGCCCACAGAACACAGTGTAAGAACCACTGGCCTACTAGACATGATCATATGGAACAGACTATATGAAATTAAATTCCAAATGAAATTCCTTGTGAGCTAAACATCCTAGAGACACACTTGACATACTTGAGCAGTCCACTAGAGAGCAGAATGAGGTCTCCTTTGGACTCCCGTTGCAACCAGGTTTTGTAGTTGAAGTTGTTAGACATTCTCTGTATCTCTCCCTCTGGCCATCTCCACATGTGGCACTGCACGGACTCCATGACTGCCACAGGCCCCAAGTCTCTGCAAAATAAAGTAACATAAAACATTTGATTACATACTACAGAGATATGAATAATGAAAGCCAAGTCAGCTATTCAAAAGATACATTGCAGGACCTAACAAACACTGGTTATATACAATAAAGCAAAACTGGAGAGATGTTGGGACAAACCAAGTGTGTCAAAGGGACCAAATAAAAAAAAAAATCATATTATTCTCATTATTGTTATCCTTTATTTATATATATATAACTTATTCCGCAGTGCTGTATAATGGGGAATAGACATACAGAGACATAAAAAGTACAAATGGAACATAGAAAACAAAGGGATCAGAGGACCCTGCTTGTGAGAACTCCCGGCATAGGGATTTAATTGGGGTATTAACCACTCAAATCCTACAGCTGTCTGTAGCATTCAGGGGCTTAAAATCCCATTCAGATTAATTATTATTTTTGCTTTCTATATTACATTTGGTTTGAATTTTGAACCATTATTGACCCACGTTTGCCATATGTGAATTGACCCTTTATTACCAACTAGTTGAAGAGCCTGTTACACGGGCCACAGTGCCACTGCCAGCTGGTCACGGGGCAGTCATGCACAGTAGAGACTGCCCGCACCGCGTCTGATAGGAGTGTCCAGCTCTGTATGAGCCGCGGCGCGTGCAGTCTCTACTGCGCATGACTGCAGCACACGCAGCAGTCTCTAATGCGCATGATTGCGGCATTACACACGTTTTAGCGAATTATTATATAAGATACATGTTTCTTTTTCCTTTTTTTCCCTAAAGGTGTTCTTTTTTGTGGAAATTATTAACAGGCTCCCTCTCCTTGGCTTAGACCTTTTTGTGTATTTTTTTTGCCTCCACAATACACATTGAGTATCTTTCCTGTTATTGTACTCTCACATAATCACAGTCCCTCCCATGACCTCTGTGAGAACCCACCACATACGGAAAAAAGCAACTGTATCTCAGATCAGTTTTTACTACTACAGGCTTGTGGTAACTGAATGGAATAAAACATCTTATCAACAAGCCATCAATATTGCTGGCATAACTACATCTGTTTTTCCCTCAGCAACATCAGGACTTATTCAGACAAATGCTTACAGCAGGTCATATTGGATCCTGGGTACAGTATTTTTGCCTATAAGGGGAAAGGAATTGTGATGTGCTTCAAGGCCAGGACAGGCAAAATGTGAATATAATAGCTATTGTTTTTTTATTCTTTTATTAATACATAATATTACTACACCTAGATCAGTTTTTATCACCTCTGCTTCCTGTTTGTCTATTTTTGTGCTATATTTTACCAGGTACATCACCATTGACTTGGCGTCACCTATGTAAAAGGGGCCTAGACTATAGGATTTGGGTCAAAACTTTGAGTGTCGGGTCAGACTCTAAGATTTCCCAGGTATGAGAACATTGCTCTGCCCTTTAGTCTTTTTGCAGCCTTGTTGAAGCCACTGGTCTGATTATGCTCCATAAAACAGAAAGTTAAACTAGCGCATTCTCCCCAAAAAAAGTTATATGCCCTAGTTTCAAACATAGTTACTTGGAAACTCTCATCTTAATTTAGTCATTTTTAGCATCACTAAACAAAAGCATAATTGAAAAAGTATAACATATCTTATGAAAAATGGCTGAAGTTAGCACTGTTTTGACAGAAAACAATAGAGATATTTTTTTACTCACATACAATATGTAAATTTAACTATGGTATTTATATGTACATTTTAAAATCTAAACTGACTATAGTGTATTCTTGACTATATGGCGAGAATTTTTAATGCATTTTTCCCCATAAAACCAACCTCACATTATATCCAGGGTTGAATTTTAATCTGGTGCCCATCTGGGAGGTGGACAGCCCACTATAACAACCGTGGGTGGCATGTTTGAATTTTCCATCTGCTTCCTTGCTTGCCTCTCCATATGCTTTCAGGTCCTTCCAATTCTGTCTTCCAACTGTACAACCAGACCTGAGTGCTGAAGTGACACATCATGTCTGGTTGTACAACATGAGCACCGTTTGGAAGACAGGGCCTGGTATAAAATAATCTTATGAAGTATAATGAGACAGAGACCTGTCCATTATTCAAGGAGTTATCACCATTGAAATCAATGAGACTTTTTATGTATTCCCTATGGTGCAGTTAGTTTGTCCCAGAATTGTTCTACTTCATTTTTATACATATGCCCCACTTTATTATGTAAACATGTTTTCTTACTGATTGAAGCTTAATTAGGGTTCTAAGACTCACCTATTTCTCTTCGTATCGCCACACATTCTTTGGCTCTAGGAAATGAATACATCTTGCTAGAGAACATCGAGAACTCAAAACAATACTTATTCCTCCCAATGTCAAATAACGTGCAGTTAAATTGTGAAGCCTTGTCTCCTGTTTGTAAGACTTTCTCTGCTAATATTGTGACACTTTCCATGGGACTCCTTGGGGCTTCCTTGTACACAATCATTCTCCCTTGTGCATAGTTACATGGGGGTGGAAGCACATGGACACTGACTAATGAGTCACACTTCTGTTCTAAAGCTGGTGTGAGCTTATAGTTAAATGTCTTGACAAGGTCAACCGGTCCCAAGAAAGCAATGACAGAATCAGAAAACATGGGTTTCAGGGACACCATAATGAAGGCCTCAGGTCTTACAGATGCACATTCAAACTCCACCCACTGGGACGGAGATAAAGGGATTTCCTTGTAGGTTTTGTACAACATAAACCTATCAGCGGTTGGTTCTTCCAGTTCTTGAAAGCTATGGGTGTGTTCAACCTCCATTAAAATTGTTGGGTCTTTGTCAGGGAAACCAGAACATAACAGTTCATTGGTGAAAACGCCAATCTGAAAAGACCTTAGCATGTCTTTAGCTGACCTGTTCAAATAAATATGAAAGACTGGCCAAGTGACATTCAGTATGCTGCTTCTCCAGTTTATGTTGCTACTATTCTCTTCATGGAGGTTGATCTGAAATTGATAGAGTCCAGCGGAAACAAAATGGTAACACTCAAATTCAATGCCACCTTGAGATTGGTTAACAGCCAGATATTTCTTTGTTACCGTCTGATTATTGTTAGCATCTAGCAGGGTTATGGATATATTACTTGTCATTATAGTATGATTGTATGGGAGAAAATAATCCACAAACACAGGGTCTCTACTTAGCGCTGAGTGTTGAGATCGTCTCAGGAGAAGATAATCAGGTTCGCCAAAAGCTGGAAAAGATATATGATGATTAGTATTGATATGAGTATTGTAGTTCTGATTACTCTATGTTACAAAGTTAACCCTTCGAGTGCCAAAGAAGTAGGTCTCTGGAGCTCAAAGGGTTGAATAAATTTTAACTGTTTGAGTGCCAGAGAGGTATCCTATACACTGTGTTGTAAAGCATTGAATACTTCTCTAGCACTCAAAGGGTTAAAGGAACACTATTCATATTTGTATTCTAACTTTGGCTTTGTGTCTTTGACTACTGCTAAACTCAGGGGGTTAACAATTACTTAGTTTCTCACCCAATCAGGCAAATTTCTGCAGGGTCAGGTGAATGACTCCTCCACTTTATGCTAGGTAATTGGGTAATATGGTCTCTTAGAAGGTAAAACTTACTGACTTCTCAAAGCCCACATTACCAGGGGTGGCCTGACAACAACCAGGGCCCCTGGGGAAATGTAGGTCATGGGAACTCCTGTTATGCAGCACCCACATTTATATACTACCCACAAGTTATTGCACCAGCCCACTGTCACAGCCCACTCTCTTTTGCTAATTTTGGCATTAATGTTGTGAAGTATTGCAAGTGGTACCACAGAGCTTACAATTGAAATGGAGCTACAATTCCAGTTTAGCTCTATTTAAACTATAAACTCTGGGGTATCACTTGTGTAGCTCCATTTCAATTGTAATACCACCGAGCTAACAACCGAAATGTAACTACACTAGTGATACCACAGAGCTAACAACCGAAATGTAGCTACACTAGTGATACCACAGAGCTTACAACTGAAATATGGATACACTAGTCATACAGCAGAGCTTACAATCAAAATGGAGCAATGGAAATATTGTAATGCACAGCTTACAATTGCAGTGAAGAAATCCAAGTGATACCACAGAGTTTACAGTTAGCTATATGTGTTACCACAGAGCTTATAATTAAAATGGAGCTGCAATACTAGTGAAGTTCCTTTTCAGCTGTAAGTTGTGTTGCATCACTTATATAGCCCAATTTAAACAGAAATATGTTGTATCATTTAGTTACAATTCAATTGGAAGGTATGTGACATCGCACTACCCCCCCCCCCCCCATCCCCCTATCTCAAGCATGCTACCCACTTCTTAGCATTTCTTTCAGGGCCTGTAGGGTGACCACATTTCCTTTCTGCCAATCAGGGACACTGCTGAGATGACAGTGGCAGAGCACTTTTTTGGCTCCGGTAAATCTGCTTGGGTATGGTTACGTAGCACCTCACTGACATCATTGGACTTCAGTGCGCAAATTGTGCTTTCTCTAGATTACCACAGATATCCACACAGTAGAGAGATTCAGACACTAAAGCTGATGTACTAAGATCAAGTGGTGCAATTCCAGGGCAAAACAATTGCACCAGTTCTGCTTAGTACATCAGCCTCTGTGTGTTAGACTGCATACAACTATACACAGGAATGTCTCAGTATACACACACACCTTGTCACAATATGCACTACACATTAATGCCACAATAAACACAACTTGTCACAGACTGTACTACACAGTAATGTCACAGTATATACACCTTGTCAAAGACTGTACTACACCATAACATCACAATATATACACCTTGTTACAGACTGTATTACATAGTAAAATCACAGTATAAGCACCTTGTCACAGACTGTACTAAACAGTAGTATCACAGTATATGCATATTTTCTCAGACTGTACTAAACAGTAATATCACTGTTTATACACCTTGTCATAGACTGTATTACACAGTAATATTACAGTATATGTGCTTTGTCACAGAATGTACTACATGATAATGTCACAGTACATGCGCCTTGTCACTAACTGTACTACATAGTAAAATCACAGTATTTGCTCCTTGTCAAATACTGTATTACACCATAATATCACAATATATACACCTTGTTACAGACTGTATTACACAGTAAAATCACAGTATAAGCACCTTATTACAGACTGTACTAAACAGTAATGTCACAGTATATGCGCCTTGTCACAGACTGTGCTACACAGTAATATTATATTAAATGTGCCTTGTCACAGACTGTACTACACAGTAATATAGTATATGCCCCTTGTTACAAACTGTACTAAACAGTAATATCACAGTATATACACCTTGTCACAGACTGTGCTACACAGTAATATCACAGTATATGTGCCTTGTCACAGACTGTGCTACACAGTAATATCACATTATATGTGCCTTGTCACAGACTGTACTACACAGTAATATCACATTATATGCAACTTGTCATAGACTGTACTAAACAGTAATGTCACAGGATATGCGCCTTGTCACAGACTGTGCTACACAGTAATATTATATTATATGTGCCTTGTCACAGACTGTACTACACAGTAATATAGTATATGCCCCTTGTTACAAACTGTACTAAACAGTAATATCACAGTATATACACCTTGTCACAGACTGTGCTACACCGTAATATTACTTTATATGTGCCTTGTCACAGACTGTACTACACAGTAATATCACATTATATGCAACTTGTCATAGACTGTACTAAACAGTAATGTCACAGTATATGCACCTTGTCACAGACTGTGCTACACAGTAATATCACAGTATGCGCACTTTGTCAAGTTGTCACAGACTGTACTACATGGTAATATTACAGTATATGCACCTTGTCACAGACTGTACTACATGGTAATATTACAGTATATGCACCTTGTCACAGACTGTACTACACAGTTATATCACAGTATATGTGCCTTGTTACAGACTGTACTAAACAGTAATATTACAGTGTATATACACTTTGTTACAGACTATACTAAACAGTAATATCACAGTATTTGCACCTTCTCACAGATTGTACTACACAGTAATGTCACAGTATATGCACCTTGTTACAGACTGTACTACACAGTAATATCACAGTATATGCACTTTGTCAAGTTGTCACAGACAATACGACATGGTAATATTACAATATAAGCACCTTGTCACAGACTGTACTACACAGTTATATTACAGTAGGCGCACCTTGTCGCAGACTGTACTACACGGTAATGTCCCTGTGACTCATGGAGACAGGTGAATGCAAGGGAGTCTGATGTACAATAAAAACAGGAGTCATTCTGGGTCAAACCAACTGCTCCACAGAATACAGAATAACATGTCTATTTATTTTAATTGGAATTTTCATCCAGTTAATGCAAAGCAAAGTGTAGGAGACCTCTGTAGCATTCAAGGGGTTAAATTCTGTTTAAAATCAATGTTACATTTTTGGAACATTTTATTTGTCCTCTATAATGCAGTTGACCCCAGTTCTTTATAATATATCAGTCTCATGAGGTTACTGCCCTACCTGTCTCTGTAGGGAAGAGGCATGTGGCAGTACCTCCTCTGGCATTTCCTGGGCTTGGAGGCAGAAAAAGGGCAGTGCCCAGAGCAACATGCAGGTGTGCAAGTGTTGAGGTGAGATTAGCAGTACACATGATGCCTGTGGTAATGAGGCTAAATTACCCTTCTGGTCTCTTCTTTTAACCCATGCAGTCATCGGTCCACACACACATGCAAACTCCAATGTTCACCTCTCCACTCCCCTCCTCATGCTTGCTGCAAGAAGTTATTCACATACTCAGAACCACCAGCCAGCCAATGAGACATGACAGGCCATTCCTCCCCTTTCACTGGCTGGCTTGGTGTGCCGCAATATGAATAAATTACCTGGACCTGCATTGGCCCAAACTTTGCTGCCCACTAGATCCATAGGCTTTGTAGGGCTGCTCACTGGCCAGAAGGGAATCCCAATTAAAGCCTAAGCTGTCACCCAATTGCACTACTGGCTGACCCCCACAGGAGTGGGCCCTCTGTCTATGACTGAATGCCTGACTATAGCTCAGAGCCAAAATCCCCCCAATACAACTGCAGTAGTAACAGGGGGGTTGAGATGTCACAAAGTTTGTCCTTCTCAGACCCTATATGAGTCACTTGTCAATCAAGCATGAAGTGTAGGAGCCATTCATCCTACCCTGCAAAAATCAGTGCAGAATAATAAGGTAAGCAACTAAGTGAATATTAACTCCCTGAGTAACCAGATTAAGTTTGCTGTAGTCAGTGATACATGACCATACTTTCTGGTTTGAAAATAAATAAACAGCTGCAAATGTGAACTGTAATGCAGGGTAACCACACTTTCCCATTTTCCAGGGACAGTCCCCAGACTGAAGCATCTTTCCCTGGACAATAGGTGTCCTTGGAAATATCCCCAGATGCCTTCAGTCATAGTACTTCCCTTCCCAAATGTAATATTTACCCGCCTTTTTGTTTTGGAAGCCTAGCCTAAATAAAGCTTTGGCCTGGAGTGTGCCATTCCTTTAAGGGTTAGGACAAAGACAAGAATATCATCAAATGACAACCACACGTTACCAAGTTACAGAGCAACTATTCATGATCGGTGTATGAATCTTGATTTATTTGCCGTAATACCACCATTGTATATATGTGTTTTAGCAGGCACAGGTTATGCATATAAGAGGATTTAAGTCTTACTTGTTAAATCCTTTTCTCTTAGTCCATACAGGCTACTGGTAACTTTGGGTAGGCGATCAGCCCCTTTAAGTAAGCAGGAACAATTCTGAGAACTGACTGCTGGGTGGAGCCTACCTTCTCTCCTTAGCCTGCAGCTAGCCAATCCCCTTCCAGTAAGATTTGAAAACTAACTATTCACTATTTAGGTAAAGGAAGACTCCTGTGAGCATGAACCCGAAAGGACCCCCACGTTCTGCCACAGGAGAGCTAAGCATGGTCCCTTGACAGAGTGGGAGACCAGTAACCTATATGGACTAAGAGAAAAGGATTTAACAGGTAAGACTAAAATCCTCTGTTGTCCAATACAGGTTACTGGTAACTTTGGGATGTCCAACCATTAAGTTTCCCAGGGTGGGAAGAAAGGCAAGGACCAGCCGCAGGCCCCCAAAGTCACCAGAGCACCAATGAACCAACGGATCATGAATAGCTCAACAATAACCACAAAATGTCAACGGACAGCGAATAGGGGTAAAAACAGACCCCAGGAACTGTTACACAGCACACTGAACTAGAGCCAACAGGACTCAAAAGTGAAAGAGTACTGAAGAGACGAAGGATATCCTAGATAGGCAACGCTGCCTCCAGGATCTTCCTCCCAAAACTGGCATCAGCCGATGCAAGCACATCCACACAATAGTGTTTCAAAAAGGTATGCACAGACGACCAAGTGGTTGCCTTGCACAATTGATCAGCAGAGGCCTGATTTTTGTAGGCCCAAGATGCCCCAATAGACCTCGTAGAATGAGCCATAACCTGAAAGGGAACAAGCTTCTTCCTAAGTTCATAAGCCTTACGAATAGTTGACTTGATCCAAGAATCAATGGTTACCTTGGAAGCAGACATCCCTGCCCTGGGACCCTCAGGAATGACAAAAAGAGTGCCAGAGTGCCTCAATGGATCAGTGCGATGCACATAGAACTTCACAACAGGTGAAGATCCTTCTCCTCATCAGAAGTGGGGTTAGGGCAGAAAGAAGGAACCACAATCTCCTGATTAATGTGGAACTCTAACACCACCTTCGGGAGAAACTCCTGCAAAGTGCAAAGCACCACCTTGTATTTGTGAAACACCAAAAAGGGTGGCCTACAAGACAGGACATGCAGCTTCTCAACACGGCAAACAGATACAATCGCCAGGAGGAAAGCCATCTTCCATGTAAGCAGACGAATAGGAATAGTGGCCAATGACTCAAAGGGAGGGCGCTGAAGGAAGCCCAAAATCAAGTTAAGGTCCCATTGAGGAGCGGGAGACTTATGAGCAACGCCTTGGAAGAAAACCTTGAAATCAGGAAGAATAGCAAGGCACCTCTGAAAGAAAACAGAAAGGGCAGAAGTCTGAAGCGTAAGAGAACTCAGACTGAGACCCTTATCCACACCATCCTGGAGGAAGGAAAGGACTGTAGGAAGATCAAAATCCTGAGAAAGGTCCTCTCAGCACACCAAGATAGAAAAGTAGACCAAACTCTATGGTAGGCTTTAGAGGAAACCGGCTTATGGGCACTAAGCATAGTAGTCACCACACCAGAAGAAAATCCCTTCTTCTTCAAAATTAAGGATTCAATCTCCATGCCGTCAAATTCAGACGATGAACACCCTCCTTCCACAGGTAACCCTGTAGAAGAAGTTCCAGACGGGAGGGAATCCGAAGAGGTTCCGCCACTGAGAGATCCAGAAGTTCCGGAAACCAAGCCTTCTGTGGCCAGTACGGAGCAATCAGAATGACTGGGCAGCGCTCCAGTCACAGTTTTCATATCACCCTGTGCAACAGGGGAATGGGAGGAAAGATGTATGCCAGAAGGAAATTCCACTGGATTGACAAGGCATCCACTGCTAGAGCCCAGCGAGAGCAGAATGTTGGAACCTTCCTGTTGTGTCTTGTTGCCATCAGGTCGATGCATGGAAGACCCCACAACTGGACAATGAGGCAGAACACCTCGATGCAGTTCCCACTCTCCGTTGTCCACTGTGTGTCGACTGAGGAAGTCTGCCAGAACGTTGTCTACGCCAGGAATATACTGCGGAAATGGCAGGGACATGCTCCTCTGCCCAGGACAAAATAGCCTTGAACTCTAGCCAAGCTGCAAGACTTCTTGTGCAACCTTGCTTGTTGATGTAGGCTACCGCTGTGGTGTTGTTCAACTGTACCCTGACTGGGCAATCCTCCAGCTGACGTGTCCAGTTTCACAGGGCATGAAATATCGCTCGAAGCTCCAGGACATTGATGGGAAGGAGAGATTCTTCCTGGGACCACCGGCTCTGAGCATTCAAGTGCCCCAGGACCGCTCCCCATCCGGAAAGGCTGGCATCTGTCATCACTGTTGTCCAGAATGGCACCAGGAAGGGACTGCCTTTTAAGAGATTGTTCAGGTTGAGCCACCACAAGAGGCTCAGCCCCACGTGAAGAGGGAGAGACAGGGACCTCTCCAGGAAATCCAGTCAACCCCCTGCATGCCAGAATTAGACCAACCAGATCCCTGTGCGGAGGGGAAGCATGGGACATGTGGACCTCAGCACTCAAAGGGTGCACACCTTTTTCGGCAGATCTTCTGTCTTCAGATTACCCTATATCTAGAAGAATCCTCAGTGGGCAACTCCTGGGGAAAGAACTTACAGCCAAGATTTTGCTCCCAGGGCTTAGGTCCACAAAAGCACCTGGTAAACTGAGCTATCCACATTTGGGTGATGGTAATTGTCAGTGATGGTAATCCGCCTAATGGTGGTATCCCATATCTAACAGAAAATAATAAAAAACTAAAACTATAGCAGAACTGTTCTATTGCCTTGTGTCTTGACCAAGGAACAAATCTTACTGGGAGGGGATTGGCTAGCTGCAAGCTAAGGAGAGGAGGTAGGCTCCACCCAGCAGTCACTTCTCAGAATTGTTCCCGCCTACTTAAAGGGGCTGATCACCTACCCAAAGTTATTAGTAACCTGTACTGGACGAAAGAGAAATATGTATGATTTTTTATGAATTATACTAGATTTTACTATGATAACATTAGGATGCACTAACTAACCATAAGTGGCTCAATCTGTGTCAGTCAATATATTCTGGTGTGAAAATTGACCTGTTCCACCACACATCGTGGTGATTGTCCAGATAGAGTAAGTGGAAATATTGAAGTCAATTAAAGTATCAGTAGGACATGTTCTACCGTAGTATGAGGTGAGACATCCAATAACGATTAGGGTTTTATTCATATGAGGACATTTTTTATGTGTCATTGTAATGTTTGATGGATGTAATAAATCATTACATTTTCCCTTTATCTGAGTTGTGGTGGGTTGTGAGTTCCTCCCAAACCATAGCCTTTTAATTTATGCAAAGTCCAAGTATACTATATCAACAGCAATTCCCTTGTCTAAATTACTACTTACATTTTCATAAAATGCAAATAAATTTGTTTTAAATGCTGTATTATTCATAACACAGTGCTGGCTCCCACTAATGTCATTGGTCGTCACATAGTCCTAAATACCATTGGTTAGTAACCCTTCTAATATATCACCTGCTACTGAAGTTGAACTCACAGGTCTATAATTTCCTAGTTTAGATCTTGTGCCCTTGATAGTAACATCTACAAAATGATACTACATCTGACTTCCTCAAATAACAGGGCATTATGATAATGAATCAATAAATATTAAATATAATGATCTTGCTGTTACCAAACTACTTAAGTTCCTAAAGTAACCTGGGTATATGCCAACAGGTCCCAGTGCTTTATTCACCATAACCTTTTCCAGGCTCTTTTGGACTTTGTCCTCAGTAAGCCATATACACGACAGACTCTCCCTGTTTGCCAGCAGTGTGCCATTGTTGCTTCCTTTGTATATACAGAGGAAAAGAATGTGTCACTAATTAATTCACCGATATCAACCCTAATATTTTTGCCGTTTATCTTGCTCTATTGCAATATAATTCTCATTTTCAGTTTTAGCTAGCCTAATTTCTTTGTTGCAGATCTGTTACATTATTTATTTAAAAGCCTGTTTCTTATTCCTCTTTTCCCTGCAAACCTACACTGGCCTTAATTTGCTCCTCTTGTACTTATTCCCCATTGGTATATATTGACGCATTAATTTGAACAAATTCCATTTTTGATGATTTCATCCCATTAAATGTCCTTTAATACTACTTTAAGCATTAAGAAATTAACCTTTTTAAAGTTGAATATCCCCTTACCCCATTACAGAATTGTTTGAGACCTCTAGGTCCAGAAGGCCTTTTTTCTAGTTGTATCTTCTACTAGTTGGGACAATAAGTCATTAAACATAATTAGAAAATGATTTCCCTTTTTTACAATGGAAGTCGTATTTCTCCAGTCAGATTCAGGGTGGTTGAAATCTTCAATTATGATTGAAGCCTTTTCCATTTGAAGCAACAATTGGGTTTCTTCAAACTCCTCAACATTAAGGGGATCTCAGGTACTGTCAAGGATGTAAAAATGTCCTAACAGTGGACTGGAGGTGCTAATCAGTGACATCTGAAAGAGTGCATTGTCCAACGCCACTACAGACTGGCTCCCGGTATAATGTGGCAAAAATATACTTCTAGTACACATTCCATGCACATAGGTATGTAGACCTGGTTGTTCATCTAGTCATCACACCATTTCTGCAGAATGTTCAAGGAGTCCATACTGTGTAGGAAAGCAACCGTCCACACATCAGATATTACCATGGACAATGTCTATGCCTTCAAAACACCAGCATGACTTTCCCTCAACTCATACCTCTTTGGCTATGTGTGAATCCTTATGGGTCTTCACCTGCACTGTAACCCTTCTGCATTAAAGCAGAACTATCACCTAAAATGAAAGTTTTACATTTGGTTTTAATATTTAACGCAACATTAGAGCTGGGTGTATTTTTTTTTTTTAATTGCCTACAAGTGGAGATATTATCCTTGCAAAATAGGGCAACCTCAGTAGAATGGTAAAAGGAGTTTGCTGTAACGCTACACCACAGAAATCCAGCTTCGAAGGGGAGCGTGAACGCACTCCCTGGGTCATTCAGAACATATAGTCCCGCAGAACGCGGAAGTGCCCGATTTTGCAGGGCTAATATCTCCACTTGTAGGCAATTTAAAAAAAATGCCCCCAGCTCTAATGTTGGATTAAATATTAAAACCCAATGTAAAACTTTCATTTTACATGATAGTTCAGCTTTAACACCGCAGGAATTACATGCTCAGGTCTATGCTGCATGGAGTAACATTCCTAAGAACCACGTTCCAAATTGTGCATATGCGTTACTAACTAAAATGGTCTGTACTGTTTTGAAACAGATGTTAATCACTTGTTTCTCATGTTGTCCCTCAAACATATATGCAATAGGCAAACACTATACACTATCACACTAAGGTGTGATAAAGTGGAGTAGACTTCTACAGTGATATCAGTTCCTCAATTCCTGTGGAGCCTATGCACTAATATTCCTACAGCTTGAGAATTCTAAGTGAATAGGCTCAATAGCATAGGAAATGGAGAAGTGATATCATTGTAGAAGTCATCGCTAAGGTGTGATAAAGAGATGTGTGTGTCTGTGTGCGTACATACCACAATCCCAGAGAACAACCAGTGATATACAGGTAAGGCCTCTCAGTATTTGTTTCATTCTGTTGACTGCAGAGATCCAGGCTGCCTCACTCCATTCTCACTCACACATCATGGTACTCAAAATCAGCACTGCAGTAGACATGCTACCAGCACCTACAGAAATAGAATAGATAACAATGTTATACATTGCCTGTCTCCATTTAAACACAACACATTATTAAAGGGAAAGCATCACCCAGAAACAACATAGTTTTTTTCCCCACAAGTTTAGGGCCATATGTACATAAGATAAAGACAGCAATTTTGGAGCAAAGAATCTGCACCATAAGGGACAAATAAAAATCCCCACAGATTTAATTGGGGATTTAACCTCTTGATTGCTAAATAGGTCTCCAAAACAATTTGTTGCTGAGCTAATATTCAAGGGCTTCAAAACCCCATTAACACCACAATAAGTTGGCTGCCTCTGTAGAATTCAATGCATTAAAGCACTGTTTAAAATAATGGGAACTGTCATTTGTCCGTATGGTGAAGTTGATTTCCTCCAGTATTACACATCTGATGTTTACTGAATGCGACCCCAAATTTCAAACAAATAGGAATCTTATTTGTAATTTTTCAAATGAGAAGTTACTTGCAAAGAGAGAGAGAGTGTGTATGTGTATGTATGTGTGTATGTGTGGTGGTGGTGGTGGTGGGGGGGGGGGTCTGTAAAGTTAATGTTTGTAAAACTTTAACCCTAAATTCCCAAGCTTTTTTCATTTGAATGATAACTTTGACCATTTACGAACCAGTCATTACAATTTTTTTTCCCTTTGAATATTATCTATACATTTAACCCTTTAATTACCAAGGTGCTCAAACCTCCCCCCCCCGGCATTTAAAGGGTTAAATTGTAGTTGCCTGTTTTATTTGCCTGCACACAGATGAATGGGATTAATATAGCTCTGTCATTTCCCAGATTGTATAACAATGGATACTGTCTAATTCTGGAATTACTGAACCAAACACTCCATATGGAAAAAGTAATTAGCCATGTGATTTTATTTCCTTACAGTCGTTAGGTGTCAGAAACAAGCTCCAAGTGATAAAATGGGCACACCCAGGATTAAGATCCGGGACTATTTCCTAATGCACTAAACAAATCAGGGACATTTGGATCTATTTATAAGTTTAGGAATGTAGTATATTCTGAACAATGCACTTTTAGAATAAAGCATTAAGTTAAGCTGAACAGAAGAAAATGAAATCAAAGGACATTTTGGGGTTAATTCAATTTCTCATATTTACTTCATAAACACTCCAAATAAATAAAAAAAAGTTCCATATTGTAAACACCAGGCTGTGAAACTTGAAATAAATGGAGTATCTGAGAACAATTGACTGTCAGTGCTTGCAATCTATAGAACTGACTCACAGATTTTACAGTGCAGACACAGAGTGGACAACAGTGGTTGTAGTCAACAGGCAGACTGAACCACAGATCTTGTAATCTGTAGAATTGATGTGACATCTAAGAGCGAGAAAATGTAACATTGTGACTGGCTAACAGAGACATCAATCACTAAAGTGGATAGCTATTTGTTGACATACACTACATATTTTCAGCCAATCATAAGATTTCTGATGGCAGGAGAAATGTCTACTAGTTCAGTTTTGTAGTGGGTTGACTTGGGTACATTTCTGTTCTTAATCAGAGGACTGTCCCCTGAAAATGTGAACATCTTGGCACCCTACATTAAAGATCCTTGTGCACAAAAGAGCACCACAGGGGGCAAATTAGACTTCATATTCATTTAGATAAGGATTTTAAACTCTTGAATGCTAGAGGGATTTCCAGCAATGCATTGGAGACCTCACTAGCATTCAAGAGGTTAACTCCCATTTGAATCAATGGGAGCTTGGGATGTTTTAATTTTTTCCCTATGGCGCATTTCATTTAATCCAGAATATCTGTTTCTTTTGGTCACAAAGCTCTTAGTGAGACAGTCCCTCTTTACTGCCCTGATGTCCCTCTTGTTATGAGATCAGATTGTGTAGTGTGTATACATGTGTGTCACAAAACTCCCATTAATGTTTGAGTATGAGTGAAGTGAAAACATCACTATATGTGTTTATAAATTAATCTGTGTAAATAAAATACTTTATCTTGCTCTAAATTGTTTATTCATAAAGAGGTGTCAGTAGGCTATGAAATAACCTAATTATCGATAATACCCTGCCCACCAGCCATACCCCCCATATAACATCACCTAAACACAAGTGTCCAGGATTCAAGGAACAGAGGGGGAGAGAGAAACTGGCATCACTGTGCTACATTAAAAAAATTGCCAGCCAAGGGTGGGCACCAAAACGTACTCACTGGAAGAGAGAGACGTGCAGCGGGAATATTTATGAGAGCGAGAGAGAAAGAGAGAGAGAGAGGAGACGTGCACCGGGAAGAGTAAGCGGAACAGGGGGTCAAGAGGGGGACGGGGGAGAGAGAGTCAAAGGCGGGAATCAACAGTCAAGAGGGGGAGAGAGTCACATATATAGAACATACACTCTGACACACTGATACACATATAGCGAAGCACACACATACTTACACATTGATATCCTTACAGAGACTCACACACACTGACACACTCATATACATACAGGGAACACATACTGACACACTTATATACATACAGGGAACACATACTGATACACATATAGAGAACACACACACAAACTGACACTTATACACATATAGGGAACACATACTGACACACACATACACATATAGAGAACACACACACAAACTGACACTTATACACATATAGGGAACACACAAACACACTGACACTTAAACACATACTGGGTGGGGCTTAAAGGGGTAGTACACAAGGGGTGGTAAAATTAGGTTTTGCCTAGGGTGGCAAAAATCCTTGCACCAACCCTGGTGATATGTTGGGAGGTATGGTGAGTTGAAAACTAATGTATGACATGAAACAAGATACACTGTAAACATGAAAAGTGTGTGTGGGGAGGAAAAACCTATCTATATATATGGTGCAGTTTGTTTCTTCCACAAAAGCTCATCTTTAGTTTTCTGAGAATGGCAATAGGAGAGATAATATAGCCAGTAACTTCTTAGATGGTAGAAATGTCCCCAAATCATAAGAGCATTGGAAGCCAGTGATTGTCATCCAGAGTGCAGTGGCATTTTGGGAACCAACTTAGGATGTCATATGTTCCTATGACTATTCAGTCAATAATGCACATGCTGTTTCAATTGCACATTTACGGTCTGTATTATATAGAACACTGGCTCCATTTGTTTTTCTCTTCCTGATTTTGAGTCCTGAGCACAGACACATTTAAATCTCAGGCTCCCTTAATCCCACCCATATCTACACCCCTACTGATTTTATGGCCCCGCCTCTAGGCTCATTTATTGTTGCCTGACACAGAGTAAACTCTTAGGTCTATATGCATAAAAGTAAATTGGAGTTGTTCTGGAGTAAACCAGCCGCACCATAGGGGAAAATAAAAATTCCTGTTAAATTATATTGGGCTTTTAACCCCTTGAATACTAGAAAGGTCTCCAGTGCATTGGAGACCTTTCTAGCATACATGGGTTAAAAAAGCACTAGTCAAGTACATGGGAATTTAGGAATTTGTATCTGACCCCTATGGTGCAGTTGAACTACTCCAGAATAACTCCAGTTTGTTTTTGTAAGTTTTTGTAAATACATGAAATTGCTGCTTCAAAAAGAAAGGATTGCAGCTAACAATGGACCTTATGTATAAAGAAAATGGAGTAATTCTGGGGCAAACTAAAACAAAATATATGTTTTTTTAAATGGGACTTTTAACCCTTTGAATAAAGCAATGCATCTAACAGCTCTCTAGCATTCAATGGGTTAAAAGCCCTATTTGAATAAGCTGGGAATGTTTATTTATCCCCTACAATGTAGTTGGCTTTCTATAAGACCCATTTCTTCTCCCAACCTGCTGAAAAACAGCACAGTTAGTTTCATGTCTCAGGTTCTGTCAAGCAGGTGTCTATCAAGCCAGCGGGATAGCTTATTTGGTGAGGTCACTTACTAGTTATCTGTCAAAACATCAGCACTGCAGGGTCTAGCCCTGGCCCACAATCATCCACTGCATCACCCCCAGTGCAAATGCCACCTGGATCTTCCTCCTTCACTCCTTTATTGTGGTTTTCCTGTTATAATTGGGGTCCACCCAGGGGCCTTGTATAGCCTTAGTTTTAAGGGCCTAATGGCACTCTGTTTTTGGGTAGATCTCCTCCTGGGTAAAACCACTAGAGGGGAACTGATCCTCTATGTTACCCTTGTTATTAGTGTATTGGTGCTGCTCAATGAAAAGGCTTATGATCGCCTTAAATAGGGGTCGTTAATTAAAATGAATGTGATATTAAAACAATAACAATGCCAAAAAAATAGGATTTTAGTCTTACCCGTTAAATCCTTTTCTCTTAGACCATACAGGTTACTGGTATCTTTGGGTAGGCGATCCCCCCTTTAAGTAGGCAGGAACAATTCGAGAATTGATTGCAGGGGGTGGAGCCTACCTTCCCTCCTTGGCTGCAGCTAGCCAACCAGCCTCCGGAAAGAGCCTCCGCGACACGGCGAACAGACACGATCGCCAGGAGAAAGGCCATTTTCCACATCAGCAGGCGTAGAGGAATAGTAGCCAGGGACTCAAAGGGAAGGCGCTGAAGGACGCCCAAGACCAAATTAAGGTCCCACTGAGGAGCGGGAGTCTTAAAGACAGGATGAGTATGAGCAACGCCCTGGAAGAAAACCTTGACATCAGGAAGAATAGCAATGCGCCTCTGAAAAAAAAACAGAGAGAGCAGAAGTCTGAACCTTAAGGGAACACAAGCTGAGGCCCTTATCCACACCATCCTGCAAGAAAGCCAGGACCGTAGGCAGATCAAAATCCTGAGACAGGTCCTTGTCAGCACACCAAGATAGAAAGGTCGACCAGACATGATGGTATGCCTTACAAAAGTCCGGCTTGTGGGCACTAAGCATAATAGCCACCACACTAGAAGAAAAACCCTTCTTCTTCAGTATTGAGGATTCAATTTCCAAGCAGTCAAAGCCAGACGATGAACATCCTCCTTCCACAGGTAACCCTGTAGAAGAAGATCCGGATGGCAAGGGAGCCAGAATGGCTCCACCACTGACAGATCCAGAAGCTCCGGAAACCAAGCCTGCCGAGGCCAGTACGGAGCAATCATAATGACTGGACAGCGCTCCAATCTCAATTTCTGTAACACCCTGTGCAACATGGGAAGGGGAGGAAAGATGTAAGCCAGAGGAAATAACCAAGGAATGGACATGGCATCCACCACTAGAGCTAGAGGATCCCTCCACCAAGAGCAGAACCTCAGGACCTTCCGGTTGTATCTTGTCTCCAGCAGGTTGATGCAAGGAAGACCCCATTTCTGAACAACGAGGGAGAACACCTCTGGGTGAAATCCCCACTCTCCGCTGTCCACCGTGTGTCAACTGACGAAGTCTGCCATGACGTTGTCTACGCCAGGAATGTGTACTGCGGATATGGCAGGAACATGTTCTTCTGCCCTGGACAAAATAGCCTTGACCTCTAACCAAGCATTGATGTGAAGGAGAGATTCATCAGGAGATCACTGACCTTATGCACTCAGGCGACGCAGGACCGCACCCCATCCGGAGAGGCTGGCATCTGTCATCACCGTGGTCCAGAAGGAAACTAGGAAGGACTTGCCCTTCAGCAGATTGGAGAGGTCGAGTCACCAGGACAAACTCAGTTCCACATGAAGAAGAAGTGACACCGACGTCTTCAGAAGGTCCGGCTGACCCCTACACACCTGGATAACAAATCTCTGGAGTTCCCTGGTGTGAGCCATGGCAAATGGGACCGCTTCTATGGTGGAGATCAATTTCCCCACTAGAGAGGACAGCATCTTGGCTGGAACTAGATCGTGAGCCAGAACAGTAGAAACCCTGTGAGCGATCTGGTGAGCTAAATAATCTGTGAGAAACACTATGCTCTGCTGAGTGTCGAAGAGAAGGCCCAGGAAGACCAGACGCTGGGATGGGACAAGATTCGACTTGTCCATGTTGATGATCCACCAATGATGGGTTAGAGCATGAATTCAGTCCTGAACCTGCTGATGAAGAAGTTCAGCAGAAGGTGCTTTCAGAAGCAGGTCATCCATGTATGGAGTAACTCTGATGCCGTCCCGGTGGAGGACGGATACTAAAGCTCCCAGGACCCGGTTGAATACTTGAGGAGCTGTAGCCAGACCAAAGGGAAGAGCAGAAAACTGAAAGTGCCCTCGGTTGCAGGCAAATCTGAGATACTGCCGGCTCTCTGGATGAATGGCAATGTGTAGATACGCGTCCTGAAGATCCAGAGAAGCAAGGAATTCCCCCAGGGACAGTGGCAATCACTGACCTTAGAGACTCCTGGTGATAAAGAGTCCTGATCACAAAGGAATTGAGATCTTTCAAATCCAAAATGGGACGACAACCGCCGTCCTTCTTGGAGACCACAAAGAGGTTTCAGTAAAAACCCATACCTCTGTCCTGAACTGGAACCGGCTCTAGAACATCCTTGTGCAGAAGAGCCTGAATAGCGCCGTTGAACAGACGGTGTTTCTCTGCGCCCTGAGGCATATGAGAAGGGAAAAAAGCGAAAGGGAGGAAGAGAGACGAAAGGGATCCTGTACCCTTCTGTCACCACCTGTAAAACCAACGGATCCGCAACGGAATCATCCCAGACGCTGTGGTAGTGACGAAACGGCCACCCACAGCAGAGTGGGGCCCTGGGTTCGGCGAATCATGCCGAAGAAGGCTTGGAAGCCTTGGGCTTGGAGGAGACCTTGGGCTTCCATTGCCGTTTGGACTTGGAGGAGGCACGAGGAGCTGAGGGAACCGCCTGGTTTGCTGGAAGTGTCTCAGTCTGGAAGGAACGAAAAAACCATTACACTTGAGAGGGGTTTTCTTCCTGGGGACCAAAGGCAGAAGGGTACTTTTACCCCCTGTGGCCTCACTAATCAGATCATTAAGATTTGGCCCAAACAATGATGTGCCTTGAAAAGGCACGAAGAGCAAGGCTTTTTTGGAAGCAGTGTCAGCAGACCAGATCTTGAGCCAAAGAGCCCGTCTTGCAACCACAGACATGGTGGAAACCCTAGCCACTAAATGGATGGCATCAAATAAGGCAGCAGAAACACAGTGCTGGGCCTCAGAAATGTTGGCAAGAAGGCGCAACATATCTGAAGTAGGAGCATCCTGATGGACAGCCAGGGTGAGCTGTTCAGTCCAGACCACAATGGCCCGGTTAACCCTTGCTGCAGAGAACGCTAGACGCATGGCAGTCCCAGCAGTGGCAAAAATTGACTTGAGGGAAACCTCAAGTTTGTCAGTCCAGTCTTTCAGAGCGGACGCATCAGAAACTGGCAAGGCAGTAGACTTAGATAGCCTGGAGATAGGAGCATCCACTTTGGGGGTATGAACCCACTGAGCAATAGCCGCCTCAGAGAAGGCGTAAAGTTTGGCAAATTTCTTGGAAACAGAAGGTTTCCTGTTCGGAGATTTCCACTCATCAGACACAAGGCGGTCAAGAGTGGGGTTAGGTGGAAAACAAGTAAGGGGCTTTTTTGGCTCCTGAAACACATCAGAAGGATCTGAAGAAACCTCCTGAACTAAGGGAATGTTTAGGGTAGTTAAGACAGCCCTGATCAAGCCCTCCGCTGAGGGCTCGGTATCAAAGGGGTCTCCAAAAAACCAAGAGGAATCCACAGCAGAACATTCCTCAACATCTGAATCCACCAAAAGTTCTTCCTCAGAGGAATCTGATACTGACTCTATTGCATGGCTGGATGTCCCTGGGAGAGAGTCAGGGACATCAGAACATGCTGGGCATAAATGACCTGAGAATTCTCTAGGTAACCCTGAATGACATGAGGAACAGTGCGCAATAGGGGACACAGAGACCCCAGAGTCCTTAGTCTTAGGCCTGGCCCCAAGCTCCAATGGATTAGACGTTCTCACAGTGTCAAAAATGTTTAGTATAATGAATCACCCAATTACAGTGTGAAAGATTAAAATTTTACCTCAGAAATTGCTAGAATACACTTATCTGGCAGGCGAAGGGTTAATCTGCAGAGGAGAGAAGGACAGTCCAAGCCCTGCGTAGGATACTCGTTCTAGAAAAGGCACAAAATGACTGCCGCGGCAGGAGAGCCAATCAGAAACAAGTGCTCAAAGCAAGCGCTCATGGGAAATGTTGTTTTCCCAGAATAAGTACCCCAACAGTGCCTGAAGCCCCCGAGACCCCCAACACACTTGCAATGGTAACCGGATGATAAAGCAAGCTTGGACAATTAAAACGAGCCCTCTCTGAAGTCTCTACGTTTAGTAGTTGCAGAGATATATCCTAAACTGTCCAATCCCATAGGAGTGAATGGAGCAATGGCGTCTATGCAGTAAAGCGCTCCTTAAAGGTGCGGAACTCAAATTTTGTCAAAGTTAAAACTGTGAAACAAAATTACATGAGACATCACTAGAACAAGTTAGAAAACCCAAAAAACACTGAACCAGTAGGGAAAGTGACAATAACCCCCCCAAAAGATGCAAACCAGCAGCTAAAGGGTTAAGTTACCACATAAACCTGCTCCAAAACACCCAACAGACATACAGATAGACCCAATGAGTGCAGGAGTGTGCAATAGGAACTCCAAAGGGAAACCCCTGTGCGGAGGGGCACTGTGGGACATGTGGATCTGCAGCACTCAAAGGGTTGCTCACCTTTCCTGCAGATCTTCTGTCTTCAGATTACCATGTATCAAGAAGAAGCCTCGGTGGGCAACTCCTTCTACCCAAGATTTTCCCCCCAGGTCTTAAGGTCCACAAAGAGCACCTGGATACTGAGCTAACCACATCTAAGGGCATTGTCAGTTATGGTAATTCGCCTAATGGTGGTATTCCATTTCTAACAGAAAAATAATAATTCCTAAAACTATAGCAGAACTGTTCTCTTGCCTGTGTCTTCACCAAGGAACAAATGTTTCTGGAGCTGGTTGGCTAGCTGCAGCCAAGGAGGGAAGGTAGGCTCCACCCTCTGAAATCAATTCTAGAATTGATCCTGCCTACTTAAAGGGGCGGATCGCCTACTCTGAGAGTTACCAGTAACCTGTATTGGACGACAGAGAAACAGAGCAATAAAAAGTCATAAACTAAGACATAAGTAATATGAATACAACCATAAAGGTTTATGGTGACATTCGTATTACGTATGGTGCCATTAGACCCTAAAATTTGGGCTATACAAGACACCTGGGTGGACCCCAATTATAACAGGAAAACCACAATGTAGGAGTGGAGGAGGACGATACAGGAGGTACCTGCACTGGTGGTACTGCAGCACATGATTATATAGCTAGAGGCTGGGTTTTGCCTCAACAAAATGTGACTAATGCTTTATTGTATACAATGTGTTAGAACACAGTGGTGGTGAAAACGTATCCAGCAGTCCGCACTTTGAGTGTGTGCCTTTCTCTTTCTGTTCTTTTCACATGTACCTGAGGAGCATTTAACCAGAACTCCATGTAGAACAGCAGCAACGACAAGTGAAGGACTGAAAGGACTCTGTTAGTTCGAGGTAATTTTTATCCTGTATTGGTAGGATTTGTTGTTCTACTACCTGTTGTATTAGAGTTTGAGAAAGATTGGTTTGTATCCTTGGCCCACAGCCTATCATCCTTCCAAGGCTGATGGAATGAGTACCATTGCCTTGGGTAATGGTATTAATGATTTATCAGCTGCTGCCAGCTGATTAAATTCAAGGCTGTGCATCTCAGCGCTTTAAATCTCCATGTGGAGAAAAGTACTATATACAATAGGTAATTATAAGTTATGGAAACTTTTGAACACATACCAGTGAATGTTATTGCCTATCCTTTCAGATAAGAGCAACTTATTTTTAAGCATAGCTGTCCCTGTAACACCTCACCCTAATGTTATTTTCCCATGTGTTAGTTCATCTGGGGTCAGGTCAAAGATCTGAGTAAACTTCTGAGCTGACTTGTGCAAAGTGGAACCTTTTAGTTTGAACTGAAATCCCAGAGGAACCCCAACAATCAAAATCTTTAACCCCTTGGATGCTAGTGAGATGTCCAACACATTGCTTTGCAATGTGTTGGAAAGCTCTTTAGTGTCCCAAGGGTTCAAATAGTGTAATTATTAAATGTAATGGAATGCTGAATGGTACTGATAACATCTGAATAAAATATTAGTTTGAATTACATACTTCCCATGTGTCCCTCTTTAGGAGGGACAGTACCTCTTTAAGACCCTCTCTCCCTCTTTCACATCCCGGTGTCCCACTTTTAGGAGATCAGATTGTATGATGTGCAATAAAATTCACATTAATGCTTTTATAAACTTCAGTATATGTGTTTATAAATTAGTCTGTAAAAAAAATAATTTTGTTTTCTCTAAATAATGTATTCAGTTACATAAAGAACTGTCAATAGGTCATGAAGTAATCTACAAAATCTCTGTAATACCCCGCCCACCAGCCACACCCTCAGCTACACCCCCTAAAACAAAAGTGGCCCTCTTTGGACATTTGAAATGTTGGGAGGAATGGAATTGTATCAAGTAGCCATTACCTTGTAATATATTTAAGAGACTACATTATAGTGCATTTTGGAAGATAAATCTAACACGATTCAGTCTTCCACACATCCACGGACAAACACAGAACCACACACACTTGCACATACGCACTGTCAGTCACCCCAGCCATGTCTGCCATTACATAAATTCGCTCCACGGAATCCCTTGTACTTCAGGGGTTTCACAGAATACAAGACCTTATGTATTAAAGCAAAGAAGAGCAATTCTGGTGCAGACCAATTGCACTATAAGAGGCAAGAAACATTCCCCAACTTCCCATTGATTTAAACAGGCCTTTTAAGCCCTTGAATGCTAGCAAGGTCTCCAATGCAATGTGAAGCAATGTGTTGGAGACCTCTCTAGCATTCAAGTGGTTAAAATACCCAATTAAATCAATGTGAAATATTTGAATTGTCCTCTATAGTGCTGTTGGTTTACAACAAAATTGCCACTCTTTGCCAATATATATATGTCAGAGTTGGATTTGCCTAAAACAGAGAGGGCAGCATCAGTGGGTCTTTCTACTAAAGCTTTATTAAACCTTTGAGTGCCAGAGTGGAATGGAATGCATTGCTTTGCAATGCATTCCGTACCACTCTGGCAATCAAAGGGTTAATATAATTAGGCAAAAAATGGTCTGTATATAACCTCCCCCCCAAGTGCTCTGCAAACTAGTATTTACAGCTATGTAGTAGGCAGGTAATCACACGACTTCTTAACAAAATATTATATTTAGTAGCCAATAGACATCTTGATCCGGTAGGGTAGTTCTAGACTGAAATGTTGATTTGACCTGGAGTTCTATTCATAGATACACGCATACACACGCCCATGTACACGTGGATCAGGAGAGAGACCCAAGCCATGAGTGATGTCTATAAGAAGTCTCAACACTACTATGATAGAATTTGGAACTATTTTAAACACTAGGACACTTCAAAATTCATTGTTAACCTATATCCAAGGGAGTAAAAGCTACATTGAAATCAATGGGAATTTGAGACTTTTTTAATTGTCCCCTACAGTGCACTTGGTTTACCCCAGAATTACATCACTTTTCTTTTGAACACAATGCTCGGTCTAGTCTTATACCATAAAAGAATAGTGATTGTGATCGTTAAAGTAATGTACAAAACACAGAAGTGGGTGTCAGGCCTCTTGGTCATAAATCTCAGATCTCTGTAGATTCTTCCAAGTTAGAAAAAAAAAAAAAAAGGGCGTGATTAGCAAACTATTTAATGGTAAGTGTGCGTAATCCTTTAATGACTGGAGGAACGCACAGCATATTTAAAAGCAATAAGTTGCACACTCCTCTGACCTTTAAAGTGTTAAAATTGCACTTGTCATGAAATAAAACAGCATATCGTATACACGGTTCTGCGAGGGAGATTATAAAAGTGGAGTTATTGGAAAAGAAGCATTAACTCTTTGAGTGCCAGAGTGGTACAGAATGCATTGCAAAGCAATGCATTCTGTACCACATTGGCACTCAAAAGGTTAAAATGTCTGTCTACTTAAAAGTAGTAAGGACAGTTTAGGAGGACATAACCCAGTGTAGAACAGTTTAAAAAAAAAACGGAGTAAGGAAGTTTGTAAAAAGTAGCTCAGTGTATTTATAAAGAAATGTCACTATTTGAGACAATTTAGAGACAGAATTTTCCCAAGATATTTAAGGCCATGTGTGACTTATTCTTTACGGTCACCACATTTATAAATATACCTAGACTACTTTATAAATATCAACACTCAAAAGGTATAAGGACAATTTAAGGATCCGTTCAAAAAATGAACAGGAACACTTTTTTATAAATCTCCCCCTGTGTTTCTTCCTACTTGGCAGTAGTGAGGGGGAGATGCAATAAGATTCATTGCAATGGCAAATTGTGTACAGCGATGTGTGACAATGACCTTGCCATGGAGAATACAGCACTGCAATATGTACTAAGATTTCTCTATGCAAGGGGAGGGGAGAGACTTTGATCATTGGGCAGGGCAAGTGAGGAAGTGAAAAGGATGCGCTCAAACTTCAGCATCAAGAACACCACCAGCCTTCCCTTAACCCCTTGTGTGCCATAGGGATATGTAACATTGCTCTGCAATGCATTGCACACTCCTGTGGCACTTAAAGGGTTATAACATACACAATCCACTAGCCACTTAACAGATGATTCAAATACACAGTGCCAGCAGAGTAGTGTAACATGTAACAGCTGCTCTGCCAGTTCTATGTTTACCTGAACCGGCTGATCATCTGTTTCAAATCCACAATGGACTATTTGACAATCAGTTGATTCAAGTAGACATCAAGTCACTGTTTACCTTGTGGAGTATAGCAGAGTCTTATGAACACTATAAATGATAGATTTTCCATATTAAGCGATATTATCCCTAACCCTTTGAGTGCTGGAGGGGTATGCAATGCATTGCAGAGCAATGCGTTGTGTACCCCTCTGGCACTCAAAGGGCTAAGCATGCATGATATATGTTATACTGACTCCTTTCTTTTCTACCCTTTTTTCTGTTTTTCTCCTGTTGTACTAGTACCCATGGGCGTCCGGAGGGGGGGCAAGGGGGGCACTTGCCCCCCCTACAATTACCCCCCTCCATATAAATAAAGGGGCTAGATGGGCTGGCCTGGGGGTCAAATTATGGCTTTGCCCCCCCCTGAAAAAATGTCTACGGACACCACTGCTAGTACCACTACTTTTCCTTCACCAAGAGTGACGTGTGTGGTGACAGAAATCCCTGACCTCACTGCTGGGGACAGAAAAGTAAAAACAAAAAAAAACCATAATAAAAAGCACTGGCAATTTGCCTTTTATATTCTCACTGATAAAATAAGTGTAGTCAAAGTGTAAATTAACCGTCACTTTGAGGAATAGAAAGGTGCATAGTGCATTGATTCACAAGGCCTTCACACCACACTGGTTCTCATGAAGTTAATCCTTGTATCAGTGTTGACGTGTAAAAGCTATGGCTTATTTACTGTGTTATAAATATGTTTACATTGTATCACTATTCCTAAGTGTGTTTTTATATCATTGGTGATTATAGTTACAGTCTCATGAATGAACTGCAATGAGCTTTTAGTAATTGTAGGTAACTAAATAAGTGAAAGGAATAATGAGGTATTGTTATAGCTACAGATAACGTGGCTAATCTCCTGTTATCCTTCTCTGTACTCCATAAATCCTGATATTATATGAGTAGTGAGCTGAAGAAAGTGAAAGGAAAAGTACAAACAGTAATGTTAAAAAGAAAAACATTTTGTAGGGTTGTTCTTGATCAGTAAGAGGCTTGTCATCCTCTCACACTGCTGGAAATGGTCTAATTCAGAAGCTATTACATATCAAAACTTCATTCTTTTTTTTTTTTTTTTTTAAACTGGTGCCGATTTTTCATGTTATGGTGATGCTCTGTCTGTCTATACAAAGCCTTGATACCATACAAGGAAAAATATAGGGGGAAAAAAAACAACAAATATTCTCAAAGATAGCCTTTTTGCTCTGCAACGTGTTGCGTACCCCTCTGGCACTCAAAGGGTTAATAGAGGCATTTCTCATCAATGTGAGTCATCTACAACATATATGTATTATTTCCCCTTTAAAGCAGCAGTAATGTTTCATTGTAGTAAAATATATTATATATATATTGCAGGGAGACACTTCATTCAAGTGATTACATTTTTATTTTATAATATTGTATTTTCCATTCTGGTCACTATGTGGCACTGTTCCTATCACAGTGGAAAGCTGTAGACACACCCTCAGACAGACTCATTAAAAAGTGCCCTCTGTACACCAGCTGGTGCTGTTGCCAACTGTTTCAACAAATAAAAATGGAGTTTTAACTGTTTTAACTTTTGAATGAAGCTTCTGCCAGAAATAGTTGCACTTTTGTTTACTCAGTAGGGAAATTCCTAAAGCATTTTTTTCTAGAAAAAGTTACTGCTTCTTGAAAAATACAAAATAAAATAATTTTAACTCCTTGGGTGCCAAAGCATTGCAAAGAAATGTATTGGAGATATCGCTAGCACCAAAGCAGTTAATAGTCCCTAGCAATGACTGAGCAAGTCTTTGCTTGACAGATCAGACTTGATGTGTACTAGAAATAAGGAATCTTACCTCCAAAGAAATCTAACGTCAGCCAATGAAAAGGCCTTGCTGCATCCCACCAGCCTGGTTGCTATCACGCCAGGTCCTTACTCCTTACTATCATGTCCCATACCACTAGGATCTTCCAGGAACAGAGCTGTACACATGTCAATAAGGCTTTCACTCATCTGCTTGCAGGGGATAGTTTTTTTTTCCCAGCTCCTACAGACAAGCTGCTGCTAATTCAGTCCCCTCCCTGAAGGAAGGGTGGAGAGGGAAAAGGATGGTCCACTCCCCTCTCTGCCAGTAACACAAAGTAAGTAGATGGGGATAAGGTAGGACAGAGACAGTGAAGCAGACATATAATGGGATCTCTGGTGTACAGTGTGACTTTGCTATAGCACAGTAGAGTCCCCTTTTCTCCCAATCAGGAAATTTAGGAAGGAAACTCACAAGGGCAATCAACACTTTTTATAAGCTGTGTGCGAATGTTGGGAAATCCATGTTTATTGCATGTGGGAGGATGTATATTGTTCATGAAGTGAATGGCTTGAAGTGAAATTTTACCCCAAGAATAAGTGAATTGAAATTTGTTTAAGACTTAAAGCCGAGTTGTAAGTTTAAAACAAATTTAGATAAAATCTGCCTATATAATGTACTTGATGGTGCAGTTTGGCATTTTATGTTAATTCCATATACAGTATGCTAATTAGTTCTTTTTGAGGCTACACTTACTGCTGTGCTATTACAAACGTCCACAGATTCATTCACAGTAGTGTGTGTAATACTGGCCCAGCACAGTAACTAATTACAATAAAATGCCACACTGTGCCACTATGAAATAAAGGCTCATTTTTCAAAAAATGTATTTTAAAACAAATAGCTAATACAACATATAGGCCTTTTTTTTGTTTAATACTTCTCTTTAACCCTTTGAGTGCCAGGGGGTATGCAACACATTGCTTTGAGTATACCTCTGGCACTCAATGGGTTAAACTAACTAAACGCATGTTGGGGTGTCCAGTCCATTTACCTAGCTAGCAGTCCTTCATATGGCAGTCTGATTTATGTTACATTTGATTTCTGTTATAGTCTATTGCTGGTCAGTTTCAGTTTACAGTCTGATGCAGTAAATATGAGTGGTATATTTGCTGGATTTTTCCTTGATTTTTGAAAGTTACTGATGCTGATGCAATAAGAATAAGGTGGGCAATTATGGGGAATGCTAACTGAACAAGAGGGATGGAAATGCACTGAAGACTTCTCTGGCCAATTCAGTTGCATGAGCTAGGCATGAACATGCATTAAGAGACCCACTTTAACGGCTGAAAATCTGCACCCACTATTTTTGGGAGCAGAGTCTCCTAACATGTTTTAACCTGCCGATGTAGGACCTGATGAGGAAAAAAAAGCCTAAAAAACCTAAGTGACCAGTGGATGTATGGATATGGGGCACTAAACAATGATGATAGAAAAATTAACCCTATCAGTGCCAGTGGGGTATGCAACTCATTTTACAGCGTTGCATACCCCCACCGGCATGCACAGGGTCAATCCAACTGAAGTTAACAACATCCCATGAAAATAAACAATTACCTGTAATCCTGATGTCCAGCGGAGTCTTCAGGACTCTGGTCAGCTACTGTCCATCTCCTTCTCTCATCTTCTATCTTTCGTCTCCTCTTCTTTCTTCATATCTTCATTTTTCGTCCAAAAGGTGCCACCTATAGTGCAAAAAAGTCCAATTAAACATTCCCCAAAAACAATGCATCAAATAAATGCTGGCATTGACCCTTGAAATGTCATAATGCAATGCGTTGCATACCACTCTGGCATTCCAATGGTCCAAATGATGCTGGCAGTCTAAGATAATTCATGATTGCAGAGACTGTCTTTTACATGGCCAATCTCTGTTCAAAATGGTTCCAAGCCTTCCATTGGCTTGGAAGTGTACTTACGCATCTCAAAGCCACTCAGCATCTAAAGGGTTCCGTGATCCCCCTGCAAAGGCCCGAGAGGTATGAAGGGGGGGTTGTTTGACCCCTGTATTCCTGCCTCCACTGCCAGTAGCAGCGTACTGTTACCTATTGGACTACCACATTAGATTAATTTCTTGGACTGCCAACATCTTATATTTTGTTTTTATTGGACTTCAATCATGTATTGTAATCTTCGACTTCCAGTATCATTTGGACTCTTGGAATGCCAGAGGGATATGCAAAGCTTTGCTCTGCAATGTGTTTCATACTCGTCTGGCATTCAGAGGGTTAAGGCCAGCATTTATTTGGTGCCATCTTTTTTGGTGCATGTTTCACTGGACATTTTTTTGCACTTTCAGTGACATCTTTTTGGACAAAAACAAGCATTAGACAGATCAGAAGAATGAAGATAAGAGGAGACTGAAAATAGAAGATTAAAGAAGAGTGACAGTGGATGACAGGTAAGTGTTATACAGCACTGGGGTATGGATATAGGTTAGTGTTAGGGCTAGTTTTGTTAACTTTATTGTTAGGGGTAGTGTAGGGTTAGTGTTTGGGAGTGTGACTATTTTACCTCACACTCGGTGCTTGGTAGTGTGTCAAGCACCGATCGTTAGTCATGTTCCTTTGATGTTCCCATTTCTCACAATATTTAGCATGACTTTTCTGAACTTAAAACACACGACAAATGGTTTGCCAAAGGCAGGGTTTGGCCCAGTGTTTGCTGTGGTTTCTGTTGGTAGGGCAATTATATACCTCTAGTGACACAGCGAGTATACTAGTCGATATACTATTTTGCCCTACCGGCTGTTTCAATGGGGACAATTGAATCAGGCCCTAAATGCTTGATTTAAGTCAAATTAACATTATTTGACCTCTATGATGCAGCTGGTTTGTTCCATAATTTCTACAATTTCGTGCATCAGCCTTGCTGTGTATGGTGGGGATGTGTGAACAAAAGCAACAATAATTATAGGTAATCGCACATTCAATGCAAAAAAATACATCAATGTATTGCAGAATGAACAGCTCTTACCTAGGTAAGGCCTCTGTTAAATTAACCCTTTTAGTGCCAGAGAGGTATGCAGCACATTGGAATGTGTTGGATACCTCTCTGGCACTCAAAGGGTTAAATCCACTTATTACTTGGAATTCTCCTTCAGCTCTGAGGACAATGTTCTGGTGCTCACTTCTTTTACTTGATCTAAGTATCCATGATGGCTCCTCATGTGGAATTAACCTCCAGCTTTATCCATTATCCTTCAAACGCATTGTGAAGCAATGTCTTGAATAACCCCCTGACACTTAAATGGTTAACTACCGAAAGAAGTTCAGAAAAGGACTAGCTATAGTGCTTAAGTCCACAGAGCTCCATCTTCATTATCCTGTCATGTAACAAGTAGGTTCCAAATGGTTTGGCATACAACTGCAGTATACAGTATATTATTGATTGAGGAATGTACTGCCTGTTCAGTATCACAATTTGATCTTTCTCCTTATTTAAAGTGGAACTTTCACCTCCCTGAAAGTTATGTCTATCTAAATTGTCATCTGCAAAAGCTCCAATCCGTTATTTTATTTTTTTTAATGTTTATGTTCACAGAGATATTTGCTGTCAAAGATTCACCTGCTTACTTCACAGGGAGATTGCTGTGGTACAGCTCAGGTGACTCCTACATTTTTAGGCTGGCTCCTAGAGTCCAAGCAAATTTATCTAGCCCTGGTCTAAGCGGTGACAAGTTAGAGCATGTTGTGGGTTTCTGGAGGTCTTATTGGAGTATATCTGGGCTGAAGAAAACAGGGTTATATCGCTTAGATTGGCTATATTTTGTAGTGGGTGTGTGTGTGTGTGCATTTAAATCCCTTTCAAATAGGAGGCAATAACCCTTCAAGGTGACAAACACACACCCTCACGTAATCTAACCTTAACAAAACACATGTAGTTCCTGTCATACCTTTAATAATGGTTGGAACGGATACTGTCGGGACGGGGGCTTATGAAACTGGGGGAGGCACACTACCACCAGGGAGTGACCTCAATCTCCAAAGGCTTCCACTGAGCAACAGTACAGGACACAGTGGAGGTCCAAACTCAAAGCAAACAAAATATAAGGACTTATGTATAAAAGAAAAGATAAGCAATCCTGGGGCAACTAACTAACACTGTACAAACAAAAATTCCCTAAATTCCCTCTGACTGAAATGGGCTTTTAATCCCTTAAATGCTAGAGAGGAACCATTGCGCTGGGAATAATTTTTATTTGTCCCTACAGTGCAATTGGTTTGCTCCAGAATAGTCCCAGTTTCATTTGTACATAAGGCCCAGTCTCTCGGTAGTAGACATATGTGGCATCATTTGTTTTTTCTGACTCATCAATTTTGTCCCTCAACCCCTTAGTGACCAGGTCTTTTTACACTAGCGGACCACAGCAATTTTGGCCTTTTTTAGTATGTCTTTGTTCAACCATATTTTTCCTCTAATTTATTTAGTATACCCACAGAAATTATGTACAATTTCTTTAAGCGTAAGTAGGGCTTTCTTTTGATAACACATTTACATGTATAAACCAACATTTAAAGGGATTGTAATGTCGTTAAAAAAAACACTTACTTGTTTATAGTTCAAAAGTTATGAAGTGGAGAAGGATCCCCCCCGCCCCTTCTGGCCTCCTCCCACTGGATCTCTAATGGTGTTGTGTGACCCGACTGATGCAGCGAAGGGCAAACTTCAGTAAGTATAAGGAAAACCCTGTCCCCTTGATGAAGGAGGACAGTATTTCCCTTTGCTTACTGAAGTTTGTCCCTCAACACATCCGTCTGGTCCAGAGAGTGTCGTAGTCAGAAGGGGCGGGAGATCCTTCTCCACTTCAAAACTTTTGAACTACAAATACGTAAGTGGTTTAAAATAGTGCAATGGGTTTCTTATATTATAAAAAAGACTTGGCGATCTATTTTTTTTTTTTTTTACGACATTGCAATCCCTTTGATCATTAAAAATCAGCAGTGTTATTGGTTTTCCTGTGATAATTTGTACTCAAACGGTTTTAAAATGTATAAAAAGGTATGAATGTTCATTTATAGCTCACAAATGTCCCTTTTTTAAAGGGGTACTGTCCCATTGAGGTGAAAATCCCTCTGTCCCTCTTCCCCTATGGTGTCCCTCTTTTTAGGAGATCATACTATGTGATGTGTATAGAAATGCATCATATTGCTCCATAGCAATAAACTCACATTAATGTTTGTTTAAATGTCGGTATAAGTGTTTATAAATTAAACTGTATAAATAAAATGCTTTAATATAAATAAAATACTTTGGGCTTTAGTTCTAAATCATTTATTCAGTAACGCCCCCTAATCCTGCCCCCAGCACCTAAATTAAAACTACAAATGCACCCCCCACGCCAATCTTGTACCATTTTCCCCTGTGAAGATGTGTGTTCTCTGCCTAACTCTTCCTCACGATCACAGTGAGGGAGAGGCAGACAACAGTGTCGGATGTAATATTTACGTACAACAACTTTGTCATTGCTGCCACCAACACATGATCTCTGTATTAGCGATTCCATTTGTGGCCACTGGGCAAAGGCCTCCCCAGCACGAGGCCCTCTGCGATCATTAACACAACGTTTAAAGGACCTTAAAGGACCAAATTGTGTGACAATCCAATAACTGAAATGGATGTGAAAATATAAAAATTATGAAAAGCATCTGCTTTTTTCAAATGATCCATCAGGTTTAATTAACAATACAAGATTCACATAGGATTAAATATCAATCAAATTTATTATTAACACTAAGAAAATACCTTTTTACACCCAATATGAATATTAAAGATATTAGAATTGAAACAAAGCAATAAAATTAGTCCATCAGCCGTGCGAACCAGAATTCAATTTTGAGAAATAGATTCTAGTGTTTGTCCTTCCTTCTTGTTGACCTCTGTTAAATACCAGATAACCCAGAAAATGTTCATCCCTCAGAGAATGGGAAATGTTATTAGGAAATGTTGATAGATTCATCTCTCAGATAAGTCACTAACTCTGTGTCAAGAAGAGATTTGGATAAAAGCGTAAGCCTTCTACGGAGTCATCTCTACAAAGGTGTCCCATGTTCTCAGCGAGTAACAACCTGCAAAGTAAACAATGGGATTAATAATAATAAAAAACACAATCAGAGTCTTTAGAAATGGAACAGGCAACCCTTTGGATCACAATCTTCTTCCACTTTGCCTTGAGAATCCAATCAACTAAACAAACGTACCTTTCTTTGGCTAATAGAACAGACATCCCCACAATCTTGGCAAACTCTTCAGAAGTTAACGAGCCCTTCTCTGAAACCTGATGGAAACAAAGTGCTTGGTTTATTTGTAATTCCACATAAGTCATATTAGTATAGCAGTAAAGGTCTACATGTTAAGGTTCTTTACAAGCTCTCTGGCTAACCTGCAAACATCACTTGTATAAAACAGAAAAGGTAAATAGATCCATCATCACTAACAGGGAATCTCTTGTGTCTTGACAGGAAATAACATTATTTACACAAAAGATCCATTACACCACTGGAAATAAGATCGGATTCATATTGTGTGGCAGAGATCCACACGTAATCACAGGCAATCTATGTAGTAGAGTCATATAAACAGAACACTGAAAGACTTGAAGATGAGATTCAGAGGATGCGCACACAGCTCTCATGGGGAACAGTTCAAATTGTTGCATTGCAACCCCTGTTGTTTATTGGAGCTGCACTGACAAAAATTTAAGGACATAATTTATTAATCTACAAAGAAAAGGCAGCATACAAGATATTCTGCTCTCAAATGTTATCCGATGAGGTTGCAACATTAAGACTTTCCAGATTTATCAATGATGGAGTTTGCCTTGTGAAACATCATATCCTAGTGCTTAGTACATCAGAAAATATGTATGCCATTGATAAAACAAACAAACAAAAAACCCACTATGGGCCATATGTTCAAAGAAGTAGCGAAATAGCTTTTGTCGTTTGTAACGACTTTTCAAAGTACAGTGTCATTGGGATCATTAATATTTTCAGAGTGTCGGTTGTGATGGAAATATGTTGTTTGTCCTGACTAAAACTGTTGTATGGAACAACAAAAAAATGTCTATAAAATCTAAAGACAAAAATGTCTTTAAAAATGTCTTAACTAAAGACAAAAATTCTCACATTCAGAACTTCACATTCCCTCCACTTTTTTCTTAACGTACAAATTTTGTCTTTTGAAAGACATTTTTTGTCGTTACGACAAATTTTCTTTTCCTCTACATGACACTGGAGAAAAGTTTAGCCACACCCCTTTGCCTGCCAATTCTGGAGTTGTGTCGTACACAATGGACATTACTAGCTTTCTGTCGTATACTCTATAGAAAATAATGTCGTTCATGCATTCAATGACTTATTTTTGTCATTCATACAACATTTTTTGTCGTTATCCCTTTGAACATACGCCCCTACGTGTTAACATCTACAGTCACCTTGTGTGTTATGTACTTGCACAATTTATAAAGACAAAATAAAGTGCACCTATTCCTTCAACCCTCTGCGTGCCAGAGAGAGACATTACCAATATTGCGTTACAATGCATTGTATACATCTGGCACTCAAAGGGTTAAATACATTTAAAAAAAAAAAATGGCTAACAAACATATGATAATTTCAAATGTATTTAGAAATCACATCATTACAATGACTGTTCCTCTTTAAATTAACCCTTTGCCACAGGGGTATCTAAAGCATTACTTTGCATTGTCATGCAGAGGGTTAACATGTGTAAACAATATGCTTAATATAGAAAAGTTTGATTCTTGAATTTCCTGTATACAGGTGTAAGACACTTAGTTATTAATGTCACCTCATCTCTTAACCCTTTGCGTGCCAGAGGGGTACCTCTGGCACTCAAAGGGATAAAATCACTGTGAAAGTGAAACCTTGTTGCACATTCCACCAAAGAATAAAAGGACTCAGCCTAGGATTGCAGCTGCATCTTTGCTCCTGGAGCATGCTAATCATGAGATGGGGGGGGGGGGGGGGCAAGAGGAATAGAGTGTGCTACATAACAGAGTCTTATGTAAAAAGTGTAAAGATTGTGTTGCAATCCAGCTGCACCACAGGGGACAAATAAATATACCCTTCTAGTTAAATGGGGGTTTTAAGCTCATCAATGCTAGAAAAGGTAGATGGACAATTTAACAAAGCTGTGGTGAATGCAAACAGGTTGTATAGCTAGGGGAATTAGTAGCAGAAAAAGGAAGTGGTCATTCTACTCTACAGATCTCTAGTTAGACCTCATCTAGAGTATTGTGTACAGTACTGGAGACCCCATCTCCACAAGGATATAGATACTCTAGAGAAAATTCAGAGAAGGGACACTAAAATGGTGACTGGTATACAGGAAAAGAAATATCAGGATAAAATAAAGGATCTGAACATGTATAGCTTGGAGGAGATAAGAGAGAGGGGATATGATAGAAACATTCAAACACATGAAGGGATTTAACAGAGTGCAGGATGGAAGTACATTTCAAAGGAGTAAAAATGTTAGGACAAGAGGCAAAAGTCTAAAATTAGAGGGACACAGGTTTAGATGTAATTTAAGAAAGATTTACTTCACTGAGAGGGTAGTAGATAAGTGGAATACACTACCGGTAGAAGTTAATACAGTGACAGAATGTAAGCATGCAGGATAGGCATAAGGCTGTCCTGAACATAAGAAAAGGGCCAAAAAAGGTTTGAGGTTTTTACCGTAGGAAAATGGGCAGACTAGATGGGCCAAATGGTTCTTATCTGCCATCAAATTCTGGGCTTCTAAAGTGCCCAGTGCATTAAGTCATAAAGCCTTTGAGACATCTCAAGGGGTTAAAATTCAAATTGAAATCACTAGCACTTTTTTGAATTTGTATTTGTCCTTCGCAGTTGGTTTGCTCCAGAACCCCTCCTCTTTGCCTTAATCCAGAAGACTCATAGTAACTAGTGTCAGTCTGGGGGGGGGGGCATCAGCAGATGTTTATATAAGAGGTAGGAAGGGAAACCAAATAAATGCAAAGACTACTTGGCTGAAAAGGGAGTCGTAGGTTCTTATGTTTAAAAGGAAACTGGAGAAATTCTGGAGCAAGCCATCTGCACCAATAGGATGCAATAAAATTTCCCCAGATTCCTATGGATTCAAATGGAACTTTAACTCATTGAATGCAAGAGAAGTCGCCAACTCATTGCAGAGCTATGCTTTGGAGACCTCTCTAGTCTTCAAGGGGTTAAACACCCCCATTTATATCAATGAAAACGTTTATTTCACTCCTATGGTGCAGATAGTTTACTCCAAATTTAAGGTGGAACATAGTATAGTGATTCAAAAGTCCAATGATGCAAAACAATCACAACTCTAAACAGCAACGACGATACATAATTAAACAGCAGTATAACTGATAAACTAGAGATATGCTATGCAATATTGCATTTCGCAAAGCCAAGTTCTTTTCGGGATACCTATATTAATGTGTGTGACTGTGTGCACTACGATTCACAATATTTTATTAACAATGTAACTCTACTCTGTGCTAATAGACATGTATGGTTCCAATACAGTCACCAGGGATTAGCTATGTCATTGCAAGGACTGGGCTTATTATCGAAAGTGAAATGTACAAACCGTTTCTAAAGCAGAAGCGACCATTTCCTCTTCGTTATGTGACTGGTGTTCAATCACCATGACTCCACTTTCAAAAATGCGAAGCCTTAAAGAAGACAAATTAATTAAGCAAATATGAAGAACTAGTTGAAGAGCCCGTTACACGGGCCACAGTGCCACTGCCACCCGGTCGCAGGGGCAGTCACGTGCAGTGGAGACTGCCTGCCCCACAGCTGAGCTCTGTATCAGCCGCGGCGCGGGCAGTCTCTACTGTGCATGACTGCAGCACGCGCAGCAGTGTCTACTGCGCATGATGCGGCGTTACACACATTTTAGCGAATTATTATATAGGATGGTTCCTAATGCAAGGAATAAAAAACAGGTAATTAACCCCTTAAAGGCATGAGGGGTGTACAACACATTGTTTCGCAATGAGTTGAGCACCACTCTAGTCCTTAAGGTGCAAGGGTGATGTTTATGCCGAGTACCATGTTAAAACAATAGTCCAAGGACATGTTCCCTTAATCTCTTGGATGTTAGCAAAGTTTCCATCTTATTGCAAAGCTTTGCACCTGCTGAAGCAATAGAAGGTTTGCTCTTGCTTTGAAAATCCTAACAATTTCTATTAAAAAAGAGGATTTTAGTCTTACCTGTTAAATCCTTTTCTCTTAGTCCATACAGGTTACTGGTAACTTTGAGTAGGCGATCTGCCCCTTTAATTGTAGGCAGGAACAATTCTAGAATTATATGCAGGGAGGGGGTGGAGCCTACCTTCCCTCCTTGGCTGCAGCTAGCCAACCAGCTCCATAAAGATTTGAGACACTAACTAACTATTGACTAGATAGTGGAAGGGAAAGAAGACTCCTGTGAGCATGACTCCGAAAGACCCCCACAGTCTGCCACAGGAAAGACAAGCATGGTCCCTTGACAGGGTGGGAGACCAGTAACCTGTATGGACTAAGAGAAAAGGATTTAACAGGTAAGACTAAAATCCTCTTTTCTCTGTTGTCCAATACAAGTTACTGGTACTTTGGGATGTCCAACCATTGAGTTTCCCAGAGGTGGGAAAGTAAGTCAAGGACCAAGCTTGAGGCTCCCAAAGTCACCAGAGCATATATGAGCCATCAGCCCAACAAAACAATGAAGTGTCAATGGACACTGAACAGGGGTAACCCCCCCCCCCCCAAACTGTTACACAGCACACTGAACTAGAGCCAACAGGGCTCAAAAGGGAAGGAAGCACCAAGAACCGAAGAAAATCCTAGACAGGCAACACTGCCTCCAGGATTTTCCTACAAAACCTGGGTCAGCCGATGCCAGCACATCAACAGGGTAATGCTTCGAAAAGGTGTGCACAAACAACCAAGTTGCAGCCTTGCACAACTGATCAGCGGAGCCCTGATTCTTGTAAGCCCAAGAAGTCACAATAGATCTAGTAGAATGAGCCGTGACCAGAAAGGGAACAGGCTTCTTCCACAGCTCATAAGCCTTACGAATCGTGGACTTGATCCAGGTCGCAACAGTAACTGTGGATGCAGTTCTTCCTGCCCTGGGACCCTCAGGAATGACGAACAACGTGTCAGATTGCCTGATAGTGCGATGTACATAAAACATGAGACAATGCACCACATCTAACAAGTGGAGATCCCTCTACTTGTCAGAGGTGGGGTCAGGGGAGAAAGAAGGCACCACAATCTCCTGACTGATTTGAAACACCGAAATCACCTTCTGAAAAAACTCCTGAGAAGTGCGAAGCACCAAATAGGGAGGCTTACAGGACATACAGGAGTATGTAACTCCGCGACATGGAGAACGGACACTATTGCCAGGAGAAAGGCCATTTTCCATGTCAATAGACGTAGAGGAATAGCAGCCAAAGACTCAAATGGAGGGCGCTGAAGAACGTCCAAAGCAAAATTAAGATCCCACAGAGGAGCGGGATTCTTGAAGGCAGGACGAGTATGAGCAATGCCCTGGAAGAAAACCTTGACATCAGAAAGGATGGCAATGCGCTTCTGAAAGAAAACAGAGAGAGCGTAAGTCTGAACTTTAAGGGAACTCAAACTGAGGCCCTTATCCACACCGTCCCGCAAAAAACCCAGGACCATAGGCAGATCAAATTCCTGAGACAGGTCCTTGTCAGCACACAAAGATAGAAAGGTCGACCAGACACGATGGTAGATATTGGAAGAAACAGGCTTGCAGGCACTGAGCATAGTAGCCACCACCCCAGAAGAAAACCCTTTCTTCTTCAATATTGAGGATTCAATTTCCAAGCCGTCAAGGTTAGCCGATGAAAATCCTCCTTCCACAGGTAACCCTGTAGAAGAAGATCCGGACGGCAAAGCAGCCAGAATGGCTCCGCCACTGACAGATCCAGAAGCTCCGGAAACCAAGCTTGGCGAGGTCAGTACTGAGCAATAAGAATGATCGGACAGAGCTCCAGTCGCAATTTCCGTAACACCCTGTGCCACATTGGGAGGGGTGGAAAGATGTAGGCCAGAGGAAATAACCAAGGAACGGACATTGCATCCACCTCCAGGGCTAGAGGGTCCCTCCACTGAAAGCAGAGCTGCAGAACCTTCCTCTTGTGTCTTTTTGCCATCAGATCAATGTAAGGAAGACCCCATTTCTGAACAATGAGGGTGAACACCTCTGGGTGCAGCCCCCACTCTCCACTGTGTGTCGACTGAGGAAGTCCGCCATGACGTTGTCTACATCAGGAATGTGCACTGTGGATATGGCAGGAACGTGTTCTTCTGCCCAGGACAAAATAGCCTTGACCACTAACCAAGCGGCAAGACCAAGCCGGAGAGGCTGGCATCCGTCATCACAGTGGTCCAGAAGGATACCAGGAAGGACTTGCCTTTCAGCAGATTGGAGAGGTCAAGCCACCATGACAAACTCAGTTCCACATGAAGAGGGAGGGACACTAACATCGTCAGAAGGTTCGGCTGACCCCTGCACACCTGGATCACAAACCTCTGGAGTTCCTTTGTGTGCGCCATGGAAAACAGGACTGCTTCTATGGCGGAGATGCATTTCCCCACTAGAGAGGGCAGCTTCTTGGCTGGAACTGGATCTTGAGCCAGAAGAGCAGAAACCCTGTGGGCGATCTGGTGAGCTACCTCATCTGTGAGAAACACCATGCTCTTCTGAGTGTCGAAGAGAAGACCCAGGAAGACCAGACACTGGGATGGGACAAGATATGACTTGTCTATATTGATGATCCACCCGTGATGGGTGAGAGAGTGAATGCATTGATGAACCTTCTGATGAAGTAGTTCCGCAGAGGGGGCTTTCAGAAGCAGGTCGTCCATGAATGGAGTAACCCTGATGCCGTCCCGGTGGAGGACTGACACCAAGACTCCTAGGACACGGTTGGAAACTTGATGAGCTGTAGTCAGACCAAAGGGAAGAGCTGAAAACTTAAAATGCCCTTGAGTCACAGACAAATCTGAGACACTACCGGCTCTCTGGATGAATGGCGATGTGTAAATACGCGTCCCGAAGATCCAGAGATGCAAGGAATTCCCCCGGAGACATAGCAGCAATCACCGTCCGTAGAGACTCCTGGTGATAATGAGTCCGGATCACAAAGGAATTGAGATCCTTCAAATCCAAAATGGCGACAGCCCAAACAAAGAAGTTCCTTGAAAAGGTAAGGTGAGCAATGCTTTCTTTGAACCAGTGTCAGCAGACCAGATCTTGAGCCAAAGAGCCAATCTGGCAACCACAGACATGATGGCAACCCTAGCCATCAAACGATGGCATCAAATAAGGCAGCAGATACAGTGCTGTGCCTCAGAAATATTGGTAAGAAGGCGCAACATATCCAAAGTAGGAACACCCTGACGGACAGCCAGGATGAGCTGTTCAGTCCAGACCGCAATGGCCCGGTTCACCCATGCTGCAGCGAATGCTGGACACATGGCAGTACCAGCAGTGGCAAAAATGGACTTGAGGGAGACCTCAAGTTTTTTGTCAATCTAGTGCTTCAGAGCGGACGCATCAGAAACTGGCTAGGCAGTAGACTTAGATAGCCTGGAGATAGGAGCATTCACTTTGGGAAGATGAACCCACTAGGCAATCGCCGCCTCAGAGAAGGGATAAAGCTTGGCAACTTTCTTCGACACAGAAGGTTTCCTGTCCAGAGATTTCCACTCTTCAGACACAAGGCGGTCAAGAGTGGGGGTTAGGTGGAAAGCAAGTAAGGGGCTTTTTAGGCTCCTGAAACACATCAGAGGGATCAGAAGGAACCTCCTGAACTAAGGGAATGTTAATGGTATTCAAAACAGCCCTGATCAGGCCCCTCAGTCGAGGGCTCAGGATCAGCCTCAAAGGGGTCCCCAAAAAACTGAGATGAGCCCACAGCAGAACATTCCTCAACATCTGAATCCACCAGCAGTTTCTCCTCAGAGTAATCTGATACGTCAGGTACTCCCTGAGGTTTAGGCAGCGAAGACTTGACAGAGGAAGGGGTCTGCCAAGAATAGAAGACCCCCCTGTAACTGGGGTGGAAAGAGTTGCAATGTAGACCTAAGGTCCCTGGTAGCAGCCTTGAACTCTTGCACTCAAACTGGCTCTAATGCATGGCTGGAGGTCTCTAGGAGACTCTCAGGGACATCAGAACATGCTGGGCATAAATGACCTGAGAATTCTCTAGGTAACCCTGAATGACAGGAAGAGCAATTTGCAATAGGGGATACAGAGACCCCAGCATCCTTAGTCTTAGGTCTGGCCCCAACGGTATAGACATTCTCACAGCGTCAAATAACTTTACAGTATAAGAAATCACCCAAGTACAGTGTGTCGGATTAAAGTTTCACCCCAGAAATCGCTAAAATATACTCATCTGGCAGGAGAAGGGTTAATCAGCAAAGGAGAGTCCAAGCCCTACGTAGGAAATAGCACAAAATGGCTGCCGCGGCGGGAGCCAATCAGAAATGAGAGCACAAAGCAAGCGCCCATGGGAAATGTAGTTTTCCCAGAAAAAGTACCCAAACAGTGCCTGAAGTCCCCTGAGCCCCCAACACACTAGAAACATGAACCGAATGATAGAGCAAGGGCAGACAAAAAAAAAGGAGCCATCTCTGAAGTTGGGTTAAGCGATTGCAGAGATATGTCCCAAACTGTACAGTCCCATAGAAGTGAGCAATGGCGCCTATGCGGTAAAGTGCGCGTTTAACTCAAATTTTACAAAACGGACACAGTTTAAAAAAAAAAAAAAAAAAAAGCAAAAAAGCACCTGGTCACTGAGCTAGCCACATCTAAGGGTATTGTTAGTTATGGTAATCCGCCTAATTGTGGTATTCCATTTGTAACTGAAAAAATAAAAACATTTCTAAAACTATAGCAGAACTGTTCTCTTTCCTGTGTCTTCACCAAGGAACAAATCTTTCTGGAGCTGGTTGGCAAGCTGCAGCCAAGGAGGGAAGGTAAGCTCCACCCCCTGCATACAATTCTAGAATTGTTCCTGCCTACAATTAAAGGGGCGAATCGCATAACCAAAATTACCAGTAACCTGTATTGGATGACAGAGAAAGTATTATATATTACCAAATCTTATACAACAAAAAAGTGGAAGCTGGGGGGGATGGGGATTGGGATTTTCACCCCAGAGGGACAGTGCCCACTTAAAACTGGCCATTTTGTAAGTATGAATGACCGGTCATGCCTTTAATGCAGTATCCATAAAAATTTAACCCATTGTGCCTAAGTGATCACAAGAGAAAAAATAAAAATGGCTTTTTTTTTTTTTTATGTTTTTGACCTTTTTCTTTATTTTTAATTTAAAAAAATGGTGGGTATCCACATAAGTGTGGTATCAAAAAAAGCCCTGATTGTGTGAGAAAAAATGGTGAAAACACTGTTGAAAAAAACAGTCAAAAAGGTCAGAATTGCTCTGGTCTTTAAGTGCAATCCACTTCAGATTTTATCGGTCCTTAAGGGGTTAATATACATTGAGAATACAAGTGCGATTGTTGTAGAAGTCTAATAACTTCTACTTTTAATCACAATATCAATAAAGAGAAAGGATTACAAAGAAATCTTATACATCTGCCTGTAGTTGGATATACCTTTTATTACCAAAAAAAAAAAAAAAAAAAAAAAAAAATAGATTTTCTCCATAACAAAAACAGCTACCAATAACTTGAAGCTATTTATATAAACACCATACAGTACATTAATATATCTCAACTTTAAATTTGGTAGCATTAATTCATTTCCATTAAAGTCTCAAGTGGATTTGTTTTTTTGGGTGCTGGTGGGAGGGGGGGGGGCAGGGGATGGAAGTATTCCACAAAAAAAAGGAAACTGCCGGGACTTTTGCAGAAAGCTATTTTGGTGCACAGCACCTGTTCATTAACCCCTTAAGGACCGGCGCACGGCCGGCACTTGAGGACCACGGGAGCCCTGAACTCCATGCCGTGCCAGGACCATCACTGGTCCTTAACTGCCGGTCCTGGCACGTCAATGGTCCTTAAGGGGTTAAGGAACAAATTGATTTAAATGGTAATTTATTAAGAAGTAGTAGACCAAAAATGTAAAAATGGAACTTTCACCTTAATTCAAGTCTGCATATTTGAAAACTGCATTAATCCTTTGAGTGCCAGAGTGGTAATGCGTTTGTCACTCAAAGGGTTAAAACTGCCTATTTGTCATGTTAGCCAAAAGTCCAGCAGGTGTATAGTTTAGGAGATAGTCACACTTCTTTTTCTGGGCAAAGTGAAACTGGTACTGCACAAAACCTAATTAGAATATGAAATGTCATTGATACCTTCACTGCAATATGATGAGTCACCGAAAAGGCTTAATTAAATTAGCTTATGAAATGCTGCTGACAAGCTTAATTAGCCTATGAAAATGTCACCGGTACCGCAATTAGTATATGGTAACAAGTGTGAATTTCATCTTAACACCTTAATGTCTAATGCCATGCCAGGACCGTCACAGCTGTCCGGCACTTAAGGATCAGTGCCGGTCCTGACACGTGACTGAATTCAGCCCTAAATCGGATCTTTAAAAAAATTAAAAAAAAATTTTTAAAAATGCCCCGTGGTCCTCAAGTGCCGGCCGCACGTGCCAGTCGTTAAAGGGTTAACTATACATTTGCTGAAATTTCGGCTAACATGACATATAGGCAGTCTATAATGCAGTTTTCAAATTTCCCAATGCCTGAAGAGGTTTCTTTTAAAAGTTATTACAGAAATACTGCCTCTAGTACAAGATAGATCTCAGACATCTCTAGCCTTCAAGGGGATTAAAGCCCAATTTACATCAACAGGAATTTTTATTTACTCCTTACGTTTCCACATAATGGCCTGAAAGTGTAAAAAAATATATAGATATGTTTGGCACAATAAATGTAGCTTATATGGTAAAAGTAGGAACTAGAAGGGATCTATTGCAGTCCTTTACTAATTCAGCTCCCACCTCTAGCAGAAACCACATTATAAACTTACAGTCCTCAGTGTACAGGATTCCCCAGGACTTCTCTCAGTGCTAATGCAGTGACTTCCTGATGATTCCTTTTACCTGCTTTGGTGTCACTGCGACCTGCACAGCCAATAAAAATAAGGCTGTCACTGGTAGCTTCAGTTCTTGCAGGTGGTGGACTTGTAAAGTTAGGCTTGTAGGTGTATGATGCAACTTATTCCCAGAGATGAGAGTTTTAACCCTCTAAACACCAGAGTGGTGTGCAATGCATTGCTTTGCAGTGTGTTGCTTCTGTCACGCAAAGGGTTAACGTTTATTTATTTTTGTTTTTCCTTTTCATGTTCGTTGCCTTTTAAGTGACAAACAACGAATATGTTGGTCACTCACTGTATAGAAAGTGATTTGCCTGGGTGCCAGCCATAGATGAAAATACTTGTACACGAGATAACCACATTCCCCGGACTTGCTTGAAGATCAAATCTGTGCAAGCTTTTACTCACCATTTTGTCTCACTCTGGAACTTTTGTCAAGATCTTGACAAAGGCTCCAGAGTAGGCTTAAATGTGCATAAACTTGCATATCTTGATCTTCATACAAGTCTGGTGAGTGTGGTTATCTCTTCTACATACGATACACACAACTACACACAACTACACACACACACAAAGGTCATATATATGAAAAATTTGGTGGGGTCCCAAGAGTTAATTGCTCATCACTTCTGGAAAAAATGGGGGACCCGTGGTGAGAAAAGATCAGTCTATGAAAAGATCAGTTTATCACTGAGGGGAAATGTAAAACTCCGTGATATGCAAGGAATAACCTAGAGGTGTTGGTAATCCTTCTCTCTGGAGAGTGAAGGAAACAGGGTAATGAATATACCTCTTAGCAAAATGCTATACAGATCTACATTGTCAACATAGTGAGCAGTATGATGAATGTGTCCCCAAAGGATTTAAGGCCTTTTGAAATGGCTGCTTCTATTTTGTTTTATTGTTTGGAAGAAGCAAAATGATCTAAAACAGGAAACTAGACAAAAGCAGGGCAAAGAGCAGGTCCTCGATCTCCACTTCCTACAGCAGCCTGCCAAGTTCTTATGTTTGTGAGCTGAAACAAAAAGCATTCTCCAATTCATAGGAATTGTAATAGGATTTTGACCTCACAGTCACACACAAAATAATAGTACATGATTTCAAATCAAACTGCAATTTCCATACCTCAATGGGAGTTTCAGGGATTCAAGCATTTTACACGCATTCACCAAGTCTTCGGGAGACAGCAACTGTCAAACAATGACAAGTGTCAAACAATTCCTGTCTGTTGAGGATCAATAAGAACAGAGAAGGCATATGCACAAACTAAAATGGAGACCTCCTGTGCAGGTAAAATATAATCCTTTGAATGGTTAATGGGATAGCAATACTTCGTTTTAACTTTATTTTATTTTGTAGGCATTAAAAAAACCATGAAGAATTATATGTCTTATCTCTCAAACTTTTATGGTTTAAGAGATATTCACAAGCAAAGTTTCCCCCTCCTGCCCCTTTTACCTAGTGTAAGCTATCTCTTCTCAGATGTGGAATACAGTCCATAGACCAGACAGATAACAGAAGGGGACACTTCTTCCTATGAAAACAATGAAATCCCTGCCCCCCCCCCTTGACAAGCTTTTCAAGTTTTTCCCTTATCTTAATTGAAGATTGTCCCTTTCTGCAATCTACCTGGGCACCTCCCTTCTGCTATGGATGAACAGTGTGACATCAGTAAAAGGGGCTGGAGGGGGACACTTTGTCATTGAATTACTCTAGAACTACAACTCTGACAGAATTGAAATCAAAGTCCAAATACTATGATGATTAATTAGAGCTGCTTTTATTATGAAGTGTTACTATCCCTTTAAGAGGTCTGCATGTTTCTGGGAAACAATTCAATTGAGACTTCTTTAGCACCCAAGGGGTTAAAAGTCCCATTTAAGTGAAATGGGAATATTGAAAATTCTGTAAAGATTCCCTATCGTGCAGCTGGTTTGCCTCATAACTGATCCAGTCTTTCTTTATACATATGGCCTGAAATGTATTCTTAGAGGTACAGTAATGTTTTAAAAAACACTCTCAACCAACATAAATGACCATGTCAATGCATGCTAAATGGAGGGGTTTCTTTAATTAATAAAAGCTTGCCTTGCTTAAGTATTCTTGCTCCTATATAGGTGGTGTCTTCTCTGCAAAAAGATTCTGGGAAAATGTAACGTCCTTTACGTAATAATCTGAGGTTTTGTGCGATAGATTGTACAGTTGCTGTGGAGGAATTATGGAATGTTGGTTATGTCCCCAGTGCTGAAATGTATACTGCTTGACAATGGTGCTTTTAACCCTGAGTGCCAGATAGGTATCCAAAGCATTGCAATACGCTGGATACCTCTTCTGCACTCAAATGGTTAAACATGGGTGGCCATCACCTTGCGAAAACACACCACACAGTCCAGCATACTGCATTCACACAGGAATGCAGTAAAGTTGCAGGAAAGAAGATCTGCAGTGCAGTGTATGAGGTCACCAGTAAACCATTCACACAAGCAAAATTGGAGGTGAAGATGCTCATCACAACCACCAATGAAACGACAATCCACAAGGACATTAAACAATGATATTGGCGCCCCCTCACAGCAGGATCAATGGGGTATACAGGAGAAGGCAGTTTCAGAAAACAAGCAACAGAAATGTAGCAGGGGCTACTATATTTGTCACCTGAGTGATAGAACTATTAAAAAAATAAAATAATCACACTTCTCACACAACGGCCTCTGCTAAAGTTCTGATGCACATTTTGTAAAATGAGCTTTCTCCTTCATTCCACCTCCAGACCAGGTTCAAAAGCAATGTGTCTGATGGCTGCCTCATGCAAGCGCCAGCCAAATATTATTGGCTTGCACCCATGTGGATCAGACATTCACTGGAGGTCGAGACCAGCATCACGACAACACTCATGTGAAAGGTATGCTTGTGCTCAACAGACCATGGTGCATCCCTTCCTTGCTGCAACTAACTGTAGGCCTGAGAGAAGATTCATGCCAGCTGATAATTACCTATGTGAAAGGTATCATAGTCCAGCATTGTATCTTTCACAGTGGGTTATATTGCGAGTGTAGCATCACCAGTGTGAAAGGGGCATTACACTCATTGCAGATAAGGCAAAAAGGCTTTGAAGCTATTTGTCCTTCCACAGCAACCTTTGTGTGAACAAAGCCAAATCCCAAAAGCTCTTGCTGTAGTGTGATATCACGAGAAATACATTGAAGCAGACTGATTTTGCAAAGTGTGCAAATATTAAATAAAAAAACGGGAAACAATTACATTGTGATAAATAGTACATTGTGTATTGGAAACCTTTCTAGCATCCAAAGTGGAAGAGTGAAAATATAAATGGATGTCTGTTCTGAGGCAAATATGAGTGAATGTGTGCTTTTGAGGTGAAAACTATTTGTGTCACGTGATAGAGTAGGAAGAGGATATAATTTCCTCTACCAGAGGACACACTAGGGGCCACAGAAGTCTCTGAGACCTGCACGTGGACCACCAGACCACCTGATGCCCATCACTAATCTAAAAACCAAGCTACTTCCTTTTAAAACAGTATATATAGAAAACCACATACTGAAAAGAATCTACGTGCATTATAGAGTCACACAAAAACCTGCAATGCATCCAGTAATGCATAGCTCATGCACAGTTCGGGACACACAAACTTACCTCCATGCCTCTGGCTCGATTTACTAGACAGTAGACTTCAGTGAGAGACATAATGCCTCCTCGCTCCTGGATGAAAAATAGTGAAAGAAATTAGGTTTAGGAGAGGACATCAGCATTAAAGCGACAGTGAGGCTTCTGTACTGAAAAGAACTGGAATCATTTTTGGCTGATATATGATCATTTTAAAGGGATGCCGTCCTCTTAAGTATTCAATAATATAAGTGTACCAAAGCATGTCCGATTTCTAATGCTTTCACTTAATATGGGGGAAAAACGTGTGTGTGTATATATTTATTTTTTCATACGTTATCCTGCTCAATAAAAAAGGATACTCCACTGCTGAGAAACATTTTATTCAAAAATAATTGCAGCTCAGACTTGGCTTTTTTTTTTCATGGAGTAGTTCCACAGCCTGAAGTGTTATGATGTCACTGTTCCTACAGAAGTCTATGCACAGTGATTGTTAATCACAACAACCCTACATATGATGCTGTGACAAGGGAACCACTGAAAAATTATTCAGGATTATGGAAATACTGCACCCAAAAATTACAAGTCTGACCTGCAATAACTTATTAATAAAACATCTCTTAGCAGAGGGTGTACGTACAAATATTCTACTCAACAGAGTAAACCAATGCTAAGTACTTTTTCCATATCATACCAATACTATGCCTTTAAAAGTCCAAGGCACACTAATCATGATAAAAGGCCCCTTTCTGCTAAAACAAATTAGGTGACTCGGAAAGGGGTTAAAACTCACCAAAACATTGTATAGCTATTTTTTAAATAGAAAACTAGGTCTTGGTTTAAATGTATAGATAATGCTAATTAAGTCTTGCAGTACAAGGGTTTCTGGTCTTAGCCCTATATTACAACCCTACTATCTGACACTTAACCCCTTCAGTGCCAGAGGCTCGGGCCATTTTCTGAACCCTGCAGGCCAGACACTTTTTCAGCATTTTTGCTATCTTTCCGTTTAGGCTTGATTTCCTCTGGGGATTTTTAGTTAAATATGGAAAACTATATATTGTTTTTTTCAGAACGAATTGAGCTTTCTTGTGGCACCTTACATGAAGAGAATTTTACATCGTGCAAAAAGCTATGATGTCATAATGACAAAAAAAGTGAAAATTTACTCATTTTGCTAAAATCACATACTATGTATCAAAAACATTTACCTTGATTGAAAAAGTTTCAATTATTTGAAAAAGCCCCGAGTAAAAAAATACCAAATTTGTATAGTTTTACCTACGTCCATGGCTAGCGTAGAGCCCTAATCACCAGCAGCGCAAAATGACATTTTCAATTTTATAAACTAAAATGCGCATTCTAGGGTTTTTGTGGTAAATCTACCCTAAAACAGTGGAATAACTATATAAAACTATATATTTCTGGAAAGTAGACAACCTACTGCATCTAATGAGGGGTGACTTTCCTTGTTACCCCAAGCCTGGTGTGCACAAATGCCTCCAGAAGATGGCGCTAATGAAAAAAAAAGGCATTTTCTTACATTTCTGCCCCTTCAAATGTACTAAAATGTGTGAAAACCATGGCATTTCCAACTGTATTCATTAGCTAGAGCTCTTAGGAGAAAAATGACACCCCATTGGTATGGGTTCACCTACCTCAGGGGGTGCCACAAGTACAAAACTACACCTATTGCAACCTCTAATTTTTCTAACATTTTCTCAAACATTACTTGTCTGTACAAAAATGGTTATAACAATTACACAAGTGAAGAAAGGGTACACAAACCATACCATTTTGAAAAGAAGACACCCTGCCGCATCTAATGATGGGTGATTTGTCTTGTTACCCCAAACCTGGAGTGCACAAATGCCTCCAGAAAGTGGCGCTAATGAAAAAAAAAGGCATTTTCTTACATTTCTGCCCCTTCAAATGTACTAAAATTTGTGAAAACCATGGCATTTCCAACTGTATTCATTAGCTAGTGCCCTTAGGAGAAAAATGACACCCCATTGGTATGAGTTTAACTACCTCAGGGGGCGCTAGAAGTGCAAAACGACACCTACTACAACCTCAAATTTTTCTAACATTTTCTCAAACATTACTTGTCTGTACACAAATGGTTATAACAACTACAGAAGTGAAGAAAGGCTACACAAACTTACCATTTTGGAAAGAAGACAACCTGCCGCATCTAATGAGGGGTGAATTTCCTTATTACCCCAAGCCTGTTGTGCCCAAATGCTTCCAGAAGGTGGCACTTTAGGAAAAAAATGGCTTTTTCTTACATTTCTGCTCCTTCATCTGTATGGAAATCTGTGAAAATCATGGAATTTCCAACTGTATTCATTAGCTAGTGCCCTTAGGAGAAAAATGACACCCAATTGGAATGAGTCGACCTACCTTAGGGGTGCCAGAAGCACATAACTACACCTCCCTGTTTGCTTCTTCGAAAATGGCTGCTTGTACTAAAATGTTCATAACTGTTAGAGACATGAAGGAAAGGTATAAAAGGTATACCATTTTGGAAAGTAGACATTCACCCGCATTAAGTGAGGGGTCACTTGCCTTTCTACCCCCTGGGCTGAAGTGCACAAATATTTCCAAAAGGTTGCGCTATGGGAATAAATACATGTTTTTTTTACATTTCCACCACTTCAAAGATACTAAAATCTTTGAAAACCATAACATTTCCTGCTGTATTCAGTACCTGCTACCAACATGAGAAAAATGGTAGCCCATTTGTGTGGGTTAACATACAATATGTGGGTGCTAGGAACACGTACGTAAACCTGACACTTTTGTTTTTTAAATTATCTGCTTGCACTAAAATGGTTATAACCATAATAGATATGCAGGAAAGGTAGAGAAACAATGCCATTTTGGAAAGAAAACAACCTGCCGCATCTAATGAGGGGTCACTTGCCTTCTTACCCAAAGGCTGGTATGCACAAATGCTTCCAGGAGGTGGCGCTAATGAAAAAAAAAAAAAGGCATTTTCTTACATTTCTGCCCCTTCAAATGTATGGCGCTCTGTAAAAACCTTGGAATTTTCAACTGCATTCCTTAGCTAGTGCTCTTAGGAGTCAAACGACCCATTGGTATGAGTTGACCTACCTTAGGGGGTGCTAGAAGTAGAAAACTACGCCTTCTACAACCTCTGATGTTTCTAACATTTTCTCAAACCTGACCTGCCTGTACGAAAATGGCTATAACGCCTTCAGAATTGAAGAAAAGGTAGATAAACCATACCATTTTGGAAAGAAGACATCCTGCCGCATCTAATAAGGGGTCACTTGCCTTCTTACCCCAATACTGGTGTGCATAAATGTTTCCAGAAAGAGGCGCTAATGAAAAAAAAAAGGCATTTTTTTACATTTCTGCCCCTTCAAATGTATGGAGCTCTGTGAAAACCATGGAATTTTCAACTGCATTTGTTTGCTAGTGCTCTTAGGAGTCAAACGACACCCCATTGGTATGAGTTGAACTACCTTAGGGGGTGCTAGAAGTAGAAAACTACACCAGCTACAAACTCTGATGTTTCAAACATTTTCTCAAACCTGACTTGCCTGTACGAAAATGGCTATAACACCTTCAGAATTGAAGAAAAGGTAGATAAACCATACCATTTTGGAAAGAAGACAACCTGCCGCATCTAATGAGGGGTCACTTGCCTTTTTACCCCTAAGTTAGTTGGCACAACTATTTCCAGAATGTGGTGCTACAGGAAAGAAAAACAAACATTTGTTTTACACATCAGTCACTTCAAAGATACTAAAATGGTTCAATGGCGTGGGATTTCCTAGGAGGACTTCTTGCCAGCCAAAAAAAAATGGTACCCCACTGCTCTGGGTTGACATACCAATTTACGCTACAGGAGTGTAGCTACCAGTGAAACAGAAATGGGAAAGCAAACAGTGTATGTGTGATTTTATGGCTAACAGATGAAAGAAGCTAGGACGTCAGCCGGTGTACGTGCGGACCTGTGACTACAAGTCTAACAAAACGTGTGAGAGGGTGAGGGATTAGGCAGTGTGTGTGGGTATGAGCAGAGGAGCAAGGATGGTGGTGATGGCGGGGCAGTGTCTGATAGTGTGTATGGGAGATCTCTGACTACCATTGTGCACTGTATGTCCCCTCATACAAAGCACTGCATTGGACCCCCTTCCTGTTGCGCGTGCATTTTTTGGGGCTTTTTCCCCCAATATTTTTGTGTAGACCTCGTTGGGGGCATCAGAACCCATACAATGAGGTCTAAATAAAAAATAAAGGGGGAAAAATCCTTTATGTGCCACAGGGGTGTCCAGCACACAAAGGGTTAATTTTTGTTTATCGTTACTTTGTATTCAGATGGCCACCAAACAAGCTCTGATCACAAAGTAATGATAAAAAGTCCTGTGTGTACCACAGGAAGGGGGACTGGATTGAACCCCCTCCCAGTGGCACACACAGGGTTAATTTTTGATTTAATGTTTGTTTATTATATACCTCATTGAGGGGCATCAGGACCCCCTGATCCCTCCCCAATGAGGTCTTAGTAAAAAAAAAAAAATATGTCCACAGAGTGACCCTGTGAGTGCCACAGGGGTCTCCAGTGCATTGCAAAGCAATGCATTGGATCCTTGTGGCACTCAGAGGGTTAATTTTTTTTTTTTATCATTACTTTGTAATCAGAGCTTGTTGGGGGGCCATTAGGACCAATCCTGATGACCCCCCAACAATCTCTGATAACAAAGTAATGATAAAAGCCCTGTGTGTGCCGCAGAAGGGGGGCTGCATTGGCCCCCCCGTGACACACACAGGGTTAATTTTTTTAAAAAAATGTACTTTTTTTTATTATAGACCTCATTGAGGGGCATCAGTACCCCCCTGATCCCCCCAATGAGGTCTTACTAAATAAAAAAAAGAAAGCAAAATAAATGTCCCTGTGAGTGCCACAGGGGTATCCAGCGCATTGCAAAGCAATGCATTGGACCCTTGTGGCACTCAGAGGGTTATTTTTTTTTTTTTATCATTACTTTGTAATCAGAGCTTGTTGGGGGGCCAAAAGGACCAATCCTGATGGCCCCCCAACAATCTCTGGTAACAAAGTAATGATAAAAGCCCTGTGTGTGCCACAGGAGGGGGGGGGGGTGCATTGGACCCCCCCTGTGGCACACACAGGGTTACATTTTTTTTTTATATATTTTTTTTAATTATAGACCTCATTGAGGGGCATCAGGACCCCCCCCCCGATCCCCCCAATGAGGTCTTTAGAAGAAAAAAAAAATACCCCCCAAAGGAAGTGACCCTGAGTGCCACAGGGGTCTCCAGCACATTGCAAAGCAATGTGCTGGGGACCCTGTGGCACTCACAGGGTTACTTTTATTATTTGTATTTATTTTATTTATTTATTTTTTTTAACTCTTCAGACCTCGTGGGGAACGTCAGGACCCCTCCTGGTGTCCCCTCAGTCATTGATCTCCCAGCCGATAGGCTGGGAGATCAATGAGGCGACCGCAGGAGAGCAAAAGCTCTCCTGCCCTTCTCTCCTACCACCGGTAGGAGTGGGCGGGACCGGGGAAGCTTCCCTAACGTCACCGGTGACCATGTCACCGATGACGTTGGGAGACTTCCCCCGGTCCCGCCCACTCCTACCCGGAAGTTTGGGTAGGAGAGAGGGGGAAGGAGAAACTCCATTTCTCCTTTGTGTTTATTGATCTCCCAGCCCGATCGGCTGGGAGATCAATAACTGGGGAGGCATGAGGAGTGATCCTCATCCTCCCCAAGAGTGCCACACTTTTTTTTTTAAATGCGGCCACTGCATGCCGGTTATACCGGCTCATGCAGTGACCGCATTTCACTCTTACACCGTACGAGTGTGGCACAGCAGGTACAGCTGTGTCCACTCGTACGGCGTAAGTGCTTGGCACTCTAGGGGTTAATCCTTCAGTACAAGGGAAGGTGGGCAAAGCATCGCTAAGCAGCATCAGTGAGTGGAAGAGGTAATGTAGGGCAAGGCACAACTTAATTAGCATAATCTATAAAACCAAACCACAAAAATGGCTAATATAACATTTAGATATTCTTGAAAGCTCCTTGAAAATCATTTAAGTTGTTTTTAGGTGATAACTGTCACTTTCTTTTCTCCCCCAAATTTGAGTTACCTCTAAAGGGGCCTGCAACATAGTTGCCAGCTGCTTTGCCAGTTGCATGTGGTAGTGTGTGCCTGATCCATGCGTCTCCCGGGTGACTGGGTTGGCGATTCCCATGCTCAGCAAATAAGATTTAAACCTGATAGTCTTGAAAAGTTAATTGGTCAAATCATAAAATTTCAAAATATCAAAAGAGAGCAATATACAAAACAAATCATCATCATCTATAAGTTCATGCCTATTAGAACGGTGTCCTGAAATATAAAAAAGCATTAACAATTTGTAAGAGATGTGTGTCATTATATATATAGTAACTTAGGGTAGCTGTGTTAGTCCAGTGGTGTAGATGCAAAATGAATGTGTATCGCAGTATGTGATAATACCTTTCCAATTGGACCATCAACACATTTTCAGGATGAGCTTTTGAGAGTAACAACTTCCATTTATCAAGTTTTGTTTTTGACTTGATAAAGGGAGGTTGTTACTCTCGAAAGCTAGTCCTAAAAATGTAATGTTAGTACAATAAAAAGCCATTACCACATACTGCAATACTCATTTTGCATCAACACCAATGGACAAACATGGCTACCCTAAGTATGTGTAGGCAAGAGAGAGAGAGATGAAAATTTCTCAAGTTCATATTCATTTAAATGGAACTTTTAACCCACTGGATGCTAAAGAGATCTCAAACACATTGCTTTGAATACATAGGAGACCTTTCTAGCTTTCAAGAAGTTAAAATTCAGTTTAAACCAACTGAAATTTTTAAAACTCCCCCCATGGTACAGTTGGTTTGCTCCAGAACAATTGCACCTCTAACTTGATGAATAAGGCATTATTATTTTAATTGGAACTTGTGGACTCCAGAAGTAGAATTGGAAACTGCAGGATGGATAACTGCGCTTATAGAGTACAATGGCTGCAATAAGCAACATCCAATCAATTGCCATCCCTGGGTCAGGCTGCAGAGGATGAGGATGGGACTGTGTGAAAAAGGATGTGTGTCCATGAGTGAGGCTAGGAGCATCCAGGATGATTAATTAACCCCTTGGATGCTAGTCTGGGCTCCAATGCCTAGTGATGGAATTGCAGGGATTTTTCTGTAAAACAAAAGGTGCCCCCCCCCCCAGCTGGGGGATGCTTCAGTCAAAAGTCATCACAAAACAGACATGCTTTCTGTGAGAGCTTGCATTCAAGAGTCTTTTGCAGCCAGATGACACAGTTACCATTACCGCTTAGGAAGAACCCAGTATTGCAAACAAAAAACTCCTAAAGATGCCAGCAGCAACAGCTCCACTTGGCAGCAAAACATCTTGAACTCAAGCTATCCAGAAAATGCATGCTCATGTTGAAAGAAACCTCTCTCAGCCTGGGCATACCTTTGTTTTACTCAACAGAAAAATCCCTACAACATATATAATTTGATAGAATGTGTCACTCCCTCAGTGTGTAACACGCACATGCACAGTAGAGACTGCCGGAACAATGTAGTCATGTGCAGTAGAGACTGGCCGAACGTGCCAGCCTCCAGTCAGAGTAGCGGGACGGCTGATCCGGAGCAGGGTGCTCCGAATGGCCCACCAACTGTCTCAGCTCCCGGCTACAGGGCAGCAGCCGAGGTCGCTGGGTGGCACTTTGGCCCGTGCACACTGGCCTTCAATACTAATTCTACATAATTATAGTTTGCTGACTTTTTTAAAGAGATTGTAACACTTAATGTGTAAAAAATATATATATATGTATATATATATTATACAGTTTATCCTCCTGAGTAAAACAAGGGTACTCCCATTGCTGAGAGCTGTTTTACTCAAGTTATTTCAGCTCAGACTTGAATTTTTTAACTGCAGTAACTCAGTGGCCTGAAAGAGCTGTCCATAGGATGGTGTAGCAACAGCACCTAAAATAATTCTAGTACGAGTTGTAATAACTTTTGAATAAAACACCTCTCAGCAGTGGGGGCACACGTGTTTTATTTAGGAGGATAAACCCTACAATATATATTTGACATATAAAAAGTGTTACTATCTCTTTAAATCAAAAATGAATAAATATGTGTAGTTCATGTATTAAAATAAATAAATAAATAAATAAAAAAATCTGAATATTATTTATGTTCCATGACTAACCCCTTGAGTGCCAGAGGGGTACGGAACACATTGCTTTGGCACTCAAAGGGTTAAAGAGTGTAAATGGGGGGGGGGGGGGTTCCCAGCCATTGACTTGCTGGGTATAATGAGAATTGTGCCCTCATCAGATGGACAGCCTCAGGAAGCTTAGCCCTGGTCTTATCCTTCTGAGGCGTTGCAAGCCCATCTGGCACACAAGGTGTTAACAGCAGGTGTAGATGCATATTTACCTAAACTACAAGCCTGATCTATACTTTCTCATCACTTTAGTACAAATATTATTTCTAGATATAGTCTGCAAAAAAATGTATTATGATGGAATCCTGTACGAACCCTTCTGCCAACATCAGCACCAATGTTTATAAAACACAGAAAAAACTGTATTTACCTCATCCTCTGTGATGTCCCCTTGTTTGTCTTTGATTTTGTTCGCTATTGATTTAGACAGTTCCACCATTTCCTTTGCCTACAAATACAAACGCAACAAGGAACTCACTACAGCCCTGCCAGGAAAAACAGCTACAGTGAACTCACACACCAGCCCAGCACCGTACCTTGTCCATCAACTTGCTGAGGTCTTCAAAAGCCTGCAGAACAACAAGTACAAAGTGTTAATACTGAACTTTTAAAGTGCTTATTATTAGTTTACATGATAAACATTTCTGAAAATTGCTACATCAAGTACATTTGGTATTGTCCATCCCGATCAGCAATAATAAGGCTTAATGTCAAGCAATGCAAATCATTTTAGGACATTAGCCATTTAATCGAGTGCCAAAGGATTATTCAACGCATTGCTTCTCAATGTGTTGCATACTCCTCTGGAACTCAAAGTGTTAAGGATCAGACAAGTGCTTTACACACTACAAAGCAATGCATTGCCCACCCCTCTGGTCGTAAAGGGTTAACGGGCCGTTAAACACAAAAGAAAATAGGAGCAATTCTGTGGAAATACGACATTTAACCTCTGGAATAACAGCGAGGGCTCCAACACATTACTACAAATGCACAGGAGACCTCTCTAGTGTTCAGTGGGTTAACCCTTTGCATTCCAGAGTGCAAGGCAATGTGTTGGACACCCCTCTGCCACACAAAGAATTATACACCCCATTTAAAACAATGGAATTTTGTGAATGTTATTTTACCTCCTATGGATAAAGTGGCAGCCAGCCTCCCCTTTCACTATAAACAATCTGCAAATTAATTCTGCAAGTCAAATTTATTATTATTTATGTTTTTCTTACAATCTTTTCTTCACCTACTTTCTTTCTACACTTTTATGTCACCGAGACATCGGGGACAGGAATATAATGTAACACTATCCATGTTGCTGTCACTTTACAGTGACCAGAAAACTTAAACCCTTTGAGTGCCAGAAGGGTAAGCAGCACACTGGCACTCAAATGTTATAAGGAAAAAAACAAACAGAAACCTGGGCAGTCCTGCAGGATGCCCTTTTCTTAAGTGTCCTGAATTTAAAGGGATACCTGGTCACCTAGCCTATATTGCAGCAGTATCCTTTAAAAAGGTGACACGCAAAAGAGAGTGAAACCACAGTGCACATTTGCCATGTCACCATGATAAAAATGGCGACCTGAGAATCTTGCTTTACATGAAAGCGCAAGATTCTCTGTTCGATCTATGAAACGACGCAAGCAAAGCAGCCTGATATCCAAGACTCTGCGTGCTCAGGGGGAGATCTCAGAGCAGCACTCATCAATATTGGGAGAAGGGTATAACTGTAGCACTGGCAAATTAACCTCTTGGGTGATAGGGACACTCCCAATGCCTTAAGAAGCAACACATTCCGTTTGTAATGTAAGTTTTCCTTTGTGCTCCCGATTTCCTAGAGTAGGAGGAGGAATGGTGTCTAGACATCAGTATCCTTTTGCTCAAGTCCTGGATATCAGGCTGCTTTGCTTGCAACATTTCATAGAGTGACCTGAGAATCTTGCGCTTTCATGTAGTGTGAGATTCTCAGGTCGACATTTTTATCATGGCGACATGGTAAATGCACAGTGTGGTTGCACGCTCTTTTGAGTGCAACCTTTTTAAAGTGATCCTATTGCAGCTTGGTTGCACCTTTTTAAATTGCAGAATATGCCCTTAAATGATTTAACCAAAGAGAGTGGGCCTTATTGATTACCCTTTGAATGCCAGAGAGGCGTGCAATGCATTACACACCATCTCTGGCACGCAAAGGTTTAACAGGTGTCGCACTCTAAAGGCCATATCCACAAAGCAAGAGAATCGATCCTCTCTCAAACTAACTGAACCACTAGGTGTTAATACAAGTTCCCCATTCATTTATCTTTGGCTCTTAGCCCTTTGAATGAGAGAGAGGCCTCCATCACATTACGAAGAGTTGGAGACCTTTTTTTGGCATTCAAAGTCTTAAAAGCACCATTTAAATTAATGGGAACACTCATATTTTTATTTGTTCCCTATGGTACAGTTGGTGTGCTCCAGCATTTCTCCACTTTTGTGAGTATGGCCCTAAATTACCATAGGTTTTCTCACTGTTTAAAAGGATTCAGTAGCAAGTTGGTCAGAGATCTGAAGCTTCATAAAACCTAATTAATAACATGTCTCAACTCATCGCTGACTGAGACACAGAGAAGCCAGGACAAAAGGGAACAGGCACACACCTAACAGGAATTTCCTCAAGTAAACACAAAGCTGCAGCACTGGGTCCTTATCAGCAGCAAGCAGCAGATGCAGGAAGCTGAGAGAGCCCATTCTACATATAGTCACTGATTACAGCTGAGCCAGTGAACTTATAAGTCTCTCATGCCCTCCACTCCTTAGCCACAGATGAACAGATCTCCCCTTGGATGCTAAAGAGGTCTCCAAAGCATTGCATAGAAAGGCGTTGGATATCTCTGTAGCATCCAAAGAAGTGGTGGCCAACAGACAGCCCCAGGGCCTAGTGCGGCCTACAGAGGCTTATCCTGCAACCCCCAGTCTGTTCTCTGATACAGTGGGAAGAGAAGATCATTTCCCACCATCACACAGCACATGCTCACGCACACTAACACACAAACCCACACTGACACTATTTTCACCCTAAAAATCACCCATCCTCTTTAGCCTGAGAACACACCTGCCTCTACACTTGCACTGTTTCCACCATAAACCCTTTGAATGCCAAAGGGGTATGCAAAGCAATGCATTGTGCAACCTTTTGTTACTCAAAGAGTTAACCCCTTGAGAGCTATGGAGTGCAAAGCAATGAAGACCTCCCTAGTATAAAATATATATATATTTTTTCAACCCTTATTTAGAATTTGCGGCCATAACATGCTTCCCTTTGGTGGATTAAACAGCCATATCTGTGACCACTGGGGGGAATCTGGTTGCCTGTTACAAATCCAAAGGATTAAAGCAGGAACTGACAAATATTTTGGCCCCAGCACAATGTGTCTGTTCAGGGATCTTCAGGAGAGTCCCAACTGTAAAGAAAGAGTGGCCAAAATGTGTTCCTCAAGGGCCAGAAGAGAGAGGAACAAAAATTGAGTGACGAGTATTACTAGAATAGGAACGGATAATAAAGTTGATCACAGACTTGAAATAAGGATTTTTTCTAAAGAGCAGGTAAGGTTATATGTAATTCAGGTAATTAATTTAATTTGTCTGAAGGGCTGGATTAAAGGAAACAGCCCCTATCCAACAGCTCATAGCAGTCGAGAAATGTATATGCACCCCTTCAGTCACCCAATCTTGCATCAATTCATGCACTGAACAGATACAGGCTAAGAGCAGAGACACACTTCTTCCCTGTCACTACTGAGCATGCACAAAGCAGAAAAAAGCAGGTAATATAGTTTTTGCACAGAGGTGGGAAGTTTATCCCTGCACAGAGGCCACATCTTGGTTGATCACAGCAGGAAGTACATGTCTGATTCATCAGAACATGCAAGAACTGGCACAGAATCAGATGAGGTGAGTGATGACTTTCTGCAGTGCTGGATTAGCATGGCTATGACCAGGATAATATTAGCACTTTAGGTTAACTGTGCTTTATTATTATAGTTTACTTTGCCTTGACACCCAGGGCCTAAGTATGAGCACACCTATTGAAGAGTATCTCCCAACAAGTACACTGTGTTTTGTATTAGAGACATATCTAGCATTCAAGTGTTTAAAAGTTCCATTTTAATCAATGGGAATATTTAGTTGTTCCCTATGATGATGCTGGTTTGGCCCTGAATTCCTTCACTTCTTTTCCGTACATATGGACCCAGTAAAGTGACAAAGATGTTTGACCCTGACACAAAAGTGATTATTCACTAACCTCGGAAATGTTTTTGTCAGTTTCTTTTCTTTTCTCTTCGAGTTTCCTCTCGATGCCAACAATTCCAACGGCTTTAATTCTTCCAGACTGAACAAGAGAAAAGGAAAGAGGAAGGAAGCGTTAAACGTTTCTCACAGAAACCTCAGAAAGAAATCATTAGAACCATGCAGGATGCAGGAATGTACAGTGTATTGTTACACTTGTAATGTTATCGCAACTCTTTTTAACCGCTTGAGAACCAGAGGGGTGACACCGCTCTGGTTCTCAAGGGGTAAACATATTGTTCAACCCGCTGGAGTGCCCGACACATTATGAGGCAATGTGTCGAATATCCCCTTGGGCACTCAAAGGGTTAATAACAATGTAGCTGCTCACAATTCTATTTCATTTTAGAGTACTGCCACCTGGAAAGTTTAGGCTTCCTGTGCCATAGAGGTGCTTGTTTATCAGACTAAACGTAGCAGTCAGCATCAGTTCCTTTGGCAGCCAATCAAAAGTAAAATCATTGTTAAGGATTTTCTACTGTAGAATCAATGGGACACATGGACAAAGAGTAGATGAATTCTGCAGTGTCTGATGAAGACAAATATCCATTTCAATTAATCGAAATGGGGCTTGTAGCCCCTTGAATGCTAATGAGGTCTTGAAACCGTTGCTCTGCAATGCCTTTTTGACCTCTCTAACACTCAGGATTTTATAAAAGCCTTTTAAATTAATGGCAATTTTGATACACTGTATTCGTTCCCTGCAATGCAGTTGGTTTGCTCCAGAAGTGTCGTATGTAGGAAAGGTCCTCTATGTTAAAATAAGAGCAAAATGATTACTGTAGGTATAAACTTCCATGTTAAAATAAGAGCAAAATGATAACCCAGCACTTGTAATTTCAGCACCTGACACACTCATACCTTGTTGTATGTCTCCTATTACCTATTTAGGCTAAGCTCCTTGGGGCAGGGACCTCTCTCCTATTGTCTCTATGAATGTGGCACTTATTTTATCCCCTCTTATTTATTGTAACATACATCTACTGTAAGGCACTGCGTACAGTGTGTGGCACCATATAAATAAAGATATACATACGTACATACTTTAGGAGTGGACCTCCATGTTAAAATAAGAGCAAATGATTACAGTAGGAGTGGACCTCCATGTTAAAATAGGATCAAAATGATTACTGTAGGAGTGAACCTCCATGTTAAAATAAGAGCAAATGATTACAGTAGGAGTGGACCTCCATGTTAAAATAGGATCAAAATGATTACTGTAGGAGTGAACCTCCATGTTAAAATAAGAGCAAATGATTACAGTAGGAGTGGACCTCCATGTTAAAATAGGATCAAAATGATTACTGTAGGAGTGAACCTCCATGTTAAAATAATAGCAAATGATTACAGTAGGAGTGGACCTCCATGTTAAAATAGGATCAAAATGATTACTGTAGGAGTGAACCTCCATGTTAAAATAATAGCAAATGATTACAGTAGGAGTGGACCTCCATGCTAAAGTAAGAGCAAATGATTGCTTTGTGAGGTTGACTGTCTAACACTTGTGTACAGAATAGGTTGCATGTAAAAATGACCGCTTTGTACCTCTCGCTCCAAAGGGTGAGCATTATGTGGGTTTCAGAGGGATCATGCCAAGTGCCTTATCCCCCACCATATAATTATATATACTTACAAAGCTCAGAGGAAATCAAACCAAAATTGTTCATTTTCTGTATGCCTCCCACAGGGGTGGCATGTATGGCTTGTTCACTTAGAAATTGTGCACCAGTATGTACTAAGGCATCTGTCCATTGTTACATTACAACCCTACATATAAGCTCTGCTCATACATTCCCCATAGTATTTGCAAGGAAATAGTAGCTATTGTAGGTTTCATATTTTTATTCAAACCAAACAGAATTAACCTTCAAATCAGTTTCTGAACAGAAACACAACTCAAACTGGGAAGGGAATTATGATTTTAAAGGAGAACCTGATCATTGTCCTGTGGTGGTTCTCATCCCATAGGAGTAGGCCTGCTGAACTATAGCAAGAGCAATAGTGTGCACTGTAAACCACAAGAGAGTTCAGTAGTCAGAAAATGAGCTGTATCTCATGATGGGCAGCTGAAGACCATGAACTGGAAATCTGGGGCTTCACTTGCACAGGTGATATGCATTGCCATCCAACGGAAGCAATGGCACCAGCCAAGCCTTGGCTAATCCTGTTAATGCAACACTTTAAGCAAGACAGGACAGTGACTTCAACCTCAGACGTCTCTTTATTAATCCATCCCCCTGCACGCAGCAGGGATCAATTTACTGACAAACAAAAGGGCTCATATAAGCTAATTTAGAGTTGCAGAGCAAAGCCTTTTCCACAAAAGAAAACAGGAACTATTCTGGAGGAAATAACAGGACCAGTGGGAAGAAATATAAGTGGAGCTGCATAATTCGCCCCTTTTCTTTCGCTGCTAAGTCTAGGACACTTATCATTTAAGGGAAACCTATTGCCATTGGAAAGTTTTAGTTATGAAGAAAGGCTAGAAAACATATAGATTTACTTACCGATATTTAGTTTTCTTCTGTGTACCTCCAAGGCATTTTTAAATAATGGGAATAGCTCTGCCCTCCAGCTGGGTAGGACCAATCAACAAGATTTTAGAAGGTGTCTCCCGAATGTACCCTCAGTTTCCTTTTGGCTTAGCAGTAAAATACTAGCAGATATATATATTACTAGGAAGGGAATGCCTTGGAGGTACACAGAATAAAATGAAATATCGGTAAGTAAATGTACCGTTTCTTCTTCGTATCTCCAAGCCATTTTAAATAATGGGATGTACCCATAAAAAAGGGGGTAGTATGCATTCTTACCCATTAGTGGTGTACTACCACCTCCAAGACCTTCCTGCCAAAGCTGGCATCGACCGAAGCCTGAACGTCTAGGTGATAATGCTTCATGAAGGTGGATATGAAGGACCATGTAGCCACCTTACAGATGTCTAAGGGAGAAGCCTGTGCCCACTTTGCCCAAGAGGCGGCCATAGCTCTTGTGGAATGTGCCGTAATGTTAGAAAGTGCTGCCAGTCCTGATTCTGTGTAGGATTTTTGAATACATGCCTTTATCCATCTAGAGATGGAGGCTTTAGATGCTGCTTTCCCTTTGAGTCTACCCTAGAAGTATATAAACAGGGATTCAGATGATCGAAATTCTTTTGTTCTCTGGAGAAAAGTGGAGATACATCGGACTAAATCCAAGTTATGGAGGAGTGCTTCCTTGGGGTTAGCCGGATTGTTACAAAAGGACGGTAATACTATGTCCTGGTTAATGTGGAACTCCGACACTACCTTAGTCCGGAAGGATGGTATGACCATGAGGACAATTTTATCCAAATGAATGGATAAAAACGGAGCTTTACATGACAAGGCCTGAAGTTCATGGACTCTCCTGGCGGATGTCACTGAGGTGAGAAAGATAGTTTTCAATGTCAGGAGATGAAGAGAGATGTTGTTGAGGGGTTCGAAAGGTTAAGCATGAGATAACCGTTTAAGGACTAGATTCAGATCCCATGGGGCTACTATTTCCCTAATAGTAGGTTTAACTTTAGCTATAGCCCTGGTAAATCTCCTTACCAGGTCATGTTCTGCTAAGGGCATAGCTAGGATGGATGATAGGGCTGAGAGCTGAACCTTCAGGGAGGCCGGACGAAGGCCTGCCTGAAAGTCGTCTTGCCGAAAGTCCAAGATTACTGCAACATCAACCTCTGCCACCTGTATGTTTCTCAGATTACACCATATTGAAAAGGTAGCCCAGACTCTGCAGTATACCTTCGACGTAGAGGGCTTTCTTCCCTGAAGGATGATTGAAATCACGGACTCCCACTCAGCCTCCAGGACGTTAGGCGCAACTTCCTGAGGTTTTCGTGGAGGATAGGATCCTGATGTAGAAGATCCCTTCTCAGGGGAAACTCCCATGGGCCTCTATTGACATTTGTACCAGGTGTGAGTATCAAATCCTTCTGGCCCAATTGGGGGCAATTAAGATGGCTTGGTCTTTCTGAATCTTCTTCAACACTTGCATGAGAAGGGGAGAGGGAGGAAAGATGTAGACTAGGGTGAATCACCAGGGAATAGTCAGGGCATCCTGTCCCTGACAGTGTGGGTCCCGCCACCTGGAGAAAAATAGATTTATCTTGGCATTCAGACTGGTTGCCATTAGATCTATTTCTGGGTAACCCCACCTGACTGTGAGAAGCTTGAAGATTTCCTGGTTTAGGGCCCACTCCCCCTGGCCTAGGCTGTTTCTGCTAAGAAAATCCGCTTCTATGTTGTTTTTCCCTGAGATGCGTGATGCAGTTAACTGAAGTAGGTGTCTTTCTGCCCAAAGAAGTAGAGGCCTTACTTCTCTGTTTAGAGCTTGGCTTCTGGTGCCCCCCCATGTTTTTGATGTATATGGCTGTGGGCAAGTTGTTAGTTCTTATGAGAACATTTTTGTGTTGTAGATGTAGCTGGAAGCGAAGAAGTGCTCGTCTGACCGCCCTGATCTCCAGAACATTGATATGAAGGGACTGTTCTTTTGGAGATCATACTCCTTGGGTTGTCCTGGACCCCCAGACTGCTCCCCAACCGCTGAGACTGGCGTCCGTGTAAATGACCTGCCACTCTGGGACTATTAGAGATCTTCCCTGGAGGAGGTTTCCTGGGTTCAGCCACCAACGAAGTTCATGTTTGGCTAACTGTATTAATGGAATTCTTTGGAATGGATTTCTAAGATCAGGTTTCCAGTAGGTCAAGAAGTTTGCTTGAAGGATACGGCAATGTAGTTTCGTCCAAGGGAGGATCTGGGTTGCTGATGACATTAGGCCTAGTAATTCCTGAAAGTCTCTTACACACAGATGGGTTTTTCTGGGGGGGGGGGGGGGGGAATTGTTTTAAGCTGAAGTTTGGATATTCTGGGATGTCCTGATGTTGATGCATAGCCCCAGAAAAACTATTTATTGTGAGGGAGACAGATGACTTGTCAAAATTGATGATCCAGCCAATTTTCTGCAAGAACTGAAGGACATCTTGTGTCTGGATTTTGGAGCTTTCTAATGACGGAGCCATAATCAACAGATCGTCCAGGTACGCGAAGATTTTGACTCCCTTCTTCCTGAGGCATGCTAGTGCTGGGGCTAGAATTTTTGTAAAAACCCTGGGCACTGATGATAGACCAAAGGGAAGGACTGTAAACTGGTAATGTTCTTGATTCACCGCAAAGCGCAGAAATCTTCTGTGCGATGGATGAATTGGGACATGATAGTAGGCGTCCCTGAGGTCGATGGAGGTTAGGAACATCCCTGTTAATAGAGAGTATCACCGACTCCACTGATTCCATCTTGAAGTGGATGTGTTTGAGTCTTGCATTGATTTCTTTGAGGTCCAGAATAGTTCTGAAGTCACCTGAGGGTTTGTAGACCAGAAAGAAAGGTGAATAAATTCCTGAACCGCTCTCCTGGGCAGGAACCTCCTCTAGTACTTCCCGAACCATCAGGCTGCTGATTGAAGTAAAAAAGGCCTGTCTGGCCTTTAAGTTGGTTGGTATGTGAGATCTGAGGAATCTTGGAGCTGGAGGGGCAGATAGGAACTCCAGCGTGTACCCCGTGCCGAGGATCTGAGAGACCCAGGCATCCAGAAGGACCTGGGTCTCCCAGATCAGGAGAAAGGATCCCAGTCTGCCCCCTACTGGGATCCATCCTGGGGCCCGCTGGCCTTCACTGGGTTTCAGGATTGAACTGAGGCTTCCTGGAGTAGGTGCGTCTGAAGCCTCCTCTGTTGGAAAATATTCCTCAAGACGACTGGAGTCGCATCTACTATTGTCACAAAAGGCCTGGTTACAATATCTGGAAGGCTGAAATGGAGGGGAGACTCTGCTCTTTCTTTCTTGTGGAAGTAATGTACTTTTACCTCCAGAAGCCTTATTAATTATCTCATCCAGGTGTTCGTCAAAAAGGGAGGATCCTGTAAATGGAAGAGAGATGAGTTTGTTCTTTGAGGTAGTGTCTGCTTTTCATGGTTTTAACCAGAGGGACCTGCGCGCTGAGATAGACAGGGCTGAGGACCTGGCCAGTAGACAAATGATATCCAGCGAGGCATTGCAGGAGTAGTTTGTGGCTTCTTTAATCATAGCAACTTCCTTTAATAACTTGGATCTGGAGACAATGGATTCAGTTTTGTCTTCCAACTCTGTTAGCCAGATTCGCATGACTCTGGAGACACAAGCCATCGCCGTGGCTGCCTTCAGGTTCTCCCCAATAAAAGAGAATTGCTTCTTAAGAGCACTCTCCAACTTCCTTTGCATTGGGTCTCTCAATGAAGTCCCATCTTCTATCGGGAGGATAGTATGCTTAGCCAAGTGAACTATAGGTGCATCAACTTTGGGTGACATGGCCCAGTATTGTGCATCCTTGTCACTGGAGTGAAACATTGTTTTTAACTTTCTGGGTATCGCAGCTCTTCTGTCTCCCATTGAGACTGATGGACAGGAAGGACCGGGGCTGATTTCTTTTTACCCAGAAATGCTGTTACCATTATGTCCATCTCCTGTTGGGTTTCAGATAAACCCAGTGATTTACACAGAAGTAAAACAAATGGATCAATGCGGTCAAGATTAAAGACCCCTGAATCTTCAACCAGTTCACCTTCTTCTGATCCCATTTCAGAACCTTGGGCATCAAGGGGAGATTCCAAGTCATATTGCTCCCCTGGTATCATGGTGGAGGTGCCTTCTCCCAACTCTTTGAGTTGTCTTTTTTGAGCCGGCTCTCCCTGTTGAATGGATCTAAAGGTCTCCTGCATAAATGACTTCATCCAGGACAGAAGTACTGGAACTGTCCTGGAATATAAGGGAATGCTGCTTTTTTGAGACACTCATCACACAACTTAGCATTAGTAGAGGCTGGGAGTTTAGAGTCGCAGCCTGTACACACCATATGCTTAGGAGTGGATTTCTCTTCTTTGCTGGGGGGGGTCAGAGACATTATTATCTTTTGAGGTGGACTTGCCTGGGGTAGACATGTCTGAAGCTATAAACCCTGTAACAGAAAGGCACATTCACAAAAACATAGAAAAAGGCATTTACTTACCGGACTGCCTTTAAATACCCCGCCAAACGAACGCCACAACTAGTCTGTTACTCTACCAGCATGTATCCCGATGTGTTTCTCTGCGCATGTGCGCTGGACCTGACGTGCGTTTCACGCTGGAACGCGACGTCCACATCCCCGGAACAGGCCACAGCCAGTAATGCCTGTCTTAAAAGGGCAGCAAACATGGTGCTGCCGATGAGACACTTGTCCACAGAGGTGAGAGAAGAAGCCTATTCCCTCTGAAGTGATGACTGCAGTGTGTGGGTGAACGGGGGGAAAGAATTGCGGCACTCACGGCAGCCTAGTAACACAGAACACATCCATCCAACTGGGTAGGACCAAAAAAAACTCAGGGTACATTCGGAGGACACCTTCTTAAATCTTGTTCATTGGTCCCAGCTGGAGGGTGGAGACATTTCCATTATTTAAAATGCCTTGTTAAATTTGTACACACTAGAGAAACAGAGTCTTAGAGGGGATATGATAACATTATATAAATATGTTCAGGGCCCATACAAAGGGCTCTCCAAAGACCTGTTCATTAACGGTACAAAGGACAAGGGGTCACCTCCTGAGAATTGAGGAAAGGTGATTTTGTCTACAACAGTGGAAGGGATTATTTACGGAAAGGACAATAAAAGTATGGAATTCAGTGCCTGAAGAGGTGGTGCTCTCAAATACATTAGATGCCTTTAAAAGGGGCCTGGATACTTTTTTTTTAAAAGAGCAGAACATAGAGGGCTATGTATGTTAGCAGAGCTTTGTTCTTTCACTGGATCAGATAAACTACATAATGAATTATTCACATGTCCAGAAAATTACCTCTCCACCTTAGACTGAAAAATAAAGGATTACAGAGGAATAATCAGGCAAATTATTTCAAGATATAAGTTACCACTGAGAGATGGACATTTTGTGAGCACTGCAACATGCTCTCATTTATGAAAACAACTGAACCCTTTGAGTGTCAGAGGGGTACACAATGCATTGCAAAGCAATGCGTTGTGTACCCCTCTGGCACTCAAAGTGTTAAACACCGCATAACATTGAAACTACAACCCCAGAAAGTTGTATGTGGTGCAACATGATAAACAGCCGATTCATGTTTAACACAGAACGATTTATTCAGTAGTGTGTATGCGACAAAGCAACCATCAATGTGACCAATCACTTCTTGTGTAATGTTAGTCCTTGAAGCATCGACTTGGGCCAGCAACCTGTAAAGTGGACACAGAAGGGTTTACAGTGCAGGTGGCAACTCATAAGTCCCCCACAAGTGCTCAATGAAGGACAGGGCTAGAGACCTCCATGGTAACAAGTACAATATGTTGGCAGGCAATGTCGGCCTGCAGTGTAGTGCCAAGAAAGTTCTGGAGAAGTTGTCTGCTCACAGTTTGTTAACTAAGTCTATGCACCAGCGGGCTGTGAAAATATGAGGAATGTGTACTAGGTGTGAATTTGCCAAGCATAATGTTGCACCACATTATTAAACCAAAAGCTAGCCCCCACAGTGGTGATGGACAGTATACACTATAACATATTGCTGACTGACACTCTTCCAGACCATTGTTTGCCAGTTATGACATCCTACACAGATCCAGAACTTGTCAGTGAATGGCACAGCTCTCAATTCCTGCTTTCAGTGGCATCAGGCTGAAAACCATGCTCATCCTGTGCAACAACAACGATAGGCCTTTGCATGGTTCTAGCCAATTGTCGTGCATGCAACATTGAATGGTTTGGGTCAACAAAGCTGCATCAGTGGCTCACTTAAAGTTGCACTGAAACAAGCGCTCCACTGCAAAGGGGCCATGAAATTCCATTGTCATGAGCTGCAGTCTGGTGCTATGTGCCAGTACCTGTCCACAGAGTGCATTAGTGATTTCAAACCCAACTGGACCAACATTGTCACACTGCTATGACATAATGTCAACTAGTGCATTAATAATAGCTTGCATGGACAATGCCAAAAACCATCTCACCTCTAAAAACAGTGTTAAACGTCTTCACAGCTAAGAGAAGTTGTGCCCAACAGAAGGCTTTAATACCCACATAAGATGTTACCCACGAGACCCACTGCTGTGAACTGCAATCATTTACATAACTCAGACCGCCTGTTGCTTAGTGCTATTTGCACAGTTCTTCACTCCCTCATTCCTGGTGTTGTAATTTCATTGCTGTATTTTAGCATTAGGTTTCTTTAACCCTTTGAGTGCCAGAGGGGTATGCAGGCACTCAAATGGATAAAACATTAATGCACTATTCAAATTAAGCATACAATTAAAGTGAATTACCATAGTACAAGGCTGATGTACTATGACGTGGTACAATTCTAGAGCAAACCAACAGCATCTATGGAAAAATGACCCTTTCAATGCTAGATGTCTCCAACACATTCCAAAGCAATATATTGGAGACCTATCCTGCATTCAAGAGGTTAAAAAGTACCATTCAAATAAATGGAAAGTTTTGGAATGTTTATTTATAACCTAAGGGGGGGTTTGCTCCACATCAGCCTCAGAGTAACCTTCCATGCTGTAGGCCCAGGTGTTTCATCCTGATTATCAGACAAAGGCAGTTTAGCCCTTTGCACTGGAAACATCTATAGAACCCAAGAGGTTAAAAGTAAAATACATTGTTTAATTTTTTTATAGCCCTTTGAGTGCCAGAGGGAAATTAAATATACTGTATACCCTTCTGGTACCCAATGTTTTAATAGTGAATATCAAAAAATGAATACATTCAAAATGCCAAAAACTTAATATTTGACAGGTTAGTTCAGATCTGTTTAGCCTTTGTACTAGTTAGTAGTGTAGGAGCTTGTCACGGCAGAGCCTGCCTACGCATTCAAACATGATGGCTTTGCAAGAGTCTTCACAAAGATACTAGCAGGGGCGTAACTACAGGGGATGCAGTTGTGACAGGGCTCAGCATCCACTGGCTTTGCACAATTCTTCAACCCCTTTCAATAAGGCTGTATTCCTACTTTAGCTGGTGGATGCTGATATCAGGACATATGTCCACTGCTAGCTAGTAAAATATGAACAACTCAAATTAACCCCTTCCCTGGGGTCTATGTTGCCACATGATTCAAACTTGCTCAGAGGCATTCAATAAAATCTATGTTGGGGGCAATATTAAAACTTGCTCCATGCCATGTGGGGTGAAGGAAGTCCAGCTTCAGATTTCACCCTAGGGATCAACAGGTCTGAGAACTAGACCAGAGACAGGCAACCTTTGGCTGTTAGGGATTATATCTCCCACTATGCCCAATTAGCTTAAGGCTGAAGAGCTGAAAGCTGCCTACCACTGTTACAGATAGTTTTTTCTCCTTTGGCACATATTTTAACATCTTTTGCAATTTCATGTCAGATTTGACCATTTGATTGCTAGAGGTGTGCACAACCCAGTGCTCTGCATACCCCTTCTAGAACGCCATAAGTTCAATAAAAACAAAAAGGACAAAATTACTACATCACAATTAACACCATTAATAATAACAAAAGTTAACTGATTGCATTTCTTACAGTAGATAATAGTTTACAGATATAGTTGTTTATATTAACCTTTTGAGTGCCAGAGGGGTACGCAACACACTGCAATGCGTTGTGTACTCCCCTGGCACTCAAAGGGTTAACCTTTTGTGCACCATGGAGGTGTACAGAACCTGGAACCATCATCTACTGCTGTCCCCTCTCAGACGCTCAAAATTGTTTTATTAACTAAAAGTTCAACTGAAAATGTCAGAAAATTCATAGATTTTGAGGTGGCTTTTCAAATCTCTAATTCAATAAGGTGAGCTAATACCATCTTCAATCAGTACTAGCTGTTCTGTCTATAGAGGAAGGCTTGCACAACCACAAGACCTCAAACTCTACTTTCATTTATCTAGTACATGGATAACCCACTCAACTATGCCAAAGAGCTCCATCTGGTCTGAGCAGGTCAAGACTATGGTAGTCTATGAGGAAAAACATATTGCAAAGTGTCAGTAGGGCTTTCCATTCAGAACATCCTACCAGGGGTGTGGGGGGAGGGGGGGGGGACAGGAACCAGGCAGAATTTTTAGGAGTCAGCTGAAATTTTTAGGAGCCACCGAAGGGATTCATGTACATAGATGTACACAGATAACCCTAAGACATTTAGAAGGCAGAGGTGAAAGGGTTTTTGTTTTTTTTTTGCACCCCTGCAATTTTCATCAGGACAGAAACTCACTCAGGTCTTTGCACACTCGGCAGCATCAGAGCACAGAGTGAGGCCCACGTAGTACACAGAAATGGAGTCATGCTGGAGCAAACCATCTGCAGCACAGGGGACAAAAAAAACAAACAAAAAAAAAACACTTATTTAACTCTTTGAGTGCCAGAGGGGTACACAATGCATTGCAAAGCAATACGTACCCATCTGACACTTGAGGGGTTAAAACCATCGCTCCAACCATTGCTCTAGCATTCAAGGTGTTAAATATACACAGAAAATCAGTGGGAGGTTTTTGTCCCGTAGCACAGGGCTGTCCAAGTTCAGTCCTCGGGAGCCACCAACAGGCCAGGAAGTAAGGATTTCCCTGATTACACACAGGTGAGTTAGTCAGTGGATCATTCATTGTGACTGACTCACCTGTGCTTAATCAGGGAAATCCTTACATTCAGGTCTGTTGGTGGCCCCTGAGGTCTGAACTTGGACAGCGCTGACCTATGTGAAGTTTATTTTTCCCAGAATTACCGTCATTTTTTTTTTTTTTGTATATCAGCCTCATTATCAGATGTTTAGTAAATGAACCTCAAAGAAATAAAGTTGCTGCCAAACACTTAACTGTGCTAATTCTGATTCTGGGTCCAGAACTCTACAGGGGCATATGTATAAAGGCAGAGTGAAGAAATTCTGGGGCGAATCAAAGGCACCCTAAGGAACAAATGAAAATACTTAATCCCTTAATGACCTCCCGATTTGGCACAGCGCAGTCGTTAAGAACGACAGCGCTTTTTTTTTGTTGTTGTTGTTGCATAGTATTTTGGGAAGGCAGAACGGCGTGCAGCCACGTCATCAGTCTTTAAATTGAAAAGAAAAAAAAAAAAAAAGTTTATAAACTATGATAAAGCAAAGCACTGGAGACCTCTAGCATTCAAGGGGTTAAAGGCCCATTTAAATCAATGACAAATTGTATTTGTCCCCCATGGTGCAGTTGGGTTGCTCATTAATTACACCACTCTTCCTCAGTTTTGGTCATTACCTGTGAGCCTTTACTCATCTGAACAGACGGTGATGAAGATGACCGCTCCCATCTCCTCTGTGTCAGCTCCTCTGTCAAACGCCTCTGAAACTGTCCACAAACATAAGAAACACAAAGTTTAAATGTGTGCACAAGGTACGTCAACTATGGCAGCCTTAAAGGAGCCGTAAACATTTTTTTTTTATGAAAAATATATTTTGTAGGGCTTTTCCTGCTGAGAGATGCATATTTTCAGAATTATTACAGTTTAAAACTATATTTGTTTACATCAAACAATGCTCTCTGGTGGTCAGATTCCAATTTGTTATTCTGTTACATTCTATTTGAGAGGAAAGTCAGTGACAGCTCTCCACAGAAACTGCTATGATATGAATATATATATATATATATATATATATATATATATATATATATATATATATATACATATATATATACACACACACACACACACACACACACATATATTTTAGTAAGGCTTTTCCTGTTGAGTAAAATATGGGTACTCCCACTGCTGAGAGATGCATATTTCCAGAGTTATTACAGTGTTAACTTTATTTTTTTTTTTTTTATATACATTACCAGCACCCACTAGTTGTCATATTCCAATTAGGTGTTATTGTTTTACATTCTATTTGAGAGAGAAGTCAGTGACAAACAGTTCTCCATGGAATGTACCAGAAACAGAGTCATCCAGTTAGTTAGAACTTTCAGGAAGTAAACACACAGTAAAAGCGCTGCCTGATTTTTCCAACCATTATACATTTAGAATAAGACAACTGACAGCAGTGCAAATACCCCTGTTTTACTCAGCAGGAAAAACTCTATAACATATAGGTTTTCATTAAAAAAAGTTTATTGCGCCTTTAAAAAACACAGGTCCCCTGTGATAATGTCTTGAATACTAAAGACATCTCCAGCTCAGTACATTATGTTATTTATTTGTCAGTACTATGTGGATCTTACTCCAGACGCTGACTTTTTTTTTTATAAACATTTTTGTAAAACTGTAAAAGCTGCAGTGCTAGGGACATCGATTTTGTCCTTGCAGCCACCTTTAATGAGGTAGCTCTAAGGACAGCTATGTGCAGCGCATGCTTCATGCAACAGAAACTCAAAATTATGTACCTGACTTTTTGATATTCATACTTTTGCTCTAAGGTGTCTATGTATGTCCAAAGTATCAATATAGATACACTTCTTGACTGAACATGAGCATGGTTGGCATTAACTGTGTGAAGGATAGAAACAAAGCATTCTAGGTAGTAATTACCTCTATCTGACCATGCTCTCTAAAGGACAGCTTGACATAGGAGAAGCGGCTGGTTTGGTAGGGCCCGGGTTCTTTGTTAGGTGTGGGGGGATGAAGATGCACCACTATTTTAGCACTGAAAGGAAAAACAAAACAAGAATAGAGTTATGCCTAGGAAACTCATATGCAGTTCACATGAGCTCAGACATACGTTAAATCAGTGATTCCAGGACGGAGAGGAACAAGGCTTTGTTTTAATGCCTAACTTCCACAGAGCTTTGCAATAGAACAATATCCAAACTCAAAATGAGATTCAGGTTAGGAGTTTAGGAAAAGTTGGTTCAAAAGACAGTTGTATGGCCAATGAGATTGCTCCAGCTTACATGCAGAAATCCCACGTCATCGGAGGAGGCTAGATCGAGACGCCACATGGGAAAGAAGCAGAGGTAGATTGACAGACTGCAGTGCAGAGCTGTACCCGCAGTCTGTCCGGAAGTAAGGACCCGGATCATATTTCAACCTTAAAAGGTAGCCATTCAACTAACTTTATAAAATATTAAAACAACTGTTCAATCTAATCACTATATGAAGTTACTTCTGAGACAAACTTGTATTGGGGTGATAGTTCCCCTTCAAAAGGCTTTGGTTTGGGCGATCGTATCTGTACATTGATTGAGAACTTTTTAAATGCTAGATGACACAGTTGTTGTAAACAGAATCTTTTCAAGTTGATCTTAAGTTGTAAGTGGGGTGCCACAGGGTTCAGTCCTTGGACCAATGTTTTTTTTTTTATTTGTTTATTAATGATCTAGACTAGATGTTGGAATTGAAAGTAGTGTCTCAGTCTTTGCGGATGACACAAAGCTGTGCAAGGAAATACATACAGGGCTGGATGTTTTTTATCTGCAGAAGGATATAGATAAACTGAGTGAATGGGCAGAAAAGTGGAAGACAACATTTAGTGTAGATAAATGTAAGGTTATGCATTGGGTTGTAGAAACAAACATGCCACATATACTCTATACAACTTGGGAAATCCTCATTAGAGAAAGATTTAAAAGTACTGATAAACTATAGACTTCACAGCAGTGTGCAAAGTCACTCAGCTGCTGCAAGAGCAAATAGGGTACTAGCCTGCATAAAAAGAGGTGTAGATGCACGGGATGCGAATATAATTTTGCCTCTATAAAAAGCATTGGTTAGACCTCATCTAGAATAGTACAGTTTTGGGCACCAGTTCTTTAAAAAGACATTAGTAAACTGGGAAAAAAAAAAAAATGCAGCCATGTCGAAGGACTGGTGAATAATCTGCCAGGCTGGTCCAGTGCTGGTTGGCAGATTTTGGGTCAATTTAGTTGGGTGTCTTAGCTTTGATCTGTCCATCTTGGGTGACCCTGTTAAGTGTACATGCTCCCGATGGCATTGTTCTTAGCTTCACTGACACAAACACTCCTGCCATCGATCCATGGTAGTGCATACAATACAGTGAGGGAAAAAATGATTTGATCCCCTGCTGATTTTGTATGTTTGCCCACTGACAAAGAAATGATCAGTCTAGAATTTTTATGGTAAGATTATTTAAACAGTGAGAGACACAATAACAAAAAAAATCCTGAAAAACACATTTAAAAAAAGTTATAAATTGATTTGCATTTTACTGAGTGAAATAAGTATTTGACCCCTCTGCAAAACAGGACTTAGTACTTGGAGGCAAAACCCTTGTTGGTAATCACAGAGGTCAGACATTTCTTGTAGTGACACCATGTTTGCACACATCTCAGGAGGGAATTTGTTCCACTCCTCTTTGCAGATCCTCTCTAAGTCATTAAGGTTGCGAGGCTGACGTTTAGCAACTCGAACCTTCAGCTCCCTCCACAGATTTTCTATGGGATTAAGGTCTGGAGACTGGCTAGGCCACTCCAGGACCTTAATGTGCTTCTTCTTGAGCCACTCCTTTGTTGCCTTGGCAGTGTGTTTTGGGTCATTGTCATGCTGGAATACCCATTCACGACCCATTTTCAATGCCCTGGCTGAGGGAAGGAGGTTCTCACCCAAGATTTGATGGTACTTGGCCCCATCCATTGTCCCTTTGATGCGGTGAAGTTGTCCTGTCCCCTTAGCAGGAAAACACCCCCAAAGCACAATGTTTCCACCTCCATGTTTGCCGATGGGGATGGTGTTCTTGGGGTCATAGACAGTATTCCACCTCCACCAAACACAGCGAGTAGAGTTGATGCCAAAGTGCTAGATTTTGGTCTCATCTGACCACAACACTTTCACCCAGTTCTCTTCTGAATCATTCAAATGTTCATTGGCAAACTTCAGACGGGCCTATACATGGCTTTCTTGAGCAGGGGGACCTTGTGGGAGCTGCAGAATTTCAGTCCTTCACGGCGAAGTGTGTTACCAATTGTTTTCATGGTGACTATGGTCCCAGCTGCCTTGAGATCACTGACAAGATCCTCCCTTGTATTTCTGGGCTGATTCCTCACTGTTCTCATGATCACTGAAACTCCACGAGGGGAGATCTTGCATGGAGCCCCAGACCTAGGGAGATTGACAGTTATTTTGTGTTTCTTCCATTTGCGAATAATCGCACCAACTGTTGTCACCTTCTCACCAAGCTGCTTGGCGATGGTCTGGTAGCCCATTCCAGCCTTGTGTAGGTCTACAATCTTGTCCCTGACATCCTTGGACAGCTCTTTGGTCTTGGCCATGGTGGAGAGTTTGGAATCTGATTGATTGATTGTTTCTGTGGACAGGTGTCTTTAATACAGGCAACAATCTGAGATTAGAAGTACTCCCTTTAAGAGAGTGATCCTAATTTCAGCTTGTTACCTGTATAAAAGACAAATGGGAGCCAGAAATCTTGCTGATTGATAGGGGGTCATATACTTATTTCAATCAATAAAATGCGTTTTTCATGATTGTTTTGTTGTTATTCTGTCTCTCACTGTTCAAATAAACTTACCATTAAAATTATAGACTGATCATTTCTTTGTCAGTGGGCAAATGTACAAAATCAACAGGGGATCACATAATTTTTTCCCCTCACTGTATATATCACCTATAGCCCTGGCAGGACCAACTTAGCCAGTCATCCTTCCGAGGTTGATAATATGAGCAACAACTAGTTATCAGCTACCACCAGTTCGTTAATTCCAAGGTTGTGCTTTTGAGTGCTCAGTGAGGAAAAGGATTATATAAAGTAGGTAATTAGATACAAATAATACATTCTGAGACATACTAGTTAGACATTTTCTCCTCACAGATGCCATATGTACACGTACGTATACAATATTAATAAACACAATGCCCCTTATGTACAAAAGACAAGAGAAGTAATTCTGGAGCAAACCAACTGCATCACAGGGGACAGATAAAACTTCCCACTGGGTAGAAAGGAAATTCCCAAATTTTCCAATGATTTAAATAGGGCTTTTAGCAATGCGTTACAAATCTCTCTAGAATTCAAGGCGTTACAATCCCAGATTTAAATCAATGGGAGTTTGGGGAATGTTTATTTCTCCACTATGGTATAGTTTGCTCTCTAGAGAATTGTTCCTCTTATCTTTTGTGTGTAAGCTCCTACATGCAGGCTCTTTGCTTTATGACAACTGGCACATCCAACTCAGGAAAAGGTCTTTTTTCCTGTTCACTCTGCTAAACAGATTGTATTGGCCCTTACAACATCAATATGGCCGCAAGTCTTTCAGAAATTCTAAATTATATACAGAAAATGACTTCCTTGTACTGTGTGTAAACCACAACTTCTATAAAATTGGTATAACACTCCTTGCATTGGGCACCACTGCCTGTGTGGCAGAGAGCAGAGAAAAGCATTACATAGCCCTCTGGCAAGCAAGGGGATTCAATTAGCTTCAATGTATTCCTCCCCTATGTTCCTACAAAACAACACAATGAACCAGTGTGATGTTGCTTCTCCCATAAGAGCCAAGTGAGTCACTTAAATCACCAAGTTCTGCAGATCATAGAGACTGAGTGGAACCGTTTTAAACTATGGAAACACCATGTATATTTAGAAGGTCCATTCCCATTACTCTTTACTCTCCCTTTAAATTGGGCTTTTAATCTATTGAATAAAACAGCAGTCTCCAAATTCATTGTAAAGCAATGCGTTGGAGGCCTCCCTAGTACTCAAAGGGTTAAAAGACCTATTTAAATCAATGGGACCTTTGGGATTGCTTATTTGTCCCCTAAAGTGCAGTTGGTTTACTCCAGAATGGTTCCTCTGTAGCTTTCTGAATACAGCCATGAGTCCCCTACATAAACACAGTCTGGAAAATAAGAATTAGCACAGTGGGTGGTTATAATCAGGACTGGCGCAGCATGCAGCATATTTCTCTCTTCAGGAAATGCCCTTTATATGAAAGAACTAGCCCCTACCAGTCCAGCCTGTAATCTACAGCAGGGAACCGATTACAAGGCACTTTGGCAGAGGGAAGCCATTTACTGTAACAGAGGCAACACAGAGTTATCTGACCACACTTCATACTGTTAACCAACCATTTAACTTTCTGATTGCAAGTCTAGCTTGAAGGAGGATTAGCTTTTAAATTAAAAGTTACAAAGGCTTTGTTGGACACTCCTTTGGCACTTAACGGAGAAGATCTCCTAATAATCCTCCCACTTACCTTATTATGGCCAAAAAACCCTAATGGTCCATATGAATGTTGTTGCCATTGTGCAACTGTTAAAGTGGAACTTTCACTCAAATTAAAGGGGAGCTATCACCCCTCTCCAAGTTCATTCTAGCTTACAGACAAAGCCTCCGTCATCGGAGGAGGCTGGCTAGAGGGAGGGGAGCAGAGGAAAAGTGACAGACTGCGGTTACTGAGCAGGTAACCAGTCTGTCCGGAAGTAGGGTGCAGGGCAATCTTTACTCATTAAATTTCGGTCAAATAGCAATTAAAAAAAAATAATAAATTAATACAGTATTCCACATATTTGCTATACAACCTAACTTTTAGGATAAACTTGTATAGGGGTGATAAATCCCCTTTAAAGTGCCCCCCAAATAATTATGTTCATAGCGATATGTATATCAATGCTAGTATTCTCCTGAGTAAGTCCGGCATTATTGAAGAAATCTTACTTGTTCCACGATGCACAGGCAGGCATCAGCACAGTCATCTTGTTGAAGACGCATCTGTTCGCCTGCACTGTCCATCCCGGTCTCCTCTAGGATTGGTTAGGGGGATTTGCATTGTACCTTAAGGTGCAGGAAGGGACTGACAGCGCAGGTACACAGACACCAATACAGCAAGATGCCTGCCTCTGAGTCTCAGAACAAGTAGGATTTCTTAATAATACCGGACTTAGTCAGGATAATACTAGTATTGATAATTGTATCGCTATGAGCATAATTATTTGGGGGGCACTTTAATCTGAGTGATAGTTCCGCTTTAAGAGACAACATCATGTATCAGTCCTGTAAGTCATGCCCACAGAGGAGGACTTGTCGTTGCTAGACCACAGGACTTCAAACACTGCTCACTGCAAATGGTAATCTAAAGCTTTTAACCCCTTAAGGACCAGGGGTGTGTGCAACACATTATGAAGCCATTTACTGTGCACCCCTCTGGTCATTATGGGGTTAAGGACAAAAAGGTGTGCTGTGCATTGTTACACAATGCTCTCCACTCTGGTCCTTAAGTGATTAACCCCTTAAGGACCCATGACGGTCCTGGACCGTCATGGGTTGTTATACCCTTAAGGACCCATGACGGTCCTGGAGCATCATGGAATTCCCGGCTGCACGCCGTTTGGGAAGTCCGGAATCAGATTCCGAAACAAAAAAAAAATGGTCCCTGGTACTTAAGTGACCGCACCGTGCATGCGCGGCTGGTCCTCTCCACACCTCTTTGGTCCTTAAAGGGTTAAGAAAAAAACTGCTGGCAACTTCCATGTCTACCTCCACTGAGGTGACATCCATCACCAACTTGAACAAATGCAAATATCGTAGAGGCCATTAGACTACTCTAGGCATAGCAAAGTAAGAAAAGGCAGGGTAATAGTTATCCTTTAAATCAAAGGGCATTGCAGTGCATGGCATTCAGAGGGTTAAAGTGACTGATGGAAAACCAATTAAGGTCAACATTATTTTTGTACTGTGTGCCAGACAGTAACACAACATAAACCAGTTGTGAGATGGGCTTCCAAGAACAACTTGTGGAAAATAATATTGTCACTCCAGTAACTCACACACCCAAAACATCAAACACTTTCCAAAGCAGCACTATTACCAAGCAATCACTGTCAGGCTTAAGCAGATATAGGAAAACTATGGATTAAAGAAAGAACATAAAATGGCAAAGTGCATAATGGGCTAGTGTAAAAAATATACACCAGGGGTTGGTAGTCTGTAGCTTTTCAAATGTTATTGGAAATGCAGCTCTCAATGTTAAGTAAAAAAGACACATTTAGGGCTGTATTTGGACCAGTTCTGGGGCAAACCATTTGCACTATAGGGGAATAGTAAAAATTCCTTTTTACTTTTCTTTTGAACATACAGCCCCATCAGTTCACACGATAAATGTAATTCTGGAGCAAATCTAGTGCACCCGAGGGTATATATGTAAATTCCCACCGATATAACTTGTCATTTTAACTCTGTAAATGATAAAATGGTCTACACTGCATTCCCCAAATTCCCACTGATTTTAGTGGGGCCTTTAATCCAGTGAATGCTGCTTTGGAAACCAGTCTAGCATTCAAGGGGTTCATTACATTATGGGAATTGGTATATGATATGAGAGTTTACTTTTGAAAAGAATTCCATTGAGGAAGGAACCAGAGAGATGTGTTGGGGTTGTGGTGAGGTCTAAATTCAGCGCGAGTCCCTAGTGTGAAGAAAACAGAATACGCTACAAATCACAGGCCAAGCAGATCATCTAATTGGGAAACAGACAGCAGGCTGAGGAAGTGTGTGTGTGTGTGTGTGTGTGCGAGAAGCCAAGATTCACTACTGGTGATGTTATTAACCCTTTGAGTGCCAGAGGGGTACGCAATGCATTGCAACGCTTACCCCTCTGGCACCCAAAGGGTTAAAAATCCCAGCAGTAGGGTAAGGAGTGAGATTATAATTGAGAGAGTAGATAGGAATGAGCAGGTGAGAGCCACCGGATACCACATATCACCACACCAGTAGAAGGAACCTCCATATGTGAGCAGGACGGATGAGAGCTGCCATTTAAACATATCTATTTAAGATAAATTTTTAACAAACCCTCAAGTACATGAAATTACAGATTCAGTTTGACCAACTAGAAAGAAATATGGTGGGATATAACACCGTTTCTAAACCACACAAGGATTTTTATTTTGCATCATTTATTGCACAATATATATATAATTATTCTGTTTTTTTTCTTAGTGAGACATAACCATTTGAAATATGAAGACCAAGTTCATGTATGGACACTTAGTGCTAGATTCTATTGCAGGTGCTAAATGTTAACACCCGTTTTATCAAACATTTTCCTATAGAAGTCTATGGGGAAAAAAGGAGATAAAGCAGAGATAAAATTAGCACCTGTAATGGAATCTAGCCCTAAATGTTACATTCACCTCAATAATCTCACGTATCCATTCCCGTTTATCTTCTTCTGTGATTTTTGAGAAACAGATTAGCAATTCACTCTATTACTACCACAACCATTTCTGGACACTTGAGGTGCATATTTATCTGTTATTGTCTGTGCTCGAGATTAGTAAGTATATTTCATACACAGAGGGGGGACTGTATGTTAGTTGTGGTGTTTTGTTTTTTTAATTGGGGCCCCCAATATTTTTGCATGATAGTTTTCTACTGTGTAGAGACACTGTGTTACAGGGGATGTTATAATATAGAACAGAGGTTCTCAGCCCATGCCCTCAGTGGCCACTAACAGGCCAGGACTTAGGAATTTCCCTGCTAGAGCACAGGTGTGGTGATCAGAGGCTCAGTCGTATTAATTAACTCACCTGTGCTCTTACAAGAAAATTCTCAAATCCTGGCCTTTTAGTAGCCACGGAGGGCACAGGTTGAGAACCACTGATATAGAAGCTGTGTCCTCTGGTGCTTAGCTCTAGCTGCATTCCCCTTTCCCTGCTCTTCTTCAATTTTTCTTTTCTCCCTTCTTGTTACCCCTGCTTGCTCCTTTCCTTCCCTTCGAGCTTCTCGTCAAGACCAGAGATCAGTGGTTTATCCTTACACTGTTTACCTGAATGTATATCTGGTGAGATAGCTCAGTGGTAAAGTCCCTGACTATGAAGCCTATTCCAACCGCAAGGTTGCAGGTTCAAATCCCAGCAGGGTCAACTCAACCTTTCATCCTTCCGAGGTCGATAAATGAGTACCATTAATTGGGTAATAATAATATCTATTATTTCAGCTGCCGATTTGGTTAATTCCGAGAGCGTGCGCTGAAAGCGCTTTGAGTCCCACTGGGAGAAACGCGCTACATAAATACTAGTTATTATTATTATATCTCCACAACCTCTCCCGCCAGTCACAAGCACGGCCGGTCCGGAGTGGGGCGCACTGAATGTGCCAACTCCCTGCCCCTCCCCCGGGGCAGCAGCCACGGCCGCCGGGGGGCACCCTGGCCCATGTACACGGGCCTTCAGTACTAGTTATTAATAAAGGAATAATTTAAAAATATTATAAAAATAAATAAATAAATAAATAAAATATATAGAAGTTGGCTGGGGGTGGTGGGAGTTGTAACTGAACAATAGATGGCAGACCTCAGGCTGCCCATTCCTACTTACAAGAAATATATTTTATTATAGGCCTCCTTCTCATGCAAGTGGTAAAAAGACCTATTTAATTCAATGGACATTTGGCAAATTTTCATTTTCCCCCAATGGTGCTATTCATTTACTCCAGAATTCTTAGTATATCAGCCCCAGTAATGCATTATTTTAACAGTAATCAAGAATGTAAGGTACCTGCTAGCTTTCATATTCATGCTTGTGTACTAATCTTGAATCAGCTGTATTAATTCTTCTCTCTCTTTCTTTCACTTGCAATGATCTGAGCGCCCTCTACCTACAGTCTACAGGAAGTGTGCAACAGAGCTCTATTTTTCCTGTGCCAGCAGTTCAGCTAATATGAATGGCTGATAGTGTTCACATACTTACAAAATTAATGGGAGTTTTGCAGATATAAACAAGTTGCACATTCTTTTTACAGGTAGTGGGAGCTCATACCATTGAAAGTGAAGGAGGAGAAAAACTGGAATATCAAACGAAAGAGAATTTCAGATAATCAAAGAAAAAAAAGAAAGCCAGCATCATCATGTTATGCTATTAAAATAGCAAATAATAAAATAAAAAAATAACTATTGCTTCAACCTCTTTATTAAATCCTGGGGCTGTAGACTTCAGAATCATTGTTCTACATCAATTATCAATGTTAGATATGGATGGAGAGATAGAGATATTCACAATGCATTGCTGGTCAATAAACTGATCAAACCTCTGAGTGGACCTGTCACCTTAACACTTTAGTTTGTTTTACAGGGAACTAAAATCTGGTTTGAACTACCAGAGGGGTAGAAAGAAGTATTCTCTTGGCAGCACTCCTAAATCCTTATAAGGGTCATGTGATTTCTGACCCAATTCTTGGAAAGGATAATTGAGCATTGAATCTTAATTCTAGGGTTAAAATTGATTTTTATTTCATAACTTTAAAAAGAAAAGAAGAAGAAAAATAGCCTAAACATTCTTATTACATACTTGCTGTGTGATATTATAAATCCTACTAGATTTAAAGCCCGTATACACGGGCCAACACTGGCGGAGCTGCAGTCGTGAGCAATACTGACTGCCCGAATACGCCGAGTCTGATACGCTCCATATCAGCCGTGGCAGGGCAGTCTGTACTGCGCTTGACTGCAGCACGCGCAGGTGTATTTACTGCGCATGAAGGCTTCTGACAAACATACTTAGTGAATTTTAATATAGGATGTGCTTTGAAACATGAAGGTCAATTTTGGATATTGTTATCACCATATTGACTTGGCAAGAATACTTGGGCTAAAAGCCTGCGCTGTATGGCCAGACCAAACACCAGTATTTCGATCAGGCCGCCCAGCCACAGCTTTATGTGGAAGGAGTGAGAAACCGGAAAAATGTATAGTATGATAAGATAGTCGGATAAAATCAGACATGTATATAAGTGTTACTGTTATTTATCAAATGTGGCAGGCAATGAACAATTCTTTATTTGTTGGCCATTCTATCAAGAGTCAAACAAAATCAGCTCTGTCAATACACATAGCTTGCATGCCAGTCTATTTTATGTCAACAGATTGCGATGAATAATTGAGATTTGTATATTTTTATCAAAGTATGACCTTTTTGGTAGGTTCTCTCAGAAATCAAGAATGTGTATCTGTATTACCAATTGTATGGCAGATTCCCGCGACAGGCAATGAATCGACTCTTTGTTTAATGACCGTTCTGTCAAGGGTTAATTAGTATCGGCTCTGCCAGTGAGTTATAAATAACTTCCATGTCCGCATGTTGTTAGCACTGTACAGCGGACATTATGAATAGCTTTTATCTGATTACAAAATTGTTTGCTGTTGTAGAAGGCAGCCAAATTTGTAAAACAGTGTCAATTAAGGTCAGTTGAGAATGCAGTCTTACAATATCTCCTTACAACCCAATGGAATTATATAAGGGAGTGTACTTTGGGAGAAACTGCATTTCTATTGAGCAGAAGTCTTGCCTAAAAATCACTTGTTTAAACCTTGTGTCTCTTAACCAAGGGATTATACCCTACGGGAGTAAGAAATCTCAAAGGTTCTGGAACAACAGGTGTTAAATAATAATAATAACCCATGAATGAATATCCAAAGTTGGAGTGTTGGTGTGTATGGCCATTCATTTAATTGGGTAACATAGCTATTGTAGCATGTGTTTCCAGCTACTTCTCTTATTTGCAGGATTATGGTCTTAACCTGATTTTTAATCAGAACACTCTCTGTACTGTCCAATTTTGAAGGAAAGAATTGCTCAGGTATTTCTAGTATCTGTACCTATCCTGGTTGCTGCTACATCTCAATTTACAATGTTCGTGTTAGATCAAATGTGCCAGCATACACTCTCCGAACACCTGTTGATATAATTCCATAGCGATTTTTTTCTCTCTTTTTACTTCCGCTCTTATTAGACCCAACTGATATGACTATGTCTATCTAACTCTTCACATTTCTAAGAGAGCCCTCAAATATCTATTTTAGCATTTGCACAAAGGTGTGATAATTTTAAAACACCTAATGATATGGAGGTAGTAGACCGACGAGCGTTTCGCTGTCACACTTCATCAGAGTCTCAGCAGGGGAACGGACCAACAAAAGAGCACTTTAGCCTGCCTAGTTAATTTAAGTGTATGTTTGATGTGTCAATACGTGCTGTATTTGTGTTGGTTATGTGTATAGTGCATGTTTTACATAATTTAGGCCTCCTCAGGAGACATACACATAGAACAGAATGCATCATTACATAATTAATGTCTTCTCAGGGGCGGCAGCGTGTTTCAAAATCTCTGCAAGGATTTTGCCCTCCCTCAACATCTGCCTGAAGAAAACAAAAAATAAACATGGCTGACACACACCATCTCACATTCCTACTACTCCCCAGGATCCCCGCTCTTTCCTTAACCCCGTCCCGACAGTAGACGTATATGTGCGTCCCGCAGAATCTGTCACTTAGTGACAGAGGATGTATATGTACGTCCAGGAAGTCATTGAAGGTAATGGGGGAAAAAAATTCGGCAGCCGGTCACTAAAGGGTCAAGTCCCAGATCCTAATAACTGTATCTCCTCCCCAGCTCTGAACATATTCCTGCACTTGTCCGGTCTAATCACTGTCAGGGCTGGCTTCTTCCCCCACTACGTGCTCAGTGCTCCAGGCACAGGGCAGCTCCAGTTGCAATGCAATGCAGAACATGCTACCTTCTAAGTCCTACTTACCATTTAGATGGGTTATTAAATCATTGTATCACCAAGGAAATTCCTGACATATTCTGTATTATGTCCACTGGCAGCAATGTCAATGCCGTTGCCATGCCATGCACAGAAAACAATTACTTAACCCCTTGTGTACCCCTCTGGCACTAAAGGGGTTAAGTAATTGTTTTCTGTGCATGGCTTGGCAATGGTATACACATTGCTGCTGCTGGATGTAATGCAGAGTATGTCAGAACCACGGATATCTGATACACAGAGTGGGGAGAAGTGAGACACAGACATACAGGTATTGTGGACACACATCGGCCTGTTACATTAGACTGACATACGTTATGATGAGCTGCAAGACACTGACTGGGGACTGGTATCACACACACACACACACACACACACACACACACACACACACACACACACACACACACACACACACACACACACACACACACACACACACACACACTTTCACTGCATTCTATCTCAGAACAAGTTAAGTTTCAGCTCCACTTCCACACACTCCTTCAAAAGGATTAATGGTCATCATTTAATCCTTTAACCTTTTGAGTCCCACGTCTTCCCCAACTATGCTTTGTTTGCGTTCTCCCTATTTAATGTACCAGTAAAAGGCTACCCTTCTGCGTTTGTCAATGCGGCTACAATTGCACTCCATATATTTATACGCCTTCAGTAATTGTTTCAGGTCCCCGTGCAGTACACGGTGCTCCATAACCTACTGAGTGGCAGAGAGGGATCCAAAATATACCTCTCTGCCATTCAGTAGCTTATGGTGCACGGGGAACTCAATTACCAAAGACAGATAAATATATGGAGTGCAACTGTAGCCGCATTTACAAAGGCAAAAGGGTAGCCTTTGAGGGGTACATTAAATAGGGAGAACGCAAACAAAGCATAGCTGGGGAAGAAAAGGTGGCACATGCACAATGCCTCCAGCCACGGACCAGTCTGGAGCGGAGGGGAGCAATGAGACTGGAGTCTAATGAGACCATCAAGAACAAGCCATCTGCTCTCTGACAACAATATGTGTTCTTCCTGATATTTTTTGTATGTATTCATATAATTTCAACACAGGGCAATAAAGTCATCTGACGTTCTCCAAACTAACCTTAACAAAAATGGAGACTACAACACTGTTCAACTCCTTGCTGCTGTCTGACTTTGAGTATGCATTTTACTGTTGCCTTTAATTAATGAGTAAGGCACATTTCTATTTCAAAAGCTGCCAGTTTATAAAATGGTTGTGATGCCACAATCTCGCTACTGTCATTATGTCCATTTCTGCAGAGGTCACATGATCCACCTGCAGCCAATCACAGCAGGGAGCTTAGTGTAAAAAAGTGATGAATTAACACTGAGCAGTACGGTGATCAGTTGTGTATCATGGTACCAGGTGGACCCACGATGTTACAGTCTTACGGGAACTATAGATGAGAGTTGGTACCGTGTTAGCCGTAGAAATACAGGATGCAAAATTTTTGTAAAGTTGATACCTTTATTGGCTAACTAAACAGATTTAAAATGCAAGCTTTCAAGACTTCTTAGGTCTCTTCCTCAGGCATGTTAGGGGAACTATAACTTCTCACTTCCATTAGACAAGGGAATAAGGATCCATGTAATGCGGCAAAAGTAGCAGGGGGGCATAAAAACACTTACTTCCCTCACAATGGTTTAAATGGCCAAAGGGGAACACTTCTGTTTAAAGCAGTGTGTAAGGGAGTGACCTTATAGAATTTTTTTATGTTACTTTATTACCTATTGTCAGCTCTTTATTTAAGTAACTAAATGTTTTACAATATGACCAAAGACTAATTTTTAAATCTCTATACTGACATTTATTGCTGTGGACCAATGTGATGCACTTATGTACATACTACATTTCTAATAAGAAGGACAGATGGATGTTGGTCATACCCCTCTAGCAATTAAAGGGAGAAGGTGTGTCAACTTGGGAGTTTCGGAGGGATGCCCCCTTCTCTGCATTGCCTGCACAGTTATAATACACTAGCAAATGAAGCACGGCGTTGAGGAGGTGATTAAGTCCTTTGATTGCTTGAGGGCTATTCAACACACTGATTGACAATGGTTTGTGTACGTAAGTGTTAGAGAAGCAAAGAGGTATCCATGCAGTGGAATGAGTTGATTACCTCTTTGGCACTGAAGGGGTGTGTGGAGTTACTTCAGTGCCAAAGATGTATGCAACACATTCTAATGAATGGATACCTCTTTGCCTGTCAAACACTTAACCCTTTTAGTGCAACAGTTACCCAAACTCTCAAGCATTCAAAAAAAGAGTTAATCCCCACAGGCAACTCCGTGCCCCATAGGGTTTAGAATTGGGTGGCGTGGAAAGAATAAGACCAGGTGACAAATCCACTTGAATTTATCAAGAAGGCTTTTTTTTTTTTTAATTAACTGAAGCTGGCAAAGTGCATGAGCCTGTTTAACCCTATAAGGACAAGAGGACTGAAAAATGGATTGTGAATTAGTTCCTAGTACATGCCTCTGGCCCTTAAAGGATTAGCATCACCAAATGGGAGTGGTCACAGTTCATGCCTTGAGGAGGCCCTCCCACAGGCCAAGGAATTCCTCTTGGTTACGATGGCAGCCAGACAATGCATTGCTTACACCTTTGGTACTCAAAGGGTTAAGCGACCGAAGCAGTATCTTCTGTGGCAGGTGTCCGGAAAGCGTTACCAGTCGCTGTAGTGTACTGGGATGCGGAGGAGACAGACAGCTCTCAGTCTTCTCTCTGGTCTGCTTGTCTCTGAGAGGAGACTGAGAGGAGCTGCAAAGCCTAAGAAAGTAGCTGCTAACAAAACCAGCCAGGTGCTTTCAAACTCACAACCCAAAGGATCTTTTAAGAGTCGCCGCCTTCTCTCACAGAGAACACTCACGTTTTGTAAGTGGGGTGTTTGTATGGCTGCAGCAGTGAATAAAGGAATTATGAGTGAACTTGAATGTTCCTCTAATTAAGAGTTAGCCCGAAGGGGTGTCTGAATAACGGGTGGCTCACATGAAGCAGGGTGGGGGCGAGTTTATTACAAGTGTGTATGAATTGGACAATGCACTGGTTCAACTGGTCCCCTATGCAGAGATGGCATTCTTTAGGTTGTTAGTTCACCCTTTGCATACTATAGAGGTCTCTACAATGCATGATAAAAGCCTGTCAGGAGACTGAACAACCCTCTGAATGCCATAAGAAAACACGCTGCATACCAGAAACAACAACTTGCATGTCCTATTGTTCGGGTTGCAAGGAGAAAGAGAGAGAAAGAGAGAGAGAGAGAGCGCGAGAGAAGCAATGGGGTTGCTCTCCAGTGTCGTGATAAACAAAGCCTAAGACTCGGCATGGGGGGACAATGCTTGAGAAGTGAGCTCATTGAAGAAGCTGTTGTGACTCTTAAAAGAGCCTTTGGTTGTCAGACAGAAGTTAGACGGATGAAGTACGCTTAAGGATGCTCTTCTCCGATTCTTGGGCCAGCTGGATTTACTTAGGCATAATGGTGACTCATGGTACGGATGGTGCAGATGTTAGTGTCATGACAAATGAAATGTCAGAAAAATAACAGACAGCTCTCAGTCTCCTCTCTGGTCTGCTTGTCCTGTGCTGAGTGGGGATGGAGAGGCGGACCTGAGAGGAGACTGAGAGCTGTCGGTTAGCAGAATTTCCCTACCGGGACGTAGAGGACCATCAGTAAATTTATGCAGCCAGATAAGGGGAAACACGTTGAAGGAAGTGGGGACATGTCACAGAGCTAAGCTCTGAGGTGAGGTCATACAGAGTGTGCTGGATAGGAGATTACAATGCCACAGTACATAGGTCTGGGAACCATTATTTGACTTACCCTCAAATTCCCTCCACACCAGTGTTTACTCTCATGATGGGCTTTTGGTGAGTCAGAGTCAAGAACAGGGAAGAAATACTCCCTTCTAAACAATATTATTTCTCCACAATCTGCCAAGTTCTGCTCAGCAGAGGGGGACTGATATAGCGCCTGTTCTTCTTCACCTTTCTGCCCAGTTCTGCTCACAAAAGACAAACTGGTATATACAGGGGGCCCCCCATGCAAATACTTATCAGGCATGGAAATAGGAAACAGATGAGGGCTCCCACATAGGGGGGAGGGCGAACTGGCTAAAGACCTAAATCTTCCTCATTACATAACAGAAGTCATTCAAGTCTTCATCTGTAAAAGTAAAAATAAAAATGAGAATAGCTAACTGCCATCAAAAAGATGGTGGCTCTGAACCTCCCATGAAGGAATACACTAAAAAAATTGAGTTGCAAGCAGAGTTGTAGGGGACAAAGGACAGCATGTGAGGAGTCAGAAGACTTTTTCTTCAAGTGCTCTGCCTACCAGTGGGAGGAGCTTTGAATCCATAGTCCCTCTGTCCCACAATCAGACATAAGAGAAAGCCACTTTAAAGAGTTAGTAATAGCTAAGATGTGTTCTTATACTGTACACTATTACTCGCAGTCAGTGGTAACCTGGATATTGCTATATTTGCTGTGAAATCGCATTATAAATTGTCCCACTCCCTCCCCTTTTCAGTCAGGCAAGCTGCCTCCCCTCAGACCTGAAAGGGAATCTTCCTTCAGTATAAAGATAAACCTGCCCTCCTTTGTCAAGAAGGGTGGGTTTTCTCCTTATACTAGATGAAGGAGGATGGTCCCTCATCGTGATCGGTCCGGTCAAGCGACTGAATTCCTGATCTTAGGGGAGGTGGCTTACTGGACTGAAAAGGGGAGGGAGGGGGACAATTTATAATATGATTTCACAGCAAATATAGCAATATGCGGATTAACACTGACGGCGATTAGTAGTATACAGTATAAGTTAACATCGTAGCCTGGCACTCATTGAAATATTACTAACCCTTTAAATCAAAGGGGATTTGGGGACTTTTTAGTTCCTCCATATGGTGTAGTTACTAATGGCGCGATGTAAGAAACGTGAGATAAAGGCATTTTTGTGCGCAGATAGATTTTGCGCATATTCTAATCCAGGAAGCTAAATACCGAATGCTTCTTGTATTGAGCATTTTATGACAACAGTACACAGACGTATAAATTAATTCGCAATAGCACTTCCTGCATTAGGCGCATTCTCTAATCCACTCACAGAGAGCCGTTAATCTTAGCCACGCCCACAAAAAAAATAAATATATGCAGCCATTCACTAATTGAACAAAATCATGCACAAACCTATTCCCTAGTGGTTTTCACACGGGAAATAGCGATTGCGCACGTTTCCTGCACCGCGCCATATGTTCTCAAATTTTTCGCTTTCAGAATAAGGTACATCTTGTCATTTTATATATAACGACTGCTAGAAGATGAGAGGGAATTGGTGTGTGTAGGTATGTATGCATGAACAAAAAATAATTCAATGCTTTTCAGCACACATGCGAACACATTTAAAAATTTGGTTTGCCTTTCATGAAATCAGTTATCCTTTCAACTCTCCTACATAAAATGGGATTTTAAAAGAGACTGACAGTACCTCTTCCCAATTCCTCCTGCCTGTTCTTCAGTGAAAACAATCAGAGAAAGAGGAAATGCAATGCAGAACTCCTAGAAGAGAGACAGGAAGGAAAATATTCAGGTAAAGACTGCTCCAGCTTATTAGATTAAACTAACAGAGGTAAATGTAACTTCACATCTGGACACACTATAGACAATGAACAGGTGCACACACCGCTTGCCACAGTGACAATGACAAAAATACACTAAGGGGCATATTAAATGGCAAACAATGTACATGAAAACATACGTCACAGTTTTCACACATATAACAGCATAGAACTTCAGGGTTATAGTTTGAAGAGCATTAACCCTTTGAGTGCCAGAATGGTACGCAAAGCATTGCAATGCATTGAGTACCACTGGCACTCAAAGGGTTAATTCTGTAGCTCCACCCCAAATCCCGTGTGTTTTGTCGATGACAGGAAACATAACGTGAAAAGGAATAGAACCAAAGCAATGCACAGGAGGGGAGAAGAGTTAACCCTTTGAGTGCCAGAGGGGTACGCAACTCATTGTTCTGCAATGCGTTGCGTACCCCTCTGGCACTCAAAGGGTTAAAGTTCCATGAATTATTACACAGAATCTTAATACACAAGTGAGAAGACTGTCTTTAATGTAAACGTTCTGACTTCATTTCCACCGGGGATTTTATTTGCTTGTTCGGTTTTCTAAATGGTTTGGTTTTATTGCAATATGTTTATTTGGATCATTTTTCACTCCATTTTTTTTTTTTTGACAAATTTTCCTTTTCAATTGATCAAGCATGGTATTTGTTCTCTCTTTAATTACATTTTCCTTGGATCGCATGATTTATTTTTTGATTGGAGAACATCCTATATAATAATTCGCTAAAACGTAACAACGTAGTCATGTGCAATAGAGACTGCGCAAAGTGCTGCAGTCATGAGCAGCAGAGACTGCCCATGCCATATTGGAGCGTCCAGCTCTGTATCAGCTGCGGCGTGGGCAGTCTCTACTGCGCATGACTACCCCACGACCGGCTGGCAGTGGCACTGTGGCCCGTGTAACGGGCTGTTCAACTAGTTCTAACATAAGGAGTTAAATAGTTAAACGTCCCATATAAATCTTAGGGATATTGTTATCTGGCTCTGTGGTGGTTTGTTTGTTCTAGAATTTCTCTAGTTTTTTTTCTTACATTACCAGCCCCTTTGATATATTTGTTCCTGAAACACGGGTGCAAAATCATGAAAATCCAAAAACCTGCCTTGTCACAGCACTTAACACTTTGAGTGCCAGTGCACTGCAATGCATTGGATATCTCTCTGGCATTCAAAAGGTTAAGGATTGCAGTGGGAGACCATCCCTGAGGAAATATTTTGTAACTCCTAAAAAAGAATATTAATTTAACCTCATTTATATTGTATTTAAACAGCTAAAAAATTTTTGTGAAAGTATTTTACCAGGAAGAATACACCGATATTGTCCCTCCTTTTCAAGTATGTCCGGGACTCATTTTAGATCTACCTAAAAAGGGTGAAAGGCTGAGCTGACCTTACCGGGACTAGAACCTGTGACCATGCGACTTCGACAGATTCTACAGCTTGTGCATTACATGTACAGTCACTGAAAACGGAGCTGTCACTTTGTAACAAAATAGGTCATTTTGAAATAGCTTTCAAAAAGCACATATATTTATCTTCTCTTTTTATTCAAAACAATGGTTTATGGGATATTCAGTTTGTAGGTATAGTCAAATTAAACAGTACTGGCTGGCATGCCCACCAGTCAGATATTAACATTCCTCAATGCTGTCCATCCCAACTAAGAACAAAACAACAGGGGGAGCCATGTAACTTGGACAGGCAGTGGACAGTGTGTGATACAGGATCATATGGGTTTTTTTTTTTTCCTTTTTCCCCATCAGCACTCCTGATAGAATGGCCTAACAGCCATGAAAAGTGTTGGGCAGGCATAAGCACCTGAATGTATGTTTTATTTTAGAGGATATTTTTTTTATTCCTATAAATTAACAAACATGTAATCTAGTCAGGAGACAGAAAACTACTCCTTCCTGAATGAGGCCATGCAAAAGACGGTGCTATGTCTTTATGGGAGGTTTTCCGCAAGCAAGGCAGATGGGGTCCCCAACGAGCCACACTGCCGCACTGTGCTATTAGACTGACTTAATTATTGGAATATTATTGTTTATTTTAAATTACACTCTGCCAGTACTGTCTGTCCAAGTTACTTGGTGCCCCCTACTGTTTGTTCCTTGTTTTCAACAGAGGTGTTCTACTTCAAGTGAAGAGAGAAGCAGTGTTTATTGGAGGTAATTGTGTGAGGCAGAATAATATCCCTCACTTGCCTGTATACCGCATATTGATCCAACAACCAACCTTTGTGTGTGTCCAATTGGAAGTGTGGGTTAAAAGTATCTATTGATATATTACCTTATGGGCACCCTCCTGTTTTTTGTACTCTATCCCAACTGCCACTCCTTGCTGACCAGTAGTAAGGCATTTGCAGATAATGACACATAAAGTTAAAATATTTCAAACTAATATTTTAAATAAAAAGGCTAACAAATACAAAGTTATTTTGAAATTTGTTTCTAAATTACATTGGTTACAACGTGTCATTTCCACTATAATCCAACAGAAAAAATAGGGAATGCTCTTTACTCATAAGGAAGTTAAAGCTGTATTGAACTCTAATACAACACTGTAAAATATTGGCCAGGTCATTTAGTCAGTTTTTTGTTTCAGTTTTATTAGTACAATCCCCAGGCCTCTTCTGTGCTGTTGCAAAGCCTAGCGAGAAGGTGTAATTTACTGGAAACTACACAGTGTATGTGGGATTAGCATACAGACACCCTGGAATGGTAGTGAGTGACACTAGTATAGTTGTTTTAGCATGTCTATTAAAATAAATAAAACTTGTTTCTTACATAGTTACATATATGTTACACAGCAGTTTAAGTTGAAAAAAAGACTTGCGTCAATTCCTATTTACCACTGTTGATCCAAAAGAAGGTGAAAAACCCTTTATTCAGCAATTTGAAAATCTGCTTTAATTGGGGTAAAAAAATTCCTTCTTGACTTCAAATGGCAATCAGATTTCTCTTTGGAGCAAACGCTTGATGAAAGTTTCCATTTAAGAATCAATGTTAAAATGCACTATACCTAGGTAACACTTTGAATTACTTACATGATTTTTCTGGTCTCTCCAGAGAAGTCTGTGTGTTGTCAGAAGCAGAGTTCCAGTATCAAACTTGGTCTAAAGGGAATTAATGCAGGATCAACAATCAAGCAATAACGAGCAATCAGTTCAAACATACCATATCTACCATAAGAAAAACGTATTTCCGTCTCTTATTTTGCTTTGAAAATTCAAATTGAAAAAAGTGAAAGTTGGCACAAACATACATGTGATAAACTGGAAATAATCAAAAATAATTGCACCCCACAGAGACTGAGCAATTAATGTCAATTCAGCTCATAGTAAATCTGATTCAATGCATTCCAAAACACACATTTACATACATACATACAGTACTGTGCAAAAGTTTTAGGCAGGTGTGAAAAAATGCTGTAAAGTAAGAATTCTTTAAAAAATAGACATGTTAATTAGGGTTGCACCAATACCGATACTGGTATTGGTATTGGTGCCGATACCGGCATTTGCACGAGTACTCGTACTCGAGCAAATGCAGCCGATACCAGCACCGATACCCTGTGTCAGTGTCGGTGCTGCACAGAGGGAGCCCGGGGAGCTGCTCACAATGCTCCCCGGTCGCCTCTCTCCCTCCTGCAGCGTCAGAGCGTTGCCGCGGGTCGCGAGAGAACAGCGAGCACCCAGCAGAGGAGGGTAAGACAGGCAAAGGGGGATCAAGAGCGGGTGGTGAAAGAGGCAGAGAGGCGGGTCAAGAGGGAGAAAAAGAGGCAAAAGGGACTAAGGGAGAAAAAAAAAAAAAAAAGAGGCAAAAGGAGGAAGGATCAGGAGACAAAAGGAGGGGGGCCAAGAAGAGGCAAAAGGAGGGGGGATCAGGAGGGAGAGAGAGAGAGAGGCAAAAGGGTGGGATCAAGAGTCAAGGAGGGGGAGAAAGGGGGATCAAAAGGGAGAGAAAAAGCCAAGTCAAAAGGAGGGGACTCAAGAGGGGGAGAAAGAGGCAAAAGGGGAGAATCAAGAGGTGGTGTGTGTGTGTGTGTGTATATATATTTCAAGTACTCACCGATACCAATTACCGATAATTTTTTTTGTGGTCACTTGCCAGTTTTCCAAGTACCTAAAGCATATATGCTTTAGATACTTGGAAAACTGGCAAATAACCACAAAAAAAAGTTTCGGGGAGTACTTGAAAAAAGTATCTGTACTCGATAATAGTTTATTTTTTATTAATTAACAAAATGCATACTGAGCGAACAGAAGAAAAAGCTAAATCAAATCAATATTTGGTCTGACCACCTTTTGGGCACAGCAACAAGACACAAGGTAGTTATACTGCATCGACAGAAATTTCAAGGCAGACAGGAGTTTCCAGATGTGCTGTACAAACTCTTTTGAAGAAGCACAAAGAAACAGGCAACACTGAGGACCGTAGCCGCAGTGGTCAGCCAAAGAAACTCAGTGCAGCAGATGAAAGACACATCATGCCTACTTCCCTTCTCAATGGGAAGATGTCCAGCTGTGCCATCAGCTCAGAATTGGCAGAAAATACTGAGACCCTGGTATACCCATCTAGTGTCTGGAGAAGTCTGATCAGAAGTGGTCTTCGTGGAAGACTTGCAGCCAAAAAGACATAGGCCAAGCGACTCAACTATGCATGAAAACACAGGAAATGGGGTGCAGAAAAATGGCCACAGGTGCTCTGGACTGATGAGTCAAAATGTGAAATATTTGACTGTAGCAGAAGGCAGTTTGTTCACAGATGGGCTGAAAAGCGGTATAAGAATGAGTGTCTGCAGGCAACAGTGAAGCATGGTGGAGGTTCCTTGCAAGTTTGGGGCTGCATTTTTGCAAATGGAGTTGGGGATTTGGTCAGAACGAATGGTCTCCTCAGTGCTGAGAAGTACAGGCAGATACTTATCCAACAGATAATACCATAAGTGAGGCATCTGATAGGCCCCAAATGTATTCTGCAGCATGACAACAACCCTAAACATACAGCCAAAGTCATTAACAACTATCGTCAGTGTAAAGAAGAACAAGGAGTCTTGGAAGTAATGGTGTGGCCCCCACAGAGCCCTGATCTTAACATCAATGAGTCTGTCTGGGATTACATGAAGAGAAAGAAGAAACTGAGATTCGATCTCAAAGATGTCTGGAACAACCTACCTGCTGAGTTCCTTAACAAACTATGTACAACTGTACCTAGAAGAATTGATGTTGTTTTGAAGCAAAGAGCGGTCACACCAAATATTGAATTGATTTAGATTTTTCTTCTGTTCACTCACTATGCATTTTGTGAATTGCTAAAAATAAACTATTAACATGTCTATTTTTGAAAGCATTCCAACTTTACAGCACATTTTCATACCTGCCTAAAACTTTTGCACAGTACTGTACATACATACATACCGAAAATGTGCTGAGGTCGATGTGCTAAGGAGAAAGTAAGCACTTCTGGGGCAATCCAACTGCACCCATAGGGACAAATAAACATCCCTATTGATTTTAATGGGGCTCTTAAACCGTTAAATAATAGAGGTCTCCATCAAATTACTTTGTAATGCATTGTAGGCCTCTAGCATTAAAGGAGTTTAACCCTTTGAGTGCCAAATGATTAAATCAGTGGGGCATTAGTGATGTTTATCTTGTTTCTTGTGGGGTAGTTAATTTGCCCCAACATTTCACTAGTTATTTGTAGTACTTTAACCTCACAGAGCTTTTTACCAAGAATACTCCCATAGAATAGTTGCCCTTTAGGGCTATTTTATGATAGTTCCCCTCTAAAAAGAAAATAAGTATAGCTAAATATAAAGTGCTGGTGTGGGTTCTAAAACCTAGTAGTACTTTGGGATAGTATCATAACCTGCCGTTTGTTTAATCCTTTGAGTGCCAGAAGGAAACGCAACGCATACCCCTCTGACACTCAAAGGGTTAATATTTATACAGCATGGACATTGTGGTAGTGCCATCAAGGCTAAAACAGTACAGGAGAATTTTAAGGAGAGAATATGTCAGCTCTGTGCTTTTATGTTCAACCTCACTCATATATAAAAAGAACAGTTTAACAAGCACAGTAACATAGTTGATGAGGCTTAAAAAAAGACTTCCGTCCATCAAGTTCCAAATCACTCCTGTTGATCCAGAAGTCAGAAAACACCACTTGAAGCCATTTCCAATTAAGCACCAAGTGGGTAAAAAAATTCCTTCCTGATTCCAAATGACAGTCAGATATTTCCCTGATCAACATCCTATCTACTTTGAATCCAACTGTTATAATTCTCAATATTTTTCTGCGCCAGATACATATCCATTACTTTTTTGAAAGCACATTATCCCAAGGCAAAGAATTCCATAACTGCTTTTGTTTTTGTCGAAAGTGTCTTTCCTCTAGTCTTAAAGGGGATCACCCCAAAAAACAGCCCCCCAATAATTAGCCATCTAGTGATTAGCTTACCAATAGTACTATTATTCAGCCCAATTACCGGGTTAGTCAGAAATCATACTTCTGCCAAGACTGACGACTAGGCAACAGCACAGACATCTTTGCCAATACACATCTGCTCTCCTGCTCTGTCAGTCCTGGTCTCCTTCAGGAGGTGTTGCATGGTACCTAAAGTACCAGAAGGGACTGAAGGTGCAGGCGTGCAGATGCCTCTAAAGAACTGCTGCCTGGCGGTCAGTCTCGGGAGAAGTAGGGTTTCTGACAAACACAGTAATTAGGCTGGATAATAAAACTATTGGTAAGCTTATTGGTAGATGGCTAATTATTGGGGGGGGGGACTTTATTTGGGGTGATAGTTAATGGATGACCTCCTGTTCTTCACGAAGTTCTTTGAATAGTCAATTGGAGAGTTATTTGTATTGATCTTGTATATATTTGTAAATAGCAATCAAACCATCCCTTAGATGTCTCTTCTCTAATGTAAACAAACCCAGATGGCTAGCTCCTTTTTAGAATTCAGATCCTCCAATTCCTTTTTCCCATTCAATAAAGTATTTTATAAGAACTGGTGCCCAAAACTGTACTCCATATTCTAGATGAGGTCTTATGAAGGATTTATATAGATCAAAGCAACAACATATTTCTTATGATTGAACACGTGAAGTAAAATGTCACTAACATGTACAGAACAATACAATGGAGACAGTGGCTCTGCTCACGACAATTTACAATGGCATTTATTCCCTCTACTTTTCAATCTGCAACACCTCTTTAAGCTTTGTTGTGCCCTTTGTTGCAGAAGTGCACAAGCTTTGGTTCTATTGGGAGTTATTGGCCTACAACTCAAAACATCCTAAGGTAACCACTGGCAAAGTGAAAGCAGCAGGATTTGTAGTCCAACAGCAGCTAAAAAGAAACAATAGGGGCTTTGCACAAAAGTGTGAGAAAGGAGTAAAACTCTCCAATTCCTATGCTAACCTATGGATCCTATGCACTAACATCTACCAATCTTCAGAAACCTTAGTACATAGGCCCCACAGAGTAAAACTGGAATTAGAGCATGTATCAAGTGGAAATGTATATCTTCTTTATTCCCAATTTTATCTACTCATCAATAAGGAACTGACATTGGCAAGCCTGGGATTATGACATTTACAGTCCAACGGTAGCTGAAGAGCTACGGGATGCCCATCCATATACAGCTGTCTAACTGTATAGATCTGCGGAATATGGTTGCGCTATATGTTAATGATAATAATATATGTAATTCCCATTGACTGATTCAGAATTATATTGGCTACGCAGTTCAACAACAGTTCAAGAACTTCAGCGTGACCAGTAATTACTATATGGCATTGTTGGAAATGAGTGTGGGGGGCTGCTCTCCGCAAAGCACACATATAAATATGACATGCGTGTAGTACATGCGAACTGTCTGGTGCTTTAGCATGCTAGCGCAATCTGTCCCAGTACTAGCATTGTAACAAGCACTCGGCTCCAACCTTGTCCTCCCCATCTGACAGTCGCACTCCTCGCTGTTGGACCACCAGGGTTTCATCAATATCCAATAGCCCGGTGCACCAGGAAAAGCGGTCCATGGTACCCTGTCAACCAGCAGGAACTATTGACAGAACTACAATTTCCGGAACATCAGCCCCGCCCCCCCAGAACGTCACAAAAGCGCGTCCGCAGCACAGCTGAGGTGGGGGTGTTAGGCGGGTTGGTATAAATTGAGAGTTTTGTAAATTATTCATAGGAAAAGCGGTTAAATTGTGGCATTAACGACTTGTATATCTCTCACGTGTGTCTCTTTTTAGGAGACTGGTAGAATAAAAGTGCAAAAATTTTTTCCTATGGCTAAAACGGTGTCACCTTTTGCCCCTCTTTAAGAGATTAGACTTTATGGTGTGTAAGTAACTATATAAATATAATATTGCTCTATGGCAATGCAACAAGTTACATTCATTTGTAACTTTTAGTACGCGTGTTTATACATTTGCGTAATTAAAATACTTTGGTCTTGCTCTAAATTTTTCCAGTTACACAAAGAGGTATCATTAAACAACCTAAATATCCTCGGTTATGCAACACCGCCTGAAACAAAAAGTGTCCTCCTTTGGCCATTTTAAATGTTGGGAGATACGCATCTGGACCGTACAGAGAGCATGGAAATTACCATTGATTAAACCATTAAAGACCAGATGGGTGTGCAAGGGTTATATGGAACTTTTAGCTTTTAAGTGCTAGTAGGGTTGCCATCACATGGTGAGCTTTTTTTGCATTGTTATGGAAATAAACCCCATTTAAATCAATATGAATTTTCATTTAACTTTTATGGTGTAGTTGATAATGGCCATTGATATTTAAAGGGATAGTAACACTTAATATACAGTAAAATATATTATATGGCTTATCCTTCTGAGGACAACAAGGGTACTCCCACAGCGGTGCTGTGTTTTATTCAAAAGTTATTGCAGCTCAAACTGAAATGATTTACGTGTAGTATCTCAGTGGCCTGAAATTTTACAGTGGTGCGGTGCTCTGCTGCATCATCCTTTGGAGGTTTATGGTCAATTGATAAGAGCTTTCCATAGGATTGTGCAGAAACAGCACCATTAAAATTCCAGGACATTGAGTTAGTGCACCTAAAAACAAGCTTGAATGAAACACCTCTCTGCAGTGGAAGTACCATTTTTTTTACTCAGGAAGATAAACCCAACTATATATATATATATATATATATATATATATATATATATATATATATATCAGGGCTTAAAAGTTGAAGTCATTTGCTACTAGCCAGACCTGAAAAGTTACTCGCCACTGCAAGCCAAAACATACCCACCAGGGCTGAATTTCTACTCGCCAGGGCTAAATTTTCATTCGCCATTGGCTAGTATATACAGGGCTCAAAATTTCCACTCACCACTAGCCAATGGCAAGTGAAAATTTAGCCCTGGTGGGTATGTTTTGGCTTGCAGTGGCGAGTAACTTTTCAGGTCTGGCTAGTAGAAAAGAATGTAAAATTATAAGCCCTGATATATATATTTTTATATATATGTATATATACACCATTTTTTACTCAGGATGATAAACCCAACTATATATTTTTATATATATATATATATATATATATATCAGGGCTCAAAATTTCCACTAGCCAATGGCGAGTCAAAATTTAGCCCCGCTGGCTAGTAGCAAAGGACTTAAAATTATAAGCCCTATATATATATATATATATATATATATATATATATATATAGTGTTCTAACCCACTGAGAGGTCTCCAGTGCATTGCAGAGCAATATTTTGGCAGACACTCTAACATTCAAAGGGTTAAAAGCCTAATTTAGATCAATAGGTTTGATTCCGGATTGCTGCAGTTTGCTTTTATACATAAAACCCAATGACGAGAATGTGCTCAAAATTTAAGCAAGCTGCATTATAGACGAGAACTGAAAATGACCAATTTGTTAATGAGGCTTTTTTTAACCTACATAGTAACATATTGATGAGACTGAAAAAAGCCTATGCCAAATTCTAGAAAGGTTTCCAATGCATTCAAAGACTTAAAATAGCCACTTAAATCAATGGTAAGTTTGGAAAATGTTACTCGTCCCCAAAGGTGCACTTGGTTGGCAGTAACAAATAGCAGCCGTGGATGATACGGACCTTTTTGGCTTGTGTTTAAACATCCATGCTAGATATATTTAATAGTGTAGGAATTAATTTAAAGACTGCCTGTACCATCTAGGTTAGAAATATCTGATATCAGTGATATGAGCCAGCAATATAACAGGACTTAATCAATAAGAATGTAACTCTGTTTGATAAGTGTCTCAGATAAAAAGAGACCTAATGGCCCTAGTGCAGTGGTTCTCAACTCCGGTCCTTGGGACCCACTAAAAGTCCAGGACTTAGGGATTTCTCTGCTAGAACACAGGTGTGATGATCAGAGGCTCATTCACATTGATTAACTCACCTGTGCTCTAACAAGGAAATCATCAAATCCTGGCCTGTTAGAGGGTCCTGAGGACTGGAGTTGAGAACAACTGCCTTAGTGCTTATGGTGCAATTTGCCATGAGAGCTACTAGTGTGGATGTCCAATGTATACACACATTTTTTCTGAATAATTAATTGGTGGAAAGGCACTCTTACTTGATTTAATTTGCTACTAAGTATTTATAGCTGCCAATCTGAGCAATAAAGAACTATTGTTTGCGACCTATATGGAATAGTTGGTTAAATATAAACACATAACCACAATAAATCTTTACATAAGTTAGTTAGCCGATCCTAGATCCTGCTCCTATAAATATACTGGAGCTTTACTTTGTGAACAGAGGGACTGGAATACACAAACCTTTCTGTTCTTTAATGCTACATCAAAATCAGTGAGATCTACTCATATCACATTTTTTTACTCGCTGTCAGTCCTAAAACAACAGTTACGTTCATGTGCCCATGTGACGTTTACAAACCATATACTATTTATCCTAAGAGTAATGTCCCTTGGGCATCATGATTACATTTAGGTCGGTTTCCATTTACACTACCCCCCTATGATGTCTATTTACTGGACATGAGTCCATTCTTTAAAGGGATAATAATTAAAGTTAATTATTAATACTGACTACTTACTGATGAGGGCTCTTGGCAGTGCAGAAGTGGTCTGTTTTACAGCACCCATATCTGTTCTCATTTGCAAGGCTGAGACTAGTGTTGAGTAGCTGGTGCCCTTTAGTTTTGTTTATCTTAGTATTTACAGACCTGCTGCACCATCTACAATAAGTTGCTTAAAACACCACCTTATCTGAGGTATCGTGTTTGTGAATTATAGAGAGAAGTTCCTCAGCTCTCTTATAGATTACACACTAGATACTAGATACCTAATGCTGCCTCCAGTTAATCTGCTATCACAGAAGGTATAGAAATATACAAAGAAGGGGTACTGGTGGCTCCTAAGGGATCGTTGAACAACATAAAATGCAAAATGTATACCCAAGCAAATAAATACATGGGATGTGCAAGCACAAATAATGTAATACAGGACGGGAGAGGGACACACCAGGTATTATAATTAATAAGAAACAAGGTAGCTATCAATAACCTGTATGGTTGAATATAAGTTCATGGAACACAAGACCTAGTAGTTATAGTGTTGTAATTAAAAAGTACTTTCTTGTGGGTCTCCACTCCTTGTAGGTGGTGTTCGTTTTCACTCGGTCTTTGTGTCAAGAGGGGGGAATGTATGGAATCCTGATCGGTGTCAGGTCTTTGCAAACTGTTATTGATTCCTCGTTCCCACACAGATATAAAGACAGGGAATAGTTTGTATCAATATATGGTATAAACACTTGAAGAAACAGATAGTAATCACTTACATGTAAGCAAGTAGGGTTCAGCTCTCCTCTTTCTTCTCCTCTGAGCTTCTCTGTATATGTTCCTCAGTCCGCTCTCCCTTATCAGGATGTCATGTGCGGTCTCTCCCACAGGTCTCTCAAGAGTTTTCTTACAGCCCAAGCTATGTGCAAAGTGAATAATGATTTCCCAGCGAATCACACCACTAATGTCTTGTTAGGTACCAGGAACCAGACAGACACAAAAATGTAAAATGCAGAACACCTTTATTAAAATAACAAAAGCAAACAAAGCAAAATCGTGATCCAGAAGCATAAACCAAAAGACAAGCCGTGGTCAGAAACCAAGACAGGTACTCAACCAAGCCTGGGTCAGGAATACGGAGATCAACAATGTCAGGAACAATCCAGGAGTCAGGAGCCAGAAGGGACGTCAGAGGAAGCCAGGTCATGCACAGATAATCAGCAACTCAGGATAACGCGCTTGCAGCCAGAATCAGACACAAGGGCAACCAGGAAGTGAGCCAACTGCTTTAAATAGCCTGGGAGGGTTGGCTGATAATAGGTGAGCTAACACAGAGAGGTCAGCTGATTCAACCTGATCCAGGAAAGGGAAGGAAGCAGTAAATGATATCAGAGCACTAGATTAGCTCAGACATCAGAATCAAGCAGCAGAGTAGAGCAGCCCAGCCTAACCTTGACATGTCTGCTTTGTGTTGTCCATAATAAACGGCCCGCGTCCACTCCGGTGGATGTTTCTGTCACGTCAAGGCCTTAACGTGCAGTGGAACACTAGCGGTGCAAAGTGTGGAATTAATGCCAGTAATCACTATATTGTTAACTCTATGCATTTGGTGCACTAGGCACTTCTTCAGGGTTATATGGGGGAAAGTGCATTGGAAGGCAGTATATATACCTTACTAAAGTCAGATAAACTATGGACTTTTAATTGGATAATTACTTCCCAGTTCACATTCTGATTGAAGGATCGGATCTATTACATCCGGCCGTTAAAAAAGCAAATTAACCCTTTGGCTGAAGTGTAGATACAATATTATAGTTATTTAAAATATACAGATAAAACAGTGAGTACATTCAATAAGAAGCTGTAAGATAAAACTAAGACATTAAGGTAAATTAAACACTAAATGATGCTAATAATGTAAGGCATAAATATAGCTTCAAGCTTAAGGTATACGATGTAAGCAACATCCATATAATATCAGCTATACTGGTAAAATGGAACATATTCATAGTTTAGGAGATATATCTTCCTGGACGTTCCTCATGGACACCAAATTCAAAACAGAGTAAAGTCGTGGGTGCTATTACTCCTTTTAAAGTTACATTTGAAGCTCCTCGATTAGAGTATGTGATGTATAGGACTGCATGTGAATGAGGTTATGTAAGGTATGTCAACTATTATGTTGCAATATATAGTGGTGAGATATAAACTCTGTTCTACTTATATATTAATATGGTGTTTCACCTATTATGTAGCAGCAAAGGTGAAACAGTAAAGGTAATCTATATTATGAAAAAGGTAACTTATGATATGTCAACTGTTATGTAGGGCAAAACAAAAGCTATCATATCGATTTGGTAAATATACGCTTGGCTGAATGTCTATTTATGATGGATGATATTATAGTGAGCTCGGTTCCTTAGGAAACAGTTCTGATTAATATTCAGTCCTTTAAAAGCCAAAGTCTTCAGTTTATATATCCATTCCGTCTCTTTCCGGCTGATTTTATTTTTCATGTTCTCTCCTCTACAGTGTTCTTTGGCGGTTTCAATTGCTGTAAATGAGATACATGTTGGATCTTTGTTGTGAGCTGTTCTAAAATGCTCCGATACACTGTGGCTGGTTAGGCCTTTTTGGATGTTCCTCATGTGTTCTCTGATTCTAACTCCAACATTTCTGATTGTTCTGCCAATGTATTATTTCCCACAGGGACACTCTGGTAGGTATATGACATCTTTTGTCTTGCATGTGATGAACTCTTTCAAAGGTTTCTCCTGTATTATTGGATTTGAAATGTCATATCACTCTCTTTGTGTCCATACTTGTTTTGCAGGTAATGCAATTCCCGCATTTGTGAAAACCTTTTAATTCCTTTTGGAGGTATGGTGCCTTCGCTTCAGTGTGGTTAATGTAGCTAGGTAACAGGTATTGTCTTAAGTTGCTACATTTTTTATATACAACTTTAGGTTCATCTTCCAAAAATAGTTTCAGGTCTTGATCTTTCAATAGGATAGGCCAGTATTTCTTCATAATTTCATCTCTAGGTGGTTCTCATTGTAGTCTGTCACAAGCCTGGGTTTTCTCACTTGTTCCTCTTTATTTCTAGCTGTCACCTGTTCTTCCAATTTATTGTCCTTCATTACATCTTCTTTGGCTCTTTTCAGGGTGTGTTCTTTATATCCTTTTTCTCTAAAGAGATTTTCCAGCTGATTGATTTGTGTTATACATACCTCTTTGTCTATGCAGTTCCTTTTGACTCTGCCAAATTATCACGGTACCCATGCTCAATGGCGCAGGCGGCGACATTCTGATTTCCTCATTTCATTGCCTTTCTCTGATTGGCCTGGTATCTATGTCACTGCCCAGGGCTAGCCTTTATATACTCTGTCAGGTCTATACTAAGGCGCCCTTTCGTGGTGTACTTGTTCCTGACGTTTGTTCCTGAGTCTCGCTGATCGTGTATGACCTGGCCTGCCTGACGATGTTCCTGCGCTTCCTGTGTTGCTGCTCCGTTGCTGACTGTATCAGGCTGAGAACCCGCTCTGTTGCTAACTATATCTGGCTGAGAACCCGCTCCGTTGCTGACTGTATCTGGCTGAGAACTTGCTCCGTTGCTGACTATATCTGGCTGAGAACCCGCTCCGTTGCTGACCATATTTGGCTGATAACCCGCTCCATTGCTGACTACATCTGGATGTGAACCCGCTCAGTTGCTGACCGTATCTAGCTGAGTATCCACTCTGTTGCCATCAGTGCCTGGCTGCAACGCTCGGTTGCCTCTGTCTGGCCAGCGTTACCGCTGCAGCCTTTTCGTTGCGCTTGTCTGTTGTGCACCGCGTGGTGCTATTATTCTCTTGCCGATCGTAGGCTGGGCATTCGTGCTTTAGCCGTTTCCTATAACCTTCTCAGGCAGTGTGCACACGCTAAGTACCGGTACAGTGCTGCATAGCTCTGACTGAGTTACTCTGATCTCTATCTGTGTCCACCTCCCTATCATAGCTGGGCTCACTCCCTCTGGGAGTTGCAGTATTTACTCTGGGTGTTACCGTTTGACCCGTTCAGTGCCTAGATCTGCTAGGCAGGGCCAGTGCTCCATTCTCCTCTGCAGTAGCCTTTGGGCTTAAGAGCCAGCGGTTGCTTTACATCATACTTGTTGGTGTGAGGGGACACAAGTTCCCTTCCTGTGTGTATCTCGATCCACCCCTAGCGTTCTAGGGTTTGCCTACCATAAGCGGTTGCCTTGGCCTCTCTGTGACCCTAGTCCCAAGGTCAGTGTTGCCTACCATAAGCGGTTGCCTCGGTCTCCCTATGACCCTAGTGCCAGGGTCAGTGTTGCCTCGCTTCTATTGGGTTCAGTGCCTCCCAGGCGTCTGGATCTTGTGTCAGTTACCTACTACTGGACTGCTAGTCATCTAGAGTCCTGCTGTCAGCTCCTGGGCTGCAGAGCCTCCGGTCACCTCTAGTCCGCAGGGTTGGGTTGCCTATGGTCATAAGTACCTACAGTCATCAGGGTTCAAGCCCAGAACTCTCTCTAGCCAGTGGCTGCCTCCATTTCCTGCTATATTTCTAGAGACTGGCTTACTATTGCTGTATATATATATATATATATATATATATATATATATATATATATATATATATATATGTTCTGTTATTGTGGGTCTGAGGGTCTAACTAAGTGTTTGTACTTTATCCTAATAAAGACATTTTAATATTACCAATCTGGTCTGAGTGTTCATCAAAAAACCGTGACACAAATTCTCCCCTGGGGATGTTTTTCACTCATGGTCTAAATTGGGCTATATATCCATTACTATGGGTAGGCTTCTTATTTGTCCTTGTCTTGATTTCTCCTTTATCAATGTAAATGGATAGCTCTAGGAAGTTTAAATTTGCTCTGCTGTACATAGAAGTGAATTTTAAACCATATTTGTTTTCATTTATGTACAACAAAAACTCGTTCAGGGTTTCTTCAGTGCCTTCCCAAATAAAGAGACAGTTGTCGATGTATCTTCTCCAGAGGATAAGTCCACTATTCCTCTCATTCTTTATGTTTATGTGTTCTTCCTCCCATTTGCCCATGTAGATATTAGCGTAGCTAGGGGAAAACTTACTCCCCATAGCTGTGCCCGATGTCTGTAAGTAGAACTTATTTTCTGCCCAAAAGTAGTTTCGGGTAAGGATTAACCTTGTGCATTCTAGTAGAAACTCAATTGCCTAGATGCACTAAAGGTCGATGCTGTGTCGGTATGATCTTGTCGATGTGTTCGAAACACTTCAACATTTTGATCTACACACACATCGACATAGTCACTAAAAATGTTGGATGCAAGGGGAGGCATGGAGAAGGTTCCTATTAGCATACAGGATTGTCGAAGTGCTGTCGATGTGGAAGGGATGTCCTCCCTTCACACATCTCCAACACTACGACAATTCTGAAGTTGAACATCATTCTCTCTCTGCTTCCCTACTTGACCAGTAGGGGAGTGGAGAAAACAGTTTCAGTACCATGGACAGCACTTAGTGCCATAGGGATGTGCATTGCACACCTCTGTGGCACTGAAAGGGTTAATAGGTGCACTATCAATAACAATTTATTAGTAATTAACACATAAACAAAAAAAAATAACTAGTGTTATTATAAGGACATTTAAGAGTGCCTAAAAGTCTTGTGGGTTGTTTCAGTGCATGATGTTCACTGTGTTTACAAGTGGACTGGGAGGGATGTTTGGAACAGTGGGAAATAAGCTGTGTGTTCATGTGACTCAAAATGGAACCAACTGAAGGAGATAACAGAACAGACTGAGTTCGATATGCCTACTGCTGTTGTGGAACACTGCAACACGCAGTGACCTTTATTAAAACAAAGACACATGGTAGCAAACAAGAACTTAAAGGACACACAAGGGACCAGACTAGAAAGTCCCAACAAAGAAATTTCTTTAAATGTGGCACTCCATTTAAAGAGATTTCTTTGTTGGGACTTTCTAGTCTTGTGCCTTGTGTTTTTGACCTAAAAGAATACAAGATTTATGCTGTTAAAATGTCAGACTGGGGAGAAGGGTATATGCAAAAAAACTCAAAACACTAAAGAACAGCCCTCTGTAACTCACTCCAACAAGGAAGGTGTACAGCAGCTGTAGAATCATTACAAGAGACTTGTAGCTGGCTTATGTACTGCCTGCAACCTCCTGGTAGGCAATAACATTTTTTGGTGTGACACTCAAAGGGTTAAGCCACATATAGAACAAAGGAGTAAAAATCCTAGATATGTTTGTTCGATATGTGGCTTGACCCTTTGAGTGCCACACCAAAAAATGTTATTGCCTACCAGGAGATTGCAGGCAGTACATAAGCCAGCAACAATTCCCTTGTAATGAATCTATAGCTGCAGTACACCTTCCTTGTCAGAGTGAGTTAGAGAGGGGTGGATGTGGGAGTTATAGCTTATTAACCCAGGTTTCTTGAGAAGGGAGGGTTTGTGCTGCAATAAAGGTAGATTTCTCTTTCTTTCGTCTGGTGTATGCTTTGTATGGATGATTTGACAAGCAGACAAACAGCTTGGTGAAGCATCTTCCTTGTCGAAGATGCAGATGATTCGACAAGCAGACACACAGCTTGGTGAAATGCCTTCCTTGTCGAAGAAGCAGATGATCACCAAGCAAACACCCAGTTTGTCAAGTATCTGCCTTGTCAAGAAGCAGATGCTTCGACAAACTGGGTGAATGCTTGGTGAAACATCCACTTCCAGAGTAGACCCCCTACCTCAGAAAGCAGTGGATGCAGCGCAAAGCTCTGTGCTCCAATTCTTTCAACCTGGAAATGTTCTGTTATAGATTTATTTATCTTTATCTCGGTGATGTGACACGTGACTTTTCAGTTTGGATCGAATCTGATATTATAGTGTAGGTTTGCCCCAAACTGAAAAGTCACATCAGAGATAAAGATAAATGAATATATAACAGAACATGCCGGATTGTCAGGTTGAAAGGAGCCAGTCCCTGCCTGTGTCATGCAATAACTGTGCACATTAAAATGCACTGAAGATTGTGGCTCATTCTGTTTTAGATGAGACGCTACTAGGGGTGAGAGAGAGAGAGACTTGCTTCCTCGAGCTGGGAAAGAAAACGTAAGCATGCAGTCTGTTTTGGGGGTGGGCTTGCTGGTGAGAGAGAAAGAGAGCAGCAAGAGCCATGCAATCATTTTTGAGCAGCCAGGCAGACACAATATTTAAACATGAGCATGCTGTGCTTTGATGTGTTCAGCCCTGGTCCTTAAAGGGTGAAGCATGGGCATTACTGGGTGTTCTGCAAGAGCTAGTTGCATGTAATCACGGTAGTGTTTTTGTGCTTGTGCATATAAACACAAATTACAGCCCGAGCTTCGGCATAGTGACATACAAGGTAACACTGATTGGTAAAATCAAGTGATACTTGGAGAAGCACAGACATGCCATCATGCTTACAGTTAAAGAGTTCTGTGAACCTGCTGCTCAACGTTCCTCCACTCATGAACATGATCCAGGCATCTAAGGACATACCCTATTTCTATTTTTTTTCACATTAGTTCTCTGTAGCCAACCCTATATTCAAAAGCAGATCAGTGTTGAATATGTTACTTTAACAGTTAATATTTTAAGGGCACAGGGGTGTCTGTGTTTGACCCAAGATTATATTGCGATGGTCCTTCTCTGTTTAGGATATCACTCTAATACTTTATGTCCACACTTATAGCATTTAATTAGACTTGCAGAGTAGGATATGCAATGCCACCCTGATGATCCCTGATATATACATTTTTGCTTTGATCGTTTCATGTAACTATTGCCTGAATGCTCTCATGTATAACATATTGTGCTCCTGCTTTCATAGTGCCATTCTAGTTTCATTTCATATTTCCAAACATTTTCCTAATTCAACTTATCTATAACCAAGCACAAAGGCAATGGTACATTAGGGATGCATGTCACACTTAATCTGGCTCCTCAGAGAGCTACAGGGAGATCCCAGCTTCGACAGCCACAGGTAGGAGAAGTTGAGACTGTGAACTCCTACAGCAAAGGCTGCTGTCAGAGTTTAGTGAATGTGGTGAACAGCTACATTAACAGCTCAACACACCCCGTTACATACGAATTTGTCTCATTATGCCTCATTTCCATATGGAAATAGGCCATTGTCGATGTGATGAATGAAAATTCGTAAACCTGTCAGATTGATGTTGATGTGGGCATCTTTTTCTCGGAGTGCTGGTGATGTAATGTCGTAGACACTTTGGTGAAAACTGTTGATGTGCCTACAACACTGCTATGACAGGATATCAACTTTTTTAGCCCCCTTTGAATTCTAGTGTATCTAGGCCAATTTCTTAAAACCGTAGATGATTTTCTTATGTAGGGTGTGGGAGACTGCCTCTATCCCTGCCTCATGTTCTATGACTGAGTATAGCGACGTTACATGACTGGTTAACAGGAATATTCATTCTTCCAGGATATCTTTCAAGGTTTAGATTGTTGTTCCGGTGTCCTTTAACCTCTTAGCGACCGACGGTCCTGGGACGTTTCCGTCCCATAAGGACAGCGTAGATGCATGGCGACGCGCCGGTACACATGACCTGTTGCGTGTATTGGCGCGTCACTTTTAGGCCTGATAGAGATCTCTCCGATCTTGACTGAGTATAGCGACGTTACATGACTGGTTACCAGGAAATATTCATTCTTCCAGGATATCTTTCAAGGTTTAGATTGTTGTTCCGGTGTCCTTTAACCCCTTAGCAACCGACGGTCCTGGGACGTTTCCGTCCCATAAGGACCTCGTAGATGCAAGCCGACGCGCCGGAACACATGACCTGTTGCGTGTATTGGCGCGTCACTTTTAGGCCTGATAGAGATCTGTCCGATCTAGGAGCGGTCAATTTCAGGCCCTATTTTTACTTACAGCGCTCCCAGTAGAGCGCTGTAAGTAAAAAGTACGTGACGTACTATGACCGTCATCGGTCCTTAAGTATTTCAATGACTGTGACTGTCATAGTACGTCACATGGCATTAAGGGGTTAAGTACAAAGGTAAGTCTGGTACTAGAGCCTGCAGGAAGGTGTCCACATAGTGCAACAAATTAGATGATAAGGAGTTTATGCCCTGCACTATGGGTATACCTGGTGGATTTTTGGATTAAACACGTTTAATCCATTATTTGATTACTACTACTGGATAATGCTTGGGCTGTAAGAAAACTCTTGAGAGACCCATGGGAGAGACCGCACATGAGATCCTGATAAGGGAGAGCGGACTGAGGAACATATACGGAGAAGTTCAGTGAAGAAGAAAGAGGAGAGCTGAATCCTACTTACTTACATGGTGACATGACCTTGCTTCCATAATGCGTCTCTAGAATATTATGAAGCAACAAACGGGAGATATTTCTTGCATTTGAGGGGTTAAAATCAATAAAAATGTATCCTTCCTTAGCTCATGAATATTTAATATTATTTTACAGTTATTGTTTTACATAACAAATATAATTCCTGCTATTTGTCACCTAGCAATAGTAACCAAGTTATCTAATTGTACGCTTCACCTCATTAATAGAAAGTAATGGATAAAATAATAACAGGACTCTGTGATTCCAGTGCACACAATATGCGGCCTCATTTATGGGATTTGCTTTGTCTCTAGAGGAGATGTTTGTTTTGTATTTCATTCTCCTGTTGGAGACTTGTTTCTGTATGGTAGTTGATTCCCAGAGTACACCCCACTATTTAGAGTGGTTGAATACTACAAGAGTCAGTGCCTGGTCCAGGCTATTTTCTATATAAATTGAATTTTACATTGGGACATGGCACTCAAACCATGACTCACTGTGAAGGGGAGACGGGGCCAAGGGGAGATACACGGCTAGGAACCTGCAGGCCTTAGGTATAAATCTGTTCACTTCAGAGGGTGGAAGTATATTAAATGCCTAGTCAATCAAAATTTGCCCAGTGTCAAATTATGTGATGTAAGGTCCCCAGAGAGGTAGTGGGAAATATTAAACAACACTCACTCTTTTTAATACCACTTGCACTGGGTACAGTCAGGCTAGAGGCATATGTAAACAAACTGCACTATGATAGGGGACATACAAATTACCATTGAATGCTAGAGAAGTCATGTCTCCAATGTTTCTGTTATTAAAGGGACTAAAAAGCTGTATTCATTTGTGTGGGAATTTTTTATTTGTCCCCATTGGTTCAGGTGGTTAACTCCAATTTGCTTTACTAAATATGGACCAACGTGTGTTGCTATGCATTTACTGATACATACGGTATGACTGTGAGCCTATGATTGTGTGACACTGGATGTTCCAATTCCTTAATTGTCCCATAGTAAGACCAAATAACCTCTCTTTCAGGTTTGGATGATATAGTATGTATGGTTCAAATATCTTCCTCATCTTTATAATGTATTAAACGGTTTTCCCTACTATATAGCCGATATGACTATGCTCCATAATGCTCATGTATAATCTAAAACTAATTTTATTGGGAGGAAGGGGCTGCAGGATCCTCAATGGGAGGAAAAAAAAATTAAAAACATAACTATTCTATAAAGATAGACCCACACACATCTAGTTATTTAACCCCTTAAGGAGATGGATTTCACTTAAGGACCAGAGCATTTTTGACATTTTTGACTATGTCTTTGTTCAACAATGTTTTCTCTTTAAGGCTTTTATTCCATCCACATGAATTATATACTGTTTTTTTACGCACAAATAGGGCTTTCTTTTCAAACAGCATTTACATGGATAAGTATAACCCACCATTTACTTTATTAAAATTAAATGGAACAGTAAAAAAATGTGTTGGCATTAATTGGGCACAGCACAATGGGTTACATTTTTATATAGACTGCATGTAGTCATACTTACAAAATGGGCAGTTTTAAGTGTTTAACTAAAAGATGTTCCAGACGTATGGTTTGCATCTTATGCATTGTAGATTTCATTGCTTTAGGCAGAGTGCATGTGCCAGCCAGCATGAGTGAACCAAAAAAGAAGAGTGGCTATCAGTTTAAAAAACTGAGAGAAGAAAAACAAAAAAAGACGGATGAACTCTTAGCAAAAGTTGGAAAAATTCATTCTTATTTTGGTGGTCCAAGCAGTTCAAAATCTTCTGATGTATCTTTGACTGGAGAAGAAGAGGAATGCAGTGATGACACTGTTGAAGAAAATGTGATGCATGGTGATGTTAGTGAAGATGCTGAAATGCATGATGACTCCATTCAAACACCTGCAACAACTTCTCTGTCTAAATCTGGGGAAGCAGAATCTAGCTCTGCACCAATGGTGGTAGTGGATACATGTACACATACACCAGCTCCAATTTCTGATGATCCAGCCATGTGGATCATCAAGAAGAAACAAAAGATCATATTGCACTGCATGGAATACATCAAAATACTAGTGTAGACTTTAGCAAGTCAAAAAGAATGTACGGAGATAATGTTGCTCGATATTGTACAGAAGACCTTTTTAAAAGGAAGCTGAAAAATGGAGAATTGCAAAAGAGATCTTGGTTGGTGTATTCGGAAAGTAATGGTAGTGTCTATTGCATACCATGTTTACTTTTTGGTGATCAACTGAATGCATTTTCCAGTTCAGCAGGTTTTAATGACTGGAAAAATGCTACTGGGAGAATTCATAAGCATGAGTGTTCACAGCACCATAGATCATCTGTTGTTACATTGAAAGTCAGAGGTTGTGCCAAGGGATGAATTGATAACTTAATGGTGGAGCAGATGGAAGAAGAAAGGCACTATTGGAGAAATGTTTTAAAACGTGTTTGTGTGACAGTGAAAACTCTTGCAACGCGTGGATTACCATTTCGTGGCACCGACGAACAGTTAGGTAGTCTACATAATGGCAAATACCTTGCTATATTAGAAGCCATTGCACAGTTTGACCCATTTTTGTTTCAGCATTTGAAAGAGTATGGAAAAGTAGGAAATGGACATACTTTGTACATCTCTAAAAGTGTTTATGAGGAAATAATCAAATTAATAAGTGACAAATTGATCACACAAATTGTTAGTGAAGTAAAGACCACTAAATATTATGGAATAAGTGTTGATTCTACGCCTGACATTTCTCATGTGGCTCAATTAACATTTATCTTACAGTATATTAAGCCTGATGGCATATCTGTCGAACCGTTTATGGGTTTTATACCAAATGTAGGACACAAATCACAAGAAGTTGCAGATATCGTATTCAGCACTTTAGAAAAATATGGCCTAACCCTTAAGGATTGTCTTGGTCAGTCTTACGACAACACAAGTAATATGTCAGGTGCATACTCAGGTCTTCAAGCTCAGGTTAAGAATAAGAATCCCTTAGCCCAGTATGTGCCATGTGCAGCTCATTCTCTCAACCTTGTGGCTGCAGAGTGCTGTCATGAATCATCTTCATTTTTTTCTTCTTTACAACAGCTGTATAACTTTTTTACAGCTTCTACCCATCGCTGGAGTGTGTTAATGTCATATCAGAGACCTGGAACACATGTTATCAAAAGTTTGTCACAAACACGCTGGTCAGTAAGACAAGATGCATGTCAATCTCTTACAGAAGGATGGGTGGCCATTTTAAAATCCCTCCAACATATCTCAGATGATAATGAGAAGAAAAAACAAGAAATGAAGCTAAAAGTATTTTAAATCTGTTAAACCATCTCGAGACTGCTATAATGGCGAACCTATGGGGCATTATACTGAAGGGATTTAAAGTAGTCAGCATGAAGTTGCAGAGTGTCCACACTGATCTGGGAACAGTCGTTCAATTGTACAGTTCGTTGGTAGAATTAATAAAAACCTTACGAGATAACTTTGACCACTATGAACAGCTTTCTATGGAAATGTGTGAAGTTCATGAATATCAGCATGACATTAGACGGAAGAAGAAAGTATAACCCACCATTTACTTTATTAAAATTAAATGCAACGGTAAAAAAAATGTGTTGGCATTAATTGGGCACCGCACAATGGGTTACATTTTTATGGAGACTGCATGTAGTCATACTTACAAAATGGGCAGTTTTAAGTGTTTAACTAAAAGATGTTCCAGACGTATGGTTTGCATCTTATACATTGTGGATTTCATTGCTTTAGGCAGAGTGCATGTGCCAGCCAGCATGAGTGAACCAAAAAGAAGAAGAGTGGCTATCAGTTTAAAAAACTGAGAGAAGAAAAACAAAAAAAGACAGATGAACTCTTAGCAAAAGTTGGAAAAATGAATTCTTATTTTGGTGGTCCAAGCAGTTCAAAATCTCCTGATGTATCTTTGGAGAAGAAGAGAAATGCAGTGATGACATTGTTGAAAAAAATGTGATGCATGGTGATGTTAGTGAAGATGCTGAAATGCATGATGATGCCATTCAAACACCTGCAACATCTTCTGTGTCTAAATCTGGGGAAGCAGAATCTAGTTCTGCACCAGTGGTGGTAGTGGATACATGTTCACATACACCAGCTCCAATTTCTGATGATCCAGCCATGTGGCTCATCAACGAAGAAACAAAAGATCATATTGCACTGCATGGAATACAGCAAAATACTAGTGTAGACTTTAGCAAGTCAAAAAGAATGTACGGAGATAATGTTACTCGATGTTGTACAGAAGACCTTTTTAAAAGGAAGCTGAAAAATTGAGAATTGCAAAAGAGACCTTGGTTGGTGTATTCGGAAAGTAATGGTAGTGTCTATTGCATACCATATTTACTTTTTGGTGATCAACTGAATGCATTCTCCAGTTCAGCAGGTTTTAATGACTGGAAAAATGCTACTGGGAGAATTCATAAGCATGAGTGTTCACAGCACCACAGATCATCCGTTGTTACATTGAAAGTAACTTATATGGTGGAGCAGATGGAAAAAGAAAGGCACTATTGGAAAAAAGATTTTAAAACGTGTTTGTGTGACAGTGAAAACTCTTGCAATGCGTGGATTACCATTTCGTGGCACCTACGAACAGTTAGGTAGTCTACATAATGACAATTACCTTGCTATATTAGAAGCCATTGCACAGTTTGACCCATTTTTGTTTCAACATTTGAAAAAGTACAGAAAAGTAGGAAGTGGACATACTTCGTAGATCTCTAAAAGTGTTTATGAGAAAATAATCAAATTAATAAGTGACAAATTGATCACACAAATTGTTAGTGAAGTAAAGACCGCTAAATATTATGGAATAAGTGTTGATTCTACGCCTGACATTTCTCATGTGGACCAATTAACATTTATCTTATGATATATTAAGCCTGATGGCATGCCTGTCGAACAGTTTATGGGTTTTATGTCAAATGTAAAGTTAAGTCGACGAAGTGATGCCAACTCAGCACTGTTTGATCGTTTCAGTTTTCTGGAAAAGATTCACACTTTGGCTCTGCCTGAAATTTCAACTAGTGCTGATAATCTTTTAAAATCATTTATTGATGACTTGGAACATGACTTAGTAGAAGAATGCATCCAGCTGAACGGGCAACTGAAGGGTTTAGTGGAGCCTGAGTGCAAATTGATCTCACTGTCAAGATTATGCAGAATGTTTCATGAAGAAGACCTGATTGACATTTATCCTAATGTACACATTGCATTGAGACTTTTCTTGACCTCTCCAGCAACAAATTGTTCTGGGGAAAGGTCTTTTTCTACTTTGAGACGAGTAAAAAATTATTTGTGGGGATAAATGGCTCAAGAATGATTAAATGTACTCTCCCTTTTGGCTATTGAAGGAAAACGTTTTAAAAATTATGGATTGGGGAGATATTATTGATGCTTTTGCAGAGCAGAAGTCAAGAAAAAAGCTTTTGTTGTAATCTTGAGCAACTTTAACCTCCTTACAACATAATGTTATGTGCAAGTTTGAAGTCAACCTCTTTTTAGTTGACAGCCATGAACACTGGTCTCACAGAATACACTGTTCTTAGTTAAAAAAAAAGTTTTAAAGCAGAACTTTCACCTAAAATAAAAATTGTCCCATGGGTTTTAACCCTTCAAACAACATTAGTGCCTTTTTTTCTTTTTCAAATCCCCTAGTAGAGGAGATATTTACCCGAGTTCTATGGAAGTGCCCGATGTTGAAGGGTACAGATCTCAGCTACTAGGTGAGTTGGTAAAAAAAGGCTACTGTTGTGTTTTAAGGGTTATAACCTATGGGACAATTTTTATTTTTGGTGAAAGTTCTGCTTTAAGCACTTACATTTCTGTGCATATGTTATGTAATATTTTGGTTGATGTTTACTCGAAGAAATTGTATTTTAAAGGAAGCACACTCCGTTTATAATGCTATTGAGGCTGCAACCTCAGTAGCATTGTAAACGGAGTTTGCTGTAACGTACTTAGCTCACATAAAAACAGCAAAGAAGGGGGGCGTGAACACGCTTGCTGGGGTAGCTGGGAAGTCCTGAGATGTCATGCAGGACATACAGGGTCCCACAGAACACGGAAGTGCCCGATGTTGAAGGGTAAATATCTCAGCTACTATGTGATTTGAAAAAAACTTTAAAAAAAGCTAATGTTGTGCTTTAAGCACTTTAATGTATGTGCATATGTTTAAATAATATTTTGGTTCATGTTTACTTGAAGAAATTGTATTTTAAAGGAAGCACTTTAAAGATACATTCTAAGCTCCATAACCACTACAGTGCACCCCTGTTTGCTGACCTAAAGGAATTTGTGAAACTGTTTACAAATTGATTGATACTTACCTTGCTGTTATTAGGTACCCACAGTCCCTCTGGTCTGACTTTCTATGATAAAGAGGAAATTCACACACCTGAAATATCATGCCAATTCATACTAGATTTCGACTGTATTCCTTGGCTGAGTGAGAGCCAGACACTCCTGGCACCAAAACCATTACAACTGGTTATGTAGCTTAGAATGACCCTTTAACTTATGTTTGTAAGTTTACTTACTGCATATTTTTTTTTTGTGGCTGAATAAAAAATATATCAGTCAAAACTTTTTTTTGTACTTTTATCCAGGGGGAGGGGGGCGCTTCAGATTTCTGTGCCTACAGGCTCCTGAGATGTAAATCCGGCCCTGGTTGTACTTCTCTATTGTTTAGAGTAAGCTCTTTGCATATAAGGCATTGTTTCCTTGACAATGCATGTCACAGCATCAAGAGTGGAATTTTGTCTTTCTGGACCAAGGTCTTAATTGTCATAATATAAAAGTCCACAATTGCTGATATTTTTATAAACGAAGACATCCCAAGGTGTTTCTCCAGGGTTTACTTAAGGTTTTTGTAATGCCTGCTTTTTGGCACCTTAGCCTTTCTACTCATACATATTGTGCGAAAATGTGGGAGTGGTTAATACTATCTCATTTCGGCTACATCAGACACCCAGTCCAGGTTTATGGTCACTGACAATATATAAGAAAATATTTATGAAAGGTCCAGTTTTAAAAACCAACTGGGTCAGTTTATTAATCAGCATAGATCATCCTCCACTGGCTAATTAAGAGCTTGTATGAATCTTCTGTTACAGGCAAATGTGGGTGGGGATAGGGGTGGGGCCAAATGAAGGCTGGGGTGTAGACATGGCTTAATTATGCAGATCAGGGGATAGACCTCTGCTGAGATTAGATGCTCCAAATACTAAATCAAAAATCAAATCGCAAACTATTAAACTGATTGAAAATTACAATATGTAGGCAGTTTAAATAGCATTAATGAAGTAGCATTTCTCTTTAAGGACATTATAGGCAACGTACTTTGCAAAACATTCAAAAACTGATAATAATTTCTTGTTTTCTTTCACAGTCCAGCCATTTGTGGGGAAAAATGTGTTTGTTTTATGGTGCGTTTGTGGTTTGTTGTGTGTCTATGTGCATGCTTAGTATCAGGGGCAGAATAATTATCTGGAAGCCCAAGCACTTCAAATATTACCTTTACCCCCTACATCTCCATACATGCCTTCCTTTGCTGGCTCCCAAAACAGCTTGTTGGATTAAAAAAATGTCTTCCTCTAAAGAGCTATACTTTTTGTCCATGTCTACCTGGGGCATAAATGGAGTTAACTTTGATTCATGTGCAGGTATGGAACATGTCTGTTTATTATAGTCAGTTATCCAAATTAATGCTTATTAAAAACACACACACTAAAGGGCTGCACTGATTCCTGTTCAGTCTTCTTGAATGAAATGTTCATAAATGTCATGAGTTAAAATAGAAATGCAGTCACTTCATGAATAAGCACACACTACATGCAATTTAGAATCTTATTATGTTAACTAAACAACCAATAACTAAATATATTTTTGATCTGATTACTAGGGGGTTGTTAAATAGCATTTTCTTTCAGCTCCCAAAATATATTTATTATCTACTTGGATTTAAAAATGTGTACCATCCTTAACTTGCAGTTTACTAAGGTGATTAACCCTTTGAGTGCCAGAGAGGTATCCAACACATTGGGTTGCAATGCATAAGATACCTCTTTGCACTCAAAGGGTTAATCAGGGGTTTCAGATTCCCGCATTGTTACATGGTCAGAGGCAACAAATCTTGAAAATGCTGTAGTACTTCTTAGTTTCATTTTCTTATTTGATTGGCTTAGTAATTATTTTTTTCATTCTACTCCCCCAATTCTCTCATCTCAGTACTTTTTTTAAAACAGTTCTCTCTTTCTAGGCATAATGGCCTGATAATGAATTAATCCTGCCTGTTCTATATTTTACAGGCTTGCCACCTTGTCCCAGTTGCTGAGTATCCCAGTCTAACCGAGATGACAACTACAGAGTGAACATAAAGTTCTCAACAAGCTACTTGATAACTGGTTGTAGGGGTGCAATAGTGGCATTTGCATTAACACATCTTACTGGACTGTAATCTTAGTGAATAAAGAGTTATGTAGCATTGATTCCATTGCAGTTGATGACTGTTTCAAGATTTTTATCTAAAAATTCTTCTATGAACTTCAGGGGGGGATCTGTGAGCAGAGGCATTACGGAGGCCCCTGCAGCACAGGGGGTCTCACTGGAGTCAGGGCCCCCAGAAGGTTTTGCCCCCATATTGTATTGGAGGCCCCTCCAGACTTGGGGCCCCCAATGACCGTAAAGAGCCCCCCCCAAAAAAAAGTACCACAGTGTCAGTATTTTGGCTGCTGCTTTGCTTCTCTCAATAAGCTCCCCACTGCCAGCTGGGAAGTGAATGCAGAGCTCACCGGCTGCTCTGCTGAAGACGCGTTGGACTCAAGGAGTTAAATTAATTTCACTGGGAATTTGGGGGTATTTGTTAACTGTGATGCAGGAGTTTTCAAAGTTTCATATGGAACACTGGCCTCATTATAATATTAACTTTACTAGCCTACAAACAGTGCCTAGAGCAATGGCACCCAGACAGGTAAGCATGGCTTAAGAAACTTCTTATACTATTTTGTCACATTGTACACAGAACTTCTCCTGTTTTGACATCATCCTCTATATATCATACGTCACGCTCCAACAGACATTAGCCAGTCTTCATTTTGAAGTGCTTCTGTTGGTATTGGTGAAACTGATCCTAGTGATACTGAGTTGGAGTTTTTTCCGAAAGTCAACATATCATTGATCCTTGTAAACAGTAGGCGACAGTATAATCTGTGTAGCCTCCCTGTCATGGTTTGCCAGATAGAAAAAGCTGGTACTGTCAGTGATGGACCAATTACTGCAACAGTTGGGCTCAGAGAAACATGTAGACCTAAAGCTTCTCTTTCCTAAATTGAACCTTATGTTCTTCTTTGGGCTTCTGGATGGAGTTGATGTGGCCTGGAGGTCCAAACTGAGGACGTAAGTTACTTTTTGTGGAAGTTTGCACCTTAAAAGGCAGATATAACATCCATCTAGCTGTACGTCTGTCTATGTAGCTATCTATCGATCTATTGATTTGAGCATCATTTTTTTAGTTAGTGCAGTAGTTCTCTATTTCACATGGCTGGCACGGTGTCAGGATTCTATTAGACAAATAGTCCTTCCCTGTCAGGTGGTGCACAATATTCTGGGTGAGGTGGGGATTCTTCAGGATCTTCAAAGGCGTTTAATATCAAGAGATAATTGGCTATCTTTATGGAGAAATATCAAGACGGATCTACCCTCAGTTCTTCTGTTTCACGACTTTTGAATGTGAGGCTTTCTATTTCTTATTCACTCCCTTAGATTTTTGGACTTTTATGGAAAGGTTCACAGTTTTAAGTGAGTCTTTTAGTCTTTCTTCCTTCTTATTTTATGTTTGTACTAGTGTAAAAGCCCGTGTACATGGGCCAAGGTCTGGGTGACGTTAACCCTTTGAGTGCCAGAGGGGTACGCTGTACCCCTCTGGCACTCAAAGGGTTAAGAGGACAGTCCTGCTGTGCGTATTGCCACTGCCTCAGTGGAGGCGCACACGATGCAGTCATGCGCTGTAGAGACTGCCCGAATGCACAGAATGCTCCCAGCACAGACCTCCCAGCATTCTGTGCGTTCTGGCAGTCTCTACTGCGCATTACTGCATCTGACAAACATTCTAGCGTTTTATTATATAGGGTTGTTATTTCCTGATTTTGTGTGTTGATGTATGCTTTATTTTTATAATCTTCAAGATGTATTGTGACTTTTCTCTGTTGCAAGTTTTTAAATAAAATATCTCTGAAACTGCTTATATTTTACTTTTATTAAAACAGCCAATGAGTTGTGCATAAAACTCCCTGCATTGTGTGTATTCTCTAATACTAGTTAGTTTTGCTTCATGGTAAAGGGGTTTCTATGCATTTTCCAATTTGATTAGGTTCCTGTTACATGGGATGCTGACCCTGATTAAATGTGGAGGCATTGGTGGCTGTGCAATGGACCCTGCCAAGGCACTATTAAATGCACCATTAACCAGCCTCCATCCGGCTGGGAGAAATGGTGGGAACACCATCAGTATGCTTGCTGTGGTATTTACACAAAAGTGAGGGAGCCAGAAAATGATTCCACAAAAGATAGAGAACAACACTCCTGTCATCTAACCCTGCTCTCTGTGTTGGAGAAGGCAGTCAAGAGAATCAACACTGCAAATGGCGCAGAGTGGCATTACATATCTGAGAGAGGCTATATGCATTGCCAGGCAAACACCAGTGAATGAAAGGGAAGAGCAATATGATCACTTTGATTTTTAGGCGTCCCCTTTTTTCCTGGAAAGAACAGAAGCATGGATGTTGGTGATAATCCCTTTCAGCACATGTGGGGAAAGACTTAAAAAATCAATCTATGACCAGTCAGATGTTGGAGACATCATCAATCCAGCCCTGAACAAATTCCAGAGGGATCAGCTGAGCATCTCGAGTTGTACTTCTCTGCTGTTTAGAGTAGGCTCTGTTTCCTTTACAATGCATGTCACAGCTTCCACAGTGGAATTCTGTGTGTCTGGACCAAAGTCTTAATTATTATAATATAAAAGTCCAAAATTGCCCCATATTTTTATAAACAAAGACATCCCAAGGTGTTTCTCCAGGGTTTATTTAAGATTTTTGTAACGCCTGGTTTTGTCTAAATTTGTGATGGGCACCTTAGCTTTTCTACTCATACATATTGTGCAGAAATGTGGGAGTGGTTAATACAGTCCTATTTCGGCTACATCAGACACCCAGTCCAGGTTTATGGTCACTGACAATATATAATTAAATATTTATGAAAGGTCCAGTTTTAATACCAATTGGGTCAATTTATTAATCAGTATAGCTCATCCTCCACTGGCTAATTAAGAGCTTGTTTATGTTTGTATCTTGCAGTTTGTATGAATCTTCTGTCACAGGCAAATGTGGATGGGGATATGGGTGGGGCCAAATGTAGGATGGGGTGTAGCCATTATTTAATTATGCAGATCAGGGAACAAACTTCTGCTGAGATTAGATGCTTCAAATACTAAATCAAAAATCTGAAACTATTAAGCTGATTGAAAATTACAAGACATAGGCAGTATAAATAGCATTAATGAGACTAAAAATTGTGTAAGTAGCATTTCCTCTTTTATAGTCCAGCCATTTGTGGGGAAAAACAGCTGAAAAACAGCTTGTTGGATAAAAAAAAAGTCTTCCTCTAAAGAGCTATACTTTTTGTCCACCTCTACCTGGGGCATAAATGGAGTTAACTTTGATTCATGTGCAGGTATGGAACATGTCTGTGTATTATGATCAGTTATACAAATTAATGTTTATGAAAAACACACACACTAAAGGGCTGCACTGATTCCTGTTCAGTCTTCTTGAATGAAATGTTCATAAATGTGGTGAGTTAAAATAGAGGTCTAGTCACTTAATGTATAGTTTTCACACTAAATGCAATTTAGAATCCTATTATGTCAACTAAACAACCAATAACTAAATATATTTTTGATCTGATTACTAGGGGGTTGTTAAATAGCATTTTCTTTCAGCTCCCAAGATATATTTATTATCTACTTGGATTTAAAAATGTGTACCATCCCTGACTTGCAGTTTTATAAGGTGATTAACCCTTTGAGTGCAAGAAAGGTATCCAACACATTGGGTTGAAATGCGTTAGATAGCTCTCTGACACTCAAAGGGTTAATCAGGGGGTTCAGATTTCCGCATTGCTGCATGGACAGAGGCAACAAATCTTGAAAACTCTGTAGTACTTCATAGTTACATTTTATGATTTGAAGCTCTTAATCATTATTTCTTCATTCCAGTCCCCTAATTCTCTCATCACTGTCATTTTTGAAAATAGTTCTCTGTTTCTAAGCATAATGGCCTGATAATGAATTAATCCTGTCTGTTCTATATTTTACAGGTTTGCCACCTTGTCCCAGTTGCTGAGTATCCCAGTGTAACCGAGGTGATGACTGCAGAGTGAACATAAAGTTCTTGATAAGCTACTTGATAACTGGTTGTAGGGGTGCAATAGTGGCATTTGCATGAACACATCTTACTGGACCGTTGCAAACAGCTATTTTAAGACTGTAATAAAAACAACATGGTGGGATGTTGCATACTGCTATTCTGTAATGTATAAAGAGTTATGTAGCATTGATTCCATTGCAGTTGATAACTGTGTCTAGAGTTGTATCTAAAAATTCTTCTATGGACTGTGAGCAGAGTAGTAGCAGAGACCCCTGCAGCCCCTACCTCGCAGGGGGGCCCCGCTGCAGTCAGGGCACCCAGAAAGTTTTGCCCCCAAATATTTTATAGGAGGTCAATCCAGACTTGGGGCCCCCAATAGAAAATAAATGATTGTAAAGAGGCCCCCGCAAAATACTACCACAGTGTCAGTATGTTGGCCGCTGCTTTGCTTCTATCAATAAGCTCCCCCCTGCCAGCTGGGAAGTGAATGCAGAGCTCACCAGATGGTGGCTGCTCTGCTGAATATGCATTGGACTCTTGAAAAATCTCGCACTCAAGGGGTTAAATTAAGTTCAGTGGGAATTTGGGGTATTTGTTAACTGTGATGCAGGATCTTTCAGTCAAAGTTTCATATGGAATGTTGACCTCATTATAATATTAAAGGGGAACTATCACCCCGCAATAACTTAAGCTTCACTGATTGCTCACCTGGCGACTAGCTGCTTAGTAGCGCTAGTCGCCAGAAATATTACCCGGTTCTGCAGATATCGGCGTTTTACTGATGGTGACAGGAGCAGGAAGCACGGACGTCTCTTCACAGTGACGTCCGTGCGCCTGCGCTGTCAGTCCCTTTTGCACCGCGCGGTGCAATCAGTGAAGCTTAAGTTATTGCGGGGTGATAGTTCCCCTTTAACTTTATTAGCCTACAAACAGAGCGTAGAGCAATGGCACCCAGACAGGCTAGCATGGCTTAAGAATCTTCTCCTACTATTTTGTCACATTGTACACAGAACTTCTCCTGTTTTGACATCACCTTCGATACATCATCCAACAGACGTTAGCCAGTCTTCATTTCGAAGTGCTTCTGCTGGTATTGGTAAAACTGATCCTAGTGATACTGAGTTGGAGATTTTTTTTCTGAATGGTAACATACCTTTGATCCTGGTAAACTGCAGATTACAGAATAATCTGTGTAGCCTCCCTGTGATGACTCACAAGATAGAAATGAGCTGGTACTGTTAGTGATAGACCCATTACCGCAACAGTAAGACCCAGACAAACATGTAGACCTAAAGCTTCTCTTTGCTAAATTGAACCTTATGTTCTTGTTTGCCTTCTGGATGGTGTTGTTGTGGCCTGAAGTTCTAGAATAAAGACATAAGTTACTTTGTGTGGAAGTTTGGACTTAAAAAGGTAGATCTGATATCCATCTGGCTGTACGTCTGTATTGTATTGGTGATTTTAAAGGAGCTTTACAAAATCCCTGTCGTTACCTACCCGGTCCGGGTCGCCGCGCCGGGAGGTCCTTGGTGCCAGTTCCGGCTTCCAATGCGCTTCTGCGCAGGCGCCGACGTCAGACGCTTAGACGTGCTGCTACGTCGGCGTCATGACTCCTTCCTCTATTTTACTGAGCGCGCGGCCACGGACCGGCGCTCAGTAATCAGCGTTCTTTGGAGGGGTTAGCAGTGTCTCTGCTTCTCCTCTCTCCGGGCCAGTGTTACTCGCTCTCCTTCCTGGACCACCAGGCCAAGTCTTACCTGCTCTCCTCCCTGGACCACCAGGCCAAGTCTTACCTGTTCTCCTCCCTGGACCACCAGGCCAAGTCTTACCTGCTCTCCTCCCTGGACCACCAGGCCAAGTCTTACCTGCTCTCCTCCCTGGACCACCAGGCCAAGTCTTACCTGCTCTCCTCCCTGGACCACCAGGCCAAGTCTTACCTGCTCTCCTCCCTGGACCACCAGGCTAAGTCTTACCTGCTCTCCTCCCTGGACCACCAGGCCAAGTCTTACCTGCTCTCCTCCCTGGACCACCAGGTCAGTCTTACCTGTTCTCCTCCCTGGACCACCAGGCCAAGTCTTACCTGCTCTCCTCCCTGGACCACCAGGCCAAGTCTTACCTGCTCTCCTCCCTGGACCACCAGGCCAAGTCTTACCTGCTCTCCTCCCTGGACCACCAGGCTAAGTCTTACCTGCTCTCCTCCCTGGACCACCAGGCCAAGTCTTACCTGCTCTCCTCCCTGGACCACCAGGTCAGTCTTACTTGCTCTCCTCCCTGGACCACCAGGCCAGTCCTAGCCACTCTCCTTCCCGGTCAGGCTTCACTTCCTTCACCCATCAGTGTCTCTCTTTTCTTCTGGAGAGCTCTACCCTAGGTCAGACTCTCCCTGGGGCAGGTGGTGGTAGTCCTCTCTGTAGCCTGTTCTCCTGGGCCACCTTCAGCTCAACTGAAGGGGGTCATCTGGCTTCGCGGCCAGCATCTTTACCCGGCTTCGGCCGCAGCACAACACGCTACAGGGGGCCTACGTCCGCTAGCAACGTACTCTAGCGTCGCTCCCCAGCTTCTCTCCACCTGCCCTTGTTGGAGGAGTCGCTTTTACTTTTCTCTTCGGGCCAGGTCCCTCCTAATCCTGCTGCAGGGTTCCTTGCCTGGAAAACCTCTGTCAGTATTACTGAGCCTCTTTATGGAACCCGCAGGAATCATGGAGGCCCTTACGGCCTTGAGCTCACAGCTTTCCTCCTTGACTTCTTCCATTGAGGAACTTCAGAGTAACCAGGCTGTACTCCACCATAGGCTGGCAGAGTTGCAACCCGCGGCTCCGCCTCTGGGACCTGCTGTCCCTCCTCCTGGTCCTTCGGTGGACCTCGGGGCCTCTGCCCCCGAACCCAGAGTTCCCTTACCTGACCGTTTCAGTGGGAACCGGAGTCAGTACAAGTCATTCATGACTGCTTGCGAACTCCTGTTCGCCATAAATCCCAGGACCTACGCGACCGATTTCGTGAAAGTTCGCACTGCCATCACTCTGTTGCTAGAGGAACCGCAAGCCTGGGCATTTAATTTGTTACAGGAGAACAGTCCTTTGCTCCACTCATGGCTATCCTTTCGTCGGGCGATGGATACATTATATGATGATCCTATGTGCTCTGCCTCGGCACAATCCGCTATTAGGGCCTTGTCCCAAGGACGGCGACCAGTCGAGGATTACATTGCGGATTTCCGAAGATTGTCCATAGAGACCCAATGGAACGAGGCTGCTCTTCTCGATCAGTTCCGTTTGGGGCTCACTGAGGCCCTTAAGGATGAACTGGCCCGTGTCGGTGTGCCCCCGTCCCTGGAGGATCTCATGCTCTTGGTCATACGGATAGACCGACGCTTGAGGGAGAGACGCAGGGAACGTTTGTCTTCCGGACTGCCCGTTCCTCCCATGCGCACTGTACCGCAAGCACCTGCGGCTCCGGCTGCTCAAGAAGAACCCATGCAGCTAGGCCTGGTGCGTGGTCCCCTATCGGACGAGGAAAAGGCACGCAGACGCCGCCTGAACCTGTGCCTGTATTGCGGCGGTAGCGGGCATCTCCTCCGTACCTGTAGTAAGAGACCTCAAAACCCGCGAGGTAAGGGTACGCATTGGGGTGTATGGTTGGGATCCTCGGTTCCTGTTTCTAATCATCTGTCTCTTGTGGTTTGTTTGCAGTGGGACCATAAGAAGCACACCGTTCTTGCTGTGGTCGACTCGGGTGCCAGCGGGTGTTTCCTGGACACCAAAGAGGCCATGCGTTTGGGGGTTCCTTTGGTGACGAAGAAGCTTTTCACACAGGCACCTATTCTATCTCAACCTGATATCCGGAGGCCGTTTGTACTGGAGGTCGATGCTTCAGACATTGCTACAGGCGCTGTATTGTCACAACGTTCCGGACCTAAGAATCAACTACATCCTGTAGCCTACTATTCCAGGCGTTTAACTTCGGCTGAGATAAACTATACCGTAAGTGACAAGGAATTGTTGGCAATCAAGAACGCCTTGGAGGAGTGGCGTCACCTCTTGGAGGGATCAGAACATCCCGTTATGGTTTTTACTGATCATAGGAACCTCGAGTACCTCAGGAACGCCCGCAGATTGTGTGCACGGCAAGCCCGTTGGGCTCTATACTTTTCCCGGTTCCGCCTCCATATTACCTACAGACCAGGATCTAAGAACCTTAAGGCGGATGCTTTATCTCGCATGTTTTCCCACGAAACTCGGTCTGATCCTCGTCCAGACACCATCCTTCCGGCCACTGCATTCCTTCTTACCACTCAGCCACTACTGGACCGGATTAAACAGCATGTACAGTCCAACACCGCGTTCATTCAGGAACACGCCCTACAACCTAAGGATGGCCTCCTGTGGAAAGATGATTGTGTTTTCGTCCCACTTCCTTTCCGCCAGGAAGTACTCCGCATGTTCCATGACGCTCCTACAGCAGGCCATGGGGGACTAGAACAAACTCAGGAACTGACCAGACGACACTTCTGGTGGCCGAACATGAAACGCGACATACACGCATATGTATCAACTTGCAATATATGTCTCCAGTCCAAGGACAGGCATACTAAACCAGCAGGCCTCCTTCGTCCTTTGTCCATACCTACTATCCCTTGGAGAGCCATTTCCATGGATTTCATTACCGACCTTCCACCTTCCGGCGGTAATACCACTATCCTAGTGGTGGTGGATCGATTTACCAAAATGGCTCACTTCATAGCTACCTCTGGTCTACCATCTGCACCACAGACGGCCACCTTGTTCATACAAGAAGTCTTCCGGTTACATGGCCTACCCTCCTCCATAGTCTCGGACCGAGGTTCCCAGTTCACCTCCCGGTTTTGGAGAGCACTCTGTCACGCTCTTCGTATCCAGTGCAAATTGTCCTCTGGATACCACCCACAGTCTAACGGACAAACGGAAAGGGTTAACCAGACCCTGGAACAATACTTACGTTGTTACACCACTCATCTACAAGACAATTGGACCTCACTTCTCCCTGTTGCTGAATTCGCTTATAACAACCATATGCACAGATCCTCCCAGTCCACGCCTTTCCTTGCTATGTACGGGTACCATCCTCTGATGTTTCCATCTTTGTCAACACTCTCATCAGTCCCTATGGTGTCACAGCGGCTGCAGCACCTTCGACAGTGTCACCGTCTGCTTCGGCTCATCTTGGCGAAGACTCAGTTACAGTACAAACACCAAGCAGACAAACATCGGGCTCCCGAACCACTCTATAAAGTGGGGGATCGGGTTTGGCTGTCCACGGCTCACATCCGTATGTCCTGCCCGTCTCGAAAGCTAGGTCCTCGTTTCCTTGGTCCTTTCCGGATCCTACGAAAGATCAATCCTGTGGCCTTCCGCTTGTCTATGCCTTCCTCCTACCGGATCCATCCCACCTTCCATGTCTCACAACTCCGGCCTTGGAAGGCTTCTCCCTATCCCCACCGAGACCCCGACCGCCCTCCGCCTGTTCTTGTGGACGGTTCCGAAGAATACGAGGTTCGAGCAATCCTTGATTCACGTTTGCGCCGTGGTCGTCTGGAGTATCTCGTCGACTGGAAGGGGTATGGTCCAGAGGAGAGGTCCTGGGAGCCCTCTCTCCGGGTCCATGCTCCTGCGTGTGTCCGGTCTTTTCATCGCTTGTATCCCTCTCGTCCTGGCCCTGGGGCCGTCCTGAGGCCGTCCTTGGGTAGGGGGCTCTGTCGTTACCTACCCGGTCCGGGTCGCCGCGCCGGGAGGTCCTTGGTGCCAGTTCCGGCTTCCAATGCGCTTCTGCGCAGGCGCCGACGTCAGACGCTTAGACGTGCTGCTACGTCGGCGTCATGACTCCTTCCTCTATTTTACTGAGCGCGCGGCCACGGACCGGCGCTCAGTAATCAGCGTTCTTTGGAGGGGTTAGCAGTGTCTCTGCTTCTCCTCTCTCCGGGCCAGTGTTACTCGCTCTCCTTCCTGGACCACCAGGCCAAGTCTTACCTGCTCTCCTCCCTGGACCACCAGGCCAAGTCTTACCTGTTCTCCTCCCTGGACCACCAGGCCAAGTCTTACCTGCTCTCCTCCCTGGACCACCAGGCCAAGTCTTACCTGCTCTCCTCCCTGGACCACCAGGCCAAGTCTTACCTGCTCTCCTCCCTGGACCACCAGGCCAAGTCTTACCTGCTCTCCTCCCTGGACCACCAGGCTAAGTCTTACCTGCTCTCCTCCCTGGACCACCAGGCCAAGTCTTACCTGCTCTCCTCCCTGGACCACCAGGTCAGTCTTACCTGTTCTCCTCCCTGGACCACCAGGCCAAGTCTTACCTGCTCTCCTCCCTGGACCACCAGGCCAAGTCTTACCTGCTCTCCTCCCTGGACCACCAGGCCAAGTCTTACCTGCTCTCCTCCCTGGACCACCAGGCCAAGTCTTACCTGCTCTCCTCCCTGGACCACCAGGCTAAGTCTTACCTGCTCTCCTCCCTGGACCACCAGGCCAAGTCTTACCTGCTCTCCTCCCTGGACCACCAGGTCAGTCTTACTTGCTCTCCTCCCTGGACCACCAGGCCAGTCCTAGCCACTCTCCTTCCCGGTCAGGCTTCACTTCCTTCACCCATCAGTGTCTCTCTTTTCTTCTGGAGAGCTCTACCCTAGGTCAGACTCTCCCTGGGGCAGGTGGTGGTAGTCCTCTCTGTAGCCTGTTCTCCTGGGCCACCTTCAGCTCAACTGAAGGGGGTCATCTGGCTTCGCGGCCAGCATCTTTACCCGGCTTCGGCCGCAGCACAACACGCTACAGGGGGCCTACGTCCGCTAGCAACGTACTCTAGCGTCGCTCCCCAGCTTCTCTCCACCTGCCCTTGTTGGAGGAGTCGCTTTTACTTTTCTCTTCGGGCCAGGTCCCTCCTAATCCTGCTGCAGGGTTCCTTGCCTGGAAAACCTCTGTCAATCCCATATATTTACGTTAGCCATATTCCAAAAGCCAGTTAATTTCCTGAATTGCCTCTATGCTTACCTCTCTAGCTGTGTTTCCCCACTTCCACCATCCCTTCCTTTGTAACCCCATCAAGGCCCATCACCCTGAGTTCCACTATTCTCTTGGGGTCCCATACGTGTCAGAGACTTGTAACAATAACAAATAGTAGATAAATGTGCACTTAAGCATTGATTGTTGTATTTTTTAAACATAACAGTTTGCATAGTATTTTTGTTCATATTCTGTAAACATCAGATAAATTATAGCTGGAACATTTTTGAGAAAAATATATGAAATGTGAAAATAATACTGAGGAGTCTAACCTAATGCATTGCATTCTGTGTCATACTGCAGGTTTGACAAGGTTATTCATTATTGTTACATCCTCGTCAATGAGTCATTTTATCATACAAGACCACAAAGTGATCTGGTAGGAGTAAGTGTTACTGATAGTTTTTATACAGGTCTATGGATCTTTAGTGTTAAAAAACACTGCACCTGTTTTTGAGATATTGAAGCTGAATTACAAAGTAGAACAGGTAAACTGGGGGCCACTATAGAGGACAAATACAATTCTGTGATTTACATGGGGATTTTAAAGAAGCAGTAAACTTAAAAAAGTACTTACATTATATAAGTAGATTAAATGATGGTGTATTCAGTGCTGTCTTTTATTCTGAGGGATTTTTGTTTAAGGAGTAACTCCCATATTAAATTTGTTTTTTTTAAATCATGAGCTCCCCCTAGTGGCATCATTTAGGTTAGGGAATTTACGTTGTTGACTTGGATAGGTCAGTAGAAGGATCAAACTTCCTGAGGCGTTTAGAAATCAGCTGTTAGCGGCTCGTGCTGAGGAGGCGTGTCTGCTAGAGAAGGAGTAGGCTATGTGAACAAGCATCAGCTGAAGATTTACCTCAGCAGAGCCAGACAGCTTGAAGCCTGTTGTAATTTGAAGGATTAAGAGATTGTAATTTGAAGAAGGAGTAGGCTATGTGAACGAGCATCAGCTGAAGATTTACCTCAGCAGAGCCAGACAGCTTGAAGCCTGTTGTAATTTGAAGGATTAAGAGATTGTAATTTGAAGAAGGAGTAGGCTATGTGAACGAGCATCAGCTGAAGATTTACCTCAGCAAAGCCAGACAATCTGAAGCCTGTTGTAGTTTGAAGGATTAAGAGATTGTAATTTGAAGGTTTGTTTGAAAGATATAGAGATTTTACTGTTATGTATTGGTTAATGCTAGGAGTTTAATTTTTTTTAAACTATATTTGTAAATGTAAAAATAATTTGGTATAGATGGAGAATGTACAGTATGCTGCACTATTAACCCTGTGAGTGCCAGAGGAGTAAGCAATGCATTGCTTAACAATCTTGCACTCAAAGAGTTACATGTATGATTCAAGACACTTTTTAAACACTAGCTGTATTTGTACTTATATTCACATTTATCTGAAATAAACCACGTTTATGTCTGAATAAACTTTTTTTATAACTCTAAGTGTGTCTAGTCCTTGATGTGATTTTCAGTCTTTGCATTAACCCTTTGAATGCAAGAGAGGTACGGAATGCATTGCTTTAACCTCTGACACTCAAAGGTTAACTGATGGTATGCAGTGGATAAAATAGGTGTTTTATTAAAAAAAAAAAAAGCCCAAAAAGTGTCAGCCCTGTTAAAAGCAGCGATATTGGGAACTTCACAGTAAAAAACAATTAACTATCGGTGCCTGACATACTGCCAAGCACCGATTGTTAACTGATATGTCTTACACTTACCTGTTATCCACTGTCCTTCTCCTTCATTTCAGCCTTCTCTTCTTTCTTCTATCTTCTCTTCTCTCTTCCTGTAAAAGACAAACAAGTATAAACACAATGTGTAATAGAAGATATTGTTTAACCCCTTGAGTGCCAGAGGGGTACACAACGCATGTGTTTACACACACACACATCTCAGCCAATCAGTTTAAAGCACAGTCGCTTGAATCTGATTGGCTGAGATGTGTATATATGTGTGTGTAAGCACATCTCAGCCAATGGCTGTGAGGGAATTGGATCAGAGGCTGCCCATTTATAAAGTCAGTCTCTGCTCTAATTCCCTCAATGCAGAATGGGCATCGGCCCGAGAGGAGGGGGACATGTTGGGCACGGCACTGTCTCCGCTGCCACCACTTCTGCGGCCACACAAAGAAGCAGAGACAGTTAAAGGATAAAGCTAAGCATTTACTTTATATATTTATTATATATGTAGCATATTTTATTTGACGACAAATAATGGCACTCTATTTTAATATTCCTTGGCACTGACTTAACCCGTTGAGCCCAGAGAGGTCCACAAAGCATTGCTTTGCAATGCGTTGTGTACCCCTCTGGCACTCAAGGGATTAAACGATATCTTCAATTACACATTGTGTTTATACTTGTTTGTCTTTTACAGGAAGAAAGAAGAGAAGATAGAAGAAAGAAGAGAATGACAGAAGAGGACCAGGGAGCTGAGAATTCCGCTGGACATCAGGATTAATGGTAAGTGTTACTTGTAATGTGATTTTTTTTTTAACTCGGGTTAACCCTATGAATGCCGGCTGGGTAATTATACCCCACTGGCACTTATAGGGTTAATTCTACTAACTTCGGACACTTTTTAGGCACTTTGGATGTATTGATGTGGGGCTTAGGGCCCCATATCAATACATCCACTGTGGACTTAGGTTTTTTGTTTGCCCGTACCCCTCTGGCACTCAAAGGGTTAACATCACCTGGACCTTGGCCCGTGCACACGGGCTATTACACTAGTACATTGATAACTGTTTCAGTTTACAGTCTGATGAAGACCAGATACCCTAATAGTCATTCAGGATTACTGAAGACCATTGTTTGTTCTGAGGAGGTGTGATCTATAGGTATAATACAAAAGGGATCACTATTTACAGTAAACCACAGATATCCCTGACATCTACCTAGGAAAATTAATCTTTAAAGCAAATGAACATAGTAACTTAGTTGATGAAGCAGAAAAAAGACACGCACCATCAAGTTCAGCCCATGCCAAATCACCCCTGTTGATCCAGAGGAAGGCAAAAAAAAAAAATTTAAGCAATTTCCAATTAAGCTCCAAGTGAGTAAACAAATTCCTTCCTGACTCCAAATGGCAGTCAGAAATTTCCTTGGATCAACAAACTACTTTCTTATTCCTAATGTATATTTCCCATACCTCACAAGTGTCCCTCTTTAGGAGGGACAGTCCCTCTTTTAGACCCAAATCCCTCTGTCCCTCTTTCCCACCCTGATGTCCCTCTTTTTAGGAGATCAGACTGTGCGGTGTGTATATAAGTATATCACTTTGCTCTACAGCAATCAAACTCACATTACTGTTTGTATAAATGTCAGTATATGTGTTTATAAATTAGTCTGTGTAAATAAAATACTTTGGTCTTGTTCTAAATCATTTATTAGGTTTCACAAGTAGGTGTCAATAGGTCATGAAATAGCCTAAAAATTCTTGGTAATGCTGCGCCCACCAGACACGCCCCCAGCAACACCCCCTAAAACACAAGTGTCCCTCTTTGGCAGTTTGAAATGTTGGGAGGTATGATATTTCCCTTTAAAATCAAATCCTGTGAGAGAGTTCACAGAACTTTAGATTTGTCCCTAAAAGCAATCATGCATTGAGTGATAATACACCACCCCCATATAGTAGTTGGATCTGTCACCGCAGAAACACACATTTTGACAAAGCAATTTTTAAAAATGCTATACCCCCAGGTTTTGTTGTGTTCCTAAGTACATGGCATTGACTTGGGCTGCAATTGGCTTAACCCCTTGAGCACCAGAGGGGTGTACAAAGCATTACTGAAATTCTCAAGAGATTAACCATAAGGGCTAGGACTAGTCAGAGAGGCATGCTGTGATCATGTGACTGCAGCATCTGTAGGAGCACAGTACTGACTTGAGGTGGGGACATGCCAATACATGCGCCAAGCACAGGACATGCACTAGGGTGAGAGGGAGAACAATCCTGGCAGAGTGGCAGATAAAAACCCTGTTTCCAAAGAAAAATGATTATAATGTCCAGCTGTAGCTGCCCCACAAACACAATAGTAAGGGGAGCTGGGCTCACAATGTTTAGGGAACCTATGGGTCATATGTATAAAATAAAAGTGAGGGTAATTCTGGTGTAAACCAGCTGCACCATAAGGGACCAAATACAAAATCCTATTGATTTAAATTGAAACTTTAACCCCATGAATGTCTCTATCATTAAAGGGCATAAAATGATAATTTGAGTATTTTTCCCCTATGGTGCAGTTGGTTTGCTCCATAATTGCTCAATTTCAACTTGATATGTATCATATTTACTCTAATACATAAGTAGATATTATACATAAGTACCTGTTAGGTTATGAATACCTACTATATGTAATGCACAGGCAGTCATTAGATGTATGGTAAATGCACCATTTGTGCATGTTTTAGTACAAACAGAAAGGTTCTATATACCGTAGGTAATGATGTCTGTATGTAATACATAAGCATTCATTACATACAAAGTACCTATGTGTTATATTTACATTATGCATAACTCCTATTCAGTTCAGTGGTATCAATAGTATAGCACATTTCAGCTGTAATCTCTGTGGTATCGTTGGAGTAGCTCAATTTCAGCTATAAGCTCTGTGGTATCTCCAGTGTAGCTCCATTTCAACTGTAAACTTTGTGTATAATTAGTGTAACACCGTTTTAATTATAGGTTCCATGGTATCACTAGTATAGCATTATTTCAATTGTAAGCTCTATGTTATCTTGTAGCTCCAAATCAATTGTAAGCTATGTGGTATTACACAAATACATTGACTATAAAAAGAATTAAAAGTTAAAATTAGGATTTCCATATTACCACAGTAGGTGCTACAGGAGAAATGCCTACTTTAAGGCTGCACTACTCAAAATGTGCATCTTTTCTAATGAGTTTCTCTTACTGAAACATTAAAATTAACACAGAGTTTATTTATGCAATATGGCCATAAAAATATATGTACAGTTTGTGGAGATGATTGCTCCTTCTGGCCCAAGTTTAATCCATAACCCAGTAGTCAATGCTGATGTCAACTGTTGTCATAAATTAACCCCTTGAAGACCAAGTGGGTGTACAGTGTGCTTTGTGATGCATTGTGCAAAACTCTGATCCTAAAGTATGAGGATTGAGCATCATGTTTCACAAACCTTTTGAGGATCTGAGGGGTGCACAGAGCTTTTCAAAGCAATGCACATTGTCTACCAGAAGATGACAATGGCCTTGACTAATGGGTTAAGGCTTAAAGCTTGCCAGTAATGGGCACTTTTTTTAACCCCCAACTTTCTTGGGAATACAATAATTAGACAATTGGTTCCTCATAATAAAAACTGCAAAATATGTTAAAACTAACAGCAGTTAGGATGATCTCACGTAATGGAGTATTGGTCGAGTCCAATGTGTGAGGGCTTAAACTGGTTATCTGCTGGGGCCCTAGGGAGTGTTAATCTGGCTCTGATCACTGCGTACAGAACTCTTGGGCTTACAACAACTAAATCTTCATGCACCATGTGTGAGCAGAGAGGGCAAATATCTGTAGCTGAAAGTGGACATTTGGAAAATAAATCATGGGGAAGATTTTTCATAATCAAAGGGGTTAAGGTATAACAAATAAAACTTTATAAAAAGCTCTTTGATCCCTACAATCTATCCTGTCATCCATGCTATATACGATATATGTTTGTGGTATGATTAATTTAATCTTGTACATATTTGGTATATGTATACTAAAAAATCTGGGGCATTCTTACTCTTCTTTGTTCTCATTTATTGTTATGGGTATCACATTTTGTTGTCGGTGGGGCATAGTTTGGGGTGGGGCATGGGGCCCCTCATTAGAGTTTACAGGGGGGCCCCAGCATTTTGTTTTATGTTAGATTGTAAGCTCTAAAGAGTAGGGACCTCCTATCCTAATGTATGCTCACCTAGTGTTCCCCTTATGATAACTGTGTATATAACCACTTAAGTGCTGCACTTATGGTATCCCCTTTATACTAACTGTAAATTGTTACCTACACCTGTTGGTGCCATATAAATAAAAATATAGATACTCTTTGTGGCTTGTATTGAAGTGGATTGCAGATAAGTGGTGTTTTTAAAGAATCTGGAGTTAGAGCAGAAACAGGAGTTGGAAATCAACAGAGCTCTGTGGCGAAAGTAAGATCAAGAGATTTTACTACACCCACATTTTAATTTGTTTTCAGCTGTGAGCTGCAATAAGCTAAGTTTGGGGCATTTGCTGGAGAAATTAATAAGTGTATTTAGTGTGATAAAGCAGAGGTTAAAAACAAAAGCCTTTTTTCCCCTCCCTTTGCAGTTGTACAAGTTGCATTTTGCGTTTGGTGGGAGTGGTTGTGTTGGTTGCTGGGTTGTAATTGGTGGATTTCTGCTATATAAAACAGAAGACAGTGAATACTTGAACATGTTTATTAACTTTTGTTAGACTGCGTTTTCTGCTTTTCAAGGGTTAATTCTTTCATTTAGTATAGAGACAGCAACTGAAAGGTTAAAGTCTTTCATTACCTCTTAAATGACCACAGCTGGAGAAAATTAGAAGTTTGTAGAATTCTTTTATTTATAAAGATGACGAAGATTTGACAGGTGTAAGGTTATACAGGTTACGAGATGTTTCACGATGGTTCAGCATTTCAGGGGTTAATGATCTTCTTATAGGACAGCATGATGTTACAGCTGTGTCCCCTTCAACTCTCTCTCTCTCAAGCTTAAAGGCTGACATTTTATAGTGTAAAAAACACATTGTCATCAGCTATAATCCATTGCATATATATGAGTCCTCTAATGAATATTAATTAACCACGTGTAATGCATATATATACATTTGCTTGACTTGCACAGATGATAACTATGAAGTCACTAGTATGCTAGGATAGGCTAATGCTAGGAGGAGTGGCAGTTAAAATTAACTTAACTTTGAGAGCAAGGTGACCTAACTCTATACTTATCTGTTATCTATTGATAATTTAAAGAGATAGTGAAGCAATTCTGATCTAAAAACTTTGCTGTACATATACTTTTTTTCTGCATGCCTTTTAACTTGTGGTAACTGACATACTATGAATGGTAGCATGACTGTCAGTTTAACTTAGTGCACAAGCTGCCATATGTTTGCCCACCAGGAAAAACTGTTCGAAGGAACATACATCAGTGGCAGATGTGAGAAACTAGCCTTTCTGGAAGCTCAAATTAGAGATCTGGAGAGGCAAGTTGCAACACAGAGGGAGGCGGCCATTCCTGAGAGGGGTCTGCTTACTGAACAGAAGGAAATTGTTGTAGCAAGTTCTAGGGGTGGAGACTGCACAAAGAATGAGCAGGTAGCTAGAGGGGTTACAGTTCGACACAGCAAGGGGGCAGAGGAATAGGGAGGACACTCCTGTATGTCCTAACCCTAACAGATTTGCTACATTGTGTGATGATGTTGGCATAGGAATGCCTTTGCTTGAGAAGACTGTTCTCTCTAACAGCCGGGAGAACAGCCCCTCTAGCACTGCTGGGATCCAGAAAGCAGACAGTACTACACAGATGGTGTTGGTAAAGGATTCAATTTTTAGGAAGACAGACAGTGTAATCTGTTGCCAGAATCAGGTTCGACGTGGCAAGTCGGGTTGATAGATTGTTGGGAGGAGCTGTCATGGCACATGTTGGTACCAATGACAAAGTCTTTGGAAAATGGAGGTCTGTTAAGAAGGATTTCAGGGATTTAGGATATAAGCTTAAGTATTTTCTGAAATACTACCTGTGCCATGTGCTACATCAGAAAGGCAAAGGGAGATTAGGTAGTTAAATGCAAGGTTAAAGACTTGGTGTAAGCAGGAGGAGTTTGGGTTTCTAGAGCACTGGGTGGTCTTTTCCCTTGGGGGCAATCTATATAGTCGAGATGGATTGCACCTTAGAGGAAAGGGGGCCACAGAGCTAGGAGTTAGGATGGTTAGAGGGTTGGAGGAGACTATAAACTGGAAAACAGGATTGGGAAGGTAGTACACTTGAGGAAATGGGATTAGAGAAAGGGAATGGGGTGGAGAGGGGGAATGGATATCACGGTGCCCGTGATTGCTGCCTTTTTGTGTCAGTTACCTGTAGGGGGCTCTCCATTGGCTGGCTGTCTTCAGCCCACCCCGCATTGCCTATTTAGACTGAGCTTGGGCACCCTTTGGTTGCCCTTTCGTGTTGTCTCTATGCTGCTCGCTTCTCCATTGATTTCCTGAGTTTTCTGGGCCCTTGGTTATGTTCCTGATAGCCTGAGATCGCCTAGTTCCTCAGAGACCAGTTCCTTGGTTCCTGTTTCCGTTCCTGATCTGGTTGAGGTTGCTGTTGTGTCGCTGCTTCCTGCTGCCAGTCCCCGCTGCCATTCCTGATCCGGTTGACCGTCTGGAGTGCTGGTTCCTGCTTCCCTCCGCTGTGCTCCTGATCGAGTATCGCCTGTAGTGGGCTAGTCCTCCTTAGTCGCTCTGGCGACATTCCTATCCCTTGCTGGTTTCTCCAGTACGCGGGTACTGGTTCGCTCCACAGTCACCCGGCTGCTGTTGCACCGGTAGATATTTGGGTTCCCAGTACACGGGTACTGGTTCGCTCCACATTCACTAGGTTGCTGTTGCACCATTGGTTTTGGTTCCCAGTACACGGGTACTGGTTCGCGCCATATTCACTCGGTTGCAGTTGCACCGATAGAGTCATTGATCCACAGTACGCGGGTACTGGTTTGCTATACATTCAACCGGCTGCTGTGCACCGGAAGAGAGACGGTTTCCCCAGTACGCGTGTACTGGTTTGCTCCACCTACAACCGGCTGCCGTGCGCCAGTAACCGTTATTGATTCCAATACGTGGGTACTGCTCACTCCTATTTCACCGGCTGCTTTCGCACCGGATGAGAGATTGCTCTCCCCAGTACGCAGGTACTGGTTTGCTCCACTACATCTGAGTATCGTTGCACTGGTTGAGAGATATTGTGTCTCCAGTACGCGGGTACTGGTTCCATCTATGCTATACTATTGCTGTCAAGTCCTAGGCAGCTCCGTTGGTTCTCCAGTACGCGGGTACTTGTGATCTCCTGTAAATATCCTTGGCTTGCCACCTTAACGCCTTATGCCTCCGCATGTCATCTGTGTGACTGGTGTTGCCACCTAGCCAGTCACCGACGCTTTAGTGGTTGCCACCTTCTCTGTATTAGGCTGCCTTGCCCGGTATATTGGTAAGGCCGGTAGAACCTATTCCTCTCTGTACCATCTTGGGTATTGGCAAGGCCGGTAGAGCCTTTATAGTTGCTGTCTGTCTATAGGCTGCCTTGCCCGATATATTGGCAGGGTCGGTAGAGCCTTCACGTTTTCGCTACATCTATCTCCAGGTTGCCTTGCCCGGTATATTGGCAGGGCCGGTAGAGCCTCCTATTTTACGTGTACCAGTCTCCAGGCTGCCTTGCCCGGTATATTGGCAGGGCCGGTAGAGCCTCCTATTTTACGTGTACCAGTCTCCAAGCTGCCTTGCCCGGTATATTGGAAGGGCCGGTAGAGCCTCGTTCCTCCTTACCAGTCTCCTGGCTGCCTTGCCCGGTATATTGGCAGGGCCGGTAGAGCCTGTATCGCTATTCTCTGTCATTGCTATATATATATGTATGAATGTGTATGTTACCCTACGGGGTTGCATTAAACTTTTCAATAAAGTTGTGTTTTTACCTAACTTTGCGTCTGAGAGTCTTAACAAACCGTGACAATGGACTAGTTCATCTATTAGAGGGTGCCAATGTTACAGCCTGATGAAAGGCAAATTAATCTTATAAAGAATGTCATTTTTCAGATGGCAAAAAGATCAAATGTAAGTATGAAAAATGCTCATAGTCTAGCTGGTAAGATGGGTGAACTAGAAATGATTGCAATGTATACGCAGTATGATCTAATTGGTGTGTCTGATACCTGGTTAGATGATATATATGACTTAGCAATCAATCTAGATGGTCATTCACTTTTTATGAGGGACAGGATTAATAAATAGGAGGAGGGTATGCCTATATGTAAAACATGCCTTAATACCTAATATAATGGAAGATATAAATGAAATATATACTGGGGGCACACATAATAAAATATATATTAATGTGGATTTGCTACAAGCCACCTAATATTGAGTAGTTTGAGGAAGCCCAACTTTTACCGCAAATGGAAAAGGCTTCTAGGTCAGGAAATTTAATTATAACTAGTGTAAAAGCCCGTGAACACGGGCCAAGGTCCAGGTAATGTTAACCCTTTGAGTGCCAGAGGGGTACGCAACAATGCGTTGCATACCCCTCTGGCACTGAAAAGGTTAAGCGGCTGCTACCTCATTGTTCCACATGATACAGTCTTGCGTCGCCTCACTCAAGCGATGCAATCATGCGCAGTAGAGACTGTCCAAATGCAGGCAGTCTCTACTGCGCATGACTGCATCATGACAAACATCCTAGCGAATTATTATATAGGATGGGAGATTTCAACTATCCTGAAATTGACTAGATGAATATGACTTCCATCACTATGTGCCAACTAGTAGAGAAGCCAACTAGAAAATAAGCCTTGCTTGACCTAGTGCTCTCAAAGAATTCTGACATCATAAACAGTATACAGGTAAAGGGACATTTAGGTAGTAGTGACCATAATATGGTATCCTTTTAAATTTGTTATGAGAAACCCAAAAGCAAGGGTTTAACCAAAACATTAAATTTTAAAAGGTCAATTTTACAAAACTAAAAACAGTATTAAGGGATATTCCGTTTAAAATCCTCTTAGATAAATATACGCAATTATATATATCATTGGGCGTTAAGCACAAGAGGAGTGAACTGAGACCAGTGTGGCTTAATAATGAGGTTTGCAGGTAAATGAGAAATAAGAAGCAGGCATTTAAAGTGTTTAGGTCAAACAAGTCAGATGAGTCATTTAAAAAATATAAAGAATGTAATAAAATCTGCAAACAAACAATTAGGCTAATTGTAATAATGAGAGAAGTATTGCAAAAGAGAGTAAGAAAAATCCTAAACAATTCTGGAAATATATTAAGACAATAGTTTAGGACATAATATAGTTTGCTTTATTTATCAGACACTACTACAAATCTCCCAACCTACCTACCATTGCCTGCTAACTCATTTGCATTCAAAAGACTAACAAAATCTCAAATTATTGTTTGAAATGCAAAAATGACTAACAGAAATATATAGGTGTGTTTCAATGATATTTCAAAGTCATCTAGTTGGCACAAAATGACAGTACCACTTCACACCATCAAAAACCTCAAGAAAAAATGAAAAGAAAATTGTAGTGAAAAATATCCCTAAAAGTAGATAATGTTCGATATACTACTGTGTAACTGAAAAACTATAATATTATATAGATGGGTTAAATCCCATGTGGAAATTCCCAAAATAATAATATGAAGAACTACAAAAATAGGATATATCAGAAGGTCGTTATTATAAAATCACTTGTCCATCAGTCTACGATGTCAAAATAGTTATGAAAATCTTTGTTCAAGAAGTAAGCCCCATAACAAGTATGTGTCTTAGATCTGACTAAAGTGATGGAGAAAATGTCCTAAGGGACTCAGTGATATACTGCATCCTAATCCTTATACTGTATCCTTAATGACCGTTATCCCAGATATAATATCACTATGGTTACCTGATGATGATACTTAGGAAATCTCCCTTAAAGGGATACTAATACTTCGTTTTATCTTTATTTTATTTTGTAGGCATTAAAAAACATAAAGAACGATATAAGTCTTATCTCTCAAACCTTTATGGTTTGACAGATATTCACAAGCAAAGTTTCCCCCTCCCGCCTCTTTTACCTAGTGTAAGCCATTTCTTCTCAGATGTGGAATACAGTCCATAGACCAGACAGATAACAGCAAGGGACAATATTCTTCCTACCAGAACAATGAAAGCCCTGCCCCCCTTGACAAGCTTTTCAGCTTTTTTCCTTATCTTAATTGAAGATTGTCCCTCTCTGCAGTCTACCTGGGCACCTCCCTTCTGCTCTGGCTGAGCAGTGTTACATCAGTAAAATGGGCGGGAGGGGGACACTTTGTCATTGAATTACTCTTGAACTATAACTCTGACAGTATTGAAATAACACTCTCCAAAGTCCAAATACTATGATGATTAACTAGAGCTGCTTTTATTATGAAACATTACTATCCCTTTAAGTGTTAAATGACACAGCTTATAATTAAATACCGAATAAATAGGTAACCATGGCATAAAGGAATCCTTTTAAATCACTTAGGATGATGACCCTATTAATGACCACTGTCCCAAAATATATATATCAGTTGGATTATGATAAAGATTGATCTCACAGAATTACTGATAAAATAGACCCACCATCTGAGATTTGTTCCCAAAGAGATTGTAACACATACAGGGGACATAGACTAATATATTCTAAATGTGAGTAGTTAAAAAATCATAATACAGTCGCATATGTTAGTCGGAGGTTGAGATTAGCACAAAAGGAAGTTGTATCAAAACATGCTGCTCAGTTAGACTAGGAAGTCCATATGAATAATCCATGAAAGGATCAGGAGATATTAACCACTTTTTTAACCACATAAAATTGCAATACACAAAGTAGTCATAAAAACATAAACTCCTGATCAAATTAACGGATTAACACTTTGTTCACTGAAGGCAGTTTTACGACCAAAGCATATCCAAACTAAGACGTGTTAGTATACACAAATACTTATTTCTCTTAAAATAAGAACTCCAGTACTTCCATTGTATGAAAAAAAATGAATCAAGGAAGATTATAAGGTAAGAGGAGAATCGTTTGCTCCTTACCTTGAACAATAGCCTCTGGCTCTTAATAACACTGATACATCTTGGATGGGGGTATGTGATTTTTTAAGTCCTGTATTGGAGATGTGGAGCAGGGACACACAGTCTAATATATTTGTCATATATTCCTTTGGATATTGAATATCTAAGTATTCTGCTAATCTCCCAGATGGGAGAGTGGATAATATACTGAAATCATCCAAGAAGGATTTTATCAAGACATATCTGCCACTGCTTAAAGGGATAGTAATACTTCGTTTTAACTTTATTTTATTTTGTAGGCATTAAAAAAACATGAAGAATGATATAAGTCTTATCTCTCAAATCTTTATGGTTTATGAGATATTCACAAGCAAAGTTCCCCTCCCCGCCCCTTTTACCTAGTGTAAACAATCTCTTCTCAGATGTGAGTCTGGTTGTATGACAGTACAGATAACAGAAGGGGACAATTTTCTTTGTATGAAAACAATGAAAGCCCTTCCCCCCTTGACAAGTTTTTCAGCTTTTTCCATTATCTTAATTGAAGATTGTCCCTCTCTGCAGTCTACCTGGGCATCTCCCTTCTGATCTGGTTGAACAGGGGGGGATACTTTGTTTGTGAATATCTCTTAAACCATAAAGGTTTCAGAGATAAGACTTATATCATTCTTCATGTTTTTTTAATGCCTACAAAATAAAATAAAGTTAAAATGAAGTATTACTATCTCTTTAATGCTACACATTGATGCATATTCACCGTGGTACTCATATTGCCACATTTTGTTCAATTTGTTGTCATTATATGTCCAGCGAATATTTATTTCACTCATCATATGTGAGTCTATCTACTATTTCATCTGGAAAAATTACTTCATTTATTTACCATTTCATTTGGTTTCATTCCATTCAAAATAATTTAGTCATCAGATTCATGTGAACTGTTCATCTATTATTCATTTGTTCATCAAATTCATCTGTCATCCATTCAATCATCAAATTCATTTGAATTGTTCATCTACCATTCATTCATTCATAATCATTAAATATGTGACTATTGCTACATTATACCCATTCTTTCACTATTATATCCATTGAATATGTATTTTATTCATCATCTGTCAGCTTATATACAATTATATTTGGATCAACTACCTTCTTTGAGAGCTAGTATAACACTCAATACCACCAAGTCACTAAATCCTTCTGGTTTTGATTTATTTATTCATTATTCATTTTCACTTTCATTTATTATGTGATTATTTGTATCTAATATTTTTATTTTTTTTACCAATGTCACTTTCATTATGTATTCAGATCACTAAGTATGTTATAATATTATCGTTGGATCTATGTCCATTTTATATTTTATCATGGATTAGTGTCATTAGGGATCACGTTAATTTTACATTATATTCTAGTTCATTTGCTAGTTAGTTTGCAATTTCATTTGGTATATATTGTGGTGATGGTGACCGGGCCACGCTGATAGTATGCAGAATTTATGAGGAGGATGGGCTGAGCGATGGGCCACTGAGCTACAGGATATTTATATATATATATATATATATATATATATATATATATATATATATATATAGTAGAGATATGTGGATATATCTGTATTTGTGAAGAGTTTTCCGGATGACCCCCAGAGGTGTGGATGGGCGTCCAGATAGACGGAACATACACGTTATTTAATGTGACCGGTCACATATATTTCATGTTGCAAATTGGATTGATAGTCATATTGTTTAATGTAGGTTTGTTGTTTGATACATATTGTGGACCATTTGGCTCACATAAATGTCATTCTATATTGGTTTTAACATGTTTAATACATATTTCTTGTCTAGATATTTATCTGGTATTTAATATCATTCAACAGCTGTTTTGGATTTTCAGTATATGATACATGGTGTTGCTTCTTCACACTTTTTATAGATTTACATGTTTTGTTTTCTTTTTCCTACAAGTGGAGAGAATTTTTGTGTTTTAGAGACAAATATACACAATTTGGGGAGCACCCAGGGAGTTATTTGCATTATATTGGCATCTGGATAACTTGTATAAGTATGAATGCATAAAGTAACACAGAGGAATACCCCTCTCTCGGACTATTACAAAGTTCATTGTTTTAGTCCATAACAGAGGCCAGGAGGTCAAAGCCGCTTATTTCGGTATATGGCAAAATTGTATCCAAAGTGGAAAAGCAGGCATTACCTTCTGAACAGGTTAAAGGGCTAATTCTTTGTATGCTGAAAGCAGTCTTACAACCAAAGCAATCTCAGACTTATAAGTCATTATAACAATTAAATGTTTGTGTCCCAATATGTACAGAAACTGCTAGTTGCAGTAAACAGGTTACCTATTATACTCATAAATCAAATAAAGGATTCCTTCTGTCAAACTCCCAGAAACAAACACATAATCTAGCATTTGGGCCATGGAGAGTGTTATTTTTCTACTGTCAGAGTTGTAGTTGAAGAGTAATAAAATGATAAAAAAAAAAAATTCCCCTCCCGCCCCTTTTACTGATGTAATGCTGCTCAGCTCAGAACAGCAGGACTGTCCGGGTGGATCACAGAGTGGGACAATCTTCAGCGAGCATAGGGAAAAACCTGAAAAACCTGTCAAGGGGGGCAGGGTTTTCATTGTTCTCACAGAAAGAAGATTGTCAACAAGCCTATCTACACACATATATATATATATATATATATATATATATACTGAAGGAGCACATATAGAAAATCACTGGGTAGGTCATAAACTATATAATATCATATAGTGGTGCTATGTACCTACAAAACATCATAAATACCAAAAAAGAAGGTATTGAGACTGTTTAGGCTCTATTTAGTTATAGTAAATATTAGTATATTGGGATGGTGAGAGTATCATAATCATTTCGTGATTGTCATCGTTTTGATATCTGGGATGACTGCACTGTTGATTTTGATATTATCCAGTCCCATACTATATATGCATAGATGGTCTTGGTAGGAGTGGCTTTATGCTATGTTGCTGTTTTTAAGATGTTATATGCTGCTACATTGGGGATGGGGGTATACCACATTACTTTTTACTGCATATTATGTTTGTAATTATTTGTAATAAATATTTTTGATACTTTCAATATATTTTGATTATTTGTATGGTTACTTTGATACTGGTCAGAGTGCTTAAGTACCTAGCTTTTCTACATTTCCTTCGTTTTTGGTATTTAGTAAGAAGATTGTCCCTTGCTGTGAGCTGTCTGGTCAAGTGACCAGATTCCATATCTGAGGGAAGGTGGCTTACACTAGGCAAAAGGGGCAGGAGGGGGAAACTTTATCATTCAATTACTCTTAAATTACAACTGTGACAGTATTTAAATAACATTCTCCATGTCTCAAATACTATGAAGATTAATTGAAGCTGCTGTTTTTGTGAAACATTACTATACTTTTAATATCAGTACTAAGACCAGAGTTGTAACTAAGAATCAACTCCTGGGCAGACTGACAGATTAACGCTTTGTCTGCTGGAGAGAGTCTTACGACCAAAGCAAATACTAACCCTAGGATCACCATAGTAAAGCAAAACATTAAAAAATGTAATAACATGCCTATCGCGTTTCACCCAGCATGTGGGCTTCTTCAGAGGAAAACAGCGGTCATACTAGGGTCATTATCCTAAGTGGTTTTAAAGGATTACTTTATGTCATTGTTACCTACTCATTCGGTATTTCATTATAAACTGTGTCATTTGAGACTTAAGGTAGATTTCCTAAGTGTCATAATCAGATAACCATATTGATAGTATATCTGGGACAACAGTCATTAATAGGGTCAGCTCCTTTAATGGGTTAAGAGACTCCTGTATGTCATTATCGCCTAATCACTAGTGTGTGGATAACACAATTGCAGATCTTCCTTGTGTATGAGTCCGTATGATTGCATAGGACGCAGTATATCACTGAGTCCCTTAGCATACTTTCCAAGTGTCCCTGTCCCACCCTGGTGTCCCACTTTTTAGGAGATCAGACTGTGTGGTGTGTATATAAGTGTATCACTTTGTTCCACAACAATAAAACTCACATTAATGCTTGGTTAAACTTCAGTATGTGTGTTTATAATTTAGTATGTGTAAACTGAACACTTTCGTATTGTTCTAAATAATTTATTCAGTTACACAAAGAGGTGTAAGTAGGTCAGAAAATTACCATACCTGAGAACTCTCCGGTTTTGCCCCAGAGACTCCGGATTTCAGACTGAATTACCGGGTCCCCGGGGCAATTTGTTTAAATAGAAACTCTGCCCACTTGTGCTCTGTCCCACCTGGTTCCTCCCACTCCCCGCTCTCTTAGATACATTCTGCAGGTTTTTTGTCTTGCCCCCCCTCCGTGACTAATCCCCGCCCCTTTTAAGACGCGAATCACGTCATTTTCCTCCCAGGTCGGCACTGACAGGGTTACCCTCCGGGTAGCCCTGTTTCAAAAGTTCCCAGGTATGAAAATTACCAAAAAATTATCAATAGTGCCCCGCCCACCAGCAACACCACCTAAAATTAAAGCGTCCCTCTTTGGCCATTTGAAATGTTGGGAGGTATGCCTTAGGACATGTTCTCTACTTTAATCAGATATAAGCACACCTGTGAACTTTCATGTTCAGCAGGGGGTAACAAAAATGACACTAATCATGTCAAAAAGGGGCGGGGCTTAACTCGAGTGTTGGGGGGATTTAACCCTTTGAGTGCCAGAGTGGTACGGAATGCATTGCAAAGCAATGCATTCCGTACCACTATGGCACTCAGAGGGTTAAATGTGTCACACAGAAGGCTGGGGACGGCGGCACAACGGGAGAAAAAAACAGATGCGGCAGAGTTTCAATAGAAACTCTCCACATCCGGAGGAATCTGCCTCTGCCCCGGAGACCAGGTAAAGCTCTGTCAGAACCGGAGTCTCCGGGGCAAATCCGGAGAGTTCCCAGGTATGGACACGCTTGCTATGACTGACTTTTTGAAGGAAGGTTTCTCATAAGCTATTTCTTGACATCGTAGACTGACGGACAACTGATTTGATAGCCTTCTTATATACCCACTTTTTGTAGTTCTTCATATTATTGTTTTGGGAATTCCCACGAGATTTAATTCATCTATGTAATATTATAATTTTTCAGTCACAACGGAGCCACAGTAACAGATTGAACATTATCTACTTATATGTATCTTTTTCCCGTTTTTCCTTATTTTCTTGGTTTTAACCTGCCCATTGATAATAAAGCTTATAGTTTTTAATCATCTAAATCAGCAGTTTGCTTACACTCATATACTTAATCCGACACACTAAGAAAGTCCCAACCCCTATTTTACAACGTCAGAGAGCGACAGACGTTGGTGAGCACGTGACAAACAATTTCAAATGATTCACTGGCTAACATTTTTGTTGACCGAGAATACACCACCCTCAACCCTAGCCAATCGCTACTTCGCGTAGTCCTAAAAGCGTGAGTGATAGGCCAATGCCTGTGTTAGTCCCCAATCAGATACGGGGATTCTGTGTAGAGGCGTGGCAAAATCAGCGCGTTATTCAAACGGTAGTGGAGAGGATAATAAAAATATTCAGAGTAGCATAAGTGAGATGGCGAGTGTTTTACAACCGCTGCCGGCCAGCCGGAGACAACAGCCTCAGTACAGAGGTGAGCGGGTTTTTGTTAGAAACGGGAGGGTTGGAAAGATTATATAGCGTGTCAATTCATATTAAACACACTTTAGCTGTGGTGTAGAACAGTGTTGATAGCTTTAGGTATTGTTGAGGACTGCTATTACCGTAATCCCCAGCCAGCTGTTGGATGGCCGAGGATAATATAACCTGTGGTATTGAACAGCTGAAGGGCTTCATGTTGTCATTCTTGGTCTGCAATAACGTCCGGGTGAGCTTGATGGCTGTTGTAGTCTAATAACAGCTAGAGGATCACACATTGTGGAACTCTACAATATACGCCTTTGCTCCAACTTCCTTGACAACAACCTAGAGAGCCTTACCCCCCACTCTTCTGTGCTGCTCACTCTTTGCTGACTCCTGGAATCCATTTTGTATATTAAAGTGTAGGGATGGATGCTAAATACACTACCTGCTAGCTTCCTTTTGATACATTTTGTTTCTTATGCCATCTTCCATTCTAATGGCTCCCTCTTACAAACCACTTCAAATCCTGTCACACTTATGTGTCTCTTTTGCAGACTCCTAGTGACCCCTGCTTACCTTCCAACACTGCAAATGGCAAAGAGGGGAACTTTTGTTTTAGGAGGTGTGGCTGGTAGTGGGCCATTACTGAGGTTATTTTATGACCTACTGACACCTTTTATGTAACTGAATAAATGATTGTGTAAGACCAAAGTATTTTATTTACAAACACACACTGATATGCTGACGTATAAACAAACATAATTGTCAGTTTTATTGGAGTTGAGCAATATGATACAATTATATACACACACACACACCACACAGTCTGATCTCCCAAAAAAGAGGGACTCCGGGGTGTAAAGGAGGGACAGAGGGGTTTGAGTCTCAGAGAGTAACACTTGGGAGGTATGCCCCTGGTGTTGCCTCTTCTTGCTCGCTTGTAGGGTTGTTAGTAGGAGCTGGTTGAGGGCTAAAGCCCCAGCCTAAAGCACAAAGCATTTAGTAATGTCTTGCGTTAATAAAAAGTAATATTGTAAATATTAGAAAAATCAATTTGCCAGTCCTATATCTAAAACCGTTATAGTTTGAGAGAGATAAAGTTATAAAGTCCCTCCCCTTTCCCTGACGTCAGCCTCTAGCTGACAGAAGATCCTGGTCCCGGGACCAGCTGGTGGCTCTTCAGCAGAGCTGAAGTACAGCAATCTTAAAAGAAATACTTGTTTTGAAAGGTCTCCAAAGGGTGCTTGCAAACCAGGCACCCTTTGTAGACCATTCCAAAGAAGTATTTGTTTTTTTAGATATCACTATTTTGGCTCTACTGAAGAGCTGCCTTGAGTCGCACTACTCAAATCTCCTCCTGTCAGCTTTACAGCTGACGTCTGAGAAAGGGGAGGGGGAACTTTAAGATCGTATATCTCTCAAACTATAAAGGTTTGAGGGATCGGACTGGCATGAATTGATTGATTTATTTTTTGAATATCTAAAATATTACTTTTTATTAATACAAGACATTACTAACTCTTTAAAGTGCATTTATCATGTTTTAAAATACTTCTGACAGTCTGGACATTGCTAAGCACCAGCTTTCATGCAGAAAACAGCAAGTTTTGTTGCCAGTGCTTGGAGCAACTAGATCTTGGAGGGGGTATGTCATGTTAAATTCCCTTCTTGTAATGATGAAATAAGCTGCAAAGTGCACCGAAATTGCAATGGATTAGATATTGGCAATTTGAGGCCATCCGGCTGCTTCCAAACTACATATCCCATTGATGATGGGAGTTTTAATTTGGCAGTAGTTGGAGGGCTTTCTGTTGCGCACCACTGCATTACACTGTTGCAAGACCTGAGACTTTTGGGATCCACCAACTCCCCTGAGAGCTGGCTTCCACTTACCAGCCTGCTGAGCAACCTGCTGCTGTCTTTCTTCACCTTGCGAATTTCATTCCCGCATACTCGCATTTGCTTTGTGCCAGTTTTTATGGCTGCTGAAGCTACCAAGTGAACAGGCACTATTAATGCATTTCCAGACCAAAGGCTCATTCTTATACATGTTTGGAGAGCGGCAGTGATGCTGTCATGTGTTCTAATTTCCCATAGAACATGGCTGTGCTGCTTGGCAATCGGCTGTGGAAAGTCAGACCACGTTGGAATCTACAATACATTAGACTGATGCAGACATGAGTTGACTCCTCACTGGAAGTTATGAAGATCTTTGCAAACTTGAACATGTTTAATGAGCAAGGTGCATAGCAACCTAGGATGAATTTGCAACATATGTAAAAATCAAAACAGAGGGGTGACTGTCACTTTAAGAAGCCTTTGGTGGTGGGGAGGGTCTGCACTTCTGAGCATGAAATGGAGTAAGAACTGGGCAACGAAATCGTGAAGAATTGATTCATGGAGGCAACTGGGATTTTCTGCACAGATTAAGATAGTCTATCTCAGATGGTATGCTACCAATGTTCTATTGTGAGCAGTAGCAGGAGAGCCATTTGGGAAACGTGACACATGCAGCTGTCAGCCTGTCCCCCCAGAATTACTCCTCACAGTTCAATCACACGGGTAATGCATGCATAACCTGTGAAGCCACTGGCATAGTGTCTGACTGGAGGGTCATCGACAGACCTGCTCATGAATCAAGGCTGCATTGTGAGCGTAGCTTGATCTGATTTGGGTCTGAAAAGAGACCCGTGCTGATTCCCTATGGTGCAACTGGTTTGCACCAGTATTGCACCTCTTTGGCTTGATGAATACCACCATAAACAATTATGGAAAAAACAGGCGGAAATTAAAAATCCACATGGATTTAAATGTGGCTTTTACTTCCCAACATGGTCTTTGGGAATTAGTGTTTTTGGTTTTCCCCCTTTGAATGCCAGATGGGTATCCAAAGTGTTGATTTGCAATGTGCTGGTTACTCCTCTAGCTCTCAACAGGTTAGATCAGATAACTAGGACATGAAGCACTATTGTACCTCTGCCTATCTGTGCACTAAAATAAACAGAAGTGTGTTGACGCAAATGGAGCCTAAATGTTGGGAGTTTGTCTATAGACAACTAGTGTTACATTCCAGCAGTGTCCCATCCAACACATTTGCCAAATCCTTTATAATAATTTGCTAAGTATGTGTTTGTCAGAAGCTGTCATGAGCAGTAGAGACGGCTGAGCGCGCTGCAGTCATGCGCAGTACAGACTGCCTGTGCCGTGGCTGATAACGGAGCGGGGCTCTGAATTCAGACCGTAGTCTGTTGCAGATAGGACTACGGTCTGAATTCGGAGCGCCCCGCCCCGTAGCAGCCATGGCGCGTGCAGTGTCTACTTTGCCTGACTGTGCTGTTGCCGGGTGGCCTGTGTACACAGGCTCTTCAACTAGTGTAACAATAATGGTCTATATGCTTAAAAGCATACCGTATGTAGATCATAATATGATGAGGGATTTTAATATTACATTTTTCAAAGCTCCCTTAAAGGGATAGTAATATCAGAAAAAAGTTTAACTATATGGTACATACAATTAAGAGAGCAGTTGCACTTATTTGTATCTCTCAAATGGTTATGGTTTGAGAGAGATAAGAAAATAAAGTTCTCAGCTCCCCCTTTCTGCAGATTCTGGTTCCTGGATCAGACGGCAGCTCTTCAGCAGCGCAGACATAGTGATACCTAAAATTAAATAATTAATCGGAACGGTCTGCAGCGTGTGCCTGGTTTGCAAGTACACATTGTAGACCATTCCAATTAAGTATTTCTTTAGATATCATTATATCGGCGCTGCTGAAAAGCCAAGTGACCAGAATCTGCTTCTGACAGCTTTATAGCTCATCAAGCAGAAAGGGGAGGGAGCGGATAACTTTATTTTCCTATAACTCTCAAACCATAACGGTTTGAAAGATACAAATAAGTGCAAGTACTCTTTTGATTGTATCTAAATCCTCTGACATTACTATCCCTTTTAAAAATGGATTTGTCTCATACAGTGCAACTGGTTAGAATTACTTAGCTGCTTATTTTTTTGTAAAGTTGATACCTTTATTGGCTAACTAAACAGATTTAAAATGCAAGCTTTCAAGACTTCTTAGGTCTCTTCCTCAGACATGTTATACAGATAAATATGAAAACTTCTCTCTTAAATACAAGTACACACTGCATTGTTTATAATGATAATCAGATAAGAATGTTAGTCCAGATACCAATTCCTTGATCAGTCAATGGTAGAGGATGTGATTTAAATAGCATTCTTCCTCTGGGTCCAGGTATTTATGATTCCAGAGGGACTGTCGTAAAAGTTAAGTCACCATTAAGTACTGTGACAAAAATTCCCTGTCCCTGTTCATGCCATAGGTCAAAGAGTCAAATTGTAACATTAATTTTACCTCCCACAATTTTCTATCCCTCTGATTGCGAAATTGTCCCATTAGTACAGTCAATTTAATATCCCTGATACTGTGCCCACTTTGGCAAAAATGTTCTCCCACTGGTGTCTCTGTCTTTTTGTTGTTAATGCTGGATCTGTGGGAATGAAACCTCTTATGTAATTTCTGTCCCGTTTCCCCCACATAAAGAGCTGTTGGGCATTTTGCACACATGATAAGGTATACTACATTGGATGATTTGCAGGTGAAATTACCATTGATCTTATGGTGTAACTGGGTGTTTGGTATGGGTATCTTGTCTGGTATAAATGTGTGCACAGGTTTTACACCTACTTTGTAGGCAGGGTAATGTGCCATTTTTTGTATTTTTGTTCAGGGCACTCCTTCCCATCAGTTGCTTTAAATTGGGAGGCTGTCTGAAGGAGAGTAAGGGAGGCTGTGGAAATATGTTCTTAAGTCTTTCATCTGTATGTAGGGTTGCTTGAAGTTCTCTTGATATTTTGCGCAGAGCTTCAACCTGGGGGTGGTAAGTGACAACAAGTGGCACACGGTTTCCCTTATGCTGTTCTTTGTAGCTCAACAGATCTTTTCTTGGTATGTGAGTAGCTTTCTGTATCTGACTGTCATTGACTGATCAAGGAATTGGTATCTGGACTAACATTCTTATCTGATTACCATTATAAACAATGCAGTGTGTACTTGTATTTAAGAGAGAAGTTTTCATATTTATCTGTATAACATGCCTGAGGAAGAGACCTAAGAAGTCTTGAAAGCTTGCATTTTAAATCTGTTTAGTTAGCCAATAAAGGTATCAACTTTACAAAAAAATTTTGCATCCTGTATTTCCACGGCTAACACGGTACCAACTCTCATCTATTATTAGCTGCTTATTAAACAGCCTCATGATGACCCAGAGCAGGGATGGAGATTAACCCCTCTTCAGGTGTCCAATGGATATGTGCTGCAGGGCTTTTACTTGCTACATGAAGATTTCAATGGATCCATTTTATTTATTTATTTATTTTTTTCCCCTCTTCTCCTATTTAAGAGCAAAGGCGAAAAAAAGTGGAGGAATATTTATCCAGGAAAATGTCCAACCTAAAACTCAGTGAGCCTGACAAGCTGTCAGAAATCAGGTATGTGCAACTTATATTTGACATGTCTCAAAGCAAAAATGCTGATGCCACACACAGTCACAAACTTCTTGGGTTGCATCACATTCTCTAGAGACCCCTAATGTTTGGCTGGAAAGCCCTTCAATAGGGTCTACGGGCCTGCTTTTATATCCCAACAAGACTGAACTATGTCACTCTTGCAGTTGTTTCTTGGGGAGCCAGTGTGGGAGAGCTTGGTGTTTATATATAATAAACAGAAAATATAGATGGAGAGAGAGGGAGAGATAGATGGAGAGAGAGGGAGAGATAATTTTATATAGAGATATAGATATATATATTTTTTTTTTATTGCATTTGGTAATTTTTGTTATCTACAGATGGTCAGTGGTATTTGAGATTTGAATGAGCATTGCAATAGAGATCCAAGGGTTATGGCTCCTAACTGTGCCACCGTAGGAATCCAGATACTATGGTTTTAGCTTCAATTTGGTCAATGTGGCTAGAACAGATAGTCTCTGCCTGAGATTTCCTTACTGCAATGGAAGGCAACATTTGACTGTGTGGGAGCCTGTAGCTGCCACTGTCTCTAACCAGATGGAGCTCTAAAAGCTGCTTAACCCTGCCTTACTGAATGGGAAATTGGTAGTGATCACATCTCCCAAATCTGTCACTAAACACTCCCCAAGCAAGGCACAGAACCTGATCCGCATTAATTGCAACACAGGGATGTAGGTGCAAGGAGAGTTAGACTAAAACTATGGGCCATTTTTTTAAAGAGAATTTCTGGGTCAAGTAGACTGCCCCTCAGGGAAGAACTAAAACGATTCAATAACTTCTTTAAAGGGATAGTAATACTTAAAATGTAAAAAAAAATATGTTGTAGGGTTTATCCCCCTGAGTAAAACAAGGGCACTCCCACTGCTGAAAGGTGTTTCATTCAAAAGTTATTAATTTTCAAAGTTGAAATTTTTAGGTGCAATATCACAGTGGCCTGAAATTGTATAGTGGCGCTGTTGCTACACCATCCTATGGAGATTTATGGTCAACTGACCAGAGCTATCCATAGGATCGTGTAGCAACACTGCCACTGTACAATTTCAGGCCACTGTGATATTGCACCTAAAAAATTCAACTTTGAAAATTAATAACTTTTGAATGAAACACCTTTCAGCAGTGGGAGTACTCTTGTTTTACTCAGGGGGATAAACCCTACAACATATTTTTTTTTACATTTTACTATCCCTTTAATGCTAGAGGTCTCCCACTGTGATGTAAGCCATATGCATGTGTGTAATGCTATGTATTCTCCTGTCTTCAAAGGTCTCCTTTATCGGAGAGGGCCAATCTGCTTCCTGTTCAAAGTAAAACAGAAATCACTAATCCTGTTGAGCAAAAACTGGTAAGTGGAAACCCCCACCACTATATTTTTATTTTTACTCTGTTGTAGTCTGTAGCCAGACAGTCACATTTTGCTGTGTTTTGAAATGTTTGCGATTTTCTTTGGGCAGTAGATATGGGTTTTCTATTTCAGTCTACTGAGGAGAGAACTAAATAGACCTTGACGTAGCAGTAAAGGAATATTATGAAATATATGTTTTGCAAGTCACTGACTGCAACCTCAGTATAATGCTAATCGCTTTTTGCTGCAGCGTTAGGAGCCGTTCACAGCACACCGAAGTGAAGTGTGAACTCGCTCCCTTGGCTCTTTTTAGCGGTCTCCTTAATCCATCCACTTCCAGTTTACTGTGTCCTCCCATGAGCAGGGCAGTCATATTATTGAGACTATGAATTGATTCATTTTTTAACTTATATTTTACATCGTTTTTACTTGCATTTGACGGACACTGGGACCATGGGAAAACTTCCTTTGACGTGGAGGCATGTACTTAGTTAATATAACAAAGCACTCTGCTCCTCCCACTTCCTAGTCCTTGCTTACTCATAGATTCTGCCTATTGACAGCTCTTTTTGTGAAACATTACTACTATCCCTTTCGTTTTATCTGTATTTTATTTTGTAGGCATTAAAAAAACATGAACGATAAGTCTTATCTCTCAAACCTTTATGGTCTGAGAGATATTCACAAGTAAAATTTCCTCTTCCTGCCCCTTTTACCTAGTGTAAGCAATATCTTCTCAGATGTGGAATCTGGTTGTAGGACCAGGCAGATAACAGAAGGGGACAATCTTCTTCCTATGAGAACAATGAAGGCCCTGACCCCCTTGACAAGTTTTTCAGGTTTTTTTTTTCTTTTTTTCCCTTATCTTAATTGAAGATTGACCCTCTCTGCAATCTACCTGGCACCTCCCTTCTGATCTGGCTGAGCAGTGTTACATCAGTAAAAGGGGCGGGAGGGGGATACTTTGTAATTGAATTACTCTTGAACTATAACTCTGACAGTATTGAAATAACACTCTCCAAAGTCCAAATACTATGATGATTAATTAGAGCGCTTTTATTATGAAACATTACTGTCCCTTTAAACCCAGATGCGTACCTCAGCGCATGACCCTAGAGTGTATATCTGTGCCACTTTTATTTTTACCCCTATTTCGTTCCATTGCAGTGGTTCAGGATAAGGATATTTGTCCCTTTCCTTAACAGAGAATTGGGGTGTTGTAGAAGCAACCCTTATTGGCTTATTCATTCATTCCTAGTTCCTTAGGGACTGAGGAGGCAAGGGAAGTTTGATTTGCCCTGTCCTCCCTATTCTTTGGGACTGGGGAGCTTCATGTCCATGTTCTGGATGACATCAAACCGGGCACAGTGAGTACTATATTTGCATATGGGGTTGGCTATCACCTTACCGCTCCTTCCGGAGGAGTGCTGGCTTTATTTCTGGGCAATTTTGGATTCCCCTACTGGGGATATAACCTCTTGGAGAAGCATGCCACCCCCCACCCCCCTGCTTTTGGAAGAGTACCCCTTCACGACTTCATTTTGGAGGTTTGAAGGCCAAAAGCAGAAACAGGAAACTTCTTTCTTAAAGGGATAGTAATACTTCGTTTTAACTTTATTTTATTTTGTAAGCATTAAAAAAACATGAAGAATGATATGTCTTATCTCTCAAACCTTTATGGTTTGAGATATTCACAAGCAAAGTTCCCCTCCCCGCCCCTTTTACCTAGTGTAAGCCATCTCTTCTCAGATGTGAGTCTGGTTGTATGACAGTACAGATAACAGAAGGGGACAATTTTCTTTGTATGAAAAGAATGAAAGCCCTTCCCCCCTTGACAAGTTTTTCAGCTTTTTCCCTTATCTTAATTGAAGATTGTCCCTCTCTGCAGTCTACCTGGGCATCTCCCTTCTGATCTGGTTGAACAGGATGGGGGATACTTTGTTTGTGAATTGTGAGATAAGACTTATATAATTCTTCATGTTTTTTTTAATGCCTACAAAATAAAATAAAGTTAAAATGAAGTATTACTATCCCTTTAAAGTAACAATGTCTGTCTAAATGCCATACCTCTGTTGTCCTGGAAAGGCTTTCTCCCTTCCAGTCACTTTGGTTACTCAACCATGGCTATACGGCTTCAACATCCATCAGCACCACACGCCTTTAACTGGCAGCTCTATCTAGTGCGATCCATTGCTGACATAAGTCAGAAGGAACATTACTGTTTAGAAGGTAGAGCATTTCCAGTTGGGAGGGACCTTGGGGTCACTCCATTTCTGGCCTTGCTTGGTTAACCAGTCAGAAGAGACTTCAGCTTCCTCAGTGTGCTTCCCCTTACAGCAGCAGGGAAAACCAGGCAGCTTTACTGTCAGCTCTGCATCTTCTGTTTCTACATTATTTATGTTCTTTGTTGAGAGACAGCCTGCCCTAGCATGGGGAGTTTACTTTGTCCTTACTGTCTCCAGCCTTATTATCCACTTGTGCTTTCAAATGGGGAACTCCTCTTCCAATTGTTTAGTCTGCTCTGCTTCCTCCACCATGTCTCGACCTGCGTTGCCTGAGGAAGATTCCCCCCCCCCCCCAATTAGAACCAGTCTTCTTACTTGCCAACAAAGCAGATTTGCTAGCAAAAATCAGGCACATCCTAGACTAGACAAGTCTTTCAGTGAAAGGCTAGCATATGGGGGCGACAGTACTGTGTACTCGGTTTAATTTGAGACCAGTACAACTGATCCTAATTCAGTTCTGGGACAAGGATACTTCTCATCTTCACGGCAATGTGGTACTGTTTCCACCTCCCAGGATCTTCTGCCAGTCAACATTCTGGAGTTGCAAGCCAACTTCAATGCACTCTCCTTGGACAATGATCTTGAATGACCTTCCGTTTGGATCCAGCCAGACAATGCCACTCCATTGACTTACATCCTCCTTCAGGGAGGCTCAAAGATCAATGTATGGCTAAGTGAAAACTTGGTGGGTATAACTACATGCAGGAAAACTACCTATTCCAGAGTGTAGGTGTGTTTTGTGTGATTTATTTTTAAAGGGACAGTAATGTCCAGAATTATTATTATTTTTTTTTTAAGGTATTAAAAAGTTGACTTGAATGCAAAAAAAAAAAAGTACCTCTCAAGCCGCTATGCTTTGAGAGATACAGGCATTCAAAGTTTGATGTTTCCTGCTGTCAGCTGTAAAGTTGTCAGCAGAAGATCCGTGTTGGCCAACATTGAGTGTAGCAGAGCCGCATTCGTGTTTTTTAAAAATAATTTACTTCGTTGGAATGGTCTAAGAGGTGTGTTTGCAACCAAGCACACTTTTTAGACCATTCCAATGAAGCCATTCTTTTTAAAAAAAACATTTGCGGCTCTGCTGCAGAGCCTCCGTGTCGGCCGACACGGATCTTCTGCTTACTGCTTTACAACTGACAGCAGGAAACATCAAACTTTGAATGCCTGTATCTCTCAAACCATTTTTCTGCATTCAAGTAAAAATTTTTAATACCAAAAAAAAAAAAAAAAAAAATTCTGGGACTTATAATTCGCTAGGATGTTTGTCAGAAGCAGTCATGCGCAGTAGAGACAGGTGCGCGAGCTGCAGTCATGCACAGTACAGTCCTCTCTGCGCACCTTCCTGGAACTGCTTGATCCCAGGAACATGCTCAGAAAGGACCACAGTCTGAATTCGGAGCGCTCAGCTCCGTATCAGCCGCGGCATGTTTGGGCAGTCAGTACGGAGTATGACTGCAGCGCCACCAATGTTGGCCCGTGTACACAGGCTTTAAAACTAGTATAAAATATTGCACTTGAATCCCATGGTCTGTGTCCGCAGTGGATGAAGAAACAGATTTACTGGTAAGTAGCTCAAGAATCCTTTCTTGTGAAATTTCCCTATTTACCTCTGTCCTTGGCAAAATATGCTGTAAAACAATGTGAAGTGTCACCTGTGACTGGCCCCAGTTGTGTTCTGTGCATGAGAACTGTCTTGTATCCTCCTCATCACACTTTCATAATACCTGGGCCTGTGGAACACTTGGGATTGGCAAATATTTCTGTGCTTGTAATGTAACCATTTTAGATGGTGCTCCACCACAGCAAGGTTCTGTTGTGTGGCAGCTAATTTTGTGAAAGGCGCAGAAGGTTGCATGTCCATAATGACGACAAGGAATCCAAGGTTGCATATCCATAAGAACACATCACCTAACAAACACCTGCCCCCTACACGAACTTAACCTTGCTATGGTCAGAAAATACTAATGGCCCCTCATTTCTTTCCTTGATCAAGAGAACTTCTTACATCAGTCCCGAATGTCATGTCAATAAAGTGAGACATGACAGAACCTCAAACTGCACCCCCTCTAGTCCTCTAATGGATTAAGTAGGCTCATACACACTGTCTGCAACTGTCAAGTCTGCCTCCATGGACATGACATTCAGTACTAATTTTGAATATGCTATCTCTTTAACAAAGGCCCAAGGGTGTAGCAATGCACTGGAGACCTCCTAGCAATCGATGGGGTTTAAAGCCCCATATGGGGCTCTTTGGGATTTGCATTTTAATCCTATAGCATATCTGGTTTGCTCCAGATAGACAACCTTTGGCACGCCAGAAGTTGGGACTAAAACTTCCATAATCTGGAACCAGCCTCTGGTCGGTTGGGGATGATGGGAGTTGAAGTGTTCAACAGCTGGAATTCCAAAGATTGCCTCCCCCCACCCCTTGTGAGGTGTTGTTGTTGTTTTTTTTTTTTTTTTTTTTTTTGTTTTTTTTTTCCTCTCCTCTCTAACTTCATATTTTTTTTTTTTTAATTTCATGGCAGATTAACAAGGAAAACATCAGTGCACAATCTGTTAAAAAGAGAGATGGAAACCTGGGTTTAAAAAATACTTACAAAAAAACAGTTGAAATAACAAATGTTGGGAAGAAAAAAAATCCTAATTCGGATGTGCTGGTGGAAGCTGATAAAAGAAAGGGAAGCCAATCTAGGTCACTCAGCCACACTTTCTTAAAAACAAAGAATATTAAAGAACAGCTAAAGGATGAAAAGACCAAACCAAATGAGATCAAAGATGTTCCAAAGAAGCCTAGCAAGCCTGTGCTTGGAACATTCCATGGGAAAATTGTCCAATCCAAGATTAACTCCTTCAGAAAGGCACCCGAAATTACTGTTGACAAGAAAGTGAATGAGGGGAAAGAGTCAACTGTAACCGTGTCCAAAAGTGCAGGTGTAAGATCAAAAACCTCAGATGCTGTTGTGAAAAAGCAAATTCCAAAATCTGCTCCTTCTGGCTCTGTTGACCAAAGAAGGCCTTCTAGTTCTCAAAGCAGGCCTCAAGTGAAACCTTCAAAAAGTGCAGTTGTACAGAACCGGGCAGAATCTGTGACTACAAGGAGAGAGACACAGATATTTATACAAAGAAAATCTATGGGTGGAACACTGGTGCACAGGCCACTTCCTCAGCAAAATTCAAAAAATGAATCTGTTGCCAAAAAAGCAGATGCATTCGGCAAGCAAAAAAAGCCAGCAGCTCCTGTAAACACAGTGTCAAAACTTCCACAGAACAAACCAGCTGCACAGCCAACTGCTAAGATTAAGTACTCAAGGCCCCAAGAGACAGCAGAAGAACGGAAGTATGTTTCCAATACTATTTATAATGGGTGTAGTTTTGTAGGAAAATGGGGACGGGAGGCTTTCTGAAACCTAGGGAACCGGTAACTTTGTAATGGTGGTTTCTGGGTAACCTGCTGGTCAGAATACTGATACAGCTCTTAGTGTTTCTATGAGTCTGCTGAAAGGGCATTTATACTCTACTTAATACCTTTTTATCCCTTTAAGGACCACAGGGTTGGTAAAAGAGAACAAATTCCTCCTAATAATACTCTCTCCACTTGCCAGGGACTCCTAATGGCCATATAAGTCTTGGCCTTGAGCCTTTTGTTCAAGAGAGAACATCTACCATCGGTCCTGGATGTCTTAACCATGGGGGAGGACATGACAAGGCATCTCTCTCTTCTCCCCCCCCCCCCCCCCCCAACACCCACACACTAATTCAGATAGTGGGTAAGCATACTTCACCATTTAAGGACCAGGGGGGTGCAATGCATAGATTTGCAATGCTTGACCTCCGCTCTGGTCCACAAAGAGGTAAATTCATCAGTTGTGGTGAGCAGCATTTGAAGTCTTGTGGGTCTGCTAGCAACTGGCTTGTTCTCCTCCACTGATAAGACATCCAGGACTGAAGATGTCATGCATTCAACAAAGGTACAAGGGCAAAATTCATAGGTGCCATTAGGATTTTCTGACAATAGTAAGGTAAGTGCAAGGAGGTGTTGGTGCTCCTTCTTAATGTGTCATTCATATGACCTGCTGGGGTTTGTCCTTTACTTGCCTGTAGAATTGGCTTATTGTCCTGACCAACAACCTGCCTATGTAATTGATTAGGCCTCTAGGTCAGTGTTCAGATAACTTCTGGCTTTGGAGGATTGATGGTTGTAGCCACTGAAGGACTGAGGATCATCCTGGCATGCTGTATAAACATAGGTTTGAGAGGTATGTAGTAAGAAGTTTTCACTTTGTAGAGGGACATTATTGCATAACAATCGCTTTTGAAATATTTTCAATAATCCGCAAAACTACCTATATGTTTGAGTTATTTAGATTTACAATGTGGGCTAATTAAGGCATGCTGTGCAGGAACTTCTGTTTCAGTCCTGAATGTCAAGGGTAAGGAAGTGTGTGAATGACATGCCCTAATTTTCGTTACCTATACAAATAACACATTTTCTAAATAAAAATGGCTAACATATGCTTGCTTGCTCCTTTTTACAAAAAAAAAAACTTAACCAAACTTGTTTTTAAGTGATGGTGTTCATTTAAACAACATTGCAGTTTGGATCCTTCTTTATGCTGTGGCTGTCAACGATCTATTGTCTCTTCCTTCACCTGAAAAGTCCGTCCTCTATCATTGATATAGGGCCTCATAGACGAGTGGACTAATGTGGGGGTATATCAGCTGCTCCATAGCAGTTACCTAAAAACTCCAGTTGATTTAAATGGGACTCTAACTCATTGAATGTTTAGGTGTTGGAGACCTATAGCATTCTAGGATTAAAAGCTTTACAAAGATTACTGAGAATTTGGGGAATTAGAATCTGCCCATTGGGATGCAGATGTTGCTCCTCCTCTTCTTGAACGTAAAGACCCTAGTGTACTTGTCCGGTGCTTTATGTATGCATGTTAGGAGCTTTGTGTATGTACAGAATCCTATTGCACTCGAGACACTTGTCAAGTTTGAACTGCTTCGCCAATCAAATAATTGAGGGGCAAACCAACTGCATCATGGAGAGGGGGGGAGATATGAAAGGGAGGAAAAAAAATCCATATCTCCCATTGCTTTTAACTCCTCCCATGCTATAGTTTTCTCAAACTTGCTGTAAAGCAGTGTGTTGGAGACATCTAATGTATAAGTGGCTAAAAGTTTTTCCTTTAAATCTGTAAGAATTCTCATTTGTCCCCATTTAGTTCAGTTGGTCTGTCCCAGAATTGCTCCAATTTTCTTTGTTCATAAGGCACTTTTGGGCAATATTCAGAAGGCAAGAGGTGAAATTATGGGATAAACCACCTGAAAATGAAAATATCCCAAATCCTCATTGATGGTTGAACCCCTTGAATGCTAGAGGGGTCTCCAATACTTTGCAAAGCAATGCATTGGAGACCTCTCGCATCCAAGGGATTAAGAACCCTATAATCTGTCTTTGGTCCCCCCTGGGTACAACTGTTGCTCCAGAGCTGTACCTCCTTTAGCTTATTGAATCCAACCATCTTGTCTCTTACCACGGACCAATGCCTATGTTTAGTAGATTTACCTGTCCACAGCACAAACACTGTAATAAAGCTTCTGCATTTTTCCATTTTCTTGTTCCATATCTAGGGCCCGTCTAGCAGAATGGAGAGCAGCGAAAGGAAAGGTTATGAAGAGGCCTCCTCTATCAGCCGTGATGTCTTCTACTTATAAAGTGCAGAAAGCAGAACCTGAAAGACAGTGTGAGCCAAAAGAGGTGATTCCAGAGATTAAGACTGAACCGGAACAACCAGTGCAGGAAACTCGCCAGCTGTTTTGGGCCACAATGGCAGAAGAAGATGAGCGAGAACTCTTCACATGGAAAGTTCACCAAATGTTTGGAGACTGCCAGAAGTTAATTGATGAGGTATGTTTCTACCTTCTTTTTAAAGGGATAATAATACTTGTATTAAACTTGAGGTCAGAGTCTCTGTGTGTGTGTTTCCCCATATACACCAGCTTACCAGCTTTTATTTATTTATTTTTTATATATATATATATATATATATATATATATATATATATATATAATTTTTTTTTTTTTTTTTTTCTTCTCATAAATATTACATTCTAATTACACTGATACAAAAATAAGTTGCTATTATATGAAAGAACATCTTTCATTTTTTTTTTTTTTTTTTTTTTTTTTTTTTTTTTTTTTTTTTTTCTGTCCCTTTCTTTGGCGAGCTCCTGGTCCTCAGCTGAAAGTTCCCCATATGTTGATTAAGGGACAAATTATTTGTACCATGAGGGAGAAATAAAAGTGCCCCAAAAGTTCCATTGATTTACATGGGACTTTTAAAGTGAACCTTTCACCTTAATTAAAGTCTACATATTTTAAAAATTAATTAATAACTGCCTGTGTCATGTTGGCCAAAAGACCAGTAAATGTACAGTTAAGCAGCTATCTATACCTGTTACTATTTACTAATTGTGGTACCAGTGACATTTCACATGCCAATGAAGCCTTTTCAGTGACCTTTCAATGCTAATGAAACATTGTGCGGTACCAAGAGACTTTCACTTTCTTCAGAATTAAGTGGGAATATATTTATACTATACATCTGCTAGAATTGTGGTTAACTTGACACACAGGCAGTTTTGAATGAAGTTTTCAAATATGTAAAGAAAATTCAAGGCGACAGGGCCACTTTACTCCCATGAATGCTATAGTTCCCATTGCATTGGGAGACCTAGCATTCAACTCGTTAAAAGCACATCTAAACCAATGTGTATTTTTATTCATCTATGGTGTAGTTGGCATGCCTCAGTATTGATCTTAGTACATCAGCTTTTTGTATCTGTGGGGGAGAATTCCAGCCTTCCTAATTAATTCTTTGTATCAAATTAAAGGGCTGTCCCAAGGCTGAAGTGCTTGGAATTTTGGAAAAACAGATCCAGACTGTTCCAGAAGCAAAAACCATTTCCAAATACTGGGAGTGTCTTGCACGTCTAGAGCGGCGGGAAGGAGAACTTGGAAAAGTCATTGCAATCTGTGAAGAAGCTGTGGCAGCTGGAGCTCAGGTGAGGTTTGGCTTGTTTTTGTTTTCTTCAGGAAACTCATTGTCCTTAAGAAAAGGAAGGAGATAAATATTTTGGGAATTATGGGATGGAAGGTGTGTCCAGGAGTAGAGATGGACGAACAATTTGTCGCTCACCAACTATTGCTGGACTACAACACCTATCATCCTCAACTGGCCAATGAATGGCACTGGCTGTACGAACAGTACAGCAAATGGAGAGCCACATGTTGCCCACTGTTACTATAGTAGATGGCAAGCAGAAGTGTCCTGCCAGCCAATAATAGCAGAATCAAGCTGCAGGAAGTAAATCTGTGGAAGTCCTGCCTCTTTTTTTTTTTTTTTTTTTTTTTTTTTTTAGAAAACCTGTCTAGCCAGAAATACATTTTACTAAAACACTCCTCACCTAGCTCTTTATAATGTACTGGCAAAAATTAGCCAGCATTGCCCGTAACTCCCTCACACAGAGGGACTGGTAATATATGTGTGTGTCTGTCTTTCTGTCAAGCCACCTGTTGTCATGGCTGTTTGTGGAGGTCTGTCTCATTCCCTGTGCAATTGTGTCTTAAGGGGAACACTATAAAATATGAGGAGTGCCTTTAATAATCCAGATTGCATATGAGGGGTGCCTTGAAGTAGTGACCTAAAATCTGTCATCTTGTGACCCCTTTAGGGAAAATATTTGGTTTGTTTTTAGTGTTGTGTATCTTGACCCTTTATGAATTCACTTACTTTATGTATATCTGCTGTTTATCTGTCTCTCAGGCAACCTCAGTCGTGTGTGTGTGACATAGTGCATGCCCTTGCCCCAATCTGTACCAATCATTCCCCTTCATATAGTTAGTGGCACATCCAGGCTATAATGTGTTATTCAGCAGCAGCCATCTCCTCCTCCTCTTTCCTCACAACACCTTGTTTCTTTACTAAACTTCTCTTAGGTGTCAGGATACATATGAAACCCCAGGGAAGAGATGCACAAAGGTGATAGAGATAGAAACATAGAATTTGACGGCAGATAAGAACCATTCGGCCCATCTAGTCTGCCCAATTTCCTACTGTGTAAAAAAAAAAAAAAAAAAAAAAAAAAAAAAAAAAAAAAAAACAACCTCAAACCTTTTTTGGTCCTTGGTCTTTTCTTATGTTAAGGACCACCTTATGCCTATCCCATGCATGCTTAAATTCTGTCACTGTATTGACATCTACCACTTCTGCTGGTAGGCTATTCCACTTGTCTACTACCCTCTCAGTGAAGTAAAACTTTCTTACTTTACATCTAAACCTGTGTCCCTCTAGTTTTAGACTATGGCCTCTTGTCCTAACGTTTTTACTCTTTTGAAATATTCTTCCATCCTGTACTTTGTTGAATCCCTTCATGTATTTGAATGTTTCTATCATATCCCCTCTCTCTCTCTTCTCTCCTCCAAGCTATACATATTCAGATCCTTTAGTCTATCCTGATATTTCTTTTCCTGTAGACCAGTCACCATTTTAGTAGCCTTTCTTTGAATTTTCTCTAGAGTATCAATATCCTTCTGGAGATGGGGTCTCCAGTACTGTACACAATATTCTAGGTGAGGTCTAACTAGAGATCTGTACAGTGGCATGACTACTTCCCTTTTTCTGCTACTAATGCCCCTAGCTATACAACCCAGTGCCTTGCTTGCATTCCCCATCGCTTTATTACATTGCCTGCTTACCTTTAAGTCATTAGAAATAATTACTCCCAAATCCCTTTCCTCTGTTGTCTCTGACAGCACAGTACCCTTAATGGTATATTTTTCCTTTGGATTTTTATGTCCCAAGTGCATTATTTTACATTTATCAATGTTAAAGTGCATCTGCCACACTCTTGACCATTCTTCTAATTTACCTAAATCATTCGCCGTTTGGCTTTTTCCCCCTGGAATGTCTACCCTATTGCAGATCTTTGCATCATCTGCAAAAAGGCATACCTTTCCTTGAAGACCTTTTGCAATATCACTAATAAAAATATTAAAAAGAATGGGCCCCAGTACAGATCCCTGAGGTACTCCACTAGTAACACTCCTTTCGTCCGAATATTCTCCATTGACTACCACCTTCTGTCTCCTGTCACTCAGCCATTGCCTCATCCATTTCACTATTTTTACATCTAGACCCAAACACTGCAATTTATTTATGAGTCTTCTGTGAGGGACAGTGTCAAATGCTTTACTGAAATCTAGATAAGCTATATCTACTGCTCCCCCTTGATCTATTATTTTAGTTACCCAGTCAAAAAAAATCTGAGGTTAGTTTGACAAGATCTCCCTGCTGTAAACCCATGCTGTTTGGTATCTTGCAAGCTATTTGTATTCAGATATTCAACAATTCTTTCCTTTAACATAGTCTCCATTAATTTTCCCACTACTGATGTAAGACTTACTGGTCTGTAGTTACCAGACTCTTCCCTGCTACCTTTTTTGTAGAGATGAGATAACTTTTCCATTGAAATCACTTCTGCAATTCATAAGTTCTATATAGCTTATGCATCAAGATCTCTCATTTTGGGCATCTTAGTGCACAGGCTCCATAGAATAACAGGAACTGGAGAGTCTGACACTAAAGAAGTTATCCCCTCTATCACTACTTTCAAACCTTAGTGCACCCCCCCAATGTTTGACAGAACTCCTACCTTCCGTTGGACACTTGGAATATAGTGCACCCAGTTAGTAAAACGCACACCTTGTGAGCCATTTCCCAACATTCTAATAAATGCTGATGCTTTAGTTGTACACAGAGTAGTAATTGGAATGCCGGTGTAGAAATGAGGAAGAATATATGGAAAATGGGTGAACTGAAGGTTAGAGACATTCTGTACGTACCTACCGTTTGTAAGGGTAAGAATAACATTGCATTGTCATACTTATAGAAAGGAGCATATACATGTATATCTATTAAGCATGTAGCACCAGAGAAGGCAGACCTAATGAGAGTGACAAATGCCAACCGCACAGCAGGTGGAGATTATGAGATGGACAGCACATAGAGGAGAAAGTGGTGATCAAGAGTAGGAGAGCAAAGAGGAGAGTCTTCTATTTTAGTAGGGAAGGTGAAGAGGGTAGAGTGGCGATTATGGCAGTGACATCATATCTAGCAGGATGGAGGTGGCGCTCATGGTAGTGTGTGCACCCTATAACTGCCACCAATGAAGGCCAGGATTTAGCCAGGAGTAACACCAAAATCACACCTCCCATATGTGTTGGGAAAGCAGTATGGAGAAGATTAGCATATCGCCCTCGGGATGTGGACAGAGAATGTTGGTCATATGCCAGCCGCCTTCTTTTATAAGATATATAGACAGATACATAGCCAGATAAATAATGCAAAACGCATGTGTTTTGGAAATATTTGACTTTCTCAGTTTCTGCACATCAGACCCTAGCATTCCACACTGCAGCACATGCCAGCTGCAATTTCCTGCTGGCAAAATAATTTGCATAAACTGGTAATTTGAAACCTCTCTTGCAACCATTTTGCTTTAAACAGATTTCTCCCTTAAATTTTAAGGTGTAATTTCAGCCAACCTTTTTTCCCCTTAACAACTAAGGACATTCATGTACATCATGGAACTCAGGGGTCCCCACGTGGTTGCACGCTGCTCGGGGATCCCTCAGTTGGTTGCTCAAAAGAAGGAAAAAATAAAGCCCATGGTCCTTAAGTGTCAGATGCGCTGCTGGTCCTTAAGGGGTTAACTAAACTTACTCTGTCCCTCTGCATGTATCTGGGTCAATCTAGAATTCTAAACCAGTGGTTCTCTGACCTGTCCTTGTGTACCACTAACAGGCCAAGGCGACAAAAACTGTGCATTCAAACAAGTACACACAAACAAGTCCTGCTATGTTCATGGAGGCAGACATTACAGTTGGTAGCCGGACCACACTTCTTCAAACTCTCCTTTCTGCACATTTAATGAGCAAGGTGTTGTGTAGCTTTTAAAGTAATTAAGTAAGTAGGTTTTTGCACTTTGCCTGCTTCAGTTTCAGGGGAAAAATTGCTAGCAGCTGTCATGTCTGCCTTCGAGGACATGACATCCAGAATTGATCAATGATCTCTCGCTTTCACAAAGGCATGATGTCAAAATTCATACAGGCCATTATGATTTTCTGATTTTAGTAAGGTAAATTGGGAGGGGGGGATGATTAGAAGGTGTTCTAATCAGAGGCTGCTATTTTAATTGTCACATGCTCAAGCTGGAAAATCCTAAACACTTGACCTGTTAATGGTCCTTGGTGATAGGGTTGAGAACCACTGGCATAAATAAAGGTGCTGATATCATAAAGGAGCAATTTTAGGGCAGCTCAACTGCATCATAAGGGAACAAATAAAAATTTCCCATTGGGAAAATGGGGCTTTTAACTCCTTGAAAGTTAGAGGTGTCAGTGCTTTGTGTAGCAATGTATTGGAGAACTCTAGCACTCAAGGGTAAAATATCAATTTAAAGGGATAGTAACTCCCCAGAAAACTTGAAGACAAATGCTAGTAATAAGCACAACATACCTAACTTCTTTATCCCCATCTCTCAAACAGTTATGGTTTGAGAGATGTAAGAGAAGAAAGGGGAGGGAGCGGAGGTCTTTCTCATGCGTCCGCTGTATAGTGGACGTCATGAGATACTGCTTCCATGACCAGACGGCAGCTCTGCAGGAGCGCTGTCATCTAGATATCTCTGTATTATTACTTCATCGGTATGGTCTAAAACGTGTGGCTGGCTTGCAAGCACATGTTGTAGACCTTTCTGGCAGAAAGGGGAGGGAGCGGAGGTCTTTCTTCTCTTACATCTCTCAAACCATAATGGTTTGAGAGATGGGGATAAAGGAGTTAGGTATGTTGTGCTTATTACTAGCATTTGTCTTCAAGTTTTCTGGGGAGGGGTTACTATCCCTTTAAGTGCATGGGGAATTTGTATTTGTCTCCTACACTAGTTGGTTTGCTTCAGAACTGGCCAGTTAGTACATCAGTCCCATGGCCTACAGAAGGCTAGCTTTGCCTTTTTATCTATCACTTCAGTGTTGCTAGTTCATGATCAGATTTTAAATTAAAAAAAAAAATGCAGTATGCCAAGGCTTTGAATAAACACAGACATGCAAAGTGAAGGATAGCAGAGCTTTATATAATGCCAAAAGGCTAGTTAGGTGCAACAGTCTCACACCACTTCCAAGTCATGTAAAAAACAAAATAACTGCAATCCTGTTTGACTACCCTGACATCTCTGGGAGTTGACGTGTGCATCTGTAATGGCAATACATATTGGGGTCACTAGTTATTTCTTATTTAAAATTGCTCTATTTCACTTTTACCACTGAATGTCTTTTTTATGAATTCCTGAATGGCTGTTGGGGATGATGGGTGTGGTGGAATAGTCTGGCCACAGCTGGAGGACCTCGCCTTGCCCTCTCCTGATCCCAGGCTACCTGTGTCTTTGTGTGTTTGCAGTGTTCATCTATAGAGCACTACCCAAGGCCATTCATCTTCCTTACTGTGTAGTCTATTTGCTTTGAGTATGTATTTTTGATGCGTGCAAGAAATCTGTTATTAGCGTGCTAGTTTTGTCAGTTTTGGTAACTTCTGGGTTTGTTTTGTCCCCCCCCTTTTTTCCTTTTTTGTCTCATCTGTTTAAAGCCGCTAGATGAACTGAGAACCATTCTCGCGGATGCTTTAGAAAATCTGAAAACTGCTTCATCTGACTCCGGTAAGATGGGGATATATTTGAGATGGATGAATGTCCTGTTGAGTGTCCCTTTCGATGTCTTGCTAGGCAATGTTCCATAGTAATTCATTATTATCCTGCTTAAAAGGAAAGTGTTGCAATTTTGGGACAAACCAACGACACCGTGGTGAAGAATTTAAAAACTCTGATTCAAATGGGCTTTTAACCCCTTGGGGGAGATTCACTAAGCGGTGATAAACTGGAGAAGTCATCTCCAGTTTCACTTCTCTAATTCCTATGTTGTTGTATGGAGCCTATGCGAAGATTTCTTCATTTTCGGAGATCTTCGTGAATAAGCTCCATAGAATAATATAGGAACTGAAGAAGTCCTCTCTGCTTTATCACCTGTTTATCCCCTATCACCGCTTACTGTATCTCTCTCCCCCCCCCCCCCCCGAGTGCTAGAAAAGACAACACATTTCTCTCCAGTACCATGAAGACCTCTCGATGATTCAAGTAGATAAATGCTTCATTTAAATCAGTGGGAAGTTTAGGATGTATACTTGTCCCCATTACTCATGCTCTTTCATGCAAGAGATGAAGCAAATGCATTGGATCCTAAATTGTATCTACAAATTTTGAGTTCAAGTGCCCTTGGGAAATACCAACAGGACAGGTTTTATGGATATCACTGCATAAACACAGGTAGATTAATCAGTGACTAAGCCTATTACTCCCCTGTAATCAAGCAAACATATCCTCAAAACCGGACATGTTTTATGTGCCTTGAGGATGAACATATTGAGAATATCTGGTCTAGCTATTCCCTTTAGAAGAAGCTCTAGGCTATATTATAATATGCTGAACACCTAGAGGACCTACATTAGCTGGTATTCTAGCTAACAAGACACATGGGTAGTTTTTAATGCAGTTTTCAAATATGTAAACATGAAGTGACCGTTTCACTTCAATGGTTGAATTATCTTTAGTAATCGCTTCCTTCAAGTTTGTTTTTGTTTTTTTCTTTTTGAAAAAAAAAAAAGTTAAACAGGAACCTGAACTCGTACAGGATCTTAAGACTGAGATAAAATCAGAAGATGGACAAAAGGAGCTGAATGGTTTTCCTGTGAAGAAAAAGAAGAAAGTAAGGTTGGGAGGAGTCAGAAAAATCGAGGCAAAGGAGGAAATAGAGACTTCAGATATAAATGAAGACATGCCTAATAATCCCCAGACACCCGAAAACAATGACTCGTCAACCGTAGTAAAATTTAGTATTCAATCAACCCCGCGTCTACAAAAGTAAGACAAGTTTGAGGTGTTTTTCTTTTCGTGAAAAATGTTATATGGGTTTTCCTACTGCATGCAATTACAATTAGAGTTTGAAAATGTCAAGAATTGATTGAGCTATTAATATCGCTTTCTATAGCGACCGGTATACCAAGACACCTTCTATTATAGAATAGAAGAAAAACGGTCTACCGATCAGGTGACCCGGTGTGCTAACTTTTCAGTATAGAAAAGTCTGAGCTGTAATAATAAAGCATTCCCAACAGTGGGAGTACTATCTTTCCTGAACTGGAAAATCCCGACAATCTGTGCACCTTAAGGATTTCATGAAATTTCACTTTTCTTGCTATGTTTGTCTTTTATTGTATAGTGTACCCATGCAAAATATATGTTGGGGTGTGCCTACTTTTTGTTTTGCAGTTATGTGGTTAACCCCTTAAGGACTACGTGACGTACTATGACCATCATGTTCCTTAAATACTTAAGGACCGATGACAATCATAGTACGTCACATACTTTTTACTTACAGCGCTTCACCGGGAGTGCTGTAAGTAATAACGGGGCTTAAAATTGACTGTTCCAAGACTGGAGCGATCTCTTTCAGGCCCCAAAGCGGTGTGCCAATACATGCAACAGGGCACTTGTACCGGCACATTGGCAAAGATCAAAGCGGTCCTTATTGGACGGAAACGTCCCAGGACCGCTGGTCCTTAAGGGGTTAATAGTACAAAGTGCACATTTGAGTTTCCAAATGCCCAGTGTTTTTATTTATTTGTTATGTGTGGGCTAGTGTGAGCAGCAGCCTAACCCTATATCTGGATAGTTGTTGGCCAATTGTAAATGGTCTCCACACTGGTAACATGGTCTGTAAGGAATGCTAGTGATACCACTTTTTTATTTTTTCAGAATGAAGACCAGAATGCAGATGGATGAAAGTGACCCCACTTTCAAGGACTTCAAGTTCCTTACACCAGTGAGACGCTCCCGACGTCTTGAGCGCAAGTCAGGGTGTCTGCCAGACATGTTAAAGGACCATGACCCATGTGTTTCTGGCATTGCTCAGCTGGGAGACTTGGAAAGTCGTTCCAACGCCTATATATTTAGAGAAAATCATGCTCTCAAAGAAGTTACTGCTAAGATCGTGCATCAGTCATCTCATATGTGAGAACATATGGGACCTTGTGAATAAAAAAGGGGATTTTTTCTGGGGCAAACCAACTGCACCATGTAGAGGGGACACAAATTCCCCAAAATATCGTTAATTTTAAATGGCGCTTTTAACCCCATGAATACAAGATTGGTCTCCAACATATTGCAGAAACCTATCTAGCATTTAAGGCATTAAAGTCCCATTTTGAACAAAATGGAAGTTGTTTGTCTGCGGATCAGTTGGTTTGCCCTATAATTGCACCACTTTTCTCTGTACATAAAGCCGCTACTCTGTACAGTGCACACCTTCATAAGATGCTACGGGCCATGTTCAGGAAGCTAAAGTGAATCCGTTTGGGACCAACCAAGCTGCACCATAGGGAACAAATAAACATTCCCTCTGATCTTTAAATGGGGCTTTTAAACTCTTGACTGCTAGAGATGTCTCCAGCCCATTGCTTTCGGATCTGCTGCAGACCTTTCTAGCTTTCATGGGGTTAAAAGTTCAGTTTAAATCGATGAGCATTTTTATTTACCCTTATGACTGTGATGGTCAACATGCAGTCCTGGCGCCTTGTGTGGCCCTCCAGAGGCTTCTCCAGCAGCGCTCTGTGTGTTCTATGGTATGGTGAGAAGAGATCATTTACCTCTTGCATAACATACTCCCCATTAACACCCCAAAAGGCATCACATATACTTTACATTCACTCTTCCACCCAAATCCCTTTGGTGATAGAGGGGGTCTTCCGTAATGTGTTGGAGACCTCTCTAGCACCTGTGGGGGTTAACTAACTTGTTTGAATTCCTGTTTATAAACCATAACCACTTAGTATGCAGCCCTCTGGAGTATTTGAGAGCCACACATGCAGCCCTTGTGATAAATGCTGCCTGTCACTGCCCCGTGGTTCAGTTGCTTTCTACAGAACTACACATTTTAACTTCCTGTTATAAGGCCCTTCGTGCAAATCCATGTGTACTTAAAGAATACACTATAAATATGCCTAAGCCATGAATGTTTAATTCTGTCTGTCTTACCTGCAGTTGCCATGGGTTGATTTTTAGCTAGTTAAGTATCTTGTACCATGTTGGTATGCTTTTTTTGCTTTATATTTGTAATGGAATATGAACATATTTATTTAGATATTCGGTACGCCTAGTCCGTACTTAAAGTGATAGTAATGTTTCACAAAAAACAGCAGCTCCAATTAATCTTCATAGCATTTGATCCATAGAGAGTGTTATTTCATAACTGTGAGTGTTGTAGTTCAAGAGTAATTGAATGATAGTTTCCCCCTCCCGCCCCTTTTACCTAGTGTAAGCCCTCACAGATGTGGAATCCAGTCCATAGACCAGACAGCTCACAACAAGGGACAATCTTCTTACTGTGAGAACAATGAAAGCCTTGTCCCCTTGACAGGTTTTTTCCCCTATCTTAATTGAAGATTGTCCCTCTCTGCAATCTACCTGGACACACCCTGTTGCTCTGAGGTAAGCAGTGTTACATCAGTAAAAGGGGCAGGAGGGGGATACTTTATCATTCAATTACTCTTGAACACTCTCTAAGGCCCAAATACTATGATAATTAATTAGAGCTACATTACTATCCCTTCACGTCTTTAACCCCTTAAGGTCAGTGTGATGTCAGGACAATCACCACTGTCCTTGCTTAAAGGACCGATGATGGTCCTGACACGACAAGTATTATTATTATTTTTATTTTTTTAATTATTATTCGAAGCGCTCCTGCGGGAGCGCTGAGAGTAGTAGCAGGGACTGAAACTGAACACTCCAAGACCAGAGCGGTTACTATCAGACCCTGTTTGGCGCGCCGGCATGTGATCAGTCACGTGTGCCAGCACATCAAGCTTTCCTAAAGGACAACACACCCTGGGACCGCTGGTCCTTAAGGGGTTAAAGACGAAGGGTGTGCAACTTGTTTTAAAAGCATTGTGTTTGTGCCCCTCTGATCCTTTAAAGATTAAATCTGTATCGCACACCCACACACACATTTTTAATTTGTTAAGCTTGTTTAAAGACCTGTTAAAACCTTAAAGGAGCAGCCATGTTTTTCATTATGAGAGAAATCTCATCTTGTGTATCTTTCTGGGTGATTCAAACTGCAGTGTTTTATTGTGCCCACCATATGGTATTTTCTATGGAAAGCTTTCGTTTAAGGTGCAAGCTCTTCCATAGAGCGTAATTGCAACATTTACTCCATGGATACCAGTTGACTGTTGCCAAGTCTGAGCTGTAATAATGTTTGAATGAACCATCTTCCAAAAAAGCGGGGCTATCGCTGTCTTACTCCCCAGGAAGATCTTTACAACATATATTTTAATGGAAAAACTTTACACAGAGATGGCTAGTCTGACATTAAAACAATTTCTTTTCAAAGTAGAGACTCTCAATTCCTGTTTGTTTACCATGCAGAACTATGTATATATAAATTTAAATAAGAAAAGCACTTATCACATTTAGGGAGTGTGTGTCTGATTTAATTAAAAAAAAAAAAAAAAAAAGGAACACAAACGCCTAAAAATGAACTGGTGATTATATTAATATCACTGGTTATATGTGAGTTTTAGACGCCAGTCACTGATCAGGCAGGAGGTGGAAAGTCATTCCTAGTCTTAGAGCACTGTGGGGTCAGCCGAGGGACTTAATAAGTATTAACCTTTTTGCTACTGGAGGAAGTTGATGGTATTCGGAGGCACATAGTGATTTTTAAGTAAATTTAGTGTAGTAGGGTTTACGCTTATCAACCCATTTCGTTTTTAGATAGTGGTGTTCTGTGCTGGCAATGTAGAAAGACTAAAGACGACAATGACTACTCACAAGACTGGTGCCTAGTAGTAACACTTGTTACCCAGCTTGCAAATCTAAAGGGATGCAATGCATTTCTCCATGGTGTTGTGTACCATTCTGGCACTCATTGGGTTGAACTGCCCCCTCAAACAATGTAACCAACTTTGCTTCAGACATTAATGGACTTATGTGCTCCACACATCTACAGAGAAGAAAGTATATGAAGTAAAAAGTGAAAAAAATAAATATAACAAAGTGTATGCACTTTTAACAATGGTTGGAAAGGGCATACACTTCTAATTGACAAATACAGCATAAAGAGAATGTATACCTGTCTCTGTTCAGGTTTCTCCATGGAAAAAAACTGACCTCCCACACTATGCATTAAATGTCTATGGACTTTTTTCTTGATAAAGCAGCCTGCTATCTGCAAAATGAGTAGAAAGGAAAATTTGTTTTTCATGATACAAAACAAAACCACACACACACTATTTTGTTTTTTTAATGAACCTCATTTTATTTTTATCAAGCGACAGAGCTTTTTGTGTCTGTGGAGAAACCCGATCAGAGATGGCTATACATTATATGCATGCTCCATTTGTTGACTAAATGTATATGCCTTTTCAACCATGATTAAATGTGGGTGCATAACAATTGTCACTTTCATTATAGCCTTGAATAAGACACTGACACCCTCCAGTTGTTGTTGTGTTTGTTTTTATTATTATTAATTTACTGCATGATATTTAAAACTGGGAACCAGATTAGTTATTAGGTAAGGTGTGTGTGCGGTTTTTTTTTTTTTTTGTTTGTTTGTTTGTTTGTTTGTTTTGTTTCTTTTTTGGAGTTTAGTATGTATGAACATATTTAAAATGAGATGCTAATGTTATGTTGGTTATTCATTTTACCTGGCAAAGAAAAAAAAAAAAAAAAAATCTAGAACAGAGGCAGCCAACCCTGGTCCAAAAAATACCAATAGTGCAGAGTTTCCTCTGCAAAAGAATAGCTGATCAATTAACACTTTAAAGACAGGTGGTGTGTACACAATGCATTGTACACTCTTCTGAACTTTAGAGTTGTTTGAAGGTGGATCAAGCAGTGGCTCAGTAACTTTACTCGAGCAGAGAGTTCCTGAACATAGCTACTGTTTGTAGCTCTTGAGGGCTCCTATTGGCTACTTCTGATATACACACTTTTAGCCCTTAGAATGTTAAAGGGGTGTGTATTGTGTTGCTGAAACAGATGGCATTTTGTGGGTTCATATTAAGTACTATTTTGTACCAAATTGGCGAACTCGCTCTTTATGGTTAAAAAAAAAATAATAATAATAATAATAATGCTGCTATTGTCAAATGTTACTAATCATATGAATTCCATGATTCTACAGTGATTGTAAAACTATTTACTGTACGATTTACATTGTAATAAGGCAATTTAAATAAAAAAATGGGTGCTTCTGGTGTAGTGTATTAATGTAAATAAATCTTAATGACACAAGTTATCTGTAATCCTAGAAGACCTGTATGATAACTTACATTATCTGGTATCAATGGCCTATGCATAAAGGCAATATTGGAGCAATTCTGCAAGTATTACTGAAATGTATAGAAAATGAACCTACATCTTGAACATGTTTCTTTTCATCAGAGCTTAATACTCCGCACTTAATGAGTGCGCTTTATCCCCTTTTGCACAAAATGTATACTTTTTTTTTTCCCAGTCTTTCTCTGTAGGTACTTATTTACTGTTCTGCTGCACAGAACTTCTAGCTATCTGCACAAAGCTTTCTCCAGAGGCTACAAATAAAAATTCCCCAAACTGCCACTGCATACGGACCAGAGCTGTCCATAGGATGGTGTAACAGCACCACTGTACAATTTCAGGCCATTGTGATATTGCATCTAAAAAAAAAAAATTAAACTTTGAGCTGTATTAACTTTTAAATAAAACACCTTTCAGCATTGGGAGTACCCTTGTTTTACTCGGAATAAACCCTACAACATATTTTTTTTACATTAAGTATTACTATACCTTTAAGTGGATAACTTAAAGGGGAACATTCAAATCCGAGCAACCTGCGCCCATTTGCTTTAATATGTAAAACTAGATTAGTGTAGCAGGTTTATAAAAAAAAAAAAACTTACTGACCGAGGACTGAAGTTATGCAGTGTTAAAATCTGGCACCTTTGCAATGTGCGGCAACCCGCCTCAGGACCTCCCTCCCAGCTGCCCTAGGGAGCGCGTTCACGCTTCCCTTTGTAGTTGTCTTTCTGTGGGTTAACGTTACAGCAAGCACCGTTTAACATGCTACTGAGGTTGCAAGCTCCGTAGCATGGTAAACAGCTTGCTGTAACGCTACACTACAGAAAGACCGCTACAAAGGGAAGCGTGAACTTGCTTCCTAGGGCAGCTGGGAAGGGAGGTGGGAAGTCCTGAGGCGGTGTGCCGCACATTGCGGAAGTGCCAGATTTTAACGCTGCATAACTTCAGTCCTAGGTCAGTAAGATTTAAAACTAGATTAGCGTAGGGGATTATTTTTTTTTTTATTTTATTTTCATATTGGAGCAAATGGGCACAAGTTTGATGGATGTGAATGTTTCCTTTTAACTCCTTAAATGCTGGAGCAGTGGTCAAAGGACTTTTTTCCCCGCCTGCCCCTTCTAGCCACCTCCCACTGAATCTGAAATCTGGTCCCGGGACTGGATGGCTGCAGCAAGGGACAAATGTCACGAAGTAAGTATAAGGAAAGCCCTGCCTCCTTGACAAAGGAAGGCAGTATTTCACTTTGCTTACTGAAGTTTGTCCCTCGCTGCATCCATCCAGACCAGACTGCAGATTCAGCGTGACATGGTCAGGAGCAGCGGGCAGGAGATCTTTCGTTACTTAATATTTAAACTACACAAAAGTAAGTAGACAAACATAGCGCAATCTGTTACATTTACTATAAAGACTCTGCAAACTACTTAATAACAAACATTACTATCCCTTTAAAGGGATAGTAATACTTAAATTTAAAAAAAAAAAAAATGTGCAGGGTTTATCCCCCTGAGTAAAACAAGAGTACTCCCGCTGCTGAAATGTGTTTTATTCAAAGTTTTTACAGCTCAAAGTTGAATTTTTAAGGTGCAGTATCTCAGTGGCCTGAAGTTGCACAGTGGCGGTGTTGCTACACCATCCTATGGAGATTTATGGTCTACGGACCAGAGCTGTCCATAGGATGGTGTAACAACAGCGCCACTGTACAATTTTAGGCCACTGTGATATTGCACCTAAAAAAAAAAATAAAATCAAGTTTGAGCTGTAATAACTTTTGAATAAAACACCTTTCAGCAGTGAGAGTATCCTTTATATAAATAGATAAAAAAAAAAAATTCTTCCATATTAAGTATTACCATCCCTTTAAGACAGACACAAATTGTGTGTGCAACAACAAATGTACATCACATTACAAGTTAAACATTCCGTAAACCACATAGGATTATTACTTACTGGAGATATATATTTCATTCTCTCTTCTAGTTCTAATGGTTACTGCTTCACAAAAAATGCAGATGTGCTCACTCTCTCTTGTTCATGTATGGGAGGTCCTCTGGCAAGGGGCTAGCCTTGATTACTGGGGGGGTGTTTATAGCTGGCCAGGGATGGGCAATCACATTATGATGACAGTGACTATTTAGTGCTGAGTTTATAGCTGGCCAGGATTGGGCAGTCATTATAGGATTGCTTATCCCTGGCCAGCTTTCATCCTTAAAGAGGATCTCTCACCCCTATAAAAGTTAGGCTTATTAGGTACAGTATATAGTGATGAAAATGTTAGGATTTTTTTTTTTTTTTTTTAAATAAATATTTGGGCTAAAATTATTGATTACATAGTGTCCTGCTTCAGCATACACTGGTCTTGCTGCTCTGCCTCTGCTCCCTTCCCACTACCCAGCCTCCTCCAATGACGGAGGCTTTCTGCCTGTAAGCTCGAGCAATCTCATTGGCCACATATTGATCTCTGCCAATGAGATCGCTCCAGCTTAGAAAGTAGTGGGAAGGAGCAGAGCCAGTGTGACAAACTGCGGCAAGAGCAGTGTATGAGGATGCAGGGTACTATGTAATCAATTTTAAACACTGAAAAAAAGTTTTCATCACTATATACCGTACCTAATAAGTTTAAATTTTGTATGGGTGAGAGATCCCCTTTAACATAGTAGTCAGTTATATTTAAATTAACCCCCTTGAAGACCAAATGTGTGTGCAGTGTGTTTAACAAAGGCATTGTGCACCCTCATGACTTTCAAGAGGTTAATCAAGCCTGATTCTCACTTGCTCAGCCTCATCATGTTTGATTAACCTCTTTAGGATGAGGGGGCATGAAGCAATACACATTGTACATTTATTTCGTTTTAAGGGATTAACTTGTGACAAAAGATGACCTTGACAGACTACTAGGTTAAGTTTTTAACTTTTATTGCCAGGTGTTAACTTATGATACAGTGAATACTGGGTTAATGTTTAAAGATGGCCTGGGGTGGGCAATGATTTAAAAAAAAAAAAGTATATCTGTACTAACACATGCACCCATTTTGCCTATATAATATACACCTAGAGCTGGCTGTGTTACCATTTAAAAATTTGTTTGCAAACCCTGGGACCTACTTGGGACATCTCTGGGTTAGAGCCAAATCTCAGTGTGAGAATCCAGTCTTATCTAATATCTGGTTTGCGCAACTTAACTGCTTCTTTAATCTCTGCATTGGTGCCATTTATACGAGAAAAGCAAAGGGAGAAGTCCCTTGTGTGTTTAACTGAGGAATGACTGAAGCATCTCTGGGCTAGTGTAAGCAGGGATAAATGCTATAGTCAACAAGGTAGAGCTAAGCGTTAATATTCCAAAGATCTCAGTGTTATCAGCCCATTTTGAAAGTTCCTAGGTATGGCCGTACATTCTTCATAGACATGCATTTTTTCTTTTTAGAATACATGTTTATATTTAGACTTTGTGTGTGTATGGATATAGATGTGTATATGTATATAGCGATATAGTACATTTGGAATGGGGCAACAGGAGGAGAGAAAAAAAGTAGGTAAAAGAAAGCAGTCATGAAGAAGCAGAGAGATTTGGCTGAGGACTCAGTGAGGAAGACAAGGCACCAGAGAGGGTGGTGGGGTGACAGGTGGAAGGGATAGTGAGTCAGAGAGAGGAAGAAAATGAATTAGGGTAGGTGGGGGCGACAGGTGGAAGGGATAGGAAGAGGGAGGGGAAGACCAGGCATCAGAGAAGGGGTGGTGAGGTGGAAGGGATAACATGTCAAAGAGAATGTAAACTCCCTGATGTGCTATCCCTTCCACCTCATTCCTCACCATCCTCTCGGATGCCTTGTCTACCTTTCTCTGACGCTATGCTGACTTCATGTTTCAGCACAAATGAAGAGTAGTGGCCCAATACACACATAGCTCTGCAAATAACACCAATTCTTGTGCTAAATGATACTGTGCCTCTTCAGAATGTTCATATCACACCTTCCCCTTATCTTCAGCAATTGCCGCTGATCTTGGAAGTAAACACCACACATGGCACACTGGCCCTCTAAGGGTATTATCATAGTAAAATACTAGATTCCAGCGTCAGAGGAGGAGGGGGCAACAGGGAAACTACTGGGGAGGGAAAGAAGCAAAGACTGACAGGGTGAGGGCCAGAGTGTTGCCACAGCCTGTCCTGAAGTGATGTCATGCGGTTACATTCTAAAGCTTGTATCTTCGTTAAAGGAGCAGTAAACTTATTTTTATAAAAACACATATTTTATAGAGCTTTTCCTGCTGAATAAAACAAGGTCACCCCCACTGCTGTCAGATGTTTTATTCAAAATTTATAGCAGTTCAAATAACCAGGAAGTGAATTTACTGTGTTTACTTCCTGATAGTTCTAACTGACAGGAAGTGACAGGCAGTTTCTATCACATTCTATGGAAAACTGTATGTCTCTGACTTTTCTGACTTTCCTCTCCATTAGAATCTAACAGGAAATCTAATTAGAATTTGACCACTAGAGGGCACTGCTAATGTAAAAATACATGGGTTTAAACTGTAATAACTGTGGTTTTTTTTTTTTTTTTTGTAGCATGCCTTTAGGAGGCAGGGCGCTATAAAACTAATCCCACTTCCTGGTGGTTATTCCCTTCTGCAGCTTTTAAAGGCGTGTCCCTCAGAAGGTTCAGGGATTCCCTGCTCCAATGAAAAATTGTATTGTTTTTATTATTTTATTGATGTTGTGAGGACAGTCCCTATGCAATAACTTCACCTTTCTCATGACTAGACCCAGTGGGACAGTGAATTATCATTTTAAAACGATGGAGACCCAAGCTCAGCCATTGGCTGAGAGGGAAGAAGCTTTTCATCAACTACAAATTCTCTGTTCTGGCTACACGGTAGTTCCTTTGTCAAAGTGTTATTTTCCTCCAACAGAATATAAAGAATACTAGTTGAAGAGCCCGTTACACGGGCCACAGATCCACTGCCAGCCGGTCGCACGGCAGTCATGCGCAGTAGAGACTGCCCGTGCCGCGGCTGATACAGTCTCTACTGCGCATGACTGCAGCACACGCAGCAGTCTCTACTGCGCATGACGTTGTCGTTACACACGTTTTAACGAATTATTATATAGATATTGAACAGGTACATCCTGTCGGCACATGAGCATTGCGTGCATGCATATACATTTACCTCCAGAAAGAAACCGGACACTGTGCCTCAGGAACAAACTCCGTTGGAGCAGAATTTAACAAATTAACCCATTTAGCACAGCTCCATTGGGGCAACACTATTATTAACTAATATTTTCTTTACAATAGTCCCATTGGGACAATATTTATCGAATTGACATTCTCATTTACATTTTTCTATTATGGCGCTTGAGAGCTCAGGGACAGTGGTCTCCGGAGGAATTTCTCCTTCCCATCATTGTTTTGGAACTTTGGGCGATATTTCATGCCCTTCGTCACTGGACACCCCAGCTGGTAGAATGCCCAGTCCGGATCCAGTCCGACAACGCCACGGCTGTGGCTTACATCAACAAGCAGGGAGGAACAAGAAGTCTCGCCTCTTGGTTAGAGGTCAAGGCTATTTCTTCTTGGCCAGAAGAACACGTTCCTGCCATATCTGCAGTGCACATTCCAGGCATAGACAACGTCATGGCGGACTTCCTCCGTTGACACACAGTGGACAGTGGAGACTGGGAACTACATCCAGAGGTGTTCAACCTCATTGTTCAGAAGTGGGGTCTTCCTTGCATCGACCTGATGGCGACAAGACACAACCGGAAGGTTCCAAGGTTCTGCTCTCGCTGGAGGGATCCTCTAGCTTTGGCAGTGGATGCCATGTCCATTCCCTGGTTATTTCCTCTGGCTTACATCTTCCCTCCTCTTCCTATGTTGCACAGGGTGTTACGGAAATTAAGACTGGAGCGATGTCCAGTCATTCTGGTTGCTCCGTACTGGCCTCGACTGGATATGTCAGTGGTGGAACCTTTCCGACTCCCCTCCCGTCTGGATCTTCTCCTCCAGGGTTACCTGTGGAAAGAGGACGTTCATCGTCTAGCTTTGACGGATTGGAAATTGAATCCTCAATATTGAAGAAGAGAGGTTTTTCTTCTGGTGTCGTGGCTACCATGCTTAGTGCTCGCAAGCCAGTTTCCTCAAAGGCCTACCATCGTGTCTGGTCGACCTTTCTATCTTGGTGTGCCGATAGGGACTTGTCTCAGGAATTTTATCTGCCCACGGTCCTGGCCTTCTTGCAGGATGGTGTGGACAAGGGCTTCAGTTTGAGTTCCCTTAAGGAAGCATTGCTATCCTTCCTGATGTCAAGGTTATCTTCCAGGGCGTTGCTCATACTCGTCCTGTCTCCAAGATTCCTGCTACTCCATGGGATCTTAATTTGGTTTTGTGCGTTCTTCAGCGCCCTCCATTTGAGTCTTTGGCTACTATTCCTCTAAGCCTGTTGACGTGGAAAATGGCCTTTCTCCTGGCGATTGTGTCTGTCCGTTGTGTCGCAAAGTTGCATGCTATCCTGTAAACCACCCTATTTGCTGTTTCACAAGGACAAGGCTGTGCTTCGCACCTCTCAGGAGTTTCTCCTGAAGGTGGTTTCAGAGTTCCACATCAATCAGGAGATTGTGGTGCCCTCTTTCTGCCCTGACCCCACCTGACAAGGAGAGGGATCTCCACTTGTTAGTCGTGGTGCGTTGTCTTAAGTTTTATGTACATCGCACTGAGTCTATCAGGCAAACTGACGTGTCATTCCTGAGGGTCCTAGGGCAGGAAGACCTGTATCCAAGGTGACTATTGCTTCTTGGATCAAGTCCACTATTCATAAGGCTTATGAGCGGAGGAAGAAGTCTGTCCCTTTCAGGGTCACGGCTCATTCTACTAGATCTATTGGGGCCTCTTGGGATTACAAGAATCAGGCCTCTGCTGATCAGTTGTGCAAGGCTGCCACTTGGTCATCTGTGCACACCTTTTCGAAGAACTACCCTGTTGATATGTTGGCATCGGCTGATGCCAGCTTTGGGAGGAAGATCCTGGAGGCAGTTTTGCCTGTCTAGGATTTTCTTCGGTTATTGGTGCTTCCTTCACTTTTGAGCCCTGTTGGCTCTAGTTCAGTTTGCTGTGTAACAGTTCTTGGGGCGTTGTTACCCCTGTTCAGAATCAGTTGACACTTTATTGTTGTTGGTCTATCTCTGATCTGATGGTTTATATATGCACTGGTGACTTTGGGGGCCTTGCGCCTGGTCCTTGCCTTACTTCCCACCTCTGGGAAACTCAATGGTTGGACATCCCAAAGTTATCAGTAACCTGTATTGGACGACAGAGAAAAGAGGATTTTAGTCTTACCTGTTAAATCCTTTTCTCTTAGTCCATACAGGTTACTGGTCTCCCACCCTGTCAAGAGACCATGCTTGGCTCTCCTGTGGCAGACTGTGGGGCTCCTTCAGGGTCACACTCACAGGAGTCTTCTTTCCTTCCGCGATCTAGTCATAGTTGGTGTCCCAAATCTTTCTGGAGCTGGTTGGCTAGCTGCAGCCAAGGAGGGAAGGTAGGCTCCACCCCCTGCAGTAATTTCTATAATTGTTCCTGCCTACTTAAAGGGGTGGATCGCCTACCCAAAGTTACCAGTAACCTGTATGGACTAAGAGAAAAGGATTTAACAGGTAAGACTAAAATCCTCTTTTCTGGTTTGAGAGAGATCCACTTTCAAAGTTTTGCTTTTTTCCCTCTCCCCTGACGTCAGCGTTCTAGCTGACAGCAGGGGAATCCAGTCCACAGACCAGCGGAGACTCTTCAGCAGAGCTGAGATCGTGTTATGGAAGAAGAAATTCTTCACTGAAATGGTCTTCTACGTGTGTTTGTAAACCAAGCACACGTAGAATACCATTTCAGTGAAGGATTTCTTCCATAACCTGATCCCGGCTCTGCTGAAGAGCCTCCACTTTGCTCAGGGACTGGATTCCCCTGCTGTCAGCTAGAACGCTGATATCAGGGGAGAGGGGAAAAAAAGCAAAACTTTGATAGCGGATATCTCTCAAACCATAAAGGTTTGAAAGATGCCGCTGGGCTTATTAATTCAGTTTTTTAAGGGCTACAAGATGGGGGATAGTAAAATGTAAGTATTACTATCCCTTTAAAGCAATTCTAGAAGTTCTACAACTATTTGGACAAACAAGTTGTGAATACTTCATCTAAATCCCTATCACCTTTCCTGCTTATGAGAAACTCAACCAGATAGTCACAAATGAGTACAGTAATCTGGATAAAAACCTTGGTTATACCCAAAAAAACTTGAATATATTTACCCACTTCCCAAAAACAAAGAAAGACCTTTGGTCTAACCTGCCAACAGTTGACCCCACACTATCCAGATTGTCTAAATACACATTAACTTATTTAATCTATCAGTCTTTTTGTCAACAGAGTCATTAAGGGCTGCTGCATTTTGAATACCAATTTAATGGTTGACAAGAAGATTGCTAGATTAATGGTTTCAGGACAGGAAGCAATTACTAGAGCTTTATTTGCATCAGCATAGGCATGCAGAGAGTCAGAGGCTTGGCAAACACAAATTCTGCACCGCATAAGAATATTCTTCTAGTAATGTAATTTTAGTAATTCTTCTTCTACAAGAAGCCACCACCTATATAGGTGAAGTGGCCTTGGAAATAGCTAAAAGAGCAGTCAAATGTTCAGATACAACAGTCGCAGCGCAATGTAACCTGTGACTAACTGTATGGAATGCAGATACTGCGTCCCAAAAAAAAGCTTTGATAGCTTTACCATTTACAGGCTCATTGTTATTTGGTTCAGAACTGGACAAAATTGTCAGTCAAGCCACTGGAGGCAAAAGTCCCTTTATACCTCAAAATAAACATAGACGATTTAACTTCAAAGAGAAAATCATTGTATAACCCAATAAAAGCTCTTCCCAACAAGCATTGACTAACATGTCAGGAGATTATTTTCATTACAGTACAGCAAAACCAGCTCGTGTTCATAAGAAAAATATACCCAAGACAGCATGAACTTGGGTGTTTGGAGCCCCTCAGAGATTCTCCAGTAAGGGGAAGACTCCAACACTACATTCAACAATGGAGGATGTAAATATCAGACAAATCGCTACTTCAGTTGATACAAGAAGGGTCCAGGAAGCATTCCATCAAGGAACTCGGCAATTCCTAGATAATGGGATGCTAATCCCTGTACCAAAAGAATGAAGATCAAAGGTTTTTATTCCAACATTTTTATGGTACCAAAAAAAAAGACAGAGCATTCCACCCAATCTCTTGGAGTTAAAAGCACTGAACCAATTCCTGAGAGTATCCAAGTTCAAGATGGAATCTATGAAATCAGTGATAGCAGCCATGGAACCAAAGGAGTTCATGACCTCATTAGAGATTCAAGATGCATACCTCCACATAATGATATGGCCCGAACACTATCAATATCTCAGGTTTGCTTTCCAAAATCAACAATTTCAATTTGAAGCACTTACTTTCGGACTAGCCACAGCACCAAAAATGTTTACCAAAGTGATGGCTCCTCTTATGGCGCACCTATAAGCAAAAGGAGTAAACCTGACTCCATACCTGAACCATCTGTTACTAAAAGATCTGTCCCAGGAGTTAAAGCAACAACATTTTCATTTAACCTTGCAAACAATGAAGAATTATGGTTAGATTATAAAACTAAGCAAATCTCAATTGATACGGTCACAAAAGTTTATATTCTTGGGATTAAAATTTGATTTCAAAAAGCAATGGATGAAATTACCTTATGAGAAACCTGTGGATCTACAGGAGAAAATCCAGATGTTTCTCACCCAACCAGAAATCTGTCAGGCCTTGCATGAAGATTGTAGGAAAAATAGTAGCCACAATAGAGGCAGTTTCCTCTGCTCAGTTTCACATGAGACCACTACAGTTGAAACTACTCAGCAATTGGTCCAAAAATTCAAATTCATGAAGACTACTATATTACAGACCACCAAGTCCCTCCAGTGGTGGCTTACAAGTCCAAATCTGTTCAAGGGAAAACATTTCTCCATAACAAGAAAATAATCATGATAGACGCCAGTCTGTTCAGATGAGGAGCAGCATACAAACACTACTCCATTCAGGGTCAATGGAATCTATCGGACACAAGTCTACCTATAAACATTCTGGAGCTACGTGCATTTCACAATGCACTGTCGACACAGACAAAAATTCTGAAAAACCTTCCAATTCAGATTCAGTCTGACAATGCTACAGAAGTGGCTTATGTATTTCACCAAGGAAGAACAAAGAGCAAGGCTGCCTGGAAAGAAGTGGGAAAAAATCCACTTCCTGGGCAGAGAATAATGTTCCAGCACTGTCTGCCATATTCATCCCAGGAGTAGAGAATTGGGAGGCAGATAACCACAGCTGCCAGACCATAGACCCAGGAGAATGGGAATTAAAACCGGAAATATTCCTTCAGATAACAGATCGATATGAAGTACCAGAATAAACATGATGGAGTCAAGAAGAAACAGAAAATTGCTGATATTCTGTTCAAGAGCAAGAGACCCACAAGTGATAGCAGTGGATGCCCTAATGATTCCATGGAATTAGACTAGTGCATGTCTTCCCTCCACTAGTTATGATTCCCAGAATCCTCTTCAAAATAAGGAAAGAGAGCATACACACCATTCTTGCCACTTCATTTTAGTCAAGGAGATCTTGGTTTCATCATCTGAGAGATATGTCTATTACAGAGCAGTGGCATCTTCCTCAGATTCCAGAATTAATTTCTCAAGGACTAATTCACCAGCATAACCTACTCAATCTAGCTTTGACAGTGAGGAACTAGAAACCCATATATTAAAGAACAAGAGATTGAGAAATCCAGTCATATATATCTCATTTGGGAAAATGTATCTTTCTTTAAGTAATAATAAAGGAATAGAACCATTCATTTTCCATCCTTCTTCCTTACTAGAGTTCTTGCAAACAGGGCTTGAAGAGGGTCTAAGGGTTAACTCCCTGAAAGTTCAGGTTTCAGCACTCTCCGTTGTCCCCCCCCCCCAGAGGAAAAATTGCTACTATGCTAGAAATTCAAACATATTTGCTCAAAGGGTAAACATCATAGTTCCTCCATATAGAGACCCTATTCCACCATGGAATTTAAATTTAGTACTAGAGGCTCTTCAGTCCTCTCTGTTTGAGCATTATGATCAGCCTCTATTACAGACCTGACCTTCAAAACAGTGTTTCACACGGCGATTGTATTGGCGAGAAAAGTTTTAGAACTCAGTGCACTTTTGCATCACCACATCTTCTCTTTCATCAAGATACAGTTGTTTTAAGGACTGTTCCAGAGTTCCAATCAAAAGTGGTTTCAGCTTTCTACATAAATCAAGTAGTGGCTCTTACTTCATTGTGTCCTAACCCGTCTAACAAAACTGAGGAATTACTCTACACATTAGACATAGTGAGATGCTTACAACAAGTTGCATGAAGGGCAGACGAGCAACTAAGACCAGTATTGCCACATGGAGTAAACGGTGTATTAGACCAGCATACAAACTGAAATCTGTTCCAGCATCTTTCAGAATCACACCTGATACAAGAATGCATCCATCAGTACTTCATGGGTCTTGAAGAACCAAGCTACTGTCGACCAGTTGTGCAAAGCCACAACATGGTCATCTGTTCATAAAGTTAACATTTTTTTATCTCAAGCTGCCTGTTTTGGCCACAAAGTTCTAGAGGCCATTGTTCATTAGTTTTCTTTGCGTAATTTTGGGACTGCTTGGGACTTCCCCATAGCTTTGGCACTTCCCCATGGACCCTGCATTCCTCAAAGATGATGGAGAAAAAGAGGATTTTTTTTTTACTTACAGATACATTATTTTCTTGCCTTTAGGAGGCAGGGCACTCTAAAAACTCCCACTTCCTAGTGGCTATCCTTCTAAAGTGTTACCTTTAGTTTTCATTTAGCAAAGTCAGGAGAGGAATAGACACTGAAACAAAGCCGCCAAAAAAAAACGGAAGCTCTTACTCACCCAATTAGCTCTCTGTGGGCAGAATGCCCTGTTTCCCTCAACGGACAAAGAGAAAAGGATTTATCTGTAAGTTAAAAAAAAAGTCCTCTTTCATTATTGAGGGGTGGAGGGACCATGGAGTTACGCAGCGTGCCTGTAGAAGGCAGGGCACTCTAAGAAACTCCTCCCACTTCCTAGTTGCTAAGCCCTCCCCCTGCAGCTCAACTATATTTAAAAAGTTTCACTAAAGGAGGTCCAGGGTTTCCATTCCTCAGAAAAGGAATTCTTCAAGTTTCTTAGATTTATTTTTATTACCCTTTAAAGTTCTGGGAGCCCTCACGTTGTGGAGAGAATCTCCATAGTTTAACTCTACTACAAACTGAGGCTAGTTCCATTGGGTCAGCATATTTATTATTTATTAGTGTGGAGGCCCTAGCTAAGCCATTGACTAAGAGGGAAGAAGCTTTCTATTAGGTGGAAAAAGGCAAAGAGATCATTGGCAACCACAGAATTAGTCTTATTACCGTGTAGGACTCCCCTCTATTCAGCTGAGGGAGAGTGCTATACTGTAGGTTCCATTCATAATTCTTTAATTCATAACAAGTTTCCTTTTCCTCCGAACTGCCCTCAAGCGTGCTGGCATGTTAAGTTAGCTTGCATGTACTTTCCTCTCAGAAATTAAAGGGGCAATTACCTAGCTCAGTCAGAGGCAGGGCTTTTCATTACAAATAAGTTGAATATGTCTACATAGCCTCTATAGTAGCTTTGTTTGAAACAAGGATTTTAATTATTACAAACTAGTTGAACAGCCTGTGTACACGGGCCACAGCGCCAGGAAGCAACGGCCGCGGTGCAGTCATGCACAGTTGAGACTGCCAGCGGCGTGGGCAGTCTGTATTGTGCATGACAGCAGTGCACGCAGCCGACTGTACTGCGCATGACAGCTTCTGACAAACATACATTAGCGAATTATTATATAGGATAAGAAAAATAAGTCTGCATAGCTTCTATACTAGCTCCGCTGGAGCAGTAAGTCATACGTAAGCAGGGCCAGTGCTAGCTTAAGGCAGCCGCCTTAGGGCGCCACAGCAGAGGGGCACCCAAATGGGGGGGATTTTTTTTCCACCTATTTTTTTTTTTTTAAATCTGCCACAAACCTGATTTAAGCGGTGTTGGCGCTACCAAGTGGTTCCTCCATCCCTCGTGGCATCTCCTGGGCTGATGTCTTTTTTTTTGGTCTCATGTGAGGCAGGTAGCAGGAGACAGAGTCCACTCACTGACTTAGACAAACTGAGCCAGCATATATGGCCAGTGACATCAGAAGCACACATGCACGCACCGCCACCGACGACCAACTAGATGATGGTAATGAGTTCATGCTGTTCGGGCGGAAGGCTGGGGCACGGGTCCTGTTCTCTAACAAGGTACCTGCTCACAGGGTAGTGCTATGAATTTTCCATCACTTTATCATGACTGAGTAGTCTGGCAGCAGCTGGAGTTATCCACGTTGCCTAGCCCTGACACAATATGTACACACATGTCACATAACATATGTTTATATTCATGGGTGCATAGACATGTGTGCAATAATATATATATATATATATATATACATACACATACATTGTGTACTGTGGTTGTGTGTATGCCCTGTCATGTAATTGTATATGTGCTTATGTGGCAGATTGTATGCCATCATGTTTGTAGTAATGTGTATGTACTGTCACTGTGTAGCAGTATGTTAGTACTTTATGTGAATGTGTGGAGTGGTGTGTATAATGTCAGTGTGTGTAGTAATATTTATGTACTGTGACTATGTAGTTGTATGTGTGTATATAAGTACTTTGTATGTATTGTATTTTTTTGTAGTGTAGGTGTGTGTGTACCAATGTGCAAGTACTGTCAGTGCATAGTAGTATGTGTGTACGTAATGTGAATGTGTGTATAGTAGTGTGTCTGTAGAAATGTATATGTACTCCGATTTTTTTAATAATATATTTGTGTGTACTGCAGTTAGGTCTGTATTTGATCTGACTTTGTATTGTAGTATATAATCCTATATAGGATGTTTGTCACGATGCAGTCATGCACAGTAGAGACTGCGCGTGTTCAGGCAGTCTCTACTGCGCATGACTGCATCGCGTGAGTGCCGCAAGACTGCATTGCATGGAGCAGTGAGGCAGCGGCCGCTTAACACTTTGAGTGTCAGAGGGGTACGCAACACATTGCAGAGCAATGCGTTGCGTACCCCTCTGGCACTCAAAGGGTTAACATTACCTGGACCTTGGCCCGTACATGGGCTTTTACACTAGTGTGTATATTAATATATATATATATATATATATATATATATATATATATATATATATATTTAACCCTTTGGGTGCCAGAGCAAAGAGTCAAAATCCTCCTTCACCTGTGTATAAAAAAAAATCCTTTCACCGGCCCTGTACGTTAGTCCTGTAACATACGGACAACACACACTTGAACAGACTAACCCCGTTGGAGCAGTTCTTTACATAGCAACACATTTCTCCATTCACATTATTTGAGAAGTGTTTTTAAAAACAAATTCTTACATTATCCCCTCTGGGACAATGCCGATTAATTATAATAAACACACCTGCCACAAGGTTATAAAAATGCTCAAATTTAATGAAAGGAAAAAATCATGACACAGCGGTAGAAGAAACCGAGGCCAAAACTTTACATCCAAAGAGGGATTTGTGAGTGGAACTTCTAAATGATAATATCTAATGAAAGTAGTATTGGATGACCATACTGCCACCCTGCAGATGTCACCTGTGGTCACTTCAGCTTCTGCTGCCCAAGAGGTCGAGACTGCCCTGGTGGAGTGTGCTTTAATACCTTGAGGAACTGGAAGGCCTTGATATTCATAAGCTTTAGAGATGGCTGAAACAATCCAGCGACTGATAGTAGGTCTGGAAGCTGCCTCGCCTTTTCGGAATCCTGAAGGGATGACAAGTAGCCTATATGTTTTTCTGAATGAAGCGGTTCTTTCAATGTAAATTTTCTGGCCTCTGACCATATCAAGTGTAGCCCATTCTGGTTTGTCTCCTTTTTCCACCAAAGGAATAAAAGATGGTAGGATAATATCTTGTGATAGATGAAATGAAGACACAACCTTAGGCAAAAAGTCAGGAACTGGTCGTAAAATTACTTGGTGTGGAAGAAAGCGAGTAAAAGGATTCTTAATGGACAGAGCCTGTAGTTCTGACACTCTCCTGGCCGATGTGACGGCAATAAGAAATGTAGTTTTGAGAGATAACACACCTAAGGATACGGTGTCCAAAGACTCAAATGGATGGCCTGAAAGCACATCCAAGACTGAGGGTAGATTACATGAGGGAAATAAAGGTCTTACTGGAAGCCTCACATGTGAGCAAGCTTTGAAGAAACGGATCACCAGATCATTAAAGGCCCATTTAATTCCTGTTAGAGCGGACAGCGCTGAAACATGGAATTTCATGGTATTAGGAGATAAGCCTTTTTGAAAGCCATCCGATAGAAATTCAAGCAGAGTAGAAACAGAAAGATCTTCAGGGTCAAGACCTTTTGCCGAGGACCATTGGCAGAAGATTGACCATATACGATAGTATGCATTGGATGTAGAATGTTTTCTGGCATTCAACATGAATGAAATGGTTTTATCTGAGAGGCTCTGGCTGGCCAAAGCCTGCCGTTCAGTTTCCAAGCCACAAGGTAGTGATTGTGTACATCTGGATGGAGAATAGGTCCCTGGGACAGGAGATTCACCCTGTATGTAAGAATCCAAGGATCCTGGAATGCCAGCATTCTCAAAATTGGAAACCATGGTCATCTTGGCCAAACCGGAATGATAGCTATCACCGTGGCTCCTTCCTGTCTGATCTTCTCCAATACCCTGGGAATCATAGGAATGCGAGGAAATATGTATCCCTCTTCGTCTGACCATGGTTGGACTAGAGCATCTGTCCCTTGTGATTCCAGACAGAAAGTCCTGCTGAAGAATCTGGGTACCCTTTGATTCATCGGCGAAGTCATAAGGTCCATTGTCGGAAGGGCCCACCTCTGGACTATCATTCCAAAGGTCTCGGAGTTCAAGGTCCAGGAACCTGGATCCATCTGCGTGCTGCTCAGGAAGTCTGCATGGGTATTGGCTTTTCCTGATAGATATACTGCAGTGAGGAGGATTGAGTGTGCAATTGCTCAAGATAGTATTGGACTCACCTCCTGCAAAAGCCTGCTGCTCTGTGTTCCTCACTGCTTCCTGATGTAAGCTGCCACTGAGACATTGTCTGTCCTGAACTGGACTGATTGACCTGTCAGGAGAGAAGAGAAGTGATGTACTGCCTTTATAATAGCCCTTAATTACAGAATATTCGAGGACAGGGTTCTGAATGTGTCGGGCCAGGTTCCCTGAGCAAAGTGATTGTTGCATGTTGCGCCCCATCCTCTTAAACTGGCATCCATCGTGAGGATGATCCATGATACGTCCCCCAAAGGAAGACCTTGGCAAAGATTGCGGTGATCCTGCCACCATGAGAGACCTTGCTGGATAATTTGGGGAATGAGGATAGTTTGAAGAGACTGTACCATTGATCTAGTAGGACTTGTTGAAGAGGTCTCATCTGCCATCTGGCCCACTTTACCGTTGGAATTGAGGAGATCATGAGACCCAAAATCCTCATACATTCTCTGGCTGAGTGTTGATTCCTCTGCTTGAATGTTATATTCTGTTGAGACACATGATGTATTTTCTCTGTTGGTAAGGAGACAGTTGCCAGCAGAGTTTGGAATCTCACTCCTAAGAACACCATGTCTCTGGAGGGAAGCAGCTGGCTTTTCCTTTGATTTATATTACAACCTGCCTAAGATAAAAAATCGATTACCAGATTTTTGTGCTGGATAATTAGCTGGTATGATTGAGATAGGATCAGTATATCGTCCAGATAATGAAAAATCCGCAGTCTCATGTTCCTTAATTCTGCAGTCAGGGGTGGTAGTACCTTTGTAAAGGTCCTTGGAGCTCTAGCGATACCAAATGGTAGACACGTAAATTGGAAGTGTAGTCTTCCTATTGTAATTCTGAGAAATTGCTGCTGGCTTGGCAGGACAGGAATGTGTAGGTACGTGTCCTGTAGGTCTAAGGAAATCATCCAATCCAGAGGAAGAACCTGCTTGATGATGGTATTTATGGATTGCATCTTGAAACGCCTGATGTTTAAATGTTTGTTCAGATATTTGAAATCCAGGATAGGACGAAAATGTCCAGAGGTCTTCTGGACAAAACAGAGGATAGCATAAATGCCTCTGCCTTGTTCTTTCTTCAGTACCCTGGATATAGCTTCTTGTTGCCAAAGCTGAAGAAAATATTCGTGCAGAAGTCAGACTTTCTGTTGATCCTTTGGCAATGGTGAGCTTCTGAATAGGTCTTCCCTTCGAACTGAGAGAAATTCTAGCATGTATCCTCATGCGGTGGTCTGTAGGACCCACTTATCTGATATTAACATGGTCCAAACTGGAAGAAAGTGTTGAAGACGACCTCCCACTTGCCCGGTTTGAACCTGGACACCAACTTAGATGTGGACTTAAATCCATCTTGGGAACGTGTTTTAGAGGCACAAAAAAGACTAGCTTGCCCTCCTTTCCAGGCCTGTGATCTAGATTCCTCTTTACCTGGCCTATAAAAACATGATTTGCGAAAGAAGGGGCGAGCTCTTTGGATTTTTCAGATCTGACCAAATTCATTCCGTCTGTTTTTCTTATCATGAGGAAGAAATATGCTTTTGCCTCCTGATGCCTTCTTGATGATATTGTCTACAGCATCCCCAAATAGCATTCCTGGTGTAAAAGTACAAAGGTTGTATTTAGAGGGGTAATCCGCATTCCAAGAGAGCAGCCAATGCGCACATCTAGCTGCAACCGCCAGGAACATGGCCCTTGATTGTATTTTAACCAGGTCAATAGATGAGTCTATAAGGAACTCAATAGCCAACTTGATGTCAGCTAAAGTGTCTATGATAGAAATCATGTTGTCTCCCTGAAGGATGGCCTGTTTCACATTATCCAGCCAGATCTTCATGGCTCTGGAAATAGAGGTCAAGGCTACCGCTGGTTACAGGCAGCGCCAACAGAAGTGAAGACATGTTTAAGTTCATTATCTAGACCTCTGTCTAGAGGATCCCCAAAAGAAGATGTGTCATCTAGAGGGAGAGTTGTTTTGTGGGCAAGATGAACCACCGCCGTGTCCACCTTAGGTGTCTGATCCCAGAGTTGGCAGTCTTGATCTGCAAAGGGATATATCCTTTGTATTCTATCCATGGGCTTAAATCTTTTACCCGTCTTCTGTCATTCATTCAGGATGACTTATTTTACTACTTCATGCAGAGAAAAGGTAACGGATTTCTTCTTGTATGAAGAGAACATGCGATCCTTGGGACTTTTATCGTTGGATTCCACAAGGTTTAAGGCTAGTCTGATGGCCTTGATTAAGGGTTCCACAAGAGATACGTCAAATCCCAGAAGTTCTTCTGATTCCTCTTCCTCCTCTGAAGACAAAACTGGCTCAGGAGTCCTGAGGTGCTCTTGAACCAATTCATCTGATGAAGAATGGATTTCCTGTTCATGTGATCTCTGTCTTTTATGAGGATGGGATGTGGATGCTTCCTGTATTCCCTGAACCACGGCTTGTTTAATAATAGCAGACATGTCAGGCGAGGTAGAAGGAGATTTACTGGCCAATTCAAACCAGCAGATTCTACATAATTTCTTGCCCACCATGGCTTCTCTGTCGCAGGCAAAGCATGTTCGTGGTCTTGATGGAGAGACAGACCTTCTTCGGAGAGTGGGATCCTCAGCAGAGTTGGAAAGACATGCAAACAACCCAGTCAGCTACCTATCACTCTTTTTAAATTAAAAAAGGGAATTACCTGTGAAATCACTTACCATATAGGCTTAGAATGTGACGTACTTTGTAGCGAGTCAAGATCCATGGCACAATCTAAACAGATATTGCCAAAAGAAACAAGAGTAAGAAAAGTATAGAGAATCCTATGGAAGACAAATAGGGATAGAGCCCATAGAAGACTAACCTGAACACAGGGCAGACAGTAAATAGGGCAGCAAGGGGAGCAATGAGCATCCAGAAGCTACAGCATAAGAGCAGCAACAAGGAATCTGACACAAAAGGAACAAATATATGGCAACTAAGCAATACCTGACTCTGAAGCCGCTTCTAAGGCTTCTGCAAGTTTGAATTTGCCCGGTAAGCCTCTGATTGGCTGGATGCAATGCAATGACATCATCACGTCTAGAGGGATCCGCTCTGCCCGCAGAGAGAGAGAGAGAGAGAAGCCCGGCTAAAGCCGCATCCATAGCCCCGCCGCAGAAAGGGGCCTTCCAGCTTTACTCCCTTACGGGAGGACCCTACTGGAAGCTCCGATCAGCCAGGGAGTGAGAGACCTGGTGCCAGTGCATGGATCTAAAGAGACTCGAGTAAGTGATAAAGAAAAGTTGTCGCTGAAATGTGGGAAGCTCCTGACGGACATTAGGACAGGAAACAAAAAGACTGAGGGGGAGGAGAGGAAGGAGAAATGTATTAGCTTAGGGAAGTTCCTGTTTCTGGGGTTCTGGGAACATTAACCCATTGATGAAGGCTGCCATGCAAATGACCAGGGAAAAAGTATGATTTCTTAATAACTCTGTAAGTATGCTGGATAATAGTACTATTTCTAAGCTTATTGTTATATAACTAATTATTTTGGGGGGGGGGGTTATTTGGGGTGATAGTTCCACTTTAAAGTGATTAATGTTTTCAGGACAAGGAGCTATCATTAGAGCTGCATTTGCATCGGCTTGGGCATGCAGAGTGGCAGTGGCTTGACAAACACATTATACAAGCCATACAAGATAACACACCACATGAGGATATTCTTCCTCTAATTAGCTATCTACAAGAAGCCACAACCTATATAGATGAAGCAGCCTTGAAGATAGCCAAATGTTCCGCTACTACTGTTACAGCACAACGTTCCCTGCGGCTAAAGATATAGAACGCAGATTCTGCCTCTAAAAACAGCATTGATACCTTTACCATATAAGTATTCTTTACTATTCGGTTCAGAACTGGACAAAATTGTCAGTCAAGCCACTGGAGGAAAAAACACCTTTTTACCTCAAAGCTAAAACATTTGATTTCAAAAAGATATCCTCTGCATAGCACAGTAAAACCTCTTGCAGACAAACATTACCTAACACATCAGGTGATTCCTTTCGTTATGGTAAAACCCACCACAGCTCGAAGTTGGAGGTCCAGAATCTCCCAGAGATCCTCCATTAGGGCGAAGACTCCAGCATTACATTCAACAATGGAGGATGCCAATCTCAGATGAATGGGTGCTTCTACTGATATAAGAAGGGTACAGCATGTTGTTTAGGACACAACCACCACCTCGATTCTTCATGTCCAGAGCACCCAAAGAAAATATACTCCAGCTAGCATTTCATCAAGCAGACTGAGAATGGGGTGATAATCCCAGTATATAGGTGCACTAATGAATAATCGGGTTTGTCTTCCAAAACCAACACTTTCAATTTGTGGTACTTCTCTTCAGACTAGCCACAGCACAGAGAGTGTTTACTAAGGTGATGGCTCCTCTTATGGTGTGCCTCCAATCCAAAGGAGTAAACTTGACTCCATTCCTAGACGATCTGTTACTAAAAGCTCCTTCCCAGGAGCTAATTTAACAACCTTATTCATCTGAGGTGCTAACAATGAAAAGTCATGTTGGCTCATCAACCCATACAAATCCCATATGATACCATCTCAGCAGATTCAATTCCTAGGACAAAAATTTGATACAGAAAAGCAGCATGTGCAATTACCTCAATAGAAATTTACAAATCTTCAGGAGAAAATCCAGGGATTTCTCACCCAACAAGAAATCTCAATCAGGCACTACATGAAAATTGTGGGAAAAATGGTAGCCACAAAAGAGGCAGTCCCCTTTGCTCAGTTTCACACGAGACCACTACATTTGAAACTACTCTGCAGTTGGTCCAAAAATTCAAACCATCTTCACCACGATGACTATATCACAGACCACCAGAGAGTAACTACAGTGATGGCTCACAAGTCCAAACCTGTTCACAGGAAAACATTTTTCCATAACAGAGTAGAAAATAGTAACAACAGACTCCAGTCTGTTCGAATGGGGAGTAGTGTACGAACAACACTCCATTCAGGGACAATGAACTGTATCCGAATCACTCCTACCCATAAACATTCTGAAATTTCATGCGATTAACAAAGCTCTGTCAGCATGGACAATAATTCTGAAGAGCCTTTCCACTCTGATTCAGTCTGATAATGCCATAGCAGTGGCTCACATAAATCACCAAGGAGGAACAAAGAGCAAAGCTGCTTGGATGGAAGTGCAAAAAAATCCTTCTCTGGGCAGAAAACCATGTTCCAGCATTGTCACCCATATACATTCTGGGAGTGCAGAATTTAGAGGTAGATTACCTCTGCTATCAGACCACAGACCCAGGTAAATATTCCTTCACATAACAGATCGATGGGGAGAACCCAAAACAGACGTGATGGCATCAGGAAAAAAAGAAAACTACCAATATTCTGTTCAAGAGCAAGAGATCCACAAGCAATAACTGTGGATGCCCTAACAATTCCATGGAATTATAGATTAGAGTATGTCTTCCCTCCACTAGCTATGATTCCCAGAATCCTCTGTAAAATAAAGGAAGCTAAAGTACACATCATTCTCATTGATCCATTTTGGCCAAGAAGATCTTGATTTCTTCATCTGAGACAGGCACGTGCACACATAGACACCAACGGGGGCTTGAGCACCTGCCCTTTTTGTCCAAAGTGCACTGGTGCCCTTCTAACAAAAAAAAAAAGTTGCCTCACCACCCTCACTAACCCCCCCCCCCCACCACCCAGTCAGGTCTGTGTCTCATTCAGGACAGACTTGTAGATGCTGCGCTCCCTCGTGGGCTCTTTACTATTAAAGAGTGCTGGGAGATGATATCATCTCCCAGAGCTTTGCATGAAGAGAAGACCACGCGGGAGCTCCAGCAGCTACAGGTCTGTTCCAAAGGAGGCACATACAGACCTCTCCTGCCGCTGGACCACCAGGGAAGAGGTAGGAAACGGAAACTGGGGGGCAATGTGGAAATGATGAGGCAATATGTATCTGATGGGGGGGGCAAGATGGAGATGATGGCAATGTAGAGATGATGGAGCAATGTATGTGAGGGTAAGTGGGAGCTGATGGCGATATGGAGCTGATGGGGGGCAATATGGAGATGAAGGGGGCAATGTGAGGGTAAGTTGGAGCTGATGGGGAAATATGGAGCTGATAGGGGCAATAAGGAGAAGATGGGGTAATGTGAGGGTAAGTTGGAGCTGATGGGGCAATATGGAGATGGTGGGGGCAATGTGAGGGTAAGTTGGAGCTGATGGGGCAATATGGAGATGATGGGGCAATGTGGAGCTGATGGGGGCAATATGGAGCTGACAGGGGACAATGTAAGGGCAATATGGAGATGATGGGGGGCAATGTGGAGATTAGGAGCATTGTGGAGGTGTCCAGTGGAGATGGCCAATGGGGGGGGGCAAGATGGAGATGATGGCAATGTAGAGATGATGGGGCAATGTATGTGAGGGTAAGTTGGAGCTGATGGCGATATGGAGCTGATGGGGGGCAATATGGAGATGAAGGGGACAATGTGAGGGTAAGTTGGAGCTGATGGGGAAATATGGAGCTGATAGGGGCAATAAGGAGAAGATGGGGGTAATGTGAGGGTAAGTTGGAGCTGATGGGGCAATATGGAGATGGTGGGGGCAATGTGAGGGTAAGTTGGAGCTGATGGGGCAATATGGAGATGATGGGGGCAATGTGGAGCTGATGGGGGCAATATGGAGCTGACAGGGGACAATGTAAGGGCAATATGGAGATGATGGGGGGCAATGTGGAGATTAGGAGCATTGTGGAGGTGTCCAGTGGAGATGGCCAATGGGGGGGGTGCTTCAGATTTCTGTGCCTACAGGCTCCTGAGATGTAAATTATTTTCTTTTTTTTTTAAATATAGATTTTGAATAAATAATTATGAGAAGTGCCCTTTTTTTCATTTGAACCCCTGCCCCCAAAAATGTCTGTGCACATCCCTGATCTGAGAAATATGTTAATGACAGAGCAGTTGCTTCTTCTTCAGATTCCAGATCTCATATTTCGAGGATCAATTCACCACCACAATTTACCTAATCTAGCTTTGATGGCATGGAACTTGAAACCCAAGTATTAAAGAAAAACTGGAAGTTGGGTCCCTGCTTTAAAGGGATAGTAATACTTTGTTTTAATTTTATTTTATTTTGTAGGCATTAAAAAAACATGAAGAATGATATAAGTCTTATCTCTCAAACCTTTATGGTTTATGAGATATTCACAAGCAAAGTTTCCCCTCCCGCCCCTTTTACCTACTGTAAACAATCTCTTCTCAGATGTGGAATGCAGTCCATAGACTGGACAGATAACAGAAGAGGACACTCTTATTCCTATGAAAACAATGAAATCCCTGCCCCCCTTGACAAGCTTTTCAGGTTTTTCCCTTATCTTAATTGAAGATTGTCCCTCTCTGCAATCTACCTGGGCACCTCCCTTCTGCCCTGGCTGAGAAGTGTTACATCAGTAAAAGGGGCGGGAGGGGGAAACTTTGCTTGTGAATATCTCTTAAACCATAAATGTTTGAGAAATAAGACTTATATCATTCTTCATGTTTTTTTAATGCCTACAAAATAAAATAAAGTTAAAACGAAGTATTACTATCCCTTTAAAGCTTACAGTCTAAAGTGGTAAAGAGAGATATACAGGTCCAGATAGGGGAACATAAATAAGTAAATTATAAGAGCCTTGGCTGTACGATTTCAAGTGAGACTTGAAGGCCATTACAGAAGTGCAGTTGCACAGGCTGGGAGGTAGATCATTCCACAGATAGGGAAATGGGTTTGATAAGAGAAATAGCACTGTAGACACAAAAGGAGCTGGAAGAAGAGTGCCGTTGACTGATCATAAGCGGTGGGATGTAATGTAGATTGAGATCAGAGTGGAAATGTAGGAAGGGGTAGAGGAGAAAAGTGTCTTGAATGAGAAAAGCAGTATTTTATACAGCAGCCAGAGTCTGATAGGCTAAGCAGTAATGGGAGTGATGGGAGGAGGGGGAAACTTCCAGGTTCTCCACTGTCCACCTCTATTACGTGGAATAATAGAAAATGCTTTTTTACATATATACATACATACTGTGACTCTTTTAAGATTGCCAGATCTCCATTTTACTGCATTACACTTATGAAAATGCCATTCTGCAGAACTTTGAAGCAATCAGTGCACTCTTGCAGTGTATTTTTCATAAGCATCCTGCATTACAGAGAGGTCTGGTAACATTACACATGACCGCCCTCAAAAATATATAACCGCTCCTTATCTTCAAGTTTTAACTAACACTGCCCTTTCCTCGTAAAGATCTCTGTGGTCTTCTAGAAGTTTTGGTCCATATGAACTAAATCAAAAGTGGAGGAATTCTGGGACAAACCAACTACACCACAGGGGACAAATAAAAATTGTCATTGATTTAAATGGTGCATTTATCCTAAGCCGATTAGATCCACCTTTAACTGGGGCAACATGCAGAATGAATTCAGCAAAGCTGCTTTGTTTCAGTGCAGCCAGGAAACATGCACATTTTTTATTCTCCAAATGTACATTTTTAGCAGGTTTGGTACCACCTCATTTTTTGGCTCTTGCCCCTTTTCAGACACCAAGAGCATTTTGTACCTTTTTCAGGACAGAAGGAAGTAAGAGCTCTGCTGGGTTCATTCTGCAAGTAACAGAGAAGCTGAAGCACAGGAGTAATCACAGGTGTGTACACACTGATGAGAATTTACAGGACAGGAGAAGAAAATATCTTGCCAGTTTTACCCCTTTGATTGTGTTAGCAAAACTGCAGTCAACCTCTTGTTCCACTGCCAATGAAGAGACAAGAGTGGAGAAGAAACAAACATGAATCTGTTCTTTATTCAAATAGAGAGAGAACAGCACACATTAGCATAAAAACTAGCACAAGAAAACTGTTCTGTTCTGAAAATCATAGCCTGAAGTGGTATCTAATATACTAATACCGTACCCTGGAGCAAAAAGATGATTGGTTTAACACAAAACAAAAATTGCAAAAATTACATATTCAGTAAACTACAACACTGCAGAATTACTAGTCCAGCAGTAAAGTATTAATATTACCCCTCCACGCAAATAACATAAACAATCTTCACTCCCTATTAGAACTACAAGCCTTGCATATTTGGTAATCCAATAACAAGACACTAGTTCTCAGCACATACTCCTTATAATATCTACAAAAGTATCTTATCAATATATGTGAAGTGAGGGGGAAATCATACCTCCCAACATTTCAAATTGCCAAAGAGGGACACTTGTGTTTTAGGGGGTATTGCTGGGGGCGTGGCTGGTGGGCGGGACGTTACCGAGAATTTTTAGGCTATTTCATGACCTATTGATACCTTCTTGTTTATCCTAAAAAATGACTTATAACGAGACCAAAATATTTTATTTACACAGATTAATGTATAAACACATATACTGACATTTAAACAAACAATAATGTGAGTTTAATTGCTGTAGAGCAGTATGATACACATATATACACACCATGCAATCTGATCTGATAAAAAGAGGGACATCAGGCTGGGAAAGAGGGACAGGGAGATTTGGGTCCAAAAGAGGGACTGTCCCTCCTAAAGAGAGACACTTGGGAGGTATGGGAAATTGATCTGTGAGTTTCCCAGCTTATCAATATGTGTGCAGGCAGGAAGATTGGGGGGGGGGGGGTTTAGATAACGGAATACAGAACTGTACGTTTCTGCTGTCTCTGTAGGTGCTCTAGTTAACCCTTCCCTTGCTGTATTGTGTTATGCATTTTATGTTAACCCTTGATATTTGATAACAATTGCAATGCGTTTGATACCTGTGGCACACAATGGGTTAAATAAACCTGGTTGAACAAACTTCATACTGCAGCCATGTTTTGATTTCATTGCAGCCCAGAAATATGTATATTTCATATATGACCCTGGTTAAAGACGGGGATCTCTGATCAGCTTAACACATCAATATACACAAGGTGTTTTAGCAGTCATATGGAGGCTTTACCTGCGAGTGTACGTTTTTTAATTTGTGAAATGGTGGAAGGTATGATGTTTAATATGGCCCAGGTTAAAGGGTAGATCTGGCCAGTTTATTTAAAAGCACGATTTAAGAGACCTGAATGCTTATCTGACTTCCAAAAGTACAGTTGATTTCCGTCGAATTTCTCTGCTTCGTTTGCATACACGGTCCTCAACAATTTGAGTGCCAGAAGGGTACACAACGCATTGGTTTGCAATGCGTCACGTACCCCTCTGGCACCCAAATGGTTAATATGTACGTACTCTGTGTAGACAGCTGCGGGTATGCTATGTGATGCTACCTCTAGGACCACGTGGAGCAGAATTCCAAATGCGGAAGTGTCTTTTGTATGAATGTGTGTTTGACACATCCCAGGAAACACTTCGCTTGTACTGACCCTTTCAGTCCTGGATGCAGAGTCTTCAGTTACACAAACACATATCGATAAACAGAAGCTGACAGTCAGTAACTGCTTCAGGTAAGAAAGCTGGTGCAAAACCTTCACTGTTCCAGAAGTCAGAAGGAACTAAAGAGGATACTGACAACCACAGTGCAGGTGGGGTACACTACACATATATTAATTTCTGGTTTTAGCCATGTGATCGGTGCACTGATGATGAATATTTAATAATCCTTGTAAAACGGAAAATGAGGTTTGCAACATTAGTGGGTTGGGCAGCAGTGTAATAGAATAATATGTTTCGATGTTAGCTGCGACCAATTGGGCAATAAATCCAAAAGATGCTACCCCTTGTGATTAAGGTGGTAATGTGGCTGACCAGACGTTGTTGAACTACAACTTCTATCATGCTCAGCCAGCCTGATGGGAGTTGTAGTCCAACAACAGGTGAACAACCACAGTTACCCACTGAAATATGAATGGATTTGCTATGAATACTGATTTTGCCCATAAAGTTAACATTTCATGTTAAATTCATTTTTGTGTGTATATTGTATGTTTTAATTAAAAGCCAGTAGGGTCCCATCATGTGTTTGATGTATATTTTATATGACTTCCTGTAGTATAGCGGAGTAATGTCCTGGTGCACAAATGTAGCTCTAAATGCCATAAACAAGTAATTATAAGTAATTATAGGGCAAACCAAATGTGCCATAGGGGGGAAAACCTCCCAAATCATTTGTTTGGAAGTTTGGTTTACCCTATAACTGATACTCCATAATTTGTGCATATGGCCCTAATTCATTTCTATGAGGTTTTTATTTGTGCTATGCTACTGATACTGTGGACCACCATGAATGCTGTGTCGTGTCTGCCTGGGGCAGTGGTCCCCAACATTTAAAGGGATAGTAATACTTCATTTTAACTTTATTTTATTTTGTAGGCATTAAAAAAACATGAAGAGTGATATAAGTCTTATCTCTGAAACCTTTATGGTTTAAGATATATTCACAAACAAAGTATCCCCCCCCTCTTCAACCAGATCAGAAGGGAGATGCCCAGGTAGACTGCAGAGAGGGACAATCTTCAATTAAGATAATGGAAAAAGCTGAAAAACTTGTCAAGGGGGGAAGGGCTTTCATTGTTTTCATACAAAGAAAATTGTCCCCTTCTGTTATCTGTCCTGTCATACAACCAGACTCACATCTGAGAAGAGATGGCTTACACTAGGTAAAAGGGGCGGGGAGGGGAACTTTGCTTGTGAATATCTCATAAACCATAAAGGTTTGAGAGATAAGACTTATATCATTCTTCATGTTTTTTTAATGCCTACAAAATAAAATAAAGTTAAAACGAAGTATTACTATCCTTTTAAGTTATGACACATCTTTATTGAGTGGCAAAGGTGACTTCATATACTGTTAATTCTGACACATCTGCAGTATAACACTTCCTAAGAATAATAACCCCCCCCCACATACACACTTACCTTACTATGTCCAGAAAGTCCCAGTGGCCCCCCTGTGAATTGTGCCTTTTGTGTTTTTGTTCAAGTGATCACCTCTTCATTGAGTTCTGGATGCTATGTCCATGGGGGTGGACATGGCTTTCAGGATAGTCCTTATTTTTCTCAGCAGCAGATGTTCCTTTGCACTATTTTCCAGGACATGGAGGGGTTAATGGATTGATAGTCATATGCAGAGAGAAAAGAGGGGCAAGTACATGGCAAACCAACTGCATTGTAGTAAACAAACATTCCCTTAATTTAAATGGGGTTTGAATGCTATAGAGGTCACAGAGACTTCTCTAAAATTCAAAAGGTTAAAACCCAATTTAAAGTGCACATGCCCCTTTTGAAGTTGTTTGCATGTATGAAAGCTTCACTTAAAATTGCCTGTATAACCTGTTTGCTAAAACATGAGCAGATACATAGATTATAGAGAGATTCATACTTTTATTTTTGAAAAAGTGAAAGTGACTCAGTGCAGCACATAACTCAATTTGCACATGAAACTGCAATGAAACCTTCATATTTATACATTAGCGTAGGGAACTGGACTTAGGACCTAACATACATAAATGAAATAATGAATATCTCCGAAACTCTGCATCAGGTGTAAGCTGACCAGACCTCACTTTTAACTGTGAACACATGCATACTATAGGGCTGTTATGATTTCAGTGCAGCCCTGACATATGCATAGTTACTATGTTACCCTAAGTAAAGCTATGGTATGGTCAGCCTTATTACTGGTCTTATTGATAACAACATTAAAAATTGCCTATATCTGAAGATTTCAGAAATGTACACTTGAAGTCAAGGTGTCAGGTCAGGAATGCTAATGTTTATTACTTCCCTGTGTTGTAGATGGTCTGCTCAGGATTGGCACTGAGAGCATTGTTTCTCAACGATAGTCCTCAGGGCATGCCAACAGGCCTGCATTTCAGTATGTCCCTGCTTAATGACAGGTGAGTGATAAGTAATTGTGATAAAACTACCTGTGCTGTTCTTAGTTAGAGAGATTGAAAACCTGACTTGCTGGTGTACTCCAAGAAGAGGATAGGAGAATGACCGCTGTAGACTTTCCTTTGTGGCAATACATAGACACGATATAAAGTCTGAGAAAAAGTGCACCAGGGCTTTTGATTTACGACCGCTGAAGACTGTTTAGTGCATTCACTCTCACTATTGCTTTCTGTCAGCTGTTCAGAAAGTTCAGCCCTCTACCTTGCTCTCTAGTTCAAAACCACAGTATATCAGAGTTGATTGTGCTATATACCATGTGGACTCTGAGCAGCTGTTTCATTCTAGATTCACACTGTTTCATTCTAGACTCACACTGTAAATTTCTGGCATGTGAATGAGTTCTTCTCTCACCTGACTAATGGTAATGGAACACTACAGCATTCTGAGAGTGATTGGAGAAGGTTCGTTTGGCAAAGCGCTTCTAGTTTGTCACCAAAACAGCAATCAGAGATATGTCATGAAGGAAATAAGACTTCCCAAGGTAAGCAAAAAACTGTATTCTAAAGGATGTTTCTACATTAAAATTGGATAATTCCAACTGCACCTCAGGAGGGGGGAATTAACATTCTCATTTATCTAACCCTTTGAATGTCAGAGAGGTATCCAGCATGTTGCTTTGCAATGATTTGGATACCTCTCGGGCACTCAAAGGGTTAAACTTCAACATTTTAATTTCAACGCTATAATGCAGTTGGTGTGCTCCACTATTACATTTCAAAACTTTTTATTCATAATGCAAATTAAGAGCAGTTCTGGGGCAAACCAATTGCATTAACCCCTTAAGGACTACAAGGTCTGGGGGTGGACAGCCATAGAGGACCACGGGACTTTTTTTTTTCGCAAAGAATTCTGGGATCTCAGATAGGTGTGCAGTCACACTGCGATCCCAGAATTCCATGACATGCCAGGACTGTCACTGGTCCTTAATGTCTGGACCGGAGTGACTTCCCTGGCAAGCCATACATCATTAAGGGGACAAATTCAAATTCCTGTTCATATAAATCAGCAGAGTCCATGTTTTTACGGTTGTGGGTAACGTGATCATGTGAGGGCTGCATTAATTTTTTCATTGATAACAACAGTGAATTTATAGAGTCTCATCTATTGATAAATATGAATTTATTTGTAATACAGAAACATTTTTTTAACAACTTTAGTCACACTATTTAACCCCTTAACGACATTAAGGACCACAACACTTCTTTTTTTTTTTTTTTTTTTGTCGTAATGCATTTTGCGATGGCAGAGCAATCCACTGCCATCCAGAATTCCATGACGTGCCAGGACCATTACTGGTCCTTAGTGTTCAGACCGGTGTGGCAGTCCTGGCACGTCATACATCGTTAAGAGGTTAACAGACAACTGTATGCTACAGGCAGACAGGTGGACAGATCTTACTGGCCTACTAGTACATGTGTTCTAGCTAATTGGGTATACAAAATTGTTTTGTTAAAAATCTCAGGTGTGCAGCACCTTGGGGTCAGTTGGGCCACGATTGGTCCACAGGCCGCACATTGGATGCTCATGATTGAACTGGGACTTTTCATCACTGGTTAGACGAACAGTAAAGTATTGAGCGTTTTCTATTGAGTAAACAAGGATACTCCCACTGCAGTATTTAACCCCTTAAGGACCAGCGGTCCTGGGAAGGAAATGTCCCATTAGGACCGCTTTGATCCTTGCCGACGCGCTGATACATGTGACCTGTTGCGTGTATCGGCACGCCGCTTTGGGGCCTGAAAGAGATCGCTCCAGTCTTGGAGCGGTCAATTTTAGGCCCCGTTTTTACTTACATTGCTCCCGGTGAAGCGCTGTAAGTAAAAAGCATGTGACGTACTATGACCGTCATCGGTCCTTAAGTATTTAAAGGGAACTACCACCCCACAAAATCTTCATCTTAATCACCCCATCTGGCGACTAGCTGCTTAGTAGCGCTAGTTTCCCGAATTATTACCTGGTTTAACTGACTTTACACTTGTTCCGAGGCTGACAGTAGCAGGAAGCACACACATCTTGCCATAGTGATGTCCGTGCGCCTGCTCTGTCAGTCCCTTTTGGAGCCGGCCAAAGCAGCTAGTCGCCAGATGGGGACTGGATTAAGAGTTAAAGATTAATACACTGTTCTTTTTTTTTTTTTTACAGTAAGTGTCCTCTAGTCAAAGAAATGAAAACAAAGTACTTGCACAATAAGTAAAAGACAAATTCATTGCTGTATGTACTAGTACCAAAGTAAAAAAGAAAATAATATGCCCAAACTGAGATGAAAAACCAGAGTAAATGGAAAAATGATGAGATGGATGTTGTACTGAGGATGTGATGATATGGAATGGATGATGACAAGAAAGAGATGAGAGTAGGAGTGCAAAATCAGGAAAAGGAGAAGCAGTGAAAAATATCTAAGTGTTTTATTTATTACAATGGAACAATAAAAAAATAAATATACTCACATTGTCGAGGATATACAGGAAAGAGTTAAACAGGAGACCCAATTAGGTTGTATATCTTCATATAAATAGATAAAATAATGATGTAATTAAAGGGACAGGAATGTTTCAAAATAAAAGCAGCTCCAATTAATCTTCATAGTATTTGGGCCATGGAGAGTGTTATTTCAATACTGTCAGAGTTGTAGTTCAAGAGTAACTGAATGATACAGTATCCCCTCCTGTCCCTTATACCTATTGTAAGCCACCTCCCCTCAGATGTGGAATCTGGTCTTAAGACCAGACAAATCACAGCAAGGGACAATCTTCTTAATGAGAGAACAATGAAAGCCCTTCCCCCATTGACAGTTTTTTCCCTTATTCTAAATGAAAATTGTCCCTCTCTGCAAGCCATCTGGACACCACCTTTCTGTTCTGAGGTGAGATGTGTTACATCAGTAAAAGGGGTGGGAGGAGGATACTTTATCTTTCAATTACTCTTGAACTACAACTCTGACAGTATTGAAATATCACTCTCCATGGCCCAAATACTATGAAGATTAATTAGAGCTGCTTTTATTTTGAAACATTACTATCCCTTTAAATTAATTTGAGAACTTTACACAATACTAGGTATTGGCACGCTTCTTCACAATAAAGAATTGATTGAAATAATCAATTATGCATATTTGTGCAAAAATATATAATTTATTTAAGTAAAAATATACTATATATAAAAGGTAATCAGAAATGATATGAATGAGTAAACACCAACTGACTGAAAAATATATCTTCTTATATGACTTAATCACATAAGATTTCTTTTTGAAATAGCTACACAGTAAATGAAGAACCAATATCACAAAATACTATTACCCATCATAAACATGAATAAACATTGCATCTGTGTATCCAGAGGTATTAGGTGGCAATAATTGAACACAGCAGCATAGAAAGGGTTAATTGATCCTTACAATTAATTATAATACAACTGGCTGCAGTCTATAAGAATGCCCGCCCCAGAAACTGTACAAACTATGCTAATTAAAGTCTAAGGATGGTAGTTATGTGAGTTGCTTTTAATAAAACAAAACAGGTCTCAGAAAAATTTCCTTGTACCATATAAAATATATCAAAACTTAGAAAACTCATCAGGAATAAAAATCCCATATTTATATAAATAGAATTTAGCTATTTATCTACTGTTTTGAATATTGCATACCTTCTGAATAAAACATATAAATTGCATGTATTATTGTCAATCAATCTAATATATGTCTAGAAAGCACAACTAAAACTTCATGCAAATATAGTATAAAAATAACAATAGCAATCCTATTTATAATACCTACACAGCACTCCTAGAGTTAATCCTCAGATTATAAAGTATATGGTTGCTCCACCCAAGATGGTGGCTTCTTTTATCTATTGAGAGGTTAAAAGAAACTTCCCACTGTACAAAAGTTAGGCCCAACCACACATGCAACAAAGAAATTCTTTGAAACACACACCAAGATAGACAACAAAGAATTCACCAGATCAACATAATCTCAATAACCTTTTCAGAAACACAAATCTGTGATTGTTTAGGGATCAATAATTAGATGTAACTAATATATGATGTTATATTGATCTCACTGCTATCAACTATTTTACAATTATCTGGATAAAATTGCAGATTAATTCTGTTTAGTTCCCAGAATACACTACAGCCAGTATGGTTTATTATAATAATTCTAAAATTGGGTGTCCAGTCCACTTAAGAAAAATTATAAGAAACTATAATTCTTAGGACTTTACAGAATTAAAAGAAATATATATTATCAGACAATCAAGGATTGGTTCCTCTTAGAATTCTTAAATGTTACTTCAAGGAGGGGATAAGGGCTAGTAATTGCTGCCAGAGACTGGCATGGTGAGCACAACAACCACTGAGGGGGGGACAACGGGAACTAATTGTAAGCAGATATTGTCATGTGTGAAGAACACCTACCTAGATAAGTCCAACAAACAGTAACTATATAGCTATACCTAACTCCTGTATGATGAACTCCTACCTAGACAAGTGCTTCTGTTACACACCATAATTACATAGCTATATCTGAATGCTGTATAATGGACTCATACCTAGGTAAGTCCTTCTGGCACTCAGTAATTATATAAATATATCAGATTGACGGATTCCTGTTACACCGTAATTATGTAGATACTAGTTTAAAAGCCTGTGTACACGGGCCACAGTACCAACCAGCAGCCTCGGATGGTGCCCGGAACCTTTCTGCTCACTGGCCACGCTGCAGTCATGCGCAGTACAGAGTGCCCGAATGCACCACAGCTGATATGGAGCAGGACACTCCGAAGGCACTCCATATCAGCCACGGCTCACTTGAGCAGTCTGTACTGAGCATGACTGCAGCGTGGGCAGTCTCTACTGTGCATGATGGCTTCTGACAAACATCCTAGCGAATTATTATATAGGATACCTGACTGCTACACAGTGTACTTCTTCCTAGGTAAGACTTTCTGTTACACATAGTAATTATATAGATATATCTAACTGGTGTATGATGGTCTCCTAACTAGGCAAGTCCTCCTGTCACACACAGTAATTATATAGCTATACCAATGCAAAACACTGCAACAACCCTCGGGGTTAAATGCAACTTTCACATTAGATGTTAGCCTTTTGAATGGTGCTAGGGGTCTTGAGAATTTTTTTCCCCTACTGGGAGGTTAGACAAATTTCCACCATTTTAATATCCTTCGGTTTACATGTTGTTCCAGTATGTACATGTCTTATTTCAAATTACATATTCTAGTCTCCAGAATGTTGCCCTACTGAGCTTATGTAATAGTGCATTGGCCTACTTTGGGCCAACAGTTCATGTGTATTGTGCATTTGTGCAGCCACAGCACGTAGGTAAGTGTGAATGTGGGCAAGATTGTGAATTGTACAGTTTTCCGCTAAGAACCTTATAAGGGCCATATGTTCAAAAGAAAAGTTCAGGAGTTCTGGGGCAACCCATTTGCTTTATAGGGGAGAACTAAACCTTCCCAATGATTTAAATGGGGACTTTAACCCCTTGAATGCTAGCATTCAAGGGGTTAAAGTCCCCATTTAAATCAATGGGAATTTTTAGTTCTTCCCTGAACTCCACTTTTCTTTCGAACATACGGCCATATTATAACTTAGAATCTGCGCTGTTCTTAGTACATCAGACTCAAATATATATTTTAGATGAAATTAGGTGTCAGTGTCTTGTGCTTATTCTGCTATTGCTTTATCTCTTTTCCCAGTCTTCATGCGGCATTCAGGATTCCAGGCAGGAAGCAATCCTTTTGGCCAAAATGAAACATCCAAATATTGTGGCGTTCAGGAAATCGTTTGAAGGTACATCAAGTCTTGTCATGTCATTTACTCATCAAAGCTGCTGTTCATGAAATTGCAGTAGACACAGAACTGAGGGTGCTAAATCCCAAGGCCTTGTTGCCAGCTCAGAGCGGGTACTAGTGCATAACCCTCCACTAGTAGTGCTGCAATTTGGCTGCACAGTGCACTAATAATGCATTAAGTCGGCACAATCTCTGGATTTGTTTGAAGTCTAGCAACTCCCCTGTTACCAATTCTCTGCCTTCCTGCGGTTCAGCTTTTCTTATGAAATTGGGTTGTATAATTTTAAGTATCATGTACTTTCAGCTACCATCTGTAAATTGGAATTATTTTATGTTCAAAACCTAAAATCTAATCTTAAAGTGTTAGTAATGTCCAAAAATTTCTTTTAATAGATTTGTAGAGGCTAAAAAAGATTATCATTGCCACAAACCCCATCTCTCAAACTGCTATGGTTTGAGAGATATTGATAATGAATGTTCCCCCTTCCCTCCCCTTCTTTTGATGTCAGCTGTAAAGCTGACAGAAGGCGATCTGTGTCAGCCGACACAATGAGGCTCTTCAGCAGAGCCGAAATCCCGTTATTAGAAAATAACTACTTCATGGGAACGGTCTACAAAGTGTGCTTGCAAACACACTTTGTAGACCTTTCCAATGAAGTAATTATTTTCTAATAATGGGATTTCAACTCTGCTGTAGAGCCGCCGGCTGATCCCCGGACTGGAATCCCCTGCTATCAACTAGATGCTGACGTCAGGAGAAGGGGAGGGAAGCGGGAACTTTCATTGTCAATATCTCTCAAACCACAGCAGTTTGAGAGATGGGATTTGTGGCAATGATAATCTTTTTTTAGCATCTACAAATCTAATAAAATACATTTTTGGACATTACTAACACTTTAAATTTGCATTTTTAATTAAAGTGTAGACTACCCTGTATAGAAACATGCTGGTTAATTGTTTGTTTGTGTATTGAGATCACCACCCATTGCTTTTCTATTCAGAAAGGTTCTTACCTTAGTTCAGTCCACTCAAAGAGAATGCAGAACAATCACTTCTCAGGCACTCTATCAAGATCAGTATGGCAATGGGGGAGCCTTGGGGAAAAAGCCGAAATGGAAGTCCCCACAGAGCATATATAAGAGTAAATTTTCATCTAACGAAAACACAGATAACTTTTACAGAGGCATGGACTACAGGGTATTAAAATGTGCATAACCCCTAAACATTTTAGGTGAGAGTGTTCCTTTAAAATAGTCCCCTATCCTCCCTGTCTGTTCAAGATGTAGGCTCTATGCACAAAGACAGAGGAGCAATTCTGAAGTACACAAACTGCACCATAGAGGATAAATGAACATCTTAATTGATGTTCCTAATTCACAGTGCTCTGGCGAACTCTCTCTAGTAGTTACGGGGTAAACCCTTTGAGTCTCAGAGGGGTACGCAATGCATCACATTGCCCGCTGGCACTCAAAGAGTTAAATGAGCCATTTAAATCAATGAACATTTATTTATTACTAGTTTTAAAGCCAGTGTACATGGGCCAAAAGTGGAGGCGCTGCTGGCGCTCCAAATTCAGACCGTGGTCCTTTCTGCGCACCCCAGAAAGGTGCGCAGAGAGGACTCCGGTCTGAATTCAGAGAGCCCCGCTCTGTATCAGCTGCAGCGCGGGAAGTCTCTACCGCGCATGACTGCAGCACGCGCAGCCGTCTACTGTGCATGATGGCTTCTGACAAACATCGTTAGCGAAATATTATATAGGACTAGTTGAACAGCCTGTTACACGGGCCACAGTGCCACTGGCACCCGGTAGCGGGGCAGTCACGCGCAAGAGAGACTGCCCGCACCGCGGCTGATACAGAGCTTGAGGCTCCTTCGGAGCGCCCAGCTCTGTATTAGCCGCTGCGCGGGCAGTCTCCACTGCGCATGACTGCAGCACGCACAGCAGTGTGTACCGCGCATGTTGCGGCGTTACACACGATTTAGCGAATTATTATATAGGATTATTTTTTTTTTTTCTGATACTATTTTACCAGGAAAAATACATTGAGATTGTCTCTTGTTTTTCAGGAATGTCCTGTATGTGGTGCAGCTGCATTTCAGTTTGTGTCTCAAAATACCCCTGAAGCCCAAATTCTGTTCACAACACAGGTCCATATGCACAAAGTAAAAGGAGAAATTCTGGAGCAAATGAATTAAACCATAGGGGACAATAAAAAATATCCAAATTTCCCCTTTAATTTAAACTGCGCTTTTAACCCCTTGAATATTAGAAAGGTCTTTAGTAAGTTTCTTTGCAAGATGCTGGCGACCTCTCTAGCATTCAAGGTGTTAAAAAATGCCCATTTAATTTAATAAGAATTGTTATTCGTAAGGTCTTGTACAGTGGATATAAAAAAGTCTACACACCCCTGTTAAAATGCCAGGTTCTTGTGATGTTAAAGAATGAGACAAATATAAATCATGTCAGAACTTTTTCCACCTTTAATGTGACCTATAACGTGAACAAATCAATTGCAAAACAAACTGAAATTGTTGAGGGGGAAAAATAAAAAAACACACAATAACCTGGTTGCATAGGTGTGCACACCCTTAAACTAATACTTTGCTGAAGCACCTTTTGATTTTATTACAGCAATCAGTCTTTTTGGGTAGGAGTTTATTAGCATGGCACATCTTGACGTGGCAATATTTACCCACTCTTCTTTTCAAAAGCTCCCCAAATCTGTCAGATTGCGAGGACATCTCCTGTGCACAGCCCTCTTCAGATCACCCCACAGATGTTCAGTTGGATTCAGGTCTGGGTTGTGGCTGGGCCATTCCAAAACGTTAATCTTCTTCTGGTGAAGCCATGCTTTTGTGGATTTGGATGTGTGATTTGGGTCGTTGTAGTGCTGAAAGGTGAACTTCCTCTTCATCATCAGCTTTCTAATGGACACCTGAAGGTTTTGTGCCTGGTATTTGGAACTGTTCATAATTCCCTCCACCCTGACTAAGGCCCCGGTTCCAGCTGAGGAAAAACAGCCCCAAAGCATGATGCTGCCACCACCATGCTTCACTGTGGGTATGGTATTCTTTGGGTGATGTGTAGTGTTGTTTTTGTGGCAAACATTCCTTTTGGAATTATGGCCAAAAAGTTCAAGCTTGGTTTCATCAGACCATAACACCTTTTCCCACGTGCTTTTGGGGGACTTGATGTTTGTTATTGCAAACTTCAGCCGGCTTGGATGTATTTCTTTGTAAGAAAAGGCTTCCGTCTTGCCAACCTACCCCATAGCCCATTCATATGAAGAATACGGGAGATTGTTGTCACATGTAGGACACAGCCAGTACTTGCCAGAAATTCCTGCAGTTCCCTTAATGTTGCATTAAGCCTCTTGGAAGCCTCCCTGACCAGTTTTCTTCCCGTCTTCTCATCAATTTTGGAGGGACATCCAGTTCTTGTTAATGTTGTGCCATATTTTCTCCACTTGATGATGACTGTCTTCACTGTGTTCCATGGTATATCTAATGCTTTGATATCTTTCAACAATGAGATCCCTCTGATGCTTTGGAAGCTCTCTGTGGACCATGGCTTTTGCTCTGAGATGCAACTAAGCAAATGTCAGGAAAATCCTACTAGAACGGCTGAATTTTATTTGTGATTAATCAGTCACATTAAATGATGGCAGGTGTGTAATGACATATTTAACATGCGTTTGAATGTGATTGGTTAATTCCGAACACAGCCACATCCTCAGTTATAAGAGGGTGTGCACACCTATGCAACCAGGTTATTGTGAGCTTTTTATTTGTTATTTTTCCCATACTGTAACCCACAGCAGAACACTTAGACAGGTATAGGGCTTCCTCCATGATCACCTTGCTAAGTTCACTTTATACACTTCTCTATAAATGTCTAAAAAGTTGACAACAAAGCCAGGGTTAAAAAGTGGAGCTAATGTTGCCCTTCATCATAAATGCACAGCAGAGAGAAAAAATAAGTAGCAACACCATAGCTTCTCCTAAAATAAGACTTTGGCAGAATGGGTGCAATTTGCTCCTAAATTATCACTAAGCCCTCCAGAGTATCAAGGACCGAAAGGGTTGGGAGTGTCCAAACTAAGTATTTTGTGTCATAATGTGGGTGAGGCTTAATCTGGGTGGGTGGGATTAGCAGGGGGACAGGCAGGAATCACTCTGTGATGGGCGAGTTAATTTGGGAATTTGGTAGGCTGGTGAATCAGCCTCTGTCCCTGGAGACCTGGTAATGAAGTCTGAAAACCAGAGTCTCCTGCACAGAGTTCCCAGGTATATACATGGTCCTGTAGGTCTCATCCATGTATAACTAGGGAAAATAAGTAGAAAAGTGGCACCACATGGATCAGTGTAAAATGAAGCAATTCTTGGGCAAAGCAGTTGCACCTTATGCATCAAACAAAATCCCTTTTGATTTCTTTTGATCTTTTTCATTATACACAAAGTGCAAGATTTTGCCTGACAATTTCTCCATGTTTTTCTTAAAGCAATATTGAAGGTTTAGTCCAGTAGCTCTAGGGCTGCTGTGTGCCCATCCCTAATTTTAATCTGTTAATATCTTCTCCTGACAGCCGATGGACATCTGTACATAGTGATGGAATATTGTGATGGAGGAGACCTATTAGAGTACATTAAACACCAGAAAGGAAAACTGCTTCCTGAACACAAAGTGAGTGTTGGATTTTATTGTATTTTTTTTTCTTGGCATTTAAATAATCTTTTATATTTTGTTCGATCTCAAGTATTTCCTGCAGTCAATATTATGAAGATTTTAGGGTAACACATGCATTCATTTGTCCCCCTTTATGGTTCAGTTGTATCATCATTTGCTAATATAAACTTCCCTCACCCATGTTACTTTACCCCTTTTAGTTACTATGGAACCCATCCAGTCTGTACGAATGATTGCATGTCAGGCTCTGGCCCGTAGTTTTGCTGTATAGATGCTCTCATGATTGATCAGTTGTGAAAGAATATACTTTCCCCAAACTGTTTTGTTTTTGTTTTGGCCGATCAAGTATGCTTCGCTTGCTTGAGCAGCTATTTTAAATTCATATAGAATAAAGCAGCCCTAAACATGTGGTTCTTATCATCCGCCTGCTTGAAGCTCAATAGCCCCCTTCTCAAACTATTTTTGGATTGGCCAATCTCTGTATGAATTTTGTCAATCTAAGGTACACTTTGGGTACAAGTTGCGAAAGCCAGGTAGCTTGTGAATTATGTCTTACCTGTGTAAAAACATTTGTACCATAAATGTGCAAAGCTGAAAATTTACAACTAGATATCTCAGGGATGGTAGCACCTTTTTAAGCAATGTGATTTTGCTGTCTCATCTTTCAGTAGGTTTGTCTGTAGCCCACCATAGTTAGTATAATGAAGAAGGCCCTTTTTTCATGACCTTTCTGTTTTTTGTACTGGCAGGAAATGTGCCAGAATGTTCAGAGTTTCAGATAAATTTGTCAATCAATTAAAAATGTATTTGAAAAGCCATATTGAACATAGACTTGCTGTTTGAACATAATGTTGTCCATAGAAGTAAAAGAAAATGAAAAATACATGCTTAACCCTTTTGAGTTCTATGCATTGCTACCTTGGGCACTCAAAGGGTTAGAAGAGAAGAAAACAGTCTGTACATGGATGAATGCTCATGTTTGTAGGTATGGGAGGATTCAACAGTGCCAAGTGAGAATTTAAGAGATAAATGAATTGTTAAATATGAAAATCCAGTTTGTACTTAAAAAATATATAATCATACAATACAATAGTACAGAAATATGAAATTAAATCTGAACTTGGTATCTGCTTTTGGGCTGGATTCCTTTATAGGTGATTAATGGTATCACTGGTTTATCTTGCAGATTCCTGTGTAAGTGTATGGGGAAATTAAGGGAGAAAATCATTGTTTAACTTCGAGGGCCAGAGGGGTGTTCAACTCATTGCATAGCAATGTGTTGCACAAACCTCTGGTCCTTAAAGGGTTAAGTTGTAATGGACTCTAGACCACAGACATCCACTCTAGAATATAATAGCACAAATCTGGTTTCAGTCACTTCCTACATATGATAAATCTTGGTATTTATATATAAATGTGTTTCCTTGTAGATCCTCCGGTGGTTTGTACAGATTTGCCTCGCAGTGCAGCATATTCATGACAAGCGGGTTTTGCACAGAGATATCAAGTCTAAGGTCAGATACACCACGCCAGGCATCCATTTTAGAAACCAAATAAAGACCTGGATTCTATTGAAGGTGATAACATTATCAAGGGTTTTATCTACAAACTAGTTTAAAAGCCAGTGTACACAGGCCACAGTGCCACCCAGCAGCCTCGGCTGGTGTCCCGGAGCCTCTCTCCCCGCGCTGCAGTTATGCACAGTGCAGAGTGCATGAATGCGCCGCTGCAGAAACTGTGCAGGGAACTCCAAGTTCGGACCGTAGTCCTCACTGCACACCTTCCTGGGACAGCGGTCCCAGGAAGGTGCTCAGAGAGGACTCCGGTCCGAATTTGGAGCGCCCTGCTCCGGATCAGCTGCAGTGCGTTCGGGCAGTCTCTACTGCGCATGACTGCAGCAATGGCAGTCTCTACTGCGCATGACTGCAGCAATGGCAGTCTCTACTGCGCATGACTGCAGCAATGGCAGTCTCTACTGCGCATGACGACTTCTGACAAACATCCTAGAGAATTATTACCAGTCTATAAACTTATCGCCTGCAATGGAATGTAAGCCAAAATTTGGTTAATGCAAGGAGGATGATGTACTAAGAAGAATTGAAGTGAACCAAGTGCAGTAATATTTGTTTTGAGAAAATATGTGTATTAGGGATGTTCCTGCTGAGGAAAAGCAAGGGTATTTCCACTGATGGGAGATCTTTATTCGAAAATTATAACAGCTAGGACATATTTTTTTTTAATCCCACTGTTAACACATATTGTTAGCAACGACTAGTGTCCAAAAGACAATTTATTTTTATAATGCATTTGAGTTTGAGTCACAGATTACCTTTTGAGTGCGTTGGATAATTTATTGGAACAGCACCATCTGGTGTCCAAAAATTGCAGATTAGTAATAAATATATAAATATTGATTAGAACTAATGGGGAATTTTTTATTTTTACCATGTATTGCAATTGGTTTGCTCCAGAATTGCTCCCATATGTTTTAGTACATCACCCTCATTGAGCCAGCCATGCTAATTTGATGCCATTCTTTTTCTTGTGGATTTATTACAATTATATTATCATTATCCCATAATTGATCTACTAATCAGTGTTTTCCTTCCAACAGAACATTTTTCTTACACAGAATGGTAAAATAAAGCTGGGAGACTTTGGATCTGCACGTATTCTTACCAGGTATTTACAACAAGGTTATTAAAAATAATCGATGCTATAACTGTTTGAGTGCCGTAGGGATGTGTAACACATCTAAAATCAAGGCATTGCACACCCCTTTGGTAATGGTGTAATTATTTTTTTTTTTTGGGGGGGGGGCTTCTATGCACAGTGAAAAAGAGGAGCAATTCTGGAACAAACCAACTTCACAAAAGGGTACAAATAAAAATTCCCACTGATTTAAATTACATTTTAACCCATTGAATGCTAGAGGGGTCTCGCAATGCATTGAAGACCTCTCTAGCATTCAAGAGGTTTGAAGTCTCATTTAAATAAATGAGGATTTTTATTTGTTCCCTATGGTGAAGCTGGTTTCCTCCAGAATTGTTCTTCTATAGCACTGTGTAGGAGAGCAATGTTCTTGCAGTTTCTGATATTAATGCCATGTTTTTTTCCTTATGTTTTTCTAGTCCAGTGGCTTATGCTTGCACATACATTGGGACCCCTTATTACGTCCCTCCAGAAATCTGGGAGAACATGCCGTACAACAACAAAAGGTATGGCATTAGGACGTTACATTCTGCTGCACGTGTTGGGAGCGCCATGCTCTTCTGCAAGAACATGCTTTCATTTTCAAATGACCCATTATTCCTTTGTGGCCTGGTAAACATTTTAAAAACATTTTTCATGATTTACAATTTACGTTAAGTTATATAAATTGAGGCTGATAAAATAATGAGACCCAGAAGAATTCTAAACCAAGGGCACCACAGGAGAACTCTCCAGTACAGAATGAGATAAATGCCCCATTTATATCAATGAGGATATTTATTTTTCTCCTATAGTGCAGTTGATTTTTTTCCAGAATTAGTTCAGAGTTGACTTCTCTAGTGGGTTAACTCTCCAGTTCCTATGTTATTCTATGGAGCTAGTGCACTAAGGTGTCTCAAACTGAAGAAATCTTAGTGTTTTAGCTCCATAGAATAACATAGGAACTGGAGAATTTAGAACACTGGGGAAATCCTCTTAATTTTATCAACATCACATTATTGCATCCCCCCCTCCATTTCCTGTATTATTCAATGGAGTCTACACTATAGTCTCTTAAACTGCAGACATCTTAGTGCATTGGCTCCATAGAATAACATAGGACTTAGAGCGTTTATGTCACTAGAGAAGTCATCTTCATTTTATCACATTTTTTGCATTCTCATTTTTAATTATTTTTTTGGTCATAGCACCCCAAACACTCTCTGGAATTTCTGGGGAACACCTAACATTTTATAAATCATTTGTCAAGTAGTAATGAATGGCACAAATACATAAATATATAGCTTTCCTAGGTCTCATAATCAGAATAAAAAATAAATTATAATGTGCATAACAATTCCCTCAAATTATTTATTTGAAACTCCAAATTGACATTTTTGTCAAAACCTTTATGCAAAATAAGAGGGACCCAAAGTGGATGTCTGTGGCACACACCAAAGTCAAAAGGCTGAAGTTTAGCCGCTGCAATGACGCTTCACCAACCCATGTCCACATTCCTTGGTTCCAAAACTCTCCAACGCACAAAGTCCACGTGCAAAATCCAGGCCCCCTCTGGCCTTAATGTATGTAGTAGTGTGAAAAATTGGCTGCACAAATGGGCATATAGTAGTCATGAAAGCATCAGTAAAAACAAAACATTTTGAGAGGTATTTTTGTGTTTTTTCATTGCTTTAAATGAGACATAGACTCTGTTGGATACTATGGTCTGCGACACTTTGGCATCCGAAGGGTTATTATAGCTCTTTTGGTGCTTTGCGGCGGGGTGATGCATGCAGCGGCTTTTGTGCTCCTTGGTGACTGAGGGGTTACATTGTTGCTTGGATAAACTGCTAATAGGTGTTCACAAGAATGGCCTGAATATTCAGATACATGATTACTTTTCCTTGCATTGGACCTGTTTGATTGGTGGTTCAGTTTTAAATCTGAAAGTGTTTGCTGCAATGACTCCATGGTTCTGAATAAGCATGCATAACGTGAAACGCGTGGATTGGGAGAACTGGCATGTATTTTTAAGACCTGAGCTGTGTGACTGATTTGATGTCCTCTTTGATTTTACTGTTACCTTGAATAAGTGGTTGTTTTTACTGAGGCTCTCATGACTACTATATGCCCATTTGTGCAGCCAATTTTTCAGACTAGCACACACCAAAGAGAGGTCTCCATTGAATTGCTTCCCAGTGTATTGAACATCTCTCTAACATTCAAGGGAATAAAAGCCCCATTTACATTAATAGGAGTTGGGGGGATATCTATTCCCCCCCCCATGGTGCAGTTGGTTTAGTCTAGAACTGCTCATCTTTTCTTTTGTGGATTAGACCCTTGGATCTATTCATATTCAGGGAGAAAAAGAGAAGCAGTTCTTGGGCAAAACAACTGCACCGTGCGGGACCAAAAAATGGTACAAATTCTAATGGATCTGAATAAGACGTCTTCAGAATATTGTGAAGCAGTGTATGGAGTCTTCTCTAAAATCAAGTGTTTAACCCTTGAACACTAATCAGTGGGATGTTATTTGTCTCCTGTGATGCAGTTGTGTTGCCCCTGAATTACTTCTACTTTAAACGTCCTGAATTTGTAACCCTTTGAATGCCAGAGAGGTATCCTACGCATTGGTTGGATACCTCTCTGGCACTCAAAGGGTTAATCCTTTGGTCAGGACATGGTTCTACATGATGAAAGTGAGGGCCATGATTATGGGCATCTTTTTCTCAGCTTTTTATCTAGATTTGAACTAAAATATATTTGACCATTTAAATCCAAATGTCAATCTGTGTGTTACTTTTTTACAGTGATATCTGGTCATTGGGATGTGTCCTATACGAGATGTGCACCTTGAAACACCCAGTAAGTTCATATCTTTGCAGTCATGAATTATAGAAGTTTCCAGCTCTGTAAAATTAAGTGTGTGGTTGGTACCAGGGAGAGTAAGATACATTTCTGAAGTTGTAAACATTTGTGTATCTACTGTAAACACCTCCCACCCCAGTACTCCGTCTTAAAGGAACACTAACTACTAGAAATGATCTGGGGTTCTACACACTTATACACCCTGTACTCATGCTAGCATCTAAACTCCATATTTGTTCCCTGAGGCCTAAAATGTAGTCCTGCATATTCTCTATGGTAGCAGCCATTCCTGTCTTTTCCAAGGCTCCCATTGATTGTCCAAGATTATCTGTAAATAGGTTGAGATAAGATAACAGATTTTCTGAATACAAGAACAGTGAAGAGCCGCCAGCCGGTTTGCGGACTGGATTCCAGATCTGTCAGCTAGAGCGCTGATGTCAGTCAGGGGGAACTTTACTTGTGAATATCTCTCAAACCATAAATGTTTGAGAGATAAGATTTGTATCTTTTTTAATGTTTTTATAATGGCTACAATATAAAATAAAATTAAATTGAAGTATTACTATCACTTTAACATATACTAGTTGTAAGTGTGTGGTATTCAAAGGTATATCAACGAATATCATTTTTTGGTGTTAGTGTTGCTTTAATACAGACTGCTTATGATAGATAGATAGAGCTGTATAGGTACCATTGTAGCCATTGAGCAGAGGTGACAACATTTTGCTTGCCTGTTGTTGCACTACAGTTCCCATCATCATCAGCTGGCTGATCCAGCTGAAGAGAAGTTAGAAACAGCACTATTTAGACCAATCATGTATAGATGGGAGAGACTTGGGCACCCTCAATCGAAGCTATCACTTTATGTAATTACCACTAAGTGCTACCACAACATGGTATCCTACTGAAACGGCACCTCCTGCACGTTAAATGTCATTACAGTACGTTTTCAACGTTGTGGGCATCAAAATGGAATATGTGACTGTTCTGAATGTCGCCAGACAAGTATCTGTTAGGTTAACATAGTATTGGTTAGGTTAGTCTCTGTTTGGCTTAAGGTGTGTTACTCTCCATTAGGTTAGGTTAGGGTTAGTATTTGTTAGGTTTGTGGGCTGTATCTGATAGGTTAGGGTCAGTATTTGTTAGGTTTGGGTGCTGTATCTGTTAGGTTAGGGTCAGTCTCTAGAATGTCACCAGATTAGTATCTGTTAGGTTAAGGTCAGTGTCTGTTAGGTTTGGGGGGGTTTAGGTTAGTTGTTTTTAGGGTACTTAGGTGGGGTTGTTTGGAGGGTAATTAGTTTGCTACATTTTTAGTTGGACATTTTATAAGTGCCGTTTTCACATCAGCAACATTTTGAAGTCACCATATTAAAGAGTGCTATTAACAGAGTGTTATTTCATTAGTAAGTCCCACAGCATAATATACAGTTCATAAAGAGGAACAAGGGGAAACGAAGTATATGTTGGTGATTGGTGCACACTATTAAAATATAACTTTTATTCATATAGATAATAAAAATAGTATAATAAATACTCTTGAAAAATAAATTAAAATTATCAAATGCTTGCAACGCAGTATCTTCAATAAATGTACTATATATTAATGGTCCTTGGCCTGAAAGCAGCAAGATTACAGCATTAGGGACCGTATCATCAGTCCTGATCTCGTTATGCACAAACAAACTCTTAATGGTCTAGACGTAATGGAGTAGACTGTGTGGGACAATTATAGATGGCTTGTCTGGTTAATGCACCAGCTGGAGAATATGTTTTAACCTCAGGGTCACAGGTTCTAGTACCAGCAAGGTCAACTCAGCCTTTCATCCTTCTGAGAGAGATAAAATGAGCACCTAGGACATACTTGAAAAACGAGAGACAATCTTAATGTGACAATCACAAGTGCCTACTAGGGAAATTGGTGATTCCCCATTAAGCAGTTCAAACATTAAGCAACAGAGCAGAGAAAATAACATCACTCTGTACACAGCGCTTCATAGAAAAGCATGTATGTGGAGCAATTTCATAATTTTAGCTCACAAACCTCAATTCTATATATTGAGGAATTAGTTGCACACATAAATACAGTGTAATTTTAGGTGTTAGTAGTCTTTTAAAGTATAAACTAGAATTAAATTAATCTCTTCACTGCTAAGCCTTATAGATAAATTCCTGGAATAGCTTTTTTGTTAGCTTCTGCATTCTGACAAGGGTATATTTCTACCCACCCAGAAAAGGTACAAATAATTACAAGGACATGTTGATAGTGTAAGCTACTAGGAAGTTCAATAAAATCAATCTGCAAATTTACAAATGGACCCAACCAGCCCTGGTAATGACATTTATAATCCTCCCTTTGTTCACATGGGACATCCCATGTGCCATGCGAACAAAACATGAAACCAACGAAGATTGCAAAGTGGGGGGGACCATGAGGATCAACCCAAGCATTCTTCTCATCTTGCGTTGCACCCTTCTGTCTCCACCTTGCTTGCTGCTGTGATGGAAGGGCATCGTAGAATAATTGCAAATCTTTGGGTATATCTGTCTTGGATGTACAGTAGTAGCAGCAGAAAAAAGGAAGACATGACATCGTAACACAGCTTATTTAGCTCTGTCTGCTCTGATTACCTAAAGAAGTGAGTGTTGGCACTTTGATGACTGCCACTGCTTGTGGTGACAACAAAGGATCCAAGAGTTCTTTCACATATTTGGCATTTGCAATGGGAGATCTGGAGGCTGTCAGAAAGCCCCTGTTTCTCCAGAGTGCTCCAATGTCATGACATACGCCAAATGCTTATCTGGAGTCTGTGTAAATATTAACAGGCTTCCCTGTAGCTGGAGTACATGCCCTGGTTAGTGCAATGAGTTCTGCTACCTGTGCAGACCCAATAGATGGTGAGGGTGTCATGTTGTGTGACTACTGCATAACCATTGTTTTTAACTCCCGTGTAGAGTAGGAACATGAGCCATCTACAGATATCTCCATGGCCAGATTCTTAACCGGGGTCTCAAAAAAGACCTGGTGTAAGTGCTATGTAATAATGCATGTCACATTATGGCCCTCACTGTCTACAGGAATGGGTGGCATACCCTGCACAACATTGTCAAATCTCCATCATTAGTCTTCATTGTAGATGTTAAAATTGATAGGTCTGTCCTGTCAATAATTCTGATTTCTCCCACCTCCATTCCATTTTGGTCTGGCACCGTCCTGCAGTCTTTGGCCATCTTGCTTAGGAGACTTACAGTCCCTGGCAAAATACCCAGACTTGCCACAATTGTAACACTTTATCTCCCTTTTTACATTCCTTTCATCCTTCTCACCTCTGAACTCTTATTTCCCTGCTGCTTCCTTGAACTATTCTTCTTTTAACCTCATTAATTTCACTTGCCTTGTCATCTTTTTAGAATCCTTATTCCAAATCATATGATCTGCCACTGTAATGATTTCAGCTAGAGACTTACACCTGGGAGCTAGTATCTGAACGTAACCCTCTCACAACCACTGACACTATAAAAGCCCTAGCATTTTCTTCTACTCCCTCCATCCCTCCACGAGCCTTAATTATTTTCAACAACCTATCTGCAACCTCTGCTGGTTCTTCATCTTTTCCCTGTTTAGCCATAATAATCTTAGTCCAGTCAATAGTCACAACAAATATTTTGTTTATTACTCCTCTGACTCTCTCAGAAAAGTCAGTTAAGTCATCAGAGTTTCTAGTTTCAGGCAATCTATCCAACACTACACTTCTTCTCTGTAGCAACATCCTGTTATATAAAAGGCCAGATGTATGTTTGTCAGATGCCGTCGTGCTCTGTAGAGACTGCATGAACGGACAAAACACTCCATAGTCCCAGCTGCTCTCCCAACCCTGCAAGCCCAGTGTCCACCCTGATGTGTGAGGGAGCCCTGGCCCCGGTCGAGCGGTGTCTAGCTGAGCCCGGAGGTGTGAGGCGCGTTCATGAACCCCCTGCTCTGGGTCAAGGCACATTCACAAACCCCCTGTTCTGGGTCAAGGCACACTCACACCCTCTCCTGGTACCTCATGCGCTGCTGTTACTGATGTCGCAGGGACTGGTGGGTACACGGCTATCTTAACCCTTTGAGCGCCAGAGGGGTACGCAACGCATTGCTCTGCAATGTGTTGCATACCCCTCTGGTGCTCAAAGGGTTAACCCATTCAGTGCCATTCACTTTGGCCCGTGTACACAGGCTTTTACACTAGTCATTAAATACTTCTATAAACTTCTCTCAGTTTCTTAGTCATGACTACATGAAACATGGAATGTTTCACATCACCCACAGTAGAACAATATGCAGTTGTAATACTTTCAAATTTGCAATACTAAAGTGTTAAGGAATTAGTTTTACAGGTTTTGATAGAGGAGGATTCTATTAGGAAGGTATTTATACACATGATCAATACAGAATATCCCTTCCCTACAACCAACAGCACATATACACAAACTGAACAATACACATAGGCATCACCTTTCCCAACACATATTCCTTACATATATCTGGAAACAATCCACAGAAGTAAAAGTACTTTACGTCACCACACTGATAAAATACCATTTACGTAAAGACAAAAGCTGCACCATATAATTGGAGGCACACAAACAAACACAAATATTCTACTAAGCCACACATGCTAATTTGTGCGACACTCCCATTATTTCTTAGGGAGTCCCACAAATTCAAATAGTCCCTCCTCTATCCACACAGGTACGAAGAACCCACACAGGTAGGACTAATCTATTCCTCAGCCACACAGATAATGAGGAATTCTCTTTACCCAAATCACACAGATACAGGGATTTCTTGACACACAGGCTATAAAGTAACTTTTTTCAAATTCCACACAGGTTAAAGTCATTTATGCTGAATGTTTATAGTTTAAAATAATCTTTGTCAAATACCTCTCTCAGAACACTTTAACAAATATATTTCTCACAAACATACACCTCAACAAATATACATTTTAACAAATGTCACACAGTTTGAAAGTACTTTTTTGTCAATAACTTACTCAATAAGGGATTCTGTCACATGGACTAGATTCAGACAGATTTTAGTCTGCCACATAAGTCACTCAAACAATTAAACTATAGGCATTTTAAAAGGTGCCTTGCCTTATATGATGACCGGTCTGCAGGAGACCTATATCTTTCTTCCTCCACGTGTCCGAGATATTGGAATCCCTGTACAGGCCACCAGCTTTGGGTGTCAGAGCCTTCATTTCCTAGGCTCCAGTAAGGTCTCTTTGAAGTGGACTAGAAAACACAAACAAGATCAATTACCTTTTTATTCTCTACTTCAGATAGACTTTACTGGAGCCTAGGGTATGAATTCTGCTCCATACTGATAAGAATATACGTTGCCAGTGGAATTTAAATGTTAAAATAATGTGCATGAGTGTTTTAAGTCATGTATTGTGTATTCAGCCTTCATTCTTATTATGCCGGAAGAAGAGACCTAGTTGCCTTGAAAGCTTGCATCCAAAGCCACTCAGCCAATAGATGTATCATTTTTACTCTACTAGTCTCCTAACCACACTTTACCCATATGTATATATTTGTGCATCATTGCCTTACATAATGTGATTATGGATAATACTGGCTAGGATTTGGTGTTCAGGATAATTGTCTTTTGGCTCCTTTCTGTTGTCTGTGTGGTGGATAGAGTATATAAGGGGAACATTTGGTCTATGTAATTTATTTTGTTAAATGCCCAAGTTTGGGGTCTAAACAAGTGAATAAACCAGCACATTTCTTTCATTCTTAAGTCCTGACAATGTGTGTAGGATGGGAGGATTCTGAAGATTTCTGGGCCATCTGTAGAATGAAAAGTGGATTAATTCTGTTACAAACCAACTTCACAAATCAGAGGGAACAAGTAAATGTTTCTGTTAATTTAAATGTGACTTTTAACCACTTGAATGCTTAACCCCTTTAAGTATCGGTGACGGTCATAGCACGTCACAAACTTTTTACTTACAGCTCTCTACCGGGAATGTTGTAAGTAAAAACTGGGCCTAAAATTGACCGCTCCAAGACTGGAGCGATCTCTCTTAGGCCCCAAAGCGAAGAGCCAATATGCGTAACAGGTCATGTGTACCGGCACGTCGGTAAGGATCAAAGCGGTCCTTAAGGGAAGGTAACTTCCCTGGACTGCTGGTCCTTAAGAGGTTAAGATATCTCCAACTGTTGGAGACCCTTCAAGCATCCAAGAGGTTAAAAACTCAATTTAAATGAATGGGAATGCTTATTTGTTCCTATGGTTTCATGCCTCCCAAGTGTCCATCTTCACGAGTTACAACCCCTTTTTGAGACTCAAATCCCTCTGTGTCTCTTTCCCACCCTGGTATCCCTGTGTTTAGGAGATCAGACTGTGTATCACATTGCTCCACAGCAATGCAACACACATTAAAGGGTTAGTGATGCCCAAAATAAAGTTGTTTCTATATGTTAGTCCTATCTCCCAGACCTTTATGATTTGAGAGATATCCTCTGCTAAAGTTCCCCTTCTCCTGAGCTGACAGAAGGAGATCTGTGTTGGCCGACACAAGGAAGCTCTTCAGCAGAGCTGCAAAAGCGCGATTTAAAAATAAATACTTCTTTGGAACAGTCTAAAAAGTGTGCTTGCAAACCAGGCACACTTTGTAGACCATTCCAAAGAAGTATTTCATTTTAAATCGTTCTATTGCGGCTCTGCTGAAGAGCCTCCTTGTGATGGCTGACACAGATCTCCTTCTGTCAGCTTTACAGCTGACCTCAGGAGAAGAGGATCTTTAGCGGATGATATCTTTCAAACCATAAAGGTTTGAGAGATAGGACTTTTTCCAATTACTTTATTTTTTGTAAAATCTAACAAATAGAATCAACTTTATTTTGGGCATTATTAACCTTTTAATGTTTGCTTAAACATCATTATATGCATTTATAAATTAGTCTAGTTCCAAATCATTTATTGAGTTTCATAAAGAGCTGTCAATAGCTCAGGATGAAACCAAACCATTCTCAGTAGTGCCCCACCCACCCGTCAAACCTCCAGCCGCACCAACGAAATTGGCAGTTTGAAATGTTGTGATGTATGCAGTTGCCCCAGAATTCTTCCACTTAAATTTGTACATATGCACCTTTGTTTTGTTGAAGTGCCCTGCTTCCTAACAGGAGAAGTTTAATTCCCTCTTAATGGTCTCTGTGCCCTCTAGTTAGAGAAAGCTGGTTAGTTTTACGCTAAGTGTCTTCACGTGTTTTACTGTAATTTTTTGTTTTCTTTGAAGTTCCAGGCAGGGAGTTGGAAAAACCTGATTCTTAAGATCTGCCAGGGAACGTATCGTCCTCTTCCCACTCAGTTCTCCTATGAGCTGCGCAGCTTGGTCAAACAGATGTTCCGCAGAGACCCCCGACACAGGCCATCAGCCAACACTATCCTGTCCAGAAGGTCTCTATCCAAACTGGTGGGGATCTGCATGGCAGCAGAGGTAAAATGCACCAAGGGCAATCTGTGCAATAAAAATTGGAATTTTGGAGGCTGTTTAACTGTCCCCTATGGTGCACTTGGTTTGCTTCATATTTACTCCTAGAAATCCCAAAATACAGGAGACACACAGTGAGTAATGATCACAGTTATCCATCAGTTTATACCAGGGCTGGGCAACTAGCCAGCTGAGCATGATGGGAGTTGTAGTCTGACAAAAGTGGCAGTGTTCAGTGTTGCCTCCCCCCGATTTATACTGTATTTTCTACTTTTGACTGTACCAATTGATTTTGTTTTCCTGTGTTATAATTACTGTTCCACAAAAGCCACCGGTTTAGGGTATTAAAGGAAAACTAAACTCTCAGAATGATAACCCCCCACTTACCTTACTATGTCCAAAAATCCTAATGACCAGAATGAATTTTGCCCTTGTGCCTTTGTTCAAGAGATAACATCTTCAGTGATTCCTGGATGTCACGTCCATGGAGGCAGACATGACAGTTGCTGGCGTTTTTTTCAAACTGAAGCAGGCAGACTGTATGAGCATATTTAACCGTTTAAATACCAGAGGGTTGTGCAATGCATTGCAAAGCAATTTATTGAAGAACCCTCTGGTCCTTTAAAGGTTTAAAATTACCATATGCAATGAGAGGACTTTGTGTTCTTTGGTCCTGTTACCAACTGTCATGTCTTCCTATATGAATGTGACATCCAGGACTGATTAACCCCTTAAGGACCAGGATTTTTTTTTTCAGCCATTTCATTCACTGATCCGTCACATATTAATGATCACATGTACCGGCTTACTGGGGGAAATGCTGAAATGGACTGCTCCAGTCATTTAACCCATGATGTGCTAGGACCATCACTGGTTAGTAATACTTGAAAATAAGTTTATTGTATATTGTAGCCCTTAAAAAACTTGAAAAATGATATGTCTTATCTCCCAAACCTTTATGGTTTGGGAGATATTCAGAAGTAAAGTTTCCCCTGGAGTGACGTCATTGCTCCACCCTTCAGATTTGGAATCCGGTCCTGGGACCGGCTGTGCCTCTCCAGAAGTGCTGAGATCACCATCTTTAAAAAGAATTTCAGGCACACTTTGTAGATGGTTCCAATTAAGTAGTTCTTTTCAAAGATCGTGATCTCGGCACTGCTAAAGAGCTGCAGGTTGATCTGTGGACCGAATTCCAAATCTGTCCACTAGATGGCAGACTTGGCTGAAACAGCCAGGAAAATAGCATTTTACTATATTTTACATGTGAATATCTCCCAAACCATAAAGGTTTGGGAGATAAGACTTATATCATTTTTCATGTTTTTTAAGGGCTACAATATAAAATACAATTATTTTCAAGTATTACTATCCCTTTAAAGGACCTGAAATCTATGACAGTCCTGGCACATTGGATGTTAAGGTCTTAAAGATGTTATCTCTTGAACACAGGCACAAGACCAAAATTCATAGGGGCCATTAGGTTTGTTGTTATTAGGAGGTGTAACTTCTCCTTTAAATTGATTGCATTGTGTTACAATGTGGACTAATGAAGTACGAGGCAGGCGAATGCAGCCAGTAGACAGGTGTGTGGAAGAAAACATTTCCTATGACTCTGCAAGATCTGCAATTCAGAAGACTTGCGGCTGTATGCTTAAACCCTTAACCCTTTGCCGTCTGGCACTCAAAGGGTTAATGACCCATATTGTACATGTATGTCATGGGGTGTATGTCCCTAAAGGATCAAGGACGTACATGTACGTCATGGAATTCAGGGCTCCCCGTGCAGTTACATGCCGTTCGGGGAGCCCTGAAATGAATCGCAAAAAAAAAAAAATGGTCCGTGGTCCTTAAGTGCACGCGGACAGTCCTTAAGGGGTTAAAAGAAACAGGAGTTCTGGTGCAAACCATCTGCCCTGTAGGGGAGAAACAATGCAATGGAGATCTCTCTAGCATTCAAGGGGGTTAAAATCCCCATTTAAATCAATGGGAATTTTTGAAAGTTTTAGTTCCCTCCTATAGTGCAAATGGGTTGCCCCAGAACTCCTTCACTTTTCTTTTGAACATACGGCCCATAGACACAAAATGGCATACATGTAGATGCAAATTCAGAGCAATCCTGGGGCAAACTAACTGCACCATATGGGACAAATTAAAGTTCCTGTTCATTTAAGTGGGGCTTTTACCCCCTGAATGGAAGAATGGTCTCTAATGCATTACATTGAGAATTTTTATTTTTTCCTTATAATGTAGTTGGCTTGCCCCAGAATTAGGCCACTTGTCTTTACATATACCTGTAAGCCCCACAGTCTGTCTGTGCTGTCCAAGGTCAGTCCTCAAAGGCCACCAAGAGCCCAGGATGTAAGGATTTCCCTGATTAAGCACAAGGGAGTTAGTAGATCATTCATTTTCACTGAGTCACCTGTGATTAATCAGGGAAATCCTTACATCCTGGGCTCTTGGTGGCCTTTGAGGACTGAACTTGGACATCCCTAGTCTAGGAAACCTGCTTTAAAATATGTAGAAGAGATTGCAGATGTTGGCTTTATAGGGGAAATGCACTGAGGCAAGATAAATCTCTGCAGGTAGAATGGAACTCTATGGAGCCTCTTTTCCAAGTTGAATGCACTTTCCACAACCAGCTGTTGGCTGGATGGGGATGATGGGAGTCGTATTCCCCAACAGTTGGAGATCTAGCATTTGACTACCTTTGCTGTAGTGCATAGGGTCCATAGAGTAACACAGAAAATCACCTTAGTGCATTCCCCCCGACTTTGAAGAAAAAAAAACAGTCTTGCAGGATCCGCTGATTGATGCTTGCATTAACAACTTAATGACCCATGACGGTCTTGGCACGTCATGGATTAAGTGATAGCAACACGCCTCAGTGCGCCCTGCTACCATGCTGCACAGGCTGAAACTGAGCTCTACAGGACTGGAGCTCTTCGTTTCAATTGTCCCCTGTTCTGCCAGTACACGTGATCGTTACTACAGTGGTCACATGTACCGGCTTTTTCATTCACAAAGGCAATGTGACTGCTCTCTGTTTATCTCTTCCTTACTATGAGAGTAAGGGAGAGAGAAGCAGAGAACCGACAAAATAGAAAGAAGAGTTGGGGGTATTAACCTCTTCAGTGCTGGACACATGGGCAGAATGAATGCAGGACCTGCCAACAGCAACTTTTTTGTTTTCAATTAAATCTAAACAAGAACAATGTATTTTATTTAAACTCATTTATTTCTAAAAATAACTATTGAAGTTTAAACACATATTAATCCCTTAAGGACCTTTGATGGTCCTGGTATGTCATGGCTGGATTTGCTTTAAGGACCAATGAGGTACCAGGACCATCATGGAATTCCGGGCTCCCCACATGGCTGCGCGCCGTTCGGGGAGTCCGGAATCGGATTAAAAAATAAAAAAATTCTCTGTGGTCCTTTAAGTGACGGCCGCTTGCGTGCGTGGCCGGTCCTTAAGGGGTTAATGGCAGTTTTACTGTCTTGGAGAAAAGTAATAAACTTATACACAAACTTATCCAACAAAAAAGTGTAAACTACGGGGGGAAAGAGGGACATGGGGATTTTTTCCCCAGAGGGACAGTGCCCACTAAAGACTGCCCATTTAGTAGATCTGAATGACCGGTCATACCTTTCATACAGTCTCCATAAAAATTTAACCCATTGCGTCCAAATGATCCCAAAATAAAAATGGTGTTTTTTTTTTTATATACATTTTTTTTAACCATTTTCTTTAATTTTAATAAAATAAATGGTGGGTTATCCATATAAGTACGGTATCAAAAGAAATTTTTTGTGGCTGAAGTAAAAGTCTTAGAGGGAAAACAGTTGAACAAAGACCTAGTCAAAAAGCTCAGGTCCTTAAGTGCAATCCACCTCAGATTTTAATTTGAATAAGTCCCACTGCCTGATGAGTCATTGTGTTCTGAATAACTGAGATCAGTTATATTTATATTTGTTACACATTACTTAAAGGGACAGTAATGTCCCATAATGCTTAGAGTTTTGTAGAGATTGAAAAAAAATAAACAATATGGCACAAATCCTATCTCTCAAACCACTAAGGTTTGAGAGATATCCTCTGTTAAAGTTCCTCCCTCCCCTTCTCCTGACGTCATCTGTAAGCTGACAGCAGGAGTTCCTGGTCTGGGGACCGACAAACGGCAATAAAGGCAGAGCCACAATAGCGCAATTTAAAAAGAAATACTTCTTTGGAACGGTCTACAAAGTGTGCTTGGTTTGCAAGCACACTTTTTAGGCCATTACAAAGAAGTATTTCTTTTTAAATCTCGCTATTGCAGCTCTGCTGTAGAGCCGACACAGATCTCCTTCTGTCAGCTTTACAGCTGACCTCAGACTGAAGTGGAGAAGATGAGAGTCAGGAAGACCATAAAGCAGAATGTAGCAATAACCTAGTCTGGAGAGAATGAGGGCCTGAGTGAGAGTTTTGGCAGTTGTCATACAGAGGAAGGACTGTATTTTGGTAATTTTTTAATGAAGAAGTGGCACGTTTTGGTGACAGCTTGAATATTGGGTAAGTTGTCAAGGTGGAATTGAGTATAACAATAAAACAGCTTGCTTTGGTTATAGTGTGAACAGAAGAATTGTCAACTGTAATAGATGGATGAGTTGGGAATGTGAATGATCTGTACTGCGGTTCATAGGCTGCCACACAGATCAGCTTTTGTGAACTCTGAGTTCAGCGTATGGATGCAGGAAAGTTACAATGCGGTGCATTGTTCTTCAACATAGCTTCAAATTGACCAAGTGCGAACAGCTATATACAACACAATGTTAACCATTGAATGCTTTTTTCTTTTCATGATCTTCAATTGCTGCCATTGTGTCAGCAATGTGATTTGTGAATGAGGCCTTAGTACGAAAACTTTAACAGGAGAATTTAGAAGGAAAGCTAAATAGTGGATGGTGTTTTTGTGAATGAGTATTTCAGTTGTTATTTCAATCTTCTTCCTTCATAGGGAGAGCTAAGGCACAATTACATGTTTTGTCTTGTCATTTGTAGTTTTTTGTGTTTAATTAGTATAATCAAAAAAATTAATGTCTTGAACTTGTTAAAGCTTACTGAAGAGCAGCCGTCAAACCATGGAGAGACTGAGGATGTGCCAATCCCTCCACAGGCAAAGGATCAGGCCCTGCCACAACAAGATCCTTTGGACATTAAAAATGGTATGGGATACAGAAAATGATAATATGTTATTCAGGTGAGGTTTATTTATAAGATTGTTCCATTGTCCTATCTGATGAAGCTTATTTTGACTGTCAGTTGTGTGCAAAACATTTCAGAGTTGTCCCCACCCCTTCAGCCTTTGTATTCCGTTTCTTAAACAAAGTTTTATTAAGGTCTGTGTTCTAATAATGTAAAAATACAAAAGAAGGGAGGGCGAGAGTGGGGGGTTGCCCCTTGTGGGGAATCTTCTAGCACCAAATCATCACCACCATAGGCCCAGTGGTGATGTACTCATAAGATTAGTAGCCGAGGAATTATATACGTAATCCACAGCAATAACCCCTTAATAGGATGGAAATCCTCCTCTAGATGGTCTCTCAGCAGTCCGAGTAAAAAGACTGTTCTTTTCAATCTTGCTACCGAAAAGGCCAATATGTAAAATGTAAAACCCAGAAAGGATGCCCAGTGCTGCTATATCATATGTACAAATCTAAAATGTAGAAATAGCACGTTTTCAGGTGGTCAGAGTAAGGCTACTTCAAAGCAATCTGCATGTGGAAAGCGTAACCTGTCTCTCCTCGAGGTTCTGGATCTCCAAACAAATGCAGCTCTCTCAAAGAAAAGTATAAAAAAGAATATCTCCAAAAATGTATATTTATTAAGTCAATAAAACACATAAACAATTAGATTACCCACTGACGCATTTTGCGGCCCCTGCACTGCTTTTTTTTTCCCAAGATATTGGCCAAAAAACAAACAAACAATGAGAACAGTCTTCAATTTGGTTAATACGTACTGGACGTAATGTCCCTTATTGTGATACAAGGGACATATATACAATCAAGAAATTCTTTGTCCTATTTTATTGTGATGTTATTCTTATAACACAATTGTTTTTATCTATAGAGGGGGCTCATACACTATTGAATTCATTTCTATGTTCTATTTATGAATTGTGTACTTTATTTTATAGAAAGACTTGCGCTTTCCTTACTATATATGTACGTAGTGGAGTAATGATAATATGAATTAACTGCTCCATTATGGATAGATAAACATCCCCAAGTTCCCATTTATTTCATCAGAATACTGAGAAGGTTCCCAATGGATTCTTTCATAATGCATTGGAGACTTTGTATCAATCTGGGGATAAAAGCTCAATTTAAATGAATGGGAATTTTTATCTCTCCCTTATGATGCGGTGAGTTCTAGATTTGTTCAGTTCTTAGTACATCAGTCTCCCTGCAATCATTTATAGGGCAAACCGACTACACCATTGGAAACAAAACATCTCATTGATTAGCATGGGAATACAAAGCCATGCATTGGAGAGATCTTCAGAATTCAAGGGGTGAAAAATACCCATTTAAATCAATGGAGTGTTTAGGAATCATTATTTCTCTCCTGTGATGGAGTTGGTTTGTCCAGTAATCACTCCAGTTTGCTTTGATACATAAGACCCATTGTGCTTTCAAATGCAGATCCCAGCTCTCCAAGACTGAAAAGGAGTCAGTGGGTGAAGGAGCCATCGAACACTGTCCTAAATAAACTAGAAAATGCCTCGATCCTAACGTCTAGTATAGCCTCTGGTACCAGTACAGGTGAGTGTGGGGAAAGCTGGATGCACCAGTAAATGAAAATACACTGATGGATATGACTCCACTTAGATCTAGTGAGAAGGCTGCCACCTCACCCATGTAAAGGAACACTTAACAACTAAAACTGAACTGGTGTTGTACACATTTAAAGGGATAGTAATGTTTCATAATAAAAACAGCTCTAATTAAGCATCATAGTATTTGGACTTTGGAGATTGTTATTTCAATTCTGTCAGAGTTGTAGTTCCAGAGTAATTCAATGACAAAGTATTCCCCCTCCCACCCCTTTTACTGATGTCACACTCTTCAGCCAGAGCAGAAGGGAGGTGCCCAGGTAGACTGCACAGAGGGACAATCTTCAATTAAGATAAGGGAAAAACCTGAAAAGCTTGTCAAGTGGGGCAGAGATTTCATTGTTTTCATAGGAATAAGAGTGTCCCCTTCTGTTATCTGTCTGGTCTATAGACTGCATTCCACATCTGAGAACAGATGGCTTACACTAGGTAAAAGGGGCGGGAGGGGGAAACTTTGCTTGTGAATATCTCATAAACCATAAAGGCTTGAGAGATAAGACTTATATCATTCTTCATGTTTTTTTAATGCCTACAAAATAAAATACAGTTAAAACAAACTATTACTATCCCTTTAACTACTCTGTACAAACACCTTGCTAGTATCTGTTACAATTCTCCATTTGGTTTCTGAGGCCTAAAATCTAGTCTTATATGTGCTATGAGGGAAAAAACATTCCTGGCTTTTCCAGGACACCCATTCAGGATTCTGTGTAAATGAGCTGAGACAAACTAATACAAGAACATATTTGCTTGATTGTGTGAAGATATTAATTAGGATAGCTCAGAACTGTCAATACTGAAGAGGGCTGATTCCACTGTAAAGCAGAGGAACAGTCCTTCTTCCAGTTTTAATGGCATGCAGAGTAGGCAGAAACCAAGGCAGGAAGAGCCAGATGATCCATTATGGCAACCTAGGCTACTGCCTAGGGCCCATGGTAATATGAGGAGCCCTGGCTGCAAGTGATGTCACAGAAAAAGACCCTGCTGGTGCTGCCGTTTACAACTTTTGTCAGATGCCCTTTTTGTTGAAAGAGACCAGCATCATCCAGTTGCTCCCATGTCCTTTAGAGCCACAATGCCAGTAACCTGCTAGCAGCACACTGTGTCAGAAGCACTCTCAAGAGGTGTGGGGTCCCAAACTGGGCCTGATGAAGGCAGGTGGTAGTAATAGGGGACTCTATTATTAGGAGGGTAAACAGGGTAATCTGTTGCCAGGATTGTGAGTGCTTGAACAGTATCTTGTTCTCAGGTTTGCCATATTGAGGACAGGGCAGACAGATTATTGGGAGGGGCTGGAAACGATCCAGCGGTCTTGGTACATATTGGCACCAATGACAAAGTCGGAGGAAGATGGAGGTCCCTAAAAAAGGATTCAGTGATTTAGGGTGCAGCTCCAGCCAAGGACCTCTAGGGTAGTGTTTTCTGAAATACTACCTGTGCCAGGTGCCGGTGCAGGTAGACAGAGGAAGCTCAGAAAGCTTAATGCATGGCTCAAGTATTGGTGTAAGAAGGAGGGTGTGGGGTTTTTAGAGCACTAGGCTGACATTGCTCTCGGGTACAATCTGTAGGTAAGTGTTGGATTGCACCTAAATGGTAAGGGAGCCACTGTGCTATGGGATAGAATGCTAAGGAGGTTGGAGGAGCTTTTAAATGAGGAAGGGTATAGATAGTAAAAATAGTGTAGATAGGAACTGGGTCCAAATAAAGGATCATGAGGGTGGAGAAGGGGTGAGAATAAATGTATTCAATAGGGAGGAATTCCTATTAAATGAAGATGTAGAAAAAAAGGCAAGTAGTGGGTAAAATATGTAAAGACCTCAAAAATGTCACTCTATGTTGGTGAATGCAAGAAATGGTAGGTAAAATGGGAGAACTAGAATTGCTGGCGGTTAATGAGCATTTTGACATAATTAGTATAACTGAAACCTGGTGGGATGATACACATGATTGGGCTGTAAATATAGAGGGCTATTCCCTGTTCAGGAGAGAGCGTATTATAGAAAAGGGGAAGGTGTGTGCTTATATTTGAAGCCAAATCTAAATCCAATTTTAAGGGGTGATATTTTTGAGGAAATTGCCATGATGTGGAGTCCTTATGGATAGAAATTGAGGCTAACTGTGGCATACAATGTTTAAAAAAAAATACTGAGAGAAAAATGGTCAGAATTTAAATTTGGGTTTTCGAAATGTATTCAAAAGTATATACAAATGCGGAACAAATGAAAAAAGAAGTAAATCGCATCCAATGTTGTTAAATGCAAATGTAAAGAAATGGCAAGGAAAAAAGGCATTTAAACTATTTAAAGGGACAGTAATGTCCCATAAAAAATGTTTAGAATGTTGTAGAGATTAAAAAAATAAGGTAAATGCCACAAATCCTATGTCTCAAACCGCTATGGTTTGAGAGATATCCTCTGTTAAAGTTCCCCTCTCCCTCGTCTTCTCCTGACGTCCGCTGTAAGCTGACAGCAGGAGTTCCTGGTCCATGGACCAACAAGTGGCTCTTCAGCAGAGCTGCAATTGCACGATTTAAAAAGAAATGCTTCTTTGGAACAGTTTATAAAGTGTGCCTGGTTTGCAAGCACACTTTTTAGACCGTTCCAGAGAACTAATTATTCTTAAATCTCGCTATTGCGGCTCTGCTGAAGAGCCTCCTCGTGTCGGCCGACACAGATCTCCTCTCAGCTTTACAGCTGACATCAGGAGACGAGGAACTTTAGCGGAGGATATCTCTCAAACCATAGCGGTTTGAGAGATAGGATTTGTGGCATTTAGCTTATTTTTGAATCTCTACAAAACTCTAAACATTTTTTATGGGATAATACCCTTTAAGTCTGAAGGAACAGACAATTATTTATTGAAATACAGGGAGTGTAAATAAGATTGCAGAATGCAATTAGGTTAACAAAAATAAATAATGAAACTCAGATTGCAAGGGAGAGCAAGACTAATCCCCAAAAGTTTTTCAAATACACAAATAGTAAAAAACTTAAGAGGGAGTGCATTGAACCTTTCAAAAATTAGATTTTTGAGTTGAGTGGAGAGGATAAGGAAAAGAATGATGTTCTAAACATCAAGAGGTGGTAGAAGAGCCTCATCAAGTAACAAATCAAAGCATACTGTTATCAGATATTGGCCTAACACAAGAAGAGTTCATGGGAGGACTGAACAAAATTAAGACTGACAAAGCACTGGGTCCTGATTATATACATCCAAGGGTTCTTCAGGAACTCTGTGCAATGTTGGCAAGACCCCTCTTTTTACTCTTTAAAGATCCTCTCACCACAGGCTCAGTGACACAAGATTGGTGTAAAGCCAGTGTAGTGCCCTTAATGAAGATGGGAACTAAAACAGAACCTGGGAATTACAGTCCTTTGAGTTTGACCTCAGTAGTGGGAAAATTGCTAGCAGGGATAATGAGGGATTATATTCAGGGTTACAGAAACTCATCTTTTGAGCTTCTATGAGAAAGTAAGTAGCAATCTAGATAATAGTAAAGCAGTAGATGTATCTAGATTTTGCAAAAACATTTGATACAGTGCCACAAAGGAGACCGGGGTGTAAAATAAGGCAACTGGGGCTAAGGGATCACCTGTGCAACTGGATAGAAAACTGGTTAAAGTATAGGGAACAGTGTGTTGTAAAAGGAACATTCTCCAATACAGTTAAAGTTGAGAGTGGAGTACTTCAGGGTTCAGTACTTGGGCCACTGCTTTTTAACATGTTTATACATGACCTGGAAATAGATATAGAAAGCAAAATATACATAGTTGCAGATGACACTAAATTATGCAGGGTAAAAATTTTAGAACATGATATTTGTATTCTATAGAGGGACTTACTTAAAATGGCAGATTGGACAAACAAATGGAATATGAAGTTTAATGTAGGAAAGTGTAAAGTCAAACATTTGGTAAGAAAAAAACCCAATGTTACTTGTAAACTACAAACTTGGAAGCAGTGACCAGTGTCAAATAGCAGTAGCAAATGCAAACAAAGTCCTGTCTTGCACAAAAAGGGGTACTGAAGCAAGAGTGGATATCATTTTTCCACTGTACAAATCATTGGTATGACCTCACCTCGAATATGCAGTGCAGTTTTGGGCACCAGTTCTGAAAAAGGATATTCTAGAACTGTACAGAGTACAAAGAAGAGCAACAAAATTAAGGGAATGGAAGACTTGACGTATGAGGAACTTCTAGACAAACTTGGTTTATTTACCCTAGAGAAAAGACTACTAAGAGGATATCTTATCGCAGTGTATAAGTATATGAGAAGTCAATACAAGGATCTTTCTGGTGAGCTATTAATTCCATGGCCTGATCAAATAACCAGAGGCTACCCCTTGAGATTAGAGGAAAGAATGTGTGAAATTCAGCAGAGAATAGGGTTTTTTTTACAGTAAGGTCTGTTTAATTGTGGAATTCCTTGTCCAAAAATGTGGAAATGGCAGATACAATGGATACATTTATCCCTCGAATGCATTGCAAAGCAATGCTTTGCATACCACTTTGGCAATCAAAGGGTTATGAGATTAGATACATTTCTTTCAAGAGGGAACATAAGGTTATACTGTGTATTGGTAGGCAAAACAGTAAGTTCAGATAAAGCTAACTTATTTGGCAGCAGGAAAGCTTATATAACTCTCATTTCAACCTAATTTACGATGTTACTAATAACAATTAATTCATGGACTAGCTCTTATTTCTCAGTATAAAGCACACAAACAAGATAAACCGCTGAAGGAAATAAGACTTGCCAGAACCGTCACAGAATTCCATCCTTTAATGACAGATGACTGTTGTTCTGGCACGTCATGGGCTAACAATCGAAGACTGCGTCAGGGTGAGCTGTCATTGGTTTGGGAAGGCTGCATCTGACTGATCCAGGACAGGAGAAGTCACAATCCCCGGTGGTTCCACATACGAGATCACTGCTACAGTGATCACGTGCTGGTGGAACCACATGACAAAGGCAGTGTATGTAAACATTGCCATTGTCACAGTTCTCTGCCTCCCTCCTTCTCACTCTGATACAGACCTTCGTACAAATCATCACAGGAAAACCTATGAATTTTTTTTTATATAATAATCAAAATGAATTATGGGTTATACATATAAATATGAGGTGAAAAGAACACCCTGCTTATCTTGAAAAAACGTTAACTAATTTGTGTGGGTGTACTAAATTAATTGGTGTGACTATATGGTTGAACAAAGACCTACTAAAAAGGCCAAATTTACTCATCTTGTGTAAAAAGCCCTCTTCACCAAGGGGTTAAATATTCTCACAACAGGACAATATACAAATTCACAAAAATTTCTGTTTAGGATTATATTTTAGGGATGTAACATATGAATACATATTTTTTACATATTCTAGTTATAAGTATGTGATATTTAAAGTTATATCAACCTATATTTGGTGTTCATGTTCCTTTAAAGGCATAGTACTGTTTCATAATAAAAGCAGCTCCAATTAATCATCATAGTATTTGGACTTTGGAGAGTGTTATTTTAATACTGTCAGAGTTATAGTTCAAGAGTAATTCAATGTATCCCCCTTCCGCCCCTTTTACTGATATAACACTGTTCAGCCAGATCAGAAGGGAGGTGCCCAGGTAGATTGCAGAGAGGGACAATCTTCAATTAAGATAAGGAAAAAAACCTGAAAAACTTGTCAAGGGAGGCAAGGCTTTCATTGTTCTCATAGGAAGAAGATTGTCCCCTGAGGTTAACTGTCTGGTCTATGGACTGCATTCCACATCTGAGAAGAGATGGCTTACACTAGGTAAAAGGGGAGGGAGGGGAAACTTTGCTTGTGAATATCTCTCAAACCATAAAGGTTTGAGAGATAAGACTTATATCGTTCTTCATGTTTTTTTAATGCCTACAAAATAAAATAAAGATAAAATGAAGTATTACTATCCCTTTAATACTGTCCCTACTATGTCGGTACCATTGCAGCCATTAATCAGGGGTGGACAACCTTTAGTTCTCTAGGGAAGGATATCAGGATGCCTATACCAGCTCTAGTTCTATAATTGTTCCTGTGCAATATGAATCTCTCTTAATAGGCCAGTGCTAAAGGTATGACGAGACAACTCTGTCTATAGCTTTATTAGTAACAGATTTATATTGCTCATCTTGTTTTAGTGTAGAAAGAATTTCCCTGCTGGGTACAAAGCTGAATTTGTCTTCAGAAGTAAACGGGTGAAAGCCTAATTTTAGTACTTTGAATGAGGTTAATGTAACATTCACTGATATATATGTTAAAGATTTTTTGATATGACGTTATATGTGCAGTTTTCAGCAGGCCGGGGAAACAGTTTTTGTTTGCACTCCTCACTTCCTGCTGTATCTTACACATTAGAGCACAGCCTTCTATCATGGAAGTGATACGTGCAAAGAAAACTGCTTCCTCTAACATGGTAAGAAAGACCACTTGCCATATCATATACCCTGAGTTCTATCAAGGTATGAAAACTGATACAAAAGGATCTGTATAATATTCACAGATGCATGCTCTCACAAGCAAGGCCCACTCCCCACCCATATGCATATGTCACATTTATGTGTTTGTATACCCTCCTTTTGTTTTATACAGTCCCAAATGCATACATTGGCAATTTAAATAAAATATAATAGTATATGTAAACATTCCATATTGTATAGAACTCATGCTATGTGATGTACAATTTTGTAGCCAACCAGCTGAATAGTAGGGGACAAATTAAAATTCCCATTGATTTAAATGGGGCTTTCAGCCCCATTTATGCTAGAGAAGTCTTCAATGCATTGTGAAGCAATTGGGATTTTAGGAATGTTTACTTGTTCCTTATGGTGCATTTGGTTTGCTCCAGGATTGCACTTTTGCTTTTGGAATAATGATCTTGCACGTGCTGTAGAGTGTGTTGTGGTGTGTGGAGGTGCTATAAGGGGTCCTGTGATTATAAAGGCCTTCTGTGCAATGGCCATTCCTGCCTAATGGTGTCTGCCCTTGGGCCTGTTCACAGGTGGCCATGTTATACGGTATGAGCAGAAGAAGCTGAGAAGGAAATGGAAAAAGGAATCTCCAGAAACACTGCTGAACATCCTGAAGAACGCTGATGTTAGCTTGGCATTCAAAACTTATACCATATATAGGCCAAGTATGTACCACTATGTACTTGTACAGCATGCTTATGTACAGTGGAACCTATATGCCATATATAGGCCAAGTATGTGTGTTTATGCAGCTTGCTTAAATTCTCTGGATCCACTATACATCATATATAGGCCATGTATGTATATAGTGTGCTTATACAGCTGGCATATGTACTCTGGACCCGCTATACACCATATATAGGCCATCTATGTATGCTGTGTGGTTTTACAGCTGACATATGTACTGTGGACCCCGACCCCCTATACACCATATATAGACTAAGTAAATACATTGTGTGCTTATATAACCTGAAGCTTATACAAAATTGGCTTCTGTACTCCATATATAGGCCACTGTGTGATTTATACAGCTTGCTTGTGTACTCTGGACCCTATACAATATATACTGGCTAGATAAATACAACGTGCTTGTGTATTATTATTCCTACTAGTTGAAAAGCCCGTTTACACAGGCCACCGTTCCTCCCAGCAACCGGCCGGCTCCTGTCTTGTCAGTGGCCGCGCTGCAGTCATGCACAGTACTGACTGGTCGAACACGCCGTGGCTGATACAGAGCGGGGCGCTCCGAATTCAGACCGTGGTCCGCTCTGCACACCTAATTATTAAATAGGATTATTATTCTTTATATAACGCCAACTTATTCTGCAGCATTGGCTTAAATAAATAATCTGAGGCTAATGTAAGAAGAAAAATGGTGCAATTCTGGGGAAAATAAACTGCATTCCCATTGATTTAAGTGGGGTTTTTAACCCCCTGAATTATAGAGCTGTCTAGCACATTGCCCCATTTTAATCAAAGGAAATGTTTATGTATTCCCTGTGGTGCTCTTGGATTCCCCCAGAATTGCACCACTTTACTTAGTACATCAGCCTCACTGTGTACGTATATATCTTATGTACTCTGAACACTATATACCAGACTTTCTTAAACTTATCAGTAACAAGTACCCCTGCAGCTGGAAAAATGTTCATATCTACCACAACTCTTGTATTCAATATTTACAGACAAATAAAACCATCATCAGTGTAGAAGAGAGCAGAAACTAATATTTGGTCCATCTGTGCTATGCAGCTACAACAACATTTTTGCACACTGACACATAGGGACACACACTTTCATCCCACACATACAAAAATATATGGTACGTTAGGGAAGGCTACAACAGGGACACAGGTAACAGGTACAGCTAGCTGGCAGTAGCACTCCATGATCCAGTGTTTTTTCTGCTTCCTTTAACTACTTCCTGTTGAGCCTCCTACCTATTCTTTGCCTGGGCTGATTGCCAGAAGCAGAGCACAGCACTAGTAATTGCTTAACCCTTTAAGTTTCAGCGAGGTATCCAACGCATTTCATTGCAAGCCTCTCTGGCACTCAAAGGGTTTAAGTGTATTATTCTGTAGGACATAACCACAGAGCAGGTGTGATGAACTAGCCAACTAGCCCTCAGCCACTGTCACGTTTCTTAACATTGCTGAGGTGGATGGTACTCCCTGTTGCAGGTACTCCTTGCCTGTGTGCCAAAAACTCCCTGGAATATTAAAACTACAGATTGTGAAACACATCTGTACACCACATATTGGCCAAATTAATACATTGTGTACTTATATAACTATTTATCACACACTGAAGCCTGCACTCCCTATATAGGCAAAGTAAATTATTTTGAATCCAATGGATTACTTAAAGGTGGGGCATCTCAGTATTGATGAGTAAAATGTAATCACTTAGAGGACTTGTCACCTGAAGTTTTAGTTTTTTACAGCTAACTAAAATCTGCCCATATGCTGTTTTGAAACTTTTTTTCAGTAAAATATTTTTTGAGAAATTAATCTATTTTGGTATGTCAGTGAGGTACTTTATACCAATTCCCCACACAGTATGCTATTTAGTTATGTTCAAGGACAAATGTTGCTCTCTCGGTGCTATAAAAATGTCCCCAGTGTCTGAGCTCTGTCTACAGTCATTCATTGTATGTGTGTGGCAATACTGGCCCAGCACAGAAACAAATTACCATATAGTGCCATACTGTGCAACCAACAAATAGATTCATTTGTCAAAAACTCTCTCTATTACAGTTAAATGTCTACCACAACACACAGGCAGATTTAAAATGTTCTTTGACATTTACTAAGTTTTTGTTAAGGTGACATGTCCACATTCATTTCTCACCTTCTTTTAACCCTCTGAGTGGCAGATTGGAGTGCAGTGCATTGTCACTCCTTTGGGATTTTATTGGTCAAATATTATGTAAACATGTTGAATTCATTTCTGGAATGAACATCTTACTTTACAAAGATAATATGACAGCCAATGGGATTCTTGTTTTTGTGTTTTAAAGCAGAACTACCATGTCACAAAATGTTTAGCTTAACTAAGTCCCCTTCTGGCAGCGAGCTGTTTAGTAGCGCTAGTCGCCAGAATTATTACCTGATTTAATAGATATATGCTTTATTCCCCAGCTGTTAGTAGCATGGAGCGGACATCTTGCCAGAATGACGTCCACACGCCTACGCTGTCAGTCCCAGCTGGGTCTAGGAGGCGTTGCTAGGAGCCATTCAGCTCCGGCTGGGACTGACAGCGCAGGCGCACTGCCGTCATTCTGTCAAGATGTCCGTGCTACTGACAGCTGGGGAATAAAGCGTATATCTATTAAATCCGGTAATAATTCTGGCGACTAGCGCTACTAAGCAGCTAGTCGCCAGAAGGGGACTTAGTTAAGCTAAACATTTTGTGACACGGTAGTTCCTCTTTAAGCACAGACTGCATTTTTTAATCTGACTATAGTACTTTTTTCTACATCTTTCTTTATTGACAGTAAATTACTGATGAGGATTTAATTACTTTTATCGTTTGCCCATTATGGAACACAGGAAATGTGTAAAGTATCTTCCTCCAGGAGACTCCCTCACAGCTCCACTTTACTCTATCCATCGTGCTGGTAGGAGACAGGGAGAAGATTCTTTTAGTTAGATTTTTATCTTTGGAATGTATATGGGGCTCTTCAGTCACTCATTAGGCAGGTTCCTATTCCCCAGAACAGGGGGGCAGACTTTTACAGGGCCTGGAGTCTGCTTGGGGATAAGTTTCAGAGCTTTATTTAGCCACTCTCTCTTTTTTTCTGTTTCACTGGACCCTGAAGAAGATGTCCGTTTCAGAGTGTGCTGGTCCTGTAAATATGTCCTTTGTGTTTGTCTGTCTGACAACCACAATCTGAGGTCTGTAGCTTCTTGCTATATTTTGAACACCAGCCCTTTAAACACATTTCTACAACCATCCTAGATGTCCCAAGGGTGGATGTACTCAATTTTTGTCTACTTTATATTTTACACATTATTGGGCTATGACACCTTTAAAAAGCACAGTTTTGGCTGCCATCTTGGATGTGGATGTGGCATCTTTTACTTCTCAGTCACCCTCTGTGGCACTGGTGGGCTCTGTTCAGTCTGTAGGAATGGGTTGATGGAGCATGTTAGGGGTACATGAGATGAGAGACCCCCTGGAGAGGCTTCCCCGCTGTGATGACAGCATACAGGTGTGAGTGGCTACTTTGCTGTTTTCTATTTTTGGAGGGACTTGTTTTCTTTTCCCATGAGGCTTGTTTTTCTCCCAGGCCTCAGGGAAGGAAGGGGAGGAGTTATTGATTTTCCTCTTACTTTATATTTATGTTCCTCATGTTAGAGTAAACTTCCCAGAGATTATTCTTTTGCATGATGTCCTCCTTGTTCTGCGACCCCTATGCAGCCAACTCCAGGCTCCTCTGAACAGGTGCTTCCATAGACTAAAATCCTTATTTCCTTTATGGCTACTATTCATTCATTTATTAAGGGGGTCTTTGGGTCCTAGAACAAAAATCATCCTGTTACCTGCAGGTTAACCCTTTTGAAGGAGATGATTTTGTTCCCATAGAAGGGAATTCTTATGTGGAAAAGGAGGAAACTTGAGAAGGAGAATACTGCTTCTCCCTTACTCATGGGGAATCATTTGAGTAACACCTCATTTGGGCAACTGTGAAGACTCTTTATAAGAAGCAAAAGGGATGCAGTTGTTTTCCTTCCCCAAAATTCCCTTAACCAAGTGGTACTTGAGGATTGGAGGTCACATGATTAGAAACTATTTATCCCTTTTCTCATTTATAATGGATATTCTTTCCTTTCTAAAGTTTTTGAGGTCCATGCATATCTTACTATACATTCTTGTCACAAGTTCATTGACAAGTCCTTATCACGCTCTCTCTGTTGCAGTGCACCATACCCTTTGGGTGAAGATTTGGTCTGCGGATCTGTCATCATAAAATCCCTAAGTCCTCTTCTGTTCATGGGCAAACACCTATTTGGCCCGGAATTGAAGAAAGTCATTAGCCATGCTCTGTTACCTCAAGTTACCACCAAGCATCCTTCCTTTCTGTGGAGGACACTCAGCTTTTGTAAGACCTGGCAATATGGGTATATGAGGGCTTCTGCTCCCTCTGAGAGCAAAGCATTCCCTTCTCCAAAATACAGGCAAGTATGGGTGGCAAAAACTTACCCAAAATCCTTCTGCTGACAATCTACCTCTACATGACTCACAGAGGCCTGCTGTGCCTCAGGAGATAAGAGGATGTCTGCATCTTTTTCACAGCATGTGGCGCATCAGTGGGTGTTAAGGGGGATTTTCGAAGGTTATAGCATAGATTTCTAATCTCTGCCTCCTTGTCACTTCTTCATGTCCAGGGTACCTCAGGATCTAGACCTAGAAGAGGTTTCTTCCCTGGTGGATATGCAGGTGTTTGCACCTGTTTTCCCACAGAAGAGAGTCATAGGATTCTATTCCAACCATTTCTAGTCCCCAAAAAGCATGGCGGATGTCATTCTATCCTGGGCTTAAAGAGTCTCAATTGCTTTGTTCAGTAATGGAGTCTTTGTGCTCCATCATTGCTTCCCTGTATTCAGGAGCATTTTTAGCTTCTTTGGACATAAAAGATGCGTATCTGCATATTTCTATTCATACAGACAATGTGCTTTTCCTTCGTATTGCCTTTTGGGCTGGCATCTACTCCACAGGTTTTCACAAAAGTTATGGCCGCATTGTCTGCTCACATTCGTTCACTTGGGATTTCTCTTACTTCCTATCTAGACAACTTTTTACATAAGGTTCTTTCAGCAGATACCTTTATGTATTTTTTTTTCCAGAAGTGCTTGTCCGTAATGGAGCATCATGACTGGGTTATCCATTTCAAGAAATCTTGTATGGTTCCATCCCAGGTTCTATTCTTTCTCGTCGTGAGATTTGACACTTCAGGGATGAATCTTTCTGCCAAAAGACAAGGCTTACCATTGTCAGTGCAATCCTGAACTCACCTGTCAACAAAGGTATGGAAATACATGAGGGTGTTGGGGTAACTGGTATCTGCCCAGCTTCACACACTTAGGGACTGTAGTTGAATATTCTCAGGAATTGGTCCAGGCAATTGTCATCTCTTCTGTGGGATGTCTCTCTTGGTCCTGACGAAGATAGGTATTTATTGGTGACTCCATGACTGTCACCTAACAGTGGGTCAGATGACAATCTGAAGGACTGTGGAGCTTGTTTGGTTCTCAGACAGCCCAGGGCCTTTGGCCCGAAAGCAAGAGACTTATAGCCATCAATAGTTCGAGTTACTTCAAGGTATGCTGGTGCAGATTGAGTCTGACAGTGAAACAGTGGTAGCTTTTGTCAGCCGCCAAAGAGGGACCCAGAAGCACAGCCACATGGTTAGAACCTTGTCTGATTCTTACTTGGGTGGAAGTTCACTTTGGCCTTTCACATTGTAGGGATCAACAAATTAGTGGCAGACTTTCTCAGCCGTCAGCACCTGGATCCTGAGGATTAGGAACTCAGCCACATGTTGTTGTTTGACTTCATAGGTCAGGAATGAAGTCTTCTGATTGTGGATGTGATAGCATGTTTGTTGAACCACAAGGTTTCCATGTTTTGTTCCAGGACTCTTTCGCTTTCAGAGTGGATGTGATGGGCATTCTGTGGCATTGTCTCATGTCAAATGTGTTTACTCCCTTGCCTTTGATCCCCAGATGTTAAGGAAGGTCAGGATAGAGAGGACATAGGTTTTCCTCATTGCTGCTTACTAGCCTCACTGTACATGGTTCTCTGATATACTTAATCTATCCATTGCTGAGCTGTTTCATCTTTCGCACCTTCCGGACCGATTTCTGTGGGGTCCTCTGAGTCACCCAGAGATGGTCAACTTTGATGGCTCGGCTCTTGAAGCCAGTCTTCTAAGAAAGAAGGGTTTTTTTGAACAATCATTGCCACTATGATGAAAGCCTGCAAACCGGTTTAATCCAAAGCATATCATAGAGCGTGATCCTAGTTTTCAAGTTTTTGAAGAACAGGGATCATGACTGAGTCCTTTTCATCTTCTGGTTATTTTGGCCTTTCTTCAGGATGAGCTTCAGCTCAATCTGTTCTTTTTCAAAGGCATATTCCCTTTTTGCAAGATGTGCAAATCTTTGGCCAAGGGGTTACTCTTGCCTACCCTGTCTTCCAGGAACCACTACCCCTTTGGGACTTAAACCTAGTTTTGGGAGTGCTTCAGGATACCTGTGAGCCTTTGGCTTCTGAATCTCTTTGTTTCTTGACTTTCAAGACAGATTTCCTGCTTGCGATTGTGTCTGTCCAGAGTGTGACTAAACTATAGGCTTTGTGCTGATCTTTCATACAGATAGAGTGGTCTTGTGAACTTCCTTTTGGTTTCTGATTTTCATTTTAACTAGGAACTTATTGTTTCTCTCTGTCTGGCATCATCTAACAGAAGGGAGCAGGAGCTTCACTACTTGGATGTAATCAGTTGTCTGAAATACTCTGTTCATCTCCCGGAACCTGTCCGTAAATCAAACTCACTTTTTGGCATTCCCGAGGGTCCACATGCAGGCCAAGCGGCATCTAAGGAGTAGCTTCCTGGATAAAGGCAACCATTCACCTGGCCACAGTTCTTAGGAAAAAGCTTGTGCCTTTTAGGGTCACTGTTCGTATTCACAGAGCGATGGGTGCTTCCTGGACCTACAAGAATCAGACCTCTGCAGAGCATTTGTGCATGGTGGAGATGTGGTTGACACGTTGCATGTTTGGTAAACATTACCGACTCCGTGTTCTGGTTTTGGCTGAAGCCAGTTTTGGGTGGAATGCTCTACAGTAGTGTTATGGTTGCCTTTTTGCCCTTGTTTCTGGTAACTTTTTATTGCTGTTACTAGGTTTGTTGGGTCGGTGTCCTTTGAAACCTGAGTTTCATGGCTCTATTGAAGCTAGTTTGTATTTTGAGGGGTTTTTCTCTCGCTCTTTCACAATGTACGAAAGTGAAAAGGGAATTTGTGTACTTTCTCATAAGTCCTTTTCTCTTAGTCCTTGTGGAACAAAGGACATTCCACCCATAGAAAAATGAGTTGTTTGATTTCCTGGCAGGGGTGTCCTTTGGATTCTCTGATACAGGTGTCCACCTTTCTGCCCTTTTTTTTTCTTCTTCTGTTTTGAAACTGAGTGTGATAGGTGGTGGTAACGGAGCAGGGAGGGAGTATTCACATCCTGAGAACTCTTTTTATGCAAGTACCCTGCCTCCTGGAGGAGGTTACTTTACCGTTTGTTCCTGTATTCCACAATACAGAGAAGTATTTACTGATAATTATATAAAAATCCCCTATTTTAACAGGAGCCTCTGAAAATAATCTCCGTGGACCACTTTTTAGTGATGACCAAGCACCCGATGCTACAGATGGCATAGAAGAAGAGATTTCTGTGGATCCAGAGAGATTGGAATCAAGATCTGATGATGAAGACACGTAAGTTCTATATTGTGTCTTGCAGGTCTGAGGGACACATCACCATTCCCTTATAAGGAAGGCTGCAACAATTAAGGTTAAAACATATCATATAATATGGCCAACTATATTTATAAAAACAATTGTATTACTTATTTGGGGAAAAGAAGAAAATTATAGTGGAAAGAACAAATAAAAAAGTGAATTAAATATATTAGTATGCTAAAATAATTGTCCCCATAGTCAAATGTTCAACCTTAAAATGATGCCACATAACATGAAGTACTTCTTTTTATGTCTTGCAGGGACTTTGAAGAAGAGGATGTTGATCCAGATTGGATGTCAGAGCTGAAAAAAATATATGAATCTCCATGACTGTGAAGAAGAATATTTTATATTACAGCTATCCAAGTAATCCACTACAGGGGCCAGCGTACTGATAATATCCAAAACATTTCAGTAATTTATTTAATCCTTTGAGTGCCAGTGGGGCACGCAACACATTGCACTCGTGTGGCAGTGAAAGGATTTGGTTCATAGAGAAGTGTCTAATGCATTTCTTTGTAATGAGTTTAAGATGCCTGTAGGGATGCGAGAGGTTAACAATTGTTTTTCCATTCATGAACACATTCTGCAGTACTTAATGGATTCTTCAAATAGCCTGACAGTTGTTTTATTCAAATGTTACATCAGTGTAACCTTTTGAGTGCCAGAAAGGTATCCAGTGCATTCCTTTGCAATGCATTGGATACTTCTCTGGCACACAGATGGTTAAAACTGACAGGAAGTAACAGCTGCATTACTGACAGGAAGCAGTTACTATGACATTCTGTGAAGAACTGTCATCAGTGATTTGCCTCACTCATAGAATGCAACTGAATAACTGTCTGAAATATGGTAACTAGTGGGCACTGGTACTGTTGTAAAAAAACAAAAAACAAAAAAAATCAATTTAACTCCTTAAGGACCAGCCATGCACGCACGTGGCCGTCACTTAAGGACCACTGAGCTTTTTACCGCATCTGCTTCCTGACCCCCCGAACAGCGTGTAGCCACCCATGATGTGCCAGGACCATCAAGGGTCCTTAAGGGGTTAAACTATAACTCTGGAAAGAAGCATCTCTAAGCAATGGAAGACCTCTTGTTTTACTCGCCAGGAAAAACCCTACAATATATGTGTTTTCATTCAAAAATGTTTACTACTTTTACTAAAAGCAGCTTCTCTATATAGTGCCCTTTATATGCTGGGACTTCCACTTATTTTTCTACATGCCAGTGCATGGTTCAAATGTATAATTAACATGCTGGGAAATAAGACAATGCCACAATTTTATTTCAGTCAACAACAAAATAGATCAGGAGAGAGATACACTAAAGGGTAAGCAATGGTGATGTGTTTCTGTTGAGGTGTTGCCTGAAGATTGGCTTGGTGAAACAGACATACATCTCCATATGCTCAAGAATTAGGGATGCAAGGGGAGGGGGCAAGAGACTGATCATTAGCATATCATCCTGGCGTGAAGGTGTAGATGTGCTGATGAGGAAAGTGAGGGAGCAGAGAGGCTTCATCACCGAGAACCGCAGCAGTCCTCACTCAATATAGTAATGGAACAAAAAGAAGGACCTATAGAAAGCTCTTGAAAGCACAGACTAATTTATAAACACATATAAAAAAGTTTAAACAAACAGTAATGTGAGTTTCTTCGCTGTGGACCAATGTGATATACATATATACACATACTAGCATAACCTGGCATTATCCAGGGTGTGCGTAAAGTACAAGACATCTACTTCTCCTACTGGAGGATTTAACCCTTTTGAGTGCCAGAGGGGTACACATTGCTTTGCAAAGCATTGCCTACCCCTCTGGCACTCAAAGGGTTTAATTGCTTAGTGATTAGCTGGAGCATTTCAAAAGAGGTGCAGTTGTAGAGCAAACTAACTGCATCATAGGGGTTAGTAACAATTCATAATGATTTAACCCCTTGAATGCTAGAGAGGACACTAATGCATTGTGAAGTAATGCTTTGGAGACCTTTTCTAGGATTCAGAGAGTTAAAATCTCCATTTAAATCAATAATTTTTTAATGATTTTTAGATTATGATCCATTTTCTGACAGAGGGGAAAGCAAGTATTATATTTTTGACCTCTCTTTCCACTTAAGGGTTAAAGCAGCATTGTTTGTGTGTTGTGAAATAACCGATTGGAAGAAGCACTATGAAACGTCATTCAATCCATTTATAAGGTTGTTGCTGTTGATATAGATGAAATGCTACCTAACCTCTTGAGTGCCAGTTTTGTGTGTTGTGTTGGGTATCCTCTTAGGACTTGAATGGCTATTAGTCTAGTAAAGCACACCATGAATGCTATTAAATGAAATCAATCTTATTCATATTTATATTTATGTTTACAGAATTGATATCACTCCAGGAGTTTTGTAGAATTGTTTTTCACTTATACCAAAATCCAGTGTGTTTTCACTTGTCTTAGATTTTGTATTGTTGTAATATGACAAAGCATAATAAATATAAAATATGTGTTGGTTTGTGTATTTATTACCCTTTCAGTGCTGGGGGGGGGGTTGGACAACCCTCTAGTACTCAAAGAGTTAAAGCAGACATTTGGAAGACTTCTTAATCTGGCTTTATTTTCTACATCCAATAATAACGTTTCTAACCTCAGATTTTAGCATCTTGCAATGCATAGCTGTGCTGCCATTCTGTGGGTTAAAACTGAGGTACCCAACCTTTTGTCTGTCACCTTAAATGAATAAGGTTCATACAATTTAACCCTTTGAGTTCCAGAGGGGTATGAAACACATTGTAGAGCAATGCATTGCTTACCCCTCTGGCACTCAAAGGGTTAAATAGCATGTACTGGCAATCATATGCACAACTTGTTTCTTAGATGCATAAGCCTCAAAATGTTCTAAACCTGCTTTTCCTATTCACATGTAGGCAGCTGTGTATGTCCATTTCATCTCATTGTTTATACAAATGGTATGTACAATGTATGGCTGGACTGAGGAAAACACAGAGTTTGATTGACATTAACTCAGTGACTTCTAATCTGAAAACAATTATCTCAGTTTATGGTTTGTAATTTTTTTTACATGTCTGATAACTGTAGCCATAAAATATGTAGGACTCTTCATAGGAGAGTACAATTGGTGTAGTTGGTGACATCACAGTGAATTAGAGACATCTCTAGCATCCAAGATATTGGCATGAGGTGACATACCTTCTATTTAAATGACTGAAGGGGTGAATTGCCCTAAAGACCATTGAGATGGCAGGCAGCGCTGCCATCTTCCCTCTGTCCTTGGCTGGGGGGGGTTATCTATCCCCTCCTTGGTTGGGAGGAAGGGTGGCCAGTCGGCTGGGGGGTGGTAGAAGAAGGATTTAGGCTACAAAAGCCAAGGTGTTGTGTGTAAATGTAATTAATTACTTTTTAATTTTCCCTACTTCCCAGCCCTGATGAACCGCTTCTGCTACCGCAGATTTGCAGCTGTGGTCAAGTTAAGTTAGGGGGCTTGCTACGTAATACTTTGACCAGGGCCTTGCAATGACTAAACCCTTTGAGTGCCACAGGGCTGTACAATACATTGCACAGCAATGTGTTGCTTACAGCTATGACATTCAAAGAGTTAAATCAGCCCTGCCACCAACCAGGACTTATTATAGGAGTTTTTGCATATTTGAGTGCTGTATCTTTGTACTTGTTCATTGACAAATAGGTAAAAGTTAATAACAACTCATTCATAAATACATGATATGCAAATAGGCCATAGGCCAAAAAATGTGCATATTTTGTGGAATATTTACAATACACCATTTTGTAAATTAATGTAATGATATTTTAGCTATCTTTTTTCCTTTAAGAGTCCTGTATGAAAGGTTAATTTTTATCCTGATTTGTGATAAAATACCTAGAAACTTAGAGGCTGACACACAATTAACAATTCCAGGGATAACCTGGTATGCCATAAGATAGAAATAAACATTCTCATTCCACAGGCTAATGGCATGTTTTGTACCGTGGTGGCCAGACACATTTTCAGTATTTTTGATATCCACTGCTTAGGTATGATTCTCATAGATACCTTTCTAGTTATGTAAGGAAAATTATATAATATTTTTTCAGAACAAATTCAGCTTTTTCATGAAGGCTCACACATAATGCATCATGCAACAGGTTATGATGTCATAAATAAAGTAAAACATGACATATTTTGCCAGTATCATACACTATAGATCAAAAACAATTACTTTGGCTATGAAAGTTTATTTTTAAAATCCCTGAATCTACTGAGCATAAAAATACCAAATTTGTATAACTGGGCTGCACAGACAGAGCTGGATTAACACTCCACAGGGCCCTAAGCAAGGTACCAATTTGGGGCCCCCCTCCTCCCATACCTCCCTAACCCTGGCTACTTACCCAGTGTTTAGTTTACACTATAGTTAGGTGTTAGATGACCCAACACCCTCCTACGGCTGACTTCCCTGCTACACAATTTGCATTTCGCTAGTTGGACATCGCCAAGTGTCACAAAATGCTCCCACGCTTTGGAGCATAGGATGACTTTGCCAGTTGAAATGGAAGGTGGTAGAGAAGAAGAAACTGAGGTGACACTTTCTTGATCTTCACATGCTAGAGCAACCTCGCTTTTTGGTTCTACGTACCTTTACAGGGGTATTGGTAGAACTAGACATGGCAGCAGGGATGTTGGGACTGGGATTGGAGAAGGATAGTGGAGTGACAGTGGTGGCGGAGACACTAGCAGCTAATACCTGCCTGGGAGACTCAACTGGAATTGGAGAGGCAGGTTTGAGTTCTCAATAGAAGACACAATTGTAGCTGGAGAAACAGGAGGAGTACTATAGGCAGCAGGGGAAAAATCATGCTCGGGAAAAATCAAGCTCAGGAGGCCTTGGTCCCTCATATTCTTCTTCTACCTCTTGTAGGTTTGGATGGGAAGAAAAATTATCAGTAGCAGATTTTGGGGAGACCTGCTGAATTGCCTTTTCTGCCTGGTGACTACTGGGAAATGGGTAAACTATCTCCCTCAATAACATTTTTTGGAGACGATATGCTTTCAGTGGCAGTGGTGGCAGGAGAAATTTTCTCCAAATACTGCAATAATTCCTGTTTGGGCTGCTTATATGGACGTTCGCTATAAAAATCCCGCGTTGATTCTGCCAGCAGTTTCCGACCAGTAGTGTTAAGCATGCTAGGTGTCCCCAGGTTTATAGAACTGGCTGTAGCGGAGGTGGTGACGGAACTGGCAGTGGCACTACACCCTGTTCCAAATTATTATGCAAATTATATTTTTCTCATTTACCTAAATAATTGATGTAAATAACAGTCAGCATAATTCTCATGTTTTCAACTATTAAGAGTACAATTCAAATTTTATTGAACAAACCTCCTAATGATAACAGTATTTTTTTTAAACATAAAAAACTTACAATGCACTGTTCCAAATTATTACGCACAGTAAGTTTCAAAACACTTTATAGGTTGTAAAGAACTGAAAATTGTCATTTGTTGTGTTTGCAGCATATTTACTGACATCAAAAGCTATTTCAATCAAACTTTTAACAACATTTTAACTTTTTAAACATTTTAACAGGTCACGTTACATTTCAACATAGGACACCTTATTTGATAGCGGCTTCACAAGTCTTGCATCCATCGAACTTGTGAGTTTTTGGACAGTTTCTGCTTAAATTTGTTTGCAAGATGTCAGAATACCCTCCCAGAGCTGCTGTTTGGATGTAGACTGTCTCCCACCCTCATAGATCTTTTGCTTGAGGATGCTCCAAAGGTTCTCAATAGGATTGAGGTCAGGGGAGGATGGAGGCCACACCATGACTTTCTCTCCTTTTATCCCCATAGCAGCCATTGATGCAGAGGTATTCTTTGCAGCATGAGATGGTGCATTGTCATGCAAGAAGATGATTTTATTACAGAAAGCATAGTTCTTCCTTCTGTACCAGGGAAGAAAGTAGTCAGTCAGAAACTCCACATACTTTGCAGAGGTCATCTTTACACCTTGGGGGACCCTAAAGGGGCCGACCAGCTCTCTTCCCATGATTCCGGCCCAAAACATGACTCCACCACCGCCTTGCTGACATAGCAGCCTTGTTGGAAAGGGTGGACGTCCACCGACCATCCACTACTTCATCCATCTGGACCATCCAGGGTTGCATGGTACTCATCAGTGAACAGGACTGTTTGAAAATTAGTCTTCATGTATTTTTCTGCCCAATGCAGCCATTTCTGCTTGTGAGCATTGGTTAGTGGTGGCCGAATAGAAGGTTTATGCACAGTTGCAAGACTCTGGAGGACTCTACACCTTGATGTCCGTGGGACTCCAGAGGCACCAGCAGCTTCAAATATCTGTTTGTTGCTATGTAATGGTATTTTAGCAGCTGCTCTCTCGATCCGATGCATGGATCTGGCAGAAATCTTCCTCAATGTGCCTTTATCTGCACGAACCCGTCTGTGCTCTGAATCAGCCACAAATCTCTTAATAGTGCGATAGGTTTTCGTGAAATATCTAATGTTTTCATATCTCGTCCAAGGCATTGAACTATTTCACTCTTTTCGGCAGCAGAGAGATCCTTTTTTCTTCCCCATATTGCTTGAAAATGGTGCTCTGCTTAATAATGTGGAACACACACCTTTAGTAGTTTTTCCTTAAATTGGGCTCACCTGGCAATCTAATTATCACAGGTGTCCGAGATTGTTTTCAGTGATCAAAAGAGCCCTGAGACACAATGCCATCCATGAGTTAAACTGAAAAACAAAATACTTAATCTTTGTGACACTTAAATATCATTTGCATAATAATTTGGAACAGGGTGTAGTCATTGTGCAGGTGGTTCTTGAGGGGAAATCATCACGAAACAGCTGACGACAAGAAACAGATGCCAGCTGCTTTGTGGTCTCAGAGGAGGACCTGGACCTCTCTACCCTGCTAGTAGAGGTAGAATGACCTGAAGTTCCCTTCTTATTTTTATTTTTTGGTTTGGAGTGCTGCTGCTGCTGAGTCTGACTGTGGCATTGTCTACTAGTACTAGTACTACTAACAGTCCTCTTCCTTAGCTGCCTGCTGCTGCTAGCTCTGCTTGAAAGCAATGGCACTGTGGTGGTGTTGGTGGTTGCTGGGTCACTGCAGGTGGTACCAGGATGAGAAACATCAGGTTGTTCACTAGGACTCAAATCCATTACAAACAGGTAGGTAGTGTATTATCATAATTTTAACATTTTAAAACTTGGCCACACGACAACTGTCAAACTGGCTGTGTCACTCTGAAAATTGTTATTTACAGAAATTCCTAATATTTTTTTTTTTCAACAGGAAAAAAGATGACTTGCGGTGGCAATGAGGCACTAATGCTGGATGCCTGCCTGCCTACACAACTGTCAAACTGGTTGCGTCACTCTGAAAAGTATTATTTACACAAATGCCTAATATTTTTCTTTACAGCAGGAACAAAAATGACTTGAAGTGGCAATAAGGCACTAATGCTGGATGCCGGTCTACACAATAACTGGCAGATTGGCTGTGTGACTTTAAAATAAAAAAAAAAAAAAAACCGCTCCTGACAGTGGCAATAAGGCACTAGACTGGCACTATACTGGCTAATAATGCACTAGACTGACTATAAGGCACTAGACCGGCTAATAAGGCACTTGACTGGCTAATAAATCACTTTTCTGAACACTCGCTCTCCTTCTCTCTCTGAGCTCCAACAACAGACTAATAGAAAATGCAGGCTGTCTGGGTGTCTGTGTAATTAGTCCAACCCCCCATCATGAAAAGAAGAAGTTAATTGGACTAGAGAGGGAGGGAAAGTAGCATACGCACAGGAAGCCGTCATCCGAATTTCCAAAATTTAGAACGAAATTTCAGATAAGGGCTTTTCAGATTTTTTTTTTTTTTTTTTTTCAAACGGCCCTTGCCTTTCGGCCAGTCCGAATGACCCTGAATGACCCTTATTAGTCCGAATTTCAAATTTGGCCAAACCAATTTGCACATGTCTAAACTATATCATAGCCCGGCATTGCATAGGGTAACCACACTTATCGGAATGCCCGGGACTGTCCCTTAATTTTGTTCTGTGTCCCACGTCCCAAATCATCTCCCACCAGGACAATAAAGATTCCAGGAATCAATTTAAAGCAATTGCAATGCCCTTTCTGCCAGTGACAGCCGCCTACTGTAAGTAATATGCACGCTGCATGCACCCACCCCCAGCCAATGAAAGGAGAGTATTTGCACAATGTTCCTCTCCTCATTGGCTGGCTGGTCTGTGTGCTTACAGGGCCGGATTTACCGTTAGGCAGAGTAGGTATCTGCCTACAGGCGCTCCTCATAGAGGGGCGCCTGTCACTGGAACCCTTAAAAAAAAAAAAAAGTTGCCTTGCCGTCCGAGAAGCCGCTGGACCGCTGAACACAGGCGACACGGTCCCCGCGGCTATGGCAATGCACCCAGGATCAGCAAGATAGCGCTGCTGGTAGAAGAGAGACCGCTGCTGAATGCCAGGACCGGGCTCGTGCCCGCACCACCAGCTGTGAGGTACTGTGACAATATCCTGCCCTGTAGCACCGCCCACCTGGCTTACTGGACTTTAGGTGATTTGCTTATAGTGCGCTTGTTTTTTTTTGTGTTGATGAACAAACCTTACCAACATTACCATTGTTTTCAATGGGGATTTAAACCCCCTGGGTCCTAGAGGGGCCCCAAATGCAATACAAACAGATAGTTGAGGGGGTTAATACCAACTCTCAGCTGCAAGTTCTAGACCTGGGAGGGCTGATAAAAAGAAGGCTGTAGGGTAAACTAAAAACATCAACTACTGCTAGTAGGCTAATTCCAAGGCTGGATTTTAAGTCCTTGTTGGCAGAAGAGCACAATATACAAATAGGTTATTGGTATTTAAGGGGTTATAGGGCACATGTAACCCTTTGAGTACCAAAGGGGGATCCAGCATTGCTTTGGAATGTGTTGTATCCTTTACTGTGGCACTCAAAGAGTTCAGTCAATGGAAATGTTAAATCCCCTATGTTAGCTCTAGAATTGCACTTCTTAACCCTTTGAGTGCCAGAGTGGTACACAACGCATTGCTTTGCAATGCGCTGCGTACCCCTCTGGCACTCAAAGGGTTAACTTCTTTATAAGGTGTTATTACATTTCATAGGCTTGATATTTGATGGCATTTTATTGCCCAGATGCTGTTTGTTCCTCTTGGGATGTGAATGATATATCTACAGTTTGGAGATATTGGGGTTAGACAGAGGAAATCTTTATGCTTTGTTTGTGCAGTGCTAATCACATCAGTTTGCAGAAGTGTATTTCTGTAATACTGCAGGCATCTTATCAAGCACTAAAATCTGCAGTGCTGCATACAAGAAGTATGCATGAAAAAGGGGGCGCTTCAGATTTCTGTGCCTACAGGCTCCTGAGATGTAAATCCGGCCCTGTGTGCTTATGCGTGTGAAGTGGTACATATCACATACCATGTGAGTGAGCATGTCAGAGGAGACGGAGTGAGTGACAGTGTCTACTGTCTCTGGGACCAGTGACAGGCGGCTGCGCGGAGTCCGGATGAGGTCAGAAGTGACAGACGAGGGGTAGAGGAGAGAGGACTGGAGGAACAGTGAACAGAACAGCATACGCTGCAGTCACAGTGAGACTGAGTCTGAGACCTGATCATTTTAATGTAAACATAGGGTGAACACATATCCCAAAATGGCAGTTTGGAAATGTGGTCACCCTAGAACTGCAACATTTCACTTACTGGTCCACATTTTCAAAAGTTCAAGTTGAGCGGGCTTGTTGGCTCCACTTTAAACTTCAATATTAGCTCCTCAGACCCACACAGCAAAGAACAATGCACTACAACTCTGCATGAGTCATCATTTGTCCATGGAAACATTGCAGCGCTGCCCCCTAAAGACAGAAGCCGGTGTTTCGTTGGATAAGTTTTGTCCAAGAAATCAAAATGTCTCGGCCTTGGTACGGTCTCACGTAAGTCACTTAACCTCTTAAGTACCAGAGGTTCGTGCATTGCATTGTTTTACAATGCGCACCCCTCTGGTTCTGATTAGTTATTGTTAATTAAAAAATAAAGTCCAACAAGACCAGACTAGCACAAATCATGCTTTGGCCCACAGACGCAGGGCTGGCCTAAACTACAGCCTAAATGTACCAGCCCATAACGTGTGATTGCCCAGCTGCCTGGGGGCAATTGACCCCCTGCCCCCTGGGCCAGCCCACCCCTGCCAGGGAACATGTCCCCTGCTGACTGTGGACATTTTCCTGACTCACAAAGGCAGCACTCCAGAAAGTCCCCCTGGACCCTGGGCTCCAAGTCCAACTGCAAAGTTGAGTGGGAGGGAGTTCTTCAAACTTGTAGCTCCGCCACTGCGTGACCAAACTCGTCCTTATGTGCGCATGTGCCAGGATCCGATAACAGGAAGTCCCGACACACGCGTGCTAATAGGTGGAATGAGAGTTAACCCTTTGAGTGCCAGAGAGGTATGGAACGCATCGTTTTGCAAAGCGTTCCATACCTCTCAGGCACTCAAAGGGTTAAGCATGGACATCTAGCTTGGGCATATTACTTGTGGCACTGGCATCTGATACAGGGAGGAGGAAGGAGGCAGTCTCTGTCGGGCTCCCTGAACTTGACCGGGCCCTAGGCACCCGCCTTGTGTGCCTTGCTGGTAATCCGGCTCTGTCAGAGCTGGATTAAGACTTCATAGGTCCCTAGGCAGGATCCCAAATTGCACCCCACCAGAGCTTGGACCCCCACCCCTGTCACAAACCTCATTTGGTTTGCACATCGTTCTTGTGGTTTCAGGTACAAGTACCATGGGCAGACTAGATGGGCCGAATGGTTCTTATCTGCCGTCAAATTCTATGTTTACCAATTTAATAAAAGACAAAATACTTTAAATATATTAAAAATATACTGCAGGACGACTCACAGTCGTGTGAAAAAAAAAAGAACTCCCTCTTTAAATTCTATGGTTTTACATATCAGGACATAATAACAATCATCTGTTTCTTAGCAGGTCTAAAAATTAGGTAAATACAACCTCAGATGAACACCAACACATGACATTTTACGCTGTGTCATTATTTATTTAACAAAAATAAAGCCAAAATGGAGAAGCCATGTTTGAAAAAATAAGTACACCTTATGATTCAATAGCTTGTAGAACCACCTTTATCAGCAATTACTTGAAGGAATCATTTTCTGTATGACTTTATCAGTCTCGCACATCTTTGTAGAGGAATTTTAGCCCACTCTTCTTTATAACTTTGCTTCAGTTCATTGAGGTTTGGTGGCATTTGTTTGTGCACAGCTCTCTTAAGGTCCCGCCACAGCATTTCAGTCGGGTTGAGGTCTGGACTTTGACTGGGCCATTGCAACACCTTGATTCTTTTCTTTTTCAGCCATTCTGTTGTAGATTTGCTGGTGTGCTTGGGATCATTGTCCTGTTGCATGACCCAATTACGGCCAAGCTTTAGCTGTTGGACAAATGGCCTCACATTTGACTCTAGAATACTTCGGTATACAGATGAGTCCATGGTCAACTCAATGACTGCACGGTTCCCAGGTCCTGTGACTGCAAAACAAGCCCAAATCATCACCTCTCACCCACAGTGCTTGACAGCTGGTATGAGGTGTTTGTGCTGATATGCTGTGTTTGGTTTTCACCAAATTTAGTGCTGTGCATTATGGCCAAACATCTCCACTTTGGTCTTGTCTGTCCAAAGGACATTGTTCCAGAAGTCTTGTGGTTTGTTCAGATGTAACTTTGCAAACCTAAGCCGTGCTGCCATGTTCTTTTTAGAGAGAAGAGGCTTTCTCCTGGCAACCCTTCCAAACAAACCACACTTGTTAAGTCTTTTTTTCTAATTGTACTGTCATGAACTTTAACATTTAACATGCTAACTGAGGCCTGTAGAGTCTGAGATGTAATTGTTGAGTTTTTTGCAATTCCTCTGAGCATTGCACGGTTTGACCTTGGAGTGAATTTGCTGGGATGTCCACTCCTGGGAAGATTGGCAACTGTCTTGAATGTTTTCCACTTTTGAATAATCTTTCTCACTGTAGAATGATGGACTTTGAATTGTTTGGAATGGCCTTATAACCCTTCCCAGATTCATGGGCAGCAACAATTGCTTCTCTAAGATCATTACTGATGTCTTTCCTCCTTGGCATTGTGTTAACACACACCTGAATTCCCCAGACCAGAAAACTGCTAAGACTTCAGCTTTTACAGAGGTGGTCACACTTGCTGATGACCAATTAACTAAGGGCAGCATCTGTCTGCTACTTAGCATCTCAAAACACTATGGAAGCAGTAAGGGTGAACTTAGTTTTTCATACATGGCTTCTCCATTTTGGCTTTATTTTTGTTAAATAAATCATGACACTTGTAATATGTCATGTGTTGTTGTTCACCTGAGGTTGTATTTACCTAATTTTTAGACCTGCTAAGGAACAGATGATTGTTATTATGTCCTGATATGTAAAACCATAGAATTCAAAGAGGGTGTACTTTCTTTTTCACACGACTGTATAATTGAAATTGCGCTACATAAGTGAGATCACTTTCCAGTGAATGGGTCTACACTATTGATATCACAGAGCTTGCAGTTGAAATGGAGATACTTTTTTGATGTCACAGAGCTTACAATTGAAATGGAGCTACACTACCAATTGTAGTCTTAGAATTGTACGATCTGTGGTATCACTAGTGTAGATTTAGTTCAACTGCGGAAGAGAGAGAACAAAATGGTGGAGGTGGGAGAAAGTGGAAAGGTTGGAGACCAAATAGAAGAGATCGAGCAGGGAGGTCAAAGAGGTAGAAGAAAGGAAAGTGGAAGGGCAAAAAAAAACAGAAGAAAAAAATAACATTGAGATATGGAGGAAGAAAATGGAGGAAGTAAGAAGATGAAGTAATGGAAGAAGAAAATGTAGGGAGAAGAGATTGAGAAGTGAAGGAAGATGGTGAGATGAAAGAAGCTGAACTAAAGGTGGAAGGGATGGAAGAAGATGGAGGGAGGAAGAAGCTGGTCAGGGGGTCACACCACATATGACCGCGCTGCAGTGTGTCTATCTTCCCCTCTGGTCTTTCTCTACTCTATCCCACCTCTCCTCTAAAACAAAAACAAGGAGGTAGATAGCACAGACAGGGGAGAGAGAGGTCTCCAAGTGCAGTATGGTTGCAAATTTTAGACAAATGGTAAATTATTATCAGACATACAATACAAGCAATAATATTAATCATATAATTAATAAAAAAATATACTAGCTTATACCCCAAAAATTAGGATTCTAACAAATGGTATTATTCAATTATATAGTAACATAGTTAACAAGGCTGAAAAAAAGACAAGCGCCCATCAAGTTATGCCAAAACACCCCTGTTGATCCAGAGGAAAGAAAATAAAACAAAATAATGAAGCCATTTACAATTTAGCCTCAAGTGGGTAAAAAAAAATCCTTCCTGACTCCAAATGGCAATCAGATAGCTCCCTGGATCGACAACCTATCTGCATTAAAGCCATCTATCATAATTCTGAATATTGTTCTGTGTTAGATAGGCATCCAATGCTTTTTTGAAAACAGTTACAATTTCTGCAAGCACAACATCCAGAGGAAAAGAATTCCATAGCTTTACCACACTTTCTGTAAAAAATCCCTGTAAGAGCTCTTAGGAGATAGCATGCATCTCTAAGTGAATGGTAAAGTGAACAATTCAAAGATTACAAAGTTAGCAAAGTATAAGTACAATAAAATAAAATAAAAGCTGGTATATGTGCCCTTACACAAATCCAGCACAAGGAAGGCATGTATAAAATAAAGGGAATAGTAGTTTCTCAAAGCTGGGAACACAGGCCTGTGGAGTGTCTCTCAATTGCTGTTGTGAGACCTCGGCGTCTGTATGGGGTTACTTTTGTCTTTTTGCAAGCACCTGTCCTTCCCTCAAAGTGAGGAAAAAAAATTATAATGCCTGTACTCCTCAGTTCATAGCACCTTGTCCTTCCCTCAAACTGTGGCAAGACAAAGTATATTGCCAGGTATTGTTCAGGTATTGTGAACTGAGAAATACCCAGAAAAATACTTTGTTTTGCCACACTTTGAGGGAAAGACAAGGTTCTCACATTCAGTCCATTGACTTGACAACAGGAACACCATGCACACAATGTGGTTTCATAACACCAGCTGAGAGACACTCGCAGATCAGCATTGATCAATCCTAGATCGAGTAAATAGTGCTGGTAGCTCCACCACTCCTCTACCCAGACTCTTCCTGGCCCCTTACAAAAACACAAGTATATTTCTATCTTGCGGCTCGTGCCAAGCCTTTTTCATCTTCAACAGGTTCTCCCCCAGCACACACGAGACGTGACCCTCTCCATACACAGTTCTCTCACTCAACTCCTCTCTCTCCCCCCACAGACTGAGACAATGTTTAGTACATGCAGCTGCCACCGCCTCCGCTGCCCCCTCTGGATGCAGCTCCATGCAGAAAGCAGGTGCAGCATGAGGCCTCTTACCGCAATAGAAATGGGACAGAGAGAGTGCCCGCACCCACCTAGTATGGTGATCTGTCCACATGGTGAAAATGGATGGGGGAGGGGTGTTTTGTGACATCATATCATTTAGCCAATAGGAAATAAGGGGCGGGGCTAGGAAGTTGTTAAATGATAGAGCACACAGCTGCTCAAGTCAGTTCTCTTCTGATCCTGTGAATTCCAGACTGTGTCTCTCCTCTTGTGTCTTCTCACCCTCCCCCATTTCCTGCCATCCCATTCCCTCTGCTTGGTGGACAGTTTGGAATATTAGGTAACATTGGGTTTGATTGTGGGTAACTTGATGAAAGAAGGGGTTTGCCTAGTATAGTTTGAAGGAATTGTACTCTGAATGTAAATATCTGTATTTTTACTTCTATATTAAATACTGCTCATACATAGACAAACCATTGAATTGTTTATTTTTTATTATATTTAGGTACATTTCTATTAGTTATTACCACACCTAGCTGGTAACATCATATTTGCTTTCTTTGATTGGCTAACCCATCATGCCAATCACAGCAATAATAATTGAGCACATTGGATAAAAGCCCCCCAGCTTCATTGGGCCCTCGGCAGACACCTAGGGTGCCTTGACCATGATCCGGCTCTGTTTCAGACCCCGTAGGAGGAGAATGCACAGGTTGCATTCCATTCCTCTCCCTCATTCACACCGGTATTCCCTGATGTTCCAGCTTGAGTTAGAGGAACAGGGAACCCATGGAGTCGTCACTGATATCAGCCATGACGCGAGTGGGCAGTCGTTGGTTGAGGAGGCAGGGAAGGAAGGCAGTGATTGCCTCACTATGTCACCTGTATTGATCACCTATCATGAACAGGCAGGCAATTAAAACCCGGGGGAGGGTATCAGGAGGGGACATTAGGACCCTTAATTTAAGGGTAGCAGGGAGGTAATTGCCAGGCCCGTATTCCATACAAGTTTGGTAGTATCAGTACACTTTTCCCATCGATATAATGTACGAACTTGGCAAGGAAGGGGTTAGATACCAGACTAATCTGCAATGTTTTGTTTCTAAAAGCTTTAAAGAACTGTCTAGCACTGAATGAGTTAAAATCCCCATTTGGGAATTGGGGAGTGTTTATTTGTTTCACTGTGGTACAGTTGATTTGCTCCAGAATTGCCCTGTTATTTGGTACATCAGCGCCGCTGCTTGTAGCATAGAGTGACAGGCTGCCTATGTGGCATTTGCCTCCTTGGCTGTTGCAGTATGAATGAATTAGGTCACACAGGAAGATCTGTTTTCCTCCACAAGCACTACTGTATTAAAGCTTGCCGGAACTGCAGAACCTCTACAGAGCTGTCAGTCACCATTCTCTTACTCCTAGAAGTTGGATAGAGATGTATGGTTGTTACCAAAAACTTCTACAGCAGCTGAAGTACATTTGTTCCTCAAACCACGTTTTCTGAGTGGACTTGTGTGGTTTATTCAGATGTTCTTGTATATGAATAAAAAGAGTTTAGACTACTTATGACCTATGGTCTGGGCCAGTACTTATTCACTTAACCACGAACCTGCCAGTCTGCTCCTAGATATATCCCATTATGCTCCAGGTCTAAAAGGGAAATGCAGTTATGAATGTTACCTAAAGAAGTTATGTCTATTAGGGTGACCCTGATTGCCTGGGACAGTCCTGGAATGTAGTCACCAGAGCACAGAAGGAGGACTGTACATTAACTGCTATGACTTACTCCTGGGCTAGGCTACAAAAAAATGGCTTCTGCACAGCGGTCTGAATTGAGGGAAGAAAAGCAAATATGCATACTACACAGGGAAATGAATTATTCTCTGCCATCACATTTCTATATAAACACAGAGAAAAGAGAAAGGGCGCCTAATAATTTAATTCAATTATAAATGACTAGTTGAACAGCCCGTTACACGGGCCACAGTGCCACTGCCACCCAGTCGCGGGGCAGTCACACGCAGTAGAGACTGCCCGCGCCGCGGCTCATACAGAGCTGTAGGTCTGTATCAGCCGCGGTGCGGGCAGTCTCTATTGCGCATGACTGCCAGCAGTGTCTACTGCGCATGTTGCGACGTTACACACGATTTAGCGAATTATTATATAAAAAGGATGGTGAAAAATGCAAAGAATGTTACAGGTGGTGATTAACCTGACTACAGCGCAGGGGGAAGATATAACCTTAATTTATTAGTTTCCTGGATTTTAGGTAATTAATTGATGAAGTTCTACACATATGCTGGCTAGACATGTGTTAATGGGTGTTTTTAGAGTATTATATCATCAGAAGGTCTGAATATTATTTATAATAATAATTCAAATAAGTCTTCTAGCCTTTTAATCATTCCCCTTTTTTCAGACACCACTACACCTCTCTTTATCACTTCATGTTTATGTTTAAATATGTTCACATACATATACATATTTTTCACACTGCACATTACCAATAAGAACGCACAATATTGGTTTCATTTCATTATCTTTATCAAATGTTATTACATACGTAATTTGCCATTACTGGCATGTCTACATGTAGAAATATGAAAATGGGTATTTATAGGTACACATAATATATTTGTTCCTATCACGTCACTATCACATTCACTCAATTAGCTTTACCCCCTTTTATCAGTGTATATTTTAAATCTCACCCACATATTATTTCCTCCACGCACTCATATATTCTTCACTACTTCAATACAATAGGTATCTTCATATATTTTTTCAAAAGACACAATCCATTTCTTGTTTTTCTTCAATTAATATATTTTTTATGGGCTTACCATTAAATAATTATCTAATTTATAAATAAGAGTAATATTTTAATATTTGGATATGAAAAGGTGAATACATACTCTAAAACACACTCGTTTTATAAAAGTTTTTTATTATATATATTAACGTTCATATTATATCAACAGATTACAAAAATTGTCAATATATGGATGTAAATATAATTAACATGTCGTTTTTAAATAAGATATAGGATTACTCTATTATTTATAAATAGCTGTCAAAGATCATGTGTAACCCTTTTCCCCTGAGGAAGTGGATCTGTGAATCCACGATACTCGTTGGGTTATTGAGTTCCTTCCCAACCTCCGCTTCTCTCTGACCATTCGTGCCGGGTCCCTCCCCGCCTCCTGTGAGACGTTTCCATTCCGGTTGAGAGACATGAACAGCTCTGTTGAAGAGTGATTGTAGCGTTTCACCGCTCCACATGGCTTGACTCATTTTATCCATCTTTAGCAAAAAAATGTATTTGGCACTTTGAATATCAGCCCAGTGCTACATCATAGTACATTGTATCATCACAGGAGCCTATTATTCGGGAATCCATAGAAACGATCAAGATCACAAAGTACATCTATTAACAGATCATCATCCGGACGTCAGGAACACAGCATCGAGGCAGATAAGGGGTTGGGACCCCTGAGATGCTAAAAGCCCAAGATGGGCATCTAGTAAGTGGAATGAGAGAAGGGGGGAGGGTAGAACTTAATTATTCTTTTATTATATATTTTTACATTTTTATATTTTCTATGTTTTCTCTGTATGATTCAATATATTTTTACATGGATTAATTTATTGATATATCCGTTTTTATACGAGTTAAATTACATTTTTTATTAATTACTACATTTAGAGAATTTCCTTACTTTCCCCTTTCCTTCCCATGTTGCGCTTTATATCCCTAGGAATTGCATCTGTCTTTTTCGGTGCCCAAGGACACCTTATACAAGCTGCACCAGGATGGTTGTTGGAGACTTTTGGAAGTTCCTTGTGTTTGACGAACTTAGTAGTGAACCTTCTAAGGATAAGGTGGACGTTTCCATTATCATGACATTCCATCTCATTTCATCCATATATTCATCATTAAGTTAAGTTTGGGACATCATATATTTAATTTTTTTCTTTATTTCATTGGACTGAATATTAATCATATATGGACTGAATTGCTCACTTATTCATAAATTTCTTTATTTTCATTTTCATTTTTTGTTTATTTATTCCATTCACTTTTCCATCTCTTCATTTACTGTTCTTTTACGTATTTACATCTTCATTGACTATTATCCATCAGTGACTCCAGTTACTGATTATATATATATATATACATATTTTATCTGTTGTGTTTTATTCCCTCTAGGGAATTCACCATATTTATATTTATTGTATTTGTATTTTTATTTGATCTCATTATTGTTTATTTACGATATTGTTATCTATTGGTTATTTTTGATCTCCCCCTATTTGGCTATTTGATTACGCATATTTTTTTGTTTTTTGGAAGATATAACTTGTCTCTGCTTGGGATACTCCGGTAGCTTTTTCATGAATGGATAGGATTCTGTATCTCTTTGATAAAGCGGTGGTTTATATACCATGTGAAACGCGTTAGGCATTTGCAATCTGTGGATTTACCTTCTTTTATAATATGTGTTTGTTATCACTTCAGCATGATTGATAGTGATATTTTAATGATATGTATATTTGTTTTTATAATTAAATAATTTTATTACATCCTAGAGACATCATTTTTGAATATCACACTTATACAAAACTGGGGACATGTGGCTTTTTTCAGAAATAAACATACAAATTGCTTTGTAACAAAGCAGTATACATATCACTGAAAACAATAGCTAGTAGTGGAAATTTTGGGAAAGGCTGATTCTGAGAGTGGCTGTGAACAGCACAATCTGCCCTGTTTGTACCTGTGATAGAAGTACTTCAACAGATATTACAAAATAAATTAAATGCAACTGAATATTGTAAATATATGTGCGAAGGGTTCATTTTATTTCAATAATAAAAGGTGAGCATCAAGGTTTGGTGAAAACAAAAAAAGGAGGGGCATTCTGTATAAAAATTTGGGATGGCGAGGTATATTGGAGACACCACTGGCATCTAACAATGCAGATGAGTTAATTTTATAAATACTGTGCAGATGGTTTGCTCCAGAATTGTTCCTCATTTTGTTCATACAGTACTGTCAGAGTTTTAGTTCAAGAGTAATTGAATGATAATGTATCCCTCTCCCGCCCCTTTTACTGATGTAACACTGCTCCCCTCAGAGCAGCAAGACTGTCTGAATGGATCGCAGAGAGGAACAATCTTCAATTAGCATAAGGGAAAAACCTGAAAAACCTGGCGGGAGTAGGTTTTTCCTTATGTTCACAGTAAGAAGATTGTCCCTTGCTGTGAGCTGTCTGGTCTTGAGACCAGATTTCACATCTGAGGGGAGGTGGCTTACACTAGGTAAAAGGGCAGGAGTGGGATACTTTATCATTCAATTACTCTTGAACTACAGCTCTGACATTATTGAAATAACACTCTACATGGCCCAAATACTATGAAGATTAATTGGAGCTAGGGTTGCCACCTTTTCTTCAAAAAAATACTGGCAAAGGCATTCCCTCCATAGACTTAACATTGGAAAGAAGCCAATTTTTTACCCCGCCTGCCGTACAGGCTGGGTGGCAACCTTAATTGGAGCTGCTTTTATTTTGAAACATTACTACTCCTTTAAGGTATGTTTCTCATTTTGATACAATTTCATTTTTTTGTTAAGTATCCCTCTTCAGGAAGGACAGTCCGTTTTTTTTTTTTAGATCCAAACCCCTCCGTCTCTCATTCTCACCCTGGTGTCCCTCATTCTAGGAGATCAGACTGTGTGATATGTATATAAATGTATTGCATTGATGCACAGCAATACAAATCACATTAACCCCTTAATGACAGGGTTTTTTCCATTATAGCGAACGACTTCCTGGACTTACCAGGTAAGTCGTCTGTCACTAAGGGGTTAATGTTTGTTTACGCTTCAGGACATGTATTTATAACTTAGTCTGTGTAAATAAAATGTTTTGGTCTTGATCAAAATCATTTATTCAGTGACATAAAGAGCTGTCAATAGGTCATGAAGTATCCTAAAATTGTCAATACAGCCTCGGCCGCCAGCCATGTCCCCAGCAAAACCCTTAAAACAAATGGGTGCCTCTTTGGCCGTTTAAAACGTCGAGAAGTAGGTGTCTATATGCATAAGCATTGCATCTGAAAGCGCAGTTTTACACCCAGCACCACTTTCCCAGACAGAGTGTTAGGTACAGGAGACTACATGTCCCACAATGCATTGCATGACCGCAACAAGGGATTGCTGTATCTGCGTTCTCCAGACTGAGAGAGACTGGAGACAGAGCAGTGGTGGGTAAGTATGAGCAGGGTTGAGATATGCTTGTACGCAGGCTTTGTATATGTGACTGGGGTGAATAACTGCTACTCTATGATAATATGGGGATTACGAGCTGGGGTGACAGAGTGTAGAGAAGGGAAAGGGGGCTGGCTGGCTTTGTTGTTTGTTCTGTATCCATAGTAACAAAGGGGAGGAAGCGCAACAGGTGCAGTAGAAGGATCTCATGACCGCATCAGCTGTAAGTCTACCGAACTACGTAAATGTCTTTAACACTCTAAGCACCAGAGAGGTGTGAAATGGGTTGCGAGTAAACCACTCATCTGGTTACTAAACTTTGAGGGCAAACCCAGGATTCGCAGACACTTTCTAAAAATATATATGATATACATACAGTAAAAACGCATAGAGTTAGTTTTGTTCCCTTATGTGCCTCTCATTTATTTCTATATAATTATTGTTTGTTTGTTTTTTCTTTTCGCTAAAAGCACCTTACAGTTTGGGATTTTTGGGACGGCACTGAGATTTAATTATGACGGGTACATATGCTTAAATATAGTTATTCTTTGGTCTCACGATCAGAATTTTTCAAAAGATAGACTAGTGGTGGAATGCCTGTAATCCCTGTACTGTTGTTGGACTACAATTTACATCATAGTTTACATCATACTATGCTTCCTTTTGGCAAGCTGAGGATGTTGGAAGTTGTAGTCCAACAACAGATGGGGACTGCCATTTTCCCACTCCTTGAAATTACAATAGCAGCAATCATTTGTCATCACTGGGGTGTTAAAGCCTTGCCTCTCAGTTTGCCTTTGCTCTGTACCTGCCAACTGTCCCAAATTTCCAGAGACAGTTATTAATTTTAGCCTTCTGTTCCAAAGACTTGTTACCTTTTTTTGGAAGGATTTTATTTAAGCATGCACACAATTATCAATGTTTTTATATTTACCTCAACCCTTTCACCCTTTTAATGCCAGAGAGGTATTGCAGTATGTTGGATACTTCTCTGGCACTCAAAGGGTTAATACAGTATGCTTATGAAAATGTGATTTTGCAGGACTGCATAGTGTGTGTTTTCCTAATCAGGAAAAAAATGACCGCTGGACATTTCAACCCTTGAGTACCAGAGATGCGTGCAACTCCTTGTGGAACAGTGTGTTGCACACCCCTTTGGTCTTCAAGAAGTTCAAATTGTGTCGCTCACCTAATGTAAAATAGCACAGGCCGTCTCATATATCTTAGGTTCTGTCAAGTTATGGACATTTTTACACCCATGTGAACAGTAGAATGTAGCCCTTCAAAAGCAAAATTAACCCCTTGGATGACAAAGTGTGCAGTGTAGTGCAAGTTATTACAATTGAGACCTCTCTAGCATCCATATAAAAAGGTTAATATCTTCAGGAACTCCGTGCAGTGATAACAAGACTACTCTTTAAATATATTGTCATGACAGACTCAATGTAGTACCTTTATTTAAGAAGGGATCTAAAACAGAACCTGGGAATTATTGACCAGTTAGTTTGACCTCCGTAGAAACATAGAAACATAAAATTTGACGGCAGATAAGAACCATTTTGGCCCATCTAGTCTGCCCATTTTCCTACAGTAAAAACCTCAAACCTTTTTTGGTCCTTGGTCTTTTCTTAAGTTAAGGACAGCCTTATGCCTATCCCATACATACTTAAATTCTGTCACTGTATTAACTTCTACCACTTCTGCTGGTAGGCTATTCCACTTATCTACTACCCTCTCAGTGAAGTAAAACTTTCTTACATTACATCTAAAACCACGTCCCTCTATTTTTAGACTATGGCCTCTTGTCCTAACATTTTTACTCCTTTGAAATATACTTCCATCCTGCACGTTGTTGAATCCCTTCATGTATTTGAATGTTTCAATCATATCCACTCTCTCTTTTCTCTCCTCCAAGCTATACATGTTCAGATCCTTTAGTCTATCCTGATTTTTCTTTTCCTGTAAACCAGTCACCATTTTAGTAGCCCTTCGCTGAATTTTCTCCAGAGTATCTATAACCTTCTGGAGATGGGGTCTCCAGTACTGTACACAATAATCAAGGCGAGGTCTAACTAGAGATCTGTAGAGTGGCATGACCACTTCGCTTTTTCTGCTACTAATGCCCCTAGCTATACAACCCAGTACCCTGCTTGCATTCCCCACCGCTTTATTACATTGCCTGCCTACCTTTAAGTCATTAGAGGTAATTACTCCCAAATCCCTTTCTTCTGTTGTCTCTGACAGTACATTACCCTTAATAGCATATTTTTCCTTCCCAAGTGCATTATTTTACATTTATTAACGTTAAACTGCATCTGCCACACTCTTGACTCTTCTAATTTACCTAAATCATTTGTCATTTGGCTTATTCCCCCTGGAAAGTCTACCCTATTGCAGATCTCGGTATCATCTGCAAAAAGGCATACCTTACCTTGAAGACCTTTTGCAATATCACTAATAAAAATATTAAAAAGAATGGGTCCCAGTACAGATCCCTGAGATACTCCACTAGTAACACTCCTTTAGTCAGAATTATTCTCCATTGACTACCACCTCTGTCTCCTGTCACTCAACCATTGCCTTATCCATTTAACTATTTTTGCATCCAGACCCAAACACTGCAGTTTATTTATGAGTTTTCTATGAGGGAGAGTGTCAAATGCTTTACTGAAATCTAGATAAGCTACATCTACTGCTCCCCCCTGGTCTATTATTTTAGTTACCCAGTCAAAAAAATCTATGAGGTTAGTTTGACAAGATCTCCCTGCTATAAATCCATGCTGTTTGGTATCTTCCAAGCCATTTAAATTCATATATTCAACCATTCTTTCCTTTAACATAGTCTCCATTAATTTTCCCACTACTGAATAAGGGATTATATTCAGGATTACACCACAACAAATAAGATTATTAGCAGAAATCAACATGGTTTTATGAGTAATAGATCATGCCAGACTAAACTTTTTAGCTTCTATGAAGAAGTAAGTAGTAACCTAGATAATGGTAAGGCAGTTAATGTAGTGTATCTAGATTTTGCAAAGGCATCTTATACAGTGCCACACAGGGGGCTGGGGTATGAAATCAGGAAATTGGGGCTGGATGATAACCTTTGCAATTGGATAGAAAACTGGCTGAAGGATAGGGAACAATGTGTGGTTGTAAATGGACAATTCTCCAATACAGAGTGGAGTACCTCTTGGTTCTGTGCTTGGGCCACTGCTTTTTAACATGTTTATAAATGATCTGGGAATCGATCTAGAAAGCAAAATATCAATATTTGCAGATGACACTAAATTATGGAGGGTAATAAATTCAGAACAGGATGTTTGTTCTCTACAGACGGATTTGCATAAAATGGCAGATTGGGCAAACAAATGGAATATGAAGTGTAATGTGGGAAAGCTTAAAGTCTTGTATTTGGGAAGTAAAAATCCCAGTTCTACTTATGAACTCAATGGAATCATTTTAGGGGATTCATTGCTAGAGAGACCTGGGAATCCTTGCAAACTACAAACTTGGAAAGTCCTGTCTTGTATAAAAAGGGGTATTGCAGAAAGAGTGGGTAACACCATTTTGCCATTGTACAAATCGTTGGTAAGACCGCCTCAACTATGCGGTGCAGTTTTTTTGGCACCAGTTCTGAAAAAAAATATTGTAGAAATGGAGAAAGTACAGCAAAGAGCAAAAAAATTAATTAAGGGAATTGAGGACTTGATTTATTTACTATAGATCTTATAACAATGTACAAATATATGAGCGTTCAATACTGGGATCTCTCTAGTGAGCTGTTCATTCCAAGGCCTGATCAAATAATCGGGGACCACCCCTTGAGATTAGAGCAAAGGAGGTTTCAACTTCAACAGAGGAAGGGTTTTTTTACAGTAAGGTCTGTTAAATTGTGGAATTCTTTGCCAAAGAATGTGGTTATGACAGATACAATGGATACATTTAAGAGAAGATTATATACATTTCTTTCAAAAGGGAACATACAGGATTATACTGTGTAATTTGTAGGCAAAACAGGAAGTTCCGATAACTACTAAATTCATTGGCAGCAGGAAATTTTATATAATTCTCATTTCTCTGGTTTATGAGGTAAGGGTTGAACTTAAAGGACTTGTCTTTTTTCAACTTAATTTTACTATGTTTAAATATTGGCAAGAGGGAGGGGGAAAATCATCCAGTACATTGAAACACTCCATGTTTCAAGTAAAATATGAATACATTTCTCACCATGTGGTTACTCTTAGAGGTAGCTTAACCCTTTGTATATTCACAACACCTCCATTTCATTGTTTTGCAATGAAAATGTCTCTAAGGCTCATTAACCCTTTGAGTGCCAGAGGGCACTTTGGGGACACCTGAAGCCATACTGCAGATGTAGAAACTGGTTCCCTTGCAAGCCCATTATCTTTGATAAAGCGCTGTTTGAAGCAAAACTCTTAAAAGGATATTTATTTTATTGTTTTAAGTATTTTTATAATACATTTTGTTTGGATACTTCGGGTCTGGAGAGCAGTGTTTTTTTCCAGACTCTCTTACATTGTAAATTAGGTTGAAACAAGACACAAGTCCATCAAGTTCAACCTTTGCCATAGTATAACCTTTTCTCTGCAAAGTGGGATAGACTGTCTTGGAACAATTAACCTTTGAGTGCCAGATGTGCGTCTAGTACATTGTGAACACCCTCTGGCATTCCAAGGGTTAATTATACCAAGCCAATCTAAACTTGGATGTACCACTGTTACATGGCCTCAGATGTCCGCAAAGTGCTCTCTAGCACTCAAGGGGTTAATTGTACAAGCTGTTATGAGCCTGTTTGTTCCACTACAGCCTGACCTCAGCTGTCCCAGCATAACCCTAGGGCTCCTGTGGTATTTCTACAATGTCAGGTGAATTTCACAATAGGAGATTCAGTTACACAGTGGACACTTTTTGGGACAGAAGTGGAGAGCACTCGGTTGCCATACAATCTGCTAGTGACCTGTAGCACTTTCACATAATCATTCAAGGATATCTACACAAAAATAGTAACATTTTGAACAGAAATTAGGTTTCTTTTAGTAGTGTGAAATGTTAACAAAAATGCATATCTCCCTTGCCACTCAAAGGGTTACTTAAAAGCCCCAATGTTGGACTGTGTGGTGGCTATATGATCTACTCTCTCATGTTGCCTCTGTTTAAATGATAGCAGGGAAACAGAAACATTATTTAAGCTAGGAGACACATAGGGAGAGTTTGGGATCACTTTTGCCTGTATTGCTAATTTGCATAGCCAAATAATTGGTTCCATGTGCAGTGACAGAGATAGTTATTGTATCCGTACCACTGGTGTCCATGATCTGTTCCATTCATTTAGCAATATAGGCAGTGGTGGAGCTCCACTGGTGGATTCAACTACCCCCACCCTTGTCCTTAAAGGCTAGGGTGATCACATTTCCAATCTGCCATTCAGAAATGCTGCTGGGATGTGAACGACAGTCTTTGGCTCTAGGGCAGCTATGTGGCACTATACATCACTGTACATCAGCCACAGCCTGCTCTTTCTCCTGTGCACCACAGTTCTGAACACTAGAGGGAGAACTACTCATTGACGTCTGTGACAGAAAGCAATAGCTGGTGGCGGCAAAATACTGTACATCACACGCAAAGCCTTAAACTAGCATTACACTGTAACTAAAATGTCATTGTAGATCCATTTTGATGTCTGGATCAAGGCTCAGGTCTCTGTTTAGTGTTTAGAGCTCTGTCTGGAAGACATATTTGTAGCCCCGAAGAGGCATCACTTTATGTTACAGTAGGAAATAAGCTATTCTATTGTTTAAGTGGAACTTTCATGTGAATAACATTGTCCCCCAATACTTTAATAACCTAGCAATATGCACAGACATGTCCTTAAAGGGATAGTAATACTTAAAATGTAAAAAAAAAAAAAAAAATATGTTGAAGGGTTTATCCCCCCTGAGTAAAACAAGGGTACTCCCACTGCAGAAAGGTGTTTTATTCAAAAGTTATTACAGCTTAACCCCTTAATGACAGGTTTTTTTTTTCCATTATAGCTTACCAGGTAAGTCGTCTGTCACTAAGTGGTTAAAGTTGAATTTTTTAGGTGCAATATCACAGTGGGCTGAAATTGTACAGTGGCGCTGTTGCTACACCATCCTATGGAGATTTATGGTCTCAGGACCAGAGCTGTCCATAGGATGGTGTAGCAACAGCGCCACTGTACAGTTTCAGGCCACAGTGATATTGCATCTAAAAAAATTCAACTTTGAGCTGTAATAACTTTTGAATAAAACACCTTTCAGCAGTGGGAGTACCCTTGTTTTACTCAAGGGAATAAACACTACATCTTCTTTTTTTTTTTTTTTAACCTTTTAAAGGGATAGTAATACTTAAAGGGATAGTAATACTTCGTTTTAACTTTATTTTATTTTGTAGGCATTAACAAAACATGAAGAGTGATATAAGTCTTATCTCTCAATCCTTTATGGTTTATGAGATATTCACAAGCAAAGTTCCCCTCCCCGCCCCTTTTACCTAGTGTAAACAATCTCTTCTCAGATGTGGATCAGGTTGTATGACCAGACAAGTTTTTCAGCTTTTTCCCTTATCTTAATTGAAGATTGTCCCTCTCTGCAGTCTACCTGGGCACCTCCCTTCTGATCTGGTTGAACGGGGGGGGGATACTTTGTTTGTGAATATCTCTTAAACCATAAAGGTTTGAGAGATAAGACTTATATCATTCTTCATGTTTTTTTAATGCCTACAAAATAAAATAAAGTTAAAACGAAATATTACTATCCCTTTAAAATGTAAAAAAAAATGTTGAAGGGTTTAACCCCTGAGTAAAACAAGAGTACTCCCACTGCTGAAAGGTGTTTCATTCATTCATTGTACAGTGGCACTGTTGCTACACGATCCTATGGACCGCTCTGGTCCCGGGACCATAAATCTCCATAGGATGGTGTAGTAACAGCACCACTGTACAATTTCAGGCCACTGTGATATTGCACCTAAAAATTCAACTTTGAAAATTAATAACTTTTGAATGAAACACCTTTCTGCAGTGGGAGTACTCTTGACAAACAGAGCAGACATCTTAGATGAAATGTACCTCTGAGTCTGCGCTGTCTGTCCTGTTCACTGCCAGCATTGGTGGGTGACGTCAGTTGGTTACCTTAAGGTAATGGATGTTTCTGAGTGCGCAGGCGCACAGAGCTTCTCTTGTAAGCTCTGTGCAGCCCGATGCCTTCCAAAGAAGTATTTTTCTTCAGTACTGCTGACTTATGGAGCTTAACACCGTAACCACCCATGACGATCCAGGACCATCATGGATAGAATCCTTTTTCCTACAGAAACCGCCCTTCTCAAAGTAACAAATGATCTCCACACTGCAAAAACCAAAGGCCATTTCTCTCTTCTTATCCTCCTAGACGTTTCAGCAGCATTCGACACAGTCGACCATACCCTTCTATCCCAGATTTTCAAATCACTTGGTATCTGCGTCCTAGCACATTCCTGGCTTCTATCCTATCTCTTTCAAAGGTCTTTCTCTGTGACATACGCCAACACCTCCTCACCTCTGACCCCCCTCTCAGTAGGGGTACCCCTAGGCTCTGTTCTGGGACCTCTTCTATTTTCTCTGTATACATGCTGCCTGGGGCTACTGATAAAATCCTTTGGCTTTAACTACCATCTCTATGCAGACGATACACAAATATATCTCTCAGTACCCTCAATATCACCAGAAATACAGCGGCGGGTCTCAGATTGCCTTAACGCTGTCTCTTCCTGGATGGCTCATCATCGCTTAAAACTTAACTTATCCAAGACCGAGCTCCTTATCTTCCCTCCTAAATCCTGCACAACACCTCCATTCTCTATAACTGTCGAAGGCTCCACAATTTACCCTGTAGACAAGGCCCGCTGCCTCGGGGTAACTTTGGACTCTTCCCTTTCCTTCTCCACCCACATTAACAACGTTACCAAAACCTGTCGCTTCTTTCTTCGGAATATAGCAAAAATCCGGCCATTCCTCTCTCACTCTACAACAGAAACCCTAATGCATGCTCTTATCCTTTCTCGCCTGGACTACTGCAACTCTTTACTTACTGGTCATCCTACTAACCATATCGCTCCTCTTCAATCAGTTCTTAATTCAGCCACCAGAATACTCTTCCTCTCCTCCAGAACAGTACTCACCCCACCACTTCTAAAATCACTGTCATGGCTTCCCATAAAGCAGCGTATCACATTCAAAATCCTCCTCATCACCTTCAAGGCTCTTCATCACTTGTCCCCGCCTTATATCTCATCTTTGATATCCCGCCATATTCCTGCACGTCCACTACGCTTCACACATGCTGTACGACTCACTGCCCCTTTAACCACTATCGCTGTTTCACGATTGAAAGCTTTCGCACATGCTGCCCCCTACCTCTGGAACTCCCTACCACCCAGCATTCGCCAAGCCTCAACCCTAAGCAATTTTAAATCCAAACTAAAAGATCACCTATTATCTCTAGCAATAGCATAATATGGAAACATTATCATTATTATCATAAGCCAAACACGGCACTTTCTCCTCTACCAGCTTGTATCTGTATGTCACCCATCCTATACTTAGATTGTAAGCTCTACGGGGCAGGGACCTCTTATCCTAATGTATACTCACCTGTCGTTCCCCTTATGACTGCCTATATAAGCACTTAATCACCGCACTTATTGTACCCCAGCTGTATTAAATGTAATCTGTAAAGTGCCAAGTACACCGGTTGGCGCTATATAAATAAAAATATACAATACAATACAATACAAAGCCACCTGAGGTCACCCTAGTCCAACCTATGGCCACACCGACACACCCCAGCCACAACCACTTCTGCCTGATACAGGAAATATTCTTGGTGTATAACATAGAAGCTCAGTACCTTGGCTTTGTGACAAATTGGAGACCACTCTTTGCATCCAAGTTGTTTAATTATGGTCTGTCAACTGTAAATGAATGGAAGCATAAAATAAGGACACTGGGATTTCTGTGGCCACACACCCAACTTGAAATGTGGGTGTGGTCAGCACAGCTCTAAACCATCAACTCTACCTAATGGGAAATACAGTCTTGAGTGCTATTGGTTTGTGTCTGTCTATATATAGCTAATATTCTCATAAGTCCTACTTTCAGAAATGATTCTTCATTAATATTTTCATTTTACTTTTTCTTTAGGTAAAACCTGATGTAAAAATACAATGGATAAATATGACATTATTAGGTTGATTGGGGAAGGAGCATTTGGAAAAGCATTTCTTGCCAAAGGAAAATCTGATAATGTCCAATGTGTAATAAAAGAGATTAACCTATCAAAGGTAAGCGCTAGTTACTTTTAGGTTCCTTCACAATTTGTCTAGTAATACCATGACCTTCTCCTTACCATAGCTTCATGGTTTTATATGGAACCTTAGTACAAATATAAATATTATTTCTAGAAATAAGTCAAGTCTGACATTGAATCCCCTCCCCTGCATTTGCTTTATACCCACCAATGCATAGTTTGTGCAGCCATGTAATGGGACACCAACATCTAAAAATAGTTCCAAACTAATATCCTTAAAAATTCTTTAGTCCTTACCTGAGGTGTAAGACATTATGAGGACTGTGCTAATATGATTACACACTAAAAGAGACTATGGAACCAATTTCTCCCGCTTTGTCTGCCTAACAAAACTTATTAAGCTGCTTATTCTGAAAATGGGCCTCTGTCTGCTGCTTACACCAAAAGGAGGGCAGTGGGGAAGTGGATGGATATTTTGGGGGCATTTCTTTCCTCTGCACCTCGTTTAATGCTATGTACTAATAAGGTAATTTTAAGTTTACACCATTTCCCTGCAGAGCATATAGCGTTGGAGTTCGGGGCTTGCTTACATGATATTCTTAAGGACCACTTTGGGACAATATGTGTGTACAATTATCCACTAAAGGGATCATACCTCTAGTACTTATCCTGACATGCACTGGAAGCCCAGAAATCAAACCCCACTGGTGGATTTGGACTACCCCCGCCCCCATTGTCTTTAATATTCGCTATGTGTGTCTAGCCATGCTTTGACTTTCTTTACATAAGAATTCCTGGTTTGTGTCTCAGAAGTGAAAGCACGATAACGTCTGTAAACCAGCAGTGGGCAAAATATGGCCATTGAGCTGGATCTTGTTCACTAACAAAGCCGATCCAGCCAGTGGACTTTGAAAATGAAACAAAACGTATATTAGAACTGAACCAGTCATGGTCCTCCTCTCCAGCTCTGTCAGGCGTCTCTAGCTTCTAGTGTCTTATTGAGAATTCGGCAGGGTGAGTGTGATGTGATGTCAGGTCATGCTGACCACACCAAGTTCACAATGAGGCACAAGCCAGATCTGGATGCAGGGGACCCTGCAGGCTTAATGTAAATATATTGCCTATTTTGTCCTTTAGTATGGAAGACTTGTCATTCATAGCTTTAAGTAAAATAAGAATTTTCTGTGAGATTATATGTGTGCACTTACATGATAACCACTCTCCCCGGTATACATTCTGACTCTAGCGCCTTGTTCACACTTGTTATTTTAGAGCAGTGTTTTGAATGCTTCGCTAATCACAGGTACTTGAAGATCATTGCTGCTTTTGAGGCTGTTCCCACTGGCAGTATCGCCACACATGAAAGCATAGAGTGTGGTAAAGTTGTGCAGAGCAGATCTGCACGGTGGCCTGTGAGCCACTTTGCATATCATACATGCTGATTATCTGGCTTTTAAGATGTGCTTAGCAACATCTAGTGGATAGGCAATACACACATGGGCACTGGCTAATGATTTATGGCTGACACTGATGAAGTCTGTCCATCAACCAGGCCTCTTCCCACCATGGCATCCCTCCCAGAATGAGCAAAACAGTCCTATTAGACTCTCCAAACATGAGCCATGGGCAGAGCTATGATTGGCTTTGTTCAAGTGAAGGTAAAGAACATTAATCTATTTGTCTATACAAACAGATCATGAGATCTACAACTAAAAATAATATTTTCTAACTTGGGGTTATATATACGTGTAAATATAATTTACTACATTTGGTTTTTAGGTATTTTAGTTTTCATTTAATTATGTTACATTGTTTTAGAAATAATTGCAGCATGCTGATTGTATACTTTTATCATTTGTGACTCCTTCTTATTATCTATGTGCTCCTTGATTGCATGGCAATGTAAACCCACTCTCCAAAATGACAAGGTCAGGTAAGGTCATTGATACAGAGTGAGAGAGACAATTATCATATTTAGCAAATAATTCAGAGGCAGGTAAACTGTAGCTGTTCAGCTGTTGTTGGACTGCAACTACTGTAATTAATGAGGTTGGGAGTTGTAGTCCAACAACAGCTAAGGAGAGGCATATTGCCTGCCCCTCTTCTTATCTGTAATCCCATCTTTGCTGTAGATGCCCCGAAAAGAAAGAGAGGCATCTCATAAGGAAGTTACACTGCTGGCTAAGATGAAGCACCCAAATATTGTGACGTTCTTCACCTCCATCGAAGGTTTGTTCTGGTTATTGTTGTACTAGTTGAAGAGCCCGTTACACGGGCCACAGTGCCACTGCCAGCCAGTCGCGGGGCAGTCATGCGCAGTAGAGACTGCCTGCGCCACGGCTGATACAGAGCTGGATGCTCCTTCGGAGTGTCCAGCTCTGTATTGGCTGCTGCGTGGGCAGTCTCTACTGAGCATGACTGCAGCACGAGCAGCAGTCTCTACTGCGCATGACTGCATCGTTACACACGTTTTAGCGAATTATTATGTAGGATAGCATTTAGCTCCTTATGCAAAAGAATAAATAAATTAGGGGTTCTGGAGCAAACCAAGTGCACAATAGGGTACAAATAATAGGCCCTATTGATCTAAATTACACTTCTAACTCTTTGAATGCTAACGAGGTCTCTAATGCAGTGCAGTGCAATGCGTGCCAGAGGGGTATCCAGCCCCTTGCGTTGTATCCTTCTGGCATTCAGATGGTTAAAACACAGGGAATGTGGGGATTTTTATTTAACCCCTGTGGTGCATTTGGTTTTCTCTAGAGATGCTCATCTTTTGATATCTGAATCAGGCCTTAAATTAACATAAGGAATAATAGTATTTTCTATGTTAATGCAAGCATTAACGCAATGCTTTGGATACCCCTCTAGCACTCAAAGGGTTTAACCCCTATATCAGGGGAACACAACTTGTCTACAGCTCCCATCATCCTTAGCTAGATATTGGCTGGCTGAGGGTGATGGCTATTTGCAGCTGGTGAGCCAATGACTGACATCCTTTCTCTAATGAGTGACTTGCGCACTAGGATCCTTATGCACAAAGAAAAGAGGATACATTTTGGGGCAAACCAGCAGTACTATGGGGGGGGGAGGTAAACATTCCTAAAGTTTCTAAAGGTTTAAAAGGGGCTTTTAAATAATTACATTCTAGAGAGGTCTCCAATACATTGCAAATTAATGTGATGTTGAAGTCCCTAGCATTGACTGGGTTAAAAGCCCTTTTTAAATCAGTGGAAAATGTTATTTTTGCATAATACTCTAAAAAAGTGAAAAATAAATAAAAAATGGATGCGTAGAGGTACCGTTTGTGGCGAATACAAGGCAATATCTAATTGTAAGATAAAACCATGTGAGGAATCCCATGTAGGTGCTCTGAGTTAGAAAAACTAGTAACTCTCTGGTGCCAGAGGGGTGCGTTGTGTATTCCTCCTGGCATTCAAAGCATTAAGCCTATTTAAGAATACACCCAATTAAGCACGGGTGAGTTCATGAGTGACTTCTCTATCTTCACTGACCCACCTGTACTCAGGGCAAGGGAAATACTTCAGTACTGGCCTGACTGCGCCCGTTAGGTCTGAACTTGGGCACCCCTGTCTTGCATGCTAGAGATTTCTTCAGTGCATTTCAGTGGGTTATAGAGTTTGATTATTAGGGCTCCGCATAGATTTTGTGTAAGACTAAAGAATTCCACACCCACAAACCATTTATGAATCACTGCCTCAGTTAATGAAGCCATTCTATGCATAGGGTTGCCAGAGCATCATACTGAAAACATATGAAAAATGCATGCTGCAGGCTTGTGGTGATTATTACCGGGCTGCTTTCTTCTCATGTAGCCATGCGGCATGTATTTTTCATGTGTCCAGTGTTAAATGGAGGATCTGGCACTCAAAACTATGTATGTATTGTACCAGTTTGAATTCTGTTTGCTGTATTCTCCTAAATTATTTCCATGCAGAATTGGCTTTATGGCTCAGGCCTTAACCATTTGTGTGCTAGAGGTATACACAATGAATTACTTTGTAATGAGTTGCATACCCCTCTGGAACTCAAAGGGTTAAAAGGATATGTTACCTTTAAGTTGAGTTTAGTTAATTGTAATGATTATTAAAAACTGCCCAGTTGTTGCTCTAGTCATTTGTTTGTAATATAAAAAGTTTTTGAGAGGTGGTGAAAATTACAGTTATTCCTTTTCTTGTGAGTCCTCCAGGGCCATAGGAATGTGTCTTGTCTCCCCTGTCCAGCTGCTGTAGGACCAGTCAAAAAGGTTTTATAAGGACATTCCTCTCCCATGCTGGATAGTCCTCTTTTGTCATAGCTAGAAAACATAACATAAACAGATTAACCCTTTAAGACCAATGACGTGCCAGGACCATCTCGACTTAAGGACTGGTGACAGTCCTGGCACATCATGACTGTCTTCTATCCCATGTACCAGATGTCCAAACACACACAAAAAAATTGCGCTGGTCCTCCAGTGCACCCGAACCCTGGACCCCGTGGTCCTTAAGGGGTTATAGGACAGGGAGTGCCCTGGAGGGAAACAGAAGAAAAGGAAATATTGTTAAGTAAACTTCACCCTTTTTGTTGTGTCCCAAACCATGGCCATAGGAATGTGAGAACTACCTAAGCAGTGATACCCAGGTGGGAAGAAAGATACCCATAGCCTCATGCACATAAATTACAGTCACACCCAAACTGCGTTAATATAGGAGCATATGCAGACCTTTTACCCATTAGTCTGGTGGTGAAATTACAATAGAAAATAGGATACGCTCAAGAATGACATTACCAGTTAAGAATGCACCACCACCTGCAGTACCATCCTACCAAAATTGGCCTCAGCCAAGGCTTGGACATCCAACTGTAGTGTAGACTGTGATGACCACATAGCCACTTTAAATATGTCCCTTGCTGGCACCATTGCTTTAGAAGCTCAAGACGTTGCCATAGCTCTAGTTGAATGGGCTCTCAATAACCTTGGTGGATCCAATCCTGCTTCCATGTAGACTATTATTATACATTCTGTAATCCTTCAAGCGATGGATGCTTTTGATGTTGAGGAGCCCTTAAAATTTCCATAAAAATGCACAAAGAGAGCCCACTTTCCTAAAATCCTTTATTCTTCTTAAATATATGGAAATGCATCTGACCACATCCAGATTATGAAACCATTTTTCCTTACTACCTTTTTGATTTGGAGAGGAGGACAAAAGAATAATATCCTGGTTTAAATGGAAGGCAGCTACTACTTTGGGTCTGAAACTTGTCCTGGCCCTCATCACCACTTTGTCTTGATGGCTCTTAAAGAGATAGTAATACTTAATCTTATGTTTATTTAATATTGTAAGCATAAAAAAAATGAAAAACAATGTAAGTCTTCTCTCTCAAACCTTTATGGTTTGAGAGATATACCTCGCTCAAGTTACCTCTTCTTGACTGTTTGAACGAAGTTGGCTCTCTAGCTGACAGCTACAAATTCCAGTCGTTTGACCAGATGGAGGCTCTTCAGCAGAGCCGAAAATGCGCAATCTAAACATGAATACTTCATTGGAACGGTCTACAAAGTGTGCCTGGTTTGCAAGCACACTTTGTAGACCATTCCAATGAAGTATTAATGTTTAGATCACGCATTTTCAGCTCTGCTGAAGAGCCTTCATCCTGTGAAATGACCGGATTCTGCAGCTGTTAGCTAGAGGGCTGACTTTGTTCAAACAGCCAAGAAGAGGTAACTTGAGCGAGGTATATCTCTCAAACCATAAAGGCTTGAGAGATAAGCCTTACATCGTTTTTCATATTTTTTTATGCCTACAATATTAAATAAATGTAAAATTAAGTATTGCTATTCCTTTAAGAAGACAGTCTTCTATGTAAGATTCTTATTCGGGACTTTTTGTAGAGACTTGAATCTTGAAGAGCGTGTAAATTGTTCACATCTCTTATTCATAGTCTCGACTTATCTGTTTCTCTCAAATACTTCTTGAAGAGATCATCTTCTATGAACTGTTTTTCCAAGAGAACTGATAAGGTGGACAACTATACCTTTTATTGAAGCTGGTTTTAAACCTGCTTCATATCACTTCTGTGGAAAATTAAGGATATAAGTCGCGTAAATAGAAAATCTGGCAACCCTATTTTCTTGGCACCAACTTCTAAACCTCTTCGACACTCTACAATAGGCTTTTGAAGTAGTCTTTTCTGCCTGAAATTATAGTATTTATTACTGACTCTGATAAACCCCTCAATCTTAGGGATGCCCTTTCAGCCTCCATGCTGTCAACTTCCAAAGTCTCTGGTTTGGATGCAACACAGACCCCCGAGCCATCAAGTTCTCCCTGGGTGGAAGATGGCAAGGCTTGTCTACCAATATCTTGACCAGTTTCAAGAACCAAATTTTCATAGTCCAGTTCAGAGCTATCCGAATCACTTTCACCCTTTGTCCCTTTATTTTCTTCAATACCTCTGGTATCATAGGAATCAGAGGAAAGATGTATACCAGTTCAAAATTTTATCTGTACTTCCTGTACTGACCTAGGGCTTAAGGGCTCTCCCACTGAGCAAAGAACTTTTGGAACTTGTTGCTGCCATTGAATATTATTATTATTATTATTCTTTATTTATATAGCGCCAACTAATTCCGCAGCGCTGTACAATTGGGGAATAGACATACAGAGGTATTAAATAGTACAATCAGATGTGTAGAACAGGAGGATCAGAGGGCCCTGCTCGTGACCATCATGTCCACTGATGCCCTTCCCCACTTCTATACAATCTCTCGCAGAACACCTCCCAGTTTAGGGCCCATTCTCTTTGATCCAGTTTGTTCCGTCTGAGAAAATCTTCTTGAGTATTTGTGCTTCTTGATATATGGGAAGCTGTTATTGCTGAAAAATTTGAGTTCTGCCCCGTTTACAGAGTTTTCAGGTTTTTCCCTTATGTTAAATGAATATTGTCCCTCTCTGCAATCCACTTGGACACCACCCTAGAAGATTACCTTCACAAAAAAGCTACAGCTTCAATATTTATTGAAAACAATTAAAATGGATAGCTCTGCTCTGCTTCCTACCATAAAAGCACAGGATTCCTTCTCTGTTGGATTAAATAGTTGGGACCCAGCGTGCGATCCATGCTGGAACCCAAGGGCCTTCCACCGGAAAGTGCTTGATTTAAGTTATAAAAGGAGACTCTTCCTGTTTCCTTTCTCCCAAGCCTCCTTCTTGCATGCTGCACTGGACTGATGGCCTGCCCATCCATCTGCCTTCTATGCTGGAACACATACCCTGAAGACCCATCCTCCAGCTTGCAGTGCCCCGTTCTCTAGCGACGTTCCTTTTATTCACCTCCACCGGGGAAGAGGATGGGAAAATCTATGCTTTCTCCCTGGCCAGCACTGACACTAAAACCAGAGCTTCAGGAGCCAACCACTCCTGGAAGGAAGTCAATGGTTGCGGCCACTACCTATATCTGTCCTCAACCGAATACTTCTGGTAAGATCTACAGACTAATGCCGATACTGAGCTGAATCCATCACAGCTGTCACACCCCAGCTGAATCTAGGGCCAAAAAGACTATCACACCTTAGGGCATAATCCCCCCCCCCCCCCCCCCCCTTATGATGGATAAAGTGGAGAAGACTTCTCCAGTGATCTCATTTCTCCAGTTCCTATGTTATTATATGGAGTCTATGCACTAAGATTTCTCCCACTTTGGACATCTTAGTGCATAAGCTCCCCAGAAAAATACAGGAACTGAAGTAGTGATATCACTGTTTATCACCTCTTTATCACACCTTAGTGCATAACCACCTGGAACTTCCTTATAAACCTTTTTTTGATTGGTCCTACACCATCTGGAGAGAGGAGACAATAAACATTGCTCTGGCCATAGTCTGAAACACAGAAGAAATAAACCTTTATTTGTTGGTTACAGTCTTGCACTGTATCCTAGTTTATTTGGTGGGCCAGGATTAGCGCACTCTGTGCTATGAACTAATCTAGATAGAGCCCATACACTGGGGGCACTTCTGATAGCACAGTGGGCTGTACGTTTGGCTTTAAATTGAACTAATTAGCACACAGTGCAGGGATTTACCATAAACTGTGACAGTGTGTCACCAAAACATAGTTAAATCCTAAAAAAATATTTATTTTATAGAAAATTGCTAGTATAACATATAGGCAGTAGTAAGCAATAGTAGTAAGCAATAGTAATTCTGTGTTTTGACTTATTTATTTATTTATTTTTAATCCTTTTGAGTGCCAGAGGGGTATGCAGCCCATTGCAGCGCAGTAGGTTGCATAGCCCCAGGCACTCAAAGGGTTAAAAGCATATTTAGAACAGTCACCTCTTGGATGTTTTGCAGTGCATTGGAGATGTCTCTAGCATCCAGTGGGTTAAAAAGTGGGAACATAAAAATGAAACCTTGTCAGCAGTTACAGAACTATTGGCTCGATGCAAGAAACGTTCGCATCGGATAAAGGAATTTTTGTGCGCAGATAGATTTTGCGCATGTCCTAATCCAGGAAGCTAAATACCGAACGCTTCTTGAATTGCGCATAAAAAATTCCATTTTACGACAACAGTACACAGACATATTAATTCATTCACAGTAGCACTTCCTGCATTAGGCGCATTCGCTATTCCAGAGTCGTTAATCTTAGCCACGCCCACAAAAAAAATAAATGTACGCAGCCGTTCGCTAATCTTGAATTTTCATGCGCAAACCTATTCCTTAGTGGTTTTCACATGGGAAATAGCTATTGCGCACGTTTCCTGCATCACGCCATATATGATTAACTTTTGTGGCTAAGGAATGGTGTCCAGCTCTTTGCAGCAATCTATTACCAGAAGGGGTTACATAAGGGATGGCCAATTGTTTTAGCCTGAACGCCGCATTTCGGTTCAAAATTAACCCCTCAGTAACACCCCTGCCTCACTAGTAGTCCCCTCCTAATTGAGGTGTGAGAAATGAGAGGTTTAAGACTGACTTTTTTTGATCACACAGTGGCACAGACAATGTCTCTGCACTGTTAGAATGATACATTTTACCACAAAGCTTGTTTTATACAATGCATCACTCTAATCTCTGCAGAGAAAGCCAGAATTGGTATTTTCCTAGTGTAGCAGAACTGCTGTTAGTGTACAGCGAGATCCAAGGGCCACATTAAACCATTCGTATTTTGGAAATCTTTGGTTTAAAGGGTATTGTGTTTTTGTTGCAGAGAAGAACAAGCTTTATATTGTGATGGAATACTGTGACTGTGGGGATCTGATGAAGAGGATAAACAAACAGCGAGGTGTACTCTTTGATGAAGACCAGGTAGTACAGCAGGGCTGGGCAACCTGTGACCCTCCAGCTGTTAACGGACTACAATACTCGCCATCCTCAGACAGTTATTTGCTTTCTGATAATACTAGTGCAAATTCCACTTGCTAAGAAAAATAGGAACAGTTATTGAGCAAAGCAACTGTACCACAGGGGAGAAAAAGATTCCCAGACATTCCCATTGATATAAATGGGAATTTTAAACCCCTTGAATGCTAGAGATGTTTTCAGCACTTTGCTTCCCAATGCATTGGAGACCGCTTTACCATTCAAGGTCTTAACCCTTCCAGTGCCAAAGTGGTATCCCTCTGACACTGAAAGGGTTAAAATACACATTTAAATCAATGGACATTTTTAGTTCTCCCTTTTATTTAGTTGATTCTATGTATCTATGGTACCTATTTATGTATTTACTAGTTGAAAAGCCAGTTTATAAGGACACAGTGCCACCGCTGCAGTCATGCTCAGTACAGGTGGCTGATACGGAGCAGGGCGCTTCGAATTCAGACCGGAGTCCTCTCTGCGCACCTTCCTGGGACCAAGCTGACTGCAGAGCGCGCAGCCGTCTCTACTGCACATGATGGCTTCTGACAAACATCCATAGTGAATTATTATATAGGATGGTTTTAGCTTAGGGTTGACTGGCTGAGGATGTTTTTGGACTACAGCTCATGTGGTCCACAGATTGCCCATGCCTCCTCTAGTTAATTAAACTATTTTCTACTTTAAAACACCCTGTAGAATTATATGAGGAAATATTCCAACATTAACAGTTATCAAAGTCAATTTTATACATGAACTAGTTTTAAAGACTGTGTACATGGGCTAGCACTGGCGGCGCTGCAGTCATGCGCAGTACTGACTGCCCGAACACGCCGCGGCTGATACGGAGTGGGGCACTCCGAATTCAGACCAGAGTCCTCTCTGAGCACCTTCCTGGGACCAAACGGTCCCAGGAAGGTGCGCAGAGAGGACTCCGGTAAGAATTCGGAGCACCCCGCTCTGTATCAACCACGGCGCGGGCAATCAGTACTGCGCATGACTGCAGCACGCTCAGCCATCTCTACTGCGCATGACTGCACCGTGACAAACTTTTTAGCTAATTATTATATAGGATTTTTACTTCCATCTTTATTACTAAATACGAAATATAAAATAGTTCCTTATTTTATGGTTGTATTTGTCTGTGTTTTGGGGTTTTTAGATCCTGAGCTGGTTTGTACAGATTTCCTTGGGCTTGAAACATATTCATGATCGCAAGGTCCTACACAGAGACATCAAGGCGCAAGTACTAATGACATAACTTGTTTGGATTATAGACTTGGAATTGATTTGATTAATGTCTTGTAGGAAGGTATCATCACAACCTTATGTATATTTGCAGAACATCTTTCTTGCCAATAATGGAACACTGGCCAAATTAGGAGACTTTGGCATTGCAAGAGTGTTGAACAAGTAAGCTTGAATTGTTGTCCTTATTTATATGCATATATGAACTAGTCCAAGCAATTTACTGACTCTATGGCAGAGTGACTATTCTGCTATCTCCTTTATTATATTAAAGCAACAATATTTCGATAGTAAGGCCTTAAAACAGGAGTACTATATCTATGTCTATTGTTTTTTATATTATTTTTCAACTGAAGTTTTCAATACCTGTACATTTACAATTCCTGGGTAAACATGGCTATGGTCCACTTTAGCAGCTGCCAAGCCACCCATCTGTACTTACTTCCAATGTGATGCTTTCCTTCATGGATTCTGTCACATGGGGACGTGCTGGAGGTATGTCACAAGGATAACTCACATGGCTGGCAGCCATATATATTTGTTGATAACCATGGAGGGAGGAAGCAAATTATATCACATGGTAAAGAATCACCCATGTGACCGATCTGTGCTCTGGCCATAGACTGCCATGGCATTCTGTAATCTGGACCTGCACATTAGTGTGAGTTATACAAACTGTTAATTGCTAGTTTGAGCAGCATCATTGGGGGCAAGTTGTTTTGCAAGTGTTCTTTTAGCACAAAGTTTATCATTTTCGCCCAGACGAACATAGCATTCTAAACAAGAATATACTTTAAATGTAATATATAACCTATATTACATTTTTGTTCTATAAAGCTCAGAGGCAGCAGATGTTCTGGGATAATGCAATTTCAGCACTTCAGTAAGATGGATGTGCAACTTAATGCTTTACTGTCCTCCTGGCACTCAGAGGGTTAACTGGCTCCATATACTTTTATTTTCAGAATGATAGTCCCTTTTTTCTTGTTTTCAGATGGCAATACTTACAGTCTGTACTTTTTGTTTTTTTTAAGCACGATGGAACTAGCACGTACATGTGTGGGGACTCCATATTACCTTTCTCCTGAGATCTGCGAGAATCGACCATATAACAATAAGACGTATGTCTCTGCCTGCTTGATTATCCACAAACTAATAATTCTTCTGACGTGTGTTATACAAGTCTTATGACTGTCTTGTAATAACGTTTTTGTTTTCATTAACACTCTACCTGTGACTTAGTAAATATGGGGCCATGGGCATAAAGAGATTATATTAGCAACTCTGAAGCAAACCAGCTGAACCGTGGTGAACAAATAAAAATTCACCTTTGTTTAAATTTGGCTTTCACCCCCTTGAATGTCAGACAGGACTTCTACACAACCTGTCTAGTATTCAAGGGTTTAAAAAGACCATTAAACATAATGAAAGAGTAGATTACTTCTCCAGTTCCTATGCTATTCTGTGGAGCCTATAAATTAACCCTTCAAAGACTAGAGGGTTGTGCAATGGTTTGCAGTGTATTGCATATCCCTCTGGTCCTTTAAAGGAGCTGTGAACTTTTTTTTTTTTTTTTTTTTTTAATGGAAACCTATGTTGTAGAGCTTTTTCTTGCTGAGTAAAACGAGGGCACTCTCACCACTGTTAGTTGTTTTATTCAAATGTTATAGTAGTTCAGATAATCAGGAAGTGATTTTACAGCACATTTACTTCCTGAAAGTTCTGACACAAAGTGATTCAGCAGTTTTCTTCACATTCTATGGAGAACTGTGTTGTCAGGGCTTTCCTATCAAATAGAATGTGACAAAATAACTGATTGGAATCTGACCTCTAGAATTGTATTAACTCAGGAAATATGCATTTCTCAGCAGTGGGAATACCCTTAGGGAAAATCCTTAGAATATATATTTTTCCTAAAAAAAGTTTGATTCCTTTTTAAAGGGTTAAAATCTTTCAAGTTGGAGAGATGGTTACTTGCATAGTAAATTAGTTGAAACCCACCCCATCAAGTTCAACCTTTGCCTTAGTCTAACCAAGAATCATATAAACCGTTCTGACTCCTAAATGGGTATTCTGTTTACCAGAACTTCCTGTTTTACTTGCTAATACACATAACCCTGTATGTTCCCTTTTGCTACAAATACATCTAACCCTCTCTTAAATGTTTCCATTGTATCTCCCATTACCACATGCTTGTGCAAAGAATTCTACAACTTAAAGCGGAACTTTCATCCTAATAAAATCGCCCCCAAATAGATTATTAACCTAGCGATATGCAAAGTTATACTATCCATAAAGGGATAGTAATACTTCGTTTTACCTTTATTTTATTTTGTAGGCATTCAAAAAACATGAAGAACGATATAAGTCTTATCTCTCAAACCTTTATGGTTTGAGAGATATTCACAAGCAAAGTTTCCCCCTCCCGCCCCTTTTACCTAGTGTAAGCAATCTCTTCTCAGATGTGGAATGCAGTCCATAGACCAGACAGATAACAGCAAGGGACACTATTCTTCCTATCAGAACAATGAAAGCCCTGCCCCCCGAAAAGCTTTTCAGCTTTTTCCCTTATCTTAATTGAAGATTGTCCCTCTCTGCAATCTACCTGGGCCCCTCCCTTCTGCTCTGGCTGAGCAGTGAAAGGGAGGGGGAGACTTTGTCATTGAATTACTCTTGAACTACAACTCTGACATAACTGAAATACAATACTCTAAAGTCCATATACTATGATGATTAATTAGAGCTACTTTTTTTATGAAACATTACTATACCTTTAAGCGCAAGTCAGAGGTACTGAAGAAAAATCTCCTGTAGGCATCGGGCTGCACAGAGATTACAAGAGAAGCTCTGTGCTCCTGCGCAGTCAGTCCTTTCAGGTGCCTTAAGGCACCAAGGAACGTCCCCACCAGTGCTGACAGTGAATGGGACGGACAGTTCAGACTCAGAGGTACATTTCCTCTAAGATGTCTGCTCTGTCTGTCCTCTGGTCCCTGCCGAAGATGTGTTTTTCTTCAATACTACTGACTTATTAAGCTTAAAGATAGTATAACTTTGCATTTGCTCAGTTAGTAATCTATTTGGGGCAATTTTGTTAGCATTAAAGTTCCACTGACATTATTGTATAAAACCCTTTCTCTGCTGAATTTGAAACATCTTTTCCTCTAATCTCAGAGGACGGCCCCTAGCTATTTGATCAGGCCTTGGAATGAAAAGTTCACCAGAGAGATCCTTGTATTGACCTCACATATACTTAAATAGTGTAAAACATTCTCCTCTTAGTCCTCTTTTCTTTAGAATAAATAAACCAAGTTTATCTAGACCTTCCTTATATGTTGTCCTCCGTTCCCTTAATTAATTTTGTTGCTCTTCGCTGTGCTGTTTCCAGTTTTAGAATATCCTTGGTGCATGAGCTCCATAGAATAATATAGGAATTGGTAACTGTATCGCACCATAGATAATAACTCCCCCTGTTCTCAGTGTATGCTATGCATGATACTACAAGCTGTCATGAGCTTATGCCTTTTCTGTGTTCCAGGGATATCTGGTCCCTAGGTTGTGTGCTGTATGAGATGTGTACACTGAAGCACCCAGTAAGTATAGGATTTATCAAGAAAAATATATATTTATAAACCAGTGCTACCTATATCAAGTGTCCTAATATGCCTTAAATAGGAGGCTGCCAGTGTGCTTATAAATGTCTCCAAATGTAATGTGTGACTTCTACTAGCACTGCCCTTGTATGGTGGATTGGGGACTATGGGTCATATATATAAAAGCAAACTGAAGTTATTGTGGTGTAAACCAACTCTACCATAGGGGACAAAATACAAATTCCTGAATACTTATGTGCTGGAATGGAACTTTTTAACCCCTTGAATGCCAGAGAGGCCTTCATCGCATTGACACTTTCTCTAAAATTCAAATTCCTGTTAACACTTTGACTGCCAGAGGGATGCTTTGCAATGCATTCCGTACACTTCTGGCACTCAAAGGGTTAACAGGAATTTTTATTTGTCCCAGTGGTGCAGTTGGTTTACTTCAGAATAACTTGTTTGCTTTTATAACTATAGGCCTATGTTGTTAACCCTTTGTGTGCCAGATGGGTGTCTAATACATTGGGAAGCAATACACCTCCTGGCACTCAAATGGTTAACTAGTAAATACAGATGTGGAGAACTCCCTATTACACATGATATAGAAACCAAGTGGTGTATTGCTAAGGTCACACTGTGTAGATCCAAACTAGAATTAATAGAATAACACGATGACAAACTGAACAAGGTGAAAACATTAAGAGAAGAATAAATATAAATGTGAATATGAATGTAGAATGCAGTCTAAAAATGTTTATTAATGTGAATAGACTGTCTATGGAGGGGTCATTAAAGCGGAACTAGCACCGCTACAAAACTTCATCTCCAATAATTCCTCGTCTGGCAACTATCTGCTCAGTAGCGCTAGTCACCAGAATTATTACCTTGTTAAACAGAATTCTCAGTTCTTCCCGGGCTGACCGGCAGGACGGAGCGTAGACATCTTTCCATAGTGACGTCTGCACACCTGCGCTGTCAGTCCCAGACGGCTCTAGGGGCTGTTGCTAGGAGCCGTTTGGGAAGAATGGAGAATTCTATTTAACAAGGTAATAATTCTGGCGACTAGCGCTACTGAGCAGCTAGTCGCCAGATGGGGAATTGTTGGAGATGAAGTTTTGTAGTAGCGGTAGTTCCCGCTTTAAACGGTAGTAATGTTTCATAATAACAGCAGCTAAGTTTGTTCTTTATAGTTAAAGGGGATGTTTACCCCCTTCACAACTTTGCCTAAATCGTTTCAGTACCAATAATAACTAATGGAAAGTGTGTTCTTTTTTTTTTTTAAAAAAATCTGCCCGTTTGAAGAAATTCTAAGTTTAAATGTACTTCTGTTCCTACTTCCGGCAGACAGTGCTGAACAGATCTGTACCGTAGTCTCAGCTTCTATCCGGCCTCCTCCTGTCTCTAAGCTGGAGGACTTTCATTGGCAGAGATCGATTTCTGGCCAATGAAAGTGCTCCAGCTTAGAGACAGACAGCCTCCGTCATCGGAGGAGGCTGGATAGAAGCTAAGACTACGGTACAGATCTGGGCAGCACTGTCTGCCGGAAGTAGGAACAGAGGTACATTTAAACTTGGAATTTCTTCAAATGGGCAGATTTTTTTTTAAAAAAAGAACACACTTTCCATTAGTTATTATTGGTACTGAAATGATTTAGCCAAAGTTGTGAAGGGGGTAAACATCCCCTTTAAAGCGGAACATTCACCTTCTATAAAGCTTCCATCCAAAAAGTAAGCATATGGCGACTACCTTTGTAATAGTTCTATTACATCTCAGAAGGTCCTGATTCTGAAGTAATTCTTAATCTTCAGAGACCGGAAGCCAGGTATCAGTGCAGACATCTTGTCTTAGAGACACCTGCACTGTCAGTCCCGGCCTCCTCTAGGAGGCATTGCACTATGCCAAAAGGCACCAGAAGGGACTGACGACATCGGAGATCTGTAATATTAAAGCGGAAAGTTCACCTTCCATACAGTCGTCCTCAAATAATTAGGCATATGTAGACTAGCTTCATAATAGTTCTAATAGCTCTTATAAGTATGCGATTTTGAAGTCGTCCTTAATCTTTGGAGACTGACGGCCAGGTTATTGCTCCCACAGTCAGTCCCTTCCGGTGCCTTTCGGCACAGTGCAATGCCTCCTAGAGGTGTCTCTAACATGAGATGTCTGCACTGATGCCTGGCTTCCGGTCTCCAAAGACTAAGGATTACTTCAAAATCGGGTACTTCTGAGAGCTAATAGAACTATTATGAAGCTGGTCTCCATATGCTTAATTATTTGAGGGCGACTTTATGGAAGGTGAAAGTTCCGCTTTAATATTACTGATCTCTGATGTTGTCACTGTTCAAATCTTTCTAGTTACAATGAAATTATATTATGAAGTTTATCCCTCCTGCCCCTTTTCCTGATCGTAAGCCACCTCCCCTCAGATCTGAAATCTGGTCCTCAGACCGGACAGTTCACAACGAGGGACAATCTTCCCTCAGTCATATAAGGAAAACACCGCCCTTCTTGATGAAGGATGGCAGGTTTTTCCTGATACTGACTGAAGGTTGTACCTCGTTGCAATCTGCTTTCAGATTTGAGGTAGAGAAGACTGATGTTGGGCAAAAGTGGCGGGAGGGGTAACCTTCATAATATAATTTCAGCCTAACTAGAGAGAGATGAACAGTGGCAACAACGGATCTCAGTAGTATTAACTATAAAGAACAATCGTAGCTGCTTCTGTTTATTATGAAACATTACTAAATCTTTAAATGTGAAAATCTTGTCTTAACCCTTTATGTACCACAAGGGTACACAATTCATTGCAAAGCACTCTGGCACTCAGAGTTAACTGAACAATACTGATGCTGCTGCTTTGGTATTATTGATTTTCGTTAGTCTCCCATTCATGATTGATTGGTTTGCTAGACCATGAACTCTGTGAATGAGTAGATGAATGTGAATGACAAGTGATGAAAAAGATGAAGATGGGATGAGCTGAAGCTTGTCCAGTCACACACAAATGTTCAATACACATAGCTTGAGTGGTTGTCCCTTTCGAAGCTGCCATATGTTCATAAGAAAAGAGGAGTTCTGGGGCAAATCATGTACACTATAGGGGAGACCTCAAGAGAAATTCCCATTGATTTTAAATGGGGATTTTAACCCCTTAAATTCTAGAGGTCTCCAACATTAAAGGGGGTAGTAATACTTAATTTGTTTAAGTCCATAGGATGGTGTAGCAACAGCGCCACTGTAACATTTCAGTCCACTGTGATACTGCGTCTACAGAAATTCAACTTTGAGCTGTAATGACTTTTGAATAAAACACTTTTCAGCAGTGGAAGTACCCTTGTTTTACTCAGGGCAATAATCACTACAATATATATATATTTTTTAGAAATCAAGTATTATTATCCCTTTAAAGCAGAACGTTCACCTTATTTAAAGTCGCCCCTCAATAGTTAGGCAGATGGCAACTAGCTTAATAATAGTTCTCTTACCTCTCAGAACGAGACGATTCTAAAGTAGTTCTTAATCTTCGGAGACTGAAGGCCAGGTTAGTGCAGTCTGCGCGCCTGTGCCGTCAGTCCCTTCCGGTTACCTTGTGGCACAGTACAATGCTTCTTAATGGAGACCGGGACTGACGGCTCAGGCACAGACAAGATGTCTGCGCTGGTTCCTGCCTTCCAGTCTCCGAAGATTAAGGATTTCTTTACAATCGTGTCGTTCTGAGAGGTAGGAGAACTATTATTAAGCTAGTCGCTATCTGCCTAACTATTGCAGGGGGCTTTAAATAAGGTGAAAGTTCCGCTTTAATGGGTTAAAACCCCAATATAAATCAATGGCAGTTTTTAGTTCTCTCCTATAGTGCTGTCTCCCACTTTTCTTGTGAACATATGGCCTTAAGTGTAATATTAAAACAGATTTAATAAGACTCACAAAAATTATAAATGTTCTTTTAGAAAACGCATGAATAAATAGTCGATAAAAAAATCCTTCAAACAATTCATAAGCGGAAAGCTATAAAGTGATGATATTCCACTGGTGCAAATTCATAGCCCGTATAAAAATCATGATCTCATGTAAGATGGAATGGAATAAAACTAAATTGTAGGGTAAAAAACAGGCTTTTAAGATGGATATAGACAGACAAATTCAAATATTATTTTTGCTTTAATTACCATAATTTATTTGTTAAAGGGATAGTAAAGTTTAAAAATAAATGCAGCTCCAATTGTTCTTTATAGTTTTTGGCCCTTGTAGAGCATTATTATCATTCTCTACGATGTGTAGTTAATAAGTAATTGAATTATAAAGTGCCTATTGTAAACTGCCTCCCCTCGGATGTGGAATCTGGTCGCTTGACCGTACAGTTCACAGTGGGGGACAATCTTCTGGCTGCAAGGTTGTCCCCCTTGAAGGAGGAGGGCAGGTTTTTCATTATGATAACAGAAGATTGTCCCTTGCTGCGATCCATCCAGACGGTCTTGCTGTGCAGCTTTAAATAGGTAAAAGGGGTGCAAGGGGGGCACTTTATGATTCAGTTAGTCTGGAATTACACATCATAGAGAATGATAATAATGCTCTACATGACCCAAAAACTATAAAGAATAATCTGAACTACATTTATTTGAAACATTACTATCCTTTTTAAGAGCCAATGGATTGCACAGTGCTGTAAGGTAGAGGGACTATACATAAACTACCGTATAAGTGCAGACTAATGAAAAATGGTGCGATTCTGGAGCAATCCAAAGGCAACTTATGGAACAAATAAAAACTCCAAACATTCCCATTGAGTTATATATTTTTAACCCCTTGAATTATTCTAGAGAGGTCTCTAACGCATGGCGAAGACATGTGTTGGAGACCTCTCCAGCATTCAAGGGGTTAACAGCCACATTTAAATCAATGGGAATTTTTATTTGGTGGTACAGTTAGTTTGCTCCAGAATTGCACCGCTTTCTCAGTGGGTACAAAAGTGCCAGTGATTCTCCACTTCAGTCCTTAGGGCACAGCAACATGTCGGGTTTTTTAGGATATCCCTAATTCAGCCCACGTGGATTAAAGGGATAGTAACACTTCGTTTTAACTTTATTTTATTTTGTAGGCATTAAAAAACATGAAGAATGATATAAGTCTTATCTCTCAAACCTTTATGGTTTATGAGATATTCACAAGCAAAGTTCCCCTCCCTGCCCCTTTTACCTAGTGTAAGCCATCTCTTCTCAGATGTGAGTCTGGTTGTATGACAGTACAGATAACAGAAGGGGACAATTTTCTTTGTATGAAAACAATGAAAGCCCTTCCCCCCTTGACAAGTTTTTCAGCTTTTTCCATTATCTTAATTGAAGATTGTCCCTCTCTGCAGTCTACCTGGGCATCTCCCTTCTTATCTGGTTGAACGGGGGGGGATACTTTGTTTGTGAATATCTCTTAAACCATAAAGGTTTCAGAGATAAGATTTATATCATTCTTCATGTTTTTTTAATGCCTACAAAATAAAATAAAGTTAAAATGAAGTATTACTATCCCTTTAATCACAATCACTATTCTACTGATTACCCAGTGATTAAATAGCAGGCATATCTTGGAAACGTGAGCCGATGGGATACCCGGAGGACGAACACGGAGGAACACTGATCTAGACTGAAAACGCAAAAGAGGATGTACTAATAAGAACGAGAGCCATTCTGTAGCAAACCAGCTGCCCTATTGGGGACAAAAAAATCACTCCTATTCATTTAAATCGAGGTTTGAACACATGGAGTGAGATGCACTAAAGTGTGATAAAGTAGAAATCCTGTCTCCAGTTGCTATGTTGTTGTATGGAACCAATGCACTAAGTTTTCTCTCACTTAAATTCTTAGTACATTGGCTCCATAGAATAACATAGGAACTGGAGAGGTCATCTCTACTTTATAACACCTAAGTATATAACCACATTGAATGTGGTTCTTCAGTGGGTTGCAACACAGCCTTCCTGGGACATAAGGATAAGAGGACTCTGCTTGCTCGAGCTTAAAATGTAATAAACCTGGGCAAGCATGTTTCACATAATCACATTCCTGTTTGATATAAACTCATCATTATTTGTGTTTTGCTTTTATACATCATGAGTTACCATTTTTTTTCTCCTTTCTCTGCCATGGGTTATTTTTGTACAACATTCACCTGCTGATTTTTTTTTTTTTTTTTTTTTTTTTCTTCTTTCTTTGAGTTTGAAGCCGGTAGTTTACGCCAACTGGTGCTGAAAATCTGCAGAGGCCACTATCAGCCACTCTCATCTAAGTATTCCTATGACCTGCGGACTCTGATATCCCAACTCTTTAAAATATCCCCACGTGACCGACCATCGGTTAACTCCATATTAAAAAAGCCATTTCTGGAGAAACGCATAAACAAGTATCTGAGCCCAGAGGTGAGTATATGCCACTGCAATTCTGTTTCAGCAGGATTAATGAAATAGTAATAAGTTATTATGACAGCTGTATTTGCTATAGGGCTTCCATGGTTGAATAAAACAAGGAAATGTTTATTGCAAAAATGATTACAAAGCAAACTTGACCATTTCTTGTGGCTATACTGTAGTATAATGAATCCACTTGTATTGCAGTCGCTCAGTAGACATATCCATAGACTGCCAAAGCAACAACATCCCCACAATACATTGGGCATTCCTCTGGCACTCAGAGGGTCAACACAGCTTGTGAAAAAATGCAAATTTGCGCTACAAAACCATTTGGATTAAGCATATCCGTGCTTTACATAGTTGGAAACATTATAATATAATAATTTTAATGTATTTTTCTTTCAAAATAAGAGTTTGTCATCCTTTTAAATTTTTTGGAAAGACGTCCCAGTGGATCAGGATGCTTATTACATTAAATACGGTTTGGTTGGATGTCTAGCTTATCCAGGAGGAGTTCAGCCACACAGTCATACACAGGAGGAAGACGCCACCCTCATCAAAGCCAGCCCGATACCTTCATACGCCAAAACAATCACCAGGTAATACAACAGATTAGGCACTCGATTCAAATGCCTCAGAGGCCCCCAAAAAAATAGCCAAAGGCATTCCCTCAAGCACGGTACGCAATTCAGTTACCTGTGTTATGAAGAAATACTGTCTAAATAAGTGGCACTTCGGGTGCTAATTTTGCAGAAGTTTGCTCCCATTGAAATACAACAAAAGGCCATTTTTTTTGGCCTCAGAGTCCCTTAACATATCTGAAAAGTGCCCACGCAGAAATGAATCCAAAGAAAAGCTTTTAAAAAACCTAAGTCACCAGTGGATGTAATGATATTGGGCCCTAAGCCATATATCAATACATCTAGAGCAATCCCAAAATGTGTGAAATGTTAGTAGGATTTAACCCTATGAGTGCCAGTGGAGTATGCTTACCTCACTGGCATTCACAGTGTTAATCCAACTAAGTTAAAAAAAAAAAAAAACAGTAATCCTGATGTCCAACGGAGTCTTCAGCACCCTTGTCAGCTACTCTCCATCTTCTTCAGTCTTCCTTCTTTTCTCTGTAATCTTCCTTCTTCTTTCAAATCTGGATGTTAAAATAAAAAACAAAACAAAAAAAAAAAACTTAAATGAAAGATTTAAAAAACAAAAAAAAAAATACCCCAAAGATGTGGCTGACTTTTTTGCGTGTCAGTGGTGTACCCCTCTGGAACTCAAAGGGTTAAAGAGTTTATCCCCTGAGTAAAACAAGGGTAGTTCCACTGCTGAAAGCTGTTTTATTCAAAAGTTATTAAAGCTCAAACATGATTTTTTTTAAGTGCAGAATCAGAGTGGCCTGAATGGTGCTATTTCTACACCATCCTATGGAGAATTATGGTCCACTGACCAGAGCTGTCTATAGGATGGTGTAGCTACAGTGACACTGTACAATTTCAGGCCACTGTGATACTGCACTTAAAAAATTCATGTTTAAGCTGTAATAACATTTGAATAAATCACCTCTCAGTAGTGGGAGTACCATACAACATATATTTTTTTCTTTACACTTTTTTCTTTACACTTTAAGTATTACTGTCCCTTTAAATGCAGTCTGGCATCTCAATTATAAATAATAAGTCATTGGTTGAGTCAAGCAATTAGAAGGCTTCCCAATGGTTAATCATTGGCCGCTGGTGGCGGCAGGAATGCACAGTCAAACAGGTCCCCCTCTCCATATAGAATGAGGGAATTTTGAACAGTGACTGACTTTCTAAATGGCCAGTCTCTGTTCAAAATGGATTCCAGCCTACAATTGGCTGGGATGTGTGCTTACGCACCTCCCAGCCAATCTGCTTCTAGGTGATTTTTTATTCTCCTGCTAGAAGCTGATATAAAAAGCTAGCCTCTGTTCAAAATTCCCTCATTCTGACTTGGGCAACCGCCTGAAAGGTATGGAGGGGGAGCCTATTTTACTGAGCGTACCTGCTGCCGCCAGCAGACAATGATTAACATTTGGGATGCCTTGTATCTGTTTGACTCAACCAATGCCATACTCCATTTTTTTTTTTTTTTTTTTTTTGTTTAACAGGAATGACTGCATAGTATTTATAACTAACATGCTATACTGCATGGGGTACCTCTCCAGCACTCAAAAGGTTAAGCAAGACATAGCTTTGGGGCATTTAAAAAAAAAATCTTTAATTGCGGGCAGTCTCTACTGTGCATGACTGCACCGCGGCCATTGCTTCCTGGCTCTGTGGCCCTTGTACACGGGCTGTTCAACTAGTTCGAAATAAAACGTATAATATATACACATTAATATAGCCTTGAAGTCTGTTTCATAATTAAAAACCCTTTTTTTTTTTTTTTTTTTTTTTTGCACTGTGATAATGTTTTGAATCCTAGCTTACTGGACTAACTCGTCTCCATCGCACTGTTCATGATTCCTTTGTCATTTATGTTTTTAAGCTGCAAAGGGTGGAAGGCTCAAGAACCACAAAATTAATTCTCCTTCGCCTAAGTTAGTAACACCAGCAAGGAAGGAAGAATTACCAAAGAGACACGAATGGAAACCTCCATTACATATCCAACAGCACAAGGTGATCACATGGGAATGGAATATATTGTTTCAAATGAAAATGAAGGAAAGAAAAATGCAAATCAAATATTATTTATCTTTCTCTAATTTATTTTTTATTTGCCTAGTTTTTCTTCTCTTCTTTCTGATGTACAAAGAACAGAGGTGAAGTACACTAAGTGTACAAAAGGGCAACGCGTTGGAACCCTCACAATCACTGAATTGGTTAAAAACCCCATTTAAAGTGGAAGTAACACTGTATAATAATTAACCCCCACTTACCTTACTATGACCAAGAAATCCTAATGGCTCCTATATTTTTTTTTTCTTTTAAAGAAATAACATGTACAGAGTATTAATGTCCATGGAGGTGGACATTTTATGTACTGTATAACAAAGCAACACATTGCTTTTAACAATCATGGGGTTAAACACCCCATTTAAACTGGTGTGAATGTTTATTTGTGCCGTATGGTGCAGTTGGCTTTCCCCAGTTATTGTCCTATCAGCCTCACAATCAACTGCAAAAAGTCCAGAACCAATATAAAGACACCCTAAAGCAATACAGGTTGTTATATGGTAGCTACAATGTATTTAATGACATGTCTATATATATAGCATTGGGAACAAAAGCCATATATTGATGGAAAGCAAGCTGCTGCCAGAATCCACGGCCATTATGGACACTACTACGCCCAGCTGAATAACATACAGAGAAGACCCTATGACATTCATCCCAGAAATGTGCCCCAGATCAACCAGAGAGTGGAGGAGTATTACAAAAACAAGGAAACACAATCTCCTCATCAATGGTAAGAAATGCTTTAATAATGGATAAAATAAATTATTATTATGCTAATATCTAATGATGTAATAGTTCTTGTTTTAATTGCAATTAATGGATTAGTAAAAGTGGTACATAATGATTTGTAGACCTCTGTTTCCTGGCACTTTAATAATAGATGTAAAATAAATGATCTGTTCAATAATAACAATGGTTATCAAACTGTGTCCTGTGGAACCACGATGGAATCTGAAGTAGATCAAGAGGTTTCACTGAACATATTTCAAGGGGCAGTATATTGTATAATATGGTACAATATATGTGGGTTTATTCTGCTGAATGAATCAAATACTTCCACTTCAACAAGTGATTGCAGCTTAATGTGATGGTAAAGTAGTGGTGCTCAAATATGCAAACATTAATAACAATTGGTGAATTTAATTCTTTTTTCATTATTTCATTATTATGAAAGCTCCTGCCTATCATATCACCCTACTCCCTCATTTCTGTCAAGCAGGACAAATTAAATTCTTTGAGCCTATTCTGGTATCCTGTATCATGAAGACCGTGCACAATTTTAGTGGGTCTCCTTTGAACCACCACCAGTTTATTAGTATAGAAAAGAAAGAAAAAGAGTTGGTACTCACTGGTTTTCATGCTTACACAGCACAGCATTCACAGGGGTAGGTGGCATTCCCAGTAGCAAGCCAATAGCTGTTTCCTGCCTTCCTGGCACTTTGTCAAGTCATCCATTACCTTGGATGCCCTGACAAAGTGCTGGTAAGGCACTGGTGAGTACTGTACCAGTACCTCCAAACCACATAGGTCATAAGGTGTCTGTAGCCAACCTGTTTTTTTTGGAGATATATCAGTTTATTACTGTCCTTCTGGACGTGTAGTCTTCAGAACAGTACCCAGTACTGCAGGAGACGTCTTACCAGTGACCTATAGAGGTACATTAGTAACTCACTCTTCCTGCTGCTAATGTAAGAGCAATTGTGAGGCAAAGCACCATAGGGGACAAATGAATGTTTTCATAATTCCCCTTCATTTAAAGGGACTTTAACCCCATGAATGCTAGAGAGGTCTCCAACGCATTTCTTCTCAGTGCATTTCCAAACTCTGCCATTCATGGGGTTAAAAACACTAATGAAATCACTTGGAATCTTCATGAGTTCCTTATGGTGCAGTTGGATGCTACAGAATTTCTTCCTGAGTATTGCCTTTATACCTATGCTATTGATGAATCCCATGTTCTTTCGTATTTCACATTTAAGTGAATAGTAGCCTGATAGTGGAATCATGCATTAGACATAGAAGCTGCCACGGTTGTCATGATTCTTCTAACAAATCGGCGAGTGTAGTATCAATGCATTATACTGGTGGGATGACATGGCAAGGCTAACGTGTTACGTTTTGTTCTGGATCAGTAAAACTTTGCTCTGAATTGATGCTTATATTTAAATGTTTTGTTCCAGGCCTGCAGATTACTTACAGAGAAGACAGGAAGCTCAGATGTATAAGATGAAGGTGGAGAAACAGCTGGTGAGTCTACTGTTTTAACCCCTTAATGACTCATGATGTGCCAGGACCACCATTGGTAAACTTCCCATTAAGACCACGATGGTCCTGGTACGTCATGGGTTAAATGACAGCAGCGCTCCTCAATGTGTGCTGTTATCATGCCGAACAGGCTGAAACTGAGTGATCCAGGAGTGGCGCGCACGGTTTCAGTCCTTCTCTCTTCTGCCGGTACATTTGATCGCTACTACAGTGGTCACATGTACCGGCTTAAACATTCACAAAAATGTGTTTTACACATTGCCTTTGTGACTGTTCTCTTTCTCTCTCTTCCTTACAATGCAAGTAAGAAAGAGAGAAGCAGAAACTAGTCTTTAAATCAAATACAATTAGGCAATAACTGGTGGTATTAACCCCTTCAGTGCTGGTGCTGGGGGGCAGGCTGGATCCAGGTCCATTTCTGACCTGCTAAGTGCAACTTGTTTTTTTTTTTTAAATATAATACAGAAGAAATATTTTATTTACACACACTGAAGTTTAAACAAACATAAATGGTAATTTTATTATTGTGTAGCAATGTAATTCACTTCTACACACTACAATGTCTTATAAAGCAAAAAGTGAGAAAATAGGGAGGGAATGAGGGACATGGGAATTTTCACCCCAGAGGGACAGTGCCCCCCCTAAAATTGTCCATTTTGTAGATATGAATGACCTGCCATACCTGTTTTGTTTTGTTTTTTTATAATTTTTTTCAGCGTTTTCTTTAATATTAATAAAACAAATGGTGGGTTATCCATATAAGTGTGGTACTGAAAGAAAGCCCTACTAGTGCGTGAAAAAACGGTATGTAATTTATGTGGCTGGAGTAAAAGACTTCGAGGGAAAACACTGTTGAACAAAGACATAGTCAAAAAGATCAAAATTGTTCTGGTCCTTAAGTGCAGTCCACCTCAGATTTTCCCGATCCTTAAAGGAGTAAACAACAGTCTACTGCAAGTGTAGTTAATTGCTGGACCTTCAGGTGTTGGGGACTACAACTCTCATCATGCCCAACCAGACAACATCTGGTTGGGGATGATGGGAGTTGTAGTCCCCAATAGCTAGTGGTCCAGCAATTGACTGCTCCACTGTATTGCGTGCAGGAGGATATAAGGAGTGAATAGGGACATTTCTTGCTATCAGTGGGCCTTTAGGTGATCGATAAGTATTCAAAGGTACAATATTGTCAAAATACAAGTTGCTTTTATATGAGTGAGTACATTGTAACATGCACAGATATATATGAAAAGTTTTCTTACCTTAACAAAATTTAATATACTATATATTACATGTGCTGGGTTTCAGCAGGAATGGGAAACCTATATTCCTCGTATTAATCACCTCATGGTGTGTTTTACAAAGAGAGCACTGCCCTCTGATCACACCATGATGTTTACACCCTGTAGAGTGGCATATGAAAGGATTCTGATGAGAGCAGTTATACTGTAACACTTGGAATTATAGGTTTATTAATGGATAAGAACTTTTTAATGAAAAATGTTATATGGCTTTTCTTGATGAGTGAATTATGTTCACAAGAAAACTTGGAGTAATTCGGTAGCAAACAAACTGTCCCATAGCGGACAAGTAACAATTCAGAAAAATTACTATTGATTTAAGTGGGAATTTTAACCAACCCTTTGAATCTAACATATCACTTCACAATACTTGGAGACCTTGCTAACATTCAAGGGGTTAACAACTTTAAATCAATGGGAATTTGTATCCCCCCATATGGTTAATTTGGTTTGTGGCAGAATTATTCCATTTTTTTAATATAGGACTGGACCCTGATTGAGGCTGGGGGCAGATTCATGTAAGGAGTGTATATGTGGCCATGGGAAGGACAACCCTTGGCCACACCCCAATTCATATACCAGTCCTTCCCCAACCAATCCACTGTTGACTGGCACAGAAAATGCACATGATCACAAACAGACAAAAAGAACTTCTTAAATTAACTGACCCATACAGAATTATAGAAACTGGACATTATATCCGTGTATAAACTGATAAATAAACCAGTCACCAAACTGCACTGTGGGCGTGGCCACCAGTGCTAAGGTGCCCCTCAGAATTTGCATCCAAGGCATGTTGCCTAGTCTGCCTAATGAGAAATCCTTTCCAGCCACTATATTTTATTATTCCTAACAATGGGTTCTGCTATTTAGTTAACCAGCATGTTCATCATTTTTCCACCCCATACATTCACTGCAATATTATCACATCACCTTTTCAAATTCTATTTTGCTGTCTCTGCTTTTTTTGCCTCATGGACAGGCTTTTTTACATATACAATAACCCCCGTCCCCACCCCCCCAACTTTTAAATGTTTCCTTCTTGTGTACAGGGCTTGCGTCCATCTTCTGCAGATCAGTTTTATAAGCAGATACAAAGTCCATTGCCAGAAGATCAGCTTGAGCTGCAAATGAACAGACGTCCGCAGAATCAACATCTTCAAAATAACAAGGATAAAGAGCAGGTTTTGTAAATTCTCAGTACCAGTGATTTCAATTATTTGTTTATATGTAATTTGTAAGTGCAGGTCCAGGGCAACAGTGAGGCAATATTAGGAGAACATAACTCAAGGGTAGGCAAGGGATTCATAGGTAGCTAGGTAGAACACTAAACATAACACAAAAACAAGTCTGTTGAGCTTCTATGAAGATGTAAGTAGGAACCTTGATCTTGTTCGAGCAGCAGATGTAACATATTTAGACTTTGCATTTGATACAGTGGCGTTTAGCGGCTAGCCTATAAAATAAGAAAACTAGGTCTAAGGGATACACTTCGTAATTAGATAGAAAATTGGTTCAAGGATATGCAACAGTGTGATGTTGTAAATGGAATATATGTAAAAACAATTTAAATATGAGAGTGGAGTACCTACGGATTCAGCACTTGGTCCATTACATTTTCACATATTTACACATTACCTGATAATATGCATAAAAAGCAAATGTTCAATATTTGCAGTACACACTGAATTATGCAAGGTCATAAACTGCTCTGAACACTTTAGGTGGCTCCATGATGTGCCTCTACTTGTATTAAGGTAATAGGGATACCTTTGTATATAGGTGTTGATCAACGCCTTTAAGATTAGAGGAAATGAGGTTTGAACTTCAGAATTCTTTGCCCTGGGATATGATGATGGCAGATACAATGGATACATTTAAGAGAAGATTAGATACATTACTTGCAGAATGGGATCTACAGGGTTATACTAACACTTTGGAATTGGAAAGAACTATGTAGTCATTTAATGGATATATTGAGGCAAAGACTGAACTTTATGTAATTATATGTTTTTTTTTTAAGTAATACCCAATAAAGGAGTATACAAACAGGAAAGTAAATCAACTATCATAAACCAGGAGATATAGGGATTGCTGTTGCCACAGTATAATCAAAATGTGGGTGTGGGCAGCACAGCTGAGGTTCCCCCTCAAAATGTGGCATTCTAAGGTAATGGGAAATCAAACACGTTGTCTACAATAAGAATGCTAAATATTTGTGATTCAATGCCCCTTTGTCTGTCTGCCTGTCTGTCTGTTGCAGGAGTACCTCAAACAGTTGGAGCTCATTCGTCAACAATATCATAGTGAGGTGAAGGGAAATAAAGTGAAAGCGGAAGCACAACAGGTATATTTACTAAAGCTGATCAGACATCCTCTTTAATGCAATTCATTCCTCATAGCTGCATAAGAATAAGTTCAACCTTACAATATGTGTTTTCCATAAACACCTTGGTCAAGTTATATGTTCACTTACTTTTAGCTGAAGTGTCTGTTCTATTTGTCAAGGTCCCATATAAGGACCAAATTATTAATGGCGCTCAATGACAAATATTATCTTGTTAATATCCAACTCCCCATATGTGACACACAAAAAATGAAACCAAAAAAATGCAGATGACCTTGCAAGATTATAATTTACGCAATTGTGTACAGGAGACTCCAAAAGTTACAGAAGCTACATACGTTGTAAAGCAAAGAGACAATGGAGGGGATTCATCTCACAGTCAGCCTGACATTAAACAGCCTTCTGAGGTACAAGCTGTAAAACATCATTTCAAAATCTGTCTGATGTATTATACTGATGTTTGTCTGATGGACTATACTAATGTCTCTATAATGTACAATTCTGATGTTTGTCCGATGCACTGCATTGAAGTTTGTCTGCTGTGCTCTATCGATGTCTTTCTGGTGGACTGTACTGGTGGCTGTCTGACGTACAGTACTGATGTTTGTACAGTATTGATTGATATACAGTACTGATGTCTTGTCTCAAACAGAAGTAAACTTGTACTCTACTAAAACTAATTAGCACACGGTGCAGGGAATTACCATAAAGTACCACACTAGTCATTTCTCAAAGAACAAGCAGTACAACATCTAGTCAGATTTGACTCTCTGTAAAACAAATTAACTTGTGTTCCAGTTACAGCTCCACGTTAATCTTATAATCTTATATACTGATTGCTAATTGCACTGTATTTATCCAGTTTTTATTTGCATTTAAGGATATACAGCATTTGAATCAAATCTTATTGCAAAACAGAGTGGAAAGAAAAGAACTGGAAAAGAAGCATAAGGTTAAGGTATGGTGGATGACTGAAATTATTCTGAATGTTGCACATTATAAACAGGGATTGGGCTGGATTCACATTTTAGGAAGGAGCCCTAGATGATCTTAGCCCCACTCCTAACATGACCCCTCTCCCAGCCCCATCCTGTGTTACTTAGCACACAAAAAACCTTGGGCTGTATTCATGAAGGTAAAGGTGTAGATCCTCCTGTTTCCAATGCCATTACCCCTTCACTCCATATCACACACCAAAACATAAAAAAACACCCATTTACTCATCACCGCCCCTTTTTTTTAATAAGCAAAAAGGACATCAGATGTATAGTGGTAAATTATGAGGTCACAGCTTTTATTAATTTGGGTACTGACCTATTTAAAGGGGTGTACCCTTCCCCTTCTACTTGGCTCCCCAGGGTCCCTATAAACACCAGGCCATGAGAAATAAAGTGAGTCCTTTCAGGCAATCTCTGCCTCCTTATGTCTGATCATTCTTCATGGTCATCCTTCTATACCATACCAGGGGAGACCTTTTTTATAAACAATATTTTTATTAGGTTTTGAAAGAGTTTACATAACAAGTAAAAAGCAAAGGTAAGTAAATAATGAGAAAATAAATAAAATGAAAACGTAGAAAAAGGATGGAGAATAACAATGAAACTTTTTTAAATATTTCTAATTATCGTTGTAAGAACTATTAAGCCAAGGACTCCAAACCTTACAATATTTTGAATAAGAGTCCAGTTTGAATACAATATTCATTCGTACATACAGAATTAATTTCACCCCAAATACCATTCCAGTGAATCAGTCTTCTCTTGTGAAGCTATGAACATCCACGTAGCGGCACAAATAAGTACTGTTAATTTAACCTCAAATTTCTTCTGTGTCCCTCCCTGGCATTATGATTGGGCTATTGTCTCTGCCCTCCAGCTGGGTAGCTATCTCAAACTTCTTAAATATGCGCATCCTGCTACTGCCTTCAGTTTCTTTTGTCCTACCCAGCTGGAAGGATGTATTTATTGTTTTTTCCTTACCGGACACCCAGGCCGCTTCATTGCCGCCATAAAAAAGAGACCCATATCCGGTCGCGGATGCTGTGTCCGAATATATCTATATGCCAGACGCAATGTTACCTGCCTTCCTTGCCCTCTCAGCACGGAGAGCAGGAATAGTTTCTCCTCCCACAGTGAATTCGGCACTCCGCACACATGGAGGATCGTAGAAACGGCTTCCAAAGGAAACTGGAAGTGAGGTCATGAGTTTTTATGACAATGCGTTCCACTAATGAAACGCATATTCCCGAAGAGTTCTTAGCATCTGTGCAGGGGCAGCAATAAGGAAGAACCATTTCCCCTTCCTTCTGCATACCTGGTCAGTTATAAAAGGTGAGTTTTATCTATTGCCTTGTCTTGTTGCTCCACCATGTCTGCCTCTAAGAGCCAGAAGGAGAGAGAAAAAACAAAGATAGGGACAGGGAAAAGAAGAAGCCTGCTTCTGAAACCCCTGCTAAGGAAGATAAAAGCTGTGCTAAAATTAAAAGCTGCCTCTCTTGTGAGGCTAAATTAAGTTCTGGTGATTCTGGGAAACTATGCCAAGAATGTGTTAAAAAGGTAGCAGGTCAAGATATGACCTCTCAATTTTCTGATTTCTTATCATGGGTGAAAGTATCCATGCAGGATGCATTCAAGTCAATGCAGAAAGGGGAACCCTCTAGAAAAAGACCACTTTACAACCCAAATGAAGAGACTTCCTCTAGGATTGAGGAAGATAATCTGGAGCAAAGTATTTGTGACGCTGAGTCCGAATTCTCCTCAGAGGAAGAAGGAGAATTGACAGAAGGCACAGGTTCATTTGGGCTAGACAAAATTGACTATTTGGCGAAAATAGTCAGAAAATCATTGGGCCTATCTGACATACAACAGGACCTAGATGTGATGGATACAGCCTTTTTGGGGAAAAAGGAGGAAACACCTGTTTTTCCAATACACCAGTCTGTGACAGATTTAGTGTACTCTGAATGGAAATTAGGAGATAAGAGATCTAGTGTTTCCAGGCGTTTTTCCAAGATGTACCCCTTTAAAGAAAATTAAACTAAAACCTGGTTGGCACCACCCAAGATTGACGCTTCTGTGGCACAACTAGCAAAGCGTACCACACTTCCACTGGAAGACGGCACATCATTAAGTGATCCCATGGAGAGAAAATTGGAAGGAATTCTTAGAAGACAATTTAGGTTTTAGGCCAAAACCTAAAGGCTGCTACAGCAGTGGCCTGTTTAACCCATACCATGAGAATATGGTTATCCAATTTAGAAGAGAAAATTGAATCCAATGTCTCCAAATCTAAGTTATTAAGAGAAATTGCAGTCATGAAAGAGCCCAAAACTTCTCTTGTGATGCCTTTTTTGACATTATTCGCCTCATGGCCAGGTCTTCTGCGTTCTCTCTTGTCGCCAGGAAAGCTTTGTGGCTTAAATCATGGAGTGCAGATACTCCATCAAAGAGTAATCTGGTATCTTTACCCTTTTCTGGAACTTCATTGTTTGGGGATTTTCATCACCCAGATCTTCAAATACGAAACCTAGGGGTCCTTCCTTTCGAGAACAGCCTAAGTTTCAAGGAAGGCCCTTTTAGCAAAGAAAGCAAGGATTCTCTCTCAACACCAGAGAGGGTTATAGGAAAGAGTTTTCAAAAAAACCCCACAATAAAAAAGAATTCCAATGAAGTTTAGTGGGCCCTAACCATAGACCCAGTAGGGGCAGACTAGGTATTTTCCAGGAAGCATTGAAACATCTAGCAAACCCAGATCATTAGGTACAGCAAGTCCTGGAGTTAGGGTACTCGCTGGAATTTTGCAAAGCCCCAAATTATTACTGTCCTTTAATGAGATCCAGGATTCCGTTCAACCCCTCGAAGAGGACCGCCTTCATGGAGTCGATCCAGAATCTATTAACAAACAAAGTCATCGAGCCAGTCCCTTCCCTCATGCAGGCTTCTGGGATATATTCAGTTCTGTTTATAATAACCAAAACTTCGGGAGGGTTCAGGACTATTCTGGATCTATAATTCCTGAATCAGCTTCTCAAGATAGCTCACTTCAAAATGGAGCCCACTGCAACCAAAATGAAGATTCTTTTTCCAGGAGCATTCATGTCCACGATAGATCTCAGGGACGCATATCACCACATTCTAGTCAGAAAATCCCACAGACAGTTCTTGAGATTAGCAATTGGGAAAAAACACTTCCAGTTCAGATCTCGACCATTCGGGCTAGCCACAGCCCTCTAGAGTATTTTCAAAGATGTTAGCAGCAGCCCTGCAGCCCTTAAGAAAGAAAAGGATTCACATAATTTCTTACTTGGACGACATCATGGTGTTGACGGAATCCCAGAACAAGGCAATTCTTCACACCAAACAAGTTTTGGACCATCTCCACCTATTGGATTGGTTGATAAAAGACATCAAGAGTCAGCTGTCTCCCTCCAAGTCAATAACCTTTTTGGGTCTACAATTGGATTCTCAAAAGAATACAGTATGTCTGACACAAGACAGAGTCACGCGGATTACCAAACGAATAATTGTATTCAAGAAGCAGATGATAACCACCTCCCAAGCTTTCATGGAGATTCTGGGGAATCTCTCCTCAACTACACAGGTGGTACCCTGGTCTCGACTCCACATGCGTCCAATCCAGTTAAATTTCTTACGTTTTTTTGGGACAGAGATTCTGGGAACCCATTTCAGAAGATTCCACTACTACAGTTAACTCAGAAGAAGTTAAGCTGGTGGCAACAAAAACAGAATCTCATGAAAAGTTCAAGTCTGGAGGTACACGAATGGGAATTTTAACTACGGATGCAAGTCTAGCAAATTGGTGCGGAACTTGGAGAACAGAGTTTGTGCAAGGAACTATGAGAGCATCAAAAAGATCTCTTCATATCAATATCCTGGAACTAAGGGCAGTATGGTACTGCATTCAACATTTAAGACTAAAATGAGTTCTAATTCAATTAGACAATTTTACCACAGTGATGTATTTAAAAAATCAAGGAGGCAAAAGAAGCCGCAAACTGTTCAGGGAAGCCAGGAAGATCCTTATGTGGGCCAAAAAGAACCTAAAAGAAATATCAGCCACACACACATATTAGGAAAAATCAATATGATTGCCGATTTCCCCAGCAGGAGTCCTGTATATCTGGGAGAATGGTCCCTGGATACTGTGGTATTCAGATATGTCAACATTGGGGTCAACCACAGTTAGACCTAATGGTCACAAGGGAAAACACGAAATGTCCTGTCTACCTATCTAGATGGAGGGATCCAAAAGCAGCAGGATCCGATGCCCTGAGAGTCCCTTGCAGTTACGATCTAGCATATATATATATTCCCAGCATTTCCAATCCTCATGGATCTGATAAGGAAGATAAGAAGGGGACAAGCAAATGTCATATTGATAGCACCAGACTGGCCCAGGAGACCCTGGTATTCTTTCCTCATTGCCATGTCAGTAGCACAACCTTGATGCCTTCCAATATCACCATACCTGCTCACCCAGGGACCAGTTTGTCATCCCAACCCCAGCCTTCTACATCTAACGGCCTGGAGGTTGAACAGTTTGTGTTAATGAACAAAGGCTTATCAGAAACCGTAGCAGATACTATCATTGCTGGAAGAAAGACGTCTACATCCAAAGTTTATACCACAATATGGTTAACATTTTCCAACTGGTTTCAAATCAAATTTCCCCAAGATCCTGCCATCAATGTTTCTAGAATTCCTGCAAGATGGCTTCCATAAGGGACTGCGCCCAGCATCTATCCGAGTCCAAGTGTCAGCGCTATCAGCTATCTTTGCTATTAAATTGACAGAGCATGACCCCACTGGGAGATACCTACGAGCAATTTCTAAAATTAGACCTACTATCCACAGTATCATTCCACCATGGGATTTAAGTTTTGGTATTAGATCAATTATCAAAGTAAAGGTTCAAAGGCCTTAGACATATCTTTAAAGAATCTTACCCTAAAGGTAGTTTTTCTTACGGACATTACTTCGGCATGTAAAATCAATGAGTTGCACGCTTTATCCTGCAAGAGCCAATTCTTAGTGTTCCATCAGGATAAGGTAGTCTTGAAACCCAACCATCTTTCAGGGGTAAAGTGATTTCGGAATTCCATCTTAACCCACAAATTGTGCATCCCTCCTTCTGTGCTAATCCTACAGGAAGTAAAGAGGTACAGTTCCATAACCTGGATTTAGTGACAGCCCTGTCCATATACTTAAATAGGACAGAGGATTTCAGGTCCTCAGAAGCCTTATTTATATATTTTCAAGGAAGACTGAAAGGTAATTCAGCTTCCAAATCATCCATCACAAGGTGGATAACTGAATGCATCAGGTTGGCATACTTAGAAGCCGGACAGCAGTCTCCTAAGAATCAGAAATATGCAAGGCAGCTACTTGGTCTTCACTGTCTAACTGTATTAAACATTAACACCTTGATGTTCAGTCATCTGCTGATGCCAAGTATGGAAGAAAGGTCCTGGAAGCAGTGATCCCGACCTGAATCTGGTAGGATCATTACATGCTTGCTATTTGAGTTATTATTCTATTATGTGTATTTCCCCTCCCTTCACATTGGGTACTGCTTTTTAAGTCCCAATCATAATGCCGGGGAAGGACACAGAAGAAATAAGACATTTTTCTTTGTATTTCTTCTGTGTCCGTACATGCCATACCCTACCCTTCTATAACATGTATACACTTTATATTTTTACAGCTGGGCCAAAGGGAAACTGAAGGCAGTAGCAGGATGCACATACTTAAGAAGGTTGAGAGTCCTACCCAACTGGAGGGCGGAGACAGTAGCCCAATCATAATGCTGTGTAGGGCCACAGAAGAAATACAAATAACGGTAAGAAAAATTCCTTATTTATTCAATGCAACAAAGCTTCACAAATGCCCAGCGAGACTTCCTTATGGACGAGGTTGGATAAAATATTTTAAATTGTACGAGAATTTTCTGTATCTTGGGGCAGCTCCGCCAAATATGGAAGAAGGAGCCCTTCTCACCGCAGCTGCAAAAATGCAAGTCTTACGCATCAGAGTACATTCTCGCAAGTTTTTTTTTTATCAAATATGTCTGATGTAACATTTTAAGTCTGTTCGCAAATATCCAAATTTAAAGTACAGTTAGAAATTATTTTTAGCAATTCAGACCGGTCAGACTCCCCAGTTTGTTCATTGGTCATATCCCCCATAGATATTGACAGTTTAGTATTGTATCGTTTTCAATAAAAAGTCTATAGAAGCACAAGATATCCCTACCCCCAGGTTGCCAGTACAAGACCAAACGCTTAAACCTAGTAAGAGGAGTCGAAAGATAGTTCCCCAAATATGATCTAATTTTCAGTTCCAGGGAGTTATACAAAGGTTTAAATAGATAATCTACTCCTGTCATATCCTGAAATCTGTCCTACTAGATCATCACGGAAGAATAGTTGCTGCATGAAGAGGATACCCTTATCAACAATAATATGAACGTGTTAGAGCTCAGCAGGATCCCGATTAAAACACTTATCAGTAATGGGAAGCATCTTGGATCTAAACTCAATCAACTTCCAGGAACTTATCATTTTATCCCACAATTTAACTGTATTAAAATTACTATTTAAAACATTATATTAAAGGAACTTCCTTTGCCTAAAATTAGCTCCAAGGAATCAGACATAAAAGATCTTTATTGATCCACCTATTGCATTCTAAAAGATTGAAGGGATTTCAAAGACAGGAGATACATCAGTTGAGAAAACCTTGCCGCCACAAAATATTTAAACAATTTAGGAACAAGCAACCCCCCTCTAGATTTATCCCTAAATAAAGTGTAGTAGTAGTAGTAGTAGTAGTAGATCAGAATTTTTTATTTTGCATGGTAGGGTACGGAAGAGGTGCAAGATATTAGGTAAAATATTCGCCTTAAAAGCGTTAATTAGTCCAATAAAAGATAAAGGTAATTGAAACCAGGAATCTAACAAACCCGAAACAGTTTTCCAAAGATAACTATAATTTAAATATTTAAGGGATTTATAAATTCTGGTAAATCGTATTCCTAAATAAGGGATGTAGCAATCCTCCAATTTAAATTTAAACATACCCTCTAATCTTCTTGTACAAGTTCTAGAAAGGCTAAGGTCAAGAGCCAAAGATTTATGTTCATTAATAGATAAACCACAGATTTCTTCAAAACGTTTTAGATTCCCATAGAACTGGAACGGCGTTTGAAGGGTGTGAAATAAATGTTAATAAGTCATCTACGTATAATGAGACCTTATCCTTCTCAATGTTATCGATTTGTAAACCTACAATATCTTTTTCCTCTTATAGCTAAAGCTAAGGGTTCCAGGCAAAGGGCAAAAATAATAGACTAATAGAATAATAATAAAAATAATTTCCTCTGCAAATATGGATATTTTTTTTTTTTTTTTTGCTTTCTGAACCCATAATTCTGAGGTAACTCAGAGACGCAGTTAACAAATTAGAGAGAGAGCCTAATAACCCAAACTTGCCAAGAATCGCGAGCATGTAATTTCAATTAATTGAGCCGAATGCTTATTAAAATCTAGAGAAAGGAACATAAAGTCTTTATAATGTGTTCTATTGCAAAAATCTAAAATATCGACAACTTTCCTAATATCTGCCGTTTGGCTTCCCGGGATGAAGCTGCACTGTGGCTTGTGTACTAAACCCAGGATAACTTTACCCTACCTGATTGCAAGAGCCCTGGCTAGAATTGTAACATCAGAGTTGATTAGACTAATGGGCCTATAGTTTGAGACTTTTCCCCAGTCTTTTCCTGGTTTGCCAATAACAGTTATCAAGGCAGAGTTCACATCCTCACTCAAAAAGCTTGAATCTAAGAGGTCATCAAAATATTCTTTCAAGTACGGAGAAAATATGCTTGAAAACTTCTTATTGTAGAGGTTGGAAAACCCATCAGGGCCCTGACTTTTGTTGTTTTTAAGGACCTTTATAACTTCTTCGATTTCTTCTAATGATATTGGGGCATTTATAAATTTCCGACCCTTATCATGTGTGCCTCTGATGAAGCCCAGTCATGCGGGTGAAACACGTTAGGTGGTTCATTATAGGGAATCCTTGCTGTTAACTAGGGTGCTGTGGAGTTGGATCTAATTATGATAGACTAGCTATGGTCAGAAGTTTCAAAAATATTGAGATCAGAATCGGAATTTGAACACAGGGTATCGATATAAGCAATCACTGTATGTTCTTCTCCAGTTTAAATATAGTAGGGTGACCAGACGCCCCCGGATTGAGGGTACTGTCCCCGGCTAGAATGTGTCCCCGGATCTGTCCCCGGATCTAAATATGCAGCCATAGCAATAGGAAGGCATTAGGTAAGGTGTATCTGCCTTCCAGTGCCTTTCCAACAAGTAGAAACGACAGCCAATAAGAGAGGAGAGTCTTGCCAGGATCCTCCTCTCATTGGCTGTAGTGTGTAGGACAGCGGAGCGGCATATCATGCAAGGCATGTAGAGCTGGACAAACAAGGAGATCTATGCCTTACCTCTTATGCAAAACAACCTGCTTAGGGCACGTGTAAGGACTGTTCCTGTGGTCCTAGCACTTTTGCATGTGTGGGAGGGAGTATTAAGTTATGGGGCAGCGGAGCTCTCTAACTATGAAGTTACAAGAGCCCCTCCTCTTTTTGGCCTGCTGGATTCATCTTCTGCAGAAATGAATGGCAGCCATGCACATCCACAAGGTAAGGTTTTAAGATATGGGAACTGAACAATCCTATTGGCAGATAATAACAGTTAACCGTTTGAGTGCCAGAAAGATATGCAACTAATTGTGTTGCAATGCACTGGCTACCTCTGGCAATCAAAGGGTTAATACATAATACTAAGATTCATCCCCTCCCCCTCTTTTGGTTGGATGTGTACAGGAATACGTTAAAAACGTGCATTGAAAAAAACATATACTTTATATAACTGGAATATCCCTTCATATGTGCTCCCCATATAAATTCTTTGTAATGAAGCCTCTTAACTTAACTCTCTGGGTGCCAGTGGGGTCCTCAGCACATTTTTCTGAAGTGTGTTGGGCACCCCTCTGTCACTCAAAGGGTAAAAAGGCTCCATTACAAAGAATTCATATGGGAAGGGATATTCCAATTATATAAAGTATATGGTTGTTCCCATTTACATCACCTGCATAAAACATATGTATGAGCAGCTTCAAAATTTAATGGGGACTGCTTGTTATCACCTAGACCCAGTCCCATCTGACCGGCTGAATATGTGGGAGGGTAATGAAAGTTGGGGGGTGGAACTTCCTCTCTCATGTGGTCCCTTTGCATTGTACCACAGGATACAGCATAACTGAAGCCCTACTTGTTTTATTTAATAAACATGTTGGGGAGAGTCATTGACATCCAGTATGGAGGCAGGTCAGTGGTAATCAACTAAGGAGTTGTGTGTGCGTGTGTGTGTTTTATAGTGTTGATGAAGGATAATGTGTCTGTGATACAATGAGTAAATGTGAGGTAATGCATGTTACATGTATGTATCTGTGAGTGTGAGGCAGTATGTATGTATGTATGAATTTCATGTAAATTGTGTTTCAGGAAGTGTATTTCTGTTAGTTTCTGGCTTTATATGAGTCCAAGGTACTGTGTGTGTGTATGAGTATGAGGTATTGTATTTGTATGTCTGCATGTGTATGTGTAAGTGTGAGGTTGTGTTTGTGGGTGCATGTGTATGTATTTATATATGTATGTATGTATCAGTTCAAGGTAGTGTGTGTGCGTGTATGTGTGTGTTTATGTATATAAGTGTCAGGTAGTGTGTATGTATGCAGGGGTGTGGGGTAGTATTTGTGTGTGTGTGTATGTATGCATGCATGTATCAGTTGAATGTAGTGTGTGAGTGTGTATAAGTGTGACTTTGAGGTAGTGTGTGTGTGTGTGTGTGTGTGTGTGTGTGTGTGTGTATGAGTTATTATGTGTATGGCCCTTCTGATCCAGGTTACTCATATTACTATGAGAAATATTAACACTTTGAGTGCCAAAGGGCTGTGCAACACATTGCTGTTCAATGCATTTCACACTCCTCTAGCATTCAAAATGTAAATCACACTTAGTACTTTTCCTTCTAACCACGTGTGTGCAGTGGACATGTATCCTGTATACTTTAAAACAAAAAGTTCAAGACTCAGGAGGGCAGGAGCAGTACATAAACTTGTTTTCACCCTTAATCATCCTAAGATGCTCTTAACCCTTAGAGTGCCAGTGGGGTATCCAATGCATTGCTTCACAATGCACGGGATACCCTTTTGTCACTCAAAGGGTTAACTTTCTGAGTGCCAGAAGTGTGTGAAACTGATTAAAGAGCAATGCACTACACACCTCTTTGGCATTCAAATCAAAGGGTTAATGTTTTCTTACTGTAAAATTAGTCATCATAATCACACATTTTAATGAAAACTTTAATAACTCTTTGAGTGCTAGATGGGTGCATTACTATGAGAAAACATTAACCCATTGAGTGCCAAAGTGGTGTGCAATGCATTGCTCTGCAATCAGATGTATCTGTGTGTACACCCTTCTGGCACTCAAAATGTTAACAGCTCAAAATTTCAATGTGGAGTGGGGCAGGGTGGACAGTGTGTGAAGGGTGAACAGGGTGTGAGGGTGAACAGGGCGTGGGCAGGGTGTGAGGGTGGACAGGGTGTGAGCATGAACAGGGCGTGGGCAAGGTGTGGACAGGGTGTGAGGGTGGACAGAGTGTGAGGGTGGGCAGTGTGTGGATGGTGTGAAGGTAGGGAGTGTGTGGACAGGGTGTGAGGATGGGCACTGTGTGGTGAGGGTGGACAGAGTGGGCAGTGTGTGGACAGGGCGTGAGGATGGGCAGTGTGTGGTGAGGGTGGACAGAGTGTGGGCAGTGTGTAGACAGGGTGTGAGGGTGGACAGGGTGTGAAGGTGGGCAGTGTGTGAGGAGGCTGGACAGAGTGTTGGCAGTGTGTAGACAGGGTGTGAGGGTGGACAGAGTGTGGGCAGTGTGTGAGGGTGGACAGAGTGTGGGCAATGTGTGGGCAGGGTGTGAGGGTGGATAGAGTGGACAGGGTGTGATGGTGGGCAGGGTGTGAGGGTGGATAGAGTGTGGGCAGGGTGTGAGGGTGGCTAGAGTAGGCCGTGTGTAGGCAGGGTGTAAGGGTGGACAGAGTGTAAGGGTGGGCAGTGTGTGGTGAGGGTGGACAGAGTGGGCAGTGTGTAGATAGGGTGTGAGGGTGGACAGTGTGGGTGGGCAGTGTGTGGTGAGGGTGGACAGAGTGGGCAGTGTGTAGATAGGGTGTGAGGGCTGACGGTGTGAGGGTGGATAGAGGGTGGACAGGGTGTGAGGGTGGATAGAGTGTGGGTAGGGTGTGAGGTTGGATAGAGGGTGGGCAGGGTGTGTGGGTGGGCAGTGTGTGGTGAGGGTGGACAGAGTGGGCAGTGTGTAGATAGGGTGTGAGGGCTGACGGTGTGAGGGTGGATAGAGGGTGGACAGGGTGTGAGGGTGGATAGAGTGTGGGTAGGGTGTGAGGTTGGATAGAGGGTGGGCAGGGTGTGTGGGTGGGCAGTGTGTGGTGAGGGTGGACAGAGTGGGCAGTGTGTAGATAGGGTGTGAGGGTGGATAGAAGGTGGACAGGGTGTGAGGGTGGACAGAGTGTGGGCAGGGTGTGAGGTTGGATAGAGGGTGGGCAGGGTGTGAGGGTGAACAGGGTGTGGGAAGTGTGTGGAAGTGGATAGGGTGTGGACAGCGTGTGGAGAAAAAAAATGTCCCCGGATTTCATTTAAAAAATCTGGTCACCTTAAAATATAGTGAATATCGCCTCATGGGTGACAGCTAGGATCTCTCATCCACTTTTATGGGGAATACTTACCTAATAAGTGGGTTTTGATCATATTGGCATGTAAGATGCAAGTGAATTGTAAATGTATGACTAAACTACCTATAGCCCTGTAGTACAATTTGAGCCCACTAAGAAGGGGACTGTAGCTAGCTCTACCTAGAATCCTTGTCCCTTTATTACAGTCTGTGTAAGGGATACAACAATATGGGTTGGAGGAGAGCAAGTTACTAGGTCCCTTGGGGAAAGTGCTGCAATTTTGAATGGACAATATATAATCATATAGGAGCTCTTTTATTCTAATATTATACGATCTTATCCCACTGATAGATGTACTCTATAAGTGGACAGTTTCCCACGAGCCGATGTAATAGAACATTATAGGAGAAGAATAGGTGTATTCAATCCCTGCGTAAGTGTTCTACACCATTGCTGTCTTTGAGCTCTCTAGGGATAACGATATTGTTGTGTATTAATTCTGAATGAGGAATCTCACTAACTGAAATCTGTTATTTTGCTAGCTTTCTTCTATAGACCAACTTCACAGCACTTATCAGCTGCTTTGTGTGTGTGTGTATGTAGATATAGATATATATATCTATATATACAGGTACAGGTAACACGTTTATGTACCTTAATATAAGTAATAAACAGTGAGAACAATAAAGGAATAAATTCCCTTACTATGTGTTTTTTAATTTTCCTATCTTCTTTCTCTCTATTGTTTTTAATATAGTCATCAATAAAAGTAATTTGTTTTTATAAGTTAGTTACTATTACCCTTAATCAAGGTTGTACTAATAAAGAATATGGGACTATTCTGAGTGCCAGTTAGTTGGTCTTTTTTTTCCTTTGTTTTGGCTGATATAGTCTAATCACTAGGCACCGACACTTATTTCAGTGTTAATATCCAGATTTATTCCCGGTGCCGATTACGCCAATCTTTTCCCTTCTCGTTTAAGCTAGGGAATCCGATATTTTGCATAAAGAGCACCAGTTTAGATTCTTAAACTTCACCCACATCCTCAAAATTGTTTTTATAATAGGTTTCAAAACAGTTAATTATATCTTTAATATTAGAGGTACTACCCTTAACTGGGTGATTGATTCTCTTAATATAAGAAACCTGTCTTCTTGGGTCAAACTGGTGTGACTTTAGGGTATAAGATTTGCTGCCCCATAGATACAATTTTTGGCGAATCCACTCCATTCCCGAACTAACCTCCTTATCCAATAAAATTTAAAGTTATTCTTCAACAGTACATATACTGTACGTCTATACAAAGTCAGGGACAAGATCCAAACCTATCAGATAATTACTTTACTTCGTCTTCAAGCTTTTTTATGGCCAAGTGTCTATGCGTTTCTCTTGTTCAATTGTGAACCATAAACGTTTACTAAAGTAAAAGTTGAATCAGAGATGGTTCCAACCAGGATCAAAAATCTATCCTCCTTATCCTCTAACACCAAATGCTCAACAACAGGAAGATTATTCTTAACCAAAATAGCAACCCCATCTCTCTTCCTGTACCTCATATTAAGGTACAGTGTAGCGCAAATAATGTTAATGCATGTCCTATAACTGTTATTCTGTGGATATCACATACACCGGATGAAAAAAACAACCCACATTTGTAGCATTGCTTGTTTCTCATGGCACACATGAAAACCTGACCACACACAGAGTACAGGGTACAGTGTAGCAATCCTAAAACTGCAATATAAATAGTGTCCGTCCACAGTTATTACATGCACCACAGAGGACAGGTAGCCCATATGTGGTTTTAGTCATCCTGAGCTCGCAAAAAGAGAAAACTGTACAAAACTGATTAAGATGCATTACAAAAAATCTAGATCATATTAACGAAATCTGTGCCTGTCCATGATTATCACATGTGCCTGAAGAAACTGACAACCCATGATAGAATAGTAGCTAGCACTTCTGGGTTTCCATTCCCGTTGTTCCTTTGTGTTTTACTGCAATATGCAATAATGTTGTGATTGGATTATTGTCCGACTGTTGATAACATATTTGTGTATCATTTATCTGGAAGAGTGATTCTCAGCCATGGTGCAGTGGCGCTTTGGTGTGCCACGGACATCGACTTAGGGTGCCCTTTGTTTTCTATAAAGACTAACAAAAATGGATTTTTAAATAAAGATTTATAGAAATAGTTATTCACAATATGTTTAGTTATGGTATTATGATTATAAGACCTAATAGTACTGTATATTTATGTATTGTACCCGTCATTATGCCATTGATAAATTACATTAAATATGTTAGAGGTGCCCCGAATGTTTAAGATTACGTGTTAGGGGTGCCCCGAGCAAAAAAAGATTGAGAACCACAGATCTGGAAAGTATAGTGATTCTCAACATAATGTTATTGGTGTTATAGTTCTCTTTTAAATACATTATACAATATATATATATATATGCATACCTGGGAACTCTCCGGATTTGCCCCGGAGACTCCGGTTCTGACAGAGCTTTACCGGGTCTCCGGGGCAGAGGCAGATTCCTCCGGATGTGGGGAGTTTCTATTGAAACCTCTGCCACATCTGCTTTTTCTCACGTTGTGCCTCCATTCCCCAGCCTTTTGTGTGATACATTAAACCCTCTGAGTGCCAGAGTGGTACGGAATGCGTACCACTCTGGCACTCAAAGGGTTAACACTCGAGCTAAGCCCCTCCCCTTTTTGACGCGATTAGCGTCATTTTTGTTACCCCCTGCTGAACAGAGGACTACCCTCCGGGTAGCCCTCAACTGAAAGTTCCCAGGTATGTATATATGTATGTATATGTATGATAATGAAGTTTATTGTCACATATAATTTATATGTGACACTATTTACTATTTTGGTACGGTGCAGAGGAAGCCAGGAATGCTTGACGTACTCTGGTTGTCATTGTATAGTTCCCTTTGTACATTGTCCAGTTCCCTACCAAATAGTGATTGAGTGCCTTCATTACATTTTTCTAAAGCTTTATATTGTTGGGGTCCCACTGAAGTATTTTCTGAAAATTAAGGGTTCCACTGCAGCAAAAATGTTTGAGCACAACTGGATTATAGAAATGCACTGCCTTCCCCCTTACTAAAGGGCAACTGTCAATGAAAATGCCCGGTATTGAAACAGGGCATCATTGTGACTAGGTGAGCTGGAAAGCTAGTCAGGGGTCAGAAGAGCTACTCCCATTGTTCTGACTGATTGTGCAAGAGAATGAACTGCGAGAGACCTGTATTCTGTCCCCCCCCCCCAATCTCTTACAGTTATAGCTGTCCTTTAATATCAACCTTCACATATTTGTATCATTCAAAAGCACAGTTATCTTTTTTTATTTTGGAGATGCCTGATTTAACCCTTTAAGCCATTAAGGACAGGCGCACGCGCGGCCGGCACTTGGCATCCACGGAGCAATTTTTTTTTTTTTAAACTTCCAGTTCAGGGCTCCCTGAGCAGTGTGCAGCCGTGCCGAGAGCCCTGAACTCCATGACGTGCCAGGACCATCACTGGTCCTTAAGTGCCGGACCGATGTGACAGTCCTGGCATGTCCGTGGTCGCGAAGGGGTTAAGGACCAGAGAGACTTTCAACAAACTGCTATTCCCCCCCCCCCCTCCTTAAGAGGTTAATCAATATGAATGAGTCTCTGATCACCACACCTGTGCTCTAGCAGGGAAATTCCTAAGTCCTGGCCTGTTAGTGGCCACTGAGGGCACGGGTTCAGAACCTCTGATCTAGATTATGTGTTTCTGTACATTATGTCTTCGAGGAGAAAGTCAGAATATTCATTAAGTAATTACTATATCCTTTTAGTTTAATGGTGGGAAACCAGTGACTCCACAGGTACTATGGGGCTACAGCTTTCATCACCCTCAGTTGACCAATGACTGGCTGAGGATTATGGTAGTTGTAGTCGAACAATAAATGAAGAACCAGAGGTTATCCATCTCTGCTGTACCTAGTAATGTGGATTATGGTGCCTCATTTCTGGTGATGTGATAAGTCGCTAGAATTGGCACCACCAGTCGATAAGGGAAACATCAATACGTTTTCACTAATTAATCTGTCCTCTGATAAGACTACATTCTCACCTATTGTATGTTTTTTAGGGTGGAGTAAAGTTTGAGATAAATTTAAGAGGACCTGTTGCAGATGACAATACCAATCAAGGTGAAGAGGTAGGACTTCTATTTATTCCCCTTAATAACCCCTGGACTCTGTAGTGAGGCACCATGACACTATAGCCTTTAAGTGGTCACCTTTTTCTCTTTTTTTTTTTTTTTTTTCTCTTTCTTTTCTTTTTTGTTCTGTGAATTAACTCTTAACCCTTTGAGTGGCAGAGGGTTACGCAACGCATTGCAAAGCAATGCGTTGCATAGCCCTCTGGCTATCAATAGGTTTAATAAAACAGACACATACAAGTATAAAGCCCTCACCTCCTGCAGCTTTGTACAGATATTGACCTGCATACCAGAAGGCCAACCCTTTAAGGGCCAGCAGGAATGCAACACATATTGAAGCAAGGATTGCACACCACTCTGGTCTTTAAAGGGTTAAGTTAAGCATTCAGTAAGTTAAAGAGGTGCAAGTCTTGAGTAAATCAACTGCAGTGGAGATGACTTCTCCAGTTCCTATGTTATTCTATTAAGCCTATGCACTAAGGTTTCTTCAGCTTTGGATATCTTAGTGCATAGGCTCCATAGAATAACATAGGAACTAGAGAAATGATATTACTGGAGAAGTCATCTCCACTTTATCACTGCTTTATCACCTCTTAGTGAATCTTCCCCCTGGATTCACTGTTACTTATAGTTCTTTCTAGTATTCAAGCTGTTAAAGGGATAGTGATGTTTCCTTACACAAGCAGCTCAGTTCTTTCATCTTCGTTAATAATACCGATGTCTGATGCTCGCACTGCTCATACTGTCTAGTAAAGCTGTAATATATGATGAAGTTTACCCCTCCTGCCCTTTTTTCCTGATGTCAGCATTTGTCTCAGATCTGACAGCAGATCACAAGGGACAATCTTCAGTCAGTATTAGGAAAAATCTGCCCCTCCTTTGTCAAGGAGGTCAGTGTTTTCCTTATACTGAACTGGATGTGTCTTCATTACAAGAGGATTTGGACAAATTGAGTAACTGGACAGGCAAATGGCAAATGAGATTCAATATAGACAAGTGTAAAGTTATGCATTTTGGGTATAATAATAAAAATGCAACATATAGTTTAAACGGTGTTTCTCTGGGGAAATCTACAAATGAAAAGGATTTGGGAGTAATGGTAGACAATAGACTTAGCAGTAGCATGCAGTGCCAGCTGGCAGCTTCAAAGGCCAGTAAGATATTGGCATGTATTAAAAGGGGTATTGACTCAAGGGAGGAAGATATAATTATGCCTCTTTACAGGTCCATGGTAAGACCCCACCTAGAATATGCTGTTCAATTCTGGGCGCCCTTTCTGAAAAAGGACATTATGGAACTAGAGAAAGTGCAGAGGAGGGCTACAAAACTAGTAAGGGGGATGGAAAGTTTTAGTTATGAAAAAAGGCTAGAAAAGTTAAACTTGTATACACTAGAGAAACGGCGTCTTAGAGGGGATATCATAACATTATATAAATATGTTCAGGGCCCATACAAAGGGCTCTCCAAAGACCTGTTCATTAACAGAACAGTACATAGGACAAGGGGCCACCCGCTTAGACTTGAGGAAAGGAGATTTAATCTACAACAGCGGAAGGGTTTCTTTACTGTAAGGACAATAAAGGTATGGAATTCACTGCCTGAGGAGGTGGAGCTATCGAATACTTTAGATGCCTTTAAAAAGGGCCTGGATACTTATTTAAAAGAGCATAACATAGAGGGCTATGTACGATAGTATTGGGATTAATATTTACTTAGGGCTTGTTGATCCAAGGAGAAATCTGATTGCCATTTGGAACGAAGAAGGAATTCCCTCCCCCCCATTAAGGCAGAATTTGAAATTGCTATATTGAGGGTGTTTTTTTTGCCTTCTTTTGGATCAACGATGGAAAACAGGAATAGGAAAAGGGTTGAACTAGATGGACGCAAGTCTTTTTTTTCAACCTAAATTACTATGTTACTATGTCCCTCGCTGTGATCTGTCCGGTTCTTTGTCTGGTTTTCAGGTCTATGGGGAGGTGGCTTACGATCGGGAAAAGGCACGGGAGGGGGTAAACTTCATCATAAAATTACAGCGTAACTAGCGAGTTATGAGCATTGCGAGCATCAGACATGAGTCCTATTAATTATGATGCACGATCAGAGCTGCTTGTGTAAGGAAACATTACTAACCTTTTAAATGCTCCAGTTAAGTTAATAATAATGTTTATGTCCACTATGTGAAATCTGGGTACTAAGGGCTCGATCCAAATGTTGGCGTTGCCAGAAAAAACTGGAGACGCTGGTTTTAACGTCAATTGAGCAATGCAAATGTTCTACTAGAAACAAGAGACGCCAGTTCTGAAACAGACATCGCCCGTCGCCAGAACAGCAAGATCTCACCCATAGAGGATAATATACAAACGACGCCAAAAGCTATTCATATGTTGGAGTTAGGGCTAACTCGCGTTAAATTGCAACATTTCTCTCCAGAAATCTAACGCCTATTTTTTTTGGAGTACAGCACACAAGTAGAGTAGAAAACCAACGTCTCCAGTTCTGAACAGCATTCTCTGTGCTTTTCCCTACCCAGCCACTAGGGGAACACAGAGAAGGCTTTCAGCACCATGGACAGCTTTGAATGCCATAGGGATGTGCACTGCTCACCCCTGTGGCATTCAAAGGGTTAAAATCAATAAAACTAGTACACTAAGCACTACACAATGCCCCCTTCCACATCCCCCCCCTTAGTATGTCACATATATTGCATATATGGGACATACTAACCCCATCCACATCCCCCCCCTTAGTATGTCACATATATTGCATATATGGGACATACTAACCCCATCCACATCCACCTCATGGACTTCCATGTAGTGGACAAATCTGTCTTTTATTCCACAATTAACCCTTTGAGTACCAGAGAGGTAGGAAAGCATTGCTTAGCATGTTTCCTACCCCTCTGGTAACCAAAGGGTTAATAGGCAACGTATGGACTACATACCTTGCCTATATATATATATATGTGTGTTTGTGTGTGTTTTAAACTTTTTTTTAATTAAAATAGTATTATTAGACAGTTTAACTTAGATCTCATTCATTGTTAACCCCCTACCTCCTGTGTCCCATTGCTATTAGTACTTTTGCACCACTCTTCTTCAAACTGAGAGTGGAGCAAAAGTACTAAAAGCAAAGGGACACAGTAAGTAGGGCATCATTAATGGTTGAGATCTAAGTTAACCCTTTGAGTGCCAGAGTGGTACCACTCTGGCACTCAAAGGGTTAACATACAACTGAGGGAGCAGGCTGCACTGTGAGTGCAGCGCTCCCCTCATCTATATTTATGAATGATTACTGTATTAATAATTCCCTTGCTGCGGGCGGCTGTGAAGCCCGCAGCATAATAAAACCCCTAGGCATTGGAGAAAGCGGGAGGAGGGGACAGAGACATTGGAGGAAGCGGGTGGTAGGCTTGTACTTGCTGCCCGCTTCCTCCAATACCTCTCCTCACGCGTTGGCTTTGTGCCCAGCTGCCTGGTCGCCTTGTGCAAATCGTCCCTTTTCACAAGGCATTGGAGGAAGCGGGCAGCAAGTACAAGCCTACCACCCGCTTCCTCCAATGTCTCTGTCCCCTCCTCCCGCTTTCTCCAATGCCTAGGGGTTTTATTATGCTGCGGGCTTCACAGCCGCCCGCAGCAAGGGAATTATTAATACAGTAATCATTCATAAATATAGATGAGGGGAGCGCTGCACTCACAGTGCAGCCTGCTCCCTCAGTTGTATGTTAACCCTTTGAGTGCCAGAGTGGTACTCAACGCATTGCTTTGCAATGCGTTGCGTACCACTCTGGCACTCAAAGGGTTAACTTAGATCTCAACCATTAATGATGCCCTACTTACTGTGTCCCTTTGCTTTTAGTACTTTTGCTCCACTCTCAGTTTGAAGAAGAGTGGTGCAAAAGTACTAATAGCAATGGGACACAGGAGGTAGGGGGTTAACAATGAATGAGATCTAAGTTAAACTGTCTAATAATACTATTTTAATTAAAAAAAAGTTTAAAACACACACAAACACACACATATATATATATAGGCAAGGTATGTAGTCCATACGTTGCCTATTAACCCTTTGGGTACCAGAGGGGTAGGAAACATGCTAAGCAATGCTTTCCTACCTCTCTGGTACTCAAAGGGTTAATTGTGGAATAAAAGACAGATTTGTCCACTACATGGAAGTCCATGATGTGGATGGGGTTAGTATGTCCCATATATGCAATATATGTGACATACTAAGGGGGGGGGATGTGGAAGGGGGCATTGTGTAGTGCTTAGTGTACTAGTTTTATTGATTTTAACCCTTTGAATGCCACAGGGGTGAGCAGTGGACATCCCTATGGCATTCAAAGCTGTCCATGGTGCTGAAAGCCTTCTCTGTGTTCCCCTAGTGGCTGGGTAGGGAAGCACAGAGAAAGCTATTCAGAACTGGAGACGTGGGTTTTTGGATTTTCTGACTGAACTTGATACTTTGCAGTGCTGTGATTGGTTGTGGTGCTAGGTAACATTTTTATAGTGTGTTTTTAGGTAAGATTTTCTATGCGACGCAGGTTTAAGGTTAACGTGTATTTTGTTGGTTATCGCTCCTTAGGCTTTCTGGGTAAGGAAGATTTGAATCTCACGTTACCTGGTCTTGCTTAAGGAGCGAAGGCAGTTTTTTTCTTCACGTTGGTTTTAACGCCAACATTTGGATCGAGCCCTAAGAGAGCACTGTTAATAAAAACAAACAAAAAAAAAAGTTTATCCCTTTGAGCTCCATATAGGTATCTAACGCATTGTGTTGCAGTGCATTGGATACCTCTGACACTCAAAGATGTAAAGTAGAAAGCCTAATTTCCCAGCAGTGGGAGTATCCTCCTTTCGCTCAGCAGGAAAAGACTTAAATTGTTTTTTCCCATAAAATGTTTACTAGGGCAATTCTGGGGCAAAGCACTTGCACCACAGGAGACAAACTGAGACCTCTCTAGCATTCAAGGGATTAAAATCCCCATTTAAATCATTGGGAATTGGGGAATTTTATTTATCTGCAGTGTAGCAGAATTTATCACGTTCTGCTGCTAAGATGGTGCTCAGCCATTTTTCCTTGCTCCCCCATGGCCATGCCATCTTCATATCAGTCTGGTCCCCAACAACAGACCATCCAGTGGTAAAATGTCAGGAAAAGCTGTTCTGCATGAAATAAACAGCAAAACCCCAGATACATGGTTTGGCCTTTTTAATGGGCCTCATCAGTGGGGTGGGCCCATATGTCTGGAATACCCTTCAACGTAAAGTGGAATTGTCACCTTTAAAACAGATTAGTCCGTTTTAAAACATTTGGCAAGAAAAAGCCCACATGTACCCACACACCATTAAAAGGTTATAGAAAGTTAAATACATCCCTGTTTATAGTGAGCAAGGAATCTGCCATGGTACTGTGTAGCACAGGAGATACCTGCCATATCACTCAAATGTTTTGAAAGCCAGAGGGGTTTGCATCTAGCAATCAAAGGATTTAACCCTTGACGTATTTGACTTGTAGTTATAAAATGTGACAGTACAACAAATAAGAGGATTTTAGTCTTACCTGTTAAATCCTTTTCTCTTAGTCCATACAGGTTACTGGTAACTTTGGGTAGGCGATCTGCCCCTTTAAGTAGGCAGGAACAATTCTAGAAGTGAATGCATGGGTGGAGCCTACCTTCCCTCCTTGGCTGCAGCTAGCCAATCAGCTTCAAGTAAGATTTGAGACACTAACTATTGACTAGATAGTAAGGAGGGAAAGAAGACGCCTGTGAGCATGAACCTGAAAGGACCCCCACTTTCTGCCACAGGAGAGCCAACCATGGTCCCTTGACAGGGTGGGAGATCAGTAACCTGTATGGACTAAGAGAAAAGGATTTAACAGGTAAGACTAAAATCCTCTTTTCTATGTCGTTCAATACAGGTTACTGGTAACTTTGGGATGTCAACCACTGAGTTTCCCTCAGGTGGGAAGTAAGGCAAGGACCAGATGCAGGGCTCCCAGTGTCACCAGAGCAGATATGAACCATCAGATCAGAGATAGCCCAACAATAACAAATGAAGTGTCAACGGACACTGAATAGGGGTAACAACAGCCCAGGAACTATTACACAGCACACTGAACTAGAGCCAGCAGGGCTCAAACGTGAAAGAGCACTGAAGGACTGAAAAGAAGATCATAGACAGGCAAGACTGCCTCCAGGATCTTCCTTCCAAAGCTGGCATCAACCGATACCAACACATCAACACGGTAGTGCTTCGAAAAGGTGTGCACAGACGACTAAGTGGCAGCCCTGCACAACTGATCAACTGAGGCCTGATTCTTGTAAGCCCACGAAGCCCCAATGGATCTTGTAGAATGAGCCATGACCCAAAAGGGAACAGGCTTCTTCCTTAGCTTATAAGCCTTACAAATAGTGCACTTAATCCAAGACACAATGGTCACTTTGGATGCAGGTCCCTCTGCCCTGGGACCCTCAGGAATGACGAACAGTGCTTCAGACTGTAGAACGGACTCTGTGCGATGTACATAAAATTTGAGACAACGCACCACGTCTAACAAGTGGAGATCCCTCTCCTTGTCAGAGGTAGGGTCAGGCCAGAAAGAGGCACCACAATCTCCTGATTAATGTGGAACTCAGAAACAACCTTTGGGAGAAACTTGTGTGAAGCACCACCTTGTCTTTGTGAAACACCAAAAAGGGTGGTCTGCAAGACAGAGCATGCAACTCCACGACACGGCGAACGGACACTATTGCCAGGAGAGAGGCCATTTTCCACGTCACCAGACTTAGAGGAATAGTAGCCAAGGACTCAAAAGGAGGGTGCTGAAGGACACCCAAAACCAAATTAAGATCCCGCTGACAAACTGGAGTCTTTAAAACAGGACAAGTATGAGTGACACCCTGGAAGAATACCTTGACATCAAGAAGAATAGCAATGCACCTCTGAAAGAAAATAGAGAGCGCAGATGTCTGAACCTTAAGGAAACACAAACTGAGGCCCTTATCCACACTGTCCTGCAAAAAGGCCAGGACCGTAAGCAAATCAAAATCCTAAGATAGGTTCCTATCAGCACATCAAGAGAGAGAGGTCGACCAGACAAGATGGTAGGCCTTAGAAGAAACAGGTTTGTGGGCACTAAGCATAGTAGCCACTACACCAGAAGAAAAACCCTTCTTCCTCAGTATTCAGGATTCAATTTCTAAGCCATCAAAGCTAGACGATGAACATCCTCCTTCCACACGTAACCCTGTAGAAGAAGATCCGGATGGCAAGGGAGCCGGAATGGCTCCACCACTGATAGATTCAGAAGCTCTGGGAACCAAGCCTGCCAAGGCCAGTATGGAGCAATCAGAATGACTGGACAGTGCTCCAGTCTGTTTCATTATCACCCTGTGCAACATGGGGATGGGAAGAAAGATGTAAGCCAGAGGAAATAACCAAGGAATGGACATGGCATCCACTGCTAGAGCTAGAGGATCCCTCCTGAGACAGCAGAACGTTGGAATCTTCTGGTTGTGTCTTGTCTCCATCAGGTCGTTGCATTGAAGACCCCACCTCAGAACAATGAGGTTGAACACCTCTGGGTGCAGTTCCCACTCTGGAAGTCAACACACTGTGGACAGCGGAGACAGGGCAGAGAGACCTGCATCCAAAGTTCCAACTCTCCGCTGTCCACAGTGTGTTCACTGAGGAAGTCTGCCATGAAGTTGTCTACGCTGGGAATGTGAACTGCGCATATGGCAGGAACATGTTCTTCTGCCCATGACAAGATAGCCTTGACCTCTAACCAAGCTGCGAGACTTCTTGTTCCGCCTTGCTTGCTGATGTAAGCCACCGCCGTGGCATTGTTGGACAGGACCCGGACCAGGCAGTCCTTCAGCTGGCGTGTCCAGTGGCAAAGGGTATGAAATATCGCCCCGAACCTCCAACACGTTGATGGGAAGGAGAGATTCCTCCGGAGACCACGGTCCCTGAGCATCCAGGTGACCCAGAACTGCTCCCCAGCCAAAGAGGCTGGCATCTGTCGTCACCGTGGTCCATAAGGACACCAGGAAGGGCTTCCACTTCAGCAGATTGGAAAGGTTGAGCCACCACGACAGACTCCATTCCACATGAAGAGGGATGGATACTGACAGCTTCAGGAGGTCCGACTGACCCCTGCACACCTGGATCACAAACCTCTGGAGTTCCTTGGTGTGAGCCATGGCAAATGGTACTGCTTCTATGGTGGAAATGAACTTTCACACTAGAGAGGACAACTTCTTTGCTGGAACTGGATCGTGAGCCAGAACAGGGGAAATCCTGTGGGAGATCTGGTGAGCCACCTTGTCCGTGAGAAACACCATGCTCTGCTGAGTGTCAGAGAAGGCCCAGGAAGACCAGACGCGGGAATGGGACAAGATCCGACTTGTCCATGTTGAGGATCCACCTGTGATGAGTGAGTGCATGAATGCAGTCCTGACCCTGCTGATGAAGAAGTTCTGAAGGGGCCTTCAGAAGCAGGTCGTACATGTATGAGTGACTCTGATGCAGTTCCAATGGAGGACGGACACTAAGGCTCCCAGGACACGATTGAAGACTTGAAGAGCTGTAGTCAGACCAAAGGGGAGAGCAGAAAACTGAAAATGCACTTGGTTGCAGGCAAATCTGAGATACTGCCGGCTCTCTGGATGAATGGCGATGTGCAGATATGCTTCCTGAAGATCCAGAGAAGCAAGGAATTCCTTGGGGGACATGGCAGCAATCACCATCCTTAGGGACTCCTGGTGATAATGAGTCTTGATCACAATGGAATTGAGATCCTTCAGGTCCAAAATCGGACAACAGCCATCATCCTTCTTGGAAACCACAAACTGGTTTGAGTATAAGCCCAAACCGCTGTCCTGAACAGGAACCGGTTCCAGAACTTCCTTGTCCAGAAGGGCCTGGATGGTGCTGTCGAACAGATGGCGTTTCTCTACGCCCTGTTTGAGAAGGGAAAAACCTGAAGGGAGGAAGAGAGGCGAAAGGGATCCTGTACCCTTCCGCCACCACTGAGTCCTCCCAGATGCTGTGGTAGTGACGCAGAAGGCCACCAACAGCCAAGTTGGGACCTGGGTTCGGTGAGTCATGCTGAAGAAGGCTTGGAAGCCTTAAGCTTGGTGGTGGCCTTGTGCTTCCATTGTTGTTTGGGCTTGGAGGTGGAACGTGGAGCTGAGGGAACAGTCTAGTTCACCGGACGTGTCTCAGTCTGGAAGAAACGAAAAAGCTGATTATGAGTCTTCTTCCTAGAGACCATAGGCATAAGGGTACTCTTGCCCCCTGTGGCCTCTCTAACCAGATCCTTAAAGGGATAGTAATACTTAAAATGTAAAAAATATATGTTGTAGTGTTTATCCCCCTTAGTAAAACAAGGGTACTCCCACTGCTGAGAGATATTTTATTAAAAAATAACAGCTCAAACTTGAATGTTTTAGGTGCAATATCACAAACAAGGCAGCAGATACATAGTGCTGGGCTTCACAAATGTTGGCAAGTAGCCGCAACATATCAGGAGTAGGAGCTCCCTGACGGACAGCAAGTGTGAGCTGTTCAGTCCAAACCGCAATGACCCTATTTACCCAGGTCGCAGCAAACGCATGGCATAGGGAAGTACCAGCGGTGGCAAAAATGGACTTGAGGGAGGCCTCAAGTTTCTTGTCGGTCCAGTCTTTAAGAGCAGAAGCATCAGCAACTGGCAAGGCAGTGGACTTAGCCTAGAAACAGATGCATCCACCTTGGGAGGGATGAACCCACTGAGCGCGCCGCATCAGAAAAGGGGTAAAGCTTGGCAAATTTCTTGGAGACTGAAGGTTTCCTATCCAGAGATTTCCACTCATCAGACACTAGGTGGTCAAGAGTGGGGTTAGGTGGAAAACAAGTATGGGGCCTCTTAGGCTCCTGAGATACATAAAAGGGATCCGAAGAAACCTCTTGAACCAAGGGAATGTTTAGGGTGTTTAAAATGGCCCTGATCAGGCCCTCAGCTGAGGGATCAGGATCAGCCTCAAAGGGGTCCCCAAAGACCTGGGGAGCGCCCACAGCAGAACATTTCTCTTCGTCAGAATCCACCAACAGTTCCTCTTCAGAGGAATCTGATACGTCAGGTACTCCCTGCGGTTTTGGCAGGGAAGATCTGACAGAAGTAGGGGTCTGCCAGAAGTGGAAGACCCCCTGTAACTGGAATGGAAAGAGTTGTAATGTAGACCAGAGGTCTTTAGTAGCAGCATTAAACTCTTGCATCCAAACTGGCTCTAATGCATGGCTGGAGGTCCCTGGGGGAGACTCAGAACATACTGGGCATAAATGACCTGAGAATTCTCTAGGTAACCCTGATTGACATGAGGAGCAATGCGCAATGGGGGACACAGAGACCCCAGCGTCCTTTGTCTTAGGTCTGGCCCCAAGCTCCAACGGATTAGACATTCTCAGTGTCAAATTTTCAAGTATAAGGTATCACCCAAATACAGTAGGTATGATTAAAAGTTCACCCCAGAAATCGCTAAAATACACTTATCTGGCAGGTGAAGGGTTAATTTGCAGAGGAGAGAAGGAGAGCCCAAGCCCTGCGTAGGATACTCATTCAGGGAAAGCACAAAATGGCTGCCGCGACAGGTGCCAATCAAACGAGCACGCGATGCAGACGCTCATGAGATGAGTTTTCCCAGAAAAAGTACCCAAACAGTGCCCAAAGCCTCCTCAGCCCCCCAAAACACACCAAACATTTACCGGATAACAGAGCAAGGGCAGACAATTAAAATGAGCCAAGTCTGAAGTCGCTACGATGAGCGGTTGCAGAGATATGTCCCAAACTGTAAAGTCCCATAGAAGTGAGTGGAGCAATGTCGCCTATGCGGTAAAAGCAGAACACAAATTTTGCAAAGTTGTAACTCAGAAGTAAATGTGCACCAACATTACTAAAACATGTCACTAGACCCCATAAAAATTGAACCCAGTAGGGAAAGTGCTAGAAAGGTGCTAAACCAGCAGCCAAAGGGTTAAGTTTACCACAGAAACTTGCTCCGAAACACCCAAACACTGTGGGACATGTGGACCTTCAGCACTCAAATGGTTGCTCACCTTTCCTGTTTAAAGAAGAAGCCTCAGTGGGTAACTCCAGAGGAAAGAACTTGAACCAAGATTTTCCCCACAGGGCTTAAAGTGTTAGTAATGTCTAAAAAAAAACCAACTTTTTTTGCATTTAGAAGAGCTTAAAAAGCTGATCTAAATGCAAAAAAACGTATCTCTCAAACCGCTATGGTTTAAGAGATACGGGCGTTTAAAGTTTGATTTCTCCTACTGACAGCTGTAAAGCTGTCAGCAGGAGATCCGTGTCGGTCGATGCGCTGGCGCTTGAGAAGTGCCGGGATCTCGTTACTTACATGTAATCCCTTCATTGGAATGGTCTAAAACATGTGCCTAGTGTTCAGGCACACGTTTTAGACCATTCTAGTGTTGAGGCAGTCACTACTGGGGGCTCTGTGCATATCTTGGCAGTGTTGCCTGAAAGTTCCACCTCCCATCCCCCACTGGCAGGCAGCTGAGAGCAGGTCATGCCCCACACTGCGACTACAGGTCCAGGGAGCCGCATTAAAGATTTGGGGAAGGTTCTTCCCAGGGGTCCCCTTAAACCGGTCAAATCCTTTAAGTTTTACTGCATGTCACGCGCTTATGATTTTGTTTACATCAGTTTGGTGTTGATTATTTTTTGGGGTACCTCCAAAGAGGAAGAAAGTGCCAAGGGCATTGAAAACATATCAAAGCAGCATTTATTCACACAAATAAGTTGCACCTACAAAACTGCAGCTAAAAAAAGCAGGTATATCGCAAACAGAATTTGCTCTCTTCAACTAATCGGTGGCAGCTGTAGTGGAGACATTTAATTCTATTTTTGTGATTTGTTTGGTTTTATCTGCAATTTTGTAAGTGCAACTTATGTTTGAACAATTGTTGATTTGATATCCTTTCCCTTGTGCTTCCTTTCTATATTTGCAGTATTCTGTTGTTGGGGAGATGGCACTCAGACGTTGGACAGCTGCACAGTTTGTGACTAGATTAACATGAACTGGACTAAATTATATATTCATGTGGAACTCATAAGCACTAATGCCTTCATATTAATACATCACTGAATAACACTGTATATGAGTTCTGGTTGTTTCTGTTGCATGCTGGGTAAAATTGTCTTGAAAATTGTTGGCCTTAGCATTAAAGCCAGAAGCTGGGAGGACAGGTGAACTGTAGAGTGGTTTGGGGATGACGGATGAGTATGGTTTGTTTAGTAGTGATGGTTTTGTTTCTTTCAGGAAGTTGATCTACTCAATGAGACCTTAACATTTGAGCATGGGAAGACACTGGAGGGTGTGAATTGGTATCAGTTGTGCAATGATCGCAGAGATGAAGAATCAGGTATAATATTGTTTGTTTAATCCAGGGGTGGGCAAACTGCGGCTCTCACTGCCGCTCTTGGACTACAACTCCCACCATCCAGGGGTGGGATTCATAGTCCAACAGCAGCTGGAGAGCCATGGTTGCCCACGACTGGTTTAATCAATGATTCTTTGGCCAGTGAAAAAACAGAGAGATAAATGTGTGAACAACTTGCACTGTTCTGAACCAGACATGGCCAATCCTACCTTTCATGTGACATCACTGCCTCATACTGAGGCTCATGGACTAAGAACAACTCAAACACTTCTGGAGTTAACCAGTTGTACCTTATGGGATTGCTAAAGGTAGACATTGATGTAAATTGGGTTTTTAACCCCTTGAATGCTGGAGAATTCATACTGTGGAGATCTTTTTAACATTTAAGGCAGGCACGTCAAACATGCTGCCCAAGGGCCAAAAACACACAGTTCTCTCTCATTTTGATGAATGGGATTTTCTTTAGTCCATGTGATATAAATACCCCCAAGTTGCTCCTGTTGGCTTGTACATAAGGCCCCATATTTTCAGGATATCTCTGCTTGAGAACAGGTGGAGGAATCAGTGGTTCAGTTGCCTTAACCCTCTGAATTCCAAATAGGTTTCCAAAGCATTGCTTGTCTGGCATTTAGAGGGTTAACCCTTTCAGTGCCAGAGGGGTATGCAAAGCATTACTTACCCCTCTGGCACTGAAAGGGTTAATGTGCCCCAGTGAGAGTGAGAGTGCAGACAGTGTGTTGGGTGGCTCTGTTAATACCAGTAGACATTGCACCATCTTTCCCAACATTCACAGATCACATCTGTATTTATATGTTGCAGCCCAGTGGGATTTTGGGGAATTTGAAATTCCCCTCTATCATATATTTGATGTACTCCATATCTTCTTAGTACATAAGCCTGTGTATGGGTAATCCACCAGCACACCTTCCAGTGGTGGTCAACGTGAGGCCTTTGCAATGCAGCCAGATTGCAGCTCCCATCATTACCTGCCAGCTGTTTGGAAATGATGGGAGTTGTAGTCTGGCTGCATCTGCCCATCCCTGCATTAGAGCATATGAGTGTTTTAACCCTTTAAGTGCCAGAAGGGTTAATGTATATGGGTGCACACATGCTATTTTGTTGTTCAGACATAATGCTAGCAAGCTCTGAATGCCACCTCTATATTATAGGTAGTAAAATGGAGTAAAGTGATGCCATTTTCCTCTGTTCCTTATTGTTCATAATGAGCACTAAGTCACAGAGGAAATTAACTCACAGAAATGCTCATATCCTTTCTCACTGCACTCATCTTGGGGGAATTTTCCACATAAGTACGTTAGTAAATTGCTGTTTGGCAGGAAATTGACTCTGTAGCATGCAATGGCATAGAATTGTACTAGTACATCAGCCGCTCTGTGTCTGGTAGCATTAGCTTTGTATTTGCTGTTTCTACATGATTGCTGTCTGGATAAATCAGGTGACAACAGGAAGCAGTGGACACCGGGAGCCCCTCGGACTCTACTTCAACTTCTGGGAGATGCTGATCTCACATCTGTGTACAGTACATTGGCAGATGTGGAACCTGGTGAGAATTCATGAAAAATAACATGTATCCTTGTTAAGTGTGAAGTGAAGGTCAGAGTTAAAGTAAACGTTTGGTACTCAAAGGAATACCCCTTCAGCTACAAATAATTCTGTGTAAAGAGGCCAGTCTTCATGAAGGGATGCCTATCTGAGAATAACTGTAGTCCAACAAAAGCCGGAAAGCCACATGTTTGCCATTCCAGTCCTTGAATAAGTCCGTTCACAGGTGGGAGGGGATTCATGATAGCTGTCTGTTGAACCTTTTGCATTTCAGAGGGGTAGCCAAGGTGATACCTCTCTGGAACTCAAAGGGTTAAAGTGATAGTCCTTTTTAATCTGGGAAAAAATGTGTTGCAGGATATATCCCTCTGAATAAAACATGGACACTTCCACTGCTAAGAAGTTATAGCAGCTCAGACTTGCATTTGTGGGTGCAATACCTCCATGGCCTGCAGTGTCTGAACAGCTATGAAGATCTCTGGTTCTTTCACCATAAACCTCCATAGGATGATTTAGCAACTGCACCACTTTAACATGTCAGGCCATGCAGGTGCTGCAATAACATTTGAATAAAACCTCTGTCAGCATTTGGGGCACCCTTTTTTACTTCTCCTTTTCTATACAATTCACTTTAATTGGTAGTTAATGGCAGTTGAAGGATTACTGCTAATTCACCTTGACCCATATTACCTGTAGTATGAGCCTGCTGCCTTCTCTGCACACAGATATATTGACTCATTGGTAAACCTTCATGATTCTGCCTTTTCTGGCACTTCGTCTTTAGGGATTAACCCTTTGAGTGCCAGAGGGGTATGCAACGTATTGCTTTGCAATGCCTTGCGTACCCCTCTGGCACTCAAAGGGTTAATATCAAGACATTACTGTTGTTTTTGTCCACGCAGTAGGAATCACTGATCCGGTGGTTTGGTCTCTCCAAGGCTTTGACATTTTAATACATTTGATAAAATAAAAATAAAAAAATTATAGTAAGGAAAACCTTTGACTTGTTTGATTCGCCCCGATTTTATCTTTTGTCCTCTTATCTAACTAAACACAGTCTAACAAAGAAATCTTTGCTCACAATCTTTTGTGGGAGATTGCCACTGATTGATTGATTACTTGAACCCTTTGAGTGCCAGAGGGGTGCGCACCACAAGCAATGCTTTGCGTATCCCTCTGGCATTCAGAGGGTTAATCCCTTGAGGACCAGAGGGGTGCTCAATATATTGCAAAGAAATGTGTTGCACGCACCTCTGGTCCACAGTGGTTAATCATCTTCTTGTCAGCATTCCTCTTTTATACATCCCAAATCATGACATTATATAACAGCAAGCTGAGGTTGGTGGGAGTTATAGTCTTCAGCAGCTGGATGGCCCTAATCAATCTGATTACACTTTCTTTTTGGATAATGAAGCCAATGATATGCCAGAAAATAGGAAGCAGTGGAGGCGCGTGGCACCCGGAACCCTACTAAAGGCCTTGGCAGAAGCAGATGTGAACGAGGATGTGTGTGGTAAGAAAAATCTCATAGGACTTCATGGTAAATTCTGAAACTTTGTGGTGACAAATGGCATTGTTAGGTACAGGCTGAGAGTGCTAAGTCTCTTGTACTTAAAGCCCAAAGCCTTGTAGCCTTAATGGTGCACATCTCCATATTATTAATGGTACAAATGGGCTGCGTTGTTCACTTATAATTTATTAGGTTGGCAAAAGCCCCATGTATTTTGGGATATAGCAATTCTCCTGATGCAACAATGGCCTGCCACCAGAAACCTGCAGTATAATGCACCCCCAAGCAATTGTCATTATAACATGACAGATTCATGTGTACAGCCCTGTTGGTAGTAAAAGAAACAATTTTTACAAGTGATAATGTCACAACACAGTTACCTATGGGAACTAGACCTAAGGCTTTAAAAACAAATCGCTTAGTATTGTGTGTGAATGTTTTGCTTAAATAAGATACAGTTCAGTTCATTTAAGGCAGAGCAGAATGGAGTCCATTCATGTCCTGTCTATTAGTTAATGTATATTCCTTTTCCAGGGCCATATTTCTCATTTGGGCAGTTGCCTGCTCTGCCTGAATGCCAAATTTTGATGGGCGTCACAGCTGTGCTGGCTACACCCACATTCTGAAACACAATGTCCTTGCACCAGTTAATATACCCCTTTTCAGGCTATTATTTAACTCCTTGAATGCTAGAGAGAGTGCATTGCCTTGGATATCTCTCTAGCAACCAAGGTATCAAAACTTTTTTTTTCCCCTCCCCTCGTCCTTGATTGTTATACACCAAGGGTATTTCCTGTTCCAGAAAACAGTGGATGGGATTGGGGATGGGGCCATGGGCAGAGCTAAGGACACCTAGAGTGCCTTGCCTAGGGCCTCCTGGGATGTAAATCCAGCCTGTGACCCATGAGAATTCCATCCAGTTCTTCAGGTGGCTCTGTCAGTGGGCCTTACACTTAAATGAAAAAGTTTGATTTAATTTATTTCGGTGATTTTCTAAGTGGAAAGATGTTAATGCAATGTCTTCAGGGAAGAAACTTACATTTTATATATGTCTTCATATTGTAATGAACAGTTACTATTTATTTGCTGAATTTAAAAGTTTGAAAAACATAAAACAGAGGAATTTTGGAACCAAGTGTTATGGTCTGATGGAGTTAGATTTGAACTCTTTGGCTATAATCATTAAGCACGGGGTTGTGTGGAACAGAAAATAGTATGTGGGTAATGGGAAGAATGGATTATATTAGGTATTAACAAATCCTGGGAACTCTGTCCCACAGACAGTGAAGAAACTGAAGCTAAAAAGTGGTTGGATGTTACAAGTCAATGATCCAAAACATCAACCATGAACTACTTTAAGAAACAAAATCTTAAGGTTTTGGAATGGCCATCACAGTCCCCAGTATATTAGTGAGTAGATTTCAGACGTCCTAAGAATATTTCTGAACTAGAAGCATTCTGCAAGGAAAAGTGGGGAAAAAAAAATCTTAAAGCAAGAATAGATAGTGTGTTCACTGGCTACAAGAATCGTTTGGAAGCTGCGATTTCTGCCCAAGGGGGTATATACGAAGTACTGTCTGATGGGGTCACCAAATGTTTACACATGCCATATTTTCTAAAATCACAACTTCGTATCAGACCTACATGAATACAGGGGATAGGCCATCTTGGGGAAGTGGGATCTGTTCTCCTGCTCTGCCCATGCCTGCCTCTGTCACTCACAGGGATTTGTCAATGGGGGAGTTGCATTGGAGCCGTGCGGTACAGAGCAGGGATGGTCAGCGCAGGCGCACAGGTCCCACTTCGCCAAGATTGCCGCATTGCCTTATGCATATAAGTCCGATACAAAGTTATGATTTTAAATACTGTAGAAAAACAAAAAGGAGACACAACAGGGGGGCACCTCTAGTGCAAATAAATCTTGATGCCACAACCACCACCGAATCACCTCTAGGTGGGTACTTATGAACAAAGTTGCCAAGAAATTGCTTATACAAGTCTTGGCTTCAATAGCTTTATATATATTATTATTATTAATCTTTATTTATATATCGCCAACAAATTCCGCAGCGCTTTACAGTAGGGAGTCGACATACAGAGGTATTAAATAGTACAATCAAATGTGGAGAACAGAAGGATCAGAGGACCCTGCTCATGAGAGCTTACGGTCTAGAGGAAGGTAGGTATGACACAGAAGGAGTAAGTGCTATTGGGTGTAAGTGCCTCCTGCAACCTGACCTGCCAGTCAGTGGGCGAGAGTGAGAAGTGCTGTTGAGTGCAGTGGTCAAGGGAAGGGGTGATTCTTAGTGATATTGTTTATGGAGGCAGTTGATAGGCTTCCCTGAAGAGGTGAGTTTTCAGGGAGCGTCTGAAGATCTGAAGGCTGGGGGAGAGTCTGATTGGGCGGGGGGAGGGAATTCCAGAGCTGAGGTGTAGCACGGGAGAAGTCCTGTAGGCGGGAGTGGGAGGATGTGATAAGAGCTGTGGAGAGAAGAAGGTCATGTGCAGAGCGAAGATGGCGAGAGGGAGTGTATTTGGAGATGAGAGATGAAATATAGTGTGGTGCGGTGTTAGTGAGGGCTCTATAAGTAAGCACCAGAATTTTGAATTTAATTCTGTATGCTAATGGAAACAGTGTAGGGATTGACAGAGGGGTTTGGTGTCAGAGAAGCGATGAGTGAGGTAGATTAGTCTTGCAGCAGAGTTCATTATGGACTGTAGTGGGGTTAGTCGGGTGAGAGGAAGGCCAATTAGTAAAGAGTTACAGTAGTCAAGACTGGACATGATGAATGTTTGGACTAGAATTTTGGTAGTGTCATGTGTGAGAAAGGGTCGGATTCTAGAGATGTTGCGGAGATGGAGGCGGCATGATTTGGAGAGTGACTGGATGTGAGGAATGAAGGATAGGGCAGAGTCAAATGTGACCCCCAGACAGCGAGCTGTAGGGGTCGGTGTGATGGTATTGTTGTTGATGGTGAGGGTAATATCTGGGGTAAGGCTGGTTGTGGTGGGAGGGAAGATGATTAGTTCAGATTTGCCAAGGTTAAGTTTGAGTTGACTGGAGGACATCCAGGAAGGCACAGCGGACAGACAATCAGACACTCGGGACAAGAGGGAAGGGGAGAGGTCAGGGGAGGAAATATATATTTGAGTGTCATCAGCATAGAGATGATGGTGAAACCCAAGGGACTTGATTAGTTTTCCTAGGGATGAGGTGTAGATTGAGAAGAGCAAGGGTCCCAGGACTGATCCTTGAGGCATTCCAACAGACAGTGGGATGGGTGGAGAAGTGGAGCCAGAGTAGGAAACGCTGAAGGAGCGGTTGCAGAGATAAGATGAAAACCAGGAGAGTTCAGTGTCACAAATACCTAGGGAGTGGAGGGCATGGAGGAGGAGAGGGTGATCTACTGTGTCAAAGGCGGCTGACAGGTCCAAGAGAATAAGTATGGAGTAGTAGCCTTTTGACTTGGTGGAGAGCAACTCATTGGCCACCTTAGTGAGGGCGGTCTCGGTGGAGTGATGAGGGCGGAATCCAAATTGCAAGGGATCGAGCAGGGAGTGGGAGCAAAGGAATCTAGTGAGCTGATTATATGCGAGACGCTCAAGGAGCTTGGAGGCAAACGGGAGCAGAGAAATTGGTCGGTAATTTGACAGTGAGTTTGGGTCCAGGGAGGGTTTCTTTAGGGTCGGTGTGATGAGTGCATGTTTGAAAGAGGATGGGAAGGTGCCGGTCGAGAGGGAGAGGTTGAATACGTGAGTAAGGATTGGAGTTAGTAGAGGGGAGAGTTCTTGAGTGAGCTGAGATGGGATTGGGTTGAGAGGGCATGTGGTTGGATTTGAGTGAGTGAGGAGACAGGAGACTTCATCCTCAGTGACGGGTGAGAAGGAGCTTAGTGTGTATGTGGGAGAGGCGACAGGGCTGGGTGGGGGTGGGAGTGATGAAATGTCATGTCTGATAGATTTGATCTTGTCCTTGAAGTGGGTGGCAAGATCTTTGGCAGAGAAGATAGTGGAAGGTGTTTGTGTTGGTGGATGTAGAAGAGACTTGAAGGTTGTAAAAAGGTGTTTCAGGTTAGAGGAGAGATTAGAAATCAGAGAGGAAAAGTATGACTGTTTGGCCAGGGAGAGGGCAGAGCTATATGAACAGAGAATTAATTTGTAGTGTATAAAGTCGGCTGTGGAGCGCGTTTCCTCCAGTACCTTTCGGTAGTGCGTGAGCACCTCTGGAGGTATCGCGTTTGTCTTGTGTGCCAGGGTTTTAGTGGGGTTGTGAGTGGGTTGCGTGGAGTTGCAGGTGCTGTTGTGAGAGTGCTGTTGTACAGAGCAGTAGTTTGTTCTGGGCAAGTAAGTGTGAGGATGGGGTTGAGAAGAGGTTGCAGGGATGTGGAGAATTGTTGCTGATCAAGAGTATGTAGATTTCTCCGCATGTTCTTGGTCACGGTGGGGGCGATGTGTTTGGATGGTATGATGAGGTTACCGGCGAGGAGGTGGTAGTTGGAGAGGGGAAAGGGGATATTAGAGAAGTTGGAGACTGAGCAGAGGTTAGTGAAAGCGTGGGGGAGCAGATCCACTGTGATAAGCCAAAGGAGGTTGTTAAGGAGAGGAGTTTGATTGCGGGGGGAGGGGGGTTATGATTATCTATGGGGATGTTGAAGTCACCCATGATGAGAGTAGGGACATCAGAGGACATGAAGTGAGGGAGCCAGGAGCTGAATTGATCAAGGAATTGAGTAGTAGGGCCAGGTGGCCTGTATATGACTGCAACACGCAAGGGGAAGGGACAGAAGAGGCAAAGTGCTGAACTTCGAATGTAGGCAGTAGAGAGGGGGAGCAGTGGGGATTACCTGAAATATATGGTTATAGGATAGCAGGATGCCTACTCCACCCCCTTGCTGTTGCCAGGCCTGGGTGTATGCGTGAATTGAAGGCCTCCGCGTGAGAGTGCGGCAGTGGAAGCAGTGTCTGACGATGTGAGCCAAGTTTCTGTGATTGCCAGAAGGTTTAGGGAGTGAGAAATGAACAGATCGTGAACAGAAGTCAGTTTGTTACAGAATGGGAGTTCCAGAAACCAAAACAAAAGAGGGGGGAGGAGGTTAGGTGACGTGGTACGGCTATTAGATTGTGGCTGTTGCGTGTGTGAGTGGGATTTGTGGTACAGGAGAGAATGGAAGGTGGGCCTGGGTTAGGTGAGATGTCCCCTGCAGCAAACAGGAGTAGAAGGGACAGGAACATAAGGTGGGAGTGGGATTTGAAGCAGTGGGGCTTTTTTGCAGGGGTAGAAGGAGAAGCTGGTGATAGGGAGCGGAGGAATGAGAAAAGTTTGTGGGAGCAGAGAAGTGGTGATGGAAGAAGTGAGGGTGCAATGTGAATGGAGTAACTCTTAATGTGTACACAGGAGAAGGAGAGTCTTATGCAGGTGAGAAAGGTGATGAGAAGTCAAGAAGTTAATTTGGCCATAATGTGGTTAATGCATGGGGCAGTAGAATTTGAGCAGCAGTCTGTAATCCAGGAGAATACTGGATGACTTGGCAAGGGTCAGTCCAGGTGCAGAGGGTGTAGGTGCCAGGGAGGGTGAGCAGAGTCTGTTGCAGGACTGTAAAGTATTTGGTGAGAGTCGGAGTCAGTTCAGGGTTAAATGAAGCAATCTGTTGTTGATCAGTAGCGGTAGATGTTGTAATGGTTAATGGTAGTGGGAGAAGAAATAAGATGTGTAGTTCTCAGGCAGCTCCTCCTCCACCACTCGTTCTCTCCAAATGGCAATATATAGAAAAACACAAAAAAAAGAGGGTGCCCAAATAGCGTAATTTTGTACTGATAATCATACATTTTTTGAAAGATTACATTCACATTTGGCATTGGTCCGATGGATCTGACATAACAGCATGCGGAGTTTCTTAACCCCTGTCTCTGCTCAGGGTCTCTAGTAATCATTGAAGATCAAATCAGAGGTTGTAGTTTCCAAAAACGCTACAAACATTTATTGATATAAAAGACACGTGTCTAAAAAGAGATTAAAAATAGCTACACGTTTTGCGGCTCTACATGCTGCTTTATCAGAGCTATATTAACAAAGGAAGAAACTTCTCTTCTTCGGTGATTACTGAAGACCCCGAGCGGAGACAGGACTTAAGGATCTCAGCTTGCTGTTATGTCAGATCCATGTGACCAATGCCAAAAGTGAGTGTAATCTTTCATAAAATGTATGATGATTATCAGTATAATATTACGCTGTTTGGGTGCCCTCTCTTTTTTTGTGTGTGTTTTTCCATGATTTTAAATGATGCTGACACTTTACAAGCTGTATTACCCTATTTTTATTATTCAGTATATACTAGCAATGAATCGGAGGTGACTTGTATTGACATGACCGTTCCACCTTACATTTGTTCTCTGTAAAAGGTTGTGTTGCTGTCATTTATTTTCACTTACAAAACACAACAAAACATGTCATTTACCCAGGGGTGCCCAAAACTTTTGCATAATACTGTATGTATAAAAGCAAACTGGAGAAATTCTAGGGAACACCTAATGTTATCATAGGAGAAAAAAAAAAAAGAGTCCAAAAATTCCCATTGATTGCTTGAGATGTCTCCAATGTAGTTGGGAAGCAATGCCCTGGAGACCGCTCAATCATTCAAGGGGGAGAAGAAAAAATATTTTTTGTCCCCTATGGTGCAAATGGTTTCTCCCAGAATTGCTCCAATTTACTTTTATACATGAGACCCAATGTGACTTTGGGCTCTGAGCTCTTTTGCTGATTGTACGAGACAAGTGGAATTCTGCCTAACTTTAGTAAGCTATAGACAGGTTTGTATCTGGGAATGCAGACCAAGATACAACTACAGCTACAGCATACAAAGCCTCTGTTCCCTGTATACTGCATAATTCTTTCATCAGACATCACTCCTCTCAGTTGGTGGTCCAGAAATTCAGCACCATACTGGTGAGATCCCTAATTTCACCAGTTTCATACAACATGCATGGCTTGCCTCTAGCAAAAAAAAAAAAAAAAAGAAAAAAAAAAAGAAAAGAGCTATCTGAAACAGCATTAGTTGAAATAAATGTTAGTTAATGGGAACATTTGTGGTTTTGTATTTTGTGTAGATGGGACACTGAAAGAATGGCAGCCAGAGCTGGGAACAGAGGAAACAGACACAAGCTCAGAGGACGATTTGGATGAAGAGAGACTTGAACCAAGATCTGACGATGATGATACGTAAGAACATTTGGGGACAGGCTGTAATGTTATTTATTGGAACGGCAGGACTGTTCTTCAGAGATATCCTCATCCTAGATAATAATTCACTAGGATGTTTGTCAGAAGCCGTCATGCACAGTAGAGACTGCCTGAACGCACAGAATGTTGGGAGTTCTGTGCTGGGAGCATTCCGTGCTTTCGGCAGTCTCTACAGTGCATGACTGCGTCGGCGGAACAACGCAGAGCAGGACTGGACTTTTAACCCTTTGAGTGGCAGAAGGGTATGCAACACATTGCAAAGCAATGCGTTGCGTACCCCTCTAGCACTCAAAGGGTTAATACCACCCGGACCTTGGCCCATGTACACGGGCTTTTACACTAGTTATTAATAAAATGTCATGGGAAACGTAACCGTTTAAACTAGGGGTAGTCAACTGATGGACTTCCAGCTATTGGAAACTACAACTCCCATTATCCCATTGGCTTGTTGGGGTATGAGTTGTATTCCTATTATACCCATTATTAGTTCCCACAGTCGGAATGACAAAAATGTATTGTTCTCTATTGAATGGTGCACGGCTTTGCCCATTTGCTTGGGCATCTCGTACACCCTCTGGATCCACTTCTGTCAAAACACTGCCCCTGATTTGAGGGTGGGCGGACAGCAAGCCAGAAACAGACTTTTATATACAGATACGTTTTCATGTATATACCCCGAGATGTAACACTGTTGTCAGTGTATTCATAGAAAAAGAGTGCTGCCCGTGGCACAACAAAATGTCACCCTACCCTGGTTGAGAAAGCATAAGGGATTATATAATAACAACAACAATATAATAATAATAATGCCAACAGTAAGCATTGTTGAATGGTAATGATAAATAAAAACATTATGACAAAAAATAGAACCAGAAAGATCCCAATGCTCTGGTACTCAAAGGCCTTTTGTATAAAAAGGAGCAATTCTGGGACAAACCATCTGCACCATGGGGGACAGAATCCTGTTTGTTTAAAAAGCGCTTTTAATCCCATGGATGTTAGCGGGTTCTCAAACACATTAGTTACCAAGTGTTGGAAAATTCTCTAGAGTTAACCCCTTGAGTGCCAGAGAGGTATCTAGTGCATTGCAGTGCAATGCACTGGATGACTTTCCTGCACTCAAAGGGTTAATACTGTTAAAAGCCCTCATTTACATCTATGTGAAATTTGGGGAGTTGTAATTTTTCCCCTATGGTGCAGCTGGTCAGTATCACAAATATGTCTTCTTTTTTTTTTCCCCTGCATTAAAGCCAAAGGGTTAATTTGGGCCTATTACCTACATGGCTTTTAGTCTCATTAAATTGATTTATTTAAATGGCCTATCACGTCTGCCTTTTGTTTTACAAACTGGCTAATGTTTTAGAGAGATTTGATTTAGTACAACCTAATCTGCCGAGCTTTGTTCTCTGATTTAGTCAGCTAAATCTGCATGATGTCCAGAACATCATCTCTTTCTAGGCTCTTTCCTAGAACCTATCCGTTTGCACTAGAGGGGGTGGAGAAAACTATAGGAGAGGAATATTATTCAGATTGTTTCAAAATGGAAACTCCCACTGAGGGGAGGATTTGGAAAGGTGAGTGGTCATACCCCTCTGTTCTAAGGTCACAAAAATATGAACTTACTGTAGGTGAGTTTGCAATGAGTGTTACAGCAGTGATGCATGCACTGATTGCAATAAATGGTTAAAACCAGGTGACAAGTCTCCTCCAACAGAAATGCGATTTTAGGTATTTTTCACAAAAGAGAAATTGACTGTTGCACAGAGAAGAACTGGAGTAATTCTGGAGCAAACCAGCTGCACCATAGGTGCAAATAAAATAAAATGTTAATGGCACTTTTAACCTTTAGACAGGTATCCACAGTGCTTTGTTTTGCAATAGGATTCATTTAGCATTGATGAGAATATTTATTTTTCCACCAGGGGCCTCTAACATTGCTTCAGTTCTTCTTAACCCTTTGAGTGCCAGAGGGGTACGCAACAAATGCGTTGCGTACCCCTCTGGCAATCAAAGGGTTAATCTGCCTCATTGTTTACATACACAGGTTGTCAGTAGGCAGTATTCAAATGTATGGATACCTTTATGCTTAAAAGATCAATAGAGATGTATTATGACAGAAGATGTATTTTAGGGCTTTTGATGCAATGTAAAACAAGGTTCTCACTGTTGGCAGCTGCTTTATTCAAAACGTATCACAGTTTAAACTGTCACAAAGGGATAGCGTTGTTACCATCACATTCTATGGAGAATTGTAGTCAGTGACTCACTTCTCCCATATAATGCAACAGAGTAACTGTCTGGACACCAGCTGACCTGTAGGTGAACTATCTGGAGACCAGGTGGCATGGTTAATTAAACAATCCAAACATTTAAAGTGTAATAACTCTGCAGGGGTACGAATACAAAGGGCAGTAAAGTTATGCAAGTCTCTTCTTTTGGATCTTTGCTTAGACATTGTAACTGCTTTCAAGCACATAACAATGTTGAGCGTTATGACAGTTGGCTTTGAAGCAGATAGGAGGTTGATGCAGGAGACTGACTACCATTTCAAGTCAGGAATGTGTGTGTGTTTGTTTTTTTTGCCTTCCTCTGGGTCTAAAGGGGTGGTGTAACATGGGATGAACTTGATAGACACCTGCCTTTTTTCTACCTCCTCAACTATGTTAAAGGGATAGTAATACTTTGTTTTATTTTATTTTGTAGGCGTTAAAAAACATGAAGAACGATATAAGTCTTATCTCTCAAACCTTTATGGTTTAACCCCTTAACTACCCTTGACGGTCATAGTACGTCAAGGGTCGATTTGACGAATTATGACAGTCATCAAGTTCCGGGCTCCACCCGCGGCTGCACGCCGTGGGTGGAGTCCGGAACGCAACGGATCAATAAAAAAAAATTGCTCCGTTGTTGTTCAGTCAGATCGCAGCGTGGATTCCCCGGTCCTTAAAGGGTTAAGAGATATTCACAAGCAAAGTTTCCCCCTCCCGCCCCTTTTTCCTAGTGTAAGCCATCTCTTCTCAGATGTGAATCTGCTTGTAAGACCAGACAGATAACAGAAGGGGACAATTTTCTTTGTATGAAAACAATGAAATCCCTGCCCCCCTTGACAAGTTTTTCAGCTTTTTCCATTATCTTAATTGAAGATTGTCCCTCTCTGCAGTCTACCTGGGCATCTCCCTTCTGATCTGACTGAATGGGGGGGGGATACTTTGCTTGTGAATATCTCTTAAACCATAAAGGTTTGAGACATAAGACTTATATCGTTCTTCATGATTTTTAATGCCTACAAAATAAAATAAAGATAAAACGAAGTATTACTATCCCTTTAATAATGTTTTACTCCACAGGAAAAGCCCTACAAAACACACACACATACATACATATGATTATATATATATATATATATATATATATATATATATATATATATATATATATATATATATAATTTCCCTATAATAAGGATTTCCCACTCTTATTTCTGTTTCCATTTCATATTTTTAAAAGCAATTTTGAAGAATCTGAAGACGAGCTGAGAGAAGAAGTCATTGCATCCATGGAAAAGGTTCTAACTCCCAGGCAAGAAGAGGAGACAGATATTAATGAAACACACATGGAAAATACAGGCCAAAGTGAAGCACAAGGTTGTTCCACAGAGGCACCTCCAGAAAATATACAGATCAGCTCAGATTGTGAGGATCCACCAGGTGCAGACCAAGCTGCAGAAGGGAAACTGCAGGAGAAAGAAAACCAAAGCTGTGCGGGTGTGTGTGATGCAACCAAGCTTGCCATTAAAAGCAACTCTGCCCCTCCTACTTCTAACATCTGTTCAGTTGAATAAACAAAGATGCGCAGAGAGAAAAAACTATGGGGCTTTATTTTAGTCCCTTGAGAACCAGAGTTCCCCATACATACTCTTGTCCTCAAGTTCTTAACTGCCCTTTGTCCCGGGGGAAGCAACCTTTGCCTCTCCAGCTGTTAGAGAGTGCAATTATCATTATCCCCAACCAGCCAGTGGCTGGTTCCCAACAGCTGGAGAGCCAGGAGTTGCTCGCCCCTTCCTATCTTCTTTATTGTCTGAGCAACTTACCTGCAGGTAAAAAATAAATATACAATAATTCTGCGGGAAGTGTCAAGAGACACAAAGTAAACTTTTTCATCAGTATCAGATTACATCATAGACTTTATAGTGTGGGATAATCAGCATTCCGCTATATGGTATGAGTCTCAACAGCAGAGGGAAATGTCACATCATTTGGCTAAACACACGGAGGATGCTGGACTGTAAGGAATTGAAACTTCTGTAGAGCAAAACCACTACACCCCAGGGCACTAAGAAAGGGTCCCCATTGCTTTTTATGTGGCACCAGATTGGGATGAGATCAGCTGTGCTGGGCACCACCATGATTTGTGGGAGTGGCCAGTGCCATCATAATGCCTCTGCCCCAGACATTTGTTCCTGGTTTATTTGCTCATTTATAGATTTTAGGGATATAGTTTAAAAATGTCTAGTTTCAATGGTGGCATACATGATAAAATATTATGGTAATATAACTTTTAAGCAAATGTTACTGTTCTTTGAACTACAACTATAATGACTTGCTTTATAGGCTTCTAACATCTGGTTAGTCTATTAACTATTCTCTCTATATGAGTGATTCCCAGCCATAATCTCAGGGTCTTCTCAAAGGACGTCTCTCTGTGATTTGCCTGCTTGTGCTCGGGTGAGTTAATTAAATTACTGAGACTCTGATCTGTACTCAAGCAGAGGAATTCTAAAGAAAGGACTTAAGCATACATAACTATATGGCTGGGAACCACTGCTCTATCAATAAATTTCATAGTGGCCTCCGGGCCCACTAAAAGGCCAGGCCTTGAGGATTTCACTACTTGAATACAAGTGGCTAATTTTCCTTCACTCACACCATGACATGCTCCAGTCCAGGCGTGGTTGTGGGCCTGGAAGACCACTGCTCTAAATTAATTATACAGTTACGCTGACTTCTAAAATAACTAAAGTCCAGACCTAGTGCACTGGATATTGTCCATTCATTAGCCTACTAATCCTCATTAAGTCATACTAATTTAAGATATTCCTATAAACTTATGCTTAAGGCAAAGTATGCCAAGACACCTACATAGTTTAGTTTCACATACTCGCTGGCCTTACTATGTAACCTAGTGTTAATTTGCAGCCAGCATTTCTAAGGAAGAAAATACTGTCAGGTTGTCTATCATATCCATAGGATTAGCTGTTTGTCAAAAAGTTCAGAGGAGCACTGTTTGGGAATGTTTCCTTGTGTACTGCAGTGTAGAATGGATAAATTGATTAGTACCACTTCTTGTCAGACAACAGTGAATGGAGTAAATGAGTGTGACCATGGACAGGCAGTATAAGAATCCAGTATAGGGCTTTGCCATCCAGCTGTTCAGGATTGAAGTTCCCATTCTCTCCAGCTAGCCAAAAACTGGCTGGGGATGATAGAAAGTGTAGTCCTGACCAGCTGTAGGACATCAGGTTGCCCACCAATCCTCTAGTATGTGATACTTGATACAAGTCTCCTCATGAAGCCAATCTCCTTATCTACAGAATGTCTGCCTCATCATGGCTGATGTCGATGTCAGAAAGCTTATTTCCTGGCCATCCATGGCAGCTTATTCACCAAAGGGTTAAATATCCCTTAAACCAATCAGATAGGAAACAAAAAACTCCTTAAACATGTAAATCCCACCCTCTAGAAAGCCACAATGTCTTTTCTTGTTTCCTCACCAACGGATAGGATTCGCTCATTTATGGAGAAAGGATTTTTATTTTGACGTACCTCTGACTCTGTCCAGCATCAGGTCTCTCACTCCCTGATGCTCCTCTACTCCATACCCATTGTGGGCATTATGTTTGGGGAGGCCTCTTAGCGGACAGGGCTTAGCTGTGTCTCTCCCTGCGGGGATAAGCTGCATGTGAAGGATGGCATCTGCTCTCTATGCTCCAGACCGCTGCGGTCTGTATGCTGTCGGGTTCTTCCTTCCCACGTCAGCAGCCGGCATCTCAGCTATGGTCTTTGCTCTCTCCCCTTTACTGCTCAGATGCTGTTTGGGGAATCATTGGATGATATCATAAAGATGGCGTCTGGTGGAAAGAGTGTTTTTCTTCCACAGGATAGAAGGAATAGAAGGGCTAGCTTCATTGTTCAGAGACCACAGAGGGAGCATCAGAAGGAATTTCGTGCCTACAGGTCTGGAAGAGATACGTCCAGGCCTTAGTCCTCCCATGGAGGGCAATCAGGATTCTTTTGAGGCCCGAAATCTAGTTTATCTTTTTCCTCAAAACCCGCTCCAAAATCCTGATGGTTTCCAGGTCTAGACTACGGCAGTTGGAGGACGTCTTCAAAAGTTTGCAGATGTCTGGGCCAGTATCATACCGGATCAGTGGGTAAACTGTGTGATCTTGGATGGCTATGCCTTGGAGTTTCAAGCCTTCCCAACTTCAGGCAGATTCAAAGAGTCTCCTATTCCTACAGATCCTCACACAAGACAGGCTCTTGCAGATTTTACAATCAAACTTCTTCAACAAGGGGTGATTTCCGTAGTTCCAGAGCCAGAAAATTTTACAGGAGTTTACTACATACTCTTCTTCGTCCAGAAATCATCTGGAGAATTACGCCCAGTTCTGGATCTCAAGGAAGTCTAAGCATCTCTCTATGTCAGACGATTCAAAATGGAATCCTTACCCACAATTATTTCTGTTGTCCAACCCAGGGATTGGTTGGTGACCATAGATTTGCAGGACACCTACTCCCATATTCCTGTATGATCTGCACACCACAGATTCCTCAGATGGATGGTAGGGGGTCTTCATTTCCAATATACCTGTCTTCCCTTCGGTCTAGCCACAGTTCCCAGAACATTTTCCAAGATCCTGTTGCCGGTAGTGGCAGAACTCAGGTTAAGGGGAGTTTGGATCCATCATTATCTAGATGATATGTTACTACTTCAGCAAGACAAGAAGACGCTATCTTTACATGTACAGTGGACAGTGCATCTCCTCTCTGTTGGGTTGGCTTCTAAACCTGGGCAAGAGCCAGCTGTCTCCTACAAGAGCTCTGATATTCCTAGGTGCTGACTTCAAAACAGAACTGTCACGGGTATTCCTTCCAGCCCACAAAGTATCTCATCTTATGAGCCAGGTCTCTCTTTTCAGATCTCAAAAGCATCATACTGCCAGACAGTGCATGACGATATTAAGTCTGATGTCTTCTACAATTCCTTTGATCATGTGGGCCAGATGGTATCTCGGACCCCTGCAACAGGCTCTTCTACCATTTGGACCATCCTATTCATATTCAGCCTCAGGTTCTGGAATCGCTCCTATGGTGGGAAACAGAGTTCAACCTTTCCCAAGGCATGCCTCTCGACTATTCTCAATGGTCCATCTTAACTACAGACGCAAGTAGCACAGGTTGGGGTGTCATCCATCAGGAAAAAACAGCTTAAGGATTATGGCCACTTCCCTCCTCAAGCATGCAATCCAATTTTAGAACTAAGAGCTGTGGCCGAAGGTATATTCGCTTTTGCAGATGTCTTAAAAGGCAAGTCTTTGAAGATTCAGGTAGACAAGAGCCTATATACAATGACAGGGGGGAACAAAGAGCATTTAGCTGCTAACAGAGGAGTCGCCGATTATGTCCTGGGTGGTAAAAAATCTTTCAGACATCACAGCTATTTATATTCCAGGTCCTCAAAACAAACAGGTGGACTTCCTCAGCAGATCAACTCTTGATCCAGGTTCCTGGGCCTTGAATTGTAGGATCTTTGGTCAGATCATGAGTAAATGGGGGTTACCCTCAATAGACCTGATGGCTTCTTCAGAAAACAGGAAATTTCAGATATTCTATTCAAGTGTCTTTCACCCAGCAGCCCTGGGAGTGGATGATTTAGCCCATACCTGGAAGGGCGAGAACACATACATTTTTCCCCCTTTTCCATTGATTCTCAGGATATTGAAGAAGATCGTCCTGGACAAAGCTCATGTGGTGGCAATCATCCCAGCCTGGGCAAGAAGACCATGCTTTCCTGTTTTGAAAACTTTATTGGTGAAGGATCCCTGGATGCTTCTTCCACTTCCGAATCTCTTACATCAAGGTCCGATTCTGCACCCAGACCCGGGTTCCCTCCCCCTACTGGCTTGGAAGTTGAGAAGTTCCATTTGAATCAGTTCAGTCTTCCTAAAGAGATTTTCTTTGCTTCTAAAGACTAGTAAACCTTCAACCTCCAATGCCTACTATATAATTTGGGCTGTGTTTTCTCAATGAGCTATAGCCAAGGGCCTATCTGTCAACTTGCTTTCTGCTATGCAGCTTTTGCTTTTTCTCACGGAGGGTTACAGGGGCCTCAGTTGTAGTACTCTGAAGGTGCAAGTGTCTGCAATTTCAGCTTTGACCAACATTAGATGGGCTACTAATGACTTAAGTCATTCGATTCTTCCGAGCTATGATCAGATTGAGGCCTCCAGTGAAAAATGTGGCACCATCCTGGGACTTGCCAGTTGTTCTTGACGCTCTAACATCTCCTCCATTTGAACCTATTGACTCTATTTCTTTAGGATTGCTCTCTTTGAAGATATGTCTTAGTGGCTGTGGTCTCGGCTAGACGAGTGTCGGAATTGCAGGCTCTCGCCCTTGATGAACTCTACCTCAAGTTCCTCCATGATAGAGTGGTTTTGAGACCAAATCCAGATTTTCTTTCTAAGGTGGTATCATCTTTTCACCTTTCACAGGACATTGTATTGCCTGCCTTTAATCCAGTTGGTAATGAAGAGACTTACATAAAGGGCAAGAATTTGCACTTGGTTCGCTGTATCCAAGTATATCTTCAGAGAACCAGTTCCTTCAGAAAATCATCTAGACTATTTATCATTTCAGCTGAAGTTAGAAAAGGCCAGGAGGCTTCAGTATCTACTCTGTCGTTGGGTTGTCTTGGCTGTTATCAGGGCCTACCAAGTGAAGCAGTTACCTATACTGCAGGGGATAAAGGTGCGTGTAGTATCCACATCCTGGGAGGCAGAAGCAGACATACCAAGTGATGACATCTGTAAGGCAGCAGCCTGGACTTCGATCGCTACATTCATGAAACACTATAGAGTGGACGTCCATGCTAGAAGAGCTTCTTCCTTTGCTCATGGAGTTTTGGGTTCTTGTTTTTCCTAAACAAATTTTGATGTGTTTCTAGCATCAAGATTTGCCCTGTCCATTTTTTCTTATTCTTATTTGGTGAATAAGCTTCCATGGATGGCCAGGAACAGGGAAAGTGTTTTCCTACTTACCGTTATTTTCCTTTCCTGATCATTTCTATGGCAGCATTCACCAGGTTCCCTCCCTCATTGACTTTGTAACTTAAACATTGTGGCTTTCTAGAGGGTGGGATTTATACGTTTAATAAGTTTTTTGTTTCCTATCTGATTGGTTTAAGGGACATTTAACCCTTTGGTGAATGCCACCATGGAAATGACCAGTAAAGGAAAATAACGGTAAGTAGGAAAAAATGTTCGCCTTTTGTTCACCAATATTGTTTTTAGCTCAATTTCTTTTCTTCTCTGGTAAATACGTAAGTGACAAAAAAACAAAACAAAACTGCCTTAGTTTTAAAATATTTTTAAACCCTACGTTTGTGCCAGAAGGGTGTACAACACATTGCCCATCAATTCAGTGCATAAGTGCTCTGGCATAGAAAGGGACAGTAAACCCTAGTTTTATTCTAACTAAAAAGTTTGGCCAAGTGTCCATAACTACACAGGGACCTCTGCTAGCTCACAGGTTAATACTTCACTAGTCAATTCTTGCAGGGTGGGTGAATGGCTCTTCCACTTCCTGCTTGATCGGTGACAGGGTAACATAGGGCAGAATAAGAAAAAAAAAAAATCCCTATTCTGCACAATCAAACTGACTAGTTGAGTATTAACCCCATAACTACCAGATTTGTTTAGCAGTAGTCAGGGAAACAAGTTACAATTGAACTAGTGTTTACTGTTCCTTTAAGAAAATTGCTGCGTTTGTTTCTGAAATCAGACCTAATCAAGTAATGCTTTGTATTGTCTGTTGTTAAGAAGGACAATTAGAGCCATATGCACAAAAAGAGCATTTTTAGGGTAAACCAACTTCAACAAATCTGACAAATGAAAATAATTTATTTAAATGGACCATTTGAATACAAGGAAGGTCTAACTCATTTGCCCGAAATTGCTCATATGTGCATATAGTTATGTCACAACAAACATGTTTTGTTATTTTCTTGCACACCTGTTCGTTCAGATGAATCTGTACTTTCTGAAGGGTGAGTGCAGGTTAAAATACTTCTCATTTCAATATGTGTATTAAATATTATCAATGCAAGTGGTCAGTTTTGTGTAGTGTGCTTACTGACAGATGATCGGACACAGCTGTATTATTTTATACAAAGAATCTGATGCATAGTTGTAACAAAAACATGCTTTTGACTCCTTAGGTGCCACTGTGGTCCACATGGAATAGTAATATTTTTGTTATGGGGTACAATTTTATTTTATGGTCTGGGTACTAGGTTTGAATTGGTGAATAAATTCAACTCCCGGCAAAGTAAGTTACCCTGGTTTTAACCAGCAGACAGAAACCTCTTCAGTATTTTATATTTAACCCTTTAAGTGCAAGGGGTATCCAATGAACATCGGTTACCCTCTCTGGCACTGAAAGGGTTAAATAGAATGAAAACTACTCCACTTTTAAAGAATAGATGGGCAACATCCAGCAGCTGAATTGTAAATTCCATCATCGTCAGAGTAAATGGCACAGTCAGAACAGTCCTGCAGCGGGAAGTTGCATAAACCCTTTGTCATGGGGTATCCAACACTACCTGTCTGGCAAGCAAAGAATTAAGCCATTCAGGGCAAAGGCGGCAGCAGCAGCTCTATACAAACAACTGGCACATATAAGAAATCGATAAACTATGCAAAGGTCAAACACGTCCCAGTACTGTAAAACTGCAGAAAATTTACAACTTACATTCAGACTTAAAATAGACATCCAAACCAATTCCAGTTATTTTTAGTACCCAACAAAGATAAAACTGCATCACAGAAGGAGGAAATCAGACATAGTGTGGAAAACATTGCCATTCTGTTTTAAAATACAAGCAAGTACAAGTTTGGAGAAATCCAGTTTCTCTTATAAACATATAAAGGCAAGGTGAAGTTAATCAACAGCAGTAGAGCAAAGAAACACAAATTCTCTGTGATTTAAATGGGGCTGTGACATAGAGGTGATACTCTCCCATTCCTTGTTATTCTATGGAGCCCATGTAATAAGACTTCTCAAGTTGGAGAACGAATCGAATTATAGAAGTTCTACTCTTTATCACTGTTCAATGCAAAGGTGAAGGAAACGCTGTTTTTTTTGTTTGTTTAAGTACGCAGCCTTATTTTTGTTGGAGAGATATTGGTGAATAAGCTCTATAGAATAATTGTTGAGCTTATCACACCTTAGTGCAGTGGTTCCCAGCTCATGCCCACAGGGCCCACTAACAGGCCAGGATTTGAGGTTTTCCTTTTGAAGATCACATGCAAGTTAATCAAACTCACATGTGTTCAAGCAAGGAAGTCTTTAAATCCTGGCCTGTTAGTTGGCCACACATCCTATATAATAATTCACTAGGATGTTTGTCATGATGCCGTCATGCACAGTAGGGACTGCCCGTGTTCAGGCACTCTCTACTGCGCATGATTGCATCGTAAGAGTGAGGCAACGCAAGACTGCATCGCATGGAGCAGTGAGGTAGAGGCCTCTTAACCCTTTGAGTGCCAGAGGGGTACTCCTCTGGCACTCAAAGGGTTTACATTACACAGACCTTGGCCCATGTATAGGGGCGTTTACACTAGTCCTTCAATAAAATGACTTATGACTTACAGAAGAACTACCTATTTATATGAATTGCCATTCTAAAGGCATTCCTGTACTGGGCTAGGTTGAGGAGGATATGATCTCGCCCTTTGTTAAGAACTATGAATCAATGGAAGTTAGCAATGTTCCCAAAATATTGTCAGAATGGAAATCTAGAATTTGAAGGCATATAAATATAACTACTATGCAAATGGGCATACTAGGTGGGCCAAAATATGAATGGTTTTATCTCGCAGATCCCTACTGAAATTTGCGTGCGAATTTGGAGATACATGGTACTATCAGGAATATACTAGTAATAAATATAATAAAACTGATTCTTCCAACTTAAAAATAAATTAATCCCTTAACGACCGTCCGATCGTAGCGGCGACACAACTTAAGGACCGAGGAGCATTTTTTTTTCCGGTTCCGGACTCCCCGAACGGCGTGCAGCCTCAGGGGGAGCCTGGAACTCCATGACGGTCATAGTACGTGATGGGTCATTCAGTCAGATCGACACTTGACGTACTATGACCGTCAAGGGTCGTTAAGGGCTTAAAAAAACATATTAACCATTTGAGTGCCAGTTGATGTGTTCAACACATTGCTTTGGTCTTTAATACTTAAAATGTAAAAAAAAAAAAAAAAAATGGTTGTAGGGTTTATCCCCCTGAGTAAAACAAGGCTACGCCCACTGCTGAGAGGTCTTTTATTCAAAAGTTATTACAGCTCAAAGTTGAATTTTTTAGGTGCAATATCACAGTGGCCTGAAATTGTACAGTGGCGCTGTTGCTACACCATCCAATGGACAGCTCTGGTCCCGGGACCATAAATCTCCATAGGATGGTGTAGCAACAGTGCAACTGTACAATTTCAGGCCACTGTGATATTGCACCTAAAAAATTCAACTTTGAAAATTAATTACTTTTGAATGAAACACCTTTCAGCAGTGGGAGTACCCTTGTTTTACTCAGGGGGATAAACCCTACAACTTTTTTTTTTTTTACATTTTAAGTATTCTTGTCCCTTTAAAGTGTTAATCAGTTGCCTCCGTCATTGCTGGAAAGACAGAACACTGAAGGTCCTTTATCCTGCATCTAAGCAGAGTACACTGTCTTTATTTGTGCATACTGAGATACATGACAGCAAAGGCAAGTACAACTGTATTATTTTCTTTGTAGTGAGAGATGTGTGCATACAAACAAGCACTTAAGAGCCAGAGCAAAGCGTTGCACATCCCACCGTAGCAACTTTATTGTTCGTGAATTTCACAAAAGTAAATCCATTATGGAAAAGCATAAATAGACATAGTTCTGTTGAATCCACTCATCCCCATACATAAAGGGCTGGATTCCACTGCAAATGATAACACTAATTATCTTCAGATTTTCACATTCACTTCAGTAGCAATCTGTGGGCTAAAATAACTGAAAAATATCACCTGGAATGGAATCCAGCCCTAAGTTAGCAAACTTTTTGTACAAGTAAGTGATTTACCATTAATAGCTATACATTTAGTTCTTAATATATTAAAAATATACAAGCCCAACAAGCTGAATCTATGTTCCAAGTAGAAGCTTGTCAGGCTTTGACATAGTCAAATTAATTACGTGTGTCAACTCTCTTTTCCCGTCCCTCCCTGCAATTCAACACTGTTCTTTTCTTGATAGTATATTACGAAGAACAATATGGGGGTCTTAGGGAGAACAGAAAAGACGGGCAATTCTGTAGAATGCCACTGAACTAGACAGGCCTCTTGCAAGCAGGAATCCTGCACCCCAAGCTACACCCACTGGGTCATCCATTTTTCAATCTCAGTACTGTCCTGGCTGAAATCTGTTGTCCAAAAGAATTAGATGCACCTCTGTGCAGGACTGACTGCAGGTCTTCTCTTGAAGAGAGCATTAGGATTTTCTAGCCATAGTAATGCATGTGTTTGGTACGAGGAGGTGTCAGTGATCAATTAGAATTATCAATATATCATAGACCAGTGTTTCTCAACATTAGTCCTAAGTGAATACGAACAGTGCTGGTTTTTAGGTGTGTCACCAATACCTGTGCCAACGGATTACTTTACCTGTGCTTAATCAAGAATAACCTTCAAACCTGACCTGTTGGTGTATCCCAAGGAGAATGGAGTTAAGAACCACAGTCCTAGAGAATGCATCTGCAGTAATTTGGACTGCTAGAACATAAGCTCTTTGAATTATCTGAAATATGCAGACTTCATTAGCCATTTGAATGCCAGAGTGATAACACTCTGGCACTCAAAGGGTTAAAGGCCACATGTCACTTTGATGCTAAAGACGGTGAAACTAATTCAGGTAAGAACTACAAGTGCTTCATCACCCTTTAAAGCCCAGAGGGGTGTGCAACACATTGCGAAGCAATAAGCTGCAGGGTTAAGAAAATTTCATACCATTGCGGTACACCCCTGTGGTTCTTAAAGGGTTAAGGAACTCCTATACCACCGGTGTTTCATACATGGAACATGTAAGCCAAATATAAAAAGTAGAATTTTAACCCTTTGAGTGTGTTGTATACCTCCCTGGCACTTAAAGGGTTAAAACTATTAAGTGGTTTCTATCATCACACATTTTTAGACAATTACAGTTTTGGGAACATGCAGAAAGTTTGTAATGGAGGGCTGGATTCAGTTGCAGGTGATAATTGTAAGAGGAAGCTGTGAGCTGGACCCAGTCATAACATGTATCACCTGCAATGGAATCCAGGCCTGAGTTGGTATTTGTGTGTGTTACTATTATCGTCTGATATATTACATTTAGTATTTACAATGCCAAAAAATGTTAAATTCAGTACAAAAATATTTTACATCTTTGCAGTCAATATAATCATTTGTACCAGATATACAAAGAAAAAAGGAAAGAAAATCCATTTAGTTATGTAAACAGTTGCTCAGTAGCAGATAAGAAATTGGTCTCAAACTCCTGGTCTGAGAATCTGGTGACAGAGTGACGTGCATTCTGCCTGATGAGCAGTCTCTTGGCTGGTGTCAGAGAGAGGATATGGTCCATAGCGGAGGCATAACTTTCCTCACTATCAGCAAGAAAGCCAGTTTCATGTCCTTCAAAAGGAACCACAATGTCCATCTTGGGGCCTCCGGAGTTGTGAGCCAGAATAATTGTCCCAGCTGCCATACACTCGACTACACCTGCAAATAACAAATGCACAGAAATCACACACAATGTATGACAAGTCTCTACTGTACATAATGGAACTTCTAGAGCAAACCAATTGCACATGAAAGTTTCCATTGCTTTTAATGGTGACTTTAACCCTTTGAGTACCAGAGGTATCCAAATGCATTTCTGGCATTCAAAGGGTTAACGCCATTTAATGCAACAGAGGTCTCCATCGTATCTCCAAACTTCTCTAGCATTCAAAGGCTTAACCACCTGAGTGTCAGAGGGGTGCCCAACACGTTCCAAAGCAATACAGTGGGCACCCCTTTGCCAATCAAAGGCTTAAAACTCCATTTAAATTAAATGGGCATTTTAGGAATCTCCAATTGTCACATGAGACAGTTGTTTTACTCCATCTACCTCATCATGCTGAATAAGGCCATAGAGGCCTTAACCCTTTGAGTAACAGAGGGGTACGAAAAACACTGCAAATGCGTTGCGTACCCCTTTGGCACTTAAAGGGTTAAGATTCTATTAAATTCTTAATCTGGTGCAAGATTACAAGAGATTAATGAAAAAAAAAAAAAAGTTAAACATAAAATCACGCCAACCTGGTTCTCTACAGATTAACCCCTTAAGAACCAGCAGTGTGTGCGCTGCATGGCTTTACAGTGCATTGCACACCCCCTCTAGTCCTTAAAAATGTAAACATATATTTAGTTAAAATAGATCTGGATTTTGGGCTAATCTCTTGCTGTGTGAGTCCTATCAATGGCATGTTCAGTAACAGAACTGCCAATTTCTGATGTTTAAAAACAGGTGAGTATTGGTATTAATTTACATTGTCTCCATCTCATAATGAAATGAAGTTATATATTCCAAAAGAATAAAAATTCTATTTGCCACTCACACTTGCCTTGTACTGTGATCACTCATGAAGTTAGAGACTTGTGTTTGATATTTGATTGATCCTACTTTGCTTCTAGCCATGTTCACACAGGTGACATATGGGCTGTCATTTGTCCAACATTTAAAAGGGATGGTAACTATATATATTAGATAGATATCAGGGTTTATCCTCATGAGTAAAACAAGGGTACTTCCACTGCTGCGAGATGTTTCATTCAAAATTCATTGCAACTCAAACTGGAATTTTTTTTTTTCTTGTAGGTACAGTATCTCAATGGACTGAAATTGTACAGTGCAAAGTTTCTCCTTACTGACCAAAATGGTCAAGTCTGCCATCTAGCTGCTAGATTTGGAATCCAGTCCGCAGATCAACCTGTGGCTCTTCAGCAGAGCCGAGATCGCAAGATATAAAAATAAGTATTTCATTGGAAGGGTCTAAAATGTGCTTGCAAACCAATTTGTAGACTGTTCGAATGAAGTAGTTCTTCTTATATCTCACGAGCTCGGCTCTGCTGTAGGGCCAAGGCTGGTCCGCAGACCGGATTCCAAACCTGACAGCTAGATGGGAGACCTGACCCTTTTGGTCAGTGAGGGGAAACTTTGCTTGTGAATATCTCTCAAACCATAAAGGTTTGAGAGATAAGACTTATATCGTTCATGTTTTTTTAATGCCTACAAAATAAAATAAAGATAAAACGAAGTATTACTAGGCCATTAACAAAAAGGCCAGCAGATATATAGATTAGGAAATGTTCACAATTATCTATGGGAAAAGTGATAATCTACTGGGGGGGGGTTATGCACCAACGCTTGAAAGTGGTGATAAAATTCCTATGTTATTTTATGGAGCCTATGCACTAAGATTTTTCAAGTGGGAGAAATCGCATTGGCTCTACTGAATAACATAGAAATTTCAAATGTGATATCACTGGATACATTATCACACCTTACTGCATCTCGCCCTGGCGCAGCTCAGTACTTAATTAACATATGAGACATCCCTAGTACTAAAATCAGCATACAGAAACAAGTATGAATATCTCATCTGTATGTTTGCTGGTCATTTGGCTAACATAAGACAAAGGCAGTTTTCAAATACGCAAATCTGAATCAAGGTGACAGGCCCACATTAACTCTGTAGTCCCTCATTAGACTGTTTGCAAGTGGGATTATTGAAGTGCATGTAGCAGCACAACGCAGCATGTTGCAGTTTTCCTGTGACTGGTGAGGATTGCTGGGGAGGTTCAGTATGGAGAGTCTGTAAAGCAGCTGTTTTAACTAAATGCAATGAGCATCCAAATGATCCAGTCACTGTGGGCCAAATGGAGTGGTATGTCAATGTCCGGTTGATCTTACAAGTGTCTGGACACAGTATTCCAGCTCTTGCCCTCCCACAAATGAGTCTCTGTGACCTACTCACAAGTGAAACACGAGGCCATTTTCAGTGATTGCAGTCTTAAAGGGCAGATTCCCCTAAAAGTGAAAATTGTTTACATTCTATTTAAATACTGTGTACTGCGAATTATTATATAGGATTTTTTTTTTTATTATTATTATTTTTAAAAACGTTTGATGCAAAACCTCTAAGTTCTGTCAATAATGATATATTTGTAGGCAACCATGAGTAGTCAAGAGGCCAGATTTAATTATCAAGGTTTTTTAAAAAATAATCAATAAAAGCACATCTGTTTTGAGCTAGTATCCTCCATCTTTTTCCAGTTCACCTCTCTCCCATTTGTTCGTATGCCTTAATTACAACATTACACTTATTAAATAAAATCCAGAATAAGCAATCAAGGGTCCAAATTGTCAAAATAAATAGGGAGAGAAAGTGGATCTGATTTTAGGGCTCACATATTGAATTAAGAATTGATTGCTTTTTTTTTTCCTATTTATGATACATTGTTTAACCCTTTGAGTGCCAGAGGGGTACGGAATGCATTGCAAAGCAATGCACGGCAGTATTATAAACTAAACTCAAGCTGTGGTGCTCAAATATATTGCTGTAGTAGAAATCCTTAGTAAGGCCTCGTCTAGAATATGGAGTACAGTTTTGGGAACCAGTTCTTAAATACATTACTGGAAAAAAATTCAGAGACATGCAACAAAACTGATAAAGGGATTGGTGGATCCGAGTTATAAAGAGAGACTAGCCAAACTGGATTTGTTTACACTAGAGAAGAGAGGTCTAGGAGGTGATATGATTACCATTTACAAATATATTGAAGGACAAGACAAATAACTCTCCAATTAATTATTTGCGCAAAGAGCGGAGTGAAGAACGAGGCTATCCGTTAAGAGGAAACCCATTTTTGACAAAGGCAGGGATTTTTTTTACAGTAAGGGGAGTAAAGCTATGGAACTCTTTGCTTCGGGATGTTGTGCTTGCAGATACTACAGCCGCTTTCAAAAAAAGCAATGGATATGTATCTAGCACAGAACAATATTGAAAATTATGACAGATGGCTTCAATGCAGATAGATTGTTGATCCAGGGAATGATCTGTCATTTGGGGTCAGGAAGGAATTTTTTACCCACTTAGGGCTTAATTGGAAGTGGATTCAGCGGGGTTTTCTTGCCTTTCTCTGGATCAACAGGGATGTTTAGGCATAGGCTGGACTTGAGGATGCATGTTGTTTTTTTTTTTTTTTTTTTTTTGTATTTTTTTCAGTCTCATCAACGATGTTATTATGGAAAATCTGTTTAACCTTAACAGTCTATCCCTTCAATCCTCTGTGTCTTTGGGTCACTCAGCACACTGCAACACTACTGGAACTCAAAGGTTTAACCCCTTTGGTGTGTTGGAAACCTCTTTATTAGCAAAAGATTAACGCTATTAATAACAAATGATTTTACTGTTGGTTGATAATGGTAACTGAAGACTAAATTATTAGGCTACAATGTATCAAGTACAGCTACTATCCGACTATATGATTTTGGTTAATTTTCTATAAGAAGCTGATCAGGTTATGGCAATCTGAGGCCCTCTAGCTGTTCAGGACCATTCCTATCAAGCCCAACCAGCCAAAGGATGGCAGGCAATGTTAGGAATGGTAGTCCTGAACAGCTGGAGGTCCTCAGGTTGCCATCCACTGCGCTAAATGACAGCAATTTGTATAAAGACATATCTTGCTCTATGTGAAATGATTCAGTCCTCCATTCATCCATTGGAGAAGCACTGAAACAATTCTTTAATAAGTCAACTGTACTGCAGGGGTCAAACAACAATCATCATTCATTTACTAGGGCATTTAACAACTTGAATATGGCTGGGCTGCCCTAGAATTGTTCCTCATTAGCTTACTGAATAAAACCCTTACAATCCCTTTACATTAATTAATTTACTTTTTAGGTATGCTGTGAATTGCTTTCCATGGCATTTAAATATTTGTACATTTATTTCTGCGGAAAAAAAGAAGACAGATTCTCACCAATCCCAAAGTGCTCATTCCACATGGTGTGTAACCCAATGGTAGCCTCACTTAGGTGCTTCTTTAACTCTTCAAATGAAATGTTCACTTTAAATTCTACAGGAACTCCAAGGTCCAAGCTGAGGTTTTTCAGCTCTGCCACACGAAGTTCATCGTCTTTGTTACGACATCCACCAATCAGGATAAGTTTTAGCTTGGACCTTTCCTCAGAAGTCTTCTTTGCCAACAAGGCACTGAATGCCCGGATCTGCAAGGGGTGATCTTTCTCAGGCCTGAACTGGCCAATAGACAACACAAAATGCTCATCTTTTTTGTCTTCTTGGTTCAACTCAATATCTAAAAAAGTCTGCACATCACAGGGTGGATAAACTATGCTAGTACGTTCACTGCATTTCCACAAATCCAGGATGTGACCGAAGGTCCATGTAGAGTTAACCATTATAATATCACTACATGCACCAACCCATCCATACAAAACTGCAAACAAGTAATAATAGATCAGTTTGAGTCTGCTCAGAACAGGATTGCCAGAGATAAAAGCAGCATTGTTAAATCTAGCACACTGACTACGAACAACAGAAAGCATGTCCACGCTGATAGTTGGATAGTGGACATAGCAACCCACACGGCAGCCCCCTAGATACTTGAAGAGAGGTAATGTGAATGCATACCCCATGGAGTCAATATAAATATCTGGCGCACACTTCATTAGAGCTTCCCACCCTAGAACAATGGATCCAAGGCTCTGGCCTAGCAATGTAAAATGAGGGTACAGACTGTCTTCCACAAATCTCCGCTTTTCCAGAAAAATGAACTTTACAGGCTGGGATAACTTGATATTAAACCTGCCAATTGCCCCATTGAGAATCTCTTCCCCCGAGACATCTTTGTCACCAGTGTAAACAATGTAGGTGGCATCTTTGTATCTAGAATGCAAAAAAGGAAAACAATTCAATCATCCAAACATATATGTACTATTTTCTAACAGTATAACAGCATAGAGGGACATTGTAACTGTGTGAATATGTGGGGACTCAAGAACTAAAAAACTTTTTGGAAAAATGTTTGACACGTCATTTATTCAGATGGAAATCCCCATGTTTTCTACTTAAATAGGCCTTTTTAAAGTGTTCATAATGTCCCAAAATATGTTTAATAGATTTGTAGAGGCTAAAAAAAGAATTGCATTGCCACAAACCCCCATGGTTTGAGAGATATTGACAATCAAAGTTCCTTCTCCCACCCCTTCTCTTGATATCAGCTGTCAAACTGACAGAAGGAGATCTGTGTCAGCTGACACGAGGAGGCTTTTCAGCAGAGCCGAAATCCCATTATTAGAAAATAACTACTTCATGGAACGGTCTACATAGTGTGCTTGCAAACCAGGCACACTTTGTAGACCTTTCCAATGAAGTAATTATTTTCTAATAATGGGCTTTCAGCTCTGCTGCACAGCTGCTGGCTGGTCCCCGGACTGGGATCTCCTGCTGTCAGCTAGATGGTGACATCAGGAGAAGGGGAGGGAAGGGGGAACTTTGACTGCGAATATCTCTCAAACCATAGCAGTTTGAGAGATGGGATTTGTGGCAAGGTGATTTTTTTTTTAGCATCTACAAATCTATTACATTTTTTTGGGACACAACTAACACTTTAATAATACCTATACCCAATTATACATATAATCAAGCTAGTTTTATTAAATGCCAATTAGACCAACCATTCAGGAAGTGTTTAATGTTTATCTTACAGGCCGGACTTGGGGAACCCCAACACCTCTTAATAATAATCTCACATACACACACATTTAAAGACCTGAGGAGAAGCAAAACATCTGGTAGGTTCATGCACTCTGCCTCCTTCAATCTAAAAAAAAAAACCTGACAACTGTCATGTCCACCTCCAAGGACATGGCATCCAGGACTGATCGAAGAGGTTAACTATTGAACAAATGCATAAGGGCAAAATTCATAGCATCCATTAGGATTTTCATAGTAAAGTAAGTGAGGGTTATTATCAGGAGGCCTTCGCTCTCATGTAAGAATGTTACATTAACCCCTTAAGGACCCATGACAGTCCAGGACCATCATGGCTTGTTTTCCCTTAAGGACCCATGATGGTCCTGGACCATCATGGAATTCCGGGCTCCCCGCGCGGCCTTTAAGTGATGGCCACGTGCGTGTGCGGCCGGTCCTTAAGGGGTTAATATGCACTAAAGAATAACAGTTATTTATTTAGCACTCAGGAGCACAGAAACAGTCCAGTGTTGCTATGCACTAAAGCAGAAGGTCAGCAGACTTCCAGCTACTGCTGGACGACGATGATGGGAACTGTAGCATAACAGCAGTAGGTGGGCCACAGACTGTACCACCTAGCCCTCCACTAAAGTGTTAGAATCTAATCCATGAGAGACAGCTTACATACTTTATTGTAAAGGCTCCAAAAAACAACATTTGGAAAGTCTCATCTTCCAAGTGCAACCCCCTCCCCCCCAAAAAAAATAAATAATAATAACATCATTGTTTTGATGTGGGTTATTTGAACACAAGGGTATTCAGTCAGTGAATGAATGCCTGTGATCAAACAGCAATAAGGTAGTTGCTGGCACATTGAGGCTAATTACCTACCGGCATGCATACTGGAGAGACATTCCCATACCTATCTAAGGTCCCTTTCACACAGAAACATTGCATTGGTGATGCCACTTGTTGAGAAAAGTCATATGCTGGGATATGATCCCTTTCATATGAGCAACTACTGTCTCATGTGAAAAATCACCAAATTCTAGTACACTGTATATTTACTGCTTTCACACAGGATCACAAAAAATATACAGTAAGGAAGGGCTGCACAGTGGCCCATGGTGCTACCAGGAAACGTTTCACACGGGCGTTGCTGGTATCCTGAGCCTGCTGTCTTAAAAGTAGCTGAGGAATGAATGTTTAGCACAAGCAGCAGATGTGTAAGTACAAGGTTTATTAAATATCCAATTTCTGGTGAGCATAACAGATACGGGTATGCGTGTGTGGGGGGAGTGGGTCTACATGTTATAACTAAACAGCTTTTTGCTCTTAGAGGGGCCTGTGTCCTGTTTCTCTTTTCCATCTCATGACATTCTGTTAGAGTTTTGGAATTTGGTTTTCTATGGTATAGTTGGTTTGCCCCAGAACTGCTTCACCTTTGTCTTTACATATATAGGCCACCAACTGCAACAGAACAAATGGGGGTGCACCCACAACTTACCTTTTCTGTAGAGCTCTCAGTGCACACCAAAGGACTCTCTCTCCTCCACCCCCTGCATTACAGTATGGGTGAAAAAATGCCACCACCTTTTTCTTCCTGCCATCCTTGCCAATCTCCACTGCCTGTTTCTTCTTTTGCTCTATCCACAACCGAACGCAACAGAGAAGTAAAACCAAGATGAGACATAAAACAACACTTGCAATCAAAGCAGGGATGAACATGGATGTCAACAGCCTGCAAAAGAAAAGGAAAAACAATGCTATTTTTCATTTAAATTATTTACTGGGTACACCCCAAAAAAGACCTCAAGTAGGGGAATCCAGGAGCAGAGCGAATTTTCCATGCAGGAGGCTAATAATATTTTTCTACCTCAATAATAACTGTTGCTGAGGTAGCTACTTTTGGTAGTCCAAGCCTTCATTGTTCATGTATGAGCTTAACAATGAGAAGGCATGCACAGTAATGACACTGAAGAAATATTCCAATGCATTACAAATCATTTACCCAGAAGAAACCAAGACCTGAGTAGTTGCTTAAATTCTCTGAAATGCATGAATTTTACTAGCCCAAACATGAATACGCGAGTCTTTCCAGCTGCTGTTATACTTCAACTCCCATCATCCTCCCCCAGCTAAAATCTGGCAGGGGAAAAGTGTATTTTAGTCCAGCAGCTGTTGGAGGGAATCAAATTGCCCACCTTATATATATATATACACAGGGTCTGAAAGAAAAATAAAACCACTAATAAACCAGCCTAGCTCTGAATGAAGATCTGTTCAAATGAATAAATAAAAAAAAAAAAAAATTCTATAAATCTCTCAAACACAAAATATCTTAGAAAACAAATGCAGGTAAAAAGGGGTACACAGTGTTAGCCATGTAAAAAGCAGGAGACTGGTAGAGTAAAGGTGATACCTTTATGGCAGACTAGCTTTCCAACACACGCTTTCAGGACAACTTAAAATGGAACTTTCACTACAATGACATAGCGCTTCAAACGATTATTACATGAGCGAAATGCAACACTCATGTTTATTTCCAAGTATAAATGCTCCTTTAACGAAAAATATAACCTTTCATGCAGGCAGGCACCGGGGGAACAGCACAGACATCTTGAAGAGCCGGCTTCTCTACGTCTGTGCTGTCCGTCCCCTTCAACTCCACGATTGGTGGGTTGAATTCCTTTGTGCCGAAAGGCACCGGAAGGGACTGACTGCACAGGTGCAGAGAGCGCCAATTGCAAGATCCCAGCCAGTGCCTGCCTGCATAAAAGTTTATATTTTTCATTAAAGAACCACTTATTCTTGAAAATAAACATAAATGCATTGCACATCACTAATATAATAATCATTTGAAGAGATATGTTATTGTAATGAAAGTTCCGCTTTAACTCTCTTCATCAGGCAGGTAATAGAATGAAACGTGAATGCCCCAGATTATTATATATTACTCATATACACACAATACAGATTGTACAGCAGATGATAACGTAAACTTGGGAAATGCAAGTTTACCATTAATAAGAGTTTTACCTCCAGTGGAATTCATATCACCAGTATCTGTGTAAATTATTCTTTAGACTCCAGTAGAGGGATCTCATTGTAGCTGGACAAGTGATACAATATTTATTACCCTTTTAATGTGTTAATAGCTCCAGGAAATTCAGTGTGTGGAGAATCTGTCACTTGCAGCCCAAGTATATTAAATTTCTGGGTTAAAATATGTTTATTATGTGGAATAATGTGACATTCCTTATCATGGTTCAGGTCACAGTTCAGAGTGTTAAACTTGGTCATCATTTTCTACTCCCAGATTTTTCTCCTATCAGTGTCGGACTGCTTCACTTCAGCACACTGACTGAGATATTTTATGCTCTCTCCAATTTTGCAAAAATGTTTCCCCACTGGTGTATCTTTCTGTTAACACTGAACATATGAGAATGAATCAGTTTTCCTAGAGTTTGTCCAGTCGCACTCTACATATAATCCACTGTTGGGACATTTCATACATGACGTAGTAGATAGCAGATGACCTGCAGGATAATTAGCCCTTGATGATGTGACACGGGCACCTTATCTGTGGTACATGTGTGTGCACAGGTTCCACATCTCTTCTGAAGACAGGGAGGTGTACCATTTTCCATTGCATTCTTAATTGAGCTCTTTGCCAACAGTTCTTTTAGGTTGGAGGAGGGCAGTTTATAGGAGAGGAGGTTTTGGGATAATTCTTTTTAATCTGTCATTGGTATGTAGTATTGCCTGGAGCTTTTTGAGACTTTGCACACAACTTCAAGCTGGGTGTTATAGATGACAACTAATGTCACTTGGTTCTCTTCCTCTAGTTGTTTGTATTTCAGGAGATTTCTTCTGGGTACACTGGTGCCTCTCTGAATGTGGGTGTCTGACCTTGGCATTATATCCATGACTGATAAAATATCTCCTGAGATTTTTAAGATGTGTACCCTGGTCAGAACTCTCAGAGCACATGCGGTTAATGTTTACAACCAGGCTCTAAAAAGGTATATAAAACAGGAAAGAAAGAAAAAACAGCGCAGAAATATTCTCTAAGCGTAGTATGCTGATATAATTTGTGATCCCCAAAAAAACCCTTCTTAGTTCAACTCACGTTTTTTAGAGGCTTCTCCTGCCTCTCAGTATTTTCGCTTCTTCTGGGTATAATTATCACACCAGACCGTTACACCTTCAGTAAGTTCTTCACACTTCCTTAAAAGTGCATTGTTGTTCCGACAGTGTCAGTCCACAAATCCTATATAATAATTCACAAAAACGTGTGTAACGCCGCGACATGCGCAGTAGACACTGCTGCGCATGCTGCAGTCATGCGCAGTAGAGACTGCCTGTGTCGCGGCTGATACAGGGCTGGGTGCTCCGAAGGAGCTTCCAGCTCTGTATCGGCCGTGGCGGAGGCAGTCTCTACTGCGCTTGACTGCCCCGTGACGGGTGGAAGTGGCCCTGTGGCCCGTGTAACGGGCTGTTCAACTAGTATATAATAAGTGCAGACTTACACTTCCAAAAATAGTGTTTGGAACTTTTAATTACACAGAGGTACCAAAACAATATTAAGTAAGGGGTTGACCTTTATACCTTATTTAGGCACATATGGTCCTAAAAACTTTATTGGGATAATCTTATTTATATTAATATTGAATAATAAAAAACAACAACACTATAAAACAATACACAGACTTATAGTTGAATAGATGTGGTTCAGGTGAGCATATTACTCCACCCTTGTCCACATTCTACATACAGAATAAATATAGAAAAGGTTGAAAAAGAGAAAAATACATAATTCTCCTGAGGAAGTGACATTAAATTGTGTTGTCACGAAACGCGTTGAGCAAATAACCCAGGATAACCAGGTTTTTATGTATTATTCTCTTTTTCAACATTTTCTATATTTATTCTGTATGTAGAATGTGGACAAAGGTGGAGTAATATGCTCACCAATGCACTTTTAAGGAAGTGTGACGAATTTACTGAAGGTGTACCGGTCTGGTGTGATAATTATACCCAGAAGAAGCGAAAATACTGAGAGGCCTCTAAAAAACATGATTTGAACTAAGAAGGGTTTTTTTTATTTTTGGGGATCACAAATGATATCAACATACTACGCTTAGAGAATATTTCTGCACTGTTTTTTTCCTTTCTTTCCTGTTTTATATTTTTCTCTATCGAGTGACGTGGGTAGTGGACTGTGGAACCCACATAAGACAGCAGCACTATATTTGCCTTTTTGTAAATTCCACCTACATACTGAGCGCTAACAAAACAACCCTTTTTTTCTAAAAAAAAAAAAAAAAGTATAGAATTTTTTTCTGAGCCTGGGATGGAAAATCAGTTCTGAGATAATTAGGACTGTTTGTTGGTTTGCAGTACAGAGGCGCCCAGATGGAGTTGCTTCTAATACTGACTGCGGTATTCAGAAAGTTAATTTGTGTGGGTTACTGGTGAGATGGAAAGCACTCTAATTTTTGTCAAATGACAAAAGTTAATTTTCACAGGCAGTCAAAATGACTAAAATATCATCCTTGTAAAGAATGAAGTCCTGGAAGACCAATAATGTCTGGAACTGGAACACTCACAGATTATCTCTGGCTGGGTGGAGAGTATTCTGAAACCATTGGTCAAAACACATTCAGGACACAACCAATCGCTTAAACCTTTGCATCATGCCAAAGAAACCCATTCTATCCATTATGGATAGAATGGTTAGAGCATCAAAGATCCCAGGGTCATTGTACTGATGGTAGACTTTCATATACAGAGAGCTGGTCCCTGATGAAAGTCCAAGTTTGGACTGAAACGTTGGAAAAGAATGATTTTATAATGTTTGAATAAAAGTGAAGTTTACCAAGGCAAGTGCTCGGCTGTGTCTACTATTCGGATTCCTTTGAGCACCCCATATTAATTACATGATGGGTGGTTGTGTGTGTGTGTGTGTGGGCGGATTGCCCTATCAGTGAGAGGCTTCATTTACCATCTGTTAACCCTTTAACCCCCAGTATGCTTTAGAGAGGTATAGATCCATTATTAACCCTTTGCATACCAGACAGGATTACAGCAATGTTTTATTCTATTATTAACCAGTTGAATTCCTCATAGGTGCAGTACCTCATGGATTAACCCCTTATATGCTAGAGACACATAATTCATCCATAATCAACCTCTTGTATGCCAGAAAGGCGAATAAAGTTGTTAATTACTGATGAATTATGCCTCTTTTGCACACAAGGGGTTATTCATTGAAGTACACATTCCTGTGCAATGTGTTGTGCACCGATGAGACATTCAATGGTTTACTCACAGAACACATTGCTGTACACCTCACTGGCATGCAAGGGGTTAATAACTGATAATTTATTGCATAAAGTATGTTAAGGGATTAATAGCTAACCATTTATGCCTCTTTAGCAACGCATACAGTGGGTTAGGTTAACTCTTTTGAGTGCCAAAGGGGTAAGCAACACATTGCACAGCAATGCTTTACGTACCCCTCTAGCACTCAAAAGGTTTTAATATATGCATACCAGTTAAATTAAAAAAAAATTATGAAGAGAGTTGTCCTGAAAGCTTGCACTCTAAAGCTATTCAGTTAGGCCCATGAGAGTCCAATGTGCAGCCCATGGGCCAAATGCGGCACGTCTGAATCCAATGTGCAGTCCACCTGTGATTTTTTAAAAAAATCTAATTAACTAGCATGCATGAACTAGCAGACAAGTAAGGCCTAAGGACTGCAGCATCTTACAGTTCAACTTTAGTGGTCTGTTAAATAGCAGTAATGTCAGAGTTGATAAATAAATGCATATTAATGAATAGCGGTTAATATTGTTAGCAATTTATAAAAAAAAAAAAAAAAAAAAAAAAAAAAAAAAAAAAGGAAGAAGATGATGATGTTAGGCATGTGGCCCATGACTGAAGAAACTTGGATGCCCCTAAGTTAGCCAGCGGCCCTCCAGCTGGGAAACTACAATTCCCATAACCCCAAGCCAACCGGGGATGCTGTAGTCCTCGACGGCTAGAGAGTCTTGGGTTGTCCATCCGTCCCATATTTTTTCCCAATATCAGCTGCACCTCAATAATCTAGACCATAGGCAGTCAACCTCTAGCTCTCCAGCTGTCAGAGACTAAAATGTAATTTATGCTCAAGCAGCCTACAAGGAACAGGTTGTCTTTTCCTTCACATCCGTTAACTATTGACTTCAGCATTACAATAATATCTACAGGCTCTCACTGATTCGCCTAATAGTTCTCCACCAACAGCTGAGAGTAAACTACCGTAGCTCTCGTTGGACTAAAACTATCCTTAGCCTCATCCAGCTGACGATGACAGAAGTTGCAATGCACTGACAGCTGGAGATCCTCGGGTTGCCCATCCCCTGCCTTCCTAAACCTCTCATGAGGCTGCCACCATATAGATGAGTCAGTACCGAACTTCACTATTATTCTTTCCTGTTATCACAGAAATAACCACTCACCTCATCAACCCACACAGACAAATCACCCCTGCCATGACTACTATACACCGGCAACACGTCACAACAACGCCAACCAGCTGCTTTTCCCTAATTGGTTGTACGTGTAAACGCGTACGTGCTGACGCAAAAGAAAGCGACGGCTAGCTGAGTGGTGTAAATAGCGCTGCGTTCCAGTGTATACCTGGGTTGGGCTGCAGGCAGAAAATAGCATTTTAAGTTGGACTTACAGTCAGGATACATTTCTTGTATCTCTAAGCTGTTATATGCTCATTAATTAGTGTGCTGACCCATCGCAAGTTGTGAGCTAGGTGGAGAATTTTTGTTCAGTGTTAAATAAACATCTCAATAATTGTTCTAAAAGTGAATAATAATTTCACGAAGTGACACAAGGGATAGAAGACGACCAAAACTGTACACACGAAGAATCAGCAGCCAGCAAGCCACCTCGCTACCAACACTTTCAAAAATTAATGTCCAGCACTACACTCTTAAGTATAGAAATTGAATATTTATTGACAAAATATATCCGTCGTACCGACCATATATTAGTTGATGTAAATATATGGTGGGTAGCTTATGAACAGACTGGTATATCTTTATTTGTCAATGAATATATAATTTTTACAAAGTCCGTTTCCATACATACGGGTGTAGGCTGGACATCAATCTTTGAACTTTGTTCTAAAAGATCAATTTAATTCTATGTATTTACCTAAAAGGGTGTGTAGTCATACATCCCAACACTTCATGTGGCCAAAGAGGGACAGTTTAGTTTTACATGATGTTTCTGGTGGCATGGCTGGTGAGGGGTTATTGGTATTGCCAAGAATTTTTAGGTTATTTCATGAACTATTGACCTGTAATTGTGTAATGAATAAATTATTTAGAACAATACCAAATTATTTTATTTAACACATACTAATTTATAAACACATATACCGATGTTTAAACACACATTCATATTTTTTATTGCTGTAGAGCAGGACTGTCCAGGTTCATCCTCAAAGGCCAGCAACAGGCCAGGATGTAAGGATTTCCCTGAGTCAAAATAAATGATACACTGATTAACTCACCTGTGCTTAATCTGGGAAATCCTTACATCCTGGCTTGTTGATGACCCTTGAGGACTGAACATGGAAAGCCCTGCTGTAGAGCAACATGATATATACACACTAGAGTAATCTAAAAAGAGGGATTTGGGTCTTGAAGATGGGCTGTCCCTGATGAAGAGGGACACTTGGAAGGTACCTATAATGTCCTTTTCCATGGCATGCCATATAACATTTTAAATGGCGAAAGAGGGACATTTTTATTTTAGGTAGTGTTTCTTTTGGAGTGACTGGTGGACAGGACATTACCAAGAATTTATAGGTTACTTAATGGCCCATTGACAGCTCTTTATATGAATAAATGATTTAGATCAATTGTGAAGTATTTTATTTACACAGACTAATATACAAACACAAACTGATGTTTAACCAAACATTAAAGGGATAGTAATGTTTGAAAAAAATGGAATCACTGAGTCTTCTTTATAATAAAAGTAACACATTGTGCTATTTTAAACAACTTCTATTTCTGTAGTTCATAAGATATTAACTCTAGAAGGATCCCCCTCCCGCCCCTTCTGGCCGCCTCCCATTGAATCTGAAATCTGGTCATGGAACCGGACGGATGCAGCTAGGTACAAACTTCAGTAAGTATAATGAAAACCCTTCCCCCTTGATGAAGGAGGCAGGATTTTCCTTTGCATACTGAAGTTTGTCCCTCGCCGCATCCATCTAGACCAGACTGTCACGGAACTATTCGTAGGACCCTGAAGCTGTTGCTTGGGAGCGACGCTGGAGATCGTGGCTCGGGTTCGGAGACGGCCAACCCTATCCCTTGCTGCGGCCGAAGCCGAGTTTAAAGGTGCTGGCCGCGAAGCCAGATGCCCGATCCCGGTTGAGCCGGAACCCTGGCCAGGATGGGAGTAGAGAAGAACCGAAATGCTTCAGGTCCTACGAGGCAGAAGGATCCCTAAAGCAGAGGATATTCGAATGCCCGATTGGCCAACTGGATAGAAGACAGAAGCAGAAATAAATCTGAGGACAGTGGTACCCTTACCACCTTTCTTCATAAAGCAAAATTAGGGCAATGGGCAAAAAGGTCAGAGAGAGTGAGGCCCAATTGAAAGGCTAGTCCAGGACTGGACAACAATACCCTCCACGAGGCAGAGCAAAAAAAACCTTATTTCAGTGACCCAGGGTCTATCGGACCAATCTGTCCCAAGGGAGCATCCCTACTACAGAGCCGGCGAGAACAACCCCAGGCGGAGTAAGACCGCTAAGACAGAAGATGGGTGACCAAGGCAGAAAGGACCAACGACCCCAGACAACCCTAGAAACAGTCCTAACTGGACACGGCTGAGAACAGGCTACCACCCACTAAGAGTCGGCTGCGAGACGAACCGAGCCCCAAGCCTACAGGAAACAGGCCGGATGCACGGAGCACCAATCACCTAGCTCCTCCCGCAGCCCTAGAATAGCCAGCATAGAGGGTAGGCGACCGAGAGCATCAGAAGCCTATCCCTCACTTGGCCCGTCAGCCGGGAGGAGCAGGGTCGGGCGAAGGACAGCAGCCCACTGACAACTGAAAGCCGGAACACCCGGCTCCAGCAGAGTGGCTGACGGATGTCCGCACCAGCCGGGGACGCCGCTCCAGAGGGGGAAAGCAAGCTGCACAACTACAGCCGGAGCTAGGGACGTCCGATGGAATCGGATGGTCCTGGTCACAGGGGAGTCTCAATCCGGAAGGCGGAAGCGGAAGAGAAGGTCAAGTAACAAGCCGAGGGTCAGCAGAAACAGGCGCAGCAGAGAGGACAGCCAAAACAGCACCACTGGAACCGGAGCAGAGATGACAGGAACTAAGAAACAGGTAAGCTTCACAGCTCGAATAATCGGGCGCCCAGTAACCCCGGAACAGGAAATATAAAGCAAAGCCTGCCAATAGGAAGGCCAGCCCGACGCTGCATAAAACAGAGGGGAGAAAAAAAAAAAAGAAACAAAGGTAGCATCGTGACACTACCCCACACCCAAAGATGAGCCCACCGGGCGACCGGGCTTGGACGGGTAGGCACGATGAAAGGCAGCAGTGAGGGCAGGGGCGTGAACATCCCGAGCAGGGACCCAGGAGCGCTCCTCCGGACCATACCCCTTCCAGTCCACCAGATACTGCAAGGACCGGCGGACGAGACGGGAGTCCAAAATGCGATGGACCTCAAACTCAGGCTCCCCATGAACCAAAACCGGAGGGGGCGGAGGACGAACCGTAGAAAAACGGGAGCCACGCACAGGCTTAAGCAGGGAAATGTGAAAAGTATTGGGAACGCGCCACCCCCTAGGAAGTGCCAGCTTGAAAGAGACAGGGGAAAGGACTCGGAGGATTCGAAAAGGACCCACGAACCGGGGACCAAACTTAAGAGAAGGGACACGAAGACGAAGGTGCCTAGTGGAGAGCCAGACCCTGTCACCGGAAGACAGAATGGGGCCGGGGGAGCGCCGACGATCCGCTGCCCGCTTCTGAGCAGCGGAAGCCGAGGCAAGGCGGGACTGGATGGAAGCCCATAGAGAGCGGAGGTCCTCCACCATGTCATCAGCGGCCGGAACACCCACCGGAGCCCCCCACGGAAGGGTACGGGGATTGTACCCCAAAGCAGCGAAAAACGGGGAGCACTGAAGGGAATCATGAAGGCGGTTATTAAAAGAAAACTCAGCCAACGGCAACCAATCAACCCAGTCTGAATGAGAAGCATTCATGTGCTGACGGAGGAAAAGTTCCAAAGACTGATTAGTACGCTCCGTCTGACCATTAGTCTGCGGGTGGTAGGCAGAGGAGAACTGGAGAGAGATACCTAGCCTGGAACAAAAGGCCCGCCAGAAACGAGCAATAAACTGAGACCCCCTGTCAGACACAATATGGGTGGGGGAGCCGTGGAGACGAAAGATCTCCCGAATAAAAATGGAAGCCAACTCAGCAGCCGAGGGAAGCTTGGGCAAAGGAACAAAATGGGCCAACTTAGAGAAACGATCCACTACCACAAGGACAGTAGTACATCCTTTGGAACAAGGAAGATCCACAATGAAATCCATGGCAATGTGACTCCACGGAGAGGAGGGAATGGGCAAAGGACAGAGGAGACCCGCAGGCCGATGATGCGGGGTCTTGTGTTGAGCACAGTTGGAACAGGCAGCAACAAAATCCCGAACATCCTGTCGAAGGGAAGGCCACCAGAACTGACGCAGAAGAAGATCCGTAGACTTCCGAACCCCGGGATGGCCAGAAGTGGGAGCACCATGACACCAAGCCAGAAGTTCCAAACGGAAATGAGGGGGCACAAAAAGGGTACGGGGAGGCTGAGAAGGCAGAGGAGTACCCTGAAGCCCACGGATTTTTTCCAAGGTGGAAGAGGATAATGTGGCCAAAAACCGGGATGAAGGAAGAATGGGATCCGGAAGAGCAGGAGGACCCGCTTCAAACTGCCGAGACAGGGCATCTGCTTTGGCATTCTTCGACCCCGGTCTATAAGAAATGATAAAGTTAAAGCGAGTAAAAAAGAGAGCCCAGCGAGCCTGCCGAGGATTAAGACGCTTGGCGGATTCCAGGAACTGGAGATTCTTATGATCAGTAAGGACCAACACAGGCAACACCGATCCTTCCAACAAATGCCTCCATTCCTGAAATGCCAATTTGATAGCAAGCAACTCGCGATTACCAACATCGTAATTACACTCCGCGCTGGAAAATCGCCGGGAAAAGAAAGAACAAGGGTGAAGTGTCGACGTGTCTGGATGACGTTGGGACAAGACAGCTCCAGCAGCCAATTCCGAAGCGTCGACCTCTAGGACAAATTGGCGCCTAGGATCAGGGAACCTTAAGATAGGAGCCGAAGTAAAAGCGGATTTGAGAGTGTCGAAAGCCTGGAGAGCCCTGTCAGGCCAGGAACGAGGATCAGCCCCCAGTTTAGTCAGGGCCGTGATAGGGGAAACTATCCGGGAGAAATTGCGGATAAATTTACGATAATAATTCGAGAAACCAATAAAGCGTTGGATAGCTCTTTTATCCCTGGGGAGCGCCCAGTTAGAAACTGCTTGAACCTTGGAAGGGTCCATTTCAATACCATCCTTGGAAATAAGATAACCAAGGAAAGCAAGACGTGACTTTTCGAATTCACATTTGGACAGCTTGACAAGCAAATGGTGATCACGGAGACGTTGGAGGACAGAACACACCTGAGTACGGTGCGTAGATAAGTCGGGAGAAAAGATCAGAATGTCGTCCAAATACACGACAACATGGGACAACAACATGTCACGAAAAATATCGTTAATAAAGCTCTGGAAGACCGCCGGGGCGTTACAAAGCCCAAACGGCATAACAAGATATTCATAGTGGCCGTATTGAGAATTAAAGGCCGTCTTCCATTCATCGCCACTCCTAATGCGAATGAGATTGTAGGCTTCGCGGAGGTCCAATTTAGTAAAGCAAGAGGCGCCACGGAGTCTTTCCAAGAGTTCAGGAATCAGGGGGAGAGGGTAGCTATTTTTGATAGTGATTTTATTCAACCCCCGATAATCAATACAAGGGCGAAGGGTGCCGTCTTTTTTATGAACAAAGAAAAATCCAGCTCCCGCCGGGGAAGAAGACGGACGGATGAAACCCTTCGCCAAGTTGTCCTGTATGTAGGATGCCAAAGCATGAGTCTCCGGAGGAGACAGCAGAAACGAGCGACCCTTAGGAGGGAAGGTGCCAGGCAACAATTCTATAGCACAGTCCGAGGGCCTATGAGGGGGCAACCCAGTCGTCATACTGGATGCAAAAACATCAACATAGGCAGAATATGCGGATGGAAGCGGAGTCCCAGAAATACCTGAGAGGCCAAGGGCGGGTTTCACTACCCGACTGATACAGGACTGAAGACAAGTCGAGCTCCAAGAAGTGATCTGCCCCGAGGTCCAATCAAGAGACGGATTGTGAATCCGAAGCCACGGGAGACCCAGGATGACAGGGTTATGAGGAGCAGAAATAATATCAAAAGTGATAACCTCTGTATGCAAAACACCAGTCGTCAAACGGAGAGGTATGGTCTGCAAAGTAACAAACCCTGAACCCAACGGTTTGCCATCAACCGTAGAGACAACCAATGGGGCAGATTTGGGGCAAAGCGGTATTCCGTGGCGAGAGGCCCAGTGATGATCCAGAAAAACCCCAGCAGCCCCTGAGTCAAGAAATGCAGAAGCAGAGACAGAACATCCAGCCCATTCAAGGCACACAGGAACAAGGAGTCTAGACTTGTCAGAAGGGAGGCGAAAAAAGGCAGCACTTAGAGGATTCCCTCCAACAATCTCTAAGCATCCTGGTTTCCCGACCGCGGGAGGGTGGGACGGGTGGGACATTGACGCAAAAAATGACCCTTAGCGCCACAATAAAGGCATAAGCCTTGAGCCCGGCGGCGTTGTCGTTCGGAGGTGGACAATTTGGTAACACCACCAATCTCCATGGGCTCTTCTGGCAATGCCACATCAGAAGGAAGGGAACGGGAGGGCGGGAAATGTTTCATGCGGCGAGAGGCTTCTTTCTCAAGTTGTCTTTCATTAAGGCGCCTGTCCAGCTCGAGACACAGAGAGATCATGCCTTCCAGGGAATCCGGTATTTCCCGGCAGGTTAGCTCATCTTTAAGTCTTTCCCCCAAGCCCCTCCGAAAGGCAGCCTTAAGGGCTCCTTGATTCCAGTCAGTCTCGTATGCCAAGGTACGAAACTCTATGGCATACTGGCTGACTGTTCTGGACCCTTGATGTAGGTCCAGAAGGGATGCTTCTGCAGACTGTTGGCGACCGGGGATGTCAAAGATTAAACGGAAGGTCCGAAGGAATTCCTCAGAATCCTGTAATAGTGGGGAATCCTTCTCCACTAAAGGCGAGGCCCAAGCTAAGGCCTGATCTTTCAACAGAGAAATCACAAATGCTACCCTAGCTGAATGAGTATTAAAACAATGAGGAAGGGTGCGAAAGTGCAATAAGCATTGATTGAGGAAACCCCTACATTCCACGGGATTTCCCCCATAACGCTCTGGAAGAGGAAGCTTCGGAGCATTGGAAACCACTGGATCACCTAAACTGCCAGCCCCAGCCGAGGCGGTGGCTACAGTGGCTGTGGTTCTAGTTCCTGTAGTGGAAGCTCTCAGCATTTCTAGAATAGCATCCATCTTCCTTTCAAGGCTTTGCAGATGATTTTCGTGTGACGTAAGGATCTGCTCCTGCTGATCCTGCCTGGCCACAATACGAGCTGACTCTGCGGGATCCATTATACTGGCCCGATTATTCTGTCACGGAACTATTCGTAGGACCCTGAAGCTGTTGCTTGGGAGCGACGCTGGAGATCGTGGCTCGGGTTCGGAGACGGCCAACCCTATCCCTTGCTGCGGCCGAAGCCGAGTTTAAAGGTGCTGGCCGCGAAGCCAGATGCCCGATCCCGGTTGAGCCGGAACCCTGGCCAGGATGGGAGTAGAGAAGAACCGAAATGCTTCAGGTCCTACGAGGCAGAAGGATCCCTAAAGCAGAGGATATTCGAATGCCCGATTGGCCAACTGGATAGAAGACAGAAGCAGAAATAAATCTGAGGACAGTGGTACCCTTACCACCTTTCTTCATAAAGCAAAATTAGGGCAATGGGCAAAAAGGTCAGAGAGAGTGAGGCCCAATTGAAAGGCTAGTCCAGGACTGGACAACAATACCCTCCACGAGGCAGAGCAAAAAAAACCTTATTTCAGTGACCCAGGGTCTATCGGACCAATCTGTCCCAAGGGAGCATCCCTACTACAGAGCCGGCGAGAACAACCCCAGGCGGAGTAAGACCGCTAAGACAGAAGATGGGTGACCAAGGCAGAAAGGACCAACGACCCCAGACAACCCTAGAAACAGTCCTAACTGGACACGGCTGAGAACAGGCTACCACCCACTAAGAGTCGGCTGCGAGACGAACCGAGCCCCAAGCCTACAGGAAACAGGCCGGATGCACGGAGCACCAATCACCTAGCTCCTCCCGCAGCCCTAGAATAGCCAGCATAGAGGGTAGGCGACCGAGAGCATCAGAAGCCTATCCCTCACTTGGCCCGTCAGCCGGGAGGAGCAGGGTCGGGCGAAGGACAGCAGCCCACTGACAACTGAAAGCCGGAACACCCGGCTCCAGCAGAGTGGCTGACGGATGTCCGCACCAGCCGGGGACGCCGCTCCAGAGGGGGAAAGCAAGCTGCACAACTACAGCCGGAGCTAGGGACGTCCGATGGAATCGGATGGTCCTGGTCACAGGGGAGTCTCAATCCGGAAGGCGGAAGCGGAAGAGAAGGTCAAGTAACAAGCCGAGGGTCAGCAGAAACAGGCGCAGCAGAGAGGACAGCCAAAACAGCACCACTGGAACCGGAGCAGAGATGACAGGAACTAAGAAACAGGTAAGCTTCACAGCTCGAATAATCGGGCGCCCAGTAACCCCGGAACAGGAAATATAAAGCAAAGCCTGCCAATAGGAAGGCCAGCCCGACGCTGCATAAAACAGAGGGGAGAAAAAAAAAAAAGAAACAAAGGTAGCATCGTGACACAGACAAAGCTGCAGCAGTGACGTGGACACAAGGGATGGGAGGTTGATCCTTCTACAGTTATTATCTTATGAACTACTGAAATCTAAGTTCTTTAAAATAGCTCAGTGTGTTACTTTTATTATAAAGAAGACTAGGAGATCTAGTTTTTTTCCAACAATACAATCCCTTTAATGTGAGTTGTATTTCTGTGGAGCAATTTGATGCACCTATATATATGTACTACACCGTCTGAGTGTTAGAGATCTCCAGTTGATTCTTTCACAATGCATGGAGGTTATCTATAATCATACCTGGGAACTTTCAAAATGAGCTGACCCGGAGGTCTTTTAAATATTAACTATTCAAGTAAGCCATAATGTACAGTCTAGGCTGTATGTCCTGGCTTGCTCTAACCTAGAGATGATCCAGTTGGTCCGTAAGGTCCCTTTTACATACTACCACTTAGAAATGTCAGTTCTTAAACACACATAAGACATTTCCCTCTGCCTTTCTAGTAGAAATGATGACAATTTAGAAACTAAAGAAGAAGGCTATTGGTGTAGATCACATAGTAAGTAGCACTGGACTCTCACACCCTACGACTTTGGCCGTTAACCCTGAGATCTGGGTCAGAACCCTGAGAGTTCCAAAGTTTGTCTATCATCCTATGGGCTAAAATATACTTAACCAGTTGGATGCTAGTGAGGTCTTACAATGTTAAATTTTATATTTAAAAATCTAGTTTTTAATTTATTTAGATTTAACTAGCAATATTGGCACGGCTTTGCCAGTGTAGTTAATAAAATAACATTAAAATAAAAGTCTCATGAAGTTGGATGTATGACTAAATAAACATATAATGTTTTATAAAGGAAGTGTGTTATGAAGTCAGGCACTTATTATTATTATTATATTGTACTTTATATTATACAAGTTGAAAGGCCCGTTTAAACGGGCCACAGTTCCACCTCTGTAGGCATGAGCAGTAGAGAGTGGCTGCGCTGCGGCTGATAGGGAGCAAAGTGCTCCGAATTCAGACCGGAGTCCTCTCTGTGCAACTCCGGTCTGAATTAGGAGAGCCCCTTTCCGTAACAGCCACGGAGCGGGCAGTCTTTACTGCACATAACTAAAGCATGTGCAGCCATCTCTACTGCACATGACGGTTTCTGACAAACCTTAGCGAATTATTATATAGGATAACTCCAGCTTATTCAGCAGCGCTTTACAATAGGGAATAGACAGGGATAGGGAATAGACATACAGAGACATTAAACAGCACAAACAGAATATTGAAAACAAATGGATTAGAGGGCCCTGCTCACGAGAACTTACAGTCTAGAGGAAGGAGGGTGGGACACAGAAGGTGTAAGGGCTATGGGATGTAAGTGACTGAGTACACTACAGAAGACATCCTAAACAGAAGTACCCATTATGTGTGTTACCTACGGAACTGCAACCCAATGCATTAGATACAGATCCTGTCACTGAAAGGGTTAAAATATTAAGTGGAATTATGTGTGTGTGTCTGTATATATATAAATAAATATAAATATTACCCTGACACACAGGTGAATCCAGAAAGGAGGCAATGTTTTTAATGACTAGCTTGTTGTATTTTCAATGCTTAACCCTTAGAGCTCCAAAAAGTCTTGCAACACATAGTAAAGCAATGCATTACACAACTCTCCAGCAGTGAGTGCATGTGCGTATATTGTGTCTGAATACTATGTGTAGTATATGTGAATTGTATATTGTGCGTGCGCATTCTGTGTATATATTGTGTGTAGTGTGTGTATTATGTATGTATTTTATGTGCACATGTGTATATTGCGTGTGATTGTATTATATATATTGTGTGTGTGTTGTGTATAGTCATACCTGAGAACTCTCTGAATCTGCCCCAGAGACTCCATTTTTTGGTGCTGATTATCAGGTCTCCGACGACAGACACTGATTCTCCAGCTGTGGGGAGTTTCATAAGAAACTTTGACCACTTTTCTTCCTTTCCCCCCAGTTCCTCCCACTTCCTGCCTACTTTTGGGATATGTCTGCTGAACCCTGCCCCCACTTGTGAGTTAGCCCCACCCCCTTTTTAATGTGAATCGCATCATCTATTTCCCCAAGCAGCGCTGCAGGAGTCTCAAGACAAAGTTCCCAGGTATGGTGAAAATTATGTGTATTTTGTGCGTGTGTGCCTGTGTATTGTATGTGTGTGTGTTCACTCTGTGTTTATTGTGTGTGCAGTAATGTGAAAAACCGTTAGGCAGGTGTGAAAAAATGCTGTAAAGAATTCGTTCAAAAATAGATATGGTAATAGTTTATTTTTAACCATATGCATAGTGAGTGAACAGAAGAAAAATCAAATCAATATTTGGTGTGACCACCCTTTGCCTTCAAAACAGCATCAATTCTTGTAGGTACACTTACACAAAGTCAGGGATTTTGTAGGCATATAGTCAGGTCTATGATTAAACAATTATACCAAACAGGGGCTAATGAACATCAATTTAACATGTAGGTTGAATCACAATCATAAACAGAAACAGCTGGTTAGCAGGAATAAAACGGGGTGAGGAACAGCCAAACTCAGCTAACAAGGTGAGGTTGCTGAAGACAGTTTAATATCAAAAGCCATATACCATGGGAGGACTGAGCACAGCAACAAGACATAAAGTATTTATACTGCATAAGCTAGGTCTCTCCCAGGCAGAAATTTCAAGGCAGACAGGGGTTTCTAGATGTGCTGTCCAAGCTCTTTTGAAGAAGCACAAAGAAATGGGCAACGTTGAGGACCAAAGGCACAGTGGTTGGCCAAGGAAACTTAGGGCAGCAATCGGAAGATGTCCAGCAGTGCCATCAGATCAGAATTGGCAGAAAACAGTTGGGACCCTGTTACACCCATCTACTTTCCAGAGAAGTCTGGTCACAATTGTCTTCACGGAAGACGTGCGGCCAAAAAGCCATATCTCTGATGTGGAAACAAGGCCTGACGACTCAACTATGCACATAAACACAGGAACTGGGGTGCAGAAAAATGGCAGCAGGTGCTCTGGACTGATAAGTCAAAATTTGAAATATTTGGCAGAAGACAGATTGTTCGCCAAAAGGCTGGACAGCAGTACAAGAATGAGTGTCTGCAGGCAACAATGAAGCATGGTGGAGGTTCCTTGCAAGTTTGGGGCTGCATTTCTGCAAATGGAGTTGGGGATTTGTTCAGAATTAATAGTCTCCTTATTGCTGAGAAGTACAGGAAGATACTTATCCATCATGCAATACCATCAGAGAGGCGTCTGATTGGCCCCACATTTATTCTGCAGCATGACAACCAACCCAAACATACAGTCAAAGTCATTAGGAACTATCTTCAGCTTAAAGAAGAACAAGGAGTCCTGGAAGTAATGGTATGGCTCCCATAGAGCCCTGAACTCAAGATCATTGAGTCTATCTGGGATTACATGAAGAGAGAGAAAAAAACAACTGAGGCTGCATAAATCCACAGAAGAAATATGGTTAGTTCTCCAAGGTGGTTGGAACAACCTACCGGCTGAGTTCCTTAAAAAACTGTGTGCAAGTGTACCTAGAAGAACTGATTACGTTTTGAAGGCAAAGGGTGGTCACACCAAATATTGATTTGATTTAGATTTTTCCTCTGTTTACTCAATATGCATTTTGTTAATAGATAAAAAATAAACTATTAACATGTCTATTTTTGAAAGCATTCTTATTTCACAGCATTTTTTCACATTTGCCTGACACTTTTGCACATTACTGTATGTGTCTGTCTATTGAGTTTGTGCATTTGTATGTGTGTATTATGTGTTTTGTGTATATTGTTTGTGTATTGAGTGTGTATTTCGTGCATTGTCTTTTGTGTATTGCGTGTTTTTTGTATATTGTGTTTTGTGTATATATTGTGTGTATATTTTGTGTGTATTGTGCGTGTATGTGTACATTGTAGTCCCTGCATCTCCTTGCAGATTTTTTGACAGGAGTGAACAGGGTGATTGAACCAGGCAGTATAGAGGAGGTTGGCATAACTCCTCCGTATTGCCATCACTAGGTGTGCCAGACACTGAAAATTTTGGACACCATGCGCTATATATAAAAGGCATGCTGTGTGGGCACTTCCTTTCTTAGCCCTACATTCCCTCCCCCACTCACTAGGGGGTGAGCAATGCAAGATGAGCTGTGTCAGTGATTGGGGAGGAAATTTAGAGCTAAGGCAGGAATTGTCTGCACAGCGTACCTTAATTTGCATAATATATATATATATATATATATATATAAAACCTAACTTGCGCAGATACCAGTTTTCTAAATAAAAGATTACTAACATGTAGGTGATTTTGAAAGCTCTTTCACAATCAACAAAGTTTTTTGCAGGTGATAGGGTCCCTTTATCTGGCATCCAAGAGGTTAAAAAAGCTCATTTACTCCTAGGGTGCTAGAGAGGTGAAGAAATTAAAATCGTTATAAAATTCTTTCCAGAGTGGAATGTGACTGAATTCATGCTTTTATCCCAGGGTTTGACTTGGTCTTCAGTGACTCAGTACAATGTGAGAGTCTGTGTCATGTTCTTCTACTCTATCAACAGCAACAAATCAGTGCAGCTCCACATAATAAAGGTCACGTTTGTTGCTTCTATTGATCAACTGGTTTATGGGTCCATAGGTCACCCTCCCAGCACTGTGCACACAACACTCTAACATGACACACACACAGTCCTGTCCTGGAGGCAGAAGAAACGACTGAAGGAAATAGGTAAAGTTTTACACTTTTCACATATATTTGTTTGAGTTAATTAACCAATTATTTATAAATATACTGTTCTGTAAATAACATTGTTCAGCAAGTCTGCTGATGAGATAAATCAGGTAACTATGTATCCAATTAATAAGAAATTAACACAAAAAACATGAAAGAAAACATATTTTCTAGTAAAATGTAAATAGCTGAAATTCCTAAATTCCAGAACTACTTGTAAAAAAAAATATATATATAGTGTATGGGAGATGTGGACATGAACAAGTCCCTAAGGTTGACTCTTCTTTAAATGCCAGAAAATGAAACATGTGTATGTTGGGGGGTCTCTGGAAATGTGATTTTGTGTAAAATCAGGTGCCTAAATCGATTATCTAGCCCTATGCCTGCCTAACGCCAACTTACTAAGCTACGTACACTGAAAATGCTTCCTTTAGCTCTTCTTGTGCCAAGTCAATGTCAATTTTGAGATGTTTCGATCTTCTACTCCTTGTTTAACCCTTTGAGTGCCAGAGGGGTACAGAATGCAATGCTTTACAATGCATTCCGTACCCCCCTGGCACTCAAAGGATTAAAGCGGGATTACCACCCCTTCTAAACTTGCCCCCCAAATAATTACCTGCTCAATAGTGCTAGTCGTCAGAATTATTACTGCGTTCTCAATAACGCAGTAATAATTCTGGCGACTAGCACTACTGAGCAGCTAGTCACCAGATTGGTAATTATTTGGGTGCAAGTTTAGAAGTGGTGGTAGTTCCGCTTTAACACAATGATGTCAGCTGAAAGAAGCTGCTGATTAGTGGGAGATTCCTCCTCTCCCCCTCATTCCCAGCCCGGGGATCTCTCTTTCTTCCCCTTCCCTTACTACCGGCATGTGGACGTATCTCTCCCTGTCAGCTTGGGGTGCTTTCTCTCCCCTTCGTCACCAATAGCCCGGGGAGCTCTGTCCCTATCCCCTCTATTCACTCCCTCTCTGGGCACTCTCAATGGCTTCCCTGGGAGGTCACACTGCAGAGATTTGCTGGAGTTGTGGGGTCCCAGGGAGCAGAGGCTGTAAATGCTGCTTCTTCTCAGGGAAAAGACTCTCAGCTTCAGGCACTTAGGGTTAACATCAATGGTTACTAAGAACCTTAAACACTTTTAACCACAGAGGGCTGAGCAACATATTGTTAACCCTTTGAGTGCCAGAGATGTATGTAACACAATGTGTTGGATACCTCTCTACCACTCAAAGGGTTAAGAACACTGCTTTGGTTCTTCACCATTTGAATGCCAGAGGGTTGCACAAATTCACTGCAATGCACTTCGAAACCCTCTGACATGTATATTGCATGTGTGTGTGCATGTCTGTTGCATGTGTGTGTGTGTGCATATCTCTTGCATGTGTTTGTGTCTGTGTGTGTATGCATGTCTCTCATTGTGTGTATGCGTCTGCCTGTGTGTTGCATATGTCAGCTTGTATCACTATGTGTACATTTCAGACACATATGCCCAGCAGTAATAAAATGACGGGCTACTCCATCCCACATTGCTAGTAAATCTTGTAAGTGTGATTGGCAGGAGGCTTTATAAAATAATACTACACAGGTAACTGATAGAACAGAAAATACACACTGGGAAACTTGCAGCTAAAAACAAGAGATTCTTGAACAACTGCACCATAGGGGACAAATAAAATTTCCTATTAATTAAAATGGATCTCTTAACCCTTTGAATGCCTGAGGGGTACACAACACATTGCAGATCAATGCATTGTTAACCCCCTTTGGCACTCAAAGGGTTAACTCCTTGCATGGCGGGGAAGTCTCCGAAGCATTGGGAAAGTTTATTTGTCCCCAGTGGTGCAGTTAGTTTGCTCCAGACTTGGTCCTCTATAGCTTCCTGAATGGTATGTAAAAAGTCTGATATGTATTTAATCACTTGGATTCTCGAGCGGTCTCCATTGTATTGTGAAGCAAAGTGCTGGAGACGTTTATAGTACCTAAAAGGTTAACACTTTTAATTGTATATATATTTTTTTAGAAAGGCATTTTTTTTAAATGTATATATCAACGGTATAAGTAAATTCAGAAAATGACCAAAATAAATTATTTGAAAATATATGACATGTAAATGTAACTAGGATAGTAACAGATGAGAGTTGGTACCATGTTAGCCTTAGTAATACAGGAGGAAAAAATTTAGTAAAGTTGATACCTTTATTGGCTAACTAAACAGATTTCGAATGCAAGCTTTCAAGACCTCTTAGGTCTCTTCCTCAGGCATGTTATAACATAACATGCCTGAGGAAGAGACCTAAGAGGTCTTGAAAGCTTGCATTCTAAATCTGTTTAGTTAGCTAATAAAGGTATCAACTTTACTAGGGTATTAATACATACAATTTAGCATTAGAAATGTTTTGATAATCAGTAACAATAAAACTGATGTTAATAGAATGATTACAAAGAATAATACTTAATATTAGCAAAGAACACACCCATTTTTAAGTTGACAATGATCGCTGGTTTCTGTAGAATAATATTACATTTTTTTAAATTGAGTTTCAATGGTGTTGAAATATTTTCATGCTAACAACAGCAAATTAACATATGGCCCTTGTTTTTCAATTGAGGATGTGAGCAGGCAATGCATGAGATATTTTATCATTCACAATGTATGCAATTTACCTTTTATATTATGAGATTCCCGAGGCTCAAGTCAATGACCTGACCTAATTTCAAATGTTTTGCCAAAATCTTTAGCACACGCTAATCAACATACTGTGCGCTGCTATTAAATGGAATTCCTTATCATCTTGATAACATGCTAGAAGCTAGCTCAGGTGTACACCAGCAACAAACGTAAGCTTAATTTAAAGCTTAACATGTATCATTCTACGAGCTTGATACTAGCAGGGTATTTAAAATAAACAATATAGGAAAACCAAGTACCACCCAGCAAACATTCCGATGCCAAAACACAAAGTAATTGAACTCCTACTCCTACTCCCCCACCCTCCACAAAATAAGGTGCAATAACAGGGCACCATTCCCCCCAACCAGACCACGTCAAATCAACATGTTTAATGATAGATCCCACATTCCCCCCAGCCCAAGTAAGCACAATATGTGCAATAATTCAGGCACCATTCTCCACACAGCCCAAGTCAAACCTAATGTATAAAAACAGAGCCTCCATTCCCCCAGCCCAACCAAAAGTCAAACCAACATGTGCAATAATTCAGGCCTTGTACCCCCCCCCCCCAACCCAAGTCAAACCAACATGTGAAGCACTCTGGTCCTCTGCTGAACTCTCCTCCACCGTTGCTGTAGAAATTAAAAAAAAAAAACTCTAACAACCCACCTTCACCACCACCACTAAAAAGGTTTTTTTAAAAAGAACCCCTAGTCCAGCTCGGTCTGTTGTCTGAGAGAATGTGAGAAAAAAATGATCAGCGATTGACTTTTATGAGGCCAATCCCTATTCAAATCTTTTTTCCACATTTACATTGGCTGGGAGGTGGTGTTATGAAGAGCATAGAACATGCTCTAGAGTACCTTCATCACCTTTCAGCCAATCACCAGCCAGATGAAGGGCTAAATGAGGGTGACATGCACGTGTGTGACCCCTTCATATGGATGGTGATTGGCTGAAAGGTTAGGTTACAATAGTGGAAATTTTGTGCCTTGTGTAACTCCACCTCCCAGCCAATGTATCACGGTGCCCGTGATTGGCTGCAGTTACTTGTCTGTCACCAGTAGGGGGCTTCTATTGGCTGTCTGCAGATAGCCCGCCTCTGATTGACTATTTAAACCTGGATTGGGCACCCTTTGAGTGCCCTTTCGTGTTGTTTCTGACCTTGCTATCACTATGCTAGTGATAGCTGGGCCTCTGTTCCAGTGTTCCTGAGTTCCTGATCTCATGTGTTCCTGAGTTCCTGATCTCTACTGTTCCAGTGTTTCCTGCATGCTGAAGTACTTCCAGTCCTGGTTCCGGCCTAGTCTCTGGTGTTGCAGTTCCTGCTGATCTTCTCTGCTGTTTTCTGACCTGACTGATCGTTGCTGGTTCCTGTCATCTCATCACCTGTCTTCAGTATCCTGGCGACCTTCTGCCTGGTCGCGTTGGTGACATTGCTACAATTCCGTGTTGGTCCCAGCGTGCGGACGCTGGTTTGCTCCCAAGCCTTGCGGCTGTACAAACTCGCTTGTTACACCAGTGTGCGGTCACTGGTTTGCTCCAAAGCCTATCAGCTATACAAATCTGTGTTGGTCCCAGCGTGCGGACGCTGGTTTGCTCCTAAGCCTTGCGGCTATACAAACTCGCTTGTTACACCAGTGTGCGGTCACTGGTTTACTCCAAAGCCTATCAGCTATACAAATCTGTGTTGGTCCCAGCGTGCGGACGCTGGTTTGCTCCTAAGCCTTGCGGCTATACAAACTCACTTGTTACACCAGTGTGCGGTCACTGGTTTGCTCCAAAGCCTTTCAGCTATACAAATCTGTGTTGGTCCCAGCGTGCGGACGCTGGTTTGCTCCTAGCCTTGCGGCTATACAAACTCACTTGTTACACCAGTGTGCGGTCACTGGTTTGCTCCAAAGCCTTTCAGCTATACAAATCTGTGTTGGTCCCAGCGTGCGGACGCTGGTTTGCTCCTAAGCCTTGCGGCTATACTAACTCGCTTGTTACACCAGTGTGCGGTCACTGGTTTGCTCCAAAGCCTATCAGCTATACAAATCTGTGTTGGTCCCAGCGTGCGGACGCTGGTTTGCTCCTAAGCCTTGCGGCTATACTACTCGCTTGTTACTCCAGTGTGCGGTCACTGGTTTGCTCGCTAAGCCTAACGGCTATACTATTCAGTGTTGTTTCCAGCGTGCGGACGCTGGTTTGCTCCAAAGCCTTGCTGCTTAACGATTCTGCTAATTTGCCAGTTCCATCTGACTGCTGCTATTATCTCTGGGCTGCCCTGCCCGGTATTGGTAAGGCCGGTAGAACCTTTTGCCACATTCCATCTGAGGTTGCCTTACCCGGTATTGGCAGGGCCGGTAGAGCCTACATTGTGTATCTATTGAGGCTGCCTTGCCCGGTAATTTGGTAAGGCCGGTAAACCGTTATGCTATTCCATCTGCAGGTTGCCTTACCCGGTATTGGCAAGGCCGGTAGAGCCTAAAGACTGTCCTGTCCGGTATATTGACAGGACCGGTAGAGTCTGCCTTCTGTCTGTATATATATATTATGTATGTTATTGCCATCCTAAGTTATCATTTATTATTTCAATAAAATTGATTTTTTTTTACCTAAAACTTGTGTCTGAGAGTCATAATAAACCGTGACAGTACGAAAGGGCCATGACCTCAGACAGCAAGGGTGAAGGTAACGCACAGAATATCCATTGGAGGATGGATGTGCTCGAGCAACGTTTGGATCAGTTGGCAGTTGCAATTCAAACGATCCTTGAACGCACGGTACCTGCTGACCAATCTAGCTCTAGCCCGGTGGTCTCGCCAAGTCAGACACCGGAAAGTGATACCAGACCCCTAGGGGGTATTGTTAAAGGGTTAACGGCTTCTGCACCCTTGCCGCTAAGATATGATGGTGACCCTAGTCTCTGCAGAGGGTTCATCAATCAACTCGAAATCTTTATGGAATTGACGGCACACGCATTTCCCAATGATCGTAGTAAAGTGGGGTTCACGATATCACTGCTCACTGGCAGAGCATTGGCTTGGGCTAACCCCTTGTGGGAGAATGCTAAACCTTGTACTAAGAACTTTAGTGAATTTGTGCGTTCCTTTCGAAGAGTGTTTGAGCCTCCTGGTAGAACCACCTCTGCTGCCAAACGCCTTATGGAGATACAACAGGGCAGGCGTACAGTGGGCGACTATGCCATCGAATTCCGCACATTGGCAGCAGAGGTAGGTTGGAATAACGAGGCATTATTGGCAGCCTTCTCTCAAGGCCTGAATGACCACATTAAAGACGAAATCGCTGCTAAAGATCTACCTATTGATCTAGATGATTACATTGAGTATGTTATGATAATTGACTCCAGAATACGTGAGAGATCAATTGCCAGAGATCGTAAGTTACGGTCAAAAAATAATGAGCCTAGTAGCATGTTTTGCCCACCCATCCCTCCCTTGGCATTGAAGTCTAGTGAACCAGTACGGGAAACAAGTGAACCTATGGAAATAGGCTTCACTAGACTATCCAAGGCAGAGAGACTATATCGCAAAAAACAAGGGTTATGTTTATACTGCGGTAAAAAAGGGCACTTGCTAAATTCCTGTCCGGTACGTCCGGGAAACGCACACACCTAGGGTATCTTGGGGGACAGGCCCTAGGTGGTGTACAATCGTCCCCAGTGTCGGGCATAATGAAACCCACCATACAGGTGGTATTGTCTTGGGCACAACGCTCTGTGGAGGTTTTGGCCTTGGTTGACTCCGGTGCAGCAGGGTATTTTATGGATAATACCTTTGCTGAATTGCACGGAGTTCCACGCATTGAAAGAGAAAACCCCTTGACTATTGAAGCGATTGATGGTAGACCCTTAGAACCGCCTCAGGTTATATTTGAAACTATGCCATTGTCTATGACTATTGGGGCACTTCACAGAGAAGAGCAGCAGTTTCAACTGATTAATTCCCCGCACCATGCGGTGATATTGGGATTTCCGTGGTTACAGTTACATAACCCACAATTCGATTGGAAAAAGTGTGAAATTGCTGCTTGGTCCCAGTTTTGTATGGACAAGTGCGTCATCCAGCCTATTAAGGTCATGTGCACCTCCTCTGCTATGCCGGATGTGTACCAACAGTTTGGCGATGTTTTTAGCAAAGGAGAGGCTAGTATGCTACCCCAGCATAGACCTTATGATTGTTGCATTGAATTGCAGCCTGGTGCAGTACCTCCGAAAGGACGCACTTATCCATTATCTTGTGATGAAAATAAGGCTATGGAGGATTACATTTCTGATGCCCTTGCTAGAGGGATCATACGTAAATCTACCTCTCCAGCTGGGGCTGGGTTCTTTTTTGTAAAAAAGAAAAATGGCGAATTAAGACCATGCATTGACTACCGGGGCTTGAATAAACTAATGGCAAAAAACGCATACCCAATACCACTCATCACCGAGCTTTTTGACAGGCTTAAGGGCGCTTCGATATTTACCAAGTTGGACCTACGGGCCGCTTACAATCTGGTTCGCATTCGAGCAGGTGATGAGTGGAAAACTGCCTTTAATACTCGAGCTGGGCACTACGAGTATCTAGTAATGCCTTTTGGGCTGTGTAATGCACCCGCAGTTTTCCAGGAACTGATAAATGATGTTCTGAGAGATATGTTACAGACATGTGTTGTGGTGTACCTCGACGATATACTGATTTACTCCCAAAACATGGCACAGCACATCAAAGATGTATCCGCAGTATTGCTACGACTCCTTGAGAACAAATTATTTTGTAAAATGGAAAAATGTGAGTTTCATAGAACCAGTGTGCCATTCTTGGGGTTCATAATTGGCAATGATGGCATTGCCATGGACAAAGAAAAGTTGTCAGCTGTCCTACAATGGCCAAAACCCAAGGGTCTTAAAGCCATACAGCGTTTCCTGGGTTTCGCTAATTATTATAGGAGGTTTATTAAGAACTTTTCTTCCATTGTCAAACCTCTGTCCGATCTTACGCACAAGGGTGCTAATCCTTCTTGTTGGCCGGTATCTGCTGAGAAAGCCTTTGAGAATTTGAAGCTGGCATTTGCTGCAGCTCCTGTGTTATCCCACCCCAATCCTTTACTTCCATTTACGTTAGAGGTTGATGCCTCAGATATTGGGGTCGGGGCAGTACTTTCGCAGCGACACGAGAAAGGTGGAACTCTCAGACCTTGTGGGTTTTTCTCTAAAAAGTTGACTGTCACTCAAAGCCACTATGAGATAGGTGACAGAGAATTATTGGCCATTATCCTTGCTCTTAAGGAATGGCGTCATTTGCTTGAAGGTACTAAGAATCCTGTCTTAATCCTAACAGATCATAAGAATCTGACCTATCTCTCGGAGGCCAAGAGATTGTCCTCTCGTCAGGCCAGGTGGGCACTGTTCCTGTCTCGATTTAATTTCATTGTATCATATTTACCAGGGTCAAAAAATATCAGGGCTGATGCACTGTCAAGACAATTTGAGGCCGACAGTGACAGAGTGGAAGCACCAGCTCCTATCATCCAACCTGATAGAATACTGGCTACTATACGCACGAGTATCACTTCTCCTCTAGGGGAGGAGATCCTGGCCTCTCAGGGGTCCGCTCCCCATGAAACCCCAGTGGGCAAATGTTTTGTCGCTGAATCATTTCGTACTAGGCTGCTCGAAACCTACCATTCCTCTAAGGCTGCGGGACATATTGGTAGAGACCAATTGTTATGGTCCCTTTCTCAGTTATTTTGGTGGCCTTCCATGAGAAACGATTGTGCCGAATTTACGAATGCCTGTGCCACCTGCGCCCGCGCTAAGACCCCGAGACATCTCCCTGTGGGCTTGCTTCAACCGGTGCCTAATGGCGAACGCCCCTGGTCTCATGTTTCCATTGATTTTATGGGAGAGTTGCCTATGTCGAAGGGGTACTCCTTTATATTCATGGTGGTGGACAGGTTTTCTAAAATGGCTCATTTCGTGCCCCTCCGTGGTCTTCCTTCAGCGAAGGAATTGGCAATGGTGTTCGCCAGAGAAGTATTCCGGTTGCATGGAGTGCCTAGGGTACTGGTGTCTGACAGGGGGAGCCAGTTTGTGTCTAGATTTTGGAGGGCATTTTGCCAACAGATGGGCATACAGCTGTCCTTCTCCTCTGCCTACCATCCCCAGACCAATGGGGCCGCTGAACGAGCTAATCAGGGCTTGGAACAATTTCTCCGTTGTTTCGTTACTGACCATCATGATAATTGGTCCGACTTGTTGCCTTGGGCAGAGTTCGCCAGGAACTGTGCGGTCAATTCTTCATCTGGGAGCTCTCCGTTTCTGATTAATTATGGGTTCCAGCCCTGTTTGCTTCCAGACTCATTTCAGACGCAACAGATTCCAGCTCTGGATGAGCATATCGAGCAACTCCGTTCCACATGGGCACAAGTTCAGAGGGCACTTGGTCAGTCATTTCAGCGTCATCAGCGCCATGCTAATCGCAGAAGGCTTCCAGCGGTTTCCTTTCAGGTTGGGGATAGAGTATGGCTTTCCTCCAGAAATCTCAAGCTGCAGGTTCCGTCTAATAAGTTGGCTCCTCGGTTTATTGGTCCATACAGAGTTATTCGCAAAATTAACCCTGTCTCCTATGCACTAGACCTACCTGCATCCATGCGTATCCATAATGTGTTCCATGTGTCCCTTCTTAAGCCTCTGGTTTGCAATCGCTATACTACCACACCTGTGGTGCCAGGACCTGTTGAGGTCGAGGGCCAGGAGGAGTACGAGGTTCAGAGCATTATTGATTCCCGTAGGCTTAGAGGAAGGGTACAGTACCTGGTACATTGGAAAGGGTATGGTCCTGAGGATCGATTATGGGTGGATAGTACGGACCTTCATGCACCTAGGTTAACTAGGGCCTTTCATGCCAATTACCCGCAGAAACCTAAACCCTATTCTAGGAGAGGGGGTCTTTGAAAGGGGGGTACTATCACGGTGCCCGTGATTGGCTGCAGTTACTTGTCTGTCACCAGTAGGGGGCTTCTATTGGCTGTCTGCAGATAGCCCGCCTCTGATTGACTATTTAAACCTGGATTGGGCACCCTTTGAGTGCCCTTTCGTGTTGTTTCTGACCTTGCTATCACTATGCTAGTGATAGCTGGGCCTCTGTTCCAGTGTTCCTGAGTTCCTGATCTCATGTGTTCCTGAGTTCCTGATCTCTACTGTTCCAGTGTTTCCTGCATGCTGAAGTACTTCCAGTCCTGGTTCCGGCCTAGTCTCTGGTGTTGCAGTTCCTGCTGATCTTCTCTGCTGTTTTCTGACCTGACTGATCGTTGCTGGTTCCTGTCATCTCATCACCTGTCTTCAGTATCCTGGCGACCTTCTGCCTGGTCGCGTTGGTGACATTGCTACAATTCCGTGTTGGTCCCAGCGTGCGGACGCTGGTTTGCTCCCAAGCCTTGCGGCTGTACAAACTCGCTTGTTACACCAGTGTGCGGTCACTGGTTTGCTCCAAAGCCTATCAGCTATACAAATCTGTGTTGGTCCCAGCGTGCGGACGCTGGTTTGCTCCTAAGCCTTGCGGCTATACAAACTCGCTTGTTACACCAGTGTGCGGTCACTGGTTTACTCCAAAGCCTATCAGCTATACAAATCTGTGTTGGTCCCAGCGTGCGGACGCTGGTTTGCTCCTAAGCCTTGCGGCTATACAAACTCACTTGTTACACCAGTGTGCGGTCACTGGTTTGCTCCAAAGCCTTTCAGCTATACAAATCTGTGTTGGTCCCAGCGTGCGGACGCTGGTTTGCTCCTAGCCTTGCGGCTATACAAACTCACTTGTTACACCAGTGTGCGGTCACTGGTTTGCTCCAAAGCCTTTCAGCTATACAAATCTGTGTTGGTCCCAGCGTGCGGACGCTGGTTTGCTCCTAAGCCTTGCGGCTATACTAACTCGCTTGTTACACCAGTGTGCGGTCACTGGTTTGCTCCAAAGCCTATCAGCTATACAAATCTGTGTTGGTCCCAGCGTGCGGACGCTGGTTTGCTCCTAAGCCTTGCGGCTATACTACTCGCTTGTTACTCCAGTGTGCGGTCACTGGTTTGCTCGCTAAGCCTAACGGCTATACTATTCAGTGTTGTTTCCAGCGTGCGGACGCTGGTTTGCTCCAAAGCCTTGCTGCTTAACGATTCTGCTAATTTGCCAGTTCCATCTGACTGCTGCTATTATCTCTGGGCTGCCCTGCCCGGTATTGGTAAGGCCGGTAGAACCTTTTGCCACATTCCATCTGAGGTTGCCTTACCCGGTATTGGCAGGGCCGGTAGAGCCTACATTGTGTATCTATTGAGGCTGCCTTGCCCGGTAATTTGGTAAGGCCGGTAAACCGTTATGCTATTCCATCTGCAGGTTGCCTTACCCGGTATTGGCAAGGCCGGTAGAGCCTAAAGACTGTCCTGTCCGGTATATTGACAGGACCGGTAGAGTCTGCCTTCTGTCTGTATATATATATTATGTATGTTATTGCCATCCTAAGTTATCATTTATTATTTCAATAAAATTGATTTTTTTTTACCTAAAACTTGTGTCTGAGAGTCATAATAAACCGTGACACAATGAGAGTGCGGAAAAGAATTTGAGCAGGGATTAGCCATATAAAATACAGTCCCTGTCCATGTTAGCTTGGGAACATGGGAAGCACGAGGAGAGGAGGAACAGGAGTGAATTATTGGATTGATATGGCTGGGTAAGGGGAATGGGGGCTGTGAGATTACATATGTTGGTTTGACTTGGGCTGGGTGTGGGGGAGAGGGGCGCTGTTACACATTTTTCTATGGGGAACAGGGAGTTAATTTGGTAATTATTGTTCTTTTTGGGGGAGAGTTGGAATTTGATTACTTTGGGTGTTGACATTTGTATGTTTGCTGGGTGGTATTTTGTTTTGCTAGTAAGAGTGCTTCCACTGCCCTTCTTATTGAGTCCTAAGTGCACACGTCCCAGGTGTTGTTTTTAAGCAAGTGAATGGTGCACTTAGTTGCACATTCAGTTGGGCACACAGCACACAGGAACCCGGTGGACCAATGTAATGGTGAGTCTCTCTGCAGTGATTTTCACAAGAGTGGGCAGAAGGCAAAAAAATTGCTTCCCTGATTGGCTGCATGTGGCCGATCTCCTCCTCCCTCCTGCCCTGGGGTGGGGAAGAAGCCACTTAGATTTTTATATATACATAGATGGTACGTACGTGTGTTTGGCACATCTAATAGATTCTAGATGTAGTGAGTTGATGGTAAGCAATGTACAGCAGAAAGTTTACCCATTTAGCATGCTATAAGAGTTAAAGTGGAACTTTCATTCAAATGCCCTCCAAGTCATTATTCACACAGAGATACGCATATCAATACTTGTGTTATCCTGAATAATTCCGGCATTACTGAGAAATCCAACTTGTTCGAGGACTCACAGGCAGGCATCAGAGCAGACATCTTGCTGAAGAGGCATCTGTGAGTCTGTGCAGTCTGTCCCGGTCTCCTCTAGGATTGTTGAGGGGGAGTTGCATTGTACCGCATGGTACAGGAAGGGACTAATGGCACAGATGCCTCTAGAGCAAGATGCCAGCTGGTGAGTCTCCTAACAAGTTGGATTTCTCAATAATGCCAGACTTTCGGAAAATATGAGTATTGATTTGCGTATCACTATGTGAGTAATGATTTGGGGGCACTTTAATTTGAATGAAAGTGCTGCTTTAACACAGGTCATTGAATTTGCTCAGTGGGTATAGCTTTCTAGTGATTTCTATTGTGTGCTTTTTAGTGGTCATTTTCTGAAATAATTACCTGTTAATTGTCATGTAGACAGGTAACTGAATAGCTTATATGGTAGTTTAGACCTCCCTTAACTCAAATTTGGTTTAGTGCTGGTCAATGAATTGAGCCCCTGCTTTGAAACACATATCTGTGATTATTGTATGTGTATATTGTGAATAATTGTAAAAGCAAAATTTTCGTCATAACACAATGGGTGAAAAAATGGTGATAAAGTTCAGATGACTTATCCAGTTTATCACTTCTCCAGTTCCTTTGTTATTCTATAGAGCTTATTCACTAAGTTCTCCAAAGTTGAAGAAATCTTAGTGAATAGGCTCCATAGAGCCTATGGAGAAGTGATAAACTGGAGAAGTCATCTCCACTTTGTCATCTATCACCACTTAGTGAATCCCCCCCAATGTGAGGGGTTTGATTTAGAACTGTGTGTTTGCTGTGAGACCTCGGGGGAGATTCACTAAGCGGTGATAAAGAGGTGATAAAGTGGAGAAGATTTCTCCAGTTTATCACTTCTCCAATTCCTATGTTATTCTATGGAGCCTATTCACTAAGATTTCTTCAGCTTTGGAGATCTTAGTGAATAGGCTCCACAGAATAAAATAGGAAATGGAGAAGTGATAAACTGGAGAAATCATCTCTACTTTATCACTTCTTTGTGAATCTTCCCCCTCAAGTCACATAGTCATTTTCTTAACACCTTAATGACGATGATGTGCCAGGATGGTTATCAGTGATTGTGCGTTAAGGACCGTGGTGGACCTGACGTGTCATGGAATTCTGGGATGGCAGCATGGCTGCATGCCATGCCGCCATCCAAGAATGCATCAGTTAAAAAAAATGCTGTGGTACCTTTAGGGCCGCCCACCCCTGGACCGCATGGTCCTTAAGGCACAATTACGAAGCAATGAGCTGCATGCCCCTCTGATCCTTAAGGGGTACAAATCTATTTATTTATTTGTTTTTTTCCAGCGTAAAAAAGCTAGAAACATGTTATCTAAAAAGAAATCTCTGGAGGAGGAAGAAGAACAATTGCTAAGGTCAGATAATGAAGAAAGTCCATATCGAGCCACTACTGCACTCTCTCCCCGTCTTCGTCCGATTGAGGTAAGTCTATGCTATGGAGAACATGAAATTTTGAAGGTCAGTAGCCGGAGCAACCTAAACACTATGAACCATCTGCACTAATATAAAAAGAATCACAATTATCTGTATCACAGAGCAGAGTTTCTCAACCACAGTCCTCAACTACTCCTCACAGCACAGGTTTGTATTACTGCAGGGGTGGGCAGGGTGAGCTATTACTGGACTACAATTCCCATCATACTCCAGCAGCCACCACCCTCAGATTAGTGGATCTTTGATTCTGATTAGTTCACTTGTTCCCAGGAAGAAAAACCTCATAACCTGAACTGTTAGGGGTACTTAAGGTGGCTCCACCATAGGGAACAAATAAAATTATCCAAAATTCCTGTTGATTTAAATGGGGTTTTTAACCCTCAGAGTGCTAGTGATCAATCCAAATAAAAATGAATAGTTTAATTAATAGATTGAAAAGAAAATGAGTTAAGAAAAAAAAAAATCACAATTCAGATTATTCTTGGATGCTAGAAATGGCACCATAGCAGTGCTTTGCATTGCACTGGAGATGTCACTAGCATCCAAAAAGGTGGTGTGGTTGATCGAACCAAATAATAATGATTAAAAAATTAACATGCTTGATTGATCATAAAAACAAAACCTGCAGTTTCATGGTTTTGTACATGTGACAAATATAACAATGTTTTATAAATGGGATCAGACTTGGTGAAAGCATGGAGCTGCATTGTGGCTGTGCATACCACCACTTAAACATTCTCCACCACTGTTAAAGGGATAGTAATACTTAAAATGTTGAAAAAAAATATGCTGTAGTGTTTATCCCCCTGAGTAAAACAAGGGTACTCCCACTGCTGAAAGTTGTTTTATTCATTACAGTGGCCTGAAATTCTACAGTGGCGTTGTTGCTACACCATCCTATGGACAGATCTGGGGCTCGATATTATTACCCATGCCAAAACTGGCGTTACCTTAACCCTTTGCGTGCCAGAGGGGTACGGAATGCATTGCAAAGCAATGCATTATGTACCCCTCTGGCACGCAAAGGGTTAAAAACAAGCAACATGTATTTTGCAAACAAGTGTTTCACTGGTACACTATTGCAGAACCACGGTAAACAAAACCAGCACAGACAGCACATTTCGACATACTAACAAAAATGGTACTGTCTGCTTCTATTCAACTACCGCATAAAAAAATGTCAAAGTCTAAGGAAACAGGCATATGTTTAACGACAGAAAGATCAAGTTTAGCATTAGATGTGTTCCCCACATTAACAAAATCCAACATAGAGTGCTCCCCTTCGACATATTTACCCCCCCTTTGAAATTCAAATTATAGTGCTTTCGTTCTCCATTTTAATTCAACAAATTTTGCTCCCATTCAACATATTAACCCCCCCTTTGAAATTTGACTTATAGTGCTCCCATGACTTTCTTTCTCCATTTTAATTCAATATTGTTTCTTCTCAATTTTTTTTCGACATGCCCTGTTGTATATGAATTGCATGATTAATCTTTTGAGTAGTAGAGAGGTAGCAACACATTGCAATGTGCAAACCTTGCCTGTATATGTGTAATAAATGTTTTTTTTATTTTTTATTGTATTTTGTCCATAAACTCATCCACTCTCCTCCTCTTGGAAAAAGTGGCACAAAGAGAATATTTGTAATTAGATACAGTGCAAAGGCAATAGGCAGACACAGCACATAAAAATGTGGTTCCAGATCCTATTTTAATGAATCGTGTTAGAACATTCCCAGCCCTATGTGTAGGCAAAACACAATGCACAGTGGGCCTTATTAATCAAGCTAAACAGGTGCAATTCTGGAACAAACCAACTATAGAGGGGTGGGAAATTAAAATTCTGGGATTTGCCTATTGATTTCATCCTAGAGAGGTCTCAAACACATTGCTTTGCAATGCTTTGTTGTCCTCTTTAGTATTCAAGGGGTTAAGTGTCATACCCCCACATGGTGCAGTTGATTTGTTCCAAAATTGGATGTCTTTAGATTGATGAATAATGTCCTGTATGTGTTCGTTGTCTTTACTGGTTTGCAATCAGATAATTTATTCTTAATGCTGCAACAAATTTTAAGGTCCTACTGGTTCATGAACAAATGGAAATGATTTTACCAGGAAGAATAGATTGAGTTTTCTTTGTTTGCAAATATGTCCTTGACAGCTTTTACAGTATAAAGTTACATAATGATACAGATAGATAAAATATATACATGTATACATAATAAATAAAAATCACATTTGTATATACTATTACATGTTGTTTATAAATACCAAGATGCATTTATTTTAAGGATTTTAGATTGGGAGTAGATCTGGAGGAAAATGCACTAAGGAGTGATAAACAGGTGATAAAGCTAAGATTTTTCAAATGGGAGACATCTTATTGCATACGTTCCATAGAATAACATAGGTACTGGAGAAGTGATTTCACTGGAGAAGTCAACTCCTCTTTATCACGCCTTAGTGCATAACCCCAGGGCCGGTGCAAGGATTTTTGTATACACAGGCAAAGGTGCATTTTGATGCCCCCCCTCCGACCCGGACACAATCCCCTGCCCCCCCCCCAACCTTGCCACAATCCCCTGCCCCTGCCCACATATTCACCTCCACACTCTCCCCACCTCCACATTTCCCCTTCCACAATGCTCCCTTCATCTCCCCATTGCCCATTCCACAATGCTCCCTTCATCTCCACAATGCCCCTTCATCTCCACAATGCCCCCTTCATCTCCACATTGCCCCTTCCACAATGCTCCCTTCATCTCCACAATGCCCCTTCATCTCCACATTGCCCCTTCCACAATGCTTCCTTCATCTCCCCATTGCCCCTTCATCTCCACAATGCCCCTTCCACAATGCCCCTTCCACAATGTCCCCTTCATCTCGACATTGCCCCTTCCACAATGCTTCCTTCATCTCCCCATTGCCCCTTCCACAATGCTCCCTTCATCTCCACAATGCCCCCTTCATCTCCACATTGCCCCTTCCACAATGCTCCCTTCATCTCCACATTGCCCCTTTCACAATGCTCCCTTCATCTCCACAATGCCCCTTCCACAATGCCCCCTTCATCTCCATATTGCCCCTTCCATAATGCCCCTTCATCTCCACAATGCCCCTTCTATAATGCCCCTTCATCTCCACATTGCCCCCTTCATCTCCACAATGCCCCTATTGCCCCTTCCAAAATGCCCCCTTCATCTCCACATTGCCCCTTCCACAATGCTCCCTTCATCTCCACAATGCCCCTTCCACAATGCCCCCTTCAGCTCCACATTGCCCCTTCCATAATGCCCCTTCATCTCCACAATGCCCCTTCCATAATGCCCCTTCATCTCCACAATGCCCCTTCATCTCCACATTGCCCCTTCCATAATGCCCCTTCATCTCCACAATGCCCCTTCATCTCCCCATTGCCCCTTCCATAATGCCCCTTCATCTCCACATTGCCCCTTCATCTCCACATTGCCCCTTCCACAATGCCCCTTCATCTCCACAATGCCCCCTTCATCTCCACATGCCCCTTGATCCCCTACCTTGACTCCCTGGTAGTCTAGCGGCGTGCCATAAGAGAGCTCTGTGCCTCCTTCGGCACAGAGCTGAAGCTTCCGCACACTGTTCTCAGTAATGCAGAGCGCTAGGAGATTATGTTATCTCCCAGCGCTCTGTATTACTACAGAGCCTGGGTCACTCTGCGTTGTGAGTGTCGCATAGATGCCGCAAGGGAGTGCTGATTTACACTACCAAGCGCATCCTCACGGCGTCTATGCGACACTCACAATGCAGAGCAGATATATATATTTTAAAATGTTTTTAAAAACCCCAGCTTCCCCCTTTGTTGCGGCACCCTAAGGCAGCTACCTGTCCTGCCTTAACGGTAGCGCCGGCCCTGCATAACCCCCCTGATGTTTTTGGGTAGGTTATTCCAGGCTTACTAAGCTCTTAAGGAGGGGGAGGATCGTCCGGCTCCCTTCTTGTAGTGTGGTACACTCAGTTAGTTGTTAGCAGTGCAGTGGAGGTTATAGTTAGTATGGAGAGCTGAAAGGGATAGTAATACTTCGTTTTAACTTTATTTTATTTTGTAGGCATTAAAAAAACATGAAGAATGATGTAAGTCTTATCCCTCAAACCTTTATGGTTTATGAGATATTCACAAGCAAAGTTTCCCCTCCCCGCCCCTTTTAACTAGTGTAAGCCATCTCTTCTCAGATGTGAATCTGGTTGAATGACCAGACAGATAACAGAAGGGGACAATTTTCTTTGTATGAAAACAATGAAAGCCCTTCCCCCTTTGACAAGTTTTTCAGCTTTTTCCCTTATCTTAATTGAAGATTGTCCCTCTCTGCAGTCTACCTGGGCACCTCCCTTCTGATCTGGTTGAACAGGGGGGAGGATACTTTGTTTGTGAATATCTCTTAAACCATAAAGGTTTGAGAGATAAGACTTATATCATTCTTCATGTTTTTTTAATGCCTACAAAATAAAATAAAGATAAAACGAAGTATTACTATCCCTTGAAGTGAGCATATTGCTCAGATAGTCAGGTAGCTTTCTGGAGAAGTGGTTATGAAAAAAGCAAGAAAGGTAAAGGGTATGTCTAGATATGAGTGACAGCAACTTTAGTTCTTTAAACATTTAAAAATGATGGGTAGTGTAATGACATTGTAGGACAAAGTTTTATATTGAATTATACTGAGTGCTAGATTTGCCAAGATGGATTTGTGGCCCAGAAGCATATACTATATCTCCATAGTCTATGACTGCAATTAATATCTGCCGAACAGTATGTTTTCTTACAAGGGGACTTAGACAGGATATGTTTCTAAACAGAGCACATATAGTAGGATAGTATTTGGATGTTAATTTAAAATTCAAAAATGAGGTTGGGGTCGAACCAAATACCAAGATACAATTAGACTTTGTTACAATGGTTAAATGGTTATTGCAGAGTTTAAAGTGGAACTAACACCCCTACAAGATGTAGCCTCAATTAGAGTGCTATAATCCGTTATAACGTGCTGTGTAATTATTTTTTTTTAAATGTGTTATTAAAGAATAATCCATAATTGTAAAAAGTACCTGGTGACGTCTTCGCCCCAGAAAAGCACATTGCGCATGTCAGCCTAATTGAGGCTACATCTTGTAGGGGTGTTAGTTCCGCTTTAAGTAATTTCTCTTTGCACAAAGTACCACTTGTTACTTTGAACGGAAGGGAAATATTGTCAGCAACTGACACGTATTGTGTTGTGTCAGATGAATAGGATCAGAACCGGTTTAGAGAATGATTACCAATCTAGAATGTCTGAGTTTACTATATCAACAGCCCTTGATAAATCAAGGAAAATAGCTGCATTAGGTTCACCTTTTTCCATGCCACTCTGGATATCATTGCATATTTTTAGGATGGCCGTGACTGATTCAGATGAAAGCCAAATTGAAAGCTGTACAGTCGGTAATACTTACATAGTTGCATGTGGACACGTTTTTCCAAGCGTTTAGGCAATGTGAGGAGTAAGGCTATTGATCTATAATTTGATACCATATTTGTATCACAACTTATCACAACGCTAGCCAGTTTACAGGCTTTAGGCATATACCCAGATGACAAGTAGGCATTAATTAGGGATGCAATAGGATGGCCAGTGACCAAGACACTGAGCTTTAGTAATATTGCTCACAGTTGATCAGGCCCAGATTGTGCACTCATTTTTAGGTTGAGTAGGTGGTCAGAAATTTCACTGCTGGATACTGGTATGAAATTGAATTCAGAAATACTGATGGGCTGAGAAAGTGCCAGGAGACTGTTCAATGCACATTTCTATTTCAGAATTAATTTTGTTTTATGTAATCAGGGAGGTGGTCATCCAATGAAGTAGTTGTTGAATGCATTAGCTGTTGATAGGGGCACTGTAGTGGTTCATTGCCTATTTTTGTTGTTGAGGGGTGAGAAAGGTTGGGTGGAGGGGTTGTAGACACTTTTAATATCCTTGCAAAAGTTGGTAAATTTTCCTAAGTTACTGTTCAAGTTGTTAGTTAAATATTAATTTGGCTAATTTTGTTTGCTTTATGCAGGTATTCCGCAATTGTCTGTAGATAGTTTGATCATGAGTGGAGCCAGTTTGTTTACATTTTGTCCATAGGACATTTCTAAAACTGTATTACTCAAGTAGGTCAGTAGAAACACAGGATAGATAGGCTACTCTTACCCTGATCGTCCTTAGAGGGGCATGGGTATTAAAGACCTGCAAGAACTTAGAGTGAAAATAGTCACTTGCTGAGTGTAGGTCGGATGTTACATTTATTCTGTACCACGGGCAACTGTGATTGGTTTTGAGGAGGGAAATACAATTTTGCTAGTGATGTATTTATATGTGATAAAGGTACAAGAATAATTTGAAAGAGAAAGGTTGATAGATTCTTGTGCTTTGGTTGGTCTTTCCTAAAACATGAGTATTCTTGAATGGCAATGGCAGTATCTGGTATTTTATGGCTTAGCCAGGATTCAGCAAGAATAATAATTTTTAGTTTGTATGCATAACACCATGCTTTTAATTAATCCATTTTGAGTAGTATACTACGTACATTGCAATGGTCAAATCAAAGTAATTTTTTTAAAGCCGACTTTTGTTATGGATTGAGGGTTAGGGTTATTTTCTCGCAGACACCTCAAACTCAACATGTCCAAAACTGAGCTACTCCTCATTCCACCTAGACCTAGGCTTGCCATCCAGCCGGTATTTTACCAGCAGGCCAGTAAAAAATTGGCTTCTGTTCAATGTTAAGTCTATGGAGGGAATGCCATGTCCAGTATCTTTTTGAAGAAAATGTGGCAACCCTACCTAGATCTGACCCAGTAGTACCCTTCCAGGTGAGAGTAAATAGCACTACCATAAATCCTGCATTAGAAGCTCGGTGCCTAGGGCTGATAATTCAGATGCCATGAGTTTTGAGGGGCATAATATTATCCCTACCCATACTCCGCCCAATTCTGCTGGTGTCACAAAGGGAAGAGGCATAGCCAGAACGGGGAGGAGCATGAGCCAGTTAATAAATGGCAGGATGCTGAGATATGGTTAACATGTCCCACCCAAACATACACATCCAGGCTCTAGAAACCAGGTTTGTTGTTAGCAACAACAAATTATAGACCTTTAAAATACAAGAACTGAAGTATGATTTGAAATATATTAACTTAAATATCTTTAAAAAAGTTTTTTTGCATTTAGAAGAGCTTAAAAAGCTGAGCTAAATGCAAAAACATTTATCTCTCAAACCGCTAAGTTTGATCTCGCCTACTGATAGTTGTAAAGCTGTAAGCAGGAGATCCGTGTCGGCCGACAAGGAGGCACTTGAGAAGTGCCGAGATCTTGTTATTTACCACAAAATCCCTTCATTGGAATGGTCTAAAATGAGTGCTTGAAAACCAGATCAAAATGCAAAATGCAAAAAAGTTTTTTGTGGACATTACTAACACTTTAACATAAATAATGAAATACCATAAATAAAATTAAATATGCATAATAAACAAAATATACGTCAACCACACTATAATATATGTGTGGTAAAAAAAAAGCCCTGCGTATGCTTAAAAATGGTGTATGTACTGTGTGTGTGGGTATACTAAAGGAATTAGAGGTAAAACATGGTTGAACAAAAGAATACTTAAAAGGCCAAAATTGCTCTTGTTCTCCAGTGTAAAAAAGACCTGGTCCTTAAGGGGTTAAGAGAGCAAGTCAGTAATCTAAAGAGCCAGAGGTGTGATTCTGGAGCAAACCGGCTGTCCAGTAGGGAAGAAATTAAAATGTCCATTGATTTACATTTGTTTTTTTAAGCATTTGAATGCTCAAGAGGTCTCCAACACATTGCAAATCTATCTCTAGCATTCCAGGGGTTAAAAGTCCCACTTAAATCAATGGAAACATGGGGAATCTATATTTGTTTCCTATAGTGTAGTTGGTTGGCATCAGAATTTCACCTCTTTAGCTTACAGAATTATATCTTAAGGGTAGATTTTAACCCTTTGAGTATCAGAGATTTACTGTGTGATGTGCACCCCTGGCACCAAAAGGGTTAAATTGTATGTAGCTAAGTGTTGATAGCATTCTAGGGGTAACACACCTTATTTAAATCAGTGTGCATTTTTTATTTTTTTTTTATTTTTCCCTGTTTAAGTTGGTTTGCGCCAAAACTGATCCAAAAAGCTCAATGGGCCTTGTGTATAAAGGCCCGTATATAGTTAAAGCACAACAGTGAAACATAAAAAGATCTCTCTAGTATTCTAGGGGTTAAAAGTCCAATTTGAATAAATGTGAATTTTGGAAACATTAATTTGACTCCCATTGTGCAGATGGTTTGCTCCAGAATTGCACAACTTTGACTTTAACCCTTTGAGTGCCAGAAGGGAGCAAAGGCATTGCTTTGCAATGCATTGTGAAATCCCTCTGGCACACAAAGGGTTAAAGCCATTTGCGCTGTGCTGCTGACAAGTTCACAAGACCTTGCAAACCAGTAAGCTGTGCATCCCTCTGGCACACAAAGGGTTAAAGTCAATGTTGTCTAATTCTGGAGCAAAGAATCTTAACTGTGGGGGACAAATTTATATTTTCAAATTTCACAATGATATAAATAGGGCATTTAACTCCAAGAATGCTAGAGAGAGTTTTACTCCACTTTGCCTTTATACACAACTATGAGATGGGCGTAAGGGAGAAGCAAGGGCAAGGGCTCAATGGAGAAAAGGCATAATGGAGCAAAGGTGGACAACAGAGTCGCATATGGGGCAATAGATTGGCAAAATAGGAGAAACAGAGGCACAAAAGGTGTAAATGAGAGATGAGAGTTAAATGTGGGGTAAAAGAGAGGCGCCAAAGAGGCAAATGGAGGGTAAAGAGCACAGTGGAGGTTAAAATCAAATAGAAGGTCACCTAGTAATCACACTACCTGATCTGAAAGTCAGCACATGCTGTAATAGAGGCTGAGAGGACAGGAAGGATGCATGTGTGATGTCAAGTCCTCACCATGTCACCAGACTCACAGCAAAGGAGGTCCTCATATCAGGACCAGGCAACTGGGGCAGGAAGTGGAAAGGCAAGGGGAACTAAGCAGTGCTCAGCAGCTTTCAACTCACTTCAACTCACCACTGAACAGGCAGGTAAACAGTGAGTCCAGGCAGCACTGCAGCATATCAAATGCTTGACATGGCTGCCTGCTCTTTAACTGAGGTGAGGTCTGCTCTGGTGCCTGTGTCTCCCCTTTCATTACCTGTACTCAGAACTCCCCCCATTTCCCTCTGTCCCCCTTCACTTAATTAAAAAAAATAATAATAAAAGTGTCCCGCTCAGTGCTTCTATACTGCCATGCACGGGGAGTCTACAAGCTAATCAATCCGGTAGACATACTCCATGCCATTATAGAAGCACTGAGCAGGGAGCTGCTGGTGCAAATCTTCTACTAATACACAGACAGCAGCATCCTGTACCTCTCTCTGTCTGGGATCTATCAAGGATAATGGAATTCCTCTGCTCCGCTGCAAGTCCTCACTCTACTCCCTCTCTGTTCCCAATGTGATGGCTTGGCTGTGGGAGGTCCCAGCCCAGAAGCAGGTTGCATGACCTGCTTTTCACCCCACGTTCATGATCTCTCTCTCTCTCCTGCCTCATTCTGATTGTGCCCTTCCAGGTGGGGTGAAAGTGCCCCCTTTTACCCACCCTTGTGGGCACCCATGGATGCTGCCCTCTCATTCACTCCTCATATTAATGCTATTGATAAATCCTGATGCTTTCTCTTACGTAACGCAGCAAAAATCCACCCCTCCCTTTGTTCCCCAACAGCTAAAATTCTTTCACTGGTACTCATCCTATCCCGCGTGGACTACTGTAATCACCTTCTCTCTGGTCTTTCTGCCTCTCAACTCCATACACTTCAATCAATACAGAAAGCAGCAGTTCGAGTTGCCTTATTGTCACCTAGGTTTGTCCCTGCCCCACTACTCTTCCACTCACTCCAATGGCTTCCCATCAGACTCTGGATATCTTATAAAACACTGCAGTTCTCACTCAAGATCCTTCTCATCTCTACCCCTTCCTACATTTCTACTCTGATCTCCCACTACACCCCTTCCTGCCTCTTGTGTCAAACCCTTTACCCTCATTGTTCCTTATCTATGGAATGTGCTGCGTCCCAGCCTGTGCCGCTACACTTCTCTTGTGGTCTTCAAGTCTTGCTTAAAATTATACCTCCTCAACAAATCTTCATCAAGCTAGAAGGAACTGACTTCATACATCCAAGTCTCTTATAATTTATTTATTTATGTTTCCCTATCTCAACCAAAAATTGAGTACTGTATTGTACACTTAATCCTTATGTTTTCTGTATGTCTCCTTTTACCACTTTAGATTGTAAGAGTTTGAGCAGGGACCCCATTTCCAGTGTTTCATTTACATATTGTCCAAACCCTAAAATTATAAGTGCTGCATAAACCTGTTCCCCTGGGCATTTATTACTTGTATCTGAGAGTGCTTTCATTATCTGTTATATCTTTTTCTTCCTCTATCTTTTATATATTAACATGTCGGGAAGCACACAGCTTATTAACTTTTCAATGACAAGCAGATAAAATAGGGGATGCAGATTAATTACAAACAGGAACAACAGAATCATAGACAATTGGCAGGTGTGTTAACACATGTTGTCAACTTCATAGCCTATTAACCATTTAAGTATTAGAGTGGTGTTCAACACATTGTCAACCAATGTGTTGTATACACCTCTGGTCATTAATGGTTTAAAGGGACTGTAATGTAACGGAGCTTAGTCTGTTACTGGAACCCTTGTCTGGGCATAAGACTGCTCAGCCCTAGACACACAAGACTATGGACATTTCACCATATGCGCCACCCTTATAGGACCAGTTGTATGACACCTCAAGCCCTGATCATGAACTCAGAGACTGGGGATAACCCTTATGTGACCAGACAGGAAAGTCGGACAGAACTTTGTGCACAGAACTGCCCTGTGCTAGGCGAGTCGAACGCTCGCATTTTTTACATAAGAGATTGGCTAAAACCTGGGTTTATAGACTGTGTGTAATCTCGAACAGTCTAGGTTTAATGTATGCGGTGTATTCAAGGGTTTACACATTCACCGACTACGAGTTGGAAGTTCCCGGCTTAGTGTTCGACATCGAGACGAACAAGAGGAGTCGAGGGCAGTGAGTCGACGTTGGATTGGTCGCATCCCTGAGCAGGAGGTTTAAAGGTCTCCCATAGACCTAACATGGGGAAAGTAGACGGCTTTGGGATTGGTCGACCAGCAGACTCACTGTACGCCTTGATTGACCAGGGTTGAAGCCAAATATTCAAACTAGTTGAGTACGTGCTTCAACACCTGGCCATTGTCCCTCGAATGTGTATCCCCACCCCTCAAGTCTTCATGTCTTTTGTCTAGAGTTAATCAACCCTTTTGTATTGGAAATGTAATCATGTCTGCGTCATTGTATTTGCTAGACCATCTGCTGTTGGTCTTTTGTCTCCTGTGCTGTGATTGGATTATGTCCCTATTGTATCTGGTTGGCCCATGTGTTTCATTGTGAGGGTTGTGTATAAATACCTGTGGTTTTATGATAATAAAGAGTTTGTATTCTGAGTGAACAAGGAGTCCTGGTGTCTTATGTTCTTATGGTTAAAATGGCCACTCTGACACCCATCTGAGCTTAGTATCCTGCATCGTCGACCGCCTGCTGCCAGGTTCCTGCTACTCAATTTTGTATGCTGTCAGGCGGCGACGTGGACTCCGTCTTCAACCTTCCTTTGGTTCCTGCGACACTTTTCCTGTTATCCGTTCGACCGGGAGTAGAGGCCTCACTCTCTGCTGCCTGGAGTTCCAGCCTGCGACTCGTCGACTGCTCTGGAGCCTTTTCGACCCCTCCTCGACCCGCATCTTTCGACTCGGAGTCGACTACATTGGAGTTCGATGCCTCTGCGAGTCGACAACCAGACTGTCCATCTGTTCGATCGGTGCATCCGACGGCACCAGTCTGGCATCGAGAGGGAGAGACCCGGGAACGACGGTGGAAGGCGACGCGGTCCCTTCTTGCTTCCGTTACAAATGTCCCATAAAAACTTGTTATAGTTTTGTAGAGCTCAAGAAAATAAGAAGAATGGTCTCAAACCGCTCTCTCCTTCTCCTGACGTCAGAGTCTAGCTGACAGCAGGAGATTCCGGTCGGGGGACCAGCCAGTGGCTCTGCAGCAGAGCCGAAATCACAGTATTGCAAAAAGAATTACTTAATTGGAAATGTCTACAAAGTGTGCTTGCAAACCAGACACGCTTTGTAGACATTTCCAATGAAGTAATTATTTTGCAGTACCGCAATTTCAGTGCCATAGTGGTTTAAGATATAGGGTTTGCACCATTCTTCTTATTTTCTTCAGCTCTATAAAAGTATAAAAAGTTTTTATGGGACATTACTGTCCCTTTAAATTTAATAGTAAGTACAATTTACATGGGCATGAGGTTACATTTTAAAACTAGAGACAGCAGGATCATTTGAGCCAAAATGGAGATACGTATACACAAACTACCCACTTATATTTCAGCTGGTGCTTTGGACCCTTTACTTTCTTCACTATGCAATTTTTTGTCTCTGTCCCCTGATTGCAATAAGCCTGTGATGGAAGCAGGGGGCCAGCATGTGAGACCAAATAGTTATACATGGTGCATGCTGGGATGTGTTCTGTAGCTGCTGGGGTGCCAGATTCAAACTTACTTGAGCAAGTTTGGAACTGGTGCCCCAACAGCTACTCCAACATACACTGGATTCAGCACAGAGGCACATATCCTGGTTCTCTTCAAATAATTTAGTGGGAAAGTGATACTGCCAGACTTTATGGTTCAGTATTGAACCAGGAGGTGACTTCTACCTCCCCCACACACATTCCTACAACCATGGGTTTAAAAGATAACATACAAATCAATTTACCATATCAGTGAAGAGAACATATGACACAGTGAAGAAAGAATGTTAATACTAAAGGGTGAAACTCTACTATAAGACTGAAACTTTTAAGCAGTATTGAGCCTGATGTAGTAAGACCTGGAGCAATTCTGAAGCAAACCAATCACCATTTTCCAAACTGTTTAATGATTTACATGGGACATGGTCTTAAAAACCCATTTAAAACGGAGGTGGGGGTTGTTGGTCTCCTGTGGTACATTTGGTTTTCTTCAGAATTGCTCCACTTTTCTTAGTAGATCAGCCTCTGAATGTGACACAAAGCTCTAGCATAGTAGCTGGGATTAAATAGGCAAATCTGTATGAATAAGATTCTGAGCCAAACTAGGCCGTTTAACCAATTTCTGGCTGCCCTCAATGTATTAACCTACTTGGGGCAAAAATATGCTGCTTTCTTCAAGACCAGGGCAGTGCGGAAGAGTATAGGAAGAGCATAGGTGGTTCGGGATGTTCCTTTCCTCCGTGCCTTGTTTAACCATTTAAGTGCCAGAGATGTATCCAATGCATTGCGTTGCAATACGTCTCTGGCACTTAAAGGGTTAGCACTGTATACTAACAAGACGTGATGTAAATGTACTCCATTTTCCTGGCATGCTATACGGGAGGAGGTCATGGTTTGCTGACATGAACGTTTTAACAGTGTTGGAGCGTGTGCACTGGTATTCACTTAAGTGATCGTACTCACTAATGCCTCCCATCCCATGAGCTGCAGAATAGGGAGCCAGTGTCCCCGTGCATTCCCTCCCCCAATATTTTGCAGTATCTCAAATAAACAATATGATGGAATCAGAAAGAAAAAAAGAGACTAGTTGGATCAGGAATTTTAACCCCTTAGATGCTAGAGAGGTCTGCAGCTCATTTCTTTGCAATACGCTGGAGACCTCTTTAGCATCCAAGGAGTTAATCTGCTATCAAATTGTGATATCCGACTGGATGCAATCACATGCACTAGTGATCATTTTACGCCAGAAGACTGCTTATATGGACAAGTGAGTTCATTCACAGGCTGGAAGTCTTAATTGAGGGGGGGCGGGGGGGTGAATGTAAGCATTCCCTGCCCACTGGGCTGTTACTGTGAGCGCTCAGAAGAAATGATTCTGCTTTAATTGCTGTGACTGCATGCTCATGACTGTCATTTGGTGTCCCAGTCTGGTACAGTTTTAAGATTGGCTGTGGACACTAGAATACAGATTCTTGAACTAGTACTTCAGACAACTTACAAAAATGCATGGCTCTCTTTCCAGTAAGAAAAATGGTGCAACAGCACGTTACAATGTAAGTTTTAATTCTTTTGTCTAATGTTTTTTCTCTTTTTCATTCTTGGACCCTTTATGAAAAGACTCTGGGATAATGCACCATTCCAGTCAATAGGAGCACTTCTGCTCCATTCGGATCAAATACAATTCCAAAAATCCTTATTAATTTAAATGGGATTTTAAACCCTTAAATTATATAGAGGGATCCACATTGCAGACCTCTATAGCATTTCATTGATTAAAACCTAAATTTAAAGCAAAATGATTTTGTTGGTCCCCTGTGGTGCAGCTGGTTTGCTCCAGAATTACTTAAATTCCTCTTAGTAATGATGAATGTCTGATATTTCATAGAACAGCTTACTATTCATTTGCTTCAAATGTTCCTTAATGATAAGTTTGGTGGTTCTAGTGACTCTAACATGCAGTCCGCAAGGTCATTTATTAACAATGTCATGGATGGGATAAATACTGGATAACATTTATTACGTGGTAAATGGGAGGGAGGCTGTGTGTACTCTGGTGGAGGGTGAAGTCTTGTAAGTGGTGAATGGGAGGGAGGAGGTGTGTACTCTATTGGAGGGTGAAATCCTGTACGTGGTGAATGGGAGGGAGGCGGTGTGTACTCTAGTGGAGGGTGAAGTCTATACGTGGTGAATGGGAGGGAGGCGGTGTGTACTCTGGTGGAGGGTGAAGTCCTGTACGTGGTGAATGGGAGGGAGGCTGTGTGTACTCTGGTGGAGGGTGAAGTCTGTACTTGGTGAATGGAAGGGAGGCGGTGTGTACTCTGGTGGAGGATGAAGTCTGTACGTGGTGAATGGAAGGGAGGCGGTGCGTACTCTGGTGAAGGGTGAAGTCCTGTACGTGATGAATGGGAGGGAGGCAGTGTGTACTCTGATGATTTCCTGCACCAAAATCTGCCATTCCAGCACCAAGTCCTAATTTTCCAGTACCACACACGATGCACATGCTCATATATCATGATGCACACAATCCCATTCCCTCCTTTCTGCCTCTTGGAAGAGGTCATCAGAAAGGGCCTTCCCTCAGAAATTCTCATGGAAGGTGGAAGGCCCTGTTTCCCACCTAATTTCTTCGTAGGGGTTCCCTGTTTGTCTGTTTCAGTGGGAATTCAACTATTATATATATTTTATCATGGATTTTTTTTATCCTGCTCTCTGTGTGGTCGCATGTCTTATAATCGTACCTGGAATGTCACCGAATCTGCCCAGGAAACTCCAATTTTTATTGTTAAAGGGACAGTAATACTTAAAATGTAAAAACATGTTTTAGTGTTTATCCTCCCAAGTAAAACAAGAGTTTTCACACTGCTGGAAAGTGTTTTGTTCAAAAGTTATTACAGCAGGTGAGAGAGATCTCTCCAATTCCTGTTATCCTACGGAGCTTGTATTTTTCAGGCTGGAGAGATTTCATATATTTAAAGCTGGTCTGGCCAAAAATCCTAATGATCCCTATGAATTTTGTCCTTGCGCCTTTGTTCAAGAGATATCATCCTCAGACAGTCCTGGAAGTCATGTCCTTGTAGGCGGACATGACCGTTTCTTGCAGTGTTTTCAAATTAAACCAGAAAAGTAAGGATACAATTAAGCCCAAGAAGATCCTAAATGTTTACCTATACTTGGTTCTCTCTGTTCACAATTCTGCCAGGGACCTTACAGGTCCTTAAAACTGCCCTGGCCTCCAACTCCAGGGGCTGTTCTTCATTGTATGAACTATTGCATATGGGTGTTGTATTGCATACCGGCGCACACACTCCACCCTTGTTATATTTTGATGCCTTTAAAGGAACAGTATTACTTCATTTTGATGAAGTTTAAAATTGTGCATATTAAAAAAAATAAATGAAAAGATGCAAGTCCCATCTCTTAAACTTGCATAGTTTAAGAGTTATAAGCTTCTAAAATCCCCGCCTCCCGCCCCTTTTCCAGATGTCAGTGCTCTAGCTGACAGATTAAGATCCTGGTCCCGGGACCGGGTGGCTCTTAGCTACAAAGAAATTCTTCATTAGATAGGTCTACAAAGTGTGCTGAGGCAGGCACACTTTGTAAACCGTTCTAATGAAGAATTTCTTTGTAGCCAATGCTACTTCAGCTCTGCTGAAGAGCCGTCCGGTCCAGGGACCAGGATTTCAAACTGTCAGCTAGAGGGCTGACATCTAGAAAAGGGGAGGGAGGGGGGAACTTTAGAAGCTTATGATACAAGAGAGCTAGAATCCAAATGAAGATATACTAGTAGCATAACCCATTTCCCTTGTAAGCTCTAGGGTGTCATTAGTGAAGCTTTACTTAAATTGTAGGCTCTGTGGTATCACTAATGTAGCTCCATATCAACTGTAAGCTCTCTAGTAGCACAAATGTAGCCCCATTTCAGTTGTAAGCTATGTTGTATCACTTACTTCACAACATTAATGCCAATTTTGAAATTAACAAAGTGGGTGGACTGGGACAGTGGGCTGGAACAACAGTATAAATGGGCCACTTGATTATATTTACCCCCCCCAGGCCAGCCCTCTCCTGCTTCTCATCCATTCTCATACACCCACTTCTCAGCCCCACCTTTCCTCCTCTCAATCCTGTCCACCCGATTAAGCCCTGCCCACTTTTTGAAGTAATTTGCGTCATGCCCATTCCCAGCTGCTGAAGGCAGAAAAATGACGCAATGAGCGTAGTAAAAAGGGGCAGGGCTTAATCGCGAGTGGGGGGGCGGGACAAAAAAACAAACAAACCTAGAACAGACTCGGGAAGGAAGAGAAAAGGCAGCGGAGTGGGAGGAACAGGGTAGGAAGGAGCAGATTTGGGCAGAGTTTCATAAGAAACTCCCCACACCCGGAGAATCAGACTCTGCCCCAGGGACCCGGCAGTTCAGAGTCATGTGCCCTCTCTGGGGGCGCCAAAGAAGAAAGTCCCCAGGTATAATTATCAGACCAAAGGAATAATTGGTTTCTTCCTGCAAAACTGGGACTGTGGGGAAATGAAGGTGAAACATGTTACTCCCATGCAATAAAATGCTCTTGTTGGTGGTGAAAGCCAGTAAAGTTGCTCCTGCATATTCATACAGTCACCCCATTGTGCCAGTATCTGTTAGTATGGCCTGCAGAAGTATTCAGACCCTACCAAGGTCACATTTTGTTGATATACAAATATATGTATAAAAAAAAGTGGAGCAATCCTGGGACAAACCAACTGCACTACAGGGAATAAATAAAATTTCCCATTCATTGAAATGGGGCATTAACCCCCTGAATGCTAGAGAGGCCTCCAACACAGGGCTGGGCTGGCCCACCAGGATACTGGGAAATTTACCAACGAGCTGCGGCATCTAGCGCCGGGCTGTACAGCCACTTTTTTTTGTATATATCTTGCTGATCCCCAGCCAGCTGTGCCACAGTGCCTGTTTTACATTGAGTTCTATTTTCTGTAGGTAGTGGTTACGCTGGGTCCCGCACAGTCTTCCGTTTCCAGTGCAAAGCTGATAACTCCACACTGCCTCCACATGGACTTCCAGGTGTACTGAGGTGACCTCAGTGAACCTGGAACTGAAGTACATGTGGAGAACAGTGTGGAGCCATCATATTCAAGCTGAAACGGAAGACTTGACATAACCACTACACTCTGGAGACACCAGCTGCATTGTAGGGGCCAATAAAACTTCCTTTTGGTTTAAATAGGGCTTTTACCTCTAAAATGTACTTTTTTCTCTAACAAGCAAGGGATTGAAAGGCTCAGTTTGGAGATTTTTTTGTCCTGTGTTGTAGATGGGTTGGTCCAGCTTGCTTTTATCATAGTGACATAAATTATGAGGTTGAAAAAGAGAAATACGTCTATCAATTACAAGTTGTGTGTCAGTGTGTATGTGTGTCTGTGTATATACACACACTGTCTAACATAATGAATTATAGGGCTGGCATACATTTTTTTTCCCAGGGCTTCTTTGTATTTCCAGTCTGGCCCTGCTCCAACACATGTGGTTTAACCTCTTGAGTGCCAGAAGCATGTATGCACTGTATTATAAAAAAAAAAAAAAACTTTTTTAATTAAAGCTGAAGTGGATAACTCCTTGAGGAACAGAGGGGTGTTCAATCTTTTCCACATCTCTCTGGTCCTCAAAGGGTTAAACTAACCAGTGTTATCTGAGGAGGATGATACATTTCAGCAAAAACTTGGAAAGAAAGCCTAGATGGCAAAATGTACAGGTTGTATACACATTGTGCCTGTATACATTGTGCCTATATATACATTGTGCCTGTATATGCATTGTGCATGTATACACATTGTGCCTGTATATGCATTGTTCCTATATACTCATTGTGCCTGTATACGCATAGTGCATGCATCGCATTGTTCCTATATACTCATTGTGCCTGTATACGCATAGTGCCTGTATATGCATTGTACCTATATACACATTGTGCCTGTATATGCATTGTGCTTGTATACACATTGTGGCTGTATATACATTGTACCTATATACACATTGTGCCTGTATATGCATTGTGCCTGTATACGCATTGTGGCTGTATATGCATTGTACCTATATACACATTGTGCCTGTATATGCATTGTGCCTGTATACGCGTTGTGGCTGTATATGCATTGTTCCTGTATACTCATTGTGCATGTAGACGCATAGTGCCTGCATACGCATTGTTCCTATATATTCATTGTGCCTTTGTACACATTATTCCTGTATACACATTTTCCTGTATACACATTGTGCCTGTATACGAGTTGTTCCTGTATATGAATTGTTCCTGTATACGCATTGTGCCTATATACGTATTGTGCCTGTATATGCATTGTTCCTCTATATGCATTGTGCCTGTATACGTCAGTTAAGTTAATAGATGGAAGGAGAACCCTTTGCTGTGGTTACTGCTGTGAGTCATTTGGATAGCTTGGTACTGTAGGATGGTGACTTTTTGCCCATTGTTCACTAGGAAATTACTAAACAAAATATCCTATGGTGCTGGATAGCCTGTATTTTACCACAATACAGGTTGCGCATCCCTTATCCAATAATCCAAAATCCGAAAATCCGAAACTTTTTGAGCGCCAGCGTGAGATAGTGACACCTTTGCTTTCTGATGGTTTAATGTACACAAACTTTGTTTCATCCACAAAATTATTACAAATATTGTATAACATTACCTTCAGGCTATGTGTATAAAGTGTATATGAAACATAAATGAATTTCATGTTTAGACTGTGGTCCCATCCCCAAGATATCTCATTATGTAAATGCACATATTCCAAAATCCGAAATAATCTGGAATCCAAAGCACTTTAGGTCGCAAGCATTTCGGATAAGGGATACTGATCCTGTAATAAGTAGAAGAAAATAACCTGACACTAGGTTAGGACATACAATAAAAGTTCAACAGCAAGAAAAAGGTTTTTATTTTAAAATAATTTTACTGAGTTGAATATCAAATATGTACATTAAACACAACAAATTACAGAGAAAAACGTTTTTAACCCCTGAACGACCAGCACGCGCACACGCGGCCGGCACTTGAGGACCATGGAACATTTTTTTTTTTTTTTTAGGTCTGATTCAGGTCTCCCCGAGCAGCGTGCAGCCAGGTGGGGAGCCCTGAATTCAATGACATGCCAGGACCGTCACTGGTCCTTAAGTGCCGGACAGCAGTGATGGTCCTAGCATGGCACTGGACATTAAGGGGTTAACCATTTGAGTGCCAGAGGGGTACACACCCCTCTTGCACTCAAAGGTTTAAAACAGATTGTCCAAAATATATAAATATTAGGAATCCATCTAAATCATCCACTTTGTTGATTAGGGGAATCAGCAGTTCCTCTACACTGTTCCATACAATTATTGCATTTAGATGGAAACAATAGTAATTCTTCAAAATTCCGACAGTTCTTATTGATGGTCGCTGCCCTTCAAAACACTGGTGGTGTGTGTGTGTAAATTGTGTCCAACTAAAAACACAATAGGAAAGGGCACAGACCCATCTAAGAGCATATCTGTATGGATTGTATGTATATGTATTGTCCACCGCCTTCAATGACCCTGCTCACCGGATAGAAGATAATCAACGGCACACCAAATATAGAGGAATCCTGATGGTACTCCACAAAGGTGCCAAATTCAGAAATTAATATTCATGAACCCTTTGCATGCCATAGGGGTATGCAATGTGTTGTGTACCCCTCTGTCACTCAAAGGGTTAACCATATTATTTTAACAGTAGCGTTAAAACACTTAAAATCATAAGTGATAAATAGTTGCAATATGATCTACGCATTTCATATTGATCTCAAAGACACTTCCTCAGGGGATTTACTTTTTAAAAATGCAACATGCTTATTTTAAGTGTTTTAAAGCTATTGTTAACCCTTTGAGTGCCAGAGGGGTACACAACACATTGCTTTGCAATGCGTTGCGTACCCCTCTGACACTCAAAGGGTTAAAATAAATGTCTTTAATGAGGGGAGCTGGGGTCTAGAAACGGGTGTGGGGGGGCCTCATGTTGCCCACCCTTGCGCAAGAGCAATTATTTTCTTCTTGTTCAGTCAACTCCAGTGTGGCTTTGGCCTTATGATGATTCTGCCCACACCGTGCTTAACACTTAACACTGTGCTTAACACTTTGATTGCTATGCATTGGATACCCCTCTGGCACTCAAGGGGTTAAAGGAACAGTAAACCTTCCTAATAATTAACCCCCACTTTCCCTAATATGGCTTAAAATCCTAATGGCCACCATGAATTAACTGTACTGGGGTAGTGGAAAAATCCTTGACATTTCCTATATTCAGCTGACTGGGCCCTGGTACTGTGCACAGGCTGCACCTGTATTAGTCATGCTCTTAGGTGATTGTGTATGCACCCATAAATAGGCTGACCATACTTCCTTGAGACAAAAACGGGACGGGGTGTGGGACAGACAGACAGTGGGACTCTGTCACTCCAAGTCCGATCATAGTAAGCTGCAAGCAGCAAGAATGCGATTGTTCCATCTCTTATTAGCGGTGTTCTCTCTCCCTGGCCAAAAAGCCTGTCCCTGAAGTAAATTGGAACTTCCTCTCTTCATCACTCACACTAGCGGTTTTACTGTGTTTACTGTATGCATTGATTACCATACCTGGGAACTCTTCGGTTTTGCCCCGGAGACTCCGGATTTCAAACTGAATTACTGGGTCTCCGGGGCACTGTGTGAATCTCCGGGTGGGCAGAGTTTAAGTAGAAACTCCACCCACTTGTGCTCCATCCCCCCCGGTTCCTCCCACTCTTTGCGCTCTTACCCTCCATTCTCAGGTATTTTGCAGTTGTTGTTTTTTTGTCCCGCCCCCGCGACTAAGCCCCACCCCTTTTATGACGCGAATCACTTCATTTTCCTCCCCAGTCGACACTGATAGGGTTACCCTCCTGGGTAGCCCTGTTTCAAAAGTTCCCAGGTATGTTGATTACCATAGAGTCTTATGACTTGTTGTCGTATCACTTTTTTAAGAGACTCTGTGGTAATTTACCATAGACTTGAGAGTCTTGAACAGTTAAGAGTCACTTGAGTCATAAGACTCTATGGCAATCAATGTGTTCAGTAAAACCATGTAAAACCACTAGTGTGACGAAAGGAAGTTCCGATTTACTTTATCTTATGAGAAATAAACAAGCCGCGCTCAGTTTTTTACAAAAAATGTATATATATATATATATATTTATATATATGTATGTATATTAAGAAACGGGACAAAATTGACATTTATGTTAAAAAGACAGGACAGTCTGGAAATATGAAGAAAACGGTACTGTCCCTTTTAAAATGGTACGTATGGTCAGCCTACCCATAAAGGAGACACTGTTCCCTATTATAGTTGTACATTGACTTTTTTATATACAATAGTGTGTGGGGGGAGCATTAAGTAGCTCTGGAGCAGAAGGGGGTGAGTCTGCAGAATGGGAGGAAAATGGGAACTAAGTGAGCGTGTACTTAGGAATATCTGAGATGTAAATCCAACCCTGCACATACAAACTCAGCCACTGACCGCTAAACACACACTTGGGACAGCGGCGTGTGTGTGTGTGGCAGAGCAATTAAATATATTATAAAAAAATTTTTAAGTAAAAAATGACCAATATAATATAGGCTCTTTTGAAAGCTCTTTCAAAATCATATATTTGTTGCAAAGTAGCAGTTCCACTCTAACCCGTTAAGGACCGGTGACATGTCAGGACTCAGGACCATCACTGTTGTCCTTGCCTAAAAGACCAGTGACGGTCCTGGCTCATCACATATTTTGTGCTTGCAGCGCTCCTGCGGGAATGCTCTGAGCACTATCGGGTTCTGAAATTGTCCGCTCCAAAACCGAAGCAGTCACTATCAGACCCAATGTTCAGCACGCCGGCACACACTATTAATCATGTGTGCCGGCTCGCCAACTAAGATCAACACGGTTCTTAAGGAGAATCCACTCCCCAGACTGCTGGTCGTTAAGGGGTCAAAGGAGAACTAACACCTCCTAATACTAACTTCTCATTTAAAGGGTCTGTAATGTCCCATAAAAAACTTTTTATATTTTTATAGAGCAGAAGAAAAGAAGAAGAATGGTGCAAACCCTATCTCTCAAACCGCTATGGTTTGAGAGATGTTTGCACTGAAAATTCGCCCCTCTCTCCTCCTTACATCAGCATCTAGCTGACAGCAGGAGATTCCGGTCCGGGGACCAGCCGGTGGCTCTGCAGCAGAGCCGAAATCGAGGTATTGCAAAAGAATTACTTCATTGGAAATGTCTACAAATTGTGCTTGCAAACCAGGCACACTTTGTAGACATTTCCAATGAAGTAATTATTTTGCAATACGCGATTTCGGCTCTGCTGCAGAGCCTTCTCAAGCCGTACGACTCGAATCTCAGCTTTACAGCTGACATCAGGAGAAAGGGAGAGAGGGGCGAACTTTCAGTGCAAATATCTCTCAAACCATAGCGGTTTGAGAGATATGGTTTGCACCATTCTTCTTATTTTCTTATGTTCTATAAAAGTATAAAAAGTTTTATGGGACATTACTGTCTCTTTAAAGTGGAACTTTCACTTATTAATAAGTCACCATGCATTCATTAAGCATATGGCGACTAGCATGAAAATACATTTTACCTATAAGTGGCAGATTCTAAAGAGATCTTTACTCTTTGGAGACCGGAAACAAGGTAACAGTGTAGAAATCTTGTCTGTGTGCCTGCGCCGTCAGTCCCAGTCTCCTGTAAAGCATTGCAGTGTGCCACATGGTAACCGGGACTCACGGCGCAGGCGTGCAGACTGCAATAACCTGGCGTCAGTCTCCAAAGAGTAAAAATTTATTTAGAATCTGCCACTTTTTATAATTAAAACACGTATTTTCAAGCTAGTCACCATATATTTAATGATTGCATGGCGATATTAATAGGTGAAAGTTCCGCTTTAACTTACTATGGCCAGAAAATCCTTAAGGCCCCTGATACATTTGCCTTTATGTCTTTGTATAGGAGAAAACAGACCTTATGTACAAAAGAAAAGAGGAGTATTTTTGGAGCAAACCAACTGTACCATAGGGGAGAAATAAATATTGTCTCACTCCCATTGGAGTAAAGGGAGTTGAATGGTAGCAGGGTCTCCAGTGCATTGCTTCTTTAGTGTTCAAAGGGTTAAACATTCCCTTTACAGCAATGGAACTATTTATTTGTTCACTATTATAGTTAGTCTGCTCTAGAGATGCACCTTTGTTCTTTTGTGAGTAAGGGCCAACATCTTCCATCTTTCCTGGATGTTATGCCCATGGAGGCAGACATGACACTTTCTGGCAGTTCTTTCAAACTGAAGCAGGCATAGTGCATGAAGGTACTTAATCTTTTAACCCCTTAAGGACCCATAACGTGCCAGGAATGTCATGGGAAAACATCTCTAAAGGACCAGTGATGGTCCTGGCACGTCATGGCCTTCAGGGCTCCCCGAGCGGTGAGGTGTGTAATGCATTGCTTTGCAACGCACTGCACATGTCATTGTTAACCCTTTAAGGAACAGAGGAGTGTGCAATGCATTGCACAGTCCTCTGTTCATGAAAGGGTTAAGGCTACCATGTGCAGTGAGCTGAGTCTGAGGGCCTGTAGTCCTGCTAACAGCTTCCTTGTACAGCCTTCACAGTACTGACTGAAGATGTTATTTCTAGTACAAAAGAACAAGGGAAAAATTCATAGGGGACATTAAAATTTTAATTCCATTGTAATGTAAGGGTGGGTATTATTAAGAGGTGTTAGTTCATAGTTAGTTAGTGTTTGTCATTCACAGCACAAAATAATGTTCCCTGCACCTGTATAGAGTAGAATTGTATTAGTACTTCACCCTAGTATAACACAACGTTTACATGCACAACTCTTCACTGTTCTAAAGTGCTAATAAAGATCTGTTCTTACATAGGTAAGCGGTGTATGATACAGCAGATAAGCCAGAGCTCTGTATGAGAGGAAGTGTGCAGAGGATGGGACTGTGCACACGGGTACAGTGAGACCTACAGTTAGGACATTATGCACTCGGCTACTCAGCATACTACAGCTGCTGATTAATATGCAAGTCAAGGCCAGCCCTTTTCTTATTAAGCAGTGTGCAATATGCAAGCCAAGGCCAGCCCTTTTCTTATTAAGCAGTGTGCAATATGCAAGGCAAGGCCAGCCCTTTTCTTATTCAGCAGTGTGCAAAGCCAAGCAATACTCAATGCAGTTTGGTTGTGATGTGAAAATGATAGGTGGGAAGTGTTCAAATATTATGCAAATATACACAGCTGACTGCAGACACGGCCACACTATAAAACCTAGAGATTACAGTCATAACCATATATGAATGACACAGGCATACTACAGAATTCAGAACTCTAAACTGGATCAAGCAGAACTTTTAGAAGTAAACATTTCTATATCTGCTCTTTGGCAGTGATTTATTTCTTTCATAATGGTCATATCTAAGGATAATTTAGATTTAGAAAAAAGTTCTTGCAGTTACACTGAGGGCAAAACCGTAGCAATTACAGCCTGCCGAAAGTTGCATGAAGATGGATCTAACCAACTGATTGTTACTCCGGACGCTAGGGATCGTCAGGGCTCATTGGAAAGAGAAGGTGATGTAGATGTGCGGATAATGACCAGAGATATTGGGACCATCAGTGAGAAGGTAGGTACATCTGTTTTTGCACTTTGTAGAAGTAGGATATTCATGAGAGGTCTAAAGAACAAAACATATCAGCAAAGACGCCAATGCATTAACCCTTTGAGTGCCAGAGGGGAACGCATTGCAATGCATTGCGTACTTCTCTGACGCTATTAGGAAGAATGAGAACAAACCAACTGCAACATAGGGGACAAATAAACATACCCAATGATTTAAATGGGGCTATTAACCCATTGAATGCTTAGCAATGCGTTGTAGCCCTCTCTAGCATTCAAGAGATTAAAATCCAATTTAAAACTTTGGGAATTTTCATTTCTCATATACAGTGCAGTTGGTATGTTCCAGAATTGCTCCTCTTTATTGCGTACCCATCTGGCACTCAAAGGGTTAAGGTCCAGGGTGTTATCCATATAGAAACTGCCATTTGTTCCTGCAGTCAGCTGCATTCATACATTTGCCCTACCATTTCTTAAAGGGGAAGTAATATACAATCCCGATATGGTTCTTATTTGCCATTCACGGGGTTCGTGGCTCTCAGCCCAAAACGTAACAGGTTGTGCTCAGCCTCCGTAGACCCTCCGTGTCAGGCTTTCGAACTCATGTTCTGCTCCTCCATTGGTCTGCTGCGAATCACGATGCAACTGTGGCTTCACAAGCTGGTCTGTTCCTAGGGGATCAGATCTGCAGGTAGGGCACTATACTAGTGTTATTTGCCCTTTAAAACCATAGAGTCTTCACTTGTAATAACAGAATCACTCCTAAGTTGCATTCTGCAATGAAGATGCTGAGTAGAAGCACATAATTATTCTACTTTCTTTCTTATCCATTGGATGCAAAAACAACACATATTTTCATTATCTGAAAAATAGACCACTTTATCTAGTATAATTGCTTATTTTGTGGATTACAACTTAAAAAAAAAAATCTTATACAGATTTTAACCATTTGAGTTCCAGAAGTGTGAACATGTGTAATGTGTTGGTTCCTCAGCACTTGAAGGGTTAATAGTGGATAGAAAGGAGTATAAGGCTTGGGGTGTGGAGGGATGTTAGCTGTTTTTGAAAGTGAAGAATATTAGTCTTTTGTTAAGAAACAAGAGGTGCATTACCCTTTGGAGTGGTAGACAAGAGCACAGTGGTGTACACTCATCTGACACAAGGGCATAACTACAGGTGGTACAGTTGTGACAGGGCTCGGCATCCAGGGTGGAACCATCTTTCCCAGGGATCAATAGGTCCTAGTGTTGCCCTAGGGAAAATATTTGTGTGTTGGAGGCATAATAATGTTTTTGCACCTGGGCCCTCCAATGACTAGTTACGCCAATGATCTGACACTCAGAGGGTTAATAGAGTGCACAGATTTGTTTTCTTCTAATCCTTTGGGTGCTAGATTTCCATCCTCATCCAATAGGTTTATTTCTGCAGTTGTACAATACTCCAGCAATGAGCAATTTCATTTTATTTTTACACAATTACAACAATATTAACCCTTTGAGTGAAAAAAAGACATTCTGATTTTATACTTTGTTATTATGTACGTTTTTAATCACTGAAAAGGATTAGCAGCTCTGTGTAATGTTACCAAGTCATTATACCTGTACAGAGGCTCTAACAGTAACCGATTATTTGTATGTGCATTACTTCTGCTTAGAATATCTGATTATGGCTCCTACAGTAATATTCAATATTAACCCTTTCAGGACCAGATGAGTGTGCAACTCATTACTTTGCAATGCATGGTCTAAGCAAGCTATATTTTAAACACTATTTAGAAGCTGATTTGTGAGGAATACCTTGGCTACGGTCAGCCATCTGGACAGGAGTTGTCACCAGTCGCTCTTGTCTTCTATCCTGCAATCTTCGGTCTATCTGAATGATAGGTGTATGAGTTCCTCCAAAGTGGGCGGTGTGTGACCCTGGCTAGCTTGTCCTTAAGGCTGTCTGACAAACTGAGATGGCTTTGTTCCAGTTGGCGTCGCAGGACAAGCAGCGGAAGTGAGCCACATAGTCCTCGGCCGGTCCTCCCTTGGGACAGGGCTTGATGAAATCAGAGGAGTAGGTAAGAGGATTAATTGCGAAGAGTAGTTTGCAGGCGGTGATTAAAGCCCTCTATTTGTTGTGATCACCACTGAAGCAGTCCGGAAGTGGAACTCGTGGTTCAGGCATAGTAACATAGTAAATTAGGTTGAAAAAAGACACAAGTCCATCAAGTTCAACCTTCGCCTCATACCTCAGTAACTGAGAATTTTATAGCTTTCCTGCTACCAATTAAATTAGTCTTTATCAGACCTTCCTGATCAGCCTACTGATAAACAGTATAACTCCGTATGTTCCCTTTTGAAAGAAATGTATCTAATCTTTTCTTAAATGTATCCATTGTATCTGCCATAACTACCTCCCTGGGCAATGAATTCCACAATTTGACAGACCATACCGTAAAAAAACCCTTCCTCTGCTGAAGTTTAAACCTCCTTTCCTCTAATCTCAAGGGGTGTCCCCTGGTCACCTGATCAGGCCTTGGAATAAATAGCTCACCGCAGAGATCCTTGTATTGACCTCTCATATACTTGTACAATGTGATAAGGTCTCCTCTTAGTCGTCTTTTCTCTAGAGTAAATAAACCAAGTTTGTTTAGTCGTTCCTCATATGTCAAGTCCTCCATTCCCTTAATTAATTTTGTTGCTCTCTGCTGTACCCTTTCTAGTTCTAGTATATCCTTTTTCAGAACCGGTGCCCAAAATTGCACTGCATACTCAAGGTGAGGTCTTACCAATGATTTGTATAAAGGCAAAATAATGTTATCCACTCTTGCTTCAATACCTCTTTTAATGCAAGACAGGACTTTGTTTGCCTTTGCTACTGCTGTTTGACACTGGTCACTGTTTCCAAGTTTGTAGTTGACAAGGATACCCAGGTCTTTTTCTAGCAACGAGTCACCTAAAATTATTCCATTAAGTTTATAAGTAGCCTTGGGATTGTTTCCTCCCAAATGCATGACTTTACACTTCCCCACATTAAACTTCATATTCCACATGTTTGCCCAATCTGACATTGTATGTCATATGAGGGCACTCAATTCCAGAAGCAGAAGGACCTGCAGAGGCAGCAGGGAGAGAAGCAGGAGTAGGTACCCCTGGTTGCAGATCGTGTAGTTGCTGTTGGAGAAGATCCTGGTTGTTCTGTAGCTCCTGAACAGTCACGGTCAGTGCAGTGATGTGGCTCCTTAAGGAGTGTAGGGCTTCAATAAACCCTGATGGTTCCATAAGGAATGTAGACTGGCTCTTTTGAACTGTAAGCTACCTGAAAACTATCTTCATGAGTAGGATAACCACACGAAGGTAGCAGGTAGCTATTGATAATCTGGAAGAAGGGCAGACTAGCAGGAGTAGGAATAAGTCCACCACTAACGTGACAAAACTGAATGAGGACAAGGCCGAGGTCAGGGTCGGCGGCAAAAATAACGGAAACTGGAAAACAGGCCAAGAGTCAGAGAATGGTCAGAAAACGTAGCCAAAGGTTGGGACACACAGAGAGATGGGAAAAATCAGAAAACAGTCCAAGGGTCAAAATCCAGAAAAACGCAATGCACAGAAACACAGAAGCTAACAGGAACTCATCAAAAGAGCACTGAGAGCCAAACGAAAGCCGGTCATAAGCCTCTGTATGATTGGAGGACACTGCTATGTAAACCTTGCATGTGCGGCCGCTCGACATGAGCAGAGAGCCGCGCATGCGTGGCAACCCTGAAGACATGCTGGACCGAGGCACAGAGCCGAGCGCGAACCAGTACATGTCAGAATGTCTTGTTGTTGTGTTCTATCTATAAATAGATATTGTGACAGAGTCCCAGGAATGGCGATAGAGGGTGTATATATATATCTCACCAAATCCTGCAGGGTATCTACTCTGATTAGCTCAGTGAAATAGAATGTATAGGTAACTTATTGTACATTGCAAAACTATGTATTTTGGGTCAGTGCTCCATTCCCCAGTTTCACAGTAACTGACGTGTCAGGTGAGGAATCCACACCAGGAGTTCTATCACTCCCTATTCCTTACCCACCTGCTTGTGGTACTTAGTGCAGCAAGCAGTCATATACTTCCCCCTGCACTGAGCCATGCCTTCTGTCTTTTTGTTTGAGTTCCCAGAGAGGAAGGAATTAACCTCTGAAAGCCTGCAACTTGCGGAGTTAACTTGTGCCTGCTGGACTGTGTTGTTGGATGTTTATCTCTTGAGCTGGTAATCTGACTAGTAGTTCAAATACAGTCAGGAGCTGATATGTTTAGTTAATGCTCTGTAGACAAAGACTTGATATAACCTCCTCCTGTGTGTGAAATGTCTCTGCAACCTAGAAGGCTGATCCCAGGGCAGAAGGTACAACACATTAAAAGGTGCTTTTGTCACATATATATATATGGAATATATATATATATATATAGAATGGTGCAACAGGAGAAAGTTTATTGCTTATCCAGTCATAAAATTTCACCTGTTGAACCATTGCCAAGTCCAGTGATTGCTGTTCTCATTGTTCTTTGTATTTCTACTATTTACTTGCACCCTGGCACTCCCTTTATTATAGAGAGTTCTGCCATAACATCTCTCTCTCTGAAACTTTGACACTTGTTTGTAATAAATAATTTCCACTTTTGATTAAGTCCTGTGAGTGCTTGATAATTTATGATAAACTATATACATATATATAGTGTGTGTTTGTTCTCTAATACTCTAATATTCAGATTAGTGCGTGTTTTGTGTATATGTGTGTGTGTGTGTATATATATATATATATATATATATATATATATATATATATTTATATATATATGTGTGTGTGTGTGTTATATACATATTGCAGGTTAAAAACAGATTTGAACATCCTAGAGAAGATGATCAAAATGGACTGTATTTGTTGTATTGGTTATTTGCATTATGTCACACATCTCACCTTATGCAAATGACACATATATTCGCCCATGTAGATGTAACCTCAGACCTTTTTGGAAGTGACTGTCAGAGGGTCAGGAGGTAGGGAGCTGGATAACGTGAAGCACATTAACAGGCTGCACACATGATGCATGTGCTTTAATTCACGTAACATATGGGAGGAGAAGCTGGACTGACGCATGCAATGAGCATAAAGTTAAAGAGGAGCAATGCTGGCGCAAACTCACTGGACCATAGGGGAGAAATAAAAATCTCTGAGATTTCTATGGGGTTTTACCTAGAGAGGTGTCCAACATGTTGCTTCTCAATGCATTTTGGAGACCTCTCTAGCAATGAAGGAGTTAAAGGGATAGTATTGCCATGTTTTTATAAACATTAATCTTGTAGGCATTCAAAAATAAAACTAAATGCCCCCAGTCCCATCTCTCAGACCTTTATGGTTTGAGAGATACTTGGGACCAAAGTTTCCCCCTCCCTCCCCTTCCCCTGATGTCAGCGCTCTAGCTGACTGCAGGGGAATCCGGTCACGGGACCGTCAGAGGCTCTCCAGCAGAGCCGAGATCTTGTTATTGAAAGAGAAATCCTTCACTGGAAAGGTCTACAAAGTTTGCTTGCAAACCATGGGGGGAACTTTGGTCCAGAATATGTCTCAAACCATAAAGGTCTGAGAGATGGGACTGAGGGCATTTAGTTTTATTTTTGAATGGCTAAAAGATTAATGTTTGTAAAAACATGGCAATACTATTCGTTTTAAATGCCCCATTTAACTGAAATGGCATTTTTTATTTCTCCATTGTGGTGTGGTTGGTTTACTCCAGGTCTTCATATTAGATCAGCCTCTTAAAACTTTCCCATTGATTTTAATTGAACCTTTAACCCCTTGAATGTGTTGAAGACCACCCTAGCATAAACAGAAATTGAAATAAGTAGCAGTGGACTACAACAAAGATCAAACAAAGAGTAAAACAGTGAATAGAAATCTGAGTGCTGATACTTAATCAGGACCACATTGCCCATTAAGCAAAGTAGGCAACTGCCTAAGAGCCAAGTTCAGAGGGGCTCCACAGCTGTGCTGGCCACACGCAAAACTCAGAATGTGGGTGTGGCCAGCACAGCCGTGGAGTCCCTCAGAACAAACCCATATGCTCCTTTGCAATGCGTTGGAGACCTCTCAAGCAACCACTTGGTTAAGAGCTATCTTTCTGCTTGCGTGTTATAGGGTATTTTCTGTTCCAAGCAGCAATGGAGTGCACTTGGGGGAGGGGTCTTATAAGGAGAGAGTGTAGACATGGGTGGAGCTAAGGGCACCATGCATGCTTTTGCCTAGGGGAGCCACAGATGTAAAATCTGGCCCTGCACTTAACCCTTTATGGACCAGAGGGGTGTGCAATGCATTGCTACCGCTTTGGCCTTAACCCCTTAACGGTCCGGGTACGTCATGGCTGGATTTTCTTCAAGGACTGATGACGAATCAGGACCATCATGGAATTCCAGGCTCCCCGTGTGGCTGCATGTCGTACGGGGAGTCCGGAATCCGATTCAGAAAAAAAAAAAGCTCCGTGGTCCTTAAGTGACCGCCGAGTTCGTGCGCAGATGGTCCTTAAGGGGTTAAAGGGTTAACTAGACAAGTGCTTCTGATAAACAAATGAAGACTTATTCTTAGGTTATAGTTCTCTCTAACTTTTCTTATTGTTTTCTTAGGCCTAAATTCCAGAGAAAGCAGCCATTCCTGCCTTTTGCAGGACTCTTAAAGGGATAGTAATACTTCATTTTAACTTTATTTTATTTTGTAGGCATTAAAAAAACATGAAGAATGATATAAGTCTTATCTCTGAAACCTTTATGGTTTAAGAGATATTCACAAACAAAGTATCCCCCCCCTGTTCAACCAGATCAGAAGGGAGATGCCCAGGTAGACTGCAGCGAGGGACAATCTTCAATTAAGATAATGGAAAAAGCTGAAAAACTTGTCAAGGGGGGAAGGGCTTTCATTGTTTTCATACAAAGAAAATTGTCCCCTTCTGTTATCTGTACTGTCATACAACCAGACTCACATCTGAGAAGAGATGGCTTACACTAGGTAAAAGGGGCGGGGAGGGGAACTTTGCTTGTGAATATCTCATAAACCATAAAGGTTTGAGAGATAAGACTTATATCATTCTTCATGTTTTTTTAATGCCTACAAAATAAAATAAAGTTAAAACGAAGTGTTACTATCCCTTTAAGTACTGCAGCAAGCTTGATAGTTGTCTATGAAGTGATCGTTCAGCATTGTCTGTAAATGGGCTGAGATAAGATAACAGCCTTCTGAATACAACAGCAGCAGGGACTAATCTCAATAGATTGACTGATTTTTATCTAATCTATTTTTAAAAAGAGTACAAATAAAATTAAATAAATACACGTGTTAAAAAGTATAAGATTATATTTAAAGGGGAGCATTCACATTAGAAAAACTTTGTCCATGGGGTTTAACCATCACAGCTATATTAGCATTAGGGTTACCACCCAGCCGGTATTTTACCAGCAGGCTGGTAAAAAATTGTCTTCTGTCCAATATTAAGTCTATGGAGGGAATGCCATGGCCGGTATTTTTTTGTAGAAAAGATGGCAACCCTAATTAGCATTGTTGTTGTTTTTTTTTATTTGCCTACAACTGACCATCACAGCTATATTAGTGGTGTTGTTTTTTATTTATTTACTTGCCTACAATGACAATATGAAGAGTTAAAATCGGGCACTTCTGCGTTCTGCGGCACCCTGTATGTGTGTCACAACAGTGCAGCACTTCCCACCTCCCTCCCAGCTGCCCCAGGGAGCGTGTTCACGCTTCTCTTCATGGTGGCATTTATGTAGGCTATCATTACAGCAAGCTCAGTTTGCCATGTTACTGAGCTTGCAAGCTGAGTAGCATGGAAAACTGAGCTTGCTGTATTGATAGCCTACATAAAAGCCACCACGAAGGGAAGCATGAATGCGCTCCCTGGGGCAGCTGGGAGGGAGGTGGGAAGTCCTGTACCATTGTGCCGCACATACAGGGTGCCGCAGAACATGGAAGTGCCCGATTTTAACTCTTCATATTGTCATTGTAGGCAAGTAAATAAAAAAAAAAACAATGCTAATATAGCTGTGATGATTAAACCCCATGGACAAAAGTTTTTCTAATGTGAATGTTCCAATTTAAGGCATATAACATGAAAAAATATGTTTTTGCATATGGTAAATGTAAGAACATGATATTTAAAGGGATAGCAATGTTTCAAAATAAAAGCCGCTCCAATTAATCTTCATAGTATTTGGGCCATGGAGTGTGTTGTTTCAATGATGTCTGAGCTTGTAGTTCAAGAGTAATTGAATGATAAAGTATCCCCCTCCCTCCTCTTTTATTATGGAACACTGCTCACCTCAAAACAGAAAGGTGGTGTCTGGATGTCTTGCAGAGAGGGACAATCTTCAATTAAGATAAGTGAAAAACCTGTCGAGGGAGGCAGGGTTTTCATTGTTCTCACAGTAAGAAGATTGTCCCTTGCTGTGAGTTGTCTGGTGACCAGATTCCACATCTAAGGGGAGGTGCCTTATACTAGGTAAAAGGGGTGGGGGGATACTTTATCATTCCATTACTCTTGAACTACAACTCTGACAGTATTGAAATAACTCTCTCCATGACCCAAATACTATGAAGATTAATTGGAGCTGCTTTTATTTTGAAACATTGCTATCCCTTTAAAGTTATATCAACCAATTTTTAGGTGTGCAGCTCACTGTGAAGCAAATCATTGCATATCCCACTGGTCCCAAAAGGGTTAACCACTGAAATGTCCGTAAGTAAAAGCAATGTCATTGTCAAGACAGAATTGTTTTATTTCCTTTTTATCTGATTTGACATTCTAGGTCAACAATTGGCTATTCACTCTAACACTTTGAGTGTCAGAAGGGTAAATGCGTTGCTCTGGCATCCAAAGGGTTAAGAGAGTTTGAGTCTCAGATTTCATTTTTAGATGTGAGTATTCCTTTAAGAAGTAACAATGTGATCCAAACCATTTGTTGAAGTCACTGGTATTGTACTCATGCTGGCTGTATATATCTAATGCTTATTTATCTGATCTTTCTTATCAGACTTTTTCAAGTCCTGGCTCGCCGGTATGTACACTCAGACCAGAGAAGGAACCAAGTTTTGCTTTTGATAACAAAGGCTATGACGGTAGTGTAGATGACCTTTACTTCTTACCTGCTAATGTGAGCTCTTTAGTGGTGGAAATTCAAGGCATGACCTGCCAGTCATGCGTCCAGTCCATTCAGGGAAAAATCTCCAATTTAGCAGGCATAGTGAAAATAAAAGTGTGTTTGGAACAGAACAATGCTCTGGTAGACTATATACCTTCAGAAATTACCCCTCAGAAGGTCTGTGAAGAAATAGAAGATATGGGTTTTGATGCAAATATAGCAGAAGGAAAGGGATGTTCACTGCTTCAGAAACACGAGTATTATGGAGAAGACATGGTTAAGATTAGGATAGAAGGTATGACATGTCAGTCTTGTGTTAACACAATTGAAGGTAAAATTGGCAAAATTCAAGGTGTGCAGAAAATCAAAGTGTCACTTTCAAGTCAAGAAGCTATCATTATGTATCAGGCACATGTCATTCAACCAGAAGACCTCAGAAAATATATAGAAGACATGGGATTTGAAGCTTCTGTCAAGAGCAAACCAGATCCATCAAAACTTGGGACTATTGATATAGAACGTTTGCAGAATATATCCCCACAACACAATCCAGGGATTACAGGAAACAGTCCAGTTTTCACTGTGGACAACACTGAAACTGTGACTTTTGGGATAGAAGGCATGCACTGCAAATCTTGTGTTTACAACATTGAAGGATGCATAACAGGTATTGCTGGTGTTCAGAATGTAAAAGTCTCCCTTGAGGACAAACTTGCTATTGTGTGTTTCGTAAGAGGTTCTACCAGTGTCTTTACTTTAAAAGAAACAATTGAAGCTCTCCCTCCGGGTAACTTTAAAGCAACACTCCCTATGGGAACAGAAAAGAGTGTGGAATCAAAAAGGAAGCCAATTACTTCTTCTTCTAAACAGGACCAGCTCATAGCAACACACATGGCATTGATCAGTATTGGTGGAATGACTTGTGGATCTTGTGTGTCATCTATTGAAAACATGATATCCCAACGGAAGGGTGTACACAATATATCAGTTTCATTAGAGGAAAGGATTGGGACAATTTACTACAATCCATCGGAAACAAACGCAGAGGAGTTAAGAGAGGCCATTGAAGACATGGGATTTGATTCTACACTTATAACGGGTATGTTTTTATTTTTATTTTCTTGTATTTGATTTCCTTGCCTAACTCTACAGTCACATGTAAAGTAATTAGCCTTTTAATGGCGCATTAACACTTAAAAATTAATATGTGGTTATATGCAGTTAAATACTCTGTACTTCATGCTAGCATTATTGGTTCCCTACTTTTAACCACTGAGCAGCTTGAGAGGGTCTAACTCATTTGCAAGGCATTGTATTGGAGACCTCTCTAGCAATCAAGAGGTTAAAAGCCTAATTTAAATGAATAGAAATGTTGGGAATTTTTATTTGGGTTTATTCACTTTGATGCATGTGGTTTGCTCAAGAACTTCCCCGGTTCATGTTAGTACATCAGCCACAATATGACTGAATATACAAGAAGCTTTGTTTTATATTGCAGATGCTGGCCCATCCTCAGTTAGCGATAGTCAAAATAACTCCACGGATTCGAATAACAAGCAATCTTCCCTGAAATCAACATTGAAAATTGACACTGATCAAGATTACATTTTGGACACTCTTCCCAAGAAACCTCACCCAGACTTTCCTAATGACACAGCTCCACAGAAATGTTTCATACAGATTACTGGGATGACATGTGCTTCATGTGTTTCCAATATCGAGAGGAATCTGAGAAAGAAAGAAGGTAAGGCAGGGATGGGCAACTTTTTGGTGTTCCAGCCTGATGGACTAAAACTCCCATTATTTTCAGCCGGCCAATGCCCAGCTGGATGATAGGAATTGTAGTCCACCAACATATGGACAGAATTTGAGGCTGCTCCCACACACCCACATATACACAGACATGCAGCAAGTTTGAATCACGTGTCTACACAGACCCAAACTGCAGTTCCTCACAGGAGGGTATCACGTTCCCCGTTAAGTGAAGACCATTTATATAAAACATCTCTCAGCAATGGGAGCACCTGCCTGTTTTGCTATGGGTAAACTGAATAAAGACATTTATTTTTTTCTATGACAGGGAACTAAATTACAAACAGACTGGGTTTGAAGAAAATACAAATGATAAAATTGGTGGTTAGGACTTATTCACAAGTGCATTCATGATTCAAGGGGAAGAGAAACACTGATCATCTTCTTTGGTTTCCAGTTGGTGGCTTGAAAGGAACATTCTATGGCATATGACATTTTTGAAAACACTCCTGCCCTGGTGCTATAATTTGTTGTTAGCTTTGTCCTATCATATTGCTTAATCTTTTACTTATGCATGTCACTCCCACAGGTATCATTTCAGTACTTGTAGCTCTGATGTCTGGTAAAGCAGAGATCAAGTACAAACCGGACAGAATCCAACCACATCAAATAGCACAGCTAATTGAAAACCTGGGATTTGGGGCGATTGTGATGGAGGATTACACTGCTACTGATGGCAACGTCGAGCTCATTGTGAGTAAAGCACTTGGGCTGATTCACTGCATATGAAATGGGCATTTTTAGCCTTCGTTTCAAAGTAAATAAATAAACGCATACATATATACATACATAAATTCATACACACACCCATATACATTGACTTCTTTATCTTTTTGAGACTGTGCACTAAAATAATTGGATAATTTCTGGAGCAAACCAACTACACCACAGGGACTATTATCAATACTCATTGATTTAAATTGGGCTTTTAACCTGTTAAATACTAGAGAAGTCTCCAATGCATTGCTGGACAATGGTATCCAGTTCTAAATAATGGTTCATTTTGGGGTCAAAATTCACTCAGAATTGATTCATAGTACCATAAGCATTTTATACATAAATTAAAGCAACATTAACACCTAAAATGGGGTTATATACATTTAAATGCCATGTACTTCATGCTAGCACCTGTAAAAGTCCTGTTTGTTTTCTGAGACCTAAAATCTAGTCTTATATATGGTTTGAAGGAGCAGACATTCCTGCCTTTCTAGGATTATCTGTTAAAGAGCAGAGATAATATAACAGTACAAGAGCAGTATTGCAATGCATTGGATTCCTCTCTGGCACTGAAAGTATTAAATAAATGCTCTCTGAACAGGACAGTTTTCACATGCGTAAAATGCAAGTTTAGGATTTTAGTTATTTAGCCTATGAATAATTTGTTTTTACGTATGCTTTCTATAAGTATGTGACATTTAGTTATATGGTCCTATTTCATTTTTTATAGGCGTGTGTTCCTATAAATTACATGGGGGATCATTATTAGGCGGTATCCCTGTTCTTAAATCCCTGGGTCCTAAAGATGTCTCCACAAGGTTGTGAAGCACCGGGATGGAGATCCCTCTAAAGCCCAGTTATTAAATATCAGCTATCTGTCAAACATTCAGATGTACTTTGCACTTAATTTGTAGAATAAATGGGAGTTAATGTGCTTTTGTAATAAAGAAATCACAAGAGTAATGTAAAGGCAATACATTTTAACCCTTTGAGTGCCAGAAAGCAATGCGTTCCGTACCCCTCTGGCACTCAAAGGGTTAATGGCTGAGGGTATGGAGAATGCAATCTTTCATGATGATACTAGTGTGAAAGCCCGTGTACACGGGTAAAGGTCCAGGTGATGTTAACCCTTTGAGTGCCAGAGGAGTAAGCAACTCCCCTCTGGCACTCAAAGGGGTAAGAGGCCGGTCCTGCTCTGCGTACTGCCGTCGCCTCACTGGCAGCACACGAGATGCAGTCATGCACTGTAGAGACTGCCTGAACGCACAGAATGTTCCCAGCACAGAACTCCCAGCATTCTGTGCGTTCAGGCAGTCTCTACTGCACATGACTGCATCGGACAAACATTCTAGCATTTCATTAAATAGGATGGTCCCTTCTTCTGGCAGAAGATGTGCTATTTTGCAGCAAACCAACTGCGCCATAGGGGACACATGAAAATGCCAATTAACTTAACCCTTTGAGTGCCAGAGGGCTATGCAACGCGTTGCTTTGCAACGTTGTGGCTTTTTTGTCCTTGAATTCTACATATATCTCCAATTCATTATAGGATTTGGAGACATTTCTAGCATTCAGGGATAAAAACACTATTTCATCAGTGGTAATGCGTTGGATTTTCATTTCAGCTTTATGATGTAGATGGCTTGCTCCAGAACTGCACCTCTTTAGCATTAAGAAGGGAACTGAGGGGTACATGTAAAGGCAGTCGTTAAGCTAAAAAAAAAAACACCAACGGGTGTTTTAACGTGTAGGAAGCCATACAAAGAGCCATGTAATGAGCTGCTAACAGCAGTTCATCCATTATGCCGGCCGCTACACTAACGTGTGTTTTGGCCCATTTTAAAAAAAACAACAAAAAAAAGCGCTCCATTTTGCCATTTAAAGCACTGTGTTAGCTGAAAAAATCTGATAAAGGACTCACTTACCGCACAAAACTTAAGACCCAGTTTTGTTAGCCGTAAAGTCCCTTATTGGATCTTTTGCCAGCTAACGCAGCTGTTAACTGGCAAAAGAACCCAGTGTACACAGTGGATGTATTGATGTGGAGCCCTAAGCACATCAATACATCCAAAGTACCTAAAACCCGTCCAAAGTTAGTAGGATTAACCCTATGAGTGCTGGTGGGGTATAATTATCCAACCGGCATTCATAGGGTTAACCCAACTAAGTAAAGAAACATCGCATTAACACTTACCATTAATCCTGATGTCCAGCGGAGTCCTCAGCTTGCTGGTCCTTCTTTTCTGTCTTCTCATCCTTCAGTCTTCTTTCTTCCATCTTCCTCCTTCTCTCTGTAAAAGAAAAGAAACCAAGTATTACCAAGCATGAATGAATACATTCCAGACCCCTTTGAGTGACAGTGGGGTACGCAACGCATTGCAAAGCAATGCGTTGCGTACCTAACTGGCACGCAAAGGGTTCAATAGTAATGCACCCAAAAGATACCCATATATGCCTCCATGTAATGCTCCAAAGAATACAAATGCCAAGAAATAATGCCAAGAAATAAAATGATCCACATAGACATAAATCAATGCTATTCCTTAATGCCCAATATGACACTTAGCTTAGAGACGCTCCCATTCAGCTGTGTACAGGCCGATGCCCGTAACACGCTGAGGGCATTTAAAGTGAGCCTGCCTTTATATTTGGGCAGACTCACTTCAATTGCCCTTACTGCGATTGGCTGGGATGTTCTTCACATCCCAGACAATCATGTTCAAGAACAGCCGCTTGAATCTGATTGGCTGGGATGTGAAGTACATCCCAGCCAATGGCAGTGAGGGCAATTGAAGTGAGCCTGCCCAAATGTGTTACTGGCATTGGCACGTACACAGCTGAATGGGAGCTTTGCGGGAAATTTCTAAGCTAAGTGTCATACTGGGCATTAAGGAAATAGCATTGATTTATTTCTTGCCATTTGTATTCTTTGGAGCATTACATGGAGGCATATATGGGTATCTTTGGGGCGCACTACTATTGAACCCGTTGAGTGCCAATGAGGTACGCAATGCATTGCTTTGCAATGCGTTACGTACCCCACTGTCACTCAAAGGGGTCTGGAATATATTCGTTCATGCTTGTTAATACTTGGTTTCTTTTCTTTTACAGAGTGAAGGCAGAAGATGGAAGAAAGAAGACAGAAGGACAGATGAGAAGACAGAAGGACAGTGGATGAGAGGTAAGTGCAACATGGATCAGTTAACGATCGGTGCTTGGCAGTATGTCCAGCACCAATAGTTAATTATTTTTCACTGTTCAGTTCCCAATATCGCTGCTTTTAGCTGCGTTTTGGAAACTAAACGCACAAAATGGACATTCAGCCACAACACTGTTTTTGTGGCTTAACGTCCTTTGGAGTTCTAGCTGGTAGGGCCTTTAAATACCGCGTTAAACATGTTAGTTTAACAGCCGGTATTCACTTTGGCCCTACCGGCTATGTTAACTCCTACCATTACATTTAGCCCTTAGTGTCCTGGAAACTTGCATTCACTACACTCTCAGTTGGCCAATAATCCTTTGCAATGCATTGAATACTCCTCTGACACTCAAAAGGTTAAACATTATAACCTTTACACTACTATTAAAGGGACCGTAATGTCCCATATATTTTTTTTTGTTTTGTAGAGCTTAAAAAAATAAGCTAAATGCCACAAATCTTATCTCTCAAACCACTATGGTCTGAGAGATATCCTCCGCTAAAGTTGCTCCTCTCCTGATGTCAGTTGTAAAGCTGACAGAAGGAGATCTGTGTTGGCAGATACAAGGAGGCTCTTCAGCAGAGCCGTAATAGCGCGATTTAAAAAGAATTACTTCTTCGGAATGGTCTAAAAAGTGTGCTTGCAGACCAGGCACACTTTGTAGACCGTTCCAAAGAAGTGATTTTTTTTTTTTTTTAAATCTTGCTATTGCGTCACTGCTGAAGAGCCACTTGTCGGTCCCTGGACCAGGAATTCCTGCTGTTAGCTTACAGCTGACGTCAAGCGAAGAGGAGGGAGAGGGGAACTTTAGTGGATGATATCTCTCAAACCATAGCGGTTTGAGAGATAAGATTTGTGGCATTTACCTTATTTTTTTAAGCTCTACAAAACTCTAAAAACATTTTATGGGACATTACTGTCCCTTTAAGATTTCTTTATTACAAAAGGACTTTGATTCACATTTACACTAATGATATCCTCTTTTTTGTTTGTGGAACAATAAGAATAATTTGAGCTTTAGCATTTTACGGCCAATTAATACAATTCCATTTTGTATTCAGATTACAGGTATGACCTGTGCTTCATGTGTACACAATATTGAATCCAGACTGAAGAGGACCACCGGTATTCTACATGCGACTGTTGCTCTTGCCACGTGTAAAGCCCAAATCAAGTTTGATCCAGAGGTAGTGGGACCACGGGATATTATAGGCATTATTGAGGTAATAGATGTTATGGTTTATAAACAGATGCATTTCATACTTGTATTTCTGGTACTGAAACATTGTTTGATACAAAGTACCTTATATTTGAAAGAAGCATTTACAATAATTATGAGTCTGATGAATGCTGTATAGGGGATAAATACAAATACCTATTGATTTAAATTGGACCTATCACATTCAAAACTGCCTTTGTGTTATGTTAACCAAAAGTCCAGCAGATGTATAATTTAAGAGATATTCACACTTTTATTTCTGGGAAAGGTAAAAGTAACAGATTCCTGGTGCTGCACAAACCTTCATTAGCATAGGACACATCACTGAAAGGGCTTCATTATCATAAGTAAAATCAATGTAAAGCTTGATTAGCATATGAAAATTCACATGTACCACAATTTGCATACATTAGCATATGCTAACAAGTATGAATATCTCCTTAACCCTTTGAATGCCAGAAGGGTACGCAGTTCATTGCTTTGCAATGAGTTGCGTACCTCTCTTGCACTCAAATGGTTATCTGTACATCTGATGGTCTTTTGGCTATGACACATAGGCAGGTTTTAAAGGGGAAACTCATCTCTAGTAAAAAGGTGTTCATCTTAAATTCCCTTGTAGTGAAGCAGTTATCCATTTTTTTCTCTCAATATAATTATTTATTGCCCGAGACTTTGCCTTTTAAAGTTATGCTGGTTGACCTAAGTTCTGTACATCCTGCTGTAGAGCTCTGTACTGCAGCCCGTCAATCTTCCTCTTTTCCCCTCCCCGAGTATTGCCTCCCTGAGGGAGGATTTCTACAGTTGACCTGGCACACTCTCCTGCATATGTGTGCCTAGGTAATTTTACAGGCACAGACTGAGTGCGTCCAAAAAAATAGCCACAGAGGCAAGCGGATTGCCACTTTTTATAAAGGACTGAGCACATGAGCGCGCTCAGTTTGTGCTGTACAATGACCTGGACACGCATTTGTAATAGAGCTCGCTATGGGGGAGGTGGGAAGGAGGAAAGACTCAGGGTGGGGAACAGAGGAAGACTGACAGGCTGCGGTACAGAGTTGTACCACAGAATGTACAGAACTTACGTCACCAGCATTAATTTAAAAGGCAAAATCTCAGGCAAAAAACAGATAACTGCTTCACTACAAGGGAAGATGAACACAAGTTTACTAGAGGTGAGAGTTCCCCTTTAATGCGGTTTTCAAATATGCAAACTTGAATAAAGGTGAAAGTTCAACTTTAAATGGAGCTTTTAATCCTCTGAATAATAGATGTCTCAGTGCATTACATAACAATGGGAATTGGGAGTTGGAGAATTGTTATTGGTTCTCCCTGACACTGTTGATTTCTTCAGGATTCTTTGTGCATGGGATCTTAGGATTACTTAATAGTGCACTTCTGGAGCAAACCAACCGCACTACAGGGAATTCAAATACCTCAATGATTTCATTGGGACTTTTAAACCCTTGATTGCCAGAGAGGTGTCTAATGCATTACAAAGCAACAAGTTGGAGACCTCTCTAGCATTCAAAGGGTTAAAAATCCCTTCAAAATTAATTTGCAATGCATAACTGCAAACATTAAAAAAAAAACCTGGTTTGTATATATAAAAGCAAACTGGAGTTATTATGGAGTAAACCAACTGCACAAATAAAATATCCTAAATTCCCATGCATTTGAATAGAGTTGTTTTAACCCTTTGAATGCTATAGAGGTATCCACTGCATTGTTTCACAAGTCATCGGAGACCTCTCCAGCATTCAAGGTGTTAAAAGCCAAATTTACATTAACAGGGATTTTAAATTGACCACTATGGTGCAGTTGGTTTACTCCAGAATAAATCCAATTTGTTATATATATATATATACTAGTTGAACAGCCCGTTACACGGGCCACAGTGCCACTACCAGCCGGTCGCGGGGCAGTCACGCGCAGTAGAGACTGCCCGCGCCGCGGCTGATACAGAGATGGACGCTCCTTCGAAGCGCCCAGCTCTGTATCAGCCGCGGCGCAGGCAGTCTCTACTGCGCATGACTGCAGCACGAGCAGCAGTGTCTACTGCGCATGTCGCGGCATTACACACGATTTAGCGAATTATTATATAGGATATGGGCCAGTGTCCCTGAGCAGTCACATGACCATCACTAATGGTCTATAGAACTATGCAGCTTGATATCAACAGGAAACGGTGCACAACTGCACTTGTACAGCAAAATGAACATAACTAGTACCCAAAAACTACAATAAATCATATAAATAAGTAATATTAGTATGTGAGGGCTCTTATAACCAATTAAACTTTCCATGACAAGTGCATAGACTGTAAATTGAGATTCAGTTTTAAAACCAAGGGACACAATCAGGGACAGCAGGATCCAGGGGTAGGAAGCCAGAGCCAGGTAACCAAGTGTGGGATTGTGGGAATTTATATTTGTTCCCTATGGTGCAGTTGGTTTACCCTTCAATGCATTCTTCACGTGGTTTTATGTTTACTTAGTGAGAGCTACATCATCTGAGGATTACTATGTGAAGCCATAATCCTGGTTAATTGAATTACCTTTTATCACTCATTAGTGTCCTTTCTGTGATTATTTATTACAGACTAATTAGAAATACTTTGCTGGAGGTTTTGTTTTCTAGGCCATTGCTACGATCACATTTAACACAGCACATTAAAGGGATGCTGCTAGTGGGTTTTCTGTATTTTTCTTTAATAAAGAAGGTTGTGTGTGATGGAAATCTCTTGCTGGCATAAGACTCCATCATGGGGTCTTGTCTTCTTCCTAAAGGGTACTAAGGGTTGGGCTTAAGTCAGGAAAAAGGGTAGCTGCTAGCCGGTAGACCTGTGAGACAAGTGATTTAGCTATTGTGTAGGTGTGGATAACCAAGCAAGTTCCTTCAATAATGCCGCTGAGACTTACATTAAGAAGAGTAGAACAGAACTGACATTTTTAGCACAATTGCCCAGTCAGGAGAAGTTAGAGGGTACCAATCAAGGTCAGTAATTGAATCTCTAGTCATAGCCCCCCCCCATTCAATTCATGCTGTAAATGTTTAGCCAGGCCATTCATTGCAGGATTCAGTTCTCAAAGCAGTAGCCAGTCAGCATTCCAGCTGGTTCTTTGTTGTTGTTCCACAGGGGTCTTCCTGCTCAAACCCATAGCTATAACTGACACCTGAGCAACAGCACACTGGGTACACAGGAAAGAACCGCAACATATACAACTGTGTAATACATGGAGTATGTAACACAGGGCTACAAATTTTTACTTGGGGTGCATACCATAGAGCACATATCAGGAGGGACATACCAGGAGCGACACACACACACACACACACACACACACACACACACACATCCATCACAACTCCTTCCACTCCCAGCCAAGAGTGAACCACAGGTTGGTCTCTACAATGTACTCCCAGAATCCTCATGGAGCGGCAGCGACTGGATGCTGGGCTGCTGGCACTCACTTGCTATTAGGTAGTCTCTGAGGAGGGTTGTTACATTGGACCTTATGTATAAAAGTGAAGCAGTGAAATTTGGGGATAAAACAACTGCACCATAAGCGAATCATAATGAATGAATGAATGAATATGTTTATTTATATAGCGCCACAAGTGTACGCAGCGCTTTACAATCTCAGAATTTAAACAATACAGGGTTACAGGTGCTTTTTGTAGAGTGAAAACATTGGGTGCGAGGTCCCTGCCCGAAAGCTTACAATCTAAAGTGGTAATGGGAGACATACAGAGTACATTAGGGTCAAGTGCTGAATGCAGTGCTAGTTTTCATGATAATAGAGGACATCAGTAATGTAAATAATTTATAAGAACATTCATTGTACAACATCAGTGCCTTCTAGCATGCTGAGATTTTATCCAAGAGGTGCATTTTCAAGTGAGATTTGAAGGTTGTCAGAGAGGTGCAGTGGCGTAGGTTGGGTGGTAGAGCATTCCATAGATACGGAGCAATGAGAGAAAAAGGTAAGAAATTCTCATATTGCCATTCACTTATATGGCGCTTTTATCTCCTTGAATGTGGGGCAATGCATTGGAGATCTTTGTAATATTCTGTGGCTAAAAGTCCCACTTAAATTAATTATCATTTTAATTTGCCCCCTATAGCACCATTGGTTTACCCCAGAATTTCAGTTTCACTTTTATGCGTATGGCTTACATACTAAAGAGAATTAGAACCAGTATGGGGTAAACAAACAGCACCGATATGGGGACAAATAAATATTCCCATTGATTTAAATGGGGCTTTTAACCTTTGAGTGCCAGAGGGGTATGCAGCGCAGTGCCATATCCCTCTGTTACTCAGAGTGTTAAAGCGGAACTACCACACCTGTTCAAATTTGGCCCAAATAAGTACCCATCTGGCGACTAGCTGCTGAATAGTGGTAGTCACCAGAATTATTACCTGGTTATTGAGAATTAAACACTGTTCCTGGACTGACAGGCAGGAAACAGCGCAGACATCTTTCCAAGATGACATCTGCGTGCCCGCACTGTCAGTCCCAGCCTGCTCTAGAAGGCGTTGCTAGGAGCCGTTCGGCTCCAAAGGGCTGATAGTTCCACTTTAACCCCTTTGAATGCTAGAGAGGTCTCCATCTCATGATACAAGAACTATAAGTGTATGTCCAATCTCTCTGTCTCTCTGTTCCTATCTATCTTCTCTGCCTATCCCTGCATGTATCAGAGGATGCATGTATGTGTGTATGTCTATCTCACCTGGATAGCTGCAGGCTTGTTTTTCAGTTAATAATACTAGTGTGTTTGTTTTGGCTTTCATGAGAACAGGGATTAAAAACCTCAAACATTTACATGACAACTATATAAAGGACATCAGATTAATATGTACATGATCACTTAAATCCACGTGTAATCCTATTATTACATACTATATATATATATGTCAATCACAGTTCAAGTGCAGAAATCGTAAACAAAATTATTAATACAAAAATGCAACACACATTTTAATTATGTATAAATCCATACATGCCCAAAAGAGTGTGCCTTAGAAATAGTGGGGTAAATGTATGAATTCACTGTATACAGCGACTGTATTGTATACAGACGGACAATCTCCACCAATGTTAGGACTTCAATGTCAGCAGGGTCCTTTCTCCAGCCCCACAGCATGGGCAAGGAAATGGTGTAAAATCACACCATTTCCTCTATGCCTTTCTTTATTACATTAACCCTCTGAATACCAGAGGGATTCACAACTCTTTGCATCGCTTACCCACCCCTCTGGCATTCAAAGTGCTAGACAAAGCACAGAGGAAAGGATCGCTGTGAAACATCCACAGATGATCCCATTGGAGGAGGAATTTCAGTGTTCTTAGTTTAGTACGTTGGTGTTAGGCAGCAGTAGGGCCTAAAAACTGATTCCAGAGCATTGAATCACCATTGTACATTCACCCTAGTAATACCCATGTGTCTCACCACCATCAGAGCCACTTGTTCTTGACCATTTAAGCACCAGAGGGGTGTGCAAAACTTTCTGAAGCATTGCATTGCACCTTCTCTAATCCTTAAAGGGTTAATGTATTACTCTTATTTAACTTTTTGTAACAAAAATACAACTACAGTGATAAATATATATAAATATATTTTTAAATGAGATACATTATTTTACAGTCTCCTTTATATTATCAAATTATTAGGGAATTGGATTTCAAGCTTCTTTGGCTAAGAGAGATCCAACTGCTCATAACCTGGACCATAAAGAGGAGATAAAACAGTAAGTATCTAGAGTACGTATTCTATTTCTAAGCTATTGATTTGCTTAGTATCTATTTGCAGTCTTACTGTATTCTCTTGAATATAAGGCGAGTTTATTTAGACCTGTAGCCTGAAATAGCATCAAATTATATCCGGGGTCACATTTTTTTGGACTGCCTACTGCATGAGAATAAAACCCCATCTGGCGGGCAGCCCAATAGATCCTTCTGCCTCTACCTTACTCTCAAATTGCTCCTGCACACTCATCTTGCCTCTCCTTGCTCAAGTTGGCCCTCCATGCAGGACCTTTCTTTTACTTTACAATCTACAGTCTATTTCACTGGCTGCCCCTCGACTTTGGCATGCCCTCCCTATCACCACTCACCAATCATCCACACTCATCACTTTCAAGCATCTCCTCAAAACCCAGCTGCTCAAGAAGGCATCTCAGTAACAATATCCTCCTTTTGCACACTGATAGTTACATCCGAATCCTTCTGTACTTCCTTCACCACACCTTGTACTTGCACTTATAATCCTCCTCCTACTGTCTGTATGTTGTCATGAATTATAATTAGATTGTAAGCTCCCTGGAGCAGGGTTCCTTTCCCAGTGTATGACTCTTTTGCTGCATTTTCCCCACAAATAATGCAATGATCACACTTTAGCCTAATGCTCTTAACCCAGTTCTGTGTTTTCATATTGTACTATTATAACTTCTGTAAAGTGCTGTGTACATGTATGGCGCTATATAAATAAAGATATATACATACATACATACATACATACATACATACATACTCTGCATAGAAAGCCCCTTCCAGGACCTTTATATTAATGTGCATAGAAAGGACATTCTATACAAAGTAATTGAAAGGTTCTTCCAGGACCTTTCTGCAAGCAGTAATATGCGCAGTTGCATGGAGGGGCAATGTGAGTGTGGAGGGGCAATCTGAAAGTGGAAGTAGGTGAAAAATTCAAGCATGCCACCTGCCGGACCGGTCTCCTGGAATGCTGCATTTTCTACCTATTACCAGAACTGCAGCTTAAGGGAAAGGGAGGGTGAGAGGGAACAGGAGGGGGGGGGGAAGAGAGGGGGTCACCTTATGTTCAGGTTTTCTTTTCAATATATTAGGGTTAAAAGCTGGGGGGTCTCCCTATATTTGGAGTCACCCTATAATCATGGTAGCCCTTTATGCAGGGAAAATACCATACTGTACCTCTTGGTACCAAAAACCCTTGTTGGATGTACCTAAGTTATGTATAATTCAGACGCTGTCTTCTTGCCAGTGATCTGTGAGAGTCTAAATAAGAGAAGTATAGTTAGCTGCACATGAGCCTCATTTGGCTTTCTAGCGAGTTGGAGGACTTATGGCCCACCTGTGACCTCTTATGCTTTATATATGTGGTCAGATCCTCCAGAAATGTGTCTTTTATTTTTTTTTTTTCTCCTTTTCAAGGTTAATTATACCAATGATAAAAAGTGGCTGTAAACACTATGAATGCCAGAGGGCTACCCAACTCATTGTGAAGCAATGCATTGGGCACCCCTCTTGCACTCACAGGGTTATAGGTACAGTATAGGGTCAATAAAATACCTTTTTAAACCATTGAAGGTGCCCACAGAGCTCTGGAAACAGTCACCATAGCTTGTAACTCATATTTCCTCTCCTGGTTTGCTGTGCAGATCACTAATATCAGTCAGTGTCTTACTCATGGGAGCTTTCTGTCCTCCCCAAAGAAGACCAAGGATGGCAGATTCACAGACATGGAGCTTATATTGGGGTACTGTGGGGAGGAATGAAAGCTCCCATGAGCAATGAGTAAGGTCATCCAACTAATGCAGATCTTGCTCCACAGAGCAAACCAAAACGGAACAGGTGAGTTAATGACCCTATATTTCCCCTGAATTGTGGTCGGCTTTTCTTAGTGCCTTTCATTTGACCACTATCCTAGTCTATTAGTAGCACTCAATTTGATAAAGACAATTGACTTTAACCCTTTGAGTGCCAGAGGGGTACCCAGCACACTGCTTCTCAATGGGTTAGATATCCGTCTGGCATTCAAGGGGTTAAAGGTGCAGCAAATTTTTGTTTTGAAAACCTTTATATTGTAGGGCTTCCCAGGCATGGGCCCTTGCTTCCATGTGACTAGAGGGATTCAGGTGCACCCAGGGCCGGATTTACATCTCAGGAGCCTGTAGGCACAGAAAGCTGAAGTGCCCCCCCCCCCTGCCAAAAAAAAAAAAAAAAGTTCAAAAAGTTTTGACTGAAATATTTTTCGATTAATCGATTAATCGGATAAAAAAAATGCTAATTTTTCATTATTTAAACTGATTTAATGAACAGTGTTAAAAACAAACAGCAGAATAAAAAACTTAACACATTAACATGTGTCATTGTTATTATTTTACTATGGGGTCTATGCACCTCTTTCTCCCCCCTTGTACTTCTCTCTCTCCCCCTTGTGCCTCTACTTCTCCCCCCTTGTACTTCTCTCCCCCCCTTGTGCCTCTATTTCTCCCCCCTTGTACTTCTCTACCCCCCTTGTGCCTCTCTCCCCCATGTACCTCTTTCTCCCCCATGTACTTCTCTCTCCCCCTTGTGCCTCTTTCACCCCATGTACTTCTCTCTCCCCCTTGTGCCTCTTTCACCCCATGTACCTCTTTCTCCCCCATGTACTTCTCTCTCCCCCTTGTGCCTCTTTCACCCCATGTACTTCTCTCTCCCCCTTGTGCCTCTTTCACCCCATGTACTTCTCTCTCCCCCTTGTGCCTCTTTCACCCCATGTACTTCTCTCTCCCCCTTGTGCCTCTTTCACCCCCATGTACTTCTCTCTCCCCCTTGTGCCTCTTTCACCCCCATATACTTCTCTCTCTCCCCCTTGTGCCTCTTTCACCCCCATGTACTTCTCTCTCTCCCCCTTGTGCCTCTTTCACCCCCATATACTTCTCTCTCTCCCCCTTGTGCCTCTTTCACCCCCATATACTTCTCTCTCTCCCCCTTGTGCCTCTTTCACCCCCATATACTTCTCTCTCTCCCCCTTGTGCCTCTTTCACCCCATATACTTCTCTCTCTCCCCCTTGTGCCTCTTTCACCCCATATACTTCTCTCTCTCCCCCTTGTGCCTCTTTCACCCCCATATACTTCTCTCTTTCTCTCCCCCTTGTGCCTCTCTCCCCCATGTACTTCTCTCTTTCGCTCCCCCTTGTGCCTCTCTCCCCCATGTACTTCTCTCTTTCGCTCCCCCTTGTGCCTCTCTCCCCCATGTACTTCTCTTTCGCTCCCCCTTGTGCCTCTCTCCCCCATGTACTTCTCTCTTTCGCTCCCCCTTGTGCCTCTCTCCCCCATGTACTTCTCTTTCGCTCCCCCTTGTGCCTCTCTCCCCCATGTACTTCTCTCTTTCGCTCCCCCTTGTGCCTCTCTCCCCCATGTACTTCTCTTTCTCTCCCCCTTGTGCCTCGATCTCTCCCCCGTACCTCTTTTTCACTTTCCTGCACTGATGACAGCCGGAGCGCAAGCACTCCAAATGCGGAGACGTCGCATGGAGCGTGAAGGGGTTTTCTTCCTCTGTCTGGGCGCCAGTTTTAAACTGGCCTCAGAACAGAGGAAGAAAATACCTGCACGCTCCACGCGGCGTCTCCGCGTTTGGAGTGGTTGCGCTCCGGCTGTCATCAGTGCAGGAAGACAGCAGTATCCGGCGGCTGTGGGGCTGCTGGGCGGCACAAAAAAAAAAAGTGTAAAAAAACCAAAACGATCCCAATGACAGGCGCCCCTCTGTGGGGTGCGCCTGTAGGCAGATGCCTACTCTGCCTTATTATAAATCCGGCCCTGGGTGCACCACACCAACGAGGCCCACATAGGCCGAAATGTACATCTGTGGTTTTGCTGTCTCTCTTGTGCGGAGAGGATTTGCATGACATTTCAGAGCTGGACTGTCTGTGGGCAGGACCAGTCTAATATGGATATGGAGATTTCCACTCTACAATGGCACATGAGAGTGAAAAACATGGGTTGTAGCACCTTTGAGAGGCTACAGTGCCTAGAACAAGACACTTTACCTTGTTTGCGCTTGATGGGTGCTCCTCACAATTATTTGTCTTCCTGTTCAAGTAAGACAAGGGCACTTCCATTGCTATCAGTTGTTTTATTCAAAAGTTATAATTGTTCAGATTACCCGAAAGTGACTAAAAGTCCAAACTATCATAAAGAAACTCAGCAGTTTCTGTCGCACTCTATGAAGATCTGTGTGTCAGTGACTCACATCTCCCATTGAATGCAACATAATAATGAATTTAAATCTGACCTCTAGAGGGCACTGTTAATGTAAAACTGAGCAATTTAAACTGTAATAATTATGGAAAGATACATTTGCCAGCAGTGTGTGTGTGTGTGTGTGGGGGGGGGCTTGCTTTACTCAGCAGGAAAAGAACAGTAAAAAGTTTACTGCTCCTTTAAGGCCTAGTTCATATTGGTGGTTTTGATGCAGTTACTATTGTTTTTATGAGGTAATTCACTTTGGAGCCTTTTACAGCTAGGCATTTTCAATTGCAACATTGTGTTGCTGAAACATCTTGCAACAAAGTTGCTGCAGGAAACCCACTCATGTGAACTAGGCCTAAACAACTGCACAGGCTATTGTCTGATGTGAAGAGGTATGAAACTAAAGACACACTAAACTGGAGATGATTACGTATGGACAACTGTAGATGCAATGCAAAACATATATAAATAGATATAACAGTGCAATTCAAAACTACAGAGCAAATTCAGAATGGGGAAAAGAACATCAGGGTAAAGTGTGTGCATTACTTTATTAACCCTTTGAGTCCAGAAAGGTATGCAATGCATTACAAAGTAATGCTTTGGATACCCCTCTGCAACTCAGAGGGTTAATGGGGAATAAGTGCAACCAACTGAATATAACATTGGGAAGAGCATCCTGCCTCAAAGAGCTTACAATCTAATTAGTAACAGTGACAACAGGTATGTATGTATATCTTTATTTATATGGTGCCCCACAGCCTATGCAGTGCCTTACAACATTAGTATGTTACAATAAATAAATGGGGGATAAAATTAGTGTCACAGTCATAAAAACAATAGGAGAGAGGTCCTTTCCCCAAGGAGCTTACAGTCTAAATGACAATAGGAGGAGGATGATAAGTGCAGGTACAAGGCTTTTATAAGGGAAGGCAGAATTATGTTCATGTGAATATCAGTGTGCACAGAGAACGTTGTTTCTGAGATGCCTTTTAGGAGATGCTTGAAAGTGATGAGTATATTTGATTGACTAATGGTGATACGAAGGACATTCCAAAGTCATATGCATTCTCATCTATTAATGAACGCATCATTTATATTTATTAACACTTTGAATGCTAGACAGGTTTTCAACAAAGTACAAGAAACTGCTATAACATCAATGGGTTAAATATATCACTAAAAACAATGAATACTTGCTAAAGGTAAATATATCTAGATAAATAATCAAAGAATTTGATTGTGGGTTGATGGTTAATTTAGCAAAGACACAATATGGGATAGAAGCACAGAAACATAGGTTTTGATGGCAGAAAATAAATTCCTGGCCCATCCATTCTGCCCATTTCCCTATCTAATAAAATACGCAGTCTTACATAATTCGCAGGATATACTTATGTTTATCCTAGGTATTTTTGAATTCTCTAACAGTATTTGTCCATACAGTCTCTGCTGGGAGGCTGTTCCATGAGTCTATCACCCTTTCTGTAAATTAGTACTTCTGCACATAACTTCTGAATTTTCCACTCTCTAACTTTAAATCCCAACCTCTTGTTCAATAATTCATCTTTTTCTGATGCTTCCCTCTTGAACTATATGAAATCCCTTAATATATTTAAGGTTTTCAATCGTATCACTCCTCTCCCTACTTTTTTTCCCAAACTACACATATTTACTCCTTAAGGAACCATGACGTGCTATGACAGTCACGGGTAAACTTGTGTTAAGGACCCATGATGGTCATAGCATGTCATGGAATCGTTATCGCAAAAAAAAAATCTCAGTGGTCCTTAACTACGCACCAGGTTCATTTGTTTGAGTCTGTTCTGGAACCCTGTGTCATGAAAACCCTGCACCATTTTGGTGGTTTTGTTTTGAACTGCCTCCAGTTTTTTAATGTCCATCTGGATATGTGGTCTCCAGTACCGTACACTACTTCAAGCATGGTCTTACCTGTGATCTACAGAGTGGCATTAGTACCGCTCTCTCTTCCTCTTGCTAATGCCTCTTCCTATACAACTAAGAACCCATTTTGCTATTTCCTCTACTCTACTGCATTGCTTGCCTACCTTTAAATCTCTGAAATAATAACTCCCAAGTCCCTTTCCTTTGATGTATTTATTAGCACAATAGTGTTAAGCCTGAATTCCACCTCTGAGTTTCTGTGTGCTAAATGCATTATCTTACACTTTTCAGCATCCAGCTTTAGATCTTAAAATCTTTATCCATTCCTGCAGTTTCCTTAAATCCTCATACATTTTGTTTATCCCTCCTAAAGCGTCAACCTTGTTGCAGATTTTTATATCAAAGAGACAACAGGCCCTAGCACTGACCCCTGTGGCACACCACTAGTAACCCATGCTTCCTCTGAATAAATACCATTGATTATGACTCACTGTTTCCAGGTCTTCAGCCAATTAGTTATTCAGTCAGCTACTTCTGAGTCCAGTCCCAAAGTATGCATGCATATTTTAAATCAACTTCCTATGTGGTACAATATCAAAAGCTTTACTAAAATCCAAATATGCTACATCTACTTCTTCACCCTAGACCTACCTACGCTATTTTAATATTTTGGGTGAATCTCATCTGGACCAACTGATTCATCTACTTTCAGTTTTGATTACATCAGTAACACATCATTCTCTGTAAACAGCCTAGTGTTCACTATTTTATCATACATACCTAAATAAAGTTATGTTACTCTTTTTTTGTACAAACTTTGCTATTTTTCTCCTGCTTCGGATTTAGCACATCTTATAATGCTCTTAACGTCCCTCTTATTAACTTTGTAAGCTTTTCTATCTTCCTTTGACCAAGTCTGCCTGAATTTCATATATGCACGTGTTTTATACTTTACAATACCTGTCACCTCTCTAGAGAACCGACTGGGTTTCTTTTTCTTTTACCTTTATTTACATGCTAGATGAAGAATTTAGTTGCAGATAAAATTAAACTTTTTAGTTATTCTATTTGTTCCTGCATTCTATAAGGCAACATCTTCTCTGCTAAGAATTACTTGTGTTCACCTATAAGAAAATTATTTATCCTTGTAAAATTTAAGCCATTTGTTGACTGTTGACCACTGCTTCCCAGGCTCTTTCCCACAGATATATCTAACACTATAACAGTATTGTGAGAATCAAATTTTGTATTGTTTCTTTGTGAGCTGTTACCTCTACCAGCTGTATAAAGGATGCACCTAGCAAAGAATCCATGATATCCCTACTCCGTGCTAATACAGCAACAGGTACTTGCTTACAGCACGCTCATTGACATATTTGTTATTTCATCCATCAATGCTTTTTCTAATGTTGTCCTAATGTTCTGGAGGTCTATAAATCACTCTTGTTCAAAGAACGTTATCGCCGGTTTCTATAATTACCCATATACTCTCATTTTTCCAGAGTACACAGATGACTTGATGTTATTCTTTACATGCAGAACAACTCCTCCCTTCTTGCCTTGTCTATCATTTCTATAAAGATTGTATCTATTCATGAGATTCCTTATACTAAGACTCATTTGTAGCCACCACATCCAAATTATCCATGGGCATTATTGTAATTAGATGAGTAAGTGTATTACCTCACCAAAGACCATTTTTACACATACCATAGGGATCCTTTCCCTGACATGTCTGGATTTATATACCCTTTTTCTGTATTCATCTTATGACTTTTAAAGCTAACTTCAAAATCTCTGCCTATATCACCACACAAACACTCTTCATAAACTTTGTCAACATGTGTGGGGCAGCTGGAAAGATTGTAGATATGGGTACCCTCCATTATCTAGTTTAACCCACTGAGTGGTAGAAGGGTATCCAGTGCATTGCTTCTCAATTAATTGTATTCCCCACGAGAACTCAAACTGCTTATATAGTTTCTAAATTCTTGACTTAATATCTTTGCAGCCCTACTAGAGGGATGTATATAGTTTATCTTACTTGTACTGTATCATACCAATGGCTGCCATGACCAATATATCGAAAGATTCTCTCTCTTTACACCGCCCACTTAACCAAGAGTTAAACCACAAGATACAAAACATCCTAACATCTTCCTGCCTGTACATGGGTAATACTGCTGAAAAAAGACTCAGATGATGTCACCTGGCCAAGATCAATTACTAGCTGAGAAAACTGTTCATGCATTGCCCTGACCGCATTTGTGGCTAAATCATTAGTCCCAAGATGAGCAATTAGTGTACAGATTTCGTTAATGAGTATGGATAACATTGAAGGGAAGCATAATTAAAGTAGGTTATTTTTTCCCATTTATACTACTATATTAGAGATGTTATCCACTCCCACACAAGCAAATCAGATGCAGCTAATTGGCATATAATGTAGATAATTAATTTTGGCCATGTAAACTCAAGTTCATTTGGTGAACTTTTAGCTGTTCCTAACGACTTAGTAGGTTTGTTCAATAATAACTCCTGGTCTTAGTAAATCATGTTCTACGTGTTTTAGTTTCACCTTCTTTCATATAGAATTAGCAAATATTCAAAAAAGATTTTGCAGAGTTTTTACCATCTTAAGGACCAGAGGGTGCTCAATGCATTGATCAGTTCTTTGAGCACTGCTCTGGTCCTTAAGGATTTAAGGGCTCTTTCATATTCCACAAATGTAGCAGCATCTTGGTATGTTTCTGCCTCCCATGTTCTAAACCTCTATTGCTGGGGGAGTGTGCCTGACAGTCAGTCCACGTGAGCACCAGTCTAATATTACTGGTTGACTCCTACGTGGATTGGCTGTTCATCGTTGGTTGCAATGAGCACTGCATCTTCCACTTTCATTCATGTGAACAATCTGTCCGTGGTCCCATAGGCCACTGAGCAGATCTCCTAGCTACGACTTCACTGCATTCCTGTTTGAACACAGTAAAGATGCAGTACACTGGACTGTTCCATACATGCAAGGTGATAGACACCCATGTGAAAAGCGCCATAGCTCAGCAGCTTACCTTTCAGCAACATAGCCAGTGCACCATCACTGTATTGGTATTGCCTGTGTCAAAGAGGCCTAACAATGCTGAAGGGCTTGACAATTCTCATTGATTTAAATTGGTCATCTGATGGAAGAACCTTGCTGGAATAGGACCTCACTGTGGGTTTGGAACAACTTGTCTGGATTCAGCTGAGATTCGGCAAGGAAGACTTTATTGTACATCCAAAGACACAGCATAGGGTGATGGATGGCTGAACATGTAATCACCCCACAATATGCGTACAAAAACATCCAACACCTCTCCTGACATCCATGGAATTCCCCTTAGCCCCCAGCTCTGGCTTCCACTCTTGTCCTCCTGGAGTTGTGACAACTATTTGCAAGGTGAGTTTAACCCTGGAAGTTCTACAACCACCAAATTACAAGTCTCAGGGTTGAAATTATTCAGTCAGAGCCTGCTGATAATATCCATTGTACCATGGCCAAATTCTATCTTTCCTTCCCCACTGTGTCCTCCAGACAATCCCCTCAGTCCTGAGAACCCCCTGGAGTGAGGTCATGCTCTTGAGAACTAGTGCACATGCTCAGACACACGGTTATCTCTGAGTAAGTGCAGACAGCCAGGTGCCCTGACAGCTAACTTGCAAGGCTGGTCTCTGAGCATGTTAGGCTCAAGCCTGGCACCACTCATGATGTTGAACTTGGAGCCCCTGTGCCATGGGACCTTGGGAAGTCTGTATGTATGGAAGAACTATGTAATGCAGGGGAACACAAAGATCCAAAGAGAAATCATACTGCAGGCTAGTGGCAGAGAGCAGATACATATACCAGGGTTATTTGGTCATTACAACTCCTTCACTCCCCTGGTAAAAGTGACACTCAAATAAAAGTCTGTGTTTTAGTCCACTACTTGTCCTCTTAACTGAGAACCCATCAGCACTGAGATGCTGTCCACCTTTATGCCATCCATAAAGACAGGCTCTAACACTAGCACAAACTTACTAGTTCCAATGACCTATTTTCTTGGAGCATACCAGTTGCTGGGTGGCTAACAAGAGGCACTCAGCATACTCTGCTTGGTCACCTACTACAACATCAATCCTTCTCACTCATATTTGTCCCTATTGGGCCCTATATCTTCTGTCTACTCCCTGTCTACCATTTCTCTCAGAGAAGAGTCAGAGCGGAGAGTGGCCTGGTGTGCAGCTCTGGCTCAGGGAAATGGTACTTTGTCTCTGGTTCATCACAGTCACATACCAGCTAGCCATAAGCCTGAGGTCACTGCCAAAAATGCTCTGAGTTCGGAAATCCAATTGTGGGCTAGAGATGAAGAGCAGGGTGCTGAGATTAATCTTTATTTGAACAGGCTCTCTGAATCCTCTTCACTGCATATACCAGGGTCATTGGGCAATTATAGGAATGTCAACCAACTGCATGCTAGAGAGATCTCCAAACCATTCTTTCACAATACACTGGAGACCCCCCTGCATTGAAACAATTGAAAAAACATTTAAAAGAGCAGTAAACCTTTTTTATATATACAAAAAACATATATGTTAAAGGGATTTATTTCCCTGCTAAGTAAAACAAAGGTACTCCCATTGCTGGGATAGTTTTCATTCAAACTCAGTGAAACTTGACTGTTTACATTAACCTGCAAGGTTCTATTGTGGTCACCAGGTGATGCTGTTCCTATCACTTACTATGGAAATCCATAATCTATTATTCAACATCTCCCACAGTATAAAAATGTCTTTTGGACACCAGTTGGTGCTTTTGCTAACAGTATGATTAATAACAGAACAAAAAAAGAATAAAAGAAAAAACATGTTTCAGCTGAAATAAAATTTTAATGAAATATCTCCCAGCAGTGGCACTTACCTTGTTTTACTCAGCTGGAAAAGCTCTATAACATATATAATGTCCAAAAAGGTTTATTGCTTCACAATATGTTGGAGACCTCTCTAATGTTCAAGGGGTTAAACGTCCAATTTAAATAAATGTGAATTTTATTTTCTACCCTATGTTACAGTTAGTTTCTCTGTAATTGTACCTGTAAGGTGCCTTGTTGTGAGCTGTGCCTCAGCTGTGCTGGTCAGTGCAATTCCATCCCCGCTTCTGTTTTTATTTGCTAGGTTCTTTATTGCTGCAGTGGACAGTTTATATCCTAATTTCTACATTTTTTTTTACCAATTTGTATTATCCCATATGGAACAGTTTACTTAATCCCTTAAGGACCACGTAAAGTGCTGTGACCGTCATGCAGTTTTTGCCTTAAGGACCGGTGACAGTCATAGCACACCATGTAAATATTACTTACAGAGCTCCTCCAGGAGCACTGTAAGTAAAAACTGGGTCTGAAATTGACAGCTCCAAGACTGGGATGGTCTCTCCCCAGACTCCAATGCGGTGCACTGGTGCGAGTAACAGGTCACATGTACCGGCACGTAAGAATGGATCAAAGCGGTCCTTAAGGGAAGGCGACTTCCCTGGACCACTGGTCCTTAAGGGGTTAAAGGAGCTGTAAACCTGTTGTTATGAAACAAAAGCAAAAGAAACAAATTTGATCCACGCATTAACAATTCTTCTTCTTCTTCAATTTTAGGTGGAGAAAGTCATTCCTTTTCAGTCTGATTTTTGGGATCCCGGTTATATGCCTCATGATTTACATGCTGTTTGCTCACAATAACCACCACAACCCTATGATGCTGGAAAAAAACATCATCCCTGGGTTATCAATATTAAATCTTATCTTTTTCATCCTTTGTACCTTTGTTCAGGTAGGCTTTTTTTCATTATATTTGTCTAAAAGCACGAAATCTGAATATACATGGTTAAAGGCAAATGCTAGTGAAATATATACATTTGCCAGATAGCTATGGCACCCACTAGGACTACTGCTTTAGAGGAAAAAGTCCATGTTGCCCCTCCCCTTTACATCACAGATGCATCTGCAGACATGTACGGAACTGAGAACTATCCTGTTCCTGGTGCTTGCACTTTTTTCATAATTAGTTCACTCTTAGTTTTGTGCCATGGTACTTCCTTGGTGGACTGATTTCTGAAAATATGAATGACTACCAGGAGTTTATTCTCTACAGTGAGAGAAAGGTGAAGAGATTTAATTCTAGTGAGAGAAGCCTCTTTGAGTCCTATGTTATTCCTCTGATTCCTATGTCATTTATAAAGTTGTAGAACACTCAGTGCATAGGACTCAAATAATAACATAGGTAATGGAGACTTTATTTTATATTTATCTCATCTTAGTGCATCTTCCCACAGCAGTAGGATAGTGCACAATGCATGTCCACAAATGCATCTGGTGTACAAATGGAAGAAGTAACATGGATCCTTCCACCTACAGCAGTAGCTCCTTAGTTCCCCAGCTATATTGGAAAGGCACACTGTGACATAAGGATTTAGTGTATGGATAAAAAAAAAACAACAAAAAACCCCCCCCCACAAAAAAAACCCTCACTTTCTTTTCAGGCGATTCTTTAAATGTTGGCTCAGGGACATGTTGCCTGAGAACAGTGGTGTACCATGTAAACTTTACAGCATCAGCCAATCCTCATCAAATTCTGAAGTGTTGAGTGAAGGCATGTCTCTCTTCTGGCTTAAAGAAACACCAATACCAAAAAATGAAATGGCCTGAAATAACTTTAAATATCATGGACATATAGCATATGTAAAAATAAATTATTTATGTTACTTTCCTAAAATATAATCTCAAACTTGCTTTTTTAATATATGTGTAAACTGTCCTGTTCAGAGAGCATTTATGTAATTTGTGTGCTGATTGTATTGAAAAAGAAGAGCTAGTCAGTTGATTGTGATTAGTGCCCTTAGCTCCTTTATTCATAAGGGCTGTTATCTTAACCCATTAACAGACAGTCCTGAACAGTCAATGGGAGCTCTTGTATCTGCTCCGTCAGAGCATATATATCACTAGTTTGTATGCCTTAGAGAAGAAAACTATTTTTAAAGATGCCAACATGAAGTACAGGGTGTTTAAGAATATATAAATCCAGAGGGATGATGGACTAAGGTGTGATAAACTGATGATAAAGCGGAGAACTTCTCCAGTGATATCACTTCTCCAATTCCTCTGTTATTCTATGGATCCAGTGCACTATGATCTCTCCCACTTGAGGAATCGTATTGCATAGGATCTATAGAATAACATAGGAACTGGAGAAGTGATATCACTGGAAACGTTATCTCTATTGCACCTTAGTGCATCTCCCCCAATTCTTTCTTTGGTGTTTTCCTTTAAAGGGATAGTAGTACTTTGTTTTAACTTTATTTTATTTTGTAGGCATTAAAAAACATGCAGAATGATATAAGTCTTATCTCTCAAACCTTTATGGTTTATAAGATATTCACAAGCAAAGTTTCCCCCTCCCACCCCTTTTACCTAGTGTAAGCTATCTCTTCACAGATGTGGAATGCAGTCCATAGACCAGACAGATAACAGAAGGGGACACTCTTATTCCCATGAAAACAATGAAATCCCTGCCCCCCTTGAAAAGCTTTTCAGGTTTTTCCCTTATCTTAATTGAAGATTGTCCCTCTCTGCAGTCTACCTGGGCACCTCCCTCCTGCTGTGGCTGAACAGTGTGACATCAGTAAAAGGGGCGGGAGGGGGACACTTTGTCATTGAATTACTCTGGAACTACAACTCTGACAGAATTGAAATAACACTCTCCAGAGTCCAAATACTATGATGATTAATTAGAGCTGCTTTTATTATGAAACATTACTATCCCTTTAATCTGAGAGAAAGCTTACAATATCTAAGCATCTCCCCTGCGATTACACTGTAACAAAGCTAATTTAATATCAGAACTCTTGCTATTGAAAAACAAATCCCTCTTGGGAATTTATATTAAAACTCAAAAATAATTAATGATGGTACTTTAACCCCTTGAGTCCTAAAGATGTCTCCAACTCATTGCAAAACAATGCATTGGAGTCATCTCTATTAGCACCCTATTTTTATTCTGCCTGCTATGGTTTAGTTGTCCTTATTACATCATCCTCAGTGATAAGCATTGTCTTTAATGTATTGTGTCATTTTACTAAACTGTTTCGAGATCTAAGATATTTGAAATCACTTGTTGCTATTGTTTATTATCAGTATTGCAGAGACCCTGCATAGCTGAGTTTATCCCTGGATGCACAACCTGTAGCTATCTATATTAGTGGGGCCACTTGCAGCCCCCAGAATCTTCTGCTGACGCCAGTCTGTTCTTCGGTAAAGTGGGTAGAGGAGATAATTTCCATCTACCGTATTACCCCCCAAAAAGAGCACTTTCTTAAGCCATTACTAAAGGGATAGTAATGGACTATTTTTAGTACATTTAATATTGGAGATATTAAAAAAATAAATAAATCGATGCCAGTCCGATCTCTCAAACTTCTATAGTTTGAGAGATATAAGCTTCTAAAGACTCCTCCCCCATTTCATAGACGTCAGCCCTCTAGCTGACAGAAGCAGATCCTGGTCCCAGGACCAGCCGGCAGCTCTTCAGCAGAGCTGAAATACCGCAATCTAAAAAAGAAATACTTCATTGGAACAATCCACAAAGTGTGCTTGCAAACCAGTCACACTTTGTAGACTGTTCCAATAAAGTATTTCGTTTTAGATTGCGTTATTTTGCCTCTGCTGAAGAGCCGCTGGCCGGTCGTGGGACTAGGACCAGGATCTACTTCTGTCAGCTAGAGGCTGATGTCTATGAAAGGGGTTTGGGGGGGGACTTTAGTACCTTATATCTCTCAAACTATACATGTTTGAGAGATCGGACTGGCATCAATAGATTTATTTTTTTAATATCTACAATATTATATGTAGTAAAAATAATCCATTACTATCTCTGTAATCCATTTGCCTGTCATTGATCTAGATTTTGTTGGCATCTACTGACCAGCAGAGGATGATGGAGGTTGTAGGTTAATACCAGCTGCAGGGCCACAGGCTGTCCAGAGAGAGCTCAGTTGGTTAATGCACCAGCGATAGAATCGGTTCAAACCTCAGGATCACAGACTCTAGTCCCTGCAAGGTCAATTCAGCCTTTCACCCTTCTGAGGTAGATAAAATGAGTACCATTAAGTTGGGTAATAATAACATCTATACCCCAGGACATACTTGAAAACAAGAGACAGTCTCAATGGTAAAATTAATTCACAAGAAAAAGTTATGATCAGTGTCAGGCTGGTGAAATGCTATTAAGTCAGTGTCTTCCTGACAGTAAGAAATGTGCGTATGGTAGATCTATTTTTGTACCGGAGTAAGCCATCTCCAGAAGAATATAGCTACTCTAGAGAGAATTCAGAGAAAGGCTGCTAAAATGGTGACTGGTTTACAGAAAAAGAAATATCTGGATAGATTAAAGGATCTAAACATGTATAGCTTGGAGGAGAGAGAGAGGGGATATGGTAGAAACATTCAAACACATGAAGGGATTCAACAGGAGGGAAGTACATTTCAAAGGAGTAAAAATGTTAAGACAAGAGGCCATAGTCTAAAACTAGAGTGACAGGAGTTTAGATGTAATATAAGAAAGTTTCCTTAACTGAGAGGGAGGTACATTAGTGGAATAGCCTAACAGCTGAGGTGGTAGATGTTAATACAGCGATGGAATTTAAGCATATATTGGATAGGCATAAGGCTGTCCTGAACGAAAGACAAGACCAAGGGCCAAATAAGGTTTGAAGTTTTACAGTAGGAAAATGAGCAGACTAGATGGGCCACATGGTTCTTATCTGTCATCAAATTCTATGTTTCTATGCCCATCTCTGTACTTCACCTTGATATGTTATTTTAATATAGTTTTGTAAATGTGAAGCTATATGTTCTATAATCTTTCCCCTGACTCTCTTGGGTTTTATAGTGTCATGTATAGGGCTGTAGTCACCGCATTCTGGTATCATGTAATGCAGAAAATTGTATTAGTTACTGTAATTTGCTTTTCATGGTCATAGTTCAGGGCAGCATTCACCAAAGGTTAGGCCTTCTACTCAGAATAGGACAGGAAACAAAAACTAAGCATTAAAAGCCTTATCCCCCTTAATCTATCTCTTGAGTAAAAAGCCAAAACAACCATAAAGGTAGGGCAAAATGGAGACTGCTACCATGGCCTATGACCAGGAAAAGAAAATGATGGTAAGTTAATACTATTTTCTCCATTCTTGGTGTTCCACAGCAGCCATTCATTAAAGGGTCGTACCCATGCAGAAAAACCATAAAGATGTTGTGGTTGGAGAAAAGAAAATATACACATTCTCATAGGAGGAAGGAAAACCATACACCAGAGAAAGGGTTGCAAAAATACTCTCAGAGTTGGTATATGCTGAAAAAGAGAATCACATTTTAGAATGGAATAACCAAAGTTCACTGAGGCTGCTGAACAAGTGATGAAAGTTGGAAGGAAGACCAAGTAACTGTCCTGCACGTATCATGTGTAAGAGCCTTAGCCTCTGCTGTCCATGAAGTGGAAATATCCCCAGCAGATTTAGCTTTAAGCCCCTGTATAACCAGTAGCTTCTGCTTCTGATATAACTTTACAATGGCTGAGATGATCCAATAGCTTTAGTAACTTTAGGTGTAGCTTGTCTCTTATGTCTTATGTAATGCAGACGGGACAACCAGAACCTTGAGGATTTCCTGAAGGATGAATTTTGTGCTAGATACAGCTGCAGATATCTGACCATATCAAGGTTCACCAACAGAAGGTTGGAAGAAAATTAACTGTTGAGGAAAGCAGGAAGAACAGTGTCTTGTGAGACATGGAGCTCATGCACCACAGTTTCCAATATTCCGGGACTAGCCGAAGGAGTACCCTAGCAGGACAGCAGATAGTAAATGGCTCTTCTGCTGACAAGTCCAGCATCTCGGAAACAGTTCTGGCCAAGTGATGGCTAATAATCATGTATATTTGAGAGAGAACAAGCCTGGAGCTATAGAGGGAAAAAAAGCAGTGTTGAGGAGAGAGCTGACAGAACCAAGGTGGAGAATAGATCCTAACTGTAGGTCGTATCTTCTATACAGATTTAAAGAAGTTTGAAATGAGTTGATATGAGGACAGCCTGATGTCCCCGAGGTCAGGTAGAGCAGAGACCTGAACCCAGAGAGAGCTAGAAATGAAGCCTTTATTATAGCCCTCTTCAAGAAAGTCCAATATATAAGACACTGAAGGATTGCTGGTCTTGTCTTGTCCTTTTCACCTTGTTCTAAAGAGCACAATCATATCATGATAACCAGATTCCCCAGTGAGAAGATTCCACATCTATATTATCTGTCAGATTGTGAACAACCTTGTATTCCTCAGTTTACTACAGTCACAGCAAGTTCTAACATAACAAATACCTCCTAATAAAAGTCCCAAATGTACCTTAAACTGGACAGAAAATCCTAATAGCCACTATGAATCAATTATTTGTGGAGATGTTCCTCAAAAGTCATTTTTAATTTGCACTGAATATCATGTTGACAGAGACAGACACAATTCTTACATTAATCCCAGATCTAAAACTATTCCCCTGGAGTTTTCTATTGAAGCATTCAGTGGGAGGAGTTTGGGGTCTTGGAGTCCTGAAACTAAGAATCTTGTCTGTCTCCACTGACATGATATGCATTACTAATTAAGGATTCATTTTGGAAAACTAAGCCACACAGAACAAGGTTCTTATGGCGCGATGTAAGAAATGTTCTCATCTGCTAAAGGCATTTTTGCGCGCAGATAGATTTTGTGCATGTTCTAATCCAGGAAGCTGAATACCAAACGCTTCTTGTATTGCGCATGAAAAATTCCTTTTTACGACAACACTACACAGATGTATAAATTAAATTGCAATAGCACTTCCTGCATTAGGCGCATTCGCTATTCCACTCACACAGATTCGTTAACCCTGGCCATGCCCACAAAAAAATAAATATGCGCAACTGTTCGCTAATCTTGATTTTTTCATGTGAAATTCAACAAAATCATGTGCAAACCTATTCACTAGTGGTTTTCACACAGGAAATAGCGATTGTGAATGTTTCTTGCATCGCACCATTAGTGGCCAACCAGTTTAACCCTTTGATTGTTAGTGGGGCAGAAGGATTAAGAAAAGTGAGGTTTTATTATTAGAAAGTATAAATATATCTATATCTATATACTGCATATATATATATATATATATACAAATAAAGGTGGGCACGCCACATACAAGATGCCATATGAATTACTGCCCGGTGTTGCCTGTAAAGAAAATGCAAAAGATATGTATAGTGCAAGCACCAGACAACAAGCGCACACTAGGGACTTATATGAGAAAATATTATATTTAGTGTAAATGAATAATCAACGTTGGGCCGAAACATTGATTATTCATTTACAGTAAATATAATATTTTCTCATATAATTCCCTAGTGTGCGCTTGTTGTCTGGTGCTTGCACTATACAAATCTTTTATATAGATTATATATATCTTATATTTACATTTCCACTAATATGAACATCTTTGTTTTAGTTTTTATGTAATCCTTGTTAAGTGCTGGGGTGTATGAAACTTATTGCATCACTATGCATTGCACATCCCTCTGGTACTTAGAGGGTTAACATTTCTTGTGTCATCAGTGCATCACTGTCATCTCCAGCATCAGCTGATCACATAGCTTGATATAAAATTAACCCTTTCTTTGCTTTGTTCTATCCAACAGTTCCTGGGCGGTTGGTATTTTTATGTCCAAGCTTACAAGTCTCTGAAACACAAAGCCACTAACATGGACGTGCTGATTGTTCTGGCCACTACCATTGCTTACATTTATTCTGTGGTTATTCTGATTGTGGCCATTGTGGAGAAAGCTGATAAGAGTCCAGAGACGTTCTTTGATACCCCTCCTATGCTGTTTATGTTTATTGCCCTGGGAAGATGGCTAGAGCACATAGCAAAGGTAAATTCCCCAAAATTCATCTCAGCAGGTGTTCACCCAGAAATCTCTCAGATACTGTCTTCAGTTCTAAGAGGAGACACAAGAGAAATGCATATTGCACCTATGACACACACAGATATCCTAAATGCAGCTGACACAGCATGCGCACACACACATATATATACATATACATGTTCACATGGATATTCACACACCCATATACACACAAACATACACACAGGGCTTAAAATTTGTAGTCCTTTGCTACTAGCCAGACCTGAAAAGTTACTCGCCACTGCAAGCCATAACATACCCACCAGGGCTGAATTTCTATTCGCCATTGGCTAGTGGAGAGGGGAATTTTGAGCCCTGATACACAGATACACACATAGACACGCATATGTACATTTATGCATGAACACACACACACTCGCACACACGTATATACATACAAATATGTACACATACATATGCATACACAAAAACTCACTCACAAACACATAATGACATTTGTGGGACTTAGTGAAAAAAGGATAAATAATAGATCTTTTCTTTCTGAATAATGCAAGGGATTCTCCCAATGCTGGTAGATGTTTTATTCAGAAGTTATTACAGACACATTTTGTTTGTTATTTAATTGAATTGCTATTTTTTTTTACTCCAGACACCAGGCTTTGTGTTCCTATCACTTACTATGGGTAACCATAGTGAGTAATTCAAGCTAGCCAACAAAAATGGTGTTTAGACAAGATGCAGACTCATACCTCTATTGCACTGTAAGGGTTCAATGCTTGTCAACATGATTACTACTCGTGTGCAGTTGTTAACATACCACTGTGCTTTTCATGTATCTTTATTGCACTGTAGGGTAAGACTTCTGAAGCCCTGGCTAAGCTCATATCCCTTCAGGCTACAGAAGCGACAGTTGTTACAATTGGATCAAATCAATCCATTGTGAGGTACGTTATCTTATATTTCTGTGTAACAGTCCAGATCTATCCTCTAAGCCTGGAATTACATACCAGCTTTACTATGGAAGTCACATTTATGTGCAATGACATAACTGCTTTGCAGATGTCTCTGTGAAATAATGCATTGGAGAGCTCTCTGGCATTTAGTGTGTTAAAAGCTCCCCTTTGGTATGATGGGAATTTCTACGTACCCCAGAATTGCCCAGTTTCTTTTAGTACATCAGTCTCAGTGTTAAAAAAAAAAAAAAAGGAAAAGAAAGGGAAATTACATAGAAAAGTACAGTGGAGGAATTTTGGAGCCAACTGTACCATAAAGGAATTAAACTTCCCAGCCAATGTATGTTACCCTTTGAGTGTCAGAAAGGTATCCAATGCATTGCAATGCGTTGGATACCTCCTTGGCACTCAAAGGGTTAATGTGAGATTTTTAATCCATGGAATGTTAGAAAGGTCTCCCGTGGATTGCTATCATTGTATAGAATAAAGGCCTCAGTTAAATCAATGGGAAGCTTTATTCCCCCACCCCCGGTGTGCAGTTAGGTTGCTCCAGAATTGCTCAGTTTTGCGTAACCCCTTAAGGACCAGGTGACATGCTATTACTGTCACATAGTTTATACCGGTGGTGGTCATAGCACGTCACATACTTTTTACATAAAGTATAAGTAAAAACGGGGTCTGAAATTGACCGATCCAAGACTGGAGTTGTCTCTCTCAGACCCCAACAACAGGTCACGTGTACCGGCACGTTGGTAATGATCAAAGCAGTCCTTAAGTGAAGGTAACTTCCTTGGACCGTGGGTCCTTAAAGGGATAGTAATACTTAAAAATGACTAATCCCTATATTGCAGTCATGTTAAAAAGAAATTAATTGCCCCCAGAATTGCCTCCAGATAATCGCTCCTGAAGTTCTCCCCTTTCCCCAAAGTCAGCGTTCTAGCTGACTGCAGGGAAGCCTGTCGTACGACTGTCAGGCGGCTCTGCAGCACAGCCAAGATCGCGTTAATAAAAAAGAAATCTTTCACTGAAACGGTCTTCTACGTGTGCTTGGTTTGCAAGCACACGTAAAAGACCGTTTTAGTGAAAGATTTTTTTTTTATTAACATGATCTTGGCTCTGCTGCTGAGACGCCTGATGATCGTAAGACCGGATTTCCCTTCAGTTATCTACAACTCTGACTACAGGGAAAGGGGAGGGAGGGGGATCTTTAGGAGCGATTATCTCTCAAACCATAAAGGTTTGAGAGATGACACTGGGGGCAATACATTTCTTTTTAACATGACTACAATATAGGAATTTGTAATTATTAAGTGTTACTATCCTTTTAAGAGGTTTAATATAAAAGGTCCATTGGATTTTATGTATAGGGATGGGTGATGCGTCCCCCAAAGAAAATGCACCTTGGGGGACGCATAAATATTTAGAAATTTCCATTGTTTTGAATCGTGCTTTTAATCTCTTGAATGTTACAGAGGTCTCTGTGCATTGAGAAGCAATGTGTTTCATGGGGTTATAATTCCATGTAAATTAAAGGGCATTTCTATTTGACTCCTGTGGTGTCATTCATTTGCCCCAGAAGTGTACCTCTTTGCCTTTATACAAAGGCCAATGTTCAATCTTTCCTAGCCTACAAAAACGTTTAATCATTTTGGGTCAGTGAAGTCAATGTTTTAATCTGCCATATTGTTTCCATTGGTGTTAGCCTCTATTGCCATTGCCTGTACTCCACCATCATTACTATGTTAATGTCATCAAGCCACATACACCAGCCCCATAGATGCAGGGAAATGTAGTATACCCACGCTATTTTCTCTATATCTTGTTTAATAAATAGCATTAAACAAGGTAAAGCGTAAAGGAGTTCCCAAAAACGCATTGTGCTCGTTATGCTATTACATGCAAAGGCTGAAATAAATCCTAGTAAAATGTGTAATGACAGTTTAATAGTAATATATTAATTAAACCACATTTATAAAAAAAACACAAAATTAGTTCAATAAAATGCACAATGTATTATAATAAAATCTATGCAATTTTTAAATACGAATCTTACTAAAACAATTAAATTTGCAGATGTCTTGGACACGTCTCTAGCATTCAAGGGGTTAAATAATAATAATGTTGATGTTATGGAAGCTGATTTATCTAAGTATAGCTACTTTAATTTTGTTCGTAATTATCATATTATCACGCCAAATTGTAAACGAGGCAAAGTTACATACCAGTCTACTAAAGGAAATAGCTCTTTGAAGCACTTTCACTTTAAGGCATATTCACAAAGTAATTTGGAGCCATTCTGGAGCAAAACAAATGCACCATAGCAGGCAAATAAATACCTCCAAGCATATTGATATAAATAGAGCTTTTATCTCTATGAGTGCTTCGCCATGTGTTGGATACTTCTCTGGCACTCAAAGAGTTAACCCCCTGATTGCTTGAGTGGTTTCCCATATACGGCTTCACATTTAAATCTATGGGTGTTTTAGTTGTTCACTATTGTACAGTTGGTTTGTTTTAGAATGACTCAATGCTTTCTCTTTAATATGCGCCTTAACACTGTAATTGAGGGATGAAGGCCCCTGTGCAGAGACACTGATAACACACTGATGTCCACCTTTTGCACTTTGCAGGGAAGAGCAGGTGGCTGTAGAACTGGTCCAGAGAGGGGACATTGTAAAGGTTGTACCTGGAGGGAAATTTCCAGTTGATGGGAAAGTCATTGAAGGCAGTTCCATGGCAGATGAGTCTCTTATCACAGGTATAAGTTCACTTTTTAGTTCTTTGAAAGAATAAATATATTTTTGGCATGACCTGTTGCAATGCGTTGCTGACCTTTCTAGCATTCAAGGTGTTAAATTATCCATTTAAATCAAAGGCAATTTGGCAGGATTTTATATTGTCACCTATAGTGCAGCTGGTTGGCTCCAGATTTGCTCTAGGTCTTTAGTACATCAGCATCTATGAAATGCATTGTTTGATGTGAGGAGGTATAAGTTAACACTTTGAGTGCCACAGGGGTATACAACACATTGCATTACCACTTTGGCACTCAAAGGGTTCAAGACAAACTTCAACAGAGATCACTATATACAGGAAAAATAGATATACCTGTATGTTGTATGAATGATATTTACCTATGTAAATTAAATGGTTAAACACATTTAGAATCACAAATCCCTAGGGTGTGTTTCCCCCTTTAATCCCAAATAGTAATCCCTATTTCTAATTCTATTAATCCTTAATATCTTATATCCATTTCCTTCATGTTTACATAAGAAACTCTCATGCATTATGTGAAAGCAATTAAAGGGATAGTAATGTTAACAATAAACTAGGTTGCCAAGTCTTCTTTATATTAAATGTAACACAATGTGCTATCTTTAGCAGTTTACTTTTCTGTAGTTCATAAGATATTAAATGTGGAAGGATCCCCCTCCTGCCCCTTCTGGCCATGCTGAATCTGCAGTCCGGACGGACGCAGCGAGGGACAATCTTCAGTAAGCAAAAGGAAAATCCTGACCTCCTTCGTCAAGGGGGCAGGGTTTTCCTTATACTTACTGTGAAGATTGTCCCTCTCTGCATCTGTCCGGTCCTGGTACCAGATTCCAGATTCAGTGGTAGGTGACCAGAAGGGGTGGGAGGGGGAGCCTTCTACATTTAACCCTTTGAGTGCCAGAGGGGCACGCAACGCATTACCCCTCTGGCACTCAAAGGGTTAATATCTTATGAACTACAGAAAAGTACGCTGCTAAAAATAGTGCATTGTGTTACATGTATTATAAAGAAGACTTGGAGATCTAGTTTACTGCAAACATTACTATACCTTTAAGTTCCCATCATTTATTACCACCTGATGGGGAGGATGATAATTTAATGTGAGTCAATCTCCTTTTTGATTTTACATATTCTGTAAGTGCATGAACAGTAAAGTCAAATTGCCTACATTTTTTTATTATTATTATCATCTTCAAAGATTTTTGTATACTTTTATGTACCTGACGAGGTGTTTTGAATTTCCGTGTCCAGGAGCTTTCTGTCAGGAACTATGAAAGAAGGGATAGTGAAAAAATGTTCAACTATCACACTGAGTACTCTGTATGTTGCAGTGGAGGCAAGCTTTTCTTCTGCAGGATTAGTGAAAAATTGTATCACTAACCCTGTTTTGGCAGTCCCTCTCTGGAAATAGAAATTTAGAGAGCTCTCTGTCAGGAACATAAATGTATAAAAAGTAGGTGAAGATAAAAAAAAATGTGCAGGCAATTTGACTTTACATATTATGTACTTGCAGAAAATGTGAAATCAGAACAGTGGCTGACTGTCACTTTAATTATCCACAGAGGACATGTGCTTTTTTATACATATGTAATCTCATAAATTGCCTGTACTTATATTAATTATCAATCTGAGTGCCAAACTGGTGTGCAAAAAATTGCTCAATAATTAATTGCACATCCCTTCTGGTACTCAGAGGTTATTGACTGCTGAAACTGTCTCCCTGAATATGCCATCTAGGTGAACCTATGCCAGTTAGGAAGAAGCCTGGTAGCATGGTCATTGCTGGGTCCATTAATGCACACGGCTCCGTGCTTGTTGAAGCCACACATGTTGGTTCTGATACAACCCTGGCACAGATTGTCAAATTAGTGGAAGAAGCTCAGATGTCCAAGGTAAAATAAACATGTGCAGTATCCCTTTTTATCATGTTTTGCAAGTTGTTTATTACATTTTGCATTACTAATAAAAAAAAGGGAGAAAAGAAGGCAGGAGACCGACAGGATGTTAGGTAAAAGGTGTAATCTCGTTAGGAGACCGGTAGAGTACAGGATGTTAGGTAAAAGGTGTAATCTCGTTAGGAGACCGGTAGAGTACAGGATGTTGGGCGTGCACAGATGTTCTATAACAATACAGTAATACAGTTAGTTCCCGCATTACTAGGAAAGGTAACACAAAGTGTTTGGAGTGTACAAAGTGGTCTGGAATTAGTCCTAGATGGAGAGTGCCAATGCATCCTAGTTCTCATGTGTGAATACCAAGGTTGCCAGTCTGAGAGGAAATTGGGTTGTTTTCTGCAAGGTTAGCATAGCTTTTTTGAAGGAAAAGGTAACTGATTTTGCCTCGTTGTTGTTTGTAATTAAAGGGGATCCCTCATCTCTATAAAAGTTAGGTTTATTAGGTACAGTATATAGCGATAATGTTGACAAAGTTATTTATTTATTTTTTAAAATGCTATTTGGGCTAAAATTATTGCTTACAGATTGCCCTGCACCCTACTTCCGCATACACTGCTCTTGCCGCAGCTTGCCACACTGCCTCTGCTTCCTTCCCTCTACCCAGCCTCCTCCGATGACAGAGGCTTTCTGTCTGTAAGCTGGAGCAATCTCATTGGCAGAGATCAATATCTAACCAATGAGATCACTCCAGCTAACAGGTAGAAAGCCTCCATCGCCGGAGGAGGCTGGGTAGAGGGAAGGGAGCAGAGGCAGAGTGGCAAGACCAGTGTATTCGGAAATAGGGTGCAGGACACTCTGTAAGCCGTAATGTTAGCTCAAATAGCGTTTTTTAAAATAAATAAATAATAACGTTTTCAACATAATCGCTATATACTGTACCTAATAAGCCTAACTTTTATAGGGGTGAGAGATCACCTTTAAAGGGGAACTATGCAGTAGCAATAAGCGGCTGTTGATTTGCTTATCAGAAGGACTTACCTAGGTAGGTGTCCTTCAGTCATCAGTCAGTTATGTCTATTTACTGTTTCATTTGTAATAGCAATTTGTGCCCCTTAAGAGCAGTTCAGGGCTATTGAACCTCATTATTTGTTGTGAGAATGTGTGAACTCGAGGCAGACTTCAATGAAGGCCGTAATATACAGGAAACTGCAGATATAATGCAAAAATAAACTGAGAGATATGCTTGACTGCCATATGAAGAAGGGGCCTATTTTAAGGGAAAATTCCTTCTGTACATTAAAGCCGAAAGTCAATTCATCAGCTAGCTTTAAAGGGATAGTAATGTTTCACAATTAAAGCAGCTAAAATGAATCTTCATAGTATTTGGGCCATGGAGAGTGTCATTTCAATACTGTCAGAGTTGTAGTTCAAGAGTAATTGAATGATAAATTATCCCCCTCACGCCCACACCAAATATTGGTGCGCTCTACCAGACTCAATACAATTGATTCTTTACATTTTTGTGATCTATATTGTCAAGGGGGAATGAGATTCTAAGTGCAATATTTACTATGAAATCAATTCCCCACTCCACAGTAGTGGGAGGGATGTATCCTGCCTCTGGGAGTCAGATCATGGACTGGTATTAGCCCCAGTCTGGCTGTCCTCTGGAGAGGAATTCCCTTCTGTTTCTCTGAAAGTCTCTGTTCTCTTTAACCTCTTAACGACCCTTGACCGTCATAGCACTTCATTGGTTGTTATACCCTTAACGACCCATGATGTGCTATGACCGTCATGGAATTCCGGGCTCACCCCGCAGCTCCACGCCGTTCGGGGAGTCTGGAATCTGAATCACCAAAAAAAAAAATGCTCAGTGGTCCTTTAGTGACCGCAACGTGCCTGCGTGGCCGGTCGTTAAGGGGTTAAAGCACCTCCAGACAATCGATATCAGTACAAAGTATTCATTTATTTATATATTAAAGTACGTGTTATTATAGATCCAACACATATCATGAGGTTCTCCTTCACTTCTTCAGGAATCAAAAACCTGAAGTGAAGGAGAACCTCATGATACGCATTGGATCTATCAAGGTGTAATAACACATACTTTAATATATAAATAAATGAATACTTTCTACTGATATCGATTGTCTGGAGGTGCTTTAAAGAGAACAGAGACGATCAGAGAAACAGAAGGGAATTCCTCTCCAGAGGATAGCCAGGCTGGGGCTAATACCAGTCCATGCTCTGACTCCCAGAGGCAGGATACATCCCTCTTACTCCTGTAAGTATAATACTGTGGAGTGGGGAATTGATTTCATAGTAAATATTGCACTTAGAGGTGGATTGCGCTCTTTTTTCTTTTGGTTTTATCCCCCTTCTGCCCCTTTTACTGATGTAACACTGCTCACCTCAGAGCAACAAGACTGTCCGGATGGATCGCAGAGAGGGACAATCTTCAGTGAGCATAAGGAAAAACCTGTCAAGGGGGGCAGGGCTTTCCTTATGCTGTGACCTGTCCAGTTAAGAGATCAGAGTCCACATCTGAGGTGAGGTGGTGTACACTAGGTAAAAGGGGCAGGAGGGGGATAGTTTATTATTCAATTACTCTTGAACTACAACTCTGATAGTATTGAAATAACACTCTCCATGGACCAAACACTATGAAGATTAATTGGAGCTGCTGTTTTTGTGAAACATTACTATCCCTTTAACTTTTCAAGGGGGTTGTGGGGTAGTTTTTTCTCTCTATGAATAGCTTTTTTTAAAAAAAATGAAATTTAACAAAATCATACATTTTAAACCATGTTTAGTTATGTATTTTATTTCATAACCAGAAACGTTTTAGAAACACTCGTGGAGTATTAACTCTTCACATGCCAAGAAGAGTAAATACACTGCAAAGCAAAGCATTGAGCAGCCCACTGGAAAGTGAAAGTTTACCCTAATCTTTAACCATTTGAGTGCCAGAGAGGTATCTGTAATATGTTGGATACCACTCTGGCATTCAGAGGGTTAAAGGGAACAAAATTCGCTCCTATAAAGAGGATCATATAATGCTTTCTTTCAATATGCTCTGTGTTGTAGTTCAAAAGGAATTCACTGCTAAATTGTTCCCCTGCCCTCCCCTTTCCCCTGTGTCACTCTGCTGTCTGAGCTGGCCGGACAGCAGGCGGCGAGGGACAATCTTCACTGAGCATAAGGAAGATCCAGCCCTCCTTCGTCAAGGGGGCAGGGTTTTCCTTATACTCTGTGAATGAAGATTGTCCCTCGATGTGCACTATCTGGTTTCACGACCGGAATCCACATCTAAGGGGAGCGACTTTCAGGCTGTAAAAGGGGCAGGAGGGGGATCCTTTAGTTGTGAATTTCTTTTGAACTACAACACAGAACTTATTGAAATAAAGTGTTACATGATCCTCTTTATAGGAGGATCAATCGGAGATGCATTTGTTTAACATTATTACTGTCCTTTTAAAATAAAATTATACACTAATGATAAGTGGCTCTTAATTTACCAGAAGGAGTTACCTAAGTAGGTGTCCATCAAACAGCAACCAGTTGTTGCTTTATACTGTTTTATTTTCATTCGGTCTCTTTTGTATACTGCTAGCTGTTTTTGTTCACAGTCTGATAAAGGCTAGGGACCCTTATGAATCATTCATGTCTATGGAAGTGCATTGTTTAATGTGAAGAGGTGTGAGCTAAAGGCAGACTTCAACAGAGATCACGATATACAGGACACTGCAGATATAATGCAAAAATAACTATACCTGTATGGTGTATGAATGTTATCTACCCATGTAAGTTTAGAATCACAAATTCCTAGGGTATTTTGCCCCTTTAATCTCAAATACTAATCATTATATCTAATACTATCCATACTCTAACAACTAACCTAAACAAAGAGCTTAGTATTTGCAACAGCAATTAGATTGCGCTCCCCCCGACCACTGCTTCGAACCAGTGGTTCCTGCCATTGCTGCCCCGACATGCACAGTTTCAGTAAGAAGATCCCTTATCTCTGTATGACTGAGAGAGTGGTGGCCCACATATATACTTACTACTGTGATTGGCTGCACTCTGGGGCAGCCCTAGAACCAAGTATGTGCAGATTTTATTTTTCTCTGTACTGTCCTGCCTGTAGGCACATTATAATAGGGCCTATATGAAAGGCAGTGTAACTGTGGAACTGTTAGCTCCTGACAGGTAAGAGAAGAGGGTTTCCAGGCACTTAAAGTGTATGGAGGCTAGGGTGCGGAGAATAGAGGTGTAACAGGAATATATTAATCACTATATATTTATACATTTGCACACTTCAATACACCCTTGACAGAATAACACATAACATATCAAGGGTGCCATCACTGATTCAATCCCCACTGGATGCTAGAGAGGTCTCCAATAGGTAGTGTAGACGTCCACACAAACCTTTTTAGCATTCAAGGGGGTTAAGGTGGCCCATAGGGCCTGTAGTGGCTTAAAAGGACCTGAGTGGTGGTTAGTAGGAATGAATGAAATGGCCAAGAGCCATTTTACTGATTGATCCTGAGTATCTGGAAAAAATCTAGATCCATCCAATTGCAGAGTAACAGAAGGGGTGGGGACTGAAGGAAGGAAAGTAGGTCAGAGGAGATGGAAAAGAGGGTAGTGGCACTGGGGACATAGAAGGGAGATGAGCAGACTGCGGGAGATGGAAGGGAGGGGATAGGGTCTGGGGGGGGTCAGAAGGAAATAGAAGGGAGGGGAGCTGGTCAGTGGAGATGGAAAGGAAGGGAGTGGATCTGCATAGATAGAGGGGAGGGGAGGGGAGCAGGCTGGAGGAGATAGAAGGGAGGGGGCCTGAGGAGATGAAAGAGAAGGGAGCTGTCTGTAGGGGATGGAAGGGAGGGGAGCTGTCTGTAGGGGACAGAAGGGAGGGGAGTGGGCCTGAGGAGATGAAAGAGAGGGGAGCTAATTGTAGGGGATGGAAGGGAGGGGAGCTGTCTGTAGGGGACAGAAGGGAGGGGAGTGGGCCTTGGGAGATGAAAGAGAGGTGAGCTGTCTGTAGGGGATGGAAGGGAGGGGAGTGGGCCTGAGGAGGCAAAAGAGAGGTGAGCAGTCTGTGGGGATGAAAGAGAGGGGAGCTGTCTGTAGGGGATAGAAGGGAGGGGAGCTGTCTGTAGGGGACAGAAGGGAGGGGAGTGGGCCTGAGGAGATGAAAGAGAAGGGAGCTGTCTGTAGGGGATGGAAGGGAGGGGAGCTGTCTGTAGGGGACGGAAGGGAGGGGAGTGGGCCTGAGGAGATGAAAGAGAGGGGAGCTAATTGTAGGGGATGGAAGGGAGGGGAGCTGTCTGTAGGGGACAGAAGGGAGGGGAGTGGGCCTTGGGAGATGAAAGAGAGGTGAGCTGTCTGTAGGGGATGGAAGGGATGGGAGTGGGCCTGAGGAGGCAAAAGAGAGGTGAGCAGTCTGTGGGGATGAAAGAGAGGGGAGCTGTCTGTAGGGGATAGAAGGGAGGGGAGCTGTCTGTAGGGGACAGAAGGGAGGGGAGTGGGCCTGAGGAGATGAAAGAGAAGGGAGCTGTCTGTAGGGGATGGAAGGGAGGGGAGCTGTCTGTAGGGGACGGAAGGGAGGGGAGTGGGCCTGAGGAGATGAAAGAGAGGGGAGCTGTCTGTAGGGGATGGAAGGGAGGGGAGCTGTCTGTAGGAGATGGAAGGGAGGGGAGTGGGCCTGGGGAGATGAAAGAGAGGGGAGCTAATTGTAGGGGATGGAAGGGAGGGGAGCTGTCTGTAGGGGATGGAAGGGAGGGGGCCTGAGGAGATGAAAGAGAGGGGAGCTAATTGTAGGGGATGGAAGGGAGGGGAGCTGTCTGTAGGAGATGGAAGGGAGGGGAGGGGGCCTAAGGAGATGAAAGAGAGGGGAGCTAATTGTAGGGGATGGAAGGGAGGGGAGCTGTCTGTAGGGGACAGAAGGGAGGGGAGTGGGCCTTGGGAGATGAAAGAGAGGTGAGCTGTCTATAGGGGATGGAAGGGAGGGGAGTGGGCATGAGGAGGCAAAAGAGAGGTGAGCAGTCTGTGGGGATGAAAGAGAGGGGAGCTGTCTGTAGGGGATAGAAGGGAGCGGAGCTGACTGTAAGGCGTGGAAGGGAGGGGAGCTGGCCAAGGCGATGGAAGAGAGAGAAATGTGTCAGAAAAGATGGAATGGGAATGGGGCTGAGGCAATTAAGGAGACGCTGCTAGCTGGGCAGGGGAAAGCTGGTGGAGGAGAATCGTTTTCAGGACCAGAACATGCTGTGAACAATGTCTAAAGATAAGTACCTTTTTTTTTTTTTTTTTTTTTTTTTTTTTTCAGATGGAAACCTAATTTACTTTATAATTTTGCTCAGCTCTAGTGGTGAGCCAGTTCTCGGCTATGGTTTCAGATATCTGGGTTTACAGGATGTTATTTTTAATGAAATTACTTTGTAGGCTTATGTGTAATGGTGGAAAACAGGATATTCAAGCATCTCAGTAGCAAAGCCCAGCGCTCCTAATTATTGTGCTATTCCCACGTGTTCAGTTTCCGGTGGAAGCTGGAAACATACACAGGCTTTTGTATTATCAAGGCAGGACGCTTGGTTACTGACATGGATTATCACTGCACAAAATATATATAGAAAAAAAAGAGGATTGTTTTATTAATATTACCACAGTTTTTAACCCTTTAAGACCAGAGTGGTGAGCTACACATTGCAAAGGAACCTGTTATACATCACTCTGGCCCTTAAAGTGTTAACAACTAAGTCATTTGTTTTTGTGAGGTCTGTTTAACACCTTTTTTTGAAAGCAGCCAATTGTCACTGTGACATTAACCCTTTGAGTGCCACAGAGGTATCCAATGCATTGTGATGCAATGCGTTGGATACTACTCTGGTGCTCAAAGGGTTAAAGAGACAGACCATGTCTTCACATGAAAAAGCTGTATCATTCAAAAGTTTATATATAATAATTCCCATAACGTGATAGAATTTTCATTTTCCCCCCTATGGTGCAGTCGGTTTACTCCTGAATTCTACCTTAAAATCGAGCATTCACTATTTTTTGAATGCCATAACTTTAAGCACTATTTACAGTTTCTCATGTTTTGATACAAGAAACATACTAGGGCATTAAAACTGAATACCACATCCTCTTAAACTAATGGCAAAGTTAGGACATGTGCCTATATTAAAGTCAAAGTTAGCACATGTGCCTAAATTAACACCAAATTTAGCCAGTCAATAAAAGTGCAAATGTCTGCTAATTCTAAAAAAGCATGTGCAGTTCAGTAACATTTTGGTGTTAAAGGGAATGTATCACCTCTACAGAACTTAGGCTAAATAGTTAGGTTAGCGAGTCTGACTAAAATTGTGTTAATTTTTTTTTTTTTTTTTAAAGCCTTATTTCGTCAAAATTTAAGTAATAAATGCTGCCCTGCACCTCCTTCTGCATAGACTGCGGTTACCTGCTCTGTAACCGCAGTCTGTCGTTCTGCCTCTGCTCCCCTCCCTCTATCCAGCCTCCTCCAATGACGGAGGCTTCTGTCTGTAAGCTGGAGCGGTCTCATTGGCAGAGATCGATATCTGCTCCAGCTTACAGGCAGAAGGAGGAGGCTGGATAGAGGGAAGGAGGCTGGATAGAGGGAGGGCTGCAGAGGCAGATCGACAGACTGCGGTTACAGAGCAGGTAACCACAGTCTTCACAGAAGTAGGTGCAGCCCAGACTTTATAACTTAAATTTTGACATAATAAAGCTTTTAAAAAAAATTAACACAATTTTAGTCAGATTCGCTATATAACCTATTTAGCCTAAGTTCTATAGAGGTGATACATCCCCTTTAATCATATTTACATCAAATGTAATGGTTCTGATAGGTAAACTGTCTAAAAAAAAAAAGAAAATCACACCCATGTATGTTCCATTACAGTGGAATACAATACAATTTTACAATAATATCCATATTAAGTTGCTATTAATCCCTTGGTTTCTAGCGTCACCACTACTGAATTGTTTTGCAACTTGTTGAAGACACCTCTAGCATCCAGTGGATTAATAATATTTGAAATGGGTCCCTTATTTACATTTACAATGTTTTGCTTCAGACTAAGTCATATCAAAAGGTGGGGCAGTAATATGCTTAACCCTTTGAATGCCAAAAGGCATCCAATGCATAACACTGCAATGCACTAGATACCTCTCTGGCACTCAAACGGTTAAGTGGGCAAACTCTCCAGATGTTGCTGGTCTGCTACTCTCCTTCTCAGCCAGTCTCTACAATTTGTCTTCATGTATAAAAATCATAACAAAACACTCCTGTCAATCTCACTCTTCCAAGGCTGCCATCTATCTTTACATCAAATAAGCACAAGATGTGGGTGACCCCTAGAACCACTACTGGTTTGATAAAATTTCTGAAATAAACGCTAATTAAGTCTTCTTCAAATTCTGTAAGGGTTTATGATAAGCAGGGTAGTTGTTTGGTTCCAAAAAGGTCCAGGACTTGGGTGACCAAACACATTATTTGTGCACAGTGCATCCCAATTGCCCCATTACTAGTAGAACAGGGTCTTTAAGTCTGACACCTGGGAATTTAGTTCCCCCAGGCATTACCTAGCAATTCCCCTGATGATAAGGGCTTTATGGCTGGATGACATAGACATTTGCTATTTTAGAATTCACTGATTTCTCTGTAAAGAGTATTTAGTTGAGCAAAAAATGTTTTCATTGTATTTGCTTTAGGAAGTGTAAGGCTAAACATTTATATAATCTACAAATTAAAAGGTCACTATATGCCTCATTACCCTTCAGTAATAGTTGGCAATTCTTAGTTGCTGTTGGACTGCAACTCCCATCATCCTCTGCAGACCAGTGCAGAGGATGCATGCTGGAGAGCCTCACATTGCTTACCCCTGCCCTACAGAAATAAACTCTTATCCCTTTGAATGCCAGAGGGGTACACAATGCATTGCTTTGTAAGGGGTTAAACTGCTATAGAGATTATGTAATGATGGCAGATCACTGCAGTGAGATGTCTGTGGAAAAGCGATTAACTCCTTAGATGCTAGAATTGTCTTCATTGCATTATTCAGAAGAAAGGCATTAGAGACCTCTGTCATCCAAGGGTTTAATCCTAATCCATGTTTATCTATTTGTTTATTTAGTGTGCACCATTTCATTTTAAATTGTTATTATTATTTGCATATAAAAATGATTATTATGATGATGATAATGATGGTAAGACAAAATTTATTAACCCTTCCCTTTCTTGTAGGCACCAATCCAGCAGCTGGCAGATAAAATTAGTGGATATTTTGTTCCGTTCATCATTATCATTTCGGTGGTGACTTTGGTGATCTGGATCACTATTGGCTTTGTAAATTTTGATATTATACTAAAATATTTTCCGGTAAGTGACCTGTGTATTTCTCTCTGAATTCTAACCTTGAATCTGAAATGGAAAGCTATAAAATAGTATTTTACTTCTGGAAATCCTGAAGGAAATTTCACTCACATTAAACTTGAAGAGAAGAATTGGATTTATTGGAATTTTAAATGAGAGGGGTCATGTTGGTCCTAAAGTATGAACCATAGTCTAGGACAGTGATGACAAACATGTTTGGGGCCGAGCGCCCAGTTTTCTGTGGAAGTCTAGGTCAGAGATATAGTTAAAAGTAGGTACTGTAGGTTAGAGATGTCAGAAAGTCAGTACTGCAAATTTAACATAGAAAGGAGGTTTCCTTGATGAATACACATGTGAAAACTATATACTCCACTGGAAAAAATAAATCATCCCATTTATCTAAATGGGATTTTAATCCCTTAAATACTAGAGAGGTCAACAACACGTTGCTTTGCTTTGTGTTGCAGACCTCAATAAGTATTCAAGCAGTTAAAGGCCCAACTTAAAGCAATGGGAATGGCTACACAGTTGCAGTAATGTGCAGTATTACTCTGCATGTATCTTTTATGTATTGCCCTGTTGGTCTCATGTCGTGGTGTGCCCAAGGCAATTTAAGAAAGTGTCTGCACGCAGAAAATATTTTTGGGACACCAGTAATGAATATTTATATGTTCCAAAACCAAACAGTTAATATTGGATCTTGAGTACATCTTTCACCATAAAGGCTCCTGCGTGCCAGTGGTGGCATGCTGCCATAGGTTCACCATCACTGGTCTAGGAGGAAGGTCACTCCTTTGTATTTTACTTTGATGATTCTTTTTCTACACACAAGCACTAAGTTGAAAGCAGGGCTGGATTTCAGATTTTGAGAGACTCCTTAGCAATGCTGGCCTCACCCAGTGCATGTTTCAAGTCCAGGTTCATGACTGAAATTGTCACTCCACATTCTGACTTCTGGTCCAAGCTAGCACAATATTGATAGGAGCGTCTGATTAGCAAGATGTCATGCAGTTGCCTCAGTTGATGTGATAAAGTGGATGCCCCTAGCACTACATCTTTTTTTTAAATTGAAGCAGGAAGTGTGTAAGCCTACAGAATATGTCCGCATGTTGGGTGTTAGCAGGACTCTTGTCTACTTCTATGAACATGACAGGACTAATTGAAATCTTATTGAAAATCTTTCTTTTTAACCACGTAGCAAGGACAAAATTCATAGTGGCCAGTAGGATTTTGTATGTTAGTTTATGCAGTGGCATAAATTAATGTAATTATTCTACCATACCAGTAACTGTTTCTTTTACATCTCATTTCAGAGTTACAGCAAAAATATCTCCAAAGCTGAGGTAATAATAAAAGTGGCATTTCAGACTTCAATTACAGTGCTCAGTATCGCCTGCCCCTGTGCTTTAGGCCTGGCAACGCCCACAGCCGTGATGGTTGGCACAGGTGTTGCTGCACAGAATGGAATCCTTATCAAGGGTGGTGGCCCTCTGGAGATGGCACACAAGGTCAGTTAATTGGTTAATGGGTGCACATAAATTCTACTATTTTAAGCAAATACAATAAACCTTTTTAACCATTTGAGTGTCAGAGGGGTGAGCAACATATTGCACATTGCCCTCCAACACGGGAAAGAACGGTTGTGCCATTTTGGTTTGTATATAAAATATCAGTTCATATATATGTATATAATTAAGCTAAAAGTGGTCATGTTTGGATCATTTACACAAACTTATCTAAGGCTGTATACAGACAACACAACAATATCACTTACAGGCACCAATCTAGATTGTTATGGTAATGGGAGTCAGCTAGCCCTGGAAATGGCAAGAATGGCTGCTGCCATGGAGAATAAATCAGTCTAGAGTCTAGGCCTCAGAAAACAAACAGACAATATATATGGTTTATTGTATGAAGTACAAGGTATTTAATGGCATATAACAACAGTCATTGTGTATTCAAGGTGAAGGACAACATGGCTCCCAATGACTGGGTTTTTGAAAGCGTGCAATGTTAGAATAGATCCTCTCTGTTCATAGGACCCATAACCTGCAGGCAGGCCCAATGATGTATATTTGTGCCTATTGACACATACATTCTTTTATAGTATATTATAAGGGAATGTGTCTGTGCCTAAGTAGTGGCAAATTAGCCAGAGAATAATCTGTGTCCCATAATAAATGCCAGCCTATGTATCACAGTATATAACCCCAACATCAAAAACTGTATACTTTCATTAACCCTTTATGGCCCAGAGGGGTGCACAACACATTGCAAAGCAATGTTTTGTACTGCGCTTTTTTCCTTAACCCTTTGAATGCCAGAGAGAATACCTCTCTGATGCTCAAAGGGTTAAAGAGATAAAGTCCTTCTCTTATGCCAGTTTAGGAAGACCTGTTGTAAAAGATTTATTCTATTACCGTATCTGCAAATTGTTAATCAATGTTTAACACTTCAGTACAATAGAATTAGTATTTTTGAGATAAACCCCATCAGACTGATAGAAAACTGATTATAGGAAGCCTGTTAGACTCAATTTGAAACAGCAGATTGTTACTTTTTAACCCTTTGCTTGCCAGAGGGGTAGACATAATATTGTAAACTCCCCCACCCATATGCAAATGTCAGATGTACTTTAAGTGAAGTAGTAAATAATTTATTTCAGATAAACACGGTGATGTTTGACAAGACGGGCACAATTACGCATGGAGTGCCTAAAGTCATGAGGGTGCTGATGCTGGGTGATGTGGTGAGGCTGCCACTGAAGAGGATGCTCGCGGTGGTGGGGACAGCAGAGGCCAGCAGTGAACATCCCTTAGGGATGGCGGTCACTAAATACTGCAAGGAGGTAAGGACTTAGGGCTGAAAATGAAAGTGGTACAACTCTGCACCATAGGGGGCAATGCTAATTCACATTCATTTAACCCACTGAGTGACAGAGAGTGAGTTGGATACCACTCTGGTACTCCGAGGATTAATTTGGGTTGAATATAGATAGCTTGTTTTTGTTTTTTTATTTTGTGTTTTTTTTTGGGGGGGGGGGCATCCAGAATTTTTTTATGGAAACCCATCCCTAGAAATCCTTGGTTTCATCCAGTTTTTGGAGGGGAGGTGGAAAGCCCACAACAGTCAAAAAGACGCTGAGACAGCCGTTGATGAAGTAGAACGTAATGACAAATAGAAAAAGAAATGAGCTGTGATATTATGCTGTCTTCCAGGAACTTGGTACAGAATCTTTGGGATACTGTACAGATTTTCAAGCTGTCCCAGGGTGCGGAATCAGCTGTAAAGTGAACAACATTGAAAGTGTTCTTGTGGAGAGTGAAGAAGGTCTGAATGAACAGAATTCATACAGAAGTAGTCTCATCACTACAGAAGACAGCTCATTGATCATCACCCCTGAATTACTAGGTATAGTTCTGTATTAAAAACACTTTGATGTAAATACTATTTAAGTTCAGATAGCCCTAGTTCATTCTGAGGTCTTATGTTCCTTTAATCCAACTATGTGTTTCATTTTTCAATCCTTCCATCTCCTGTCCTTTTGTAACAAGGTCCTACAAGCAATGGACCTAAAAGTCTTGTAACAGGTATACCCTTGCCTGACTTCCATTGGCTGTACACAACTCTGTGTCTACCAGTGAATGAAGAGGCCGTGGGCCACAAGTACAAAAAAAGCAAAAAGCTATTTTGGAGCAAACAATTGCATCTTTAGGAACAAATAAACACTTCAGGTGCTTTAAATTGTGCTTTTCTGTATTCTGCAGGTGCAGCAGCTCCACAAGCCCACTCTGTTTTAATTGGTAATCGTGAATGGATGAGACGCAATGGCTTACACATCTCCCGTGATATTGATGAGGCCATGACCAGTCACGAGATGAAAGGACAGACAGCGATATTAGTGGCAATAGATGGTAACATGCTTGTTCCATTTCTTGGGTAAAATCCATTAACCTGTTTAAAATGTCATTTGTACCATTTAATAATGCTGTATTATTAAATCCCTTGGATTCTGGAGAGGTCTCCCTCTCATTTCACAGCATTTAGTGGTGACCTTTCTAGCATTCAAATGGTTAAAATTCCCTTCCAATGCACAACCATGAAATGTTTACACATTCTTGAGTTTAACCCTTTCGGTGCCAGAAAGGTATCAAACGCATTGCTACTCAATGCATTGGATACCTCTCTGGCACTCAAAGGGTTGAGCCTTCACCGTAATTAAACATGTATTCTTCCACAGGCGGGCTGTGCGGAATGATCGCCATCGCGGACACAGTGAAACAAGAGGCTGCCCTTGCTGTGCACACCCTAAAATCAATGGGAGTGGATGTGGTATTGATTACAGGTGACAACAGGAAAACTGCAAAAGCCATTGCTACTCAGGTATTATTTTATTGCTAATGTATGAAAATAAATGAATTAAATCAGAACTATCACCCCAAATAAAGCCTCCCTCCAATAATTAGTCATATAGCGATAAGTGTAGAAATGGTACTATCATCCAGCATAAGTACAGCGTTATTAAGAAATCCTACTTCTTCTGAGACTGAAGGCTAGGCATCAGCGCAGACATCTTGGCTTTATTGACATCTGCATTCCTGCGCTGTCCGTCCTGGTCTCCTCTATTGTACCTTAAGGTAACAGGAAGGAACTGACGGAGCAGGCACACAGATGCCTCTGAAGCAAGAAGCTTGGCCATCAGTCTCAGAAGAAGTAGGATTTCTTAACGCTGTACTTCTGCTGGAGAATAGTACTATTTCTAAGCCTATCACTAAATGACTAATAATCGGGGAGGACTTTATTTGAGGGTCATCTGCTTTGAAGCTAATACTTTAATTGGTATCAGCTAAAAATAAAATGTTTGCTTTTATTTTATAAAGAAGAATTCAAGGGTATTTTTGATTGTTAAGCACAAAGCTTACTAAAAAACATAAATAAATAAATATGGTTGGTATTTGAATTGTTGAACTGATTTTGTGATTTTGGAAGTAGATATGCCATTTAAGTTAGCTTATGGGCCTACTCACAAAAAATAGACATTCTGGAGAAAACAATTGTATCAGGGTTGACACGCCAGAAGATACAATGATTTAAGAAAAATGGAAGAATGGACGAGAGTGGAGTGCAAAGTTTAATACAGCATAAGATAATGTATTTTGGGCACAAAAACCCAGAAGTGGAATACAGGCTTAATAGTACTTTGCCAACAATAACAGAAGAGGAAATGGTCTTGGGAGTTTTTATTTCAAATGACTTGGAAGTAGGCAAGCACTGCAGTAAAACAGTGGGGAAAACTAAGAAGGTAATGGGCTTTAAAGGAAGAGGTATTAGCAGAAGCAAAATAGAGGTATTAATGCCACTTTATAGATCGCATGTAATACCTCAACCAGAAAACTGTGTACAGTTCTGGGAAAACCACATCTCCAAAAGATCAGGGTTGGATTTCCCAATAGGCAGAGTAGGCAACTGCCTAGCGCTCTAAACCTTGAGGGGCACCTCAGCTGTACTGGCCACACCCACATTTTGAGTTGTGGCCAGAGAAACCTCAATGTCCCTACACCCAATATCCCTGCACAAGTTTTATATCCCTTTACATGCTATCATTTAACCCCTTGGATGCCAGCGAGACCTCCATTACAAAGCAATGATTTAGAGATCTCTCTATCAACTATGGGGTTAAAGTTTTTTTATATTCTTGCTGGTTATAGGCCAATGGTATTTTCTTTGCCAGGAAATAGTGGATGGGACTGGAGGGGGTGGCCATGGGTGGAACTATGGGTGCCTAGCGTGCCTTGCCTAGGGGCACCTGGGATATAAATCTAGCCCTGAGATGGATATTAATAAACTGGAGGTAATTCAAAGAAGAGGCACCAAAATGATGCACAGTCTTCATGACAAAGTGTGCCAAAATAGACTCAAAGAACTTAAAGGGTTAGTAATGTCTTGTTTAAAGTATTTCTCTGAGTGTTTTTATATTAAAATTAAGAGATTGTGCTATATGTAAGTCCTTACTTTTGTGAAGTTAAACAGTTATACAGAGATAAAGATCCACTTCCTGCCCCTACTGTCCATGTCACTAGAAGTCTGGTCCGGATGGCTGCAGCAAGGGAAAAACTTCAGTAAGCAAAGGGAAATCCTGCCCCCCTTCATCAGTGGGGGCAGGATTTCCCTTATATAGCACAATCTCTTCATTTTAATATAAAGAAGACTCAGAGAAATACTTTTAACAAGACATTACTATCTATTTAATATATATATAGCTTAGAAAACATGAGAGAAAGGGGCTATGATAGAAATCTTTAACTATACCTAAGTATTTAATAACATTCAGGAACAATGGAACAGCTTCCCAACTGAAGTGGTAGGGCCTAATACAGTAAAGGGATTAAAAAATGCCTGATATATAAATGAGTCTGTTCTGAGAACTATGTGAGACTCCATATTACCTAGATAGGAAAATGGGCAGACTGGATGCACTGATTAGTTCTTATCTGATGCCAAAATCTTTATTTCGCCATGAGTGACATGTAAACCATCCATATTATTTAAATGGCACATTTAACCACTTGAATGCTAGGGAGGTCTCCAGCTCATTGCAGAGTTTGGGGGATTTTTAGTTCTCCAGTATGGTACAGTTGGTTAGCTGCTCTTTGGACCCTATGTCCAAAAGAAGTGAATAGTAAATCCGGTGCAAACCAACTGCACCGTAAGGGACAATTATAATTTCTTAAAATTCCTATTGATGTAAATGGGACTTTTAACCCCTTAAAGCAGAACTACCACATTAGCTCTGCAATACTGAGGCAGGTGGTGACTAGCTTAATAATAGTTATTTTACCTCTCAAAAGTACCCCCTTGTAAAGTAGACCGGAAGCCAGACATCAGTGCAGACATCTTGTCTGCGCGCCTGTGCTGTCAGTCTCGGTCTCCCTTCAGAAGCATTGTACTGGCCCGAATGGCACAGGAAGGGACTGGCGGCGCAGGTGCGCAGACTGCACTAACCTGGCCGTCAGTCTCAGAAGATTAATGATTACATTACAATGGGGGACTTTTGAGAGATAAAATAACTATTATTAACCCTTTGAGTGCCAGAGGGACGCAACACATTGCAAAGCAATGCGTTTCGTACCCCTCTGGCACTCAAAGGGTTAAGCTAGTCGCCACCTGCCTAAGTATTGCAGGGCGACTTTACCCAATGTGGTAGTTCCACTTTAAATGCTAGAGACGTCTTCAACATATTGCTTTGCAATCTGTTGGGGACAACTCTAGCAGTCAAGGACTTTAAAGCCCCATTTTATTCAATGGACAGTTTATTTGTCCCCTGTGGTACAGTTGGTTTGCCCCAGAATTGCACCTCATCTCATCTCGTATCAGATCACATATCAGAACCTCTGGATCTTATGGTGAAGAACCAAATTCTGTGGATGAGAGAGTCCTGTTTTACATACTATGTGACCTGAACAAATGAACTACCTCTTCTGTCTCTAGACTGGTGATATTTGTACCAGGAGAAGGTCTTGCAGGTCTTATGTGTGTTCAGGCAGTGATATCTCTAAACTGAATTATGTTAAAAGTTCCTTAAGAACCGATTAGAGCTCTGCTGGGATAGAGCAAGCAGGGACATATCATCTAGAATCTACATTCAGGAGAACTGTGAGGATTTATATTTCAAAGTTATAAGGATCATCTCAATTTGAATGTTTCCAGGTATACTCATTTCTTTTGTGCCCTGTGTGTTCTGTAGGAACAAGTTAAGAGCAAAGTCTTGGATATTTTTTTATTGAATGGTTATAAGGGGATTAATAAATGTTAAATAACTGATCCCGTACTCGTTGTTTAACTCCATGAATAATCTTCAGTGTATTGCTTTGCAATGTGTTGGAGACGTTTCCAGCATCCATGGGGCTAACAACTTGTCATAGAGGAGCTACCATACCAATAGTAGATACTTTCTTACAGGTTGGCATCAAAAAGGTCTTTGCTGAGGTTCTTCCCTCTCATAAAGTGGCAAAAGTACAGGCTCTTCAGGATGAAAAGAAGAGAGTGGCTATGGTAGGTGATGGAGTGAATGACTCCCCAGCGCTGGCCAAAGCAGATATAGGCATCGCCATTGGGACTGGAACAGACGTGGCCATTGAAGCAGCTGATATCGTCCTCATAAGGGTATGTTTCTTACATACTACTACTACTTGCAGGGCTGGATTTCCCATTTGGTAGAGTAGGCAACAGCATAGGCTGCTGAATTGGGTGGTGCCTCATCTGTGCTGGCCCCACCCAGTTTATTTAGGTGTTGATCAGGAAATAATGTTGATGGCTTCTCTCACCATGTTCTGATCTCAGTGCTTATTATGGTGCCTAATACTTGCTAGAATACACAGCGGTACCCACATCACTGTAGAGATAGAGATAAATTAGAAGATGAGACTCGAAAGATGTAAAGGGATATTAACTCATGTATTGCTTCAGTGCAGTGAAATAATATTACAAGGGACCATATGCAAAAGAGAAAAGTGGAGCACCACAGGGAACAAAAAAATACCCAAATTCCCGTTGATGTAAGTAGGGCTGTTAACTCCTTGAATGTTAAAGTGGTCTCCAGTACATTGCTATGCATTCAAGAGATTAAAGCCTCATTAGAAGAAATGAGTATTTTTATTTGTCCCCAATGGTGCAGTCTGTTTACCCTACAATGTCTCCACTTTTCTCCCTGTGCTTATGGACTGTGGTTCCTGAGGGGATACCCTCCAAGCACTGTGTGGGTCACTCCCAGAACTGAAGTAACATAGTAACATGGTAAATTAGTTTGAAAAAAGACACAAGTCCATGAAGTTTAACCTTTGCCTCATAACCCAGTGTAATAAAAGTGATGTAGGAGTGGTCAGCTCAGTCCCAGTTCTACGGCACCACAATCTGGTGCTTTATGGTGGCCAGCTTATATATTGCTGTAATGTCCAGTTTTGTACTGATTTGGCCAGATTATTTAATAGTTTATCTATTGCTACAATATCTAGTTTTGATACTGGTTTGGCAAGTTTACGTATCAGTTTATATACTGATTTGTTATGGGGGGGGGGTGTTTCTTATCAGATTATACATTGCTGCAATATCCAGCTTTTATACTGATTTGGCCAGTTTATGTATTAGTTAATATACCCCACGTACTGACCATTTATTTTTTTTTATTTTTTTTTTAGAACTGTACAGGCTAAGGGTATTTTCTGTTCCAGGATAAAATGGATGGCAACAAGTTTCATTTGGGCAGGGCTTGGGTGTTTAACACCTTAAAGGGATAGTAATACTTAAAATGTAAAAAAAAATATGTTGTAGGGTTTATCCCCATGAGTAAAACAAGAGTACTCCCACTGCTGAAAGGTGTTTCATTCAAAAGTTATTAATTTTCAAAGTTGAATTTTTTAGGTGCAATATCACAGTGGCCTGAAATTGTACAGTGGCGCTGTTGCTACACGATCCAATGGACAGCTCCGTTCCCGGGACCATAAATCTCCATAGGATGGTGTAGCAACAGCGCCACTGTACAATTTCAGACCACTGTGATATTGCACCTAAAAAATTCAACTTTGAAAATTAATAACTTTTGAATGAAACACCTTTCAGCAGTGGGAGTACCCTTGTTTTACTCAGGGGGATAAACCCTTCCGGAGGAGCGCTGTATGTAAAATGTGCGTGACATGCTATGACCGTCACCGGTCCTTAAGGCAAAAAATGCGTGATGGTTATAGCACGTTGCGTGGTCCTTAAGGGGCTAAGATGCCTTCCCTGACGGTACCTGAGATGTAAATGTACCCTGAATATATGATATGGTGAAAAAAAATTATTAATTGCATCCCTATAAAATATTTCTAAAATTGCTTTTAACAAGTGCACATTGTCCTGTTTAGAGAACATTTATGTAATGTTTGTGCGATTTGCATTGAGAGATAAGACTAATGTCTGTAAATTGTCCATTGCTCTTGTATTCAGAAAGATAATTATCGTATCTCAGCCCATTCACAGATAATCCTGGAGAAACAATTGGGCGCTCTGAAAAAAGGAGGAATGTCTGCTTCCTCAGAGCATATATAAGACTAGATTTAAACCTCAAAAAACAAATACAGAATATTTACAGATACTACCAAAGAGCAGGGTGTTTAAGTGTATATAACTCCATTTTTAGGTGTTAGTGTTCTTTAAACTATTGAATGACTTATGGTGCAAAAAAAGTGTAAAAATATATTAGTATTATAGGATGAAAAAAATCAACTTTTTCATTAAAATAATTTACATTTTCTTTTAAAGCATTTATTTCACTTCATTTCATCAGTAGATCCATTCAAGCTCTGGCAGATTTCATGTTCCTTCAGGGGCCTAGTGTCCTAACCTAAATGACATCTATAACTATAGGAATAAATGGCTTTAATATGTTTAAACAGAGAGACTGTCCTAGGTAGGTATTCCACATACAGCACTGACATATATCTGCATCTATCGATAGATCCATCCAACCATTTTTATACATTTTTTGATCGATTAATAGATAGAGATATATTTAATTGTATATGTAGTTGCTTGTATTTACTGATCTCCATTTTAGTATGAATTTAGTTCATATTTTGCCATTGGAGATGATGGGCTTTAAAAGTCTGAATCTAAAAAGCAATGTAGAATAGGCCCCTCCCACACTCTTTAGAGCCATGGAAGAAAGCCATTGTCCAGCTGTAAACTACAACTCAAATGCAGTGCAATACAAGTGTATAGACGTACCTGACAGCTGTATAAAGAACATCTACCTACTTAACAATTTGAGTGCCAAAGGAGTGCTCAGGGCATTGCTTTGCAATGTGTTGCATAGCCCTCTGGCATTCAATGGGTTAAGTATGTCCTTCTATTAAGCAAATGAATAGCCACTCATTAATATAGACATAGTTCCACGTCATGCCTATTCAGGGAGATGTACCAATCGGCCAACACAGCCCATTTACTGCATTTATTCATAAGCCTGAAAATCTTGTATGTGAACCTGTGGTTTATGTACAAACGTTGGCACACACAGCTCCGCCAGTACAAACCTCTAGGGCAGGCGAGCCCAAGCGTACGCTCCAGACAGCCTTTCATCTAAGACAAATGAATTGCTAATTCCTTTTCATACTGAAAATGTCATTGATGCTGTTACTATTAGTTACCAGTTGAATTAAACTAAGGGATATGCAGATGTGCTGAATATGTTGTGGGACACTATAAATATCATTATTTCTTTTGTTATGCAGAATGACTTACTAGATGTGGTTTCCAGCATCCATCTCTCAAAGAGGACAGTGAAAAGAATACGAATAAACTTTGTTTTTGCTTTAATTTACAATCTTCTTGGTGTGCCTATAGCAGCAGGTGAGAAATTCTACAACAAAACAGAGTATTAATCTCATGAAAGTAGGGTTGTCAGATCACTCCTTGAACTGTTTCAGTGTCAGAGGGGTGTGAAATGCAAGGCTCCTCCATGCATAGCACACCCCTCTGTCATTGAACAAGTTAATAAGGACCACTTACACTGCATTGTGTAGTGATTACTGCTGGGCTGTAGTGTGACTTTTTAAAGGGATGATGTGACAACCCTACATGAAAGTGACAAGTTACTGTTATATGAAAGGCTTAAACAAACTACTCCTGTCCAGGAGCAGTCAGTTACAGCATCCCCGCAATGATCACAGAGCACCCTGAAGCATGCTGCAAACATGAACTTTCTCCTCTACTAACTCCAACCCTTACTCACTTATTCAACCTCTGTGACAGCCAGCACCTTCCCATCCTCTTTCGAGCATTCACTAATCACACCCATCTTAAAGAAACCCTCCCTGGACCCAAACTCACTTTCAAACTACCAGCCCATTTCTCTTCTCCAGTTTGCCTCTAAGCACCTTGAATGGCTCATAAATAACCAGCTCACTAAATTCCTCTGCTCCTATTCCCTGTTAGGTCCCCTGCAATCTGGATTCCATCCTCATCAATACACCGAGACTGCCCTCACTTAAGTGGCCAATGACTTGCTCTCCGCTAAATCAAAAGACTACTACTCCCTACTCATTCTCCTGGACAAATAAGCTGCCTTTGTCACAATGGATCACCCACTCCTACTCCAAGCTCTCCACTCCCTAGGCCTCTGTGACACCACCCTCTCTTGGTTCTCATCATATCTCTGAAACCGATCCTTCAGTGTCTCCTACTTTGGCTCTACTTCTTCACCCCTCCCACTGTCTGTTGGAGTACCACAAGGTTCAGTCCTGGGCCCCTTGCTATTTTCAATCTACATCTTTTCCCTTGGCAAACTAATAATGGTGATGATGACACTCAAATCTATCCTTTCTCCCCAGACCTCTCACCTTCCCTCCTGTTTCTGGTATCTAATTGTCTCTCTGCTGTGTCTTCCTGGATGTCCGCCTGTCATCGCAAACTTAACCTTAGCAAAACTGAACTTATGATTTTCCCTCCCTCTCCAAACAGCATTACCCCAGATATTGCCTTCATTGTTAACAGCACCACCATCACACCAACCCCCACATCATTTGCTTTGGGGTTACCTTTGAATCTGCCCTTTCCTTCATTCCCCACATTCAGTCAATCTCCAACTCATGCCGTCTCCACTTCCGTAATATCTCTAGAATCCAACCTTTTTCTCACCCAAGATACTACTAAAATTCTAATATAAATACTCATCGGCCTAGATGCACTAAAGGTATAAGAGGGCTACGAATGTCGATGTTCTGTCTGAGTAGTGTCGTAGGCACATCCACAGTATTCACAAAGTGTCTACGACATCACTTCACCAGAACGCAGACAAAAAAAATACCTACATCTACATCAATCCGACATGCCTTCACTATGTCTACGAATTCGTATTCTTCGAATCGACAATTGCTAATTTCCATATGGAAATGAAGCATAATCAGTTACGTTCGTATGCAAGGGGGTGTGTTGATATTATAATGTGACACTTAGACTCATTCAGTAAACTCCTATAGCAGCCTCTGCTGTCGAAGTTCACTGTCTCCACGTCACCTAACTCAGGCTGTCGTAACTGGGATCTCCCCTGTACTCTCCTATGGAGTAATAGCAGGGAGAGCTAAGACATTCTGAACAGCATTCCTTGTGCTTCCCTACCCAGCCAGTAGGAGAATACAGAGAAGGCTTTCAGCACCATGGACAGCATTGAATGCCATAGGGATGTGCATTGCTCACCCCTGTGACATTCAAAGGGCTAAGAGCCAGCTGCAGTTTGTTTGTAAACATTGATGGGATAACACACTTGTGAGAGATAAGAGTAGGCATACACTAAAGAAGGTTTTCTAATAGGTAAAGACATAACTCTGGTAATATACAGACAAATGTGGGGATGAAGCAGGGAAAGCCTAGCTCAATATCATTGTCATCTCTCTAAAGAAAACTCACTTCCTGTGCATCAAGCAACAACATTATATTGCACGTTCTATGATGCAGGAACACTACCTCGAAATTCTGTACAGTACTGCATTCAATGGCAACACTGTAAAAGAATGAAAAATAAAACTATACAACAAAATTAGCTCGATTTCCGAACAAATTACACCATGGGAATTTCAAAGTCAGGATCATCCTCTTCCTCCGATGCCTCTCTCCCCCTACTGCTAGAAGGCTGTTCAATCTTTAGCCTTATACAAACATAGACTTTGATGATATGAACATCACCACAGATTTACAGTCGTTTATATTTTTCTGCTCATAACATTTTTTTGCCCAGATTGTAGAACAAATCATATTGTTGATGAGTTGGGATCTGTTTAATTTCAAGCATCTGTGTAAGGTGCATTGTGGATTAAACAGACTTATTTCAGATGCAGATCTCTCTAATCAACAGCGCAGTGCCCATGGGCATCCGGAGGGGGGGGGGCAAGGGGGGCACTTGCCCCCCCCTACAATTACCCCCCTCCATATAAATAAAGGAGATAGATGGGCTGGCCTGGGGGTCATATTATGGCTTTGCCCCCTCCTGGAAAAATGTCTACGGACACCACTGGCAGTGCCGCTCTTATAATATAAAAATAATAATTCTTCCTGATTTTAAGTACACTCTTCTTTACTGTCAGTTCCTTCTGCAATGTTTTTACAGGTTAATTACCAATCCCATCTCAGCACTCTTTGTTAGACGTGCTTCACATTGTAGCCCTGTTTTTACAGGCTGTTTGAGAGAGCTGTATTTTATATCTGTTATAACAGTGATCAAGCTGGTCATGTAACTTACCTCCCATGTCCTTACATTAAGGGCTGGCCATATAACCTACCTCCCAAGATAAGTTTGATCCATCTGACCCTGACAAGTTCTGTAAGCTGTGTCATGCCACCTTCAACAACCCCCAGACAGCACAGCAGCATTACATGGGAAAGAAGCACAAGAAGCAGGAAACCAAACACAAATTTATGACTATATACACCAACACTGGAAACACTCCACCTGAATCTGTAAATGCCCCTCAGGCAGGCTCTGCATCAGGTTAGAACTTTTTGTTTTGCTGATCCTGACTTTGAAATTCCCATGGTGTAATTTGTTTGGAAATCGAGCAAATTTTGTTGTATAGTTTTATGTTTCATTCTTTTACAGTGTTGCCATTGAATGCAGTACTGTACAGAATTTTGAGGTATTGTTCCTGCATCATAGAACGTGCAATGTAATGTTGTTGCCTGATGCACAGGAAGTGAGTTTTCCTTAGAGAGATTATATTGAGCTAGGATTTCCCTGCCTCAACCCTCCATTTGTCAGTATATTACCAGAGTTATGTCTTTACCTATTAGAAAACTTTTTTTAGTGTATGCCTACTCTTATCCCTCCCATCAATGTTTACAAAGAAACTGCAGCTGGCTCTTAACCCTTTGAATTACACAGGGGTGAGCAATGCACATCCCTATGGCATTCGATGCTGTCCATGGTGCTGACAGCCTTCTCTGTGTTTCCCTACTGGCTAGTTAGAGAAGCACAGAGAAAGCTGTTCAGAATTGTTGTAGTGTTGGTTATGTGTGAGGAGAGGAGATTCCTTCCACACCGACAGCACTTCGAAAATCCTGTATTCTAATAGGGACCTAGACAATGGGAGCTAGACAAGATGGTAGCTTGTGACTCTGTATCCAGGAGGATGGAAATAATTAAGTCATCAAGTTCCTGCAAAGTGACATCAATGAAGTATCTCCCTTCATATTCATGCATTTCACATAAATAATTTCGATGTAAAATCATTTTTGAATCCCTCCACAACCAAATTTAGAGAAACTAACTGGAATAAAATCCCAGATTTAGATCACTAAAATTTAATTATCTACCAATTTCATATATTGCATACCTTCTGAATAAAACAAATAAACTGCATTTAATATAGTCAATACTAGATTATACCAAGAATATACTCAGAATCAATCCAATAATATATGTCTAGACAGTATATTAAACTTCGTTCAACATATATCACAAATATGACTATAGCAGTCCTATGTAAAACCTATAGGGTACTCCAAGGGTTAAATCACTAGTAAAATATAGGATGCCACATCCAAGATGGCTACTTCTTTTGTTTAGTGAGATGTTTAAAAACTTTTCACTGTACAAAAGTTTAGATCCAAAACCAATGCAAAGAAATCCAAGAAAAACCTCAAAGTAAATAGACAAATAGCAGTTAAAGGGTTAATAAATTAATTCAAAGAATTCCCCAGATCAAATATTACCTATTATAACCTTTCCAGAAATGCAATATATTATCCTAGAAATATAAAGAATTACATTAACTAATATATAACAAAGATCTATATTTCTCACTGCTATAACCTATTTTACTCTTATCTGGCAAAATATTACAATTTACCAAAAATAAATGAATTCTGCTTAATTTCAGAATTACTACAGCTAATATACCTTATTATAACTGATCCCAAATGGTTGGCCAGTCCAATTAAGACAAATTATAAGAACATTTTAGGTTTCTTCAAATATAGAAGAAATATGTGTATGATTCTGAAATTTTGCAAAAATTTAAATAAGAAAATATATATAGTTACCATCCCAAAAAGTATGGATTTCTTAGGATTTCTTTAGCAGGCAGTCAGGTATATAGCAGGAATTGAAGAGCCAGGAACCAAGAGGAAGAAGCCAGGCAAGACCCAAAAGGAAAAGCCCCTTTCCCTCTAAACTTGCATATTTATAATGTGAATTTACTCTTATCAAAATCTCCTCTGATTGGTTAAAGAGCCATCTCATTATGCAGTGACATCATGCATATTATTATCATAATTTTTGGAAATTCTTCAAAACACTGGTAATAATGCTATGTACTATAAAGAGGTCGCTGTTACTCCACACTAAAATTCACCTTGATAATAATTCCTATCAATAGACAATAAGGTGTTCTGGTTACTGTCATTAGATAAAAAAATGTCAAAGGTTATTCCATTGGATATCAATCTGTCACCCTAGCAGACTTTCCCACATGGGAGAATATCTTTGTCTTAGACTTTCTGTCTCCAACTGGATATTAATAATCATAAAAGTCACCTAGATATATTTCATTCCCATCTAGGTAAATAGAGGCCTCTTGTCCAGAAGAATGAGCTAATTTAAACACATTTTGAACACAGATTTTTAGATAATTTGGTTTAAAAGAAAAATTAACCATTTCCTCCCCATCATGGCAATGTCTCTGACAACAATTGTCAATTCCATAGATCAGGAGGCACCAAACTGTGAAAATTCCTGCACACGTACAGGACCTGGGAAGCAACCACCTTTCAAGGGTGACCATAGGAGTGGGAGAAAGGTTAGAGATAACAATCCTTGTTGTCTTCATCTGTCAACAGATACCGGTCCAAGCCACAGTCAGCTTGACAGTAAAAGAAACATAACATCAAACTCACCATTTTCAAACCTCTTTCTGGGAGGAAGAATCAAACATTTTGATCCCAATTGGAGGGACAATTCATTGGATGATTTGGCACTTCAGGTGCTAGCTCTAGGTTACAGAATTCAATTTAAACTCAAACAAGGTTCTATCCATCATCGCAAATGAGCCTGGAACTTGAGGCCTCACTCTTGAGAGTTTTTTTTGGAGAATATAATTCAAAAAGTACAAAAACATGTATCATCAAAAATCTATTATAGAGTCTAGAGGGTTTATTTTATTTACTCTGAACAATATATTTTAAAGCCACAGAAACTGAAATAGCCAAATCTTCAGTTCTCTACAAGGTGGTTTGTGGTTTGTAGAAAGGCCTAAAGCTAAATTCTCTCAAGATTCAGATTTCTGCTTTAGCAGTGTTTTGCGAAACAAAAATGGCAGAGTAACCATAAATTCACACGTTTCTGCAAGAGTATTTTATAACATTCCTCAAAACAAGGCTCCCACTCCCCCATTGAATTTAAATTTAGTACTAGAAGTGCTACAATCCACACCCTTCAGACAATTACATGTGGCTTCTATCGAACATATGACTTGTAAAAACAATGTTTCTCATTTTCACTGCAAGACAGGCTTCTAAATTCTCTCATGAAGGTCCCCTCATTCTGTTTTCCTTCAAGGTTAAACCGTTTGAAGAACATAACCTGAATTTCAACCCAAGGTTATAGCTTTGTTCCATATCAATTGATAATTGGTATTACCATCTTTGTACTCTAAACGACAAAACGAAAAGGAAAAAACACATACATTCTTTGGATGTGGTGAGGTGTCTGAAATACTGTGTACATGCCACTTGCTTAAAAAACAACTGCCCACTGTTATGAAAGTTATGGATGATTATTCCTACTTCTCCAAGGCTAAAATCAACTTACACAAATCCGAAATCCTGAATATTAATCTTCCCCAATTGCGTGTAAAAAAACTTCAACCCCTTTATGCCTTTACATGGGCTACCTCATATAGTAAATATTTGGGGATCTATATCTCCCCTGAACTACACTGCCTCCCTGTGATGAACTTTACTCCTCTTCTTGATTCTATTAAACTTGATTTTTTTAACTGGAGACATCCCATGGTCTCATGGACCGGTAAAATTAACATCATTAAAATGATGATACTTCCTCGTCTAATTTACCTCTTTAACGCTATGCCTATAGACATTGCAAAACAATTTTTTACCTTTCTAAATTCCTTGATCTCTAACTTTATATGGAATGATTGTCACCCTAGAATCAGATTAGACATTCTCTATCAACATTGGAAACTTGGTGGTCTCGGTCTTCCAGACTTCTTCCTCTATTATTTAGCCGCTTCTTTATCTAATGTATTAGATTTTACATCCCCTGCTCCTATACGTTGGATACAAACAGTCCAAGACCACCTGCGGAAGTATGACTTCATTCAACTACTTTGGTCCTTGTCAGACATTAAACATATTTGCTCTGATACACATCCTATTCTAAATCATATCTACAAGACATGGAAAGATTGCAATAATCGTTATCATTTGACTCCATCACCTTCACTGCTTAAATCCGTCTTTGTGAATCCTGACTTTCAGCCCGGTCTTATATATCCAACTTCATTTTCCCATCTTGCTCAATCAGGGAAACATACCTTTGAACACCTGATTTCTTCAGATTCTTCTTTTCCCTCTAACCTTACTATCACTCCTTCTGTTTTAGGCGAGCACCCCTGGCTTGTTCTACGCCAGATCCAACAATGGATTTCATCCAAAGTCAAACAGGGTTTCCAGCCTAGGGACCTCTCTGCTTTTGAAAAAGTTATCTCACTCAAGACTCCGATTAGGAGAACCCTATCCTTTTTTTTACAATTTAGTCTTGTTCCCCGTCTCTCCTCCTAAACCTTATTTTCTGTCACTATGGGAAAGAGATATATTATATCCCTTGACTATGGACCAATGGACAAATGTTATTGGACTCAACTGTAGTCTCCCTCTGGGTTTTAGGTTTTGTGAGATGAATTACAAACTTATTAGCAGATGGTACAAAACGCCTTTAAGTCTTTCCTTAGCTTTTCCCCAAATAGACAACAGATGCTGGAGATGCTTGTCTGACATTGGCTCTATATTCCATATTTGGTGGACATGTCCACTTATCATATCCTTTTGGGACTCAATATCTTCAAATTTAAATATCGTTCTAGAACTATCCCTTATTCCATAGCCTCCTTTTTTCCCCTTTCTTTTAGATACTAACAATAAAAGATCTAAATCCTCTCAAAAATGTCATATCCTATATTCCCTCCTCCACCTGGCAAAATCTCTTATTCCCCTTAAATGGAAATCACCCTTTCCACCCACTAAACAGGAATGGCTGCAAACCATAGATTCTTGGCTAGTATTGGAACACTGTCATGGAGTGGAAACCAACTCTCTTCTTCTTTTCGAGGAGACTTGGACTCCATGGCATCAGTACTATCATAAGTCCAGTGATCCCTCATCAACGCTGTCTGTGGCAGAAGAATAAATCTCTTCCCCCCCCCAGCAATCCTTTTACTAACCTCTCATAAATATGTCCTCTCAATTTGTTGGTTCCCTCAATATGTCTGCTCCCATGGAAGCCAGAGTGATTCTTCCCCGTCCCCCTTTTTTTCCTCTCTCCTCCTTTCCTCACTCTTCTTCTTTATCCTAACAGTGGCACTATCATACCTGGGGGCCCAAGAAAGTCAACCTAGTGTCTAACGTGATTATTGCTTCTTGAATTAAAGGGACTAATTAACAAAGTTTATATTCTTCACTAAAAATGTAGCCCATTTTATTATATCAATAAGTACCTATTTGGGCATCAAGAACCAAGCTTCTACCACTTGAATGTCTCTGTATACATCTAGAAACTACTACAAAGCTGATATCATTCTTCAGTCAATGCTAGTTTAGTTTCAGATGGAAAGTCCTGCAAGCCCCAGTGGTGGAATTCAGTTTAGTTTTCCCTTCTGTGCTTTTCGAACAGCTATGGGATGTTCCCATGGTTCATGTTTTCCCCAATGGATGCAAGAGATAAAGGGCTTTTCTTTTCCTTACCTATAAATCATTTTCTCTTAGTCCACTGGGGGACTCAGGGCATCCCACCCCAAGAAGAAGAGGCTACTACATCCTTGTGACTTTGCCTTCCTGAACATTGCTACATGTAAATTGCCTGGTGGGTGGAGGCTAGGGTGTAACGTAGAGCAGGAGCAATGAAGATTTTAGTTTGCCTTTTTAATTTAGCTGTTTAAGCTCCCTGCCTTCTGGTGAAATCTCCTTTACCCCCCAGTCCATGTGTCTACCAATGGGCTAAGAGTAAAACCTATATGAAGTCTCCCTTCTCCTCACTCGCTCAAACCTAACCACATGCCCTCTCGACCCAATCCCATCTCAGCTCACCCAAGAACTCTCCCCTCTACTAACTCCAATCCTTACTCACTTATTCAACCTCTCTTTGTCAACTGGCACCTTCCCATCCTCTTTCAAACATGCACTAATCACTCCCATCCTAAAAAAACCCTCCCTGGACCCAAACTCACTGTCAAATTACCGGCCAATTTCCCTACTCCCGTTCGCCTCCAAGCTTCTCGAGCGCCTTGCATATAACCGGCTCACTAAATTCCTCTGCTCCCATTCCCTGCTAGATCCCTTGCAATCCGGATTCCGCCCTCATCACTCCACTGAGACTGCCCTCACTAAAGTGGCCAATGACTTGCTCTCAGCCAAGTCAAAAGGCCACTACTCCCTACTCATTCTTTTGGACCTGTCAGCCGCCTTTGACACAGTTGATCACCCACTCCTCCTCCAAGCCCTCCACTCCCTAGGTCTCTGCGACACTGCACTCTCCTGGTTTTCATCTTATCTCTGCAACCGCTCCTTCAGTGTTTCCTACTCCGGCTCCACTTCCCCACCCCTCCCACTGTCTGTTGGTGTGCCTCAAGGATCAGTACTGGGACCCTTGCTCTTCTCAATCTACACTGCTTCCCTTGGAAAACTAATAAACTCCTTTGGGTTTCACCATCATCTCTATGCTGATGACACCCAAATATATCTTTCCTCCCCAGAACTCTCCCCTTCCCTCCTGTCCCGAGTGTCTGACTGTCTGTCTGCTGTGACTTCCTGGATGTCCTCCCATCAACTCAAACTTAACCTTGGCAAAACTGAACTAATTCTCTTCCCTCCATCTACAACCAGCCTTATCCCAAATATCACCCTCACCGTTAACAACACCTCCATCACACCAACCCCTACAGCACGCTGCCTGGGGGTCACATTTGACTCTGCCCTATCCTTCATTCCTCACATCCAGTCAATCTCCAACTCATGCCGCCTCCACCTCCGCAACATCTCTAAAATCCGACCCTTTCTCACAGAAGACACTACCAAAATTCTAATCCAAACACTCATCATGTCCCGTCTTGACTACTGTAACTCCTTACTAATTGGCCTGCCTCTCACGCGACTAACCCCGCTACAGTCCATAATGAACTCTGCTGCAAGACTAATCTACCTCACTCATCGCTTCTCTAACACCACACCTCTCTGTCAGTCCCTACACTGGCTCCCGTTAGCATACAGAGTAAAATTCAAAACTCTGTTGCTAACTTATAGAGCCCTCACTAACACTGCACCCCCCTATATTTCATCTCTCATTTCCAAATATACTCCCGCCCGCCATCTTCGCTCTGCACATGACCTTCTGCTCTCCACAGCTCTTATCACATCCTCCCACTCCCGCCTACAGGACTTCTCTTGTGCTGCACCTGAGCTGTGGAATTCCCTCCCCCGCCCCTTCAGACTCTCCCCCAGCCTTCAAATCTTCAGACGCTCCCTGAAGACTCACCTCTTCAGGGAGGCCTATCAATTGCCTCCATAAACATCATCACCAAGATTCACCCTTTGCACGGACTACTGCACTCAACAGCACTTCTCACTCCCACCCACTGACTGGCAGTTCATGTGGCAGGACGCACTTATACCCAATAGCACTTACTCCTTCTGTATCAAACCTTCCTTCCTCTAGACTGTAAGCTCTCACGAGCAGGGTCCTCTGATCGTTCTGTTCTCCACATGTGATTGTATTATTTAATACCTCTGTATGTCTATTCCCTATTGTACAGCACTGCGGAATTAGTTGGCGCTATATAAATAAAGAATAATAATAATAATAATAATAATAATATTGGTATTGAAGTAGACAGCACTTGTCTCAGGAGTGTGAAATGTTAGTGTGTGTCATATGGCTGTGTTAGTTAGTACTGTCTAATTTGCATAAACTGATAAATAAATCTGAATATTGTACAAACTACTGTTTTAAATAAATATATGTAAAATAATTTATAGGAGACTTTGAAATCTAAGTTGTTATAAGGTGTTAGTGCCACTTTAAGGCTGTGCTCGAGGATTGTAAAAAAGAGAATACATTTCTCATTAATGCTGTGTTCCTTTTTGTGTTGTTCTTCTATCTGGAGTCCTTATTTTTCTCTCTTGTTTTTCCTTTACAAGGTGCGTTCATGGCATTAGGGTTGGTGTTACAGCCGTGGATGGGTTCCGCTGCTATGGCAGCTTCTTCAGTTTCTGTTGTATTATCATCCCTGCAGCTGAAATGGTAAGATCAGATCAGCCCAAAAGAAAATCCAGTACTCAACACTCTGAGAAAGAGAATAAGGGCCATTTAACTTATTGGATGCTGGAGTGGTCACCAACTCGATGGCTTGGTCCCCCTCAAACATCCAGTAATAACCAATGGGTCATTAATAGCTTTCATTACTTTTTATGAAGATAACTCATGAAAGATATTAACTAAAATTAGATAAGTGTGAGATAAACGCTCCAGTTCCTATGTTATTTATTGAAGCCCATGTACTATGACAGGAATGGGCAATGTGAGACCCTCTAGCTGTAGCTGGGTTACACCTCCCATAGTCCCACATCATCTTTCAACTTACCTAGTAAATTACTGCTCTGAAGTACACCTCCTGTACACTGGTCCTCCCTCCACCACCAAGCTACAGTAGTAGGCCTGTTAATTATTTTTGGATAGGCATACCTGATGACTGTGTGCATCATATGAGCGTGACTAGTCTGTATTGCTATCTGAATCAAAGTTCATTTCACTATAACTCTTGACAGTGTAAACTTAAAAAGGAAACAAGACAAAGAAATACAGTAAAATAATTAAGTGGATGAATTGCCTATGCCTTCCTTCAATATAAAGTTTTATATATTGTTGAACATTGAAAGTGTGTGAGTGAAAATTAAATAGTACTTTGTATGTGTGTTGTCTGTGTATTCTGAATCAAAATACACTATTACTCTTGATAGAGTACTTTAAAATTATATTCATAAATGACATAAACAGTAATTACAATTATACTCAACATCATTCAGCTACATGAAGATTAAGGTTAATAATGAAAGGTTCAATTTAACATTGTGGATGGGGAAATGGAGCTGATGAAGATGAAAAGAAAGGAACGCTAGTCAAATGATATGCAGTATCATGTTTGATTCCAGCATACCCTTTAATTTTAATTTGTTCCTCGTTCATCAATGTTCATAGTAGCATTGGTTCCAACTGTCATAGATATAGTATCTATGCAATCCGACCCCTCTTCTTCCTCAGTTCTACTGCTACTACATGATTGTCTGTCTTGTTTGTTTTGTTCTATTTCTGCTACCTGATATTTGTATGGTATTAGATGTCAGTTTATTTGTGTGTATGTGGTGTGTGTGTGTGTGTGTGTGTGTATAAAATACACACAGTATGTCAAGTTTGCCATATCTGTCTGCCTATTATCTGTCATTTACTTACTCAGTCTCAGTAGGGTCACAGCCGGCTCAGCCAGCTCAGGTAGGATTATCTGTCTCTCTGAATGTCACTATTCAGCCTAAAAGTTTTTATTTTCTTTTAATATTTTTTAAATCTCATTCCTCCCTTCACCCCCATGTCAACAGAACAACTGGCAGTGGCTACCACCAGTGCTCATATTAATAAACTCTAGCTCCTTTGCTTGTCTGTCTACACTAGCATCGAAAATTATGTTGCTTTTGCTTTTTCTCCTGAGCACAAACTGATAACATGAGGAAAACTGACACTCCATTTTATACTTTGCACAGTGGGAATACATAGGGGAAAGTCCAGATGGGAGGGAAATACATTATTAGCATTGATTTCAGTGCAATGAAAAAGCAGATAATAGGCGAAAAGCTTCACATTTAACAGGAATCCCCAAAGAAGGCAAGTGCCATTTTTAATGTTTCCATTCTGATGTGAAGCATTTTTCCATTCCCTATGAGACCTCTCCAGCAAGCAAGGAGTTCAGAACCTTTTTTGTGTTTACTTGTTATAGGTTACAGGCATGTCCTGTGTCAGGCAACAGTGGATGGTCCTGGAGATGGGGTCATGTGAGGACTGGGTTTGATCTGTGGGTGGAGGTGTCTTTGGTACATGAAATGAAAATTTAGTCCTGATGATGCACAACATCCTTTGTTTTCCTGCTTCATTATTGTGGCAATAATATAAATATCTAAGAAGTAAAATATTTTAATTTGTGTAACATATATCCATGTTTTATATCTCAGATTTCCTATTACACACAGACACAGACACACACAGAATACACAAAAATGCATATGGGTGCATTGAACCGTTCACACCTGTGAATTAAACACATCTTTTCATACTGATTTTTCTGAGAGTGCTGGTTGTATTTATACATTGTCGTTTATATATATATATATATATATATATATATATATACACATACTGTATATATACATTACTATATATATATATATATATATATATATATATATACACATACATATATATATAGTACTGTGAAAAAGTCTTAGGCAGGTATGAAAAAGTGATGTAAAGTAAGAATGCTTTAAAAAAGAGACATGTTAATAGTTTATATTTATCAATTAAAAAAATGAAAGAGAGTGAAGAGAAGAAAAATCTAAATCAAACCAATATTTGGTGTGGCCACCCTTTGCCTTTAAAACAGCGTAAATTCTTCTAGGTACACTTGCACACAGTTTGTTAAGGAACTCAGCAGGTAGGTTGTTCCAAACATCTTGGAGAACTAACCACACTCGATGAAATCAGGGCTCTGTGGAGGTCATACCATCACTTCCAGGACTCATTCTTTATGCTGAAGATAGTTCTTAATGACTTTGGATGTATGTTTGTTGTTGTCATGCTGCAGAATAAATTTTGGGGCCAAGCTGCAGAATAAATTTGGAGCCAATCAGATGCCTCCCTGATGGTATTGCATAAGTATCTGCTTGTACTTCTCAGCATTGAGGAGACCATTAGTTCTGACCAAATCCCCAACTCCATTTGCAGAAATGCATCCCCAAAAGTGCAAGGAATCTCCACCATGCTTCACTGTTGCCTGCAGACACCCATTCTTGTACCACTCTCCAGCCCTTTGCCTTACAAACTACCTTCTGCTACAGCCAAATATTTCAAATTTTCACTCATCAGTCCAGAGTACCTGCTGCCATTTTTCTTCACCACAGTACCTGTGTTTTCGTGCATAGTTGAGTCGCTTGGCCTTATTTCCATGTCGGAGGTATGGCTTTTCTGGCTGCAAGTATTCCATGAAGACCAATTCTGACCAGACTTCTCCAGACAGTAGATGGGTCTACCAGGATCCCACTGTTTTCTGCCAATTTTGAGCTGCTGGACATCTTCTGATTGCGAAGGGACGTAAGCATGATGTGTCTTTCATCTGCTACAGCACATCTGGGAACCCCTGTCTGCCTTGTAATTTCTGCCTGCAAGATACCTTGATGATGCAGTATAACTACTTTGTGTCTTGTTGCTGTAGTCAGTCTTGATATGGTGTATGGCTTTTGACATTAAAATGTCTTCAGCAACCACATCTTGTTAGCTGCGTTTGGCTGTTCCTCACCCAGTTTTATTCCTCATACGTGGCAGTTTCTCTTTCAGTTAATGATTGTGTTTCAACCCAAATATTAAATTGATGATCATTAGCACCTGTCTGGTATAATTGTTTAATCATACATTTGACTATATGCCTACAAAATCCCTGACTTTGTGCAAGTGTATCTAGAAGATTTTATGCTCTTTTGATTTGATTTAGATTTTTCTTCTGTCCACTGACTTTGCATTTTGTTAAATGATAAAAATAAACTATAAACATGTAAAGTATTCTTACTTTACAGCATTTTTTCACACCTGCCGAAGACTTTTTGCACAGTATTGTATATTGCATTTCCAGCGGGCCATTTGGAGATTGTAGTTCAAATTACAGTGCATTTAAAAAATTACTTTCAAGAATGTTTGGGATCTGGTAGCACTGGTACTCTTTCTGTCTATGGAATGTGAGTGTCACCAACATAGGCTACACATGAAAAGGCTGAGAGTTGCCTCAAAGATTCATCTAGCAGACAGGCTCAGTCCTTGCAGCAACACGTAGCAGGTGCTGGCAAAACATGGGTTCTGTCTTATGAATCAACAGAAAACACATATATGTACTGAAGGACTGTTGCAACACTAAAATAATGATGCAAAAAAGTTGCTATATTCAGGACAGTTTCTTGATGAAGTGGTAGTATTATCCCCAAAATGGTGATGTTAGAATAAAGCACCTTTTCTGTATCTTAAATAGTATTTTGTTGGTCACCACTCTGGAACTCAAAGGTTTAACACGCGCAGACAAAGACAGAAAGGCACACGCACGCTTGCGCACACACACACACAAACATACAAATATATAGTGTATATATAATTCTGTTCATACTATTGGTGAAAGCATTGTATAATACAAAATCATAACTATGCAGATTATTTTAGTGCAGTACAACAATACAAACTCATTTAAAGATTTTTTTTTCTTTATCAAAATCTAACTTGTGTAAAAAGCCTACGGATATGGCTGCATTTCTAATGTGTTGTAATTTTAATCTGCAGTTACACAAAGCCAGACTCTGAAAGATATGAAGCCCAGGCCCAAGGAGGCATGAAACCACTCAACCCATCACAGATAAGTGTTCATGTTGGGATGGATGACAGGAGGAGAGATATACCTAAGATCAGTGCCTGGGATCAGATCAGCTATATCAGCCAAGTATCTTTGTCCTCTCTATCTTCAGACAAGCAGACTCGGCAGAGCATATTAGGAAGAGAACGTCAAGATAAGTGGTCATTGCTAATCAATGAAACACATGAGGACCAAGCCATGTAAATCTTTGTAAAAGGAGTTGCTTTGATCATGTAAAGGCATAAAGTGACCAGCAAAGAAACCGAATCATCAACTGTCTCATAAGGGACAATATTTTGTTACACCACTACATATTTGCCATTGGGTAATTCTTCGAGGAATGGAGTATTCCATTCTTGAACAGCCGCAAGATGGAGTCTCCCAATCCTGGTTTGCAGTAAATATCTAAGACACTACTAAAAAACTGGATGTCAAATAAAAAAAAACTAAAAAGCATTCTTATCACCCTGTGCATAATCATAGGCATAGGAATATTTTCTGAAAACTAGGAGGGAGGGATGATGCACTAAGGTGCAATGCTATGGCCATGTAATTTGCACAGCGCCATATGCACTAAAAATTAGGTGTGCATGGGAATGGGGGGATTCAGTCATTAGAATGCAGTGTTGTTGAAATGCTGGTTCCATGGAGAGCTGTAGGAAGATCTGAACATTCTCAACCTCAGACTGGCGATGCTGGAACCATGAACTCCTGCAGCTAAGGCTACTATCGGAGCTTAATGCCTATGGCGAACAGCCGCATTAAAATATAAACACACACACACACATACATAAATACAACAATGGCTCATTAATCTGAATTTCTGTATGGAAATGAGTCATTGTCAGTATAGTGAGTGCAGATTCATGGTGAAGGTGGTAGATTGGTGGTTGATTCACAGGGATATGATGGTGAAGACATTATATTACATACACAAATACTCCACAATAGTGCCATCCTTTTCCTTTATTGACCTTTAGTGCTTCTTCCCCAAGGATCGTGGTGATCTAAGACACTGTTATACAACTGGGTACATTACTGATATCAACTCAACAACCTACAAGGATACTTGAAGATGTTGTTGTAACAGTGATTAATCAGAGGCCTGTCTATATTTTCGGCAAACCTGAAGTGAAAAGATCAATCCCGTGGCTACTGAAGAATATTTAGCACATGGTGGTAGCTCTCACCACTTCTACCAAAAGTCATGACTCTTTGGTGAGTCAAGTGGCTTACGTGTTATTCACATATTATGGGTAGATAATACTCAGAACGATGTGTTCATAAAATAGCCTGCAGTTAAAATACCTTCAGTGACATTTAATGACTGTCCTAATCTTAATAACTGGCATTTTCTCAAAACCAGATGTTGAGATATCTGTTAATGATACAGTGGATCATATGCAAAAAGACAAAAAGGAGCAATTCTGGCACAAACCAAAAGCACCATAAGGAACAAAATAAGTTATTTTTGTATTTTACCTTATTGTGTTTGTGTATATGGCCCTGCATGCAGTTTCAAATACATAAGAAGAACTTTACTTGTGGAAGGGGCTACTGTCACATGGACCTTGCTGGATTCTAGATAGGGAAATACTCTTGATCAACTGTGAACAGTGTGAATTCTGTTGGAGATCAGTATATGAGATACATAGCAGGCCTCCTCCAGTGATAAATGTCAGACCTAGGACTCGATCAATTAGCAGTGATAAAAAAAAGTACATCGGTAGTTTCAAGTCAGTTAGGTATGCAATTACCTGCACTGTGACACACTACTGAATGGAAAAAAAAACACTACGGCTCTAAATTTGCGCCCATAGGAAGCAATGCCGAAGTAGTTGAATTTGATATTAAATTACGTTTGGTGGCTAGTAACAAGTGTTAAGGGACTAATTTTTATCATCAAATATTGCCAGCAAAAAAGTTGGCGATGAGTCCCCTACTGCCTGTGCCTAACCACCGTGCAAGTGAAGTGTGAAAAAAAAGATAGGAAAAAATACTAAAGTAGTGATCCCTACACAAATGACCCATGGATGTATTGATATGAGGCCCAAAGCTCCATAACAATACATTCAGATTTTACCCCTTTCAGTGCCAGAGGGGTATGCAATGCACTGAAAGGGTTTTTGAAATGTGTGTGTGAGAGAAGGAAAAGCATTAACCCTTTGAGTGCCAGTAGTGTATGCAATGCATTGCATACCCCACTGGCACTCAAAGGGTTAATCACCCCAAAAATAACACCATACAAGTGAAATCAACACTTACCTGTAATCCTGATGTCCACTGGGGCCATCTGCACATTGGTTCTTCTTCTGCAAATCTTCTTCTGTAAGCTTCTATCTTCTTTTTTCTTAATCTGTCATCTTCGTTTTTCTTCATCTGTTATCTTCATCTGTCATCTTCCTCCTCCTTGTACCTTTCGGGCCGTTGTCCAATGCCCACTGAGGGAGATCTGAATATGGACTGCCTTTATATGACCAGTCCCTGTTCAAACTAATTCCCACGCTCCCATTGGCTGGGAGGTAGGGTTACTGCAGTAACCTCACTTCCTAGCCAATCAGCTTATAGTGTGTTGAGTCATCCCTCCAGCTAAAAGCTGATTGGCTGGGAGGTATGGTTACTGCAGGGAACGTTCCATGCTCTGCATAACCCCACATACCAGCCAACAGGAGCATTAGAGGCAGTTTGAACTGGGACTGGGACTGCTGATTATGCTGATTATTTAAGATTCACTTTTGAGGTATATTTTTCTTTTAACCGTTTGAGTGCCAGAGAGGTAATACATTGTATACTTCTCTGGCACTCAACGTTAAATGTAAACCAAGCCTATAAAGAAAAAACATACCATGCAGTACACCCCTCTGGAGTACTGCAACGCCCTAGGTGAGAGGAGGAGTTTTGAGAAAAAATATTTGCCATACTCACACTGCATCAGTGATGCAAGGGGTGGGGCAGAGAGGCATGGACCTTTCCTCTTACCTTTCTCTGAGTATAGCATTCCCAGTTGGTGCCCTGTTTCAGGACATCTTGGGATGCATCATGTGTTTTAAAAAACAATTGCCTCCCCTTCCTCTTTGAAAAGGGAAATAATTTATAGGACTTTAGCTGTTGGGACATATGCACATAGGAAAAGTGGGACAATTCTGCACCTTAGGGAACCAATAAGCATTCCCATAACCCTTTGAGTAGCAGAGAAGTAGCCAACACATTGCACTGCAAGAATAAATGGGAAGTTTGTGAATTTTTATTTGTTCCCTATAGTGAGGTTGGTTTGCTCCAGAATTTTCAGATTATTCGTAGTATATCAGCTGCTTTATGTCACAGCCTCTTATATATTTAACCCTTTGAGTGCCAGAGTGGTGACCATTGCAGTGGCCACCCCTTGGGCACCTAAAGGGTTAATATAAAGCACAAGGGATACTAATGTTATGTATGTTTAGTGAAAAATAAAAAGTAAACAATGGAAAAAGTTACTGAACACATAAAAATTTCCTTTTTACGAGCTATAAAAAAAGAGAGGGTTTTTCTAAGTTTAAACGACAGCCAGCCTCCATTTTGACTGTATATCCTGCAAGTATATAATATGTAAAGTGAGATTGCCTATTCACTTTTTTCATCTATTTTCTTACACTTTTATGTGCCCGATGGGGAGCTCTCTAAATCTGTTCCTAGAGAGCTTTCTGTTTGGGAGGAGTGAGTTCAACAATGTAAAAAAGTGTAGAAAAGCCTGCCTCTTCAGTATGCAGATCACTCAGAGCTCAGAGGGGTCTGCAACATTGCATAAATATGTCTCCTTTCACAGTCCTTGACTGAAAGCTCTCTGCAAATAGACATCCGGACAGCTCAATGTCGGTGGATAAAAGTGTAAGAAAAAAAATGGCAAAAATTAATGAAATAATGAAAAGTATAGGCAATATGATTTTAAATATTCTACAAGTACATAATATATAAAGTCAAAAGGGAGGTTGACTGTCACTGTAATTACTGCACATTTTTCCACTTGATATTTTGTTCAATCTTTAGGTTGTATACCTGGCAGTAAAGTTATTTTCACTCAGGTGACTTAACGGCCTTGAGTTTTAGGACTGGCCAAGCCGACCAGCATTATTTAACTCACACCTCTTGCATTTCCTCAGTGATTCCAAAGCATGGGGAGGGGTCGGAAGAGATGTGACTGATGGATGGCCACATTAGGCATCCAACATATGCAGCTAGCTGAAACTCAAGAGGGTCGGCCAAAAGTATGTAAATCCCTTGAGGATCAGAGCCGTACTCAACACATTGAGGAGCAATGTGTTGAACTCCCCTCTGAATCTCAAGGATTAGCCTCCAATATTTCTGGTGTGAAAGATCTGCAAAATAGGCCACAATCAGGTATGGATATGCGTCATGCAGAATGGATTCACACTCCAGCATGCTGAGTTCCGGAATGTTCTTTGTGGTGGAGATAGTTTGTATGAAGCGTACCATTGGGAACAAGGGTCCATATTTATAAGAGCAAACTGATGTAAAGCAACTGCAGTAGAGGGGACTAATAAAAATTCCTAAATTCATGTGCACTTGATTGCTTCGCAGTGCATTGAAGACCTCTCTAGCATTCAAGGGGTTAAAAGCCTAAATTAATTTAACATGAATTTTTCTTTGTCCCCATACTGCAGTTGGTTTACTCAGGATTAACATTATAAATATGGGCCAAGAAGTTTTCTTTTTGGCCAGTTAATGCAGTGTTCAATACACAGGTAATATTACCCTCTGTGTAAACGAAAAGAGGAGCGATTCTGGGGTGAAAACACTGCACCAATGAGGAGAAATAACAAATATCTGACAATTTCCATTGACATAAATGAGACTTTAACCCTATTTAATATTACCGAGACCAACGCAATGCATTGGAAAGTCACTAGCATCTAAGAGGTTAAAATCCCCGTTTAAACGAATGTACATTTTATTTCTTCCCTGTGGTGCAGTTGGTTTGCCCCAGACTTGCTCATATTTTCAGTTGTATATATGGCTCTAACCCTTTGAGTGCCAGAGGGGTACGCAACGCATTGCAAAGCAATGCGTTGCGTACCCCTCTGGCACTCAAAGGGCTAAATGTAATTATTTTGTGTTTATCAATTTTAAAAAAGCATAATAATGTGATGTTTTGAGAGACAACACAGGAACTCTTACCATGTTAATATATGTTTCAATTTATAGCACCAAAATAAAGATAAATCTTATGTAATTTAAATAAGTAGCAAACATTTATTGTTAAAAATAAACAACAACACATATAGTATATAGCTTTTCCTGCCAAGTGAAACACTGGTACTCCCTCTGCTGCCAGTTGTTGTGTTCAAAAGTTATTAACATTCAAATCTGTCAGGAAGTGCTGAGGCTATTACTATCACATTCTATGGAGAACTGTAGCCAGAGGTTCACCTGTCCAGTAGAGTGCAACAGAGGAACTATCATGACACTAGGTTAACTGCAGGTGAACTCTCTAAACACCAGAGGGCACTATTAATGTAAAAAACAGTTTAAATCTTCATGACTTTGGAACAAATCATTTCCCAGCACCAGGAATACCCTTGTTTACTCGGAAGGAAAAGCCATGCAATATATGTGTTTTCATAATAAAAGTTTACTATTCATTTAATAAACATTACAAATGTAGAATACATTTTAATTGTGGTATGATTTTAAAAGACCTATATACATATAATTGTGAAATGTTATTTATTTTTATAATTTTTATATTCCTTCAGTGTATGTGAAGTATATTTTTTTACTGTCAGTTTGCTGTATTCTATAATTTCCTTTTAAAGTGGTAAATATACTCTTTCCTGATGATAAATTGCAGAGGTTAGGTGATGACTTGGCAGTCTGTGGCTGTACAGCTGTTCTAGGACTACAGCATTCTCAGCTGTCTGTGGATGATCTCAGCTGTGTACTGTTCCTGTGAACCTTCTTGTTCCAAGCCTCTGGAGAAACACTGTAAGGCTGAGAAGAGCAGTGTCTAAATGATGTGTTTTGTGTAGACTATAGGCTCCTTAGAGCAGGGACCTCTCTCCTATTGTTTCTATGACTGTGAAGCTTATTTTATCCCCTTTTATTTATTGTAACATACTTCTATTATAATGCAATGCATGCAAAGTGTGGCATCATATAAATAAAGATACACATGCATACATACATATTGTGAGTGAAGCTTAATCAGGTGTGTGTGAGTGGTTGAAAGGAGGAGTTTGCCATGAAATTGATAGGAAAGTGGGAAGAATGAGGTGGGAGTGGGCTGAACAGACTGGAAACTGGGCGGGGTTATAGTTGAACTGTCTGTCCCCAGAGACCTGGTAATTCAATCTCCAGGACAGTATGTGTATTCCCATAACTACTGAGAACCACATATCTTCTATTAGTATGTAAAGTAGCATTGCTTTAATCATTTCAGAGTCAGAGGAGTTTAATGCACTGGACATTCTTCTACACTCAAAGAGCTAAAGGGTAAATCAGTGCCAAAAGTGCCCTCCTAGCAAGTCCAACCCTGTGGAGCAGAGCTGCCATGGGATCCGGGGTTATACTGCATTTCGCAGCCAGAGAGCCAGAATGGGGTCAGAAAAGAGCTGCATTTACATCCAGGGCTACAAAACCTAACACTTGCAGTAAGGTTGTATTATAAAAAAAAGTCTATACTATGGGGATATTCCTGCTGAGTAAAACTAACACTGATAAGAACTGCTTCATTCAAAAGGTAACTTTTTTATTTTAAATTAAAGCAATAGTGCCACCTGGAGTCCAGACAGAGCATTTCATTCTGTAACGTTTGATGAGCTGAGCCTTAGACTAAAGCTCTCCGAAGGAAGTAATACAGTAACAACTAGACTTGTTCAGTCATTTTGGAGTTAATGCAAAATTTTATAAAAATTTTAGTGTTTCGTGACATCCAGATTAAAAACACAAGCAAATTGCATTAAAATAATTTGTTCAAATCCATCATTTCATTCATTCACACACTAACTCACACACTTACACTATCCATAACAAATGTCACACTTACCTTGATGTCAGAAGCCCAGCCCTGTCCTTGACACCCTGGTCTACCTGCATCATTTGTCTAAAAACAAATAAACATTTAAAAAAAGAAAAAAATCAGCCATCACTGTCCCTGCCGCCTATACAAACTAAAATAATCCCCTCTTCCTTTTAATCCTCCTCTGGCCGTTGCCCAAGCCAGATTGAGAAGAAAATTCACAGGAATTGGCTTGTAGATGGCAATCCCTGTTCAAGTATTGTATGACTATGTATAGTGATTCCTACCATGTCCTTTCAATTTATTATTATTATTATTAAGAAAATAAAAATCATTAATATTCTTGAACATAACTTTTTTTATTAAAGTTAAATTACATCTGTAGAAGAGGAGGTATTTTAGAGGCCCATTACTCATAATGTGGCACAGAATTTTTAATGTGTTATATTTCAGGTGCTTTTGTGTACTGCTTTGGTCACTGTGCATTTGTAATGAAATGGGGAGAAAGAAAGCCAGGTTACCTTCAACTGCATAAACCCAGTCTAGGAGACAACTGGATACTACTACTACCACCGGTTTTGCCTACTCAGTGGCGTGGGCTTGTCACATGTTACAGTGCCATGACGTCACAGTGTAATGCGCTGTCATATTAAGGAAGATGATCACCTGGTTCAGAGGGGTCGTTATACAGCTGTGGAGTTGTGAATAATACATTATTTAATTGAAGAATTGGACAAGTTCAGAGTCTCCCATTTTACTTCCCCTGCAAGTTTTCCACCCTAGGCCAATTCTTACTCCGATTGTGCCTAAATACACTACGACCACTACTGGCAGCTCAATTATCTTGAATTAAACTGTAATTCTTTTTAGCGTGGTCACCAGGTGGTGCTGTTCCTATTACTTAGTATGGAGAGCTATAGTCAGTGACACAAGATCTCCCGTAAAGTGACATAAGTTGGTGCTTGATTTAAAAAAGTTTGAGCTCCAATAACTTTTGGATGAAATATCTACCAGTAGTTGGAGTATTTTTGTTTTATTCAGCAGGAGAAGCCTACAACATATGTTTTTTCACAAGAAAGTTTATTATCCCTGGCTAAAACAAGATAGATTGCTAGATCTGTGGAAAAGGGGACATGATTGCTGTTAAATTAACATAGCTGAGAGATTTTGTGTGTAGAAGTGTGCAAGAGTATGACTGAATAGACGCATACACTCTCTCTACCGTACCAACTTGGAAAAGCAAGTGTTTCACCACAGAGAGAGTTCACAGTGCTACTGTTCAGGATCACATTACCAAGACAGTTGCAAAACTATCAAGGTTCCTCTCCAGATGAAGGAAAGTCCAACTTGATACACAGTTATTGAATATCTGGCTCATTTACATTATGGGACTTCTTTTAAAACGTATGCTTTGATAAGATAGAAAATGCTTTATTTTGATTCCTCGTCCTCATCCCATGTGGCGATGTTATGTCCCCTGTATTTGTCTCTGTCTGGCAGTTTTTGCAAATTACCTTATTTACATACAATGCCAGACGGAGTGGGGAACTGACAATCAAGGGATAGAGAAACAAAATATACATAATCTTAAAAATTAAGTATTTGTATGCATTTCAGCTAGCATGAGGTATATATCTCTTTTAACCTCTTGAATGCTAGAGACATTATCAGCACATAACTTTGCAGTGCCTTGGAGACTTCTCTAGTATTCAAGTGTTTCTTTTAAGCAGATGAAAAAACATTTGCTGTGACAGATATACTTTAATATTAAAAAATATATATTTTCCTTATGAATTACATAGTATGCAGTACATGTGCTTTTTTTTGTTATAGAAACCTGATGCACAGTGCATGCATTCCTATATGAGCATCGCACTGTACTATGATTGGGTAGGCAAGCGGGCTGGGGATCATGGGAGTTGTCATCTCGAACAGCAGAAGAGCCAACGGTTGCCTAGTTCTATATAACTGATATGTCAACTTCAACTTGTTGGAGTATCTGTATATGTATTATACTGTGACATGTGCACACTGTGGGAATGAGAACTGTTACATTCCAAAGAGAAAGTGTTTAATTCCTTTCCTCTGTTGTATTTAATGATTCAATATGATACTGAAACTGGAGACTCAAATAAACAAAAAAAAAATACTATAACCTTGTAACTTAGTTGTCTGTTTTAATTTGTACTATGGCACTACCCAGTAACATGATTCCTACACTGGTTTATATGTGCAAAAGAAAAGAGGAACAATTGTGGATCAAACCATCATCACTATTGGGGACAAATACATTTAAAAAAAATTATAATTGATTTAAAGTGAACCTGTCACCTTGAATTCAAGTTTGCATATCTGAAAACGTCATTGAAAAACTGCCTATGTATTATGTTAACGAAAACATTTTCTAGAAATAATCTATGCATCTGCTGGTCTTTTGTCTAATATGATACATAGGCAGTTTTAATTATGTTTTCAAATTCAAGACGACATGCCTACTTTAAATAGAACAGTAAGGTATTTGAAGACCTCTAGAATTTAAGGGGTTAAAATCCCCATTTACATAAAAGTACACTTTTGTTTTGTACCGTAAAATTCACTAGATTTGCCCAAGAATTCCACCACTAATACAGTTCCATGTTGAAACAAACCTGGAATCAATTTACATATCCTGTACCTTTATTTCTCTATCGTCATTGAAGGATGCAGGACCATGGGATTAAGCAGCATGCCTATAGGTGGTAGGGCACTCTGGACAAACACACCCCTCCCACCTCCTAGCTGTTAACCTCTCTCTCTGCCCAACTGCCTTCAGTTTTATTTAGAGTGTCCTCCAAGGAGGTTCAGGGCAACTTTTCACCCAAAAAGATCTTCATTAGTTAGTACTTTTATTATTTTACGTTTCTCCTCAAAGCTTCTGAGGGCCCTCACTTTGTGAGTATAGTCCTCCTATGTAACTCTTTGATTCTTAGCTCCCTTCCTTTGGAAACGCTAACACGCTGAATCATAGAGGCCCGAACTCAGGCTGTTAAGGGAGGGAGAAGCTTATAGTTAGTAGGTGATCTTCGTGGGACAAATGCAGGTTTGAATTTAAATTATCATTTTATTTAGTTTTAATTAGAGAATAAAAATTTACATATTTACTTTATTCTATAATTATTACTAAATCTAATTTACATTTACTAGTTTCCTTCTCCTCGCTTGAAGTACCTCACACAGCGGCTGCCATTCCTTAGTACGGCTTCAGAGTTTCTCCTCTCAGCAGCCTCTATCAATAAGTAGTAAAACGGATCCTTATCTGATTTTTACAGCTCCGTAGGAGCAGGGCTCTTTCAGTTGCTTTTTCTAAGTTTACCTGGCCATCCTTTGGAGCTGACTGTGCAAGAGCAGTGTTTTACAGTGTGTGATAACCATTACCTCCTTCACTATCAGCTCCTTCAGGGTATGGTTTAAGTGCTAATGGTGGGGCTTTTAATGCAATAAAAATTTCAGTCTGCCATTATTCAACCTCTGTGTTAATCCATTAATGCACACACTATATTAATTGTTATTTGATTACAAGTCTCCATTTAGAGCAAGTTCCTTTGTGACATTGGCATATATTAATACTTCTCATTGTATTCATTGTAAGGAAGTTGAACATTTTTCAATTAGGGCATATTAAGCTGACATTGAAATTTAATTTATTTCTTTCCTTCGTTTATGGCAGAAAAGTGGGAGAAGAAAACTTAGAGCAATAACATTAATTCTCCTACATGTAAAAAATACAATGCAAAGATCACAAACATGTCTGTGTATGCTAAATGTATGTACTTAGAGGCTAACAGGGCTTCTGCTTTTACTGTGGTCCCCTCCTATACTGGAACCAAAGTGGGCTAAGTCCTTACCGGGTTCTCTTGCCAAATTAGAGATAATTTTGTACTGATGAGTTACGGAAGCAATATGCACAGCATTTAAAAGTCCAAGAACATGAAATCCTACAAAAATCTTATTCACCATCAGATTCATCTGATGATGAAATAGAATTGGCCAGTGACAGTTCTGAGTCCTCCTCATAGACAGGGTACATTTTAGATGACTCATTCAAAATCCATAGAATCTTTATTTAAAAAGCTAACCTGGAGCTGTTGGTCATTTCGGATGACCAAGCCTCTAAATCCTGTGCCAAGTCTCTAAACGTAAAAAGAAATATACTTTTATATATGTGAGTGATCAGATAGTCATGGATGAGTGGGAAAATCCAGATAAAGCTGTGATTATTCTCAAGAAATTTGCTGAGGTATACCCTTTTCTAAGTCAAAGGTTGACCTTTGGTCTAAACGACAAACAGTTGATCTTACTGTTTCCAGACTTCCAAACATACCACTGTTCCAGTTCAGCCAACATCAGGGCTTAAAGATCCTTCTAACAAAAATATTGATACCTTAAACAGACTGAAGTTTTATGCACCAGGTGCAATCATTCGAGATTCCTTTGCTTCAGCCTGGGCATGAAGAGCTGCAGAGGCCTGGCAAGATCAGATTATTCAAGATTGCAAATAATGTGCCTCATGATAATAATTTCTCTGTTATAGGCTACCTCCAAGTGTCCACCTCCTATATTGGGAAAGATGCCTTGGAGATAGCTAAGTGGGTATTTAAAGGTATAGTAATACTTCATTTTCACTTACGTGATTATTGTGTATTGAGAGATTTACAATAGATGCCTCCTACTCTGATTTTTAGCAGCAGCTTAATTTTGATAAAATTGGCTCCTCAACCTTATCCCTCCCACCCACCCATCAAAAATTCCTGCAGTTCTGAGATCTCGTCGTGTGACAGGACGGATCTCAGAAAGGGACAAAAGAGCCAACATTTAGTCATGAATCGCGCTCCCGTGTAATGCATGCCTCCCAGCAAATCTCGTGCTGTATTTGCTCCCCCCTCTGCCTGAACTACTTTTTAACATGTGACCATGTTTAGTTCCGTGCAGCAGAGGAGCTGAGCAGACCTAAGCACTGTATAATACTTGTGTTTCAATCATTTAAATAAAAAGTCAGCCCTTGCAAAAATCAAAGATGTTAATAAAAGGAATAATATACTGTTGCCGAAAGCTAATGGTAGAGAGTAACTGAATCGGGATAGTGCTGAGATAACTCCCTAATCCATGAGATATCCATAATCAAGAATATTAACCCCTTAAGGACCAGCAGGGTGTGCAATGCATTGCAAAGCAATGCTTTGAACAACTTGCTGATCCTTAAAGCAGAACTACCACCAAAAATTGATTATGTCTGTACTGATATATCTTCCCCTGTTTAGAAGCGCTGTGTAAATCTTTTTTCTAAAAAACTGTGTTGAAAAAGAATAAACAATAAACTAAATTTGTACTTGATAGTGTCTCTCACAGTGGAAGGCTTTGTGCGCATGTCTGTTATAGCGCCGATTGGCTCTCTGATTCCTCCCACTGTCTGAGCGATCAGTCCTGCATCATACAGGGGTGCACCATGTGACACGCTAGCGTGCACGAGTAAGAAAAAAAACAAACAGACTGTGGGCAGGCACTTAGAAGTTGACAGACAGGGCAAGATTCAAGTCACGCATGTGCAATGGAATGAAATCGGTAAGATGGCTGCGATGTACGCGCTCTGGGTCCCTGGAAAATGAGTCAGATTACAATTTATACAATCACTTCTGGGAAGTTTAATACATACTTTCAAGACGACGAGGGCTATCTTTAGCAGCACAGATAAAGTTAGTCAGACATGGTAGTTCTGCTTTAAGGGGTTAAGAGACTTAATATCCATCCTTAAAGATTGGCAACCACATAATTTTCGACTAAAACAAAGGCAGGGATTATTTACAGTAAGGGCGGTAAGGCTATGGAATCCTTTGCCTCAGGATGTTGTGCTTGCAGATAATGCTACTGCATTCAAAAAAGCAATGGATTCCTATCTAGCACAGAACAATATTGACAATTATGACAGATGGCTTCAAAGCAAATAGGATATTGATCTGGGGAATTATTTGACTACCAATTGGAGTCGGGAAGGAATAATTCCCCCCACACACACACAGACAGTTGAGACTAGATTGGAAATGGCTCCAGAGGGCTTTTTTTGCCTTCCTCTGGATCAACAGGGGTGTTTATGGCATGGGCTGGACTTTTTTCCAGCCTTATCTACTATGTTACTATTGCTTTGCAATGTGTTGCATGCCCCACTGCCACTCAAAGGGTTAAAGAGTCTCCAGCATAATTCAAAGAGAAGAAAGAACAAAAGTGGTAATATTATATTTATTGTGAACAAGAAGCAAGTGTGTCTCCACTGCATTGCACAGCCTCACGGTGAATGCTGTGGGAAGCACCAGTACCTGGGCAGGTTCTAGAGGTGGACATGCTAAAAATGAATCATCCATATCTCAGAAACAATGTCAAGTCCCCTGTCACTGTGCACTGTCCACATGTCTGTGGGGTGTATATATGCATCAGAAGAGGGTTAAGCCTTTGGGTGCCAGAGGCGTACTCAATGTATTGTTTACCCCTCTGGCACTCAAAGCATTAAATAACAGCCTGTGTTTGGGTTTTTATTAGCTCATGTTTCTTTATGGCCCCCTGTCTTTTCTGACACCATGCTCCACAATTCAGTTGTAAGCCAGTGATGTGGGAAAGGCAAGTTAGCCACATATCTTTTGTATACTCCTATTAGGAGCCTAGTACTAAGATTATTTAATTCATTAATATAGAGAGAAATCCTCAAGCACTCACCTCAGATAAACCAGACCTCAGAATGAGTATCTTGTAGGGGCCCACAGGGTGCTACAGGGAGATAGATATATACAAAGAAAGAGAAAAGGAAACCCTGCTGTACCAGCACACCTGTATATAGCTAAACCTACTGATATTCAAGGGTACTGTATCGCAACTTTTATTGTTATCGTTAAAAACAGCAGATAGATTATTTGTTTAGTTGATACGCACAAAGAAGAAGGGTAAATATATAGTACATGAGTTACCAAGATAGTTTCCGGATTGCCTATACACAACTATCTAATTTATGTATCGCAGAGAGACTGTCACACGTATGATAAACTAGGTTATAATTTACTGCCGGGGAATTATCCGGCTTGCCTTATAGAAGAAAACACTCATATATATTGGTAACCAAGGCAGTTTTGGACTTTCCTCTACGCCTCTATGAGTTGTGTAATGGGGGAATTCAGACATGGACCCCTTGCTCACAAGTGCCTACAGGAATCAGCAGCACCTCACCGATGAGACCCAACAAGGCCGAAATGTACGTCTGGGGTTAGCTGCTTTCCTTGTTCAGAGAAGAATTGTCTGGCATTTTGTGGCTGGACAGTCATTTTGGCAGGAACTCTATGATATGCTTCAGAATATTTCTTCTCTGTGTATGGCATTTGTGAGCTAAAAGAGATTGCACTCGGGCGTGAGGACACAGTCCCAGTGGGCTTTTGCATACCTTTGCAAGCTCATGAGCCTCGTTGAACATCTCTGACTTCTTCTATGTCTATGCAAATTGGTCTTAGGTTTAGTCACCCTAAGGGTAACGAGGGAATCCAGATGTGGACCCATTGCTCACAAGTGCCTAGAGGGATCAGCTGCACCTCACCAACGAGGCCCAACAAGTCAGAAACTTAAGTCTGGGGTTAGCTGCTTCTCTTGTTCAGAGAAGAATTGTCTGGAATTTTGTGGCTGGACTGTCATTTTGGCAGGACCTGTATGATATGCTTCAGAATATTTCTTCTCTGTATATGGCATTTGTGAGCTAAAAGAGATTGCACTCGGGCGTGAGGACACAGTCCCAGTGAGTTTTTGCATACCCTTGCAAGCTCATGAGCCTAGTTGAGCATCTCTGACTTCTTCTATTTCTGTATCAGTTATGTGTATCACAGAGAGACCCAAGTTATCGTGTACTGACGGGGCATTATCTGGCTTGCCTTAGGAAGAAAAACACTCATATATTTCACAAGTTTCGATATGCTGGATATTTTATGTTAAGAATATATTATGGAAACATCCCCATATGTGTAACTACTCAAGTTATTGGCCAGTCTTATGGCTCTCTTATTGATTCTTGAAAGTATAGATACAGTATAGATACCTATATAGAACTACCTACAATAAGTAAATATAGTCAGAAACCATAGGTCCTTCAGACCTGTATTGTAAGGAATACCTGAATCCCACAAGAATTGCCAGTAGTTGTAAGAAATGTGTAGGAATTTGTGTTCATATATATATATTCAGTGTGCTAAAATATTACAGACTGTAACTACCCTGATCCCACAATATCTTGTATAGCCGGACATCATTCCATTGACAGGAGGCACCCGAGTTATACAGAGGTGAGAATCCCTCTGCCCGCACACAACAAAAATGTGATCCAAGTAGCTTGCCATCATTATAATTATTAGCTCCATAAAGTGTTATCTATGGATGGAGAGTAGTGACATCCATCACCCAATAGTAGTGCCTGCCCACTTGTAGCCTGAACCAGCTGAAGAATACTGAGATACAAGGGGAGAGCGAGATGCTCAATTATCCAGCACTCAGTGTCCACTGGCTTGCAGTTCTGAACTGGGAACATTACTATACCGAAGTTGATACTTTATTGCACTAAGACCATAAACTGAGAGCTACATTGTTTTTACTACAAGATACTTATATTGTGGATTTCCTAATGGCCCATTGGGTGCCCTACAAGAGACAAAGGGGTAGATTTAAAGGCAGCCGTTAAACCAGCCGCTAAGTAAAAAAGGCACGTCGGCCGCAAATAATACATGATATACTGCGGATTTAAAAGTAATTCTACAAGAATAGCTATCGAACGTAGGCACAACAAAAACACGTAACACAAAAACCTGCGTTGCACCTGTTTTCACATCACCGTGCATCCCAAACACCTGTTAAAACACAACTTAAGTCAAAATGTAACATTACAGCTGCCGTTGGCTAGCAACCCTGATAGATGCACAAACAAAATTCAAACCTACAGCCAATCCCAAGGCCCCAAAGTATCAAAAATGTCCAAATACACTTACATATACCCCAAAATAACGGTTACACCCTGTCTGTGTTTCGAGTTTTGGCGAGCTAGATCACAGGACCCAGGAGCAAAGCATAGCGTTTAGAGCAAGGGAGAGAGGAGCTGACATTTGAGGTAGAAAAAGTTTTGATTTTGGAGTTTGGAGAGGAGAGATCTGCACTTAAATAAACACATATCACACTTTTGCACATATCACATACACCCATACAAACACAAACACATACATACACATAGTCTTTTTTTTTATAGCACTTTACACACATCTTAAATTTTATTTTTACAGTGTGAATCTGTGAGTGAAAGAGTGTGACAGAGAGTGAGTGAGATCGAGTGCATCTGTGAGGGCCTGTGGGAGTGCCTGGGTGTGAGTGGGTGAATGATGGCCAGGAGAGGAGGACAGGAGAGAGGGATGGGAAGAGTAGTGAAGGAGGAGGAAAGAGAGCAGGACATCCCTGTTGAGAGTAGGGGTGGGAGAGGGAGATCCGCAGGGCGGAGGGGAACCCGGCCCAGAAGAGTAGGCAGGGACAGGTGTGTCAGTGGGACGAGGGGTACCTGTCGCAGAGCACCACGCACATGTAGGGGCAGAGAAGGCAGGACATTCTGGGCACAGCTCTGACACCTCGCAGGCCAGAGCTGAGTAGGAGAGGCTCAGGTATCCCCACTACACGGAAGAGGAGAACAGTGGCTGTGGAGGTTGTTCTAGACAGGGAGAGCATCCTCTTTCCGAGGGAGAGGGTTCCTGGCCTGGCTGTGAGGAGGAAGGCTGCCTGGAATCAGATATGCAGCAAGGTGAATGCAGTGGCCAGATGCAGATGGGATGTGGAGTCCATCAAGAAAAAATGGGGCGACTGCAAGAGGGTGGTCAAAAAGAAGTTGGCTGAAGTCCCCATGCATGCCCAAGGCACCGAAGGTGGTCCACCTGTCCTAATCACCTTTAGCGGATGGGAGGAGAGGCTGCGGCAGACATTGTCATCCACGCTGATTGAGGGGGTCCCTGGAGGATCATACACTGGGGATGAAAGGAGCCTCCACACTACCGGTAAGTGCATCCTCACATAGCCACACACCACATCAACCAACACAAGCTGCACACTCAAACACAGTCACATCTCCACACATGCCCATCATTCATCTACACAACTGCACCAACACAGCACCCTGAGGGTTCAAAAAGGACAAAATATAAGGACAAATGGGAAGGTTCAACTAGGCCCAAACCTGTCCAAGTCCCAGTTCAACCCTCTTGTTGCTGTGCTGATCATACACAATCTAAACCATGCTTTATAAAGCGTTGTCTGTTAAACATCATTACCGTTCCTCCACAATGTCACCCATGTACTCACACGGAAGTCAGCATGTAACCCCTTGAGTGCTAGAGGGATGATCAATGCATCGCTCAACAATGCTTTGGCAACCCCTCCGGTACTCAAAGGGTTAACCAACGACAAACAAAATTCGACAGGGTTAGGATTACATGCTACACAGTGGACATTCACTAAGCAATGTAAAAGACATGATGGAGTGAATTTAAACCTTCCATACCATTACTTAACCAATTCCCATGTTTGTCTATGGAGACTATTCAAGAACAAGGATAAAGTTACTGAGGGCTCATTGGACACACTCCATCGAAAAACACTGGAAATGGAGAAATGATATAATTGGAGAAGTCATCATTTCCACTTTACCTCCACTCCATAAGGTCTACATCACCGCTCACTGAATCTCAAGAGAGATGGATGAGGACTAACATCACAGTGCCAATGAGACTAACTGACTGTATGTGCAACACACAGGCCTTGAAACAACCAACATTGTGGAATTAAAGGAGAACCAAGTAGGTCTTTGTATTGTGTATGCAATAATTTCCTCTCACTTGAACTGTCATATCATACATTTGGTTTTCATATGGATCCTCAGGAGTGGTGATGCTATGGATGGATGTTATACCATCCACTATTTACAGGATATACATGGAAACCAAATGTCAAGCACTGTAGGTGGAACACCAACAGACCATGATTGATTGGCTGGGTCACTCACAAAGATGGCACGAATGATCCAAACAGCAAGAGACCGTAATCATAGAAATCCCTCAATACTGACCTGATTGGTGCCCTGGGGAATTAACTTGGACAGATCTCATGTCGCTGTGGTTGCCAGGGTGGTAGTCCATGTATCGCAATGCATAGGATACTATCATGACAACCAGAGATCCACATATCAATTAAATAATCTTGCATTCATTCTGTCATTGTGTACATTACTAATCACACCATTTCATTTCTCCACACAGCATACGGGCCTGCAGCACAGCAGGAGGCTGTGGAGGAGGCACACACATCCCCAGAAGAGATTCCTCTTGGGGTGTAAGAGGATGGGACCGGCACATTGTCACCCTACACAGCTGAACCACCACCTCCAGCATCTTCAGCTGCACCACCATCTCCTGCATCCTCAGCTGCACCGCTACCTCCTGCATCTTATGCTGCACCACCACCTCCTGCATCTTATGCTGCACTACCACCTACAGCATCTTATGCTGCACCGCCACCTCCTGCATCTTATGCTGCACCACCACCTACAGCATCTTATGCTGCACCGCCACCTCCTGCATCTTATGCTGCACCACCACCTACAGCATCTACTGTCCCACCAGCTGCTTTCCCACACTACCAGGACTGGTTTTATTTTGAGAGGTCCATGCAGCCATCCTCCTCGGGACCTTACCACCCTGCTGCAGCACCACCACCACCAGGAAGGTCCTGGCTGCCTGGGACTGTGGCTACCCCTACATATGGGCCATATGTACATTCTCCTGACCTACCCTCCTGGATGGCTCCCCAGCATCGGCCCAGGTACGAACCAAGGTGGGGGCCAAGCAGCTACCAGTGGCCAAGGTATATCCCATGGCCACTGGAATACAAGCACCTGGGCCTGACTGGGGAGCCCTAGCGCCCTCAACAGAGGGGACACTTCACCCAACCACCACCACCACAGGGATCAGTGGGCAGCTCGGGGTCACTGGATGTGGTGGGCACATGGACGACATCTGAACCAGCAATCTCACAAGCAGACATGGCACTGGAAGACAGAGCAACCGCACCGGCAGACAGAGCAAACCCACTGGCAGAGAGAGCAGACAGAGAAACCTCACTGGCAGACAGAGCAACCCCACCGGCAGACAGAGCACCAGTAGACTCTCCACCAGCAGCAACCCCCCCAGCACACTCACCAGGCACATGGATGAAAGGGGAGTGCCTGGAGTTACAAAGGAGGCAACTCAGGGAATCTCAGAGGACCAACACGTACATCAGAAGGCTCCAAAAGGGATTCCCTGAGGAACACTCAAAGGATACTATCCAGCATCCATGCCCTGGAGGTACAGCTAATGCTAATGAACACAGAACTCAGGCAGTAACATGCAGGAATGATGGACATGATGGGGCAGCTGCTGCTGGAGGTCAGAGACCACAACCGCAGGGAGAACCTGCATGTGGAGAGGGAGCAGCAATCAACAGAGGGTTCTACTGCACCCACCTCTCCCTCCAGTGCGACCCCTGAAGCAACCCCAAGGTCGCAAAGGGTGACCAGGCAGTCAGCCAGGCCATCCATGTCTGGATCCAAGCCCAAGGTCCCCCCCCAAAAAGAAAAAATAAAGAGGCCAACTTGTTATTTTCCCCCCAAATAAAGCACGAATTCTGATTTTAATCCTGTCTGAGAAGGTTTGTGGTAACTGATAGATTAAGTGACAAAGATGTCTCCAATGCATAGCAAAGCAATGCAGTGAACACAACTTCTGCCAAAGTTACATGATTGTACAATGTTTGAACATGGCTTTGCACACACATCACACACAACTTTGTCTAAATTCAACTTGCAATCCACCACTGGAGCCAAATAACATGACAGTGTTATATGGCCATGATGTGGGTTGAATTTGAACAACAGATACCCACCCTTTAGCACAACAACTGGTGCAACACTGTGGTTAATCAAACAGCTATTTGACTTACCTGAGAACTAACAGGCAGGACAGATGATAGAACATTCAACTAAATAGGCTGTGATTTACATCCTGATTGTGAAACTGACTTACAGGAGAACCCAATGTTCACCCTTGGATTTCAATGTGTGTGCTACACATTGAAATCATAGGGTGAACCCTGGGCTCTCCTGTAAGTCAGTTTCACAATCAGGGTGTAAATCACAGTCTAACTTACTGGTTAACCCTATGATCAGGCTAAGATTTCAATATGTAGCACACACATTGAAACCTTAGGGTGAGCATTGGGTTATCCATTACGTTTTGCTGATGTTTTACTAAGGTTGAAACAAGCTTCACCAGTGATATAACTTCTCTGTTTGTTTGGCAATGTAGCCCATGTACTGAGATATGTCAAACCAAAGCAATCTCAGAACATTGATTATATTGATCACCATGTAAACCATGGACATGACATTATTGTGGAAGTAATGTCCCCTGTACCACCTCATTATCACTCACTGCCATCATCTCCTTGCATGAATACATCACAAAGTCCACTCATGGTCAAACAACTAGTGGACTCCTGTGATGTAGGTCATGCCTTCCTATGTATGAGGGATACTCTAGCCTTCAGTATGGTTCCAAATTGAGAGATGTCTAATCCAACATTTATTCATACAGACACAGATTGAATAGTGATGGTTCTTCTTTATTGTGTCTCAAACTACATTAAAACATACATGTGTTCTTTGTGTATATTGCCTATATGCATTGAACACTTGTATGAGCACACAAAAGGTACATTTAAACTAAATATGAATACTTTGGAAACACTACTGAACTGCTCATGTGTTGTCCTCAAGGTTTGGTAACTCTGTAGATGAGCATTCTTACTGTACAGGTTTGATACTTGGACACATGAATTAGTGTCTTCTGTGTATATGGGAATGTTCCAGTAGAGGTTGCTGTGAACATCAGGTCAAACATTGCATCACCAACACAATCACTTGAGACATCAAGGGGTGAGCTTCATGGAAGTGTTGTCAAGGCTTCAGTCCAGTCACATGGAAACGCCTCTGTTCAAGGATGGATCATGCTATGGATGCCTGTGGGACAAGGGGACAGGATATGAAACAGCAACCTCCAACTGATTTTCATGCAACAGCTTCAACATGATAATCCACTTAATATTTTCCGTTACAGGGGAGCACACAAACCATTGCTTTGTAATGTGTTGTCTACTTGTGGGGAGAACTAAGGGTATGTCAACCAGCCCTAGGGCTATGTGGCACTGATATGAATACACACATCTACAAATATGTCCTAATAGCTCCATGAAATGTATTTGGGCTGCCACTGTGAGAGTGACAGTGGCAGCCCAAATATACTTGTTTCATGGAGCTATTAGGACATATTTGTAGAAATGTGTAGTCAGGGGCACATATCTCTGCACACACACAGGTAAGCATGGTATCCCTGGAGATCTGATCCACATTTCATGACCTATATGTTATATAACACACTACCACTGTAGATCCATCCCTCTGGTACTCTTTTCAGCTCTAACAAACTGCAGGTCCCATGTTCACTCGAATGTCCCCTTAATCCCTGATGTGACACAGTGTTATCTCACTGGATGACACTCTCTTGCTACAAGGGTACCATGGTTGTTATGGCTGGGATCATAGCAAAACACTTTAGTTGGTGCCTATGGAGCCCTGTGATATGCTGAACATGGTTACAGTGTTGTACCTTGGTTTCCGGGGGGCATGCATAATATCCTTGAGGTAGCAGTATCAACATGGGCGACAGGGTATCAAATGTCATTGGAATCTCTAGCCCCAATATGACTCATCCATGGAATGGTTAATGTTGGTGGTCCATACTGCAGCCAGTGTCAGAGCTGTGTCACTGATCCTGTGGAGTAAAACAGAACGTGTGTTGTGGTGAGTGTGTATGCATGGATTGTGTGCATACATGTATTATACTCACAGCTGAAGTGTTCCCTGATCAATGTGTCTCTTATCCGCATCAATCTTAGGCCTTCTTCACCCTCGACAATGTCCATAGGGTCATCGGGTATGGGTGGGGGCTGGACATCGCCAACAAGTCTGGTGTCCATCGCGATGTTGTGTAATATAGGACATGCCATAATGATGTCGCAGACTTTGCCTGGTGCATACTGCAGTGCTCCCCCCGAGTGATCCAAACACCTGAAGCTGGATTTTAGGAGCCCGAAGGTTCGCTCAGTGGCATTCCTTGTTCTGCCATGAGCCTGGTTGTATCGCTCCTGGGCATCGGTTTGGGGATTCTCCACCGGGGTCATTAGCCATGATCTGCAGCCACAGCCCGAATCACTTGTGGACAGCGAGTGACATGGTGACAGGAAGCACATGTTGTGTAAATGAGGTGGACATACTAGCTGTGAGTGAAGAGCATGCTGAGCAGTGTTGTGTGTGTGCGTGTGGATGTGGTGTGATTTGGTATTGTTAACTCACCCAGAAGCCATCCCCCTGTATAGGTTCCATTTTCAAAGTCTCGGTGTACATATGAGTTTCTGAGTATATGAATCATGACAGCTCCCGGGATATTTTGCACAGACATTCATGATCCTCAAGTTGCTGTCACACACCATCTGCATGTTCATGGAGTGGAAGTTCTTTCTGTTGATGTAGATATGTGCGTCACTTGCTGGAGCTTTGATACGGACATGGGTGCAATCTATTGCACCCATGACCCTGGGCATGCCTACCCTTGCGTAAAAGCCCTGCTTCAAATGTATCCACTCCATGTCGGTGGTGGGGAAATGTATATAGGTATTGGCCTTGCTTTTGAGGGCTGGCAAGACCTGGGCCAGCGCCCTGGAGAATGTGGCCTGTGTCATGCCAGATGCGTAACCTTCTGTTGACTGGAAGACGCCACTTGCCAGGAAGTGTATGGCACACAGGAGTTTTTGCAGGCCAGATACGGCATGGTTGTGGATGTAATTCGTATCCACCTAATCCTTGATGACCTCATACAGGGCTATGATGCTGTGCGGTCTCAACCTGTAGCGATCAATCACCTCGTCATCTGTCATTCCAAGGAGAGTGATACCCTGGGCCTTGGTGGTCATCTATACATCCTACACTGCTCCAGGGGTCCCTGTGGCAGCTGGGGAGCATCCTGTTGCTGGGGAGCATCCTGTTGCTGCAGCTGTGTGGCTGTTGAGCCAGAGCCTCTTCACTTGCAACAAGTGGAGGATGTTGATCAGGTGTGCCTGGGGGTTGCTGGTGTTCCTTAGCTCTCACCCTTGCACGCCTTCTCCACAGTCTTCCATCGATATGTAGGCGAACATACTTTTTTGCTTGCTCACTCTATCAATCTCTCTCGCTCTCTTTATCTCTCTCTCTCTATCTCTCTCCCTGAGTGGAATACAAGCCACAAGTGAGTGTGGGGAGCTGTCCCTTTAAGTACGTGGTTGGGCGTTGTCTCGGTGTTGTGATGAGGTGAGTGATGACCAGTGGGAAGGTGTTTGTTGTCCAGGGAAGTGTTTTAAAATGTGTTGTGTTCTGATTGCTGTGTCTCTGTCAGTTGCGGGTGTGAAGTTGTGGGGTGCAGATTGTGTCTGGATCATCTGGTGATGTTGCACAGATGAGCTTGTTTTGTATTGGCAGGTGTCTCTGTTGTGTGATAACCCGCATTGTTCCGTGCCCTATTGTGTTGGTGTTTTATTGGAAGGCCTTGTCCCTGTGGTGTTGCTTGGTTGTTGTGTTGTGTGTGACAGTGATTTGTAGTGCCTGTCCATGTTTTTGTGTTATTTTGGCATTGCACTGGTTAATTTTGCCATTTTCATGCTTGTGCGGTATGCGGATTATCTTTAATAGTGGTTTCTTTTTGACCATTATGTGTCTAACGGCTAACAAAACTGGGTCTTAACTTTTAGCAGTTAAATGTATCTTTTTTTCTGGTGTTAGCAGTTCTATGCTCCTTTCAATGGCTCTGGGAAATCTTGTTCCATGCTTCTCAATGTGCATAAGTCTATCTGGTGTAAGGATTATCAAACTGCCATTAGCTGTTCTTAAGACGGACCTTTAAATGGCTTACAACACGTTAACGCACCCGTTACTGTTTTTTTTTTTTTTTTACTAACGCCTGCCTTTAAATCAAGCCCATAGACTGGGACAGTTACTTACTTTCCTCAGTTGCGAGGAGAGAATCTCACTATTGCTGAGAAGATTATTATAGCACTGTTGAAATTTTATTATTTTATTTTATTGATATTGTATGCTAGCTGTCTTGTGTTTAATTATTTTTTACATTAAATTGAATATTATATACGGAAACATTTAGCGCTCTCCTTTATATTGCTTGTTTTTTAACAAATGTGTGTGTGAGTGTGTGTGTGTATATATATATATATATAAAAGAATAAGCCTCATTGCGTAATTTATGGTTCCTCACACACAGAACATAATTTATGTCTCCTCAGAAAACACACACACATTGCACAGAATGCCTCATTACATAATTTATATCTCATCAGGAGACACAACTCCCACTGGGTGATTCAATAGGGGCATGTTTATCATACAGGGAGTTGGCCCGCCCCCTCCAGCCCGCCCACCACTATCCAACTGACAAAAAAAATATATAGCTGCCACTCGCTCCTGAAGTAGGGGATATCAATAACTTCTCCCAGTCCACACATACTCTCACTCAGGATCATGACCCCACAAACACACTGTTTCACCTCCCACAGATAATTGTAACCCTCCATACACTCTGTTCCAGTATGAGGGTGTAATGTTTCCATAAAATACAAACACTCAGGGATAATCTTAATATCAACTCTTTTATTTAACTCTTTTCATCTCTTCAGTCAACCTCACTAACTGTCTGTTTTCAACTGTCACTCCTCCACTTCCTGCTTCCAGCCCTTTCTCCTTAAAGGGAGAGAGATGCTTTGCTGTATGTTACAGAGGGCAAGCCTCAAACACCACTTTCTATTTGTTCTCTCAGCATACTGCTACGTTGCCTCAACTGAAGAGCCACTGTGTGTTATATTCCTATGTTACCTCAGCTTAAGTAAAGAGGAGTTACTGCTCCCATTGGGTGATTCAGTGGGGGAGTGATTTAAATCATGCAGGGAGTTGGCCTGCCCCCACTATCCAGCCCGCCCACCACTATCCAAGTCACTGAAAAAACAAAATGGCTGCCACTCGCTCCTACACCACAGACACAAACACATCAGACACAAACACACACACACAATCATACACACTCAATCACACACACACAATCATACACACTCAATCACACACACTCACACTCAATCACAAACACTCACACTCATTCATACACACAATCACACACACTCAAACTCAATCACACACACTCACACTCAATCACACACACGCTCTCAATCACACTCTCTCAATCACACTCAATCACACTCTCACACTCACACACTCTCACGCTCACACACTCTCACACTCACACACTCACACATACACTCAATCACACACACTCATACACCCTCTCCCGCACTCAATCACACACACTCACGCACACTCACATGCAATCACTCACATTCACACACTCACTCTCGCACTCACATGCACTCATTTACACTTACTTACTCACACTCACACCCCGGGAGCCAGCATGATCCACCTTCCACCATAGTCTCACTCACGCTCACTCAAACCCCAGGAGCCAGCACGATCCACCTTCCACCATAGTATGTGCAATTACCACATGCATTTCAACTACATGAATGAATGCCACAGTGGAGGCATAAGTACAAACACAAACTCATTACAATGACACATAAGTCACCCCCTTATGACTCACTTCTGTGTGTGTGTGTGTCTCTGTGTGTGCCTGTGTGTTTCTCACTGTGTGTGTTGCATGTCTGTATCACACTCTATGTGTCTGCTGTGTAGTAGTGGAGTGTCAGAAAGTTAGTGCACATTATTCCCCATATATGTGTCTAAGGCTGCTTGGTGAAAGAAACATGTTAGTCTGTCTATCAAACATCATTAGTAGTGAGTACCAAGATCCGCCATCCCAGGTGGTTGGTACTGTCAAAATACGTCAAATCTGTGCACAAAAGGAGACAGACTGTTCTGCTAGTAGACATTATACCTCCAATGAGAAAAAAGTACTAAATGGAACATTCATACTTGTATTCCTTTGGCAGCTGGAGAACTTCCTTGTAGGTATTAGGGATTACGCTGTTCTGCAGTATATGTACACCCCACGAACATGTGAACTGGACCTGTGTTTTTTGGGGATGGGTGATTCATTTTTTGCATTGCTTGTCCACCTCAGGAACCGGCCCTGGTCCAGGTTCTTCCCCACTGCAGGGCTGTTCAATGCGGTGGAGACACTCTTGCTTCTTTTTCACAATAAAAATATTAGCACATCCGCTTTCCTTCTTTCGTCTCTGAATACTTTGAACTTGAAGTATGCTGAGTGGATACTCTTTAACCTATTTGGGCTATTGATTGAATTACACTTATTATTCTTGTGTTCTATTAGTATTGTGAGCCTTTGGTCTTTGAACACTAAATACGGGTTCACACTGTTTTCTGTGTATGTATTTGCTTACATTGATTGTAGATGCAATTTGTTATATCACAAAGTTCCACAGGTATTAACCAGAGAATTTAAGGGGCACTAAAAAACAGCTGCCAGTCTACAGACATGGACTACCAGTTCTGTGAATGAAATACAGTGTAGTGCCTTCTCCCTCACTTTAGGCCAATACCGCTAAAATGGATACAACCAATCATCCTGAATGATGTGATGAATCATAGAAGGGAGTATGTTATGTTTCTGGGTGGCTAGAGAATGAAGAGCAACCATTTATCGTGCAGGGCAAAATGCCCGGAGAGAGAGGTTGCTAATAGTGGACATGGGGAAACATAAATCAGACCAAGTATAATTAACACAAAAAAATGAAGAATAAAGAGCACTAAAGATGTACCAAAGATGTCAGAGGGCAGAGAAGCCAGCATGCACACCAGCGCATTGCATAGCACCAGTGACAATATTAGAGCAGGTTGGACTTCTTTTGACACCCTCTTGCTCTGCAATGAGTCTGAGACACGCAGTTGTCAAACTTTTGTCTTCCAAGGTGGTGCTCATTGTGACAAATTTATTTGATATACTTACGTGCTCCGTGAGGTGCAGACCACACACTTAGACATGGACTCTGCCTCTGGTTTGGAGAGGGACTTCTGTCTGACCACTGCTCGTTGTATCATATTCACAGTGTGTTGACTTGTAGGACCCTCTCTAGCTTTAGTGCTTCTCCAGCCACATGCACTAGTGCTGTGCAATGTGTCTGAGACACGCATTGTAGCATAATTTTTCATTTTTCCTTATAGTTATGGAAACATTGTCCCTTTATTATACAGACAAGATAGTTAATATCAGGGGGATACATATATACATAATTATTCTTTTTCACTTATTCTTCTTGCACTTTGTACCAATGTTAACCGGCACATCAATACGTTTGATTCATGGTAGAGAATGGGGGAGGACAGGGGTGTTAGCTCTCTTGAGTCATGTGAAATCGTTGGGACTGGTGTGCTCCTGCCTGAACAGAAGACCATTTACCAGGTGCGCGCTGCATTTCCAGCTTCTGGTGAGAGCGAGCTCCACAAGAGAAAAAGAAAATGGCCGCTGAAAATCGTTGAGGGAGCTAATAAAGAGTTTAATAAACTAGGTAAAACTCATGCTTACTGAAAAATAGAGGGGACATTTGTTAATATTATAGGGAATACTGAATAAAGACAGTTTATGTACATAAAGTATTGCTATCCCTTTAAATTAAATAGGACTTTTAACCTCTTGAATGTTAGATAGGCGTCCAAAGAAACCTCAGAGTAGTGCAAGGCAAACCTTTCTTGACTGCAACTGGTTAAATCCCCCATTTAAAGTGGTGGTAATTTGGGGAATTTATTTTTCTCCTCTATGATAGAGTAGGTTTCTTCCAGAATTGCTCATATTTTCTTTTGTGTATAAGGCCTTTAAAGTGTTATGTCCTTATAATTACACGAAAAGGTGTGTACAGAGTAAGAAAGTGTATATGTGTTAACTCTAATACACAGAGATTTCCTTTCTTGCGGACAAGTGGTTGCCTTATCTTTTAACCCTTTGTGGAGATATTGGTTGTGTAATGTATGCATTACGCTCCCTGGTTAGTGGAGCTACAAGTGTAGTTTATGCAATAAATCTATCTGCTTGTGTAACCCACACACTGACAGCAGGGTGTGCTCTTCGGAGTGATATAAGTGTTACATAAAGGCAAGTTATTGTTTAACCATCAATTCAAAGGGGCTACACATTATCTACATTGTCTTCACCTTTAACCTTTTGAATAGCAAAGGAGTGCACAATGCATTGTGGAGCTCTGTTTAATCAGATAAATGTCTTCTTGCCTGGTTTAATTCACAATCAAAATAATGGCAATTGATTCACTGCTGCATGTGTATAAAAGTTAATGCGTTGGAGTGCTTTCTAGAATTCAAGAGGTTAAATGTCCCATTTAAATCAGAGCCGGATCACAGGCAAGGCGCACAAGGCGCCTGCCTAGGGCCCGGTCAAACGAGGGGGCCCGGAGGAAACCTCCTTCCTGCTCCCCCTAAGATATTCTAGCCGCGCTCTCATATAGACGGCTGTCATTTGAAGTGCGCATGTGTCAGGACTTCCTGTTCTCCTGGCACGTGCGCATATGGGGAGGGCTACGCTGCACACGTAGCACTGGTTGCGCGGTAGCGGAGTTATAAAATAGAAGAGCTCCTGCCCGCTGGATATTTTTAGAGGTGTCTCTGGGTGGCAGGAACAGTGGCATCAAGGGAATCTGCACTGAGGGAACTGGCCGCAAATGGTAAAGGCCAGACCCTGGCCCATTACTAATATTATATTTCATAAACAAAAGGAGAAAAAGGCTTAATGGAACTAAATCACCACTATCATGATCCTAAATGCCCTGAATATTAACAATAGTGTTCACATATAGCCTAAAGAGTTGGTACTTATAATGAGGAGGACTACTATATTTTCTTATTAATGTGTTATTAAAGGTTAAGTCTTAGAAATTTTCTTGAGCCTTGATTCATTAGTACTGAATGGGTCTCTTTAGGCTAAATGTGAACACTATTGTTAATATTCAGGAAATTTCGGATCTTGATAGTAGTGATTTAATTCCATTAAGCCCTTTTTCTCCTTTTGTTTATGAATTTCATCTGATCTGCAGTACAAACATTTTCCAGCTAGGTATCTACTGTTTTTGCATGTAATATTATACAGATAAAGTCTCAAAGCCTGTTGAGGGTACATAAACAGTATGTTTAGTGCAAGCCTAAAATAATACAGTATACAAGTATAACAGTATGGAGGAAAGTGTAAGAGAAACAGTACCTCCATATAGTGGAGTATACAAATGTACAAAAATAATTTTATTAGAAAGCAACCAAACATAAATGGGTGAATAAAAACATATAAAAACATGAACAGAGAGGGATGCTACACAAGACCTAAATATACTATAGAAATCTGCCTATATAGGCAAATATATAATCTTTATCCACAAAATAAAAGATATAGCACATAATATAATATAGTGCCAATAAAGTACAATGGCTAAAGAAAATATAACTACCACAGTACAAAAATAATAAAAAGTACAAAAGACATAATATTCCAAAAATAGACACTAAAAGCATCGGATTAAGGTGAGACGTAAACAATATATACATAAGCAAATAAAGTTCAATAATGAGGAAAATATACTTAGCACATGAAAATAACAATAAAGATCAAGCAGCAACACCCTCTCTAAGCTCAGCCATCCCGACGAGCATCGCCCATCACAGGCTTTGTCAGGGGATACTGCTGATAATCGTTTCCCCAGTTTTTAAATATCCCTGACCCAATAGGAGTGGCCATATAAATCACATGAAGACAAAAGTCAGCTGACTAAAGTCATCATGTGATAAGAGACTTCCTGACGAAGCCTGTGAAGGGAGATACGTGTCGGGATGGCTGAGCATAGAGAGGGTTTTGCTGCTTGACCTCTATTGTTGTTTTCATGTGCTAAGTATATTTTCTTCATCGTTGCACTTTATTTGCTTATGTATATATTGTTCACTTCTCACCTTAATTTGATGGATACTTTTAGTGTCTATTTTTGGAATATATTTTTTTGCACTTTTATATAAGATTATGCCTTTTGCAGTTTTGATTATTTTTGTACTGTGGTACTTATATTTTCTTTAGCCACTGCTCTTTATTGGCACTATATTATATTATGTGCTATATCTTTTATTTTGTGGCTGAAGATTATATATTTGCCTATATAGGTAGGTTTCTACAGTATCTTTCACCCATTTATGTTTGGTTGTGTTGTAATAAAATTATTTTTGTACATTTGTATACTCCTGTACAAGAGTGACTCATTGATTGGGAGGTATTGTTTCTCTTGTTTCTCTTACACTTTCCTCCATATTGTTATACTTGTATATGGTTTTTGGGGTTCTCGAGTGCACCACACTATTTTAGTGGTTTAGTATAGGAGTCAGCTGCATATACCTGTGCCAGCTCTTTCTCTTGTATTCATTAAAAAAGTACAGTAAACCAACAATTAAGATATAGTGATTGTAATAAAATTCAAAGTTACTAATAAGGCTATCACTGTAATCTCGTATCTGTCAATGGGCAGTCAGTCTAATACATAACCTTTTTGTTAAACTAGTATAAAACCAATATCACTTTGTTATCTTGTATAATATGAGATAACAAAGTGATGTGGTTTTATTCTAGTTTAATAAAAATGTTATGTATTAGACTGACTGCCCATTGACAGATTAGAGATTTACAGTGCTAGTCTTATTACTGACTAACTTTGATGTTATGTTACGATCACTATATTGGTTTACTGTACTTTTTTGTAGTAGGCTTGCACTAAACATACTGTTTAATTTAATGAAACAGTATGTTTAGTGCAACTTCGCAAGCCTGCTAGGAAAATGTACAGTAAACAAACAAGATATAATGATTGTAAAATAACATTCAAAATTACTAATAAGGCTAGCATTGTGTCAAAAAGTTAAAATCTCTATTTTAATATCAGTTTGGATTTGCTGTTGGTTTGCCCCAGAATTTCACAATTTCTTTAAAAATCTGCCTCGTTTTCACATTATTTAGTTGTCAGTGCAGAACAAACTGAATACAACTTTTCGGGTGGGTTAAGTTAGACAACCCTTCCTCAGATATCCGTGATCAACTACTGTCTACATACATTAGGGTGACCACATTTCCCTTCTGCCATTCCGGGACGTGGTCACCCTAGTTGCCCCTTCATGCCCTACCTTGAGTCCCTGGTGGTCTAGCGGCGTGGAAAGTGCTCTGTGCCTCCTCCGGCACAGAGCTGAAGCTCCCGCGTGCTGTGCTCAGTAATGCAGATCGCTGGGAGATTATGTCATCTCCCAGCGCTCTGTATTACTAGAGCGCTTGCCTCCAGATCAGGCTCAGCTGCAATGCCGCCCTGGATGTCAGCCTGCAAGCGGTGTGTCATATCATGGACGCCGCGAGGGAGCGCTGATTTATGCTACCAAGCGATCCCTCGCGGCGTCCATGATGTGACACACCGCTTGCAGGCTGACATCCAGGGCGGCTTGGCTTCATTCCGGGACACTTCATTGTCCCGGTTGAAGATGACCCGGGACGCGGGACATAGCCCTGAAATAAGGGACAGTCCCGGACGTTCCGGGACCCGTGGTCACCCTAACATACACACACACACACACACACACACACACACACACACACACACACACACACACACACACACACACACACACACACACACACACACACACACACACACACACACACACACACACACACACACACACATATATACACACACATGTCTGTTATTTATTCTATTAAAATGGAAAGAGGTGGGCAAGGTGGAGGTGGACAATGGGGGCATTGTGGAGGTGGACAATGGGGGCTATGTGGAAGTGGACAATAGGTGCCAAGGTGATGGTGGACAATGGGGGACAATGTGGGAAAATCCAGAAAGGATTGTGTGAAGGGGGCCCCAATTTTGATTCTGCCTAGGGCCCCATAGAGTCTTAATCCGGCTCTGATTTAAATCAAATGGCACTCACGTTCCATGTAATCTTGTACATGTTCTCGTTCTGATCAGTATATACTACAAAGCTAATAAGCTTTCATCCCTGAGGGCTTGGCTTTCTACATGTTAAACGTTTAATAACCAGAAGGTTGTGCAATAAATGGTATATCCCTCTCTGGTCCTCTAAAGGATTACAACGACCCAGTTGCTGCAAGACTAGTTTTCTTTAAAGAGTTGTATCGCATTGAACTGTAACATCAACGTGACGTGCTGAGAGAGGAGGGTGTGTCACCAATCCGGGCACTGGCTAGACATCACGTGAGTGTGGGCGGTGAAAACAGGCTCAGAGTAGCCTACAGATCGTACATAGTGGTTTATGTAGTTTTTACAGGAAACAACAATGTCTCTGTATAGGAATACTATATGGTTCCTCAAAGGGATGCGGGAGTATACCAAGTAAGTGTTTATTTATTATGTGGCAACCTGAGGTCCTCTAGTTGGTTGGAATGAATGAGCGTAAATCTGTAAGAGCAGGAGGGCACCAGGTTTCTCGCCCATGTATTATACGCCTGTGTGTCTCCAAGCTGATTTAACTGTTAGTTGAATATCCCGGCTAAATGCACTGGGTCAGACCTCATTCACTTCTTGCAGGATGGAATTTGATAGCTTGAAATATATTGCTACTATATTGCTGTTTTATGCACACACCTGGTGTAACTGATAGTAATTCATTCTATTCATTATTTTTCTCCCCTATGATAGAGTAGGTTTCTTCCAGAATTGCTCATATTTTCTTTTGTGTATAAGGCCTTTAAAGTGTTATGTCCTTATAATTACATGAAAAGGTGTGTACAGACTAAGAAAGTGTATATGTGTTAACGCTATTACACAGAGATTTCCTTTCTTGCAGCCAAGTGGTTACCTTTATCCTTTACCCCTTTGTGCAGCTGTTGGTTGTGTAATGTACGCTCCCTGGTTAGTGGAGCTACAAGTACAGTTTATGCAAGGTATCTATCTGCTTGTGTAACCCACACACTGACAGCAGGGTGTGCTCTTGGGAGTGACATAAGTGTTATATAAAGGCAAGTTATTGTTTAACCATCAATTCAGAGCAGGGGCTACACCTTATCTACATTGTCTTCACCTTTAACCATTTGAATACCAAAGGAGTGCACAATGCATTGCGGAGCTCTAAAATTCTCTGTTTAATCAGAAAAATGTTTTCTTGCCTGGTTTAATTAATGGCAATTGATTTACTGGTGCAAGTGTAAAAAAGTTAATTAATTGGAGACCTTTCTAGAATTCAAGAGGTTAAATGTGCCATTTAAATGAAAGGGTACTTACATGTTCCATGTTATAATTGTACATGTTCTCGTTCTGATCATTATAAACCACAGAGCAAATAATCTTTCATCCCTGAGGGCTTGGCTTTCTACATGTTAACCATTTAATAATTTGCTATATGTAGTACTAACTATAATGCAATTAAAAAATAGGTTTTAACTCATAGACTGCCACAGAGGTATCCAAAGCATTGCAATGCTGTCAGGAAACTGTTTGAGCACATTGTGGCACTTTTATGCCGATTGCATTCACAATATACTAAATCGTTCTGCTAGTGTGTGTGTGTGTATTTTCCATAAAATGCCACACTGTGCCGCCAAACTTATTTTACGGTGACAGGTCCACTTTAATCCTTCACCTTTAGTATAGCCAACCTGTCTTAAAGGGGAACTCTCCCTACTGGAATATGTGTCACCTAAATCCAAAAGAACATCCCCTGGCTATCAACCCTTCATATGGTAATCAAGTATAACTGTTGTGTGCATTTAATACGTGGATGAATGTAAATGTTTATATGATTCTAAAAGACAACTTAATATTGAAGTGTCACACATGTAATAGTGAGAGTCAAAACAGCATCTTGAAAATGTCCCCAGTTTGAAAAGGGGGCATTTAAATATTGCCTGTAAAATGTAGAAAGGTGCCCTAACAGACAGTGACCCTATCATAACAGATAGTAACTGAAAGGGATAGCAATACATTAATAAAAAGAAAATAAATGCAGCGCCGATCGATCCTCCTATAACCTGGACCATGTAACACTGTATTTAAATATTTTCTGAGTAATTCAGTGCTAAAGAATCCCCCTCCCTCCTCTTCCCCCTACATCACAATGCCTCTCTAAGCAGGCCAAACAGCGATCAGCGAGGGACAGTCTTTAGTGAGCAATGGCAGAATCCTGCCATCAAAGGGGCAGAGATTTCCTTCTACGCAGTGCCTTAAGATTGTCCCTCACTGCGTATGGCCAAATTCCAAATATGAGGGTAGATGGCATAGAGGAGGTAAAAGGGGTGGCAGTGGGATACTTTAGCAATGAATTATCTTGAACTACAAGATGGAAAATATTGAAATAAAGTGTTGCATATATTTTTTTACATTTTTAAGGTATTACTATTCCTTTAAGTGACCCTAACGTAACAGATGGTAACAGAAATGACTCACTTGGTGACATTCTGACCAGCTACATGATGCAGGTGAATTTTGACGCCTGTGATCTTGTGAGCGAGCACCATAATGGTTCACACCATGTATGCAGAGTCATTTGAATAGAATACCCTAAATGACCATCACCTTCAGACGTGTAAAGCAATATTGTTAGAAAATGTGACCTAAACACAATGAGAATTGGAATTAGCAAATAGAGGTAACTACAGATACAATTCAGAAATTGTATAACTATGCTGAACTGCTTTATGTAATACTACTACCTCCAGTAAAGTGTTCTGTTAAATCCCCACAAGAAGGCCCCTTCTTTCAACATTTTCCAAACGATGAAATGATTGTGCTTGCATGGTGGAAAGCTGAGGATCATGACTCTGAAAGGATTCACCCTTTGAAATCAACGGGCTTTACCTTCCACAGTTGTTTCTCCTGACTTTCCTTCCCACTGAAATTTCCACAAGAAGAAGAAATATTACTCCCTGTCTGCAGAAACTGTTGTGGGTGGGGAGTGAACCTTCCGCACATCCCTAGTTGTTTCTATCTCCATGGACTAGTTTACTGAAAGAATCACCTTCCTGTGAGCTGCTGTTTATCTTCCAATATGACTTCCTCTCAGGTCTCCCCTTCATGGGCAAATAACAAAAAGAAATGTTATCAAAGCAAGCATATCTACTGTCCTTAAGTTTTCTAACATTTCAGTGAGTAAATATTGATCAAGTGGGACACCAGCTAGTATATGCAGTTACAGGAGTATAAAGTAATTTTATAAATGTGTTAAACATTTTAATGGCACAATGTTTGTAATACATTGCTCTCCAGTCTTTTCCTTAAAGGGTTAACGCTGACCATTACAGTGTAGGAACCCCTGCTGTATACCTTTTTTTTTGTCTTGTAGAAGTGGATATGAGGCTGCTGCAAAACACTTTGTTGCAGAAGATCTGGACGTTGACATTACTGGGAGATCATACATGATCACTGGTGCAAACAGCGGCATTGGCAAAGCTGCTGCCTTGGCAATAGCAAAGAAAGGTAAGGGTTTAATCATGTGAGATCAGACTATTATGGCCTTTAGTGCTTCAGAAGTCTGCAAATACTGAGCAGTGTGACCTTCTGTTTTTCTTTTCCTGCCTTGTAATAAGCATAAGCCCTGAATGCAAGATAATTCTCCAGAACATTGTGAAGTACATGCACACACACCTATTACAAAGCATATAATGGTATTTTCCATTTTTCAGCGTGAATAGGAATAAAAAAAAAATGTTTTTGTGTATGTTTGTTTTTCTTTAATCTCCGCTAATTAAAATATATATATCAATAGCTTGGAGCAAGCAGTGAAATTGTCGAATTAATTGTCAGTTTGAATAGATCTGAAGCACAATAAAACATTCCAAAATATGCTTATAGTGAGAACAACTGGTTTCTTTATTAAAATTGTACCAAAAATAAACTGCGAGAAACCTCATTATGTAGTTACAGAGATGCATTGGCGCATTCAAAGACTGTAAGACACACGGTGCAAAGCCACTCAGTTGAGGCACATCAGCCAGTGAGGGAAGGTGCTAAACTGAGAGGGATCCGGGAGATTCCCTCCCTCCCTCCCCTGTGTCTCACTTGCAGTTGTTTTAATTTGATATCACTGGATTACACTGGATTGTCTTCATTAAGATTTAAGTTTATTTTTGTCCATAAACATAACTTGTTTATGAATGTTATTCATTTATATCTTTTTAAATGTAGGAATGATGAAAAACTTCCCACATTGATATATATATATATATATATATAACAATATTAGTGATGCTCTGTATTAACTTTCTAGTCAATGTAATCTTGTCCCTCTTGTTTAATGGGGTGTTTTTGTTTTATATGGATCATGGTTTTCCTTGTAAGGGAAGATGTAGATAGCACTTCTGCCATGTAGTATTCATTGTCACATGGTAGTTGAGCAGGATTTTCTAATTTATATGCCTGACCCTCAAATTGCTTTGTTAATGTTTGTGATTAAGCACAGAATGAGTTAGACCCCGCCAGTTGTCTGCTTGCCTTATTTTTTGCAGTGAAGATAGGGCAACTCCATATTAACTTGCTGTCAAGCAGGCTCCTTCATTCCTGTGTGTGATCCATCCCGTCTTGGCTGAACCTTCTTACTAATAAACTTAGTGTTTGGGTGGAGGTTACTTTCACATCTGGCAAGTGTGGGCAACCTTAGGCCATCCAGCTGTTGTTAGACTACAATTACTATCATCTTGCTGAGTATGATGGAGTTGTAGTCTACCAGCTGCTGGAGGGCTTCAGGTTGCCCTCCCCTATCAAGAGTGTATACCTAAAGCATTGTTGGATTATAAAGTATTGTGCTGCAGCCCACTTCTTGTGACGATGTAAATAAATAAACACGTATGTTGCGATCTGCATCAGGTGGAACTGTTCATTTGGTGTGCAGAAGTAAAGAGCGAGCGGAAGAGGCCCAGCGTGAGCTCATAGCAAACAGTGGGAATCAGGTGAGATCTGTGTACAGTACTCTATACCATCATCAGTGTTTAGTCAGTCGAATGTATATGTTTGAGTGTGAGACAATGGAAGTAGGATTTCTTGTTCTAGAGCTTACAATCTAAAATAAGGCAAAACTACAGAGTGCAAAACACAATTCCTTAATACAGGTTAGGGATATGTTAATGGGGCAGTAGAGTGTCCATACAAGACCTTTCTCTGTCCCGTAAAACTATGGGAACTGAGTTCTGATAATGTAAAGCTCCTCCATTGTGCTTCTCCAATGGGCTTCTACAGCAAGGAGCGCAATCTTGCATGATCTGTGTGTGAGGCATTGATATCTCCCAGATCTATACAGCACAGTGATCTGCAAGCCAGCATGTAACAGAGGAGTTTTGAGCTATGGGAACTCAGTTCCCATAGTGCAAGGAACACAGCCATGGACTTAAAAGGGTCTTATATGGACCCATTGCTCCTACTTTAAGAATGCTTTCATTGCATGAAGAGTGGTAGTGCCAACTAGTCCATAGATGCTTTTTGAGGAGAACCAGGTGTGGTTTCAAGAGTGTCGCAGGCTAGTAGGTAAAGAGCTCCACAGATAGTGATCCATGAGGGAAAAGGATTTTCTTGAAAAGACAGCTGTAGACACAAGGAGCTGTGAGGAGAATGCCTTTGGCTGAATGTAAGGTATAAGATGAGGTATAGCGGGGAGTGGAAATGTAATGGATTCGAGAGGAGAGCCATGATTGAAAGGACCAGGATTCTATGACATATATCCAATAGTTCTAAATCAAGCTGTATATCTGAGAAACTGGTTTTATGGTGGTGCCATCAAATGTGACCTTAAAGAGGACAAATGGGCCAGGACTAGGTAAAATGAGCATGTTATGTTTAAGGCACCTGGCTGGAGGGCCTCATGCTTCCCCATCCCTGCTCTAGAGAGATGCACAGGAGATGATGAAGAGATAGAGACGGAGACTCTGAATCAGTGATGCTAAACTCCAATCCTCCTTCAACAGGTCAGCTTTTAAGGCTATACCTAAATAGCATAGCTAGTGCAATCAGTATGACTGTCCCTGAATAACCACCTGTATGGTATGGTATGTATTGAAAACATGATGTGGTTGTGTGCCCTGGAGACTAATTTTGGTGTGTTTGTGGGTATCCGGATTCAAGTAAAGTAACGAAGTCAAACGAGTAGTTTGAAACTGTGTGTTAATTCTCAGGAAAAGTAATGGAGTCAAAGGAAAGGTTTACAAATGTGTACTACTTACACAGGACATATAGGGCTCAATCCAAATGTTGGACATGGCTGTTTTTTCTGCTGACAGCATTTTTTTCCAGCACAGTAAGCTATTCAAATGTCTGTGTTATGATAAAATGCCGGCAAAAAAAGAGCCGTCGGGTGATAAAGTTAAGAGGTGTTTTTCATCCATTGAAAATGATTAAAACACCTTTAATATTAATTCAGATGTCTGCATTAGCCATGAAAACTCGACAAGGGACTCAAGTTATTGCAGGAAAGTTAAGACCTACTTTTTTTTTTTTTTTTTTTTTTTTTTTATTACTTGAGTCCCTTATCAGCTGTTTAAACAGTTGAGCAGAAACTTGAATGCAAAAAAAAAACCTAAGTCTTCAGTGGATGTATTGATATGGGGCCCTAAGCCCCATATCAATACATCCAAAGTATGAAAAGTGTGTCAGACGTTAGTAGAATTAACCCTGTGAGTGCCAGTGGGGTATAATTACCCCACCGGCATTCATAGGGTTAACCTGACTAAGTTAAAAAAAACAAAACAAAAAAAAAATCCCACACATTGCAGTACAAGTAACATTTACCATTACTCCTGATGTCCAGCAGAGTCCACTGCTTCCTGGTCATCTTCTATCTTCTTTCTTCTCTTCCTTCTGTCTTCTTCCTGTAAAATAAAACAATATTATTATTACAAAGCATTAATTATATCATTTAACCCTTTGAGTGGCAGAGGCATACGAAACGCATTGCAATGCGTTGCGTACCTGACTGGCATTCAAAGGTTTACAGTAGTATTGTGCCATGAATATTTCATAACTTAAATACCTCCATGTATTGCCAAAATATGTCAAAATGCCATAGAAATAATATACATATACAACATGCAGAAACAATAGGCAGAAATGCTAAGTAAATTAACTTTGCTTCTATCTTCATGTCTCCGCTTGGTGCGGCCATGGACATGGAGACACAGATGAGCCTCACCAGTGCCCTTTGTCCTGCACGGGCTAATGCCCGTAGCACACTGATGGAATTGGAAGTGAGCCTTCCTTTATTTGTGGGCAGTCTCACTTCCATTTCCCTCACAGGCATTGGCTGGGATGTTCTTATTCCAATCAGATTAGAGCGGCTGTTCTTTAAACTGATTGGCTGGGATGTGAATAAGAACATCCCAACCAATAACTGTGAGGGAAATGGACTGCCCATATATAAAGTCAGGCTCCCCTCCAATTCCCTCAGTGTGCTACGGGCATCGGCCTGTGCAGAACTGGGGTTACTGGTGCGGCTCATCTGTGTCTCCGCTGCTTCTGCGGCTGAACCAAGCGACGGAGAAATGAAGATAGAAACTAAGTTAATTTACTTAGCATTTCTGAGTGGTGTATATTTATATTATTTCTATGATATTTTTACGTATTTTGGCAATACATGGAGGCATTTATGTTATGGAATATTCATGGCACAATACTATTGTAACCCTTTGAGTGCCAGTGAGGTATGCAACGCATTGGTTTGCAATGCGTTTCGTACCCCTCTGCTACTCAAAGGGTTAAACGATATAATTAATGCTTTGTAATAATAATATTGTTTAATTTTACAAGAAGAAGACAGAAGGAAGAGAAGACAGAAGAGAAGGACAGAAGATGACCAGGAAGCTGAGGACTCCACTGTACATCAGGAGTAATGGTAAGTGTTACTTGTAATGCAATGTGTTTTTTTTTAACTTAGTCAGGTTAACCCTGTGAATGCTGGCGGGGTAATTTTACCCCACTTGCATTCACAGGGTTAATTCTACTAACGTCTGACACATTTTTCAGACTTTGGATGTATTGATATAGGGCTTAGGGCCCCATATCAATACATCCACTGGGGACTTTTTTTTTGCCGGTATTTTTTCACAGCACAGACATTTGAATAGTTTACTGTGCTCTAAAAAATACCATTGACAGAAAAAACAGCCGTCTCCAACATTTGGATTGAGCCCTAAAGGAGGAATTTGTGATGAAGAAAAGTCCATAGATGATCCAGACTTTCTCTATGGTATTGTACAACTAAACAAGTGTAGGACTGGAGAAAATTGATTCCTCAGCCATGGCCTGAGGTTCATTTTGTGGAAGAGGTAGATACTGAGAGAAGGTTGCTAAACTAAATTTGAGGAGTGGACTGAGAGTACATCACAATCTTGTCATATCCTAGTGAATTAAAATGATGGCTAATGATCTGATGTGTTTTGTGTGACTGCATTATTATTCTTGGTGTTCTAGGCTAGCATACATTTGCAAAATGCATTTGACTTTGACAGGGTTGGTCAATGTGAGACCCTCCAGTTCCTGCCAGACAACAACTTCCATCATTCTCTTCTAGCTGTTGGCTGGCAGGGAATGGTGGGAGTTGTCATCTGGCTGCATCTGGAAGCCCTCCAGATGCAAATTCCTAGACTGTGGTGTGATGCATTTAACAATACATTTAGGCTTAAAGGGGATCTACCACCCCTAAACAAGTCTTAATATTTATATTATTAACCAAATAGGTTTAAAACTGTATTAATTTTTTAAAAAAATGCTAACTGGGGGAAAAATAAGGATTAAAGAGTGCCCTGCATCCTACTTCCAGACAGAGATCGATATCTAGCCAATGAGATCAGCTTACAGACGGAGGCTTTCTGTCTGTTAGCTGGAACGATCTCATTGGCTAGAAATCGATCTCTGCCAATGAGATCACTCCAGCTTATAGACAGACATCCTCTGTCATTGGAGGAGGCTGGAGGGAGGGGAGCAGAGGCAGAGTGACACACTGCGGTACAGAGCAGGTAACTGCAGTCTGTCCGAAAGTAGGGTGCTGGCCACTCTTTAAACATTCATTTTGCCTAAATAATGTTTTAAAAAAACAAATGAATACAGTTTTAAACATATTCCCTAAATAAGCTAACTAATAAGACTAACTTGTATAGGGGTGATAGATCCCCTTTAACTGCAGTGTTTGAGGGCAGCTTAGAACACCATATGATTTATTTTCATTTGTTTTTTCTTTTGTTTTAGGGCATTTTGGTGCACCTACTGGACATGTCCAACCCAAAAGAAATATGGGCATTTGCTAAAAAATTTCAGACTGAAAATAAATTGAATGTCTTGGTAAGTTGTCTTGTTTGAACTGCTCATTGTATTTGTTAGCAGAGTGACGTTTAGTATTCAAGTTATTACAAAGGGACAGGAGAAAACTTCAACTTTGCTTACCCCTCTGATCCGTAAGGGGTTAAACATTATGGACCATGTGCAGAAAGCAAAGATGAGCAATTTTGGAGCACACAAGTGGGCTATAAGAGAACACGGAAACATCTGCCAAATCCCCATTGATTTTAAATGGGGATTTGAACCCCTTGAATGCTAGAGAGCTTGCTCCCAGACAATACAGAGGAGACCCCTCTATAATTCAAGAAGTTAAAAGCCCCATTTAAATTAATGGAAATGTTTGTTTCTCCCTGTGGGGTTCATGTTGATACTGAATTGTTTTTCTATGTTAAACCATGATCTGTGCATAGACACAATTTGTTATATCTGCTCTGAAAGGTGTATTAAACTTGCATAGGTATAATATGAGGACACTGAGCACAATGTACAGCAGTGTGCAATATGCTGCCACCAGGGAGCTTACAGGAGGGTGCAGGTGTGGCTGGACCTGCCAACTAGAGGGGCCCCAAGGCTCAACAGGCTCTGTCTACTTCACCTTAGAATATTTGTGTGTTAGGGGGCCGAAAAAAAAAGTTACAGTGGGGCCCTCCAATGACTAGTTATGCCAACGGATGTCACTTTATTTACAAATGGTAGTCTAATTATGCATATGAACTTCTTCACGCAGTCCTACAACATGATGTTTGGACATAAATGACATGTTAGGTGAGGTTGCAGGCATGACTTTTAGCATTGAATTCTGGGATTCTCAAATAGAGGTGTAGGCAGGTGGCAGATGTAAACTTGCTGCCCTGTTGGATTTGCTCTGAACACCTGAAGGCATACTTGTAGTGATAGGAGGGACTTTTTAAGCACTGCAGTTCTTCACACTTGGCAACAGTGCCCCACTTTGCTTGTGGGCCAGGTGCCTTGCACTTGCTGCACCACCTCTTATCCCACCCCGGACAAGTCAGCTGTTCTACAGAGGACAAATACAATCTCCCAAAACTGCCGTTGATGTAAATGGGGCTCTAAACATTTTGAATGCTAGAGAGGTCTCCAACATATTTCAAAGCAATGTGTTAGAGACCTATCTAGCATACAAGAGGTAAAAGTTCTGTCTAAATCAATGACAATTTTTGTCTCCTATGGTGCAGGTTGTGTGACTCAGAATTGCTCCACTTTCCTTGTGTACATACGTTCCAGTGTATCATACAGATTATTGCTCAATTTCCCCTGTGTAGATAAACAACGCTGGCTGCATGGTGAATAAACGGGAATTAACTGAGGATGGACTGGAGAAGAACTTTGCAACCAACACTCTGGGTAAATATTGCTTTTTATTGTCAGTCAGTGGCTTTATATACCTGACAAGCTTAAAGGGATAGTAATGTTTCATAATAAAAGCAGCTCTAATTAATCCTCATAGTATTTGGACTTTGGAGAGTGTTATTTCAATACTGTCAGAGTTATAGTTCAAGAGTAATTCAATGACAAAGTATCCCCCTCCCGCTCCTTTTACCGATGTAACACTGCTCAGGCAGAGCAGAAGGGAGGTGCCCAGGTAGACTGCAGAGAGGGACAATCTTCAATTAAGAGAAGGGAAAAACCTGAAAAACTTGTCAAGGGGGGCAGGGCTTTCATTGTTTTCATAGGAATAAGAGTGTCCCCTGCTGTTATCTGTCTGGTCTATGGACTGGATTCCACATCTGAGAAGAGATGGCTTACACTAGGTAAAAGGGGCGGGAGGGGGAAACTTTGCTTGTGAATATTTCTCAAACCATAAAGGTTTGAGAGATAAGACTTATATCGTTCTTCATGTTTTTTTAATGCCTACAAAATAAAATAAAGATAAAACGAAGTATTGCTATCCCTTTTAAAGGGATAGTAACACTTTAATATTACTAATCCCCATAGTGTAGCTATTTAAAAAAATAATTCAGTTGTCCCCAGGTTCATCTCTCTAACCTTGGTTTGCAAGCACACGTAGAAGACTGTTTCAGTGAAATAATTATTTTTCACTAACGTGATCGCGGCTCTGGCATCAAGTGTGGTCAGGTCATTTCTGCCTAGTGGGAGTGGGTGCATGTGAAGCACTCGCTATATATAAACCACCGGTCTGTTTCCACTAAGCTGAAATGACCAGACTGCGCTTGATGCCAGGAGCTCGGCAGGTTACGTGGTGCTGAGGACAGTGACATACGAATGATGGGCAAGACTGAGGGAGGTACAATGGAGCTGAATGGCTCCATAGCGGTCATGTGCAGAACTGATTCAAGGGGCAAGACGTCATCAGGTAATAATTTGGTATAAAGACTGTGCTCTTACAACCCTTTTTTGGAGAAAACTAACTATGGATTGCTAATAACGATAAGAAGACAAAGACTTCAAGATTACATTGTGTTGGGGTGGTAGTTCCCCTTTAAGGTGAGATTTTTCACTCGGTAATCAAATATATGGAAATGCTGGTTATAGTTCAATGAACTTTAATTCAATCAGCTATAACCATTATTTCCATGTTCACTTAAGTAAGAATTATGTCTGTTTTATCTTAGCGTTTGCATTCCGATTTTCACTTACATTGTTTGATGGAGTGAGTTTTGTGTACCTGCACATGCTTGATTGAACAAAGCATTGTGAAGCTTGTTTGTTTGAACAAAACATTACATGATAAAATGATTGATCATGTATTCAGTGTGCGCTCATTTGTACAAATCATTTGGAATAACAAAAATAGTTGACTGAAGATGCAAAACCCACATGAACTAACGTTTGTTTAATAAAAAATGTGATCATATGAAACATGCTCCATCAACAAAGTACAAAAAGCTTGTGTCAAAGCTGTTGTTACAATTCTCACTCTTGTGATCAAAAATGGAAAAGGCAGCTTTAGTCCCCAAATGAGAAATTTAACTCTATAACCCCCTTGCACATTAAAAAAGCTACAAAGCACAAAGGGGTAATTGACTTGGTTATACTTTTCTTTCCTTCGTTTTGATTTTGTGAGTGAGAGCTGTCTGCTTTTAAAGCCTTTGAAAATATATACAGTACTGTGCAAAAGTCTTAGGCAGGTGTTAATAATGCTGTAAAGTAAGAATGCTTTCAAAAATAGACATGATAATAGTTTATTTGTATCAATTAACAAAATGCATAGTGAGTGAACAGAAGAAAAAATTAAATCAAATCAATATTTGGAGTGACCACCCTTTGCCTTCAAAACAGCATCAAATCTTCTAGGTACACTTGCACAAAATCAGGGATTTTGTAGGCATGCAGTTAGGTGTATGAATAAACAATTATACCAAACAGGGGTAATGACCATCAATTTAATGTGTGGTTTGAAACACAATCATTAACTGAAACAGAAACCGCTCTGTAGGAGGAATAAAACTGGGTGAGGAACAGGCAAACTCTGCTAACAAGGTGAGGTTGCTGAAGACTGTTTAATGTCAAAAGTCATACACCATGGCTAGACTGAACACAGCAACAAGACACAAGGTAGTTATACTGCATCAGCAAGGTCTCTCCCAGGCAGAAATTTTAAGGCAGACAGGGGTTTCCCTATGTGCTGTCCAAGCTCTTTTGAAGAAGCACAAAGAAACTGGTAAGGCTGAAGACCGTAGACGAAGTGGTCGGCCAAGAAAACTTAGTGCAGCAGATGCAAAACACATCATGCTTACTTCCCTTTGCAATCAGAAGATGTCCAGCAGTGCCATCAGCTCAGAATTGGCAGAAAACAGTGGTATCCTGGTACACCCATCTACTGTCCAGAGAAGTCCGGCCAGAAGTGGTCTTCAAGAAAGACTTGTTTCCGACGTGGAAACAAGGCCAAGCAACTCATCTATGCGCAAAAACACAGGAACTGGGTTGCAAAAAAATGGCAGCAGGTGCTTTGGACTGATGAGTCAAAATTTTAAATATTTAGCTGTAGCAGAAGGCAGTTTGTTTGCGTAAGGGTGGAGAGTGGTACAAGCATGAGTGTGTGCAGGCAACAGTGAAGCATAGTGAAGGTTCCTTGCAAGTTTGGGGCTGCGTTTCTGCAAATTGAAGTTGGTGGATTTGGTCAGAATTAATGATATCCTCCGTGCAAAAACGATCCCAAACATACAGCCAAATTCACTAAGAACTATCTTCAGCTTAAAGAAGAACAAGGAGTCCTGGAAGGGAAGGTACGTTTCCCACAGAGCCCTGATCTCAACATCATCGAGTCTGTCTGGGATTACATGAAGAGAGAAAAGCAATTGAGGCTGCCTAAATCAACAGAACTGTGATTCGTCCTACAAGATGTTTGTAATAGCCTACCTGCCGAGTTCCTTAACAAACATTGTGCAAGTGTACGTAGAAGAATTGATGTGTTCGCACTTTTGCACAGTACTGTGTGTGTGTGTTTTTGTGTGTGTGTATCTATAATATATATGTATATAATATCTTCAATAACTCCCCATCTGGTGACTAGCTGCTTAGTAGTGTTAGTCGCCAGAATTATGACCTTATTCAAAAGAAATATGCATTCTTACCGGGCTGACAGCAGCATGGAGTGCGGACATCTTGCCATAGGGACGTCCACGCGCCTGCGCTGTCAGTCCCAGCCGGGTCTAGGAGGCGTTGCTAGGAGCCGTCTGGCTCCAAAAGGGACTGACAGCGCAGACGCGCGGATGTCACTATGGCAAGATGTCCGCGATCCGTCCTGCCTGTCAGCCGAGGATGAATGCATATTTCTCCATAACCAGGTAATAATTCTGGCGACTAGCGCTACTAAGCAACTAGTCGCCAGATGGGAAATTATTGAAGATCAAGTGTTTTCAAGGTGGTTCCGCTTTAATACGTGTGTGCTTTGAGAGCTTTATTTTGTAATTGCTAACGGGTTGACTTTAAATGGCTCTCTAATTGTTATTAACCTCCTGTATGTTATAGTTCTATAATACATTGCTGTTGCTATTATGCATGTGAAATCTCTCTAGGTCTAAAGTGTTTAAAATATAGACATCTTCGATAAACTTTGGGAGTGATTGCCTCAGCTCTGTGTAGTAATGTGTTTGTAATTGCTTTTAGGAACTTACATTCTTACGAGCGCTCTGCTGCCGGCCTTGGAAAAGGAGGAAGATTCTAGAGTTGTGAGTTCCGTTTGCTTTGCTAGATTGTACTGAAGCTTTATTCTCTGAGGCTAGTTTACTAATTGAAAGTGGAGCAGTTCAGGTGCAGTCCTATATGGGAACTATGTGTTGCCCCATGTAAAGTGCTAGTACTCTAGAACTGGGTGTGCATTTCTTCCCTTATATTGTAAGTTTCTGTTTTCAATAGATGGTGCTGTTACAATCACTCACACAGAGTGCATTTTATATTATATATAATAATAATTATACAGTGACTCTGGAAACCACCTGGCACTTTTTCTAGCAGTTGGATTCCCTCCTTTTTGAGGACAAGAGGGGTATGCAACACATTTTTGTGCCTGATGGGCAGAGGGTTTTTTTTTTTTTAACACCTAGAGGACCAGGAGACTTTCAGTGCATTGCACGATGTTTCACATCCACAGGTCTTCAAGGGGTTAATACTTTTCAGTGAATGAGTATCCTTGTTTTACTCTGGAAAAGCACTCCAATATGGATACTACCTCCTAAAATATCTATAAGGGTACAGTAAGCCTGCTTCCCTGTATGTACATGTGTTTAATATATATATTTGAGGGCGACATTTAACTGTTGGACTTGCTTATTTTTTGTAAGAAACAACTGAAATTGAGTGAAATAGAGTTCAGCGAAGCTTTAGTTTTTACTTTTGCTATCAGTCTCTGTGGGCAGAGAGCTGAATGTCTGTAGCAGATGAATGATGATGTAGTGCTGCAGTAAACATGAAGGAAGGAGTGTAATGGTTTTCTTCTACTTGTTATTCTGTTGCAGATAAACGTCTCTTCTGGAGGAATGCTGGTCCAAAAATTAAATGTGTCAGACCTTCAGTTTGAGAATGGAACATTTGATGGAACAATGGCATATGCACAAAACAAGGTGTGTTTTTATCATAGTGAATTAATCGCCATAATAACTGCAACATACACTTGCCTTATCATGACCAGAAAATTCTTATGGCCATAATTAATTTTACCCTTGCTCCTTGGTTCAACAGATGACATCCAGGGCTGAGTGAAGATGTTCTGTTCATGGGAGCAGGCATGACTGTTTCTAGCAGGACAGCAGACTCCATTTTCCAATACTAGAATTATCCAGAATTAGTACAGCATTATTAATAAATCCTACTTGATCTGAGTGAACAGGCAGGCATCAGCGCAGACATCTTGCCTCAGAGACATCCGTGCGACTGCTCTGTCCATCCTGGTTTCCTCCAGGATTGGTGAGGGGGAGTTGCATTGTACCTTATGGTACAGGAAGTGACTGACAGTGCAGGAGCACAGATGCCACTACAGCAAAAAGCCTTCCTGTCAGTCTCGTATCAAGTAGGATTTCATAATAACACTGGATTTATTCTGGATGAAACTAGTATTTCTATGCTTATCCCTATATGAATAATTAATTGGGGGGGGGGCACTTTATTTGGAGTGATAGTTCCACTTTAGAACTCATGCACCTAATTTTAACATCTAACCCGTTGACTGCCAGAGAGGTGTCCACCATACTGCACAATGCATTGGATTCCCTTGTGGCACCCAAAGGGTCAAATTCCACTAGCAAAATATTTATCGGTGTTGTTCATGGATTATACTCTAGGCTCAGTTACAGATCTTTATTACCTTTTTCATGCTCCAATGAAATTGACGAGGGATTGCTAGGTCTGAAGAATGTATGGGTTAACCCTCCAATTGCCAGGTGCACAACCCATCGCTTACAATTAGACGTGCATCCAAAGGGACCAAAAATATTTTTATTTTGTGGGATAATGTGACATAAATTCCTTGTCATGGTTTAAAACACAGTTCAGAGTGTTGAACTTGGTTATCAGTTTATACTCCCATATTTTCCTGTCTCTCTGTGTCTTAGGATTTCCCATCAAAGCAATGCGTTGCATACCCCTCTGGCACTCAGAGGGTTAACATTACCCAGGCCTTGGCCCTTGTACACGGGCTTTTACACTAGTAACGTTATAAAGGTACTTCTAAAAAAAAAAAAAAAAAAAAGTTGTAAGGTTTATGCTGCTGAGTAAAACAAACAGGCGATGCTGGGAGATGTTTTATTTAAAGTTATTAAAGTTCAACCCCCCTCCCCTTTTAAGTATACATTTTTAACCAATACATAAACAAGCCCTTAATTTTTATTTCTTTTCTTGTGGTTAATATCTCAGATTATGTAATCCAGAATGTTTATAAATTAATTTTATTTTATTCAAAAATAATCCAATTACAATGAACAAGCAGCAGTTTTCTTTCATTGGTAAATACATATTATTGGAAACAAATGCTAGTCTTGGGGATACTGCTATAAAACAATATTATTATTATTATTATTATTTTTATTTTTTACAGCGACAGCAAGTTGTATTAACTGAACAGTGGGCTAAATCTCACCCCAAAATCCATTTCTTTGCCATGCATCCTGGATGGGCTGACACACCAGGTAAAATCTGATCACATATTGTATGGCTTTTCCTGGATACTCCCACTGCTAACAGTTACTTTATCTAAAGTTATTACAGTTCAAACCCCTATGAAGAGAAGGAGCTGTTACTGTCAGTCTGTGGAGAGAACCTCTCCAATATTATGCAACAATAACTGTCTGGACTCCAGGGGGCACTGTTGCTAAGAGTTTAATAGTACATATATAAAGTAACTTTTTAAAAGATCATGGCTAATAATCAATGTCTTGCTTTTTGGGACATTCTAGTTAGTATGTAGGTCAGAGGTGGGCACCTGAGGACCTCCATCTGTTGAACTACAACTCTCGGCTGGTCGGAGATGATGGGAGTTAGAGTTAGATTGCCTTATGTTGTCTACTTTTTACATAGGGGCTCCAACTTGCACTCTTGCCCCCAATATTGCAGACTTTCTGGATCTCCTCCCATGATCACAAGTGAATGTCAATAACACACAGATGCTTTATAATTGAGCCACTGTATGAACCATGTGAGTAGATCCTGAAAACCTGCACTGTTGGGGTCCTTGACGATCTGTTTGTGCCCCTATGTTGTATTGCAGGGTCTCCCAGGTATGTCCTCCAGTATCACTAATAGGCCATACCAACACTTCTTAATAATATATGTGCATGTGTATTAATGTGTGCAAATGATCATAATTGATTGGGTCTCAAAAATAATTTTTTTAATTAGATAGGAACTGTACTCCCAAACAACTATAGTGCCAAAGTTTGCCTACCCCTAACTTAGTGCATAACTCACCTGTTCTAGTATATGGCATTAGAAGACCTTCTCATTAGAGAGATCAGAATGTCACCTGGTTCATAAGTTTTTAGTATGTGATTTGCACCAGAATGTAAAGCGTTCCTATATAAATGTAGGTTAGATACAAAATCTCAGCTCCCCTGCTGGTCATAGTTTATGTTCATGTTCAATGGTGGTGGCATTTTGTAAAGTTAACGGTATGTAATTTTATTCTTTTGTATTTTTTATAAGCTGTGCGTTCTTCAATGCCGGACTTCTATGAGAAGATGAAGAACAGATTAAGGACTGAAGAACAAGGAGCGGACACTGTGATCTGGCTGGCAATAACGGCCGCAGCAAAAAAGCATCCAAGTGGACTCTTCTTTCAAGGTAAAATCTGCAGATTTTAATGTAGAAAATGCATGTTAATTCAGCGTGCAGTTGAAAGACTCATTTCAGGTTTGTTTTTTAATATTATTTGTGCAAATGATAAATGCAAATGTATCCATCCCATTCCTGGATCTAAACCAGTGGTTCTCAAACTTGTTTTCAGCGGTGGAACCTTTTTGTTTTTACAAAAAATTCCTGTGGAACTTTAATAACTTTAGAAACCAAACCCTTGGATTCTAAAGAAGTCTCCAATTCCTTTATTGGAGTTTGAGACCTTCCTAGAATCCAAGACGTTAACATAGCAAACTGATACATTATATATTGATACTAATTCATACAAAGACTAATATAAGGACTAAATTACTAGCCTAAAGTTTTTAAAAAAATTGTAATCTAGAATTTCAATTTTTTTTTTTTAGTCTAGTGTTTGTTACAAGAGAAATCCTACTTAAACAAACAAAAAAGAATACTTTGAATTGCAAACAGTGTCAACTTTCACTGTCGTCCAGTACAGGTCACTGGTACTCTGGGGAGGCGATTCGCCCCTTTAATAGGCAGGAACAATTATGCAAATGACTACAGGGGGCGGAGCCTCCCCTCCTACTTAAGCAGCCTTCAGGCCAGAGCCACTAGATTGATTTGTTCCTGGGTGCTGTGCACACCAGGTAGAGAACATCTATGCATTCATCTTAGTAGTTTGTTATTTTTATTCAAATATGGAATACCACCATTAGGAGGGTGACCATGGCTGTGAATTGCCCTCTTTAAAGTGGCTGGTGCAGCTTCCAGGGATTTTCTGTGGACCTTATGCCCTGAAGAGGGAACAGCTTGTGTTAAGCAGCTTCCCTGCTGGGGAATTTACCTCTGGTCTATTCCTACTTCATCATGGTCACCTGAAGACTGAAGTCCTGCAGGAAGGTGAGCCACCCATTGAGTGCTGAAGGTCCACTTGTCCCCACAGTGTCCCTTTGCTGGGCTTGTATTTGGGAGTTTGCAATGCACTCCAGCACTCATAGGGTGTTTTTATTGCATTATCACTGTTTTATGCATGTTCTGTGGTATTCTCTGGGTTTTGGAGCTTTGGGTACTGTTTTTCTCATGTTTCTTATGTGTTTGGTAAATGTTTGAGCACTTTTTAGAAGTTTGGATAACTTTCTTAAAATTGGTGTTCCGTGCCTTTAAGCGCGGCTTTTCCCGCTTAGACGCCATTGCTCCTTTACTCTCTATGAGATTTCACAGTGTGGGACATATCTCTGGAACCGCTTGTCACAGCAACTTCAGAGAGGGCTCATTTTACTTCTAGGCTCCTGTTCTATCATCCGGTGTATGTTTTACAGGTGTGGGGGAGTTCAGGGGGGCTTCGGGCACTGTTTGGGGTACTTTTATGAGAAAACTACATTTCCCATGAGCGCCCGGTTCGCGCTCGTTTCTGATTGGCTGACCTGACGGCCGCCATTTTGTGGTGTTCTTTCTCAGAGAGTACACTACGCAGGGACCGAGCCTTCTCTCCTCTCAGCAGATTAACCCTTCGCTGGCCAGATAAGTCCAAATTTAGGCATTTCTGGGGTGAAACTTTAATCTTCCACACTTTTACTGGGTGATAGTGTTTAAGTGGTGTATATTGACGCTGTGAGCATGTCTACTCCACTGGAGCTAGGGGCTAGACCCAAGTCTAAGGAGGTTGGGGTGTCTGTTCCCCCCATTGCGTTTTGCTCCTCTTGTCACTCTGGGCTACCTAGTGATTGTTTGGGGGATCTATGCCCTAACTGCACTGATCATCAGGATAGCAACCCTGGGCTTCCCAGCCATGCTATTGAGCCATCTTGGGTAAGAGAGTTTAAAGCTGCCACTAGGGATCTCAGATCCACGCTCCAACTCTTTCCCTCTCAGGTTCAGGGGGCTCTCCAGGTTTGGCAGACCCCCACTACAATCAGGACTTCCCTGCCTAAACCTCAGGGTGCTCCTGATGTGTCTGATTCTTCTGAGGAAGAACTTTTACAGGATTCTGATGCTGAGGAACGCACTGTGATTGAGTCTAACAGGTCCATTGGGGACCCTTATGAATGTGACCCTGAAGTTTCTGCTGAGGGCCTGATTAGAGCTGTGTTAACTATGCTCAACCTTCCTCTGACTCAGGAATCTACTTATGATCCTACTGATGTTTTTCAAAAGAAACCTTCTAAGTCTGTTGTGTGTTTCCCAACTAACCCTACCCTTGCCCGTTTAGTCTTTGAGGCGTGGAGGAACCCTGACAAATCCTCCTCTGTGTCCAAAAAGTTTGCTAAACTGTACCCCTTTCCTGAGACTGAACTGGCAAAATGGGTTTATCCCCCCAAGGTGGATGCTCCTGTTTCCAGGCTATCCAAATCTACTGCTTTGGCTGTCTCTGATGCCTCTGCCCTGCAGGATTGGACGGATAAAAAGCTAGAACTTTCTCTTAAATCTATTTTTGCCTCCATAGGCTCTGCCATGCGTCCAACCTTTGCAGTGGCGTGGGTTAATAGAGCTATTGCAGCCTGGACTGAACGACTGACTGAGGCAGTCCGCCAGGATGCACCGGTATCTGAGCAGTTGCAGCTACTTGATAACATTACTGAAGCACAAAATTATGTTGCTGATGCTGCCTTTGATGCTGTGCGCATGATGGCGAGGGCCTCCACTTCTTCTGTGCCCTTGGCTGAAAATTTGGTCTGCTGATACAGCCTCTAAGAAAGCCTTGCTTTCCTTACCCTTTCAGGGGAACTTGCTATTTGGTTCTGAACTTAAGGAAATGATCAGTGAGGCTACTGGTGGTAAAAGTACTCTTCTACCCTCAGTCTTTAAGAAGAAGTTTCCAGCCAAACGCAATCGGTCCTTTTGTTCCTTTCAGACTGAGACACGCTCCACGTCCCAGACGGGTCCGTCCTCTGCTCGCTCCTCCTCCAAGCCCAAGCAGTCCTGGAAGCCCAAAGTTGCCCCCAAGGCCAAGACCTCCAAGACTGCTTCGGCATGACTCACCGAACCCGGGTCCGCATCCGGCTGTAGGTGGACGTCTCCGCATCTTTCGCCGGATTTGGGAGGAGTCAGTGGCGGACCCATGGGTTATTCAGGTGGTGTCAGAGGGATACAGGATCCCTTTCTCCTCCCTTCCTCCTTTTCGGTTCCATTTTACTCGTCCTTCTCAGGAACCTACAAAAAGACGTCTGTTCGACGACGCTATTCAGGATCTCTTGGACAAAGAGGTCCTGGAAGTGGTTCCTCCGGAGGACACAGGTTCAGGATTTTATTCCAACCTGTTTGTGGTGGCCAAAAAGGACGGAGGGGCTCGTCCTATTTTGGATCTCAAAGATCTCAATGCCTATGTGGTGACTTCCCACTTCCGCCAGGACTCCCTGCGCTCTGTGATTGCCGCTATGTCTCCAGGGGAATTTCTGGCCTCCCTGGACCTTCAGGATGCATATCTTCACATCCCTATCCATCCAGAGAGCAGGCGGTATCTCCGGATTGCCTGCCACAGGGGACACTTTCAGTTTTCAGCTCTTCCCTTTGGGCTGACTTCAGCCCCTCAGGTCTTCCAGAGGGTGTTGGGTTCCTTGATAGCTGTGCTTCATCAGGACGGGGTCAGGGTGACCCCCTACATGGACGATCTCCTCCTAAAAGCTTCCTCGGCGGAGCTTCTCCACCAGCAACTGCAGAGGTGTATACACTCTGACCCGTCATGGCTGGATCCTGAATCTGGACAAGTCAGACTTGGTCCCATCTCAGAGACTTCTGTTCCTGGGTCTCCTGTTCGACACTCACCAATGCATGGTGTTTCTACCGGAGGATGTGGCTCATCAGATAGCCATCCGAGTGGCTGGGATTCTGGACATGGACAGTGTTCCGGTACCAAAGTTGTCGTCTCTAGTGGGGAAGTTCATTTCCACGATCGAAGCGGTGCCATTTGCCATGGCCCACTCCAGGGAACTTCAGAGATTCGTGATCCAGACGTGCAAGAATCATCCGGATCATCAACATCTGTCAGTCTCTCTACCTCCTCATGTCGAGTCGAGTCTGCACTGGTGGTTGGATCTCTCTCATCTCCTGAAAGGGAGATCCTTTCTAGTTCCTCGTTGGACCATGATCACAACGGATGCCAGCCTCCGGGGCTGGGGTGCTGTGTTGGGTCGTTTCAGTGCTCAGGGGAAATGGGGTCTGGAGGAATCTCTTCTCTCCATCAATGTCCTGGAACTGCGTGCCGTTTGGCTTGCCCTGAGACACTGGGAATCGCAACTAGACTGTTGTCCGATCAGAGTGGAGTCCGACAACGCCACAGCCGTGGCCTACATCAACAGGCAAGGCGGCACCAGAAGTTGCACTGCCTGGTTAGAGGTCAAGGATATTTTATCTTGGGCAGAAGATCACGTGCCTGTCATTTCTGCAGTTCACATTCCAGGCGTAGACAACGTCATGGCAGACTTTCTCAGTCGTCACACAGTCGACAGCGGAGAATGGGCTCTTCATCCAGAGGTGTTTCACCTACTCACCCAGAGGTGGGGGGTTCCTGCAGTGGACCTGATGGCTACCAGACACAACAGGAAGGTGCCGGAGTTTTGCTCCCGGTGGAGGGACTCTCTTGCTCTAGCAGTGGATGCCTTGTCAATTCCTTGGGATTTTCCTCTGGCCTACATCTTCCCTCCTCTTCCTCTATTGATCAGAGTCATCCAGAAGTTGAAGCAGGAGCGTTGTCCTGTCATCTTGATCGCTCCAAACTGGCCTCGCCAGTCCTGGTATCCGGAGTTGAGGGCCATGTCAGTAGCGGAACCGTTTCCACTTCCTGCCCGTCCGGATCTACTTCTTCAGGGATATCTGTGAAAAGAGGATGTTCAGTCACTCCATTTGATGGCTTGGCGGTTGAATCCTCGATTTTAGCACGGAAAGGATTTTCTCCAGTGGTGTCGACGATGCTCAGTTCTCGTAAGCCTGTGTCCTCCAAGATTTATCATCGCATATGGTCAACCTTTGTTGCGTGGTGCACTGATAAGAAATTATCCCTTCAATTTCATGGCCTTCTTGCAGGACGGTGTGGATAAGGGGCTTAGTCTGAGTTCCCTCAAAGTTCAGACGTCTGCTTTGTCTGTGTTTTTCCAGGAACGGATTGCTGTCCTTCCTGATGTAAAAGTTTTTTTCCAAGGTGTGACTCATGTTCGGCCTGCCTTCAAGAGTCCCACTCCCCAGTGGGATCTCAATTTGGTGCTGGGAGTTCTCCAACGACCCCCGTTTGAATCCTTGGCTTCTATTCCACTTCGTCTCTTGACTTGGAAAATGGCCTTTCTCTTGGCTGTTGTTTCAGTTCGCCGGCTGAGTTACAAGCTCTGTCTTGTAAACCTCCTTACCTGGTGTTCCACAAGGATAAGGCTGTGCTTCGCACTACCAAGGAATTCTTACCTAAGGTTGTGTCCGAGTTTCACATCAATCAGGAGATTGTGGTTCCCTCTTTCTGCCCTAATCCTTCATCTGACAAGGAACGTGATCTCCATTTGTTGGATGTGGTGCGTTGCCTCAAGTTTTATGTTCATCGCACCGAGTCTATCAGGAAGTCTGACGCTCTATTCGTCATTCCTGAGGGGCCTAGAGCAGGGAGACCGGCTTCCAAAGTTACCATTGCCTCTTGGATTAAGGCTACTATCCGTGAAGCCTATAAGTTGCGGAATAAGCACGTTCCCTTCCGGGTGACTGCCCATTCCACCAGATCTATTGGGGCCTCTTGGGCCTACAAGAATCAGGCTTCTGCTGATCAACTGTGCAGAGCGGCCACTTGGTCCTCTGTGCACACTTTTTCTAAGCACTATCGAGTTGATGTACTGGCTTCGGCTGATGCCAGTTTTGGAAGGAAGGTCCTGGAGGCAGTTTTGCCTGTGTAGGTCTTCCGCTCTGTGATCCTTAGTGCTTCCTTACTGTTGAGCCCGGTTGGCTATAGTTTAGTGTGCTGTGTTAGTTCGGGGTTTGTTTTTCCCCTGGTTGGTGTCCGTTGACACTTACATTTTGGGCTATGTAATTAACTGGTTCATAGCAGTTTAGTGGCTTAGGCCTCGCGCCTGGTCCTTGCCTTACTTCCCGCCTCTGGGTCAGCTCAATGTTTGTACATCCCAGAGTACCATTGACCTGTATTGGACGACAGTGAAAAGAGGATTTTAGTCTTACCTGTTAAATCCTTTTCACTTAGTCCGTACAGGTTACTGGTCTCCCACCCTGTCAAGGGACCATGCTTGGCTCTCCTGTGGCATTCAGTGGGAGACCTTCGGGGCATGCTCACAGGAGTCTTCTTCTTGCTTACCTTGGGTCAGTTTAGTGTCTCAAATCAATCTAGTGGCTCTGGCCTGAAGGCTGCTTAAGTAGGAGGGGAGGCTCCGCCCCCTGCAGTCATTTGCATAATTGTTCCTGCCTATTAAAGGGGCGAATCGCCTCCCCAGAGTACCAGTGACCTGTATGGACTAAGTGAAAAGGATTTAACAGGTAAGACTAAAATCCTCTTATCGTGTTGTTTGTAATGGTGGACGGGAACATTTGTTGCATGGAGCAAATGTGCTTCCTCTTCCCATTCCTCCCTCCTTTCACTACATTCTGAAGTCTTCTGTGTAAAGGATGCAGATCTGATCCGATGTGGAAAATGGTTTTGATGTTGCCACTCTGTCTGCCTCTCAGATCACTCCAGAATGCAGTGTGCCGAGACTACTAACAATCTAATGTTAAGTGCATGAATGACACATTGTCAGGTGGTTTCAGCACTTTGAATTCTGGGGTGCTCTATCAGCAGGCAAAGTCCTATAAAATATGTTTTCATTAACCCTTTGAGTGCCAGCTGGGTACGCAACACATTGCAAAGCAATGCATTGCTTACACCTCTGGCACTCAGAGTAAAGTAATAAAGTGTTTCTTTATTCCAAGCTGATCTTGAGGAAGCAAATATCCCCATACCACTACAGAGTTTTATTTCAAATGGATTGAGTAGCCAATGTCATTTTGGAATAGAATGTTACAGCTGTAACTCCTGTCATGGTGCCTGGGCAATTCAGAACAGACAAAGTACTACTCACTGGTAGTGGAGTGAAATGCTGTGCAAACTTGTCAGACAGAAGCACTTAGAAGAACTGGGGGTCATGCACTAAGGTGTAATAAAGTGGAGATTACTTCTCCAGTTCCTATGTTTTTCTGTGGCACCTATGCACTAAAATCTCCAAAGTTGGAGAAATCGTAGTGCATAGGTTCCATAGAATAACTTATAAACTGGAGAAGTGATATCACTGGAGAGGTCCTCTCTGCTTTATCACCTCTATTACCATGCATTAGTGTATACCACCCCCAGAGTAATTATAGAGTAAATTGACTGCACCATAGGGGTGAAACACATTCCTAAAATTTCCATTAGTTTAACTGGAGATTTTAACCCTTTCAATTCTAGAGAGGCTGCTAATGCATTGCTTTGCTACACATTGGAGACTTTTTTAAGCATTTAGTGGGTAAAAAGCTAAATTTAAAGTGGAACGTGCTGTAGGCTAAGGTAACAATTACATCATTGGGTAGTCTGCCCCTTCAAATGTGAATGCACAGCTCTACTTTTATTGTATTTTCAACTTCATCTGAATTTATTTGGGGCCTCGAAATGCAGCTGGTTTCTTTATTCTGCCCCTGTTTTGATCATCCGCAGGAATTTTAAAGAAAGTCACCTTACTGAAGGGGATATGAAGGAAGGGGATGACTACACCAGAGCAGAAAAAGTTCCTTAGTACATCTGCCTCTCTGCATCCAAGTTTGGTTGAGAGGGGGAGAGGAAAAAAAAAAAAGAAATGGGGGACATTGTAAAAATCAACTTATCATTCACTAATAAACACACTTCTGCAGAGTTTATTTAACCCTTTGAGTGCCAGAGGGGTGTACAGAGGAATGCCTTATGCATCACTCTGGCACTCAGATGGTTAATGCATATTCCTTAAGTTGTGTAGGGGCCTGTTATTCAAGCTAAAGAGGTTCAATGCTGGATCAAGTTAATTGCACTGTTTGGGAAGGGGGGGGTCCTGTCACAGTACTAGGAAGTTTGTGGTCTATATAAAATTGTTCTCATCACTCTCGCTGCTTTTCATGGTGTGTGATTTTGTGCATAAAGCAAGTCTTTTTCTTCTCTAGATCGGACACCTGTCTCTACACATTTACCCTTGGCAAGTACACGCTCCTCTCCTGCAGATGAAGAGAAGCTTCTTGAGACTTTACATGAACTTTCGCAAAGATTTGCACCCGCAACATGTAATTTATAGTACTTACCTACTGCCTTTTCCCACCATGTGACTAGTGCAGAGAGGAGATGGCTCTGAAACAGGCTGGTAGAGGTCACTGGGGTGAAAACCAGGCATAGAGATTCCCAGAAACTATTGCCCTCACATAGCAACTATAAAAGTGTAGTTCTTGAGCAAATCAGCTGCACCATATGGACAAATGAAAATTCCCATGGACTACACTAGTAGGACTTTAATACATTGTGAAGCAATTCGTTTTCATACCCCTATAGTATTAAACTGACTACAGCAATGGAGATTTGGTGGGTTTTCATTTGTCCTTTAAGGTGCTCATGGTCTGATCAAGAAATGCACCACTTCCACTTGCAGAACAGGGCCCTATACTACCTTTGTTAATGTTTTGAAATGTGGATATGCCATCTAATATCTGTGTTGATGTACATCTCACTATAACCATGTATTTTTTATTTTTATATTTTGTTTACATGGAAATGGTCCTTGTAGATTAATTCAGTGCTGCTGTTGACTTGTGCTTTATAGTAACCTTGCCATAGCCATCAGACTGAAGGGTCAGCATATATGGCTCCTCTGCGGAGTTCATTCCCATGGTCCCTGCCTCAGACCCCACTCCTGGTTTATACTGGCTATTATTTAACCCCTTGGATTCTAGAGAGGTCTCCAACGAATTGCAGCCATAGGGTTAAGAACTTTTTCCAGCTTGCATGTTATATTTCACTCCAGTCTTTGGGCCATAACAATTCAGGTTTTGCAGATATTACCAGTTAAGCACAGTGCAATCACACTGATCACCCACTTGTGAAGAAGCAGGAATGTACTGAAAATGCAACCTGTTTGGGTGAATTCTTAGAAATAACTCTGAGCATAAACCAAATGTCCTATTTTCAAAAGATAACATGAGTGATTGTGTAGGAAAATACCCCACATGGGAGAACTAGATTACCCCTACTGCTTTTACATCGGATTTTTAATCTCTGATCCTGGAGAGAGACCCAGAACATTGTTTGAGTGTGGACTTGTAGGAACTTTGTCGGCTGTGGTGCTGTTGGTTTGCCCCAGAATTAATTTCAACAGAAGGCCCAAATACTATTTTCTTTGCCAGGCAAGACTAGATGAGGCTGGGAGGAGGGTCATATGATTGGGGGGTGGTTATGGAAGATTAGTGTTCATTTGCCTGATTTAATCTGGTAGTGCCTGCCTTCAAGGAAATGCTGAGCTCTCATTGGGCAGGTCATTGCTGGTGAGATGCACAGGAGCACCAGGCTGCTTAGGCATTTGACTTCATTATAGTCAGAATTTCAGGGGTTTCCAAAAACCTTTATTAGTGCAACATTTGCTACTCCTAGTGAAAGTGTGAATGAAGCACACAAACTCTTGCTTAGTTTGGCTGATTTTATTAAGCATAACTGTTGTCATTCCGGCACAGATGAGCTGCACCATAGGGAAGTGACAAACCTCCCCATTAAAAAAAAAAAAAAAAAAAAAAAAAAACTTTTAGCACCATCCATTGTTAGAGAGGAGAATTTCCACTTTAATTTGTGATTATTCATTTTCACTAACCCACCTGTACTGAAGTGGGGAAATAATTAAATCCTGTTTAAATGTCTTAACCCTTTGAGTGCCAGAGGAGTACGCAACGTATCCCTCCGTCTCTCAAAGGGTTAAACCTTCGAGTACCAGCGGGTGGGTATCCAGCTTATTGCTACAGTAATGTGTTGGATACCTCTCTGGCACTCAAAGAGTTAATGGTCAAAGTTTTATACCCCTGCTCTAGGTGAATATTTAGACACCCCCCCCCCCCACACAAAAAAAATATCACCTCTTAACCCTTGAAGTGCCAGCATTGTAAACACATTGATCTGTAATATTTTGGATGCCCCTTTGGCAATCGGATGAGAACGGAGCTTCTGGAAATACATAGTGTCATAGTATGAATAATAAGAATTTTTATACAAATGAGGCTATGGGGAAAAGTAACAAGGGCCAAGGACCTGTGAATCAATACAAATATCCCATTTCTAAATGCCTCAAGTGGCTGCCTGGTTTTGCTAGTGCTTGCACCAGCCCTCTCACATAGGGGCAGCCTAAGTAAGCTTGCATGTTGTCCTTAATGGAGAACGAACACCTAGTCCTAAAGGAACTTATGAATTCTGCCCTTGTCGCTTTGTTCAAGAGATAATATCTTCAGTCAGTCCTGGATGTCACGTCCTTGGAATTGGACATGACTTTTGTTAGCGGGACCACTGACATTCAAACTCTAACTGCATATGGTAATCTTACCCCTTTTTATGACCAAAGGAGTGTGCAACAGGAAGCTTCACAAGGCTTGCATACTGCTTTGGTCATTAAAGAGATAGTAATGTTTCAAAATAAAAGCAGCTCCAATTAATCTTCATAGTATTTGGGCCATAGAGAGTGTTACTGTCCAAGTTGTAGTGCAAGAGTAATTGAATGATACAGTATCCCACTCCCACGCCTTTTATTGATGTACCACTGCTCACCTCAGAGCAGCAAGACTGTTCAGATGGATCCCAGAGGGGGACAGTCTTCAGTGAGCATGAGGAAAAACCTGTCAAGAGGGGCAGGGTTTTCATTGTTCTCACAGTAAGAAGATTGTCCATTGCTGTGAGCTGTCTAATCTTGAGACCAGATTCCACATCTGAGGAGAGGTGGCTTACACTAGGTAAAAGTGGCAGAAGGTGGGATACTTTATCATTCAATTACTCCTGAAGTACAACTCTGACAGTATTGAAATAACACTCTCCATGGCCCAAATACTATGAAGATTAATTGGAGCTGCTATCGCTATTTTGGAGATTAATTGGAGCTGCACTATTTTATTAGATTGTAAACAGAATGTGGTTATGGAATAATACACATGGTTACTGCCACCACATGCTATGGCGATATGGCTAAAGAGAATGAATAACCAGTATCTACCTCAAGCGGGGTGATGCACTAAGGTGTGATAAAGAGGAGAAAATGTGGAGATCACTTCTCAAATTCCTATGTTCTGTGGCATCTAAGAGATCTTAGTGCATAGACTACATAGAATAACACAGGTACTGGAGAAGTGATCTCCACTATATCACTCCTTAGTGCATAGTCCCCATTGTCTGTAAGCACTTCCTGTTAGGTGGAGCAGGGCTGCCCTACCTAGCAGTCAGAGGGTCTCAATCCCAATTGACTTTTACCTGGCTCCTCTTGAGATTATATATGGCCATATGTGCAAAAGGAAATGTAGAACAAACCATCTGCCCCATAGGGAACAAATAAAATTCCTATTATTGGGACTTTTTTAACTGTATAGTTTTACTGTGACAGTGTCATTCAGCACTGTTGACAGAAACACAGTCAGGACTAGCATTCTCGATTGTGTTGGTGATCGTTGTAGTGGGGATAAACTCCCCATTTAAATCAATGGGAATTTCTATTTGTCCACTAGGGTGCAGTTGGTTTAGCCCACAACGATCACTTTTGACTTTGTGCTTTGAGTTAGCTAAAATGGTTTTCTTTAATGGTTCCCCAGAATTAACCCACTGAGTGCTTAGGGCCTTTGCAATCCATTGAACATTTCCTTATTACTCAAAGGAAGAGGTGAGGAGAGCACGGGGGTGAGTTGTGTGAGGTGCAAAGGGACATGAAAATCCTAATAATGAGCCTTATGCACAACCGAAAAGAGCAATTCTCAAGCAAACCAACTGCATCATGGGGAAGAAATAAATAAATCTTCCCAAAATTCACATTCATATCAATTGGGCTTTTTAACTCCTTGCATGCTAGGTCTGCAACTCATTCCTTCACAGTATTTTAGTGACCCCTCTAGTATTCAAGGGGTTAAAAGCCCAGTTTAAAAAAAAAAATGAAGTTTTGTCACCTATTGTGCATTTCGTTTACTCCAGAATTACTCCTTTTTCTTTGTATAAGGCCTAATGTGTGTGTGGTGCTGTCTCTCTAATCCCCTGCTCCACCACACTTCCCTGCTGACCCTGCATGCATTGCTCTTGCATATCATGTTCAGTATGGTCATGTGACACTGCAGTGCCTTTTTTGTTTGTAAATTCTGGTAAGTCGACACAGCAGGAAGGAATCTCTTGAATATTTCTTCTTGCTAAGAATTATTACTTATTGTTAACTTCAGTAACAATAAAATGTTTTGCTTTACAGTTTGCTGTGATGCTTTGTTTTCATCTGCATGAGGGATGGGCAATTTCACATCATCTCCAGAGCCATTAGCTAGCAGTGTAGTCCTCCACAGATTGGGGGGGCCTCAAGTTGACCAACCCTGACCTGTGTAATTGTTAATCTGCATAACCTTTTGTATTTTTCCCAAACAATGCAGTGTAGACCTCTCTAGCATTCAAACGGTTAACCCCCACCATTTACAACAACAAAGATATTTTGTCTCCTTCGGTGCAGTTGATCTACCCCAGAATTGGTACACTTTTCCTTTATACCCTTATTTTTCCTCACCTTCCATTACAGATGCACAATGAGTGAGGATTTCTTCTCTGGGCATCTGCTTCACTTCCTGTTTTTGCTTTGTCTACAGCTCACATGGCTTTGTGCTCACTCACTGCATCAGTGCTGGATGGGATGACATGAAATCAGGCCTGCTATAAGGGGGTACACAGACCAGTATCGTTTATAAGGCCTGGCCAAGCAGGGATCCCACCTCCTTGATGTAACACAGCCCTTCATTGCTACCAGCCCCATTATTGGCTCTCTACATGAGGAGGAGGCATGGTGCCTTCAAGCGAAACCACTACATCCTCCCTTACATGCTTCCAGAAGAAGCACAGGGATGCACGTGCAGAGAAGCAGCCCAAACATCAAGTTTAAATAAAACCAACAGCTTAACATAATAGGGTGTGCTGGTCAAGGTAGCAGGGGATCAATAGCCCAAGGCAGGCTGGCTTTGTCATTGAACAGTCTGCTGGACACCAAAGCTGTTAATAAGCAAGCTGATTCCAGAGTCAGGGGGAGGTGCAAATATATGCCAAGAGGCTCGCTGCTAGTGAAAGCCAGACGATGAACGTCTTCCTTCCAGAGGTAACCTTGCAGAAGAAGATCCAGATGGGAGGGAAGTTGAAGAGGTTCCGCCACCGAGAGGTCCAGAAGCTCCGGAAGCCATGCCTGTCGAGGCCAGTACAGAGCAATCAAAATGACTGGACATCGTTCCAGTCTCCGTTTCCGTAGCACCCTGTTCAACAGAGGAATCGGAGGAAATAGGTATGGCAGAGGAAATGTCCACTGCCAGAGCCAGGGGATCCGCCCAGTGAAAGGGAATGTTCAGGGTGGTCAACACAGCCCTGATCAGGCCCTCAGCCGAGGGAATGGGGTCAGCCTCAAAGGGGTCCCCAAAAAAACTGAGATGAAGGAACAGCTGAACAGTCATCATCAGAGTCCACCAATAATTCCTCCTCAGAGGAATCAGACACGTCAGGTACACCTAGCAGTTTAGGCAGGGAAGATCTGATAGGGGCAGGGGCCTGCCACGAGTGGAAGACCCCCTCTAAAGTGGATGGAAGGAGTTGTAATGTGGACCGGAGGTCCCTGTAGCCTTAAACTCTTGCATCCATACTGGCTCTAGTGCATGGCTGTAGGTCCCTGCAGAGGATTTAGGGGCAGCAGCGCATGCTGGGCAAACACGACCTGAGTATTCTGTAGGTAACCCTGAGTGACATGAGGGGCAATGGGGGACACAGATGCCCCAGTGTCCTTAGTCTTAGGTTTAGCCCCAAGGTCTAACTGAGTAGACATTCTCACAGAGTCAAACGGTCAAAGTATCGGAACACCCACAAAACAGTGCGTATGATAAAGTCACCCCAGAAACGCTAAATAAGACTTATGTGGTAGGTGAAGGGTTACACTACTGAGGAGAGAAGAAGAGTCCAAGCCCTGCATAGGATACTCGATCTGCAAAGACAAAAAATGGCTGCTATGGCGGGAGCCAATCAGAAACGAGCGACTGAAGCGAGCACTCATGGGAATCGTAGTTTCACTAATTGAGTACCCCAACATGCCCAGAACATTAACCGGATAACAGAGCAAGGGCAAACAATGTGCCATCTCTGACCTCGCTACGTGGAGCGGTTGCAGAGATATGTCCCAAACTGTATAGTCCCATAGATGTGAATGGAGCAATGGCGTCTCTGTGGTAAATGTGCGCCTTAAAGGCGCGGAACAAAGTTAACTAGCTGTATACCAAAATGTAAAACCACTCAAAAGCCCACTAGAATCATTAGACCCAATAAACACTGGTCCCAGTAGGTAAAGTGCCCCAAACCCCCCAAAAGGTGCTAACCAGCAGCAAAAGGGTTGAGTTACCACAGAAACTTGCTCCAAACACCTCACAGACATACTCATGCACTCATTGTTTTTATCTGTATGTAATAGGAAATCCAAGTGAGACCCCTGTGCGAAGGGGAAGCATGGGACATGTGGACCTCAGCACTCAAAGGGTGCTCACCTTTTTAAGCAGGTCTTCTGTCTTCAGATTACCATATGTCAAGAAGAAGCCTCAGTGGGGAAAGAACTTGCAGCCAAGATTTCCCCCCAGGGCTTAATTCCACAAAAGCACCTGGTAAACTGAGCTATCAACATTTTGGCGATGGGAATTGTCAGTGATGGTAATCCGCCTAATGGTGGTATCCCATATCTAACAGAAAAATAATAAAAAAGCTAAAACTATAGCAGAACTGTTCTCTTGCCTTGTGTCTTGACTAAAGAACAAATCTTACTGGATGGGGATTGGCTAGCTGCAAGCTGAGGAGGTAGGCTCCACCCAGCAGTCACTTCTCAGAATTGTTCCTGCCTACTTAAAGGGGCTGATTGCCTACCCAAAGTTACCAGTAACCTGTATTGAACGACAGAGAAAAAAAGGTTACGGCTTTTTCTGCCAAGTCAAACTGGGGTATCCCTCCACTGACTGGATTTTTCATTTAAACATTACTGTTATCAACAGTGGGAGAGTGGAGAGCATGCACTCCGCATCGTGCCAGTATTTTGTTTACCTGGATCAGCCGATTGTCGGCTCCTCTGGCTCCATAGAGAACTACAGGAAGATCCCAATAAGCTGGGACTGTGAATTCCAGCAGAATAGGCAGCTATTGCAGCTTAGTGCATGTGCAAAATTAACATGCCCACCGGTATATGACAATGACTCATTAAAGGGGATCTATCAGCCCTTTACAACTTTGCCTAAATTGTTTTGTTATATATCGTGTGTGTGTATATTATATACCCACTTCCGGGGCAGACTGCGGTTAACTGATCTGTACCGCAGTCTGCTGCTCTGCCTCTGATCCCTTCCCTCTATCCAGCCTCCTCTGATGACGGAGGTTTTCTGTAAGCTGGAGTGTTCTCATTGGCAGAGATTGATTTCTGGCCAATGAGAGAGAGCTCCAGCTTACAGACAGAAATCCTCCGTCATCGGAGGAGGCTGGATAGATAGAGGCAGAGCGGCAAACTGAGGTACAGATCAGCTATCCGCAGTCTTCCCGCAAGCAGGTACAGAGCTGTATTTATTCTTTTAATTTTGCCAAACAAGCGCTTTTTTTTAATTTATACAACAATTTAGGCAAAGGGGTGATAGAGCCCCTTTAAGTTGCACTTCAACATGGAAATTAGCCATTTTCATAGTAGTCACAGCAAAGTTGTAACCCTGTGGAAGGGATGGCAATAATGATTTGCGCACAATTCAAAGGGATATGATGGCGAAAACATCATAGTGCATATGTCAACATGTAATCGAAGCAAATATGTCTCCATGTTGTTAACCTGAGCCCTTATCAACCTTTAGTGCTACTCCCTTGGTGCCTAAAAGGCATTTTTTTTTTAACGATTTGCGTGCTAAAGGGGTACAGTATGCATTGCTTTGCAATGCGTTCCGCACCCCTCTGACACTCAAAGGGTTAAGCTCTTTATGGGGAGAGTTTAAGCCAATAATTCTGCTCTCCATATTAAGTAACAGCACCACCTAGTGATTACAATAGAAAAATGTATGTTCAGTGTTTAAAAAGAAACAAAAATTGAGCTTATATATAAGCCTTTGAATGAAAGAAAAAAAGATCTTCCAGAAGAAGCCTTGTTTTCCTCAGCAGGAAAAGCCCTGACAGTTTGAGTTTTATCCCCTTAAACCTTTTTAAAGGAGAAGGAACTCCTCCTAATAGCCGCACCCGACACCTTACTATGACTATGAATTGTGCATTTGTGTCTTATGTTCAAAAGAATATCTTCAATCAGTCCTTTATATGGAGGTGGACATGACATGTGCTAGCAGGACCTCAAATACTGCCCTTCAAGAACCAGAGGGATATGCCATGCATTGCACGCTCCCCTGGTCCTTTAAGTGTTTAGTGGGCTCATTTCTTCTGCCTGCTTCAGATACAGAAAAAAGAAAAAATCAAAACAATAATGAATTGCTTTGCAATGTGTTCTGTACCCCCCTGACATTCAAAGGGTTAAAAAAAGAACAATCTAGCTGCCAGCAACTGTCATGTCTGCCTCCATGGACTTGATATTCAGGACTGATTGGAGAGGTTAGCTCTAGACCATACAGACACAAGGGCAAAATTCCTAGAGGTCAGTTAGGATTTTCTGGCCGTCGTAAGGTAGGTTGGGGTAGGAGTGTTATCATTAGGTGTTCTATTTAAGCCTTTAAATGCCAGAGGGATGTGTTGTTTTACACAGCCCTCTTGCAATCAAAGACTTAAAGGGATAAGTAATGTTTCACAAAAACAGCATCTCCAATTAAAGGGATAGTAATGTCCCATAAAACATATTTAGATTTAGGTAGAGATTGAAAAAATAAACTAATTGCAACAAACCCTATCTCTCAAACCTCTATGGTTTGAGAGATATAGGGATTCAAAGTTCCCCCTTCCCTCCCCTTCTCCTGATGTCAGCTGTAAAGCTGACAGCAGGAGATTCGAGTCGTAAGACTCGAGGAGGCTCTGCAGCAGAGCCGAAATCATGGTACTTAAAAATAATTCATTCATTTGAACTGTCTACAAAGTGTGCCTGGTTTGCAAGCGCACTTTGTTGACCTTTCCAATGAATGAATTATTTTTTTAAGTACCACGATTTTGGCTCTGCTGCAGAGCCTCCTGCTGGTCCCCGGACCGGGATCTCCTACTGTCAGCTAAATGCTGACATCAGGAGAAGGGGAGGTAGGGGGAACGTTGAATCCCTATATCTCTCAAACCATAGCAGTTTGAGAGATAGTGTTTGTTGCAATTAGTTTATTTTTTCAATCTCTACCTAAATCAATATTTTTAGGGGACATTACTGACCCTTTAATCTTCATAGTATTTGAGCTAAAGAGTGTGTTATTTCAATACTGTCAGAGTTATAGTTCAAGAGTAATTGAATGATAAAGTATCCCCCTCTTGCCCCTTTTACCTATTGTAACACTGCTCACCTCAGATTTGAAATCTGGTTGCTTGACCAGGCAGATAACAGCAAAAGACAATCTTCTTACTGTGAGAACAATGAAAACCATGCCCCCGTTGACAGGTTTTTCAGCTTTTTGCCTTATCTTAATTGAAGATTGTCCCTCTCTGCTGCTTTGAACTGAGTAGCGTTATCAGTAAAAGGGAAGGGAGGGGGTTAATTTATCATTCAATTACTCTTGTACTACAACTCTGACAGTATTGAAATAACACTCTCCATGATTAATTAGAGCTGCTTTTATTATGAAACATTACTATCCCTTTAAATCTTAAAGGGATAGTAATGGTTTATTTTAAGTTGATTTAATATTGTAGACATTAAAAAAAAAAAAAAGATTAACATCAAAGTCTTATCTCTCAAACATTTATTGTTTGAGAGAGATAACTTGCTAAAGTTACCTTTTCCTGGCTGTTTCACTCAAGTCTGCCATCTAGCTGACAGCTGCAGATTCCAGCTATTTGACCAGATAGAGGCTCTTCGGTAGAGCTGAAATCAGGCTATTTAGAAATAAATACTTCTTGCTTTCAAAGTACACTTTGTAGACCGTTCTAAATGAAGTATTTGTCTTTAGATATTGTTATACTGGCGCTGCTGAAGAGCTGCATCTGATCAAGCGACCAGAATCTGCTTCTGACAGCTTTACAGCTCGTCAAGCAGAAAGGGGAGGGAGCAGAGAACTTTATTTTCCTATATCTCTCAAACCATAACGGTTTGAGAGATACGAATAAGTGCAAGTACTCTCTCGTAATTGTATCTACCATATAGTTAATACTTTTTTTCCTGACATTACTATCCCTTTAACTAGTCTCTCTCAACGCTATTACTCATATTTAGGTATTAGGCTACATTATTCCCCCCTCCCATTTCTTGAGAATGCTGATGTACTAAGATGAAATGAAGTCATTCTGGGACAAACCAACTGCACCAAGGGGGACAAATACAAGTCCCTGAAGGCTGTAGAGGTCTCCATCACATTACACAGCAATGTACTGGAGAACTATCTAGCATGGAAGCCCAGTTTAAGTAAGTGGAGATTTGGGGAATCTGTATTTGTTCCCATGGTTCAGTTGGTTTATTCCAGTTCATACATCATACTCCCTCTCTCATGGTTTACAACGAAGATTCTTTACAAGAGTACAAATGTTTATCACAAGACAGATTTGTATTAGATTATGTTCTGCCTTTATCTCATATCTTACAGGTGCTCCTGCAGGGTTAGTGCAGAGAAGGCTCAATTCTGTACACGCTTCTCAAAAATGTAAAATAAAAATAATAAAAAACACAAGATTTGATGATCACAAATAGTTTTATTCTAATTATATACACTTAATATGTAACAAAGCAATTTTATAGCAAAATCTAAACAAAATGAGAAATACAAATTAACCGTTTTGCAAGTAGAACAATACAATTACAGGCTACAGAGAACAATTAAAATCTGGTCCCTCTTGATTAGGTGGTTCTCTCATTTATGTAAAAGAGAACATAGCAGCAATCATGTCAAACTTAAAAACAAATTGCTCCCATTTTAAAGAAATTATAATGTTTAAAAATAACTTTCTAGCAATCTGTTGAATCACTTTTAGATGAATTATGTCAGTAATGCATGTTAAAAAAGGCTTTTTTGGACTTATTTGTTATTTGTGTCCCTACCCTATTGCCTCATAATTTGTAGTGAAGGGGCTGACACTGTTGACTGACTGGGCAACCTTACTCAGCAATGAGACATAGGATGAAATTCCCTGTCTGTCATTTCACAGGAGTCTGTTGTATTTACTGTTCAAGATCTGGAGCAATAACTCGGAGATAGGAAATTTAAATCTCTATCTCATTACTGAGTAGGGTTGCAAATATGGCAACCCTAGCCTAGCTGGTCTGTTGGCCATGCCAGCTCCTTCACTGCAGATGGAGCTGACAGTAGTGAAGAGGGATGGAGAATAAAACATCCAATAACTTAACACATGATGTGTTTTAAAGGAGCAACTTTTGTTATGGAAAATATATATTATAGGAATTTTCATGTAAAATAAAGGGTACTCTCACTGCTGAGATTAATATTATTGTAATGAGTTATTACAGTTTAAACAATTTTTCCCCGTTAACAGTGCCCTCTAGTGGTCAGATTCCAATTGATTATTTTGTTACATTCTATTTGAGAGGAAAGTCGTTGACAAACTGTTCTCAATAGACATGCTGTCAGTTAGAACTATCGAAGTAAACGCAGAGTAAATTCCCTTCCTGATATTTGACTTGTTATAACATTTGAATAAAACTGAAAGCAGTGGAAGTAACTTGTTTTATTCAGCAGGAAAAAGCTCTATATCCTTTAGATTTTCATAAAAACCTTTTACTGCTTCTTTAAGACAAAAGTTGCACTTAAAAGTGGTACAACAGATTTATGAATTTCAAACAATACTGTTTATTTTAAGTTAGTCTGCAAATTAACCTGTCAAAGCAGCTCTTTGGGCTCCATGGAGTGAAGGGAAGGTTTTACCCGTATCCTCTGTTATGGTAAGGTGTGAAATTTGATGCTAAGCCTGTATTCTTTTATGACAGAGAGGTTGTATAGATCCTTTCTAGAGTCACACTGGCCCAATGATAAATTTATATTCAAAAGATTTATCTTACCAACAATCCAGACATAGTATTGAGGTCAGGAGCTTGTGTTTATGGAAAGGCATTGCTAGGGTTGGGGTCTCCAAGCCATATTATTATGTTCCCCCTAGTGACTTTTGACAAAAACAGTTTGTCTTGTCCACTATGCTGGTGCACAAAAACATGTCACCAGTGATACTCTGTCATGGATGCAGCCTATCCTGTGACAGGTGGCAGTAGCAGAGAGGATGCATCATAATGTGTAATATGCACTAAATGGAAAGCAATTCTTGGCCAAACCAACTACCCCATAGAGAACAAATATTCCCACTGATTGAAATGGGGCTTTTAACAGAGTAAATGCAAGAGAGGTCTGCAATGCACCTTTGGGGCTTTTTTTTTTGTCCCCTATGATGCAGATGGTTTGACCTATAACTTTTCACCATTTACTTTGTGCATAAAGTCTAATGAGTGTACACCTCACATGAGAGAGAGAATCACAGCTATCAGTAGATGGGAGCCACCACAGGTCATTAGCCAATCATGTCTAGCTGTCACTGTGCACCCACCCAATCGTTCTGGTAGCCCCCTCCTTTAGCAGCAGTACCTCCAACTACTTACTGGCTCATTGCAGCTCGTACAAGACATTTTGGAGAAGAAACAATATAGGTGATACTGGCACCCACATGAATACAGCTGGAGAGAAGAATTCAACAAAGGATGAATGGCTGGACAAACACGAGTAAATATCTGTAGGTAATATATTCACCAAAGTCTGGACTGCATCTGGTACTCTTATTCTTCAATAAGCAAATACCAGCCCAATCTACCATTTTTATCCACCAGAGCTCAAGCTAATGGATCCCATGTAAAACTATGGCGAGATTATATTTATATTTTGCATGTGCATTTACAGCAGCAATTATTTGAAAACATTTTTTTTTTGTAATATATTTTCCTTCGTTGTATGTGCGAGGCAGGGAAATACATCCAATCATTGATAAATACCTCAAAGTGTCTCCCAGTGATCACAGCAAAAAGCAATGGACTGGATACACTGCTCTCCTGCACTATGATGAATTTCCTTCTAAGAGCTTCACTGGCAAATGTGTATGGGGGAAGTGTACAGGTACCACAGAGGACAAAGTAATATTCCCCTTAACCTAAATACTAGATATAATTATCAATGTATTGGAGACCTCGCTTCCATTCAAGGGTTTAAAAAGCCCGTTTTCAAATAAAACAAAAGATCCTATGTTTCTGCAAAAAGTGTCCCTTTCCACTGGAGAAAACACAACAGAAACACAGTCTTGAATACCCCGGCCATTCCACTTTTCTGTCCAAATCAAAAAGGGGGGAATGTTAGTTTTATTTTAACCACTTAAAGACCAAGGACATACATGAACGTCAGTAGGTGAACGTGCCTAAAGGACCCATGACGTACATGTACGTCATGGAATTCAGGGGTCCCCATGTGGCTGCATGCCGTTTGGGGACCTCTGATTCGGATAAGAAAGAAAGAAAAAAAAAATGATCCGTGGTCTTTAAGTGGTTAACAAATAGGACAGACAATTTGAAACCAAACATGACATTTTTCTATCCACAACTGTCACTGCAGGGGCAAAGTTGTGAGTTTCTTAAAGGAGCAGGAAAGTTTTAAAATGGAGGGAAAAATAACTATACTGTAGAGATTTTTCCTGCTGAGTACAACAAGGGTTCTTCTATGGAGAACTGTACCCTTGTTTTTACTCAGCAGGATATTTCCTACCATATGTATTTTCCATATTAACCCTTTGAGTGCCAGGGAGGTAGCCAATGCATTGCATGCTAGCTATGTATCCAACCCAGACGACTAGCATTCATGGTGTTAATTAGAACCAAATAAAACTATTACAATACTTATAAACCTATCCAGTAAGAACTATATATTTTTATTCTGGAGTAACACTGGTTAATATTTACATTTAAAATGACATTATCTTAGGTCCTGCACTCTATTGTAAGTCTGCAACTTACTCTATGGAGAAACTACTCTGTTTACTTGGTTTCTTTAACAATCCATTAAGGTTAGGGCCAACAACCTTCAGCTTTCCAGCTGTTGGGGACTAGAAATCCCACTAACTCCAATCAGCTGTCTCCTACACCAGGAGAGCCAAAGGATGCCTACCCTGGGTACATTCAGAATACAAGAGCAATTACAAAATGTATATACATTTATACAATATATTCTAGGAAAGAAAAGTCCCTTTTGCTTCTACAGATGCTTGCAGCAATATCTGTTACAACACACCAGCAATGTCTTGACAAAGAAAGGGTTAAACCATGACTTTTTCCTACACTTGAAGCTGATGTCTGACTAATTCTCAAACAACAGTAACTGGCTCACCTATTATAATACATTACAGGCCCATATTTATAATTGCAAACTGGAGTTATTCTGGAGTAAACCAAATGCACCACAGGGGAAAAAAATACAAATTTCTAGATTCCCATGCACTTGAATAGAGCTTTTTAACCCCGAATGCCAGAGAGGTCTCCAATGTATTGCTTCTAGCATTCAAGGGGTTAAAAGCCCAAATTAATTTAACAGGGATTTTTAATTGTCCCCTGTGGTGCAATTGGCTTACTCCAGAATAAATCCAGTTTGCATTTATAAATATGGGGTGAAGTTCGTATTCAGGAAGCTAAGGAGCAGAAGTTCAAGTGAAAAACCAATTGTATCAGGGGGACAAATGACAATTCACATGGATTTAAATAGGAATTTTAACCTTCATGAATGCTAGAGAGTATTGCTTCACAATGCCCTGGAGACTCTCATTCAAGTGGTTAAAAAAAAACATTTAAAAAGACAACTATCACCAATACAGTGGCAGAATGGGGACTGATGGATCCCCCTGAGGTACTGACATTGCAGTGTGCACTTTTCTATCCTTAAAGAAGCAGTTCCTCATAGACCAGTTGCTCTTAAGCCAGGGTGCATTTAAAAAGGTAGTAATATGTTCATATTATAGCAACGTTGATTATTCAATACACTTTTTTTTAATGAAATGTGCTTAACTGTTCATAACGTTGTAGTCTTTGTTTTATTTTATATTAACGTGTCCCCAACCCACCCCTTTTAATTACAAAACACTGTTTCCCCTCAAAGCAGCAAGCCAGTCCAGATGGATCACAACTAGGCACAATCTTCTGTCAGCATAAGGAAAAACCTTCCCTCCTTCGTCAAGGGGGTCAGGGTTTTCCTTATACTGATAGAAGACTGTCCCTTGTTGTGATCTGTCTGGTCAAGGGAACACATCTCAGATCTGAGGGAAGGTAGCGTTACATATGGAAAATACAGTGATCGCATGTCCTGGCTTGCCCAGGACAGTCACGGATTATAAATGTGTGTCCCATGTCCCTGGCAGCCCCCTTCAGGAACAATACAAAGTCCGGAATGAAGACTCCAGAGCACAGAACTCTAAACACTAGAAGAAATGCCCATTGCCTACTTTGATAGAAAGTGATACATCTGCTGGGCTACAAGAACATGGCTTCCAGGCAGTGCTCTGAACGCTAGAGACAGACCTGATCCTTGATCCTGACATCAAACAGGAGCTGCTGTGCAATTTTGTTGTAGTGTAATGCTAGTCTAAGGCTTTTGGCGTGATATAAGTGATATACATTTTCCTGTAGCTTACGACAGGTATCACTTTCTGTCACAGCAGAATTCTGCAGTGTACCAAAGAGCAGGTTGCACCCTAATGTCCAGTGATGCACAGTGACCCCTCCCATATAGCTGCCCTAGTGCGGAGGACAAGTAATCTGCTGCTCTCATCTCCACAGTGTCCCTGAGTGGCAGAATGGAAATGTGGTCATCCTAATGGAAAAGGGGCGGTAGGGGGACGCTTTATTATAAAATAAAACAAAGACTACAACATTATGAACAGTTAGAAAGGTATGTTTCATTATATATATATATATATATATATATATATATATATATATATAAAAATAAAGTATATTGAATAACCTGTGTTGCCTTAATATGAATACATTACTATCTCTTTAAACCCTTAAGGACCAGCATCCGCGCAGCTGGCACTTAAGGACTGAGGAGCATTTTTATTTTTTTGTGTTTGATTCAGGGCGTGCAACCGCACGGGGAGCCCTGAAGTCCATGTATGGTAATCCCTTAAGGGATTAAACCAGGTTATGGTGCCTGATGGATTCTACTGAGTATACAATATACACTAATGGAAATTATGCAAAATATGCCGTTATTCTGTGACGCTTAAGAATAACTATACATTTATGTACTGTAACTTTCATTAAATCCTTGAAAAAATTACCCATAAAATGCTAGGAGTTCCTGGGGCAGAAAAATACATATTTCCAGGCTTCATTACAGCCAAGGGGTTACTTTTCTGATCCACTGAAGGGCTAGTAGGAGCCATTTTAGAGCGCCACAGGGCAGTCCCAGGCTGCTTCCACTAGTGTACACTTAGTTAAAAAAAATAGTAGTAATTGCCCTTTAAATCACTGAGAATTTTGGGAAATTTGTACTTGACTCCTATTGGTGCCATTGGTTTGGCCCAGAACTGTGCCTGTTTAGCTTCTTGAATACGACCCTAAGGACTTATTTTCATTTTTAAAACACATACAGTAGTTAAAGGGATAGTAATGTTTAATTACTGAAGTAAAATCAAGTCTTCTTTATTCTTTTTTATAATGATGTGTATCAAGAAAACGTTGTTAAACACTGCCATTTTTCATTTATAGTCTAATAAAGTTTCCCCCTCCCGCCCCTTCCACTTACTTCCGCAGCCTCCCCTCAGATTTGGAATCCGGTCCGCGGACCGGACGGGTTGCGTCGAGCAACAATCTTTCCGCTTTCAGTATAAGGGAAAGCCTGCCCCACTGACAAGGAGGGCAGGTTTTTCTTATGCTGGAGGAAGATGGTCACTCGTTACATTCTGTCCAGGCTGGCTTGCTGAGGTAAGTAGAATGGGTGGGAGGGGGAAACTTTATTAGACTATAAATGAAAAACCGCAGTGTTTAATAATGTTTTTTTGATATTCATCATTATAAAAAGAATAACGAAGACTCAATTTTACTTCAATAATTAAACATTACTATCCCTTTAATGGACTAGTACTTTGATACAGATTCCCTTTAACTACAGTAGTTAATGGACTAGTACTTTGATACAGATTCCCTTTAACTCCAGTTCATGATGATTTAGTTTTACCATCATGCAAAATTGAATAGTACATTACCGAAAAAATTCCCCAAAATACTATTTGGACTATCTGAATGAAAACCTTTTGAGTGCCAGAGGGGTATGCATTGCATTGATAAGCAATGTGTTATTTACTCCTCTGGCACTCAAAGGGTTAAACATCAACAAATCAGCTAATGCAAAATGTAATTATGTGAATAGGCTGTAATCACTTTACAAACTATACACGGAACTGTATAATGGACCAGATTTATATAAACAGATAATAGTCCCTGTACAGTCAGAATACACCAGCATTTGGAATGTTGTAGTGAAGATTTAAAGGGATAGTAATACTTCGTTTTAACTTTATTTTATTTTGTAGGCATTAAAAAAAACATGAAGAATGATATAAGTCTTATCTCTCAAACCTTTATGGATTATGAGATATTCACAAGCAAAGTTTCCCCCTCCCGACCCTTTTACCTAGTGTAAGCCATCTCTTCTCAGATGTGGAATGCAGTCCACAGACCAGACAGATAACAGCAGGGGACAATCTTCTTTATATGAAAACAATGAAAGCCCTGCCCCCTTGACAAGTTTTTCAGGTTTTTCCCTTATCTTAATTGAAGATTGTCCCTCTCTGCAGTCTACCTGGGCACCTCCCTTCTGCTCTGGCTGAACAGTGTGACATCAGTAAAATGGGCAGGAAGGGGACACTTTGTCATTGAATTACTCTGGAACTACAACTCTGACAGAATTGAAATAACACTCTCCAAAGTCCAAATACTATGATGATTAATTAGAGCTGCTTTTATTATGAAACATTACTATCCCTTTAAAGGGAAAGTACACCCTAAGAACAGGTGGCTCTTTGTTTAACAGAAGGATTTACCTAGGTAGGAATCTTAAACAGCAGTTCATTATCTCCACATACTTTGAGATACACTGTGGTGCAAATGTGTTAACCCTGTGTTAACCCTTTGAGTGCCAGAGGGGTACGCACCGCGTTGCTTTGGAATGCGTTGTGTACCCCTCTGGCACGCAAAGGGTTAAACACTTAAGTGTGGCAGATCTGCAAGCAGTCAAAGTTATACCCCCCCCCCCCCAACACTCCTGGGGCGCAAATCAAACCAAGAAATATACAAATTAATATCAAGAGCTAAACATCTGTATAGAAAGAAGTAACCCAAGTAACAAGTGATCACACCATATTTATTCTACAATAAATATATCTGTGAATCAATATATGGCCACTACAGTAAATGTTATGATAAGAGAAAAATGTAATTGAAATAACTCCCATCACATTATCAAAAGACCCCACATTTTATTCTCTCGGGAAAGAAACTAGAGCAGTACCCGTAATGTGGAACTCCAAACAGACCCACACAATTACCAGTACACCACGTCTGAGCACTATCAATGATCCACGTGGAACTCCAAACAGACCCACACAATTACCAGTACACCACGTCTGAGCACTATCAATGATCCACTCTGCTGGGAAACCCTAATGTGAAGGCCTAATTAAAGAGCTTTAACGTCACGCCCGGTAACAGCAATGGGAAATGTCCTAATGTCCACACGGGATAGCATAAAAATAACATTTACACAATAGTACAATATCATACATGGAAAACATAAATCAATCGAAATGTTTCATCATTGCTACTATGTATATAAAAACACCCTGGTCCCTGCCTGTCAGAGACCACACACGGTGATCAGTTTGTGTACTGGTAGTTGTGTGTGTCTGTTTGGAGTTCCACATTATGGTATGTATATTAAAATGCCCTGGTCTTTGCGTGTCAGAGACCACACACAGTGATCAATTGATACCACACACTGCGATCAATAGGTGTACTGGTAATTGTGTGGGTCTGATTGGAGCTCCACATTATGAGTACCTCTCTAGTTCCTTTCCTGAGATGATGATAATGTGGGAGTTATTTCAATTATATTTTTCTCTTTTCATAACATTTCACCGTAGTGGCCATATATTGATTCACAGATATCTTTATTGTTGAATAAATATGCTGTGATCACTTTTTATTACTTGAGGACGGATACATTTTAATGCATGATATTAATTTGTCTATATATCTATATACTACTTGTAGTTGTTGTTGATGATTTCTCCTGTAGTCCACTGCTGTTTCTGCCTACAAAATAACTTATGTCCCTTATGAGCCATTCAGGTCTACTGAAGTCCACTGCTTTTTGTGATGAGGTGGGATCTACAGGCATATTTCAGGCTGTAGCTATAATGCAACAAGTACAGATAGATTTACCTAACTAGGTGTCCTTCATACAAGTCAGGTTACATACACTTATTCCTAGGGCATTATTTCCCTTTTAAATGGTTCATTCTGTGAAACCCACAAGACTGGACAGAGTTGTAGAGATACACCTGCAAGGACCTATCTGTAAAAGAGGAGACATTCTGGGGCAATTACAATACACTTGTACAATAGGAGACACATACAAACTTCCAGTTATTTAACCCTTTACATGCTAGAAGGGTACTTATTGCATTGCAACGAGCTGTGTACCCCTCTGGCACTCAAAGGGTTCAAATGTGTCTTTTTAACCTTTGAATGCTAGATTTATTGTCCAACACATCCTACACAATAATTCACTAAATCGTGTGTAACGCCGCGGCATGCGCAGTAGACACTGCTGCCCGTGCTGCAGTCATGCGCAGTAGAGACTGCCCGCGCCGCAGCTCATACAGAGCTGGGGGCTCCGAAGGAGCGTCCAGCTCTGTATCAGCCGTGGCGCGGGAAGTCTCTACTGCGCGTGACTGCCCCGCGACCGGGTGGCAGTGGCACTGTGGCCCGTGTAACGGGCTGTTCATCTAGTTAAAATATAATGCGTTAGAGATCTCTTTACCATTGAAGGGGTTCAGCCTTTAAGCTCCAGGGGGGTGTGCATCACAATGCTTAAAGGGTTAAATTAATAGGTATTTGTATTTATCTCTCATGGTACAATTGGATTCCCCAGAATTGCTAGACTTTTCTATTTAACATAGGATCCTTGGAGGACAACTCATTAAAGCAGTGGTTTAAAGTGGAACTATGACCTTCATAATATTGCCCCTCTAATCCTTTCCTGATGTAGCGATAGGTAAAGGCATACTTCTATTATGTTGAACTAGTTGAACTGCCAGTGTACACAGGCCACAGTGCCAGGCAGCAATGGACGCAGTGCAGTCATGCACAGTAGAGACTCGCCCCGCCACTGCTGATAACGGAGCGGGGGACCTCCAAATTCAGACTGTAGTCCTCTCTGCTCACCTTTGCAGTCTGAATTTGGAGCACCCCGCTCCGTTATCAGCCGCAGTGCGGGCAGTCTTTACTGCGCATGACTGCAGCGCACGCAGCCATCTGTACTGCTCGTGACAGCTTCTGACAAACATACATTAGTGAATTATTATATAGGATAAGTTCACATTATTAACGTAAACTTCTTCTGTAGGCATCCAGGGTACAGAGCTTACAAGAGAAGTTCTGTGCATCCGTGCCTTCAGCAACTTCAGTTACCTTAAGGTAAAGGAAGTAAGTCACCACCAATCCGGACAGTGCACGGGGCACACAGTGCAGACTCAGAGGTCCCTTACCTCTAAGATGTCTATGCTGTTGTCCGCCTGATGCCTACAGAAGAAGAGGCTTTATTCAGCATAATGGAAGCATGGCTTTACCTATCCCTACATTAGTAATGGATTGGGAGGCAATGTTATAAAGGTGATAGTTCCGCTTTAAAGATCACTTTTTAAATGAACTGCAAATGTTTTTTAACCTGTTGGATGCTAGAGAGGCTGCATATAAATACATGCATTGCTTGCACGTTAACCCTTTGAGTGCCAGAAGTGTACGTAATGCATTGCGTACACTTCTGACACTCAAAGGGTTAAATACTGGAAACTGACATCTTAGAATTGTAGGTTAGATTCCTAGCACTGCAAGAAGTCAGCAACTGAGAAATTGTCTTAACGTTTTAATTCCCAGAGATGCGTTCAACACATTTCACACCTTTCGGGTCTTTAAAGAGTTAATCAGTTACAGGTTAACCACATTTACATTAGACATTGTGACAGACACATAGACCACTATTTCCCCACTGTGTACAAGACAGATTTAAAATAAGCCAGCCTATTATTTGACTAGTGATTTGAGGTCATACAGGGACCGGAGAGCAGCCACCATTTAACCCTTTGAATGCCAGAGTGGTATCCAATGCATTGCTTTGCAATTCTTTGGATACACCTTTGGCACTTAACGTGTTAAAGGGGACTATCTATACAAATAGAGGACTCAACTTGCTTAACAGATGGACTTGGCTAGACAGCGGTTCTCCATACAGTAATCAGGTACATCTACTTATATTAGCACCTTGCTGATGAGATGGGTATGCAACACATTGCTTTACAATGTGTTTCTCATCTCTCTGGTCCTCAGAGGGTTAAAAGGCATAGAAAAACATGAACATTTGGGTTCGAATTTTCAGCTTTTAATTCCCAACACCTCCACCTCCCTGCTTTGCTGACGACAAACATGAGATGATGTTTAATCTAATTAATGCAATGCACACACATACTGCTGCAGTACATCAAGGACTCCTACTATGGTGGTAAAGCCTTCTGTCAAACACATTAAGAGCCACTTATACAGTTAGGTAAACTTTGCCTTAAAGGGACAGCAAAGGGTAAACATTTAGGAATGTATGCTTCTAAGAAATATTTATGAGTTCTGGGGCAAACCATTTGCACAATAGGTGAGAATGAAAAATGCCCATTGATTTAAATGGGGATTTTAACACCTTGAATGCTAGAGAGGTCTCCAAAGCAGTGCTAGACAATGCTAGACCTCTCTGGTATTAAGGGGTTAAAATCCTCATTTAAATCAAAGGGAATTTTTAGTTGTCCCCATAGTGCAAATAATTTGCTGTCTTCTCTTTTGAACATATGGCCCTTAACTTAGTTTACAAAATCTGAATGCGATATTAATGTCACTCATACTCTTTAATACAGAGTAGTTTTAAAGATATATGTTATGACCCCTTCCAATGATGACAGTTCCCCTTCCTTGAGTGCTCTCAGGGTCACCAGGCAGGCAGGGTCTAAGCTGGCATGTCAGTCTTTCACATATACACATAAATGGAGGCAAACTGCTGTGTTAATGACAGCTGGGCGCTGACTATAAAGAGATCAGCACATAGGACACATCAAAACAGCTCACAACGAGGTAAATGTCTCAGTGTATCTAAGCTTTCACTGGGTTTCCATGGTAACCTAACATTTGCCTACTTGTCTGGTAACCTGGCCAGTCCCTTTACTGCAAAAGGGGCTGATGTCGCTGAAAGTGGTAAGAGGAAAGATATTAAATAACATATCTTTTAAAGGGGTAGTAATGTTTCATAATAAAAGCAGCTCTAATTAATCATCATAGTATTTGGACTTTGGAGAGTGTTATTTCAATTCTGTCAGAGTTGTAGTTCAAGAGTAATTCAATGACAAAATGTCCCCCTCCCGCCCCTTTTACTGATGTAACACTGTTCAGCCAGATCAGAAGGGAGGTGCCCAGGTAGACTGCAGAGAGGGACAATCTTCAATTAAGATAAGAGAAAAACCTGAAAAGCTTGTCAAGGGGGGCAGGGATTTCATTGTTTTCATAGGAATAAGAGTGTCCCCTTCTGTTATCTGTCTGGTCTATAGACTGCATTCCACATCTGAGAAGAGATTGTTTACAGTAGGTAAAAGGGGCGGGAGGGGGAAACTTTGCTTGTGAATTTCTCATAAACCATAAAGGTTTGAGAAGTAAGACTTATATCATTCTTCATGTTTTTTTAATGCCTACAAAATAAAATAAAGTTAAAACGAAGTATTACTATCCCTTTAAACTATTCAGGACTGTATAGTGTGACGGATAACCGACACTCTCTCTAATTCTGTAGATAGAATTTATAACTAATGCTTGTTAAACATTGCCATCTCTTAAAAAAACAAAAAAAACAAAAAAAAATTATGAAGATGCATTTTACAGGTTTTCATGATATTTATATTATACTTTAAACATTAACTAGGTATTAAAAAAAAAAAATCAGAAAATGTGTTCATCCCTGTTTAGTACAATTACAAACACTAGTGTCACATTAGTTTTTCAAGTAAATATGCCATCTTGTGCTTGAATTTACAAGTAATGGATGCAGGTCTTTGCTTCTTAATATGGGATTCACTGTAGCAGGTATGACTGACACCAGGCATGTACTGGAAAGTGCTTGATACGCTACCGCCCTTCAGTCAATGTTCTTCATAATCTGTTAATCCTATGAGTGCCGGGTTTACCACTGCATTTTCAAAATAAAAAAATAATAAAAAAAGCAAAACACTGTATCCCCAACTCTTAAAGAACCAGAGGGGTGTGTAGTCATTGCAAAGGAATGCGTTGCCCACCCCTCTATTTCTTAAAGGGATAACAGACACAATCACACAAAGAGCAGCAAATATACCAGAGATGTTAAATTCCAAAACTAAACTGCACTGCACACAGACCTTTTCGGTAGGATGTAGGTAGACGTAGGATACGTTGTAAGCAGCAGGCGTTAGTTAAAAGACAAGGCTCATTCAGATTTTCAGACAGGATCCAACTTGAGAGTTAAAAAAATGGACAGGAATCAAATGAATTTCTCTTCTTTGGAGGGTGTATGACCATAGGTGAGCATTTAGGTACACACCGGCTACCCCTCTACAGTCAGAGGAAACACTTCTTCTCTACAAGACTGTGCCGCCACGGTTCAGTATGAAGAGTCATCAAGACACTACCGGCGTCATATCCCACAGCTGTAAAAGAAAACCCAAAAATGAGATAACCACATGCACAAAGAGAATTACGTCATTCTGTGAGAAAACACTGCACCACATGGGACAAAAAAAATTCCACTGATCTAAATGGTGTTTTTAACTCCAACCTCTCTAGCATTTATAGGGGATGTACCACCTAAAACAATTTTTTACCATACATTTTGTTAATAGAGTAGTAGAAGTGGTAAAGCCGTTTTTTTTTTTTTTTTTTTTTTTTTTTTTAAGTGCCGGTCAGCATAATGTACCACGCTGAATCACCGGCACAGCTCTTCTAGACTGCCTAATTCTCCTCCTACCTCCCTCCCTGCTGCCTCAGGGAGCGCATTCTTGCTTCCCTTCGGTGTGCCGTGAATGTCTTCTATCGAATGTCTTCTATAATCGGAGCTTGATATAACAATAGAAGACATTCACAGCACACTGAAGGGTATCGTGAATGCACACCCTGGGGCAGCTGGGAGGGAAGTGGGAGAAGAAGTTCTGCTGTGCACATTATGCGGAAGTGCACAGCAGAGAGAAGGGCAATATCTTTAAAAATAATTATTTTTAAGAAAACAAACTCCAGCTTTCCTACTACTACTGTATTAATAAAACGTATGCTAAAATTTTTTTTTATGCGATACATCCCCTTTAAGGGATTTAAACCTTTGGCAATCTAGTAAATGTTCAATTGCCCATTGTTGTGCTGTTGGTTTCCTCTACTGAGCTCAACTGACCTCACCCTATTAAAGACTACACTGAGGATAGTAACTTCAATAGTCTCCTAACCAGCAATAGACTTAAAGGGATAGTAATGTTTCACAATAAAAGCAGCTCCAATTAATCTTCACAGAGAGTGTTATTTCAATATTGTCAGAGTTGTAGTTCAAGAGTAATTGACCGATAAAGTATCCCCCTCCCACCCCTTTTACGGATGTAAAACTGCTCACCTCAGAGTAGCAAGACTGTCTGGATGGATTACAGAGAGGGACAATCTTCAGTTAGCATAAGGAAAAACCTGAGAGACCCGTCAATGGGGGCAGGATTTTCCGTATGCTTACAATAAGAAAACTGTCCCTTCCTGTGATCTGTCTGGTCAAGGGACCAGATTCCATATCTGAGGGGAGGTAGCTTACACTAGGTAAAAGGGGCGGGAGGGGGATACTTTATCATTGAATTACTCTTGAACTACAACTCCGACAGTATTGAAATAACACTCTCCACGGCCCAAATACCATGAAGATTAATAGGAGCTGCTTTTTTTGAGAAACATTACTATCCCTTTAAAGAAAGACTATCACTGAAAAACAATTTTGGTGAAATAGTTTTTTTTTTTAGTTAGACTTAGGATCACGCTAATTAACCCTTTGAGTGCCAGAGTTAATCAATGCAATACCTCTCTGGCACACAAAGGGTTAAGGCATACCACTCACACAGACAGACAGAGACACACACAAACTTTCTATCTTACCCTTACATTACCACTCCCTTTACTGACATTTTTTGCAGTGTCAGTGAGTGTGGTAGGAAATGCAGGGCTAGTACAAGAAATGTCTGCATGACACACCTTAATTCACATAATCTATAAATCTAAATAACTAAGAAACTAACTAGAAAATGGGTAATACAACACATACTTTATTTTGAAAGAGCCTTCAAAATCACCAAAGTTGTTTTTAGGCGACATTGTCCGTTTTACTGCCAGAGTGGTATCCAACGCAATACACTGGATACCTCTCTGGCACTCGATGGGTTAAAGTGAACCTGTTACCTTCATACCTTAGTGCAGTGAGTCTCAGCTCCAAAGCTGGGGGGGGGGGCGCACACCAACAAGTCAGGTTTTAAAGAGATCACTGATTAAGTACAGGTGGAGAAATGAAAATAACTGAGCCATCTGTTAGCAAGCCTCTAGGGGGAGCTCATGAAGACCTGCAGTGTTGTGTGCCCTGAAGACCAACACTGAGAAACACCTCATTTGTAGCATCTGTGTTAAAAAGGATGAATTATTCCTCCTCGTTCATTAAAGCAGGTGGAGTGAAGTGATCCTCTAGATATGTGAGTAATTAAGCAAGTTTTATCAGACAGGTCAGACAATAAATCCCTACTGATATTATTATCCTCGGCATTTAAACCCAAAATCTCTAAAACTATAAAACTAATTGAAAATGAAAAGCACATAGTAAACATACATTTAATAAGACTAAAAGCTGATAGGTGACATATTTAATTTATTTGATTTTTACCAGTTTTTCGAAACAAAGATAGCTCACATTTTAACCCAATAGATGCTAGAGAGATCTGCAGTGTGGACACCCGAGCAACCAAGATGTTAAATGAGAAGTGACCTTTATAAAAGAAAGTTCACATACTGCTGAGTAGGCCGGGGGGGGACGGGGACGCTAAAGGAGCTTGAGACAGTGCATGAGAAAACATCTTCAGCTACCCAATCAGATTTCAGTATCTGCAATCAATGCTTCTAACCTTAATAATCTTGTCAGTTCCTGATGTCAATAACCATACTCTAGTTGCATCGAAGTGTACATGGACGATATTGTGCTTACTGTCATGGAAAGTCGCTGTAGGTGCACGTCTAGGAGAAAAAAAGGAACAAATCTGTAGTTGCATATTCACATCTGCTCCCACCAAAGTCTTGGTCACAAGGCTTGCTAAACATTTCCTATTCACCTGTCCACTCTGTCCATTTCCATACCTACTTAAAAAGCTCAGACTTTTTTAATCCCATGCCAGCTGTTCCCACTGTGCCAAGCCCTTACATTGTACTGCTGAAATGAGGCCATTGCATAAGCTAATATAACCGGCATGCAGTGGCCGCATATATTTAAAAATAAAAAAAATCTAATCTTCGTGGGGGGCATCTAAACCCCCCCCCCCCTTTCCCACCTGCTTCCACTACAGATCCCCACATACACGGTCAGATCCCCATGCTTGTTTCTATTGCCCACTGGAATTCAAAGATTCCCATCTACAGGATCTTATCCCACCCCCCAGCCTGGTTCCTCTGCTAATATTAGTCACAGACCCCTGCATACACACACTGACTCGCCCAGCCTTGTTCAACTGGTAGTCATGGAATTACACATATACTGCCTGCTCCTCCATCACTCACTATAATATGTCAACCCATACCAATAGGGTACCATTTTTCATAGGCTGGCATTAGGTATTGAATACACTAAGAAACCCCATGGTGTTGGAAAGCGTTGTGCCCACTAGCCTAGGGATAAAAAGTCAAGAGGCCCCTCACTTGATGTGGGTGGATGTCTACTTTCCAAAATGTTACGACTTATTGAACTTTTCATCATATCTGTAATGGTTATGACTATTTTAATGCAGGCAGGTCATTTCACAAAGGAAAAGTATTTTTTGTGCTTCTGGCACCCATTCCAGTATGTCAACACATACCAATGGGGTACCATGTTTCGTAGGTTGGTAGAAAATACTGAATGTAGCTGGAAATGCCATTGTTTTAAAAGATTTTGTAGTGATAGAAATGTAAAAAAACAAGAAACAATTCCCTATAGCACCAGCCTAGGAGTAAAAAGGCAAAAATACCCTTACTTGATACAGACGAATGTCTATTTTCCAAAATGGTATGGCTGGCATACCTTTACAGCTCAACTCTATAGGCAAGACCATTTTAATGTAGGCAGCCTGTTTAAAAAGGATAACAGGTAAGTGCTTCTGGCACACCCTACGGTCTGTGTCAGCCCATACTAATGGAGTACCATTTTCTTGGACAAGTAGTACCTAATGAATACAGTAAGAAATTACATAGTTTTCAATATATTTGAAGTGATGGAAATGTACAAAAGTGCCTATTTGTGCCTTTAACTTCACATACTGGAAGCTTTTGTGCACATCAGGCTTGATGTTGAAAGGCAGGTGGCCCCTCATTTCATGCAGTGGGATATCTACTTTCAGGACATATATATATTGAGCTGTTGTAGTGTAATTTTACCATATAACCAATGGAATGTGCATTTTAGTTCATAAAGTTGAAAATACAATTTTACTCTCCTGCTAATAGGTGTATGTGCCAGGCATGCTTGTAGGTAAATATAAAGGGTTAATAATGCCCTCTTATAAGTTTATGCTATATTGTCGATTAAAAAAATACATTATGTGGAACAAGTCCCATCTCTCAAAGCTTTACGGTTTGAGAGATATTCACAGTTAAAGTTCTCCCCTCCCTCCCCTTGCACTGACGTTAGTGATCTACTGACAGCAGGAGATCCCGGTCCTGGGACCAGCCCGCGGCTCTTCAGCAGAGCCAAAATAGCAATATTTAAAAAGAACTACTTTATTTGAATGGTCTACAAAGTGTGCCTGGTTTGCAAGCCTTACATCGTTGTTCATATTTTTTTATGCCTACCAAATGAAAAACTTAAAAGTATTACTATCCCTTTAAAAGGAGCAGTAAACTTGTTATGAAAAATGATCTATTGTTGGCAATATGGAACACAGGAACCATGAGGATATACCAAAGCATTTCTGAAATTCCAGGGAGGGAAAAGAAAAAAAAAACTCTTCCATAGGATACCAGTATTCCACAGGTCTAAAACTGGATATAAGTAACCTCAGATGTCAATGGGCACAGAAAGATTACAGCAAACAAACCACATCAAACAAAAGCCAACTGGGCTCAATCTGCTGAACAAAAATGAAAGTCCTTAAACAAGCACAACTGACTGAAGAATCTTCAGACCAAAAAGCTGGCCACTGCCATGGCCAAATATTGACACCGTAGTGTATGGGGAATGTGTGCAAGGAGGACCATGTGGCAGCCTTGCACAACTGCTCAGCAGAGGCCTGGTTTTTGTAGGTCTAGGAAGCACCAACAGGCCTGGTAAGGAGTGCTGTGACTTTGAAAGGAGCAGGTCTCTTCCCAAGCACATATGCTTGCTATGCTTTTGAAGAGACAGGCTTTCTGACCTAGACCATGGTGTAAATGACATTGTCTAAGGAACTCTTCTGTCCCAGAAAGTTAGCTTCAAGAGCTGTGCTGTCTAACATTTGCACATCCAATTACCAGATGGCAAACTGGATCAGGAGATCTGGCCTTGGAGGGAGCCAGAATAGTTCCTGGATGCAGTGATTAAGGTTGTCTGCAAACCAGGCCGAAAGATGTCAAAATGGAGTGATCAGATTGAAAAGAGCCTTCTTCATTCTAATCTTTCGCATTACAATGCGAATTAGAGGATCTGGAGGAAACACATAGGAAAGATGAAAGTTCCATGGAATGGACATAGTGTCCCTAGCAAATTCCAATGGATCATATGTATTTGTGCAGGGCGATCTACCTGTTCTTGCAAAAGGTCATCAGACCCTCCACTGGGAGACCCCAAAGTTTGACTGTCTGTTCCAACACTTCCTGGTTCAGTTCTCAGTTGCCTGGATCTCAGTCTTGACGACTGACAAAGTTCGAGATCATGTTTTCTACTCCTGATCAGTGGACTGCTGAAAGGTTGAAACATGATTTTCTGCCCAATGAAGGAGCTTTCACACATCCTTCCAGGCTGACTCCTTGATGACTGATGTAAGCCACTGCTGTCAAGTTGTTTGACTGGATCTGCACTGGTGCCCCAATCAGTCTTGGGAACAGTGAAGAGATGCCAGGTGGATGTTATGGATCTACAGGTTGTTGATATATGGGAAACTCTCCTCTCCAATCCACAGTCCCTGAGCTGTCATGGGACCCAGGGTTGTACCCCAGCCTCTCAGGCTGGCTTCTCAGATTCCATTCTGAAGTTATGAAGTGACATCCTTGAGTCAGATGAGGGTGATACAGCCACCAATGTACATCCTCCCTCGCTTCAAGAGGACAGGATCATGGGTGAAAATGCTGATGGGACCAGCTCCTACGAATGCCCAGTTGAAGTTCCTTCTTGTGGAACTGAGTGTAAGGAACCACTTCCAGATTTTTCACAAATTGGTACATCATGGAATAGGATCTGGATCTTGTCCTCTGGTAAGAACACTCATCCTTGAAGGGTGTCAAACTTCATCCCCAAATAGAACAGGACCTGTGATGGGAATCAGGGAGGAATTCTTGAGATTGAGAACCAAACTGTGGTACACCAGGATTCAGGCACACTCTTCTGAAGGAGCCTTGATCAGAAGAACGTTGAAATGTGCAGTCAGTGACATTCCTTGCAGAGTGGATATATGAAGTCAAAGCTGCCATAATCTTTGTGAATATTATTGGAGCCGAGGCCAGGTTGAAGGGCACTGCAGTAAATTGGTAATGACTGCATGCAAAAGGAAAATGAAGGAAACATTGGTGGTCTGAATGAATTGGGTGCAGGTAGGCATCCTGCAGATACAGAGAGGCCAGAAACTCACCTGGACACATTGCCGAGATAACAGAGTGCAAACATTCCATCAAGAAGACCGAAGCAACCACTTAGTGTTTGAGGCATTTCAAGGCCAGGATGGGACGGCAGCCACGTTCTTCTTGGGAACTACAAAAATTTGGAATAAAAACCTCAAAAGTGCTCTTAGGCTGGGACCGTAACCAGGACCTGCTTGTCCAACAGAGAGGAGACGGTGTCCAAAAAGACATGTGCTTGCTCTGGGTCCTGAGGAACCATTGATAAATAGAAGCAATAAGGTGGAAGGGACTTGGAATCTATGTAGTACCCTTCCAAAACAACCTGCAAATTTCACTGGTCCATCATGCAAGATGTCTAAACTTCTTGAAAAATGATGGAAGTGACCCTCTACAGGCAATAATGGACCAGGAATCTGTGAGTCAGGAGGTGGATGGCTCGTCAGACTTAGGTTTTGGGGCAGACTTCTTGGTCTGCCAAATCTGGTTGGCCTTTGCGTTGAGGTGAACCTGGGAGACCAGAGGAACCTGAACCTTCTGCACCCTGAACTAGTGGCGGTGGGGGACGAAATCTACTCTCCTTCCTTGCAAAAAAGGAAAGCTTAGAAGAGATCTGGGTCAGGAGATTACTATTGCCTCCAGTGTTATCACTAATGACCTTGCATAGGTCTAAATAGATTCTTATCAGCAAAAGGCAGAGAGACCAGCAATTTCTTGGAAGATTGGTCCACAGTCCAAATCTTTAACCACAAGGCGTGGCTCGTAGCAACAGATAGGGCTGAGGCCTTATCAAAAAATTTGGCAGCATCAAAGGAAGCTTCAGAAAGATACGCATTGGCATCAAAATATTGGCAAGCATAATTAGAAGGTCTTCCTTAGGAATATCAGAGTTTATGGCTTCAAAAAACTGCTCACCCCAGACAGCTATTGTCCTATTAACCCAGGCAGAAACAAAAATAGGCCTAAGAGCTGCCCCTATGGCTATAAATCTTGCATTTAGTATTGCATCAAGGCTTTGGTCAGCCTAATACTTTAGGTGTCTGCCAATGGAAGAGCTGTACTCTTGGCCAAGTGTGATATAGGGGATCAATAGCAGGGGGAAAAGCCCACTACATTAAACCCAAACAGTAAAAGTGGTATGGTTTAGAGATACAATAGTAATACTTAATATGAAAAAATGTAGGTTTATCTTCCCTAGTAAAACAAGGGCTCTCATACTGCTGAGAGGTGTTTAATTCAAAAGTTATTGAAGCTCAAATTTTTTAGGTGCAGTATCTCAAAGGCCTGAAATTTTACAGTGGTTGTTGTTGCTACACCATCTTATAGGCAGCTCTGCTCAGTTCACCATAACCCTCCAAAGGGTGGTGTAACAACAGCGCCACTGTAACATTTTCAGGGTACTGAGATCCTGCACCCTAAGAATTTGAGTTTGAGCTTCAATACAGTTTGAATAAAAGACCACTTGGCAGTAGGATTACCCTTGTTTTACGCAAGAGGATAAGCTCTACAATGTATATTTTTGTCTATTAAGAATTACTATCCCTTTAAGACAAAAATCTCTCACCAGGAGTCTTCCACTCCTCTAATATAACCTGGTCTAGAGTGCTGTTAGGAAGGAAGACTGGCGAGTCCTTTTTGCATCTCTGGAAGATATTGAGAGGCAGATTGTCCATTGGAGGCCTCAGAGACCTGGAGTGTCTCCAACACTGCTCTGTTGAGCCACTCTGCTGAGTGGACAGGGTCAATCTCACAAAGATCCTAAAGGACAAGGAAGAGTCCATATCTTCTCTCTCTGAATCAATCTCCTCATCAGATATTTCCCCAACTATCTGAGAATGTCCCCTAAAAACAGGATCAACTTGCCTGATGGGGGGCATGGGACGCCAAGAGTGGAGGACCCCCTGGCAGGATGAGGGAATGGATGCCACGGAGGATATCTCTGTTTAACCCAAGCTGGCTCTTGATCAGTGCTGGATGGCCTCAGTAGTAGGGGCCACAGTAAAGGAGGGACATAGAGACCCAGAGTATTCCCTTGGAAGCCCAGCATTGTTTAAGGAACGTTGAGTTAGAGGGGTTAGGGAAGCAAGCAGAGGGAACAGAGGCTTCTGGGCAACGTAGTTTTCCCCATTAATTTAAATTAAGCAACCTGTGCCTTGAGCTAAGGATTTCAGCACAAATTACCCCACTGGACAGTAAGGACACTGATTATGTGATAGAGCATGATCACAGGAGAAGAAAGAGCCCACTCTGTAGAATACATGGGTGCAGAGATATGCTCCACATCCCATTGAAGTCTATGAAATGACCACTGAATGGGTATGTAAACAGGGCTATGCACAACCCCCCCCCCCCCCCAAAAAAAAAAAAAAAAAAAAAAAAAAAGCAAATTATTAAATATACAGTAAAAAGTTCCAAAAACCGCTTGGTACACCTGAGATAGGGTACAAATAAAGTTTACAGTAACCCTGATATACACAAAAGCAGATATAGTGTGTAAAATAGCCACCAATGTACTAACTGGAACTGATAAGGTTACATTTAGAAAAACCAAGCAGAGCAGCCATATCTACCATCCAGACACATTTGGGAGAGGGAATACAATAAAGACTGAGTGCATATTCATTACATGATGTGGAAATGAGAGAATAGTGGGACACAGCACAAGACCATGGCATTCAAAGGGTTACTCACCAGTCTTCTGTATTCAGGCTCCCATCTAGATGAAGCAGAACCCCATAGAGGTTCAGCAATGAGAAACAGACTTATCATAAAGTCAACCTCCACATGGAAATAGTCCAGATAAAAAAAAAATCCTGTGAACTGGGCAATCCAACTCCAGTGAAGCCAATGATGGGAGCCCACTAATGAGGTATTACACAGCTCAATATCTAAGGTTATATAATAATAATAATAATAATAAAAAAATGCCAGCTGCTTCCACTTGCTGTCACAGAGAACATAAACCTGGGATAAAGGTGGACATTGAGCTGGAAGAGGAGGAGGGAATCTTCACCCAAAACACCCTGTCTTTTTTAAAGTGCCCTGCCCTCTGGAGGTGATAGCTCAACCCCATGGTTCATGTGTTCCATACTGGATGTAAAAGGAAAAAAAAATAATCATACTTTTTTAATTGATTTTAAAAAGAATTATGTTTTATTCAGTTTCTCATATTCTTTGCCAATTTTTTGTGAGCTTTTCTGATGAGTGCTGTTGCGGATGGTTTGTCTGTCTCTCTCTCTTTCTCTAATTGCATGTTTTAGTATGTGCATTAGTGTGTCAGTACATTAATCCACTCATTAAAGTACAGGTTGGAGCATACGTTACAGCAGGTGTGTATGTGTTTGTGAGGGTTCTCAACGTGTATGAGCTACTATGTGTGCACATGTACAAATCTGTGTTTGTGTTAGTATGTGTGCACTTGTAACAGTAGACAATATAGGAAAGCATAAAACTGTGACTTACTGTTCATCTGTGATGGTCTCATAACAGCTGTCACAGACCCGCACTTCAAATTCGAAGCCCAAGAGTGGAATAGTTGACCTCTTGGAGCTGCACTTACCGCATACTGCTTTCCCACATTTCCTGCAGTGATGCTGAAAACATAAAAACAGGAAATATAGTCAGCATTATATCATGTGAGACCTAGAGAAATCAGAGAATGAAATAGAATTGCAACAAGTTTAGCTACAATACTTGTTTGAATAAAACAACACAGGAAAGGGCAGAAGTAATAATTTAATTTTCAAATATTTTATCTAAAATGGCAATATATGTTAGGGACCAGACTTGTAATAGTTAACATCACTGCTACTTGCACCTCTTACAGTAGCATATGATTAACCCCTTAACGACCCTTGACTGTCATGGCCCTACATGGGTAGATTTGCGTTAAGGACCCATGACATGCCAGGACCGTCATGGAATTCAGGGCTTGCACACCGTTCGGACAGCCCTGAATCCGATTCAAAGAAAAAAAATAAAATAAAAAAAATAAAGATCCGTGGTCCTTAAGTGCCAGCCGAGTGAGCGATTGGCCAGTCATTAACCCCTTCGCGACCACTGATGTGCCAGGACAGTCATGGCGGTCCGGCACTTAAGGACCAGTGACGGTCCTGGCACGTCATGGAGTTCATGACCGGCGCGGCTAAACCGGAAGTAAAAAAAACCCACAAAAAACTCCCGTGGACGCCAAGTGCTGGCCGCGCGTGCACGCCAGTCCTTAAAGGGTTAAAGGCTGATGCCAAGTTTTTGACTTATTCTTATTGGCTGTGCAGGTGGGTGAGAGCTCACATCAGACAACAGGATTCATTAGCTGTCTCTACAAGGGGCTCACGGCACTAGCCCTGGGAAGTAGATTCTGGGTGACTGTATCTATCAGTCTGTAATATTATTTAGTTTATAGCTTATTCTGGAGGAAACAAACTTTTCTCAAGGGCATAAGTAATCCCACAAACTCAATTTAAGTTGAACTTTAAACCCCTTCAATGCTAGAGAGGTCTTAAATGCATTGCAAACCAATGCTTTTGAAATGTCTCTAGCATTCATTGGTTTAAAGTTCACCTTAAATCAAAGAGAATGTTTATTTGTCCTCAATGGTGCAGATGGTTTGCTCCCGAAATGCTCCAGTCTTTATACATAACACCAAATGGGGAGATTTATATAAAGGGATTTTATACTCATCAATAAATATTCTTCTTTCAGTCCATTAGTGGGCACAGGGACTGTTCGTAAATTTCCCTCCCCCAGTTTACATAACAAAGCACTCTGGTCCTCCTATCTCCTGTTTGCTCCTAAACCCTTCTACTGACAGCTTTTATTTAGCAATGCAAATTACTGTTCCGGTGAACCTCTACTTTCAAGCAACTCCTTGAAATGCTTTATGTCCCCAGTGGGCTGAAAGAAAAATAAATCCTCTGAGAGTATAAAAATTCCTTTTTCTCTTACGTCTAATGGAGGACACAAGGACCATGGGATATCTCAAAGCAGTCCTAAAACACAGGGAAGGAGAGAACATTAAGAAAACTGTATTAAACAACTGATGCTTGTAGAACATATTGTCCAAAACAGTTATCTGCTGAGGAGAATGGAAGTCAAGTAGTGGCCTTGGTGAATTTGATCTGCTGACTCTTGGTTTATGAGAGCCTGCAACATACAGAAGGATTCTGTCAAATGAGTGATTATCAGAAAGGGAACTGGTTTAATACGTATGATATGTTTGTTTCACAGTCCATTTTAGACAGAAAGAAATGGTAGACTTTGAAGTTGCTTTTCCTTTTTACAGCCCTTCCGAAATTATGAACAGGGAGCCCAAAGGGATTCAGTTACATGGAGATAATATTTAAGACACTGCACCACATGCAGTTAGTGTAAATGTCTCTCGCTGCTTTGATGCTTTGTACAAGGAGAGGAAACCACATTAGGTTGAAACTAAGGGACGGTGCATAACACTGCATTATCCTGTCAACAATAGTTGACAATCCTATCAACTATTCCACTCTTGGGCTTCAAATTTGAAGAATTAATGAGCCCAGTAATGTCCATCTCAAAATCGGCACGGGATTAAATACCCAAGAAGGTGGGGAAGAAAAAAAGATATCCAAGTCCCCAGTACTGAAAGTACAAGGTCCTAGAGAGTTCAAACATGCCTGGAAAAACTAGAAAATTAGAAACTAAACTAAAATAAAATTTTCAAGAGAATGTAGCCTTCAGTCTCCTTTCTGGCACTTAAAGGGATAGTAATGTTTCATAATAAAAGCAGCTCTAATTAATCATCATAGTATTTGGACCTTGGAGTGTGTTATTTCAATTCTGTCAGAGTTATAGTTCACGAGTAACCCAATGACAAAGTATCCCCCTCCCGCCCCTTTTACTGATGTAACACTGCTCAGCCAGAGCAGAAAGGAGGTGCCCAGATCGATTGCAGAGAGGGACAATCTTCAATTGAGATAAGAGAAAAACTTGAAAAACTTGTCAAGGGGGCAGGACTTTCATTGTTCTCATAGGAAGAAGATTGTCCCCTGCTGTTATCTGTCTGGTCTATGGAGTGGATTCCACATCTGAGAAGAGATGGCTTACACTAGGTAAAAGGGGCGGGAGGGGAAACTTTGCTTGTGAAGATCTCTCAAACCATAAAGGTTTGAGAGATAAGACTTATATTGTTCTTAATGTTTTTTTAAAGCCTACAAAATAAAATAAACATAAAACGAAGTATTACTATCCCTTTAAGGAAAAACCATTAGTAGGTCTGGCTTGGGGGTAAACTAGACCTAAGAAGGGGGAGGAGCAAAGTTTTGTCCTTGTGGAAGGAAGTTTACCCATGGTCCCTGTATCATCCATTGGAAGCAAGAGGAATATGATCTAGAATCTCAATGGTGGGTTCTTATTTGCCTGTGAGCTAGATGATCTGCATAAAGATGTTTGTGTGAGTTTTATACAAACTAAGCTCAATAAAAAGTCTCAGGTTTGACTTTTTTGAGACATTTGTTTGACTGTTTTAAAGCATTGTGATATTTTACACACACCTTTTGCATAGACTGACAATTGAGATTATACCAAGGACACTGTGGCAGATAAATCTGAGGCGCAAAAAAGTGATATTCAAACTGTTGCAAAAGATGACAATACTTATACGTTTACAGAGACAAAATTCAAACTGCAGCCAGCCCGTAAATTATGCAGTAAAATTTAATTGGTGCAAAAAAGGGATATTTATGAACAAACCCCACACATGCAGTAAACTGTATGTACAAACAATGACCGATCTAATGTTTGAACCATTTTTATACCTCTCCCCCAACGTATCCTATCTCAGACGTGCTGTGAGAATGAAAGGTATAACACAAGGACAGGGGGTTTATGTCAGTGGTAACATACCTGTCTCAGGCCAATCTTTTTGTGATCCCACATCTGTTTGAAGTTCCAGAAGAAAGGCTGATCACATTTCTGACAGGAATCACTGTCCAACCATTCTGGTGTCTGGAAAACAACACACACAAGGTCACTTAGAGAGCTTTAAGATAAGCTAAAAGCAAAGGCCTAGAATGCATATCAGAGGAAATTATGTTTTTTTGATATATCTGTTGAAAATCTTGGCAGCTCTAACAAGCTTTTACATTGTTGCTCGGAGCAGGATTTTGATTTCCGATTTATTTTTTTAACCTTCTGAGGCCCAGAGTGGTGCACAGTGCATTGCAGAGCTCTTGCATACAAGAGCATAAAGAGTACACACAAGAGCATAAGCCTTGTATTTTATTTTGAAACTTGTCTAAAAGCCCATGTACACGGGCCAAGGTCCGGGTAATGTTAAGAGGCCGCTACCTCACTGCTCCACACAATGCAGTCTTGCGTCTCCTCACTCACGCGATGCAATCATGCACAGTAGAGACTGCCTGAACGCGGGCAGTCTCTACTGCACATGACTGCATCGTGACAAACATCCTAGCAAATCATTATATAGGATAATTACATTTTGAAACTTACCTCCTGTCTCTCTACATCCATGTCCCAAACTACAATGCTGCCATCTGCACTACAGGAGATGAGTTGTCTAGTGTGGTGTGCGTAGGAGATGGACTGTACTTTATCACTGCGACAGAAGAATGTTACAGATTAAATCTATGAGGACAGAGACAATTCTAGGAGAAGAGACCTCTGGTGGACATTTTATTTTACTGCACTTGTCTTGTGGCCTGGTTTCAACAGGTAAAACAGCTTATGGTAGGGGTGGGCTACCTGTGAAAATCCGGAGGCTGTTAGGCGTCAACTCCCATTATAGTCAGCTAGTGAATAGCCAGCTAATGATATTAGGAGAAGTAGTCCAACAACTACTGGAGGGTTACAGGTGTCCCTTCCTCAGCTTATGGCTTAATTTACCAAACCCAGGAATATAACTGACCATATGAGAATGAGCAGGCTAAATACAGCAATGCCATCTGATTTACTAAACAGATGCAATTCTGGACCAAACCAACTGCACCATAAGGGACAAATTAATTTATATTGAGCTTTTAAAGCCTTCAATGCTAGAGGGGTATCTACTTATGTTAGCCAGTCTTTATTTAAAGTTATAGTTTAACCCTTTATGTGCCAGTGGGGTACACAACGCATTGCAAAGCAATGCGTTGCGTACCCCTCTGGCACTCAAATGGTTAAGTGACATTTAGCTTTATTTATCAGTTTATGCAAATTAAGCAGAACTGGCTGGCGCAGTCTGGTGTGTCAAATACTAACATTCCACTCTCCCTCCCAAATGCCACTTCTTACCAGGAAGTACCGCATAATGTGCATAAATTGACTAATCAATACAGCTAAATATCTCATAAACTAATGTTTTAAATAAAGAATTGCTTTTATAAACACATTTAATATGCAAAACCAAATTTATATTGTAATCTTTATCCTTCTGAGAAAGGGTGAAATTTACCTACCGATATTTCCTTTTCTTCTATGTATCTCCACAGCACTATAGTAACAATGGGTTTTATCCTCTGCCTCCAGCTGGTAGGACTGAATAATTTTGTATATAAGGTTACTCCACCCCTAGCCAAGCTGAGAGACCTAAACAATATATGAACTTAGAACAGCTTAATTAAGGGTGGGTGTGCTGTGGAGATACACAGAAGAAAAGGAAATATCGGTAGGTAAATTTCACCCTTTCTTCTGTGTACTCCCCAGCACTATATTAAGAATGGGATATAACAAAGCTTTCATATGGGGAGGGTACAATTCATAACAAGCTGATACCAGATCTAGTTGTCAAAGAATACTTGCACATACACAAAGTAAGATGTATGCAAAAGGTAAGATAACAATACATCCTACCCTGATCATGTAGGGATCACTGCTTGTAGCATCTGTCGTCCAAATTTGGCTTCCGCCGAGGAGCTTACATCCAACTTATAGTGTCTGATGAAGGTACAAACCGAAGTCCAAGTGGCTGCTTTGAAGATCTCGGCTGGAGAGGCACTTGCCTTCATTGCCCAAGAGGTAGAAACTGCTCTAGTAGAATGAGCTTTTACTTTCAGGGGAGGAGCTAAGTTACCCTCCTTGTATGCAGCCATGATACATTGCCTGATCCATCTAGATATAGATGGTTTAGAGGCAGCTGTCCCTTTCCATTTCCCTTGGAAGTGAATCATCAGGGAATCTGAGGCTCTAAAGTCTTTAGTCCTGTCTAGGTAAGTGGAAATACATCTCACAAAATCTACAGAATGTAGCCTTTTCTCCTGAAGGATTATTACAAAAGGAGGGAAGGATAATTTCCTGGTTTAGGTGAAAATCTGATACCACCTTACCTCTGAAACTAGGAATCATCTTAAAAACCACCTTATCCTGGGGAAAGGTCAGGTATGGGTTCTGACAAGATAAGGCTTGAAGTTCGTTTACCCTTTTAGCAGAGGTAATGGCTGTAAGTCAAGTGCTTGATAGATATGTGTTGATTTGGCTCAACTATATGGGAGTCTAGAAATTGGTTTAGAACAATACTTAAATCCCAGGATGGCACGATTTCCCTAATTCTAGGGCGAGCCTTTTCTACTGCTCTAATAAATCTTTTGATCAGGTCTTTTTCTGCCCAGTGCTTCACAAATACCGCAGAGAGGTCTGACATCTGAACCTTCAATGATGCTGGACTGAGGCCTAAGTCAAACCCATTTTGTAGGAATTCAGGGACTGTAGATGTAGAGACATTTGCTTAGCAGTCTTGTTTTTGATACAACAATACCTGAAGGTCTTCCAAATTCTATCAGAGATTCTGTTGGTAGAAGCTTTCCTTCCTGAGACAATGGTTTTGATAACTCTATCTGAGCAACCTTTCACTTTTAGGCATTGCCACTCAGCCTCCAGGCTGTTAGGCAGTAAAAATTCCAGATTTTGATGATATCTCGGCCCCTGATGCAGTAGATCCTTTCTGTTTGGGAGAGTGTATGGTTCCGGACATGATAGTCTCACCATCTCCGAGTACCATGATCTTCTCGGCCAATCTGGGGCTACAAGGATGACCTCTGCTTTGTCCATCTTGATTTTCCTGATTGGAAGAAAGACACAGGCTAAGAAGAACCTTCAGGGGTGCTTCAGTACATCCTGAGCTCCTGATTGGTCTTTTTTCCATCTAGAGAAATACTTCTTGCTCCTCCCTGGTTCCTTATGTATTGGACGGTGGTCATGTTGTCCGATCTTATGTGGACTGCTGTATTTCAATTGCCCCTAGAAGTAAAGTAAGGTGTATCTTACTGCTCTTATTTCCAAAATATTTATGTGTAGATCTTTTTCCTCTGCTTTCCATTTTCCCTGTACTATCTTAGAATTCCAGGTTCCTCCCCATCATGACGGACTTGCGTCTGTGTAAATTATTTCACAATGATGGTCCCATAATGGTGTTCCTTTTGTTAGATTTGTTCTCTTTGGCCACCAAATAAGGGTTGTTCTGATTCTTGGGGGAAGCAGGATCCTCTGGTGGGGGTCCCTTTGAGGAGCCCAATGTTTCAGAAAATATACTTGTAAGGCTCTTGAGTTGTCTCTTGACCAGGGAACTATTTGGATTACTGAAGTCATTAACCCTAGAATCTCCATGATAGCTTGGGCTGTTTGAACCTTCTTCTTTTTGAACTCTTGAATCCTCTTGATGACATTGACCACTCTTTCCTCAGATAGAGTTGCCATTGAGTTCTCTGTATATAATTTTATTCCCAGGAATATCAGATTTTATGTAGTGATAAACTGGCTCTTCTCGATCATTACTAGCCATCCTAGGTCTGACAGATGTGTTAACACTCTTCTTGTGCGACAATCTGACATTTGGACTCTGACACAATGAGGAGGTCGTCCAGATACGGGATGATCTGAATTCCTTCCCTTCTTAAAGTTTCCAATGCTGCTGTAACCTTATATACAAAATTATTCGGTCCTACCAGCTGGAGGCGGAGGATAAAGCCCATTGTTAATTTAGTTCTGGGGAGTACACAGAAGAAAAACAAGGAACTGCCAACTGCTGAGAGGTGTTTTATTAAAAACTAGTTTTAAAGCCCATGTACACGGGCCAACACGGGAGGCGCTGCAGTCATGCGTAGTACTGACTGCCCGAACGCACTGTGGCTGATATGGAGCGGGGCGCTCCGAATTCAGACCGTGGTCCTCACTGCGCACCTTCCTGGGACCAAGTGGTCCCTGGAAGGTGCACAGAGAGAAGTCCAGTCTGAATTCGGAGCGCCCTGCTCCGTATCAGCCGCAGTGCGGGCAGTCTCTAGTGCGCATGACTGCAGCACGAGCAGCCGTCTCTACTACGCATGACGGCTTCTGACAAACATCCTTAGCGTATTATAGTATAGGATTTATTTCAGCTCAGCACAGTATCTCAATGCATGAAATGTTACAGTGAAGCCTATGAAGATTTATGGTCAACTGACCAGATCCGTCCATGGGATGATGTAACAACAGCGCCACTGTACAATTTCAGGCCATTGAGATAATGCATCTAAAAAATTCAAGTTTGAGCTGCAATAACTTTTGAATAAAACACCTCTCAGCAGTGGGCATATCATTGTTTTCCTCAGGGGAATAAACCCTACAATATATATATATATTTTGCATATTGAGTGTTACTATCCCTTTAACTCTCTGAGTTTCAGAAAGGTATACAACACATTGAGTTGCAATGCACTGGATATCTCTCTGGCAAGCAAAGGGTTAAATCAATGGGCATGTTTGTTTCCTCCCCTGTGGTGCAGTTGCTTTGCCCCAGCATTCATCTAAATATATTTTGAGCATTAACCCTTTGAGTCCAAATGCACTGCTTTGTAATGTGCTGGATAACCTTCTGGCACTCAAAAGGTTAAGGCTCATACAGAAGAACATCTGCTTAATGAGGAAACCACTGTATAAAAACATGATTAACATTAATTACAATAAAATGTGACAAGCCTCATGCACAACAGAAAAAGTAAATCAATTCTGGGGCAAACAAACTGCACCATGGGTGAGACCGAACATATCCAATTGACTTATATGGGATTTGTAAGCTCTTGAAGAAATGGAATAGAGACCTCTGTAGTAATCAAAGGGTTAAAAGCCCCATTTAAATCAACAAGAGTTTTGAGACCTCTTATTAATCCCCTATTGGTGCAACTGGCTTGCCTCAGAATTGCCAGATTTTTCATTGGTTCATAACTAATTGAGTTGCCGTGCACATTAGACAGAATTAACGCTTTACAGAGCTACCTAGTTTGGGCATTTTGGATAACCCTACAGTGATGGCAGAAACATGTCCACTGATTTAATCATTTGAGTGCCAGAGAGGTGCTTAATGCAATGCTTTGTGCACCACTCTGGCACTCAAAGGGTTAAAGTGGAACTTACATTCGAGGCCCCTATCTTAAGGAATGTCACCTTGGGTTCCCAATAGTCCCGGCTTTCAAGAAAAGAACCAGTTCAATGCAGTGACCCAAAGGTCTGGAAGGAGAGAGGCAGTTCTGGGCACACAAAACACAAATATGGCTTTTCCTCCCAGACAGGAAAGTTGTAAGTCTACCACTAAACTATATAGTTTGCCTTTATCTGGGGGCTTCCATTCACAATACTGCTTGGGGGGGAAGGGGCTACAATGTTCTTACAACTGCCCTGCTACATAACCCCTCCTATCAGTGATGTTTATGAACTAAGAGAGAATGGATAAGTGCAAAGTGCAATGCTGGGGCTAAACAACTGCACCACAGGGGACAACATTTCCCCAGATTTCTATTGAACTAAATTATGATTTTAACCCCATGAATGCCAGAAAGGTCTCCAATGCATTGCTTTGCAATTTGATGTTTATTTGATCCCTATGATGCAAATAGTTTATTCCAGAATGACTCCATGCATTGGATATCCTTCTGGCACTCAAACGGTTAAGACACATAAAGGAGAACACTTACTTAGTGAGGAAACCCCCATATAAAAGCATTAAATATGAATAACAACTTACTCGCTTGTTAAGATGTTTCTTTGTGTAAGATGTAAGAGAACATCACATTTACTTCTAAGCAACATTCTTATTTGGGCCTCTCTAGGTACAACACAGATTCCCTTTGGGACTGTGCAGGGAAAGTAAACAAGTGACTGGATAAAGAAGACACCTGCTTCGAGTGTGTGCAACGTACAGCAATCTGCACTCAAAAGGTTAAAGAAGCAATACCTTTTTAGTATGAAAACAAATAATGGCCTATTTATGGTCAGCAAAACAACAAAGGGGTTAATCAGACTGCCAAAAATAGCACCTGCTATTCCAGAAAATATTTCTTTTTAATATACTCTATGGGAGCTTGGGTCTTAGACTACAACTCTCCATAGTAAGTGAAATGAATAGCTCCACCCGATGACAGCAGTAGAAAATTGCAGTTTAATTTAAAATAAAAAAATGAGCTGTAATATCTTATTAACCCTTTGAGTGCCAGAGGGGTACGCATTGGCACTCTAAGGGTTAATTATCTCCTAGCAGAGGGAATACCATAGGAGGAAAATCACAACATAGGGTTTTCATAATGAAATTTTACTGCTCCTTTAAAAGGGGGATTGGCATATTTTAATTAGTGCCATAAATCTATGAATGTGCTACTTCCAACAGTGTAAGACAGAAATGGGTAGTTATTGGAAAACAATTCTCAGCAACCTCCATCAGCCAATGATGATGGGAAATTCAGCCTAAAGACAGCTGGAGTACTGCAGGTTGCCCTCCCTTGTCCTAATATAATTTTGTAATGAAAGGGCTGACTTAATGGCAGTGCACACGGAGATTTGGCTGGCCAATGACTTGGTTGGGAACTCCATAACCTGTAATATATTAGAAAAGTAACATTATATTAACATTTTTAGATGGTCCTTCCCACCAGAAAGAGGGTATAGATGTAATGGTTACTCATGTGAAAGCATGATGGAGTAATTATGGGGCATCCCTACTGTATCATAGTGGATAAGTAAACATTCCACTGATTTAAATGGGGCTTTTAACCACTAGAGGTCCCCAATAGAGATCGCTCTAGCATTCAAAGAGTTAAAAGACCATTTAAATCAACGAGAATGTTTGCATTATTTATTTGCCCCTGTAGTGCAATTGGTTTTCTTCAGAATTGCTCTAATTTGCCATTTTATGTAAGGCCCTTTGTGTTTAACAACTTACTTGTGCCCTTGCAGTTCTAAGGCTGTTCCTTTCCGTCCCCCTATGTCCCACATGATAATGCAGTGGTCGGAACTCCCAGAGAATAGGAGTCTCTGCACTGGATCCCAGCACAGTGCCGTCACGCCAGCTATAAAAGGAGAGAGTAAATATAATCTAAGCAGGTTTTGAACTTCAGTAATGCTTTGTTTTTAAAAGTATTGAAGAGTAAGACTGATCTAAGTCACACACTCTTTAATACACGCTACTTTCTGAGTAATTTAGCTTTTAAAATACCCCTTCCCATCATTCCCTGACATCAGCCAAATACCCCACTTAGGCTGGCCAACAAAATCACCAGGTTGTCTCTGAGTGGTTGATCTGAGGAGCAGCCCCGATAAGACATCTAAAAACATCTATACTGTATAAGGGGTATAAATCCCATCTGTGCAGAGCACAGTGAACATATATGTGTTGCACTGAACATTATCATTGTCAGCGAAATTCTTAAAGTGGTTTTGGATCAGTGTTAATATTTTGTAAACGTTAATACACCAGAAGTGCCTTCTTTCCTCCCCTCTTTTCCAGTGGCATATTTTATCTCCCACTACTGGTCAGGTGAATCCAGGTAATAGGAACTCTGAAGATGTACCCCAGGTGAAGTTATTGTATAAATAGGATGTATGCAATATGAGGACTTCTCCTGATGAAACCTTATCTATGACTGAAAAACATGTTGAGGGTTTCTTCAGCATATAAAATAAATTATACATTTTTAAACACATATTGGTCAGGATTTACCACAGAGTCTCGAGCACCTGCAGAAGCCAAAATATTCCTCAATCTTATTTATTACTATCATCTTCAGACACACCAGTAGCACATCCTTGGTAAGCACGCACCCAATATATCTGCCATCTCAGAGTGCATGGTTCTATTACAGGTGAGGAATGAAGAGTGTTGTAGTCTAGCAGCAGCTGGAAGGCCTCACATTGTCCATCCCTGCTCTGTTGCTTTCCCATACTGTGTTTTGTATTATACACTTACAGTCATGTGTGTACAGGTCTCCCCTGGACTTCCCCTCTTAAGAGATAGGGCTGGAGCTCCAGAGAAGCAGCTCATAATCTCTGTGACATCACTCCCATCAGCACAACCAAAAGAATTAAGGCTTCAAGCTCTTGTAGGAGGTGGGACAAGAAGCTTTACTTGGACCTGTACCGAGTGCTTTAAATGTATACCTGAAGCTATACCAGTGGTGGGGATAACAATGATTAACTAGTAAAAGACCAGGCTTCATTAAAAAGGTCATGCTAGTTTCCCTTTAAAGTACTGCAATGCGTTCAGGCACTTTGGCACTCAAGCTGTCAACCCCCCCCCAACCCAAAATAGAATTTCCTATTTTCATGTAACCGTAAAAAACCTCCTTTGAGAATTTTTTGCATGTCTTTCAGTAGGAGTAAAACTTTCCTTGACATCTGGATTTCCATTGCTACCAAAAAAGGTAAAAGTGCAACCCAAAGAAAAGCCAGGGTTATTTATGAACAGATTCAGAGCTTCACTGTTTCTTTATGGAATTTGCAATGACTGGTGTGTAGATTTACTAATCAGTCTATTGTCATACAGTACCTTACTGGGCTGGAAGACAGAGGTAGAATCAGTTTGGAAATTAACTTGGGATCTTTGGTAAAAATGGGTAATAAAGGAGCAGTAAACATAATAATAAAAAGTATTTTACAGGGGTTTTCTTGGTGAGTAAAACAAGTGTACCTAGCACAAAGTTTAGCAGGCCATACTTCTAATCAATATAGGACTATATGAATATATGATAAAGGATATAACTCCAAGATTTATCCACAAGTTGCAATCTTATATGTCCTTGATGCAATGGTTCTCAATCTTTTTTTGTTCGGGGCACCCCTAACACATATTCTACAACATTCAGGGTACCCCTAACATATTTAATGTACTTTATCAAGGGCATAATGAAGGTAACATACAAAAATATACAGTTATTATTAGATCTTACAATCATAATAACAAAATTAAACATAATGTGCATAACAATTTCTATAAATCTTTATTTAAAAGTCCATTTTTGTTAATCTTCATAGAAAATATGGGGCACCCTAAGTTGATGTCCATGGCAGACACCCTGGTTGAGAATCACTGACTTGATGCATACAGTGTGGACCTATTAAAAACAGAATGGAATTGTATTCTGGGTGCAATAACAGAGCTTTCTCTATTGGTAAGACCTCACCTCGAGTATGCAGTACAGTTTTGGGCACCAGTTCTGAAAAAGGACTAGAGACGGTACAGCGAAGAGCAACAAAATTAATGAATGGAATAGAGGACCTGACGTATGAGGAACGACTAGACAAACTTGGTTTACTTACTCTAGAGAAAAGACAACTAAAAGGAGATCTTATAACATTGTAGAAGTATAAGAGAGGTCAATACAAAAATCTCTACGGTCAGCTATTCATTCCAAGGCCTGATCAGGTGACATCCCTTCAGATTAGCGGAAAGGAGGTTTAGATTTCAGCAGAGGAAGGGTTTTTTTTACAGTAAGGTCTGTTAAAGGGATAGTAATGTTTCACAATAAAAACAGCTCCAATTAATCTCCATAGTATTTGGGCCATGGAAAGTGTTATTTCAGTACTGTCAGAGCTGTAGTTCAAGAGTAACTGAATGATAAAATAACCCCCTCCCGCCCCTTTTACTGATGTAACAATGCTCAACTCAGAGCAGCAAGACTGTCCGGATGGATCGCAGAGAGGGACAATCTTCAGTGATCATAAGGAAAAACCTGTCAAGGGGGGCAGGATTTTACTTATGACCACAGTAAGAAGATTGTCCCTTGCTGTGACCTGTCCGGTCAAGTGACCACATTCCACATCTGAGGGGAAGTGGCTTACACTTGATAAAAGGGGCGGGAGGGGGATACTTTACCATTCAATTACTCTTGTACTACAACTCTGACAGTATTGAAAGAACACTCTCCATGGCCCAAATACAATGAAGATTGACTGGAGCTGCTGTTTTTGTGAAACTTTACTATACCTTTAAATTGTGGAATTCCTTGGCCAAGGACGAGGTTATGGCAAATAGAATGGATACATTTAAGAGAATATTAGATACATTTCTTTCAAAAGGGAACATACAGAGCTATACTGTATATTAGTAGGTAAATCAGGAAGGTCCAATATAGACTAACTTATTTAGTAGCAGGAAAGCTATATAATTCTCAGTCACTGGGGTATGAGGCAAAGGTTGAACTTGATGGACTTGTGTCTTTGTTCACCCTAATTTACGATGTTACTATAAACTCTCAATGAAATACATAAGTATATATGTATAGTATAAAACCACTTATACTCACTTGTGGAAAGATCCCCTGAAGAAGTGAGCATAAGTAGCACGAAACACGTTGGGCATTTCTGTATATGTTTATTGATGCACAATTGGTATTCATTTTTCCTGAAAGTTGGGTTTGTTTTTAGACGATCTTATGAATAAACGATCCTATCTACAAAATCCTGATTCTTGAGTGGCCTTTTACAACCAAAGAAAGAGTCTGAAGGGAAAATCCTTAAGGATCTATATATGTGATTTAATAACTGAAATCTGGTGAGCATATTACATTGGGGGGTCTAAATACCAGTGGTGCCACACAGATATTCTCTTAGAGGGGTCTGCGCCTCTTTTCTTTGTGTTTTCTTCTAGTTACTTTGTGACAATTTACACTGCACCGGTGTATTGAGTGGCTGCGACTTGCTAGGAGGTGGTGGTGGTGATTGTAGCTAGAAGACCTACAATACATGAATTCAGAGATTTGATCCATAGAGGATTTCTGTATCTTGGACTTACAATCCATAAGGCTATAGGAATTTTTTGAAGATTTGAACTAACGTATATGCCTTCAATTTATGTTTTCTTTCTATGAATTATGGTGAGGCTATTAGTAGTCTTTAACATTTGAACATTCATATTTTTTTCGGTGTATTTTTTCTAGGATAAAGAGTGATAATTAAAGATCCACTATTTTTTTCTTTGCTGTGGATCATACTATGGCCCCATCTACTTTGACTTTGTGTCAACCACAAAACAGAGGTTATTCTTAGTACAGGGGTAGACAACATAGGTCCTCAGTATGTATATTTTCAGGATATCTCTGCTTCATTACAAGTGAATCCTTTAATGTGACGGATCCACTGATCGATCCACCTGTGCTTAAAGGAGCAGTAAACTTTTTTTTTTAATGAAAAAAAAAAAAAAAGAGGATTTTAGTCTTACCTGTTAAATCCTTTTCTCTAGTCCATACAGGTTACTGGTAACTCTGGGTAGGCAGTCCGCCCCTTTAAGTAGGCAGGAACAATTTTAGAATTGTATGCAGGGGCTGAAGCTAGCCAACCAGCTCCAGAAAGATTTGAGACACTAACTATTGACTAGATAGTGGAAGGGAAAGAAGACTCCTGTGAGAATGACCCCGAAGGACCCCCACAGTCTGCCACAGGAGAGCCAAGCATGGTCCCTTGACAGGGTGGGAGACCAGTAACCTGTTTGGACTAAGAGAAAAGGATTTAACAGGTAGGCCTCCAAGACCTTTCTCCCAAAGCTGGCATCAGCCGATGCCAGCACATCAACAAGGCAGTGAGTCGAAAAGGTGTGCACAGATGACCAAGTGGCAGCCTTGCACAACTGATCAGCCGAGGCCTGATTCTTGTAAGCCCAGGAAGCCCCAATAGATCTTGTTGAATGAGCCGTGACCCGAAAGGGGACAGGCTTCTTCCTCAGCTCATAAGCCTTAGGAATAGTAGACTTGATCCAAGAAGTCACTTTGGATGCAGGTCTTCCTGCCCTAGGACCCTCAGGAATGATGAACAACACGTCAGATCAGATTGCCTGATAGACTCAGTGCGATGTACATAAAATTTGAGACAACGCACCATGTCTAACAAGTGGAGATCCCTCTCCTTGTCAGAGGTGGAGTCAGGGCAGAAAGAGGGCACCACAATCTCCTGATTGATGTGGAACTCCAAAACCACCTTCAGGAGAAACTCCTGAGAGGTGCGAAGCACCGCCTTGTCTTTGTGAAATACCAAATAGGATGGTTTACAGGACAGAGCATGCAACTCCGCAACACGACGGACAGACACAATCGCCAGGAGAAAAGACATTTTCCACGTCAACAGGGGTAGAGGAATAGTAGCCAAAGACTCAAATAGCGGGAGCTGAAGAACACCCAAAACCAAGTTAAGATCCCATGGAGTAGCAGGAATATTGAAGGCAGGACGAGTATGAGCAATGCCCTGAAAGAAAACCTTGACATCAGGAAGGATGGCAATGCGCCTCTGAAACAAAGAGAGAGAGCAGATGTCTGAACTTTAAGGGAATTCAAACTGAGGCCCTTATCCACACCGTCTTGCAAAAAAAGCCAGGACCGTAGGCAGATAAAATTCCTGAGAAAGGTCCTTGCCAGCACACCAAGATAGGAAGGTCGACCAGACACGATGGTAGCTCTTGAAAGAAACAGGTCTGCGGGCACTGAGCATAGTAACCACCACACCAGAAGAAAAAACGTTCTTCCTCGATATTGAGGATTCAATTTCCAAGCCGTCAAGGCTAGACAATGAACATCCTCCTTCCACAGGTAACCCTGGAGAAGAAGATCTGGACAGCAAGGGAGCCGGAATGGTTCCACCACTGACAGATCCAGAAGCTCCGAAAACCAAGCCTGGCGAGGCCAGTACGGAGCAATCAGGATGACTGGACAATGCTCCAGTCGTAATTTCTGCAACACCCTGTGTAACATGGGGAGGTGAGGAAAGATGTAGGCCAGAGGGAATAACCAAGGAATGGACATTGCATCCACTGCCAGAGCTAGAGGGTTCTTCCATCGAGAGAAGAACCTCGGAACCTTCCTGTTGTGTCTTGTCACCATCAGGTCGAAGTAAGGAAGACCCCATATCTGAACAATGAGGTTGAACACCTCTGGGTGCAGCTCCCATTCTCCGATGTCCACAGTGTGTCGACTGAGGAAGTCCGCCATGACATTGTCTATGCCAGGAATTTGCACTGCGGATATGGCAGGAACATGTTCTTCTGCCCAGGACAAAATAGCCTTGACTTCTAACCAAGAGGTGAGACTTCTTGTTCCACACTGCTTGTTGATGTAAGCCACGGCCATGGCGTTGTCGGACTCTACCCGGACTGGACAGTCTTCCAGCTGAGATTGTGCAATGACGAAGGGCATGAAATACTACCTGAAACTCAAACAAGTTGATGGGAAGGAGAGATTCTTCCGGAGACCACTGACCAAGTGCCCTCAGATGACCCAGGACCGATCCCCATCCGGAGAGGTTGGCATCCGTCGTCACCCATACCTCTGTCCTGAACCGGAATCGGCTCCAGAACGTCCTTGTCCAAAAGAGCCTGAACAGCGCCGTTGACAGCATTTCTCTGCGCCCTGAGGCGTATGAGAAGGAAGAAAGGGAAAGGGAGGAAGAGAGACGAAAGGGATCCTGTACCCTTCCATCACTACCTGCAAAACCTATGGGTCCGACAGTGAATCCTCCCTAATGCTGTGACAGTGACACAGACGACCACCCACAGCAGAATGTGGACCTGGGTTCGGTGAGTAATGCTGAAAAAGGCTTGGAAGCCTTGGAGGAGACCTTGGGCATCCACTGCTGTTTGGGCTTGGAGGAGGTACGCAGAGCTGAGGGAACCGTCTGGTTCGCTGGACATGTCTCAGTCTGAAAGGAACGAAAATACCGGTTACGCTTAAGAGGTGTTTTCGTCCTAGGAACTAAGGGTAGAAGGCTAATCTTAGCCCCTGTAGCCTCACTGATCAGATCCTTGAGATCTGGCTCAAACAAAGAAGTGCCATGAAAAGGCAAGGAGAGCAAAACTTTCTTAGAAGCAGTATCAGCAGACCAGATCTTGAGCCAAAAAGCCCGTCTGGCAACCACAGACATGGTGTAAACCCTAGCCACCAAACGGATGGCATCAAATAGGGCAGCAGAAACATAGTGCTGTGCCTCAGAAATGTTGGCAAGGAGGCGCAACTTATCCGAAGTAAGAATGTCCTGACGGACAGCAAGAGTGAGCTTTTCGGTCCAGACCGCAATGGCCCAGTTCACCCATGCTGCTGCGAATGCTGGATGCATGACAGAACCAGCAGTAGCAAAGATGGACTTGAGGGAGACCTCCAGTTTCTTGTCAGTCCAGTCCTTTAGAGCAGACGCATTGGACACTGGCAAGGCAGTAGACTTGGATAGCCTGGAGATAGGAGCATCCACTTTAGGAGGGTGAACCCACTGAGCAAGCGCTGCCTCATAAAAGGGATAAAGCTTAGCAGATTTCTTGGAGACAGAAGGTTTTCTGTCCGGAGACTTCCACTCTTCAGACACAAGGCGGTCAAGAGTGGGGTTAGTTGGAAAGCAAGTAAGGGGATTTTTAGGCTCCTGAAACACATCAGAGGGGTCAGAAGGAACCTCTTGAACTAAAGGAATGTTAAGAGTATTCAAGACAGCCCTGATCAAGCCCTCAGCAGAAGGCTCAGGATCAGCCTCAAAAGGGTCCCCGAAAAACTGAGAGGAGCCCATCACAGAACATTCCTCAACATCTGAATCCACCAACAGTTCCTCCTCAGAGGAATCTGACACATAAGGTACACCCTGAGGCTTTGGCAGTGAAGACTTGACGAAGGAGGGGGTATGCCAAGAATGAAAAACCCCCTGTAACTGGGATGAAAAGAGTTGCAAAGTGGACCTTAGGTCCCTAATAGCAGCCTTGAACTCTTGCACCCAAACTGTCTCTAATGCATGGCTGGAGGTCCCTGGAAGAATCTCAGGGACATCAGAACATGCTGGGCATAAATGACCTGAGAATTCTCTAGGTAACCCTGAATGACAGGGGTGATAGGGGATACAGAGACCCCAGCATTCTTAGTCTTAGGTCTGGCCCCAAGCTCCAATGGTATGGACATTCTCACAGTGTCAATAACCTTATTGTATAAGAAATCACCCAATTACAGTGTGTATGAATAAAGTTTCACCCCAGAAATCGCTAAAATAGACTTATCTGGCAGGCGAATGGTTAATCAGCAAAGGAGAGAAGCAGAGTCCAAGCCCTGCATAGGATACTCGTTCTGGAAAGATCACAAAATGGCTGCCATGGTGGGAGCCAATCAGAAACGAGCGTGCGAAGCAAGCACTCATGGGAAATGTAGTTTTCCCAGAAAAGTACCCCAAACACAGTGCCTGAAGCCCCCCTGAGCCACCCAAGATTCCCAATAACCAGGTAATAATTCTGGCGACTAGCACTATTGAGCAGCTAGTCGCCAGATGGGTAATTATTTGGGGCAAAATTTACAAGGGGTGGTAGTTCTGCTTTAAAAATCCCCCAGATTGCTACTGAGCTTTTTTAAACCTTTGAATGCCAGAGAGCTCACCAATTCATTGCAAAGCAATGCACTGGAGACATTTCTAGAATTCAAGGATTTAAAAGGTCAATTTAATTCAACAAGTTTATTTGTCCCTGATGGTGAAGTTGGTTTGCCTCAGAATTGCATTGCTGTACTTGTTGTGAGCATGGTGTCTTCCACCTAGGGAAACACGTCATGCAGAAGAACAGACTTACCTGTATGTCCCTTGAAAGTAGTGATGAGGCTACAGTTATCTTGTTCAAGTTTAAGAATGGTAACCTGTCCAGAGTGGTCCCCAACAAACGCATGCCTCGTCTCCACATCAAATCTATCAGGATAGTGTTAAGGGGAATACAAACATAAGGGTGATGCGTAATATTACAGATCATTACACCTGACTCCTGAACGTGTAAACCTGCAACTGTCCACAAGTGGTGGCAGAATCAAATGGGCAAACGAAGAGCAGAGAAATACAGAATGGAGCATGATACTCATCCATATTTCCTGATAAACACAGAAGCGGAGATGTGTGAAAGTGGTGCAAACATACTTGCCACTATTTACATATAAAAATTGGCTTCATATATGTATGAAAGTGTCTGTGCATAAAAAACCTTCCTTGTGCACGTGCCAAAACATTTTATGGCATAATTTGTGGGCATGGCTAAAGAACTGTGTTGCATACAAGATATAAAAATTGTCGCATTATGGGACAATTTAAAGATCATTTTTGCCCCTAATTATTCATCTACCATCTCTCCTTGTGTAATAACACTACTGACCTTTTCTGTAAAAGATATGTAGAAAATTTCACAATTCTGGAAATAAGAAGTTGCAGAAATGTTGTAGAAAATTCACACTTGAGACTTTTTTACTGAGCTTAGTGGACAATGCTATCACATGTATACATATGCTCTAGAGCAAACAGCACACACAACCCATTACTGATTTTGCCATAGATCCTTTTTATACATCTCACCCACTGGGTCTTAGCCACAAAAGAGGAGCAATTCTGGAGCCAACCAACTACAAAAGGAGGGAGAAATAAAACGTTCCATTAAGTGGTGTTTTTAACCCATTGAATACTTGAGAGGTCTCCAATGGTCTCTTCTAGGCAGTATGTACTAACTTAACCCCTTGAGTGCCAGAGGGGTATTCAACGCATTACAAAGCAATGAGTTGCGTACCCGTCTGACGCTCAAAGGGTTAACAGGAGTAATTCTAGAGCAAAACGACCGCATACTAGAGGGGAGAAATAAAATTTCCAGAATTACTCTTCTTTGATTTGTGCATATGGCCCCGAAAAATACCATGAAACATTTTAATGGCTAACCCAGAAATACTAGCAGATTTCCACTGTTTATAGCCACTCCCACTATGATAAATTGACCATTTTGTGTTTGCCATAATGGAGTAAGAAATCAATGGCCTTCTTGTTTGATTGTATATCATGTGAATATACCAACGTGCAACGCGGCAAAACAAGACTGATTTTCAAGAGGAAAAAACCCCACAACTTTATAGATTTATAACCTAGCGATATGCAAAGTCTTACTATCATTAAACTCAATAAGTCCATGTTATTGCTGAAAAAACATGTCATTTGCAGGCATCTGGCTGCACAGAGCTTACAAGAGAGGCTCTGTGCGCCTGCGGGTCAGTCCCTTCCAGTGCCTTAATGCACCAAGGAACGCCACTCACCAATTCTGGCAGTGAATGGGACAGACAGAGCAGACTCAGGAGGTACATTTCCTCTAAGATGTCTGCGCTGTCTATCCTCTGGTTCCTGCCCGAAGAAGTGCTTTTTCAGCAATGACCTGGACTTATTGAGCTTAAAGACAGTTTAAGACTTTGCATTTCGCTAGGATAGAATTGATTTAAAAAGGACTTTTTAACCTTTTGAATGCAAGAAAAGACTCCAAAGTATTGTTTGGTGCAGTTGCTTTGCCCCAGAATTGCTCGTTTCTCTTAATTGATAAGGCTGACACAATTTTAGAACATAAATTACAAATCAAAAACAGCAGCATAACATTAAACCCTTGATGGTAAAACAATGTCTAATACACTGCAAAGACCACTAGCATCTAAGGAGTTAAAACTCCCATTTAAAGCAGTAGGGATTTGTATAGTTATTTTCTCCCAGAATTATCACAGAGAACCCGACTACATTGTTTATATCCCTTTAACCCTTCAAAGACAAGAGGGGTGTGAAACTCTTTGTTTCACAAAACGTTGCACACTCTTCTAGTCCTTGAAGGGTTAATCATGGTGCTATAAAAGGTGTTTATGCTGCTGAAACAAAGCTTTGTCCCCTCATAACCTCTTGGATTCTAGAGGCATCGCCAGTGTATCGCATCACAATACTCTGGAGACATGTCTCTCTCATCCAAGGGGTTAACCATGTCCACAAGCAAGTCATAATATGCTCACCCAAGAGCAGCTCTCACATACGTAGACAAGATGATTGTCTGGGGATTGACTAAACACTGCATGCAATAAATGCCGAGGAATATAAGCTCTTTGGAAGCCAGAAAGGATACTGTAGACATGAAGCGCATGCTGCTGTGCGGTAGTTCCCTAGTCTCTCCCCACTCTCTGAGCAGTACCATGTAAAGAGCTTGTCCTGACCGGTGCTCAACACCCACTCCATCTCCAATACGAACAGGACCATTGTTACTCTGCTCTGATGTGCTGCAGATGGAGAGATTAGCGACAGACAGAAAATCAGCATTGAGACTGATGTATTAAAGGGATAGTAATTCTTCGTTTTAACTTTATTTTATTTTGTAGGCATTAAAAAAACATGAAGAATGATGTAAGTCTTATCTCTCAATCCTTTATGGTTTATGAGATATTCACAAGCAAAGTTCCCCTCCCCACCCCTTTTTCCTAGTGTAAGCCATCTCTTCTCAGATGTGAATCTGGTTGTAAGACCAGACAGATAACAGCAGGGGACAATCTTCTTCCTATGAGAACAATGAAAGCCCTTCCCCCCCTTGACAAGTTTTTCAGCTTTTTCCCTTATCTTAATTGAAGATTGTCCCTCTCTGCAGTCTATCTGGGCATTTCCCTTCTGATTTGGTTGAACGGGGGGGGGGGGGGGGTACTTTGTTTGTGAATATCTCTTAAACCATAAAGGTTTGAGAGATAAGACTTATATCATTCTTCAGGTTTTTTTTAATGCCTACAAAATAAAGTTAAAACAAAGTATTACTATCCCTTTAAAACCTGGACAATTCTGTGGAAATTTATATTTTATTAGTGAATGGTGCATGGTATTGCCTGCGTGATTGGGCACACCGTGTATGCCAGGAACCCAGTGGGCCTCTGCAGGGCAAGTCTTGCTGCAGCGATTTTCACAGGAATGGGTAGGGGCTTCACCCCCATGCCATCCCGGGGCGGGCCTGACAGCAGACCACGAACCACAGATAGACAGACAGACAGATATAGATATTTTGGGTTGAACTACAGACACAACACAATCCTACACATCAGGGATGGACTGCTGCCAGATTCCAGATTACAATTCCCATCAGTCCCCCCCCCAGCCCTGATGGGAACTGTAGTCTGGAAGCAGCTGGAGAGCCTCACATTACCCAGTATTGATATACGTGCATGTGTTTTCTCATTACACAATGTATATATACACGACGCCATCATTTACACTTTCACACCTTATATGAACAACTACTCAAACATATACCTCATGCACAAAGGGTGATATACACAGAGAAATGGATACATTCTGGAGAAAACCACCTGAACCCATAAGAACAAATAAACATTGCCACTGCTTTAAATGGAGCTTCATGATACATTGGAGACCTGTGTAGCATTCAAGGGGTTAAAAGTCCCATTTAAAGCAATGGAAATTATTCCTTCTCCCCTATGGTGCAGATGATTTGTCTAAGAATTGTTTCACATTTTCTTTGTGCAGTTGGTCCTAAGAGATATCAAGCTCTTTTGTTCCTGTGAACGGTCCTAAAGAGCTTGCAATCACACTCCGGGCCTTATGCAATACTACAGCAAACCGTCTGCATATCTGGGCACAAAAAATTCACAATAACCTAATTATGGCTTAGAAACCCTTGAATGCTACAAAGCTTTGACATCTCTCTAGCATTTGAGGGGTTAAAAGTCCCATTTAAGACAGTGGGAATTTGGGGGATATTCATTTGTCCCTTAACGAAAGTTGGTTTCTTCTATAACTACATCTTTTAATAGATCCTAATCACTGAGAGTGATTATCTTACAGGTACACTGACATAAATGCCTTATAGAGCACTCTGAAGTTCATTACATCCTCCTGCCTGCCCCATGAGACTCACTGTATTGCATTTGAAAGCCAGACACAGATTTCTGGTCCCTCGAGTGGAAAGCAGATAGGAGCTGTTTTGGGGCTGCACAGAGCAGCCTCGCTGATGTTACAAAGTTTGCTCCCACTGGAACAGACTTTGTAAAATAGGATAATTGTCCTTTAATTTTCTTTATATATTCCACTGCCTTTCTGTTTATTAATACACACACTGACACACAATGCAGGGCTAGGCAATGTTTAGCACTCCATCTGTTGGGGACTACAGCTGGTTGGGAATGATAGGAGTTGTACTACCAAACAGCTGTGGAGCCAAAGATTGCCAACCATTGATATACTGGAAGTAGCTCCACTATAAGCATTATATACATACACTCTCTCATGGCCACACACACACACACACCACAATTGTCCATGCCCCTTCCAACACACACACACACACACACACACACACACACACACACACACACACACACACATGCACTCTACACACACATGCATGATTATCATTTACAAATATATTCAAGGTCAATACAAAGAACTATCCAATGAATTATACAAAGAGCTGAGCTAAGAATGAGAAATCATCCATTAAGACTAGAATAAACGAGCTTTCACTTAAACAAAGGCAGGGATTTTTTTTTTTTTTTTTTTTTTTTTTTTTACAGAAAAGGTGGTAAAGCTATGGAATTCTTTGCCTCTGGATTTTGTACTTGCAGATACTGTAACTGCTTTCAAAAGCAATGGATACCTGTCTAGCACAGAACAATAATGGAAATTATTGGCTTCAATGCACATAGGATGTTGATCCAGGGAACGCTCTGACTGCCAACTGGAGTCAGGAAGGAATTTTTTACACTTGGGGCTTAAATGGAAATGGCTTCAATGAGTTTTTTTTGCCTACCTTGGGATCAACAGGGGTGTTTAGGAAAGGGCTGGACTTACAGGATTTGTCTATTTTCAGTCTCATCAACAATGTTGTTACTCCCATGCCACGTGCACACACATGCACACACACACACACCTATGCCACACAGATACACACACCCATGCCATGTACGCAGACACACACAAATACATACACACACCCATGACAAACACACGCCACACCCATGACAAACACACATACCCATCCATGCCACATACCCATCCCACACACAGACTACAAGAACAAAAGAGTGTGACAAACACACACACCGAGAAAGAATACAATTAAGTGTTTTGTTCAAAGCATGTTGGCCTCTCAGGTGCTGCTCAAGTCACGTTTTTTTTCTCACCCATGTGCCATTGCATAGAGCAAATCTCCATATCCATATCAGACTGGTTCCACCATCAGACAGTCCAGCTCCGAAATGTCAGGCAAATCCTCTCTGCATGAGAGAAACAGCACCAACCCAGGCATATATTTCAGCCTATGTGGGCCTTGTCAGTGGGGTGCATATGATTCCCTCTAGGCATATGAAAGCAAGGGCCCATGCCTGGGATACCCTTCCACTTAAGGAGACTAAAAAAACAAGAAGTATGACAAACACCAAGAATGAACACAATTAAATTTTATTCAAGGCATGGTAGGCGCTCAGGTGCTGCTCAAGTCATGTTTACTTTCTGCAATGGCACATGGGAGGCCATCATGCCTTAGAACAAGACACGTAATCTTGCTTGGTGCTCGTCACATTGTAGTAAGCCACATACACGAACAAGTACACACAAACACATGTGAGCGAGCGAGACACAGCGAGACTACTTGCGACTCCAGGGGTATACACAATACATGTCCTTAACCCTTTAAGTGCCAGATAGATGTTGGACACACTGCAGAGAAGCCATCTTGGACTCAAATAAAAAATGATTACTTCACTGTGCTGCAAATGGACAGACATTGGGTATGACACAAACATTACTGTGCAAATGAGCTGACATTACACATTGCATTTACAGAAGAATGATGTGCTGCTGCACAGCTGTAATCATTTATTCTGCTTCTTACCAATATAATTCTTTGATGAGTTCATTTTGTTATAATCTTCCGATAAAATAAATTCCTGCAAAACAAAAAACATGACATTTTTATAATACAATCTACATATGTAATATTTCTTCTCTTATCTCAGGGCCACCAACAGAGTTATTTGGAAAGTTATAAAGAAACATGCTCCTCGTAGCAATCAATTAGCCCTTTAAGGGTCTGAGAAGTTGGCAATGCGTTGCACACCCCTCTGGTCTTTAAATGGTTAATGCCCACAACTTCAAGTGACAGTCAACCTCCTTTTTAACTTTACATATTCTACAAGTACATAACATGTTATTTCAAACTGCCTGTACTTTTTAATAATAGGATTTTAGTCTTACCTGTTAAATCCTTTTCACTTAGTCCATACAGGTCACTGGTACTCTGGGAGGCGTAAGTCCCCTTTAATAGGCAGGAACAACTATGCAAATGATTTGCAAGGGGCGGAGCCTCCCCTCTTACTTAAGCCACCTTCTGGCCAGAGCCACTTAGATTGATTTGAGACCCTAAAACTGACCTCAGGTAAGCAAATAGAAAGACTCCTGTGAGCATGCCCGAACGGTCTCCCACTGAATGCCACAGGAGAGCCAAGACTGGTCCCTTGACAGGGTGGGAGACCAGTGACCTGTATGGACTAAGTGAAAAGGATTTAACAGGTAAGACTAAAATCCTATTTTCACTGTCGTCCAATACAGGTCACTGGTACTCTGGGATGTACAAACATTGAGCTGATCCAGAGGCGGGAAGTAAGGCAAGGACCAGGCGCAAGGCCCAAGTCACTAGAACTGCTATGACCCAGTTAATAACATAGCCCAAACTGTAAGTGTCAACGGACACCAATCAAGGGAACAATCCCTGGATTAACACAGCACACAAAACCAGAGCCAACCGGGCTCAACAGTAAGGAAGCACTAAGGATCACAGAGCGGAAGACCTACACAGGCAAGACTGCCTCCAGGACCTTCCTTCCAAAACTGGCATCAGCCGAAGCCAGTACATCAACTCGATAGTGCTTAGAAAAAGTGTGAACAGAGGACCAAGTGGCCGCTCTGCACAGCTGATCAGCGGAAGCCTGATTCTTGTAGGCCCAAGAGGCCCCAATAGATCTGGTGGAATGGGCAGTCACCCGGAAGGGAACATGCTTATTCCTCAACTTATAGGCTTCACGGATGGTAGCTTTAATCCAAGATGCAATAGTAACTTTGGCAGCCGGTCTCCCTGCCCTAGGTCCCTCAGGAATGACGAATAGAGCGTCAGACTTCCTGATAGACTCGGTGCGATGAACATAAAACTTGAGGCAACGCACCACATCCAACAGATGGAGATCTCTTTCCTTGTCAGATGAAGGATTAGGGCAGAAAGAGGGAACCACAATCTCCTGATTGATGTGAAACTCGGACACAACCTTGGGTAAGAATTCCTTGGTAGTGCGAAGCACAGCCTTATCCTTGTGGAACACCAGGTAAGGAGGTTTACAAGACAAAGCCTGTAACTCTGCCACCCGGCGAACTGAAACAATAGCCAAAAGGAAGGCCATCTTCCAAGTCAAGAGACGTAATGGAATGGAAGCCAAGGATTTAAACGGTGGTCGCTGGAGAACTCCCAGCACCAAATTGAGGTCCCACTGGGGAGCAGGACTCTTGAAGGCAGGTCGAACATGAGTCACACCTTGGAAGAAAACTTTCACATCAGGAAGGATAGCGATCCTTTCCTGGAAAAACACAGACAAGGCAGAAGTCTGAACTTTGAGGGAACTCAGACTGAGCCCCTTATCCACACCGTCCTGCAAGAAGGCCAGGACAGTGGGAAGATGAAATTCAAGGGATAACTTCTTATCAGAGCACCATGTCACAAAAGTTGACCATATGCGATGATAGATCTTGGAAGACACAGGCTTACGAGCACTGAGCATAGTCGACACCACAGAAGGAGAAAATCCTTTCTTTGCTAGAATCGAGGATTCAACCGCCATGCCATCAAATGGAGAGAGTGAACATCCTCCTTCCACAGATATCCCTGAAGAAGTAGGTCCGGACGGGCAGGAAGCGGGATCGGATCCTACACTGACATGGCCATCAACTCCGGATACCAGGACTGGCGAGGCCAGTTTGGAGCGATCAGGATGACAGGACAACGCTCCCTCTTCAACTTCTGGATAACTCTGATCAATAGAGGAAGAGGAGGGAAGATGTAAGCCAGGGAGAAATCCCAAGGGATCGACAAGGCATCCACTGCTAGAGCAAGGGAGTCCCTCAACTGGGAGCAAAACACCGGAACCTTCCTGTTGTGTCTGGTAGCCATCAGGTCCACCACAGGCATCCCCCACCGCTGAGTGAGCATGTGAAACACCTCTGGATGAAGAGCCCATTCTCCGCTGTCGACGGTGTGACGACTGAGGAAGTCTGCCATGACGTTGTCCACGCCTGGAATATGAACTGCAGAGATGACAGGCACGTGATCTTCTGCCCAAGACAAAATATCCTTGACCTCCCACCAGGCGGAACCGCTTCTTGTGCCGCCTTGCCTGTTGATGTAAGCCACCGCCGTGGCGTTGTCGGACTCCACTCTGATCGGAAGACCGGTCAGTTGAGACTCCCAGTGCCTCAGGGCAAGCCGAACAGCTCGAAGTTCCAGAACATTGATGGAGAGAAGGGATTCCTCCAGACCCCATTTCCCCTGAGCACTGAAGCGACCCCAGACTGCACCCCAGCCCCGAAGGCTGGCATCCGTTGTGACTGTGGTCCAACGAGGAACTAGAAAGGATCTCCCTTTCAGGAGATGAGAGAGATCTAACCACCAGTGCAGACTCGACTCGACATGAGGAGGAAGAGAAACAGACAGATGTTGATGATCTGGATGATTCCTGCAAGTCTGGATCACAAATCTCTGAAGTTCCCTGGAGTGGGCCATGGCAAATGGTACTGCTTCGATCGTGGAAATGAACTTCCCCACTAAAGACGACAACTTTGGTACCGGAATTTCGTCCATGTCCAGAATCCCAGCTACTCGGACGGCTATCTGGTGAGCCACATCCTCTGGAAGAAACACCATACATTGGCGAGTGTCGAACAGGAGACCCAGGAACAGAAGCCTCTGAGATGGAATCAAGTCCGACTTGTCCAGATTCAGGATCCAGCCATGACGGTTCAGAGTGTGCATACACTTCTGTAATTGCTGATGGAGGAGCTCCGCTGAGGAGGCTTTCAGTAGGAGATCGTCCATGTAGGGGGTCACTCTGATCCCATCCTGATGAAGCACCGCTATCAAGGAGCCCAACACCCTCTGGAATACCTGAGGGGCTGAAGTCAGCCCAAAGGGGAGCGCTGCAAACTGAAAGTGTCCCTTGTGGCAGGCAATCCTGAGATACCGCCTGCTCTCCGGATGAATAGGGATGTGAAGATAAGCATCCTGAAGGTCCAGGGAGGCAAGAAACTCCCCTGGAGACATTGCTGCAATCACAGAACGCAGGGACTCCTGGCGGAAGTGGGAAGTCACCACATAGGCATTGAGATCTTTGAGATCCAAAATGGGACGAGCTCCTCCGTCCTTTTTGGCTACCACAAACAGGTTGGAATAAAATCCTGAACCTGTGTCCCCTTGAGGAACCGCCTCCAGGACCTCTTTGTCCAAGAGATCCTGGATAGCGTCGTCGAACAGACGCCTTTTTGTGGGTTCCTGAGAAGGACGAGTAAAATGGAACCGAAAAGGAGGAAGGGAAGAGAAAGGGATCCTGTATCCCTCCGACACCACCTGAAGAACCCATGGGTCCGCCACTGACTCCTCCCTCTCAGTCTGAAAGGAACGAAAGGACCGATTGCGTTAGGGCTGGAAACTTTTTCTTAAAGACTGAGGGTAGAAGAGTACTTTTACCGCCAGTAGCCTCACTGATCATTTCTTTGAGTTCAGACCCAAAAAGCAAATTCCCCTGAAAGGGCAAGGAAAGCAAGGCTTTCTTAGAGGCTGTGTCAGCAGACCAAATTTTCAGCCAAAGAGCGCGTCTAGCCACCACAGAAGAAGTGGAGACCCTCGCCATCATGCGCACAGCATCAAAAGCAGCGTCAGCAACATAGTTCTGAGCTTCAGTGATATTAGCAAGTAGCTGCAACTGTTCAGATACTGGCGCATCCTGGCGAACTGCTTCAGTCAGTCGTTCAGTCCAGGCCGCAATGGCTCTATTAACCCATGCCACAGCAAAGGTCGGGCGCATGGCAGTGCCAATGGAGGCAAAAATAGATTTAAGAGAAAGCTCTAGCTTTTTATCCGTCCAATCCTGCAGGGCAGAGGCATCAGAGACAGCCAAAGCGGTAGACTTGGATAGTCTAGAAACAGGAGCATCCACCTTGGGAGGATGAACCCATTTTGCCAGCTCAGCCTCAGGAAAAGGGTATAGTTTAGCAAACTTTTTAGAGACAGAGGAAGATCTATCAGGATTCTTCCATGCCTCAGAGACCAGACGGGCAAGAGTAGGGTTAGTTGGAAAACAAACAACTGGCTTAGATGGCTTTTTCTGAAAAACATCAGTAGGATCATAAGTGGATTCCTGAGTCAGAGGAAGGTTGAGCGTATTCAGAACCGCTCTAATCAGACCCTCAGCCGAGACTTCAGGGTCACACTCATAGGGGTCCCCAATGGACCTGTTAGATTCAATAACAGTACGTTCCTCAGCATCAGAATCCTGTAATAGTTCTTCTTCAGAAGAATCAGTGACATCAGGAGCTCCCTGTGGCTTAGGCAGGGAGGTCCTGATGGTAGAGGGGGTCTGCCAGACCTGGAGAGCCCCCTGTATCTGAGAGGGAAAGAGTTGAAGCGTGGATCTGAGATCCCTAGTGGCAGCTTTAAACTCCCTCACCCAAGATGGCTCAATAGCGTGGCTGGAAAGCCCAGGGTTGCTATCTTGACCAGTACAATTAGGGCATAGATCCCCCACATTATCGGTAGACAGCCCAATGTGGCAAGAGGAGCAAAACGCCATGGGGGTAGCAGACCCCCCATCCTCCTTAGACTTGGGTCTAGCCCCTAGCTCCAGTGAAGTAGACATGCTCACAGCGTCAATATACCCCACAAATAACACTATCACCCATAAAAAGTGTAAATGATTAAAATTTCACCCCAGAAATGTCTAAATTCTGACTTATCTGGTCAGCGAAGGGTTAATCTGTTGAGGAGAGAGAAGGCTCGGTCCTTGCGTAGTGTACTCGCTTAGGAAAAGTACCACAAAATGGCGGCCGTCATGACAGCCAATCAGAAACGAGCGCGAACCAGGCGCTCATGGGAAATGTAGTTTTCCCTTACAAGTACCCCAAACAGTGCCCGAAGCCCCCCTGAACACCCCACACACATAAAACACATTCCGGATGATAGAGCAGGAGCCTAGCATTAAAATGAGCCCTCTCTGAAGTTGCTGTGACAAGCGGTTCCAGAGATACGTCCCACACTGTGAATTCTCATAGAGAGTAAAGGAGCCCTTGCGTCTGAGCGGGAAAAAGCCGCGCTTAAAGGCGCGGAACACCATTTTTAATAAAGTTTAAGAAAACATTAAAAAGTGCCCAAACAAGCATGAAACACATAAGAAACATAAATAAATGAATACCCAAAGCTCCAAAACCCAGAGAATACCACAGAAATTGCATAAAACAGTAATAATGCAATAAAAACACCCTATGAGTGCTGGAGTGTATTAAAACTCCCAAATACAAGCCCATCAAAGGGACACTGTGGGGACAAGTGGACCTTCAGCACTCAATGGGTGACTCACCTTTCCTGCAGGACTTCTGTCTTCAGGTGACCATGATGAAGTGGGAAAGAACCAGAGGTAAATTCCCCAGTAGGGAAGCTGCTTAACACAAGCTGTCCCCTCTTCAGGGCATAAGGTCCACAGAAAATCCCTGGAAGCTGCACCAGCCACTTTAAAGAGGGCAATTCACAGCCATGGTCACCCTCCTAATGGTGGTATTCCATATTTGCATAAAAAAATAATAAAACACTAAGATGCATAGATGTTCTCTACCTGGTGTGCAAAGCACTCCAGGAACAAATCAATCTAAGTGGCTCTGGCCAGAAGGTGGCTTAAGTAAGAGGGGAGGCTCCGCCCCTTGCAAATCATTTGCATAGTTGTTCCTGCCTATTAAAGGGGACTTACGCCTCCCAGAGTACCAGTGACCTGTATTGGACGACAGTGAAATATTTTTTTCTTTCTATACCTGTATGTCCCTGACAGGGAACTCTATGAATTTGTTTTTCCAGAGAGTTTTCAGTTAGGGACTGTGACAACAGGAACAGTTATTCAATGTTGCACTCTCCCTGCAGTAGAAAAGACTGCCTCCCATCATACAGAGCACCCAGCGCTCCAGACATAGTGTTACATTGTATCTAACAGGAATCTTTCTGTAAACAGACATTCAATGAGATCCCAGTCAGGGACATGAAACTGTAAAAAAATAGGTGACAAAGTAAATTGACTTGACGTAACTTACACTTGCAAATGATACAAGTTCAACAAGAATGAAAGAGAAATAACTGGAGTGCGCTCCCAAAACATTTTTAATATGGAACAATAATTTAATCAGCAGCTAAAAGATAAAGCACTTCTTTCACCTAAGAAGTGATAAAAAAAATAACTAATGCTATTAATATACAGTGTCAAAACACCAAGTGTATATGGTTCCTAACAAATGGCCAGTATCAATACAAGTGTGGAAAAAATTAGAACATTTATTGATTGAATTCAACACTGTCATATAAAGGACAATATCATTGGATATAGTGTAGCATCAAATAATCTGCAATTCTTGCACTGGGCTAAGCCTCAATCCCCTCACCAGTCCACCACACGTAGGACTGCAGTACAATTCCCCAGTCTACTGTGTCGTGAAGAGTGTGATAGGGCACGACTATGACACTACCTACAAACTATAATAATCAAACCAAAACAATAATGACCATATATAGCAATTGTGTCCAATTCCTCCACTCTCCCCACAGCGCAATGGATCAAAGGAAATAAACATAATTCTCCACGAAGTGGAGAACGTAGAGAAAAAATCCACAATTACAGGTAAAGGGATAGTAATACTTAAAATGTAAAAAAAAATATGTTGTAGTGTTTATCCCCCTGAGTAAAACAAGGGTACTCCCACTGCTGAAAGGTGTTTCATTCAAAAGTTATTAATTTTCAAAGTTGAATTTTTTAGGTGCAATATCACAGTGGCCTGAAATTGTACAGTGGCGCTGTTGCTACACGATCCTATGGACAGGTCTGGTCCCGGAACCATAAATCTCCAAAAGATGGTGTAGCAACAGCACCACTGTACAATTTCAGGCCACTGTGATATTGCACCTAAAAAATTCAACTTTGAAAATTAATAACTTTTGAATGAAACACCTTTCAGCAGTGGAAGTACTCTTGTTTTACTCAGGGGGATAAACCCTACAACATATTTATTTTTACATTTTAAGTATTACTATCCCTTTAACTCGTGAGTGCAATGTTTGCAACAAAAGGTGCCCTAAAAAGAGCCAACACTATAGATATACAACCAGCTGCAAATGTATAAAAGACACTACACCCACCAGAACAAATCAATTATATATATCCCAAATAATATAAAAATATAACAAATAATAAACATAAAAATAGGATATGAAAATACGATATTAAAAGTAAGGAGAGCAAGGATCAAATGAAAAATGGCATAAGATATAACACCAGTAGTTTGGAAATCTAATATATGTTCTGAAGTCTAGTCTCCGTGTTTTTAATCTTACAAAGTATCTTGAAAAGTTCTTTTTACTCCAAGGCTTTTAAGGGTCAACGGGATCCATTAATCTGTACAATAAAGTGAATATTTCATACAAGATATTGCTTTATCAATTTTCATCAGGGCTTGTCTTCACTTGGCTGTCATGAATGCATATTTAACCCAAGACTAGTCGAATAAGCTCTAGACAAATAGTCTATTCCACAATATTGTTATTCCCAGTGTACCTACCATTGCCGTCTTCACTTGGAGCACATATATATTAATGTGATGGTGTGCACACCTGGTAGAAATGTCTTTTTATCTTTTTGTGTCTTGTCAGAGACATTACCATGATGGGGAGGAAATGGTTATTTTTTCTTTTAAACCTAATCCTCTAAAAGTCTATTTTAAGATGTGTGTAAATGATCTCATGTTAAAACAATGGCCCTTTGATTCAAGGAAGGGGGTGAAAATAACAATGTCAGTTATGGAGATATACGATTAGGTGCAGACAACTACAGTCTCAAGCAGTGTTATTATCTTATGAGAAAATCTAGTCTAAAACAGAGTGATACTCCCCTATGAGAACATCTGAGAGGATGGCATATTTATATGATGTTTAATGACCTCTTACATACATAACTGATGACATAAAAATTGAATATATGTAAAATTTTAATGTGGAGTAAGGATGCCATCTACAGTTTATATAGCGTCATTATTAGGGGTTACTCACATTCCTAGTTAAATTAAGAATTAAAAGCACCCAACCAGGTACTACTGGTGAAATCACTGTATAATGAGATGGTCCTTTAACTAATCAGAGCAGATTTTGATAAAAGGAGTTTCATATTATAAATATGCAAATTGAGAGAGAAGAGGGTCTATTCCTCTTGGTCTGGTTGGCTTTTTCTTTCATGGTGGCTTCTGTTCTGGAAGTGTACTGGTAACTATATATATTTCCTTATTTAAATTCTGCAAAATTTAGAATCAAATATATATTTCTTCAAAATTTTTAGAAACATAAATTTCTTATAATTTGTCTCAATTGGACTGGCCGACCATTTGGGATCAATTATAATTAAGCTATATTAGCTATAGAAACTCTGAAATTAAGCAGAATTTATTTATTATTGGTAAATATTTTGCCAGATAAGTGTAAAATAGTTAAATAGCTTGGTTTATATATTAGTTAATATAATTCTGTTATTTCTAGAATATTTTGTTTCCGGAAATGGTATAATAGCTAACACTGACCTGGGGAATTCTTTGAATTCATTTATTAACCCTTTAACTGCTATTTGTCTATTTATTTGAGGTATTTCTTTGTGTTTTGGGTCTAAAACTTTTGTAAAGTGAAAGTTTCTTTTAAACTTTCACTAGATAAAAGAAGCTGCCTTTGGGTGTAGCATCATATATTTCTAAGTGGATTAACCCTTGGATTATCTTATAGATTTCTTTGTGCATGTACTAGGCCTAACTGTTGTAAAGTGAGAGTTTCTTTAAAACTTTCACTAGACAAAAGAAGCCGCTATATTGGATGGGGCACCCTAGCTTAAAGGGATAGTAATACTTAAAGGGATAGTAATGTTAGGAAAAAAATATTAACTATATGGTAGACACAACTAAAAGAGAGTACTTGCACTTATTCGTATCTCTCAAACCATTATGGCTTGAGAGATACAGGAAAATAAAGTTCTCTGGTCCCTCCCCTTTCTGCTTAATGAGCTGTAAAGCTGTCAGAAGCAGATTCTGGTCGCTTGACCAGGTGCGGCTCTTCAGCAGCGCCTATATAACGATATCTAAAGACAAATACTTCATTTAGAATGGTTTACAAAGTGTGCCTGGTTTGCAAGCACAGTTTGTAGACTGTTCCAATTAAGTATTTATTTCTAAATAGCATGATTTCAGCTCTGCTGAAGAGCCTCTGTCTGGTCAAATGACTGGAATCTGCAGCTGTCAACTAGATGGCAGACTTGAGTGCAACAGCCAGGAAAAGTTAACTATAGCAAGCTGCATCTCTCAAACCATAAAGATTTAAGAGATAAGACTTACATAGATGTTAACCTTTTTAATGTCCACAATATTAAATCAATTTAAAATTAACCATTACTATCCCTTTAAGGATTACTAATCCCTATAGTAAAGTCCGATTAAAAATAAATGTATTGCCCCCAGTGTCATCTCTCAAACTTTATGGTTTGAGAGACGATCGCTCCTAAAGTTGCCCTCTCCCTCCCCATTCCCCGAAGTCAGCGCTGTAGCTGACTGAAGGGAAATCCGGTCTTAGATCATCAGGCGGCTCTGAAGTAGAGCCGCGATCTTGTTAATTAAAAAAACATCTTTCACTAAAACGGTCTTCTACGTGTGCATGCAAACCAAGCACAAGTAGAATACCATTTCAGTGAAAGTTTTCTTTATTAACGCTTCCCTGCAGTCAGCTAGAACGCTGACTATGGGGAAGGGGGAGGGCAACTTTAGGAGAGATCATCTCTCAAACCGTAAAGGTTTGAGAGATGACACTGGGGGCAATACATTTATTTTTAATAGGACTTTAATATAGGGATACTTAAGTATTACTATCCCTTTAAGAAGTGGATTAACCCTTGAAGTACCCTATAGGTTTTACATAATATTGCTATAATCATATTTGTGATATATGTTGCATGAAGTTTAATATACGGTCTATATGTATATTATTGAATTGATTCTAAGTATTTTCTGGTATAATCTGTTACTGGCTATATTAAATGCAATTTATATGTTTTATTCAGAAGATGTGCAATATTTGTAACCGGTAAATAATTAAATTATAGTGACTTAAATCTGGGATTCTATTTCAGTTAGTCTCTAAATCTGATTACTGCATATGGTACAAGAAAAATTGTCAGAGGACCTGGCTTCATATTAAAGTTGACTCATCTGACAATATACCTTAAACCTCAATTAGCATAGTTTATACAGTTTCTGGGGCAGAAGGTATTCATATACACTGCTGCCAACTGTATTTTATTAATTGTAAGGATCAATTATCCTTTTCTATGTTTCTGAGTGCAATTATTGTTATCCAATACCTCTAAACATACCTATAGGTGGTTAACCGTTTAATTGCTGGTAATCCTCATGGTGATAATTGTGGTTTGAGTAACTATATATCTATTGTAATTGCTGATTACTCCTTTATATCATTGTTGTTTACACTTTAATATAATATATTGTATTTAAGATATTATATATATTTTTGCACAAATATGCAGGATTATTTCAATCAATTCTTTACTGTGAAGTAGTGTGTCAATACCTAATATAGTGTAAAGTTCTCAAAATTATCTAATATTGTCATTTATCTATTTAAGTGAAGATATCCAGTCTGATTGGTTCTCTTGTTTTAACCCCTTGGATACCTTCAACATAATTGGTTCGACAGTCTTTTTAGCGATATCAATAGGTGAGTTGGTATATTTGTGAGGCATAACCTGATTCAAACCCCACCATGTGATCTTCACTTATATGCCGCAATTCGAAAAAGCGTCTTGCAACAGACTTCACTTGTATAAAAAGTACAATTGTATAAAAGTAGTGTTTCTCCTTATTTAAAAAAACAAACAAAAAAAAACCATAAAATAGTATCTGCTAAAACAATGAATATGCGTTTTGGAAAGGACTGTCTCCTTTCTCAAAAGCAGATGAAACAAACATGCTGACTGACCTAAAATCACCATCTTTAATCTGTTAAAAAAAAAAAAAAAGCCAAACATTTAAAGGGATAAAATAAACTAAAAATTAAAGGCAATTTCTCAAAAGATCAATTCAGAGAATTTAAATACTGATATTAACCCTATGACAGAGGAGAACAGGACACACAAATGCAGTGGTACTCCAGTATCCCCTGTTTTCCAAACTGTCAAAAGAAGGAAGGAACAAAAATTACAGAATCCAAAGAAAACCAAATAATTCCAAATCGGCATTAGCCCAGGGGTCACGGCTTAGCCCAGTGTAAGAATTGCCCAATATTTGATGCTACTCTGTATCCAGTGATATTGTTCTTTATATGGCAGTTTTTAATTCAATCAAAACATTTTCTATTTTTTCCCACACTTGTACTGATACTGGCCATTTGTTAGGAACTATATGCACTTGGTGTTTTGACACTGTATATTAATAGCGCTAGGATATACATTTTTTCCTTTGAAGGTCAACAAGAAAGCTGACTTGACTGCCACGTCCACCCTTTGCTTCAAGCCCACAAGTGTTGACCTTCCCTTCCTTATGCATTTGTTCCTCCTTTCATGCTTGTTATTTTATGGGCTTTATGTTTGACAAGCAGAGTAATTCTGAGGCAAACCAACTGTATCATAGGGTGACATTTTAACTAAATGGGGGCGTTTAACCATCTAAATACTAGATAGATCTCCAATGTGTTTCTTTTAACTTGATGCACTAGAGACCACTCTAGCATTTAAGGGTAAGGTGGACAGATATTTTAAATGAAATACAAAAAATGTTTTTCTTCAAACAGATGGTAAAAACATGTGAACAGTTTCCAAACATTGTAGATGCGTTTTAACACAAAAATATTTCAGGCAGGAGGTATAAGCAAAAGACAAGCCAACTAGATTGTAGTGCTACATCGGGGTATAACCCCATTGTATGAGACCATCAGTGGATTAACCCATTACATGATAATACCCCATTACACAATACCATCAGTACATTAACCCATTACATGATATTACCAGCCATTAAATGATACCAACAGAACATTAACCCAATTACATGAGATTACCCCATTACATGAAATCACCAGGCCATTACCCCATACCAGAAGACCATACACTTGCATTCTCCCATTTCATGAGCATGTGAGTGTATTACTCCATTATATCAGACTGTTAGGCAATTATGAGACCATCAGTATATTTCCCCAGTACTTGAGATTATTAGAGATGTACATCACATCGTCACAATGTGTTGCATGTTTGGTCTAAATATTATTTTTGCCCATGGCAGTGGCAAAGACGCACACTACAAGTGTGTGCACACATACACACGTGCACTTGGGAAATGATAATCCAAATATTCTTTATTGCCTCTTTAAAAAATTCTCCCAAACTGCTATTCATCCTGCCGCACACCACCTACTATAGTTGTTGCTATATACCTACAGATTCCCCCCTTGCCCCTCCAACAACAGATCTCTCCCACGCCCATATCTATCTTCCCCACAGATCTCTCTCGCTCTCTGCCCCCCAGCTGGTCTTCTTTACCCAAGCAGCCCCAAATAGGATTCTTTCTTCCCTCCACACACTGATATCTCACCCCCCCACACATACTTTATTCTCCCTCCACAACACTACATGTCTGTCCCCCTCTTACCCTCCACAGATTTCCCATACGCATAGGAGAGAAGCTGAGACAGGTGATGGAAGAAAAGTACTGCCTGTGCATAGGGGAGTGCAGCTAGGCCAATAATTCAGTATAGGACACAGACTGAGGAGCAGCATTCTCAAAATAGAGCCTGTGCCCGCCTATTACTCACTGCGATTGGCTGACAGTCACAGCAAGCTGTAACATGCAAAATATTTTATTGGAGCAGGCATGTATTATGTGCTGCTCCTTATAGCCACAGCACTATTCTGGCCACATCTTTATGATAAGCTGGGCTACCTGAACAAATGTTATTATGACTGAAGGCATCCCGGGACAGACATCAGGTAACAGAGGCCTCAATCCAGGGATTTTCCCTGGAAAACAGTGATGTCTGGTCACCCTATTCAAGTGGTTAAAGAAGAATTTAAAATATGTTATTTGTCCCCATGGTAAACTTAGTTTGCACTGGAATTACACCACATATAGACCCTAGGGCTTCCTTTACAGGCTAGCAATGTAATTCCCTACACATTGCATTGTTCTCATTTGTCCTCCCGCTCACATTTGCTCAGTTGTGTCTAATGTTACAGACTGCAATGGAATTGTAATGACTGACGACACTGCTTTTTGTTTTCATCAAACATTGAAACAAGCAAAAAAAAACAAAAAACATGGCATCCACCCAAATCCACCAGAATTTCTGACACAAGCAGAAAGGGTGAAAGCCAAGAAGATGAGAAAAGCCCTCATAGGACAATGAGGAATGGGGAGCAACAATGCAGTTGACAGAGATGCAAAAGTTGCTGTGAGCAGTCTGAACACGTTGTACACAAGCACAAAGATACACTTACCCCTCTGTCAGCAAAGAGGCAAGCGTAATTGTAAACTGACCCCACATTTAACTCTTTGGATGCTAAAATAATCTAGAGAGACATTTTTATCATCTAAGTGGGTTAAATATTAATGGTAACACTACTGGTACAACCAGCTGTATGAGAGAGATGGATTGCCTCTTAATGAATTATCCATAAGTATTTACATACAATGATTAACCAAAAAGCTTGATAGATCCTAGTGCTAATGAAATGACAAGGCAATCTTCCTGATCCATTATTATCCATAAAATTATAAGTGAATAGCCCCATAAATTCAGGTAGATTAAAGGAGCAGTAACCTTTTTATGAAACAATATACATTTTGAGGCTTTTCCTGCTGAGGAACATTTTTCCTTCAAACATTATTACAGCTCAAACTTTAAAGGGATAGTAATGTCAGAAAAAAAAGTATTAACTATATGGTAGATGCAATTAAGAGAGAGTACATGCACTTATTCATATCTCTCAAACTGTTATGGTTTGAGAGATATAGGAAAATAAAGTTCTCCGCTCCCTCCCCTTTCTGCTTGACGAGCTGTAAAGCTGTCAGAAGATGATTCTGGTTGCTTGACCAGATGCGGCTCTTCAGCAGCGCAGATATAACAATATCTAAAGATAAATACTTCATCAGAATGGTCTACAATGTGTGCTTGCAAACCAGGCCCACATTGTAGACCATTCAGATGAAGTATTTATTTTTAGGTATCACTATGTCGGCTCTGCTGAAGAGCCTCCGTCTGATCCAGGAACTAGAATCTGCTTCTGACAGCTTTACAGCTCGCCAAGCAGAAAGGGGAGGGAGCGGAGAACTTTATTTTCCTATATCTCTCAAACCATAACGGTTTGAGAGATACAAATAAGTGCAAGTATTCTCATTTAACTGAATCTACTGTATAGTTCATACTTTTTCTGATGTTACTATCCCTTTAAATGTTTTTCATTAACCTACCAAGTGACAGATGGGTGCCCACTGCCTTACAGAGCAATGCACTGGACCCACCTATGGCACTGAAAGGGTTAAACTGCAATTTTCTATTGTTCACTAGGTGATGCCGTTCCTACCCCTTATGCTGGAGAGCCGTAGCTGGTGACTCAAGCTCTGCCATAAACTGCATTATAAATAAACTAGTGTAAAAGACCGTGTACACGGGCCAAGGTCTGGGTGATGTTAACCCTTTGAGTGCCAGAGAGGTACGCAATGCATTGCGTACCCCTCTGGCACTCAAAGGGTTAAGAGTGCTGGTCCTGCTCTGCGTCCTGCCACCAACTCAGTTATGCACTGTAGAGACTGCCCAAAAGCACAGAATGCTCCCAGCAGAGAACTCCCAGCATTCTGTGCATTCGGGCAGTCTCTACTGCGCATGACGGCTTCTGACAAACATCCTAGCGAATTATTATATAGGATGTAGAAAAGTCTAAGGGTTCCCGATTCCCTGTCTTTCCTGCCCAGGTGAAGAGGGGGTGGAGATCAGAAGAGGGCAGCGAATCAGGCGAGTCCTTCGAACTCCTGCCCACTCCTGTGAGGAGCAAACCAACTGCATTTTATGGTGGGGGATAAAAATTCCCATTGCTATAAATGGTATTTCTGAAATGCATTGGAGACCTCTCTAACCTTGAAGGGGTTTAAAAAAAAAAATTACCCTTTTAATACTTTGAGTGCCAGAGAGGTATCCAATGCATTGCAAACCTCTCTGGCACTCAAAGGGTTAAATTATTGGGAATTTATGCCATTTCTTTTGGACCTTGATGGTACAGCTGGTATAAACCAGAGTTGCAAAACTTTCGTCTTTTTAAAGGGATGCCAATGCCTAAAACTAACATAGAGTTGTACAAACCTTAAATACCCTGTATTCCATGCCAGCCTCTGTCTCAGTTCTGTATTTGCTCTCTGGGGCTTACAATGTAATCTTACCTAATACACACTAAAAACACAACATGAAACTGCAAATAATGTACATATTTATTGTAATAGAGAATCAATGTTTCAATCCAATCTGGACATTTATCAAGATTAAAATCCAGGAGAAGAACAGTGCTGCTGTTCCCTGGAGTGATTCTAGAACAAAGTGCACCATTGGAGACAAATAAACATCCATCAAATTCCCATAGATTTTAAATGGTCCCTGTGGGAAACTGGTTCGCTCCGGGAACTGTACAAGTATAAGTGACTGTCCAGTTTTTTCATCCCGCTTCAATCAGGCTTTTGACCAAATCACTCAACAGTCACTGCCCTCCTACTAGTATGCAATGATATGCAGCCTGGCATGGAAAATGGTAAACTCACTGGAGCTATTTCCCTAGATTTTTTAAAGGCCTTTGACACACTAGACCATAATATTTTGGTAAGTAAACTCCAAAGTTCAGGACTGGGTAATCATTCTCTAAACTGGTTTTGATCCTATTTATCAGACAGAACACAATATGTGAGTGGAAGGGAAATATTACCAGCAACAGACAAAATAACAAGTGTCCTTTCCCCAAGGCTCCATTCTTGGCCCCCATCTATTTTCTCTATTTATAAATGATCTATCCACAGTTTGCAAAGCATCTTTTGTGCACATGTATGCATATGACACCACAATCTATACTAAAAATTCAAACTTATCACACCTTGAAGCCTTATTACAGAATGAGGTCTCTGAAGTTGAAAGATAATATGATTTTAGTCTTACCTGTTAAATCCTTTTCTCTTAGTCCATACAGGTTACTGGTAACTTTGGTATAGCGATCCGCCCCTTTAACTAGGCAGGAACAATTCTAGAAGTGAATGCAGGGGGTGGAGCCTACCTTCCCTCATTGGCTGCAGCTAGCCAATCAGCTCCGGTAAGATTTGAGACACTATTTACTAGGTAATAGAAGGGAAAGAAGACTCCTGTGAGCATGACCCCGAAGGACCCCCACGGTCTGCCACAGGAGAGCCAAGCATGGTCCCTTGACAGGGTGGGAGACCAGTAACCTGTATGGACTAAGAGAAAAGGATTTAACAGGTAAGACTAAAATCCTATTTTCTCTATCGTCCATTACAGGTTACTGGTAACTTTGGTATGTCCAACCATTGAGTTTCCCCACAGGTGGGAAGTAAGGCAAGGACCAGGCGCAAGGCCCCCAAAGTCACCAGAGCAGATATGAACCATCAGATCAGAGATAGCCCATCAAAACAAATGAAGTGTCAACAAACACTGAACAGGGGAAACAACACCCCAAACTGTTACACAGCACACTGAACCAGAGCCAACAGGGCTCAAAAGTGAAGGAAGCACCAAAGAACAGAAGAAGATCCTGGACAGACAAGACCTCCAGGATCTTCCTCCTAAAACTGGCGTCAGCTGATGCCAGCACATCAACACGGTAGTGCTTCAAAAAGGTGTGCACAGACGACCAAGTGGCAGCCTTGCACAACTGATTAGGTGAGGCCTGATTCTTGTAAGCCCAAGAAACCCCAATGGATCTTGTAGAATGAGCCGTGACCCGAAAAGGAACAGGCTTCTTCCTGAGTTTGTAAGCCTTACGAATAGGGGACTTGATCCAAGAAGCAATAGTCACTTTGGATGCAGGTCTCCCTGCCCTGGGGCCCTCAGGAATGACGAACAGCGTGTCAGATTATCTAATGGACTCAGTGAGATGTATATAAAACTTAAGACAACGCACCACATCTAACAAGTGGAGATCCCTATCCTTGTCAGAGGTAGGGTCAGGGAAGAAAGAAGGCACCACAATCTCCTGATTAATGTGGAACCCAGAGACCACCTTTGAGAGAAACTCCTGCGAAGTACCGCCTTGTCTTTTTGAAACATCAAAAAAGGTGGTCTACAAGACGGAGCATGTAACTGCGCGACACGGCAAACAGACACAATCACCAGGAGATAAGCCATTTTCCACGTCAGCAGGCGTAGAGGAATAGTAGCCAAGGACTCAAAGGGAGGGCGTTGAAGGACGCCCAAAACCAAATAAAGATCCCACTGAGGAGTGGGAGTCTTGAAAACAGGACGAGTATGAGCAACGCCCTGGAAGAAACCCTTGACATCAGGAAGGATGGCAATGTGCCTCTGAAAGAAAACAGAGAGAGCAGACATCTGAACTTTAAGGGAACTCAAACTGAAGCCCTTATCCACACTGTCCTGCAAGAAAGCCAGGACCGTAAGCAGATCAGAATCCTGAGAAATGTCCCCATCAGCAAACAAAGATAGAAAGGTCGACCAGACACGACAGTAGGCCTTAGAAGAAACAGGTTTGCGGGCACTAGCCATAGTAGCCACCACACCAGAAGAAAAACCTTTCTTCTTCAGTATTGAGGATTCAATTTCCAAGCCGTCAAAGCTAGACGATGAACATCCTCCTTCCACAGGCAACCCTGGAGAAGAAGATCTGGACAGCAAGGGAGCCGGAATGGTTCCGCCACTGACAGATCCAGAAGCTCTGGAAACCAAGCCTGTTGAGGCCAGTACAGAGCAATCAGAATGACTGGAGAGAGCTCCAGTCTCAATTGCTGTAACATCCTGTGCAACATGGGGAGGGGAAGAAAGATGTAAGCCAGAGGAAATAACCAAGGAATGGACATGGCATCCACTGCTAGAGCTAGAAGATCCCTCCAGTGAGAGCAGAACCTTGGAACCTTCTGGATGTGTCTTGTCGCCATCAGGTCAATCCAAGAAAGACCCCATTTATGAACAATGACGGCGAAAACCTCTGGGTGCAGTTCCCACTCTCCGCTTCCACCGTGTGTCAACTGAGGAAGTCTGCCATGACGTTGTCTACGCCAGGAATGTGCACTGCGGATATGGCAGGATCATGTTCTTCTGCCCAGGACAAAATAGCCTTGACCTCTAACCAAGCGGTGAGACTTCTTGTTCCCCCCTGCTTGTTGATGTAAGCCATGGCTGTGGCGTTGTCGGACTGGACCCGGACTGGGCATTCTTCCAGCTGGGATGTCCAATGGTGTAGGGCATGAAATATCGCCTGAAGCTCCAACACATTGATGGGAAGTAGAGATTCCTTCAGAGACCACCGACCCTGAGCACTCAGCTGGAGAGTCTGGCATCCGTTGTCACCGTGGTCCACAGTGATATCAGGAAGGACTTGCCCTTCAGCAGACTGGAGAGGTCGGGCCACCACAACAAACTCAGTTCCACATGAAGAGGGAGGGATACTGACATCTTCAGAAGGTCCGGCTGACCCCTGCACACCTGGATCACAAACCTCTGGAGTTCCCTGCTGTGAGCCATGGCAAATGGGACTGCTTCTATGGTGGAGATGAATTTCCCCACTAGAGAGGACAGCTTCTTGGCTGTCACAGGATCGTGAGCCAGAACAGCAGAAACCCTGTGGGCGATCTGGGGAGCCACCTCGCCCGTGACAAACACCATGCTCTGCTGAGTGTTGAAGAGAAGGCCCAGGAGGACCAGACGCTCAGATGGGACAAGATCTGATTTGTCCACGTTGATGATCCACCTGTGATGAGTGAAAGCATGAATGCAGTCCTGAACCTGCTGATGAAGAAGTTCCGCAGAAGGGGCTTCAGAAGCAGGTTGTCCATGTATGGAGTAACTCCGATGCCGATGGAGGATGGATACTAAAGCTCTCCGGACACGGTTGAAGACTTGAGGAGCTGTAGTCAGACCAAAGGGAAGATCTGAAAACTGAAAGTGCCTTTGGTCACAGGCAAATCTGAGATACTGCCGACTCTCTGGATGAATGGCGATGTGTAAATACGCGTCCTGAAGATCCAAAGAGGGAAGGAATTCCCCCAGGGACATAGTAGCAATCACACCCTTAGGGACTCCTGGTGATCATGAATCTTGATCACAAAAGGAACTGAGATCCTTCAAATCCAAAATGGGACGACAACCGCTGTCCTTCCTGGAGACCACAAAGAGGATTGAATAAAACCCCATGCCTCTGTCATGAATTGGAACAGTTTCCAGAACATCCTTGTCCAGAAGGGCCTGTGTTTCTCTACGCCCTGGGGCATATGAGAGGGGAAAACCCGAAAGGGAGGAAGAGAAGCAAAAGGAATCCTGTGCCCTTCTGCCAGGCAGAAGGGTATTCTTGTCTCCTGTGGCCTCACTAATCAGATCTTTAAGATCTGGCCCAAACAAAGAGGTGCCTTGAAAAGGCAATGAGAGCAAAGTTTTCTTGGAAGCAGTGTCAGCAGACCAGATCTTGAGCCAAAGAGCTCGTCTGAAAACCACAGACATGGTGGAAACCCTTGCCACCAAACGGATGGCATCAAATAAGGCAGCAGAAATATAATGCTGGGCCTCAGAAATGTTGGCAAGAAGCTGCAACATATCCGAAGTAGGAGCACCCTGACGGACAGCCAGGGTGAGCTTTTCAGTTCAGACCGCAATGGCCCGGTACACCCATGCCTCAGTGAACGCTGGACTTGAGGGAGACCTCAAGTTTCTTGTCAGTCTAGTCTTTCAGAGCGGACTCATCAGCAACTAGCAAGGCAGTAGACTTCGATAGCCTGGAGACAGGAGCATACACTTTGGGGGGATAAACCCACTGAGCAAGTGCCACCTCAGGGAAGGGGTAAAGCTTGGCAAATTTCTTGGAAACAGAATGTTTACTGTCCGGACATTTCCACTCACCAGACACAAGGCGGTCAAGAGTGGGGTTAGGTGGAAGACAAGTATAGGGCCTCTTAGGCTCCTGAAATACATCAGAGGAATCTGAAGAAACCTCCTGAACAAAGGGAATGTTTAGGGTAGACAGCTCTGATCAAGCCCTCAGCCAAGGGATCAGGATCAGCCTCAAAGGGGTCCCCAAGAAACAGAGGAGCCCACAGCAGAACATTCCTCAACATCCAAATCCACCAACAGTTCCTACTCAGAGGAATCTGATACGGCAGGTACTCCCTGTGGTTTGGGCAGGGAAGACTTGAAGGAAGAGGGGTCTGCCAGGAGTGGAAGACCCACTGTAACTGGGATGGAAAGAGTTGCAGTGTAGGCCAAAGGTCTCTAGTAGAAGCCTTGAACTCATGCACCCAAACTGGCTCTAATGCATGGCTTGGGGGTCTTGGGAGAGACTCTCTGAGAACATCTGAACATGCTGGGCATAAATGACCTGAGAATTCTCTAGGTAACTGTGAATGACATGAGGAGCAATGCGCAATAGGGGACACAGAGACTCCAGCGTCCTTAGTCTTAGGCCTGGCCCCAAGCTCTAATGGATTAGACATTCTCACAGTGTCAAAACATTTAAAGTATAAGGAATCACCCAAATACAGTGTGTAAGATTAAAATTTCACCCCAGAAATCACTAAAATACACTTATCTGGCAGGCGAAGGGTTAATCTGCAGAGGAGAGAAGGAGAGTCCAAGTCCTGCATAGGATACTCGTTCAGGAAAAAGCACAAAATGGGTGCCGCGGCAGAAGCCAATAAGAAACGAGCGAGCAAAGCAAGCGCTTATGGGAAACGTAGTGTTCCCAGAAAAAGTACCTCAACAGTGCCCGAAGCCCCCTGTGCCCCCCAACACACACAAAACATTAACCGGATGACAGAGCAAGGACAGACAATTAAAATGAGGCATCTCTGAAGTTGCTACATTGAGCGGTTACAGAGATATGTCCCAAACTGTACAGTCCCATAGAAGTGAATGGAGCAATGGTGTCTATGCAGTAAAGCGTGTCTTAACCCCTTACCGCTCTAAGACGTACATGTACGTCTCGATCGGATGTCCCAGGTAGACAGAGGACGTACATGTCCCGGAAGTCATTTAAAGAAATTTAAAAAAAAAAGTTCAGCGGGCGTTAAGTGCCGGCCGCGTAAGGGGTTAAAGGAGCGGAACACATTTTTTTTCAAAGTTGAAACTGTGAATTAAATTTACATGAAACATTACTAGAACATGTTAGCAGACCCAAAAGACACTGAACCCAGTAGGGAACGTGCCAATAAACCCCCAAAGGATGCAAAACCAGAAGCTAAAGGGTTACATTACCACAGAAACTTGCTCCAAAACACCTAACAGACATACAGATAAACCCAATGAGTGCAGGAGTGTGCAATAGGAACTCCAAAGGTTAACCCCTGTGCGAAGGGGCACTGTGGAACATGTGGACCTGCAGCACTATAAGGGTTGCTCACCTTTCCTGCAGATCTTCTGTCTTCAGATTACCATGTATCAAGAAGAAGTCTCAGTGGGCAACTCCTGAAGAAAGAACTTGAACCCAAGATTTTCCTCCCAAAGGCAGAGCACTGGACTTGGCTATCCAGGAAACTGGGGGATTCACAGAAGGGGGGAAGCCCAGTGCGCCAAGGCTGCCTCTGAAAAAGGGTACAGTCTAGAAAATAGGCAACCCTTTATCAGGAATCTTCCACTCAGGCAGAAGTATCTGATCTGATCTGATCTGATTAGGGGAAAATACAGTAGAAGATTTCCTATGCCTCTGAAAGACATCCATAAAGGAAGGCCCCTCATCAGGACTGTCAGGGACCTGAAGAGTCTCCAAAACATCCCCAATAAGCCCCTCAGACGAGGGAAGAGGGTCTGCCTCATAGTCCCCATGGGAGTAGGAAGAATTCAGATCTTCATATCCCCCGTCCTCACATTCCACCTCAGAAAATTCTTCCTCAGTGGAGGGCCCTCTGAGTGCAGGAATTCTCTGAGATCTGGGGGCCACATATGTGAAAGTGGTGTGGGGCTTCCAAGACTGAAGAACCCCCTGGAGGGAGAGAGGAAGTCGGGCCACTGTGGACAACAGTGATTTCACCAAAGACGGCTCTTGATCAGTGCTGGACGTGCCTGATGGGGTAGTGGGGGCCACAGCACAAGAAAGGCCAAGAGATCCAAAATACCCTCTAGGGAGCCCCGTCTGACATGAGTAAAAGCAAGGGGAATAGTGATGCCCCTGAATCCTTAGTGTTAGGTCTAAGCCCCATGTCCCTTAGAATCCGACATCATGACAGTAAGTGTCTAAACTAGTATAAGTCACTAGTAACAGTTCCCCAGACTAATAGTATACCCAAGAAAAGCCCAGAAAGTACTCTGGCAGGAAAGGGTTAATCTGGAGAAAGAGAACAAGGAGAGTCTGCCTCTGCATAGGATAAGCAAGAGAGAAGTAAAATTGCGACTGCAAAAACAGGCAGCCAGTCGGAAGAAGGCCTGTGAAAAGGGCATTCTGGATAATATAGTCTGCTCTGTTGCCATTGCCTAGCAATGCTTATGACTATCTGTGCAGTACCATAAACCCCCAAGACACTCAGGATGTGAAACAGATGAAAATGCATGAGAAGACAAGAAGAAAGAGCCCACTCTGACTTCTGTATGTCAAACAGTTGCAGAGATATGTCCCAATGACGTTAGCCAATAGAAGTCAATGAAGCAAAGATGGCGGTGACACGGGAAGCATTCTTAAAAGAGCTGCGCACTCAATACAGGACAAAATATGAGGTACCCCAAAAGACCCAGTGACCCCAGGGAACATGTGGGGGGTACCTAAAAGACAGGCCCCTAAAGAGAAATGCCCAGGAAAAGCCCCCAACCAGAATAAAACAGCAGGAAAGGGTTTAACTAGTCCAAATGCAGCCACCCTTGCTCCATAACTCCGGGAATGAACAGTATCCTATATAATAATTCGCCAAGTTGTGTGTAATGCCGGACATGCGCAGTACACACTGCTGCGCGCGTGGCACTCATGAGCAGTAGAGACTGCCCGCGCCGCAGCTGATACAGAGCTGGGATTTCTCTTAAGGATCCTATGCAAAGAAGGGCAGATAGTGTCTTGAAAAAACAATTCACTGCCATAGGTCAAAATCTGAAAACCGCTACAGCTATGGCCTCTATGTTCTGAACCCTCCGCATTTGGCTAAATTAATTAGAAGAAAAAATTGAATCTTCCATTTCAAGATCCCATATTTTAAAAGATTTATCAGTCTTCAAAGACTCCATAAACTACCCGTGTGACGCATCATTGGACAACATCCGCCTTCTAGCTAAGACATCATCACATTCTGTAACAGCACGTAGAGCCTTTATGGGTCAAGGCATGAGAAGCGTACCCCTCATCTAAGAATCAATAGTTGTCCCTCTCGTTTTCAGGCCTTAAACTGTTCGTCGATCAGTTGGAGGACATAATCCAAAAGTCGCCTGGTGGTAAAAGCTCCTTTTTACCACAAGAAAAAAGATCCAGAAGATCTCCGGCCAGGATGGGACAATACAGAAAGCAGCCCTTTCGGGAGGCAAAGAGCTACAAGCCGGGTAGAGCATATGAACAGGGGCAAAGAGGCACAGTGATAGCTACAATGTCCCTTGGGGAATTTCTAGCTTCTCTGGATCTTCAGGATGCATATTTGCACATTACCGTTCATCCAGAGGGTCGGCAATATCTCCGCTTTGCCTGTCACCGAGGGCATTTCCTGTTTTCTGCGCTCCCCTTTGGCCTGACCACGGCTCCTCAAGTCTTCAACAGAGTCCTGGGAGCCTTGATTTCCGTCGTACATCGAGACGGCATCAGAGTCACCCCATACATGGATGATCTCCTTCTGAAGGCCTCTTATCCAGAACTCCTTCATCAGCAAGTGCAGGATTGCATTCAAGCTCTTTCCCGTCATGGGTGGATCATCAATCTGGACAAGTCAGACCTCCTCTTCGACACTCAGAGAGGGATGGTTTTCCTCGTGGACGAAGTGGCTCATCAGCTTGCACTGAAGGTCCAGGCTGTCCTGAATTAGGATCCAGTTCCAGCCAAGAAGTTGTCATCCCTGCTGGGGAAGTTCATTTGCACCATAGAGGCGGTTCCGTTTGCCATGGCTCATACCAGAGAACTTCAGAGGTTTCTAATCCTGGCATGCAGGGGTCGCCCGGATCTCCTGGAAAGGTCCTTATCTCTCACTCTTCACGTGGAGCTGAATCTCTCGTGGTGGCTCAACCTGAACAATCTGCTGAAAGACAGACCATTCATGGTGCCATTTTGGACAACAGTGATGATGAATGCCAGCCTCTCCGGTTGGGGAGCGGTTCTGGGGCACTTGAATGCTCAGGGCTGGTGGTCCCAGGAAGAATCTGTCCTTCCCATCAACGTCTTGGAGCTTCGGGTAATATTTCATGCCCTGCGCCACTGGACTCGCAACTGGAGGATTGCCTGGTCAGGGTCCAGTCCGACAGTGCCACAGTGGTAACCTACATCAACAAGCAAGGCGGCACAAGAAGTCTCGCAGCTTGGCTAGAGGTCAAGACTATTTTGTCCTGGGCAGACGAGCATGTCCCTGCCATTTCCGCAGTTCATATTCCTGGCTTAGAAAACATTCTGGCAGACTTCCTCAGTCGACACACAGTGGACAGCGGAGAGTGGTAACTGAATCAAGAGGTGTTCCACCTCATTGTCCAGCAGTGGGGACTTCCGTGCATCGACCTGATGGCAGCAAGACACAACAGGACGGTTCCAACATTCTGCTCTCACTGGGTGGATCCCCTGTCTCTAGCAGTGGATACCTTGTCGATTCCGTGGAATTTCACCTCTGGCATACATGTTTCCTCCCATTCCCCTGTTGCACAGGGTGATAAGGAAACTGCGGCTGTAGCACTGCCCAGTCATTCTGATTGCTCCGTACTGGCCTTGTCAGGCTTGGTTTCAGGAGCTTCTGGATCTCTCAGTGGCGGAACCTCTTCGGCTTCCCTCACGTCCGGATCTTCTTCTACAGGGTTACCTGTGGAAGGAGGATGTTCATCATCTGGCTTTAATGGCATGGAGATTGAATCCTCAGTTTTGAAGAAGAAAGGATTTTCTTCTGGTGTGGTGGCTACTATGCTTAGTGTCCGTAAGCCGGTTTCCTCTAAGGCCTACCATCGAGTTTGGTCTACCTTTCTATCTTGGAATGCTGATAGGGACCTGTCTCAGAATTTTGATCTTCCTACGGTCCTTTCCTTCCTTCAGGATGGTGTGGATAAGGGTCTCAGTCTGAGTTCTCTTAAGGTTCAGACTTCTGCTCTCTCTGTTTTCTTTCAGAGGCGCCTTGCTATTCTTCCTGATGTCAAGGTTTTTTTTCCAAGGAATTGCTCATACCCGTCCTATGTTTAAGACTCCCGCTCCTCAGTGGGACCTTAACTTGGTTTTGGGCATCCTTCAACGCCCTCCCTTTGAGTCATTGGCCACTATTCCTCTCTGCTGACATGGAAGATGACTTTTCTTCTGGCGATCGTGTCTGTTCGCCATGTTGCTGAGCTGTATGCCCTGTCCTGTAGGCCACCCTTTTTGATGTTTCACAAGGAGAAGGCAGTGCTTCACACTTCACAAGAGTTTCTGCCGAAGGTGGTGTCTGAGTTCCACATTAATCAGGAAATTGTGGTTCCTTCTTGCTGCCCTAACCCTACTTCTAACAAGGAGAAGGATCTTCACCTGTTGGGTGTTGTGCGTTGTCAAGTTCTGTGTGCATCGCACTGAGCCATTGAAGCAGTCTGACACTCTTTTTGTCATTCCTGAGCGTGCCAAGGTAACCATTGCTTCTTGGATCAAATCCACTAAGGCTTACGAACTTAGGAAGAAGCCTGTTCCCTTTCGGGTCACGGCTCATTCTGCGAGGTCTATTGGGGCATCAGGCCTCAGCTGATCAGTTGTGCAAGGCGGCCACTTGGTCGTCTGTGCATACCTTCTCAAAACACTATCTTGAGGATGTCCTGATTTTAGGAGGAATATCCTGGAGACAGCCTTCCCTGTCTAAGATCTCCTTTGTCTTTTCAGTACTCTTTCACTTTTGAGCCCTGTTGGCTCTAGTTCAGTGTGCTGTGTAATGTTCCTGAGGTCTGTTTTACCCCTGTTCAGTGTCTATTGACAATTTGTTTTTATTGTTGAGCTATTCATGATCTATTGGTTCATTGGTGCTCTGGTGACTTTGGGGGCCTGCTTCTGGTCCTTGCCGTTCTTCCCACCCTGGGAAACTTAATGGTTGGACATCCAAAAGTTACCAGTAACCTGTATTGGACAACAGAGAAAAGAGGATTTTAGTCTTACCTGTTAAATCCTTTTCTCTTAGTCCATACAGGTTACTGGTCTTCCACCCTGTCAGGGGACCATGCTTGACTCTCCTGTGGCAGAACATGGGGGTCCTTTCGGGTTCATGCTCACAGGTGTCTTCCTTTACCTTCTTACTACCTAGTCAATACTTAGTTTTCAAATCTTACTGGATGGGGATTGGCTAGCTGCAAGCTAAGGAGAGGAGGTAGGCTCCACCCAGCAATCACTTCTCAGAATTTTTTCTGTCTACTTAAAGGGGCTGATCGCCTACCCAAAGTTACCAGTAACCTGTATGGACTAAGAGAAAAGGATTTAACAGGTAAGACTAAAATCCTCATTTAAAGTTCTCCTCTCTCCTGATGTCAGCTGTAAATCTGACAGCAGGAGATCCGTGTTGACCGAAACGAGGAGGCTCTTCAGCAGAGCCTAAATGCGGAAGCGACTGGTACCCGGCCGACGTCCGTCTGCAAGATGGAGAAATGCATAGGAGAACAGTGGCAGAAGGCAGAAAGCCTGCTGAGGTATACTGTGATAGATGGTTGCCTTTTACCCACTTGGGTGATTCCATGTGCAGCAGAGACCTCTCTGGCTTCCAAGAGGATGAACAATAGGCATCCAACATAGGCCCTGCCAGACCCAAGAATGTGTCCCTCCTGGAATTTTTGACAAAAAAGTTTTTTAAACATAATTATCTAGTAGGCCAGTAAGGATGTTCACGCTCTTGAGAATTAGTGACTACCAATGGGCCGATAACTATGAACATTTGTACAAATAAAATTGATGAAATGGCTGGTTGAGAATGATGTGAGTTGCAGTCTCCAACAGATTGTTGCTGACCAATGTTTTGGTGGACTTTAAAAGGGATAGTATTTCCATGTTTTTACAAACATTAATCTTGTAGGCATTATAAAATAAAACTAAATGCCCCCAGACCCACCTCTAACCTTTATAGTTTGAGAGATAATCGGGACCAAAGTTTCCCCATCCCTCCCCTTTCCGACGTCGGCGCTCTAGATGACTGCAGGGTAATCTGGTCCCTGGACAAGTGGAGGCTCTCCATCAAAGCCGAGATTGTGTTATTGAGAAAGAAATCCGTCACTGGAGCAGTCTACAAAGTGTGCTTGGTTTGCAAGATCAACCTGCTTCTTTTTTGCAGTTTGGAATACTCATTGAGTTGTTAGTAGTGGAGCGGAGGTGATAATTGGTATGGAGTGCTTTGAGTGAGCATACTTCTCAGGTAGTCTGGTAGCTTTCCCAAGAAGTGTTTATAAAATAGGCAAGAAATGTGAAGGCCACATCTTGATTGAAGTTATTTAACCCCTTAAGGACTGGCCGCACATGCATGCGGGCGGCACTTAAGGTCCATGGACCAATCCGATGCAGGGCTCCCCGAACAGTGTGCAGCCATGCGGGGAGCCCTGAATTCCATGACGGCCCTGATACGTCATGGGTCCTTGTGGCTTGCCGACCCATGACATGGCTCTCCAACCCATGACGTGCCAGGATCGTCAAGGGTCCTTAAAGGGTTAAGCATATCACAGTGATGGGTAGTGTAATTACTGGAAGTTCAACCGGCATAATGGATTTTCTCTATCATTCAGTATGGAACACAGGTACCATGGGATTGAGATCTTCTTTTGGAGGGTAGAACACATTCTCAAAAAGACAGACTCTTGTGAGTGGAGAGTCCCAGTCTTTTCTGCAACTCAACCCTTGCCTCTCCTCCATTTATGATGTATTCTCTGAGGTGGACAGGACACTTCTCTTTTACATTTTTTATTGTTTTTTGGTTAGATATGGGACTGTTAACCCTTTGAGTGCCATAGTGGTACACAAGAGATTGCAAAGCAAATCCACCATTAGGAGGGTTACTGTTACTGTACTTCCCCTAGAGTGGATTGACCAGTGTGCAGATGCTGTGTGGACCCCTGCAGCCCTGTGGAGAGAATCTTGCAACCCAAGTTTTCTCTCCCAGCAGAATCCTCTGGGGCTTTGCTTCTTTCACAAAGATAACCTGAAGAAACTGAAGATTGGTGAGTAACCCTTTGAGTGCCGTGGTCCACTTTGTCCCTGCTTGTACCTCTTCATACAGAGGTCTTCCTTTGACTCTCTCACTCATGTTGGGTATTTTATTACTGTACTAGTTGAACAGCCCGTTACACGGTCCACAGTGCCTCTGGCAGCCGGTCGCGGGGCAGTCACACGCAGTGGAGACTGCCCACGCCTTGGCTGATACAGAGCCTCTGGCAGCCGGTCGCGGGGCAGTCACACGCGGTGGAGACTGGCCGCGCCTCTGAGGTGGACAGGACACTTCTCTTTTACATTTTTTATTGTTTTTTTTCAAGAACAATGGTAGTTCTGCGCGATGTCTGAGCGATGGCAGCATCCACTTTAGGAAGGGGACACCAGAGAGATGCATCCTCTTCAGCAAATGGATACATCCAATGGAACCGTCAGTAAACTGTTGCTCTCTTTTCTGACTGCTTCCATTCGGATTGTATGATCTCTTGTATGCAGGCATGCACTGGGAATTGTGGGTTAGTTCTCTTATATCCCACAAAAGCTGCGTCCGTGACATTTAATTCTTTCTGCACTTCAGTTAATCCCAAGGACTTTCTCATTGCTTTGACAAGACCGTCAATCTTATCTAAACTGAAACTACCTGTTTCTTTGGTGATTTCACCCTCTTCTGCTGATGAGGGGTCAGAATCAATCTGGATGAAGCTGTTATCTTTTTGTCTTCTGAATGGTCCTTCATCTGGGTCCAGGGCTCTGGGTCTCTTTTTCACTGCCTCTTGCAAGGAAGTGAAGGTTTCCTGCATTGATGTAAGCATCCATGAGAGGAAGTCCTGAAACTGAACTGTATCTCGCTTCCAGCAGCTAATTTCAGGCAGGCAGCACATAACTTGGTAGGATCAGATATAGGTATTTTCTGGTCACAGCCAGCACGTCTTCAATTTGGGAGCAGACTTGTCCTCTTTAGGCTGTTCAGTAGTTTTGGTTTTGTCAACTTTAAGCTTCTTTGAAGAAGACATGTTGCTGGCAGTTAAACAATAAGGTGCTGAAAATGCACATACTGATACTGGTACAAAATACCAGGAGGGGTGAACTACAGGCATGCAGAACAATATATTAAACATATATAAATATTAAACACAAACATTATTTTATATATATACATACACACACACACACACATATATATATATATATATATATATACATATATATATATATATATACATATATATATATATATATACACATACATACATACATATATATATATATACACATACATACATACATACATACATACACACACACACACATACATATTATATATATATATATATATATATATATATATATATATATATATATATATACACACACACACACACACACAGACACACACATACCTGAGGCTGTTCGTTCCACTGCTGGAATGCAAGACGCGTCACTTCCAGTTCCTTAATCCCGGCTGTCCTGAAGGCCCAATGGCGGTTCAGTGACAGCGTTCTGATGCGGGTGACAACAGAGGGGCTGGTATGGCAGCGAGCATGAGCCACAGGGACGTTTCCTAGTAGGGGACCATCGCAAACAATCCGATAAATAATTGGAGCAGGCAATGTAACCCGGTATGAGGCAGGCTACATGAGACAGGCAATATAAAAAAAAAAAAGTTATGTTTTGAGGAGACAGAAGGAGGCAAGGCCTCCGTCCACCAGCTACGTAGGACCAAAATAACTGCAGGAGGGGGGTGAACTCAGAAAATGTACAGAATTTGAATTGGTCCTACCAGCTGAAGGGCGGAGCCAACAACCCCACAGTATGCCATGGATTGGACACAGAGAAAAATTGCCTTGAGAGAGGTCTCAAGCTTCTTGTCAGTCCAGTCATTCAGAGCAGATGCATCAGCCACAGGCAAGGCAGTGGACTTAGAAAGCCTGAAAACAGGGGCGCTGAGCTAGGGCCACTTCAGAGAACGGGTAAAGCTTAGCAAACTTCCTAGAGACAGACTGTTTTCTGTCTGGAAACTTCCACTTCTCAGACACCAAGAGATCCTTGGTGGGTTTAGGTGGAAAACAAGTATGGGGACTAAAAGGCTCCTGGAAGACATTAGAGGGGTCAGATGAAATCTCCTATACCAAGTGAATGTTCAGGGTGTCCAACACAGCCCTGATCAGGCCCTCAGCTGAGGGAACAGGATCAGCCACAAAGGGGTCCTCAAAAAACTGAGAGGAAGGGACAGCAGAACAGTCATCATCGGAATCCACCAATAATTCCTCCTCAGAGGAATCAGATACATCAGGCGGTTTAGGCACCCGGCGGTTTAGGCACCCGGCTGTTCAGGCAAAGAAGATCTGATAGGGGTGGAGGCCTGACACAAGTGGAAGACCCCCTGCAAAGTGGATGGAAGGAGCTGTAAGGTGGACTGGAGGTCCCTGGTAGTAGCCTTAAACTCTTGCTCCAGACTGGCTCTAGTGCATGGCTGGAGGTCCCTGCAGGGAACTCAGGGGCAGCAACACATGCTGGACAAACATGACCTGAGAATTCTCTAGGTAACCCTGTAACATGACGCCTTATATCATAAGCTGCATATCTCCGTTATAGTTCCTTTCTCCCTCAGAATAACATTCCAATAGTACACCTAACCTCCTGTTCCCAAACATCAGCCGAGACTTGATGAAGGGAAGAACTATCTTTTATTGAATCAAACACAGTTTATATACACTACAGAGACTCTTGTCAAGATCAGCATGCAAACGAGGACTTGGGACAGTGTTTCTATGCTTGACCAATCAGTCACCAGCACCCTTATCAAGATAAGAATGCAGATTAGTACTTGAAAAATAGCCATTCTTAACTGGCTCATAATTAACCTCCTTTGATTGGTCAAGGAAGCACAGCAGGATCAATTAACATTCCTTAGCATAGACCTGGAGTATATTGGAAGCAAAGCCCAAACCCCACTATCTCTGTACTCTAGCAATGTATTGGAAGCAACTATGGCTAAGCTCAGTCTATGGTTGTTAGTGTTTTGGGTAGAAATAGTCTGAAGACATGAGATACCATATCTCTGACACACTAATATCTCCCATAGTTGCCACAGTTCCATCACAAACCCTGAGTGACATGAGGAGCAATGGGGGACACAGACACCCCAGTGTCCTTAGTCTTAGGTCTAGCCCCAAGGTCTAACGAATAGACATACTCACAGTGTCAAACGGTCAAAGTATCAGAAACACCCAAAATATAGTGTGTATGATAATAAAAATTCACCCTAGAAATGCTAAAATAGACTTATCTGGTAGGCGAAAGGTTAAATTACTGAGGAGAGAAGGAGAGTCCAAGCCATGCGTAGGATACTCGATCAGAGAAGGCACAAAATGGCTGCCGCGGTGGGACCCAATCAGAAACGAGTGCACGAAGCAAGCACTCATGGGAATTGTAGTTTCACTGAAAAAGCATTCCAACAGTGCCCAAAGCCCCCTGAGCCCCCCAACATGCTCAGAACATTGAGCGGATAACAGAGCACCTCTGACCTCGCTATGTGGAGCGGTTGCAGAGATATGTCCCAAACTGTAAAGTCCATAGAAGTGAAAGGAGCAATGGCGTCTATGCGGTAAACGCGCGCCGGAGCACAAATTTTACAAGGTGAAAACCAAAATGTAAAAACCACTCAAAAGTCCACTAGAACAAGTCAGTAGACCCAATAAACACTGATCCCAGTAAGGAAAGTGCCCACAACATCCCAAAAGATGCCAAACCAGCAGCCAAAGGGTTAAGTTACCACATAAACTTGCTCCAAACACCCCACAGACATACAGATAAACCCAATCAGTGCATGAGTATGTAATAGGAACTCAAAATGAGACCCCTGTGCGGAGGGGAAGCGTGGGACATGTGGACCTCGGCACTCAAAGGGTGCTTGCCTTTTTTAGCTGGCCTTCTGTCTTCAGATTACCATATATCAAGAGAAAGCCTCAGTGGGCAACTCCTGGGGAAAGAACTTGCAGTCAAGATTTTCCCCCCAGGGCTTAGGTCCACAAAAGCATGGTAAACTGAGCCATACACATCTGGGTGATGGGAATTGTCAGTGATGGTAATCCGCCTAATGGTGGTATCCCATATCTAACAGAAAAATAATAAAGAAGCTAAAACTATAGCAGAACTGTTCTCTTGCCTTGTGTCTTGACCAAGGAACAAATCTTACTGGATGGGGATTGGCTAGCTGCAAGCTAAGAAGAGGAGGTAGGCTCCACCCAGCAGTCACTTCTCAGAATTGTTCCTGCCTACTTAAAGGGGCTGATCGCCTACCCAAAGTTACCAGTAACCTGTTTTGGATGACAGGATTTGTGCCACATAATTTCTTTATTTAAACTCTACAAAATAAGACATTTTTATTGGGACATTACTGTGACTTTTTAAGGTTAATTAGGTTTTCTAAACCAAACTTTGTGTTTTGGTTATTGCTATGAAAACATCACATGACAATGGTTACCAATTTAGAGACCCAGAAGATAACAGACGTGCACTTATATACCTTAGGTATCAGTGTACTCATGGGATATGTGGCATTCAGATTTCATAAATTCCCACTGAATGCAAAGGCTTAACAATGTAACCCTTTGAGTTCCAGATGGGTACGGAAAGCATTGCTTTGCAATGCGTTCTGTACCCCTCTGGCACTCAAAGGGTTAAACTAACTAAAAAATTAAATTTGTTTCAGATCTGATATATGAATAATGGAAAATGTGAGGCATCATAAAAAAAGCTAAAATTATCATAAAAATACAATTTATACTGTTCAATAACTAAAACGTTGTCCACAGTATCATACAAACAGATGCTTGGCAAAATCCTGAAATTGCATCCGACGTCCAAAGTATTAAAAAGTCCCAAACCTCAGACACTGAAAAGCTGAGCCCTTATGAGTGCCAGATGGGTGCTCAATGCATTGCATACCCTTTTGGCACTCAAAGGGTTAAGGAATAATTAAAACAATTAGAGGTGCCAGGGAACTATAACTTTTTTTTGATTACTGTAAATAGATCTGGTGATAAAACTACTACATTGTTTTATTTTAATCAACAACTAGAACTTATTGATATTCTGTCACAAGCCAACCTGAACTTTGATACTCAATAACCAACAATACGGTGACACACAGCTTCTGAGAATGAAACCGATTCCAAGGTCCATGAAGCACAGCTAACAAAGTAAAAGTATGGATTCTGGGCACCCCAAACAAAAGTCTATGGGCTTTGTACTCAAAAGAAAACTGGAGGAGTTCTGGGTCAGATCATATGCACTATAGGGGAGAACTAACATTCAGACTGATTTAACCCCTTAAGGACCACGTGCCGTGCTATGACCATCACGCTGTTTTTGCCTTAAGTATAAACGGGGACTGAAATTGACTGCTCTAAGACTGGAGAGGTCTCTTTCAGTCCTGAATGCAGCGCCCCGATACATACAAGAGGTCACATGTTCCAGCACATTGTAAAGACCAAAGTGGTCCTTAAGGGAAGGTTACTTCCCCAGGCCCTGGTTCTTAAGGGGTTAAACAGATTTTTAACTCCTTGAATGCTAGAGAGGTGTTCAACACATTGTGGAGCAATTCGTTGGAGACCTCTCCAGTGTATAAGGGGTTAAAAATCCCCATTTAACTCACTGGAATTTTAAAGTTCTCCCCTATAGTGCAAATGGTTTGACCTTGAACTCCTGCACGTTCATAATGTTAAGGATTATGTTGAGGAGTTCATAAGGACCCTATCTGGTATCTACTAATCTGCTTCTGCTAGCATGCTTTATTAACTCTATATGTGCTGTGCCCAGCTTATACATATATTATCTCCTTTATATGAGCAGTTTAGGATGTGTTAGGATGTGGTATTCCTATTTTGGTTTTATGGGGATATTTGGGAGAGGTGGGAGGCTATGTGATTGGACAGAACTACTGCTTGCCATGTTTTTTGAGGAGGTACTAATCCTATGGATACTTTTTTGTGAGATATATTTATGATACTTTATTATATTTTGGAGAAGTTTGAGTGCCTGTGTAAGTATCTTATATAGCTCTCTAACAATAATATGATATGTCTTTAGTCACATTCTTAACCAAGGTCTAAATTACAGGGGATAAGTGTTATCATGAGTTTATCTCACAGATTCCTACAGAAGTCTGTGGGGAAATCTGGACATAAAACCAGCAATAAAGTTATCAACTGCAAAGGAATCCAGGCTCTAATCTGCAATCTTTAAACACAAAAACAAACACACAGAATAAACTCAAAAATATTTACAAATTCTTGATGAACTCAACCCAAAATACCAATAGTATTCAGAACTTAAATGTACGTGTAGTCAGGAGAGCAGCAAGAACTGTATTTTGGTGTGACAGACAAGTTTATTGTAGTTGTGCCCAGAAACATGTAACGAAGCCCCACTGTTTGCTATCTATAGAAAGTCACATGCTATGTATTAGTAAAGCTCAGACTCCTTTTTCTTTATTTATATATGTAGCCAAGATACAGTACCTGTAGCAATCCTGAGCACACATGTAACTATTTGAAGACTATTGAAAATGCTATTTTGAGCCTAACGGGAACCTGTAAACAGAGGCGTAACTAGAAGCCACCAGACCCTGGTGCAGAAACTGCCATGCCCCCCCCGACCACATTGCCCCCCCCCCCATCTTGACATTGCTGCCCCCACTTTGTCACCACATTGCCCCCCAATCTGTACCACATCTCCACACTGCCCCCCAATCTCCCCTGCCAACATACTCTACATTGCCCTCCATCTTCACATTGCCCCCACAATCTCCACATTGCACCCCCAATCTCCATTTGCCCCCTACTGACTTCTCCCCGTTGTCTATCTCCTACCTCCCTGGTGGTCTATCAGCGTGGCATGAGATAGCAGAGCCAGAGCTCCCGCACGGTTCTCAGTAATGCAGAGTGCTGGGAGATGACAATCTCCCAGCACTCTGCATTACTAGAGAGCTGGAGAGGGAGAAGACACAGACCTACTTGCGGGCGCCAGGCGAGGGTGTGCGACCCCTATTGTTACACCCCTGCCTGTAAGTTATATTTTTTGGGAGGATTTGGCTCCTCCCCCCTTGGTTGGTAGCTCCCTGTATCAGGTGTTTACATTGATTACGGAAGGTATGAATATCTCCCTTATTCCCCTCAAAAGGGATTTGCTCACAGTAAAAGAAAAGTGGTAGAATTTATTTTTAATTACATTATACTAAAATACATATACACTTGGATTTGAGGCACATAGGGGACTAGCCTAAATCTGGGTGCCTTGATGGAACAGGCAAGCTTATCATGGTTTTGGCCATAAACATGCACCTAAACCCAACTGTTTGTTATCTATAGTAAGTCACAAGTTATTTTTTTTTTTTATAAAGATCAGGATCTGATGTGCAAACTTCTTTTTGTTTACTATATCTTAACTACATATACAAAAAGTAAACAAAAAAAATCTGCACTTCAAATCCTGATCTTTACCAATAAATAACCTGCGAGTTACTACTGGGAATAAACAGTTCGTTTTAGTTATGTTTGTAGCCAAAAAACATGTTAACCTTGCCTGCCATGTTATGGCACCTCACATAAGGCAACTTCCTATCAAATTTGAAAGGAATAGAAGTGTCAAAATATAAATATACATAGGATTATTCAATGTAATGTTATATAATGCAAATTATCTGTGGCAATGTCTCTATCTTTACATTCTACTAGTAAATAGAGAAAAGTTTCCCCTTCCCGCCCATTTCAATCACGTCATGCAGAGTTCACAGAGATCCGAAAGTCGATCTAAACGGATAACAATGAGGGACAATATCGTGTCCGTATAAGGAAAACCCTGCCCCCCCTTCCTCAAGGGGTGAGATGGTTGAGTTGGTTAATGCACCAGCTGTTTTTATAATCTGTACAAACCTTAGAGTCACAGGTTCTAGTCCATGACATACTTGAAAATGGGAGACAATCTCAATGTATCCTTCTTGGAAAAATACTTTAATAAAAAAAAAAAAACATGTTTGAGTATGATGCATAAACTACATTGAGCTGAAAAAGAATTTATGTATGTATTTGTGGAGATTTTGGCACCTCCATTCTTCTTGGTTGGTAGCTCCATGTAATCAGGCACTAGATGCCATAAGGGAAGGTACAAATACCTAACTCACAAGCATTTTGCTCACTGCTGCAGTGGAAAGGTGGTATCATTGATTTTAATGGCATTATACTGAAATATATGTTCCCTTCACAATTGAGGTAGATAGGGACTTGCCTAACCTGAGGTGCCTTGAGAGGGTAGGCATGCTTAATATGGTTTGGGTTACAAACATGAAACTGAACCTCATGGTTTATTGTCTATAGTAAGTCACAGTATCAATTAAATGCTTATCTTCTCACTGTACCTTCTGATGGCTAGCTGAGAAAGGGAGACTTCAAACTTTTAAAGTGGATCTCGCTTTAAAACAGTCTGCATACTAATTACACATTAAAGGTATACTTTAGATTATTTTTTTATTTTTCCAAGATGCACTGTGTTAGTTTTTTAAAGATGACCCTCAGTTGGAGTTCCATCTTCAAAAGATCTGCACCCCCTGGTGAAAATTTATGTTTTAGCAGCTTAAGAAGGTGCAGATAGGGGATTTTATGGATTCTTTATCGAACCAAGTCAAAGAACAAAGTCAGACCCCTCAACTACTAAATCAAAAATCTCTAAAACTATTAACCTGTTTGGAAAACCAAGGTGCAGGCTGCGGAAATAGATACAATTAACCCTTTGAGTGCCAGATGGGTATGCTATAGGCCTAAGGCTACTTATTCATCAACATTAATCAAGTCAATGTGAATACTGGTATTCTGCAGACTGAAGTATATTTGAGAAATAGTGTGTCAGTTACACAAGGGTAGTATTCAGCTGGTTGTTAGGCCCAACAGGTCTATAATTTTATTGGCTCAGCCAGGCCACATCCACAATATCCATTAACCAGTTGGGTTTGCAATGCATCGTGTAGCATTATGTGCTCATCCCTCTGGTCCTTAAAGGGTTACAAGAACAGAAAAAAAATCCAATGCCTCAAAAAACTTCCTTCTTCCTCAAACCCTGTTGTACAGAAAACACATTTTCCCTTTGTATATGATCAGAAACAATACAGGGTTTGAGCATTGAGGGACTTCGTCCCTCCACAGACCTTGTGGCACTAGTAGTCAATCAGAGAAGAAGAAGAAACCACCATTCCATGATCCACCAGAAATCATGAAAGAAGATGAGCAACTGGCTATTTAGAGCTGGAGAGTTTGATATGTGTTGCTAAATAAAGGGGAACTTGTCATTAAGGACATTTTGTTTTTTTCTGGGCCGACTCTTCCCTTTAAAAAATGGGTCAGTTGTCAGATGGCCAGCAGTTAGAGATATTACAACTTCAGTCATCCACAACCAGCTGATTAGGGATGATGAATATTGTAGTCCCTATAGCAGGAAGCCCCTGCTTTAAACTAAATACATCTCAATTCTTTAGTAAACTTAATAGAAAGATTGTTATATTTGGGAGAAAGTATTACAGCTTTTAAGTATAGTTCCAGTAATGCATCCCTACAAGACAACCAACCCTACTTGTCAGTACTGTTATGTCAAAAAAAGATGACTACATAAAAATAGGATTTTAGTCTTACCTGTTAAATCCTTTTCACTTAGTCCATACAGGTTACTGGTACAATGGGAGGCGATCCGCCCCTTTAAGTAGGCAGGAACATTCATCTAAATGTATGCAGGGGGTGGAGCCTCCCCTCCCTCTTAAGCTGCCCTCAGCCAGAACAAGCCAGAATGATTTGAGACACTAATACTGACCAGAGATAAGAAGGAAAAGGAAGACTCCTGTGAGCATGCCCCAAAGGTCTCCCACTGAATGCCACAGGAGAGCCAAGCCTAGTCCCTTGACAGGGTGGGAGACCAGTAACCTTTATGGACTAAGTGAAAAGGATTTAACAGGTAAGACTAAAATCCTATTTTCACTGTCGTCCAATACAGGTTACTGGTACAATGGGATGTACAAACATTGAGCATTCCCAGAGGAGAGAAGAAGGCAAGGACCAAGCGCAGGACCCAAAAGTCACCAGAACTCCTATGAACCAATCAATCATAGAGCCCAATAACAGAAGTGTCAACGGACACCAACCAGGGGTAAAAACGAACCCCTGAACTATCACAGCACACTGAACTAGAGCCAACAGGGCTCAACAGCAAGGAAGCACTAAGAACCACAGAAGCAGAAGATCCTAGACAGGCAAGACTGCCTCCAGGACCTTCCTCCCAAAGCTGGCATCAGCCGAAGCCAGTACATCTACACGATAGTGCTTCGAGAATGTGTGTACAGAGGACCAAGTGGCCGCCCGGCACAGTTGATCAGCAGACGCTTGATTTTTATAGGACCAAGAGGCCCCAAATGATCTGGTGGAATGAGCCGTAACCCTGAAAGGAACATGCTTGTTCCGCAACTTGTAGGCTTCACGAATGGTAGATTTTATCCAAGATGCAATAGTCACCTTGAATGCCGGTCTCCCTGCCCTAGGCCCCTCAGGAATGACGAACAGAGCGTCAGACTTCCTGATAGACTCAGTGCGATGAACATAAAATTTAAGACAACGCACTACATCCAACAAATGGAGATCCCTCTCCTTGTCAGAGGAAGGCTTAGGACAGAAAGAGGGCATCACAATCTCCTGATTGATGTGAAACTCGGAGACAACCTTGGGTAAAAACTCCTTGGAAGTGCGGAGCACAGCCTTATCCTTGTGGAACACCAGGTAAGGAGGTTTACAAGACAGAGCTTGTAACTCCGCCACCCGGCGAACTGATACAATAGCCAAAAGAAAGGCCATTTTCCAGGTTAACAAACGTAAAGGAATGGAAGCCAAGGATTCAAACGGGGGTCTCTGAAGAACCCCCAGCACCAAATTGAGGTCCCACTGGGGAGCTGGACTCTTGAAGGCAGGCCGAACATGAGCCACACCTTGGAAGAAAACTTTAACATCAGGAAGAATGGCAATGCGTTCCTGGAAAAATACAGACAGAGCAGAAGTCTGAACCTTGAAAGAACTCAGGCTGAGTCCCTTTTCAACCCCATCCTGCAAAAAGGCCAGGACCGTGGGAAGATGGAAATCAAGTGATAGATCCTTATCAGCACACCATGCAACAAAAGTTGACCATATGCGATGATAGATCTTGGAGGACACAGGCTTGCGAGCTCTAAGCATCGTAGACACCACAGAAGAGGAAAACCCTTTCTTCTTCAAAATTGAGGATTCAACCTCCAAGCCATCAAATAGAGATGCTGAACATCCTCCTTCCACAGGTAGCCTGGAAGCAGCAGATCTGGACGGGCAGGGAGCGGGAAGGGATCCGCCACTGACATGGCCAGCAGGTCCGGATACCAGGACTGACAAGGCCAATTCGGAGTGATTAGGATGACAGGACAACGCTCCATCTTCAGCTTCTGGAGGACTCTGATCAACAGAGGGAGAGGAGGGAAGATGTAGGCTAGGGAAAACTCCCAAGGGATTGACAATGCGTCCACTGCTAGAGCAAGAGGGTCCCTCCACCGAGAGCAAAACACTGGAACCTTCCTGTTGTGCCTGGTAGCCATCAGATCCACTACAGGTACCCCCCACATCTGGGTTAGAAGGTGAAACACCTCTGGATGAAGCGCCCACTCTCCGCTGTCAGACTGTGTGACGACTGAGAGAGTCTGCCATGACGTTCTCTACGCCTGGAATGTGTACCGCTGAAATGACGGGAACATGTGCTTCCGCCCAAGATAAGATGGCCTTGACTTCTAACCAAGCGATGAGACTTCTTGTGCTGCCTTGTCTGTTGATGTAGGCCACTGCGGTGGCGTTGTCGGACTCCACTCTGACTGGACAACCCTCCAGTTGAGATTCCCAGTGTCTCAGGGCAAGAAAGATGGCACGAAGTTCCAGCACATTGATGGAGAGGAGAGATTCTTCCAGTCCCCATTTCCCCTGAGCACTGAAACGACCCAAGATTGCCCCCCAACCCCGGAGGCTGGCATCCGTCATGACTGTGGTCCAATAGGGAATCTGAAATGACCTCCGTTTCAGGAGATGAGACAGGTCCAACCACCATTCCAAGCTCAGCTCGACATGAGGAGGAAGAGAAACTGACAGATGCAGATGATCTGGATGAGTCTTGCAAGTCTGGATCACAAATCTCTGAAGCTCCCTGGTGTGTGCCATGGCAAATGGTACTGCCTCTATAAAGGAAATGAACTTCCCCACCAGAGAAGTCAACTTCGGCACTGGAACCCTCTCGAGTTCCAGGATCTTGGATACACGGAGAGCAATCTGATGAGCCACATCTTCCGGTAAAAACACCATGCACTGCTGAGTGTCGAATAGGAGACCCAAGAAAAGGATCTGTTGAGATGGGATCAAGTCTGATTTGTCCAGATTCACGATCCATCCGTGGCGGTTGAGTGTCTGGATACACATCTGAACCTGCTGGTGAAGGATCTCCGCAGATGAAGCTTTCAGAAGCAGATCGTCCATGTAGGGAGTTACTCTGACACCATCTCGATGAAGCACAGCTATCAGAGCACCCAAGACTCTCTGAAAAACCTGAGGAGCTGAAGTCAGTCCAAAGGGAAGAGCTGAAAACTGAAAGTGGCCTCTGTGACAGGCAAACCTGAGATACCTCCTGCTCTCTGGATGGATAGGGATGTGAAGATATGCATACTGAAGGTCCAGGGAGGCAAGGCACTCCCCTGGAGACATTGCTGCTATCACAGTACGCAGTGATTCTTGATGATAGTGGGAACTCACAACAAAGGAATTGAGATCCTTGAGGTCCAAAATAGGACGGGCGCCCCCGTCCTTTTTGGCCACAACGAACAGGTTGGAATAAAATCCTGAACCTGTGTCCTCTGAAGGAACCAATTCCAGGACTTCCTTGTCCAAAAGATCCTGAATAGCGTCGTTGAACAGACGTCTTTTTGTAGGTTCCTGAGAAGGACGAGTAAAATGGAACCGAAAGGGAGGAAGGGAAGAGAAAGGGATCCTGTATCCCTCTGATACCACCTGAATAATCCAAGGGTCCGCCACTGACTCCTCCCAAATCCGGCGAAAGATGTGGAGACGTCCACCTACAGCCGGATGCGGACCCGGGTTCGGTGAGTCATGCCGAAGCAGTCTTGGAGGTCTTGGCCTTGGGGGCAACTTTGGGCTTTCAGGACTGTTTGGGCTTGGAGGAGAAGCGCGCAGAGGACGGACCCGTCTGGGACGCAGAGCATGTCTCAGTTGGAAGGAACGAAAGGACCGATTGCGTTTGGCTGGAAACTTCTTCTTGAAGACTGATGGTAGAAGAGTACTTTTACCACCAGTAGCCTCACTAATCATCTCCTTAAGTTCAGATCCAAACAGTGAGGTCCCTTGGAAGAGTAATGAAAGCAAGGCTTTCTTAGAAGCCGTGTCAGCAGACCAAATTTTCAGCCAAAGAGCACGTCTAACCACCACAGAGGAAGTGGAGGCCCTCACCATCATGCGCACAGATCAAAAGCAGCATCAGAAACATAATTTTGAGCTTCGGATATATTAGCAAGAAGCTGTAACTGCTCAGACACTGGCGCATCCTGGCGACCCGCCTCAGTAAGCTGTTCAGTCCAGACCGCAATGGCCCGGTTAACCCACGCCACTGCAAAGGTTGGACGCATGGCAGTGCCAATAGAGGCAAAAATAGACTTAAGACAAGTTTCTAACTGTTTATCCGTCCAATCTTGCAGGGCAGAAGCATCAGATACAGCCAAAGCAGTAGATTTAGACAACCTAGAAACTGGAGCATCCACTTTAGGAGGATGAACCCACTTAGCCAGTTCAGTCTCAGGAAAAGGGTAAAGTTTAGCAAACTTTTTAGATACAGAAGAGGATTTATCAGGATTTCTCCATGCATCAGAGACTAAACGTGCAAGAGTAGGATTAGTAGGAAAACATATAACAGCCTTAGAGGGTTTCTGAAAAACATCAGTTGGATCATGAGTAGAATCCTGACACAAAGGAAGGCTGAGGGTGGTTAGCACAGCCCTGATCAAACCCTCAGCGGTGAGTTCAGGGTCACATTCAAAGGGGTCACCAATAGACCTGGTAGACTCAATAACAGTGCCTTCCTCAACATCAGAATCCTGTAAAAGTTCTTCCTCAGAAGAATCAGACATATCAGGAGCACCCTGTGGCTTGGGCAGGGTGGTCCTAACAGTGGAGGGGGTCTGCCAAACTTGAAGAGCCCCCTGAACCTGAGAGGAAAAGAGCTGAAGAGTGGATCTGAGATCCCTAGTGGCAGCCTTGAACTCTTTCACCCATGTTGGCTCAATGGCGTGACTGGAAAGCCCTGGGTTGCTGTCACGGCCTTCCGCACATTTTGGGCATAAATGACCAGAAAATTCTCTAGGCAGCCCAGAGTGACAAGAGGAGCAAAACGCAATGGGGAAAACTGACACCCCAGCCTCCTTAGTCTTGGGTCTAGCCCATGACTCCAGTGGAGTAGACATGCTCACAGTGTCAGATATACTCCACTAACAAGAATCACCCAATTGAAGTGTGAAAGATTAAATATTCACCCCAGAAATGCTTAAAATTAAACTTATCTGGCAAGCGAAGGGTTAATCTGCGGAGGAGAGAGAGAGAGAAGGCTCGGTCCCTGCGTAGTATACTGGCTGAGAAGAACTCACAAAATGGCTGCCGCGACGGGAGCCAATCAGAAAACAGGCGCAAAACAAGCGCTCATGGGAAACTTAGTTTTTCTCAGAAGTACCCCAAAACAGTGCCCGAAGCCCCCCCCCAGACCTCCAACACACCGAATCATGCAACCGGATGATAGAGCAAGGGAAGACCAACAAAATGAGCCCACTCTGAAGTCGCTGTGACAAGCGGTTCCAGAGATACGTCCCACACTGTGTAAACCCATAGAGAGTAAAGGAGCAATGGCGTCTATGCGGGAAAAGCGCGCTTAAAGGCGTGGAACATTAACTTTTAATAAATTAACCCTGACAGAAAACAGTTACCAAACACATATAAAACACATGAAAAACATGAGAAAACTCTATCCCAATGAGGGAAACAGCAGGGAAAAGGTTAAAACCCCCCATAAACTGCTCCAAAACCCAGAGAATACACACAGGCATTGTATATACAGTGCAAATAATCAAAAATACCCAATGAGTGCTGGAGTGCATAATGAGAACTCCCAAATACAAGCCCAATGAAGGGACACTGTGGGACAAGTGGACCTTCAGCACTCAAAGGGTGGCTCACCTTTCTGCAGGACTTCTGTCTTCAGGTAACCATGTGAAAAGGGAATTAACCAAAGGAAAATCCCCCACCAGGGAAGCTACTTGACTCAAGTTGTTCCCTCTTCAGGGCATAAGGTCCACCAGAAAATCCCTGGAAGCTGCACTAGGCACTTTGGAGAGGGCAATTGTCAGCCATGGTTACCCGCCTAATGGTGGTATTCCATATTTGAAGAAAACAATAAAAAAACTAAAGTTGATTGAGAGATTTTCTCCACCTGGTGTGCACAGCACGCAGGAACAAATCATTCTGGCTTGTTCTGGCTGAGGGCAGCTTAAGAGGGAGGGCAGGCTCCACCCCCTGCATACATTTAGATGAATGTTTCTGCCTACTTAAAGGGGCGGATCGCCTCCTATTGTACCAGTAACCTGTATTGGACGACAGTGAAAGTGTATTCATGACAATGGTGCATATATGATAAGATTATTACTTTATGACAGAGGTGTAATTTGCTTCCCACGTTTTGTAATCATATATAATCATATTTGAAGTCTGTTGCTGTCCTGGAGTCCTCCACCCAACCTAACCAAAGATCAATATCGGCATCAAAGAGACCACTGAATACACAAAGGGGTTTTATTCAGCAAGTAATGGAAAGAGCAGCTATTAAACATCAGTTATATTTTACTGCCTTGTGTATGCAAGTCAGGTAAATATGATAAAAATATGACAAAAGAGCATCAATTCCAGTGATACGCACACATACATATATACATACAGCATGTGTATGATTGTGTCCATCCCCACAAAATTCTATGGTGAATGGAACTGGAGAATCTATTTGTACTCACTCTCTAATGAATGAGCAAGGGACACGCACGGTTGCACCACTGATAAACTGGTGCACAGATAATGCAAAAGTAAATCAAAGTGTTTCCTTCTGCAGCCAGCCATTTGCTGCTTAATGAATAGGCCCTAAAATTATAATATATTCTTACAGAACAAGTGATTTCTGAATTCTAGCTGCATGCATAGTTTTTACAACATTGTACAATAACACTTGCCATCTGAGAAAAACATTGCAATGCAAACATAATGCCATATGGAAGAAGCAGCTCACGTGTGGTAAGTATAACAACAAAAATACATCTGTGGGAGAAAGAACCATATTCTGTGTAACTTAACTGGAAGGACAGACATGAACAATGGGCGTCAGTCTTCAACTACAGACATGTGTACAGGTGCCACGTTAATTTAATGATCATGCTTCAACCCTTTGCATTCCAGAAGGGTATAGAACGTATTGCTTCACAATGTGCTCCGTACCGCTCTGGTACTCCCTGCATGCCAGCAAGGTATCCAATGCAATGCACTGGATAACTCTTTAAAGGAGCAAGCCAACATGCAAGTTTGTGATGTCTTTCATTAGTGAACATAGGAAAGGATCAGCACTGCTAAAATGCACAAAATCTCAATCTTTATTAAAAATTCATGCAGGATTTATTTTTCAGTGAATAGGTCACAGTTGTAACACACAGTGAAATGTTTGAAAAGTTCTGGTATGCCTTGAAACCACTTGTCTGACTGTACATTCTTAGTTTCACAGAAAACCTTTTCAAACAATTTCTCAAGTTAGGAGATTAAAAATAATGGGTCTTTTGTATACAAAAAGTACAAAGTTCCAGTGAAAACCAACTGCAACATAGAGGACAAAAATATTCCCACTGATTGAACCCTTTGAGTGACAGGGGCTTGGGCAAATTCTTAAAACCCGGTGGACAGACACATGTTCAGCATTTTTGCTGTCCCTCTGTTTAGGTACGATTCCAGTAGGTAACAGTCTAGTGATATATGGAAAACTATTATACATTACATGTATATGTAAATAAGGAGCTTTTGCATGACCTCACGTGATATTAATATTCCATTGTATGACAAATACAAAGGAATATAAATGTACTTATTTTGTTAAAATAACACAGTAAATATTAAAAACATTTATGCTGGTTGTAGAATTGTAACTTTTGAATAAGCCCTGAGATTCTTACCCCACTGGAAATCTCTATTCCTTGACCTTAACCCACAACTTAAGACTCTCTCTTCCATCTACTCTATTACTCAATCCGACTCATAATCTAGTGACCTCCAGCTGGCCCAAATGGGAGAGGGAACTGGGTATAACCATCAGCAAGGTACAATGGTGTCAAGCCCTCATACATCATGACTAGTTCCCGGATTGCTTTCACACTAGAAACGAACTTTAAACTCCAGTCCTTTTTCATAAGTTCTATCCGGAGATCCCCCAGGAGTGTTGGAGTTGTGGTCACTCGTTCGGCTCCTTCTACCACATCTGGCGGGACTGTCCTGATGGGAGATATTTTTGGACCACACTTTCCGCCAATTTCTCTGAGACACTGCAGATGCTGCTGCCCCTCTTGTCCTCTCATGTTTTTCTAAATTTGCTCCTTGAGGCTTTACGTTAGTCCTGTGGTAAACTTGCAGTATTTGTGCACATGCTGAATGCAGCCAAACTGTGCGTCTCTACGAGGGTGTGAACTACAATTGCTCCTTCACAACTACACTGGTTGGTGCGGATAACTGGTATTATGGGAATGGAGAGATATCCCTCCTATAGGAACCTGACACTTGGTCCCCCAAGATCGTTTTCTGTGCATCCCTCTTGAGGAATACTAGGAAGGCCCAATGATTCCCCCTTTCCCTTCCTCCCCTCCTTCTCTCCCCTATTCTGCCTGTCTTACTGTATGTCTCTTTCTCTTCTTCCCTCTATTCTTTTCTTACTTGTGTTGCTACCAAGCTTTTACTAAATGCTGACCTGTTACCTACCATAACAATCTGATGTCCACAATTATTGTAATATTGTTCCTTATATTTGCTCATGCCTCCTGAATTTGTTAACTAAAATGGTACTTTCCTGTTATCCAGAACCATTTTCAAAACTAATTCCTGTTGTTATTTCCTGTCGGAATCTGTCCTGTTTTATAATTTTATATATGTATTTCTACCCCTATATGGTGGGCACACATTTTTCCAGAATGTGGTGCTAAAAGACTAAATCACCATTTTTCACATCTCCAATCCATCACGTACTCAAATCTTTGAAAACTATGGAATTTTCTATTGTATTCATTAGCTAGTGCTCTTACAAGATACATGGCATCTCAATAGTATGAGATAACGCTGAAAGAGGTGCCAGACACACAAAACTACATAAACTGCAACCTCTAAATTTGGCTGCCTACTCCTAGTTTAGTATGTACAAATGTTTCCAGAAAGTGGTGCAAAAGGAAGAATTATTTTTATAGCTTCTTTTTCAAAGATTACCACCCTTCAAATGTATGGAATTTCCTACTGTATTCATTAAATGGCATCCCGTTAGTTAGTTATGAGCTGACATAATACAGGGGTGCCAGATGCACAAAATTATACGTTTTTTTTCTTTTTTGAAAATGGCTGCCTGTACTAAAATTGCCATAACATAACTATTAAAGATATGAATGAAATGTATGCAAAGTATAAAAACTATTTTGCAAAATACACATTCACCCACATTGAATGAGGGGTTGCATGCCTTTCTACCCCTAGGTTGGAGTGGACAAATATTTCCATATGGTTATGCTACACCTTTCCACTACTTCAAAGATAATAAAAACTTTGAAAACCGTGGAATGTCCTGTTGTATTCAGTACCTGCTACCAGATTGAGAAAAATGGAACCCTATGGGTGTGGGTTAACATACCATATGGTGTGCCAGGAACACTAAGGAGGCTTTTGACCCACTGAATGCTGGCAACCAAGGGATTAATTGTGTGAATTTTGTATCTGCTATGGTGAAGTTGGTTTGCTCCAGAATTTCACCAATAATCATTTATACATAAAGCCCATGTTTTGCTAAATATAAGTATGAAGAGGATATTTCCTTTAAACCCTTAACAACCGTATCTCAGAGCTCTATGGTTTAAGAGATATAAGCTTTGAAAATTCCCATTTCCCTCCACTTGCACGTATGTCAGCTTTCCGAGTTAGAGAAGGAGATCCCGTTCAACAGACCATCCTGCGGCTCTTCAGCAGCGCTGTGATCACGCTAGTTAGGCAGAAATACTTCATTTTGAACGGTCTACAACTTGTGCCTGGTTTGCAAGCAGTGTGAGTGGAGTGTGTGAAGGTTCTCAGATGCCAGGCTGGAGGTATGGAGAAGTCCAACACCAATTCAGTTGGATCTGCATATACTCTGAGACTCTAGCATATTTGCACAGCATCTTTGCGACTGTGCTCAAGCAAATACGTGAGTCATAGGCATCCACCAGCTCCTCACACTAGCCAAAGGAGAAATGAGGGATGAAATAAGTATCCCTAACATCACTAGTTTGGCGGCGGAGGATCCAAGACCTTAACTCACTGGAGAAACTTCAGAACTACATCATTCTACACAGCCAGACGGATTACACTGCTGGACAGAAGCTGCTAGACGCCATCGCACTGCACAACGTGCAACACTAATTTACTCATATATACATTCCAAAGATTACTTTTTCCATTGTAATAATAATACTGTTGCGCTGCCTCCCACCTCCTACATTGTGGATCACCACTGTGGCTGGTTACAGTGCTTGGGATGACGAGCTCAGTATCTTGGCCCTTGACTGTACAATCGGACTAGAGTTTTTTGTCTGACGTTATACTATTGTGTGCGCGCTTCTCCAGAGAAGGGGCAGTCTTAAAAGCGTTATTTACAGGGATTAGGGCGGGGGAGAGCTGTCCACCCTGTAATAAGTAACCAAGATGGCTATGCCCTCTCTCATGATGCAGAGCAATAAAAAGGTATATTTTCAAGTTAGGAAGACATTTCTTTGACATAAAACAGGCTTTTTTGCACTATTCCATGCATTTAGAAACATGGGGGGGGCAGGCTGGATGTAGGTGATAGGTCCGTTTTAAGAAAAGTAAAATTAATAGAACAAGAAGTCATGATCTAAACTTAGAGGGTGAAAGATTCAAAATGTAAATAAGAACTGCCTCCCAGCAGATGTGGTAGGAACAAATTTTATCAGGGAATTTAAAAATGCCTGGAGATAGACAGTCTATTCTGAGAAGTAAGACTGTGTATTAAAATAAAATGGTAGATAAAAAAATTATAAACAAATTCTGCATTGCTGTTTGATTTAAGAAGGTTTCTTTACTGTAACGTATAGTGACCACACTTGACCTGACAAATTCACTTTGATTCCCCAAAGAAAGGGCTTTGTTTCCATAGCTACAATGGTAGAAACACAAAAGAAAGACCGTGCCTCTTGTGCAATATCCTCTATCCAATGGAACACCACACCACCCCCATTAGACTGATTCTCACTTCTAGTGATGGCTGGAACTATACATACCTACAAACCAGCAATGCGAGCTTGGGGACTATTAGCTGCTCCCCTACACAGCGTCTTTGATGCCACAAAACAACATATAGGCTGCTCTTCCCAGCATTACCCCACTCACAGGGCAGATAAACATAGAAAAGAAACAAAGGGGTGACAATAGTGCTTTATCACTAAGAATTATCGATATGTAAAAGTATTGATGTAAATCTACTCACATTTAGCATGTGCTGTGTAGTGAACATACATTTACTCAAAGCTATATACGCATACAGAGATAATATTACCGTCTCTGTTCTGTATCAATAGAGTCTCCTCTCGCTCTTTCTCCGAAATGTGGAAATGTGAATCAGATAGTGACATAATCTGTAGAGATTGTGAAAATAAGAACAAAAAAATCTATTTCCCTGTAACCATGAAATTGAGAAATTGCATAAATTCATGAATGTACCACATGTCCAAAAGTAAACACTGCTGCCACTTCTTTCTTCCAGGAGAACCTGGTCTAAAGAATGAGGAGGAGGAAAATAGGCCCCTCCTTTTTACATCTCTGGAATATGACCAAAGGAGCCAGAGTCAGAGGTCTCTGAGACCTGAAGTGTCTCCAAGACCACATAATAAGTCACTCCACAAGGGGAACAAAAGTCCTCCTCATAGACACCCACCAATGACAGAAAAGAATCTAACATCTAAATCACTATCTCCTTCCTCAGCAGAGACTTCCTCAAAAATAGGTCTTAAATGACTAATGGATGTCCACCAGTTCAAGAATTAAGGAGGATACAAATAACTGAAAGATGAGGCTTAACCCAAACGGATCCCTGCTCAGCAGATGTGGGCCACAGTGAAATAGGATATAAAGTACCAGAACACTCACTACAGAGCACAGTCTGGAATGAGGATCAATGGGTTAAAGGGTTTAACGGAACCCCATATTCCTTTGCTTTAGATTTGCACATGTCCCTTGGGTTCTGGCATGATCCGAAGACTCCCCTTCCACCCAAAAAAAAAAAAAAAAGGGAGAACAAAGCTAGTCCAAATAGCAGAAAAGTGAGAGGAAAAAGTACTAAAATATGTAAAAGTACTTTTCTGACTGTATTAAAATGTCAGGCAGGACGTAGAGACTTGCCTCTGTGTAGCATGTGGAATCACAAGGGAAGATGGTTTCTGAAAGATCATCCCTTCCCTCCCTAGAAATCCCAGGACACAGGATAATTATGGGAACTGTAGTTCTGATATGCATACAAAGCAAAAAGCGGATGTCTAGCCATTCAAGGTGATCACTGAGAAGAGCAGGTCATCTGATTCAATATGAACCCACTCGGACCTTCAGCAATGAACAGAAGCAGAGATGTGTCCAATAAAAGTAGCGTGTGAAAACGAAGATGGCCAACACAATGGGAACCTAGTCTTAGGAGCCACGTCAAATTTTCAGCCAATTTAAGAGAAGCATAAAATACATTCAGAAATGAAATAGAAAGGAAGCGAATCAATAAGAAAGCTCACTAGAATAAAGCATCTGTCTCCATAGGGAGGAAGGATGCCCCAAACCTTGCTAAACAGACACAAGGAACAGAAGGGGTTAATACTCTTGCAGTCAAAGCAGCCAGTATAGACTCACATATTGAGAATAAAATAAGCAAACAGATTACATCTCAGGCAAAACACCACAGTCCTTTGTGTGCCAGCAAAATAGGGATACAGAACAGGACCATATCATTCAAAAGGTTAACTCTCCTACAGCTGCAATCTTCAGGCTCCCATTATAATATAGTGAAGAGCCTCAGAGAAGTTCAAAAGTGAGTTAAAGACTAGAGATTCAAGTCAAGCTCCTGGAAATGAGCCTATGAACTGGGCAATCCATGAATAAGGTAGCTAAAGAATAGGAGCCCATCTAATGCGGATTATACAGCTCCATATACGAAGAGGAGAAGAGGACTTTATCTCATGGTTCTGGGTTTCACACTGGACAACAGAGAAATATGAAGTTTTATTTTTCCCCCAGAATTTTCTTTCACAGCTTCATGAAGTCAGTGTAGATGAATGTGTGTGTTGTGGAGAGAGAGAGAGCGAGCAAGAGATAGAGCGAGAGAGCGCTTGAGAGTGAGAGCAAGAGAAAGCACGCTCGAGAGAGAGCAAGCGTGAACGAGAGCATGAGAGAGAGAACGAAAGAGAGAGAGCGAAAGAGAGAGTGAGAGCGCGAGAGAGAGAGCGCGAGAGAGAGAGCGCGAGAGAGAGCTAGAGAGAGAGCGCGAGAGAGAGCTAGAGAGAGAGCGAGAGAGAGAGCGAGAGAGAGAGCGAGAGAGAGAGCGCGCGCGAGAGAGAGAGCGCGAGAGAGAACGCGCGAGAGAGAACGCGCGCGAGGAACGCGCGCGAGAGAACGCGCGCGAGAGAGAACGCGCGCGAGAGAGAACGCGCGCGAGAGAGAACGCGCGCGAGAGAGTGCGAGATAGAACGCGCGCGAGAGAGTGCGCGAGAGAGTGCGAGAGAGAACGCGCGCGAGAGAGAGTGCGAGAGAGAACGCGCGCGAGAGAGAGTGCGAGAGAGAACGCGCGCGAGAGAGAGCAGGAGAGAGACAGAGAGCGCGAGAGACAGAGAGCGCGAGAGACAGAGAGCGCGGAAGAGAGAGAGCGCGGAAGAGAGAGAGCGCGGAAGAGAGAGAGCGCGGAAGAGAGAGAGCGCGGAAGAGAGAGAGAGCGAAAGAGAGAGAGAGCGAAAGAGACATCGAAAGAGAGAGACATTATTACTGTACATACATACTGGCCCATGTAAGTACACAACTGTCTTACAGTTGGGTATTGCGCTTAGGTGTACAGCTGAACTGGAAGGTGTCAAAGAGGAAGAGGCAGGGCGAAGAGGCCAAAGTGTTTTGAGGAAGGAACTGAAAGCGGTGGTCAGACAAGCATTTAAAGGGAAAGAGTGGAAGGGAACGCGGCAAAAGGTAGGTAGTTGGAAGGAAAAAGGAGAAAGAGGCAAGGTGCAGGGGAGGTAAAAGTAGCAAAAGGGTGAAAGGGTGGTAGGTGGAAGGAAAAGGGGTAAAGGAATGGGCTGTCAACATCAGGCCCCCATGTTGTTGCTGATTGTAGTCATAAGTGGAATTCTAGGGATAGCCAACTGTGCTACAGTAGACACAGAAACATACCCAGTATCCACTATGTTAACCCTTTGAATGTGGTATGAATGAATAGCTCACCACAGAGATACTTGTATTGACCTCTCCTATATTTTTACATTGTGATAAGAGTAAATATACCAAGTTTGTCTAGTCGGTCCTCATAGGTCAAGACCTCCATTCCCTTAATTCATTTTTTTGCTCGCTATACTCTCTCCATTTCTAGAATGCAGTTCCTTTGCATTGCTTCAGTACACATGAAATATTCATGTTATCCACTTTTTATCTTTCTTGTATTGCCCCTATGACAAACTACGTCCTTATGGAATTAGAATTATTGTTTTTATTTGTCACTCACTACTGGCAACACAAATATGTAGTACAGGCACCCAAAAAGTCTGAATTTATTATGACTGCAACAACTGAAAATGTATCAGTTACCTCAAAATGACTATAGCCAGAGGGTGGGACAATCGATACATTACATTAGGAATGGTAAATGCATATATCTCAACATTTATAAATGTAATTTCCCACAGTATGAAGGAATGTCACTCAGAGCCAAATCACAGGTTTTCCAAGGAAAATCCCCCTACGCGCCACTAGCCACACCCATGACCACACCCTCACCTTTGACAAGACCCTATCCATAGTTAGTTGCCTTTTACAGCAAGTACCATTAAATTATATAATAAAAACAAATTAGCAGAAGACATGTATATTATATTGATAAACTGACAACCATAGCCAGGAGCTGTGTCTAGTGCAGTGGAAATAGGCTTGTGATGACCATGCCTACAACTTAACAGTTGGTGTGGTCAGCATAGCCAGTTCAAATCTGAGTCTCTCCAGCTGTTGCTGTACTACAATTCCTATTACCCACACACATTCATTTCCTACTCTGCCATAAGCAATGCATACTCTGTAGGAAGAGTAACCCAACCCTGCATGCAGGAGACTCATGCACGTCCAACACCAAACCTGATTAGGTGAAGATCACATGGACTTTTAAAGTAATACTAACAACTAAACATGAAATGTGGTTATATACATTTAAATATCCTGTACAACAAGCAATAGCTATTCAAAAAAAATGCATAATTTATTGTAATTCTAGCTTCCTAAACTGGAACCCTAAACAACCTTTTCAAATGCATGCAAATAATCCAGTGGCTCTATAGAACAGGAGCACAGTTTGATTACTTTTGTCTGTGGAATCTTGTAATACGTGACAAGTTATAAGGCTGCTCATTTATTGAGATAAGTACCTACCTCACTTCTATTCACAAAGGCTATCCTTTTTCTCTGACTATTTAAAGACAACACTGCACTACCAATTTTGAAACTGCTACACTAATAGTATACTGCAGTAACCATGAAGGGATAGCCCAACAGAGTAAATTTAACTCTTGAGTGCCAGAAGGGTACTCAACACATCTCTTTGCAATGTGTTCCACGCCACTCTGACACTGAAAGGGCTAGATTTTAGGCTTTAGATACCAAACTGAGATATTTACAGAAGCTAAGTTGGAGTACAGATCATTAATTTTAGGTGCTAGCATTCCATTTGACTGCGTAGATCACTTTTCCCTCTAGATGCCAATGTATTGAAAGATGTGCATTGGAGAACTCTCAAGCATGAAAGGAGTTTAATGACAGCTTTTGCCTTTATGTCACTAATGGAAGAGAACAATATTCTATACTGGTCACTTGCTTGTGGCTCCCAAGATGAGGGATGGGGGAGGAAGACTTCCACCACTTCCATAAATCTATTGTAAAATATTATTCTACAAATATAGCAAGGTCCATGGCCAGCACACCAAAAATCTAGTGAAATTACAAATCTATATCCAACAAAGACCAATTTTATTTATATCTAGCAGCTCTGTCTTTTGTAGAAGAGTAAGATCTATTAGGCCAGAGTAGCGTTTGCCCCAGCAGCATGCTTACTGTTCTGCATTAAAAATTAACAATCCTACTGCAACCATTATAAACGGAAAGGAGTAAATAGAGGTTACATTACCAATATGCACAATTACACTGCTGCCTGACAACCACTAATAGGTGACCTTGATAAATGTCCTCAAAGAGGCTGAAAATATGCAATAGCATTTAAACTGAATTACAGAGACTTAATATACGTACAGTTTAACCCATTGGTCACTAGAGACGTCTCAGCACATTGCTTTGCAATGAATTGCAAACTACTGTAGCATCCAAGTGGTTAATGAAACCAAGGGGTAGTAGTACAGTTCTAGGATAATGACTCCCATCCTCAAGATCCAAAGTCACCAAAAGGTTAAGCCAGTGTCTCTGCTCTCGGAGAAGAATGAAGGTTAAATGTAGGTTAAAGCCAAATGAACAAAGGAATAATGTAAGCCAGACATCACAGACTGACATCCACAAGCAGATGGCAGTGACTGGATAGCTGAAATGCAAAGCTCAGTCAACTAGAAATTTTTCACATTTGGGCAGTTGCACCACAGGATGATGTACTGACACCCCATGCTGCAACTTCCAGGTGACACTGACAGTTGCCTGAAGATTTTGTCATGCTGCTGGCTGACAGACTCTTGTATGAATGGCACCACAGAGGGAAATGTAGTATTTTGGAGCAATGTCCGGCGACAGCAGGGTAGGTACTACACAGTCACCCATATGAACAAATCCCAGGATCTCCCATCATGATCACAGAGTATATCATTAGCACAGCTGGATTTATCAGAGTGATTTTCCTGCCAAGTGATCTTACTGTGCTCCAGTAAGGAGATCCTGAAAGCCTACTCTATTACTTTTGTGTTCTTTGGACTTTAGTTACAAACCCCTGTCAGTTTATGTTCACACATGTGACTTTTTTGGAACCTATTGTTTTATTACATAGAATCAGATGCAAATGTTGTTGAAACTTTAAAGAGATCAACATGCAATTTCGTAGCAAGGATTTTTATTTCCTTCCCAGCATCCCTTTGTCTCAACACAAACTGCAAAAAAGGAAAACACTGCACTGAAATCATAACTAACTGTGATATTTGTGAGACGCCATTGAAATTCATACTATAAATCTGTAGGTGCATTAATGCAGCCGAATCTAACACTTCATCGGCCTGCGACTCTTAGTGCTACAATCACCTGTGTTAACAGCCTCATATGACAATATCCATATTTATAAAAGCAAGCTGGAATTATTCTGGAGTAAACCCACTGTATCAGAGAGAACAAATATTCATGTTAACCTTTTGAGTGCCAGATGTGTATGCAACACATTGCTTTGCATTGCATATCCCTCTGACACTCAAAAGGTTAAATTAAATTGGAGTTTTAACCCTTGAATGCTAGAGAGGTCTCCAATGCACTGCAAAGCAATGTATTGGAGACCTCTCTGGCATTCAAAGGGTTAACCAGCTTTATTCAAGTGCATGGGAATTTAGGAATTATTGTGTATCCCCTATGGTGCAGTTGGTATACTCCAGAATAACCTCCAGCTTTTTTTAAATATGGGCCAATGGACCTTATGTATAAAGGCAAAATGTGCTATTTCTGGAGCAAACCATTTGCATTATAGGGGACAAATAAACAATCCCATTTAACCCGTTGAATGCTAGAAAGATCACCAGCGTTTTGCTTCTCAATGTGTTGGAGTCCTTTCTTTCAAGGAGCTAAAAGCACAAAGCTAAATCAATGGGAATTTGGGGAATTATTTGTCCCCTATGGTGTGAAAGGTTTCCTCCAGAACTGCTCCACTTTTCCTTTATACATAGAGTCCTGTGAGAAATATCCAGCAAATCTGGGGCAAACCAACCACAGCATGTCTAACAAACACAAATTCAATTTCATACAAATTGGACGTTTAAAGGGACAGTAATGCATAAAATGTAAAACAAAATATGTTGTATGGTTTATTTCTCTGAGTACTCTCACTGCTGAGAGGTGTTTTATTCAAAAGTTATTACAGCTCAAACTTGTTTTTTAATCACAGTGGCCTGAAATTCTACAGTGGCGCTGTTGCTATACTATCCTATGGACAGCTCTGGCCAGTTGACCATACGTCTCCATAAGATGCTGTAGCATTGTGATACTGCACCTTTTAAATTAAAAAAAAAAAAAAAAAAAAGTCAACTTTGAGCCGTAATAACTTGAATAAAACACCCTTCAGCAGTGGGAAAACCCTTGTTTTACTAAGTGGGATAAACTGTATGACTCACATTTTAATTATTACTATTCCTTTAACACCTAGATAACATAAATGTCTCCAGTGCATTGCAATCCAAGAGTTTAATTTTATCAATCTTGTTTAGTAATTCTGCCTCATAATTTCTCTACTTTTCTCTTTCTACATAAACCCCAATGATACCAAATGTGTGTTTTTTTCATGCACATTTATCTTAGTACTATTGTTACCTGTATGAACAAGCCCTTATAAAGGTAATTCTATGAAGTGGTAAATACTACATCTGAGCAAACAGTAACACGTTTTCACACCTCATAGCAATCTTCATCGGCTTGGTTAAATTCCACAACAAGCCGGAAACACACTTTTGTATAGAGATGGTATCCACAGTCATTCACTTTAGGGAAGGAGATACTATTTTTGGCTGAGGTAGAAGTTGGCAGGCTACACAGGAAAATATAGTATAAACTGTAAACTGCAGCACCTTTAGGAGAGTCAACTTAAGAGGTCCACTGCTGCCCCATGCCCATCAACTGTTACAAGTCATAAAAACACAGAACTGTTCTTGTCAATTCCTCTTCAGGTCTCCCTCTATAGCAAACCTGAACGAAAGCCCCAACTCCTGCAGGTAGGACACAGGGAAGACATTTAACCCTTTGAGTGCCAGTAAGGTATCCAATGCATTAAGGACCTTCCACCTCCATCACCAGTGTTAGTGTAGCGCCAAACCAGACAAAATGATGCTCCAAAGAACTAAGTGAAGGAAGTCCATGTGCTACCAAAAGAGACTAGAAGGAAAAGGAATGGAAAGATGAGAAAAATTCTTGCAGTGTGGCATAGAACATAGAGCTAATCCAGTGGAAGGGCCAAATGCAGCCTCACCTGAAGACCAAGGTTATATTGATTAGCAAAGATATGGTGCTTTGACAGGTGAAGATGGTTTTATGCATTTTCTCCAGGAAAGCCTCTGTCATTTCTGTTCAAGATGCAGACAAGACAAGGGTCAGTCTTTATCGCTAGGGGTTATTTTCCTTGAGAATTGTAGCTGAAACAGCTCAAAGCAACCATCTTGCAATAGTGGATTTGGAAGCCTTCATTCCTTTGAATGGTCCAAAAGAAGTTAACAAAAAGTGATGAAGTTTTCCTAAAGGAACTTCTTGGACATCTTGACTGAACATCTTGACATCCTACTTATGCAGTCTTTGTTACCATTCTGAGGAGTACATATTGTAGATAGAAAAATATTGTGACTTCTGTGATAGGACAAATATACCTTTGGTGCAAACTGAGGAAGCAATATCCAAATAACAGAATCTTGGTTGAAGATCACATAACATTGCTTAACGGAAACAGATTTGAGCCTTAAGTAAGTCTACATGAAACAAAAATTTGAGGAAAAGTAACACTTTTGTGTTATTCACATGGGTGTAGTAAACATCTCATTTCAAAGGCTTCTCCGTGGAAGGCTGCATGCTTGACAATATGCCTGCTTTACCCCCTCTTGTCTTTCTTCCCTCTTGCTGAAATGTTATGTCAATGGTGAGAAACAAGTGTGTCTTAGAAGCTTCTCCTGTGACCACCAGCCCATTTACTGGGGCTGTGAGAAGAGCACTAGTTTACCTTTCCATCATCACCCAATAAAGCACACAGCTATATTTTGTTTCACAGCATACTTCCCTTCACACTAACAAAATATGTGCTTCTTATTTGCTCCCTAATAAACATCAATGGCAGTAAATGAAAGGGACAAATTAGAGATGTACACTTTTCATTATTTATATGGAAAAAGGATGAGGGGGTCTGTTAACCCTCTGAGTGCCAGAGGGGAGCACAACGCATTGCAATATGTTGCACTGAAAGGATTAAGGCTTTTATAGTAACATTGAAGCTGCTGTAATAAGGAAAAGTGGTGCCGTTTTGGAGCAAACCAAGTGCACCATAGGGAACAAACACATTTGTCCCTCAACATAAAAGTGGTTTTTAACCCACAAACGCAAGGGTGGTCTACAAATAAGTGCTTTACAATACAACTGGTCACCTCTCTCAAGTATTCAAGAGGTTAAAATCCTCATTTAAAACAATCATAATTTGGGAAATGTTTTAAGTCTCCCTTGGTGCAGTTGGGATTTTCCGGAATACTTTTACCAAGTACAACCTCCTCTCTGACTTTAAATATCCTGCAAGTGCGTACGATATAAAGTCAGATTGCCTATACGTTTTATTTTGTATTTTCATTTACACTTTTTTTTGTTTTTTTGTAAATAAACACATGTTCTAGGCAGTGAGCTTCCTGAATTTTTGTTTCCGGAGAGGTTTCTTCTGTCAGGCACTATAACAGCAAGGATAGTGAGACAATGTAACACAATCCCTGCAGCTGGAAAGCCTGCCTCCATTAAAGCATACAGAGAACTTAATGTTACATTGTATAAATACCCCTGCTTTCTAAGTCCCTGACAGAAAGCTCTCCCGAAACAGAAAGTAAGGGAACACGTCAGACAAAGTATAAAAACATGGGTGAAAATTAAAATAAAAAATACAAGGTATAGGCAATTTGACTATATATTATGCACTTGAAGAATATGTAAAAGGAAGCAGATTGTCAATTTCAATATACTAATAAAGATGTTACATATATTTGAATATATGTATTTCTACTGGGGTAGTACAGAGAAGATTACATATGTGTGCATGCCCTGACATTCATTGGCGAGTTCTCTAGCATTCAAGTTTTAAAAGCCTCATTTAAATCGGTGGGGGATTTGGGGGATTTTTGCCCCATATGGTGAAGCTGGTTTGTTCCAGATTACGGATATACACATATAGCCCCTAGTGAGCTTGCCCTGTTTACTTTATCATCTGTGAGAGCCCTTTGTAAGACTTCACAGGCCTTGTGCATTGATATTTCACTGGCGAGCCAAGCCGCCCTGGCATATTTACAAACCTCATAAGAAGCCGGATTTGCTGGCTGCTCCAACAGAGAAACAGTTACTTATTATTAATTAACTCCATCTGTCTGCTATGGTATTTTTCTGATTATGCTTTTAGCAGTTTTATGCAGTTCATCTGTTTATTGGATATTATTTTGATGGAACTGTTCAGTAAGTGGTTTTAATGAATAATGCAGTATAATGTTGGCCATGTTAGATTGTGATTGGGGTTCCATCTATAATAATGTTAAAATAGATCTACTATATTAAAGGGCTTTTCCTAATGAGTAAAACAACAGAAATCATACTGTTGGGAAATGCTCTATTCCAACATTATTACAGTTCAAACAGTGCCATCTGGTATCCAAACAATTCCCTACAGTCAAAATGGTTTCCAGAGCTTTACTGTACTGCATGCCGAATACAATGAGATCGTAACAGCTCCATCAGATTGTGACAGTTTAAACTATAACAACTTTTGAATAGAACTACCACCATTAAAAGTGGCAGTCTCTTTGCTGTATTCAGCAGGGAAAATGCTTACATGTATATATATAGAGAGAGAGAGAGAAGAGATGGACAAAATAATGGAAACAGTGAAATGGCAATAATTCTTTATAAATATGGTGTTGGGCCACTATTTGCCTTTAACACAGCTTTTATCCTACACGGAATAGACTCAAATACATTCTGAACAGTTTCAAGTAGAATGCTGCACCATTCTTCATGTAGAATATTTTAAAGTTCCTTGTTATAGTATGCAATGCAATGCAGGCTTGGCTTTGGATGGTGGGAAGGAGAGGATAGATATCACATTATTACCGGGCGAAGGGAGGGAGAGGAAGACTTGATCTTCTTTGTAGGGGAGAGCCAAGTGCTTCAGCTGTGGGATGGAGCTGAGGGCTTGGGCTTTGCTGCAGGGGTGAGGTGGGGGGTTTGAAGAAACGGGATGTCAATTTATGAGACCCTGTCCACCCACAGCACAATGGCCCATCAGACATACATGAATGTTCAGTATAACAATCCACCCCTGACTTGAAGTGAGTCAGAGCCAATGGAGGGTTGCATTTCACATGAGTGGGCTGCATGTGGCCCACTGGCGGGTCACCCAGATTTACACCTTGCTAAAAACAATCCTTGATAAGAAACTCTCTGTATATTTTTTCATGACAACATGTTCGTTTGTATCTTTATTGTACCTGGTATCCCACTGTATAAAATCCAAGCCTGAACAAGTGTGGTAACACATGACAATAAGCCATGAAGAGCACCAAAATAACACTAATTATAGTTCTTTAAATGTTCTCTTTCTGGTCAACAAATGCAAAATTACTTCAGATTTAACAAAACAGGAAGCTCAGCAGCACAGCTGAAACTGCGGTACTTAAAAACAATTCATTCATTGAAAAGGTCTACAAAGTGTGCGTGCAAACCAGGCACACTTTGTAGACAGTTCCAACGAATGAATTCGTTTTGGCTCTGCTGCAGAGACTCCTTGAGTCGTACGAAGGGGGGGGGGGGGACTTTGAATCCTTACATCTCTCAACCTATAGCAGTTTGAGAGATAGGGTTTGTTGCAATTAGCTTATTTTTTCAAACTCTACCTAAATCTAAATATTATGTATGGGACATTACTGTCCCTTTCAATCAAAAGGCAGGTATTAAGTAACAATGGCCTGAAGAAATTTACAGCCAAATACAGCCTCTAACGAAGACTGAACATCAAGTCTGTAGAGCTTTGTGAAGGTATAGCGACTTCACCATATGGCAGCTCTACATATCTGCTTCATGGAAGACTATGCCTTTTGAGTCAAAGTCCATAAAAGTGGAACATAACCATATCGGAATGGTAGCTTTAGAGACATTCTTGCCCTTGGATGGCCCAAAAGGTGATAAATAGTGACGAACCTAAAAAAGTTGTTTCACTTAAAGGGAAAGTCATATTGTTAAATCATAATAACACTGCTTTATTGGCAATGCTGCAAATCCGTTCCACACTCAAGCAATAGTCTGATGAGTTTTTCATGGTAATCCCATGCTTAATCATAGACATAAGCACCTTGTTTTTTATGATCTAACCAAAAGCCTTTCCCTGTGAGAAATAAAAAAGGAAAATGCAATAGCGCGCCAACCTAGTCCACTATACAATGAAACAAAGTCAATGATAAAATGCCGTTTTCAGCCTGCAGCTTCTTGAATTGGTGTCCGCAGTCACACCTCCATTGATATCTATATGCAAAAAAAGACACAAGAGCGCAACGGATCTGAGAGCGGCTGTAATTGAAAGTGAGGTATACGCAACAATGTTGCACTTACTAAATAGATACTTGTCAAGATGCCTTAAGAGAATGTTGTTCCCTGGGGATATCAGAGGTTTCTTCCGTGCAGAGATGAGATTCGCCTCAGTTCTCTCGTGCCTTCTTACACCCTGGAAGTTTGTCGTATATCCAGAGGTATGGAGAGGAACAGATCCGGAGAGTTCCCAGCTGAAATCGGACTATTATCTGCTTGTGATTTATGGATATCTGGTGAGTGTAATATATTAGGGGCTTTATTATACATCTGCTCCGATATCAGTGTACACTTAGAGGTGTTTTTTCTTTCTTATTCCTTGCACTTATATTGGACGGTGTCATCCATACCTCTGGATATACGACAAACTTCCAGGGTGTAAGAAGGCACGAGAGAACTGAGGCGAATCTCATCTCTGCACGGAAGAAACCTCTGATATCCCCAGGGAACAACATTCTCTTAAGGCATCTTGACAAGTATCTATTTAGTAAGTGCAACATTGTTGCGTATACCTCACTTTCAATTACAGCCGATCTCAGATCCGTTGCGCTCTTGTGTCTTTTTTTGCCTTTCCCTGTGAGTGCATATAAATATTTGTGTCTATAGTGGATGTTTTAGGGACATTCTTGAAGCTCTTTACGCAGCTGATGAGGAGAGGTATGTGCAAATTTTGGACTGAAGGAGGACTGACATTTTGCTCTGGACAACCCATTTTTACTGATTTTCTTCTCTAGGTCTGCATGGATCAGGATACGGAGTGGATATACATATATCCTGGGGAATTATGAGGACATTGAGTGTGGAAATTCTGGAGGTAAACATTAAAATAAAAGAGCCTTTTTCTGAAGACCATGTAAAATCAACTTAAAAGGATAGTAACGGATGAAAAAAGGGTGTTCTCACTGCTGAGAGATATTTTATTCAAAAGTCACTGCAGCTTAAAGTACTTCAATGGCATGAAATTTTATAGTGGTGCTGCTAAAGCATTCTATGGGCAGCTATGGCCAGCTGACCATTAACCTCCATTGGAAGCTGTAGAAACAGTGCAACTGCTTAATTTCAGGCCACAAAAGAACTGAACCCAAAAAAATGCAGGTTTAAGCTGCAAGAACTTTTAGATAAAACATTTTTCAGTAGCTTGAATGTTCATGTTTTACTCAGCAGGATAAACACTTGCAAAATATATTTTTTCCATATTAAGAGGTACTATCCCTTTAAAGAAAAGATTTTTAAATTCACTTGTAATACTATACTAAAAGGAAGCCTCTTCAAATGAAATCTACACATTAATTCAAAGGGATTTTAATCAGCAGAGCTTTAAAGGACAAAGTTCATATCACACAGCAGATACAAAACTGCAAGTCTTTTGCTCAGACACTTGGCAGATTGGATGAATTTCTTCAAAACTTCCTAGGGCCTAGATTTGAAAGTTGACAGTGGTGGGTCAAAGACCTTTATTAACCCATCAGACAGGACCTTCAAGAAACACGTGGTGGGATCCTAAGTAGAGGAAACAGGTAAACCAATTGGAACAATTATGTTTAAAGAAAAAGCATGTACTGCTTCTCGATGTCCCTGAGGAAACAGAGAATGATCATGGAAGCATCACATTTCCTCTAGTTGCCATTAAATCTGATGAAGACCCCACATATCTATTGGTTAATTGAATACCTCCTGATTGACATGCAGTGTTCTTGCTGAGGCTGTCTGCCCTTTCCTCTGACATGAATGGTTGTTAAAGGGGAACTACCACCCCAACATGATTAAGTCTGTACCAACGTGCCTTGCCTTTGTTATAAGCACGGTGTAATTTTTTTTTTTCCTAAACCGCTTTTAAATTGAATAAACTGGAAAAGAATTTTGTACCTGATAGTGTCTGTACGAGTGAAGCATTTCAGTGCATGTACGCAATAGAGCCAAATGGCTCCGTTGTTCCTCCCACTGTCTGCATGATCCATGTTATGTCATGCTGCTCTGTGACACATGACCCGGCGCGCTCCTTGCTGGATGCCATTCCTCTTCATTACCATGCGAGCCATGTGAGTGTGCATGAAACAAACAAACAAAAAGAAAAACGCTGTGGGCAGATACATCGCTCTTGAATGACAGTCTCATACAGATCTCGCTCATGCGCAGGTGAAAGCAAAACTCAAGATGGACGTGGTGTTATCGATCAGGAGCCTGGTAAATGGATCAAATTATGGAATACAGAAAAAACATTGAGATGTTTAACTTACATATTTTGGATGACTAAAGCGGTATCTAGCTTCACACCTCAGGTTACCAATGCATGGTAGTTCCATTTAATGCTAACAGACTGGACTCTGTGTCTGGAGAGATGTCACCAGTATTGTTTTCATCAGATCATGACAGCTTATAACACTTGATGAGTGCATTATTTCTGAACTCGCTAGACTGCCAGAATTTTCAGGTGAATGGAGTGAAGTGGACTCTCTGAAGGGGACAAGAGGACTTGGAATGATCTGCCTTGTACAACAGCACCCCAGCTGTACTTGTTTCACCTGACATGACCATTGTCCAGCATGGAACGGACCAAAGAAGCCCTCTGAAAATGTTGTCTTGGACCATCAGGACAGAGAAAGCTTGACCACCTGATGGTAAAAAGAGGATCTCATGTGAAGGGAAACCCAGGAAACGGTCTATGGATGCAATCATCTGTTCCAAGGATTGACATCAGTTGTCTCTTCATTTGGCATTATTGGCCTAAAGAAGAAATGGCCTTTTTAGACTGCAGTGAGATGCATCTATGGAAAGAAATATGTGATGAGGAAATATTAGTTTGCATTGCTCTTTAATCACACGAAAGATCCAAGAATCTGAAGTAAAGATTTTGGCAATTAAAGACTATGTTGAGGAAGATACATTTCTTCTGACAGTAGTAACCAGTGTCCAACTCTTAACCAAAGAGGAAGAATCTTCAAAATGCATAGCAGATAATCTACACTTGGATGGACAATCAGCTGCCCACCATCTAAGCCACAGGAGCCTGTGGGTTGCTGTAGAGAAAGCTGTAGTTTTGTCAGCAATTCTGACATTTTCCTAAAGGCATCACAAACAAATTCAGAAACTTGACCAAGCACACAAACAGACTTAAGGATTTCATCTCTGGAAACTGTATTGATTAGATATTCCTCAAAATGAACTAGCTATAAGTGCTCTGCCCTTGAAATACATGAAACAGCCACACTACAATGAATAATATAGCACCCATCTTATAGTATCTGTGATGGTCATGTAAACTTTTCTTTATATGTGGGGGTCTTTATATCATAAGCCATTCCCAATAGGCAAAGTAGTTTTGTTTTAAAATATTGCTAGCCGGTTCCAGAAGAGAGTTTCCTTCTGATCAAACAGAAATAGAGATTTTTTCAGGTGCATCCCAATGTTGTTTAAGGAGGGCAGGAACAAACTTATGCAGAAGGAAGATATTATGTGACATTTGCATCCCAGATACATCTAATCAACAATAAATCTAGGCTTATCATCCTTATGTCCATGGATAACACTAAACAAAAGTGTCAATGCAGTGAGCAGGGAGAATACACATTGTACCATTCAGGATTATCATCAGAATAAGACACCTCTATAGGGCTAAGGCATTTGTATCAAAGGTGAATGGCCATGGTAACACTTCCCAGTAGATTTCAGGCAATTAAAAGTCTCTCTGGTGAGGTCTTAAAACCATGATACATGGATGACATATCTTGGGTCATGCTAGGCTGACACAATATAATATCATGGTCTTGAACCAGGAGTACATCAAATAACAGAAACAGGCAATTGTGAGTTGGATCTCCTTCTTTTGAGAAGCAAACCCAGAAGTCTCATTACCCTGGTGATATCAACAGAACCAAAATCAAATATGCTTTATTTGAAAGAAGCAGTCCCTACAAGAAACAGAGAAAACAACTGAATCCAGCAGGACCAAAACTACAACTGAAGTTTGTGAAAGGGACCAGACCCCTTCCTAGGAACTGACCCACAATGCCTATGTAGGTGCCCAGCTGGGACCTTTACAAAACAACAAACTGGCAGAAGTCCTAGGTAGGACATGAAAAACACTGGAAATGTGATGATGGGAGGCCTTTTTTTTCCTATTCTACACAGGGAGGCAAGGCTCTCCTCTCAGTGTGTGCTACCAGGAGACTCTGAATGAAACAAGGTACAAATTAATTTGCTTAAAAAAAATTACACTCTAGCAATACGTGTCTCTTAATTTAAGAAAAGGACTTGCCTAGGTAGGTTCCTTCAAACAGCAGTTAAGGCTAGGTGATCTTGCATCTGTGGAAGACACACCCAGAAGCACACCATCTGCAGGATCCAGCCCCTGCCAAATCTCAGAGAGATGATGCAGGTGTTGACACTGCAGGACAATTCCCCCCACCCCATGCCTTGCTGACTTCCCTCCATCTTTTCCCTGTGTCCTGCCCCCTCCAATACAGCTTTCCATCCCTGCCCCTGCCCCCACTTCCCTGCCTGTCAGCATCCTAAGTTGTGCCTCCCTCACACTCTTAATGTGTTAACCATTTCAGTGAGAATAGAATGCTTAAAGGGACAGTTATGTCCCATATAAACTTGTTATAGTTTTGTAGAGGACAAAAAATAAGCTTCATGGCGCAAGCCCTATGGTGTGAGAGATATAAGCATTGAAAGTTGCCCCCTCCTTCCCCTTTTCCTGATGTCAGTCCTGTGCTGAATGCAGGGGAATCCTGTCTGGGGACCAACTGCAGACTCTGTAGAAGAGCCAGAATCGCGTTATTGCAAAAGAATTACTTCATTGGAAAGGTCTACAAAGTGTGCCTGGTTTGCAAGAATGCTTTGTAGACCTTTCCAATGAAGGAATTCTTTTTAAAGAACGTGATTTGGCTCTGCTGAGGAGCCTCCTCGTGTCGGCCGACACGGATCTCCTGCTGTCAGCTTTACAATTGACATCAGGAGAAGGGGAGGGGGGGACTTTGAATGTGACTATCTCTCAAACCATAGCAGTTTGAGAGGTAGGGTTTGCACCATTAAGCTTATTTTTTCATCCTCTACAAAACTATATTAAAGTGGAGCTACCACCAAATAATAAAATTGCACCACATAATTGCCCCTCTGGCGACTAGCTGCTCAGTAGAGCTAGTCGCCAGAATTATTACCTGATTAAAGAGAAATCGCTGTTCTTCCAAGACTGACAGCAGGATGGAGCGTGGACATCTTCCCATAGTGACGTCCACACGCCTGCGCTGTCAGTCCCAGCCAGGTCTAGGAGGCGTTGCTACGAGCCGTCCGGCTCCAAAAGGGACTGACAGAGCAGGTGCGTGGACGTCACTATGGCTCAGAGGGGCAATTATGTGGTGCAATTTTATTAATGGGTGGTAGTTCCGCTTTAGGTTTTTATGGGACATGACTCTCCCTTTAACACTTTGCTGGTCATTGCATTGTAAACCCTTTGACCCTCCAAAGGGTTAATACTGTGCTTTGGCTCCTTTAAATTCCCACTCCGGTTGTTTCCATTGAGCAGTCTTTCTTTTAATACTGCTCTGCACCAGGATAACACATCTAAATCCGAGTCCATGGCTGAAATAAACTACTTCCTGTCTCTGTGATGGAATCAGTTTCTTTTCAGGATGGACCCAAAATTAGACAGTGCCTCCTCCCAGTACAAAGCCATGTGGCACCAGGAAAGAAACCACAGGTGGATAGCGGAAGGGGGAATGTAAAGATGCCAGACATAGTATGAACCCTTTAAGGGCCAAAGGGGTTTTAAACACATTGTGCAGAAATGCATTAGACAATCCATTAGCACTGAAAGGGTTAACACATAGAGCAGGAGGAATCATGGTGATGTCAATCACAGGAATGTCTGTGGCTACCAGAAGAACAAGGCTGAACTGGCAGAGTGTGTGCTGCTGTGCCTACCAGTGGGATTGACTGAGCAGGCAGACAATGTAGTGTGACTCTGTCCCTACCACTGGAACAAAGCTGAGCTGACAGTTTTCTTTGTCTGTGTGCCTACCAGTGGAACTATACTGGACTGGCAAACAAGGTAGTGTGGGTCTGTGGCTCCAAGCAGAACAAGACTGGACTGTGCCTACCAGTGGAAAAGGATTGGAGACAGACAATGTAATGTGGTTCTGTGCCTACCAGTGGAAAAGGATTGGAGACAGACAATGCAATGTGGCTCTGTGCCTACCAGTGGAAAAGGATTGGAGACAGACAGTGCAATGTGGTTCTGTGCCTATCACTAGAACAAGGATTGGAGACAGACAATGTAATGTGGCTCTGTGCCTACCAGTGGAAAAGGATTGGAGACAGACAATGTAATGTGGCTCTGTGCCTACCAGTGGAAAAGGATTGGAGACAGACAATGTAATGTGGCTCTGTGCCTACCAGTGGAAAAGGATTGGAGACAGACAATGTAATGTGGTTCTGTGCCTACCAGTGGAAAAGGATTGGAGACAGACAATGCAATGTGGTTCTGTGCCTACCAGTGGAAAAGGATTGGAGACAGACAATGCAATGTGGTTCTGTGCCTACCAGTGGAAAAGGATTGGAGACAGACAATGCAATGTGGTTCTGTGCCTATCACTAGAACAAGGATTGCCTAGCGGACAAATTACCATGGTTCTGTGGCTACCAGTGGAATTAGACAGGGAAGTTAGAAAACAGAATAACAAGGCTGTGGTTCTGTGACTATCATTGGAATCTCTCTCTCCCTTCATCCTGCCTAGGAAAAATTAAGCTTATTCTGCCATTATCTATATACATGCTTTTTATTTTCATTTGACATTTCTTGAAATCCACTGCTATTTGTTCTATATTACATGCTGCTCCATTAATTCTTAAGAGCCATTCAGGTTTACTGAAGCCTATTTGTTGTTATGATCTAGAGGCAAACGTCTATATAAATTATTATACTCCATATCCAATACATATATACCTGGACTGCTCTATAAATGACACCTTCCTAGGCAAATGGATCCGATATAACAGAAGCTTATTGCTAGGGCATAATTCCCCTTTAACCCTTTGAGTGCCAGAGGGGTACGAACTCATTGCAAAGCAATACGTTGTGTACCCCTCTGGCACTCAAAGGGTTAAGACAAGTTGGTGAATTATGTCATAGGCAACAGTTTCTGGGCTAATCCCAAAAAAGTGGACAACCTTTCGCTTTCAGGATAGGTTTTACTTCAACTCCCATCATCAATCTATTGGTCAGCTAAGTATGATAGTAGTTGTAGTCTAACAACAGCTAAACAGACCGGTAGTCTGCAAAAACACATGATGTACAAAATACTCTACTCTAATGCATTGCACTGTGCTGCGTTACAGACCTCTGTTGTACTTACATTTCCATTTAACCCATTGACAGGTGTCAGAGAGGCATCCAAAGCTTGATTACCTCTAGCATTCAGAGAGTTAAACAATGGAAAATTTGGGAATGTTTATTTGTTGCATATGTTGCAGTTGGTATGATCCAGAATAACACCAGTTTAGTTTGCAGAATACGGCGCTAAATGCCATAAGTCGGTGTTGTCCAAGTCACAATGTGGTGATGTGTCTACATTGTCGCCATGGAAACTTTAGCAGCAGCAGGTACCAACGCTTGCTGAGTTTACATTATAGAAAAGTGGTTCTTATCTGTAAGAAGCCATCTATAAATAACAAAGCAATCAATATTAACGTTAAAAAAAAAAAAAGCAGCTGAATCCTTCCGTTAAGGAGTCTCAAGGTGAGAAACGGAATGTAAAAATGTATTAGGATTAAATATGCTTATAAACATTTAGAACTGTTTTGTTTGAAATTCTGGGGCAAATTAACACAAAAGGTCCCTGTAGCATTCAAGATGTTGAAAGGCCCATTTTATTCAATTGGAAATGTAATTCATCCCTTGTTGTTCAGTTGTTTTGCCCCAGAATTGATCCACTTTTTCAATATGCATAGGGCGCTAAGGGGGAAATTCATCAAGAGGTAAATCTTCAAGTGAAATCAGAGGATTCCCTAACACAGGGCTGTCCAGGTTCAGTCCTCAAGGACCACCAGGCCAGGATGTAAGGATTTCCCTGATTAAGTACCGGTGAATTAATCAGTGGCTCATTCATTTTGACTGACTCACCTGTGGTTAATAGGGGAAACTGTTAAATCCTGCACTGTTGGTGGCCCTTGAGGACCAAATTTGAACAGCTCTGCCCTAGCATATTAGAAATTAGCAAAGTCATTAATGGCCAATGTCATAAGCGAACGCTATAGGACCTGCTGAGACAGTGGGGAGGGAATGGGTTAACAATACCAGACCCTGGTTACCTGTTACTATTCCTAGCAACACCAAATTAACCTTTGAAATCCCTCCTGCACTATCACCCCAGTACTACAATTCGCTGCCACCACCAAGACATTATATCTGGGCGTCTTAGGTTACCCCAAACACAACAGAATTACAGTATAAAATCACCTTAATAATCAAACATTTAGACTTAACCCTTTAATAGCGTGTTCTAACTGAGCTTCCTTCAGAGTAGTGAGTTCATATTAGAGAACAGAGACAAGAGCTGATTAATTGAACATTTAATCTGAAAAAGGCTTCACAGTGCGGGTTACAAAAATACAGAAATAAAGGACATACAGAAACAAAGATTACACAAAGGCAAAACAGTCCATAAAATAAAATGGCAGAAACACAGGAAATCCTTAAATACAATTACCGATATTTTAAGAGTCCTTGGGAACTTCTGATGGTATATTCCCCTTCAGTTGTTACAAAGAACCATATTCAATAGGAGTCCACAGTTGCTTCTAAGAGGCCAAAGCCCCTGGGTGTTACCTGGGAGGAGGTTTGGCCTGACAGTTTACGGCCACTCAATCAGACCTGTCAGAGATGCTACTGTAGAGTTCTACCTGAAAAATCAGAAGGCTTCCCAAAACATGCAACCCACAACACACCTCTATAATGTTATAATAATCATATTCCTCATATCTGTGTGAATATCTGGACACCAAACATGCTTGGTCTAACTGGTTGCAAAGTGTCTATTCTTGTAACTCATAGCAGGAACACCTCCCCCTGGCATGTTTGGTACCCACCAGAAGGGTAAAACCTGGGCATTCTGAATATATATTTGTATTGAACTATTTACACTATATATACATGTTCCTCTATTTCATAATATTTGACTGCCCTCTGGATGAACTTCCATCAAGGCACAGGGTCCAATATATTTTATGACACTCTGTTCTGCTCCGGTGATCTACTCATTCAGATTCTGGTGATGTTATTTACTCCACTAATTTTATGGCCTAGGACTGGTGCACTTTGAATAAAATACCAGTTAGCAAACAAACAAATTATATAACCCAGAGGGCCAACTCTTGCCTTGGCATGACAGCCAGGTCATACCTGAACCTTGTGCATTCATCTCTGAGCACATGCCAGATCTGCCAATTCTATCCACAGCTTCAGGCTGGATGATTCCACAGTATTCTGTGGAAGTAAACATACACATATACATACTATGTACGTGTATGTCTCATCACAATGGCAGCATTTATGACATTTTCATCATAATTTTCTGACTCAGGGTAGGGAATTAAAATCAATCACTGATAAATATCAAGTCACAAGTCACACATGCAGACTTCCCCCTGCAGTATCCCCATTCACTATGACAGCATGTCTCTGTGTTGGCAAGTACAGCATTAAAGGGATAGCAAACTCGAGAAAAAAGTATAGGCGAATTGATAGGTACAATTAAAAAATACTTACTGCCCTCACTCCCATCTCTCAAACCATTATGGTTTGAGAGATATAATAAAATAAAGGTCTCCATTCCCTCCCCTTTCTGCCTGACGAGCTGTAAAGCTGTCAGAGGCAGAATCCGGTCGCCCGACTTTAGGGGCTCTTCAGGAGTGCTGACATCGGGATATCTAACTATAACTACTTCATCGGAATGGTCTACAATTTGTGCTTGCATTGTAGACCATACCGATGAAGTAATTATAGTTATGTATCTCGATGTCAGCACTCCTGAAGAGCCGCCATCTGGTCCCGGAAGCAGGAACTCATGACGTGCGCTATACAGCGGACGCATGAAAAGTAGGGGGGAGCAGAGACCTTTATTTTATTATATCTCTCAAACCATAATGGTTTGAGAGATGGGAATGAGGGCAGTAAGTATTTTTTAATTGTACCTATCAATCTGTCTAAATTTTTTTCTCGAGTTTACTATCCCTTTAATTATTTCCAATGCGTTGAGTATTCCACTGGCCCTCAAGGAGTTAAAGCTGCTTCTTCCACTGCAGAAAGTTCAAAATTGGTCACTTTTTCTCCACACATCCAATCATCAGCATGGAGATGGAAACAGAGCTATTTGGTACTGGATTCATTATACTGATGTTCAGGCTTTAAAGGGATAGTAATACTTCATTTTAAGTTTATTTTATTTTGTAGGCATTAAAAAAACATGAAGAATGATATAAGTCTTATCTCTCAAACCTTTATGGTTTAACCCCTTAAGGACTGGCGGTCATGGGACATTTCCGTCCCATAATGACCGCTTAGGCGCACTTGGACGCGCCGGTACACGTGACCGGCGCGTCATTATGGGGCCTGATAGAGATCGCTCCGATCTTGGAGCGGTCAATTTCAGGCCCTATTTTTACTTACAGTGCTCCCGGTAGAGCACTGTAAGTAAAAAGTATGTGACGTACCATGACCGTCATCGGTCCTTGAGTAGTTCAAGGACCGTGACGGTCCTGGTACGTCAAGGGTCCTTAAGGGGTTAAGAGATATTCACAAGCAAAGTTTCCCCTTCCCGCCCCTTTTACCTAGTGTAAGCCATCTCTTCTCAGATGTGAATCTGGTTGTAAGACCAGACAGATAACAGAAGTGGACAATCTCCTTTGTATAAAAACAATGAAAGCCCTTCCCCCCTTGACAAGCTTTTCAGGTTTTTCCCTTATCTTAATTGAAGATTGTTCCTCTCTGCAGTCTACCTGGGCACCTCCCTTCTGATCTAGCTGAACGGGGGTGGGGGGGAGATACTTTGCTTGTGAATATCTCTTAAACCATAAAGGTTTGAGAGATAAGACTTATATCGTTCTTCATGTGTTTTTTAATGCATACAAAATAAAATAAAGATAAAACAAAGTATTACTATACCTTTCAGGCAGCACCCATAGACAACAGGAGCTACCTCCTCTCCAGCCTACACCTGAGAAAAAGGGAGATATCAGTGTGGTACAGCCCTGGAGCCTAAGCATCAGGATCAAATGAAGCAAGAAAGGATGGTTAGGCCTCCAGGCTTGATTTACGACAAATGTTTGGGCCACTAAGACTGGGCCCATTATGCCTACAATGTGAAAAGACAGCCCCTTCTCAATAATGTATAGGCCAGCCTGGGGCAGTGAAGTGCAACAGAGATGAGATGAAAATCTGTTTAACCTTCATCTCTGTATGCCAAAGTAGCTTGCAATGCAACTCAGTTGAGATGCCTGGCATACAAGGGGTTAATACAGAATCACTCCTTCACAAATATATCCACATCTGCACTGGTGCTGCCAACATCATCTAGAGGAACAGTCTCTCACACTTGTCTCCCCTTAAATGGAGTGTCGGTGAGGAGACAGGAAGTTACTGACTTCGAGGTGAGACAATATTAAAGACTCTCCAGCACATATATGTTAGAAGCACCACAATGGTGGATATAGTTGTGAAAGAGGGATTCTGCAATAACCCCCTGCATAAGGGAGAAGTCTCCAATATGCTGATTTTCAATACACTGCAGCCTACCCCGGCATCCAAAGAATTCATTGGGAAGTGTTCATATGACCAATGGCAGGCCAGGGGAGCTTAAAGAGAAGGGAGGGGATACAGACTCACTCATGCCCTCTCTTCTTCCCTCTACTTCTTTCTATCCATTCTCTACCAAGCCCCTACACCAGCTTTCTTCTCCCATGTGTGGAAGTTGGGATCCCAGGGGGCTGATGGGGGGTGAGGGGGAATAAGCTTTAGGCACACAAAGGGTTAAGACTTTGACGAAAGGAGTCTTTTAATTAAGACCTTGAAGTAAGACCTTACTAAGGTTGCTAGTTAAAATGTAACAGCATGCCTAGAGGATAGGAAATGAATGATCAAAGATAAGCATGTGGGTCAAATGGCAGATTTAAAGAATGTTTAATTCCCGAGAGAGGGAATGCTATATTGTTGTCACAGTGCCTTACCTCGGCCTGCGAAATTCGGCCAGGAGCAGGGTTCTGGACTGGAGCTCCGTGTCACTGGCTGTGTCCCTCTCTGCCTGCGGCCTGGTCACTTCTGGTTCCTTGTTACTGGCATCATTATTCAGGCACTTGCCTGGACGCCTGTTACAGGCCCAGCCTGGGGGACCTAATTGGTCCTGCCTTCTCCTACTCCTTTATAAACCTCTCTGGGCCTGTGTATCATTACCCTTATGTTGTTGTTCTATGCAGTTCTAGTTCCAGATGGTCCTGTATCCTGTGTATGACCCGGCTTGTCTGACCATCCATTCTGGTGCTGACCTATGGTTCTGTCTGACCTTTCTTCTGTGCGCTCCTTTTGTCTTTAGACATCCAATCTGGTGCAGACCTGTGGCTCTGGCTGACTACCCGCTCTGTGCATGACCCTGGCTTGTCTGACTATCCACCCTGGTGCTGACCTGGGGCTCTGTACAACTGTCCTCCCACTGTTGCCTACTCTTATTGGACATCCTATCTGGTGCAGACCTGTGGCTCTGGCTGACTACCTGCTCCTATGTAGGAACCTGGCTTGTCTGACTATCCTAACTGGTGCTGACCTGTGGCTCTCTCTGTTCGCTCTGCTGTGTTGCCAGTTTCCCACGACATCCATCTTGGTGTGGACCTGGGGCTGTGGCAGACTCCAGCCTAACTGACTGCAGGTGTGAGTCAGTAGTCTCCATTGTTGCGATCCATATTGGGACAAGAGCTCTTCCCTACTCACTGCAGACGTGAGTCAGTAGTCTCCATTGTTGCCATCCATATTGGAGACGAGCTCTTCACTACTGACTGCAAGCGTGAGCCAGTGTTCTCCCTTGTAACTACCTAGCGGGAGACTTCGGGTCCTATCCTGTGCTCTATTCGCTACCACTGAGACTACCAGTTGGCTCCGGCCTAGTCTCCAGCAGTTGTGGTTGACATTGTGGAGGCTCCTATTACTGATAGAGTCTCTAGCCTATCTAGTCACCCTCTGCTCTATATTACCGTTTATATTCATTACTATTATCATTCTAAATAAAAGTGATTTTAACTATACTGTCTGACTCCTTGTCTTGCTTACTAACTGTAACAATTGTTCCATAGAGACATTACAGAATATAGTTTAGATAATCATTTACTGCTCATGTGTTTTGTTGTTCTTCGTTTCATGATGACTTGTTTCCTGTAATCTATGTACAAAAGACCATTCTGGACCAAGCCTAGCTCAGAACAAGTGATCTGGCTAGTAGTGACGGATCATTGTCTCTCCGGGCATGTTAATAAACCTTTACATCTTTAACCTCTATGAACCTGAGTGGACATTCAGCTCAATAATGATTCCACACACATGACAACACCATCTTCCACCCTTCTCTTGTGCCTACATCAGATGCCCAGCCCTCTTTCATGCATTTGCTGGTGTCCCTTCCCTCTCCAGTGTCTACATCAACTGCCTTTCCCTCTCCCATGCCAGCCACCCTTTCCTCTCCTGTGCCAGCCATTCTTCATCTCTAGTGACTGCACCACCCTTCCTCTCCCATGCCTGCTCAAGTCTCTTTCTCCAATACCTGCAAAAACTTCCCTATGTCATAACTATTGTGGCCCTCAGAGGGGATTTTAAGTATGAGGCCTTTGACTATTTGAGTTTCGCACAGCTTCCCTAGTGTATCTTTCATTGGTTGGAGAAGAGCTGAGTATCGGATATGTTGCTCTAATCGCCATTTGAGGATTCCTGGCCTAAGGGGAATAAGCAGGGGTTGTTAACCTTTCAAGGTTGGAAAGAAGGACACTATACCCCTGAAAAGAATAACTAGTCAATAATTCAGGTGTGTATTTTCAAGCCATGCAAGAAAAATAAAATTGGTATATACAGTTTGTTTTCTCCCGACTGTCTCATTATAGTTTATTGATTGTTGCATATTTCCCAAATGCAGGAGCAGACAGGCTGGAGGGGGGATGTGCTGCCTCATAACATCACTGTAAGTACTTTATTGATTCCTATTGTTTGCTTCATGTTAATGGTTTGTTAGCAACATCAATACCAAAAAGGAAGATCCTTCACCTAGTTCCAAGTACAGAGAATTGTCAGGGATTACAAATATCAGGTCTAGGGAAAATGCGAAGGAAACGCATAAAGTAAAGCAAATGATATAGTGTATGCTGGGAGATGCCTGGAAATGTAAAATTATTCACTGCACTGAATTAAACATAATCACATTAATGCTCCTGGAGTCCAAACGCAAGGATCAGCAGTTGGCAGATTATCTGTCAAGCTCAGGTACTTAAGCAAACAAGAGTTAGAATTCAGTAGCATTACACTGAAGAACAGACAAGAAATGAAGCTAAAGATCAGCATGTGGTGGGGACAGAGCAGTGTTAGAACCACAGCAAGAAAGAAGTGTAGTAATGAGGACATGGTACAGACCAGGTATGATCAAACTGAAGCTCTTCAGTTGCTGCTGGACTACAGTGTGCAATGCAATGGCACTGCTGTAGCAATTTACACTCTGAGTGCCACTCTTTGAGTACCAGAGTGGTGCATACCCCTCTGGCACTCAAAGGATTAAAGAGGACCTGTCAGCTCAAGCCAATGTAGTTTTAGTAACAATTACAGTTTACCTATATGTTGTAACAGACATTTTCCAATTAAATGAATATTTTTTTGGCAAAATTAACCTTTATATTTTGGTGGCACTTTTCTAATGACATGCACAGTATGCTAAACAGTTATGGTTGCAGCCAAATGCATCTCTCGCTGTGCTATCAGAACTACGCCCCCACCCGGAGCTCTGTCTAGATTCAGTCATAACCATAGCAGGGAACTCTCTGGATTTGCCCCAGAGATTCCGGATTTAGCTCCTTATTACCGGGTCTCCGGGGCAGAGACGGATCCTCTGGATGTGGGGAGTTTCTAATGAAAATCTGCCCACTTCTGCCCTTTCCCAGTGTGTTCCTCCCTCACCCTCTTCTCCAACTTCCCCAGCCTATTCCTCCTACTTTTTCTATGTTTCTTAAGATCCACTCCATTCATGATTAAGCCTCGCCCCCTTTTTGACACAGATCGAGTCATTTATCTCCCCCAGCGGCACCACAGGACTCCCCTCAGGGGATTCAACAAGAAAAAGTTCCCAGCTATGGTCACAGCACAGTGTGAGTCGTAATGCTGGTCCAAACAAATTAGCATAAAGTGCCACACTGTGCCACCAACAGCTAGTAGAACAGTTTGTTTTTAATTCCCTTTAAAACTATCATGGTGATGGGTCGAGTAAATCAATAGTATGTTTTTATATCATATATGTATATTATATGGTTCAGTTAATTTGCCCCTAAATTGCCAGAAGGGTAAGAAGAACCTACTACACCTGGGGAGAAATCTGGGGACATCCATACTATATAATTTACTAGCATATACTATTCCACTGTTCACCCATACATAGAGCAGCGGCTGCTGGTGTTCTGAGGGAGGGGGGAACTTTATAGTGGATGACTAGCAGCCTGGGTATGTGGTAAAAGGGAGGAGGAGGAGGAAATCACAGCATAGTGTGTTTGAACTGGACACCCCTATGGCACACAAAGAGTTAAATGAAACTCTGGTGATGAAGCATGTAATATAGGAGATGCATACTGTCAAAGCAGGCCAGCTGGTGGGCCAGCTCTTTGCTGCATTTAACAGGTCATAGCATTGGTCACACCATGACCTACAGAAAACAATAAGTAAAGGTCAATCAGGGGGACCACTTTCAACACAAGACACTCAAATGGACAGACCACTAGGTAACCACATATCACTTTAAATCAGGGACAGTTATGAAATGTAACCCTCTACTGTGTTTGTAGAAGCATTTCTGACTTAAGGGGATATGCGGTCACCTTAACCATGAATATATATAATCTGAAACCCCAGCCTTTTCCACTGTTCACTGGTAGCCAAATAGTATATACAGACATACATATAGTGCCTGTCACCCCAGTTGTGTTCCATTGTCCACTGGTGGCAACATACAGTATATACTATTCCAGGCTTGCTGAAATGGTAATGACAGAGTTACTCTATCAGTGTGTCACACAAGGTCAAGGTGTGTTCGGTAAGTGCACAGCATAGATGAGGCCTGGTTTTTAATTTGAAGCCTCCTGTGCAGTTCTCCACATGGTGCTACCCCTGGAGAGTCACTGACAGCAATAACAAAGAGTCTCTGAGGAAGCAACACGTGAACAGCTTAACACTGCTGAAGGATTTAAATGGAAAGCAGAAACCATCTTTATACTGTGCACTGTGAGATTAAGGTGAGCGTGAAGGGAGGTATAAAGGTAGAGTAAAAATGATACTTTTATTAGCTAACTGAGTGGCTTTGGATGCACGCTTTTAAGACAACTAGAGCTCTTCTTCAGGCATAATAAGAATGAACACTGAATGCACAATACAGGACTTTAACCCCTTAACGACAGATGACTTACCAGGTACGTCCCGCAGAAACTGTCACTTAGTGACAGAGGACGTACCTGGTAAGTCACGGAAGTCCGCGTCTCCGTGCGGCTGCACGCCGCTCGGAGACTCAGGACTTCTTTTAACAAAAAAAAAAAAAAATGCTCGGCGGGCGTTAAGGTGACAGCCGCGTACGAACGCGGCTGTCACTAAGGGGTTAAAACTCATGCACATTATTTTAACATTTAATAATATAATTATAATAATCAGTATAGACCATAAATCATTCTCTAGGATCTAGTAAAGTAAAAGCACCCACTGTGCATCATTGGGGGGCAAGTGTGAGGAGAAGACATGAGTGCACTGTGGATTTTACTGGGGGCTGCAGCCTGCACTGAAAATTAGCACTGGTAAAGTTACAACCCTTTCCGTGCCAGAGGAGTAAGAACACATTGCAAAGAAATAAGTTGTTCACCCATCTAGCAATCAAAGAGTTAATGGAATGAACATTAAGGGGTGAGTTGACATGATGATAGTGCAGATTTCACTTAGTGACTTGGCCCTGGACTATGATACAGAGAGGACCACCTAGGACACATGTAGGGGAGAGAGTTCATGAAGGGTGTTGGGGACAGGTGGGGGACTCAGAGGTGGAGGGGAGAGACAAATAGTTACAGCACTGATGTACCATGGTACTCAAAGGTTCACTCCAAACACAGCACTGTATGTTGCCATGGTAGATAAAAGCACAGTGGCATCAGAATTCTATTTTTACACTGCCGCCCAAAGAGCTAATGTAAGTAGTACTGTATGCTTGTCATGGAAAATTGTATTTGGGTAGTTTTTAGTGTGAGTGTAATTAAGCTTAAAACAGTGACAGTTCTGAACACATACCACTGGATAAGCAGTCACAGAAACCCCTCCCAGAGGTATGGCTGCCACCAATCTAGAAACCAGCTAACTCACTCAAAACAGGCCTAGACATATGCTACACCATCCTATTGTTCAAAGAGTCAATGATGAAAACAGAAGGGGGCACATACAGTCTTTTCCTATCTTACTGGCTGGCAGCAGCTGTGTGCGATATTAGTGGCTGCCAGTCAAGATAATAGGATTTTAGTCTTACCTGTTAAATCCTTTTCTCTTAGCCCATACAGGTTACTGGTAACTTTGGGTAGGCGATCAGCCCCTTTAATAGGCAGGAACAGTTCTGAGAAGTGACTGCTGGGTGGAGCCTACCTCATCTCCTTAGCTTGCAGCTAGCCAATCCCCAACCAGTAAGCTTTGCAGACTAACTATTGACTACGTAGTAAGAAGGTAAAGGAAGACTCCTGTGAACATGAACCCGAAAGGACCCCCACGTTCTGCCGCAGGAGAGCCAAGCATGGTCCCTTGACAGGGTGGGAGACCAGTAACCTGAATGGACTAAGAGAAAAGGATTTAACAGGTAAGACTAAAATCCTGTTTTCTCTGTCATCCAATACAGGTTACTGGTAACTTTGGGATGTCCAACCATTAAGTTCCCCAGGGCGGGAAGAAAGGCAAGGACCAGACGCATGCCCCCAAAGTCACCAGAGCTTCAATGAACCTACAGATCATAATAGCTCAACACTAACCGCAAAGTGTCAAAGGACACTGAACAGGGGTAAAAACAAACCTCAAGAACTGGGCTCAAAAGTGAAAGAGAACCGACAGACGAAGAGATCGTAGACAGGAAAGGCTGCCTCCAGGATCTTCCTCCCAAAGCTGGCATCAGCCAGTGCCATGACATCCACACAGTAGTGTTTACAAAAGGTGTGCACAGATGACCAAGTGGCCGCCTTGCACAACTGATCAGCTGTGGCCTGGTTCTTGTAGGCCCAAGAAGCCCCAATAGACCTCGCGGAATGAGCCGTGACCCTGAAGGGAACAGGCTTCTTCCGAAGTTCGTAAGCCTTACAAATCGTGGCCTTGATCCAAGAAGTGAAGGTAACCTTGGAAGCAGGCTTCCCTGTCCTAGGACCCTCAGGAATGACGAACAGAGAGGCAGACTGCCTCAAGGGCTCAGTGCGATGCACACAGAACTTGAGACAGGACTCAGAGCAGGACTGGACTCTTAACCCTTTGAGTGCCAGAGGGGTACGCAATGCAATGCGTTATGTACCCTTCTGACACTTAAAGAGTTAACATCACCCAGACCTTGGCCCATGTACACGGGCTTTCACACTAGTAATAGTTATAAAAGGGAAATATTACAAACAGAATGGGAGTGTTTAAAATATTTCAGTCTTTCACATGTCCACAGATAGTCACAGAACAAGACATGTACTCAGGCTGGACAAAAGAACTGCACCATAGGGAACAAAAACAATCTCATAGATTTAACTGGAGATCATTCTACCTTCACAACAAGTCTGAGACCTAACAATCAAGGGGTTAAAAGCCTTCTTTCATTCTATGGGAAAGCTTGGGACTTTTTATTTGTTCAGTATGGTACAATTGCTCCACAATTAGTCCACTTTTCTTAGTACATCCACTACACTGTATTCAGCTCCAGCCTTCTGGTCCACCATGGAACCCTTGTACTTTTCATGGAACCCTGGGATTCCACCAGCGTGACTTGAGAGCCAATGTACTAATCCTATGTATAAACCAAAAATACAGACCCAATGTGACCAAGGTAGGGCCCTATGTATAAGGTTAAAAGCCAACGTCACCGTGGGGACAAATAAACATTTTCCAAATTCTCACTTATTTACCCTTACAGTGCCAGAGGGGCACACAACACATTGCCTTTCAATATGTTCTGCACCCCACTGGCACTGAAAAAGTTAAATGGGGCTTTTACCTACAGAGACAGGACTCACTAGGAATTGTTATTCATGTACTACGATGCAGCTGGTTTTACAGACCTAAGATGATGCACAGTAAATACAGACAGCAGATATAATGCAAAAATAAATACACAGATACACCTGACTGCTGTATGACTGACTCCTACCCTGGACAAAGTGGATAGCTGTTGAAGGGGGGTCCTGCCCAGTCAGACTCCATTTCTTCTCAATGAGTCTGAAACCCTCTGTGATCTGAGGCTCACAATGCAGTCAAGCCCATTGTGTGAAGCCAGGTGTAAAAATATGCAAATAGGTACAGGGTGGGGAGGTAACATCATAATATGTCCACTAGGCCAGAGCACCCGGCCCCTATGTTTATTTGAAAGGGGGGCAATGCCACTCCCTGGGAACACCCCTGAACTAAAGTATGATCTCAACACTCTTTGAAGCCGATTTAAGGTAAACACAAAATGTGTTCATTTATTAAAAGTTCTCCTCTGTAGAAGAGGCGGACATCTGAAAGAACACCTCTCCTTTCTGCAGGAAAAAAGTGTGCTTGTCACCAAACACCTACTTCTGTGAGAACTGCCAGAGAAGTGAATAGGTGCCACACGAGCACCTTCATCATCATGCAGACTAGGGGCTAGATTCTATTACAGGTGCTAATTTTATCTCTGCTTTTATCTCCAGCTTTCCCCATAGACTTCAATAGGAAAATATTTGATAAAATGGGTGTTAACATTTATCTCTTGCAATAGAATCTGGCCCTAGGAGTCAGGGAGCCCATAACAGGGGGATGGCTATAGCTTTGGACTTGCAGTGAGGGTCTTTATCTGATGCATGGATCCCCTAGAACACTCCATGATGCAGCATTTATTACAAGGTGGTAATCGTTATATGTTTCAATGCTGGTGTTCAAGTCCCTTTAACCCTCTGGATGTTAGAGAGATCTCCAACACATTGAGAAGCAATGTGCTGGTGACCTGTCTAGCATCTAATCGGTTAAGGGGCCTGCTACTCTATACTTTTCCAGGGGCTCATTAGTGACTTAAATCATCTCTCTGTACCAAGTTATGAGACATTTTCTATTCAAATACTTACACTTTAAAGACCAGGTGTGTGCAATGCACGAATGGTTAATAGTACCTCAAACACTTTACTAGGGGGGCACTGCGGCAAGAAAGAGTCGTATATTGTACTTACAGAGATCGTACCGTTGTCTAGACCTATGGTCAGTCTCCTGGTTTCCGGGTTAAAAGACATGCATGAACACGGGGCTGAAATAAATGAACATGAATATATTAATAAGGGCCATGATCCTATTTCCTGGTGCTGAATACTGCACTGCATTACCATTTCTTACTAAAATATCTTCTAACACCGTGTAGTATAGGGGACAATGAAGGGAATGAGGCACATGTGCACAAAGTGACAAGTGGAGCAATCATGGGGCAAACAGAAGTCGCCCAAATTCCCACTGATTTACAGTGGGACTTTTAACCCTTTCAATGTTAGAAAGGTCTCCAACACATTGATTTACAATGCACAGAGACCACTCTAGCTTTCAAAGGAATCAATCAAAAGCCCCATTTAACCCTTTGTGGAACAGATGGAAGGCAATGAGTTCCTTCACAAGGAGGTGTGTGCCCCAAGAGTCCTTTGTGACTACACATGTCCTGCAAGTCAAATTGCAAATGACTTTTATTTGGTGAATCTTCTATCCTTAAAGGGAAGCTGGTCTTTCCTCAGAATTAAATCACTTCAGACTTTGTGCGTAAGGTCCGTATTCATCAAGCCATAAAGGTTCTGGAAAAAAACAATTGGACGGGAGGGAGGGGGTGGAATTCCAAACTGCATTAATTTCCTAAATGTACCATTGATTTAAAGGGGAACATTCACATAAGAAAAACTTTTGTGTAGTGTCTTCAATTACTACAGCAATATTAGCAGTGTTTTTTTTTTTTTTTCTTGCCTACTATGGAAGATCTGAAGAGTTAAAATGTGTCACTCATGGCTTCTGCGGCACACTGTATGTGCGGCACAGTTCACAGGACTTCCTACCTCGCTCCCAGCTGCCCCAGGGAGTGCGTTCACACTTCCCTTTGTGGGGGCATTGTAAACAGAGCTAGTAACAATAGCTCACATAAATGCCCCCACGAAGGGCAACTGGGAGGGAGGTGGGAAGTCCTGTGGCACTGTACCTCACATAGTGTGCCGTGAAACCCAGAAGTGACACATTTTAACTCTCCAGATCTTCCATAGTAGGCAAGAAAGAAAAAAAAAAAAACGAAAAAAAAAAAAACGCCACTAATCTTGTAGAGATTGAAGATACTACATTAAAGTTTTTCTTATGTGAATGTTCCCCTTTAAATGGGGCATTTAACCCCTTAATACTTAAGAGGTCTACAGCTCATCAAATGGGAATCTTTGATTTGTTCTCTATTGTGAAGTGGGTTTGCCTCAGACTTGTTCCCCTGTTTCATTTGAATATGGCCCACTGAGTGTCAGTGATTCCCAAACAAAAAGACTGGTTTTAGAGGTTTTGAAAATGAAAAAAAAAACGAAACCATAATTTTTATTTATTCTTTATGATGCACCTGGATTGCGCCAGAACACACACTAAGTGCGTGCAACACACACACACTGCAAGTGACTGCAAAACACACACACACACACCACACACACACCACACACACACACACAAACGAAAGTGAAATCAATTTAAAAGTGGAACCCAAGAAATTTTCAAATGACTTCTTCTAAGTGAAGCCATGTATAGCATACTACCGTTTATTAGGGGACTAGTGTAAAAGCCAGTGTACACGGGCCAAGGTCTGGGTAATGTTAACCCTTTTGAGTGTCAGTGCGTATTATGACTACCTCATTGCTCCATGTGATGCAGTCTTGCGTCACCCCACTCATGCGAACGCGGGCAGTCTCTACCGTGCATGATGGCTTCTGACAAACATCCTAGCGTTTTATTATATAGGAGGATGGGGTGTTTCGTAAGTAAGTGAAGCAACCCTTCGTGCCCCAAAGAAGGTGCTTCTAACAATCAGTTTCTCTGTCTGGTGACAATAGAGAGAGAACAATAATACAGTAACCACATAAAACTCTGTAAATGCCCAATGCCCAATGCAAACTGATATCATCAGACTAATAAGTGGAATTTATATAATTACCCTGATAATGCCTGAAGGAAAATTATGCTGTTCTTGAGCTGTTAATCATCCAATCACAATTTAAAAGCTCCCAGCCAATCCAAGTCTGGGAGTAAAAGAAACACATGACAGAATGTTTATGTGATTTTACCTTTCAGACTTAGCTCTAAGGCAGGGGTGTCAAAGTTTGATCGTCAAGAACTGTAAACAGGCCAGGATTTAACCCTTTAACACCTGAAGACATGCAGAACCGTCACAACCGTCCTTGTGTTAAGGACCGGTGATGGCTCTGGAATGCCATGACTTTTTTCGATCCCAGCACATCTACAAGATACTTAAGTGGTTAACGATAGCCCTGATTAACCATTGAGGACCAGATGTGTTTGCAACATATTACAAAGAAAGGCATTGCACACCTCTCTGATCTACAAAGGGTTAAGCACAGGTGATTTAATCAGTGACTCATTTATTCTGACAAAGTCACTTGGCCTGTTTGCAGCCCTTGAGGACAAAACAACAACCAAGGTCTATACTTACTTTATGTGGTTCATAAAACACACGTAAACGCCTTACATGAGACTCCCTGCCTAATCCTAGGATAAATATTTTTTATTTCTTGGAGGGAAAGGAAGAGGGGTGCAATGCGTTGTGAACCTCTCTGGCATTCAATGGTTTAATAAGTGTCATAAAGACCCACAAGGAAAAAAGTGTTGCAGCTCATAATGCAATCTTTAGTTTAACAAAAAAAAGGGAAGAAGAATTACTGATCATCGATGGGGAAGAAAAAATACAATGGGAGAACTAATTTTAATACGTTACTGTGTGCATTAATTACACTCACTCCTTTTTGCGCATAAAGGGGGATTTAACCCTTTGAGTGCCAGAGGGTTACACAACGTTGTGTACCCCTCTGGCACGCAAAGGGTTAATGCTGCTAAGGTGAGAGATCTTACTTAAAACAAAAGTAATAGATGCTCTGGAGAGAGCACTAGCGAGCTGGTGGAAGGAAAATTAGGTGCTAGGGAAAATAGGAGTGTTTGCTGCTGGAGTATGAACCACTGTATTAATGAAGACTTTATTTGGTGGTATGGTGTATCATCAAAAGTATTACATTTTGAATGTGACTGTCAGGCGACAAAAGGTTGGCTTACAGCAGTGACTCAGTAAGGGTGTCACTGCACTTTGCAGTATCACACAAAGACAGACACAGACAGACAGGCACACACAGACAGACAGCCACACACAGACAGACAGCCACACACAGACAGACAGCCACACACAGACAGACAGCCACACAGACAGACAGGCACACAGACACAGCCACACTTACAGACAGACAAGCACACAGACACACACAAATACACTAGTGCTCTTCATTATGTCCTTGACAAGCTAAGTGTAAATGGTTAAGGATGCCCTGGAATTCTCAGACTGTGTTAAGGTAGCTCAATAACAGAGCAGGTTTTATTTAGAGACAATAGGTTAATCCACTGCCTGCCAAAGGTACTTGACACTCTTCATGTACTGCATGTAATTAAGTATTTACAAACAGTTTTCTTAACTCCTTTGCTACTAGAGAGGTCACCAACTCACTGGAAAACAATGGTTTGGTGACCGCTATCATCAAAAGGGGTTACATTTACCAAGAGTATAAATACCCTAAAAAGTTAAACACTCCTCATTCTGGCAAATAGTGTGCCACACAGATAACCTAAGCCAGAATACAGTGGGTTAACCTTAAAATGATGGCACTGCCTTAATAAGAGTGTTTGTTGAAACTACAAACACATTGATGGGTGGAGCTGAACAATAACAACCAGTTATGTTATGTGCTATCATGGAAACTTAGTATGCAAGAAATATTTTCATGTGTGCACTCTGGTGTATAAAATCCTGTTCTCTTTAGTTCATATGGAACACAGGTCCCCCACCAAGAGAAAAATCTCACTTGTGTTGCTTAGGGCCTTAGTCTTGTGAGATTTTCTTTTTCTTCTTACTTGATTTTTTATTTTACGGAGACTTTTTTGTCACATGAATTCTGGGAAAAGGGCAGGGGGATGAGCTGGAGGAAGAGAAGGGCGTCTACACCCCAAAGACTCTATCTTTTGGATGTGCCCTGCCCTTCAGGAGGAGGGACTCAACCCCATGGTACCTGTGTTCCATATGGACTAAAGAGAAAAGTATTTAACAGGTAAGAATATAAACCCTATTTAACAGGTAAAAACGCTAAAATTCTATTTACTTTTACGTACGATATGGAACAGTGCTACCATGGGGGTATTCCAAAACCCAGATTCCCAAGGAGGGCCAGGAGAAAGACCGCCCATATGTCACCACGATACCAGAGTTCCTTAGGACTATTCTGGATCTGTATAACCTTAGGTGTCAACGGACACCGAACTAGCATAGCACACCAAACAAGAGCCAATGGGGCTCAAAAACTACTGAACAACAACTGGCTGTAGAGAAAGAAAAAGAGAGATCCCTAAACAGGTAAGATTGCCTGAAGGACCTTATAGCCAAATGTGGCTGTGACAAAGACATTGACCTGGTAGTGTTTGGTGAAAGTACGCCAGGAGGACACCAATTCGCAGCCCTGTTCAGCCGGTGCCTGGATTTTGTAGGCCCAAGATGCACCCACAGATCTGGTGCAATGCTCTGTGATTTTGAAAGGAACCGGTTTCTTACTAATCACATATGTTTGGCGTATGGTAGCCTTGATCCAAGATGCAATAGTCACCTTGGAAGCAACCTGACCTGCCTTAGGACCTTCCAGTATGACAGAGAGTCAGCCTTATGAAAAGGCTTAGTGCGGTGCATATAAAACTTAAGGCATCGCACGACTTCAAACAAATGAAGAGCCCTTTCCTGTTGGCTACCAAAATCAACACTACAGTTGGCAATGGCCCTACTGAAATAGGCCTCAGCGTTGCCCCTGTGGCCTAAAAATTGGTCTCAAGTAAGGAATCAAGCTTCTTATCAGCCTGGTCCTGGAAACCCACAGTATGCACCAGGGGAAGGGCAGTGTTCTCCCAGCACTAAATGGGGGGTGTCAGTGGCAGGAGGGAGATGCTCATTGCGCCAGTGCCTCACTTGTAAAAAAAAAAAAAATATATATAGCTTAGAGAATCGTTTATTACGGAAAAGTCTCTTATCAGGAGTTTTCCACTCAACCATAAGGATCTGATCAAGATCATTATTGGTTATTGGAGGAAAAACAGGGTAATTCTTCCAGCACCTCTGGAAAGTATCAGGAGAAGGAGATCCCCCATCTGCAGTGTTAGAGACCTCAAGGGTCTCCAATACCATCTAAATAAGCCCCTCAGAGCAGGGCCTGGATCAACCTCATAGGAATCTCCATAAGAGAAGAAGAGTGTGCCCCTTGAATATAGGTTCAACCTGTGTGAAGGTAGGCAAAGGATTTCAAGAACAGAGAACCCCATGAACTGAAGAAGGCATTTGTGCCCCTGATGAGAGTAGTGTTTTAAACCACGCAAGCTCTTGTTAGTTGCTGGAGGGGCCCAGACGGGTGGATAGGGCCACAGCACAAGAGGGGACCCAAAGTATTTCCTTGGAAGGCCAGTAAGGTATGAGGAATAGTGGATAATGGGGGGGGGGTCCCCAGATCCTTAGAGAAGCAAGATGGCCACCTGCGAGAGAATCAGCCAATTGTAAGACAGCCCAGGGAATGGGGCATTATGGGAACTGCAGTCTTCTTCCTTGCTTGTTGCCTAGCAATGACTGTTACTCCAGCCCAGGGCTGTAGAGAGCTCCATGGATACTCAGAAAGTAGACCAGATGAAAAAGTAAGAAGAAGATAGTGCCCCCTCTGATCACTGTAGCTTAAACGGTTGCAGAGATATGTCCCAAAGAAGTTTCCCTCATAGAAGTCAATGGACAAAGATGGCTGTGGACAGGCTCTGATTCTTAAATCAATCCCAAGTAAAAAATAAAGGAAAAGTCCCAAAACTTCCAGGGAACAGAAATAAGCAACCACAGCACTAAACATACGTCCATAACCAAAACAGCAGTGAAAGAGTTAATTAACAAAAGAAGGCAGCAGCAATCTGTACTTCAAGACCCCTTGAGAGAGAACAGAGCCATAATGAGTGCCAAATCATAGCACAGGTACACGTACACAGACTTGAAAAGAATGGGGTATACATTGGACCATGGCAGTCAAAGGGTGACTCACCAATCTTCTTTCTTTAGGGTACCATGATTGTAGAGGACAGAATCTCAGAGAGACTCAGCCACGAGGAACAGACTGGTCATAAATTCATCCTCCACAGGGCAAGAAGGGTCCACAAAGCACCTGTGAACTGGACAATCCAGCTCCAGGGAAGCTCAGTGATCGTAGACTGCCTAACGGGGGATTATACAGCCACATATGTAAAGAGAAAATAAGAAAAACCTAAGAAAAACTAAGAGGATGACCACTGCAACTCCAACTCCAAGCAGATAACCACTATTCTAGATACTTATAAACAAGTACACTAGTGGATCATTTAGTATATCATTATTATGATAGTTTATGGTCCTGGTATATATCCAAATCTCAAATAATATTGATTATTCCCCCCTTGAGTATTAGATGGTTGTGCAAACTAAGACATAACATACATATTAAAATAAACGGAGAGAATGTATTCATAGGGTTTCATAGGTAGGAAGATAAAATGTAACAGTCCTGGATAAAGCACAATAGGAAGATAAAAATCCCCACAAATTTACTTTTTTCCAGGAAGAAATTGTAACTCCTTGAATGCTTTACGGTTTTCCGTTGTGTGTGTGTGTGTAAACAAAGAATTTGACAGCATATAATGCCCATTCAGCCCATTCTAGTCTGCCCATTTTCCTGCTGTAACAACCTCAAACCTTATTTGGTCCTTGGTCATGTGTTATGTTCAAGAAGCCTTATGCCTATCTCATGAACACACTGGACTCCTCTCTGTGCACCTTCCTGGAATCGCTCGGTGGAAGGGAAGCTCACTACAACTGGCTCCAGCCTGAGGATGAGGGGCCCCAGGGGAAGGCCGCCCAAGATTCCAGTGCTGCCAGACTCCTCCTCCCTGGGGCAGCAGCCAAGACCGCTGGGATAGATAGATAGATAGATAGATAGATAGATAGATAGATAGATATTTAGTGCTTTCCACTAACTTTCTGCTATTTGTGTATTATATATATATGATATATACAGATACATATATCTACACACACACACACACATATATACACCACACACATACATCCACATACATACACTAGCAGTGTGGGGCGATACTGACCATCTGTTTTTTTTTTGTTTGTTTGTTTTTTTTGTTATCATTGTATCCGGTTATGTTTCTTGGATTTCTTTTAATACAATGGTGTTGTGAAGGGTGCTTTAGTTGTACTACAGAGTTCACACATACATGCATACGTATTATACACACATACATTATTGTACATACATAGACACGCAGAGATAGACACACACATGCACACACAAACAGACAGACACACAGCCATAAACATGCATACAGTGATATGCAGTGATGTGCACTGAAAACGCTGAAGTGCAGGGAAAACAATACACAACACACACATGCGCAATACACACACACACACGAAATACATACAACACACACAAACAATACATACAGCACACGAACTACACACAAACAATACACACACAATACACTACAACAAACACATACATACAATTCAGTGTCAGTGGAGATGATGCACACAGCACACATTTATGTAAGAATTCCCTCCAAATTTCCGATGTAATCTATGCCATGCCGTTTTAGGGTCTCATAATAAATGGTAAATCTAGGAGTTTGTTGGGAGTTTAGTTACTACGGACTAAACCAAGTTTCCCAAAGTCACAATGATACATACGCAGCTGTCAGAGGGGTATCCAACGCATTGCTCTGGCACACAAATGGTCAAAGGCATAGTAACTTTTGTATGTTTCTTTCCTCATGAGTGAAATAATAGGATTTTAGTCTTACCTGTTAAATCCTTTTCACTTAGTCCATACAGGTCACTGGTACTCTGGGAGGCGTAAGTCCCCTTTAATAGGCAGGAACAATTATGCAAATAATTTGCAGGGGGCGGAGCCTCCCCTCTTACTTAAGCCACCTGCTGGCCAGAGCCACTCATATTGATTTGAGACCCCAAGAACTGACCTCAGGTAAGCAAAAAGAAAGACTCCTGTGAGCATGCCCAACAGTCTCCCACTGAATGCCACAGGAGAACCAAGTCTGGTCCCTTGACAGGGTGGGAGACCAGTGACCTGTATGGACTAAGTGAAAAGGATTTAACAGGTAAGACTAAAATCCTATTTTCACTGTCGTCCAATACAGGTCACTGGTACTCTGGGATGTACAAACATTGAGCTGACCCAGAGGCGGGAGAAAGGCAAGGACCAGGCGCAAGGCCCAAGTCACTAGAACAACTATGAACCAGTTAATAACATAGCCCAAACTGTAAGTGTCAACGGACACCCATCAAGGGAAAACAATCCCTGAACAAACACAGCACACTGAACAAGAGCCAACAGGGCTCAACATTAAGGAAGCACTAAGGATCACAGAGCGGAAGGCCTAGACAGGCAAAACTGCCTCCAGGACCTTCCTCCCAAAACTGGCATCAGCCGAAGCCAGTACATCAACTCGATAGTGCCTTGAAAACGTGTGCACAGAGGACCAAGTGGCCGCTCTGCACAGTTGATCAGCAGACGCCTGATTCTTGTAGGCCCAGGAGGCCCCAATAGATCTGGTGGAATGGGCAGTCACCCGGAAGGGAACGTGCTTATTCCGAATCTTATAGGCTTCACGAACAGTAGCCTTAATCCAAGAGGCGATAGTAACCTTGGAAGCCGGTCTCCCTGCCCTAGGCCCCTCAGGAATGACGAATAGAGCGTCAGACTTCCTGATAGACTCGGTGCGATGAACATAAAACTTGAGGCAACGCACCACATCCAACAAATGGAGATCTCGTTCCTTGTCAGATGAAGGATTAGGGCAGAAAGAGGGAACCACAATCTCTTGATTGATGTGAAATTCGGACACAACCTTGGGTAAGAATTCCTTGGAAGTGCGAAGCACAGCCTTATCCCTGTGGAACACCAGGTAAGGAGGTTTACAAGACAGAGCTTGGAACTCTGCTACCCGGCGAACGGAAACAATAGCCAAAAGAAAGGCCATTTTCCAAGTCAAAAGACGTAAAGGAATAGAAGCCAAGGATTCAAACGGGGGTCGCTGGAGAACTCCCAGCACCAAATTGAGGTCCCACTGGGGAGTAGGACTCTTGAAGGTAGGTCGAACATGAGTCACACCTTGGAAGAAAACTTTGACATCAGGAAGGATAGCAATCCTTTCCTGGAAAAACACAGACAAGGCAGAAGTCTGAACCTTGAGGGAACTCAAACTGAGCCCCTTATCAACACCGTCCTGCAAGAAGGCCAGGACAGTGGGAAGATGAAAATCAAGGGATAACTTCTTATCACCGCACCATGCAACAAAGGTTGACCATATGCGATGATAGATCTTGGAGGACACAGGCTTACGAGCACTGAGCATAGTCGACACCACAGAAGGAGAAAATCCTTTCTGTGCTAGAATTGAGGATTCAACCGCCAAGCCATCAAACGGAATGCGTGAACGTCCTCCTTCCACAGATAACCCTGAAGAAGAACCGGACGGGCAGGAAGTGGGATCGGATCCGCCACTGACATGGCCATCAACTCCGGATACCAGGACTGGCGAGGCCAGTTTGGAGCGATCAGGATGACAGGACAACGCTCCTGCTTCAACTTCTGGACGACTCTGATCAATAGAGGAAGAGGAGGGAAGATGTAAGCCAGGGGAAATTCCCAAGGGATCGACAAGGCATCCACTGCTAGAGCAAGGGAGTCCCTCCACCTGGAGCAAAACACCGGAACCTTCCTGTTGTGTCTGGTAGCCATCAGGTCCACCACAGGCATCCCCCACCTCCGGGTGAGCAACTGAAACACCTCTGGATGAAGAGCCCATTCTCTGCTGTCGACGGTGTGACGACTGAGGAAGTCCGCCATGACGTTGTCTACGCCTGGGATGTGAACTGCAGAGATGACAGGCACGTGATCTTCTGCCCAGGACAAAATATCCTTGACCTCCCACCAGGCGAAACCGCTTCTTGTGCCGCCTTGCCTGTTGATGTAAGCCACCGCCGTGGCGTTGTCGGACTCTACTCTGATCGGACGACCGGTCCGTTGAGACTCCCAGTGCCTCAGGGCAAGCCGGACAGCTCGAAGTTCCAGAACATTGATGGAGAGAAGGGATTCCTCCAGACCCCATTTCCCCTGAGCACTGAAGCGACCCCAGACTGCACCCCAGCCCCGAATGCTGGCATCCGTTGTGACTGTGGACCAACGAGGAACTAGAAAGGATCTCCCTTTCAGGAGATGAGAGAGATCCAACCACCAGTGCAGATTCGACTCGACATAAGGAAGTAGAGACACAGACAGATGTTGATGATCTGGATGATTCCTGCACGTCTGGATCACAAATCTCTGAAGTTCCCTGGAGTGGGCCATAGCAAATGGCACTGCTTCGATCGTGGAAATGAACTTCCCCACTAAGGACGACAACTTCGGAACCGGAATTTCGTCCCTGTCCAGAATCCCAGCCACTCTGATGGCTATCTGGTGAGCCACATCCTCTGGAAGAAACACCATGCATTGGTGAGTGTCGAACAGGAGACCCAAGAACCGAAGCCTCTGAGATGGAACCAAGTCCGACTTGTCCAGATTCAGGATCCAGCCATGATGGATCAGAGTGTGCATACACTTCTGCAGTTGCTGATGGAGAAGCTCCGCTGAGGAGGCTTTTAGTAGGAGATCGTCCATGTAGGGAGTCACCCTTATCCCATCCTGATGAAGCACCGCTATCAAGGAGCCTAACACCCTCTGGAAGACCTGAGGGGCTGAAGTCAGCCCAAAGGGGAGCGCTGTAAACTGAAAGTGTCCCCTGTGGCAGGGAATCCTGAGATACCGCCTGCTCTCTGGATGAATGGGGATGTGAAGATACGCATCCTGGAGGTCCAGGGAGGCAAGAAATTCCCCCGGAGACATAGCTGCAATCACAGATCGCAGGGATTCCTGGCGGAAGTGGGAAGTCACCACATAAGCATTGAGATCTTTGAGATCCAAAATGGGACGGGCCCCTCCGTCCTTTTTGGCCACCACAAACAGGTTGGAATAAAATCCTGAACCTGTGTCCTCCTGAGGAACCACCTCCAGGACCTCTTTGTCCAAGAGATCCTGAATAGCGTCTTCGAACAGACGTCTCTTTACAGGTTCCTGAGAAGGACGAGTAAAATGGAACCGAAAAGGAGGAAGGGAGGAGAAAGGGATCCGGTATCCCTCTGACACCACCTGGAGAACCCACGGGTCCGCCACTGACTCCTCCCAAATCCGGCGAAAGATGTGGAGACGTCCACCTACAGCCGGATGCGGACCCGGGTTCGGCGAGTCATGCCGAAGCAGTCTTGGAGGTCTTGGCCTTGGGGGCAACTTTGGGCTTCCAGGACTGTTTGGGCTTGGAGGAGGAGCACGCAGCGGGAGGACCCGTCGGGGTCGAGGAGCGTGTCTCAGTCTGAAAGGAACGAAAGGACCGGTTGCGTTTGGCTGGAAACTTTTTCTTAAAGACTGAGGGTAGAAGAGTACTTTTACCACCAGTAGCCTCACTGATCATTTCTTTGAGTTCAGAACCAAATAGCAAGTTCCCCTGAAAGGGCAAAGAAAGCAAGGCTTTCTTGGAGGCTGTATCAGCAGACCAAATTTTCAGCCAAAGGGCGCGTCTAGCCGCCACTGAAGAAGTGGAGGCCCGCGCCATCATGTGCACAGCATCAAAGGCAGCGTCAGCAATATAATTCTGAGCTTCAGTAATGTTAGCAAGAAGCTGCAGCTGTTCAGAAACTGGAGCATCCTGGCGAACTGCTTCAGTCAGTCGCTCAGTCCAGGCCGCGATAGCCCTGTTTACCCAAGCCACTGCAAAGGTTGGACGCATGGCAGTGCCGATAGAGGCAAAAATGGACTTAAGAGAAAGTTCCAATTTCTTATCCGTCCAATCATGCAGGGCAGAGGCATCAGAGACAGCCAAAGCGGTAGACTTGGATAGCCTGGAAACAGGGGCATCCACCTTTGGAGGATGTACCCATTTCGCCAGCTCAGTCTCAGGAAAGGGGTACAGTTTAGCAAACTTCTTGGAAACAGAGGAAGACCTATCAGGATTCTTCCACGCCTCAGAGACTAGACGGGCAAGAGTAGGATTAGTTGGAAAACAGACAACAGGCTTAGATGGCTTTTTCTGAAAAACATCAGAAGGATCATAAGTGGATTCTTGAGTCAGAGGAAGATTGAGCGTATTCAAAACCGCTCTGATCAGACCCTCAGCCGAAACTTCAGGGTCACATTCATAGGGGTCCCCAACGGACCTGTTAGATTCAATAACAGTACATTCCTCAGCCTCAGAATCCTGCAAGAGTTCTTCCTCAGAAGAATCAGTGACATCAGGAGCCCCCTGTGGCTTAGGCAGGGAGGTCCTGATGGTAGAGGGGGTCTGCCAGACCTGGAGAGCCCCCTGTACCTGAGAGGGAAAGAGTTGAAGGGTGGATCTGAGATCCCTAGTGGCAGCTTTAAACTCCTTCACCCAAGATGGCTCAATAGCATAGCTGGGAAGCCCAGGGTTGCTATCCTGACTAGTACAATTAGGGCATAGATCCCCCACATTATCGCTAGACAGCCCAATGTGGCAAGAGGAGCAAAACGCCATGGGGGTAGCAGACCCCCCATCCTCTTTAGACTTGGGTCTAGCCCCTAGCTCCAGTGAAGTAGACATGCTCACAGCGTCAATATACCCCACTAATAACTCTATCACCCAGAAAAGGTGTAAAGGATCAAGGTTTCACCCCAGAAATGTCTAAAATTGGACTTATCTGGCCAGCGAAGGGTTAATCAGTTGAGGAGAGAGAAGGCTCGGTCCCTGCGTAGTGTACTCGCATAGGAAAAGTGCAACAAAATGGCGGCCGTCATGACAGCCAATCAGAAACGAGCGCGAACCAAGCGCTCATGGGAAATGTAGTTTTCCCTATACAAGTACCCCAAACAGTGCCCGAAGCCCCCCTGAACCCCCCACATTAATAAAACACCATCCGGATGATAGAGCAGGAGCCTAGCATTAAAATGAGCCCTCTCTGAAGTTGCTGTGACAAGCGGTTCCAGAGATATGTCCCACACTGTGATTTCCCATAGAGAGTAAAGGAGCCATGCGTTTGAGCGGGAAACGCCGCGCTTAAAGGCGCAGAACACAATTTTTAATAAAGTTTAAGAAAACTTTCAAAAGTGCCCAAACAAGCATAAAACACATAAGAAACATAAGTAAACAAATATACTAAGCTCCAAAACCCAGAGAATACCACAGAAATTGCATAAATCTAGAATAATGCAATAAAAACACCCTATGAGTGCTGGAGTAAATTGAAAACTCCCAAATACAAGCCCATCAAAGGGACACTGTGGGGACAAGTGGACCTTCAGCACTCAAAGGATGACTCACCTTTCCTGCAGACTTCTGTCTTCAGGTGACCATGATAAGGGAGGAATAACCCAGAGGCAAATTCCTCAGCAGGGGAGCTGCTCCACACAAGCTGTCCCCTCATCAGGGTTTAAGGTCCACAGAAAATCCCTGGAAGCTGCACCAGCCACTTTAAAGAGGGCAATTCACAGCCATGGTCACCCTCCTAATGGTGGTATTCCATATTTGAATAAAAATAATAAAACTCTAAGAAGCATAGATGTTCTCTGCCTGGTGTGCAAGCACACCAGGAACAAATCAATATGAGTGGCTCTGGCCAGAAGGTGGCTTAAGTAAGAGGGGAGGCTCCGCCCCCTGCAAATTATTTGCATAATTGTTCCTGCCTATTAAAGGGGACTTACGCCTCCCAGAGTACCAGTGACCTGTATTGGACGACAGTGAAAAAAGTATTATCGCTGTTGAGGGAAGTTTCATTAGAAAGTTATTTTGTCTCAGACTTGCATATGTTGTCCAGTTTAACCCTTTGACTGCCAGAGGGGTATGCAACTCATTGCTTTGCAATGCATTGCGGACCCCTCTGGTAACCAAAGTGTTAAAATGTTGTGGCCAAGTGGAGGTGCTGCAATTGGCATCTATGGAGATCTTTGAATAAATAACATTTAGAATATGTTCATTAACCCTTTGCAATGTGTTGGACACCCTCCATAACATAGCAATGGGTATCCTGAACTGCAGTGACTTTAACTATATTTATAAAGCCATATGATTTATACACTATGACATAGGAATTGAAATCTTTATGATGGGACTGATAGAAATACTTGTCGGTAAATACAATAAGAATTCTTACCTGGCATTGCATGATAAATACTGGGCCAGAACTGTCCACTGTCACGCTTCATCCAGACACGCACTGTTCTGAAGCAATAACAAATATATTGCAAATTATTAATTTCATCAATACAGTTATAAAACAATGACAACATAATTGTTTAAAAAATTTGGTATACCTAGTACACATAAAAATTAACTTTACTTTCCTTATTGCATAGATCATTAAAAATATCCCGCTTACTGGGCTGTGGCAGAGGGGAGAGCAGTTTATCCCACATTCTGCTCTCAGATGCAATATCGGACATATACATATAATTCTGGGGCAGAAAAAGATATAAAGGTTGTAAGCTGAAGCTTGTAAGGGCTCTTTCAACCAAGCAGATTTTGTAGCCTTCCTGACTTTTTTTTGTAGCAAATAAAAATGTTGGTGTATTCTTAGTGCTACAGAGTAACAAGGTTTTCCATTTTCTCAATATGAACAAAAGTGATAACTTTTGCACAAGGAGATAGTCCCCAAACACAGTGCAGTATAAATGAGTGGTGCAGGCCTCTACAGGATTCTACTGTTTCCCACCCACTCCTCTAGTGTTAGGTCACTGGAACAGAGCCTGGGTATTGGGTAAATTGTGATCCAATAAAAATCTACCCTAGCCTAAACCCCACCACATGCACTAACACATCCCAAAGAGTGAAAGGCCTTGGGGTATCACAAGAAGCTCTATAGAGTGAGGAAACACTGGTACCTTTTTATTTATTTATTTTTTTTATTTTATTTTTTTTTAACACAAAAAACTACAATGTGCCAGTATTCCCAAGTAAGAACCTCGCAAAGAAGCTCCCAGGAGTTCTAATCATTTACCAAAAGATAACAGAACTCTATAGGAAATACACTGTGTTAAGACAATAATGTGAAAAAAACAACATCGTTAAAAACATTGCTGTAATGTTTTGTTGGTTTTTTTTTTACCTAAATTGCAGTACTAAATAAAAAGTGGTGCACTTCAACTAAATTAACTTGCGCCATAATCTGCTGAGTAAAACATGGGTGCTCCCATTGCAGAGAGAGGTTTTAGCCAAAATTTACTGCAGCTCAAATCAGCATATTGATACTGTTACTACAGCATCATATTGAGGTTGTCAACTGACCATAGCGGACCATCTGATTAGCTACAGCACAATCATAGCATTTCAAGGAGCAGAGAGCACGTCAACAACCTTGGTTGCTTAACTCTTTGAGTGCCAGAGGGGTGTGGAACACATTGGTATGCAATGCGTTCTGTACCCCTCTGGCACTCAAAGGGTTAACAACCATATAGCAAAAGCAAATGTAAATCATACTCCTGAAGATAACCATAGTGGAATTACACCACCCCTGATCGGACCCTCCAACTGTTCAGTGAATTAAAAAATATGTATATATTTATATATTGAATAACACAAGTTTAAGAAAATCTTCTGACAAGTGACACATAAAACTATTTTATTACGTTTCTAGACCAAGAAGAGTCCTTTCATCTGGACAGGGACTAAACAATGACAATCTAAAGATCTGCCTCATCTATACCCACCACATGTATAAGACACATCCCTGCTGGCTCCAAATGGAACACCCGAATCGGAGGTGTGTGCATAAAAGGGAGAGATCGAAGACCCGGCATAGAGACAACACTGAAGTCGCTACTTATTTCTAAATAAATAAATCTGGTCTGTTCTACTCCTGCCATCCCATGCTGGCTATAATACGACAAAAAAATAGCAACACAGTATGACACTGTAACACGCACATAAAACCACAGTCAGTGAAGTACAAGGACACCCAATAGGCAATCCAGAAATAATTCATGGAAAGGGAGATAGGCAAAAAGGAAAGGGAGTGAGAAAAAGTGTGAAAGGGTGAGGAAAGGAGAGAAAGCTTCCTTATAAAATAAGTAGAGACAGAGAAGGGGGAGTAGGAAGGGGAAGAAGATAGGAGGTCATTGCATAAAACAGGCTTCACACAACTATCTCACTCCCTCAAAAAGTTCCTCAGATGACATCATGCAAAGCCTAAACATCAAATATGCCTCCCTAGTATTCAATCATTCTAGGCAGGTATGATGACTTATTCTCCCAACAGAATAACAGACAAACTGGATGGATATTTTTTCTGTGGAACAACAATGCCAAGAAACAATAAGCTACAAATCCCTTCTAGACATTTCTGCAGTGTTGTCCAAACCTGGTGCTTTTGAACTACATTGTGTGGCCCACATGCTATAGGCTGCATGCACAGGAAATGATCATGGGCATGTAACAGTGTCTTATTACATTGCTATTTTGATTCATCTAGAAAAAAAAACGCTGTTAAACTTTTGTGAGAGAGAGGATTTTATGTTTAGAAATAGGTAGCAGCTTCAGTCTTACCAAGGTACTTGGTCTATAATCTGTTCCATTTATGGATACACCTCTGAAGCGGGTGGCCAATTTGGAGAAGGTGTGGATGTGGCTTATAAAAGGAGTGGAAGCTGGTCTCTTGATTGCGAGTGTTCAGCCCCTTGTCTTGAGGAAAGGACCCTTGCTGGGCCTGAAACACTTCAACCCTTTTGTTGGGGCTTAACTCATTTACCGTTTTTAATCAATTTTGTATGTCAGAGACAATATATTTTTTACTTTATTTTTGTTTAATTAAAATATAACTTGTGGACATGCATGCTAGCAAATTTTTTTTTTTTTTTGAGGGTCTGAGTAGAGGCTTGAGGATTCCACTACGGGATATTAGGGCCAGGTGAGTGATAGTAAGATTTATGCTTTGCTTATGTTATATGCCAAGTGAAACTACCATAGAAGTTGAAGTGCTCCCTGCTTTTATTATTTTAAGGTGGCAATGGGCTTCACAGGGAAAACTGCTGAGTGTTATCTGCTTGGAGTCAAATATCCTCCACAAGCCTTTAAGCTGCATTCCTTGTTTTGCTGCTACATGCTTCTGAGTGTGTTAATTTGATGATGTATATGTAAGGCTTGTGTCTACTTTACTACTTATGAGCCCCCCCCCAATCTTCTTTTACCATAAGCTTTCAGGCCATTCAGATACTGTATAATAAAAGCAAGTCTGAGCTGCCACAAGGTTTGAATAAAGCATTCCTCAGAAGTGGGAGTACCCTTATTTTACTCACTAGGAAAAACACTGCAACATATATTTGTTTCCATATTAATATGTTTAACCCCTTTAATGTTAGATAGATCTCCAATGCATTGCTAAGCAATTAGTTGGAGGTATCTCTAGTATACAAGGGATTAAAAAGCCCATTTAAAAGACAGAATTGTTTCACAATAAAAGCAGCTCCAATTAACCTTTATAGTATTTGGGCCGTGGAGAGTGTTAAAGTTTCCCCCTCCCGTCCCTTTTACTGATGTAACACTGCTCACCTCAGAGCAGCAAGACTGTCTGGATGGATCACAGAGAGGGACAATCTTCAGTGAGCAAAAGGAAAACCCTGAAAAACCTGTCAAAGGGGGCAGGGTTTTTCTTATGTTCACAGTAAGAAGATTGTCCCTTGCTGTGATCTGTCTGGTCAAGGGCCCAGAATCCACATCTGAGGGGAGGCAGCTTACACTAGATAAAAGGGATGGGAGGTGGATACTTTATCATTCAATTACTCTTGAACTACAACTCTGACAGTATTGAAATAAAACTCTCCAAAGCCCAAAACTATGAAGATTAATTGGAACTGCTGTTTTTGTGAAGCATTATTATACCTTTAACCATTTAAATAATTGGAAATGTGTATTTGTTCTCCAAGTTCAGAGTATTTGCTCCAGAATGTGACCACTTTTTGGTGTCAGCAATTCAACTCCCAGTGTAACTTACAGTCTAGCTTAGTGAAAGTACACAATAGAAAGTGACAAGAAGCTGAAACGTGAACCAAATGACAATTCCCTGCTTCCCTGTGCTTGTTGTTGATCAGACTGAGGCAGGTCTATAAATCATTATGCATTAGGGCCCTATGGGCCTTACCTATAAAAAAAAATGGAGTTATTCTGGAGGAAACCAACTGCCCCATAGGGGATAAATAAATTTTTTTAACCCCTTGAATGCCACAGATGTCTTGGAGATGTCTCTAGCCTTCAATGGGTTAACGGCTACATTTAATTTAACAGGAATGTTTATTTTTCCCAGCATGGTGCAGTTGGTTTACTCCAGAATAACGCCACTTTCCTTTTATAAATATGGGCCTGCCGAGTTAGACAATGATGCTGTGGCGTTTAACCTTTTGAGTACCAGAGGGATACGCAATGCATTGCAAAGCAATGCGTTGCGTACCCCTCTGGCACTCAAAGGATTAAAATGCTGTGGATTTTGTGCTGCACCATAGGGGATGAAAAAAAAAAAAAGTCTCCACATTCCCACTGACATAAATGGTTCACTTTAAAAGGCTGCATGCAAAAGAGCGTGCGACCATGTAACTAATTCACTATGTTGCCATGATCAAAATGGCGACATGACAATCTCGCACCTTATGTCGCCTACTTAATGGTCACATACATTTTAACCCGCTCACGGTCACATACATTTCACCTTTATTTCAACAAAACAACTTATCTTGCCTTTATCTCACCACAATATTCTTCCAGTCAGGGTTTCTCTCTCATAACATCATTTACTAAATGAAAGCAGTAAAACAAAATAACTCTGAAAAAGCGAGCCGCTACAGTTTCTCCGCTCTTCCCAGTCATTCTGCACGCAGAGAAGGGGAGTGAGAGATCGATGGTAGGATGAATGCTTGACATAAGTATTACAGGCAGTTGCTTTTTCAGACTACTTTTGTTTTACGGATTTGATTTAGTAAGTGATGTTATGAGAGGCGAAAGAAACCCTGGCTGGAAGAATATTGTGGTGAAATAAAGGAAAGAGAAGTTGCTTTAATGAAATAAAGGTGAAATGTATGCAACCGCATACATTTTAACTCATTCACTCATTAAGTAGGTGACATGACAATGTTGCTCTGTCATGGCAACATGGTGAATTTGTTACATGGTCGTACGCTCTTTCATGTGCGACCTTTTAAAAGGATACCGGCATACGTATTAGACCATTGCAATGAAGGGATTCCGTGTAAGTAACGAGATCTCGGCACTTCTCAAGCGCCACCGCGTCGACCGACACGGATCTCCTGCTGACAGCTTTACAGCTGTCAGTAGGAGAAATCAAACTTTAAACGCCCGTATCTCTTAAACCATAGCAGTTTGAGAGATACGGTTTTTTGCATTTAGATCAGCTTTTTAAGCTCTTCTAAATGCAAAAAAGTTTTTTTAGACATTACTAAAACTTTAACCAGTTCTTAATCCATGTACAGATAACACCGCCCAAACTGAAGCCTTTTAATTTATGCAGTAACCTGTTGTGAGGCACTGTATCAAAGGCTTTTGCAAAATCCAAGTACACTACATCAACAGCAATTCCCCTGTCCAAATTACTACTTACTCTTTCATAAAATGCAAGTAAATTAGTCTGATATGATCTGTTCTTCATGAAACCATGCTGATTCCTACTAATGATATTGTTTGTCTTCACATAGTTCTGAATACTGTCAGTTAATAACCCTTCTAGTATCTTACCCACTATGGAAGTCAAGTTCACAGGTCTATAATGCCCATGTAAAAAGCCCATGTACATGGGCCAAGGTCCGGGTAATGTTAACCCTTTGAGTGCCAAAGGGGTACGCAATGGCACTCAAAGGGTTAAGAGGCCACTACCTCACTGCTCCGCGTGATGCAGTCTTGTGTTGCTTCACTTAACGTGATGCAATAATGCGCAGTACAGACTGCCAGAACGCACGCACTCTCTACTGCGCATGACTGCATCGTGACAAACATCCTAGTGAATCATTTTATAGGATGACCTGCAACAGACAGCACTAATGTGAAGAAACATTAAGAATATCTTAACCCTTTGACTGCCAGAGGGGTACGGAACGCATTGCAACACTCTGGCAATCAAAAGGTTAAAAACAATGGGCTGAATTCATCAATCAGTGTTAGGAACAGCATATGAGATTCCCTGCTCTTTGTAACACATATTCACTGATGGATACTATTGGGTATTCATACGTAGACAATCATATTTATCTGCCTTGCGTATGTGAGGAGGGGAAATATGATAAAAAATATTGCGAAAGTGCATCTATTCTGGCAATACACAAACACATCCAACATAAGTATGTGAGTGTTCTCCCCCGTAGACTTCTTTGGGATGCTCCAGTCTGAAGCTGGTAGAATGAAATGTAGAATCTAGCGGGCACTAACGAACAAGTGAGATAAAGATAAGCACTACCCTTTGATGAATCAGCAAGCTCTGGAATTTAATTAGTTTGTTTGTCCCAGTCCCACTGAATGACACAATATGGTGCCCGGGGGGGGGGGTTTAACCCATTGAGTGCTAGAGGTACCCAAAGCATTGGATATCTCTCTGCCACTCAAAGGGTTACTACTGCCATGGCTTTGTTCTTATGGATATTTTTCATGTTATGGGTGGGATTCCATAGGTAACAATTATTAAAAGTGGTGGGATATAAATGGGCAGGGTATAAAGGGCATGGCACAATGGGCAGAGCCAAAAATGAGGTTTTGCCTAGGGTGACATACGTTCTTGCACGAGCCCTGATTGTACAAGTTTGTCTTTATACATATGGCCTTATTATGTTCAAATTAAAAGTAAACTAATTCTGGGGCAATCCAAACGCACCATAGGCATACCCGGGTACTCCCCGGATCTGCCCCAGAGACATCTGTTATTACAGTGAATTTCCAGGTCTCCAGGGACAGAGGCTGATTTTCTTCTGGTGGGGAGTTTCTTATGAAACTCTGCCCACTTCCCCTTCCCACCCTGTTCCACCCACTTCCTGTCCACTTTATGACACAGTTCATTAAGCCCCACCCCACCCATGATTAAGCCCTGCCCCACCATGGATTAAGCCCTGGCCCTTTGTGAGGCAATTAACGTCATTTATATCCCCCCAGCAGCACCACATGAGCCTCTCTGGTGACAATTTAAGACAAAGTTCACAGGGAAATAAATAAAAATTGACATTTTTAATGGATCTGTTAACCCTTTTGGAAAGTAACAAATTAGAGACCTCTTTAACACTATAAAAAAACAAAACCCTTTAAAATCAATGGGGATTTGGGGAATTTCTTTTTGCTCTCTATGGTGAAGTTGGTTTGCCCCAGAAGCCCCACTTTTCTATTAAACACCGGGCCCTTAGGGCAGTATTCTATAAGATAGAGAGGTGCAGTTCTGGCGCAAACCATCTGCATGACAGCGGACAAATAACAGTTCCCAGATTCCCAATGATTAAAAGGCAGGTCTCCAATGCATTGTTTTACAAGTTGGGGACCTCGTTATGATTCAAGGGGTTAAAAGCCCCATTTAAATAATTTGACATCTTCAGGTCTTCTCTTTGGTGCAGATGGTTTGGTCCAGAATTGTACATCTAATATCTTAAAGAATATGGTCCTTAGCTGTGAGTACGATTTGGCTTCAGAACTGTAATCTTGTCCAAACGGTGGCGACATACGCATTGGGCCATTACTCAAGACATCAAGGAGCTAAACACCCATTTAAATCAATTAAAAATTGGACTTATCTAGAAAATGGCCTTTAATTAAAAAATTAAGAACCAGAGGGGTATACACTTCGGGTCCTTAAAGTGATAGTAATAGTTATAATAACATGTATTTAATATTGTAGCCAATAAAAAAATATTAAAAATGATGTAAGTCTTATCTTTCAAACTATAAGGGTTTGAGAGATATACCTTGCTAAAGTTACCTTGTGAGAAAAGTCAGCGTTCTAGCTGACAGCTGCAGAATCCGGTCACTTGACCAGATGGAGGCTCTTCAGCAGAGCCAAAATCGCTCAAGATAAACATAAATACTTATTTGGAACGGTCTACAAAGTGTGCCTGGTTTGAATAGGTATACAGTCACTCATACATTTATTATTATTATTTTGCTTTTACAATGATATCTCAAACGTACTCACTGAAGTGTGTTATACAAAGCAGCTTTCAACTTCAACATTTTCTGCTGCTGCTACATCCCTGTCTGTGTACAGTGCATATCATTTTTACTCAGCACATTTTAGAGCTCCAGCCTGGCTAATACTCAGATGTAGAAGCTCTAGGTGACGCAGGATGGTGCTCTATGAAAACATCATGTACAGTGATGCAGAAGCAATCAAACACGGTATGGGTAACTACAGAAGGTGCTCCTATGCTCTCTCTCACTTTCTCTCCGTTTATTTATGACATTATTGTTCAGCACCTACTGAAGTCTTGGCAAGCTGGAGGAAGGTGCTTGAGGGACATATGTTTGACATCCTTATACTATTTGCAGACATGCCCATTGACAGCTCTTCTTAGTACATTAACCCTTTCAAAGCTACCTGAAAAGAGTGCCCATGTGTCCTTGACTACAGCTATTATAATATGGTAGCTCAGGAGTTAATCCTAAGTGTTGCACCCATATATACCACTGTGTAATACGGTGTTTGAGAAGGACAAACGTTCTCACTTCTCAAACAGTATGTTCAGTGCTGGAGATTTCCACTAATCAACTTTTCTGTGACTATTAAACAATAAAATCCAGCAGACAAGTACAAAATTGTGCTTTTCTCCATGTTTAACATTGGATGGAATGGTCTTTTTCATCTCCAGACCAGTACATATATTTTTTTTTTCTCTCTCTATGGAACCTCACTGATAATTTTTCAAACCCTGACTAGTTTCTACTGTGGTTACACATAGTGGAGATTTAGGCCGTCAGGCAGATCATAACTACACAATTCTGTATGTCGACATAGATAAGCTGGTTAAGAAGGTAAAATGTGGCACCCTACTAATCTCCTGCTGGCTTAAGAAGGCATTTTGACAAGGCATTATATTACTTACATACTGTAAACAGGCATGAACACAAATTAAATCACCTTTACCATGAAAGCACAAGAATGAACTTTTATTACTCCACAGATCATAAAAAGTAGAAATTCACAGTGTCCCATCATGGGTTCAACTCTTTAAAGTTATACTGTCACTGTAAAACAACGTAGGCATTTTTGTTTCCTGCTGGCACAAGTGACGGCCCCTAGCTCAACTGATGCCCCCCCCCCTTTGTGGTCTTCTTCCTCCCATCTCCAACCCAGTTGCAACTTTAACACTCTGTGTTCCATGTAGGTGTGCAAGGCATAGCAATGCATTTTTGGCATTTGATTTTCCCCCAAAGCCTCCTCTCCCCAAGTGCACATATGGGTGTACTGCTAATCTATCAGGCAGAGGGTTTCCTCAAGTGTCCTTTCTGTTTACCCCTTTGCTTGCTGGAGTGCACAACAGACTTAACACACACTCAAAGGGTTACAAAGAATCTGAAGATGCAAAATGTTCTTATGTGCAGCAGTGATTATCACATTTGCTACATTAATAACTTCCCTATTTCATGTAGATATTGCAACACGTTTAAAACTTGCAACATTGTACTTTTTTAGTAAAAATAAAAAAAGTGTTACATATTTTAATACATTGTGTATACACACGTACATAATTAAAATAATAAAAAAAAATGTATAAACACTTATTTTAACAATTATAACAAAAAAAAAAACCTATACAGATTACAAATAAGAAAATGGCCCTACAGATCCTGTTTGGCATCATTATGGCTCAGTTTTTTCTCTCTAGCGTAGGATATTTAGTTGTAGGCCTTAAAAGGTTCATTTTCTGTCAGTTCTCCCTGTACAGTAAGGACTGTAAGTACAATAGGACTGTCCTGGGCAATCGAGGACACTTGGTCAATCTAGCAATGGGAGATATAGCTGAAGAGAGAAGCAAGAAAATGAGATCAGCAGAATCTATGAATGGTGAACATTTGGAAAAACGACCTACAAGGATCAGGTCCCCAGTGCTGTATTTATGATGAACAGAAGTTTTTCTTGTTTTTTTTTTTTGTTTTTTTTTTCTCTTTTTTTTTTTTTTTTTAAAGTAGGAGGAACTGTCCCTTTATAAGCACCGGAGGATACGAATGAGTTACTGCTGCTTCCATGGGCAAAAAACACATGAAAGAGCACTAGTCTATTCTTTACAATGCCCAGACCTTTACTTTAACCCTTTGAGTGGAAGAAAGATATCCAACAGATTGCACGGATATGCACTGGATAACTCTCAAAAGAGTTAACCATTTAAGTGCCAGAGGGGTGTACAATGCATTACCATGCAATGTCCTGAACACTACTCTAGCATTCAAAGGGTTAACATTTTTGTACTCTCTCTGCAACGTGCAGAAGTGATATGACATGTAGACCCATTTATAAAAAAAATAAATAAATAAATAAAAACAAACAACACTAATGTGGAGTTAACTGAACTGTGGGAACAAATAAAATACACATTTTCAAAATTCCCATCAATTTAAATGGTGCATTTAGGCCACTAAATGCTACAGCATTCCTTTTTGCAAATATAGCCCTTGGTAGCCTCTTGTGGAGAAGTAAATAACAATTAATGCACTCATACACACTTTGCTGACCTTTTCCCGGATTAAGATACATCCTGTTTCATGAATAAGCACTAAAGCACCACGGTCTGTTCAGAGCCAAGTAAGCTTGCGACACATCTAGAGGATGAGGTTAATAGAGCAAATAACCATGCTCATCAATATACCTCTTGCCAGCTCTTACTTTGGAAGCTGCCAATCTGCTTCCATATGTTCAAAAGAAAAGTGGAGGAGTTCTGTGACAAACCATTTGCACCACAGGGGAGTACTAAAAATTCTATAAAGGACCTTCAGGCCAAAGCTAGCCTCAGCTGAGGCCAGGAGTTTGACATAGTAATGTTTCTTGAAGGTATGCCAGAAGACCAGGTCACAGCCTTCCACAGCTGTTCAGCAGAGGCCTGATTCTTGTTGGCCCAAGAGACATCCACAGATATGGTGGAGAGAGCGGTGACTCCGAAAGGAACAGGTTTGTTCCTGACCACATATGCCTCTTGATTAGTGGCCTTGATTCAAGAAGCAATTGTTATTTTGGATGCAGCTTGGCCCACTCGGCGACCCTCAGGAATGACAAAAACAGAGTGCAATTTCCTGAAAGGATGTGTGCGATGAATGAAGTACGCAAGACAGCAAACCACATCCAGCAGATGTAGCTGCTGCTTGGTAGAAGGATCAGGGCAAAAAGAAGGAAGGACAATTTCCTGGCTGATGCGAAAGTCCTAGACGTCCTTGGACAAAAAACCTTGGTGTATGAAGAACCACCTTGTACTGGTGAAAACACAGGCGGGTGGTTTACAAGACATAGTTTGTAGTTTGGCCACTATGGGAAAAGAAACTATGGCCAAAAGGAAGGCCATCATAAATGTCACAAGATGCAAAGAAAGAGATGAAAGAGGCTAAAAAATGAGGCCTCTGGAGAACTAACACTTGGTTCAGGTCACATGAAGAAGTGGGATCCATGAAGGTAGGGTAGGCATGAGCCACACCCTGAACAAAAGTCTTGACATCTGAAAAACCCAATCTGCTTCTTAAAAGGAACAGACAGTGCAGAGATCTGAACCTTAGTAGAACTCAGACAGAGACCCTTGTTGAACCATCCAACGGAGCTGAATTATAAAAGCATAGGGCCCTATGCAGAGTCTCAATATGGGGCCCCCTCCCCCAGACAACATATTAAAATTGGTGTAATTTTGGGGCAAACCAACAGCATCATATAGAACAAATAATGTGTTATTGATTTAAATTAACCCCTTCAATGTTAGCGAGGTCTCCAATACACTGTATTTGCTCTTTATGGTACTTTTGCTCTTTTGTTAGTACATCAGCCTCAGTGGACAATCACAATCAGCCGCTGCAAGAACCAAAAGAATAAAAAAGTGTAAAGATCACTGGGATAAGACTAGAAGGCTGTGGGCCTTATTTATCAAGCTACAGAGGTGCAATTCTGGAGCAAACAAAGGTACCAGTGGGTTGAATTGAAAATTCTGCAAATTCCTACTGATTTAAATGGGGCTTTTAACCCCCTGAGTGCTAGGGAGGTATTCAACACTTTGTGAACCAATGCATTGAAGTCCTCTCGACCATTCAAGGGGTTAAAAGCCATGGAAATATTTCTCCCCTATAGCTCCCCATAATCACACTTATTTAGCTTGATAAATATTGCAGTCTCTCTGTATCGTTGCTAAATCCTCAACAATGTTGCACTATTTTAGTAGCTTTTAGTAGTATAATATTTGTGCAATTATGTGTATAACATATAATATGTGGGGGGCATGGGTGCAGGGAATGGGGTGGGGGGAGTCCTCCTCAAACAATGGGACAGGACTGCTGTAAGTATAATGTACGGATATTGCCAGAGGATGTCCAGTGTTTTGCAATTAACGGAGCACCTTCTGGCAGGCAAATGTATGGGATCGCACATCACACACGCTCAGCTGGGACCAGGCAGGGCACTGCTTATCAGAACTGCAGTTACTCTGAACTCGCTTGTCCCACCGAGCACAGAGATTTATTGCAGCTTATTGCTTAAATCCGGAATCACACATGTAATAAATCTCCCCTGCTATGGGTGTGAGCGGAGCTGTCAGTCTCTGTAGGGAAGACAAGCAGAACTCTGCCCATGCCCGGTCCCAGCTGGGAGTGAATGAAGTGGGGGAGCTGCCAGTGCTGTCAGAGGATGTTGCTATCAGTCACTTACTGACTAAAGCAATATTAACCCCTTGGATACTATGTACTGAGAACCTCTCTAGCATCCAAGGGGATAATAAATAGATGTTTAACATCAAGCAAAGTAGAGAGAGGGGTGGGGGGATGCGTGCAGGTGTGTTAATTATATGTCTCAACATTTTTTGGTCTCCTGCACCCAGACAGGATAGAGGTCAGAGAAAGGGGGGATGGGGTCTGAGAGAGGTCTCAAATTGGGGATGGGGAGCTGAGATAAGGGACACCCTGTTGCAGCCTCCAGCTTTGCTTTGGCATTTGTCACGTGTCCACTTGCTGGATTACAGTGATAGTAAACCCCCCCGAAAAACTGTAAGCCAAATGATAGGAATAATAAAAACAAACATACTTAACCCCTCATTCCCATCTCTCAAACCGCTATGTTTTGAGCGATGTAATAAAATAAAGACCTCCACTCCCACCCCCTTCTCCTGCGTCTGCTGTATAGCGGACGTCATGAGATCCTGCTTCCGGGACTAGACGGTGGCTCTTCAGGAGTGCTGTCATCTAGATATCTAAGTATAATTACTTAATCGGAATGGTCTACAACGTGTGCTTGCAAGCCAGCCACACGGTGTAGACCATACCGATGACGTAATTATACTTAGATATCTAGATAACAGCGCTCCTGAAGAGCCATCTACAGTGGGGCGACCGGATTCTGCCTCTGGCAGCTTTACAGCTCGTCAGGCAGAAATGGGAGGGAGCGGAGAACATTATTTTCTTATATCTCTCAAACCATAACGGTTTGACAGATGGGAGTGAGGGTGTTAATTATGTTTTTATTATTCCTATAATTTGGCTTAAAGTTTTTCGGGGGGTTTACTATCCCTTTAAGAGTCAGCCAACAGGAGGGACAGAATTAGCTAATAAGAGTGACAAAATGCATTTGGATCACAAAAAAGAAAGGGTCACGGTGTCTAATAGGGGGCAAGAGGCACTAAGAATGGAGGACTGCTTGAATAGATGAAGGGGCAGAAGCATCTGAAGACAGAGTCTTAACACAAACTGTCTCTTGTTCTACGATAGAGGGCCCCTGTGGAGCAGTAGGGGCCACATTGCAAAGGGACATATGGTGCCATAATATTCCCATGGAAGCCCAGTTTGGCATGAGGAACAGTGAGTTAACAGGGTTAGAGAGATCCCTGAATTCTTCCGTTTGGCATTCCCCATGCATCCCTTGGGTTCAGATATGTTCAGAGAAAACCCCTCTAAAGTTGGATATAAGTAGTCGAAAGAACTAGGAAAGTATATAAAATACACAGCAATACCCCAAAAAAGTACTATAACTGCAACGGGTTAAACTGGAGAGGTAGAGAAGAGAGCCCAGCCTCTGCATAACCTATGCAATTGGAGAAGTAATATAGCTTCCGAAGTACTACCCTGTCATAAGCAGAAAGTCTGTGAAAAAGGGAATTCTGGGTATTGTAGTTTTCCACTGCATAAACCAAGCAAACAATGGTTCTTGACATTTCAGAGCTGAACTACCACCCGACAAAATCTTTAGCTTAACTAAGTCCCCATCTGGCGACTAGCTGCTTAGTAGCGCTAGGCGCCAAAATAATTACCTTATTTAATAGATTTCTGCTCTCTTCCATGGGTGACAGGCAGGAGGGTGCGCAGACATCTTGCCATTGTGACGTCTGTGCTCCTGCTCTGTCAGTCCCAGTCGGGTCTAGGAGGCGTTGCTAGGAGCCATTTGGCTCCGCCTGGGAATGGCAGCGCAGGTGCAAGGACGTCACTATGGTAAGATATCCACGCTGATACCCATGGAAGAGACCAGAAATCTATTAAATAAGGTAATTATTATGGTGACTAGCGCTACTAAGCAGCTAGTCGCCAGATGGGTACTTAGTTAAGCTAAAGATTTTGTGGGGTGGTAGTTCCGCTTTAAAAGGTCTGACCACTAATACCACACTGACCATGAAATAGAAAATAACTAGCAAATTCGTCTTGAGCCCACTTTAACCCTTGTAAGTGAAACGGGTGCAGACATTTGTCCCTGTAAAGAATCACTATAAACTTCTATGGAACAAATATGGCCACAATGTGGGCTCCCATTCTTAAAGGGTCCACATTCTAAAAACTTAAGAATGAATTAAGAACAGTAATAAAGCCAACATACCTATAAATATATAGGGAAATGAAAGAATAAGAATAAGGCTAATTGTATAAAAAAGGAAGAATGAAAGGTTTAAGTACCACAAATTATAGAACAGGTTAAGAAACCCATACTACTGAAGGAAGCCACCTTAGTAAGCATTAGATAGGAGAACGACTGAATGCTAGAAAGGCAAGACCACCACTTCTTAGTGAGTGCAAAGTAAAAGCAGGGACATATCAGTAAAGACCACAACACTCAAAGAGTTAGCATATCAGTCTTCAGACTACCATTATATATGTACAGAACCTCTAAGAAGTTCAGTAATGAGGCACAGACTTGTAATAATGTCAACCACCAGAGGGAAATGGTCCAGAAATACAGCTGTTAACTGGGCAATCCAACTACAGGCAAGCCAGTTAATGGAAGCCTACCTAATGCAGCCCCACATCCAAGTAAAAAATGTATCTAAAAACCAAGAACACTGCCAGCGGCAGATAAAGCTGGAAGGGAAGACTGGAGTCTCTGAATCAAAGGCCATGCATTTTTTAAGTGTCCTGCCCACTGGAGGAGGGAACTTTGCCCCCCATGGTTCCTGCGTTCCACATTGGATGCAATTTTAACTACTTATTAATGAACTCAAAAAATTCTGTTTTCTTTAAATTGTATAGATTTAATTTTTTTTTTTGTTTTCAAAATCTGACCGTTCCACTTTAAGACTAAATTATTTCAACCTTTCAGATAACCTTTATTAGGATGTCACAGAAACACATATACATATGTCACTCCAACCTTATTCCCCTGTCTGCCATTACTTATATTTGTTCTGTAAAACCCTTGCATTTCTCAGGGACCCTAGGCTTCCATGGTTCTAGGTGAATAGTTATGAACTGATAGTCTGCAACAGCTTCCATGCTACAGTCATGTCTTAAAGGCACCAGTGACCCAGTTTTAAGCTCTGTGTGCTGTGTAACTGTTTTATGAGGTTTTTTTTGTTTTGTTTTGGTTTTTTTTGGGGGGGGGGTTACATGTGAACTTATTCTGATAACCTTAAAGTGAAAGTAATACTTAATTTTTTGTTTATTTAGTATTGTAGGCATTAAAAAAATATTAAGAACTATGTAAGTCTTATCCCTCAAAACTAAAGTTCCCTCTTCCTGGCTGTTTCAGTCAAGTCTGCCATTTAGTAGACAGACTTGGATTCTAGTCTACAGACCGGCCAGTGGCTCTTCAGCAGAGCCAAGATCACGATCTTTAAAAAAAAATCTACTTAATTGGAACGGTCTACAAAGTGTGCTTGCAAACCATGCACACTTTGTAGACCGTTCCAATTAAGTAGTGTTTTTTTTTTTTTGTTTGTTTGTTTGTTTTTTTAAAGATCTCAATCTCGGCTCTGCTGAAGAGCAGCTGGCCCATCTTGTATTAGTTGAATGACAACGCAGGGTCTGCGGTCTAGAATTCAAATCTGTCAGCTAGAACGCTGACATCACAGAGGGGGGAACTTTTGTAGCGAATATCTCTCAAACCATAAAAGTTTGAGAGATGAGACTTACATAGTTCTTAATATTTTTTAATGCCTACAATGCTAAATAAAGAAAACATTAAGTATTACTATCACTTTAATGTTGGGTATAAAAATTATAAAGGGGTGTCCAAGTTCAGGCCTCAAGAGCTACCAGCACTCCAGAATTTAACCCTGTTAACCCTTTGAGTGCCAGAGAGGTATCCAACGCAATGCATAGAATACCTCTCTAGCACTCAAAGTGTTAAAACACTGATTAATGAATAAGCCGCTGATTAACTCACCTGTGCTTAAATCAGGGAAATCCTTAAATCCTGTTGGTGGCCCTTGGGGGATTGAAACTTCATAGCCCTGGCTTACAGGATAAAAAGCAAGGGCAGAGGAGCAGTTAGGGAACATTGCTACTCCTAATAATAAATCCCCACTTATGTTAATCTGGGCAAAAATTCCTAATGGTCACAATAAATTAATTCCTGCAGCATACTGAAAATTAAATTATTTTATATCTTAACATAACCAGTAGAAATGTATGCCAACATGGAAAGTCAGTGTAATGGCCCAAATACCAGCAGATTTAATAATAAAAGTTGTCTCGCTTTAATAGGCAGTCCTGCAGGACATGATCAGTAGAAAATTAGATCTGGAAAATCTGACATGTTGGCAAGTCCAGAGAAGTTGGCTATCCCTGCGTCGTCACTCAGCTAATACAGGATGGGCAATGTAAGGCCCTCCAGCTGTTGCCGGACTACAGCCTCATAGTCCACCAGCCTGGCATGGATACTAATTAGCAATTCATGTTGTGCATTAGCATAAAAGCAGAGTGGCACCAACAAAATTAACCCCTTAAGGATCACGCGACGTGCTCTGACCATCATGCTGTTTTTGCCTTAATCATAGCATGTCACGTACATTTTACATACAGTGTTCCTCTGTGAGTGATGTAAGCAAAAATGGGGTCTGAAATTGACTGCTTCAAGACTAGAGCTGTCTCTCTCAGACCCCAAAATGTGGATCACTGGTACACAGGTCACATGTGCCTACCTGCCAGAAGGGATCAAAGCGGTCGTTAAGGGAAGGTAATTTCCCTGGACTTCTGGTCCTTAAGGGGTTAAAATGAACTTTACATTACAAAAAGCTTAGCATATCAGTTAATTTTAAAGTCAGTTAAAAATTATATAAATTGATGCTGGGGTCAAACTGTTTCTTCCACTGAAAAGCATTCACATATCTGTTCTGCAGTACCAAGTCAGAGACGAACACTAAAAATACCACCCAGAATTACAGCAAGATGCCATTTCGTTACACTGCTTTGTGCTGTGATCTTTACATGACTAATTGAGTGGAGAAGATAAAAGTGCTCCAATTAAAAACACTTCTCAATATGATCTGAACGCACTTTAAGTGGGATACAGTTACATATTTCTAGCACCTGCCACACAATTTAACACTCTGAGTGCCAGAGAGGTATGCGTTGGATACCTCTCTTGCACTCAAAGTGTTAAATATGATAGCTGCTCACTTGGAAGGTCTGTTCTGCTGGAAGCGGACTTGTAGAGGAAAGCTGGGTCTGCATGGCGAACCCTCAAGATCACCAGCAGATCCGACCGCAGTCAGAAGCGTGACCCACTGGGCTCTCCCACCAATTATCCAATACCCCATTGATTAAAATAAGGCTTTTAACCCCTCGAATGCCAGAGGAGTCGCCATTGCCTGTTTCTAGCATTGTAGATATTAAAAGAAGACAGACAGAAGGAGTTCCTAGCGCAACGCTGTATGGGTGATCTATATGACACCAATACCCTTCACCAATGGAATATTACTCACAAATATGGTGTCCAGATAAACACTTATGTGTTTACTAGAAACATATGCAGGAGGTACATTAACTGCCCCAACAACAGTATCACTCGATAGTCTCTTCAGTCAGGTCTCTTCAATGGGCTGCTCCCAAAAACATCCCCCAGGGAATCATATATAGAGAAAGAAAACAAAGAAAGAGGTACGCCCAATAGTGCCTGATCAATGAACAACTGATGGTTATATAGTAGACATCAGATGTACCCGCAATGATGATGGTTGGGAGAGAGAATATTTCAAGTCCCAGCTATATAAGCCTGCAGATAATTTAAAGCGGAACTAACACCTCTAACAGACGTTGTCTGTAATAATTCCCTATCTGGCGACTAGCTGCTTAGTAGCGCTAGTCGCCAGAATTATTACCTCTTCATGGAGAAATCTGAAGTGATCCTCGGCTGACAGGCAGGATGGAGCGCGGACATCATGCCCTAGTGACGTCCGCGCGCCTGCGCTATCAGTTCCTTCCGGAGCCGAATGGCTCCTAGCAACGCCTCCTACAGCCATCTGGGACTGACAGCGCAGACGCGTGGACGTCACTAGGGCAAGATGTCCGCGCTCCATCCTGCCTGTCAGACGAGGATCACTTCAAATTTCTCCATGAAGAGGTAATAATTCTGGCGACTAGCGCTACTAAGCAGCTAGTCGCCAAACAGGGAATTATTACAGACAACGTTTGTTAGCGGTGTTAGTTCCGCTTTAAAACCTGTCTCTACACAGGACACCAGGTTCAGATGCTGGAACAGAGGAAAGGAGGAAAAAACTGCAGTTTTCCAATTTAAAGCAATGGGAGTTTTTATTTTGCCCTACGGTGCAGTTAGTTTGCGTCACAACTGCTCCTTATTTTGTGCATATGTCATATTCAAATGAGAAACTGTATTGTGGCAATGTAATGTGATGGAATTGAATGGAGAGGGAGGTGGTTTCACTGGGTGGAAATCTCTCTCTTTCATAACAACAAAACATAGATAAGGCAAGTACCAAAAAAGTGGTTCTATAACATTGGAATGTCACTGCAATTCAAGGAAAACTGTTGCCATAGGCACCAGTGTGAACACTTTCCAGTGACATAACAGGACTTCAGAGGAGTGATTCTAGAATCTAGAGCAAACAAACAGTACTATATGAGTCAAATATACATTCCATACATTCCCACTGATTTAAATTGGACATTAATCCCATTGCAAGGGGCTAAAAGTGTTAATTAAATCAGTGGCAATTGTTTTTTCACCTATGGCAGTGGATCTCAACCTATGCCCTCTATTCCCACTAACAGGTCAGGATTTGAGGGTTCCTGCTTGAGAGCAGGTTAGTCAATGTCTTATTGATTTGCTCATATGTGCTTAAAGGAGCAGTAAACTTTTTTTATGAAAAAATATATATCGTAGGGATTTTCCTATTGAGTAAAATAAGGGTACTCCCACTGCCGAGAGATTTATATTTCCAGAGTTATTACAGTTTAAACCCATGTTTTTTTACATTAGCAGTGCCCTCTAGTGGTCAAATTCTAATTAGATTTCCTGTTAGATTCTAATGGAGAGGAAAGTCAGAAAAGTCAGACACACAGTTCTTTATAGAATGTGATAGAAACTGCCTGTCACTTCCTGTCAGTTAGAACTATCAGGAAGTAAACACAATAAATTCACTTACTGGTTATTTGAACTGCTATAAATTTTGAATAAAACATCTGACAGCAGTGGGGGTGTCCTTGTTTTATTCAGCAGGAAAAGATCTATAAATATGTGTTTTATAAAAATAAGTTTACTGCTCCTTTAACCCCTTAACGACCGGGGAATCCGGCCGCGGACGCGACTCAACGACCACGGAGCAACATTTTTTTTTCCGGACTCCCTGAACGGCGTGCAGCCGCGGGGGGAGTCCGGAACTCGATGACGGTCATAGTACGTCATCGGTCGTTAAGTCAAATCGACCCCTGACGTACTATGACCGTCAAGGGTCGTTAAGGGGTTAAGCAGGGAAACCTTCGAGTCCTGGGCTGGTGGTGGGCCCTGAGGGAATGGGATAAGAACCAACTGCACCATAGAGGCCACATAATCAAAGTTCTCACTGATTTAACCTTTTGAGTGCCAGAGGGGTATCATAAGCATTGCCAAACAATGCGCTGAATACCTCTATGGCACTCAAAGAGTTAAGTAGGCCTTTTAACCTCCTGAATATTACAGAGATCAACACATTGATTCACTACTCACAGGCGAACTCTATGGCATTCAAGGGGTTAACACCCCTATTTAAAATCTACAGGAATTTCTATTCTCCTCTGTAGTGCAGGTGATCTGCCTCCCTTTGTTATTATCCCCAAGGCCAGAGGATATCTAAGTCATGTGTTCTATCATGCACCATTTCCATATGAATAATGCTACCCAAGTGAACAGGCCCTAAGGAATACATGAAGGCAGTGATGTACAGTACCTAGGAACACAGCAGCAGTTCATGTTTTCATGACTTCCTGGTGTAATCACATGTAACTAATCAGTAGATCAGTCACTGTGACTGACCTACATGTACTTAAGAAATATCCTGCAAATGTTACCTATTGGTGAATTCTGATGATTAATATTCAGCGTGACTGCACTAAAGAATGCATAACAGCATACAGCATTGCGAGCCGGGACTATGCAGAGTGAACTGCTGTGTACTGCATTGCTATGGTAGAGGTATCCACCCACAGCAACCAGAGTCCTGGCTAAGCGGTTGTTAGGGGCACTTTGCTAAGAAGTTTTGTCCAGCACCTCTTGGATTCCAAGATTAAACATATCAATGACCATATTATTAATCCATTTACTTTACAATAGGAAAGAAGAACATAAAAAAAACAGGTTTAATGCTGTAATGTAAAGCATTTTTGTTCTTGCTTTGTTTCTTTTATTTTGCAGTGTCCCTAGGTACCTCGAGAGAGAGGGGGGGAGAGAGAGAGGAGGAGAGAGAGAGAGAGGAGACAGAGACAGAGAGAGAGGGAGAGAGAGAGAGAGGGAAGAGAGAGAGAGAGAGAGAGAGAGAGGGAAGAGAGAGAGAGAGGGAAGAGAGAGAGAGAGAGAGAGAGGGAAGAGAGAGAGAGAGAGAGAGGGAAGAGAGAGAGAGGGAAGAGAGAGAGAGAGGGAAGAGAGAGAGAGAGGGAAGAGAGAGAGAGGGAAGAGAGAGAGAGAGGGAAGAGAGAGAGAGGGAAGAGAGAGAGAGGGAAGAGAGAGAGAGGGAAGAGAGAGAGAGAGGGAAGAGAGAGAGAGAAGAGAGAGAGAGGGAAGAGAGGAGAGAGAGGGAAGAGAGAGAGAGAGGGAAGAGAGAGAGAGAGGGAAGAGAGAGAGAGAGGGAAGAGAGAGAGAGGGAAGAGAGAGAGAGGGAAGAGAGAGAGAGGGAAGAGAGAGAGAGAGGGAAGAGAGAGAGGGAAGAGAGAGAGAGGGAAGAGAGAGAGAGAGGGAAGAGAGAGAGAGGGAAGAGAGAGAGAGGGAAGAGAGAGAGAGGGAAGAGAGAGAGAGGGAAGAGAGAGGGGGAAAAGAGAGAGAGAGAGAGGGGGAAGAGAGAGAGAGGGGGGAGAGAGAGAGGGGGGAAGATGAGGGGGGAGAGAGAGAGAGAGGGGGAAGAGAGCGAGAGGGGGGGAAGAGAGCGAGAGGGGGGGAAGAGAGAGAGAGAGGGGGAAGAGAGAGAGAGAGGGGGAAGAGGGAGAGAGAGGGGAAGAGAGAGAGAGAGGGGAAGAGAGAGAGAGAGGGGGAAGAGGGAGAGAGAGGGGGAAGAGGGAGAGAGAG